>CM028136.1:306262500-308762500 GCA_016271365.2 Neoceratodus forsteri
GATTTTTGTCATACCGGACCACCAGTGGATTTTTTGTTAAAACTTATGGAATTTGTGTTAAAATGTAATGTTTTCACCTTTGATCAAGTCCTGTATAAGCAAATTAAAGCAACAGCTATGGGGGCCACTTGTGCCCCCTCAACTGCAAATTTGTATGTGGGCCAGTGGGAACAGAATTTCATTTATGATCAGTCTCTAAACTGCTTCCAAAATAATAATATTATGTGGAGGCGCTTTATGGATGATGTTATTTTGTTATGGAAAAGGACGCCCTGCAGAACCCGCTTTCCTCTTGAGTCCCTATTTGGACTGCCAAATCCAAATATTTCAAAGAAGCAGAACCTGTAATCCCCTTGAGTCCCTATTTGGAACGCCTAATCTAAATATTCCAAAGAAGCAGTTTTTCTTAGAACTAGAGGACATGATGGAGCAAGAACTTGCTATTTCCCAGAGACAAATCAACAAATAGATCTGATTTATTGACTTTTCTTTAAATTAAATAATGACAATTAAAAAAATGCTTTACTTCTGCTTTTCCTGACTTGAATTAAATACATCCTTATTGCCAAGCATAATTCTATTGAGCCAATAAATTGAGTGTGTCCTACTGTAAAATAGTTAAAAGATGCATTTAAATCAAAAATGATTATAGCTTCTTTGCAATATTTGGTTGTAACATTAACATTATACAGGTTAAAGAAAATGTCTTGTTTTAAAACTAGCTGTAGAATGGGGAAAATGTATTTGAGGAAATGAAAAAGAACACTTCAAGAAAGAAGCAGGCTAAACCAGTTTCCTCTATAGCACATAAGTTATATCATTAGCATTTGTAATTTGCAAACATTATTATTATTGAGTGTGCCTTATAAACAGTTTGGAGATACATTTAAAACAAGAATGATTATAGCTTTTTTGTGATATTAACAGTTTTCAATGTTAAAAGAAAAAATATATCTGCAGGTCTTGTTTGAAATTAACTATAAAATGAGGAGATTTAATTTGAGGAAGTGCTAGACAGAATGCTAGCTAAACCAAAGTTTCCTCAGTAGCAAAAAACAGAGCTTACAAAACAATGTTCTACTAAAGTAAAGCAAGAATCTGAGATGACATTCCACTTTTAAAATAAGATATTTTTGTTGCCACCTTGCATGATTAACACACTTCTACAAGAAACGTGTCATGGTCACGGGGCATACTTCTACAAGAAGTAAGTCACGGGGTATACTCCTACCAGAAGTGAATCACGAGACACACTTCTACCAGAAGTATAACACAAGGGACTTCCAAAAAACATATAAATTTAGACTCATTTAAGCTAATGGAGGGCAGAAGAGAGGAAGGAACTGCGAGAGCACGTCCTTCTGCCTAGGACTTCATTTGAGACATCATGGTATGGTACAGTGTTTATAATTCGCTATTATCTCTGATCATGAGCAGAGAGGGATGATACTTGCATTTTATGTTTATTTTATTTTTACTTTTTTATATGATTGTATCTAAAAGTAGGAGAGAATTCCTCTCCAGTTAAAGATGGATTGTTTGCTTGCACTGCTGATCCAAATGATGTTAATTCTGTATACCACTTTTAAGTAAAGAATTAAGACAATATGACATTTCCTGGTATTTCTCTTCGGTTAAATATTTTTACTTATAAATTTGTTGACTTACAATACAGCGGTAAAGCTTACTTGTGACTATTGGTATATATAAATTGTACTAGAATATTAAAAGAAAAACTATAAAGGTTTAGGATAAGGTCATTTTAATCAGACAAATAGACTAGGCCATGATTGAGGTAGTGTGGTTTTAACTGAACACGCAGCCAAGTGCATGCTATCATGCACACCCAGTTAGATTTCCCTATTCAAGCAACATTTCTGAATGGAGTGGTTGCTCCCGAAGGTCTTGGGAGGTCAAAAGGCCATCCCATGTACATGGAGTAAACCTAAGAAAGCAAGCTGGGGGTCGGGTTTGAACCCCAGCCAACTCAACCCTTAGAACTTCAACAATTTGTGGACTATTTACACTCTATGAACCAGCATTTACGCTTCACATGCAAAAAGGCAGAGGATCAAATACCATATTTGGACATCCTTATTAAAAAGAATGTGGAAGGGAATTTGAGTACAGATATTCCTCATAAAAGTGTAGATGGAAACACTGTTCTGATGGCTTCAAGTTGCCATCCAGCCCATACTATAGCTAACATCCCTAAAGGGGAATTTCTGAGGATAAAAATAAATTGCTGTACTGAAGCAAGTTTCAAACAGAATGCAGAAATTCTAACTGATAGATTTGTTGAGAGGGGGTATAGTAAAAGTAAGACTGATAAAGTAAAACGAGAAGTGGAAGGCATGGACAGAAGTGTTTTATTTGAACCAGCAAATAGAAGCCATGGCAAAGACTCACACTTAACTGTTGTAACCACCTTTTCAGCACATGCTAATTTAATTGCAGATATTATTTGAAAACATTGGGGGGTTTTGGCAGTGGAGAAGAATTTGGAAGTAGTGGCAGCACAAAATCCAAGGTTAGCCTATAGAAAAGCAAAAATGTTAAAGGATTGTTTGGTCTACAGTCATTTTGTGGACAAAAAAGAAAATCAAAAATGGTTAAATAGATCGATTGGGTGTTTTAAATGTAATAATTACAGGTACTGTAATGATATAAAAGTGGGAAAGATTTTTACATCTGTGAATGTGAATAAGGATTTTGCTATACTCCAAATGATGACATGTAATACGAGTGGCGTGATTTATTTAGCAACATGTACATGCCAGGAGTTCTATGTAGGGAAAACTGAGAGACATTTTAAAATTAGAGTGGGGGAACACCAAAGAGCAGTTTTGAGAGGGGGGCCTTTTTTATGCAACAGCATTGTATATTGTAAACAGTAGACAGGACAACAGAGCGCATAAGTTTACTTATATCATATGGCAATTGATAAAATATGTCAAAATCCTAGGGGAGGCAGCTATAGAAATCTGATCCTTAAAAAATAAACTTTTTAGATTTTACAATTGCAGTCTACAAAAAAACAGGTTTAAATGGGAGTTTTGATATAAACCCTATTTGGAAGAAAGAAAATAATAGTCTTTCTACTTGGAGAAGTATGTCTGTGGCTGATGAGTTTTTTCTGATTATGCTGCTCTTTGCATTGGTTTGTTTTTTTCATTCTTTCAGTTCCCCTTGTTTAATGTATTACCACCCCCTGTTTTTTTCCTTTCCTGTATTGCCCCCTCCCTGTTTTAATTTTTTTTTTATATTTTTCAGCCTTTCTTCTTTGTTTTTAATATAAAATGAAGTTCCTTCCAATCTCTTTTTTGTTTACAGGATATGTTGGTACAAAGTGTGTTTTACCTTTTTAAACAGGATATTTTAGTAACATAATTAGCAATTATGTATAATTTTATTAGACTAGATTAATTCTGTGTTTGGACTGGTATATTTAAATGATTGTCATTATGATGTCATTATGTGTTTGTTACTTCAAGCTGGTTTTAGCCTTTGAGAAAGGGTTCAGTGGACCAGAAACACATCAGGTGATAAATATGTTAGTTATTTTACCCTTGTGGTGTCAGCTTTTTTTGGTGGTGGTGAGTGGCCTGGTTTTTGTGTGTTCATGTATTTTTAATCAAGGCACCATGACCTTGTGCGAGCTCTATTCCTGTTTTTTAAATTGCTAAGCTCATGGAGCCTCCCTTCGAGTCGATGGCTCCAGCCCACATTAGGTACGTTACCAGGAAAACAGTATTCCTCGTGGCTATCACTTCTGCAAGAAGGGTTTCAGAACTGCAAGCACTCTGTACTGAGCCTAACTACATGGTCCTCCACAAGGATAAAGTTGAGCTCAGAACAAATAGGAAATTCCTTCCCAAGGTGGTCTCTGAGTTCCACCTTAACCAATCCATTACTCTCCCTGTCTTTTTCACTGGCAATTCCATTCCTGGGGAAAGAAGGCTTCACAGCCTAGATGTCAGGAGAGCTCCGTCCTATTACATGGAGCATGCCAAAAGGTCAGAGGCTCCTCTACTCAGCTTTTCCTCACCTATGGTGAAGTGGACAAGGGAAAACCAGCCACTAAGAGAACTATCACTGGATAGTTTCCTGTATTCACTTCTGTTATGCCAAGGCTGGCAAACAGTCGCCTCAAGACCTCTGGGACCACTCTACTAGGTGCACTGCTACCTCTGTGGCAGCTACAAGGGACATCGCCTTGCTAGAAGCCTACAAAGCAACTATCTGGAAGACTGTACACACATTCATAAAACATTACTGCCTGATTGTACAGTCAAGGTCTGATGCCAAATTTGGCAGGGCGGTCCTGCAGAGCCTCTTCCCTAAGTGAGTTCTATACCCGCCTCCCAACTGTACTGCTTTGTAGTCTGCTATTGTTATTGATGTGAAAGGACTCCTGGGATGAGAAGAAAAAATTACTCACCATAATAATTCTGTTTCTTCCAAGGGGTCCTTTAGCATCAGTAACCTCCCACCCTACCTCCAAAGACACCTATGTTACGAGAGCTCTGCTTCTGTATCTTTTTGCCAAATGTGTTCAGGTTTTTCTTTTATTGTTTTTAGAGCATGTTAATGGTTAATTATAGTCTTTTTATAGTCCATGCTACTGCATGGTTTTAAAGCCTGTTGGCACTGTCCTTTTAGTCATTGTTCTCCTTTTGTCTTCAAAAAAATTCTGAAGCCCTATGGGTTCTTTGCACTCAGCACAACTTCCTGCTTGATTCTGATTGGCCACTCTGTTTTAATGACTATTCATATCTCCACCTCTGTGCCAGTTCAATCTGGTCAGCATACTGGTATTGTTAATAATGCTAAAGGACCCCTTGGAAGAAATAGAATTAATACGATGAGTAATTGTTTGCTTGCATGCATGTGCAAGAAACATAGTGCCACCATACGAGTTTTCGTAGGTGTGCCTCGCCCACTTCCAATGCCCTGCTCCCTTTTGCAGGCATGGCTACACACACCAATGAATGTCCGAGCTGTCTATGAGAGCCGTTCAGATGCAGTGGCGTACAGTTGAAAGGAAAACACAGCGGCTCATGTAGGCAATTTACATACTGCATCGGCAGTATGCAAATTGCCTACATATCTGTGCTCACTGCATCTGAACTGTCATAGACAGTTTGCCCCCCACACACACCTACGTAGCATGCTGGGAGCCCAAGTCCCCCCACATACTGTGTAGTCGATGGTGCTCAATCTCCCGTTGGCTCTGTTGCCCCCCAACAGATTTCCAGGTGCCATGCTGGGAGCCCACCCCAGTGTGGCAAAAGTCTGTATGGCGATGGGGGTGCCCAATCCCCCATTGGCTCCACTGTACCCCCCCACACACAAAAATCCGACTTACAGTTGCCATGCTGGGAGCCCACCCTAGAGTGGCAAACGTCCATATGGCCGACGGGAGTGCCCAATCCCCTGTCGGCTCCACTGTCCCCCTCAAAACAACCTTCGAGCTGCCACACTTGGAGCCCACCCCAGCATGGCAAAAGTCCTGCATTGCCTTAAAATAAAATGACCTGTAAGAAAAAATGGTCCCTTCCTGACTATCTTGACCCCATCCCCCACCCGTGCCCACCTTCTGCACACCCTGCCTCCCCACACCCCCCTCACCCCATACTTACCTTCAGAGTCCAGTGCGATGATCTTCAGTGGACCAGGAACACGTCTGCACTCTTCAAAGCTGACCGCAAACTGAGAAAATGCCAGTAAGCTGTAAAATGGAATAAATAGGTTTTTTTCAACTTTGATGCATATCTCAGGCATTTTGGAGAATTTTTTCACCAAATTTTCAACATGGGTTCTTGGGACCCTACCTCATAATTCTGGCACTGTCATTTGTTCGGTCCCGAAGGTGATTTACGCCGTTACTGTAGAGAACCACCTTTTGGGACCAAGTAACAAAATGGCAGTTATAGTTCATGAGGTAGCCCCCAAAGCCCTATGTTGAAAATTTGGTGAAAAAATTCCCCAAAAATGACTGTTTTACGAGCTTGCGTTGCGCAATTCCAATGCATGCTCATAACTTCGCAAATTTTTAAAATTTTTACTCCGGATTTTCAATATTGCCATTTTACCACACCTCCTTATTAACAGTGCAGCTGTCATTTTTCACATCCTGCCCAAAATGTGTTTTTGCACAAGTAGTGCACAATGGTGCGGTCGGTGTGCAAAATCAGTGTTTGGGACACATTAAGAAAATCACAGTGACGCTGTTCATGAGCAGATGTCTTAAAATGGCTATATGGAAAATTTGGTGACAAAAGTCCACAAACTGACTGTGTTACAAGTGTGAATTGCGCAGTTTCCATGCACCATTGTAAGTTCACGAATTTGTAATATTTTCAGTCCATATTTTCTACACTAGCATTTTTTCACCCCTCCTTATGGGCAGTGCAGCTCTCATTTTTCACACCCTGGCCGAAATGTGTTTTCGCATGTCCGGTGCAGAAATGCGTGGTTGTTGTGGGAAATCGGTGTTTGGGACACATTAAGAAAATCACAGTGACACTGTTCATGAGTGGAGGTCCCAAAATACCTGTGTTGACAATCTGCTGCAAACAATCCCCAAACTAATTACATTATGGGTGTGCGTTGCACAGTTTCTACACACGCTAGTGACTTCGCCCGTTTTTTTATATTTTCACTTCAGATTTTCAACATTGTCATTTTTTTACACCTCCTCATGAACAGTACAGCTGTCATTTTTCACATCCTGTTCAAAATGTGTTTTTGTACCTGTGCTACCAAATGAAGTAGTCGCTGTGCAAAATCAGCTTTCGGTTAACATAGAGGATAATGCCTAGGAAGTGGCTGTTAACCACTATGTAATCACCTAGAGCGGTTGCCAGGACAATTAAGTAAACCTTGAGAGCGCAGCTCGAGAGTTTTACAGTTGTCCTGGCAACCGCGAGAGGTGATTGCCTCCGTGGTTAACAGCCACTTCCTAGGCATTTTTCTTTATAGTGTATGGAGTGAAAAAACACTCTGTTGCAATTGCAGAAATGTGTATGGAGTGGGTGATTTTAAAAACATTATCCCAGACAAACCACAGCGTTGAGGCTGCTAAAATGTAAAACTTACCATTATGTTTATTGAATACACTGTCAACATGCAACTCATGGCAACGGATGACATTACGACATTTGCTTTTATTTAAAAAATCACTAAAGGGTTAATAAGAGTCAGCTACATCCAGCACATTTGCAGTTGGTCAGTTTTTGTCATGTGGATGTGCGCGACGTAGTCGTCTGCGACTTCACCTCTTGATGTGCGTGGGTCAGACATGGAGCTTGTGGGAGCAGCAGGAGGTAGGCCTGGGGAAATTAAATAAGCAAAAAATTGAGCTTTTTTACTGGGTACACATTTTATCTATAAAATAAGAAGGTTCTTTTGGTGTGCAATGGGGCTGATACTTACTGATTGTGGGGGGACTGTGCTGGTATCCATCGCGATGTGTGCTGTGGTGCTTTAGGGACTGAATGAGTGGGCTTGTTTACATTTTCAATGCTAACTGATTAGCGTTCCATTTTTGGAATTATGTCACCTGTTTTATTCTGTTCTGTAATCCCATCGATGTGACGTCTCTATGCAAGGTTTACAGCATGTGACATCACATTGATGGGATTATCAGGTTGTAATACTGCAGAAAACACAGGTTAATTAACTGTCTCCATACATTATAAATTGATATTGCCACTGTTCATGAGGTGGGGGTCACAAAAAAAAACATGTTGAAAAACTGGAGTGAAAATACCAATGAACACCTGCACTGTTAAGGTTTCCGGCCATAACGCCCCACCCTGTAGAGACTGACAGGCATCCGGGGTGTGACTTGGGATTGTCACCTGTAATGCTCATACCATTCCACCCCCACCCACACCCTGTAGCCAGTGACAGGCATCGAGGTGTGCCTTGGACTCTTCGGCCCCAAAGTTCACCCCATTCTCCTGAACTGCACCCATCTCATCGTATTTCCTTATGAAATGGGGTGAGCATAAGGCCCAAAGACCCCAAGGCACACCGTGACACTTGTCTGTGTCTGCAGGGTAGGGTGTGGTGAAATGGCGTGGCCGTTATGCCTGACAACCTAAAGGCACACCCCAATGCCTGACAGTCTTTGCAGGGTAGTGGCGGGGTTGGCTTCAGTTTAATACTTCACTGCCATTCCTATTATGCATCTCTCTAACTCCTACACTACCAATGCCAGCAAGCAAACATTCGGCATTGACAGATGTTTGTTCCTTTTCCTACATCCTCATGTAAAATTTCCGCCTAAGGTAGTCTCTGAGATTCATCTATACCAGGCATTTATTTTACCCAACCTTCTTTCAGACACCTCATGCTTCAGAGGCTGAGTGAATGCTCCACATGCTGGATGCTCACAGGGCCATGCTTTTCTACCTACAGCATCTGGCAGAATTTCATGGTGATGGTCCCCAGCTGTTTGTCCCATATGCTAAAGCTGTCCTAGGCAGACTGCCAGCCAAACAGATGATTGCTCAAAAGATAACCTCCTACACCACTCTGTTATATGTTGACTGGGGAAGAGCCACCTATGAGGTTGAAGGCTCACTCCATCAGACATATTGCTGTTTTAGCTGCTGCTAACAAGTACTGTGCATTCCTGTTTCTGAAACATGTAGGGCTGCTACCCGGTAGAATGCACACGTATTTCTTTCCCATTACAGTATCAACTCTCTCACTGGTAGGGATGGTGTTTTTTTTCAGTCAATCCTCCCGCCTCTTTTCACCTAATTTGGGGTACACTTCTTGTCCCATCATCCTGAGGACTTCTAGGTGTCTGCCCAAATGTGGATAGTGAACTGAATCTAGGTAGTCAAATGTAACCCCCCTTACAAATGAGGGTTCCTAAAAGCCTTCCTGGAGCTTGCCTAAGTGCTCCCTGCATAAGGCCGCTTAAATGTGGGCGCTGTGAGTGCTTTTAGAGCCTCTGGTACTGTCTCTTTAAGAGCTGCCTGCTTGCAGGCTTTATTAGTTTGTGTAGGGGACTGTGGGTTTATGCTCGAATCCCACTTGAGTTGTTGTTTGAATTGCTCCGTTTCTACAGTCGCTAAGAGAGCAGAGGGAGCTTGGTTAAAAGATGTAACTGTTTGCTGGAAAATATGTAGTGTTCTTGCAAAAATGTAGTTTGTTTAACCTGCCTTATTAGCAGCTGGGACTCCGTGTGTTCAGCCCCTCCATTTTGGACCCGAACTGATGAGAAGGGCCTATTGGGGAAAGGGAGCTTTAAAATGGAGACTGCTGGAGCCAATTAGAATTTGGACTCCCACTGGGAGGCTGCCTGAAGGGGAATATATGGCAGGTGCTCCTGGGAAGTGTAGTTTGGACCCTGGCACCTTTTTGCACCAATAGAGGGCGTATGGAGTGACTGACAAATCAAAGCAGCCAACCGGAACCCTGTGAAGGAGAGGAAACTGCCCTGCAACTGTCCTGGAAGGGCAGAGTTTTTGGTGATTCTGAAGGTAGATGGAGCTCTGGCTCCTGCGCTGTTGAAGTCTTTGCGCGGAAAGTGCGTGTGGCAGGCCAAGAAGTCGGGCGATAGCATCACCCAAAGGAGCAGACGAGATCCGTGGAGGAGTGCAGGCAGAGGAGGCTGTATGTTTACAGCTACCTACCAGGCTCACCCTGTAGAGGACTGGAGAATCTGCTTCAATCGCACTCGGTCTGTCAGGACATGTGACGCTGCGTTGTTTAGCCCGGTTATTGCAGTGAAAGCGATTGGGAATATAAAGCAGCTGCCTGGTATGGTACCCCTCTGCTCTTCATATAAATGTGTGTAGAAGTGTCTGGATCTCAGGCTCGGTCCTGCGACTGGTGTGAGCGCGATCTTTCTGCAGGAGTCATAAGTACTCAATCAGGGTAGCTCCCTGTCAGATGTTCATTGTGAGGGCAAGATTTGTCTGGCTGCTTTACTGGCTACACGAACTGAGCCTGCCGGCTCTGCGTAATCAATTTAGGTATCAAATGCTTGTTTTCTGTGTCAGGGCCCCAACCAGCTGCACCGAATAGGCTAGCCTTCTATTGCCTGGGTACCCAGAGACAGTGACTTATAGGTTTGGCCTGTCCACAGTGCCCTAGGTGTGTGTGTGTGTGTATGTATATGTATATGTATATGTATATATATATATATATATATATATATTAGAGTGTTAAGCTAATCAACCTGATCTCCCCCATCCTTGTTACTTCCCCTTAATAAATCAGATTTGTTGTTGCAAGGTATACCGTTTGAACTGCGTATTTGTGCTACCCTTTTGTGCATGGATTATTGTATAACTGCACCTTATTTTATAGGGGGTCCTCACCACCAAGTTGGCCATCCCGACCTCGAGGTAAGTGTAAGTCATAACGATAGTGTGGGGATCGCTGGTGAGCCACTAGTGGGAAGAAAGGGGGGTTGCAGTGACCCAGAGGGCTGTGACCAGGTCATATCTGACTGTTACAACCCCGGCCTCTGGGTGGAGGCACCCGCCGTTGGACCTAGGCCCCTCAACCTGTCAGTAGTCAGTCAGGCAGAGGTAGTAGCCCTTGGGATAGCACCACCTGGGGGTTACATCTTGGAGGCACCGCTGGGATTAGCATCCCCTAGTGACCGAATATACGAACTACCCCAACATGGCCAAACCAAAGGAAAAACTGGAGGGGGATATCACGACTAAAATTAAGTTAGGCCCTGTTAAGATGATGGTGCATTCACTAATGGGGTGGGGTGAAGCTGAAGAGTTGGATTCCCAGAAAATTGTGTTGCTACTGGATGTACCTCTGGGGATAAAGAATGCTGACCTTGTTTCTGCAGTTAAGCTTGTTAAATGTTTGGGCAAGGTAGCGGTGAAGGGGCGAATGGCCGCTCTACTCGACCAGACCTAACAGGCGCTGCTGTTATGCAGTATAATTACAGACCCAGAGAGGGTGCCCCATGATTTATCTGGAAGGTGCTCCAAAGAGGTGGAGGGTCATTCATGTCCAGAGTGGTTCAGTCGCCCCAGGGGGTGTCCCCCAAGACTAATAGCTTCAAAGATAAATTGCTTAAACTGTTAGCTGCAGAAGGGAGGACCACTCAGGAATTACTACAGGTGTTAGACCTTTCCAGTAATCCCACCCCCCAATCATCCCCAGGTACATCTCCCGGGTCCTCCAAGAGTTCCATCCTGGCTTCACCACCTATGGTTGTTCCCCCCATACAGTTAGACTCCTATCGGAGATTGAAACTTTTTTCTGGTACTGTGCCTGTGCCCTCGGGAGAAGATGATTTGGAGACTTGGATGGACTATGCTACCCCTGTAGTCCAAGAGTGGCAGTGCTCTGAGGGGAAGAAACGAAAGAGACTGATGGAGAGCCTGAGGGGCCCAGCTTTGGAAGCCATTCGTTTCTTGCGGGCTACTAGCCCCGAAGCCACTGCAGTAGAGTACCTTTCTGCCTTAGAGGGAGTGTTTGGGAGTACAGAAACTGAGGAAGACTTGTAGAAGTTCAAGTCAGCTAAACAGTGGAGGAATGAGGAACTGTCAGCCTTTGTTACCAGAATGGAAAGGGCACTGCAAAAAGCTTATCGGAAAAGGGGGTAACTGCCCCTGCTTTAAATCAGGTCTGCCTAGATCATATCTTGAAATCTACCAGGTTTTCCAGTGTGATATTGTTGAAGCTCAAACTACATGACCAACGGGCTGCCCCTCCCGAATACTGCCAATTGATGAGAGAGATTCGAGAAGTTGAGACTGATGAAGAGGGTTGGGAACCTTATGTGGGGGTCGTGAATCTATGCCAGACCCCTGAGCCCAGTGAACCAGATGAGACCCACCCCTCGAGGGGATTGAACAAACGACCTGATGCATTTCCTGTGCCCCCAGAGGCCCAGGGTGGAGTGGGGGTGCACGCTATTTCCTCTGATCCCCGGGTGGAGAGTGATTTGAAGGCTGAGATTAGAGATTAACGGGAAATGGTGAGAGAATTGAAACAAACTGCTGCCAACCGGTCCAAATTTGGGGGACCTGGGTTATCTGGAAACAAATGACCTAGTTCAGAGGAGCCCTCCAGTACCCCTGACACCTCCTGGCAGGTGAGATATCTCCCTCCCAACAAAGACCCCCAAGATACTAAGTTCTGCTACCACTGTGGAGAGGATGGACACTTTCAGACTGAGTGCCAGTTACCAGAGAATTTAAGAGGGGTCAATAACAGGCTAGTAGCCTGGCATCGCAAGGCCTATACCAGACCCCAGGGAGAGCCTCCTCAGAAGAGTTTTGTTAGCTGGGCCAATGCCCAAGCAACCTCCAAAACCATGCCCCCTGAATGGTCTGATGTGGTGGGTCCCTCAATGGAGACTACCATGAGAGTGAATGGAGTACCCACCCGGGCTGTGTTGGACAGTGGTTCCCAAGTGACCTTTATGGTTCAGGACTGGTATCAGAAGCACTTGCCTGAAGTGCCTCTGCAGCCTTTGGATGGACTACATGTTTGGAGACTAAGTGATAAGGCCTACCTTTATTCTGGGTATATCCGGATCTGGTTGTCTTTCCCTACTTCAGTGGCTGGGGTGGCCGAACAAGTGGAAACTTTGGCATTAGTGTGTCCCCCCACTGGACTGTATGATGGGGTGCCCCTGTTAATCGGAACAAATGCTCACATGCTTGGTTGCTTAGTGCAGCTGTGCTTTGAAAAACAGAGATCCAGGACTGGGCGAGCTCTCAGAATACCCGCCTTGATTCAGAAGGCCTACAAGACCTAGAGAAAGGCCAGCCAGGCAGAACCCAAAGGCCCGGTGGGTGTTGTCTGGAAGAAGGATCCAGAATCCTTGCTGCTAACCCCAAATGTCCGGTGTGTTCTACAGGGAGAGGTCTGGATTAAAAAGGATGTTAAGAATAAAATACTGATGCTGGATGCACCAGGCGATGGAAAATTGCCAGAGGGGTTTCTGGTTAAACCCAGCATTCTGCCTGCTAGAGCCCATGTTTTTACCAGAAGAGTAATGGTTCAAGTGCACAATGTGTCTGATCGAGAGATTCGAGTGAAGCGAGGTTGCACTCTAGCCACAGTGCACTGTGCGGATACTGCTGTTCTGCCTAGCAACAAGACTTCTGGGAGGAGTGACCCCTGATCTGTTTGATTTCGGTGACTCCCCACTGCCAGCAGAATGGAAGAAAAGGATCAGTGAAAGGCTTTCCCAGAGGGAGCGGGTGTTTTCCTTGAAGGTGTGGGATGTAGAATGTATGCAAGGAGCTGAGCACCACATTCGGCTACAGGATGAGTGACCTTTCTGTGAGCGATCTCGACGCCTGGCCCCTGCTGATATAGATGACGTGAGATGACACCTGCAGGAGATGCTAGTGGCTGGGGTGATACAAGAGTCTAGAATTCCCTATGCTTCACCTATTGTAGTAGTGAGGAAAAAGAATGGAACTGTTCGGATGTGTGTGGATTACCGCACTTTAAACAGGCGAACCATACCAGATCAGTATACCATGCCACGCATTCAGAATGCCTTGGACTGTCTAAATGGTAGTAAATGGTTCTCTGTGTTAGACCTTCACAGTGGGTACTACCAGATCCCGATGGCTCTGGAGGATCGAGAGAAGACTGCTTTCATTTGCCCGCTAAGCTTCTACAAGTTTATGCGGATGCCCCAAGTGATTTCAGGCACCCCTGCTACTTTCCAGCGCTTGATGGAGCGTGCTGTGGGGGACATGAACTTACTCGAGTGTTTAGTCTATCTGGATGATGTTATAGTGTTTGGTAGGTCCTTGGAGGAACATGAGAGCAGGTTGTTCCAAGTCCTGGATCAACTGGAAGATTTTGGTCTCAAATTGTCTTTAGAACATGGGTTAAACTATTTGAGTCTTCTGATTGGCTGAGGGACTAGTCTAGCTGGGCATCTATCAGGAAACAGATGTCCAGCAATTAAAAGTACCAGCCCAGCCAGCCTGATCACATAAATCCCGGTGCCCAGTCTGCCTTCTAATTGGCAAAAAACACATTTCCATTTCAAATGTCCACCTTTTTTTTTTCTTCGCTAACCAAGACTGGCCCATAAACAAATATTAGACAGTCCCACCCTCCACCCACCCCATGTCACAAAACTGTCAGTGGCAAACAAAATACATTTGTTTATGTAAAATAAAAATGTCTTACCCACAGCACAATGCTGTAATATGAAAGCGCTAGTGATGCTCCCGGTACCCCAAAAAACAGCCGATCCAGTACCTGCTACACGCCAGCAGCGCCTTTCCATCTCTGGCTACTGCAACTTAACTAACTACCACCATCATTCCCCAACCCCATTCTGCTGTTCTCCTCAGTTTAAAACTGTAGCCCTGCTAAGTATCCCAGCTCAAACCCGCTCATAAACAAAACACTGCAATCTCACTGGTACCTCGCTACTAAAGTACAGCACGGGACCCTTCCGATGTCCCATTTCCTCCTGAGTACTGACTCGCAAT
Organism: Neoceratodus forsteri; assembly: GCA_016271365.2. NCBI lineage: Eukaryota > Metazoa > Chordata > Ceratodontiformes > Ceratodontidae > Neoceratodus > Neoceratodus forsteri. Next base: position 306,276,972 of record CM028136.1, read on the forward strand.
GCACTCGCTACTTTAGTGTCCATTTGAAATGGGCGATTAAAAAACAAATCCAAGCTGAAAGTGGAGGTGCCGCGATACTGTCTCTCATTTATTTAGCTTTAGTTCTTCATTCCCCACTCATTCCACTGACAGGACATTAAACAAATAAACTAGATCAGTGGGGTGCAGAAACAAAGTAGGGGACAGACTAATATGTGGGGGCACTTTTTTTTTTTACCAGCTCTCTCCGTTCACCTGCAGACCTTCTGACCCTCTAAGCAGCTCCATATAGCATGATTGTTCGCCTGCAATGTGTGCATACAGTATGTGTGTGTGTGGGGGAGGGGGCGGCAACAAGAAACTGCAGGAAGACAAATTAAATTGACAGTCTCTGTGCCTGTGTTTTTCTGTTGGGGTTGGGGGAGAGGAGCAGGGAATGAAAAGATACTGCAGAAAAACAAAGCTTACAAGGAGGCAGTTTTAAGTACTGTCTTCAGACATAACAATAGTCAACTGCAGGTGGAGGAACTATTTTATTTCAAAACTTACTTTAAACTTATTTTTCATTAACATTTTTAACAATTTTTTTTACAGTATCCATTTCTAAAGCATAATAATACCCTCCAGGGTGGGTGGTATTATGCTATACCGGACCTTCCAGGGGCTATAAGGCCCTCTGCTTGCGGCGTCGGGCCTCATTATGCCCTTGGGCGGTCCGGTATAGCACAATACTGCCCACCCTGTTGAGTATTATTGCTTACATAGATAAGTGTCAATTATTTCAGACATCCGTGAAATAGTGGGGCACATATTATCCACTAAAGGCATAGAGACTGACCCCAGTAAAGTGGAAGCTTTAACTACCTGGCCTCAGCCAAAGAATTTGAAAGAACTGCAAAGGTTCTTTGGGTTTTGTTGGTATTATAGACGATTTATCAAATACTATTCTCTAGTGATCCGCCCTCTACTCAATCTTACTCAAGGGTATCCTCCAACCCACAAAAAGTATAAGAAAGCTGTGCCCTCTGAGACTGAAAAAAAATATTTCCATCCAAATGATGTGTTTGGAACCCGCTGGACTGCTGATTGTGAGGTAGCTTTCCATTATATTATATATCAATTTACCCATTCCACAGTGCTGGCCTACGCTGACCCTGCCAGGCCGTACATTCTTCATACTGATGCCAGTCTACAGGGATTGGGGGCAGTATTATATCAAGAGCACACAAATGTCTAAGGCCCGTGAGATTCACCAGCAGAGCCTAACTCCTTCAGAAAAGAACTATCCAGTGGCGGCTAGAGTTCCTGGCCTTGAAGTGGGCTATTGTTGATCAATTTCATGACTACTTGTACGGTGCAAAGATATTGGTGAAGACTGATAACAGTCCTCTAACCTATGTGCAGACCTCAGCTAAGTTGGATGCCACTGGCCATAGGTGGCTTTCTGTGTTGTCTACCTACGACTGTGCTATTGAATACAGAGCTGGCCTGAACCACATAGATGCTGATGCTCTCTCCCGGAGGTCTGTGTCCCGAGACAACTGGGTCAGGTTGTCAGAACCTGACATTAGAGCACTTTGTCAAAAATTTGACAAGGAGAAACAGGTATCTCCTGATGCTGTGGATTGCATGGTGGATTGTTTGGGGCCATCTGAGAACTGTATACTTGCTGCTTACTGTCATTTCTCTGCATTAGACACTAGTGCATTACCCCAGTTCAATAATGATAGTCTCCAGCTAGGTCAGTCCCGAGACCCCATGATAAAAACTGCTCTGGAGGCTCTGTACGAGGGGAGAGATGTGTCAAAACTGCGTTCCACTGACTTGAGAACTGCCCTGTTATACAAAGAAGGTCCCAAGTTGAAACTGATTAATAGACTGTTATACAGAGAAACAGTAGATAAAGAGGGGCAAGTAGACAAACAACAACTGGTGCTGCCCACTGCTTTTAGAGAACTGGTGTTGAGGTCCCTACACAATCACGTGGGACACCTAGGCATAGACAGAACCCTTGACTTGGTGAGGTCCCGGTTTTATTGGCCCAAAATGGGTGCTGATGTGGAACAGCATATCAGGACTTGTAGCCAATGTTTACAAAGAAAGACCCTGCCTCAGAGGGCTGCCCCCCTGGTGAACATCACTACTAGTGCCCCCATGGAGTTGGTCTGCCTTGATTTTCTGAGTTTTGAACCCTATCAGAGAAACATGAGCAATATATTGGTAGTTACTGATCACTTCACCCAGTATGCACAAGCTTTCTCCACTAAACACAAGAAAGCAACCACGGTGGCTAAAGTACTTGTTGAGAATTTCTTTGTCCACTATGGGGCCCCTCAAAGAATCCATTCTGATCAGGGGAGAGATTTTGAGAGCCGCTTGATTTAAAGAAATGCTGTCCTTGTAGGGGGTACGAGAGTCAAGAACTACTCCTTATCATCCCCAGGGAGATCCTTAGCCTGAAAGGTTTAACCGCATGTCGCTTGACATGTTGGGCACCCTGCAACCTAAAGATAAGCCTAAATGGAGCCAGCAGATTAGCACCCTAGTACATGCTTATAACTGCACCAAAAGTGATGCCACTGGATTTTCCCCGTATAGACTGATGTTTGGGAGAGAAGCTAGACTGCCAATGGATGTATGTTTCGGGGTCTCTCCTGATGGGGTTCAAGCCGCTAATCATCTACAGTATGTGCAGAAGTTGAAGGCCCACCTAAATCATGTCTACCAACTAGCCTAGACCATGGCTGCTAAACGAAACCTGGCCAATAGGGAACGGTATGATAAGAAAGTGAAAGCAATGGAGCTGAGAGAAAGAAACAGAGTGCTACTGAGGAATCTGGGACTGCATGGCAAGCATATGATTGCCGACAGATGGCATCACCTTCCTCATATTGTTGTGGGAAAGCTGAAAGATTTACCTGTATACAAAGTGCAGCCTGAGAACAACTCAAAAGATGTGAAAACTATACACAGAAATCATCTGCTGCCAATTGGACATATTTTGATAGAGGCTGAACCTCCCAATGCCCCCGCCCCTGGGCCTGTGACTAGAACCGCTTCCAAGAAAAAACTAAGACCGGGTGATTCCCCCGAAATTAAACTGAAGAGGCTGTCTCCGGCCCCCTTTATTGAAATTGATTGCCAGTCTGTATCCAAGGACAGTGAGAATAATCCTGAGTACTACCCCTCTTATGAACTGAGCCAATTATTTAGGGGCAACCCCCTAATCAACCCTGGGGATGAAGTTGGGTTTCCTGGACTGTCTGAGCCCCCAGCTTTGTCTCTGGGGCCAATGCTCCCGGAGGGAGAATTGAATGGTATTAAATCCAAAATATAAGCTCATTGGGACTGGCTGAACTGTCTGATTTCTCAGAAGAAGGAAGTGATGTGGGGGAAGCAACTGGTGATATGCCAGAGCAAGAAGAATACTTTGATGTTCCCCGCCAGTATCAGAAATGTCCCCAGCTGAGCTGGGTGGACTGAGTTCAGAGATAGAGGGCTCTGTCCCTGAAAGTACCATGGACTCTGGGTCCCTTGCCCCTGTAGAAGTTTCCCTGGCCATCCCAAGTAGAGCTGAAATGGAATCGGAGCCTTCAGAAATTTTATTTGAGACCCCAGGTGGACTGGCTGAGAAGTACAGCCTGTGGTGAGATTGAGCTATGAGTCCCTGGGCCAGCCTGTGGATCTGCCTCTGAATGTGGTCCTTAAAGGGGTGTACATGTCCACGAGCTCTTTGCCCAAACTAAGCCTGGGAAATGACTCCAGACTGTTAGTATTGCCGTCTGAGTATGGTACCCCTGTCCCAGTTAGCCCGCAGGTAGCTGATAGGGAAGGGCCCCCTCTTTCCAGGTGTCATGGGCAGGAAGTAATGACCTGATTTTAAAAAGGAAAAGGTTGTCTGTATGTGTAATATTGTATAATATTGTATAAACAATAGTAAACTGTGTAATGCAGTACAAGTGTACTGTATGTAATAAAAGGTCTGATGTGTTGTCAGTTTAAAACTATTTTGCCTTAAAGTGATTTAAGGGTAACTACTTGACGCGGACGCCAAGTTCTTTCCAGGCCAGGAAGAGTGTAACCCCCCTACAAATGAGGGTTCCTAATCAACCTGATCTTCCCCATCCTTGTTACTTGCCCCTTAATAAATCAGATTGTTGCTGCAAGGTATACCGTTTAAACTGCGTATTTGTGCTACCCTTTTGTGCTTGGGTTATTATATAACTGCACCTTATTTTACAGGGGGTCCTCAGCACCAAGTTGGCCATCCCGACCTTGGGGTAAGTGTAAGTCATAACGATAGTGTGGGGATTGCTGGTGAGCCACTAGTGGGAAGAAAGGGGGGTTGCAGTGACTCAGAGGGCTGTGACCAGGTCATATCTGACTGTTCCAACCCCGACCTCTGGGTGGAGGCACCGCCTAGGCCCCTCAACTTGTCAGTAGTCAGTCAGGCAGGGGTAGTAGCCCTTGGGATAGCGCCACTTGGGGGTTACACAAAAATAAAGGTTACTTATTTTCTGCCATAGTTTTACTTATGGTATTCAGTTCACATCCACATGACCCACCTGCCCTCCCTATCCTTCAGATTCCTATTCCAGCGTGCAGATCTGAGTGCAAAGCGGGCAGATCCAAAGGAGCACATGGTTGTGTGGTTCAAGGAGTCAAGCTTAAAGACTGTTCCAGTGACAAAACATGCTCAGTGGAAGACTTCCTAAGTGTAGAAGTTAACTGAATACTGGTGGTAGAACTATGGTTACCAATAAGTAAGCACTCTGCAGAATTCATGTAGGCATGCATTTGCTCAGTAGTGATTCCATTAATGGACTTGGGTTTCATTAGATATTTCAAGAATCTTTGCAAAATCTTTAAAAACTTGAAAAGTTGGGACTTTCAGCACTTAGAAGAAGTATCCCCTGTAATGAGTCCTTATGCACATAATATTTCAAAGTCATCTGCACCGCATCATACTGCACTCACTGTAAAGAGCAACAGGATAATCAAAACTTTTTTAAATAAGGGAGATCATTGAACACCAAATGAACACAGCATTCTCTTTGCTGAAGTGTTGCTGTGGATTACTTCAGACTAGAACAGAGAGGGTAATTGACAAATGGCTGGCCCAAGGTCACAGAATGAATGAGTGTCTGATGAGCTTGAATAGGGAGAAGAAATTTGGGGTCCAGTATGAAATCAAACAGGTTGGGCTGCAGTAAGGGCATCAGACCCTCCCAAAAGTGTCAGGGAATTTTCTTAGAGCTGGTTTACTTGGTAGGATTTTCGGTCACACTTTAAGTATCAGTTTCAATGTAACTGTGGGATAGGTAATCATCTACATGCAACACGGGTAACTGCATTGTAATTATGTTTTTGCTTCATATAGCTACATCACAGTTACAATGCTGTTACCATGTAGTTATACAGTAACTATATTGTGATTAAGGGAACTTAAAATATTACTGGATTTTCAGTGCATTTTATTTGACTTAAGTCGCCACTGTATTAGACTTTTGATACGTGGGACTTAAGTCAAATAGTAAGGATTTTCAATCAGTGTGGCTAAGAGACATTCCACTAGACCACAGATCTTCTTTGGGGGCATCTCAATCAACAAGTTACACTGTAGGAAATTTCACTGTCGGTGAAGGGGAGTCCACACGGAGGATTTTCAGCCGTACAACTGGGACCACCCATGCCTTTGATGTCCTTTGACGTCAGCAACCCTGTATAGGTGTGGTCGGCCCCTCTCCCTCAGTTCTTTCCTGCCATTGTCTTGCAAGCACAGTCTCCGCAGAAGCTTCGTTGCAGTATTTGCACCTTTTTTTTGGGGGGGGGCGCACTTTTTTCCTATTACCCATACCTAAATCTCTTTCAGAGATGGGCTTCCAGACTGAGGAGGAGGATGCCACCAGAAAAGATCTGGTGGACTTCCTGGAGGTTCCTGAATCTCCCCTTAAGATTATTCCTCCTATGCTGCCAGCCCTGAAAATTGCCACCATGGCAGCTTGGCACAGGCCAGACATGATGCCAGCTATGCTTTGTAGGGCAAACAAGCTTTACAGTGCCCCTCAGTGCCTTCCTTATTTTGCTGCCCAGGCCAGAACTGGTTCTGTGGTCATCAAGGCAGCCCATGACAGATCTAAGGCACCAAAGCACCTTAGTTTCCTCCCCCAGACAAGGAATCCCACAGGATTGACCTCTGGGGTAAGAGAGTTTACACCTTCTCTACTTTGGGCCTATAGATCGTAAACTATCTGTCACACATGGTTAAGTTCCAGAATGCCAACTGGAGAAAGGACAAGGTGACTGCTCAAGCCCTTCCCGATGGCACCTCAAAGCAAGAATTGCTTCAGTGCCTGCAAACTGCTGAGGATGTAAGTAAACATCTCCTCGGGGCCCTGTATGATATGGCCAACACAGTGACCAGGGCAGTTGCTACTGACATATGCCTTCGTAGGCATTCATGGCTGAGGGTCTCTGGCTTTGCAGCTGATGTGTAGAACAAAGTACTTAATGCCCCTTTCAATGGCACAGGCTCTTCGGCTCTGATGTCCTGGACCTCATTAAAGAGATACATTCATGTACAGTGGCAGACATAGTTTGAAAGCCCATGAAAAGTTTTTTTTTAATTGATGTATTGGGCATATCTGTAGCTGGAAGCAGTTCAGAGATATAGATGACTGAGTCTGTGCAGAATAAATACTATATTAGAGCCATTCTTAGAATCGTGTGATGTTAGTGACGATCAAGCAGTGCTTAACTCAATGCAGTTAGTCACTGCTTATTTGTCACTGACATTATAAGGTTCTAAGAATGGCTCTAATGTAGTATTTATATTGCACAGACTCAGTCATCTATATTTCTGGATTGCTTCCAGCTACAGGTATGCCCAATACCTCAATTAAAAGTACTTTCTTGCGTTTTCAAACTATGTCGGTCACTGTACATGAATATATCCCTTTAATGATCTGCAGGCCTCTGGCACACCCATTAAGTCTCTCCACTCTCTCTACCACATTCAACCCCGTGGTAGAGGGTGCTCTGCTTTTCATAGACAGGCCAATAGACTCAGGCCCCTGCACTCAGGGCAAGTGCAGAGCCCAGTCTTCCTTGCCCACCCCCTCTAATTCGGGAGTGGCAGCCAAGCATCCCAGACATGACGGACCAGCCTCCACAGCTGGTCCCACCTCTGCTCGACTCCTTGCCATACCCCCCTCCTCTGATCCAGACCCAGGAGGTGGTGGTCAAAGTTTGATTCACCCTTCATCTGAATCAGTGGTGAACTATAACTTCAGATGCTTGGATCCTGCAGGTCATAGAGAGTGGTCATACCTTGGAGTTCATTCAACAGCATTCAGATACCACTCCACCACCCTCAAACTACCCACGGCCCACTTAGCTGTCCTCTGGGAGGAAGCACAGTCTCTTTTGTGCAGACACGCAATCAAACTGGTGCCAAGGTGATACAGAAACTGGGTGTTTTATTCCAGGTTTTTCTTGGACCCCAAAAAGACCAGAGATCTCGGGTCCATCTTGGACCTCAAGGACCTCAATCTCTTTGTCCAATACAAAAAGTTCCAGATAGTGACTTTGCCAGGCCTCATGCCCCTCCTCCAGGATGTGGACTGGCTTTATTCACTGTATATGCAGGACACTTACCGGCACATTTTGGTCTTTCTTCCTCACAGGAGGTTTCTTCACTTTGTCTTTCAGGGTGATCACTACCAGTTCAAAGTGCTGCCCTTTGCCTTATCATCTGTGCCTCATGTCTTTACCAAATGCTTGGCAGTGGTCACAGAAGCTCTGAGAAGAGAGGGTCTGTACATTTTCCCCTACTTGGGCAATTGGCTTCTCAAGGCCCCCATCCAGGGAACAGCTTTTGCTGATTCTGGAGCGCACTCTTCAGTTCTTCCACTCTCTGGGCATAATGGTCAGCCTACCCAAGTCCATTCTAGTACTGTGTCAAAGACTGCTGTACATCGGGGTGGCTCTGGATTCTGAACAGGGGAAGCCTTGCCTGAGAACAGGGCAGAATGCCTTATGGCTCAGGCTCAGGAAGTTGCTAAGGGTTGGTACATTCCTGCTGGACTGTACCTCAGGCTATTGGGTCTAATAGTTACAGCCATTCCAACCATTCCACTGGCCTGATTTCACCTGCGCACTCTTCAATGGACCCACAGTGTGCAATGGGACCAGCGTACAGATGAGTTAGAATAACAGGTCCTGGTCTCCTCCCCAGTTTGCAAGGTCCTGTAATGGTGGATGGATCCCTCGAATCTTCTTCAAGGGGTTCCTTTCCAGATTTCTTCCCCACATCAGATTCTAACCATGGATACTTCAGGTCTAGGCTGGGGAGCAAACCTGGGTCCCTTTCAAACCCAGGGCTCCTGGTCCCAGTGGGAAGCCACCCAGCATATCAGTGTCCTGGAGAGGAGAGCAATGCTCTATGCCATGCAGGCTTTTCAGGAGCATCTTGCTCCAGGCCAACTGCTGGTGCAGGCAGACAATATGAATGTAGTCTACTACATCAATTAGCAGGGCGGGACTCGCTCATATCTTCTTTGCAGGGAGGCCTTGAGAGTGTGGTATTTGACACTGGAGCATAGTCTGACACTCTCTGCGGTCCACAAACCAGGTGTCCAAAACATCCAGGTGGACAGTCTCAGCAGGTCTCAGTACAGCATGCATGAAAGGGAGCATCTCATCCATAGCAGAAGATCTGTTCGACAGATGGGGTCATCTAGAGTTGGACCTTTTTACGTCCTCACTCAGTGTAAAACTGCACAATTTCTGCTCATTAGGTCCAGGGCCTGGCGTTTTCTGATGAGACGTGGTGTCCCTCTCTTGGAGCGGGAGATTTCTGTACTCATTCCCTCTGTTTCCACTAATACAGAGGGTGCTGATCAAGCTGCAAATGAAGGGGACCAGCATGATCCTGGTAGCTCCATTCTGGTCTTACCAGATATGGTTTCCTCTGCTTCACTGGCTGGTGGAGGAACCTCCAGTCCCTCTGCCCCTTTGCAGGAATCTGCTGACTCAGGATCAGGGAGCCCAACCTCAGGTTCCTCCATCTGCATGCTTAGCTCCTGAAGACATAGCCATCACTAGGTTTGGGGTCACTAATGGTGGCGGATGTCCTGGTGGCCACCCGCAAGTCTTCCACTCCTGCCATGACGTGGAAGCAGTTTGCCATCTGGGCCACCAAACATTCTCTAGATCCTTTCACCTGTCCTGTAACTTATGTACTGGATTACTTTATTTCTTTATCTGACTCAGTCCTCCAGTATTCCTCCCTCAAGGTCCAACTTTTGGCTATTTCTGCCTTTCATGAGTCTGTGGGTGACCGTACGATTGCTCAGCTGGATGTTTCCCATACTTTCCTTAGAGGCATCCTGCACCTGTCCCCCAATCCTTTGCCCGATACCTGCTTGGAACTTTAATTGTATTTTGGAAAAGTTGACCCTTTCTCCTTTTGAGCCAATCGCGACTTACAATTTGTGCTTTCTCTCTTGGAAAGTGCTCTTTTTAAATGCAATTACTTCTGCTCGAAGAATTTCAGAGCTTCAAGCCCTCTGGTGCAAGGAGCCTTATTTGATTTTTTTTTTTACAAAGACAGGGTATCTTTGCACACAAATCCTAAATTTCGCCCTAAGGTGGTCTCTGAGTTCACACTTAATCAGTCTGGCCTCCTTCCTGTTTATTTTTCTGAGTGTGCCAATCTAGGGGAGGCACTGCTCCATATGTTAGATTTGCATGGAACTTTGAAATATTATCTGCTTCGGACTAAGGAGTCCAGAAAGTCTAAGCAGTTGTTTGCTTCCTTTGCCCCAGGTAGAGAGGGTGCTTCAGTTTCTAAGCAACATTTATCCAGATGGTTGGCAAATTGCATTGTGTTCTGCTACAAGTATAACAATTACGTTAAATACAGGTCACTGGTAAGGCTGCGTCTAGAGTATGAAGTTCAGTACTGGTGCCCACATCTCAAAAAGGACATTAACCTGCTGGAGAAGGTCCAGAGGAGGGCTACAAAGGTGATAGCCGGTCCACAGGGTAAGGCATATGAGGAGAGGTTGAGGGCGCTGAACATGTCCTTCCTGGAAGACAGGAGAGAGAGAGGGAACATGATTGGGACCTTCAGGTACTTGAAAGGGATAGGTAAGGTTGATAAAGAGAGTCTCTTTAAGCTGAGTGACAACCATAACATGGGTTGGGGCACAGTCTTAAGCTGGAGGGTGGGAGGTTTAGGAAGGAGATCAGGAATTCTTCACAGAGAAGTTGGTGGACACTTGGAATGTGTTGCCAGAAGAGGTAATCTCATTGAAGACAGTGGGCAGTTTTAAGAGAGGCTGGGGCAGGCATACGGGGAGAGTAAGGGTCATGGGTAGGGAGGGAGGATGGGAGGAGTGGGGAGAGAGGGTGAGGACATTAGCTCAAGCTATGGACTCTGCAATATGAGCAGACTTGATAGACCAAATGGCCTTCTTTTGCTGGCTTCTTCATATGTAAGAAATTACCTGGTGCTGTCAAAGATCATTCCACCAGAGGCATGGCTACCTAAGCTTGTTTCAAAGGGGTCTCAACCAGTGATATTTGTGCTGCTGCCACCTGGATTACAGCCTAAACTTTCACCAAGCATTACAGTCTAAACATTGCCTCAAGATCCTGTGCAGGATTTGGCAGGGCCGTTCGATGATCCCAGAGGTCCACGATACAAGGCTCACAGAGAACAACACAGAACACCAACAATGGAAAGTCACAAGTGGACACCCATGGACCAGGTGGTGCACAGGGAAAGGTGGTGCACAAACAGCAACATCAGAGAAATCAGAAAGATGGATCTCCTGCATAGCGGACACCATGTGGTGCCCAGTATGGACAATAGGGGTATGTACACAGGGTCCTTGGACTTATGCACTCCCACATTACCACCAGCCATAAAGTGTACATATGCAATGTGAGAGAAGGAAATATGCAACAACACATTGGTGGACCATTGTATGCCCCGAGTGTAGCTGCTATTAATCCACAATGCACCCACACAAACTATGTGAATAATCCATGGGTGGGGTGGATCATACAAGGGGGAGGAGGTTCTCAACACTGAAAATTGACACAGCATGGACTGACAACTGTACACTGGCTGTGACTTGCAGCTCTGCCACTCCTTGGCATGCACAGTGTGGTGCAAGGTAACATGTAGCACTGCTATACAGCACTTGAGCCTGTTGGAGAAGAGGTTTGTCTGTGTGACAACAGATGGCCATGCGGCAACAGTTGTCAGTGCATGCCACCACTGGATGTGGATGATCACACAACCACCCCTCACCCAGAATTCCTAAGGCCCAACTATGCATAAATAGGTTGCATAAATTCTGAACATGGATGGCACATGGTAGGCAACCTGGCCACTAACCCCAGTCTACACAATGGCATGCTGGGCAGCCCCTTCCCCTAAGAACAGCATATGCCACACTGTCCAGCACGCCATGCCTGTGTGGGATGGCACATCTAACTGGATGGACACTGTGTCCATGTACCAACAATGCAACCAATCCCCCTCCCACCTAGCTAACAGGCCACATGACATCCAAAATGCCCCACAATCAGACCATGCCCCGGGGGGGGCCTCAATCACAAAACCCAGTGTTCATGCCTTCTCATACACTAGCTGTGGCTGCGAGGAACCTAATTTCTCACCTAATACATATACATTTAACCTCCCTGGAAACCAGTGGCACTCATTGAAATGGCACCATAGTGCATGCTTCTACATGTTGGATACCCAGCATGGACAACCAACAGCCCCATGGTTCACAATGCTACTAAAAATGTATGAACAGCTCAGAAACTGCTGTTCAACCATATGTCACACATAGAGATGCAGCAATTTAAATTCTGCCAGCGAAGTGCCCGTGTAGTGGGCACTTTGCATTGGCACTTCGCTACGCGGTGTTCCCCATAGGAAAGGCTCACTTTGCCTTGTTATTATTACTTTGTGTTGTCATTCCACCTTAAACACGAAGCAAAGTGGAGTGACAACAATATTGGCAGCACCCCGCCTACACAGTCACCAGAATTAATGTGCATCCCCAAAGTGCTACTGTCTTGTGTCCAGAAAATTCCCCAGTGCTGAGCTTTTGAAGTGAAATGAGAGTGTAACAAGAAATGCAAAGTCTCCCAGAATTAATGGTGCACTCAGTGATGTGCGTAGTGGTCACACACAGTCACCAGAATTAATGTGCATCCCCAAAATGCTACTGTCTTGTGTCCAGAAAATTCCCCAGTGCTGACGAAGTGAAATGAGAGCGTAACAAGAAATGCAGTCTTCCAGAATTAATGGTACACTGCAAACGCAGACAGATTAAGATTGCGCTGCGCACTCAAGGGATGCATACGAAAAGGTACAACACCTAACCAGTGCTCACAAGTCACAAATCCAAATCTGGAAAGGAATACCTTTTGCTGGTTGGGGGATTAGTGCACAGCAGTAACAATCCACTACCAGTAAAGATACTACAAAGCAGTATAGAAAATTCATGCAGGTGCGGTGGATAGCAGATTCACACTGCTGCAATTACTCTGTGGCACAATAAAATGTGTCTGATTTAATGGTACACATCGCACACACACACACACTACAAGTGATGTGTAGCAAATTCAAAACCTTTGGTAATATAACAAAATGTTTTAAACAGACAAATTATACACTGCTGTACCACAACAATCAGCAAAAAAATGCCAAGTAGGGTTGCCACCTGTCAGGTTTTTTCACCTGGTGATCAGGTTTTTAGGGTCCCTATCAGGTAATCTGTGTTTTGCTCTGTGCTGGTCAGGTTTTTGAGCCATTTTGAATGGTCACGTACTTTTGAAACACATTTTGTCACATCATTCATTGTTTCAGCTACATGTCCAGATTACAAACAAGTTATGTTGTCAATATAGCCCTTTGTTTGTGAAAGCAGTCAACCTGGAGGTGTAAAGTATGGCCATTAACACCATTAGCACTTATTTAACCTAATCTTTTCCACTGCATCTTAAAGTGGCATAGCAGCACTGCTGCCCCCACCTTTTGTAACAGTAACAGAGCCAGTTGTCTTCCACTTTCACTTGCTGGTAAATATTTTCATCTCTAACAGAATTTAAGCATTTTTAAATGTTTTAAATTATTTTTTTCCTCAAGAAAAAAGCATAGTCACTTCTTTGGCTTTGAAATAGTACTGTGGACATGAACAAGAAATGGAGCCAGAAAAAGATATTAAGTACACATTACAGGAAACAATTTCTTTAGTATGTATTATTATATATCATGTATACTGCTGTATGCTGTTTACAGTATTTCCCTTGTCTTTTTAGGTAGTTTTTGTTGACTGGGTAAGTGCACTAGACAAATTCTGCCTATTTTCAGGCACGACCCAGGGAAGGGGGATACAGATGAATGCCAGCTGACCTTGAACCAGATTAAGCTGTTGGTGGTATTTTTAGTGAATGAGGGAAATTTGGCCAGGACACCGGGGAAATTCTCCTACTCTTTTTGATAAGTACCATGGGATCTTTAACATCCACCTGAACTACCACCAATCCAGGCAGATGGGACCTCGGTTTAACGTCTCATCCGAAAGACTGCACCTCAGAAGTGCAGCACCCCTCTCATGCTGCACTACAGTGTCAGTACTAGGATATTAACCCAAGTGCCAGATGTGGGAACTGAACCCACAGCCCTCTGATCTCCCGGCCTCAGAGGCGAGTTTGCTACCTACTGAGCCACTGACACTGACAAGTGTCTCCCCCCAGATCAAATCTGTAAATAAGATTTTTTTTAATCTGTATGTTTATCTGGTAAGCCAATGTCAATAAATAAATTTGTAAATAAATAACTAGACAGAACCTAGAAAAACAACTTTAATAGGTACAGTTCATCTTAACATTTTTGTTGAGCTGCTGCTTTAAGTGTTGTCTTTTATACATATAACAAATGGCCTTCTAGGAGGAACAATGAATGATGAGTCATGAAAAGGGGTAGGGCTAAGGGCGGAGCTTAGGATCCGTTTTTGCCTCATCCAAAGGTGGCAACCCTAAAGAATTACTGAAAATATTACTGTGTGTACACTAACACAGTTATACAAAAAAAATCACCAAAACAGAAAGAACTGTTCTCCAAGTTAATCTACCTACACCACAGATACACCCTTCCCCCAAAGCACACTTCCACTGTCTCTCAGTACACAGACTGAATGTTGTACAATAACATTCAAAAGCCATACACAAACAATAACCACTCAATGATATGAGCACAGGAGGGTTTCCACAATTGATGAACTAAAGTTTCAGCAAAAGAAATTGCTCAAAAAGGCTTTTTTAATAGCTTTTAGAAGGTTTGACTCACAGAGAGCTCTCAGAGCAGACTGTCGCCTACAGCTTCCTACACACACTACCCCAAACTGAGGCTGTGCAAAACAATCTAGAGCCCATGTGACCTGAAATCCCATGAATTACTGCAAAATTCACCTTTGGAGCTTAAAAACAAGGTGAAGTACATTGTTTTCAATGTACTTCACCTTAAAATTGGTGAAGTAGTGGTTTGGGAAGGCAGAGTAATGCAAAGTCATTGTTTTCAATGGGCTTTGTGTTACCCATCATAATGCGAAGTACTCCGCTTTGTGTTGCAGATCACTCTGTGAATTCGCCTTCACTCAACAAATCACTCCGTGGAGCAAATTGAGGCTACTTCACCCATCTGTAGTCACACAGCAGCACACATATGTTCCCCCATCCCCTGTCATTTGGATGTGGGAGGGTACTGCACTGTTTGCCACATGTGTATGCCATTGTGTATGTAAATAAATCCCTGTATAACAGATCACCACAGAGTGTGTATCCATGTTAGTCCCTGCAAACCACTGCACAAAGGACCGATGGTGGGGACAGCGGGAAGGGTGTGCTGTAGCACACTTTCACATCCATGGCCACTGCTCGCAAAGTATGGAATACCCCCTGTGTACATGTGTATGGATATGTGCCATTTTGGTGGTATGAGGGCAGCAGTGTGCCACCAGGCTGGGTACATTCATGTCCCATGGAGGTCATCCGTCAAGACCCAATCTGTACTAAAGAAAAAGTTCAAATAAAGCACTCACATAATCCAAACTTAATGTGGAAAATCCAAAGTTTTATTTGTGGCTGTCTGCCCAGGAACAACCTTCTCCCCAGTGTTTCGACCCTAGCACAGCATCTTCCTCCGGGGATAGGTCTGTGGAGTAACAACTAAGGTGCCATTTATACAAAAACTCATTAAAGTGATAATCACCATTAAATTGACAGTGCAAAAACACAACATGAAAAAAGAGGTTTCACGATTACATGCAATTATATGCTTTAAATAGATTATCTCTAGGTACAGTATAAATTAGTTTTAAATGTAATTCATTCTTTAAATGCTATTCAGAGTCATTTTTCATTTTTATAACTGTACACTAAAAAATTATTGTGATTTTTGAACCATGGGAACAGTGCAAAACATCTAAATACTTCAACTCTATAATAGCTTTTATACAAGAAATAACTAAACTTTTAATTTTTATCAGTCAAAAAAAGGGGAGAAAACATGGAAGTTTGAAGTACCCAATACTTTGTTAAATAACAGTTTCTAGTTTTTAAATCTTTAGGTTACGTTAGTATTTGATAACATGTTTCTCAAAACCAAGGGGAGGGGCATTTTTCAAGGATACAAAGTGAAAAAGGGAAGGTCAGAGATAACTATCTATGCCCTGGGTCAACTTCCTATAATATAAAAAAAAAGGAAAATGTTTTTTATATATTAAAAGGACAAGATTCATATAGCGGGCCCAAGGCAAAACCAAAGGCAAATTCTATTTACAGGTATACTGCTCAAGCTGACAATTGGTACAGAGATTAATTTTGAGTGCATAAAGGGACAGAAGGAAAGGGGGTGGGGGCTAGTGTGAACATTCAGAGAACAAGTGTAGTATCCAAATGTGAGGGTATGCCTCATCTTTTTAGTTACAAAAGAACAAACTCTAAGCTAAAGTGGGTTTACAAATTTATATAGCTCACACAGAAGCCTTTTTCTAGAGATAGGGTCCAAGGTAGTTCTCAAACAAATAATCACTAGTATTTATGAAGAAACATGAAGCACAGAAAAATATCAGTAAATTTCAGCTACAAATATGGATCCCAATTCATGAACACAAATGTTGCCTATGCACCACTTATCCAAGGCGCGTAGGCAACCGTGTGGGTGAATGTCATCTAGCTGGGGGGACTCCTGGTGGTATTCACCAAGGGCATGTAAGTGCAGCACAAAGCACTTATGTGCCCATCTCTTAAGCCTCTCAGGGACGTCCACACAGGGAACGTGTCGGGGAGTGCCTGCACTACGTAGCAGTTACTAAGCCACATGATGTCAGGTGGAGGGGGCACTGGGTATGCCTGCCTGGACTTGGTGTAACCCCATGTGCAGCCCATGAATGCTGGCCGCAGCAGTATCAGGCACCTGTTCACTGTATTGTCCCAGCCCATTATGCTGCAGGGGAGTGCTGGGGCAGCAGCTTGGGTGATTGCCCGAAGGTGTGTCCAAAGTGCTGCTATACACGGCTTCTCTCTTACTCCCTGTGCCCTCTGTAAGGGTGCAAGGGATCTGCTCAGGGACCAAGTATGGACATCCAGTTGGATGCCCACCCAGGTCCGCGGCTTCGACCTGACCACTCGCATGACAATGCACACCATGGGGGTGTGGCCATGGAGAGTGCTAGCAGTAGTGCATACCACCTACCCTGTGCCTGTCTGGGGCCTCAGGCACATATTACCTGCCCTTTAGTGCATCGGGCCCAATGTGTGTAATCTATTTCATCATTCAATCCATTTGGAATGGCTGTACTCAGGTTGATAATCCAGTTTGTCTCTTTTTAAGACAAAGTTCTTGCCCTGTTTCCACCTCTTGGGTTTCTTGGTACATATTCCAAAATAGTAAACTTGAAAGTATCTAGTTTGCCTTGATGAAAAAGGTTAAAATGTCCCCCAATAGCATTACATAAATTTCCATTAATAATGGCTATCACATGCTCTTGTATGCATTCTTTTGCAGGCATTGTCATTTTCCCAATATGAAAATAGTTACCGGGCACCAACAAATATATACCACAAATGGTGTTGTACATGTTAGAAAATCAGTGATGTAATAAGTTCTATCATCTTTCACAAAGAAGTTACCTTTGTTCACATATTTACAAATATTATTTATTTATTTATTTGCTTTTGGTAACCGGGTGAGTGCACTAGGCATAGCAATGCCTATTTTCAGGCACGACCCGGGAGAGAGACAGTTGAACATACAAAATGAGCATACATGTGACGCAGCACATGAGATTGGTGACCACGGTGAGGATGTAAGCAGCAACAATTCAACTAAACAGTTAATTCAAAGAGTAAGCCACATTGGAATATTAGAGATAATGTTAGAGTAAGAGTTAAAAACAGGAAAAACACTTAGGCAAAATACACAACTAAAGTTAAAACCGTAAGTGAAACAGACATTTGCAAATAAAGGCTACACTGGCTACATTTAAATAAACCATTTGGTTTTGTATTGAGCCACTTATAGCCTGATTGTCCTTCCTTCTTGGGAGAATAGTGACTATGTATAAGTTTGCCTCCTATAACTTTACCTTTTGAAAAGGTGACCCTTGGTTTGTCTGCTATGTATTTATTTAGAACTCTGTCTGATAGCAGGATGGGCCAAAATGTATGGACTAGTCCACCCTCCCTTCCAGCTAAGGGATTGCATTCTGTAACAAAAGTCACTATGTCTTTTCCATCTTGTACTGTTGTTACCTTATTTACTTGTTTGTTCTTTTTGGGATAATGAGCTCTGATCTATTTAAATTCTGAACTTTTTCAAATGCTTCTTTAAATTTTTTTTCTGTATAACCTCTCTGGTAGAGCCTAACTCTGAGGTCTTCTGATAGATCCAAAAAATCTTGTTCAGATGTACAATTTCTTTTAAGTCTTATCAATTCCCCATTGGGTATGGATGAAATTATTTTTTTGGGATGGGCACTGGTGGCATTCAAAATCATGTTACCAGCAGTAGTTTTTCTAAAACTTGAGATTTGTATAGGTTCTCCATGTATACCCCTATGTTTTAAACCCAAGAATGCAATTTCCTTTTGATCTGTTTCATAGGTAAAATGTAAACCTAGTGTATTTTCTCCTAAGTATTTAACAAAATTACAAACTTCATTCTGATTTACTGACCATATTATAATAATGTCATCAATAAATCTAAAATATGCTAGTATCTTATCTGCATATTCATTTTTGGATTTATCATAAATGTACATATTTAAAAAAAAAGCAACATAGATTCGCATAAGAGGGGGCAAATGTTGTCGACATTGCTGTACCATTTATTTGAAGGTAATAAATGTTGTCAAAAAGAAAAAAGGTTTGCATAAGGGCAAATGTTAAAGCCTCTTCCATAAACTGGGGTGCAATGTCATACTGGTACTTGAAAAAAATCCATAACTGCATTTATTCCTTTTCTATGATCAATACTAGTATATAAACTGCTAACATCTACTGTGATGTAGTTATAGTTACTGTAACATCCCAAATTAAATCTTTTAGTTTTAACATTAAATTCACACTATCCCTAATGTATGGTTTTAAGGTGTGAACATGTGGTTGCTGGAAATTATCAATGAAAATACCAAGGTTTTGTATAATAGACACTATGCCTGACACTATAGGATGGCATGGAGGGGTTTCCTTGTTTTAGTGTATTTTAGGCAGTATATAAAATGTAGAAGTTGTGGGATAATCATTTTTTTTTTAATTCTCTCTTTTTTTTAGTAAGGCAGTTACATTTCAGACTAATTTCTAGGGAGTCACACAATTCTGCTTGGCATTTCATTGTAGGATCCTTCTTCCTAAGTTTCAAATAAGTGTTAGTGTCTGCCAACAATCCCAGACACTTACTCACATACATGTCTTCTGTCATAACCATTCCCTGCATTTTTTCCAACTCCCCCAAAGCATCAAATTCATCCTTGTTAAGGTTTTTAATATAATTAAAACAATCTGTGTACTTCGGTACTTCGTAATCTTTCAAATACAGAAATAGCTACATTAAACACTTGAGGGCAAAAAATAGACTGGTTTAAAGTGACTTTGGTCTCTTATAATTATATCAGACTCATCCTGTTCTGTCTGCATTTCCACCTCATGTAACAGACTTTAAACATCAATGTTATCAATGATATTCAGGTTCCAATCATTCAAGTCCCATGCTGTTTGTTCCTCTGTATCCTGATTTTCCTCTCTAGGAGCTGCAGGGACCTCTTGGAAATTAAGTACATCAGTCAGAGTTTGAGTTTCATCTGTTCTTCCCATTCTCAAATTAATATTTTCCCTTTGTATTGAAAAGAAAAATTTTGGTTTCAGTTTTCTTACTAATTTGAAAATGTCCACTTTAAATCGATATAAATCAGGTTTTGGTGTTGGTACAAAGCTAAATCCTTTTAACAGGACAGTTTCTTGTTGCTTTGTGAATGTTTTCTCAGCTAACAATCATTCATCCTTGCTCCACAGGTTCATGTGAGGACTCGATCCTTGGTTTGCACTTCCCCCTCCTCCCTCTCCTTGTTTTGTTTATGGTAGTTACCTTTGGTTGTTGCTGGCGATTTTTTCTGTTGTTCTGCATTTTTGTCTAAATAAATATCTGGAATGTCTGATAAGTTAGTTAAATTAACATCAGATGATGTGCCAGCTTCTTCCTCTGCTACCATAACCTGAGCAATGTCTCCCTCTTTTTCAAAGCGTACCATTTTTTGAGGGGCTATATTGGCTTGTTGAAGATTTAGTTTTTGTTCCAAAAACCTCTATTTCTTGACCTGGAGCATCCTTGGCTATTAGAACAATCCCTTCGCTCCCACACAAACACTTCACCTTTACTATAGTCCCCTGTATCTCGTGTTAACTTTGTTCTTTTTTGGGATATCAGTTCTTTTTCATATTTGTTCACTTTCTTGCACAAAAATGTATTTAAGAAGCTGAATTCTTTCTTACCTTTATATTGTGTTGTTAATGCTTTCGGTCATTTAAATTCAGCATTTGCTGCTGCTTTCAGTTTTAAGTCTTGTTTGATTGACCCAATCTGTACTACCTGACAACATTGCCATTGTAGGTGCCACACAGCACTCCAATGCCACCAGCACATATGTGTGATGGGCCAGCATGACACTGTCATGTGATGGTAGAGCCATGGCCAATAGATGTTCAGGACATGCACGGGGGGATTGTGGGAAGAAGGTCACCTTAGGCATAGAGTGAGACCCTGTGTGTGGGTATGTAACACGTCAGCCTAACGCCCAGGGGCATCAACTGCACAACAACCAACTCCGGGGGAGGGGTTACAGGACAACGGTGGTGTGACATAAACAGCACAAAGGGTCCCTAGGGGACTGCCTGCTACACTGGTGCAGGGCGTGGCATGTCAGTGCTTCAGTCCAACCTAGCCAACCAACTGGGGAATTGGTGTGCACAAGCAGCATACCTGAAATGTCCATGGCTATGGAAAGGTGCCTGATACATAGGTGAATGGAAGAAGGGCCAGACACCCATACTTGCATATATGGTGTACCACATGGTGGTGTACTGCAGTCCACAGTTGATACAGAAAATCCAGCACTACCCACCACATAAACAGACCACAGGCACAAATGCTGTATATTAAAGCAGTTTATTCAGGCAATAAAAACTAAAAGGTGCAAACCTCAAACATGCCAAAGCACAGACTAGGAGACATAGGCAGAGCCCCACCAGTCTTCTACCAGTTTCACCAAAGCTTCATCAGGATCACTTTAATACAGGCTTTTCTGAGTTGTGGGTACTGCAGTCCACCCCACATGTAACAGAACACAACCACTGTATGATAGCACAAGATGTGTGGCATGCATGGACTGTACTGCAGAGACATGGACAACCTTCCCCAGTGGAAACAGAGATAAAAGGGCACACAGACACTGGATACATGAAAACCAATAAAGCTTACAGATATAAAAGCATAAAACATGAAATATAAAGTGAGGGGACAACAAAGCACAACAGGCAGATGAAAACATAACAATATTTGTCTGGAACACTTGCACCACAATGCAACTGGCACTGTTGCTGGCCTTCACACAGCAGAAATGCAACAAGAGTGGGGTCAGTGCCCCGAGGAGTCCACATAGTCGAAAAGAGCATGGAGGAAAACCTGCAGCTGGTCAACATGATGAACCACTGGGTGGAGATGTTCCCCTAAGCCCCTAGCAAAGTTCTGCAGACCCTGACTGTCTGTGGCATCCCTTTCATCATCTCTGGTATCAGAACGACCAACATCCTCTTCCTCATACTCCTCCTGTGTCATTCAGGTGCAGGCTCAATGGGTTGCTCTTCATGCCCTGTCACCACAGACCCTGTCTGCTCACCCTCCTGTAGGTTCACAATGTGCTAGGCCTTCATGTCCAGCACCTGTCTGGCACTGTCACTGCAAACCTGCATGACAGGATCACGGGGTGGAGGCTGTTGCCCATCGCCACCATCTGGGACCCCTGCTGCTCCACAGGGACATCCACAGACTGCTTCTCTGTCCCCTCAACACACCTGCATGTCTGTTCCACATATGCCCTGGTCTCAGTCCTCTTCAGCCATCTCATGGCCCATTAAAGTGCACACCAATGTGGTGTGCGTACTGGACATCCACGTGCAGCATTCCCTCTGGCACCTGCAACACATCAGAGAACACAGTGTCAGTGTGCACACTCGGGAGGAGCTGGCATAATGGTCTGCATAGTTGGCATGTTACAAACACCACCCAACCCCCAACATGGCCATGGGCAGTCCATTCAGCTGCGATGTCCAGACCCCTACCATGCACCGGTGGCATACGGCATGATGATTATGTCCACAAACAGTGTCCCTGTATACCACAGGAGACAGCTGCCCATCTGGGGATGACAATCCTGGGATAAATAGGTCCCCTGCCACTGGCATAGATGCCTGATGCCCATTTGCTACATACTGCACAATGCCACACAGCACGGTGCCACCTGTCCATGTGGAACATTGCTTTGTGAGGCCTACCGTATGACCCACATGTCACACTCGATGTGCTGAAGAGGGGCCTGGTGGGGCACATGGAGTGGAAGCCGGGACACATTGGGGCACACCATCAATGGATGAGGACCATGTGGGGCATACTGTGATGGCCACTGACTCTGATGACACATGGGACCATACCATATGTGGACCAACACACAGTGACCAGGTTGTTGTGTGAACCACTGGATACTCTGTGGTTCTATATGGAAAATGCATGGGCCAGATGTGCCAATGGTAATGCCAGTCATGACAGCACTTCATGCTGCCTGGGGACACATCACAAAGCCACTAGGGGAGCATTGGACAGCATAGGCAGCAGTCACTGCAGGGCATCATACATCCACCTGCCTGTTATGGCATCTGATGCTATCCTTTATGCACCTCGTGAATGAGAGACCAGTGGATATGAAATTAGAGGGGGGTGTGGGGGGGTCACCTGGGAACATGGTCATACAGGCAGCACAGGGGTGTGCCCTATTTATAGGCCTCATAGCTCCACTGGGGGATGGGAGCACTGAGCTGATGGGAGGTTAGGTTACACCCTCACAGGTCCCATGTGCACATTGCAGTGCCATAGCTTGTATTATGTCAAAGTGAGGCACTGTGGCTGGTGGAAGTGGGACATGTCATGCACTAGGTCATGGCCACCCCAAAAGACCTGTGGTATGGTACATGTACCAACACCCTATATAGACTGCAGGTGCTCCAGTGATATGGGTTGCTATGCATCACAGTTTTAGCCCACACAGATTGCATGGTGCCTGCAGCACTGGTGGTGTGCAGCTCACAGATGGCTGTTCCCCTGTGTGGGTGACAAGCCTGGGGTTGCTGTCCCACTCTGCTGATGCCCATGTGAACAACATGGGTTGTCTGTTACCCATGTGTTTGCTGCTACATCTTGTAGGCATCGCATGTGATGTACAGGTGTCACGGACTTTGGTGGGTGCAGACGGGTTCAGCTGTTGTGGCTCAAGTCACAGTAGGCAATATTCGCTGCCTCCCAGGACCTTCACCCATAGCACATCATAAAGGATCCTGCACACATGTCACTGCTCCGTATATCTAGACCTGTTCTGGACCACCCCTTTACACAAAGATCATGTGGACTATCTGCCCGACAGGGTCCAGCACATGGTCCTACAGACACACACACAGCCAAATGGGCTACTGTTGCAGCTGTGCCAGTATTGATCTGGTATGCCAGTAGTGTGGCACCAATGGCCACTGTATGCACTGTGCATGGGTTATGGCACATTTCCGCAGTCAGCCATGTATGTTTCACCCCTTTACATGGTGGCATTGGCATGAGACTGTTGGCTAGCCACCATTTGTCCCTGTGCAGAAGTGTCCCTGTGACACACACTGTGGCAGGCCGCAGAACATCACAACACAGTGTATGGCATGCTGGCACAGTGTCTGACAGCATCCTACACACATGGGCTGTGTTGGCTGTGAGCATCTCAGCTGCATCCATGCTGCTTGCAGTGACCTAATATACCTACAGCATCATCCCTGAATCTGTGTGCACTTGTGCTGCACCACCTGGCTGTGTTTTTAGATGCAGAAGTGTGCACTGGGGCAGTAGCTATGCCCCCTAGGGTGTATGTGCACTACAGAGGTCACCACAGGGTTCCACGGAGACATGGGAACTGTGTATCAAATCATTCTACCCTCTCAGTGGCCCACCCCCTCTCTCAGGCAGTGTGTTACAGCAATGTGATAGTGGGTCAGCAAGATAAGGCATACGAGGAGAGGTTAAGGGCACTGAACATGTACTCTCTGGAGGACAGAAGAGAGAGAGGGGACATGATTGGGACCTTCAAGTACTTGAAAGGGATAAATAAGGTGGATAAGGAAGGTCTCTTTATTCTGAGTGGCAAAAATAACACGAAGGGGCACAGTCTTAAGCTGGAGGGGGAGGTTTAGGAGGGCGGTCAGGAAGCATTTTTTCACGAAGAGGCTGGTGGACACTTGGAATGTGCTACCGGAAGAGGTGCTGTTGTTGAAGACAGTGGGCAGCTTCAAAAGAGGCTGGGATAGGCAAAGGAGGAAGGTAAGGTAAGGATCATATGTAGGGAGACTGGGAGGAGTTGGGGGGGCAGGGACAGTAGCTCAAGCTGTGGGCCCTGCAACATGAGCAGACTAGACAGACCAAATGACCTTCTTCTGCTGGCTTCTTACTAGACAGACCAAATGGCCTTCTTCTGCTGGCTTCTTTATATGTGTGTGTGTATATACATATATATATATATATATATATATATATATATATATATACACACACACACACACAGTCGGCCAAAAAATATTGCGTCTTGCAGTTTTTCTAATAATGCACCATTCCTTCCAGAAAATTGTTGAAATTAAAAATATTTTGGTATCCACATATGTATTTCTTTGGTTTGCAGTGGAACAAAACACAAAAAGCAGAAACATTTACTAAGTCTTAGCTTATTCCACACAGAAATCCTTAAATGGCCTGGACAAAATTATTGGCACCTTTTAGAAGTAGTTAGAAATAATTAGATTTCAAGCAGGTGATTCTCCTTCACTTTGGAATTGAACTCACCTGTGGTGAGTTGCAGGTGCCTGCAATATAAAAATCACTCATTCAACCAATTTGAATAGATAAAAGTACTCATTCTCCTGTTTTGTGTCACTGTGTGTACCGCAATGAGCATGGAGAAAAGAAAGACAGCCAGAGAATTGTCTGAGGTCAGACAGAAGATTGTAGCCAAGCATGGACAATCTCAAGGCTACAAATCAATCTCCAGAGACCTTGATGTTCCTGTTTCCACTGTATGTAATGTTATCAGGATGTTTAAGGCCCATGGCACTGTAGCCAACCTCGCTGGACGTGGCCGCAAGAGAAAACTTGATCGAAGATTGCAGTGCAGGATTGTTCGAATGGTGGAGAAAGCACCCCGATCAACTGCCAGATTCAAGCTGACCTTCAGACACAAGGTACAACAGTTTCAACTCGCACAATCCGTCGCCAACTCAATGAAAGAGTGTTATATGGTAGGAGTCCCAGGAGGACCCCACTGCTGAGAGAGAGAGACATAAGAAAGCCCGACTGGGGTTTGCCAAAACACACCTGAACAAGCCAAAATCCTTCTGGGAGAATGGCCTGTGGACAGATGAGATCAAATTAGAGCTTTTTGGTAAAGCACATCATCTCGAAACCAAAATGAAGCCTTCAAAGAAAAGAACACCTTCCCTATAGTCAAACATGGAGGAGGTTCAGTGATGTTTTGGGGTTGCTGTGCGGCCTCTGGCACTGGGTGCCTTGAACATGTGCATGGCATCATGAAATCTGGAGATTACCAGGCCATTTTGGAGCGCAATGTTGAACCCAGTGTCAGAAAGCTGGGTCTCCGTCGAAGGTCATGGGTCTTCCAGCAGGACAATGACCCCAAACACACCGCAAAAAGCACCCAGGAATGGTTCAAGACAAGACGCTGGACTGTTCTGAAGTGGCCGGCAATGAGTCCAGATTTAAATCCCATTGAAAACCTGTGGAGAGATCTGAAAACAGCAGTTGGGAGAAGGCACCCTTCAAATCTGGGAGAACTGGAGCAGTTTGCACAAGAAGAGTGGGCCAAACTGTCAGTAGAGAGGTGCAGGAAGCTCATCCATGGCTATAGGAAGCAGTTGATTGCAGTTATTTTGACCAAAGGCTGTGCTACCAAATATTAAGTCTAGGGCGTCAATAATTTTGTCAATGCCATTTCTTTTCATTTTCTGATTTAAGAGGATATATTAAATTCCGAATCAAAAACAAAGGTTCTGTAATATTAACAGATAAATAAAGAATTGTGGAGACCAAATACTGTACTGTTGTTAATTTCAACTTATGTTTAGAGGAATTGTGAGTTATTTGAAAAAGTGCAAGGGTGCCAATATTTTTGGCCATGACTGTATATGTATATTCGTACATTAGTGCCACTTCAGCATCAGGCATGTGTGTGTGTGTGTGTGTACCCAGATGGCTCATAGTGGCTCTCTGCAGAATGCCACAGTTGGCATCCGCTGGCCATAGCCATGTGTTACATGCTGGCCACTGCCACAGCAGGTAGACACCACAATGCTATGTACAATGTGTGGCTCCAACAGCCTGATGAACATGTGTGGCCTGGACATGCCCACTGATCAGTTGCATGTCACTCTGTATGTCCCACTCTATGACTGGTTGATGTCAGTGAGTGTGTCATCAGACTGCCATGGGGGTACACATGGCATTGGTACATGGGTACCTGGTCCTGGGCCACATGCCCTGGTTCACTGCACACTGGCCACACACATGTGGCCTACACGTTCACCCTCCTGAAATGATATGGGTGTGGTTGCCCTGTGTCCTAGGTGTTCCCTTACAATGCATGTGTCACTGCCATTCACATAATCAGCAGACACCCCTGTATTTGCCAGTCTAGGTATTTTTATGCAGCCTGTATCATCCCTTTTTGGGGTGGTGTTTGCATGCTCGCTTCCCCCACCCTAACCTGGGGGTGTGCCTCACCCACACTGCTGTGACAGGTGCCAACCCTCTCCATCTCCATTGCCCTCCCTGTACTTAATTGGGGGATAACTCCAAGTGCTATGTGCATCCTTTGGTACTGCATGCAGATGCACAGCTACAGCAGCAGCTGCTATAGGTCTGGGGTGGCTGCATGTCATTTGAGTGAATATATTTGAGCGATTACAGCGTAAGTGAATA
Source organism: Neoceratodus forsteri (assembly GCA_016271365.2). Lineage (NCBI taxonomy): Eukaryota > Metazoa > Chordata > Ceratodontiformes > Ceratodontidae > Neoceratodus > Neoceratodus forsteri. Next base: position 306,303,823 of record CM028136.1, read on the forward strand.
TTTTATAGCGACTGCAATTAGGGCGATGCTGCAATTGAGAGAAGCACATTTCAGCTAAATATTTACATGCACACTTCTCCATGTTTTGCAGGGGGCTGAGTCCCCCGGACCCCCTAGGATTCTAACTCCATGACGCACATTGACTCTGGAATTCACTGTATTTTTGGAGTCACTGTAATGTGCCGGTCGCTATAAAGTGACTGTCACTCATTTTGTTTTCACTCATATTCCTTCTTTCAAATGCCTTCACTCAAATTGAATTGCTCAGCTGATGTGTTGCCACTTGGGGCTGTACGTCTTTTACAGGCACAGCTGTTATGGTTTACACACGGCAAGTGATATACCCTGGTATGCTTTGGGCTATGCCCTGTGGATGTGTTTAGTAGTTGTCATGCCCTTAGGTTACTGTGGCCCAGTGGTTTCTCCTGTTCATGTCTCATAGCTTGCCTTGTTGACTGGGTCCTGGCCTATTTTGTTGATCGCTTGTTTCCTGTCCCTCACTACTGTCCGCAGTAGAGTGTCTGCTTGAGGCTGCAGATGCCTGGGCTCCTATGGAGACAGTATAGGGGATATGCAGATTACAATGGGTGCACTGCTGTCACTCTGTATAGTTATGCATTGATGTCTTTCAGATGTGTGTGCCTGACCGTACCTGTATTTCAATGGTGGCCACCTAGCAGCTCAACTTCTGCATCCCTGGCCATGGTCTGCAGATGCTGTAGTAGGTCACTTTCCCTCCAGGACAAACTATTCTATCTGTGCTTTACTTGGTGTATCTACATCTTATGCCTGACTGCCTTCCACGTTTGATGGCAATGAGGTGCCACATCCTCTCCCATGCATGGGTTGTGGACCTACTGCTGCCTGGTGGCAGGAGTATCCTGGACCACTGCTCCATCAAGCTTATGAGGAGTACAGTCTCCTCATTGGTGAAGTTTTTCGATCTTGTCCAGGACATCATTTTCTCAGCTGTGTAGTAGTTTGGAATGGGTAGTAGAGCTAATAAGACACTCTTCTGCAAGTGCACTGCAGAGCATTGCTTGCCAAGTGTGTACTGCTATGGCTGGTGGTTTTCATGTTGCAAGGCCATGGATTGTGTCACACACATGGGGACCTGACTGTTGCAATTTTGATGCAAGCTGCAGCAGTTTAGTCGTTCGACACAGCTTGCATCAAAGACACACCACTCAGCAACATACTTTTCTCAGTTCATCCAGATAAAGGCCCAATACGGCTTTCAGGCTGACATAACCTGTGTGTACAACAATTCCCTGCAGCCACTCACTCCCCCTTTACAGTCCTCCACCCCCATCCCCCACTGATGGCCCTGCCTCACACTCACAGCCCTCTGTTGTCCACATGGCACATAGGCTGTATGTACAGTGCCCCCCTACAGGCACAACACTGTCCGTGGGTAACAGACCTCTGCATAGGCCTACACATTGGCCCTTACATTGTCACCTCTACCACTGGTCTCTGCCTGGTGGGCACACGCAGACAACCTTGTCTTGTGGCCCATCCCCGGGGACCCCATCCCACCCACTCCTGTTGGCATGCTGGAATCTTTATTGCACTATGACTGTCTACCTGGGGGGGGGGTTGCATATGTCCTACACCCCACCCCTGGTCACGATGACATGGGGGGGGGGGAATGTTGCCTTTAAGACACTGTGCACCTGTGTCAGGGGTGGGCTGTATGTTAGAGGTCATGTTGTTGCAGGATGATGGGGTCACCAGCCCCTGCATGGGCACACCTATGGCATCCCCCTCCCAGGTGATCCACTGCCCATGGCCACCCAAAACACCCCCCAATTGGATTGTTATGCCTTTTGATTGCTAGCTCCCACCATCATCCCACAGGGCCCTCAGTCCTGTGTGGCATGTGGTATTACAGTCTGTGTTGCTCAGGTCTCTGCCCTGGCCATCATGTCACAGCCTGCGAGGGCTGGGTCCCGTTGCTGGCCTCCATCCTGTACAGTACCATGCCACTGCCACACAACAGTGGCATTCCATGACAGCCCTAATGTTTTCTCTTCTCCTGCAGGTGTGCCTCTGCTGCCACCTAGCTCTGCACACAGGCAACGGGCACTTTACATGTCACAGTGCTACCATTGCCTGTGGGTGGCCCCAGATGGCCACACCACATCACCGCAGCTGGTACCAGGTCCATGTCATTTGGGGATATCATTGACATGTTCCATGTTGCTGTCAGCACTGTGTCATGGATGACTTCGGCATCTACTTCCTCACACAGGCCAGTGGTCGCACCACTGCTGCTGTGTTGTTGGTGTTGCTATTCCCATGCCAGCATGATGGCTACGTTAATATGATGGTTGTTATGAGCTGGTCAGGCCCTCCTGTCTGCTGCACCCTCTGTGGGACACACACCACCTGGGGTATGCTACATGTTGGTGTTGCTGGGTATTCAAGTAAAGTGACTGCCAATCAATTATGCTCTCATACGTTGTTCTGCCACTGTGGTGCATGTCTGTGGGTCCCCTTGCATGTCTCTGTCATCCTGCTGTTCCTCTTCTCCACCCTCCACGTCCTCACCTGGCACCAGTTCCACCTCAGGTATGGTGATTCTGTGTGCTAATGTGATGTTATGGAGTATGCAGCATACCACAGATATCTTGCATGCCATGGCTGATGTGTACTGCAGGGCACCACCTGACCTGTCGAGGCACTGGAACCACACTTTCAGCAACCCAAATGTCCTCTCATTCATGGACTGTGTTGCTGCAGGTACCCAGTTAGATGAACACTACAGGAATAGCTCCAGGCAAGAGAGCGCTAGTTCCTACAGCGCTACCATGGACAGCGAGCATGGATGTGGAACTCTTGCGATATGGACTACCCTAGTTGTTGTCCATGGTGCTGCCACAGGACAAGGGCAGCAAAATACCAGGGGTTGGCTGAGCTGCTCATGTGGCATGGAGCGGGCTGGGACATGGAGCAGCTTGGCCAGAAGGCAGTGTAGACCAGGTTTCTAATCCTGTCACCTAACATTTTGCCAGAATCGGGACTTTGATTTTTTACAAGAGGCCATGGAAATAATATTCCACAGCCACACAAATTTGAACTTTCCCTGTGATCTGCTCCCCCCCGCCGGAGGGAGAAGCTTTAAGTATAGGAGTGTGGGAGATGAAACCCACCTGCAAAAATAAAAGTGACGGCATTTCAGCCGTGCTGTTCTTGCCAACGGCATTGTGATTGGCTATATTCAGACCCAGTGCCATTGCTGCATGTGCATCATTGTAGTGCATCTCTACCTCAGTCTCAGGGTGTCTGACTGGTGTCATCAGCCATGGTTGCTGAGGATATCCACTGTCACCTGTGAAGAGTTAAAGCACTGGTTACTCCTGCCGGGCATGTCCTCATCCAGTCAGTGTGCATCTACACTGTTGGCTGCATGGCTCAGGTGTGTCACACACTTAGCTGGATTTCCCACTTGTGCCATCACAGATCCCAGCACTGCCACTCAAGGGCCCCCTGACTCCCACTTGGTGGTACACCACATTTGTAACGTGCTGCACTATGTCCACGGCTGTCATGCCACCTGCATCATCCACAGTGTACTGTTTGTGGGCTGCATGACTGTGTCACTGTACCATGCTCACTGTGGAACCAGCCACATGGCTCATCTATGGCTGTACACATAGGGATGGCCTATGTGTGCATGTTGTACAGTATGTGTGTACCTGCCATGACAGACCCTGCAGGTTACCGCTGTCCCTGTGTCTATGTCCTGCACCTACCCATGAGCTATCCATCTTGTATGGTTCCATTTTCAAAGGCTTCACACAGTCCACTATCCCTGTATATATACAGGTCATGGCATGATCCTGGATACTGGGTGACTATATCAAGGATGCAGCACTGGCTATCACAAACCACCTACATGTTCATGGAGTGGTACCCCTTTCTGTTAATTTAGGCATTCATTTCGGCTGCTGGTGCCTTTATGGCAATATGGGTGCAATATATTATACCCAGCACATGTGGGAAGCCAGCAATGCTGTAAAACCCCTGTTTTGCTGCCTGCTGCTGTGCGTCACTGAATATTTGATGTACTTAAGTGCCCTGCATAACAGTGCTTCCAGGACCTGTTTCAGGCACCTTGACACAGAGGACAACAAGCTACCCACAGAATCACCAGTAGGGGTCTGGAAACCCCCACTTGCTAGGAAGCGGAGTGCTATGTTCACTTTCACATCAATGGGTATTTTACGGGCTCTCTGTGTTCTGCTCTGCAGGTCACCTCTTAGTTCCTGGCGCAGCTCTACAATTGCAGCCTTGCTCAGCTGATATCATGCCATGCACTGCTCCTCAGTGATGTCCTGGTAGGATGTGCACCTGCAATATGGCCGTCTTGCATATCTCCTGTTTCTGGGTTGCTGTTACCTGGTATGACTTGTGCCATGACAACCTGTTGATTTGCATGTCTTTGCCATAGTAGCATGGCCAACTGGATGCCCATGTAGGGCCACTGCCCCTGACATATTTGTCTTTCTCCTCTGGTGCTTCTTCTGCTGCAGTGTAGCCTCAGTGGCAAATCAACTCTGCCTGCCTGCTGTGAGCCTCTTCATCTATGCTCTAAGTGTCATTTAGATCACCTGGGGCTGGTCCAGCAGATGTCTTCTCTTATCTGGAAGTGTTATTTGGTTACACATTTGTGAATCCCAGAAAAGAGTATGGTGCGTCATTTTCTTGATACAAGGCCCCTTGTACTATGCTGCATCTCATTTCTTGATTCAGTGGCAACACAAGCTAACTTTGTTGCAAGCAGGCTGCGTATGAGGATTGGTATTGGCACATAATTTGGCACAAGACGCACCTTGCATCATTTTTTCTAACACATGTGCCATGCTCCATTCTCAGTCCATTAAAAACAGAGCCCAAGGTGTTTGTATCACCTTTTCCTCAGCTGAAAAAAAGAATAATATTCTCTTACAGTATTCTTGCCCAGGAACAAACATCCTGAAAGAATTAGAGGTATACTCTGCACAAGTGATGGCTCAGTCTGAACAAGAAGTTAATCATTTACTACATTTATTATATGTCTAATGGGTTGGAGCACTTAAAACTGTACAGAAAAGCACGTAGGGTATGAATCAGCACATCTCTGCTGCACTGATAGCAAGTAAAATGATACACATCCGCCATACAACCCTGAGGAAGGACCATATAGCCCTATAGCATGTCGGCTTACTTGTGGTCAGTGCTGCAGGGATGCCAGGATGTGCTAGCTCACTCCCTGCCTGCTGTTCTGCACACTATTTATGGGTTTCTGCCTATAAGAAATGTAATAAATTAAGCAATCTGGTATGACCAGGGGTTAAATTAACAGTCTGTTAATCACCCGCTTGGGGTGTAATGTGGCATGAGGTGCAGCCAAGTGCCATATTGTCCCAGGGGGAGGGGGTGATTAACTGACTGTTAATCTAAACCCTGGTCATACATTATTGCTATTCTTATAATTAAGAATTTTAAAAAATAATTTTGTTACTATCTGTATAGAAATAATAAACGAAAATGTGTGTTTTATACAAAAAATAGTCCATCTGTACTTGTTTTCCAGATTCTGGAATGCAGTGTTGTCATAAAAATGCAAGCTGCAGAGCGGTATCAGTGGCAATGGTCTCTCTTACCCCCAGAACACTGTCAGGTGCTGGCTACTCAGCTGTTAAACTCATTACCTGACGAACTCTGATTTTATGTCAGTACCTATGGATTATGGTTTCTGAAACTACTTGATCTTCTGTACCAATATACAGTTTGTAATTAGATTTACAAAACAAGAGCCTAAGTGTCATTTTTAGCTGTTTTAAAAATTGGAACATTAAATATGAGAATGCCCAGTAGTGCTGTCCGATCTGCATGTAAGGCTGGCTCTGGTGCGGGTGTTCCTGATCAATGCCCCGATTTTTAAAATATTTAAAAAATACACTTAGACTACTCATTTTGCAAAGCTAATTATACAGAGTGGTACTGACAGTTATGCAGATTCATAACCCATAATAAACGCAAGTTATAAAATCGGAATTCGTCAGTTAAACTGAATTTACAAGTTTAACAACTGATCATATTCACGCTGGTAGCTAGCATAGAAGGGGTGATAATACTGACGCAGATAAGGTGCTGACATCACCTGAGGCTGTATTGTGATAAAACAAAGGTTGCAAATGTTATTTTGATTTTAATCAGGACTTCAGAAATTAACATCCGCATTACAGTCAGACAACAGGTTAGCTGATAGTAATGCGCGTGCTCTTTATCAGCCTTCTGATTTAAGAAAAACTCCAGACTGTGGCACAGAATACTATTTATAGTGTGGCATTCTGTATAACATGCTGTATGACTGAACTGACTGCGTTCACATCCATTATGCTGCACAAACGTGAACCCATTCAGTTTGAGTTACATATTTTTTTGTCCTGCAATGTGCTTAACAATCAGCAGGACCAGTAGCTTTCACTCTAAAATATTAACAGTTGCATATGACTGAGGCACTCAGTCTATGTATGGAATTCATTTTAATGCAGTGAAAAATATTATTAATTCTAGATAATTAAAGTATATACTTTACTGTTTTTTTAAACCTTGTCTTTGTATTACCTCCTCTGTGTGTTTGTTCACTCCTCCCCACTGACGTGGAACCTTTGTAAATGAGTGCCTTGCACGCAAAGGTATTGTAATCCAAGACTGAATAAATAAAATAAAAGTTTTATACTGTGCAAGAATGTACACACACTTGAAAGAAGAAGCCAGCCTCGGAGTGACATGCTCCAAAATGCATTTTTATTTAAAAAAAAATCAAAGGTCTTGAATAAACATAGAGCACACATATTACAAAAAGATACCGAACTCTTAATCAACTGTGGCAGGTGTTTATGCTGAAATTATTATTTTTCAAAAGGTCTCTGTGTTACGACAGTTTTATTTGAGTTACATATTTTTCCTCCTGAAACGTGCTTAACAATCAGCATGACCAGTAGCTTTCACTCTAAAATATTAACAGTTACATATGACTGAGACGTTCAGTCTATGTATGAAATTCATTTTAATGCGGTGAAAAATATATGATAGATGCCAGGAATGGTCATTTTTTTGTAAGAAAAGTTGAACTTCAGATACAATAACTGGAACGTCATAATTACTGGCGACCCCCTTTAATACCCTGTTTTCAGACTCTGCTGAAATGCCGTAATAACTCGAAATCGAGTTATTACGGCATTTTCAAAACACTATTCATTCACAGTTCTCGAGCGTGTCTGAGCTCGAGACATTCTGAGCTGTGAAGCAATATATTTAAACCGCGAATCAGTTAAACTTACAGTCGCTAGATTTAGAGCATCATCATTCCTGCCTATAAAGTGTTTGGTTCTGACCTGGTAGCGTGGCTGAGTGGTGTCCCTTTCAGTAAATCAAATGCCCCAAAATACACACACACAGACAGAGAAGTGCTTTGTATAAAAAAAATTGTCACCTGTCAGTGCTGCGCTAATTTTTTATTAGTTTTGAAACACAGAAGCCGCCGAGCATAGACTGATGAAAGCTAGTGATTCGGCGGCTTCAGAAGGCAAGATTGAAGCGTGAAAGACTGTTACTATAGCAGCACTCATTCTCGCTTGAGTCTTGCCTTCTGAAGCGGCCGAGTCGCTCGCTCTCATCAGTCTACACTCGGCAGCTTCTGTATTTCAAAACTAATAAAAAATTAGCGCAGCACCTACAGGTGACAATTTTTTTTATACAAGGCACTTCTCTGTGTGTGTTTTTTGGGGCATATAATTTAATGAAAGGAACACCAATCGCCCAGGCTCTCTCTCTCTCTCTCACCCAAGTTGTTTTAGGTAGGAAGTCCATGCCCCAGTAATTATAAAAAATAACAGATAGGCAAGTGTGTGACTATGAATATTTTTTTCACACCTTGGGTGTGTGATGCCCACATAAACCTCTCCAGCTTCCCGGGTCATCACACACCTTGGGTGTGAAAAAAATATTATTATACAATGGCAAGGAAATTTCCTGAATTCTGATTGGTCAGTGTATGCCTGAGACAGTGATGATATTGCAGTATAACATCACTGTCATTGATTAGCATTAGGTCTGCTTGCTCCTGAACCTGACCACTGTCTTTTTTTTCCCTCTTCTCTTTCACTAAAAATCTACTAAAAACATTTTTATTTTTATTTTTGTTTTGTATAACATCGAGCCATTGTATAATAATTAATAAGAGCACTCCAAGGTGTGTGTATCTTGTATAATAACGTCACTCCTGGGAGTGGGTGAAACACTCGTGCACTTCAACCCACCCCAGGAGTGACGTTATTATACCCTAACACACACCTTGTCGTGCCTTTATTGCTTTAAATAACACACACTTGCCTATCCATTATTCTCTATTTAAAACATCAGCAGTAATCAGGCTCTAGATGGTAGGGTGATGTGGGTTAATGTAACCCTGCTAGAACTCGGGCAACAAATCAGAGTGTGAGAATAATTCTTGCTTTATAATAATGCTTTTTATTTACTTTACAGTGCATTTGAAACAGCACTTACACATATGCTCCACTTATTTTTTTGGGATGTTTGTACCTGTGTGGAATATAAAAAAACATCTCTTTGTCCACACACAGGCAATACAAGCTCAAAACACAAGGAACATTTGGCCTTTGATGGGAATCCCAGCTAATACAAACTACGGAGGAGATATTCAGATTAAAGGGAGGGAGGGCCACTAGAGGAGATAGTCTGAGACTGGAGGGGGCAAGTTCAATAGGAAGTTGAGAAGACACTACTTCACAGAGAGGGTAGTGGAAGGGTGGAACTCACTTCCAAAAGAGGTGATGTCACTGAACTCGTAAACAGTTTTAGGAGGGGGTAGGAAAGGATCAGGGGAAGGGGAACTGGTGTAATGGGAGGTGGGCAGCTATGGAGTAAACTCGGAGAGCTGCACACTCGAGCAGACTCGATAGACCTAAAGGCCTGTATCTGCTGGCATTTTTCGTATGTTTGTACAGATGAGCACATTTAAGAGGTTTGCTGTAACTCAACTTTATTCTCTCTGTTTGTCTTATAAATTTATGATTAGCATTTTGAACTCTTGTGAATGTGCCTAGACTATGAACAAGATTTTCCTAAGGCTGTATGCAGACACAACTGCATAAACTGCACCGGGCTGCTGGTCAGGTGGAGGATTACCTTCAAGGTGGGCTTACTCACCTATAAGGCCCTATGTGGATCGGGTCCTGGTTATCTGTCAGACCTTCTGACACCTGCCCACCCAGTGCGCTCACTCTACTCTTCCAGAGGGCTTCCCTGTGGTTCCGAGGCCACAGCTCAAGACATCTCATGACCTTGCTTTTGAGTTCGCCAGGCCAGCCCTATGAAACTCTCTGCCATGATCTTTACAGGAAGCACCATTTCTGGAGAGCTTTAAACATGGCCTTAATGCACACCTGTTCAAGCAAGTTTTTTTGTCTTGAATAAGTTTTAAATATGGGGTTTTAGAGTTTGCATCATTTATTATATTTTACTATATCCGGCTCAGATGCTGGCTGGTTGGCTCCCTACTCAAGACACCTGCCTGCCCACTGAATTTTCAGGTATGGCCTGCTGAACTCCTTGAGAGCCACAGAACCCTGGCTGATAGCCCATTGGCTACTGGTGCCCCTAAAGTGACTCTTCATTGGCCGGCTACAATCTTGGCTCCTCTCTCATTGGCCCGGCCATGATATTTGCCTCTGCAGCTCTTAATTTTTTACTCACTCCTAGCTTAATACTACTGCCTAATATTTACTCCTGCCCAGCCTCCCCAGCCCTGACCTCTATTAAATAGTCTTTTTCCAAACAGCAATGCCCTCTCCCTCCTCCTCATTTAGCTTCAGCAATCATCAAATACCTCCCTTAAAGGTACAATGCTAGTGTTCCCTGTGCAACTACTCCTAGCAGCTCCCCACTGCACACTCCATTGCCTTCTCGTGAGTTGCCCCCTTCTGTCAGAACGGTACCCCTACCTCTCCTCTTGCCTCTCCTCATTCAGCATGACATCACCACCTACCTTCAGCCTGCTCCTTCCTCCAACTGCTCCCTCTCATCTACCCATACCCCAAGTTTTCTGCTTCCTCCTAACCCGCTTTTACTCACACTTATTTTATCACCACACTAACTGCCCTTGCAAAACCAATACCCCGCCACAGGCTATTGACACCCCATCTCAATGCATACCCTCAAGTACAATGCCTTCACCTGCTTCACATACCTGGAGAATCCCTCCCATCATCTTACCTAAGACGCTTGTGACCCAGTGTCCCTTCCCTGACTATCCTCACCTCCTATTATTACTCTCCCACTTAACAATACACAATGCCACAAAACCTCCAAACGGTATCATCACAAAATGTCTAAGGCCATTACCCTTCACCTGTCAAGGATTGTCCTTCTCTTGCTACTTGTCTCAGGGAATATACATCCCAACCCTGGTCTACCTGTAACCACCAACCTATGGCACAAAACCCCACAATCCCTCACCTTAGCCTCCATTAATATCCTGAGCCTCTTACCATAACTTGATGACTTACAAGTTTGGATTCTGCAGCACAAGCTTGATATATTAACCCTCAATGAAACTTGTCTCTCCCCCAAGATCCCTGACAGTGTGCTAACTATCCCTGGCTATGTGCTCTTTCATCTAGATCACATAGGTAAACATGGTGGAGGCAGTGCCATTTACCTAAAGGGTACCATTGAAGGCCAGATCCTTCCAGCTCCCCTGCATGGCAGCAGTGCCCAGATGTTAGCCATCAAAGTCCTTCTTGGCCAGCAAGGGAAAGCCCTCACTGTAATATCTGTATACATTCCCCAGTGTGACCAGGTCTCTGGCTTTCAAATGGTCACTAACTAACTTGACAAATTTCTGCACCGTACTGAAACAATTATGGGTGACTTTAACATGAACTGGATTGCCCCTGAAGCGGAGCATTACAGAGATGCTCTTGCCTCAATTGACATTTCACAGATGGTACCTTCTCCCACTTGCAATAATTATAGAACAAATTGTAGTTCCCTACTAGACTGGATCCTCACCACTCACCCCAACAGAGTCTCTGATACCAGAGTTCTACCGGACACCTTGAGTGATCACTCTCCAGTCATTTGCCAATGGACCAATAGGATGCCAAGATCGAAACCTAAACTCTCCTTTCTATGTACCCTAAAAAAGGAAGGCTCCCTCAACTCATTGCCTCACTCGAGCGTGTTGACTGGTCCCCACTAGACTCAATGACCTGCATTGGCCATGCCTTAAATTACTTTATTAAACAATTTAATGAAGTTTGTGACAAGTTTGCACACTATAAGAAAGCAAAGCAAAGGGGTTCCTTGAACCCGTGGATCACCCCTGCCCTAATAGCAATGTTTAAGAACAGGGACAACCTTTGGCACTATGCATGCTTGACAGGTCTCCACAATGATGTAGAACACTACAGAGCCGCCAGAAACCATTGCACCCTTAGTGATCCGCAAGGCCAAACAAGATTATTACAAACAGGAACTTACATCTTCATGGGGTAACAGTAAAAACTTTTGGGAAAACATTAAAAACCTTATGGGGAAACCCTGTAAGTCCTCACCTTTGATGCTTGAAGTCAATGGTGCTGTTATACAAGATTCCAAACTAATCTCTGACACCTTCAATGTCTCTTTCACTGACCTCAGTGGCATTCTCCCTCCTGATTTTTTCGATGCCCCTTCAGGCAACAACTTCAAACCATTACCTACTGTGAACATACCTCCCTTCTACTTCAGGCGTGTAACATTGGCTGAGTCCAGAAAATACATCCATAGGGTGCTAGGAAAAACAAGACATAGCAGTGACTCTCTTGATCTAAAAAATCTCTCCCTCTCACTTGAAGCCATCCTGTCCTCTCTCACCAAATTCCTAAACCTCTCACTCACCCTCAAACAATTCCCACAGTGTTGGAAGTCTGCTGTTGTTACATCAGTCCACAAAAGTGGTGATAGGTCCTTCCGTAAAAATTACCACCCCATCTGAATTAACCACACCATCTAAGGCACTTGAATGCATTGTGGCAGACCAACTGTCAGCTTACCTAATCAAATACAACATCCAGTGTGCCCAGCAGCATGGCTTTAGAAAATCTCACAGTACTACAACTGCCCAGCTTGAATTCACCACTCACATTCATAAGGCCTTAGACGCAGGAAAAACTCTTGGTGCAGTGTAGATAGATCTGACCAATGCTTTTGACACTGTCAATCACCAGCTCCTTCTGAACTCCCTCGCTACTCTGGGCCTCTCCACTGAGGTCTCCAATTGGTTTGTAAGCTACCTGACAGGTAGGTGCCAATGGGTTAAGATTGGAGACTCCCTTTCCGATAGCCTCCCGGTGCGATCAGGGGTTCCTCAAGGATCCATCCTTGGGCCACTGCTGTTTAGCCTGTTTCTTAACTCCCTCCCTTCAATCTGCCACAATGGCATGTTACTATATGCAGATGCTGCAGTCCTTTTTTCTTCTCACTCAGACCCTGCCCTCCTCTCCTCTGACCTCCAAACCAACTTTACCTTTGTCGAAACCTAGTTCAAACAGCACAAACTGCTGATGAACCACAAAAAAACTAAGACCATGATGTTCTATACCCCCACAGCAAAAATAACTCCCCCAACCTTGCTATAATCAACAAGCACCAAATCCCACTTGAGCTAGTCCATGAGTTCAGATACCTTGGCATCATGCTCGACAGCTCACTTAACTACAACTCACACATAACTACCATCTCCAAAATCATAAACTCCAGGACAGAGATCCTCTATCGACATCGTTACTGCCTCCCACAGGAAGCAATGTGCACTGCTGTCACCAGCTCAGTACTTTTGGTTATTAATTATGGCCTTACTTTCTATGGGTCTGCTACTGATACCAACTTAAAAAGAATAAAAACGGCCCTGAATAAATGTTGTCGACTTGTCAGTGGTGCCAGCAAAAGAACATATACCTGTGATCTTTATAAACTATCTAACTGGTTCCACCTTCAAGGACATATTGCTTACCAGACCTGCCTCCTAGTGAAGAAACTTTGCCTCGGTCTTACCCCTCCAGCTTCCCAGACTACATTCTGCCTACCCCTTACTCCTGCTGTACCCGCAAATCCTCTTTCCTGGTTCCTTTCTGCCGAACCTCTAAATCCCAGTGCTTCTTCTATGCCAGGGTCCCCACCCTCTTGAACGATCTCCCTCCAGGCATCACTGCCGAGAATAAGCATGGCCTATTCAAACACAAACTGCTGCTCTACCTTTTCAATCTCAGCAGCTGTGACTGTACTCACTAGGCCTTCCAGCACTTCCCTCCACTCCTTACCCCCACTCCTCTTGCCCCAATACCTCTTGCTCTACCTCCATCACCCTGCCTCCCCTCTCTCTCCCGTTACACCCACCCCCTCCCCTTCACCAATGCCTTCCTCACTCCCTGGCCCTCTTCCATCTCTATGCCTGCCCTTCTGGTGCCCTCCCTCACACTAAGCCCTTTCCCCTGTCCCACCTCCTTTGCCCTTCTTTCTGTTTCCTTTTTTCCCATACTCCTTATCCACCCCAGTTTTCACACACCCTGATCTCTACTTTGCCACCCCCTTCTACCTACTCCCTCATCCCCTGCTCACCAGGTTCACGCTTAGTACCTCTCGTTTACCTCACTAACCTTAATTTACAATGTCACACCTCGGTGTCTGCCTCTTCCGCCTCTGTTTCTTACCCTGGTCTGTAATCCCTGCCCCCCCATTTCTCGTCATTGCCTCTGCCTAGTTGAATTTGCTTAAATTTGTATTGACCCTAGATTGTGCCTTACCTTGGCATGATATAGCTCTGACTTGCTGAATTGTCTAATTCTGATTTGTTCCTAAGTTTGTACTGTATCCTGAAAACAATGCACTGTATACGCTGTTCTCATTATCTGTTTTTTGTAACTCAATATTGTCTATATCTGTCTGTTACCTGACGTGAAACCTTTGTAAAAGAGCCTCTGACTCAAAGGTATTGTAATCCAAAAAATTAATAAATAAAAGATAAATAAATAACCAACTCTGACTTTTATTGTATTTATTGAAATGTTTGTTTTAAATGCTGCACCTTATGTAAAGCCTCTGGGATTGGGTGCTGGATAAATAAAGTTTTACTTACTTACTTACACATATTGTAATGCAGAACAATTTGCATTGAAAAATTATGCAAATTCAATGAACATCAATGGGTTTTATTTGTACTCAAATGTGTCCAAAATTTGGGTGGAGTTACACCATCTAATAGATGATTTAACAGTTTTGATGGACGACCACCTTTGAAAATGTAACAACCTCCTCCCCACTGGAAGGTGGCAGGGCATTTACTAGCCATGCTCAGTAGAAGGAAAAGGTGTCTGTGCATCACACTCGGAGGGACATCACATCGGGTATGAGAGTAGCACAGGGACTTTAAAAGGCTGACCGGGATGAAGTGAGTGGTCAGGCAGTGGCTGCTGTGCTGATACCAGGGGTATACTCAGAGTAGTACCATAATTATTTGCATAGAAGTTGAACTGACTGGGATCTCTATGACCTTTATAAATTGACTATGTGCCAGTCGTACCATCCATTGCAGTAAAGAGTCAAGTGGCTGAAAATGGCTGTGTTAGAATGGTTAATAACAATAATAATTTTATATGTAAAGCGCCTTTCAATATACCAAGGCGCTGAACATTTTAAAACCATAATTTCAAATACAAATCTACAATACATAAAAATTAAATCATGCCATAATAACATCAGATATTAAAATCAAGTAATAAGTTATAATATAGAATCCAAGTGCAATAAAATTAACTTAATTATCCAGGAAGGCCATTTGCCATAAGTAAGTTTTCAGAACCTTCTTAAATACCTCCATGAAGGTGCACTCCCGTAACCGGCATGGTAGAGAATTCCAGAGAGTGGGTGCAGCATGAGAAAATGCTCTGCTGCCTGAAGATTTTAAACTCACTCTTGTAATCTCTAACAACCCCTTGTCGGTTGAGCAGAACGATCAGCCAGGGCAATAAGGCACCAGAAGTTCTTTCAAATAGGTCGGACCCTGATTGTGAAGGGCTTTGAAAGTCAATAAAATGACTTTAAAGGTGATCTGCCACTGTATAAGGAGCCAGTGCAGTATTTCTATTAGTTCAAAGATGCCCCTGTTTCAGCAGCTCCTGGGAAAAGGAGGAATGTGAACTGTTTGTAAAAGAGTTTCAAGCAAGCTGTAACAACAAAACTACCCATAGACATGAGAGTATCCTAGGTCTTGACCGCCCCATCATTGACACAACACAGCCAGGTCTGTCAGTTAACCGATAGAAAGGAGGGTTGCAAAAATATGAATAAACGGATCCTGGATGGGGCCTTTTTTAAATCTCTACCAAAGTGTCAGAGTTAGCTAGCATGTTAAAGTTTTGTGAAGATAAAATTCACCAGACCATCCACTGATTGCCAAGATCTGTGCTGAAAGGTTATGATAACTTATAATCCTGACATCGGCTCTAAGGGTTTGCAAGGTGTGGGCCGCCTTATGCTCCCACTTTCTGGCAAGGTGTGAACAAACATTGTTCTGTGACTACAGGTGTGCTTCAAGATGCCAAAGTGTGTCTGGAATACTGCACAAAATGTAAAACCCTCCACAGCCATGGTCCAATAGAGCAAGCTTTAATTAGTTTTAGGCCGATGTTTCCAATTACAGGGTTTTGCTATCAATTAAGTCATTGATTTTTCTGAGTTAAAACAACTTTCCCAATGTAGTTGACATCATGGCTAGGCAATTAAATATTTGTCTACTAAGCTGGATTGCTGTTGACCAACCTTAATTAGTAACGCAGTGAGAACAGGGGTATTCTTGTTTTTGAGAGCTGTTGCTCCACTGTTTACATTTGACGTCAAGAAACAGAACAGCATTTGACAGATTCTAATAATTTGGATTTTCCAGGAGAAGCTCTTCAGAGCTTACAACATTTCCATGATCCTGATTACAAGCAAAAGGAGACCTTGTCGTAATTAAAAAAAAGGGTACATCTGTCACATTTATGATCTAGATGAGGTGATGTTAGTAGGTATTGATGCAGAATGGTAAGGATGAAAACTGTATTTCTGCAGCACAGTCTACATAGCCAAAGAAAATAAGTAAAAAGTTTAACTGCAAGGTTTTTCATTTTAATTCAAGATTTTTAATTTTGGAAAGGGAAAGATCCAAGGCAAGATGGTCACATAATGTCCCATTTGGTATTGTTTGAAGAATATTTTATGCTTAAGTTTCTATTCATGAGGTATTCTGTGCAAAAATATTTTTGATTATGCATTTGCAGTTCCTGGGGGGACACATGGTGCCTGGAAAAAAGGTTATGGCAACTATCACTATTGTGCACCCCCTCTGGTTCACATAGGATGGTGTTGTCTTTCTGTGTCCGGTGGGGCATCAGATTGGACCATGTGGAGCAAAACAGAAAACTTATAATGTTCCTGGTGGGAAGGGGGTGGAGTGGGGGGGGGGCTGAATTAATCGTCATGAATCTGGTAAAAGTCTTGGAATTTAGATGCCCTGCTGTGTATCAACATAGTACTTTGCACATTTGCACTGGTATTTCTGTCTTTATTGACTGCTGCCTTGTACAATCCCTGTTGGGGTTTATTAATGATATAATTCCATGCTTAAACTCTTGTAATATATGTGCTTTTATTGGGCTCTATGCACAAACTATCTGCAGGGCGTATGTGGCATGCAACACGTGTGCATATGGACGTACATCCCACACACGAGCATGACATGGCCATGTGGCATACACATACCACATACAGATGCATGTATAGGCATCCCACATGGAGCTGCGCCATGGCAGTGCTACGTGTGGGTGAAGGGGT
Source organism: Neoceratodus forsteri (assembly GCA_016271365.2). NCBI lineage: Eukaryota > Metazoa > Chordata > Ceratodontiformes > Ceratodontidae > Neoceratodus > Neoceratodus forsteri. Next base: position 306,320,752 of record CM028136.1, read on the forward strand.
GTGTTCGTGTAACAGCATGTGCTCCACCCCAAAACACGCATGCACTATGGGAAATATGTCAGTCTGGTGCATGGCACACACAGCTCTACGGCATGTGCAGGTCTACCATAAACCACTTGTGTACTGTGTTTGCAGGATGCATCACACAGAGTGTAGGTGCCATGGGTACAGGTTGTGCTGGAACAAGACTGTGATGGACTCTTTGTGCATCACAGGTCAGATACCAGCCATACAACTGTCATGCTACCACCAACCGCTGCCTGGCACAGTGGCACGTGGGTGGACAACTGAATAGCACAGGGTGACAGTGGCAGTGCTAAGCACCCCTAACATGGCACTCCCACCCTAACAGCAACCCCCCCCACATACATATATAGGCCACTGCCCCCTCCCATAGCCTACTCTCCTGTTTTGTGAACCAGACCCCTTCCGGACAGCAGCAGAATGGTGCAGTCCAAAAGAATGACCCAGACAAAGGAGATATGTACAACACACTTTACTGCAAAACCACACAACTACACACAGCAACAAATGCCTAATATAAAACACTGTCCATAGATGTGGCAGACAAACAGACATGCAATGTGTATGGAACACTAGAACACAAATTCCACACTGCCAAAGACAGTGCACAACAGCTGAGGACATGAGGTCAGTCGTGCTGCACTCAGTCCTCCCTGGAATCTTCATTGGACTTTGGAAGTGTGGAATGTGAGTAGTCTTGTGCCGCGAATGCCAGCCTTCTCAGTGAACCGCTATAGCCCTGCAATGACAAAAATACGGAGGAAGGGCAGGCATGAGTGGGATCCACATGCAGGGCCCAAGATGTATAAGTATCACAGTCAGGTACCCTACCATTCATAGCATTCACCTTCAATGGCTCAGCCACCCTCCACAGTTTCTGACCATCATCCTTATAATAGATGTCCTTACTGCCCACCCTCCATTACAGGAAATGAGGCACCTGCAGGGGCCAGCATGCCCACCATGTCACCACCGCCACTGCCAATGCCCCATCCAGCTGCTCATTTTGTACAAGCACCAGTTCATCTGGACAGCCCTGAAGTCCAGTGGCAAACATAAACAGAGCACATAAAGCATGTGTTCATGGTGGAGGTTTGTGCACCATATCTAGCTACATCACCTTCAGTGTCCCTGCAGTTGGGTGGACCACCAGGTGACTTAGAATGTGTCTGGGTCTGTTAATGAATGTCCTAATGCTGGATGCTGAGGTGGAACTTGAATGGCTGTAGCAGCTGGGGCTACAGCCATCTACATTCAGGCTGCGTCTGGATGCTTTTGCCCTATGGGACACACTGTGCCTCAAGAGATTCCATTTTGACCGTGACACCATTGCACAGCTATGTGAACTTGTTCAGCCCACCGTGGCACTACTTACTCATCAATCCTGTGCTATGTCAATGTAGACAATGGTGCTGTGTGCTCTGTCCTACTATACCACCAGCTCCTTCCAGAGAGTGACAGGGATTGTCATGGGTGTTAGCCAGTAACAGACACCCTGCTGCTGCATGTGCATGAACACATAACGTTCCCTACAGCTGAGGTGGATATAAAGTCCACAGAAGTGGCCTTCTATCCCATGCATGGCATGCCCAATGTGCTGGGGGGCAATCGACTGCATGCATGTGGCTATTCTGGCATTGACAGTGGCAGAGACATACAGGAACTGTAAGTAGTACCACAGTATAAACTGCCAAATAGCATGTTATGTGGTGAGTATCATCACCACCAATGTATGTGCTAGGTACCCTGGGTCATGTCACGATTCATACATCTTTGATGGATCCAGGTTGTGTACCCTACTGACTGCATGTGTGTGTGGGGGGGGATGGATGGCTGATAGGTGAGTAGACGTTAGCAGCATATGTGCAACACAGGAGGAAGTATTGCACATGTCATTACAATAGCTGTTGTGGACCCTCTGTGTAGGTGACAGCGGATATCCGCTACAGCTGTATCAGATGACCCCATACCTGGAGCCAAATGGTGCTGTGGAGGAGGTATAAAATGAACCCCACAGGATGACATGTGCTATGAGTGAGAGGACTATAGGGCTGCTGAACATGAGGTTCCAATGTCTGGACTGGAGAGTTGGGACTATGCTGCTTGCCCCTGGGAAAGCTTGCAGAGAGTTCACATCATGCGCTTTGTTGCATAACATTGCTGTGTGCTGATGTGTGCCCATGCCACAGGACAGACCTGAGGCTACCTCACCGGGCAATGATGGGGGTAAGGGATACCAGGGGCATGCCAATGATGCACTGTCCAGATGGGTAGCATGCCATGCATTTGTACAGGGGGCATTCCACAGTTAGGTGGGTATAGGTTGGTGAGCCACTGTGATGAACTCTGGACCTAAATGCCTCCAGCCCCGGGCTGCGTTTCTGTGGATGTATGGGGTGTTCATAACTGGCAGTGTACATGTTGGTGATGTATGTCTGTGTACTGGGAGGGAATGGGGTGCACTAGGCATGTGTACAGGTTGGGGATGTGTGGCATAGGATTGTGTTGAGGGCATGTGTATGGCACTTGCACTGACACTATGCTATGTACATGGTGCTGGTACCTGTCATCACAGCTTCCTAGATGGTTGCTGTCCCCTTCATGTGGTTGCCTGTCTTCCTGTGTTCCCTGGCCCTCTGGTGTGCTGGGGATGTCATGTGTATGTAGCATCGGTGCATTACACAGTGCCTTGTATCCTGGGGTGGCTGCTGGGTGCCAGCTGAATGACACATATGGCCGTGCCTTGGACTCTGAGGGGTTGCTGGGTGCCAGCTTGGATGGGACATGTGCCTGTGCCTCAGGCCCTGAGGGTCCACAAGGTGCTGGCTGGGATGGCACATCCCACCATAGCATGGGGACAGACTGGCTGACAGTGATGCCCCAGATAGCAGATGGTCTGTCAGCCTCTCAAGTATGTCTCCCATGAGATCTATGCCAATGTGCACATGCTAAACCTCATCAGTCAGGACATGTAGGGCCTCTGTGTTCCTACACTCTACCTGTAGCCTATCCTGTTCCAGCTGGTGCACTTCTGCTTAGTAGGTGTGCAGGACTCCACATGTGGCTGGCCCCCATGTCTGGCTGGTTGGCCAGGTGGAAGAGCCCTCATTCCTACTGTCACAGATGGGAAGCCATGCATGCATGCTACCCCCTTGTGACAGTTGTTGGCATGTGTCTGCTGCAGTACATGGTGTGACTGTGATGTCAGTTCATGACTGAGGGTTGTGGGGTAGGTGGCTAAAAATAGTCATTTTATGGCTAGTGCACTTACCCGGTTAACAAAAGCTAAATAAAAATTAAAAATAAATAAATAAAATAAATATAGGAGCAGTATTGTCTTCATCCTTGACCACCTGTGTCTCTTCCATTGCCACCATCAGTGTGGCCTTCAGTAAGGTCTCTGTGTCCACCATAGCCACAGACTGCTGCAGTGTACCTATGGTGAGACAGCAGGGACAAGTGTTACATACTGTAGACCTGCAGTGGGTAGTACATTGTATACTACCAGCAACCTAAGGGACACCTGCCTGTGCCATCCTCCAGTCCCTGGCTGCCTGTGTGGGACACGTGTTGCATGGGAGGCTCCACAGAGGGTGCTGTCTCCATGTTGAGGGTGTGCCTAGTATCAGAGTCTGTATTGTGCAGCACAGGGGTGTTAGCTGTTATGTTGCATCCAGGACATCCAGGCCCCTGTCCCTTCATAGTACTATGTAACTGGCACTGTGTCTATGCCCTCCATCTCCTCGTGCAGTGCCACCTTTGTAAGGGTGTCTGCAATCATCCTCTCACCCTGGGTTATGTTGAGTCCCTGCATGGGCAGACCACCACCCATCCCTAGCTGTGTCCAGTTGTTGGCTGCCAGTTTACATTTGACAGCCAAATATAAGTCACACTATTTATGTTTGATGGCCAATAGTGTCTGTGCCTCAGACAGGGTTTCATCTCAGCCAGTGTCTAAGGAACTCTGCTCCATACAGGGTGGCATAATGGGCATGGATATTGGACACTATGGCCACCACCTGACCACTAGTGAAGTTAGTGGACTGTGACCATCTACCACCAGAGGTCCAGACACATCCATGGCTCTGTCTGCTGCTGCATCCAGCACCGTTGTTCCATGGTGGTGGACTGGGTAGCTCAGGCACAGCATTCCCGTCCTCTGCCACTGCCTGCTCCCCCTCTTCTATATCAGTATTCACTTCTGTGGTTCTGCACAGAGTGGCATAACTGCCCATATATGGTGGTGGTGTCAAGGGATGGGGCGGCGTATGCTGGGACAACTTAGGTTGCATTTCTTGGAGACCTGCATGCATCCATGGGACACACCCTCCACATCAACATACTCGCACACCTGTTCATGCATGGCATGTTGCTGGGATGGCATGTCTGTCACATAGCTGCATGCCGGCATTGTGTCACATGAGCATAATTCCCATGCCATAGTGCATGGGCCCCCTTGTTTGCTATTTTGTGCTCATACTGTTCATTATTTTATGCCACCTTAATGGCCCGGATCATGCCTGAAAATGGTCCCAGGAACCAGTACGCCCATCTGGTTAACAAATAAGTAAATAAATAAAACTGTACAGTGGTAACCACCATAATCTTCTGCTTTACCACAGGACAGGTTACCACATTAAGGTACTATAATACAGCACTTCCCTCTCACTTCATTATCATTGAAGATACCACAGGAGCTACAGTGGTACCTTATCATGCTTAGTCAAAACAATAAAGTAACACTTCTGCTAGTGTGGTACTTTGAATAACACTGCCTTAATGGAACGTGCTGTATTGCATTACCTTCATGTGGCAACCTTTTCTGTGGCAAAAGCAGAAGACAACTTGGATGACTACCATTGTAATGCAGTGATTAAAGATCAGACGGGACTCCAGGTCAAGTTCATCATGTCCATACCCTGATTCATAATCAGATATGAATAAGTATGCTGTGCAAACATGCACTAGTTTAAATGAGTTACTTTCCCACTCTACTACTCGGAGTAGATACATTGATACTGTCAGCAAGCAGGTACCCCTTGCTGAGCAGGCATTTGTCCAGGTTTACCTAGAAGGCATGTACTGTCTTCATATCCACTGCCTGCACAGGTAGGCTGCTCCATATGTTCACCACCTGCTGGGAGAAGTGCTTCCTGATGTTAAGACAGAAGGGGAGGTTCAAAATAAAGCTTCCACACACTGTTCTTGCTTCTTTTTATTTGTTGCAATGTGCCACTCAGTGTTTCCCCCAGCCATACATGGGCTTCTTCAAGAGTGCACTTCAGATTTTCTATCATAAAAATACATCCATATTAGAACGAAGCAATAATATGGTAACAACAATCTCAGCAATTTTTTTTCAGTATCTAGGATGATGCAGTACTCACTCAGTGCTATGACTTTGTTACCTCATTTTGTCTCACTAAGAATTCATGTTTTTGCTACAAAACATATATACAAAAAGCACTTTTTAAAGGAAGCCTTTTTTTCCTTTAGGATACAAAGTGCTGATGTCTGTTTTGCAGGTTGTGACATAACTTCTACACCATAGGGACATATCTGCTTACCTGCAGCTTAGTGGCACACTGAATGTGTGTTTGCTTAGCAGGCAAAAAATCAGGAGTTCAAATCCAGGAAGGAATGTAAACATTTATCACTCATTTTTTGTAAAACAGAAACTCATTTGAGTGGTGATTCATGGTGGTGCGGCGTCGGAATAGTAAATTATATGAGAAATACATTTAGCTAAGGATAATGTGTGAAGATACATTGCTTGCTGTGATTAGATCCCCAGTCACCTGTTTTGCAGGTTGTGACATACCTCTATATCATATGAACTGCAACTCAGTTACCTGCAGTTCATTGGTACACTGAATATATATTTGCTTAGCAAGCAAAGAATCAGCAGCTCAAATTCTTACAGGGACTTACCGTAAAAATTTTCTTCAGTTTTTGCGTTCACTTGTTCTTGCGCAAGGGACGTCTTGCTACTATGCAGCATTTTAGAGGTGTGTCACTACTGAGCCAATTACAAACTGCAATGGGCTTGGCAGTGTACACCAATGACTAGTCACTTTAGTCATGACAGTAGTTCTGCTTTGCTGACATGACATGTCCTCTAGCTGAAAGAAATGAACCGCTCCAATAAGAGAGCACTTAATTTCTTTCTGTAGCTGTAACTCTGAGCATGCACATTAGAGTTAATTCTAATGCGCATGGCTGAGTTATGGTTATTGGTGGTTCAGCTGCATTCTCTCTCTCTCTCCCCATCCATCCTCATTCCTCTGACCCCTCCAGCTTCCACATTAACTGCGGTACTTCTTTACTTGTTGGCGGCTCTGCCGCACTATCTTTACTTAGTCTGCCATCATTCCTCTGACCCCCGGCTTCCACATTAGCCATGGTATGGCTTACCTTTCAGTGTGGGACAGTGGGGAGCTCACTCCAAGTGTCCCCAGTCATGTTCCCTGCAGCCCACAGTGTGGGACACTGGGAAGTCCAGTCCCAGTGTCCCTAAACATCAGTTAGTGCTGTGCCCCCTTTTCCTGTGGGACACTGGGGAGTCCACTCAAACTGTCCCGACATCTTTAGTAAAAATGCATGTGCATGTGTGTACACGCTGTAGTGATGTCATTACGTCACCCCGCGAACACTCTTCTGGGGAAGCTTGAGAGGAACCAGCATCCAGCATGTTCCGCCATTACAACAGAATGCTTAGTTACAGGGCAAACAAAACAGGACCTGTAGCGCTTTGGTTCAAAGGTAATAACAGTAGTTTGGCATAAATTGGATTAACAAATTGAAAGAATGATTCCACGATGTAAACTAAACATCTAAAAACACTTTAAACTATTTTATCTTGCAGAAAAGGACATTGTCCTTAGAAACACTGTTTGGAGTTCTGTGAAAAATACAGCTAAAACCACAGCTCTAGGTATGCTTGCTCTGTTGTTTTATAGGAGAGAAATATTATATGCTTGGAAACAGCAGGAAGATTTCTAGTGTTCTGATTTAAAATTAATTAGTAGTAATATGGCACTCCTCTTGAAAAATATGTAGGAAGATTTGATAACTGCATAAATTAAGTAGTTAAAATAATGAAAATTTAAATAATCTTATTCCTTACAGAGAAGCATAGTCCTATTGAGGAGACTGTTTTGTAGCTCTAAAAGAAATACTGATAAATCTGCAGACTTAGGTATGCTGGTATGTCTGTTGTTATAAAGGAGTTATACCCCATATTTGGGGATAGTAACTTGATTTTGCACCATGATGAACAGAGTGTTTAAATTATCTTTGTATTTACAGGAAAGTGTATGCAGACTGAATATTTTTAACAAGCATGCAAATAGAGATCCTAGGTAGGCTGGCTGTTTCTGTTGCAGTTGAACAAAATTGATCTAAACATGTATTAACTTTAATTAAGGTGATACAGTGGACTAATTGTGGTTATATTTATGTTATCGATGTAAGCTGAACAAAAATTATAAAAAACCCTGTGAACAAGCTTCAGAAATTGAGCGAAACATAGGGGGAACAAAATAAAAATTAACTGAAAATGACTTGTAATGTGTATGCAGTCTTTATGAAGACTTTAAAGGGCTTTACCCCCCCAGTATGTGTTGTTATCTTTAGTAAAAAAAAAACTGAAAAGTAGAAAACCGTCCCCCAATATCTTTTTTAAAAAAAATGTAACCTGTAAAAGAGAAAACAGTCCCCTGTCATCTACCCTATCTCCATTCCCCATCCCAACCCTCCCTCAGCAGACCCACCTCCCCCCCACACACACACCATATTTACCTTGGAGGTTGATGGCTGTGATCTTCCCTGAACCTTGACATGTCTGCACTCTTCAGTGCTGGACCTCAAACTGAAGAATGAAAGTAAGTGCCTTATAATAACCGTCAATGGCATTTTGAACTTATATTGATATCTCGGCCATTTTTAGGAATTTTTGCACCAACTTTTCAACATGGGCTTTTTGGGACCCCACCACATGAACACTAGCACTGTCATTTCATTATTCAGTCCCGAAGGGCGATTTCATGATTGCTGTGTGGAATCACCTTTCAGGACTGAGTAACTAGACAACAGCACCACTGTTCATGAGGTGGGGTCCTAAAAAGCTCATGTTGAAAATCTGGTGCAAAAAAAAAAAAGCCCAAATTACTTGCGGTCATTGAAATTTTTCTATGCACGCTCATAACTTTGGCAGTTTAATACTTTCACTCTAAATTTTCAACATTGCCATTTACTTCACATCACCTCATGAATAGTATAGCTGTCATTCTTTACATCCTGCCTGAAACATGTTTTCACACCTGTGGTTCAGAATGGCATGGTTGCAGTACAAAATCACCTTTTGATACCAGCGAATGAAATGACAGTGGCAGTGTTCATGAGGTGGGGCTCCAAAAAGGCCATTTTAAAAATCTGGTGATAAAAATGCCTAAAAATGGCAGAGTTACTTGCAGTCATTGAACATTTTCTACGTACATGCGTAACTTTGGTCATTTTCCATATTTCCACTCTAATTTTTCAGTATAGCCATTTTATCACAGCACCTCATGAACAATACAGCAGTCATTTTTCACATCCTGCTCCAAATGTGTTTTCACACCTGTGGCACAGAATGGCTTTTTCTCACAGATTTACAAATTTTCACCAATGGGGTTCATGAGGCTGGGTGATAAGAAGGCTATGTTCAAAATTTCGGGTCAAAATATAAAAAAATGAAAAATGTATGCCCATTTGATGCAATTTCAGTAGGCACCCTCATAACTGTGGAAATCTTACATAGCTTCACCCCAGATTTTCAACTTAGCCTTCTTATTACCCAAGCTTATGTGTGTCACAGCTGTCTTTTTTCAAATCCTATCCAAAATGTGTGTTTCCACCTGTGGCACGGAATGGCCTTATTATGTTTTGGCATGGGTTTGAAAATTTTGTCTACCGCCTACACAGCCTAGGGTAATAAGATGGCTATGCTGAAAATTTGGTTGTGCATCTATGGAGGGATGGGTATGCAGGGTCTGAAGGACCCTGCACTGCCTCACAAAAGTAAGAAACATGACAGAGCATGGGAGCTCAGGGCCTGAACGAACTAATGGCATTTTAGAGGTGTGTCACTGCCGAGCCAATCACATCTGAAACTACTATGGGCTTGGCAGTGTGGACCAATGACCAGGCACTCTGGTCATGACAGTAGTTCTGCTTGCTGACATGGCATGTTCTGTAGTTGAAAGAAATGAACTGCTCCAATGAGACAGAGCTTCATTTCTTTCTGTAGCTGTAACTCCAGCCATGCACACATTACAGTTGACAATAATGTGCATGGCTGGAGTTAACAGTAATAACTCCTGCTGCCTGCTGCACTCTCTCTCTCTCTCTCCCTCCCCTGGTCCTTGCTCCTCTGCCCCCTCGCTTCTACATTAGTTGCGGTGCAGCCTCACTTATTGGCAGCTCATGCCACCCTGTATTGTCTCTCCCTGGTCCTTGCTCCTCTGAACTCCAGGCTTATACATTAGCCACGGTGCTGCTTTGCTTATTGCCAGCTCCTGCCACCTGGCACTCTCTCTCTCTCTCCCCAGTCCACTAAGACCAGTGGGGCTGACTTCTCTGACTACCAGTTTCTTGCTGCATTTATGGTGCAGCTTCCACCATGCGGCACCCGCCACTCTCACTGCTGCCCCCTCACTTCTCTAAAGCCAGTACCAGTACCACACACCACTGCAAATACCTGCAAGTGAATGTTTGGCATTGACAAATGCTTGTTTTCTTTTAGTGGCTATTCATAGTGGTGTGGAGTGGAATAGCAAATGACACGAGAAATAAATTTAGCTAAGAACAACAGTTTGTGAAGGTAAATTGCCTGCTGAGATTAGATCCCCATTTACCTATTTTGCAGGTTGTGACTTAACATCTGCACAACAAGAACTGCAGTTCCCTTACCTGCAGTGAAGTGGCACACTGAATGTGTTTTCACTAAGTAGGCAACAGACAAATCCAGGTACAGCATACTGTATTTTAATACAAAATTATTTCACACTTTACAGACCTTATTTGGTATGTTTAGTACCATTGGTACTTTGGTTAAATTTGTTTTATGTGTGTATGGAGGTGATTGTGAGTGGGCAGGACACCCAATAATTTATTTATTTAAATGTAGGAAAGTTTTATTTTTAGGGCATAGCTGTAGGTTTGTATGGAAGAGTAAAGGTGGTAGCCATGTTTGTGATAGAAATCAGGAATGAGGGAAGTGGCTTATGAATTCAGTGTGTGATTTGTCTGAATTCCAGATCATATGGCCTGAACTTTTTCTTTACAGGGAAGTGTTGCCACATAAACATATGTCCATGGAATGTCAGCAGTCAATCAGAATATAATATTTCACTTGCCCATTTCCTAACTACTGTGAGCAATACTACCTGAGGTGTGCAGTATTGGGGCAAGCAGTAGGAGTGGGTCATAGTCAGATGCCTATTTGACATGAATAGCACTTCCAAAGCTCATCTTTTTTGATGGCTTGTAAATGAAAATACAGTCACCAAGCCCAATGTGTGCTGAGTGCTATTTCTTACCCCTTCACTGGATACGAGTGCATTTTGTTTTTGTTTTGGATTCTAATACTGGTTTGTGACTGGGAAACTCACTGCTGTCTGTGCCACTAGCACGAGTGTAACCTGAACTTGCTATGGTATTAGGCTATACCAGACCACCCAGGATGTAATGAGGCCTGGCACAGCAGGTGGAGGGCCTTATAGCCCCTAGAAGGTCCAGTATAGTGCATACCGCCCAGCCTGGAAGGTATTATTGTACTTAGAAAATGGGTTACATGTGGCATTTTAGGAAAAAGATAAAAATAAAAACATATAAAAGAGAGTGCAAATGAAAAGTAGTCCCTCCACTGGAATACTTGCCATTAGGGGGCACTGCAGTGTCTCAGAGGTGTTTTACTTCTTAGGCTGATGTCTTTACCCTTTTTAACCCTTGTTCCCCCCCTCACTTGTTGAACATGACCCCCCTGCCCCACACTTACCAGTGCTCCATGCTGCTGTTAGTTTGGGATTTACTGTACTTCTGTTGGTTCTATGGGGAGATCATGGTGGAGTACGTCTTCTCATGTAGCATGATTGGGTGGGGAGATAGTAGTCAGGAACTGAGTTGGAGAGCAGCAGGATTGGTAATGGCAGCCAGCAACTCTGTGACTGATAAGGTTATTGAAATGAAGCAGTTTCTTACTTTTTTGTACTCTTTTGGAGCAAGTGTAGAGGTAGGGTGAGCTGGGGAAGATGTTTGAGGAAGTTGTGTGTGAGAGCTGTACAGTTGCATTGAGCATGCAACTGTGCTGATGTTAATAATTTAAAAAGAAAAAACAGTTTTTGGAGGGTACTGTGAGAGAAAAGTGTATGCGTGTGTGTGTGTGTGTGTGTGTGTGTGTGTAGTCACTTGCTAAAGCACAAAGAAGGCCGACTTCCACTTTTTTTAAATTTGTTTGGGGCACTGATTTGCATGGTGGTTAGGCATTCTGGGATGGATCTTGTTTTTCCTGGTCTCTGTTTAGCACATAAATATACTCCTTGGCAAGCCAATCAGAGGCTGGAATATTTTCTAATGCCAGTTCCAGCTTGTATTAATGGGAGTATTACTGAATCCCAAAAGTCAGTTTCTCGACATTCAACATCCCGAAGCCACAGTCCCGACACCTGTTTCTCCAGCACTTCAATGTTGCCCACAGTGGAGTTTGCAGTCTTAACTACGGGGTGGATGTGGGGCCAAGCACCTCAAACAGAAAAAATAAGCAGCGGGCAACATCCTAACTGTCGGGCAACCGCCATCGGAACATGGCTTTGGATGTTGTGTGTCGGGAACTGACTGTCAGGATTAAATAGTATATCCATATTAACACCAGGTTGCCCTTCCTGTTTCTATTCTGATCTTCTATGTAGTCAGTTCGTTTGAGCAATGTGTAATAACATGGTACCCTGTAAGATGAACTGATTGTAACTGAATTTTAAGTCTTTTCTTAAGCGCCATTTCTGTGTGCTTTCCAGTTATTTTGGGAAGGATTGAGGGATTCTAGCTGATAGGTTTGTGACTGTGTGTTTGTAATTGGCTGGGTCTGAACTTTAAGTGCAGGCATCACATTACAGGGATTAGTGTAGTTTGAATGTGAGTTCTTAACTGCCATTTCAGTTTGATTCTTCATGTAGTTAGGGCAGGATTGAGGGATCATAGCTGGTGAGTTTGTGACTGTGTGTTTGTAATTGAATTTGAAGTTTTTTCTTAACTGCCATTTCTGTGTGCTTTTCCAGTTAGTTTGGGCAGGACTAAGAGATTCTAGCTGATAGGTCTGTGACTGTGTGTTTGTAATTGGCTATGTCTGTACCACGGTGAGTGGAGTGAGCAGCTACTGCCAGAGGACTCCTTGGCTGATTGTTTTTGGACACAGCCTATGGTGTAGTCCCACACTCCCACCCCACAGCCCACCCACCCCTAAGCATGCCCTAAATTTTTAGGGTGGGTGCCATAGGGCCTTGCAACATCCTGCATCCATACACAAAGTAGCAAAGAAAGCAAAACTGAAAACAAAAGAAAAAAGAAACAAATATTTGGGAGATAAAAAATGGCTGTCTTAAACAGGCAGTTGATTGAAGAGGGAAACAGACATGATGGGAGTGGTGCAGTGCAGTGGTTGTGGAGTAGCTGTCTTCAGGGAGACATTCTGGAGGCTGTGATGCTGCCCTGTCTGCAGGCACCTCTATGGGCTGAGAGAGGAGGTTACCTGTCTCTGAGCAGAGTTGACCAAGCTGAAGGTGGCATCCACCCCCACCCAGAGACCACCGGGTCCACAACCTGTACCTCAAAAGATGCCTGGGAAGAGGAGTGATTCGACTACAGTGGGCTCAGGGTGGGTGAGGAAGGGGGTTGAAAGCACATGCCCTAACCGGTCCCGTTTAGTAACTCCTACACTGTTTTGGAGGAATGGGAAAGCCCCGCTCAGAAACCCAAGGCTGGGACCAGGGAGGATGGGAGGGTCCTCCAGGATAGAGCCCCAGGGAAGGGAGGCAGGGGGCCCTGGAGGAGGGGGAGACTTCACCTAGTGGGGGACTGTACTGTCTGGGGAGTGGAGTTAGGGACACCTAGCACGGGAGAGAGGGAGGTCAAGTGCCTCCCAGGAAGCACTGCATGGAGAGTTGGGAAGCGGATTCATAGGATCACTACAGCAATAGCTAGGAGGGAGCAGCTGGATGTCATTGTTCACCTGGGGACCAATGGCCTGGCCAGGAGAAGGGTGGAGTTAGCCAGAATCCAGGAGGATTTCATAAAGCTGGGGGGAACCTGAAACAGACAGCATGCTCTATCTCATTCTCAGAGGTGCTACTTGTCCAGGGCACAGGGGAAGCTAGGGCACTCCACATCCTTATCTTCAACTCCTGAGTGAAGGATTGGTTTGGAAGGGAGGGTTTTGGCTTCATAGGGGACTGGACCCTGACCTGAGCAGATGCCAGCTTATATAAGGAGAATGGCCTGCATCTGTCCAAGAAGGGGACCTTGGTCCTTTGTGAGACATTTAAATGCTTCAGCTGTGATCATTTAAACTGGCCAAGGGGGGAGAACCAGGAGAGTCGGGAGGCTTAGGAACACCCCAACATGGGAACATGCAGAAACATAAGTTGACTACAGGAACAGCTAAAGCAGGCAGGAAGGGGCAGGCAGGTGAAGAATGCATAACAAATGATACAAAGGGGTGAGAGCACAAAGGAAAGGAAACCAGGGTGAGAGAAGATGCTGGAGGGGGAGAACAAGAGCAGAGGGAGGGCAGACTGTAAAACATGGAAGGTCATGCTAATGAATGCTCGTAGCTTAGGAAATAAGGTTCTAGACCTGGAGGCTTTGTTGGCAGATGCAGACCTTGACATAGCAGCAATAACAGAGACATGGTATTCTGGTAATCATGGCTGGGAAGTCAATGTACCGGCTATACACTGCTCAGAAGTGACAGGAAGGGTAAAAAAGGTCGGGAAGTGGCCCTGTATATTCAGAGATGGTATTAAGGCTACAGAGGTTCAGGGAAGACAGGGGGAGGCTGAGGTAATGTGGGTCACCCTGGAGCTAGGGAATGGAACAGCAATACATACAAGGGTGATCTACCGACCTCCAGCACAGAGGGAGGAAGTAGATAGGGAACTAGTGGAGAACATATTTGACATGGCAGCTAAAGGCAAAATCCTGCTACTGGGGGATTTCAATATGCCAGACATGGATTGGGCCACCCAGGTGGCTGTTTCAGCCATAAGCACAGCCATCCTGGAATCCCTGCAGGGGGTTGGACTCAGGCAGATGGTGCATGAGCCAACCAGGGACAAGTCAGTTCTGGACCTGGTATGAACCAATGAGAACAGAGTTGAAGAATTACAGGTGGAAGGGCAGCTGGGGTCCAGTAACCACCACATGGTTTGGTTCAGCATTTAGACATGGACTCAATTAAGCCACACAAGAGAAAGAGTATTTGATTTCAGGAGGGTGGATTTTACTGAAATGGGTAGATGTAGACAAGCAGTCCTGGGGAATGGAGAGGTAATGGGGGGGGGTGGAAGAACAATGGGAGAAACTGAAAGGAGTCATAGTGGAGATAACAAACCAATGCATTAGGATAGTGGCCAAAGGGAAAAGAAGAAGGACACCATTATGGTTCTCCAAAGAGATGGGGGACAAAGTCAGGGCTAAAAGGCTGAGTTTCAGGAAATATAAGGGGAGCCAAAGGGAGGAGGACATGGAGGTGTACCTTGAATGTCTTAAGGGAAGCAGGGAGGGCTGTTAGGAGGGCAAAGGTGCAGACAGAAGATGGCTTAGCACAGTGTGTAAACAAAAGGGATAAGGCATTTTATAGGTACATCAGTGACAGAAGAAAAAATGGGGGGGATTGTGAGGCTCAAAGGGAGAAGGGAGAGTGTAAGGAGGTGGATCTAAGTAAGTAAGTAAAAAATGTATTCATTATGAAAAATGAAATGGTTACTCAACTGAGTCGAAACTCATTTCCAGTGAGATCCATTAAGATATGCACATTTACATAGTATAGTACCACACATATTATTATTTATTTATTTATTTTATTTATTTAGATTTTGTTGACCGGGTAAGTGCACTAGACAAATCCTGCCTATTTTCAGGCACGACCCGGGGGAGGGGGATACAGATGAATGCCAACTGACCTTGAACCAGAGTAAGCTGTTGGTGGTATTTTTAGTGAATGAGGGAAATTTGGCCAGGGCACCGGGAAAATTCCCCTACTCTTTTCAATAAGTGCCATGGGATCTTTAACATCCATCTGAACTACCACCAATCCAGGCAGATGGCAGATTAAATAGATACATATCCAACATAGACAATTCCTAAACAGAATAAAATAGCTACAGAACACCAAACAACAATCCATAGTAAACAAACAATACCTCAACAGGACAATGCATTTTACACTATTGCACTACCTCATTTTTACTTATCCTTTGTATGTCCCAAATCAGGTTTTTATCCTACTTAACCCATACCAGTTCTTGATCTGACCTGATTTTCTATTACCATCATAAAATTCTAAGTTCTACTGGCAGTATATTCCAAAGAGACGGACCTTGGTAAAAAAATGACCGCTCCCCAAATTTGTATTACATTTTGGTAGCAAATATTCTATTCCTCTTGCTGCTTTAAGGCTTGGTTTAATTCTTATTTCCTGCAGGCAATCTAGTATGTATCCTAGTACTTGTATGACGTAATATGCAGGGATCTCCTGTCCCCCAGATTATACCAACCTAATGCCTTATATAAATCCTCCCTATGCATCCTTTTTGGCGTCATCATAATATACTGTGCCATTTTATTATATATGATATCCAATTTCCCCAATAATGTTAAATTTGCCCTCAAACAAATCAAATCGCCATAATCCAATAAAGGTATCATTGTAGTATTTATCAAGTGACTTCTGATTTCCTAGGTTGTGTAATGTTTAATCCTATACAGGGCTCCCAATAGTCTGTTAATTGTTTTTATTACATATTCTATATGTTTGTCCCATTTTAAAAAAGAATCAAAATAGACCTCCAAATATTTACAGTTGTCCACTTGTTCCAAAATTTGTCCCTCCACAGTTTTTATCCGCAAGGATCACTCAGACCAATCTTCACCAGTTTTCTTATGAAAAAACATAGATTGTGATTTTTTTGCATTAAGATTAAGTTTAGATAAGACTAGGAAGTTCTGCAGTTCATCAAATGCAGTTTGTAATTTATTCTCCATCTGATCCTGTTTGTCCCCTGACAGATAAATTATTGTATCATCAGCATACAAATGGAATTTTATTTCAGGACTGGAGAACTTCATAGTGTTAATATAAATATTGTACAGCAATGGACCCAAAAGGGAACCCTGTGGGACACCCATTTTTATTGAACAGATTTGGGATTTCCATTAGTCAATTACCACAGACTGTCCTCTATCATATAAATAGGATCAGAACCAATCCATGACCTGCTCTGATAACCCAGTATACTGAAGCCTGGACAGGAGGATATCGTGGTGTATGGAATCAAATACCTTTGAGAGATCCACATAAATGGCACCCACAGATAAACCCCTGTCCAGGCTATTGGATAAAGTTCTAGTTACCTGCAGAAGGGCAGAAGTAGTGCCGTGCATGGCTCTATAGCCTGATTGATATTTGTTCAAAATTTTATTCTTTTCAAGGAAACCCTGAACCAGCTTTGCAACCACTCCTTCAAAAATATTTGCAATAGCTGGCAAAAGGGAAATAGGTCTATAGTTACCCAATATTTCCCTTTTTCCAGTCTTGAAAATTGCAGCTACCTTAGCAATTTTCCACGTTCTTGGGAATTGAGACTGCATTAATGACATATTATATAATTCAGTTAATGGATAATCAATTACAGGTGTGGCATATTTTAACAACAAGTTTGGCAAATCACCAACCCCCCTTGCTTTATACAAATCAATCTTCTCCAGGGCTTCTATAACCTCATATACTTCAATATTTGTGAATTCAAATGCATTTGGTGCTATATCAGATCCTCCTGTAGTTGTTACTCATTCAGATGTATTTAATGCCATGTCAGGTTTTCCTATAAATCTACCGAGTTGTATATCACCAGGTGTTCCATTATTATTCAATATATCCCATGTTCCTAAACCTACCGATACAAAGAACTCATTAAATCCATCAACCACCTTTCTTCCCGTTGGTACACTGTCCCATTAATCTCAAAATGTTTTGGAAATTCAGAATGTGTTAGGCCCTGAATGTTCTTAATTGTTTTCCAAAATTTACAAGGATTTTTCACCCTAGTGTGGGAAAGCTGAGTTCTATAATAAATATTTTTTGCCTGTCTCAATTCTTTTGTATACAAATTTCTGAGTTGTTTATATTTTATCCAGGTTTCAGGATCAGCAGTCTGTTTGGCAATTTTCCGTAATTTATCCCTCTGCCTTTTTGTTTTAAATAATTTATGATTGAACCATGGAGCATTATTCTGTTTGATTTTTCTGACTTTTGGGGGAGCATGTTTATCACAAATTGCTGTAAATTCAGTAAATATAAAATCCCATACTTCATTCACTTCAGGAATTAATTTCACTCTTTCCCAATTTACATTCTCCAGGTCCATCAT
Source organism: Neoceratodus forsteri (assembly GCA_016271365.2). Lineage (NCBI taxonomy): Eukaryota > Metazoa > Chordata > Ceratodontiformes > Ceratodontidae > Neoceratodus > Neoceratodus forsteri. The sequence continues at coordinate 306,338,457 of CM028136.1, forward strand.
AAATTATACGTAATCAAATAATTTATAATCCCTAGAGACCATTGTCTTCCCTAGTATTAACTGTTTTTCCATTTTCCTAATACAGTAAATCAATTGGTGATCAGACAATGCATCTGGTAAAATACCAGAAGTCAAATAATGTTCTGGGTTAGTAACAAATATCAGGTCCAAAACAGTTGAAGCCTCTGGTGATTTATTATTTATTCGTGTTATATCCTGAATTAACTGCATTAAGCCAAGGGTAACCATTAAGTCAGTCAGTTCCAGGTGGAAGGGCAGATCTGGACAAGGCAGAAACACTGAACGAATACTTCTGTTCAGTATTCACTAAGGAGGGGGAGGGTCAAGGACCACAGTTGGGTTGCAGAGGCAATGGGGGGGGAGGGAGAAGTGGACACCAGTCCATTCACAGTGGAGAGAGAATTCTGGAAGAACTCGCAAAGCTGAAGGTGGATAAGGCCACGGGGCCAGACGGTATCCACCCGAGGATATTAAAGGAACTGCAAAGGGAACTAGCAGCACCTCTGTCGGCCCTGTTCACAGAGTCACTCAACATGGGTGTCTTGCCAGAGGACTGGAAGAGGGCATTTGTAGTCCCACTGCACAAAAGCAGCAGTAGGGAGGAGGCGGGGAACTACAGGCCAATCATTCTCACCTCTGTCTTGGGAAACATCATGGAGACACAGCTGAAAGAAAGGATAGTGGCACATATGGAATCCAGCAGTGCTCAGGATCAGATGCAACATGGATTAACAGCAGGCAGGTCATGTCAAATGAATCTAATAGTTTTTTTGATTGGGAAGCTAGGGAAATAAATCAGGGAAGGGTGGTAGACATCACCTAGATTTCAGCAAAGCCTTTGACACTGTTCTACATAGAAGGCTGATTAACAAGATGGGTAATCTGGCCATGGGAGACAAGGTGGTGAACTGGATTAGGAACTGGTTAACAGGCAGGAGACAGAGGGTGGTGGTAAATAGGGTACAATCTGGGGAGTGGGGCTGATCAGTACTAGGACAAGTCCTGTTCAATGTCTTCATTAGTGACATTGCAGAGGGGCTGGAAGGAAAGGTCTGCCTGTTTGCAGATGACACCAAGATCTACAACAGGATGGATACTCCAGAAGGGGTACAGAAAATGAAGAGGGACCTGAAGAAGCTTGAAAGATGGTCAGAGATGTGGCAACCGAGGTTCAGTGCAAAGAAGTGCAAAATAATGCACTTGGGTAGAGGGAACCCTGGGGAGAGCTACAGGTTGGGGGGGGGAGCTGACTGTTACAAAAGAGGAAAGGGACCTAGAGGTTCTCATCTCTGATGACCTTAAGGTATCAAAGCAGTACACAAAGGTGGCAGGGAAGGCCAGTGGCATACTGGGGTGCATAGGCAGGGGTATCATTAGCAGGAGGCGGGAGGTGGTGATGCCATTGTATAAAACATTGGTAAGGCCTCACCTGGAGTACTGTGTGCAGTTCTGGAGGCCACACTTGTGAAAGAACATAGATAAGGTGGAGACTATCCAGAGAAGGGCAGCAATGATGGTGCAGGGCTTGCACCACAAGACATATGAGGAGAGACTAAGGGACCTCAATATGTACTCACTGGAGGAGAGGAGAGAGTGGGGGGACATGATTGAAACTTTCAAGTGCCTCAAGGGCATAAACAAGGTGCATGTGGGTGACCTTTTCCAATATAGAAAAAGTAGTAGAACAAGGGGGCACAATATGAAATTGGAAGGGGGTAGATTAAGAGGTAATGTGAGGAAGTTTTTCTACACAGAAAAGGGTAGTCAATGCTTGGAATATACTGCCACAGGAGGCAAGCACAGTGGAGGGGTTTAAACATGCCTAGGACAGGCACAAGGGAAGCTTGAGAGGGGAAGGAGCGATAAAAAGCCATTGATCACATAGGGTCAGTGGCCACATGCAATGTATAGGGCCTATGAGTAGATTGGATGTGCCTAGTGGTCCTTATCTGCCAACAATTCCTATGTTTCTATGAGCGCTACATTCTTATCTCCAGTCAAGAGAGCACTAGTCCATATAGGGCTACCAGAGACAGCAAGCAGGGATTTACAGTGCTCAGCATATGTGCTCCACTGGTCGCTGTCAATGATACTGCTAAATGGACAAGGGCAGCAGAATCCAGGAGCCTGGCCAATCTGCTCCCGTGGCGTGGAGGGCTGGGGCATAGAACAGCTTGGCCAGGCAATAATGGAGATCAGGGTTCGACAGAGGCTCCTCAGCCTGCCTACTTCTTCCATTTCCCCTTCCTATCCTGCTCACCCCAACTGTCCTTCCTGTATAGTTTTTACTCTGAGACTTCATTTAAGCTGACCTCTGAACTCTCCCTATACTTATGACTGTAACCCTAAAACGTGTTAAGACTGTAAACCATTGTCTATCTTTGTATGTATGTTACCCTCCATCCTTTGACGTGGAACCTTTGTAAATGAGCAGTTCTTGCTCAAAGGTATTTGTAATCCTAGAATTTAATAAATAAATAAAATAAAATTAATAAAATCCTGGTCTCCAAAATGTTTTGCCTACTTGGACTTAAACATTGGTGCGAGGGGCTGTGAAAACAGTGTTCCATGGCCCCACATATTTTTTCTTGCCCTGTGACCTGCTCCCGCCAAGAGTGAGAATCCTTATTGGATTGCAAAAGAAATATCGGCACTATTTTTCCTTTTTTTTTTTCTTTAAATTTGCCCTTTTTCCTGCTCCCAGCTGCCCACCTGACCTAAGCTTCCACTTCTAAAATGGCCTTAGCTCTGCGCACCCTAGCTTGCCCCCAGAGTTAGGGTTGCGGCCCTGGCCTGTAGTGCTGCAGTCCATGTAAATAGTCTGGGGGAGCCAGCCTGGAAGCTAATGGAAGCCAGGGGGTAGGTTTCATTGATGGCGGCCAGTTGCGTTATTTTCTTTGTTTTAACCCCCAGGGGTGGGGACGTGCAGTGATGTACTGCATCAACCCCACCCTTCCTATGTCTAAGTGCTGATCCCTCGAGGTTTTCCTGGCCTCTGCCAGGAGTTCTTGTGCATTGGGCACTCGCTTCCTCCTCCACCAGAGAAGGAGAGCATTTCATAGGATGCTCAATCCTTCTCTCCCTGGCTGGCACTCTGGCTCCCTGAGGTCCATTCCGAACAGGTGCGGGTTACGGTTGCAGCGGAAATCAGAAACGCTGCTGCGCGGCGGGCCGGCTGGCGCTATTTTTTCTGTGCCCTTCTTGCTGATGACATTCTTGTTGGTGGTATTCTGACCCAGTGCCTAACAACAAGACGTACATTTTTGTACTTTTTTTTGTTATTCTTTGGTAACCGGGTAAGGCCCATTAGGCACAGGTGCCTATTTTCAGGGGCAACCCAGGAGCACTGGAGAGGTTAAGTGACTTAGGCCCTGTACACACTGTAGTTACATTCTTGAAATTGTTTCAAAGAGCAGTTTTAAACTAGCCACAGTTGCCCATCTGCACTGGTAGTCACCGCTCTGTAACCTGGGGAAGTAGTGTCTGCATGTCAGGACCGGTAACATTTTTTAGAATGGTTCTGCGGCTGCACTATAGCATGGTTTTCCTTCAGCTGCCTGGGATCGCCTCTCCACACCACAAGATAAAGCGGTTTTGGTTTAAAATCCAGTGTTAAGACTAGGTTCCTTGCAGGGTTTAAGCATGTTTTTAAATGGTGCACTGAAGTAAGGGTGAAATTGTTTGCGAAATCCCCCACAGAGACAGTTTTGACAAGAATCGAAACTGTAGCTGTCAGGGACCTGCCATGGAATTCTGCCCTTACACCGACTGTTGCCCCCCCTTCGAGTTAACTCTGACTAGAGTTAACAGTCCTAAAGAAGGGGGGGCACAGTCCCCCACATAGGGGGTTTGGGGGTGCATCCCCCCTGATAGAAACATGACATTGGAGACGTCTCTATGCCGCACATCGACAACACTGTTGTCACGGTGGCATAGGTAAACCTTTTTAAACATGGTTTCAAACCATGTTAGGTGCGGACACAAACCATGTTTTGGCTTTTTAAAACATTTTAAACCACTTAAAGGATACCTAAACAACATTTTGACAACAAACTATTCCAAAATCTGACCTCAAATCGGACTAAAGGAAAAGCTGCTGAATTCGTTAATGCTAAAACTATATTTATATAAGTTACCTAAATGTGGTTCCAAAGCATTTGAAAAGTGTAAAATCAGCCTTCCAATTTCAAAAAAACTGCTTTACTTGCTTCTTAAAATGGCCGCCAAATATGTTAAGTGATGATATCATCGGAGCCAAAGTCAGAGAGCTATATGGCTCTCTATAATACTAGCTAGTTCTTTTTTCCCTTTGCATAGAATAGTTTCACCAAAATGGTTAAAACCATGTGCATAATTTAGATCAATGTGCATGTTCATGTTAGTCTATGGTTCTGTTCATTTTGTTTACTTTAACATGCTGAAATTGTGTTTTAATCTAACCAACCTTCTCTTTGCAAACCACAGTGCAGTTCACATCTTGAATAACCTGGTGGTCTAGTGGTTATGGCGGATCCAGGATGCTACAATGGGGCTGGGAGTGTGTGCATACTTGATATGCACTTTTTAACAGTTTTATGAAACCTTCATATTTTCTGCTATTATGCTTTTCTAGTATGTTTTTGACTGAAACTACAAATGTAGTCCATATTTTTGAATGTAAACATTTGTACAATCAATAAATCAGACTTCTTCAACAAAGTGAAATGCAGCAGCAGCAAGTGAGTACTTTACAATGAGGGGTTACAGCTGCACCCCATAGATCCACCACTTGTTTGTAGCTAAGTTCTTCTGTAGTCCAATGCCAGAGTTCATACTTTCTTGGAAAGCAAAAGAATGCTTGTCTTGTCTTCTCGTCTGTATCCATGGGAAATAATAATAATAAGAATCAGTATTTATATAGTGCTTTCATACACATTGCATCCCAAAGTGCTTTACAAGCAATGCTAGACTGGTGGTGAAGTGACTGAATGTGTAGTGGCAGCCAGTTCACACATTAATACCTACACACAGCCTTGGACAATTGCATGAACTGGTTTTATGGGAAGGGGAATGTTGGCCAGGACAATAGAGTCAGGTAGTGATCATGGTGCTGGCAGCCCCACATCTTATTTCTCACAGTGATCTGCTTATATTTCTCCCCTTCTGTCTTCCCCTTCCCTGAATATAGCAGTACCTTGCAGGAGTGGCCTTCTCAGTCCCCCTATGGTATTCATTCTCACTATCTCTCCTCACACCAAAAACTGGTGAGCTCATCACCCTTGTGCATCACGAATGTAGGTAGTACAGTCCCCAGGTTTTTTGATATATCAAAAATAAACAAAACTTTCTAGTAAGTCAGGCTGATAGCAGCAGGGGACAACGGGACTTATAGGCTTTCCTATCCTTAAAAGATCTAGGCTACCTTTGATTAGGCACTATTAAATGATGGGTGTGCACATCAGTAGGCATGTTATTTAATAGTGCCTAATTATAGATGGATTTGATCTTATATGGATAGAAATGCCTATGTTTCCCCTTGTGCCCTGCTGCTATCAGCCTGGCTTACCAGAAGATCATGTTTATTATTAATATGTAAAAATGACATGGGTGACTGTACTAACCGTATTCATGATGCAGAAGGGCAGTGAGCACACCAGTTTTTGGTGTGAGGAGCAGAAGAGAAGAATGAATGCCAGAGAGGGACTAAAGAGGCCATTCCAGCAGGGTACCGCTATATTCAGGTTAGGGAAAGACAGAAGGGAGACACTGAGCAGATCACAGTGAGATCTGAGATGGGTGGTTGCCAGCACCATGATCACTACCTGACTGTGGATGAGAGCAGCCAGTGACAACAAATACTCAGAGTGGCAGGGCTTCACCTAAACTGTTACTTGAATTCAGCGTAGGGAGATAACCCTCAGGTGGGGGATGTTGATATTTGTTAGGACAGTATTGAGGGAGCTGTGTATAGCTCATTCAAGATTTAGAAGGGTGGTAGCCAACCAGCTCGCATTGTGGAGTAGGGCACTAAAGAGTACTGGAGAAGATTTGCAGGGAACTGTCCTGCGGGGTTCTGCAGATCACAGATAAAGGGGTAGACTGACATTGGAAGTCTGGTGGATTTGCTCAAGGCATTAGTATGCCTCTCCTGCTAATAATATTGTTATCCATAGTAAGTACAGCCCTTATGAGGGCATGAACAGCAGTTTTTCTGGTGAGTCCTGATGCTTATTGCTTGGCCCTCCTCGAAGACCCAGTTGTTGGTTAATGAGGCAGGACAAAAACACAACAGGGTAACTGTACATACGGCCTTCACTGTGCAGAAGGGTGGTGATCCACTCAGTGTTTACTGTGGGAGCAGAAGTCAAACACTGAAAAAGTGGACTTACGTGTGATTTGGGAGGTATTTTTTAACAGTGCCAGCTGATGATCCGTATTGGTGTAGGTATGCACAACTCTCTGAGGTATACGATTACAGTCTGAGGTGTGATAATTCTCTTCATAAGACTGTAAGCTCATATGCAGCCCCAGGTGGTACTAAGGACATGGTATGGATGGTGGGGTGTTCAACAGAAGCCAGGCTAGGTGCAGGGGGTTCACTTAGAAAAAGAATACAAGAGAAGCTTTTTTTTGTTGATTAACAAGAATGAATGAGCTTTGAAATTGGACCAGACCGGTACTTCGCTGTGTGACCCTGAGCAAGTCATTTAACTTCCTTGTGCTGCCAGGCCACATCTGTAAATGAGCTTTTAGCACAGTATCTCTCTCCTGGTTAACAAAAAAATTTTAGGGCATCACATAACCACTAGATCATCAGGTATTTGAAGTGTTGTACTGTTCTGCAGTTTGCCAAAGAGAAAGTCAGCTAGACTGCAAAACATTTTCAGCAAGTTAAAGTAAATAAAATGAACAAAATCATAGCCTAACGTGTGTACTGATCAAAATAATCCACATGTTAATACATGGTGTTGATCATTCTGGTAAAACAATTCAAAACAAAGAGGGAAAGAAGAACTAGTTAGCCTATAGGGATATATATTGGTCTCTGGCTCCGATGATGTCATCATGACTCATCACTTAACACAGTTGGCAGACATCTTGGGGAGAAGGCAAGGCTGTTTTTTGTAAGTGAAAAGCTGATGTTTACATTTTTCAAAAGCTATGAAACTGCATTTATGTTACATACATAAATGCAGTTTTACCATAAATGTAAACAGTAACCTTTACCTTACCTCCCAATGAAGCCAGATTTTGGAGTTTGCAGTTTTAAAAAACTGCTTGTTTAGGTTCCCTTTAAAACATTTTAAAAAGCAAAGTGTGTACAGAGCCTTACTCAAAGTCACAAGTATGCAAGTGGAGGTTGTGGCAATCAAATCCTGGTCTGTCTGCTGGATTACCAAATTTATTCATCGCTTTTTACTCTAACCTCTCGTCTATACTGCCCACATACAATTAAGGCAAGTCTTGGAGAGGAATGGCACTTGCAGAACAAATTTAAATACTTAAATTGCCTTTTATTTTATTCCATCTCACAATTACAAGACAGTCTCCACAGATCACAATACAATATGTACAGTGAATTAACTGCACAATATATGCACTGCTCTTGTAAAGGCATTTCTTATTGCTTTAACAGAGCATAGGCAAATTGCCTTAAACAGGAATAACATTCAGTTAAGTTGTTTCAAGAAATACAGACTTTAGCAAAGAAGCTCTGGGAGCTACAACATAGCAGCTGCTCCTTTTTAAAGTGCATGTCCTAAATCAAAGTGCTTCTACAGTACAGTTTGTGCAAGAAATGTGTGTTGAGGGCTCCACTAGCAGCACTGTTCTGTAATAAGTGTTTTCCACAGTGCAACATGCCTAGCTCAAGTTAATTCTTAGAGATAAAGGGATACTGTTGTGTTACAGTACAAATGAAGGACCCTGATGGGTTTGCTCATGGATTTTGGAACAGTTGAATTTTTTTTCAATAGTTTCAGCATATGTTTATTAAAGTCTGTTTTCCTTGAAGCACCTTAAGCATTCCACTGTAACAAAAGCAGCTGTAAATCAGCCTATGAATAGAAATACAGCACGGAGAAAGTACATTACTACTGAAGGTAGAAAGTATGCTTCAGATGGTGATTCTATGCAGCAGTAACTGGCACTCAAGGAGACCTAAAATAGCTGCAAAACACTCCTGTGTAAGACAGCGTTCATCTCTGGCAACCAAGAAGACAGAAAAGACTGCTAAGTCATTGCCTAGTAAAGAGCACAAGGCTCCAAGCCAGGAACACTCTGATGCCTCTGATGGCTGCTGTAAAAACAAACTCTGGGCAGAGTCGATAGGGCTGCACTGCAGGAATCTGGAGTAACAATATTGAAATGTACCAAAGTTACGAGCCTGCATTAGCAAAATGTTACATAGGCTCATAAATTTGTTGTTTTGCAATATTTGTACACCAAATTTTCAACATAGCCTTGGTATGACCCTGCCTCATGAAGAAGGGCAGAGAAAATGTTCATCTCCTAGCCAAATGGTGATTTTGTGCAGGAACTGCAAAATCAACTTTCAGGATGCAAAAACACATTTTGGACAGGAGTTGAAAAATGACAGACAGCTGTCACATTCATGAGGTGCAGTAAAGAAATGGCTATGTTGTAAATTTGGGGTAAAATATTGAATATTACCAAACTTATGAGCCTGCATTTGTAAAATTCAACATAGCCTCATCATTTTTTGTACCAAATATTTGCACCAAATTTAGAACATAGCCTTCTTATGAACCCACCTCATGAACAATGAAAGAGAAAATTTTCAACTCCTGTCCAAAAGGTGATTTTGTGCAGGGACTGCACAGGGACCACAAAATCACCTTCTGGGATGTGCAAAAACATTTTGGCCAGGATTTGAAAAATGACAGCTGTTGCATTTATGAGGTACTGTAAAGATATGTCAACGTTGTAAATTTGGGGTAAAAAATATTGAAAATTACCAAAGTTATGAGCCTGCATTCAAAATTGTATACCAAATCTTCAACATAGCCTTCTTATAGCCCCACCTCATGAAAAATGGCAGAGAAAATGTTCAACTCCTGCCTGAAAGGTGATTTAGTGCAGGGACTCCACAATCAATATTTGGGACACAAAAAACACATTTTGGCAGGAGCTGAAAAATGACAGCTGTCTCATTCATGAGGTGCTGTGAAGAAATGGCTATGTTGAAATCTGGGGTAAAAATATTGTATATTACCACAGTTATGAGCCTGCATTTGTAAAATGCAACATAGCCTGATAACATTTTTGTTTTTAAATATTTTTACATCAAATTGAGAAGATAGCTTTCTTATGACCCCACCTTATGAACAATGGCAGAGAACATTTTCAACTCCTGCCTGAAAGGTGATTTCATGCAGTGACAGTGAAATCACCTTCCGGGATGTAAAAAAAAAAATTTCAGCAAGGATTTGAAAAATGATAGCTGTCACATTCATGAGGTGCTGTAAATATATGGCTATGTTGTTAATTTGGGGTAAACATATTACCAATTACCAAAGTTACTAGCCTACACTTACAAAAATCAAAGTAGGCTCATAACTTTGTTTTTTTTACATATTTTTACACCAAATTTTCAGCATAGTCATCTTATGATCCCACCTCATAAACAATGGCGGAGAAAGCTTTCAACTCTTGCCCAAAAGGTGATTTTGCACAGTGATCATGAAATCACTTTTCTGGACAGATTTACCTAACATCACTTGCATTGTTCATGAGGTGGTATCCCAAAAAAGATACGTTGAAATTTGGGGCAAATATACTGAAAAATGGTCAAGTTATACTACTAAGTTCAAAACCCCATTGAAATACATTGAACGCATACCTGATTTCCTCAGTTTGCGGTCTGGTGTTAAAGAGTGATGACATGTCAGTGGTCCAGAGAGGATTACAGTGTTGAACCCATGATGGGTGAGTAAGAGCTTAGGGGGATGCGAGGTGTGGGTGCTGAGTGGGAGGGTGGGGGATAAGGAATGGCCGCGATAGACATCAATGGACAGTTTTTTTCTATAGGTGAAGAAAACAAAACAGGACTCAGGAGTCCCAACCATGGCACTGGGGATTAGGCACCCCAGTGTCACTGTTAGTTTTTTTGGTGATGTGCAGTGGTGGATGCTGAGAGAGAGGGTTGGGTGGGGAAGACACTATAAATATATAAAACAAAAAAACCCACAAATAACCATGCATGCAGTAGTGGGACTAGGCAGTCAGAGGATTTGTGATCGAGACACTGGGGATTGGGCATTACTAGTGTCACTATTATGTTTTGGGAGGTTACTGAGAGGAGGGTTGGGTGGGGTTATGTATTTCATTGGTCAGGGCTAAAAAAAAAAGAAAAGACAACCCCCCAAAATAAAGAACAGAAACAAATCAGGATTCCTGCACTGGGGGATGGGACAACCCCAGTGCCACTGTTACATTTCAGGGGAGGATTGGGGGTGGTGGGTGCTGAGAGGAAGGGTCAGTTGATGGGTTAAATAAAATAAATACTGTGAGTGGAATGCTTCACAGACATGGAGGTGACTGTGCCATCCCTCGCTCCAACAGGTTTTTCATTCACAAGGAATACAGGAGTCCTTTTCACATAGCAAAAGGTCTGCAGGGCTCTGCCAGCTCAGCCCTAACAAGTATTTGTCTTGCACACTGTTGCAAGTTAGAACAACTGTATCTTGAGGTTAGAGGCAGATCTTTCTTATCCCCAGTAGTCATTGTCATTTGGAGTTTGGGTTCCATCGGACTAAGGGGTATAGGCCCCATATTTAGGGCCAGTCAAGTGCTATGTGCTGACAGGAACATTGCACAGCAATTATTACTTGGCCAGCTTGGGGGAAATATTCAGACAATTAGCATGTTACAGTGGGAGCATGCTAACTGTCAATATGGGGCCATGTCAGTACAGCACACAGAGGCTATGTGTCGCTCTGACACAGCTCCAGACTGAATATGGGCCGCAGGAGCCCAATAGAGATAGCGCAGCACAAACGGGATAGCACCAGGACTCCTGGGGGCCATATTCAGCACTAATATGCTAATGAGTCTATTGGGCATGCAAGGCCTTATGGGCTTATTAGCATCCATATCTCCCACACCTGTACTGTAGCCATTTTGAACAATCGTGGTGGTCTAGTGGTTCCCACCCCCTCAGTCAGTCATCCTGTATCTGTCTTGATTATTTCTGGTGATGTAGTAGTCCCCCCCCCCGATTAGTTGTCCTGTAGCTGTCTTCAATATTCCTGGTAATCTAGTACCCCCGTAAAGGACATCTGACCCCTCCCAACAAGACTGCTCAGGACAATCATCCCTGCACTCCCCTCTCTCTCTCTGGTCATGTAAGCCAAACTATGGTAATAGTGATGTGGAGTGGTACAACCCTCTGCTCACCATCTCGACCATCAGCTTTCTGGCTGTGGGTGAGCAATTGTAAGTACTGATAGACAGTAGCTGGCCAAGGGGGTGAAAGGAGAGCTGTACCAGTCTGTGTCACTGTTGCCATGGTTTGGCTTAGGTGACTGGCGTGAGGGGATACAAGGAAGATGGTCCTGAGTGGGCAGGTCAGAAAGGGGTCAGATACACTTATGGGAGGGGGACCACTAGACCACCAGGAATTCAAGACAGGTACAGGACAGATGATCAGGATGTGGGGGGGGGGATACTAGACACCAGCAGTATTCAAGACAGCTACAGAATTGGTGATGGGGAGAAGGGGACCACTTGACCATCAGGAATATTCATGGCAGTTGCAGGATGGTCCATCAGGGGATGCCATGCACAGGCATAAGGGCAAGATTTCAGCAGTGTTAAAGAGTGCTATGACAGAGGCTCTGTTGAAACAACTGAATACACTGGTGCATCCAGTATGCATAGGAGATCCCTCACTTGCATGGGCACAGCGGTATATTCCATGTGGTTACATTGCAGGGTTGATGCAGCACATTGATGGCCTTTGAATATGGGCTTCACCCTAAATGGTCTGAGCTATTCATGGTAAGTGCAGCACTAACCTGGTTAGTGCCGTGCTGTTTGAATATGGGGGTTCTAGAGCAGAAAAATGGTGAACAGAATAAAAAAAATCTTTATAAAGTAAGTTCGTCATTGTCTGACATTTGACCTCTAAATTTTCAACATAGGGCCCAATTTTCATAGCATCAGGAATGATGTAAGGTGCTCACACTGCACCTTGCATCATTCCTAATTTTACAATGCAACTTGTGCCAGCTAGGTGACCACCTGGGCAGCCTAGCTTGTGCTGTTCTTGCAATGGATGCCATGGTGGAAGGGGGCTTGCACCAGGGCAGCATTGCAGCATCCCCTAAAATGGGATTTTTTAAATCCCCACCAAAGGGCACATGGTCCACTACAGTTAGACCAGCCCAGAGCTGGTCTAACAGTCCATGCGCCACTCCTGCAGCCATTGCCAGGTGGGAGGTGAACCTCCACCCCCGTTGTGGATAATTACCTGTGGTATCCCCCACCCACACAGCTCCTGGACACTTGCCAGACCACAGGCAGAGTGGGTGTCAGTATCCCACTGTGGTAGGTACATGTGCTCAGGCCCCCCCCAACACATTGCCAGTCATGTGACTGCCCCCTCCACATGAACCTTCACTGTCACTGTGGCAGCCATACATTGTCCCTGTCAAGGGTCTGTTGCCATCCCCCTTTTCCCATCACAACCCATCCTGCTCTCCACGACCTTGACAGTCACTTGGGTGACGGGCTGATGCTGCCACATGACTGACTCCCGCAGCTTGTGGCAATGCCCTCCCATGCTCCATGTGTTTGTCACATGAGAGTGGTTGTGGCAACTGTGCAAAATGTGGCACCAGGACCCCTCCTGTTAGAAAATCCAGTGCAAGGTCCCTGGCACACCGATGATCGATGCAAGCTGCTGTTTGCCACAGCTTGCATCGATCTTAGGGCCACTTTGAAAGTCCAGCCCATAGTGTTCTTATAACCCCCATTATGATAAAGACATTTGGATATTTTTAAATGCTGTCTGAAAGGTGATTTCATGGAGTGACAGTAAAACATGTTTTGTAGGGGATTTAAAAACTTACACACATCATTTATTTATTTATTTGAATTTTGGTAACCAGGTGAGCCCACTGAGACCATGCAGGCCCTTTTTCAGGGGTGACCCAGGGAATGGTACATAGGGCAAAATAGTATATGACATACATAGAGCTATACAAGTTCATAGTTAACATAAAATCAATGAATACACCATAAATAGACTGCACAGAGCTAAACAAAGTCACAGTTAACATACAGACAAATGTAACAAGGTAGTGCAATGCAACAGTACTGAAAGTACATATTGAGATTCGCAGTATTATTTATTATCAACAGTAGCGTTCCAGAGCAGCCCCTCAATTTACTGTGGATCACGTAGGTTAAGAGAGTTGAGCTTTAGAGTTTTAGAGGGAATCAGGGTAACAGCAGAGGCCTGTGAGTCGGGAGAGGCAGGTACAGGTTCCTGAAGCAACAAGATGCTTATACAGTGCAAGCTTAAAGTGAGGGAGGGTAGAGCAGGAGAGAATAGATGTGAGGATGGAATTCCAGGCCAGGGGGGCAGTAAAGGCAAATAATTTTCTACCAGCTGATAGCCGGGTCTTAGGTAAGTCAAGAAGTGGAAGAGAGTTAGAGCGGAGGGGCCGTGTGGGCTGTTTCCATACAATGATGTCAGATAGACTTGGTGGAGAACTGTATGGAGATGTGTGAGCTTGAAAGTAAGACAAAGCGAGGTATACTGGAATTTGTGTTCAAGCTGCAGCCAGCCCAGTGAAGTTAGTACAGTGCAATGGTGTCGGCACGGGGCTGCTCCAAGAGCAAAGCACTCAATCTTATGGTAAACTTGTTTCAGCTAGTTTGTGATACAGGCCTTGGATGATAAGAATAAAGGTGCCCAGTAGGATATCAGAGGTAGCAGTGAGGCAGAGGCAATTTTGGGATGGATGCATTAGATAACAAAGGATAAAGACAGTATAGCAGACTGAGTTTCTGGTGTATGGTCTTGGTGGTTTTGTGGATATGAGCCTCAAATGAGAGGCTAGGGTTGAGCAGGATGCCCAGGTATTTAAAGTTCTTAACTTTTTCAAGGGATACTCCAATCAATTGAGAAGATGGAGAGAAGTGGGTTGTGGGCAGCTTTATAGGAGGGAGGATGGAAAAGCATTGCTTTGTTTTTTGTTAAGTAGTAGGTTATTTTCAAGGAACCAGGCTTCTAATCGGCTGAAGTCAGATTCCTGATGTTGATTGTGTCAATGGATATCAGCTGAGGCATGGTATAGAATGGTATCATCAGCGTACAGCTGGATGGATGCCACACTGCAGAAATTTGGCAGCTCATTGATAAATAACGAGAAGAGCAGGGGGCCCAGTATGGATCCCTGTGGGATGCCATGGGTAATTTGTCTGAATGAGGATTGACTATTTCCCAATTTGACACTTTAGGAGTGACCTGATAAGTAGTTACAGAGCCAGGTTATGAAAGACTGATCAAGACCTAAGGATTCCAGCTTCATTAACAGCAATTTATGGCTCACCAGGTCGAAGGCCTTGGTGAGGTCAACGAAAATGGCACCCATTGCCAGTCCTTGGTTGAAGGCATGGTAAATGTCAGAGGTGACTTTGATGAGTGCAGAGAGGGTACTGTGGTTTCTGCAGAAACCATGCTGGCAGGATGACAGGAGTTGGTGAAGTTCAAGGTAGTCTTGCAATTGGTTATATTGTATAGGATTCATTCTTGAACCTTAGCTAGGTGGCAGAGAATTGAGATGGTCGGTCATTTTTGATAGGTGTGGCCAATCCCGCTTTGTGGATAGGGATTACAAGCGCCGTTTTCCATTTTGAGGGTACAGTCCCTTCAAGAAAGGATCTGTTGATCAAGTTTTTAACTGGCATTGCACGTGCTGGTGCCTTCCATTTTAGGAACCTAGGCTCAAGTGAGTCATGGCTGGGGGAGCCATGTTTCTTGAGGTTTTACAGTAGCCTGAGACCTCTTTACGTGTAGCTAGTTTGACATGGAATTATGGTGGCTTGGGCCAAGAGGGAATTGTGACTGGCGTGGGTTGGTTTACTTGATTGGGAGTAAAGTGGGATATGTAGTGGCTAAAGTCTGTAAAGGAATTGTTAAGATCGTCTGCAATTGATGATGGGTTGGATAGTACTTTGTCCTTTATTGAAAGGGAATCTGGGCAGGAGGAGGTTTTACCTCCATATAACTTTCCGATCCCCAAAAAACTTTGATTATTTTAAGTTTATGGCAGATCTGGAGGATGTAAACTGGGAATGGTTGGAATTAATATCTGATTTAGATTTAACCTGGGAATGTTTTCAGGAGGAACTGTTAAAGGTTTGTGACAGACACATGCCTATAAAATCTAAAAGGGTGAAAGCTAATTCAGCAGTGTGATTTTCTGGTTCACTGCAGAAATTAAAGAGGGAAAAAAATAAAACATGGAACATAGCTCGGCAGTCAGGTACCGTGTTAGACTGGCAAAAATATTGAAAACTTAGAAATAAATATGTGGCAGGTGTGAGAGCAACAAAAAGAAGCCACTTTAGGATAAAACCTCCGAGGCCAAGGGAAATCCATCCAAGTTTTGGTCTCTGATTAAAGATTTAAACTGCAATGTTAGTTATAGGCACATCGTTCAGTTAGCTCCTGAAGAAACATACATCTGGGCATAATGTTGCAGATAGGTTTAACATCTTTTTTAGTGAATCTGGAAAATTCTTTGGGGATATTGTAAGTCCATGGAATATTCCAGACATTAATATGAGTAATAACCCAGGTAATGATTCAACGTCTTTTTCCTTTAGAGAAGTGGAATGTTATGTAGTTTTGGAGAAACTACTGAGTCTCAAGAGTAGCGGTAGTAGTGCTCCTGATAACATTTCCTCCACAATGCTAAAATTGTCTGCTTTGAATATAGCCTGTCCCCTGACCTACTTATTTAATTTATCTATTACTCATGATGCTTTTATTCAGGCTTGGAAGAGCACCAAGGTTGTACCCATTTTAAGGGGGGGGGGGCAGCCCTGGCTCACTTTCAAACTTTAGACCAATATCATTACTTCCCATTGTAAGTAAAACCTTTGAAAGGATACTGGTGGACCAATTGGTCGATTATTTATCAAGACAGAATCTCTTTGACCCTGAGCAAGTCACTTAACTTCCCTGTGCTCCCAGGTCGCTCCTGTAAAAAAAGCTTTCAGCTTAGTATGCTACTCCTGGTTAAATAACTAAAAAAAAATTAAAAAAAAAAAATTTCAGTCCAGTTTTCATAAGGTACATGGTACGGTGGTCTCTGTGTCAAGAATCTTGGATGACAGCGGTAGGGCAAATGATTTACATTACTATACTGGAGCCATACTGATTAATTTGTCCAAGACCTTCGACACGGTTTACCACAAGTCCATGTTACAATATTTAGCTGAGTTAGGACTATGCAGAAATGCCTTGGCCTGGTTCCATTCTTATTTAAGTAACCTTAATCAGTTTACTCAGGTATATGGTATAGACTCTTCTTCTTTGAAGGTGGTTAGGGGTGTACCCCAGGGCTCAGTGATGGGGCCACTCCTCTTTTTAATTTATCTAAAAAACACTGGTAGAAGTGTGGAGGGGGTTAATTACCACCTCTGCGTGGATGATACATTGTCTCTGTTATTCCACTAACTCTGTAATGGGATTTCAGTCTACTTTGAAGTCCAGATTCAATTCACTGCAAAATTATTTTTGAAATTTAAAATTAAAACTAAATGTGTCTAAAACAAAATCTATCTTGCTTGGTACAGCTTCCAAATTGAAATCTGACTTAAAACTTGAAATTTTTGACTCATCAGGTACTTATCTAGAGCAGGTTAAAATGTACAAATATTTGGGTTACTGGTTGGATCAGTTGGGTACAGGGGATACTCACATGGATAAACTAATTGGCCAAATGGGAAAGAGGGTTGGTTGCTTGTTTAGAAATCAAAAATGCTTAGATTCTAACACAATAAAATATATAATTGAAGTACAAGTTCTGCCGTTATTCGATTATGGCAATATCTTGTAAGCTCAAGCCTTGCAAGATAGATTATATAGGCTAGATGCACTCTACAACAAATTGGCCAGGATAATCCTGAAATATCCCATAACTACTCACCACTGCAATCTATATAAATCCCTGGGTTGGGTTTCCTTGGCTAATAGGAGGGATATTCATGTTAGTTTATTTGCATATAAGTCTGGTTTGGGTCACATACCTAAATACTTAAATGATAGGCTTGATTTTCGGTCCATTGAATCATCTTTAAGAAATTTACAATTTTCTCAGCTAATTGTCCCCAAGACCCATACGAAAAGGAAATTACAATATTTTAGTCACAGGGTCCTGAGATATTGGAATACACTTCCACCCTGTTTCAGAGATCTGAATTCCAACCCCCATCTGTCTTTATGCTCAAGAAATTTTTGTTTTCAAATGCTCAAATTTGTAATTGTTTTAGCCGAATTCGGATATATTGCACATTGAATAGAGTGGTTGTATGTTGTAATGATGTGATTTAATGTTTGAACTAGGTTGTTATTGTGGATATGAATATTGTATTATTCTGTTAATGTATATATTGTCATTTGTATGATTTTAATGTTGGAAATAGGTTGCCATTGTGAATGAGCATAAACTCAATGGTTATTCCTAATAGACAACAACAACAACCTTTGAGGATGGAATTAATCAGTTCCCAGAATTCTTTTGGGTTACTGAGATTTTCCATTTGGGTAGATCAGTAGTAGGTCATCTTTGCATTGGTTATTTTGAACTTGCAAGAATTTTTGAGTTGTCTGTATGCATGCCAGTTGGAAGGGAGACCAGACTTCTTATAGGTTCTCTAGGCTGCATCGTGTTTTGACATATGGTTCCTTATATCTTTCATCAGCCATGATGTTTTAACACCGTTGGACCTACATCGGGTGAGCAGGTATCTGTCTAATTCTCTACTTCGCTGTAAATATCAAACCTGTTACTCCCTCCCTCTATCAGCAAACTCATTGTTCTCTTGAAAACTATAAAATACAGCTCTCAGTAACACATTCAATGCAATGTACAGCTGATCTTGATTCTGCAATATTGTATAACTAAAAGAACTGTAACCTTTAGCTGCCATTCTATGTCTATATGTAATAAGTGTTTACGTTTGTTTTTCTGAGGTGGAGCCTTTGTAAATGAGCCCCTGACTCAAAGGTTGTAATCCTAAAGTCTGTTAAATAAATAAAGTAAGTGCATGGCAGTTAATTATGGAAGTGATAGAGTTGATTAGGTATTCCAGGGCTTGGTCATAGGTTGGCAGGGTATGTATGGGGTCCCAGTTTACAGCATAGAGTGAGTTGGGGGAGGATGCACAATTAAAGGAGGACAAGTCACAGGAAATTATAATTTTAGGGGGGAGGGTTATCATGTTCATGATGTGGAATAACAAGTGTGCTATATTGAAAATGTGGGGACAAAAGCTACAAAAATTACAAAGTTATGAACAAATATTTAAAAAAATTAAATGTTTCTCCATAAATTCATTGTTTTTTGACATTTTGACACCAAACATTTAGCATGGCTGTTTTATCTCACCTTATGATCAAGATAGGCAGAGTTTTTCATATTCCTTGCAAAAGGTGATTTTTGTGGCGTGACAGTGAAAATTTGTTTGGGGGAATTTGGTAAATGTCACCCACCTTGTTCAGGAGAATTCCCAAAAAGGCTAAGTTGAAAATTTGGGGCAAAAATGTTTAAAAAATGACAAAGTTATGATCTTACCTTTTATTCAGTCAGTTCTCTGTTGCACTCCCTGAGCAGCAGAAGGTGCTGGTCATCATCAGAGGACTTGATAGGAAAGGGATGGGTGTGGGAGGTGTGGACTGGTGGGTGCTGAGAAGGGGAACAGGGTGGAGGTTGGAGGGGGCACAGAACATTTTGAGGGGCCTCTTTTCAGGAGAAAAAGAACAACTACAAGGGATGTTTGACTATGAGGAATGTTTTCCTTAAATTTAGGGGGATTGGGTACCCCAGTGTTGATTTGTTGCTTGGCAGCACTGTGGGTGGACACCCTGGTGTTGCACCTTTTTGTGTGTTGGGGGGGTAGCTGGCAGAGTGAGTGGGCACTCTGGTGTCAGACTGCATGACTCTGTCTGGAGGTGTGTGTTGAAAGCTGGATCATGTGGGATTGGGGATGAGAGGCCACCGCTGATTGCGATGGTGGACCAGTGCTACATAGCTGGGTTAGGTGGGAAGAAAGACACTGCTTTGTTGTCTGATGGAGGCACTATGAAGGTATGCAGCTGCATTGTGATAGTAGTGGCTGCATCATTTCATATTTAGAAAGTTAGTGCCCATCAGCCAAACAAACTAGCATCAGTAGAAGCCTTGCCAGGAACGTTTGTGCACACGCGCACCTCCTGCAGGGTCAGCTGCTTTGGCAGCTTGCATCATACATTTCCCCAGCTCCTATACTGTTGCACTATGCCAAAATGTTTGCTTTGCACATGTGCACAAGCAAATATAAAGATGGCTTTCTGAACACCAGCTAAATAATGCAGCTGTCAAAAGGAAACAAAAAGAAAAGCACCTCGAAGTTTCCCTGTCTGAAAAGCATGTAGTGGAACCATTTGCAAGTGAGCTAATCACTGAATCCTTTGACCACTAGGAGTGGCAAGTCACTCACTCATGCGCACCTGCTCCATCTCTTTGTTCTGCATGTGCCTGGATCTTACAGTCTGCTTTGCAAGTTAGAGTGGCACCAGGTGAACAGGACCCACAAAGGGATGTCATTCATGATTTACATGCCCCAAGCGCTCCTATTATATTGTTCCTACTGCAGGAGGGTCTCCTGAGTCATATATTACTAAGTGTATGCTGGCTGTCCTGAAAGACTGCTTTCTAGCCAAGATATGTACTAATTGCAGAACAATTAAGCAGGACATGACTACTTACAGAAAGGATTTCATTACAAGATAGGAAAGCTAACACTTCTGTCCATATTCTACTTCAGGCTGGATCTGAAGCCTATGTGATTTAATAATCCCATACAACAGACAGATAAAACTAGCACTGTTTTTGAAGAATGCTGCTGTAGCTACAGAGAAAACAATTTAGTAATATATTAGAAAATTGTTTATATATGAAATAATGTACCTATCATTTGTCCAGGGTTTGCACTGACTGAATTATATGCTTGTGAAATTGATTATTCACTGTCCATAGAACATGAGGTCTTAAATTAAAGTAATGGAATGGATTATATATTGGTACCTTGATAGGAGTACAGGCACAAATTGGCATATGTACTAGGAGATTTCATTAAAATAGTATGACTATGGTTATTTATTAAAAGAGTGATGGTACTAAATAATAAGTGGACATGCGGAGAGGCATGTAGTCTACTGAGAGAGCTGTATAAACAACTATGCTGAAAACGGGCTGTTGTACTTATAGCTGGCACTATTTGTTATCTTGCTTATTAACTGCAAAAAAATTAATACCTGTTACAGATTTCATTAAAAAAATTGAACCTAACAATACTAGATCTGGCTGGTGAGGCATGGGAGAATGTAAGCGCTAACGCAATTGCACACTGTTGGTCTGCTACGCTCGGTTCCACATTTGCTTCAGATTAGGAAGCAGACTTGGATTCCACGGACACTGAGCAGAATGACATCCCAGAAATTATCCAAATGACCATAGACCTGAATCTAATAGAAGCCACGGATTCCGAGACAACAATTGATGACTGGCTTGTTCCAGATGATTGCACCCGACCACTGAGCAGCTCAAAGATGCTGACATCATGTCAGCCATGCTACATGAACAGCTACCAGATGAAGTGTTCAATACTGGAGATGAAGAAGAAGAAGATTGTAAGCCACCCCCCATCTCCAACTAAGACTGAGGCTATCCAGGAGCTGGAGACAGTTCTGGCGTGGTTGTCCACATAAGATGTTGACCCCATTAAAATCATACAGCTACACCAGCTCATCTCCTTTGCTAAGGAAATAGCTGCTGAAAAGAAAACTAAGCAGATCACGATGACAGATTTTTTCCGAAGAACCGACAAGAACGACAAGTAGCACAGCCCAATATCAGTACTGTACGAAACGCCTCACGACCTATATGAAGCACTAAGCATGCAGCACTAAGCACAAAGCAGTAAAAAATAAATAAATAAATAAGTCACTAAGTCATTAAATGCCCCACTATAAAAAAATCATAAAAATTGCTCAGCACCTACGAGTAATATGGCACTGTTGACTATAAATCAGTGACTGCGATCAGCCAATGAAGTGCCAGCACCAGAAGTAGCTTCCCTCAGTAAAATGAATGGGAAGCTGTAACAAATGCATCTTATGGCTCCGAATCCCTTTGTTACAGCAAGGGGTTACTGTATGTTGAATAAAGATATCAGAGATGTTGGGCTAGCATGTGGTAGCACTGGGTGCCCAATGTATATCTCGGGTCTAAGTTACAGTTCTGGGGGTAATTATTGTTTTCTTTTAATTTATGATAAAAGGCCAACATATAGTGAGTCTGATGAAGGGAGCGTGATCCCCCAAACATTGCCATCTGGTTTCACGTGTGTCTTATAAACAAATAAAAATAAAACAGAAGATATACAAGTGGAGTGACCTTCTTATTCTATACATGCATTGGCGGCAAAGTTGGAAGAAACAACCCCAAGAGACCAAGAACAGAGGTTTTATTATGAAAGAAGTAAGCAGCCTGGAACTGTCTCTCTGTTTGAAATCATATGCACCCCATGGTGAAGGACTTCACCTGCTTTTCTGTGGCACTCAGCACATACAGCTGAACAGATTTCTCCCCTAAAACATCTCAGCAAGCGGTAGCCAGTAACATCAACCTGACAGTGACATTGGATCACTCTCCCAGTCTCCTCAGGCTGGTGCAGCCCTTCCCCCCATCTAAATCCTCTAGTTGGATAGCTAGATCCCCTTATTGCAAGTTAAGAAGTTCTGTCAGAGGATCCAAGCCAAGATGGATTCTTATTTCCAGATAAGGATACAGGGGAAGTCTCATCTGAGGTATTATGGGAAATACTCAAAGCAGTGATTAGGGGCAACATCATCAATTGTGCCACACATGGGAGAGTCTGGAAAAAAGAACTCCTGGCTCTGACCCGAAGTTTTCAGTGAAAGAAGCAGATCCTCAAAAGCTCTCCCCTTGGTGCCCCCCCCCCCAATGATATTCCCAAGAACATTTTTGCACTCTTTAGTCAGATTAATGAACACCTACCTAGGAAAGTGGAGTACCTCAGTCATAATATCGGGAGGGGAAAGTAGACTGGTAGCATCCTGGTATATAATCTAAGGAAGCACAAGGTGGAGAAAGCCATCTCCATGATGCATGACAGCCATGGTCAGTTGTACACGTATGTGGGTGGTATTAATACTGTTTGCAGCAGTTTTACTTGTTGCTTTACTTCTCCCCGATTCCTCTTGGTGCCTCCTCCAATGATCACTTTTGAGATGGTTTCCCACTCCCAAAGCTGGATCTCCAGGCAGTGGAGAAACTGAGGAGGCCACTTACGAAGGAGAAGCTTGAAATGGCACTGCTATGGCTTAACAAACATAAAGCCCCGGGGGAGGGGTCTTGCTGCACACCTATACCACACCCTCTACAAGTTATATACATACATACGAACATACGAAGAAGCCAGCAGAAGACGGCCATTTGGTCTATCAAGTCTACTCGTATTGCAGGGTCCACAGCTTGAGCTAATGTCCCTGCCTTCCCTTCCCAATCCTCCCATCCTCCCTACCCATGATTCTTACCTTCCCCCTTTGCCTATCTCAGCCTCTCTTAAAGCTGCCCGCCGTCTTCAATGAGATGACCTCTTCTGGCAGCGCATCCCAAGTGTCCATCACCCTCTCTCATTTGTGCAGTCCTGTGTCAGGTCTCTGAAGATGCTCACAAGCATAATTTTCTCCCTCCCACATTCTGCAAGGCCTTGATAATGGTGCTGCCAAAGAAGGAGAAGGACTTCCCTCACCCAGCAAGCTATTGACCCATATTACTCATAAAGATGGATATCAAGATTCAGAATATGGCCCTAGCCAGCGGACTAGAATTCTGCCTCCCTCTCTTGATACACCCAGTGCTATAATAAAAACTGTATAGTACACTTCACCTACACTCACCTTCACCAAGTGCTTGTGAAATTTAACCAGCATATACAGATGTTTTTTAACCCCATGCCTGAACTGTCTTAGTACCTGATTACATGTCATTTCTTTGCTCATTGCCCACATAGCTCATATATTGAACACAATTTCTGCCCTTATAGAGGTTTAGTGTCTGTGGAAAGAAAGCTTATTGTGAACAAAATGTTTGTTGGCTTATTCACTTCTGTCAGCTTGGTCATGCAGCAGAAACACCTATCAGTTCTGCATTCCTCTTGAGCCTACAATATGTCCGTGTGTGCACATGCTGGGTTGCTAGGCAACCCACTACCAAGCCACTGAGGCAGCTTGTGGACTTGCAGGTGTAGTGTGCAAAACATAAAGTTTTTACTACAAAACTGGCATTGTGTAAAGCATGGAAATTTAATGATAACTCCATTCATTGTATTTATCTAAATGTTTTATTTGTTGACAGACTAAAAACAGTGAGGTAAGTTAGTAAATCATTTAAATAAGGAAGAAAAAATGATTAGATAAAAGACTTGATTAAATCCTTAAAATGTAATGATTTATTAAGTAACTATTACTGTAGTTTCAGTCGAAAATAAACTTGGCCCATACAAGCAGAAACTACATCAGCACCTCACTAATCTCAACAAGTGTGACTGCACCCCTTAGGCCTATGGGTCGCCCGCTCTCTCCTCAGGCTCCTGCTGCCCACTAGATCACTGTCCCCCTCCTGCCCACCTCTTTTCCCCTCCATCTTCTAACCACCTGGTCCACCACTTCTATCCCTCTCCTCTCTCACCCTCCCTCCCTACTGCTTACCCTCTCTGTGTTACCCTTGGCCCAAACACTTTTCATTTCCCCGACTACCCTCCTCCATTGACACTCCCTCCGCTCCCCTCCTTTCTCCCTCCATACCTCCCCTCCCTCGACCTTACCACCCACTTGCCTCACTGCGTTACCCTTGTTTCTCTCCAGCACTCCTTCCCCTTTCCCCCTTCTCCACCTCCTTGCCATGGCACTTCTGTTGCTTAGCATTTTCTTGGCAGCATTTCCTCCTCCTTGTTCTCCCTCTGCACTGCACACCTTTTGTGGTGTTCATCAAACTCCTCGCTATTCTGCTCCCCTCCTCCAACCTTGTTGTACATCTTCTTGATTATTTTCTCCCTGTAATTTAGGACCATGCTACCTGTATCGAATGTCTGTGTTACTTGGACTTATTGTACCTACTGTTTTTACATATGATGCCAATTTTCTTGATGTTTTCTGTACCCATTACATGCAACCTGAACCAACTTTATATGTAATTGTTGTTGTCAGTGTTTTATGATGATCAGTTATTAACTGTATGGATTTCTCTTTTATTTGATCCCTATGTTTATTTATACGTCTCATGTTGACGCGGAACCTTTGTAAATGAACCAATGGTTCAAAGATATTTGTAATCCTAGTACTAAATAAATAAAAAAAAAAATATTAATGGAAGATATATGCACATTGCTTTTTAAAGGTATACAAAGTAATTTGAAAGTATTCCCTCTGAAGAAGCCAATATAATTGGTGAAACATTGGAGCATTCTACTGAAAGAATTAACAAAAGTGAATGAATATTGAAAATTGTGAACATTACATTTTTTTGTGAATGCTCCCCTATTTTTCCAGTATCTTGTTGTGGCCTCCAGGGGTAGCACCACCATAACGTCATAGTTTAGAACACATGAACACCATTTGCTGCTACTGTCTTTCATTTGTACCAACTGATAATAATACTCTGTCCAACTCTTTCCCACTGCAGAGGGGTACATGGCAGGGTTGTCCCCTCTCCACTCTCCTCTTCTTGCTTGCCATAGAGCCTCTGGCAATAGCCATTCAGGAATCCATGACTAATCTGGTCAGCACTCTGGGGTAGATGGAATATAATACCTTAATGTATGCAGATGATCTACTAGTCCTCCTCTGTAGGGGGAATTCTCAGCTTAAATGGCTTTTATCCCTATTAATGGAATTCTCTAAAGTTTTAGGTCTGAAGGTGAACTGAAGTAAGACAGAGGTCTTGCTGCTCAATCCACTGTGCACCAGCCCCCCTTTCAGCAGCTAGAGCTTCATTGGGCTGACCAGTACATTCCCGATATTGGCATAAAGATCTCCTCTGATGTTTGCAAATGGACTCAGCTTAATTTTGATCCACTACTGGCCATGCTGAAGACAGAGTGTGATAAGTGGAAGTTGCTTACTATATCTCTTGAAGACCACTAGGATAGTGATGGCCCCAAAACTGTTGAACTGTATCTCCCACATACCAGTCCCTATCCCACTACTGTGGTTTGCTAAGATCAGTGCCTTAATTGGTTACTTCTTCTGGGATGTGAAGCCACCCCAGAACAGTAGGAACCAAACTGAGACTCTATTGAAAGGGGGGTGGGGCCTACCCTGGTTTTATGGGGTTCCATGTAACATGGGCGAGCACAAAAGGGTGACTACAAAACAGCAATGGCCACACCCCCTTTCTATAAATAATCAACTCTGGGGGTGGGGGGTGGGGGATGCAACTTGGGGAGGAGTAGAAAGCCATAGGTCACCATTTTAGCAATCGCTGTTTTTCTGGATCGCTCTTTTTGCCTCACCCGTTTTGCTGTTACCATTTTTACATTTGAGATTTTGCTCTCACAAATTTCACAGTATACCATTTTATGGGCATTGTCTTGCCTTCTTGGGGGCTCAAACTCTCAGGTGATTGCCCCTGTGCACTCCTCTCCTCAATGGACATGGGTGGAGAGGGCTGCGATGGAGGCCAACTTCCTTGTTATGATGATCCTGTATAGTAAGCCCCCTGTCAGCTTCAGTAAACATGCTTCTGTGCAGGGGTCAGTAGTAACTTGGAAGAAATTAGGCAAACTTGCAGAATTCCCATAAGCTCCAGACAAGTAGCCCCACTGTGGCATAATCCCATATTTTGAGTGGGGGTGAGACTGTGAGTTGGTATACTTGGCAGAGCACTGGTTATCTGACAGGTATGGGATATATTATTACCAGAGTCATTACATATAGAATCTTTTGAAAACTTAAGGCTCAGATACTTGTAGGACAAATCTGAATTTCCTCCAAATACATTGTGTACTTCTCCTTCATCTACCCACATTGCCCCACCCTCTTCAGGATCTGCTTCCCCCCTAAATTCTACATGATTAAGTTACAGAAAGAAAAACATGGGGGCCATTTATTCTGCCCTAAGGGAGTCTCTCCAGTATCAAATCCAAAAAGGCTAGGTGCACTTGGAAAGCCTTCCTGGGAGTTATTATCACTGATGCACAATGATCTCAAGGAGGGATGAACATCCATAAGGTCTGTTATGAGAACTGAGAAAGGTTTGTATACAACAAAATCATACATCACTGGTACAGGACCCCCACTATACCCCAGTCCTTGGGCCTCATGTTCCATGATATATGCTGACAGTGTTTGTCAACCCTCGGGGTCTTACCCACATTTTAAGCAGCTGGCACTCGCCGACATAGTTCTGGCATGGAATTATTGCTAACTGTATCAGTTTCATTAAAATCCTACACCATACACCCTACTGTTCTGCCTACTTGGTTTAATTTCTTTCCCAAACATGAGTGCCTCCCCCTGACCCTGTGGGCCTTAGGTGCAGTGGTAGATAGTAAACGTGTCCTCATTAGGAGATAGAGGACCACGGACATCCCTAACCCCACTGAATGATAATTAGAACACATTGGGCCAACTGGCTACAAATGCCAGGATGCCCCACGTTGTTGCTCAGACCATGAGCAGCTGTTTAAAAATATGGGATCTAAACTTAGTATCCCCCCTTCTGCAGTGCATTACCCCGAAATGCTTCCTCCACTGGCCCCATTTATGGTCTGCTCACCCCCCCCATCTTCAGTCAGGGGACAGGTAAATTGCTTGGATAAGCCTTTGAGATGCCTTGTGTCACAGTCAGTGTGGATTGCACTTTTTCCTTAGATCCCAGTGAAAAGTCTTGCGTGGTTCTCCTGCCCTCCTTCCCTTAGAGGGTGCTGCCTAGGGAGAGGGAAGGTTTGAGGGATTCTCCAGGGCATCGAATCTGGTCTGTTTCTTCAGCTCAGTTTTGTGATTGTGGGTCTGCCTCGCAGTCAAAGTGCACATTATGCTCAGAGGCTCTTCTAAGCTGCACAGCATGATAATATGAGAGAGAGTATAATATTCTTATGGGTATATGGTTATTGCAGAAACCAAATGTATTCTAATATACTGTTGTCATAGGATAACTTTTGTAAGTATTGTAAATTTGTACATACTCATCATCTATTATCGTACAGTGCTAATATCACTCCTGAGAGTATGTACTGTTTACTTATTGTAAACCAAAAATGTTTAATAAACAGATTAACTAAAAAAATCACCAGCTATTCAATAAGAAAGCAAAAGTGACATTTCAGAGATGCCGTTCTGTCCCGTTATGAAACTCCAAGTGGAACACATTTCTGATATGCCCTGCATAGGGAACTGCTGGAAAAATAACAGATAAAAAGAAATGAAGCTGGGAGAAACAAACAAAAAAAGAAAAAAGAAAATATAATTAAACTGTACATTAAAAAATCTCAACACGGAATTTTAACTGCCCAGAATTCAGTGAGACATTTATTTATTTATGTAATTATTTATTTTATTTATGCATTTATTTTAAAAGATTTACCAGGAAAGACATACTGGGCTGGTAGCAGCTCATTTCCTGATATGTCCTGGAGGAGGGAGAAGGGGAAAGTGCAGTGAAATTATAAAACAGAATGTTCGGAAAATGCAAAATATGTAAATAATTGCAATAAAATAAGCAATACACAGGCAGTACTTCTGAGCAGGAAATATGCAATACAATAAAAGTGCAAAAGAAGAACAATATTAACAATATGTAGTGTGCAACAATGTGGTACTAAGTAGGGGTAGGGTAGGGATGAAATCTAAAGGAGGGGACTGTACTAGTGTGACAGTGCAGGGTGGAGGGCAGTGGATGAAAGTCCAGGACCCAGTGTCAGGGGCAACAGCAGGAGTAGAGAAATCATGGAGGAGAGATTTCAGAGCATGAAGAGAATGAGCAGAACAAATGGAAGGGGGGAGTGAGCCCAGGAGTTTAGGGAAGTGGAGTGAACATGCAGCTTGACCAGCAGAGGATTTCATTAGGGCAAGAGAGCAAGAGCCAGAGTTGTGAATGGAGTAAAAGGTAATGTGGGGGGGGGAGGCAAGGTAAAAGGGGAAGCAGTCAAGCCAGATTTGGAGCTAAAGGAGGCACAGTGTGCAAGGCACCTAGCAACAAGGGAGGGAAGGGAGAGGGAGGTTACAAAGAACAGAGGTGAGTCCTTGGGGACTGTTGAGGGTAAATCAACTAGCGCTATGTGAAAAATTAAATTCTCCTGGTGAAATTACTGTAAACATCTTGCCAACTTTCACACACTTCTGACTTAGAACAGCTGAATGAATGAATTGCAGATTAATGTATTAAACTGCAGAAAGGAATTCTGCAGATCTGATAACTGAACTGTGGAATGATTGTATGTATTACAGATTAATGAATTAAACTGTGGAATGGAATTCCACAGAACTGCCTTTCCACAGCTCATGTGTATCATTCCGCAATTTAGCCAGAAAATGTCACAGTGCAGGACAAAAATTCACCAAACACATTTGGAGATTCGGATTTCGCCAAAGTCAGAATTTTGGAAAATTTCACAAAATTTACAAAATTCTGTAGTTTTCTGCAGTTTTTGCAAAGTTGGAATTCACAGTTTCTGCCCAGCACCAAAATCAACAGAAGGAGTGGAAGAAGGAGTTAAGTCTGGCTAAGGCCCACTTGGGAGGAGCACTGTAAATGATATCACCACTGTCAAAAATAAGGAGTGTGATCTTCAAGAGGCTCTCTCTGTGAGCAGGAAGCAGGATGCTCCTCTTATCCCCCTAAAGTGTATCAAGTTTGGTGTGGAGTTTCTGATTGATTGCATCCACATGAACAGATATATCAACATAACAGTCCAGCCAGACCCCAGGTTACTTGAAGGAGGAGACATCTTCAATCTCTGCACCATCATGAGTATGGAACAAGGAGAGAGAGAGAGTGGTGAGTCTAGCAAGCCTGTGCTTGTGCAAAAAGTCATAGATACCATTTTCTTGGTATTGAGGGACAGCTGTTTTTCATAGAACCAGTGCTGGATGTTGTTAAAGTCTAGTTGGAGATGGGCCATGAGATCAAGTACAGAGGAACCAGAGGTAAAGAGTACTGTGTTAGCTGTATACATGTGAATGGACACAAAGGAGCAGGCAGTGAGGAGGCTGTTTAGAAAAATGGAGAAAAGAATTGGACCATGGACCATGGACCCTTTTGGGAATGCCTGAGTAGACTGGGGGATCACCAATTTAGGAAGCTTAAGACCTTCTTCAAGGTAGGAACAGAACCCCCAACTGAAGAGACACAGAGTCCTGCTGTCCTAAGCTTGTGTAGGAGAATGGGGTGGGCAACACTGTGGAAGGCTTCAACCAAGTCGACGGAGATGGTGGAGATAACCAGGCCCTGATCAATACCAGAGAGGATAGTGTCAATGAGCCAGAGGAGGGATGTGGAGGTTAAGTGGGACTTCTTGAACCCAGACTGGAGGAAGTGGAGAAGGAGGCTGGGCCAAGGAAAGGGGAGAGTTGGAAGAGAACAAAGTGTTCCCTGAGCTTAGCCAGGGTAGGGAGGAGGTAGATAGGGCAGTAGTTTCTGGGTGAAAAGGGGTTGCCCCTTTGGGAAGGGGATGACTGTAGCCAGCTTCCATGAGTTAGGGGCTGAGGATAAGGAGGAGAGGTTGAGGAGGTATGTGATAGAGAGGGCAATGGCATGAGTGCAGAGGTACAGGAGTTTGTGGTCAAGACCGTCAGGGCTTTCACCCATGTTGGGGTTTAGAACCAAGAGGGCATTGAGAGAAGAAGCAGGAGTTGTGTAAAAGAAGAAGAAAAGAGAGGAGGGGGTGGGAGGAGGATAGAGGAGAAGACTGAGAAGGAGAGGTGGAGGAGGAAGAGAGAAGGGAGTGGGCACAGGAGGTGAAAACGGGTTGAATGAGGAGATGACTACAGTGGGGTCAGAGTTAGGAGAGCCACCCACCTTAAGAACAAGGGGAGGTACTGGGGTCAGAGGGGAGAAGAGGGCATGGATTACCTTCCAGATTTTAGAGGGATGGTTAAGGTTGTTCTGGAGTTTGGATGCAAAGTATTCAGACTTCACAAGCCTAGTAGCTCTAGTACAGGCATTACGAAAAGCCTGGTACTTAGTAAGGTCAGAAGGGGAAACCAGAGGACATAAGATGATGGAACACCCAAATAATCATCATGCAAAAGGTTGATACATGCATCATAGCTCTAAATTATAGGAATGGAGTCGTGTCACATTGGTTATTGAGACCTACTAGTTGCTGGATGTTAAACGCGTAAATAAGTTTTGACTCACACTGCAAAAGTTTCTTGTTTTTGAGCAACATGCTCCAGACCCATGAATTTCAATGGAGCTGCAATAGCTCCCTGAAATTAAGCCCAATGTACTACAAAATCTGTATCATTTAGAATACAGCATACATACTCATGGATCCTAATTTTCAAAGACATAACCACTTGATCAATGTATGCTTTCGGGCAATTACACCAGAGTGCGTACATGGACAAACTGCATGCTGCAATTAAACTGTCAAATATCCCAGTGTCCATACCCAAGTAGGTTTCAAGAGTTGTTTGCCTTCATTATCAAAGTGCAGACATTAGAATGTCCACATTTGAATTAGCCATTTGGTATAGGTCCCAGTCTCTGTTTCTATCTAGAAAATGTTTACCACTTGTATGCCAAAATGTCTGGCAATGCTGGTATATAGGGGGAAACATCAATGGTTAGCCAATTAAATTGAAACTCCCACTCAAAGTCTACAAAAGCCTCCATGACTGCCATCATGTCCCTAAGATAGGATGGCAAAGTAGTGACAACGCTATTCGAAAACAGGTCCACAAATATTGCAATCTTCTCAGATAGTGAACCAATACTTAAAATGATGGGACATCCTGGAGGTCTCTAAAGACTTTTATGTATTTTTGATAGGGCATTCAAGGTAGATATTACCAGGGAGTAGAGCTCTTCAGAATGGGAAAATTTAGAATTTTTGCAAAATTTTGTTGGAATTTCGCTGAATTTTAATAATTTTGTAATTTTGTTATAACTCAACAACCATTCAAGCTAGTGTGCTGAAATTTGGAGTATATATACTCTTGGGGTCCATGGCCACAAATGTGTCAAATCTCATATAATTTGGTGTTACAGTTTCAAATGTATAGTTGCTCAAATGTTGTAATTTAATTGCTTGTGCAAAATTTCATGAACATTTTTTATCTGCATATATCTTAACCATCTATTGGGTAAGGGATCTTAAATTTGGCATGGTTTCTTGATGATAGGTGTCCTAACAATGTGCCAGATTTTATGACAATATGATGCATCATCTCAACAGTGTATGTGCTCAAAATCTGTCATTTTATTTTTTTCAGGAAATTACATGAAAAAATTTCATCTGCATATAACTCAGGCACCTTTTGGAGCTAGACGTGTAAATTAGCACAGATAACCTTTATGTAATGCTTATAGAATGATATAACTATGGAGAGAATTAGATAAAACATTTTTAAGTTACAGAGGTTCAAAACTTTACTATGTAAATATTTGCAAAACTTTGTGAAAACTGTCAAAAATGTGGATGTTTGTAAGTTCTCTGCTCTTGCATGCATAGAGTTAACATTTGCCATGCATATCCATAGTCCATGTTTCCTGGTGTCTAACACAACTGGATAAATTGGTTAAGCAGTTTTAATTTTGCAGAAGATAAAAAATGATCAGTAACATTTTCTCACATATTTATAATAGCATATTCTGTAGATGAAGCATCCAGAATTTTTTTTTTTGTAGAATTTAACATTAACAATGCACATGTCACTACTATACTTCATTTCATAAGCTGGACTGAGTTTTTTGCAGTCCTGCTGTTCCTCACTGGGTGACTATTCTCCTCCCCCTTCTCTTTTGGCATAGCCAGATTGACTCAGTAGAATTACTGATCCCACTGATATCCCCTTTGTGCTTTACAGTGACAAACTCCCTTAAAACGTGAGTCACCTTCTCCTTTTCCTATCGACCTACCCCTTTGGAATAGCCGGAATTCTTTCTTCCTGCTGCCCAAGACATTGTCTTCCCCCTCTACATCTTTTTAAGTACCTATAAGTCCTAGACTTGCATGTACACCAGGCTCCCTGGATTATAGATTTACTGGATGTGATCCTTAAATATCCTGCATTCAGGTTGGAATTGTTGACACTCTGGTCCGGATATTCAAACTGCGCCAGGCTGTGGCACAAGCCTGGGCACAGCTCAACTTTGTTGCGCAGAGGTTTGGCCTGGGTGATATTCAACTGAGCTGTGCTATGGTGCAGCAACTTGGAATATCGCACCCTGGCCACTCCCACTGTGCATGGTGCAGTGGCACTGTGCCAGCGCAAGTGGCCAGAGTGGAGCATGGAGATGCGCTAGCACAAGTGCCATTGCGCCATACACAGCACCTGTGATACTCAAAGGGGAACATGCAAATGGAGCTATAATTTATGCAAGGTGCACATAGGGCCATTTGCATGTCATTATGGCCCCATTTGCATCCCATTAGCATGCAGGTGCGCCGATCCCCAACGACTTGTGCCTGGCGCCCTGCCAGGCAGCAGCCATCGGGGACCGACACCCCCTGCAGCCCAATCACGGGCATTCGTCTAAAAGAAAAAACCCCCTCCAATATCCCTGGTGGTCCAGTGGACCCCTATGTGCCCGATCGCGGGCATCGGTATAAATCCCCCCGTTCAATATCCCTGGTGGTCCAGTGGACCCCTATGTGCCTGATCATGGGCATCGGTATAAACCCCCCCAGCCAATATCCCTGCTGGTCCAGTGGACCCCTATGTGCCCGATCGCGGGCATCGGTATAAACCCTCCGTCCAATATCCCTGGTGGTCCAGTGGACTGCACTCTGCCCGATCGCGGGCATCTTTAAAACATAGAACAGTCCTATTACCCTGGTGGTCTAGTGTACCTCCCTCCCCACCTGCCCACTGAGCCCCACCGCCCCGCTCCCCCCCCAGTCAGCCGGCGGGCGGCAGCACCCCACCCATCTGCCGCCCTGCTGCCCACTGACTGACAGCTCAGTAGGGCTGCATGCCCATTGGTTTACAGTGTGAGCCATCGGGCGGCAGCCCTACCGAGCTGTCAGTTGGCAGGCAGTGGGGCAGCAGGTGGGTGGGGTGCTGCCGCCCGCTTGCTGACCGGGGGGAGCAGGGTGGTGGGGCTCAGTGGGCAGGTGGGGAGGGGGGTACACTAGATCACCAGGGTAATAGGACCATTCTATGTTTTAAAGATGCCCACGATCGGGCAGAGTGCGGTCCACTGGACCACCAGGGATATTGGATGGAGGGGGTTTATACCGATGCCTGCAATTGGGCACATAGGGGTCCACTGGACCACCAGGGATAATGGATGGGGGTGTCTTTACATGAATGCCTGCAATGGGCATGAGGGGCACCGCCAGGTGCAGCAGGACTAGTACACCACAGGTGGCAGCTGCCGTGTTGCGCCTTCTGCACGCGGCAGCTCACCTGTGGGTGGCCTACTGTTTGTCTTTTTGGGGGCTTAACTTTGTGCAGGTGAAGGTAGGGGTATAGCATGACTCTGCACATCCGGGCTGAATATCGAGCTGTGCAGTTCACGCCTTGGGCACGCCCCTACCTGTGCCTACGCCATTACTGATGCACTCGGCGCGATCGGGATTTGTGCGCTGACCTTTCTTTGAACATCGCACCAGGGCGCATCAGTGGGTTGTGCATGGTGCAACACTGTTGCACCATGTGCAACCCTTTTGAATATCTGGGCCTCCATGCTTTCTTGCTCCAACTTGGGGGTCAACCACTGTTGTGCTACCCAGCCCAGCTGTCCATTTCTTGGTGAAACTGTGCATCTAATTCCAGAACCTGGTGACCCCCTGTGCTACCTGCCTCTTATACCCAGATCCTTTAATTAGAACCCCCGATAAGGCTGAGTGAAATTAGAAAATTCTAGTTTTATGGAATTTTTCATGAAATTCTGCAATTTTCACAAAGACTCATGGGATTTGATTTTAAGTACAGATGTTATTTTGCAATTTTTCACAGCAAGCAATTAATAACGTTGGCACACACAGTCTCCTTGTGAGGTCTAACAATCTGCCAAATTTAATGGTAGTGCATTCTCTGGTTTTAAAGTTTCAGGAGTTTGTAAATTTGTAGTTTAAATTCTTGCAAAATTAAATTTTTGAATGTTGTGAAACTTTGACTACTTTTAATTCAATCCCATTTAAAGCTGAAAATATGAACTTTTTCAGAAATGACCATGTGGTATAGTAGTTTAAATGTTTCAACTCTGGTTAAATTTGGATATATAGTTTTAAAATAAGAGGGAACTAACCAAACTTTTAATTTTGGCAACATGTTTGGCAGGCTATAACACAGTCCCATTTAAAGCTAGAAATCTGAAACCATGTGCATATAAAAAGGTAGTGATAACCTGTATACCTGGCAATTTTTATAATATTTCAATGAATACTATCAAAGCTATACTAAAATTACAGAAATCCACATTTTGGCAAAATATTTAGCTACCTATAACTCAGTTCCCAATAAAGCTTGAGACTTAAAACATGGTGCATATATGCATTCTACTTGCTTCTCTAAATCCTTATATTGTGGAGAAATTTGGATAAGAAATTTTAAAATGAGCTCAAAATAACTGAAAATTTAATTTTGATTAAATGTTTGGCCACCCATAAATCCCCTTCAATCTACAACTGTGACATTTGGTACACTTTTATAAGCCAATGGGTACTGTTTACTTTCCAATTTGGACACATACTTTTAAAATTATAGTGAAATAACTGAAATTTAAAATATTGCAAATTTTCGTGGAATTTTTGCAAACATTCCACAGAATTCCAGAGGATTGGAATGGTCATTCCATGGGCATTCCATAGGCAGCATTTTATATTCTGCACAGCTCTACCAGGGAGTCTTACCTCGTAAGCTTTGCCTTATTTTTAAATATTGAGTTCTTATTAACTGCAAAGCCTGGAAATATGTCAGTCTTGGTTTTGAAGATGCTTGTTGGATCATCACAATGTAATTGATAACTACTAGTATCCACCAATTGACAAATGATTTTCTTATGGTAGTTTTTCTTCTCCAGTATGAGCACCATATACCTGATATTCACTGGCTATATTTCTATTATAGGAATCTGCTTAAAGCTCCTTCAAGGCCAGCAGTCCCCTCCCCCCAATTAAAATTCTGGTTGTGAGGACCTCAGTCAGAGGCAAAGAGCTCTTTCACTTCATAGGTAACTAACTTTTGCAAGGTATCTATTGTCAGGACCCCCCAGAAAGACACAGTTTTTAGGGTGGCTTAAACATTTTACGTACATCTTTAAAGTCCACATCCTGAATCATTCTAGATTCAACTCTTGTAGGAATAGCCATGTCAGGAGTAATCTTCAAATCCTCAAAGCATTGGAAGGTTTGTTCTGTATTAAAAGCCACTTGAATCTTTGTTGTTCTAACCCTACATATTTTATTTCTTCCTGCTCCCCTACCTGGAGAAGGCTGCTCATTGTCTGAATGTCATCATAAGCAGAAGTAACTTGGGACTCATGAAGAAGACAAGTTCTTGATGTGTCATTTACTGGGTTGAACTTGTTGGCAAAGTGTTCTTTAAGATTGACTTTAGAGAACAACTTTTGTAAGTCCATAAGAACTTGAAATGTATTTACTGTTGGATTCAGAATGAATGAAACTCCTTTATTCAACACTTGAAACTGTTTCAGACAAACAGTGATTGGATATGTTAATTACTTGAACTAGTGCTCTCTTAGAGTGTAGCACTGTGATGAAGCTAGGTTGCTATTTTTGTTTTGCTCCACACTCTCTTCTGCTTTTTTGCTTTTTTCCAGATGCCTGTAGCTGGTTGTCAGGTTTCTGATACTCTGATTGCATTTGGGCTCGAAAAGATACCACTTCTTGGTTTGCGTGTGCTGGTAGAGGGTACAGCTAGGGAAAGCCTGTGAGATGGAAGGGATAGTGGACAACACACATTGGGACCACACAGCAATGTCCATGTCCCTAAGGCACGGGACGTGCCACAGCACAACGCCCACATCTATGTCCTCTACATCCTCTGATACCCAGCAACTGGAGAAGCCTTGTTGCTGCCTGCAACAGCCATCCCTGATGCAGGTACAGTGGCTGCAACATCATCTGCAGACCCCTCTGGACACAGAGCCCTAACTGCTGTAGCAGTCCTTGACACCTCCAACAACTGGGGACACATGGCTGTACACCCCTTGGACCTACAGTGGGGGACACAGACAACAGAGACTAAGTGCCATGTTCCATACCCCCCAATTCCCCTGGTGGAGGCATCCACCACAGAGATGGCAAAGAATCTGCCAGAAACACCACACAGTGTATCAGGAAGGCACACAGTGCCACACTGTGACTGTGTGCACTAACCCAGTGGGCACATGTCCCACGTGTGTATACTGGGGTGTGTGCAGAGTGGCATAAGGCCATGCCCATGTGACATGTGCACATGCCAGCAGGCTGCACAAGTTTGCAGGCCCTGTCAGGACACCACTGGAGCACCACAGGGTGCCCACTGTGCGCATGACATGCACACATGGTGAGTGTACACATAAGGACCATGAGCACTGTGGCCCAAGCACACACCGCAATCCCTACACCCCATGTATGTGTGCAACTGGCAACACATGGACATGCACAATGTACCAGTAACAGCCAGCAGAGCACACGACCCCCCCCCACTAGACACACAGAAAATGCAAAACACAGACACTCACCTGCACCAGCACGTCCCCGTGCACGGGCACCACCAGTGACCTTAGTGCACTTGTCCTCCACTACTGCCATGGCCCACCACCTGGCCACTGGCCCTGCAGGGGAAACAAATGCAGAGAACACCATGAGGAGATGCAAGGTGTGACATGCCACCCCCTGCCATAACACTGGTGCCAGCATGCAGTGAAGGCATCAACACACAGTGCCCCAGTGATAATGGTTCTGGCTGTGTGAAGCTGCAAACAACACCCCTTCCTGTGCCCACCATGTGTGCAGATGTACTCATGCAATGCCGATGGCTGTGTCACCCTATGCATGCCACAGTGGCCATGCCCCACCCAAGCACCATGGCACACATGTCCACCCCCTGTGATGCGTGGCCAATGGCAACACTGTGCATGTGCTGCTGTGCCCATGTTTGTGTGTGAGTGTCTCTGTGTGTGTGGTGCAGCTGCCCCAATCCCCATGATACCCCTGTGTATATGTAGTACTGCAACATACCTCTACGCGGTACAGCACCATTGTGTGCATGGTCCCGTAGGCTCGTCAGCCTGTCCTGGTCCCTGAACTGCAGAGCACTGTACCAGTGCTTGCATTGCTCCCCAGTGCAGGAGACATCTGCCCTGCACACCAGTCGCACGGCTACCCGGGACCACACAGCGGACTGTGGCTCATTGAGATCATCTGACCCAAATAGCTGCCCCTCAATCTGCAGCACAAGGGCCACAAGGTTGAGGAGCTTCACCTCACTCCAGTTCATGGCCCTTGGACCCATCCTCTGGGCACGTGGCATGATCACAGACAGTGTCAGCAGAGCAGGTGTGCACAGACAATTATGCTGCACTTCACTGGCACAGTTGGGCCACATGCGCATATAGCTGTCATGCAATGCACTGCACACGGTGTGCCGCTGTGCAATTACTACCAATAGCATGCTATTGCACATGCGAATAGCACATTGTCAGGGTGGGAATGCAGAGTCATGGGTCATGGCCAGGTCGTGCATGCGCACACTGTGCGGGGATACCATCTTGTGACTGGCAAGCAGCGCCATGCACAGTGCTGGTGTTATTCTGTAAGCCACAGGTACGCAATAACAT
This sequence comes from Neoceratodus forsteri, assembly GCA_016271365.2. Taxonomy (NCBI): domain Eukaryota; kingdom Metazoa; phylum Chordata; order Ceratodontiformes; family Ceratodontidae; genus Neoceratodus; species Neoceratodus forsteri. The sequence goes on from CM028136.1 coordinate 306,376,742, forward strand.
TCCATTGCACAGTCAACACACACAACATAATAGGCAGCACAGTGGTCATCATGCATATGAACGTTTATACTCAGCCAGAGTCAGTTGCACATTGTGTGTAACCAGACTGGTAGCGCTGTACCTGTCAGACCAGTTGCGCATGCGTGTACATGCACTGCAATAGTTGTGCTGTATTCAAGACTTGCCCCAAGTCCAACGCGCATGCACTGGATATGTACCATGTGAAGATGTTCCCAACGCAGCAGATGAGCCTTGCTGATTGGGATGAGCTGATGGAAATTATGCAATTCACATACATTACTCCCAAATCAAGTCATTGCTAAGTTCAGAGGCATCTCACCTGTTTAGCATCTCATTAACGCTGCTCCAAACCTCATTTGCATGTCCTGAGCCATAAATGCTCCTGAATGTGCCTCCACAGAGCTCAGGTGATTGAGAGGAATTGCAGCCTTCAAGGTAGGTTTTTTTACACTATTCCAAAGGCAGTGTAGCAGCACCAGAAGACAGTGGGAGGCTTTGGACAAACAATTATTGTCCATGGCTGTTCAAGGACAACAGACACATCCAGGTGTGTGCCACACACTGTCCCACTGGCCATACGAGGCTGGCTTTTGGCGGGGTTGCTGGTGGGTGGTGTACCATGGCACCATAGACGGCTGACGTGTGTTGCAGTCCTGACCACCATCCAGTGTTAGACGGCATGCAACACCTGCATCATGTTCAGGACTGTGCATCTACTCATGCCACTACAACAGGACTGGATGGCCAATGCACAGCTGTTTTTGACAGTCCCAGATATGCATGGCAGGCGGGGGTGTGGCCAGCAGACAGGGTGCCATGACCCTGCTGCAGCCAGATGCCATGCCTGCACATGTATGGAGCTGCATGTACAGGGCTAATGGCTGCATATTCTCACCCGCAGAAGCCAACATGACTGGAGGAGATGCAGCTGCTGGATGCAGACTTCCAAACTTCACTGGCGACGAGGATAGGGCACTGATTGAGACATACCTGCTGCAGAAGGATGTCCTGTCTGGCAGGTGTGGCAGTTGTCGGCTGCATTACGAGGGCTGGGAGGCAGTGGCATGGCACGTGAATGCCATCGGGAAGTACAACAGGACACCGCAGGAGTGCAGAAAACATCTGAATGATGAGAGAAGGAGAGCCAAGGAGAAGGTGGCACACATAGAGGCCTCCCTGAGTAGAACAAGGGGTGGTCTGCAGACAGGGGTGTGCCTCACACCCGCAGAGGAGCTGCTTGTGGCCAGCATGGGCCATGTGGCTGTGCAGGGTGTTCCTGGAGGGGGGGTTCCAGATGGGCAGCAGCCCATTGCAGCACTGTGAGTATAAATGCTGTGGACATGTGCCTGTCCGTGTGTGTGTGCACCATGTACACCGTGACAGCCCCACTGTGTGTGACTGTCAGGCCATTTGCCTGTGTGCATTGACCATGGATCTGTGTGCCCCATCCATGTCCCAAGTTGTGCAGTCATGTGATGGGCTGGGCATGTCTTGGGGGGGCATCTGTGGCATTGGGGTGCTCTGCACACCAGTGCTGCCATCCCAGTGGTTGTGGGCCAAGGTGTTGCACAGTCCCTCATGGTAACATGTGGGCATGTACAGGCACTGGGCCTCTCCTGCTAGTGCCGGTGCATAGCTGCATCAGTGGAATGGGCATTGCATGTCCGTCACAGGGACTGTCAGGCGCAACAATGGCACACCTCTACATCAAAATGTACATGCCTGTCTGACCACTGCTGTAACCCATGTTTGTAACCATGTATCCCTTCTGTCTGTAGCAGCTCCATCAAGTCTCACGGGTGCTGCCATTTCTGGTGCACCAAGGGATGCCACAGCAGATGATGATGCAGGGCCATCCCATAGGGCTGTGGCCATGACTGGGGATGATGCCATCCCTGGGCTGTCCCACACCACAGGGTTCCCAGCCACATCACCAGTGGTGGCAGGCCCATCAAACACCTCGGTAAGTGGTGCCATAACTGGCGACCATGATGCCACTTGGCTGGAAGGTTTCCTGGGTTTGGCTGATGATGACCCAGAGGACACAGTGGACATCGCTGATGACCTGCTAGTGCTGGCATCTGGTACACAGTGGCATACAGCGATGTTGCCGATGATCTTGATGCCACACAAATCTTGGCGAACATGGCCAGCAGTGTGGCACCCGGTGCACAGGTGCATGCACAGGTGGCATCTGCAGGCATTGGTGTTCCTGCCTCCCACGGCACACCTGCAGAGCCCACACAGCTGCCCATGGTGGTGGGTGCTGTGGGCTCTGTGCCTGGTGCTGCTGCGGCAGCAGGGACCACCAGCATGGGTTAGCAGGGTAATGTGGGTCCACCGCAGGCAGCGGTTGGACTGTCATGCAGCCATACCTGGATGCGCTGTGGTTGCACAAGCTCCTTCCCCACCCATACGCCAGCCTGCTGTGGTGCGTCCACTGACAGTGGATACACAGCGGCAGGGTGTCACACCACTTGGCCGTTGGCGCTGTCCCCATGAGCCTTCACCCATTGATGAGATTGAGGGCTATGCACACCTCCTGCTGGACACCATGGAGGGGCAGGCATCCCTATGGGCAGAACTCAGGGGCCTTCGGATGCTGCTGGCTATTGAGCATGAGTCGGTGACCATGTCGTGTGCCCAGATGTTGGCAGAGGCATGCCTACTGTGGGTGGGCATGACCACAGCTCTGGAGCAGATTGCGCATGCTGCTGAGGCAGCGTGTGCATCTAGTGCACAATGTGGCCACCGGGCCTCCAGCCAAACAACCAAGAGTGCCTCACGCATGCCCAGACAGTGGCCTCAGGTGGACCCATTGCTGCTGACACCATCACCACATCTCTCCATATCATTCCCGTATCTGACATGGATCATGGAGCCACTACATCAGTGAGCACTCATTCATGGCCTCATTGCAGTACCCCTCCAGGGGTGTTGGCTTCCTACACTGTGGCTAGTGGTGCTGCATCAGCGACTACCAGTCATGGGTGTGGCTACCCATGTGTCCATGGTGGCTGTGGTGCCTCCTTGTGATGTCTGAGACACTGCTCACATGGCCCCAGCACCTGTAACCTGTGTGGCCCACTCATCTGGCTCCCCGTGCCTGGGGTGGCATGGGTGGCATACACCTGCCCCAGTGCATTGCCATTGTGGGTCCCCTGTGCATTGCCACATGCATGTCCATGTGTGCCATTGTTGTGCTGTGTGGCATGGGAATGATGAGTGTAGTCCTGTGTCTGCTGTGCACATGTGCCAGCAGCTGTACACTGATCGATGCCATCCCCAGCACATACACTGTGGTCCATGGCCATGTGGATCCTGTTGTGTGCGCTTGTGTGCACGCGCACACGCTCGCGGTGTGTGTGTGTGTGTATGTGTGTGTGTTTGTTTGCAGTATGTTCACCATCATGGGTGCACTACACTGTGTCACTGCTGCTGTTGCGTGGTCTGTGGTATGTGTCTGGCTGTGTGAATCTATGTGTGTGGTATGAGGTGCCATTCGTGTAGTACCCACCTGTGATACTCACCTGCAGTCACCAAAGTGCTCCTCTATGATGGTGTCCCTGTGCTGCTGGGCCCTGGTGACCAATCATGGGTCCCGGCATGGCATTGGTGGTCCAGGCCAATGCCCCTGGACTGCTGCATCCTTGTACTTCCCCTCATCCTCTTCCCTGGAACTGTTGCCTTCCTCAGCCTGGACAGCTATTCCACGGTCAATGGTCATGTTGTGTAGTATACAACAAGCCAGGAATGTGCCACAGGCCTTCTCTGGGCTATACTGTAGGGCACCACCAAACCTATCCAGACACTGGAAGCTCATCTTCAGCATGCTGAAGACATGCTTGATGATGGTGTGCGTAGCGATATGTGCCTCATTGTAACGCTCCTCCGCCTGTGTTCCGGGTCATCAGAATGGGGTCAGTAGCCAGGGTCGGAGTGGATACACAGCATCACCTGCGGGGAACAGGGGTGGCCGTTACTCCACTGCTTAAATGTGCACCATGCCCTTCCTCCTGCACCATGGCACACTGGTGTGAGTGCCAGTTGTACACCCCCGACTGTGTGTAGGCCATTCCTACACCAGTCTACATCCCCCTCCCAACTGCTGTAGCCTGGCCATGCTGCACAGGTCTGCCCGTTACTGCCCATGGCATGGTTTCCCGCAAGTGTTTCGGACCCCATTTTCTGCCCCTGGGTGCCTGGCAGTCACCCATGCCTGTCTGTGTGTGGTGTGTTCGGCCCTGCCCCATGTGCCTGCTGTTGCACTGCACCCCACCTCCCATGCATCGTTGTTCTGCTGCACTATTCCTCTGTGTGCACAGGTGCAGTGCTGTCCCTCCTCCAGTGTCCTACCTGTGCTACCCTCTCTGCTCATTTTGCATTGTGCCACTTGCACACCTGCCCCCTCCCATCCTGTGCTGCACCATGGTGTCCTGTTCATATGCACTTCTGCATGACCCATACACCTACGAGATATCCGCTCAGTATGTTCCCAGTCTCAAACCTGTGGCAGAGGGAGGAATGGTGCCATATAAAGCCATAATGTGTGTGCCCAGGGTGTGTGGCACAGACATTGCTGATGCACCCTATGGCATTACACACCACCTGGCAGTTTACCGAGTGGTAGCCCTTGTGGTTGACATATGTCCCGCCATCCTCACCAGGTGGTGCACGGATTGTCACATGGGTGCAATCAATGGCCCCTATGATACCTGGCATGTGTATCATCCAGTGGAACTGCTGCATGGCTTCTGTTCACTCTGCCTGTGTGCTTGGGAAATGGATGTATTCCAAAGCATGTGGGAGCAGTGGGTGTGGAACTGTGTGAGGAGACGGGACATGGACAGCTGGGAGATGCCAGTGGTGTCTCTGGCTGGCCTCTGGAAGGTTCCTGTGATGAGCAGGCACATTACTGTTTTCACCTTAGTCTGCTATGGCATGACCTCTTCCAGTGGGTGCCTGCATTTCATCATGGCACAGCTCACAGAGCTGCCTCAGAATAGCCCTGTTCAGGCGATATCGGGCGACCGTTTCAGTGTCTGTCAGCTGTTCAGGCGTCAGTCTGACATGATACTGCCAAGGGGCTGGCTGCCTACAGTGCCTTCCACCGCCACATTGCTGGTTCACCCGTCTCCTCATCCCCGTTATTATGCCCACCATCAGGAATGGTGCACCATCCATTGTTGGTTTCAGCTGCATCTCTCCTCCTGCTTGCTCCTGCTATCCTGCGGTCAGCCTGCGGGGGGCTTTCACTTAAGTTTACTTCTTTTATACTTATCTCCACATGGCGCATTTGGTACTTGTGCCATGGATGCTCCGTACTTGCACATACCTTTTGCTCTGTGAATGGCTCTGCGCTGTATATGCAGTTACACACACCCTCGAATTGCGCCATATATCATTACATTCTGTCTCTGGTGCATCATGTTAGGTGCAGTGCATCCAGCTTGCACTGGGGCATCTGCACTGTCTGTGAATGGCTCCATGGTGCATTTCCAGGTTGCGCCGGCGCATCTCATATGTGCCTAGTGCATCTGCTTTGTGAATCCTGCCCCTGTATTTCTTTTCCCTCTGTTCTTCATATTAGATCATTTTGCATGGACACAGTATCATTGTCACCTAGAGCTCATCTGCTTCCCCTGCTTACTTCTTTGCTGAAGTCATAATCCTCTATTTGTAACATCACAGTTTGCTGTTTGGGAAATAATTGTGATGCTACAAAGGATTAAACAGAAGGAGCAGATCAACTCTAGGGGACAAGGATCATGTTTCCCTATAAATGTGCCTTGTAATGAAAAATAAAAGGAATGGAAATACACAACATATGTAAAATATAAACCTATCGTGTCCTCATGTTTTATTGTTTTTTTCTAGACGTGACCAAAGCAATCTGTTCTCTTCATACAGCTTTCCACATCACTGCCATTCATACAGCTGCTAGGGAAGTAGGTATTAAAACCTGACCCGAGACTGGATTACTGTACCAGAAATTAGCCCTAAGGGGGTCATGAAGTATGATGTGAAACCATTAAAGATGGTCATCTAACCACTGGAGTACTTCAACACTATTATTGAACCAAAATGTTTTATTTATTTTGTAAAATAATGTTTTTATAGTTTAGTTGCTAATTGTCTCATTGAACACGAGAGTTTCCAGCTTTTAGAATGTGAGATAACTAACCAGAATGCTCCATTTATATATTGTTATATTCTTTTTATGTTCTTGCATTTTATGTCATTATTTCTTCATAATGGTGCTGTATATCATGTGATTGTGATGCTATTTCTCCTTTAGTATTGTTTGGTTTACCTTCTTGTGGGGGGGGGGTGCAGCATTCTAAAGTATTTCAAGCTACTATCTGTATGACGTAAACTATCTCAAAAAATGATCTTAAATTGCATCTTCCAAAAACTTTTGTCCAAAATGATAAAGGAGCACAGACAATATTCTGTAAGTGTGCATTGTGTTTCGTGTCTCTTGTATTTTGAGAAGATGATGGTTTCTTTTTTGCATGGACAGTGGAAGTACTATAGCACAGTGTGGGATTCTTTATTATTTTTTATGCAGTAGATGGTGCTGTAGAACAAGGTAAATTGCTGACACCTGAATTGTGTGATCAGGACACAGCTTTCTCCTGCATGAGTAATACAGTCATCAGATTTACTAGGAAAGTATCACAAACACATAGAGAATGGGGAGAGGGGGAGAGGGAGAGAGAGAGAGAGAGAGAGAGAGAGGGAGGAGGGGGAAGGGAGAGAGAGAGCTGATGGCAAAGTGTTGTATATGAGGAACTATCCCATCAGTGGTGGTGGGTGCTTATTAGCTCAATAACCACAAGCCTAGGCTAATTAGTCACATGAGATGGGGATACTTCACAAGTGTACAGGACTTTGCCACCTGATTTTTGCGTTCGCTTGTGCAAGGAACGTCTTGTTCTAGTAGCACATTTCGGAGGTATCTGTGTTGGTGAGTGCAGGGCATGCTTTAGTAAGTGCATCCCTCATTGCCCAATATGCCAGCATACTAGCGCTGACACCAGCATTATGCAAAGAGGACACAACTTCTAAGAAAAGTGCTGTTGCAATCAAACAAGCTCGTCATGCAACGGCACCAATGACATGCCTCCCGACAAGCATTTCCTGGTGAAGCATTTAAATAAACATGGTGGCAGCTGCTGCCACTGTCTTCCACACACAATCCCCAGAAAGCCAGCTTTGGGGGTGCCCAATCCCCCTGTTGGCATGTTTAAACCCCTCCAAGATTGTGTGGCACACTGTGAGCCCACCCCAGTGTGCCTCCCTGTGTTCGGAAGTCGACTACCGTCGGCATGTTCCTGCCCCCATCCCACCCCCATTGTGTGCCACACTGGAAGCCCACCCCAGTGTGGCCAACATCACCCCACCAAAGTCATGGGGCACACTGGGAGTCCACCCCCATGTGCTCAACATTTTTCTTACACCTGTAATGAAAGAAAACTGTCTGTGGTGTTTTTTTTTTTATTACCTGAAACAAAGAAAACGGTCCCTCACTGTCAAGTCCCTTCCCCCAAGCCGCACCCACCCTCTGTGCACCTCACCTATTCACAACCCCCATCATCCCATACTTATCTCAGAAAGTTGGCGCTGCAACCTTCGGTGGAGCGGGAACACGTCTGCACTCTTCATAGTCGCATCATGAACTGAAGAAATGCTGGTAAGCTGTATAATGGCATGGGGGGTTCAACTTAGGCAGATAGCTCAGTCATTTTTTGAATTTTGCCTCCAAATTTTCAACATGAGGTGCCTGGGACCCCACCTCATGAACACCGCGCTGCAGACACTGCCCTGTCCAGCATTAAATGCACCCTTAATAAGGCCTGCCAGCTGGCCGCAGGCAGTGATTGGCTCATGCATATCTGTGACCTCTACCAGCGGTCATCATGGCTTAACTTCCAGGGGCGTCTTGTCTATCAGACCTGCTTACTGGCCAAAAAAATCCAGCTGGGCCTAGCCCCCCCGGCTGTCTCTCACTCCTCCAGACAAATCTACAAAGACGGGTAAGAAGACAGTCTGACATTTCTACCTTCCGTGTCCCTTTTGTAAAGATCAGTGCTGGACAAAGGTCCTTTCAATATAGGGCTCCACTCTGGATTAACTCAATCCCTGGTCCTACCCTATCTATCCCCAGGTTGGGGCCATTTAAATCTGAGCTGTGTGACCACCTTATGAGCAACTCAGACTGTGACTGCAGATAACTCCCCAACAAGTTTAACCCCCTGCTGAATATGTACTCTGATTCAAATGTATGAGTTAACCACTTACACCTCTGGTGTAAATGTAATATTAAATATTGTGTACTACTGTCTCTGTATTTAATCTCTGTATTTGTTATACCATGTATCTGTCTTTAATCTATGTATGATGTGGAGCCTTTGTAAATGAGTCCCTGACTCAAAGGGTTGTAATTCCTAGACTTTAAATAAATAATTAAATAACATGCACTGTCATCTCGTTACTCGGTCCTGAAAGGTCATTTCGCGGTCACTGCGCGGAATCACCTTTTGGGACCGATTAACAAAACAACAGTGCCACTGTTCATGAAGTGGGGTCCCAAAAAGCCTATCTTGCAAATCTGGTGGAAAAAATCCAAAAAATTACTGTGTTGCGAGCATGCATTGCACAGTTTCAATGCTCGCTCGTAACTTCGACAATTTTTAATATTTTCACGCCAGATTTTCAACATTGCCATATTTTCACACCTCCTTATGAACACTACAGCTATCATTTTTCAAATCCTGCCTGAAATGTGTTTTCATGCATGTTTCTTTATTATTTATTTATTAAGTTTTTGTTTACCGGGTGGATGCCATAGCCACAGAAGTGACTATTTTCAGATATGACCTGAGAGGTTACAAACAAATTAGGCAGTAATAAAATATAAGTGAGGTATACAGAGAGTAATTGTGCAGAAAAACAATTAACAATACAATAAAACAATAATAAGTGCATTTAATACACAAGGTATGTGGTGCACAATGGTGCGGTCACTGTGCAAAATCAACATTCAGAACACGTTAACAAAATCACAGTGACACTGTTCATGAGCAGAGGTCCCAAAATACCTATATTGAAAATTTGGTTAAAAAAATCCACAAAAATAATTGTGTTACGGGCATGCGTTGCAAAGTTTCTACACATGCTCATGACTTCACCAATTTTTCATATTTTCACTCCAGATTTTCAACATTGCCATTTTTGTTCACCTCCTTATGAACAGTATGGTTCTCATTTTTCACATCCTGCCCAAAATGTGCTTTCGCACATGTGGCGTACAATGGCATGGTCGCTGTGGGAAATCAATGTTTGGGACAGAGTAACAAAATCACAGGGACACTGTTCATGATCAGAGTTCCCAAAATGCCTATGTTGAAAATTTGGTTTAAAAAATCCCCAAAATAATTACATTATGGTCGTGCGTTACGCAGTTTCTATGCACGCTCGTGACTTCACCAATTTTTCATATTTTCACTCCAGATATTCAACAATGCCATTTTTTTACACCTCTTCATTAACAGTGCAGTTGTCACTTTTCACATCTTGCCTGAAATGTGTTTTTGCACCTGTGGTGCCAAATGGCACAGTTGCTGTGCAAAATCACCTTTTGACTAACGAGCTCATAGTGCCACTGTTCATGAGGTGGGGTCACAAACAGCCCATGTTGAAAATTTGGAGTGAAAATACCAACACACGCCCTGGGCATTAATGGTTTCCAACTGTAACACCCCACTCTGTAGAGACTGACAGGCAACAGGGGTGTGACTTGGCATTGTAGGCAATGATACTCATGCCATTCCACCTCCACCCCCATCCTGCAGCCAGTGACAGGCATTAAGGTGTGCCTTGGACTCTTCAGCCTCAAAGTTCACCCCATTCTCCATACTGCACCCATCTCAGCGTATTTCCGTATGGAATGGGGTGAGCTTATGGCCCGAAGACCCCAAGGCACACCTCTACAGTTCTCGGTTCGCGGGTAGGGGTGAGGGGAATGGTGTGAGCATTATGGCTGGGACTTACCCAAAGGCACACACTCAATGCCTGTCACTCTCACAGGGTGGGATCAAGGTGTCAGTTCAGTACTTCACTGCCAATCTTATTATGCATCTCTCTCACCTCCTGCACTACCAATGCTAATGCCAGCAAGCCAACATTCGGCATTGACAAATGCTTGTTTGCTGAGAGAGACAGAGGGGAGAAGACAGAGAGAAGAGGGGGAGAAGAGAGAGAGAGAGAGAGAGAAGAGAGAGAGAGACAAAGGAGGTTGAGAGAGAGAGAGAGAGAGAGAGAGAGAGAGGGGAGAAAGACAGAGAGAGAGGCAGAGGGAGAGAAAGAGAGAGAATAGGGAGTGGGGAAGAGAGAGAGAGAGAGAGAGAGAGAGAGAGAGACAATGGAGGGAAGAGAGAGAGGGGAAAGAGGGACCATACCTCTCAGCTTTCTCTGATTTTCAGGGATGTCCCTTATTTTGCCTCAAAATGTTCCTGTCCCTCCTAAAATTTGTGTGTCTGTGACTGAACAGTGGATATACTGTATGTTCACAATATTATCAAACAGAGTTACAGACTTGCTGTTCTGCAGACTAAGTATTTTACAACAATACTCTTACACTGCCTACTTCAGGGGATAGAACCAATTGTTAAACTATGTCCCTCATTTTACTTCTGTGTCACTGACTTTTTAAGCCATGTCCAAGTTCCAAACACCACTGCAAATACCTGCAAGCGAACATTCGGCATTGACAAATGCTTGTTATATATTACATTTGGTTGGTGGTATTTTTTAAGTTTCAGAACATTTCTTTATTTTACTTTGTGTCTTTAGGGTTTTTGCATAGCTTAGAGTTTTTCTGTCGTGCAGTGGTATGCACGGGTATGTTCTTTAGTTTTTCTCTGTAATGTCGTGTTTTTTCCCTTAGTGAAGTGGGGTGCTTGTATGTGTTTGTGTCAGAGCACATGTGTTTCCAGTTTCTGTATAAAAGGGGGCATGTGTAGGGTGGTACTTCCTTTAGGACTTCAGGATAGCATGAGCAGTCAGTTTTAATAGAGTGAGCAGCATTTCTGTGTGACTTTTGTCACCAGAGCGCAGTTTGCAGTTAGCGGAGGCTGTCCAGAGCAGCAGTGATAAGAGCCCTTGCATTTTTGGTCAGGAGCATTTTAGGAGTCAGCAGCAGCACTGTTCAATAGGTGGCAGCATGGAGGCATAGGTAGCAACATGGAGGGCTTGGCTGTGAACAAGGGAGAGCTGTTGCATTAAGAACAAAACATATGTAAGTGTGGATAGGGGAAGGGTTATAACAAAGAAGCACAGACAATGATGGCAGAAAAATACCATTGGTCCATGCAGTCTGTCCATAAAACTCTAACAAATCCAGGACCATGCAGGGTTCTCACCCCGACTATCCACTCCCATGCTCCCCACCCTACTGTTACCAACCTGAGCAACCACTACACCCTTCACTCTGTCCCAGCTGTGTTTAAAAAACATTGATGGGTTTGGCACCCACCAAATCAGCTGGCAGATTGTTCCATGGCTCCATCATCCTTTCTGTAAAATAAAACATTCTCATTTGCCTCTTGAACAGCTCCCGCATCAGTTTCCACTCATGCCCCTGTGTTCTTGATCTGCAACTTATGCTAAATAGTCTTTGCAGTTTACTTCAGTCATTCCTTGCAGGAACTCGAAGGTCTCTATCATATCTCCACTCTGTCATCAGGCCTCCAGAGAGAACAGCACATGTTCAGTGCCTTGAGTTGATCCTCTTAAGATCTGCTCTGCTGGCCCTGAATCATTTTTATCACCCTGTGTTGTACTGTCTCCATCCTGTCCTTATCTTTCTTAAGTTGACAGCACCAGAACTGGGCATAGTACTCCAGGTGGGGCTTCACCACTACTCTATAGAGAAGTAATAATACCTCCTTCCTTCCTTCCTTCTGCTGTCAATACCCCTTCCTATACACCCTAGCATCCTGTTTGCCTTATTGTAGGCCTTGTTACACTGGCTTGATTGTTATAGGGGGTCACTGATGATGAATCCCTCGTTTTTTTTCCTTCAAGGTTGTGACCAGCTTTACCCCTCCATTCAGTACTCATTCCTGTGGTTCATGGCCATTCCCTTGACCGGGTCTTCCTCTTGGGGATGGAAGCCTCCGACGTGGGGGGTGGAACCTGTCAGATGGTCCGACCATTACACTGTGAGATTCAATTTTTGCACCCCTCTGCGTAGGCCAACCTCTGTGGAGATGGTCAAGTACCGCCCTTTACGGGATGTGACTCCCGATGGCCTAACTGCGGTGCTTGATCTATCAGAATTTCCTGTGATGAGCCTGGATCCAGAGGTTTTGGTTCTGGCTTATATTAAGGCCATTACCTCCGCTCTGGATTCCATTGCTGCAATCCGTGTGCATCCCCTCTCCCTTCGTCCTCGGTCACCATGGTTTGATGGGGACTTGAGGGAGATGCGGCGACTAGGACGCAGGTTAGAGAGGTGCTGGCGGAAATCCGGCTTAGAGGCTGACCATCTTAGACTGCTAGAGCACTATCAACTCTATCAGTCAGCAATTACCCGTAAGAAGGCAGTATTCCTGTTCGGGAAAATTGCTGCTGCTCAGAACCGACCGGCCCAGCTCTTTCGAACCGTAGACAGGCTGTGCAACCCAGCCTGTCTACAGGTTTGTAGACTCTTTCACAATTGCAGTGTGAGGAGCTTGCTCGGTTCTTTGCAGATAAGGTGGACGACATCAGGGTGGAGACCCGCGCAGCACTATCTATGGGAATTGCCGTAGACCAGCCCCCGGTCACAATCCCTCTTTTTTCCTGGAATTCCTTTGAAAGGCCGGAAATTGAGGATGTTATGAGGATTGTCCAGGGTATGCACACTACATGCTGTAGTTTAGACCCGGGTCCTACAGCCCTGATTATGGGCTGTGGGGAGGTTATCATCCCAGTTCTGGTGCAGATAGTCTGGTGCTCCCTAGACTCTGGTGAATACCCCTGCTCCCTGAAGGAGGCAGTGGTGACACCAGTGTTGAAGAAGGCTTCTTTGGACCCAGACTCTCTCCCTAACTATAGGCCTATCTCGAACCTTCCCTTCATGGGGAAGGTAATTGAGAAAGTAGTGGCTGCTCAATTGGACAACCATTTAACCATCCATAGCATCTATGACCCTCTTCAATCAGGTTTTCAAAAAAGGCACAGCACCGAGACTGCACTGGTTTATGTGCTCAATGATCTCCTGATGGCGAGAGACCAGAAAAAAACGGTCCATTTTGGTCCTGCTTGACCTGTCATCAGCATTTGACACCGTAGACCATGGGGTGCTGCTTGAGCGCCTGAGATGCATCTGTGGGCTTTCAGGTTTGGTTCACAGATGGTTTACTTTTCCTCACTGGTATAACTTAGAGGGTGGTGTCGGGGGTGTTTTCCTCCGATCCTACCTCTCTGTCATGTGGGGTGCCTCAGGGCTCAGTGCTGTCTCCCATGTTGTTTGCGGTGTACATGCTTCCCCTCGGAGACATTGTAAGACGGTATGGGCTGGAGTTTCATTGTTATGCCGATGATACCAAGCTCTACCTGTCTTTTGCACCAGACCAGAATGGAGCACTCTCAGTGTTTAATAACTGCCTTGGTGAAATCCAAGGTTGGATGAGGTCCAGCTGGCTGAAGTTGAATTCTGGGAAGACGGAGGTGATGGTCGTAGATCCTGGTCGCCGGATAGGGGGGTGGGGAGCAGATCATCCCACAGGTTTATTCCTGGGGGATGTTGAGCTCCCTATCTCTGAACAGGTGCGTGACCTAGGGGTGATTCTTGATGATCGACTGACATTACGCGCTCAGGTGTCGGCTGTTGTTACGTTATCCTTTTACCATCTGAGGAACATCGCTAGGATCAAGCACCTTGTTCCATTTGGGGACTTGCCTACACTGATCCACGCCTTTGTGACCTCGCGTTTGGATTATTGCAACTCCCTTTACTTTGGGCTTCCAGGGTTGACATCACGCTTGAGCTGGTGCAGAATTCCGCAGCCCGGTTGTTAATGGGGATTCGCCTTCCCACATTACACCGTGCTGTGGAACTGCACTGCTGCCAGTTCAGTGGTGGATCACCTTAAAGTCGGTTTACTGACTTATAAAGCCCTACACGGTTTGGGCCCTGACTACCTGAAAGAGCTTCTGGTTCCTTACCTCCCGGAGCGACCACTCCGCTCGGCCAACGAAGGGTTGCCGGAGATTCCGAGGGTAGTTTTAAAATCTTCTGGTGCCCAGGCCTTTATGTTCGTGGCACCGACCTGCTGGAATTTTCTACCCCGTTGGATTAGAGAGTGCATGACTGGGGGGCTTTAAACAAGCACTGAAGTCTTTTTTAGGGAATAAGGCATATGGGGATGGTGCCGACATGGATTGATGGTATTTGTTTTAGTGATTTTATCATGTTTTATTGTGAATTTATTTTAAATGTGTACTGCACCTTGATTTTTGAAAGGCGCACTATAAATAAAGATTATTATTATTATTATTGTTCCCCAAGTGCATCACCTTGCGCTTCTTGACATTTGAATTTATACTGCCAAGCATTTGACCACTTCTGTAGCCTTAGCAAGTCATGCTGCTTTTTCCTAACCCCATCCTCACTGTCTACCCTGCCACAGAGCTTAGTACTGTCTTCAAAGAGACACATATTACCCTGGATTCTTCCTTCCATGTCACTGATGAACACATTGAAAATTACTGAACCCAGGAATGATTCTTGTGGCACCTCACTGGTGACCTCCTTCTCTTTTAACCACTACTGTCTGCTGTCAGCCTTCCAACCAGTTTCTCACCCATCTAACTGTGTCCTTTGCTGCACACAGATCCTCTAGTTTCTTCAAAAATCTTTTTTGAGGCACCAAATTGAAAGCCTTGTTGAAGCTGAAGTACAGTAAATGCACAGTGGGGCCCTTATCCACTACCCTCGTTACCCAGTCAAAGAATACTGTCACATTGGTCTGACAAGACTACCCTGCCATGAACCCTTGCTCTTTACTAACCTGAAATCCATTGGTCTTCAGGTAGTCCACAAGGTCCTCTTTGACTAGGGTCTCCATCAGGATACCCACAAGAGGTAAGACTGACAGGTCTGTAATTACCCAGTTGCTCCTTGTCCCACCCTTATGGAGCAGGACTATGACTGCTACCCTCCAGTCTTTTGGAACTACCCCTGTCTGAATTGAGCAATTGACTAGCCCTGCCAGGGGTTCAGTTAGTTCTGCTGCCAATACTTTGAGCACGGATTCATCCCATCTCACCCTCGGGGCCTGATATAATTTTAGGGCTGCTAAACTTTTCCAAATCCTTTCACTGGTAAATACTTCCTGCCTCACCTCAAGGATCCCCCTTACAGCCTCCTTAATGCCACTGTCTGGTAGAGGCCCTCTATTTTCCCTTGTGAATAAAGAGCAGAAGTAATCTTCAAGAACGTCTGCTTTCTATTGTCCTTCTCAATTACCCTACCTTTCTCTGTTAGCCTAACAGTTCCTCCTCTCTTTCTTTCTTCCATAATATATCTAAAGAACTGCTTTTCCCCTCCCTTGGTGCCCTCTGCAATATGCAGCTCTGTGACTGTCTTTGCTTCTCTGACCACCCATCTGGTTTCCCTTGTTCTCATTTGGTACTGTTCCCCATTCTTCTGCCTCTTGTTTTTCCTTGTAGCTGTTGAATGTCTTTTTGGCTCTCACTGCTTCTCAGACCTTTCCAGAGAATCATATTGGTCTCTTGTACCTGTTTCTTTTGATTACTGTTCTCGTGCAACACTTTGTTGCCTCGAGAATGGCCCCCTTGATTGCTCTCCAATCTTTCCTCCACATCACTGATGCTGTCCACCCTGACTAACTTGTCCCAGACCATCTCCCTCATATGACTGATGTTTGACATTCTGAAATGTAGAAATTCAGCTTTGGATGAGGATTTACTGTCCCAAGGGCCAGGGTGAACCCCTTAAAAATAAAATACCTGTGGTCCGATCCACGAAAAATAACCCCGTCCCTGGTGGCTATTGGTCCCCCAGCCCTGATCCCCTTATAAATAAAATACCTGTTGTCTGATCTGCCAAAAATAACCCTTCCCTGTTGGCTAGTGCCCCCCCCTCCCTGATCCCCTTATAGATAAAATACTTGTTGTCTGATCCATGAAAAAAACCCTGTCCCTGATGACTAATGGTCCCTCCATACCTAATCCCCTTATAAATAAAATACTTGTTGTCTGATCCATGAAAAATAACTCCATCCGTAGTGGCTAGTGGTCCCCCATCCCCAATACCCTTCTAAATAAAATACCTGTTGTCCGATCTGCGAAAAATTACACCTTCCCTGGTGGCTAGTAGTTCCCTCATCCAAAGTCCCCTTACAAATAAAACACCTGTTGTCTGATCCACGAAAAATTACCTCATCCCTGGTGGCTAGTAGTCCCCCCATCACCGACCCCTTATAAATAAAATACCTGTTGTCGATCCACAAAAATAACACCCTCCCTGGTGGCTAGTGGTCCCACCCTTCCCAATCCCCTTATAAATAAAATACGTGTTGTCTGATCTGTGAAAAATAACCCTGTCCCTGGTGGCTAGTGGTCCCCCATCCCCGATCCCCTTATGCAGTAAACTAGCACCCCTCCAAGCCCTGATCTGCCTATAATGGAATCATTATATTTCTGTGGTGGTCTAGTAGCCCTCCCACCCTGGAAGGCAGTGCCTCACCACCCCACACTCCCAATCCCAATCCTGGACGGTGACTGGCACAGTACACCACTCACCACCCCAGCCAGATGCTGACTGAGCTGTCACTCAGCGCATACTCATACAGTATGCACTAAGTGATTTACAGCCGGTCAATCACTGAGTGTGTACAGTATACAAGTATGCTCTCAGTTACAGCTCAGTCAGCGTGTGGCCATGGTTGTGAGTGGTGGGCCGTACCAGTCATGGGCCAGGATTGGGATGGGGGCAGTGGGGTGATGGGGCACTGACTGCCAGGGCAGGGTGGTGGGGGATTCAGCAGACCACCATGGAAATATAACAGTTCCATTATGGAAAGATCAGAGCTTAGGGGGTGCTATGTTACTATATAAGGGGATCAGGGATGAGGAACCACTAGCCACCAGGAACGAAGTTATTTTTTGTGGATTGAACAACAAGTATTTTATTTGTAAGGGGATCGGGGATGGGCGGGGTTATTTTTTGCAGATTGGGCAACATATATTTTATTTATAAGGGAATCAGGGATGGGGTCCAATAGCCACCAGAGATGGGGATTTCTACACATAGATTGGGTGAGGGATTTTTTTATTTAAAAGAAGATCTGGGGATGGGAGGACCACCAGACCACTTTACACTGGTCTAAGTGCTGCCTGACTATGCCGGCAGCTTGCGACAAACCTCTCAGGCATGCCATTTCTTTGGTGCATGGTCACCTTTGCCGCAAGCTGCTGGATTTTGTTGCCAGGATCCTACCCGATAGAGAATTGAGTGCAGGGTCACTGGTGCACTGGGAGTCAGTGCAAGCTGCCATTGGCACAGCTTGCACCTACCTTTAAGAATTGAGCCCGTATGTATCTTCTGAACTGTTCTTTAATTTTTTTTCAACTTTCTTTATCCTCCTCTCTCTGGCCATTTAGGACTCTCTCCAGCGTGGACTTGGGGACCAGCCAGCTCCCACTCCACCTGAGATCCCCTCCAGACTAAGCCTCTGTCCCAGGATAATCCCCTGCCTCACTTTCCAACCCACCAACCCCTGACTTTGAACCTCTCAAGGTGGGGCCGCCAACTCCTACTGGTGCTCTGTCTACAATCTAGTGGGTGGTCGGAGCGAGGAGGAGATCCAGAGGCTGGCTGGGGCAGATCCAGCATTGAGCGTAGGGGTTGACCACAGGGCCCACTATTGCCTTCCTGGGTACCAGGGCTGTTTTTCTTGTTTTCGGTCCCAGAGGCATGGATGTGCAATGACATCCAGCATGGGGCGGGTGCACTCCCACACCCACCTACAGGATGTCCGCCAACACCCACATACCCCTCAGCATGCCCTTGCCAGCTACAATGCTCCCAGTCTCCACTGAGAGCTGCTACAACTGCAGGGTGCAGAAGGGAAGGCAAAGTTTATTTCTATGACGCCCAGTCCCTGGGGCTCTGGGGACCTTACATTGAAAGTAAAAACAACATAACACATACACTCCATAAAACATATACAAACTTAAAGATTAAAACAATAAATAATTCTCAGACTAATTAAAACAGCCTCAGGTAATCAGTGGAAGTCAGTCCTCCTCGCCAGGGAAAGTCAGACAAAACAAGTATGCCTTTAGCCCCTTTTTGAATGCCTTGACTGTGGGGGCCTCCCTGATAACAGCTGGAAGTGTGTTTCACAGGGTTGGTCCAGCAACACCAAATGCACCGTCACCAGAGGTTTTAAGCCTGACCCTGGGAACGTCAAGGAGGCTTCTAGTCTAAGAGTGGAAGGGGTGGACTGAGGTGGCAGGTGAAAGGAGATCAGCCAGATAGCCAGGGCCCAGCCCATATAGGCCCTTGTGTGTGAGCAGACCCACCTTGAAGATGACCCTCCACCTGATTGGCAAAGAGTACAGATCCTGCAGGACTGATGTCACATAACTGGACCTAGATAGTCCTGTCAGCAACTGAACTGCTGCATTCTGCACCAGCAGCAGCCAGTGGAGGGTCCCTCCTGTGACCCCAAAGTATAGAGCATTACAGTAATCGAGTCTTGAAGTAACATAGGCATGCACTAGTGATAGCAGGTCCTTGGGTGTAACTAGGGGCTTAATCCTGACAATATTCCTTAAGTGGCAAAAAGCTCTTTTGACCACTGATGACACCTGTGCTTCAAGTGTCAATCTGCTATCAAGGATAATGCCAAGAGGGCGCTAGAGAGCCATCTTCCAGGCTGGAAGCAACTCATCCATGCTCTCTCCACTGTGATTATCTTTTTGAAAAATTACTAAAACTGAAGTGGGTATCTGCAATTTCAGATGACATTATTTGATATAGGACATTAAGCTGAGTATTTTGGTACCTGATGTGCCATGGGTCACCCAAAGATGAACAACAGGGCCCTTCCAAAAGTCCACAGTCAACAGTGAACAAGGCCAGGGAAGCCTCTGGCAGCACGGGACCTGCTAGCTCCACTGTGACCATGGAGCCCCCATAGCAAACACTTCTCGAGTCCATGCAGGCCATGGACTCCAAACTTGAACAAACCTTACTAAAGCTCGAGACACATGATGCGGCGATTGAGGTCCTTACTGGGTCTGTAGTGGATGCTGAAGAAAAGAACACAACTGCTCTCACAGCAATAGCTACCCTCACAAAAGAGAACAGGCAGCTCAGTGACTGGCTGGAGACCCTTGAAAACAAGCAATGCTCAGGCAATGTTCATGTTGTTGGTGTCCCAGAGGGCACTGAAGGTATGGCTCTGTTGTCCTATCTAAAAGGCTAGTTATCACAACAAATTGCAGTACCAGAGACATTTGTTTGGTCATTACTTCAGCAATCTTACCGGTTCAATCCCCGGATCTGACAGCAGACTCCTACCCAACCACGTACTATCCTCCTGAAAATGGCCGGTTCTGAGGTCCGTGATTTACTGATTGCTGTGGCCCGTGCGATGTACCCACTGGACATCAATGGGTCAGATATAAAACTTTACCCAGATCTTTCTTACCAGACCTGAGCCCAATTGAAGTGCTTTGATGCTACCTGTCAATGTCTTAGAGCTCCAGGCATCATTCATTCATTCCTACTCCCAGCCAGGCTCTGCATCGTGTACAGCGGCAAGGCCTGGCAATTCTCTGACCCGCAAGATATGGGAAGATGACTTCAGAAGACCAAGGCCAAATTTGCAGCTAAGTTAACAGAGCCAATAAATGCACAGCCTGAATCAGACGAGGATTGAGTTGTCTGAATTTTTTTTTATCACCTCCCCCCCCCAGACTACAGCCCAAATGATTGTGTTTTATCATAAATTATGGTCTTTTTTCTGCTTGCTGTTGGGTAACTATAAAACAGCGGTAGGGCTGTTTTGGGCATGAGGGTTCAATGCTTTTCACTGGATTTACTGTATAGCAGTTTATATTCACTGCCTTTATGTTTAGCACTCCGAGCACACCCCCACATGTTCACTTCCTCTTATTTTCACTGGTGGAACACTAGTGCTGCTATATATAGTGCTCTACATAATATTCACAGTCTTTTTATTTTCACTCTAATATGGAACCAGTGAATATAGTGAAAATAAAATGGCAGTGAATGTTTTCTGTTACACATACAAGTTGCTTGTCAGCCTTTCTAAGAGCCTGCCATGTCCTTAAGCTCTACACTTTTGGTAGGTTAGTTTGGGCTATTTGTGGTCTGATTGGGGGAGTTCTATTTACAGGTTACCTCATCCACTGTTACGCGCAATGTTAGTAAGTGTTCTTGTTCACTTGCTGTTCTATGCTGCAGCAAGTTCCACTCAGTTTCATTCTAATTACTGTTCTAGTTTAATCGGGGTGCATGGGGGGGTTATGGTAGTGGGTTCACCATCCCTTGGATTTCTCCTTATTGTTGAACAGATTTAAATAGCAGTCTATGGATTGTGTTAGATATACACTACCTCTATGTTCTTCCTATCTACTACCTACAACCGTTGAAGATGGTTAGCATTTTATTGGAAGTCTATGCTGAGTTTTCAAGGTTCCCTCCACTCCTATTGTGCATGGTTATGTGACTGATTCCTAATGTATGTCAACAGTTACCATCTATCTCTACCTATTGCCATATATGAGGACGTTGCTTATGGTTTTTGTATCTTTTATGAAAACTAATAAACATAAAGTTAAAAAACAAGGATAACGCCCAAGATCCCACACTCTAGGGGCAGCCATCAACCACGGTGCGGCTCCCAGAAACAGTCCTGTACCCACTCTGGAGGCACTTCCATCATGCCCATGGCCAGGCTTAATCACCAGTACCTCCATCTTGTCCGAGTTCAGTCACAACCAGCTGGAGGACATCCAGTCGTTGATTTCTGCCAGGCAGTTGTTAATCACTTCCATGGTGCCGTGTGTGTTATGGGGGAAAAAGATAAATACAGTTGGGTGTCGTCTGCACAGCAGTGGAAACCCACACTGTAGTGCCAAAAGAGCCCTCCAAGGGGCAGCATATATACTGCGAATAACATTGGTGACAAGATCTAGCCCTGAGGTACTCCACATGACAGGGACCTCAGGGAGGAGGAGAAATTCCCCATCAGCACTTGCTGCACCCTGCCAGAGAGATAGGATTCAAGCCAGTTGATGACAATACCGGTGAGTCCACAATACTCTCAAGGGCAATCAAGAAACACAATGTGATCTATAGTATCAAAAGCTGATGCGAGATCGTGGAGAACAAGAATTGACCTGTTCCCTCTATCTCTAGCCCTGAGGAGGTCATTATGCACCCAAACTAATGCTGTTTTGGTGCTATGCCTGGCTCTGAAACCCAACTGGAATGGCTCATAGATGTCAGAGAACATGAGATTTTCTTCGACCTGTTACACCACTATTTTCTCAACAACTTTGCCCAGAAATGGCAGACAGGAGATTGGACAGTAATTTGCCAGGATGGGAGATGGCTTATTCAGGAGCAGTCTCACCAGAGCCTCTTTCAAGGCATCTGGAAAGACTCCCTCTGACCTTAAAAACCAGACTATCCCAGCAAACACTGGGCCAATAGTCCCAACACATCTCATCAAGAAATGAGCCAGGCCAAGTCCAGTTCACAATAGGTGTGCTTGAGCGTCAAGATCACCTCAATGACCTCGGCCACCTCCACTGGTTTAAACTCCTCCAAGACAGATGGTGCACCTCTGCTCATCCCAGGCTGATCACTGTGAGACAAAACTTGCCTCACCGATGGTATCCCCAACCAGATGGAGGACAAGCCCACCCACTCACCCAGGAGAGGAGAGCAGTCTATGGATGCTTGATCCTTTCCTCTTGGGCTGACCCCCGGCGACCTGAGTATGCTTCTGAACATGGGTTGCTGGCATGGTGTGAGGTGAGGCTGATACCTCAACCCTCAGCACTACCGGACCGGCTCCTGAACTGTTCTTATAGTTGGACAAATGTCTTTAGAGTCAGTTCTTGTTTATCTTAAGGTACCTGTCAGCTCATGTGTTTGTTCTAGTGTGTCTGTTGAGCAAATACATGCTGAAAAGACTATTCAGTTTAACTGGTTGAGATCTACTTTAATGTCCTTTGATACAGTAAATTTGTCTGATTGTAAGGTATCTTATAACAAACTTACCCCTCTGGGAGCACCCCTTTCTTATTCAAGGTCCTTATACTACTTATAATACTTATTTTTCTGTTGCTTTTATTTACTCTCATTTCATCATGGCTCCTTTAAATATTATAATTCGGAATGTTAAGGGACATAGATCCCCTATTAAGAGGAAGATGACTTTGTCCTACCTTAAAAATCAATTTGTCCCACCTTAAAAATCTCAAAGCTAACTTTGTCTTTCTTCAGCAGATTCATCTCACACCTAGGCAGACAAAGTGGTAAATGGAATGGGTAGAGAATGTTATTTTATAGCTGCTACAATTCTAAAAAAAGAGATGTGATGATTTTAAGCAAAAAAGGTCTTAATTTTACTGAAATGAACCATGTGTCTGATGATGTGGGCAGATGGCAACTCCTTCTTTGCTCGACTAAAGGGAAAAAATATGCCAATATTTATGCCTCAGCTCTCCTCAGTCTAAATTCTTTTCTTAAACCCTTTCCAGAATTGAACCTTTATCAGAATTTGAAGTGTTGCTATGTGGTGATTGTAACACTGCCATGGATCCTGTCCTTGGTAGAGCCTCTCAGTCTTTGTATTCCCAAGCTGACGGCAATGGCAATTCCTCAGCCCTGAATTCAATTATTAAAAGCCTCAATCTCACTGATAGTTGGAGACTGGTTAATCCTAAGGGTAGGGATTACGCTTTCTTTTCTCCCCATCATGGTTCCTATAGTCATTTAGATTATATTTTTGCCTTCTCTTCCCTTTGCACGCATATTTTTTCTACTCATATTGAGAATTCCACACTTTCAGATTATGCAGTATACAAACTTTCTCTAGACAAGGTCAACAACAGCTGTTCTCAAAAATATTGGTGTTGTAATGTTTCCCTTCTGAAGAATGAGGAATTTGTCACTTGGCTTAAACAGGAAGTTCAGCAGTATGTTCAAACGAACCTAACAGGTGAGGTTTCTATGTTTCTATGTTTCTATGTTCTATGTTTCTATGTATGTTTCTATGTTTCTATGTTTCTGGGATGCCTTCAAGGCAGTTATTAGAGGTTTAATCATAGGTTTTTCTGCAAAAAGAAGAGAGACAGGCCTACACTTGTATCAGAAAAAGTTGTCCTGACCAAACTAGAGACAGAACATAAGAACTGTAAATTTATAATCAAGATCTCTTGCACCGAATTACCTTGTTAAAATATGAAATTAATACCATGTATAACAAAATAACAAATGTTATAGCAAGAATCTGAGATACCCCAGGCTCAAAGTCCAAAGTGATGAAAGCAATGATATTTTCTATGATTTCTACAAGAATCTTTACTCTTTGACTTCTTATTCTAGACCTTCCATGAAATTTCCCAATATCTTTTGAAACTTTCCATACCCCAGCTTCCAGAGGAAGCTTATATTTCTTTGGATAAACCCAGTTCCAGGCAGGAACAGCAATTAGTTATTTCTAATCTACTCAATGGATGTGCTCCAGGTCCTGATGGTTTACCCAATAATTTTATAAAATACTTTGTCCTCTCATTAGGAACCATTTTCTTAACATGGTTGCCAATGCCACAGTCAGTCAGTCTCTTTCTGCTTCCATGAACCATGCAAATATTTCCCTAATTGATAAAAAGGACAAGGACCCCTCTTACTATGATAATTATAGACCCATTTCACTCCTTAACAGCGATTAAAAAATTTTGATCAAATTGCTAGCAATCAGATTGTCTCCAGTAATGAATACCATTATAGGCAAGGAATAGGTGGAATTCCTCAGGTACATGGGGAGATGTCAATGTCAGGAGACTTACAGTACAGTATATCAATCATTTAGGCAGCAAAACATAATAAAAATAATGCCATGGCCCTTTCACTTGACATAAGTAAAGCATTCAACTCTTTAGAATGGCCTTTTCTCTCAGAATCTTTAAAAGCTTATCGTATTAGCAACAGTTTCTGTGATTGGGGTAACAACTATGTATACAAATGCTAAAGCTTTTGTTAATACTAATGGCTTTACCTCTTCCAAATTTTCCCTACGTATAGGTACTAGGCAAGGTTGCCCAGTGTCCCCTCTTCTATTCTTTTGCTTATTGAGCCTTTAATTCAATCCATAGAAAAGAACAAAAATATTGTTGGCATTAACATCAGTAATAAAAAAAACAAACCTTTGCCTCTGCAGACAGCATGTTTGTCACCATTGAATCTTCCTTTGCTTTCTTCTCTGCTCTCACAAGAGAATGAAACAGCTGCATAGCATTATCTGACCAAATCCAAAGCTTTAAGTTTAAATCTGTCCTCTAAGATCTCAGTCATTTGCAGGAGCATGTTAAAGTCTCCTGGTCTAAGCATCATATTAAACATTTGAGAGTTAGGATATCTCATGATCTTACAAAATTTACTTTTCCCAACGTTGAATCCTTACTATCAGAAATTGAACTAAATCTGGTGAAATGGGGGTAAGCATCCTTTATCTCTTTGGGAGAAGATTAATTCAATTAAAATGATGTTTGCCCCAAAGATTTTTTTTTATCTCCTGAATAGTCTTCCTATTCATATAGGACAGAAGTGGTTTATTACATTTGAAAGACTCATAAAGTTTTTTTCTGGGGGAAAAGCCCACCGAGAATTAATATCTCCAACTTATAACTCCATGTATTTGTGGAGGTTTTAATCTTCAGTGAAATATAGTAAATACCATCAAGCATTTTTAATTAAACAATCTTGGTTTTGGTTTTCCACTTCCCCTGATGTTACTACCCCTTTAGGGGTTCATTTAGAGCATAATATCATCTCCCCAAATAGGGTTTCAGACTATTTGTCTTCCTCATTCATTATCTTCCCATCCAACTATTTTGAGTACACTGTCAATCATTAGATCCATTAACATTGTTGGAACTTGGATTAATTCCCGGTGGACTTTATGCCACTGTAGAATAACCCGGAACTCAACTTGGAGAACTTTAATTTTGACATTAATATTTGAAAAAAAAAGCACAAATATTGAATTTGTTAGATCTGATGGATCCAACCCTGGACATTCTTTAATATTTTGAATACATTAGAGGTAAATATGACAGTCACAGGTTTCAGTTTTGCACTTACTTGCAAATTAGAACTATCTTACAAAAAATATTTTTGACTAACAATATTCTATTAGATGATAAATGGGATCAAGTTGATAAAATGGTTTAATTCAAAAACAGGGATAAATTGACCTACAAGACCCTAAATGACCATCCTTCCTCCCTTACTACAGATACAAGAACACATTGGTAGTCTGACCTTAATTTTATTTTATCTGAAGATATCTGGAAAAATATAAATGAGTGCATTATTATCATCTTAGCCATGCAAAATTGGAATCAATGGGCCTTCACCAGAATTGTTCTTGTTAGAGATGTTGTCAGTTTCATGCTTCTGTTGCTCACATGCTTTGGCATTTCCCAAAGATTTGTGAAACTTGGAAAAAGATAAGGATCATATGCCATAGTTAATACCTGGGTTGGTATCCAGTTGCTTCCTGAAATATGGCTCCTTTGTGATTACTTCAGGGTCCCTCAAGTCTATCCAAGCCAAAATAAATGGTTACAATAAACAGCACTTAATCTAAAAAGGATTATACTAAAATATTGAAAATCTGACTCAGATACTCTGGTGGAGGAATGGTGACCTTAAATGGCCTCTTGTGCTGCAAATGCATCGGTTATAATTTTCTGGGTAAATTAGAAATGTTTCACAAAATCTGGAATCTCTTTCTTATCTGTGTCAGTATCTGCTGATGTTATCATAGAGTATAGAAAGAGGTAGTATAACATAGTGATTAAGGGCACTGAGCTGCAAATCTGGAGACCTGGGTCTGAATCCCATCAGCTCCCACTTGCATACTGTGTGACCCTAAGCAAGTAATTTAATTTCCTTGTGCTCCCAGGTCACATCTGGAAACATGCTCTGGCTTAGTGTGCCTTTTCTGGTTAAACAGTTTCCCTTTTCCTTAGAGTAACCTTTATGCTGAATTACATGACCTTAGTTTTTTTTTTTTTTTCAGTTGTTTAACCAGGAGTCGCACACTAAGCTGAAAGCTTTTTTACAGGTGCGACCTGGGAGCACAGGGAAGTTAAGTGACTTGCTCAGGGTCACACAGTATGCAAGTGGAAGCTGTGGGATTCAAACCCAAGTCTGGTCTGCTGGATGTTACCAGATTTGCAGCTCAGAGCCTTAAACCACTGCGCTATACTGCCTCCCAAACCAAAATAAATGGTTACAATAAACAGCACTTAATCTAAAAAAGGATTATACTAAAAATGTTAGCTGTTTATATTGTTTTTTATTGTTTGAATATTTGTTATTTTAGTTCTTTGACTTTGCACTAGGTTTTGTACTCATGCTCTGATTAACGCATTTTATATTTTTGTTAATATAGTTTTTAAATAGGTTTTAGTCGCAGCTATTTTTTAATGTTTTCAGAGTTATGTATTTCTTATATGCTCTTTGTTCTTTTAAAATCAATAAAAACAATGATTTAATAAAAATCAAAGGCTGTCATCACTCTGGCACTTCTTCACGGCAGCAGTGGTTAACTGTACTTCAATGATGGCAGACTCCTCTGGTCCTGCGGAGCTGCTCGTGTGATGGAAAGAGAAGGCTGCTATTTCAGCCTAAGAAGTGGCTGACAGTTCCTGTCATAGTGGAAAGGCTGATGCAGGGGATAGTGTGGGGAATCCATCAGCCAGCTTGGAAAAGGCTGCCTGAAGGCTGCAGAGTGGTTGGCTTCTGTCAGGAGTGGTGAATTCTCCAATGAAGGTCATGAGTTCCAATTGTGGCTATGACAGCGATGGTGAGCCATGGGCAAGTCTGGTTCACCTGGGTGCTGGGATCTACATTTCCTTGAGTCCTTGTTTTTCTTTTGTCCTCAGCTCTGCTGCACCATCTTCCAGCCATCATTTGGTGGTGAGGGCTCCCAGCCGTGAGTGAGGGGTGGAACAGATGTGCCCATAGGAACGGGACTCCATTCACTGGAGTTTCTGCTTGTGGCTGAGTGGGAGGTGAGGTGGGGAGTAGAGGTGGGTGAAGTGGCCGAACTTCACTCTTCGGATTCATTCGTGGAGTAATGTGGAATCCACGAAGCACTCTGCAACCTGAAGCGGAGTACTTTGTGTTATAATGGGGAATGCGAAGTCCACTGAAAACAATGACTTCACGTTATTCCGCCTTCACCAAACCACTTCTCCATCAATTTTAAGGTGAAGTACATTGAAATCAAGGTACTTCACATCACTTCACTTTCTTATTGAGCTCCAAGGTGAATTTGCAGTGCTTTATGGGATTGCAGGTCACATGGGCTCTAGATTGTTCTGCACAGCCTCAGTTCTGTATAGTGTATGTGTAGTGGAAGATGGAGACAGTTCTCTCTCTCCGAGCTCTGCATTTCAAATCCTCTAAAAGCTGTTAAAAAAGCCTTTTTGAGCCATTTTTTTCTCAAAATTTAGTGCATCAATTGTAGGAAACCCTCCTGTGCTCATATCATTAAGTGTTTATTGTTTGTGTGTGGATTCTGAATGTTAATTTAGAACAGTCAGTCTATGTACTGTGAAGTGTGATTTGGGGTAGGGACGTATCTGTCGTGTAGGTAGATTAACTGGGAGAAAAAGGCAGTCTTTCTGTTTTTGTTATATTTTTCTTGTATAACTGTGTTAATGAACACACAGTAATATTTTCAGTAATTCTTGACATTTTTTTGCTGATTGTAGTGGTGCAGCAGTGTATAATTTCAGTTTGTTTAAAACATTTGGTTATATTGCTAAATGTTTTCAATTTGCTATGCAATACTCGTAGTGTGTGTGTGTGTGTGTGTGTGTGTGATGCATACCATTAAATCAGACAACTTTTATTGTGCCAGAGTAATTGCAACAGTGTGAACCTGCTATCCACCACACCTGCATGCATTTTTTATACTGCTTTGTGGTATCTTTACTGGTAGTGGACTGTTACTGCCACGCACTACCACCTCCCCCCAAACTGGCAGAAGGTATTATTTTCCAGATTTGAATTTGTGACTTGTGAGCACTGGTTGGGTGTTGCTGTTCCTTTGTGTCTGACTCTGCATCTCTTGAGTGCCCAGCGCAATCTTAATCTGTTGTGCATTTGCAGTGCACCATTAATTCTGGGAGACTTTGCATTTTTTGTTACCTTATCATTTCACTTCGCCAGCACTGGGGAATTTTCTGGATATAAGACAATAGCATTTTGGGGATGCAAATTAATTCTGGTGACTGTGTGTGACCACTGCTCGCATGATGGGGTGCACCATTAATTCTGGGAGACTTTGCATTTTTTGTTACCCTCTCATTTCACTTCACCAGAACTGGGAAATTTTCTGGACACAAGACAGTAGCATTTTGGGGATGCAAATTAATTCTGGTGACTGTGTGTGACCACTGTGTGCATGACTGGGTGTGCAATTAATTCTGGGAGACTTTGCATTTCTTGTTGTGCTCTCATTTCACTTCATCAGCACTGGGGAGTTTTCTGGACACAAGACAGGTGCATTTTGGGGATTCACATTAATTCTTGTTACTGTGTGGGGGCACTGGGGGGGCTGCCAATATTGTTGCCACTCTGCCTCACTTCACGTTAAGGTGGAATGACAATGCGAAGTAATAATTACAACGCGAAGTGAGCACTCCACATAGCAGAGTGACAACGCAAAGTGGCCACTTCACATTCACTTCGCCAGCGGAATTTAATTTGGTTGCATCTCTAGTGGGGAGGCCACTGCTGATCCACAAAGGTGACTGCTGCATCCATTGTCAAGTCCCTGGCCACCCTGTTTTGGATTATCCGCAGGTTAGCAGGGTGTCTCAGGCTATATAATGGGGCCTTAGATCCCCTTGAACCATTACACCACAATAGTTGCCAGCTAGCCATTTTGGATTATACTAGCCTATTTGGGCTACTAAAATTTAATTTTGACTATCTAGCCAGGTGTTTTTATCTGTACCCCTATAACTTCCTATTAGTCCATCTCCCTCTAACGCTTCCATACACAATGGTTTAAGCTTACAGTAAACCTTGTATGATTTGCACTTTGTTTTTGTACTTCTTGGTCACTATTGTTCACTGTGTGTTTAAGACTGTACATTAAAAGGACATCCAATCATGGCTCAGACGTAACCCCCTGAGGAAGGCTCAAAGCAAGCCAAAGCAGCAGGGTTGCTAGCCATGTCCTTGGTTTGCTTTGGGCTATGAAATAAAGTTCCCATAACAGTTAAATCTGTGCCAGCCTACAATTTTCACAAAGTACCTTCCAATTTGTGTTTACTTCATGTTCTTTCTTGACAATTTTTTGGAGTTGGCTGCAGTGTATAACCCAGAAGTGTGTTCCCCTTTGTGTGAGTGTTACTGAAATGTAGCAGAGTTTCTTTTGAACGTTGCTGAGGGCTGGTGTAGCACATGCCCTATGGGCACTGCACTTTAGTCATATCTTATCCTGCTTTTTTGTCAGTTAGACAAATGGTACCCCTAGCAAATCTGTACCAGGAAGTAGCTCCAAGTTATCACACTACAATCTGCAAGCTATTGTGGTAAATAGATCTGCAAGTCAACTGAAGTGCTCAGTGGAAAAAGAGTGGGTGATCCAAGTCTTGCTGACAATGAGTGATTCGGATGGCTTGGATATAGAACATGGCCAGAGAGAGAGAGAAAGAGAGAGAAAGAGAGAGGCACAGCAGTGAGCAACCATTCTGCTTCAAGAGCACAGAAGACATTACCAGATGATGAAAAATGTAACACAGGCTATGCTAACAACCAAGCAGACAGCAGCAGTAGTGAACTGAAAACATTATTTGTGCAGTAGGAAAGGGCTAAATTCAAAGAGATAAGCATATGGTATAACATCAACAGTCTACAGGTATACCAGAAGGAGAGCTGGGCTCCAAGGGTCTTAGAAGGGATATCAGGTCATCCTGTGGTCTTGAAAACTTTGCTCATAAAACAAAATGGGAAGAAGTGCTATTGGATGGTGCCAAAAGGTTTGTAGATTTACTGATAAAAGTGGACCAATTAAACTATAAAAGGCTTGAAACTGAGATCCAATCAATTAAAGAAACATTTATTCCTTTTAAGAACCATCCTTTATTCAGTGAATTAGACCAAAAGTTAAAAAATTAATTAGAAGAGCACAAAGAATAATTACTAACAAGGAAACAAACAAAACTTGAAAGAGACAGACATGATTACTGTACCTGTCAGGCAATGTGTGTGTATATATATGTGTATACAGATGAATGCCAATTGACCTTGAACCAGATTAAGCTGTTGGTGGTATTTTTAGTGAATGAGGGAAATTTAGCCAGGACACCGGGGAAATTCCCCTACTCTTTGGCAGGGGTGCTGTAGAGAATCATCGT
This sequence comes from Neoceratodus forsteri, assembly GCA_016271365.2. Taxonomy (NCBI): domain Eukaryota; kingdom Metazoa; phylum Chordata; order Ceratodontiformes; family Ceratodontidae; genus Neoceratodus; species Neoceratodus forsteri. The sequence goes on from CM028136.1 coordinate 306,407,495, forward strand.
GTTTTGGAGTTCAGATGGCTGCTGAGAGCAGCAGAGGTCGGATGGCTGCTTGTCCGCTCCTCACTCTTCCTTGCGGGGACAGTGGTGCGGCTGGGATGCACCCGAGCGGTGGCCAGCACATCATATCGGAATCCCCGCAGCAGGCAATCCCGTCGCACGATGCGGAAGTCATCATGAGTTTAGCATCGGGGAGAAGCCCTGTACTTCAGGTGGAGCCTGCAATACCTAGAAAGATAGCGGGCGATAGTACTGTGGAGGTATGTGAAGACCAGACCTCGTCGCAGGGGTCTGACGCTATGCAAGCATTACTGGAAAAGAAACGTCTGATTTTGGAGGAAGCGATGGAAGAGTTCAATAAAATACAATTACAGGCTGAAGAAGACCAGAAAAGAAAACAGCCCATTTTGGATTCTCCCTCGGGCCTACCAGGTACTGTTTCCAAAGTGTTGAGAGATCTGGTAACTTCTGATTTAGGGAATGAAGAAATCCTGCCCCAGGATTCTAACCCCATAGTTGTTGAGTCCTGGTCCCCACAATAAGCCCTTCGGGAAGTGGGCTGGATACAAATTGAGAAAGGAGACTGGAAAGCCGACCCAATAATTCCTCTTCCTGGAACAACTGAGGAAGGTGGGGGTAAGGCTGAAGCAAGTACTGTGGATGGTATATCTAGTTATGGGCCTGATTGTTTTGAGATTTCCTGCTGATACTTTAAAAACTCCATAAGATCTGGCCCCTGAACATGTTGATACTGCTACACAAAACCTACAGGCTGATATTTCCTTGTCTCCTAAGCTTACGATATCACAGCCTGAGGTTTCTGAGTTGTTTTGCAATACAAGCGACTTGAGCTCCGATTTAAATGCAGTACAGGACCAGCCCATCCTTACCGAACCTCCTGCTATGTTTGTTAGCCTGTTTAAAAAATCTGTCACTCTGGCTAAGCACAGGAATGCAGTGTGTTTAAGATTTCTGGGTCCCATGGATGTTATGTTGGATCATTTTTATATAGGAAAAGTTTTGATTAAACAACTGCTGGGTTTTTTGCCTAGTGAGGTGTATGCTCTTATACATACCCCAGGGGACAATGCATATGACATCAGCTTTCGCACTCCAGATTTGATTAATAAATTCTGGATGAAATATGCGTTTTGAAAACAAATCCGGCTTGGTCCCATTTTCAAGCTATCCCTTTCACAAAACAGTCATTTAAATTAATAACTGTGCTTTTTCGAAATGAGGGATTGAATGTCGAAGATATCCCATATTGGTTGGAAAGGAAATGTACTATTCAGGGAAATCCTGAACCCATATTGGACGATGAGGGATTTTGGAATGGAGGGTGGAGATATAAGGTTAACTTACCATAGATGGATGAGGGATTACAGCACTTACCCTGTTGTTTTTATTTGGGATGTGATAAGGGGTTTATTTTTTACCCGGGACAACCCAGGCATTGTTATAAGTGTGGTTCTCCTAGACATCTCAGTAGCATGTGTGAGGTAGTTAAATGTGCTCAATGTGGGGAATTGGGTCATATTTTTCTGATTGTCATTATCCTAGTAAATGTTCTCTTTGTGAGGAAGCACATTCATTTGTTGATTGCCCTTGGGCTGCTCAAATAAATCTGAGACTATAATATTAAAGATTTTTATATTAATACAGCAGTTAAAGCAGCATTGTGACAGAGACTCCCCCAGAAATGCTCAAATACCCATTCTGGTTGCTTGAGAATCTGCTTTAATTCAAAAGACCCTATGACCCAGTTGGTTTCTGATACTTCTGCACCTATTCCAGTGACAGTGGAACCTGTTTCCCAGGTGGTTGCTTCTGGTGCCGCTCTGGTCTCAATGCTTTCACCCCTTCCGCCTGAGGAGGCCTTTACTCTGGTATCTACCAGAAGACGTAGCCTTTGATCTGGAACCACAAGAATGGTTGTTCTTGACCCTCCTACAACACCTATTCATAATCCCTTCCATGTACTACAGGATGATGCAGGTACTGAGTCTGATTCAGCCTCTGTACATTCATCACAAAATGATGGTACATCTGATATAGATCAAAACTTGCCACGTGCAGATTCGGTTAAAAAGGAAAAGAATAGACTGGGAATGAAGAAAGGGAGTAGGAAGAAATAGTATTATTATTTTTTGCTGATGGTTTGGAATGCAACTTAGAAATTGGCATGTTTTATATTTATTTCAGATGTTAGAGATCTATAAAATTTCAGTGGCCTCTTTGAATGTAATAGTATACTTTCTGATAGGAAACGTGTGTTGATCCTTTCCCTTTTTGCAAAAATGGACTATGATCTTGTATTTTTGCAAGATACCAGACTGCATTCTAAAATTTATGTTCAATTAGCAACTGCTGGCTGGAGATGGGGTGTTACTCACTGGTCAGTAGGTGATGATCTCTGTAGTGGAGTGGGCATTGCCCTTAATAATCCCACAGCATGGGTAATACAATTAGTTGATATTTTTCCTGGTCGAGTTTTGCTGTTGGATGTAGTGATTAGTGGCCTACAGTGTTGCTTTATAAATGTTTATGCACCTCAGACTAAATTTGCGCGAGTTGAGATTTTTTGATTACTTCAACTGTATTTATTTACCTCTAGGTATGTATTTTTGGGATGTGATTTTAATTGTAGCAGATATAAGATGGATAGAGGACTTCGTACTACTAAGATGTATTGTGATGCTACTTGCCTTAATGTTTTAATAGTTCAAACAGGTCTTAGTGATGTAAATGCCCTTAATGAGAACCCTGCAAAAAACATATTTTCAAGGTACTAAAGCTACATGCATAGATTTCTGGTTTCTTTCTGACTCCTTGCGGGTTATAGACACTAAAACCCTGCCAGTTGCCTCATCTGACCATGTAATTTTAGAAGCTACGGTTGCAAGCCATATGCCTATGCATCGAGGACCAGGGTACTGGAGACTGAATTTGGCTTTGTTACTTCTCCCTACAATAGAAGAAGGCTTTATAGCTCTATTACAGGCCAGGAAATCTGTTGTGTGTCTTTATGATACATATCGGGAATGGTGGTTAGATACAAAAACTGACATCAAACGTTTTTTTCAAAGTATTGGAAGACTCCATGGTAAATATAAAACTAACACATTTTTAAATTGTAGAAAGAAATTTTTGGACTTACATTTTCTTGCGGCTAATGGTGATGTTTCAGTTCTTCCCATGTTACACTAGCCTTGCTTGTAGAGCAGAAAGCAGCTAACTAAAAGAAGCTACATTTTCTTATTAATTTAACACTTATATCTTAGCAGGAGTCAGCGTCTGTTGAGTTTAAGCAAACAGATACTTTATTAGAAGTAGAAGGGGCCTTATTTAGGGTTTAAAAACAAGAAAGAAAAGAAAGAAAGTCAGTGTGTGTGTGTGTTCTGTGCTAGGAAGGGTTCTGTATCAGTTTACTTTGCTAAACCAGTAGGAGGAGAGAGAGCTTAATTGGGGGTGTGGCTTAGACACTATAAAAGCAGGTGACTCAAATTACAACTTCCTGTTGCTAGCCTTTTTTCTTACTAATTGCCCTCCATCCCACCCACCCTAAGCCAGTTCTACTTTTATAGCCACTGGATTTGACTGTCAGCAGGAACTTCCTGTTTGGCAGTAGGAAGGGAAGGATCATAGAGAAACATTGGTTTTGTCAACCCTAAAGGAAAAAAGTAGCTCACTCTCCCCACTAGCTGCTGGTGGTCCGACACTGAGCAAGGAAGAAGGAGGCTACTGAAGAATATAGGAAGTTACTGTCCCAGAACAGGAAGGGTGAGAGTTGTAAGGAGAGGAGAGAGTAAGCATACAGAGAAACAGGAGAGGGGACACAAAATAAGACATGATAGGAGTGTTGCAGTGCAATGGCTGTGGGGCGGCAGTGTTCCGGGAGACATTCTGGAGGCTGCGATGCTGCCCTATTTGCAGGCACCTCTCTGATCTGAGGGAGGAGGTTGCCCATCTTCAGGCTGACCTGGCTAGGATCTGGAACCTCCTCCCCACCCAGGGACCACCAGGCCAATGCCACTACCTCAGAGGTTGCCAAGAAAGAGAGAGGCTGGACCAGGGTGGGCTCAGGGAGGAGAGGGTGGTGGAATAGAGTTGCATCCCTCCAGCTGTACCGCCCCACAATTCATTCCTCTTCTGGTGGATAGTGGTTCCTCTACAGAGGCACCTGCAGTGGAGACCAAGGAGGATGCTGGGAACCTTCACAAAGGAGACCCACAGGAGGGTGGCATGAGACCCCACAGGGGAAGGAAACAACTCCTGGTGGGGGACTCAATCATTAGGGGGTAGAAATGGGGAGGAAGGGGAGGTGGCAGGTGCCTGCCTGGCGCCATGGGCTTGGAGAGACAGGGAAGCGAATCTCAGGATCGTGCAAGCAGCTGCATGAGGGAGGGAGTTGGATGTCATTGTCCACCAGGGACAAATGACCTGGCTAGAATGGGATCAGAGCAGTGCAAGAGGAGTTTGTAGAATTGGGAGGGCCTTAGACAAGTAGTGCATACAGTAACCTTCGAGGTGCTGCCTGTCTATGGCAGGAGGATGCTAGGTACTCTCATCAGGAATTCAATGAATGGTTGAAAACTGTGTGGAGCTCAGGGTTTGGCTTCATTGGGGACTGGGGAGCCATTTGCAGGGATGCAGACCTATACTGGTGCAATGGTCTGCATCTGTCCGGGGAGGGGAGCCAGGATCCTGGTGAGAGGTTTAAATGCTTCATTGACAAGCATTTAAACTAGTCAAGGGGGAGGCACTGAAAAGGAGCAGGAAATCCCAGCCTCCCCCCACAAAGCACAGTAATTAGTGAGGTAAACACCAAGGCAGAGAAGTCATTAGGGAGCAGGACAGAAATAAATGTAAAAAAAGGCAAAGGCAGTAAGGACAGAAATGGGGCTAAAAGGGGTAAGGCCATCAAAAAGTGGAGGGTGATGAGTACCAATGCCCGTAGTCTGAGTAACAGGCTCGCTGAACTAGTAGCCTTGATGGAAGAAGGTTGCCTGGATATTGTGGCAGTCACAGAAATATGGTACACAGAGAACCATGACTGGGATGTCAACATACCAGGATACACAATCTACAGGAGGGACAGGGAGGGTAAAAGAGGAGGAGGAGGAGTAGCTCTTTATGTAAAGGAAGGGATCAAAGCAACAGAACTAAAGAGTAAACAGGGAGCAGATGAGACACTCTGGGTCACCCTGGAGACAGGAAATGGCACCACAATCTGCATGGGGGTTGTATACAGACTCCCATCTCAGGGGGAGGGAATGGACAAGGAAATGATAGAAGGCTTCCTTAGAATGGCAGAAAAAGGGGAGATATTGTTGATGGGGGACCTGAATATGCCAGATGTTAACTGGAGCACCTTTGCTGCCGGCACATCCAAGAGCAGGGTCATCTTGATGCCCTACAGGGGGCATGCCTCAGACAGCTTGTATTGGCACCCACTTGGGAGAGAGCAATCTTAGATCTGGTATTCTCAAATGGGGACGGAAAAAGAATCTCAGATTTAGAAGTGGCTAGCCATCTGGGAACAAGCGACCACCAAACAGTGTGGTTCACGATAAACACAGCCATACAATCAAGCCATACAAAAGCAAGAGCATTGGACTTTAGGAGGGCTGACTTTGGGAAAATGAGAGAGTGCCTCAGAAAAGCACTAGCAAACATGCAAGAAGGAGGGGTGGAGAAACAATGGGGAGTAATCAAAACAGCCATCACAGAGGCAACAAGCCTTTTTGTAAAGCAAATCAACAAAACACAACGAAGGAAAAAACTACTATGGTTCTCAAAAGAGGTGGCAGGGAAGGTTAAGGAGAAAAGGATAGCATTCAGGAAATATAAGGAAACACAGAAAGAGAAGGACAGAGAACTTTATCAGCTAAAGCAGAAAGAGGCTGGGAGGCAGTCAGAATAGCAAAGGCCCAAACCGAGGAAAGGATAGCCAACTCTGTTAAGAAGGGGATAAGACCTTTATAGGTACCTTTAGGAGTGAAGAAAGACCAAAGGAGGGATACTGAGGCTTAATAAAAGGAAGGGATGTGGGTAGAGGTGACAATGAAAAGCAGGGATACTGAACGAATATTTATGCTCAGTATTCACAATGGAAGAGGAGGGGGAGGTATCTAAACCAAACAAGAGAAACACTGTGAAGATGGGGGTCGAGACCAGTCCATTTACAGAAGAATGGGTTCTGAAAGAACTAATAAAATTGAAGGTTGACAAAGCAATGGGGCCTGATGGGATTCATCCAAGAATTCTAAAAGAACTAAGGGTAGAACTAATGACACCGCTGACTACTCTCTTTAACAAATTGTGGGAGGATGGGGTGGTACCTGAGGACTGGAGGAGGGCAGATGTGATTCCTCTTCACAAAAGTGGGAGCAGGATAGAGGTAGGAAACTACAGACCAGTTAGTTTGACTTCAGTGGTAGGTAAAATGATGGAATCACTTCTGAAGGAAAGAATTGTTGAGTACCTAGAGGCCAGTGGGGCACAGGACCCAAGGCAGCATGGATTCATGATGGGAAGGTCATGTCACATGAATCTAATAGATTTCTTTGACTGGGTGACCAAAGTAGTAGACCAGGGAGGGGCTGTGGACATGGCTTACCTAGATTTTAGCAGGGCATTTGATACAGTCCCACACAAAAGATTAATACACAAGTTAGCCAGCCTTGGAGTGGGTCCCAAGGTAGTAGCCTGGCTAGACAACAGGACACAAAAGGTAGTAGTAAATGGAGTCCACAGTGAAGAAAGGAGGGTTACTAGTGGGGTACCGCAGGGTTCAGTACTGGGACCGTCCTTTTAATGTCTTTATAAGTGACATTGCAGAGGAACTGAAGGAAAAGTATGTCTCTTTACAGATGACACAAAGATCTGCAACAGGGTTGATACACCAGATGGAGTGGAAAGGATGAGAAGGGACTTGGCAAGGTTGGAGGAATGGTCAAATGTATGGCAGCTCAGATTCAATTCAAAGAAGTGCAAGGTAATGCACCTGGGAAACAAAAACCCAGGGCAAGAGTACACAATGGGGGGTGAAATACTGACAACAGTAAAAATGGAAAGGGACCTGGGGGTAATTATATCAGATGACCTTAAGGTGGGCAAGCAATGTGAGAAGGCAGTAAGGAAGGCTGGGGGGATAGTGGGATGCATAGGGAGAGGCATCAATACTAGAAAACTGGAAGTTGTTATCCCTCTGTACAGACAGTTGGTGAGACCCCATCTGGAGTACTGTGTGCAGTTCTGGAGAACCCATCTCCGCAAAGACATAGACAGAGTGGAGGCTATCCAGAGGAGGGCAACCAAAATGGTGCAGGGTCTGCACCAGAAGACATATGAAGAAAGACTAAAGGAGCTTAATATGTATATCCTTGAGGAAAGAAGGGAGAGGGGACATGATAGAAACTTTCAAGTACCTCAAGGGAATCAACAAAGTCCAAGAGAGTGGTATCTTTCAGAAAAAGAGATGTGCAAGAACAAGGGGGCACAATTTGAAGATAGAGGGGATGGCTCAGAGGTAATGTGAGGAAGTATTTTTTCACAGAGAGGGTTGTGGTTGCATGGAACAGCCTTTCTGAGGAGGTCGTGGAGTCAAGAACAGTGGGGGAATTCAAGAATGCATGGGACAGACATAAGGCAGTCCTAGTGGGGGGTAGGAGGAAGTAAGCTGTTGGTTAATTAGGATCTGCAGCTTATCTGTTAGGTAGGAAAATGGGCAGACTAGGAGGGCCAAGCGGTTCTTATCTGCCGTCACAGTCTATGTTTCTATGTTACACAAAATTAGAGATCAAATGAATAAATTACAATATGATCATTCCAAGTCTTTGGATAATGAACGCTGGTTTGGGACTCAGGGTACTAAAGCCTTTCTGAATTCATTTCAATTTAGCACTGCTCAAAAACACCAGAAATACATGATGGGACTTACTGACCAGACAGGGAATTGGTGTACAGACCCCAGAGATATTATGCATATTGTTGACTTGCATGTCCAAACTCTTTTTGGTATCACTGAACCTTCACTTCACACACATGAATCTTGGTTGGGACAGTGTAATTTGCTGCAACTGTCGGATTCTGGGTCATCCATGTCGGTAGCACACATTACATCACTTGAGGTTTCTGCCGCTCTTTCACAAACAAGGGCAGGCACGGCTCCGGGAAATTGTGGTATCCCTTATGAAATATATAAAATAGTTTTTCAGCACTTATTGAAAGAATTTACTGAAGTTCTGAATGAAATATTAATGACGGGAGTATTGTCTGACAGTATGAATGAGGGTCTAGCAGTTTTCATGTACAAGAAAGGGGACAGAGGGGATTTGACAAACTGGAGACCTATAACTTTACTAAACATGGATTTTAAGTTGTTTACCAAGATATTAAATAATAGACTATTAAGTCAAGCACATTCCCTTTTACATTCTGCATAGATCTGTTCTATTCCTAATAGGAATATAACAGATAGTTTAATACTCTTGCATGAAATTTTTTACAGAGGAGCTATGGGAGAACTTACAGACTTGATTATAAGCTTGGACCAGACGAAAGCCTTTGATAATGTGAGACACGGGTATTTGTGGGATTGTTTAGCCAGGCATGGAATACCTCATACCTTTATTGAGTGGATTCAGACCTGTTATGCCAAAGCTACTGCACAAGCATACTGTAATGGCTGGTTAGGTACCATATGTCCCATATTACAGGGAGTTCATCAGGGATGTCCACTTAGTGCACTCTTGTATTTATTCTCAATAGATCCATTGATTAGGCATGTTAGCAGTGCCAGTGGCTCAGTAGGTAGCACACTCGCCTCCGAGGCCGGGAGATCAGAGGGCTGTGGGTTCAGTTCCCACATCTGGCACTTGGGTTAATATCCCAGTACTGACACTGTAGTGCAGCATGAGAGGGGTGCTTCACTTCTGAGGTGCCATCTTTCGGATGAGACGTTAAACCGAGGTCCCATCTGCCTGGATTGGTGGTAGTTCAGGTGGATGTTAAAGATCCCATGGCACTTATCGAAAAGAGTAGGGGAATTTCCCTGGTGTCCTGGCCAAATTTCCCTCATTCACTGAAAATACCACCAACAGCTTAATCTGGTTTAAGGTCAGTTGGCATTCATCTGTATCCCCCTTCCCTGGGTCGTGCCTGAAAATAGGCAGGATTTGTCTAGTGCACTTACCCGGTCAACAAAAACTAAATAAATAAATGTTTATGGTCATACTGACATACGGGGACTCTCTTTTTCAAGTACTGATCCTGAGGTTAAATGTATAGGTTATGCAGATTATTTGTGTTTTTTGATTGGAGATTTACCCTCTACACTTTGTTTAAAAAAAGTTTTGCAGGGTTTTTTGTTATTTACCGGAGCAAAAATTAACTATGACACATGAAATTGTATACTACTTAGGGTAGAGGACATTCAATTGACACAGGTCATAGGCATACCAGTGATTAAGGATACATGCAAAATTTTGGGCCTTTTGTTCGGGGCAGGAGACTTAGCATATTAAAAGTGGAAATATAAATTGCAAGAAGCACAAAATAAAATAAATCTATGGAATTCATGGAGGCTGTCTAAATTGAAATGGATTCAAATGGTTAAAACCTTTTTATTGCCCATATTTTTATTTTTGAGCACAGTTTTTAGTCTCCCTTCGACCCTGGAGACACAAATATATAGTTGTTTTTTTTTCTTGCATCTGGGGTAGTAGATTGAACCCCATAAAGAGATGTCTGCTATTTCAGGGAAAAAAAGCATGGTGGTTTAAAAATGCTGCATCCTATAGTTTTCTTTTTTACTATGTTTCTTTACACGAATTTAAAACCATTATTTACAGATAGAGACACTCAATGGAAACCATGGCTTCTGGATACTATAGATGAATTTTTTTTGTTATGGCCTGAATATGAGATAATCCCAAGGCAATGGTCTATAAATCACCTCCCACAATCGCTTAGATCATGCTTTGGGAAAATTAAACTGTGGGGTATTTCAAGGCACACTTTTCTACATCTTAGTAGGAAAGAATTGTATGCCCATATTTTACAAAAATATTTTCAAGATACTGCACCATTTGATTTCTACTAATCACAAACTAAACTTTCGATTGGCAATATGTTAACCTCTCCCTGGATACCACCCCACATGTGGGACGTAATGTGGTTATCCTTATATGGTAAATTAAATGTTCGTGCTAATTTGAAGCATAAGCCGATTACTGACTGTTATTGCCCTAGGGATACTTGTTCTGAAATAGTTGAAACCATAGAACATTTGTTTTTGGAATGTCCCTTTGTATTAGACTTTTGGAATCTTGTTAAGCTCAAATGGCCTACCTTTCCATTGTATCCCTCATCTTTAGAAATATTGTGTATAGGTATTCTGCCGTCAATCTCGATCAAATATGATAAGGTGACACTGTGGTTGATTTTGCTCTGTTTTAAGTTTTATATTTGGCATGTGAGGTGTCGAGTTACCATTCAACAGCAATACTTTACACAGGACGAACTGTTGTGTATGGTCGCTAATTCCATTTTTAGATTGAAAATACAAGACTATGACAACCTTTCTCTTTCCATTTGTAAATCTAGATAGATTGGATATAACATCAATTGTCTACCTTGGTCTGACCTACTGGAATGTTGTATTGTTTTTTTTTAGTTTCTTTTCGTTCTGTTCTATAAAAAATATATAATTCCGGACTTTACTGAATGTTACGTAATGAGAAGTGAGTATCCTCTTCGTACTTCTCAGATGTTTTAGTTCTGTTTTTGATCCATTTCTTTTTTTTGTGTAATATTTTTATTTGCTTTTTCCAACAAACTTCTACAAACAAATAGATGTATAGCTTATTCTGCTACTGTCCTCATACAATATATAAATCATCCTTTCCATTTCACCCCAAATCTTGCAATATGCAAATTTAAACATTTTAAACTAGGTTAAATAAACAGCACCCCAGTAGCATAGTCCATTTTCCATCCTAAAAAAAAAAAAAAAGAGGATTTTTATTTTTCCCCATATCCCCCAAACAAGTACAATTTGATCATGAAGATTATTAAAAACTATTTACAGATATCCACATCCACTCAGTTGTTCAAACAGAGACAGTTAATTATAGTCACATCTAAGTCACTCATTCATTATAGGTTGTAGGCACAATTTACTCTCCTTTCACGATACCTCTTCTTCAACAGATCCAACCTTCCACCATTCACATAGTGTTCCAGTTATTCGACTTGGGGGCTGGATTCAAATACCTAACATTTATTGCACTATTCCCCTTCATCAGAACAACCTAGCTTAGGGCCACTAGATCCTCCTGTGGTAAAGCCAAGAGGAGTGGGCCCCATATGATTCCGAACATCTCTGCTCTCTCCTGAAACTGATAGGCCCTTCTCTCCATAGCCAGAGCAGAGACTATCATTGCTTTCCAATGGTCAAGAGAGGGGTTTCTTGCTGAAATCCAAGTATTCAGGATACATTGCCTGGCAATTGCCAAGGCCACCCTCAGCCACTTCCTATGCAAACTCCATTCCTCTTCCTCCTCCCACTCAATTCCAAAAAGGAGCTCTATCGGTTGAAGGGAGACCCTGGCCTCTGTCTTCCCATTTAAGAACTCTACGATATCCCTCCAAAAGCTCTGTATCCGGGAACACTTCCAAACGCAGTGTATGTATGTACCCACCTCATTTTTACATCGGGGACATGTTTCTGGTATCTCTGGGCTGCTTTTATGGACCACTCACTGGGGTAAAAAGTCTATGGACAAACTTATAGGCCGACTCCTTATATCTGTTTGATAATAGTAGGCCCATGTGTGTTCCCAACATCAGCTCCCAATTTGGCTCTGAGATAGAGATCCCCAGGTCCCTCTCCCATAGTGCTCTCCTACCGAGGCTATCTTCTACCAGGGCCTCTCTAAGGATTCGCACGCCTGCCTATTACCCCTTAGGATTGTGCGGGCTCTACAAATTGTCAATTCCAAACTTTGCTGAGGCATAGTCTGCAGCCTGGTCCTCCCAGACTCTGTGAGAATCTCTAGCCTGCAGGAATCTAAACATGTGGTTACCAGGGATTCCCCTCCTTTCCCCTAACTCCTTTAGGGAGGAGATATGCAGACCATCATACAAATCCTTCACGCAATGTATACCTCTCTCATCCCACTCCTTAAATCCATGGTCCTCCAAACCAGGGAGAAAGAGAGGGTTACCACTCAGGGGTAGGAGCAACGTCTCCGCCTTACCATCACTTACCCTTGCCCTGATCTGTTCCCACCCCTCCAGGGTCCATATTACCAACGGGTTGGGATTCAAGTGATGCTGATATGCCCTTCTACCTCCCTTCCTCAGATAGGCTGAAAGCCTACCCTGCGCCCCCTCCCCTTCCAGGTCCAGCCAGCTTGCTGCCTCTGGGCGCGCCACCCAGTCTTTGATTACCCTCACCTGCGAGGCTAAAAAGTAACTTTTAACATCTGGGAAGCTTAATCCCCCTCCTCGCCCCAGTTTTAATCTTTGTAGGCTAATTCTGGGCTTCTTCCCCTGCCAGAGATAATCAGAAAACCCCTTCCAGTCTCTTCAGATCCTTTTAGTGAGGCCCATTGGGAGCATCTGTAGAAGATACAAAATTCTGGGAAGGATATTCATTTTATGATATTCATCCGCCTAGCCAGGACACAGGGTGTGCCCTCCACCTTTTCATATCTCTCCTTGCCTTCAATCATTGGTGTATGGTTTATCCTGTATAAATCAGCCAGAGATCTTCCAAACCTCCCCAGATATTGCAAAGACTTCTCCGCCTCCCGTAGCCCCCATTTCTGTAGGTCCACTAACTTCCCCCCTCCTAAACACATTACCTCCGATTTAGCTAGGTTTATTTTATAGCCAGAGAACAGTAGAAACCCTCGATCAGGTCCAGAACAGCAGGGAGGGAGTCTTCTATCTGACTCAAATATAAAATCATATCGTCAGCATATAAGGATAATTTATGCTGTCGCCCCCCCTTGATCCATTTCTAGTGATGAACTGTTGTGTTTTTCCATATAATTGGCCCATCTAAAATATGATTTCTAGTATGCTTCATACTTATTCTCAGGTTCTTTTCATTGTATTTAAAACTTTTCATTTCAGACTTTCTTAGTTTTTTCCTGATATGATGTATTACCTTTTTTATGTTTTTTTCTGTTTGTTTGTTGTTTGACTCTGTATGACATATTACTGATTGGTTTATATGTTCTTCTGTTGATATGAATAAAAAATTCCCCTACTTTTTTCGATAAGTGCCATGGGATCTTTAACATCCACCTGAACTACCACCAATCCAGGCAAATGGGACCTCGGTTTAATGTCTCATCCAAAAGACAGCACCTCAGAAGTGCAGTACCCCTCTCATGCTGCACTACAGTGTCAGTACTGGGATATTAACCCAAGTGCCAGATGTGGGAACTGAACCCACAGCCCTCTGATTTCTCAGTCTCAGAGGTGAGTGTGCTACTTACTGAGCCACTGACACTGCATATATGTACATGTGTATAGAGAGAGAGAGAGAGAGAGAGAGAGAGGTAATTGTACATGCAGAGGCAGCTCACAAAACAGAGGAAAGCCACAATTCAAGTCACAGTCTAAGAAGAATAACAAAGCACAGCAAAAGAATGAAAACAGAGAGAATCAGAGACAGACTCAGAAAATACAGAGCAACCTAATAAGGAAGTAACCTTTTTAAAAGAAGATTCGGACAAAACAGCAAACAGAGAAAAACCAAAAATGATAAGAGTAATAGATAAAGAGGCTCAGGAGTAGTGAAAAGAATTGGCAAAAATGAAACAGGAACAAACAGGCTGAACCTCCGCTTGGATAACAAAAGAAATAATCAATAAATCAAGTTTCAACTTCACAGATACACAAATCAGCATTTTGAAAAAAGGCCTAAACAGTGTGCAAATCCCTCAGGTAAACAGATTTGAAATACAGAAAGATCTCTTCAAATTATTCAGAAAAGTGCACCTTAAATATTATTTCACAAACAAACAACTGGAAGAACACAACACGGGAGGCTCCACGATTAATGATGAAACAGCTATGGCTAGTACTCACCTACAGAATTTACTTGAGAACCCAGAGACTGCACCATTACCTAGAGAAGATCTGGATTATTTTATGAACTCTACAGGATGTCTAACTTGTCATGGACATGGGAGACATGGAAGTACAATGGGAGCCAAGAACAAACCATGGAAACTCGAAATACACTTGACACAAGAAAGACAAGGACAATTTAAAAGTAAGTCACTCTTTTGTCCTGGAAATATGGATAACCCACATATTTAAGTATTTGAAAGGTCTGTTCAAGTGGATAGTGACAAGCTACTAGAATCCATATGAGTCATCCATAGCAACCTAACCAATGAGGAACTGGCAACTACAACAGGTTAAAGGAATTATCATTAAACCCTCTGATAAAGGGGATAACATAGTCCTTATGAATGAGATTAACTATGTTAAAGAGGCTTTACACCTTTACTCTTTGTGACAGGCTGTTCCACCTTTCTTGTGGTGAGGAGGGCAAATCTCACTTGCAATTTAGTAAATACTGAGGTAAGGAAGGTAAATGCTGTTATCATGTATGGTCTCATACAAAAAGGACCAGTCCGTGCAATGCACCACTATTCTGAATTGTTCAGGATCAAGGCTAGGAAACTTTCTAAACTGAATCGTTCTGGGGTAGATGTTAGTAGCTTTACTCACCATACACAAAATACAGACTAGTAATCACTTGTGGCGTCTGAAGCACACCAGAGCATCTGATCCTCTCTACTTTGGGAGTAAAGATCCAATCAGTTAAAGCCTGGCTTCTTCTATTATTAGGGACCAGAAGGAAAAGTATGTCTCATTGCAGACGACACAAAGATCTGCAACAGAGTTGATACACAAGGTGGGGTGGAAAGGATGAGAAGGGACTTGGCAAGGTTGGAGGAATGGTCAAATGTATGGCAGATTAGAGTCAATGCTAAGAAGTGCAAAGTAATGCATCTGGGAAACAAAAACCCAGGGGAAGAGTATACAGTGGGGGGTGAGATACTAACAATAAGAAAAATGGGAAGGGACCAAGGGGTTAGTCATATCAGATGACCTAAAGGTGAGCAAGCAATGTGAGAGGGCAGTAAGGAGGGCTGGGGGGATACTGGGATGCATAGGGAGAGGCATCACCAGTAGAAAACAAGAAGTTGTTATCCCTCTATACAGACAGCTGGTGAGACCCCATATGGTGTACTGCGTGCAGTTCTGGAGACCCAATCACTGCAAAGACATAGACAGGATGGAGGCAATCCAGAGGAGGGCAACTGAAATGGTGCAGTGTCTGCACCAGAAGACATATCAAGAGAGACTTAAGGAGCTTAATATGTACAGCCACGAGGAGAGGGGAGAGAGAGGGGGGACATGATAGAAACTTTCAAGTACTTCAAGGGAATCAACAAAGTCCAAGAGGGTAGAATCTTTCAGAAAAAGAGGTGCTCAAGAACAAGGGGGCACAATTTGAAGCTAAAGGGGGGACAGCTCAAAGGTAATGTGAGGAAGTATTTTTTCATGGAGAGGGTTGTGGATGCATGGAACAGCCTTCCTGAGGAGGTAGTGGAGTCAAAAACAATGGTGGAATTCAAGAATGCATGGGACAGGCATAAGGCAATTCTAGGGGGTGGAGGTAGGAAGAAGTAGGCTGTTGGTTACCTAGGATCTGCAGCTTATCCATTAGGTAGGGAAATGGGCAGACTGGGTGAACCTAGCGGTCCTTATCAGTCGTCAAATTCTATGTTTCTATGTAATAAGAGCACCTGGTGGGTTCTGTAATAATTTGAGACAGATTAAGCATATTGAGTAGTCCACTGTGAAAGAGGACTATATTAACCCAGTTTCATCTGGTAGCATTGTCAATATAGTGAACCAAATTGAGCAACTCAGAAATGAGCGCTTCAGTTTGGTTCCTTACGGGATCAGCAATCAGGAATGGATAGCAAGGGGAGGGACTAGCAAGGGAGGACAAAAAAAATGGTGAGGGGAGGGAATAGCAATGGAAGGGGGAGGAAGAGGGATGGGCTAAATGGGGACTTGGAGCATAATGCCACCAAGCTACCTGCCTAGCGTAGTGGGTAGGGACACCATTTGCAGTGCTGGTGGTCCTGGGTCCGGGACTGCATACAGGTACATTTTTTTTTTGCATGTGTTTTTTTTTTAAACTTATTGCTGTCATCAGTCGCTCTTCTTTCCTCCAGTGTCTGCCCCCCTTCGGAGATGATTATATAAGTATGAGGGTGAAGGGGGCTAGCCCCCCACATTAAACATTATGTGCGCTGACTTGGTGTTGGGCATTGATTGTGATGTGTTGAATTGGTTTTCAGCAGGGTGTAGTCGCTGTTTTGTGAGTCACGCAAAAATATTCACTGTTGTAACATGGAACCGTTTCATCCAGAATCAGATTCATTATAAGTTCAGGTGGTATCGGGTCCTGCATGCAGGCTGTTGATATTCTTGACTGGAACTGCACACACAACAAGGGTAATCTAGTGGGGTGTTTCTGGCTGAGTTAGTTCCTTTTCTTTCACATGACCCATTCTCTTATGTAAATTTCTTTCTGTTGAACAATTTTTCAACATACATCACATAACATATACATGGACTTGTGTGAATTCAGATATGAGGTATTTTCTTCCTAACAAAAATGCAGATCTAGTCAGTACATTGTATCACATAGCCATTTCCTGTCAATAAAGAACAATTTGAGTTAAGCACGTCTCAGGGTCTTATTTTACTGTCATTTGTAAGGTCTGTCAGTTCCATGCATAACTTATGGGTTTGTGGCCCACTAGTCATTTATAACGCATACAACACGTGGATCCACTAGAGCATTTAATCACTAACTACTTATTTTGGTTAAATGTGGGTGTACTGCTGGCTTATGGGCCAAGGACCTCCTTCCATCCACATATACTATGTATGGTGTTACTTACCCTCACCACAGTCTGGGTCTTGTGGGATGTTTTAGCTGTGTGCAGTGGGTGGGAGAGCATCGGGTTTATTATATGGTGTAGACATCATTCTATTTTGTCCTTTCAAATGTACCCCACTCCCCCATCTGAGTTCCCTTTACAGTGTATGTTTCCATCCTGCTTACCTCCCATCCTTAGGCCCCCTTTCTCCCTAGCTTTATTTCCTGGACAGGTATATCTTCTATGTGGCTGCACATCCCACAGCCATAGGCATTGTCTAAAGATGTCCAAGGTCTGTTGGATATTGTCCTTTTGAGCTCCTGCTTGTGTCTGTTGTAACCTGTTATACCTGATAACTGTTATGCATCTTACCACTTTCCAAAGTCCCTGTTGCTATAGAGAGAGACATGTATACAGTAACAAGTTAAAACTGAACATAATTTAACGCATAACCTATGCAGACCAGTTCACCATTATCTTTGTGATGTGTCTTCTTAGTTTTATTTGGCTTAGTTTCCTGGTTGGGAGTGGGTGTGTGCCTCTTGAGCCCTGGCATGTCCCATTTGGAAGGTGTTATTCTGCTGGGTGGTTCCCCACCACCTAGGGGCCCTAGCATAGCTTGTGTGGGCCCCTGTGGGCAATCCCATGAGTGCAATGTTTGTGTGGACATCTTTGGGGGAGCTGGTGTGGTACATCTATGAGGTTGACAGAGACAGCCAATAGTGGCACCAGTTTATTTATACAACTAGTATATACAGTATTCTGGGGTCCACCGTATATGTTTTCACATCCCTCCTGAAACTGCCCCCACCAGATTATGTTCATGCCCCCTGGTAGTGGTATGATTGCAGCTCTAGAATAGGCTCCCATAATCTATCTTATTCATCCCTTTCACATACTTAAAGTTTTCAATAATATTTCCAGTCTTTACCTTCTCTTCTCTAGTGTGTATCTATTTAGGCACCATGCATTTCTGCTTAAAGTTGAACCAGCATAATATTCTGTGGTGATTTGCATATGCAGCCCATGATGCTTTGCATTGTGGCGGCATGTGTGATTTTGTATCTATTTAGGCTGGCTAATTTCTTCTCTTATGGCCTTCCCTACTGATCAGTGATTATTTATGTGGCCCTTTTCTGGAAAGACTCAAGGAAACTTATGTAATTTTTTGAGGTATAGCTCCAGAACTGAATGTAGTACTCCAGATAGGGCCTTACTAATCTCCTGCAGAGGTGCTATACCACCTTCCTCATTTTGCTGGCAAGGTCCCTCACTATGCAACCAAGCATCCTATTGGCCTTTCCTATTGCCTAAGCAGACTATGCTGATGATCTGAGGTTATCACTAATGATTACCCCCAAATCCCTTTCTACATTGGTCAGACAGATTTCTACACCCCCTAGGCAATAGTTTGTTTTTGGGTTCCTTTTAGTTATATGCATCACCTTACATTTTTTTGGTGTTAAATTTTAGCTGCTTCAGCTTTGATCATCTTTCCAGTCTATTTAGATCTCCCTTCATATCCCTATCCCCTTTTCTGAGTCCACTCTACCACAGAGTTTAGAGCCATCTGCAAATATAGAAATGTTGCCATTTATCCCTTTACCTATGTCACAGATGATTACATTACCCTCTGGGTCCTCCCTCTCAACCAACAGCCCCCCCCTTCCCCAGGTCTCCTAGAGTTCTTACTAGCCTCCTATGTGGGACTGAGTTGAAAGCTTTGCTGAATGACTACATGACCTTTGTCCACTGCTTCCATCAAAAAGTATAAAAAATCGATCAGGTTTGCTTGACACAGACTTTTCCTTATAAAAACATGTTGGCGATTGCCCTGGTGCCTGTTTGCTTCTAGGTATTCTACAAGAACTGCCTTGAGAATAGACTCCTTGAGTTTACCTGCAATTGAGGTTAATCTAACCAGCCTATAATTTCCAGGATTCTGTTTGCTCCCTGATTTGTGGAGGGGGACTATGCTTGTTTTTCTCCAGTTACATGTGACAACTCCAGTATCCAGTGAAGATGTACAGTGGTTCTCCTAGCACATTGCTCAGTTCCTTCAGCACTCTAGGTGCAATCCATCTAGTCTGGGGGTCTTATGTACTCTGAGTGCTTTGAGTAACTTTGAAACCCTTGATAATGATATTTGTCCCATTTCTAGTTTATGCTGCATTCCTTTCCTGACCTTAACCTTGCAGTCTGTAACAGGGCTCACTGCTTAAGCCATGGAGACTGAGCAAATAAAGTTGTTAAGGATATCATCTACACTGTTAACCTCCTCCACATATTGTTCTCCATTTTTATGTTTGCTTGCATGCATGTGCAAGAAACATAGTGCCATCATCGGAGTTTTCAGAGGTGTGTCAGCCCTCTTCCAATTCAGTCAGTGTGTTTGCAGGCGTGGCCGCAGTTCTCCAATGCCTGCTGGAGCTGTCTATGACAGCTCCAAAATGCAGTGGCATACAGTTGAAAGGGGGAGCTACGCTTCAGTGAGCAGCGATCAGATATCGCCTGCTCATGCGCGCCCCCTACACACACACACACACACACACACACACACACACACAGGTTGCTGCTGCTGCTCCCCCTAGCGTATACACTGTTAGCAGCGGGTGCCCAATCCCCGTCGGCTGTGCTGCACCCAAACACAGTTTCATATGCCACGCTGGGTGCCCACCCCAGGCGTGGCCTACGTCATATAAGCCGACAGGGTGCCCAATCTCCCATCATCTCCACTGTGTCTCCCCCCCGTGTACAGGGTGCCATGCTGGGAGCCCACCCCAGTGTGGCAACAGATGCCATGGCTGATGGGGGTTCCAATCCCCCGTCGGCTCCACACTCCCCCAGCCATCCTTCTGCCATGCTGGGAACCCACCCCAGTGTGGCAAATGTCCCGCGTCGTCTTTTAAAACAAAAAAACCTGTAAAGAAAAAACGGTCCCTCGCAGTCTCCTGCCCCCCACAACCCACACTCCACCCACTGCGCATCCTGCCTCCCCATACCCCCCTCACCCCATACTTACCTCCGGAGTCCGCGCGATGATCTTCGGTGGACCGGGAACACGTCTGCACTCTTCAAAGCCGACCGCGAACTGAGGAAATGCCGGTCAGCTGTATAATGGGATAGATAGGGTTTTTTCAACTTTGTTGCGTATCTCAGGCATTTTTTGGAATTTTTGCACCAAATTTTCAACATGGGGTTTTTGGGACCCCTCCTCATGAATTCTTGCACTGTCATGGCGTTACTCGGGCCCGAAGGGTGATTTCGCAGCCACTGCGCGAAATCACCTTTCCAGAATGATTAATGAAATGACACTGCCAGTGTTCATAAGGTGGGCTCTCAAAAAGCCAATTTTGAAAATTTGGTGGAAACATTCCTAAAAATGACTGTTTTATGAGCGCGTTGCACAGTTCCTACGCATGCTCGTAAGTTTGCGAATTTTCAATATTTTCACACCAGATTTTCAACATTGCCATTTTACCACACCTTCTTATGAGCAGTACAGCTGTCATTTTTTACATCTCACCCAAAATGTGTTTCCGCCCATGTAGCGCACAATGGCGCAGTCGGTGTGCGAAATCAATGTACGGAACACATTAAGAAAATCACTGTGACACAGTTCATGAGCAGAGGTCTTAAAATGGCTATGTTGAAAATTTGGTGAAAAATTTCCTAAAATTACTGTTTTACGAGCATGCGTTGCGCAGTTCCTACGCACGCTCGTAAGTTTCCCGAAATTTCAATATTTTCACTCCAGATTTTCAACATTGCCATTTTACCACACCTCCTTATGAGCAGTACAGCTGTCATTTTTCACATCTCACCCAAAACGTGTTTCCACCCATGTAGTGCACAATGGCGCAGTCGGTGTGCGAAATCAATGTACAGGACACATTAAGAAAATCACAGTGACACTGTTCATGAGCAGAGGTCTTAAAATGGCTATGTTGAAAATTTGGTGAAAAATCCTAAAAATGACTGTTTTACGAGCGTGCGTTGCAGAGTTCCTACGCATGCTCGTAAGTTCGCAAATTTTCAATATTTTCACTCCAGATTTTCAACATTGCCATTTTACCACACCTCCTTATGAGCAGTACAGTTGTCATTTTTCACATCTCTCCCACAACGTGTTTCTGCCCATGTAGCGCACAATGTAGCAGCTCGTGTGCAAATCAATGTATGGGACACGTTAAGAAAGTCACAGTGACACTGGTCATGAGCAGAGGTCTTAAAATGGCTATGTTGAAAATCTGGTGAAAAAATTCCCAAAAATGACTGTTTTAGGAGCGCACGTTGTGCAGTTCCTGCGCATGCTGGCTAGTTTGCGAATTTGTAATATTTGCACACCAGATTTTCAACAGTGCCATTTTACTGCACTTCCTTATGAGCAGTACAGCTACCATTTTTCACATCTCGACCAAAATGTGTTTCTGCACATGTAGCGCACAATTGTACAGTTGGTGTGCGAAAACAATGTTTGGGACAGATTAAGAAAATCACAGTGACACTGGTAATGAGCAGAGGTCTTAAAATGGCTATGTTGAAAATTTGGTGACAAAACTCCATAAAATGACTGTGTTACGAGTGAGCATTGCGCAGTTTCCATGCACCCTCGTAAGTTCATGAATTTGTAATATTTTCAGTCCAGATTTTCACCAGAGGCATTTTTCCACACCTCCTTATGAACAGTACAGCTGTCATTTTCCACAACATGGCTGAAATGTGTTTTCACACTTTCAGCACAGAAATGCGTGGTCGCTGTGGGAAATCATTGTTTGGGACAGATAAAGAAAATCACACTGACACTGTTCATGATCAGAGGTCCCAAAATGCCTGTGTTAACAATCTGCTGTAAAAAAAATCCCCAAACTAGTTACATTACGGGTGTGTGTTGCACAGTTTCTACGCACGCCTGCGGACTTCACCATTTTTTTAAGATTATTAGAGCAGATTTTCAACATTGCAATTTTACACCTCCCATGAACAGTACCACTGTCATTTTCACATCCTGTTTGAATGTGTTTTTGCACCTGTGGTGCCAAATGCCATAGTCGCTAGTGCAAAAGCAGTTTTCGCTAACAAACTGATATTGCCACTGTTCATGAGGTGGGGTCACAAAAAAAATGTTGAAAATTTGGAGTGAAAATACCAACGAATGCCTGAGGTGTTAGGGTTTCCACCATAACGCTCCACCCCTGTAGAGAGAATGACAGGCATCAGGGGTGTGACATGGGATTCTTGCCTGTCATGCTCATACTATTCCACCCCACTCACACCCTGCAGCCAGTGAGAGGCATCAAGGTGTGCCTCGGCTCTTCAGGCCAAACTTCACTCCATTCTCCTATACGAACCCATCTCACCGTGTTCCTGATGGAATGGGTGTGCATAGGTCAAAGACCCCAGAGCACACCGTGACACTTGTCAGTGTCTGCAGGGTAGGGTGTGGTGAAATGGCATGGTCATTATGCCCGATGACCCAAAGGCACACCCCAATGCCTGTCACTCTCTGCAGGGTGGTGGTGGGGTTGGCTTCAGTTCAATACTTCGCTGCCATTCCTATTATGCAGCTCTGTAACTTCTACACTACCAATGCCAATGCCAGCAAGCAAACATTCGGCATTGACAAATGCTTGTTAAGTTTGCTTGCGTGCATGTGCAAGAAACATTATGTGGCAGCTTAGGAGACAAGCAGGTTTTGGAGATGCGGCACTGTGGTGGCCAGTGCTGCCATTGCATTTTTGAGCTTGGCCCTCTTTATCCAATGCAGTGGCGTGCTGCAGTGGATACTAGTTCAGCAAGCGGCCACCAAATTGAAATGAATTAGCAGCTGCAATGAGGGAGCGACCCGTCATTGCAGGGCGGTGCCTTGCCTGGTGTAACATTTCAATAAATATGACAGCGACTGTCGCCATCCGCCTCTCACAGTCTCCATGAAAGCCAATGGGGGTGCCCAATCCCTCTGTCAGCATGCCCCCTCCCCAGTTCATTTGTCGATGAGGGAGCCCAATCCCTGTCAGCATAATGTCCCCCCATTCATAGTGTGCCAAGGGGGGTACCCAATCCCCCTCAGGTCATGCACCCCCTCCAAACACAGACACATTGTATGTGTCCAATCCCCATTGGCTACAGGTGCCCCCCTGACAATCACCCAGGTGGCACACTGGGAGCCCACCCCAGTGTGCTCATTGTCCTTGTAAATGGAAAAACCATCCCCGCGATATATATTTTTTTAACCTGTAAAAAAACAGAAAATGTCCCTCGTTGTCTCCGGTGCCCTCTCCCCCAACCTGCACCCACCCTCTTTGCGCCCGACCTCCCCACACCCCCCTCACCCCATACTTACATCCGGAGCCCAGCACAATGATCTTCGGTGGAGCAGGAACACGTCTGTACTCTTCAAAGCATCCCAGAAAAAGGGTATTATCAAACACCAGGATGGATGGATTATTTTTTTCTCAGACCTATCCTTTGCCACTTGAACCTGTCGTAAGGCATTTCACGAGGTGAAACACAAACTACATGAGTTGGAAATCCCATTTTCTCTGGCATATCCAGCTTGTCTACATTTCATTGTGAGGAGAAGATAATACCAATTTAGTGAAACCAAAGAAGCAGGCATTTGTGTAGAAAATTTCATAGCCAAACAATGGTTTCCATTGGAAGATGAACTATCCAAGCTTGGGGGGGGGGGGTGAGGACTGAATTTGTGGCAATGGTCAGTTGTGGAGACCAAGGAATGCTTGACCAGGCTGGAAGACAAACTGTCATCCATTTCATCTGGCATCTCCTTCTCTGAGATCCTGCCAGTCTGGGAGAGGGGGGCAGATGGACAGAAGGTCAGAGAAGGGGAGATAGGAGAGCAAAACATGTGGCTCAAGGGCTGGTGCCAGGAAAAAGGACACAAATTTGTAGGTAACTGGAAACAGTTTTGGGAGCGAAAGTTCTTTAAATTTGATGGACTGCATCTGACTAAGGAGGGAATCAGTGCATTGGGGCAGAAGTTTGATGTCTTTGCAGAATATTTAAACTAGCAAATGGGGAGAGGGGTGCAGCACCCATAAATTGAATGGGAAGAACACCCCTCCCCCCATCAGCTAGTGATCAAACAGGAGTTCAGCATGTTTATAGTTCATTTGCATCATCAGGTAAGGAAAAAGGTCTGGCTCCCCATACTACGTGAAGGGGAAATGCCGGACCTCACCCAACAACTAACACACCGAAATCTGGCCAATGGAAAATCACATACACAAATGCCCGCGGTCTGGGAAACAAGATCCCAGATCTGCAGGCAACAATGGCAGGGACTAAACTGGACATAGTAGCCATTAACGAGACACGATTCACCAGTAACCACACTTGGGAGACTTCAGTACCTGGCTATGCACTGTTCAGAAGATACCGAGGAGCAAAAAAGGGGGGGAGGGTGGAGTGGCCTTTTATGTCAATGAAAATATCAAAGCTACAGAAATTCAGAATTCACATAAGGAGCCAGAAGAACTGTGGGTCACCCTGGAAACAGGAGATGGGACAGCCATACAAACTGGGGTTGTTTACAGGCCTCCAGACCAGGGGAAGGACATAGACACATTACTGTTAGAAGATATACAAAACATGACAGCTAAAGGGGAAGTTCTGATAATGGGAGACTTCAACATGCCAGATACAGATTGATCAATACCAGCAGGAACATCCACCAGAACAAGACACATGGTGGATTCCCTGCAGGGGGAGGGCCTCAAACAACTGGTACAACAACCCACAAGAGACAGGGCTATCCTAGATCTAGTATTGACTAACAGGGAAAGGATCACAGATCTCCAAGTAGAAGGTCACCTGGGGGCCAGTGACCATCACATGGTATGGTTCAATTTGGCCACTAGAACTAAATCATCCCATTCCAAGGCAAAAATATGGGACTTCAGGGAAGCTGACTTTGATAAGATGGCCAACAGAGTTAAGCTATCTGTGACAAGAAGAAATACAGATGAGGGAGTACAGACAAAGTGGGCAAGCATTAAGGATGCAATACTTGAAGCAACATCCCATTGTGTTAGAGAGGAAAGCAAGAGCAAAAGAAGGAGGAAACCACTTTGGTTCTCAAAAACAGTAGCAGAAAAGGTCAGAGCCAAAAGGCTGGCCTTCAGGAAATATAAGGGAACAAGCAGGACGAAGATAGGAAGGCATACCAAGCAGGGAAGGCAGTAAGGCAGGCAAAGACCCAAACCAAGGAAATACTAGCACGAACAGTAAAAGAAGGGGACAAGACTTTCTATAGATACATCAGAGAAAGGAGAAAGCTCAGAGGGGGTATTGCTAAGATCAAAGGAGATAAGGGGGAGTGTGTGGAGGAGGACCAAGGAAAAGCATCTATCCTAAATAGATACTTCTGCTCAGTATTTACTGAGGAGAAGGTAGGGCAGGGCCCAAAGCTCAGCACCATTGACACAAGGGAGGGAGGGAGGTGTGCACTAGTCCCTTCACAAAAGAAAGGGTCCTACAAGAGCTAGCTAAGCTCAGGGTGGACAAGGTAATGGGACCTGATGGCATACATCCCAGGGTACTAAAGGAACTAAGGGTGGAAATAGCAGAGCCATTATCAGAACTGTTTAGTGAGTCTCTGAGCACAGGAGAGGTCTCAGAAGAATGGAGAAGGGCTTATGTGATCCCACTCCACAAGAGTGGCAGCAGAGAGGAGGCAGGGAACTACAGACCAGTCAGTCTTACCTCAGTAATGGGCAAGATTATGGAGGCACTCCTTAAGGAAAAGATAGTGCAACAACTGGAATCCATAGGAGCACAGGATCCAAGACAGCATGAGTTTACAACAGGAAGGTCCTGTCAAGCTAATCTCTAGATTTCTTTGACTGGGTAACCAGAGTGGCGGACCAAGGGGGTGCAGTTGATGTCACTTACCTTGACTTCAGCAAAGCTTTCGATACTGTTCCACATAGAAGATTGATTAATAAGCTGGGTATACTCGGGGTCGGTCAGAAGTTGGTCAACTGGGTGGAAAACTGGTTGGCGGGCAGAAAACAGAGAGTGGTGGTAAACAGTATACAGTCAGAAGAGATGCAAGTCATAAGTGGGTACCTTAGGGATCATTCCTGGGACCAGTCCTCTTCAATATCATCATCAGTTACATTGCAGATGGACTGAAGGGTAAGGTTTGTCTGTTTGCAGATGACACCAAGATCTGTAACAGAGTGGATGATCCAGATGGGGTGGGCAGAATGGGAAGAGATCTGGATAAACTGGCAAAATGGTCAGAAGAGTGGCAACTGGGGTTTAACGCAAAGAAGTGCAAGTTCATGCACATAGGGAAGAAAAACCCTGAAGCCACCTATAGGTTGGGAGGGGAGTTGCTGGCAATCACAAGGAAAGAAAGAGACTTGGGCATCATCATCACAGATGACCTGAACTCATCCAAGCAGACCACTAAAGCAGTAGGTAAAGCTAGAGGGATGGTGGGGTGTATTAGTAGGGGTATTGCAAGTCGCAAGATGGAGGTAATAACCCCTCTTTACAAGACAGTGGTTGGGCCCCAACTGGAGTACTACGTGCAGTACTGGAGGCCGCACCTGCACAAAAACATTAACAAAATGGAGGCAGTCCAGAGAATGGCAACCAAAATGGTGCAGGGACTGCATCAAAAAACATATGAGGACAGATTAATGGAGCTCAATATGTATACTCTAGAGTAAAGGAGGGAGAGAGGTGATATGATCGAAACATTCAAACATCTTAAGAGCATTAAGGTGAAAGAGTCTAACATGTTTCAATATAAGAAAAATAGCAGGACAAGAGGACACAGCATGAGATTAGATGAAGGCTGATTAAGGAGTAATGTGAGGAAGTTCTTTTTCACAGAAAGGATGGTGGGTGCATGGAACGGCCTACCTCAGGAAGTGGTTGATATGAATACAGTGCAGGGCTTCAAACAGGTATGGGATAGGCATAAGGGAAGAATACAGGTTTGTATGAATAGGTAGATCATTGACAGAGAAAAGGCCTATGGCACATTCATAAGGTAGAAAAAATGGGCAGACTGGATGGGTCTTGTGGTCCTTATCTGCTGTCAACATCTATGTTTCCATGTTTCTGTGTACTCAGTCACTACCACATCTTAAGGTACCCCAATTCATCCTCAGCCTGAATTTAATCTCTCTGTTATCCTATGGTGAGTTGGACTAGGTAAGTATTTCTCCGTTACTGCCTAGGGTAAATGGGGATGTAGGGAGTGCATGGACTTTGAATTATTAGAGACTTTAGGCTCGTAGTTGCAGGCAGTTATAGGTTACGAAGTTCTTTAAATGCTGTTATCATTGCTTAGTGCAATAATTTTAAAAGTACAGACTTCAAAGTTCAATGTGTGAGTTTATTACTACATCCATTATTACTAAGTGTACTTTGCATATGCCTGAGGCATATTAAAATGGCGACTGCTCTTCATCCTTGAGTATCAGGCCATGCGAGGCTTGGCAGTTAGTGTGGAGGAGAGCAGCAAAATAACAATACTTTCTAAAAATGGTGGGGACTTAATGTGAGTGGAATAATTTGCCTGCGGGTGGCCGTTTCTTGGCATTGCCAATGATGCCATGTTGTTATTCCACAAGGAGAATCCTCTGGTGGGGGAATCTAACTATCCCATTGCCTTGGCAGGCTTCCCTTATAAACACTGTATCTTTAATATAGCTACCTCATATGTGCAGCAAGTGATATGTGCTATACAGTCCCTAGGTCGTCAAGACCTACAGGAGCTTAGGAATGATGATTTAAATCCTGCAAAAACTGAATCAATTTCAAAAGGACCTGTAGTTTAAGGTCAGTTGATAATTAACAATTGTTTAAAAATGATTTTCTTATAGTATAACAATGGGCACTGATCGCAAGCATGGCTACAATATAGTACTTGATTGTTGACTTTGTAACATTTTATGTTTATGCCCTCCCATGCTGTACCAATTGAGTGGATAGTTTTAAAACCTGCTTAATTGATGCTGTTTAATAGATATATTTTAATTGAACCTGCTCAGCAATGGTACATGCTATGTATTTCATAAAATGCTGTAAATAACGTCTAAAAAAAGATAGACATGTGACAGAATAGGAGAGGACATAATTTATCCTTGTTTTTAACTCTCTCTGAATAACAAATGGACAGAGTCTTATTCCAGTTCTGTCACATGCTGGCATAATGCTATCACCCCCATACAACTTCTGACCCATGGAAATACTTCTGTGAATTTCACAGATCATGACCTCGCCCCTATTTCCACTTCTAACCTGACCACCTGTGTAGACATAAGGGCAAAATGGGATACTGAGAGCTGGCTCAAGTTCCACAGTGGGCGCTGTGGGAGGCTCCACATGTACATAGGGGGCACTCTTATTTTTCTCGTTTCCTTTGAACGAGTGCCTCTACATCCCTTTATGAACTGAAGCCTCTAAGAGGAATGTACAGTAGGTGTGTGAGGTCACTTATAGTCTGAAAACCCAGTAAAAGCTCAAACAAGATGTTGGATTTCATCGTAGGTGCCAGCAGTCCAGAGATGTCTAAATTTTTCCTATCTTAACACTTAAGCTGCCAGAAGATTTAGAATGCACAGGTTTTTAGGACTTGTATATATGCCGGCAGCACATCAAGGGTTAAATCAAGGCAGCTGTCATATCATAGAACTTTGAGACAAAAACTGACATCACTGTTGGGTAATCTATAGTATGCATAACCACATACAGCTTGCCCAACAATGAAATCACATCCTGTCTCAAGCGCCTGTGACATGACTGGTGCTATGAGTAAAAATAGGATAGACTTAGACAGGGGCATCTCTAGACTGCTGGCACTGCATTTAAACTCAGTGCATAATCTGAAAGTGCTAATTTTCTTTTTAAATCATTTTTCTTCTTTTTTAACCTTTATATGCCAATCAGGTGCATACATTCTTGGTACACTACCGATGCATGCATACATACTTTTTTTCTTTTTTTTGCTGCTCCCCTCGGCTCCCCAGCTCATCTCTCCTTCAGACCAGCCTAGGCCCCACAAATACACTCACCCCATCCCCTCCACCTCAAATTGCAGCTGCCCCAAAGGTAGCCTGGTGTCACCCTTCACCGGATGGGTCCCTCTCCTCCGAGGGGGAAGGTGTCGGGAGGACAACCAGTGCACTCTCTATTCGGACCCTGGGTGCTGCTGAGGTGGTACTGGTGACCCAGGGCTTCCTTGGCAGTGGGAGGCTGGCAGACATAATCTGGCCTGTCAGGAAGTGGTTGTCCCCATTTTTTTCTCCTGAGTGGTGTAGTGTGCCACAGACGTCAAGGTATATGCCAACATCCACCACACCCCTATGTTCAGTGGGGTTCACTAAAATGCTGTGCTCCCGGCCTCAGCCAGGAGTCAGAACACACCAAGCTGCATCCCACCCTCCCCCCTGAGAAGGTGGGCAGTCATTGGGTGCTTGAGCCTTCTCCCACCCGGCTCACTCTCCAGCAACCCGCGTCCGTTCCCGAACCTGGGTCGCCAGTGTCGCAAGCGGAAATCCAACTGCTGCGCCGATGGGCCGGTTCATACATACTTTTAATGTTGCAACCAGATCAGTTCCCCCTACTGTTTTCTCCTGAGCTCCCACTCCCCTCATCAGGGCCTCATTGACCAGCCCACAAGATGCTGGCCACCAAAGAGCAGCCATGGTCAACAACAGTGGAGTGGAGGTTGTGAGGCTCATCACAGCATCTGGGGTGGGTGGGGTAGCTGCTTCATCATACTTGGAGTGATTAGATCTTTTTCCCTGTCTTCACCTGGCCTCCCACCTCCCCTGGCTACAGCCAATGCTGTATGCCACACCATCCTATTAGTGGTGGCATCTGATGTTCTGTGGTCATCCATGACATCAATTCTGCTACCACTTCCCTCCACAGAAGGTGCTCTAAGACACTGCCCTCCCTGCAGAATCCAAGTGCGATGTCTCCACATCATGCCTGAGGTCCCACTTGCCCTGGGCAAGGGAGTCAGGAATGGGACTCAGTCCTGAGTCTACCACATGGCGGTGCAATGTGCCACTTGCCAGCACTACCTGGCTAGGCCTGAGACTTCTTTTCATGGCCTTCCAGCCTTTGATGGTCCCTACATGCCTATATTCCCTTTAGTTTAGAGGAAATATTCTTCCATTAGAAAAGGGACAATGTCAACCCTTTTGCATCATATTATTTCTAATTGAAACTCCACTTTTTATAATTGCTTCCCTTCTTTAAAGTTCAATGGTATTACTGGTTGTCTTACTGTATCTGCTTCCTTTCTTAGCAGAACCGAAATACATGCTAATGGTTTAATTATATCCAACCTTGTTTTGTTTCAGCCCTTGATCTACTCTTTATTGTATACTTCCTGAACATTAGGAACACCTCAAACAGTGCAGCCACTCATTATGAAAATAGTCTCCTTTCTACCCATTGCATCATGGACCACCTTGAAAATGAGTTTGCTCAATGGTGTTTATGCCTGGTTAAATAAAGTGATTGATTGATAAATAAAGTGATTGATTGATTGATTGATGAGCGGGTTGACTGTGTTGGGGGTGTTCCTAAGTCCAGGAACGATGCAGTGGGAATTGCTCAAGGACTATAAACGAACATGTTTTTGTGCTGAAACACCAGTATGGTAGGCAGTCTGTTTTTCACTTTTAAAAAGACACAAGCGTTTGTAAATACCAAAAGTTTGCTTGCTTGTATTTGCAGTTAAAGTGTTTGATATTAATAGTGCAAAGGTGATAATTAACAAACTAATAACACAAGTTATAATGAATTGTCATGATTGGGAAATTAAGAGCTTCACAAATAATGTTATCATTATCTTAGACTGTGACCCTGAATTTTCGAAATACTAGTTTTTTTTTATACCCCGGCATATGAACATGACAGGGGTCATTCATGAAATGTAACCCAAAACATTGTTTTATGGAATGACTGCAGTAGCAGGTTTTGGAGGGTGATTCGATAACGACACCTGCCATGTTCATTAGATGGGGGTAAAAAGCATGAACATGTTGAAAATGTGGGTTCATAAGTAAAAATAGTGCAATGTTATGAGTAAACATTGAAAAATGTCAACATTTGTTCATAACTTTTTTTTATTTTTGCTTGCGTGCATGCGCAAGAAACATTATGTGACAGCTTAGGAGAGAAGCGGGGTTGTGGAGGTGTGGCACTGTGGCGGCCAATGCCAGCACTGCATTTGTGGGCTTGGCAGTGTTCAGCCAGGGCAGCCCCACTGTTCTGATGACAGTGGGTCTCCAGAAGTGCCATCAACTTGAAACAATTTGGCCGCTGCAATCAGGGGACGCTTCGTCATTGCAATGTCAGCCATTCATCTTTGTGTTGGGTCTGAATAGTGTAGACTGCAAGCTGACATTGCAATGCTGGGGCGGTCCCTGTTTGTTGCGCCAAATGGTTATGATCCATGACTGAATTATTTATTTTTCTAATTTCTTTCTCCCACCCTGCTGTGTGACTGCGTGGCTGCTGACAGGCTGAATTGCTCCCCCAAAAAAGCACCACAGTGGTTCCCACCCCAGCTCCCTACCTCAGCGAATGAGCCTCTCGGCTCTGGTTTCATCTCTGCAGACCACACACCAGTCATGTAGCCTAGCCACCTTAATGCGTGTAAAGTCTCACACCACCTATGGTGCAGTGCTCGCAGTAGTTCCACAGCTGTATAACCCCGCAGACACACAGTGCCTTTACTCTGCCACTGTGCCCTTACCTGCCGTGGAAGGCATGTACAGCTGTGCTGCCTATGAATGAACTCCAATGCCTCTGGTTTCCTTGACTGCTATCCCCCCCCCCCGTGGCCCCTGCCAGGCTCCTGCCCTGACCCGCCAATTGCCCTGCATCAGAATAAAGCTGACACGGAGGGCTGCGCATGCTGTGACTTTGTCACTGGTGCCTGCTCACGCTCAGGCTGCTGATGCTCTGCTTCTGTTGCCCTCCGTCACACTGCCTGCCTCATCGCCGGAGTCACGGGTCTCTTCCCGATGATGCTGTACTCCACTTATGGCCCGACTGGTTTTATTAGGGGATAGGTGCTTTACACTGCAGAGTAACATTCAGTACAACAATGGTAGATCCCACAGGTACATGGAGTTCGTCTCTGCTTTTTTTTTTTTACCATGGCTATTTTCTGTCCTGGAAAGCATAGGTGTTGGAAATGAGAGGGCGAGAGGGGTGGCAGCCGCCCACTTTTTGGGGGCCAGTATGAATTGCCCCTTTCATTAATTCAAGTGGCTGCAGCCTGCTGAATGAATTCCCTCATTGTGTGACAGCTTGCAGTGCCTTGAATTTGTCGCCTCCCTGCCCTGTCACTAACAAAAGAAACAGCTGCTTTGTAAATGCCTCCTTGCAAAGTTGTAAAGTACAGTCATTATTATAACGACTCTGCTTTACAACTCAGGAACTGTCTCTAACACTTCTTCAAAGCAACCCAGCAGATGTTCACACCTCTTGTCTCCTATTTGTTTTGGGAGTCTCTGGGTCAGGAGACTTAAGCACCCCCATAGCCTAGCTAGTCAGCCCAGTAAGGCAGATGAGATAATCGTCAAGATAACACTTAAAATTAAATGGATCTGTTGTGCCTCCACTGTGCTGGTGCCTCCATTCAATTATTGGATTATTTATTTATTTAAAAGGCCCACAGAAGTTCTGAGCCCTCCCTGGGCCCCAAGAACAAAGCCAGGTTACTGCAAGCCAAGGAGGGTAATGGGTATAAAGGTAGGAACCACCACAACATGACCGATCCAATTTCCTCCTGACTCCTGCTTCCTGTAATAACCTGGCTTTGCCTTGTTGTTGTGGCCATTGGGGTTGAGAGAGTGAGTGGTGGTTGCTGATTTCATTCAGATTTGTGTTGGTGGAGACGGAGTGAAGATGACAGGACCAGACCCAGAGAATTGCTGTCTGGAGCTGCTCTTGCTTGCAGTGCGCCACTTAGTGTTCTGAAAATCTCCAGTCGAGATTGACTCTGTTTGAAACCCTTTCATTAATTTGTTTTATTTATTTATTTTTTAAGGCAAGTTAAATTTAATTTGAAGAGCTCTGACTCAGAGCTTAGCTTGAAATAAAATAACATCCCTGGTGGTGACGGTCCAATTCCAAAGTGCCGACCCTGTGGTAACTCAGTTCACTGTCTGGTGTCCGTTAATTAAATTAAGTTCTCTCACTACTGGTTTAGTTGGAATGCTGTCTGGTTCTTTATTCTGTAAGTTGCCCACCTGCCAGCGCCTGCTTGTTTGCCATTACCAACTTGCTCCAATAGTAGCTTGCCACCAGTCCGTTTGCAACTTGCCTTGCACCCCCTGGCATTGCCCAGCCCCATTCAAAAAAGTCCAGTGCGGTGCCAGTGTGCCACTGTCCTCTCCTTCTCCAGTTGGTGTGTGTTTGCAACTTTGTTAGTAGTATATCGGGCGATGCGGTCCTCCTCCTGCCTCCTTATCATGGGTATTGGTTGGGCGGTCAGGTCGCTGCTGGACATAAGAAGAATCAGGACTCGACAAGGAAGAACATTCCAATAGGCTGTAACTGGTCTGGACCTGTCCTGCTGGCTGTACTGCTACTAGTATTTACAGGTAAAAAAAAAAGTTAAAGCTATGTTCTTAAAACTCTCCTTCCTTGGCTTAGAAGATATTGTTCACTAATTTAGGGTATGGGGCTGCAGATAACCAATTAACATTTATTTTAAATTGCTGTACTGAAGATAATGTATTTTCAATGAAGCTGTGTATTTTTTACAAGAGCTGTGAATTTATTGAGTTATAAATTTACTGAGAGTAAAGAAACAAGTTAACAAAGGGAGCTGTGTATTTCTTACCAGAGATGTGAACTTACTGAGTTGTGAATTTAAATTATTTTACTGAGAGTAAAAAAAAAGGTATAAAAGTCTATAGAACTATAATCATAGGGTGGTAAGGAAAATTGACATTATTTTAGCCATTTTATTGTGACAAGCTCCAGAGTCCCATCATGAGATCAAGTATTAATTAAGGGCCCAAAGCACAATTAGGGAGGGCTAGGATTAAATCTGCAGAGACAGTATATCTTAAACCATCCTGGGAATTGTCTAGGCAATGCATAGTATTGCCCACTATTGGTGTGTAAGTTCTGAAGTGGCAAAAGTGCTCAAGGGCAGTGTGTGTTTAATTGTTGCTTTTGCTAGCTTGACGAGGACAGGGAATGATTTCTAATCTGCAGCTGTTAATGATGTTCCCATTTGTAGAAATGATACCCATGAGCCTAAATGATCCATATATAACTGTGCCTGCACAAAAAATGATGTGAAAAACTACATTTTGCATTGTTTTGTTTTTATGGGCAGCATTCTGTTACAGTTCTCTTCATGGAACTGGTGATCTGGAATTTTAACTATGTCATGGTTTGAACACAGAACTCTAGACATGGTTCTGATAGGACAATAGCTCAAGTTTAGCATTCTGTACTCAAATAATGACATAGTAAAAACTCCAAATTACTGGTTCCTTGAAGGAATTTGTGCAGAATGTTGTCCATAAAAAGGAAACAACTGAAAACACAATTTTTCACATCAGTGGTTATTCAGGTACAGTTCAGTATGGCTCATTTGGAGGCAAGTCTTTCATTTCTGTTAGTAGTAACATTATTAACAGCTGCTAATTAGCACAGATTTCCTGTCCCCTTTAACGCTCCTAATATTCTACTGATGTTTCATACTTTATTTGGATATATGGTTGAAGAATTAATAATTAAAAAAAAAAATTCTGTAAAACTTTTAATGACCTGAATGATCTTAACAATACAACCCGATGATGAGGATGATGATACAGGTAAAAAAAGACATTTGATCAGATGAACTAGTATGTATGTTAAGATTAACTTAAGAATGACTGTGACATGGCCTACCAGAAAGCAACAGTCATGAGGAAACCAGGGAACATAAAGAATAATAATAAAAAAAATAGACAAATACATACTTGTGCCCTGTTCTGCAGTCGCTGTCATGATTAACACCCACTAATAGTGGTACCAAAATTGGAAATACACAGAGCTGAGACTGAGCTCTTTTCCTTTAGAGAGTTTTTATTCATCTTTTGAACTGATTATTAAATCCTTCTATTCACTACATGACATAAGTTACAATTAGTCTATCTAAAGTAGCAGGATTGCTTTCTATTTATTACTCATTTAAGTTTACCCTTATTTGTACATTGGAGCCCAGCAAATTTGAAAAAGATCTCTGCACCAATGGAGGATGTATTCTTTAAAGGAGTAACATTGACACTCTGGGAACATAAAAGCTTGTGATGCAATATTTTAACATGCCAGTAGTGGATAACAGGATTTAATAATATGTTAATTCAATAGTTGAATAAAAACTCAGTAAGAGAAAACAGCCCTATGTTTCCAATTTTGGTGCTGGTGTTCAAACCCAGGTGAAGTGGAGTAGTGTAGAGTAGTATCAGGCACCTGTTTCTTCGTATGATACAAGGCTGCCTTGACTGTGAACACATTTTGTGCACTTTAGTGAAGGACTTGGGAGCTGGGGTAATATATATATTTTTTTTTCTTGCATTGTTTCTACTCCTTGGTCCCCAGTCAACTACCATCCTCATCCACCTGTCCAGTCCCGTACACTGAGATCAGGCCACTACCCCCCCTACCCCCATGGATTATTCCCATGGCGGGGTGGTGAGGAGCCCTGTGGCTTGGCTCGACTCACCTTCACAGGATCCAGTGTGGGGCGCACCATTCGAGGTCGGGGCCTGCGGCAGGTGGACAGCTCATCAATGTGACCGGGACCAGATTTTTTCCTCCTCCATTTTCGTCCTTGCATGAGGAGTGTGCAATGGCACCCATGGAAGGAGCGTGCACATGTCCACGCGCACTCCTCCCCGATGCCTGCCCCATCAAGCCCCCTTCTGTAGAGTAGCGGTGCTATATCCCCCAGCCTCCACTAGTGGACACCCTTGCGCCAACTACTGGAATCCCTTCCCCCTGGAGAGGGAGAGCAGTCTGTCAGATGCTCAGTCCCTCTCCTCCTCCTCTGCCAACCCCTGGTTATCCGTGCTTGTTCCCAAACACAGGTCACCGGCGTGGTGCGAGGTAAGGCGACCAGTGCCTCAGCCCTCAGTGCCACCGGGCTGGAGGGGGTAATATTTTTACTTGTTGATATACAGCAGTAACAGTCAGTGACAGGGAAGGAGCAGGAGATGGCAAGAGAGAGGGGTGAATAACAGGAGGAAGAACTGGGAAGAATAAGCAAGTTAGTGTTAAAATCAAAACAAAGACAAGGAAGGGTTTATTAATTAATTCATTTATAGATTAAGGCTACAATAACATTTTATCATACAATCAACCACAGATGTGTAAAGAGTTCCTTACAACTAACACCTAAGATCCTTTATTGGTTAATGGTGTGCTGTGCTGAATATGAAATATAAAGCATAGTTGAAATAGGTATTCATTTATACCAAAAATGTGACCAGGTGTGCACACTATCTGAGGTGATGATATCAGACTGTTTCCTGGAATGTGCTGGGGAAAAAGGAGTCAGATGCATGTATGATAACTGGCGACCCCCATTATCAACCCATTTTCACATACTGTAAAAAGTCGTATCAACCTGCAGGTTGATTTGAAAAACTTGTATCAACCCATGGTTTGATATGGCTTTTACAGTCTCATGCCAAGTTGTCTGTAGCAGGCCAGCTGAATAAAACAGTCTGAGGCAGCATGAGACGGTTCTTCACCCATAGATCCTGACTGACAGCATAACCCTCAGTTCAAAAGAAGAAACATACAGAGCCGAGTCACAAAGTGTAAAAATTGTACTTTCCTCACTACCCCTTACTGTTTCCACAGGCTGCCTGAACTTTTACCTCGGTGTCACAGCAACTGGGATGACCATGACCCATCTAGATGACAAATCAACAATGCTGCAGACAGATGCGAAGGACTTTGGCAAACTTGTTTATTTAACCTACTAAATAAAATGTTTTTTAGTCTTTTTTTTTAACTTCATTGCTGCAATTGATGATTGTTAAACCATCCACTTTTCCCAACTCAAACCGATGACCCATAAGGACCTGAAGTTGACTGTGTTATTGTTCTTTTGCACCAGTTATTATAAACAAGCATTTGTCATTGCCAAATGTTGATTGCGTTGGTCTGTTGAGCTCACTCATTGCCCCTCTGTCACTTGTTCAGTCTGTTTCTCCTGGTGCTGCAGGCTGCTCTTTTGTACTGGGCTTCTGCCTGCATTGGCACCTTTGTCTGCCCACTAAGAAATCCACAGCTGTCCCGACAGAGCTCCATTGAGGTGGCTCACCCCCTCTCTCACTTGCTCATTCTGTTTCTCCTGGTGCTGCAGGCTGCCCTTTTGTACTGGGCTCCTGCCTCTGTTGGTGGCTTTTTCTGCCCACAAAGAAATCTGCAGCAGTCCCGACACAGGTCTGTTGAGCCTGCTCACTCCCCCTCTCTCACTCACTCGTTCCGTTTCTGCCGGTGCTGCAGGCTTGCCTTTTGTACTGGGCTCCTGTCTGCGTTGCCACCTTTTTCTGCCAACAATGAAATCTGCAGCTGTCCTGACAGAGCTCCGTTGAGGTCACTCACCCCCTCTCACTCACTCATTCTATTTTTCCTGGCGCTGGAGGCTGCCATTTTGTACTGGGCTCCTGCCTCTGTTGGCGCCTTTTTCTGCCCACAAAGAAATCTGCAGCAGTCCTGACAAAGCTACGGTTGAGCTCTCTCACTCCCTTCTCTCACTCACTCATTCCGTTTCTGCCGGGCGCTGCAGGCTACCTGTTCTATGGGCTCCTGCCTGCATTGCCGCCTTTCTTCTGCCCACAAAGAAATTTGCAGCAGTTACAATAGAGTCCGCTGAGCTCGCTCCCTCCCCCCTCTCTCACTTGCTTGTTCTGTGTCTCCCACTGCTGCAGGCTGCCCTTTTGTACTGGGCTCCTGCCTGCGTTGTCGGCTTTTTCTGGCTGCAAAGAAATCTGAAGCAGTCCCGACACAGCTCCATTGAGCTCACTCACTCCCCCTCTCTTACTCATTCATTCTGTTTCTGCCAGCGCTGCAAGCTGGCCTTTTGTACTGGGCTCCTGCCTGCATTGCCACCTTTTTCTGCCCACAAAGAAATCCGCAGCAGTCACGATAGAGCTCCGTTGAGCTCACTCACTACCGCTCTGTCACTCGCTCGTTCTGTTTCTCTTGGCGCTGCAGGCTGCGCTTTTGTATGGGGCTCCTGGCTGCATTGGCACCTTTGTCTGTCCACAAAGAAATCTGAAGCTGTCCTGACAGAGCTCTGTTGAGGTTGCTCAGTCTCCCTCTCTCACGTGCTCATTCTGTTTGTCCTGGTGCTGCAAGCTGCCCTTTTGTACAGGGCTCCTGCCTGCATTGGTGCTTTTTTCTGACCACAAAGAAATCCACAGCAGTCCTGACAGAGCCCTGTTGAGCTCACTCAGTCCCCCTGTCTCACCCGCTCATACTGTTTCTCCCACCACTGCAGGCTAGCCTTTTGTACTGGGCCCCTGCCTGCATTGACGCCTTGTTCTGCCCAGAAAGAAATCCGTAGCAGTCCTGACAGTGCTCCGGTGAGTTCACTCACTCCCCCTCCCTCACTCACTCTCTTGTTCTGTTTCTCCCAGTGCTGCAGGCTACTCTTTTGTACTGGGATCTTGCATTGGGGCCTTTTTCTGCCCACAAACAAATCCGCAGCAGTACTGACAGAGCTCAGTTGAGCTTGGTCACTCCCCCCTCTCACTCACTTGGTCTTAATCTGTCCCAAACACTGATTTCCCACAGCAACCGTGCTATTCTCCGGCAGGAGTGCAAAAACATATTTTAGCCAGGATGTAAAAAATGACAGCTGTACTGTTCATAAGGATGTGTGAAAAAATGCCACTGTTGAAAATGTGGCGTGAAAATATTACAAATTTGCGAAGTTACAAGGGTGTGTGGAAACAGTTCGACGCACGCTTGTAACACAGTCATGTTATGGAGTTTCATCACCAAATTTTCAACATAGGGATTTTAGGACCTCTGCTCATGAACAGTGCCACTGTCATTTTCTTAATCTGTCCCGAACACTGATTTCCCACAGTGACCGCATTATTCTGTGCTGGAACTGTGAAAACACATTTCAGCCAGCATGTGAAAAATGACAGCTGTACTGCTCATAAGGAGGTGTGAAAAAATGCCACTGTTGAAAATCTGGCGTGACAATATTACAAATCTGCAAAGTTAAAAGGGTGCGTGGAAAGTGTGCAACGCATACTTGTAACACAGTCATTTGATGGGCTATTATCACCAAA
Source organism: Neoceratodus forsteri (assembly GCA_016271365.2). NCBI lineage: Eukaryota > Metazoa > Chordata > Ceratodontiformes > Ceratodontidae > Neoceratodus > Neoceratodus forsteri. The sequence continues at coordinate 306,446,826 of CM028136.1, forward strand.
TTTTCAACATAGGCATTTTAGGATCTCTGCTCATGAACAGTATCACTGTCATTTTCTTAATCTGCCCTGAACAGTGATTTCTCACAGTGACCGCTCTATTCTGCGCTGGAAGTACGAAAACACATTTTGGCCAGGATGGAAAAAATGACAGCTATACTGCTCATAAGTAGGTGTAGGAAAATGGCAATGCTGAAAATCTGGAGTGAAAATATTATAAATTCGCGAAGTTATGAGCATGCATGCAAACTGCTCAACGCACGCTTAACACAGTCATTTTATGGAGTATCATCACCAAATTTTCAATATAGGCATTTTAGGACCTCTACTCATGAACAGTGTCACTGTCATTTTCTTAATCTGTCCCAAACACTGATTTCCCACAGCAACCACGCTATTCTGCGCCAGAAGTGCGAAAACACATTTCGGCCAGGAAGTGAACAATGACAGCTATACTGTTCACAAGGAGGTATGAAAAAATGGCAATGTTGAAAATATGGCTTGAAAATATTGCAGATTCAAGAAGTTATGAGCTTACGTAGCAACTGCACAACGGACATTTGTAAAACAGTCATTTTTTTGATTTTTCCAGCAAATTTACAACGTAGGCTTTTTGAGAGCCCACCTCATGAACACTGGCACTGTTGTTTCATTAATTGGCCCCGAAAGGTGATTCCGCGCAGTGACCTCGAAATCACCTTTTGGAGCCGAATAATGCCATGACAGTGTCAGAATTTATGAGGAGGGGTCCCAAAAACCCCATGTTGAAAATTTGGTGCCAAAATTCAAAAAAATGACTGAGATATGCATTAAAGTTGGAAAAAGACATTTATTCCATTATACAGCTTACCAGCATTTCCTCAGTTCGCGGTCGGCTTTGAAGAGTGCAAGCGTATTCCAGTCCACGAAGATCGTAGCGCCAAGCTCCGGAGGTAAGTATGGGGTGAGGGGGGATGTGGGGAGGCAGGGTGTGCAGTGGGTGGGCACGGGTTGCAGGAGGGGGGCAGGGAAACCGCCAAGGGACAGTTTCCTTTTTTACAGGTTAAAAAAAAAAAGACATCGTGGGACCGTTTTTGTATTTTACAAGGGCATGTGGCACACTGGGGTGGGCTCCCAACGTGCCACCAGAGTCTTTCTTTTGGGGGTGATCAGCTGTAGCAGACGGGGGATTGGGCACCCCTATCGGCACACAACAAAAGGGGGGGTGGTTACATTATGCTGACGGGGATTGGGCACCCCCATAGGCACACAACAAAGGGGGTGACATTATGCTGATGGGGATTGGGCACCCGTCGGCCAGACAATAAAAGTGAGGGTTACATAATGCCAATGGGGAGTGGGTTCCCCGTCGGCAACATAAACATTGGGGCACTGAAGCCGGCGGGATCAGGGCCCCGTCGGCAAATAAACACAGTTGGGGGGGTTAATATTGTTTGTGAACACGGTGGCAAGCCACCGCCATGTTCTCAAACAATATCAGTATGTCAAGATCCCGCCCTGCAATGACGGGTCGCTCCCTCATTGCAGTGAATGGCTGACACTGCAGTGACGAGGCAGCCCCTGATTGCAGTGGCTAAATTTTTACAAGTTGGTGGCACGCTGGTTGAACAAGTGTCAGCAGCAGTGTGCCACGGCATTGGGGAAAGTGGGCCAAGCCTTTAAAGGCTGTGGGGGCATTGGCCACAACAGTGCCGCACCTCCACAACTTGCTTCTGGAGAAAGCTGCCGCAGTATGTTTCTTGTGCATGCACACAATCAACATAAAAATAAAACGTATGTGGGGGATGATCTGTGGGTTCTTTTTAACAAATCCTCAGAGTGTGAAAATATAGAGACCTCATGAGTTTCGCTTCGAGGTTTCTATATTGTCACACACCATGGGTGTGTAAAAAAACTGCATATCACCCCCACATATGCATTGTTCTCTATGTAATTCACAGCAACTGAACAAATGTACATGGTTACAAGGTTATAAAAAGCAGGCATAGACATGGAGACAGTGCAATATGCAATAAGCATTCCAATAAATTAATCCAGGCCTTGATAAAGCATTAGTAATGATGAGAATTGAGTCAGTCAGCCTCAGTTCTACTTGTGCTTTTTTTTGCTGGTGACTAGTCAATGGATAGGGGACATTTTTTAACTTTATTTTTTGTGGAATTGGAACATGAGTAGTTCTGGTTTGATTTGCTGTAACAAAATGCAAGTCAGTGCTAACAATATGAATTACTTGCCATACTGTATGTGACAGGGTATGCCAGTCCAAGAGTGGCAATAACATGTTGTGGGCTGGGCCTGGACTGTCGACAGGACATAAAATTGTATGGCAAATGGCTTCCCAAACTCTGGATTTGGCTCTGTACTGTACCCCAACCCAACCAGACTATATGTGAAATTACAATTTAAGAAACAATGACACTCCAAGTATTGGCATGTATTTTGAAACTGCAAAATATATGTTGCTGTACAATTTTCAGTAAATAGAAAAAAAAGAACTTCAAACAGGTTTGACAAAAACAAGTTAACCATAGGTACACGCCAGGGGCAGGGTTGGGGGTTTGGAATGACTGCCCAACCCATCATGAATCTGGAAACTCAGAGGGTGAGGTAGCAAGGGTTAATTTGAGTGGCACACATGGGGGGCAGATAAAAGATCCAAGTTTTCGTGCCATCTCACACCTGAATTTCCAAATTTATGGTTGGGGCAGTCATTCCAAGTCCCCAACCCTGCCACTGACGTGTACCTATGGATGATATTTGCCACACATTTTCATGTAACTGCATTCTTAGCATTACGATCTTCATCATAAGTGTACATTTATTGAATTTTTATATGGCAAAAACTAGTTTAGAAAAAGTGCACTTTGTACCCTCATAAGTGCCCTTTCAATCCTCTGCCCCCTCAGCTTTTATCATCTTCAGCACCCATGCCGGAAAGCTTGAGATTTAAAGGCACTAAGTAATGTATAGAAATACACTTGTTTTTATGAAGAGTGATGAGCCAGGATTATATACAAATCCAACAGTGCTCCCTGCAATAACAATTAGCGAAGAACATGTACACTCATATTTAAATTTCTTTGGCAACATCATATGCTAATACTATAATACCAATTCCCATTGAGTGAATTTTTTCCAAACAGTACCCACTGAGAGAATTTTCTCCAAACAGTGGTTTTATGGTGTTTTGTAACACACAATTATTCAAAAACCAGTCTTTATTTTTATTAGTTATTTATAATAGACACCTCTTTTTGGTGGGGTGTTTATGGGAGTGCAGGAGAAATGTCATACCTATGAGGATAGAAAAAGAGCAAAAATCAGTGGCAAAAAATATAGTCATTTTAAACCCTTACAGGGCTGCGGACTGATATATCAGTCCAGAACTCCAATAAGTTCTGATTCTGTCAGCAGTCTAAATTAATACTTTTACTACAGGCACGTTTACCTCAGCAAGATCAATAACCATAAATGTAGAGTGCATCTGTCTGCTGCTTCATTGTGTGTATTTATGCCTCCAGACCTACAGGTGATGCTGTAGGGTTTGTGGCTCACTATGGTGTTCTGCACTCCAACTTGTGTTGTTCTGTCCTCCTCCTATCTCAGCTGTTCATTTGCCTTGATTCCCATAATGCCTCTGTACAAGCTGCAGTTACCTGGCATGCTGGAACTGAAAGGGGAAGGTTCAGTGTTCAGATAGTTTGGCAGGGAGTGCGCCTGCTTTCTGAGCCCTGTTTCCTGGATTTGAGATCCCCCCCCAGCCCTGGACAGGTAAGCATGGGATCTGTGAAAACCTTAGACTAGATCTGGTTCATTTCTACCCTGGGGATGCAGTGCTGGATGATTCAAAACAAATATTCATGCTGTTTCACAAATGGAAATGTTTCTAAACGAACTTGCCCCACACACTACCCTGGACACTGATATAGTGTAGTGCTGTGGTATATAACATGTGAAATAGATACAGTGTATGTATAGCATGGGGAATAGGTACCTTATACTATTGTAATATGCCATGTGAAATAGATACAGTGTACTCTTTACTACATTACATGTGAAATAAGTATAGTATAGAGTGTTTTGAACTGGAGTATACTGTGCTGTATGTTGTACATTATTAAGCATGTGAAAGAGGTACAGTATACTGTGTATTGCAATATATTTATTTCTAAAGTGTTACCAGGAAAGACATACTGAGGTGGTATGAAGCTTATTTCCAGATGCTTGGGGGATGGGAGGATATGCGGCAAAATAACGAGGTGCTGTAAGCAGAAAAACAACTAATAGGTAAATAAGCATAACAAATTAACAGTTGTGCAGACAGTAGGTATAGTACACTGTGTATTGTAGTAGCATATTGCCAATTTTGCACACCTCCTTATGAACAGTACAGCTGTCATTTTTTACATCCTGCCTGAAATGTGTTTTGGCACATCTGGTGCACAATGGTGCAGTCGCTGTGGGAAATCAACGTTTTGGACAGTCTAAGAAAATTATACTGATAGTATTATGAGCAGAGCTCACAAAATGCCTATGTTGACAATTTGCTGAAAGAATTCCACTAAATGGGCTGGCAGTATAGCCTAGAGGTTAGAGGAACAAGGTGTGAACGAGCTTGGTACATCCAGCAGACCAGACCTGAGTTTGAGTCTCACAACCTCCACTTGAATACTGTGTGACTCTGAGCAAGCCACTTAACCGCCCAGTGCTCAGAGGTCACCCATGAAAACAGGCACTTGTGCCTAGTGCACTTTACCTGGTTGCCAAAGACTGAAATAAAAAAATGACTGTGTTATGAGCGTGCATTGTGCAGTTTCCACATACGCTCATCAGTTCGAGCATTTTTAATATTTTCACTCCAAATTTTCAACATTGCCATCTCTTTACACCTCCCTATGAATGGTGCAGCTGTCATTTTTCACATCCTGCCCGATCTGTGTTTTCGCACATCTGATGCAGAATGGTGCGGCCACTATGGGAAATCAATGTTTGGGACAGATTAACAAAATCACAGTGCCGCTGTTCATGAGTCAAATGCATTCATTAGGTGGGGGTCACAAAAAGGCCATGTTGAAAATTTGTAGTGCAAATACCAACAGACGCCCATGCCGTTAGGGTTTCTAACCATAACGTCCCACCCTGTACAGCCTGACAAGCATCAGGGGTGTGCCTTTGGATTGCCGACTGTAATGCTCACTTCATTCCATCCCCCACGCTGAAGCCAGTGACAGGCATCAAGGTGTGCCTTGGACTCTTCGGACCCAGAGTTCATCCCATTCTCCTATACTGCACCCATTTTAGCATATGTCCTTATGAAATGGGGTGACTGTAAAGCCGAACGCCCCAAGGTACACCTCAACACTTATCAATGTCTGCAGGATAGGGTGAGGTGAAATGCCGTGAGCGTTATGGGTGATGACCCAAAGGCACACCCCAATGCCTGTTCATCTCTGCAGGGTGGAGGTGGGGTTGGTGTGAATTAAATACTTCACTGGCATTCCTATTCTGCATCTGTCTAACTCCTGCATGTTCAATGCTAATATCAGCAAGCAAACATTTGGCATTGACAAATGCTTATTTAATTTAGATCTCAAATGTTCAGCATAGTCTTTTTATTGCACCAATTTATGAATATGACAGGTGTCGTTTATAAAATCCTATCCAAAATGTAATTTGACAGCCCAAGTGTGAAAAGATGCTTTGGGCAGGATTTGAAAAACATGTTCATAACATGGGTACAAAGGGAAGTATATTGAAAATGTGGGTTCACAATCTGGTAAAATAGCAAAGCTAGAAGTAAACATTGAATAATTTAATGTTTCTCTATAACTTAGACATTCTGAGCTTGTGACCCCAAATTTTCAACATAGTCCTATTATGACCCCACCTTACGATCAAGACAAGTGAAATTTTTAAAATCCCGACCAAATGGTGATTTCGTGGAGCGACTTCGAAAACATTTTGGATAGGTTTTGAAAAATTGCACCTGCCTTGTTCATGAGGTATGTAGAAAAAGGCTATGTTGAAAAGTTTGGAGACAAACTCTTGAAAAATAGCAAAGTTGTCAGAAAACCTTGAAGAATTTCAACGCTGCTTCACAACTTTGTTGTTTTTTTAAGATTTTGACCCCAGATTTTCAACATAGTGTTTTTATTACCCCACCTTGTGACCATGTCAAAGGAATTTTTTAAATCCCATCTAAAAGGCGATTTTGTTGAGCAACTGTAAAAACATGTTTTGGAGGGGATTTGAAAAATTACACCTGCCTTTTTCATGAGGTGGGATAATAAAAATGTTATGTTGAAAATGAGAGGGTCAAAATCTGGAAAAATAGTAAAGTTTTATGCGTAAACATTGAATAATTTCAATGTTACTTTATAACTTTGTTGTTTTTTGAGATTTTGATCCCATATTTTCAACATATCCTTTTTATTACCCCCACCTTATCATCAAGACAGGTAAAATTTTTTAAATCCTATCCAAAATGTGATTTCCCCTGAGCGACTGCAAAAATGCATTTCGGGGTTGAAAAATGTCACCTAAATTTTACATGATACAGCTAACAGTCCTTGACATCTTTGTAGGTCTATGAATTACTGTATAGGTAAGATTTATTTGATGCTTCTAACTTGATCCTGGCTATTCTACTAGAGCATCTTATTTTATCCCCAGTCTTTCTCTTTACTTTGTGTAAATATTTACACGGTTTTTTCTTTGAAAAAAAAGAAAGGATCATTAAATAATTATAGTATTTAAAATAAAGTTTAGTAAGTTTTGAAAGCCTTTATTGGGGATATTTCTTTAGGTGACATAAAATAATAATTGTTGAAAGATGCAGGTATTAAATAAACTGTATTAACATATGTCCCTGTTTTTTCTCCGTGTCACCAGTAGGGGCACTGTTGTGATTATTTCATAACTACATACCTAGATGCTCTTTTCAAACAACATGAAGTCTTGCTGTATTCTGACAATTGCAGTGATTCCCAACCTTTGAACTGCCCTGGAGAACAAATAGTTAGCTTTCTATGCAGGGCATAGAATGCTGAGCTCGAGCTCAGTTGAAGTCTCTGTCTGGAGTGATTCAAACCTAAACCGTCAGATTCTTTACTCTGCCTCACTGAATGGTCACTCTGGAGATTTCTCCTTAAGCTCGGTTCGAAAGTCGGTTAAAGTTTTCAGTTTTCGTCAGTTTTTAAACTGAAAAAAGTATCCGCATAGTCGGCTCAGTCTCTGTCTGTGGTGCCGTGAGTACTAGATAGGAATTATTCTGTTGTCTGTGTGGAACTTGTAAAAGTGCAGCTCGGTTTGGCTGAACTGGCCATTTGATAGTGAAATTTGCTTGTTTACTTAGTGTGTGGTTACCGGTTCTTATCGGTTCTAAAAAAAAAACGTGTTTTGAACCATTTTTTTCCAATACCCGTGACATGGTTAGGAACCGATAAGGGAGTCTTGTCTGGCGGTTGCCGAAAAAAGGGTAAGTTTGGTTAGGTTGGCCATGTCTGAGAAACCCAAGAAAAAAACCAGGCCCACTGGGTTTCAACACTGCAGTGAGTATGGGGAGGTCTTTGCTAAGGCTGATCCCCACACCACCTGTGTTTATTGTCTGGGGTTTGACCACCTTGATTCAGACTGCCAAATATGTAAAAACTTTCCCAAATCTACCCTTGAGAAGAGATTAGGTAGACTGAGGGAAAAGAAGGCTGAGAAGTCCGCTGATCTGGATGGCCAGCCCGGTTCAGTTTCGATCGAACCAGAAGGAGTGCCCTCTGACCAGGGCAATACTTCTTCGGGTAAAAGAAGAGCCAATTCCGAGGGATCAGTTCCGACAAAAAGAAAACTCAAAGATAAATCGACCAGTTTGGATCCAGAGGTTCATGTTATGACTGCTGAAGAGATAGCCAGAGCGATTCAAATTGTTGAATCGCTCCGTCTGGTTCTGACCGATACGGCTCCTTCTGGCAGGGGTTCGGTTTGGTTGGTTACCCCGGTTCAAAAGTATACCCTTGAAGATTTTTATGAACTGTAATTTGAAGAGGAAGGGGAATTTGAGGATGATGATGTAAGTGAAGGTCTGGATGTGCCTGTGGAACTGGACATCTCCCCGGACAGACCTTCAGGTGTTTCCCCTCCTAGGCTTTCTGAGTCCCTTTCTCACTTTATGTTTCACAGAAAGATGGTTGAAACCCTCCAGCTTCCTATGGAGAAGGCTGTGGAAGATCAAGAGGAGCCTGATTATGTAGAGATGATGGACATCCCAGAGTCCAGGAGACTGTCTATTCCCCTCCATAAATCTTTTGGGAAACAGACACAAAAAATCTTAAAGTCTCCTAACACTATACCTCTTGTGGATAGAAGAATGGACAAGAGATATACACTTTCAGGCTCAGACACAGAGTTCTTATATAAACAATGCAGCCATGCTGGGGTACTGCAGGCTGCTGCCTGTGACAAGGCAAATATTCCCTTGGCTTCACATCCTCCTGACAAGGACTCCAGGAAGACTGATGCCATGGCAAAGAAACAGTACATGGCATCTTCTTTGGGACTCAGGCAGGCAAATTACATGGCCTATACAGCCAGGTACCGGAAGTCCAGGTGGGACACTGTACTGGCAATGGCTAAACAGGCCTTCCCCAGCTAGCCAAGGAGCTGGAGGCGGTGGCTGCAGATGGGATTGAGGCATCTAAGGTTCAGTTTCATGCTGCTGTTGAATCTAATGATGTGTCATCAAGAGTCATGGCTACATCTGTGGCTCTTCGGAGGATGGCTTAGCTCAGATGTACTAGTCTCTCACAGGACACCCAGGCTAAGGCCATGGATTTTCCTGTAGTGGGTAATTATCTGTTTGGGGAGCAGACAGAGAATTACATGAAGAAAATGGATGAGTACAGGACCACTTGCAGGAGTGCTCAGGCCAAGGAAAGGCAGGCAACTCCTCAAAGGCAGCAGTCTAGGGGCAGGGGCAGGCCTTTTCAAAGGCCTTTTTACCAATCACAGGCCTCTTCTTCCTTTTCTCATTGTGGGTTCTTCAGATGGAGAGGCAGAAGGGGGATGAGCAGGGCTGCATCCACTTCTCAGCCTAAAGTCCCTGCCAAGCAGACACCCTGATGGGCCTTCCCAGGTCGACTCTCCTATTCCAGTAGGGGGCAGGCTGGCTTACTTTGTCCAGGACTGGATGTCTATTACATGAGACAAGTGGGTCCTGGAAGTAGTAAGCCAGGGACTGGTTCTCAGCTTCAAAGAATTTCCAAAGATAAGAGCCAATCTTTTCCACCTGCAAATCTCTCGGAAAACCTTGTCCTAGAGGCAGAGGTTTCTTCTCTCCTAGCTTTAAGAGCTATAGAGAGAGTACCTACCCTACACTGGGGCAAAGGACTCTACTACAGGTACTTCCTGACCGCCAAAAAGACAGGGGAGTGGTGACCCATCCTAGACCTAAGATGTCTAAACAAACATTTTTTTAAACCAAAGTTCAAGATTATAACTCTGGGAATAATCCTTCCCTCTCTAAGACCAGGGGACTGGCTAGCCTCCTTGGACCTCAAAGTTGCCTACTTTCACATTCCCATCAGGTGCTCCCACAGAAAGTACCTCAGGTTCAGGCCATTATCAGTTCAGAACAATGCCCTTTGGCTTAACCTCAGCCCCAAGGGTTTCACAAAGTGCCTGGCAGTAGTAGTTGCCTTTCTAAGAAGGCAAAAGATTTGTATTTTTCCATATCTGGATGATTGGCTAATAGTGGGTCACTCTCCAGACCAAATCAAGTCTCACCTGCAAGTGACCCAGCAAGTGCTCACTTCTCTAGGATTTCTTCTCAGCCTTCCGAAGTCAGTTCTCGAACCAGTCCAGCTTCTTACCTTTATAGGGGCAGAACTGGACACACTCAGGGCAAGAGCCTTTCTTCCTCTAGAAAGGGCAAGGGTTCTTATGGAACTAGCTTCTTCCTTCAGTCTCCGGGTATCTCGACCAGCAAGGCATTTCCTCCAGCTCTTGGGCCACATGGCAGCTTCAACAGCAGTGGTCCAAGGGGCAAGATTCCAGATGAGGGATATTCAGTTCCACCTGAGAGCGTTCTGGTCTCAGAGGAAGGATTATCTTACTAAACTGATCCCAGTGACTCTGACCTTGATCCAAGCCCTCCAGTGGTGGCAGGATCAGGACAACTCAGGACAATTTAAGACAATGTGTTCCTTTTGTTGCTCAGTCTTGTTCAGTGGTACTTACCACGGATGCTTCCCTCCTGGGCTGGGAAGCCCATCTGGGGTCCCTTACTGCCCAGGGGCTGTGGCCCCCCCAAGAATCCCTTCTCCACATCAATCTTCTAGAGCTCAGGGCAGTTTTTCTGGCTCTAAAAGCATTCTCACAGTCAGTACAGAACAAGGTGGTTCAAGTCAGAACAGACAACACCACCACCATGTGGTACATCAACAAGCAGGGAGACACTCGGTCCACAGCCTTGTGCACAGAAGTCATGAAGTTGTGGTCCCTGACTTATTCCCTGCAAACCTCTCTTGTAGCAGTTCACCTTCCAGGCAAGGACAATGTGCTAGCAGATGCATTGAGCAGGATTTCTCAGGGCCATCACGAATGGTCCCTGGACCCTCAGGTGTTGAAAGTGATTTTTTCAAGGTAGGGCACTCCAGAGATAGATCTCTTTGCAGCCCCAGACAATCACCAACTCCCTCTCTTTTGTTGCAGACCTCCAGTCTGGGCTCAGTCTCTCTGGACATCCTGATCCTGAATTGGGAAGGGAAGTTTCTGTATGCCTTTTCCCCCTTCCCACTCCTGTTCAAAGTTTTGGTAAAAATAAGGTCTCAACCTTGCAAGGTGATTCTGATTGCTCCAGATTGGGCCAGACAGCCCTGGTACCCCCTGTTGCTGTCCCTAGCAGTCCATCTTCCCCTGTTTCTTCCCAGGAATTACAACCTGTTAACATCCTCTCAGGGAAGGATTTGGTACCCCAATCTTCAGTCTCTCAATCTCAGAGCATGGCTCTTGAAGAGTTAGAGTTTGCAGATCTGCATCTTTCCCAAGGGGTTCTGGATATCCTCAAGGCTTCTTGAAAGCCTCCACCAGAAAGACTTACAACTCCAAATGGAAAAGATTCAGCATTTGGTGTTCTAAGAAGCATGTTTCTCCAGATACTGCTGAATTGCCTACGGTTCTGGATTATATGGTCCATCTTAATGGCCTAGGCCTCCGACCAGCTACTCTCAAAGTACACCTGTCAGCTGTTTCTGCGTTTTTGTCAGTGGGGAAGTCTTCCTTACTATCTTCCCATCCTGTGTTCCGTAAATTTTTTAAAGGATTGCTTCACATCAATACTCCTTTTAGAGCTCCTGCCCCTGCCTGGGATTTGAATGTTTGCATTGCTCAACTCATGCAACCCTCCTTTGAGTCTATGTCTTCAGCAGAGCTTAAGTACTTGACTTGGAAAACTGTGTTCCTGGTAGCCATTACCTCTGCCAGGCGTATCAGTGAATTGCAAGCCCTGTCAGTGGAACCTGATTTTATCTCATTTCACAGGGATAAAGTGGTCCTTAGAACCAATAGAAGGTTCTTGCCCAAAGTGGTTTCAGACTTCCATTTAAACCAGTCTATGTCTCTCCCTGTCCACTGATCATTCTTCCTCAGGAGAGAGGAGGCTACACAGTTTAGATGTCAAAAGAGCCCTTAGTTACTACATAAAGTGTATCAAGGGTCACAGGTTTGACTCCCTTCAGTTGTTCCTCGCTTATGGAGAAGTAGGAAAGGGCAAACCTGCCACCAAAAGATCTATTGCCAGGTGGATTGTGTCTTGTATACAATTCTGCTATGAAAAACTGGGGAAAATTCCACCCTCCGGTATGAGGACTCATTTCACAAGAGGTACAGCTGCTTCCCTGGCTGCTGCCAGGGATATCCCTCTCTTAGAAATTTGTCAAGCAGCCACCTGGAAAACAGTCCATAACTTTACCAAGCATTACTCTCTGGATATCCAGGCTAGGAGTGATGCTCAGTTTGGCACAGCAGTACTTCAGAGCCTATTCCCCAAGTAGGTTCTGTCCCTCCTCCTTGGAGGTACTGCTTGGTAGTCTCAGATTGTCAGAATACAGCAAGACTTCATGTTGTTTGAAGAAAAAATTACTCACCTTAGTAATTATGTTTCTTCTAATGGAGTCTTGCTGTATTCTGACCTCTCCCTGCCTCCCTCTCAGAACCTGTTTTGGGAAGTGGGTGGGCAGGTGCAGTGTACACCCAGGGGTGTTTTTGTTTGCACCCCTCCTTTTGGTTTGGGTGCTGATTTATGATTGTTATTTTACATTGGGTTTTGGTTTTGTGTTTCCTGACTTGAGTCTTCCTTGGGAATCCAAAACTTTTTTCAGCCAGTTGGCTAGTAAGAATTTTTACAATTTCCACATAGAATTTTTAGTTTAGTTAGGCTCGTAAGAATCTGACGGTTTAGGTTTGAATCACTCCAGACAGAGACTTCAACTAGGCTCGAGCTCAGCATTCTATGCCCTGCATAGAAAGTTAACTACAGTATTTGTTCTCCGGGGCAGTTCAAAGGTTGGGAATCACTGCAATTGTCAGAATACAGCAAGACTCCATTAGAAGAAACATAATTACTAAGGTGAGTCATTTTTTCTTCTCTCCCATTCTAAATCTCATATAAGATATATGTAAAAATGTGAAATAGTTAAATGTTTATATTGGTGTTTGCCATTCTTTTGCTATTTTTGTTATTGTTTGCTTTTTTGTTGTTTTATATTTTATACACGAGTACTTGCATACAGTACAATGAGTTAATGGGTTGTCATTTAACAATGTGATTGTTCACCAATATAAAATGGGGGTATACCCCACTATGTAGCACGCCCCTGAGGAAGACCATTGCGGTCGAAGTGCTGGGGCCATTTCTTTCAGTGTCCTCCAAGTCTGGAATAAAACTTTCAATGAATTGAACCTGGTTATGGAGTCTTTTCCTGTGGGTGCACACCCATCTCTTGCATCTGTGACTTTTGGGCTAGCTACCTTGGTGTGCACCAATGGCCTTTGTCCTGAGTGCCCTGTCTTTTCTTGGAAACTGAAAAATGTCACCTACCTGGTTCATCAGGTTGGGTTAAAAAAAGGCCATGTTGAAAATTTGGGGTAAAAATATTAAGAAATGACAATGTTATGAGTAAAAGTTCTAAAAGCATTAAAAAGCCATTAACCAAACTTACTTTGTTTTCAGTCATTTCCCAGGGATTTCAGAAAAAGCAGCAAATTCAAGAAGTAACATTGCTGTACTGGTTAGGTAAATTTGGATTGGGGGTGTGTGGCTGTGTGGGGGTAAGTGCTAAGAGGGAGTTGGGGTGAGAGGGTGAGAGTGTAGGGGTCAAAAGTAATCACTGGAACATTGTCTTGTTTTACGGGTGTATGGATGGGGCATGGGGAAGGACTGGGTGGTAGCCGGGATACTTGTCAGTGTTTTTTCCTATGGATGGGGAATGGGGAAGGATCAGGAGGTGGGAGGGATACCTGGCAGTGGGAGGGTGTTTTTTGTACAGATGGGGCATGGGGAAGGATCAGGATAGAGAGCTGAATGGGATACTTGACAGTGGGAGGGTGTTTTTTTCTACAGACAGGGCACTGGGAAGGATTGGGAGGTGGGCGGGATACTTGGCAGTGGAAGATGTTTTATTTTTATGGACAGGACATGGGGAAGAATTGGAAGGTGGGCAGGATACTTGTCAGTGGGAGGAATTTTTTTTCTACAGACAGGGCATGGGGAAGGACTGGGAGGTGGGCATGATACTTGGCAATGGGAGGGTGTTTTGTTTTTATGGACAGGGCATGGGAAAGGATTGGCTTGTGGGTGGGATGCTTATCAGTGGGAGGGTGTTTTTTTTCTATGGATGGTGCATGGGGAAGGATTGAGAGGTGGGCGGGGTACTTGCGATGGGAGGGTGCATTATTTTTTTGGACAGGGCATGGTGAAGCAATGGGAGGTGGGTGGGATACTTGGCAGGAGAGGGTGTTTATATTTATGGATGGGGCACCAGAGGAAAGCTCAGGAGGTGAACAGGATACTTGGCAGTGGGAAGGTGTTTTCTTTTTATGGACAAAGCACTGGGGGAAGGTTCAGAAGGTGGCCAGGATATTTGTCAATGGGAGGCTGTTCTTTTTTTTTTCTACACACAGGGCACAGAGAAGGATTGGGAGGTGGGTGGAATATGTTATAGTGGAAGGATGTTTTATTTTTATGGATGGGGCACCAGGGGAAGGATTGGTAGGTGGATGGGATACTTGTCAGTTGGAGGGTGTTTTTTTTCCTACTGACAGGGTACAGAGAAGGTTTGGGAGGTGATACTGTTAACATATTATAGGGGTCATCACCAACTCTTTGGGCAGGGAAGGAGTAACATCAGTATCACAAATAAATGGTACTGCCTTGGTTCTAAGCTCTGCAAGGGGGTTGACTGTGGAGCATATATTCTGACCAGGTTGTTCGGCCTCCAAAGGACCAAGATCATAGCAGCACATTTACTGGCCACCTTCTGTGTACAGTGAATATCTATGGGAGTTATCACTGGCCCTTTGGGTTGGGAATGACTGACATCAGTATCATGAATAAGATGTTTACTATGGGGGACAGCAGCACATTTACCACCCGTCTTCTGGCTACTGTCAACAGTATGTAATGACACCGCTCAGCTGCTTGCTAGGCGATGTAATGCAGATGAAAGAATTGAGACACACTGTGACACACTGACAGGAACGTCTCTCTCTATTCAACTACATGAAGTTTCCACCTCACAAGCAGAGAACACTCTCATGACCAGCCTTGCTGATCACTGACCTGTCACTGTTGAGCCCCTGCAGCCTGAGTTGCCAGGACCCAACAGTGGCACACCTCTGAGGCCCATTATTGTAACAGTGTGTTTGCTTCTCACATGTGCACAAGCAAACATTAAAAGGATCAGAATCAAACTGCCAGCTACATTAGCAATCTCCACAAAATGTGACCAATCATAATGTGTTTTTGAACAAGAGACACATTGAGGCCTAAAGGGTCGATAGTGTCCCTTTAAACAACTATTATACTGTCTAAAATTAACATTAACTTTTAAAAGAACTTATCTGTTACTTCTAATGAAAAAAAAAATTTGTTTTGCGACTTTGAAGATTTTCTACCCATTAGTACTAAGTGTGATGTGTTAAACATTAGTGTATCTGGAGGCTCACATATCTAGTGCTAGTCCTCTTCATACCTCTTCAGTCCTATGACCTCACTGACTGATACAACTAACCAAGAAGCGGCAATCACCTGTTGCCAGATTGGTCACTTGTGATGTTACATTAAGTGAAGTTACAATGCTTTTTAGGTATTAAAGTGACTATGTAAACAATAATACATGACAAGGTGGGTGATACTGGGCTACACCTACCGCCCAGGTGCAAACTGAGGCCCAACACCAGAGGTGGAGGGCCTTATAACCACTGGAAGGAAGAGTATGGACCAATGTTTCTCAAATGGTGAGGCCAGCCTCCCTAGGGAGACCCCCAACCTGTTCCAGGGTAGGCTCAAACAAGTTTGAAAAAGTACTGTATCTAAATTTTGAGTTTTAGACATTTTGGGTGCAGTCATGTCAAACTGAAAAAGGATAATAGTAGGTGAATTTATGTATTTATTTGTGAATTGGTGACCAGGAAAGGAACACTGAACCAAGGTTCATTCTGGGTGCACCTGGAGAAGGTTAATATTGAGTGAATGCAATTCAAAAGGTAATGCAAAACAGTCGAGCGATACCAAATGAACAATTGTACAACTAGGAACAATTAACTAATAATGAGATGTAACAACTGACCAATTTGACTGATGGCAGAACAGCCCAAATACAAGGGTTAAGCGGAGAGGTACTAGGAGCAAGAGGAGGAAGGAGCAAAATATCCCTGAGAAGTTGCTTAAGAGCTGGGTAAGAGGAGAAGAGGCAGATGTGAGTAGGAAAGTTATTCCAGATAGAAGGGAATCAGACAGAGAACGCAGTCAGACTAAATCAAAATAGTGGAACAAGTAGGCTGTCCTGGAAAGGGGGGTTACAATAAGCTGAATAAAATGAGAACAAACTACTTAAAGGAGTCTCAGTTTATTCATGTTGTACTGGGCAAAATATCCTGTTTTTTCTATGGGGAGGCTCAAAATCTTTTTCAAGGCTTAAGGGAGTCTCACTATGACAAAGTCGGAGCACTAATGGTATAGACCATACTAGCAATGCTGGAGTATATTATTGTGCTTAGAAAATGGGTATTTGTTTAAATGTTAAAATATTTAAACAACTTAAAAAATCACTTAAAATGAATAAAAAGGAAAAAAACAATCTTGTGAAGTAGTCCCTTCACTGGTACACTTGCCAGAAGAGGGTATTTAGTTCAAGTGTTTTTAACACACCTTTTTTTTTTTTTACAGAGCCAGTCTGAGCCAGGTTCATATCTGTGGGTTGTTCTCCTCTCCATAGGACAGTTGTAGCACTGATCAGGAACAGGAGACAATTTCAGTGCTGTTTGTTGAAAACAGAATATTAGAGAAGCACAGCCACTTTTAAATATCTATCAGGAGTTTAGGTGATGATGAGGGCAGGAATGCACATTCAGACCCAATGGCTGAGGAACTTAGGTGAGACTGTGAGTGAAAGCACTGCGTCCCTAATGTTTACTTTTTCTTTTTTATTTGTTTCTTAAATATGAGCAGGAGGGCAACAGTTAGAGTGAGCGGGTGGTGAGAGTGAGTGGTGAGTCAGAGACTCGCTTGAAAGCAGGCAAAGTAAACTTACTAAGCAAGTGAAAAAATGGCTGCTGGCCAGTTTTCAGAATTCATAAGTGGGCAAATGAAGACCAGTTTGTGTTGAGGCATGTTGGGAAAAAACTGCTGGGCTATGCTAGTGGGTTTTAGGAGTGGTGCTCACTCAGTGAGATGGATAATCTCTATTTATTTACAATGCAAAAAAGAAGAAAGTGAGTGATCACTCAGGGGCAGGCTAGACATGATAAACTTGCACTTTAAATGTATTCCAGTATTTTCTAGACAAAACAGATTACCACACTTCAATGGCTTTAAATTTATTTATTGCAAGTTGCGTGTGCTTTACACCAAAGTCCCTACATACAAAGTGCGTATTAAGATCTTCTGCGCCTGAGCACCACAATATGTGGGGCTCTGGTGGAAAGCACAAACAACTTGCAATAAATGAATTTAAAGCAATTGAAATGTGGCAGTCTATTCTGTCTAGAACATCAGAAAACATTTAGGCCGAGATATTCAGAATTGCACCAAAGGCTGGCGCAAGTCCGGCGCAGTGCAAGTGAGATGCACCATGGCAAAGCGGGTGTCATATTCAGAAGTTGTGCCACATGAAATGTGCCAGTGCAAGCCAGCTGACTATGGCAAAGATGTGCCATGGCACAACCAGAGATGTGCCTGTGCAACCATGGAAGCATGGAGCAAACCTGTACATAAACCCAGGGGGCAGTGCAAATGCAAGAGGCCCAGGGACACAGCCAAGGAAGCACAGTGACAATGGGCACAGGACCCCACCAGCAGGGCACACCAGTGCACACACAGGCATGGAGTAGGAGGGAACACTGGGCAACACATGACGGAGCACAGCCATCAACAGAGGCACTGTGCACCGCACCAGCCATAGCTGGTCCATGGCCATGCGACAGAAGCAGGCACCAGAACAGCACCCCGGAACACAATGGTGGCCCGGCCATCAGGTGACAGGTGGGGACAATGGCCAATGCAAAGCTGCCAACGGTGCCCCCCCACAGAACACCAGCTAGCTGGCCATGGCCAATGCCATTCCACAGCGGGTGTCCTCCCCCACATCTCTGGACTCAAACACACCCATGCCCCACACCCCCACAGGCAGCGCCGAGGACAGGCACTGAATGAGGGAGGACCCAGGCAGGTGGCCACACCCCATGGGACTGGGAGCGCAACAGTGGATGCAGATGTCCACACCCCAATGGGCAGACTGGTCCAGCAGGACACCTAAGTACGTGTGCAACCCCCATGCCCCCACCCACCTGCCCACCCCTGACCACAGCCCCATGGTGGCTGTGAAGACACACAACACACCCACTGAACCCAGAAGACAGCCTCCACCACAACGTGACACACCACTGGACACAGTAGGGAACCCCAGTAACCCCACATGTGCTCCCTCTGTGCCAACACCATCGACCAACACCTGACCACTGCAGCATGGCTTCACATGCCACCTGCAAAGCAGATACGGACACAGGCATGTAGCAAAATAAACGCTTTACACCGTAGCCACCGGGTTAATCAGTTCCATCTCTGACCAGTTGGTAGTCCTCCTGCCAGCACCCTACACCATGGACAGCAGACACAATGCAGAGGAAATTAGATGTTGGAACAGTGCACGTGTCAGCCACATGTGCAGGAGGCATGATAGGATACTCAAGGCTGCAGTTGCGCTGCACATGGATGTGGGCCCACAGTGTGCAGTGCAGGGCCACAGCACAGTCATGGGTATGAACATCACGCCGGGGCCTAGTGGGGCACAGGGTCATGTACACTACTCTTGAGTCAAAGGTCATCACCTCACGCGCAGTGCACATGTGTGTGATAGGGACCACTGTTAGGAATTATGCGCATGCGTGATGCCATACCAGCGCCGCATGAGCAGTGACATGGCATTATGCATGCTGTACAAGATGCACAATTGCATTTGTGGTCAGTGCTGCGCAAATGCGGACTGCGGGCATGTGCAACACGCATGCGCAGGTGTTGCACCACGGAGTTGCTCTGACACAACCCTATTGTGCATGGCACAAGTTTGTGATATTGAGATGCCATATGCAGATCACCTCATCAGCCAATGCATGGCACAGTGAGGAGCATTAGCATATCGTTACCATTGCACACAGGCTCATTTGCATGCATTGCACCTTATAAGCACCATGAACAGCACAGGCCACAGACCGGTATTGCAACCCTTTAGGTACGTGACTGGCAACATGGATGAACAGTGGCCTATCACAACACTGCAACAGAGGGCTGCACAGTGACGTGCTGACACTGGCCCACTGTGCTGTTCATGTCCACAGGTGGAGGAATGTCAGGCAATGATGAAGAGGAGAATCAGGGGCCTGCACACAAGCGCAGGCCAAACTTCACAGTAGCTGAGACCAATGCCATCTTTGTGGCCTATATGGACAGGGAGGGCCTACTTAGTGGTGCCACGGCCACAATGCAAGAGTGGGCGGTGGGCTGGGAGGAGGCGGCCCAATATGTGAACGCCCATGGCTGGCACCATCGCACTCCGCAGGAGTGCAAGAAGAAGAAGGTTGGCATGGACAGGAGGCACATTAAAGACAAGGTGGCGGACATACAGGCGTCCCACAGGGTGACTGGTAGTGGGCTAGCAACAGTGCCACCACTAACGGCCACAGAGGAGCTTGTGGCATCCACCATCAGCCGCATAGCAGTGGAGGGTGTGCTTGGAGGTGGTTTCCAGATGGGGCAGCCCATCACTACATGGTGAGCATGACCAGCCGTCAGGCATGCCTGGTGTTGTAGTGATGTGCAGGTGTGCCTGCTGCTGTGCCCACAGCCACATGCGTGTGTGGATGTGGACACATAGTGTAACATAGTGGCAACAGCAGCATGTGGGGGGGGCATGGGTAATGCTTCACTAATATCCCTCTGTGTTTGTCTTACAGCACCAGCACACTTCCATGTGGAGGACCAGACGGAGGTGGCTGCGAACACGGATGCCTGACCTTTGACATCCATGGCATCCAGAGATGGGAGAAGCCATGTCTTGGTGGTGTTGGGCATGTGGATGTGCTAGACACGGGGTCGGATAATGCCCTGGCTGGGTTCCTGCATGATGACAGCCTGGATGTGCTGTGTGCATAGACTCAGCTTGGGATGTTGTCTGACACCGATGATGACCTTACTCTGGTACTGGACAGCGTAGGGATGGTGGTGCCCGATTTGCCCCTTCCCACTACACAGGCACCAGCAGGACCCAGCGCTGTGCCTGCAGCTCCACAGCCACCTCCCATCCCCGCAGGCTCGGTGGTTTGTGGCACCACAGCTGTGTCCAGTGTGGGTGGCAGTGGTGCTATTGCTGCAGCAGTAGCACGGGGCACTTCCCAGCAGACAGTTGACAGTGGGCAGTGTGACATGGTGCCCACCGCTGGTGCACTGCAAAGCACTGTACCCCCTGTAAGGCCCACTGTGCAGTGTCCACCTGAGTGGGAAGCTGGGTTCAGATGTCGGCATCCCAGACACCCCCCAGGGCTGGTGTGTTTGGCCACCTCTACACCCCTGCATGGACACAGTCATGGTCCTGCACATCAGCCCCTGGGAGGGAATCTGACATGCTCCTCATGGCTGATGCACATCCTGCATCTGCCGGTTGGCCCCAGCACGGCCACCCACATGGCCGTGGTGGTCGTGGGACTGCACGGTTGCAGTGACGTGTCTGCTGCCCTGACCTGCCATCCGCTGCTGTTGCCACACACACACACACACACATGGGTGGTGGTGGTGCAGCATGCATGTGGTGGCACGCATGTGTGTTGTGCCGCATGCCCCCTGTTTGTGTGGACCATGCTGCTGGGACATGTGGCATGGATGTGATGAGGGGTAGCTCTGCATTGGTCATGCCTGTGCACCGGTGTCATGCTTCTGATCCATGCCATGTTCCTCAATGTGTGTGTGTGTGTGTGTGTGTGTGTAGATGTGGGTATGTGTGTGTGTCTTTGTGCGCATGCCATTGCTGCTTGTGTGTGTGGGTGCGTACCCGTGTGCCTGTGGCTCCACCATGTGTGTTGTGCACCCCTATCCCTGCATACATACCCCTGTGCACATTCCTGCCACTGTGTTGTGTGCTGGTCTGTGTGACTCATGCTTGCGTGTCAGTGCACTCACCTGCATTGTCCATAATGCTCCCTTGCGATCGTGTTTTGATGCCGCCTCGCCTCCTGCACCACTCGTGGATTCCTCCTTCCAAGCGGTGGCTGCCCACCATCCTCCTGCCCTTCACCACCATCATCCCCGCTACTGTTGCCCGCATCAGCCTCGACCACTATTCCATGATCAATGGCCATGTTGTGTAGGATGCAGCAGGCCAGGAATATGCCACAGGCATTCGATGGGCTGTATTGTTGGGCATCGCCTGACCTGTCTAGGCAACGAAATTGCATCTTTAGCATGCCAAAGACACATTCAATGATATTGCACATGCTGGTGTGCGCCTCACTGTATCTTTCCTCCATGAGGGACAACGGTCACCGGTAGGGAGTGAGCAGCCATGGCCTCAGGGGTATGTGCTGTCACCTGTGTGGAAGAAGGCATGGTTATCCCTGTGCTGTGCTGCCCCCTGCTCCCTCTCAGCCACCGCTCACACCTCAACACCCACCCCACCTACACTCCCCCACCCCAGGGTTGTGGCTCCCAGCCACCCTGGCACATGTCCTACTCACAGACAAGGTGGCCCATGGGGATGTTACCCTGCTCGAAGCTTTGGCACAGTGCTGAGCTGTGCCATATAAAGGCATCATGTGTACTCCTGGGGTGTGTGGCAAAGGCATTGATGATGCGCCCCCTGACATTGCACACACCACCTGGCAGATTATGGATGGGTACCCCTTCCAGTTGATGTAGACTGGGACCTCTGAGTCAGGAGGTGTGCAGATGCTGATGTGGGTGCAGTCTATAGCCCCGATCACACCTGGCATGCGTGCCACCCAGTGGAACTCCTGCATGTTTGCTGTACGCTCTGCTTGTGTGCTGGGGAAATGTATGTACTCGGAAGCACTTGGCAGCAGAGCATTAAGGAACTGGGTGAGGATGTGGCACATGGCCAATTGGGTGATGAATGTGGTATCCCCCATTGGTCTTTGGAAGGTGCCTGTGGTGAGCAAGCATATCACGGCGGTCACCTTGGTCTCCACTGCCATGGCATGACTACGTCTGCTGGGTGCCTGCATCTCATCACTGCACAGCTCACAGAGCTGCCTCAGAACTGCCATGTTCAGGCGGTATCAGCCCACTATCTTGGTGTCATTGTAGTTCTCGCACGTGATCCTGGCACGGTACCACCTGTGTTGGGCATACTGCTGCCGGGCCCTTCGTCGGCCATGCTGGTGTTCCTCCTGCCTCATCACCCCTCTCATCTGCAGAACGCCTGCTTTTTATTGGGCAGGCAGGTGCAGTATGGTGATCTTCTCACCGGTTTAGTTTCCTGCTTGGTACCATTCACAGAGGAAGCCTGATGATGGTTCCAGGAAGCAACCAAAACTGGTGAGGTGATTCCCCCTCCTGCATCTATCCGTGCAATAAAGAACAGGCATTCTGCAATTTGGGGAGCTCACTGTTCTTATTATATATTGCTCTTTGACTGTATTTGTTATTTACTTCAGAAGTTTTACCAGGAAAGGCTTACTGAGCTTGAAACAGCTCATTTCAGGATGCATAAGGGGGTGGTGGGGTGGTGGGTGGGAGTGGGGTGGAACAGTACAAGATAATCTATACAATCAAAAAGTAATCAGGTAACTAAGAGATCAGCAGTACAAGTCAATCTGCAGCATACAAACAGTTCAATAGCAGGTATCAAATGAGTATAAAAAAACAACAACATGACAATGATAAACCACACAGTGCACGAGCAAAAACAGGATACAATAAAAATATAAAAGATGTATTGTGCAAGCTAGACAACAGTGGACTATGAATTGTGTTGGTATCCCATGAAAAGTGCGAGTGCAAGAATATGAATGTAAAAACGGTGACTGCAAAAAAGTGAGGGGAAAAGAGCGACCTGGAAAAACAGTGATCGCTGAAACAGCGACCTACAGCTTTCTCTCCCTCCCCACGTTGCATCCCCTAGAGTTTATTATATATAGAAAGGGGGGTGTGGGAGGGCAAAGCCCTCCCCCACAGAAACTCACTGTGGCAGTGTTGTTGCTGTTTCAGAGATCACAGTTATTTCACAGTTGCTACTTTTAGCCTCGCTGTTTTCCCATTGCCATTTTGCTCTCTCCCATATCACATAGAACCAGTGTGCTCAGTATTGTAAATTATTCAGTGCAGTTGTTGCCGCATTCAGGCCCAGTAGGGTCACTACTGCAATATTCTGATGTTGTTTAGTTACTAGTACTGCATCTCACGGTCCCTTCTCCTAGTACTTCAGTAGCTATTTTGTAGAAGAATGGACTTATGGGTCAAAATTAGTTCTTTTATGAAGAGTCTCAATTTATGTCTCTTGATCAGACGGAAATTGATGCTGAGGTTAAAATCATGCTGTGTCCCAAGGAATGTGCTTTTGAGAACTCAGTAAAGAGGCAACACTAACTAAACAGTACACCCTGAGTAATATATGCAAAGTGCTGTGGTTAAGTAGAATGCAGAAATGAAAGGTGCCAGAATTCTTGGCCATCAATTTATAAGGGCTTATCTGTGTGGTGCAGCTATTCGCTCAGATCAGTAAAGAAGGTACACCAGTCAAGATGACAACTTATTGGTCATGGAACTGAAAGGATTACATTATTACAAGAAAAGCCCGCAATGTGAAAGGATGGGAGATACTATTAGAAATATAGGTCATTTCCAGTTAAACCAGCTTTAGATAAAGCACATAAGTGCATATATTACCCTAATGCTAAATGTTCTGGGTAGTATATGCAAATTATCATGAAATAATGTAATTTAGCAGTCACTAAGTAGGACTGACTGGTGCCAAAAGATTACCGCAGTCAGTCTGCAAAGGCTGCAACAGCAACTACAGAAATGTTTCTCAGTCTGGGGCTCATCATTGTGACTCATACAGGTGATTGTTCCTCACTT
This sequence comes from Neoceratodus forsteri, assembly GCA_016271365.2. Classification (NCBI taxonomy): domain Eukaryota; kingdom Metazoa; phylum Chordata; order Ceratodontiformes; family Ceratodontidae; genus Neoceratodus; species Neoceratodus forsteri. The sequence continues at coordinate 306,470,674 of CM028136.1, forward strand.
GTCACACTTATGCACTTACTCACACACAGCAATGCACACTCAGGACTACTGGACTTACTGTCCGAATTTGCAGGTTCCCACTTTGTCAACACATGGTGCAGACCATAGAAATAACTATACTCCCTACACACTTTTACTCCTTTCATTACTGGAGTAGTTATCACTTGGTATTGTCTCTCACATGTAGCTATGAATTGTCAAGTAAATTGTTAACTGCTTCCTTATATAAGCTCAGTCACAGTTAGGTTCAAATATTTAAGCAACAAACTGTGACAAGATGTGGGTTATGCTAGGATTTACCCATGCTTGGTGTGGTTTGGTCACCGGAGGCTGCAAGCCAGAAGTGACTAAACCACCAAGCTCGCATAACCCACCAAATGGTTTATTGAGATTATACAATGTCTCCTTTACTTTCTGTGACAAAAAAAAGAAAAATAGTTTTTGTTTTGCATTTGAAATCATTTTTATTGAATTTATTGCTGTGCCAGAAAAAAATAGTTCTGTGTTGCTAGGCAGAATCTGAAGTGCACACAACCAGATTCATGGGAAGATTCTGCTTGCAGGTATTTCTTTAACTGAGAATTTTGTTTTAATTAGCAGCATCCATTATTTATGGTATGTGTCATGGGAGACGCTGCTATTTGGCAGCATGAATGGAGCTGCAGTGTGGAGCTGGCCGATGCTAGGGGTTAGTTTGGGGAGCGGTCGACAATGTTGGCATGAGCGGCTGCCGTTCGGCAGTGTATCAGGGGAATTAAGCTCAGCAGGCTACATTGCTGCTGCAGTTCCTAGGAGCTGCGTCCAGAAGGGTAGTGATAGGGTGTTAATTAAAGTGCAGAAGTACAATAAATGTAGACAAGAGGTAGTGGAGCTAACAGCAGGTAATCAAGGAACAGTGCAATAGGAGAAGGGGAATGGTGGGTTTGCAGCAGGGGTTAGGGCAGGGAGTTTAGGGGGAGACAAGGAGGGGGAGAAAGGAGGGAGTGGAAGAATGGGAAGAGTGGTACTAGGGGGGATCAGGTATAGTTGCAGGAGTGAAAAGTGAGTTTGAACAGAAACGAGGAGAGAGAACATAAGGAAGAGGTGGATTGGATAGAAAGGGGAAGAGAATTCCAAAGTTTGGGGAAGCAGTAGGAGAAGGCTGCCTGGTTAGCTGAGGATATCCTGGAAGGGAGTGCCAGTGAAAAAAAGCCAGAGTTGCAAAGGGTGTAGTGAGAAGGAGGGGTGGTGATGAGTGTGATGAGAGATAGCAGGGGAGAGAGAGCCTAGCCAGTATTTAGCTACAAAGGAGGTACAGTGAGTGGAGCACCTGGCTTCAAGAGAGGGAAGGGAGAGGGACGTATAAAGGGAGCAGTGGTAAGTGCGGGGTGGGCAATCCAGAGTAAAGCAACAGAATGAGTGGAATAGGAAATCCAGTCTGGTTAGAGTAAACTTATGAGTGGCACTGTAGACAATGTCTCCATAGTCAAAAATAGGGAGAATCATTTTCTGGATAATGGCTCTGTGAACTGGCAAGGGGAATGCAACCATGGTTCCTGTATAGGGCCCCCAGTTTAGGGTGTAATTTTGTATGGTTAGCATCCACATGATCCCATGAAGAAATCTAGATCAAAGCATTTCAGCAAATGTATTTACAACTCAAATCACAGCATACAGGACATGCATACTTTTCTTACTGTGAACCATTTGTACCCCACCAGAAGATGTTACACCTTGTGGCTGTATTCCACGTATACTCTGAAAGCCTTTTGGACCATGGACAAGGGTCCTAGCCTCCACAGACAACACATATTCTGTCCTGCCTCCCCTTACCAAATTATTCACAACGGCAACATAGTGATGGGCTACAAAATGTGCAATGGTATTACCCAGTGGTACCCTTTTATTACAATAGTAGTTTATATTTTGATTTTTCTTGGTGCAGTGAAAGGACAGTGGTACAATGGTATCACAGTGAAATTGGAACAAAATTACTGTGACACCATACGAACCCTAACGGTAGTACAGTAGTAATCACCGTGGTATTGTAATGGCAAACCAATGATATTACAATGGTATTCCGAATAAATTATTGTAAGGGTGGGCTCCCCTTTTCCTGCAGGTAACTGAAACTTGCGATGCACGACAGGGAGCCAGTCATGTTGGGAGAGCTTACAGGTTTGGGCTAGGGGCCCTCTATCTGAGGATCCCTTCTTGGACCCAGTTGCATATAAGATACTAAAGTTGTTCATGGGCAGCATCTTGACAAACCAGTTTTGCTTTGGACTAAGGCACATGTAACCCCCTTCATCGGGAGGGGGCTTATCTGACTTATGACTGCTGCCCTCCCGCTGTCCCAGGAGCACCTTTTCTGTTTCTGGTTCTCTCCGCGCCAACCATGTATGTGGCCACAGGAAAGAGAGAGGAGAGCGAGAGAGAGAGAGAGGGAGGGAGGGAGGGAGGAGAGAGAGAGAGACTGCTTGTGATTTTCAGTGCCTCCTGCACCTTTTCTTTGGTGGCTGTGGCCGCATTTCTTTCATCCTGTTCCCCCGATCCTGGCAGTGTGGTCTGGGAGAGACTGGAATGCAACTTTATTTTGGTGTCTTCTGTGCCATTCCACTGCTGCTGACCGTACATGAGTTGGGGTGCATGTGCAAGGGCTCCTCCCCAGTGCTCCCAGCTCCACAGGCACTGCCAGCACTCCCAATACCGACGACGCACTGGACTTACAGCCCTAACAGACAAACTAAAGAGCATTCCATGAGGGGCTGCAAATACTCAGAGGGTCAACACACTAAAAGGGGCAAAAAAAAACAGATAAAATAGGAGACTTTGGAGCACAAGGCTCCAGCAGGGCATGGGGGCAGCTATCTTTGTGCTCCATTACCTCAACATCAGGCCAGTCAGAGGGCTACAAAGCCCAACAACACTCAGCAAGGATTGTGGGAGGATGATATAATTGGGACCCTACCACATGGACTAGGGGTCTATGAGGGCCAATCAGGGGAAGGACAGGGCTAAAAAGTCTGATGGACATCCCTGTCTGTCCAAGACACTGAATGGAGGGAAAGAAGTTTCTAGGCTCTCAAGGAGCTCATGACAGTCTGAAAGAGACACACATGTGTTCAGACCTACTGCTGATAAGACCAAATAAGAGGCATAGCCAGATCAACAATCCTGTGAGCCCTCACCAGGGTTCATTCTGCAAACTCACTGTGAGCCTTATCCTGGGCTTACACAGTTCAGAGGTTGTGCCAGACAAGCATCGGTTGTAACAAATTACTGAGAGTTTGAGTCTGTGTGCCATTGCTGGATACTGAAGCTTCTGAGCTGTACCGAGTGGAGACACAGACCTGCATCCTACCCAGGTTGCTCCAGAGCCAAGTAAGGGGCCTCCTAGCCCTTATCTAGTGGAGTTACTCAGAGAATATGGAGCCATGAGGTAGGTGCACTGAGTATGTGGGTACTCTCAATCCTTTCAAACTTTATTGGATTTCAAATTGAGATTAAATTATCTCTTTTGCAATTGAATCCACATTTAACATAACATCACATAAACAAACATACATACATAATTTCAGTTTCAATATAATATTGATTAATTTTAGTTATACACAAACCCAAATATCAATAATTTATCCATGACAGTTACAGTGTTTGCTATATAAAGTCATTAAAAAAGATTTAAAATGATTAAATGGTAACAATACTGTGCATTTCCACCTTTTGGATATTAGTTCCCAAGTTTTAGGCACTAAATTTGAAATTGTTTTATCACCAAATTTTGTTCTGGTTCTAGATCTAATAAAACCTTTCCGGACAGAAGATCTTATATTATATTGACTCTGTATTCTTACTTGCAATATATTTAACAAACAAATAGGCAATGACTGTTGTACAAACTTACACACAAGTAAATTCCAATGATAATCTCTCCTATCAAATAATGAAAGAAGACCCAAATTTTGATATAGCACACAACAATGAGTTCTAAAAGGAAGATTTGTTATAAACCTCAACGCACTATTAAAGAGAACATCCAAGGAACACAGCAATGATTTTTTTGCATTTTTGTAAATTATATCACCATAATCTAATATTGGTAAAACAAGGCAGAAACCAATAATTTCCAAATCTTTAAACTAAAAAGAGTTCTATCCCTATAAAAGAAACTCAGAAGTCTCTTCAGTCTTATTGACATAGACATTATATGCAATTCAAAAGTCAAATCTGTATCTAGTATAACTCCTAAATATTTATAGGAGTTTACTCTTTCTATGTCAATTGCTGATAAAGATCTAAGCTCCCTTATAGTTGAATCTTTAAAATCTTTTCTACCAAACATCATCCACTGTGTTTTTTTCTCATTCAGAAGCAATCTCAAATTAACAAGTTACCTCTGTATTTTATTAAAATCTTGTTGCAAAACAACCATTGCCGTATCCACATCATCACTCATGGTGTACAAAATTGTATCATCTGCATAAAGTTGTATACAAGTTTTAGGTGAACAATAATTTGGTAAATCATTTATATATAATAGAAAAAGGAGGGGGCCAAGCACAGACCCTTGAGGTACCCCTTTTAATAGGGTAGCTGATGTTGAACACATACCTCCTATTTTAACAGATTGTAATCTCCCAATCAAATAGCTATGAAACCAGCCTAATGCTGGAATACCTAATCCAACATTTTCAACTGATTAAGTAATATAATATGATGAACTGTGTCGAATGCCTTCGACAAATCCAGAAATAATGATGGAACTTCCTGGTTTTTGTCGAAAGCATTCAACAGGTCATCAACTACTTTTAAAATTGTATATGTAGTATTATGCCCCTTTCTAAATCCTGATTGTAAATGTGTTATTATATTATACTTAATAAGATAATTAGTTAATTGAATACTCACAAGTTTTTCAAGTATTTTTGCACATATTGGTAATACTGAAATTGGCCTATAAGATCCTGGGTTTGATAGGTCACCCCCTTTAAATACTGTAGTAACAAAAGCTGTTTTCAGATCAATTGGTAATTCACAACTATCCAAGGAAAAATTTAAAATATATGTAAGATGAGGTGCTAATAATTCAGCTGCCAATTTCAGAAAAAAGGGGGGGATCTCATCACATCCAGGACCTTTTCTAATATTTAAAGTCTGTAACTGTTTTTAAACATCATATAATTGAATTAGACTAAATGAAAACACAGGTCGTTTAAGTCCACTACCAAAATCAATATCCAAAACAGGGAGTGGCAAGTCTGGATGCATTTTATTAAATGCATCACCAACAGAGACAAAAAAGGAATTCAATACATTTATCTTGTCAACATCTGTCACAAAAGTGTTTCCTTCAAATGACAAAGATGTTGGCAAGTTAGCTGAACCTTGACTTCTCTTCATCAAATGTATGCCTTTCCATAGTGCACGTGAATTTTTTTCTGATAAGGAGAAATAATCTTCATAATATTTCCTTTTTTGTTTCCTAATATTTTTAGTACAATTATTTCTAACGACCTTAAATGCCAAGATATCTTTAATTTCCTTTAGTAGTTTTAGCTATATGCCATAATTTTGATTTTTTTTATTAAATCCTTCAATTCTTGTGTTATCCAAGGCACTCTTTTTCTTTTATTTATGTTTTTTTAATTTAAGTGGGGCATGTTTATTTATAACTTTCACAAGAGACCATTTAAAGAAAAGCCATGCTGTGTGTAGGTCTGGGCAAGTATACATTAAATTCCATTGAATTTTTGCCACATCGTTTAAGTATGCCTGTTCATTAAAATGATTAAACATCCTTACATAAATAAATTGTGATTGTCGTTTCTCCATCTGAGTGTCCCTAATACAAGAAATGTAACAGTGATCACTCACATCATTTTCATGAACTGCTGATATATATCTTTCAGGTCTATTTGTAAATATTAAATCCAATAAAGTATGTTTTTCATTATTTGATTTATGCAGTTGAGTAGGTGTATTAATCAATTGCTGCAAATTAAGAGCTGCAAACTGATTTAGAATCGTTAATTGAGGAATTAACATATTCCAATTAAAATCTCCAAGTAATACTATCTCACAATTTATAAATGGAGCAATATGCTCACACAAAGTTTGTAATGCAAAACTTTTAGCAGATGGGGGTCTATAACAGACCATAATATTTAATAAGAGACCTGTATTTCCTTGTATTAGTACAATTAACAAGTCCAATTGATCTGGAAATGTTTCAGCAAGTATCAATTGACCCTTATATATGTTATTTAAATACAATATAACCCCCCCCCCCTTTTTGTCTATCCTGCCTAAAAACATTATAATTCTCGATGGATACATCAACATCTTTGATTTTAGATGAGTGTCAAGTTTCTGTTAAAGCTAATACATCTGGTTTAAATGTTTCAACTTGAGTTCTTATTATATCCAATTTCGGTAACACACTTCTAACATTTAGGTGTAAAAAACCCAAATGTTTTCTTTCCCAAAATCAACCAAAGAATAGTAATTTCCCAACTGAGGACCGGGGTTCACATGTACATCACCAGAGATCAGCAAACTAATCAATATCAATTTCCTAATCCATACAAACTTCTTTTTTGAATATATTTTCAATTTTTGTGTATCTCTAGTATGTTTATAGTACATCTCAGGTGCACGCACATGTGAAATCCCACAGCCCTCAGTTAATACTAAAACAAAGCTCTCAGTCAAATCAAACCTCTCTACATATACATTGGGAAGAAAGATCTCATTTCCTACAAATTGTATGGGAACATAATTTCTCCCATTAGGGTTATCCCTTCCCACAATACACAGTATTGCTAATAAAACTACCAGTATAACACGCATGATAACAGCGTACATACCTGCTAAAAGTCTAATAAAACAAACTGAATTATTAAACATGCAATTTATACTTTAAAATTAAAAGCAGACTGTTGCAGTGTAAAAATGTTCTCTTCCGAGTGGTGCTCGCGCCACTCACGCACGCGCAACTGTGCTCGTGCAGTAGCAGCATGAGATTTAAATAGCTGCTCTGCCCCTCCTCCCAGTGCGATGTAGATGCTGTCTGCTGCCCCCTCACAGCTGAATCAGCTTCAGCAGACTGCAGGATATAACAAGCACTCAGGTTGAGCAATGGCACAGTTCACAAATTAGCTGGATCCAGAGGGCAGTTGGACTGTGGCGGTAGCTCCTGACGTCTGTGTTCCTTAGGAACTGGGAAGCCACTGCATAGTGCTCCTGTGACAGAGCTGAGTCAGAGGGGCTGTGTCCTGAGAGACATGCGCCATAAGGGCTGTGTTCTGAGAGGTATGAGTTAGAAGGGCTGTCCTGAGAGGTGTGCGTCAGATGGCTGTGTTCTGAGAGGTGTGTATCAGAAGGGCTGTGCTGCTGTAGAACATCTGAGAGAATCTGAAGTGCTTCATTCCCCAGGCCACTGGACCCTGTATCTGACTGCTGCTCATCCTGTTGCTGTGTGCTGTTCTTTGTATGAACTGAACTGTTGCATCTGTGGGGGTCACACGAGTGCTGGCACTGCTGGCTGGGGTGGTTTATAGTTTTCCAAGTTTGGATTATCATTACTGCATTTGCATTACAAGTGGGTTTCAAGCATTTTCCCACTGGACTTCCAGTTCTTTAAACTGTGCTAGCACAATATGGCTTGTTGGGGGGTTAAATTGCAACCTTGCTAATCTTCATCAAGTGCACTACCAACAGAATCTGGGCAGCATAGCTACCAGGCTTGCACTGGGACTCTAGTGTAATTTCTGGGAATTCAGAGTCATTGCTTATTGTGGCATACTTAAAACTGTAGTTTTACTACTGGTACCAGCTGAAGAATTACCTCATCCTGTGTAGTATAAATCCTCTTTTTGTGCCCCTTGATTGGGCGGGTGCTTAATAGACTGTGGTGGGAAGTGAGAGGGTGGTAGTGACCCACATTACAGTGGCTCCTAGGGTGCACTACTATAGGGTGGGAGTGCTTAAGGTAATCTGCAACTGCATAACCCCTTCTTTTCTCCCAGCTGCCAAGCCTGTATTGTTAAATAAAAGCACTGTTAATTGGTTGAATTTTACTTATGTGTGTGTGCATGCCCACTTTGCATAGCCTGATTGAAATGTTTATTGGTTAAGGTAACAACTGTCTTAGGCAGTCCCCAGGGAGTCGTCCAGTCTTATTCTGTTTGGGTGGAGACACCATGCTATTTCTTTGTTCTGGGATGAACCCCCGACAACAGGAGAAATAACAAACTCAGCCCTCTCAACCAAGTAGGACTTGTACAGTCATCAGACAGGGGTGTGAACCCAGACACCACACCCTTGGGCGTCATGCACACTGTACACTTACCACCATCCATCCAGTGTACACTCCTTTTGCTAATTACAATGAGAGGATGCTCTCTCATTGCTGCTCCAGGTTTCCCCAGAAGACTAGGATACACCCCTTTTCTCCTCCCTTTCTTATAGCCCCATGATTGGGAGCTGGTAAAAGACCTAAAAGGGCCTACAGAGGACCCCCTTGAGGGAGAATCCCCTTGCCTCCCACTCTTCTCAATCCCTTTAACTCTCCTGACTTACTCCTGACTTCTCCAGGGTGGAAGGTTCCTCCTTTTATGTTGTGGCTGCTTTCTCATAGCAGGGAGCTGGCTCTGGCCCAAATATTAACTCTTGACAGATAAACAGGAACTGGAGCATAGAACAGCAAAATGTTCTCTGGTGTGGGGAGGGAGGGATACATATATTAGAAAAGGTCAAACAAAAGGAAATTGTGAAAAGATAGCAGTAGCTAAGGAAAGAAAACAAACTAAAACAACATTTGGCTGGTGCTGCTTATTTTTAGGTTCACTGTGCGCATACATACAGCAAACTTCTTGATATGAGTTGCTTTTCAAGAGTGTGACACTGTCTGTCCAATGCAGAGTGGTCTGCGAGGGGCTTGACTGTGTCAGACCAAACATTAGCCAGGCTGATTGTGATGGTATTTTGCCAGACATGGTCTGTACTTGAAAAGAAAATGATGTACCAATCATGTGGTGGCTTTTTCTTTTCATCTACAGGACACCACCCAGCAAACAGCTGTTTGGTGTCCCTATCAGCCTGGCTGATGTAACCCCCCCCTTTCACCACCCCATTGGAGCTGCTGAGTGGCATACCTCTCAAGAGATCCGCATGCTACATGATGTCCCAAATTCAGGCTTTGCCAAGTTACCCTGTACCGCTGCCCCACATTCTTCTGCGGCTTTCCATATTGGCGGCTCCTGCTGCCCACCGACGCACTGTCTGTCCCCGCTGCTTGCACCTCCACCCCCTTCTCCCCCTCATCTTCCACATCTGAGCCATGGTGTGGCTTTCCAAATTTGTGGCTCCTGCTGTCCATCACCGCATTTTCTGTCCCCGGTGCTTGCTCCTCATCCCCCCCAGGCTTCCACATCTGAGCTGCAGTGCAGATTTCTGTATTGGTGGCTCCTGCCACCTGCTGTCACACTCTCTCTCTCTCTCCCCACTGCTTGCTCCTCAGCCCCCAGCTTCCACATCTGAGCTGTGGTGTGGCTTTCCATATTTGTGGCTCCTGGCACCCGCTGCAGCACTCTTTGTCCCCAGTGCTTGCTCCTCGGCACAACCCTAGCTTCCACATCTGAGCCGCAGTGTGGCTTTCTGTATTGGCTGCTTCTGCTGCCCACCATCATGCTCTCTGTCCCCGCTGCTTGCTCCTCCACCCCCTCCACCCTGGCTTCCACATCTGAGCCGCGGTGCTGCTTTCTGTATTTGTGGCTGCTGCCACACGGCACCATGCTCTCATTCGGCATTGACAAATGCTTGTTAAAAATGGGTTTGCTTTTTAAGAATAGAGTTTCATGTCAGCATATTCCATATATGTTTACACTGGCTACAAAGATGGGAAAGCAATAAAGAATGTGTGTGTGTTTTTTACTTCAAAAAGCAGGCATACTTTTGAAATATTGTCTACTAAACTGTTTCCTATTAATACATCATGGAAATATCCTTCAGACTCCCCCTTCCTATCACTTTCTTGACACATTATTCACAAATGTTTAAATCTGACCTACTTTTTTATGAGGTCCACCATGACATTTATGGTGTCTTCAAACCCATTGGAGTTAATTTCTTAAAATCAAACTTGTTTACTATTTTTTTTCCCTTAATATAGCAAGTGTTCCTGTGAAGTTAATCCATACCTCTCAAGTGTCCCTGATTTTCAGGGACGTCCCTGATTTTGCCTCAAAATTTTACTCTGTCCCTCCTAAAATTTGTGTTTTTGTGGCTAAACAGTGGGGACTGTAAGCACAAAACAAAATCAAGCATTAAAGTTACAGACTTGTTCTTCTTTAGAAAATGCATTTTTCACTAAACCCCATATTCTACCAGCTTTCTGGGTGGATATCTTTAATTTTGAAGATGTGTCCCTGATTTTGGTCCTTTGTCCCTGATTTTTTTAAGCCTTGTCCCTGATTTATGAGACAGGAGGTTGAGAGGTATGAGTTAATCCCATATCCTGGCAGCAGTACATTGGCTGACTTTGTAATGGGAAGGGGGAGGACTGCAGCCTTATAGAAGTGCTTAGGGAGGTGTTTGCTTTGAAGTCACCCCATTGGTGGCAGCATGATTGCATTGTAAGCATATTTAAGATGGTCCCCTTTGCATCAGACAGCCTTCAGTCCTGACCCTCCTGCCCACAAGGTGTAGCGGGGATCGGGTTCCCAAATTACCTTCCTGCCAGGGCCCTGACTGACTTGGGAGAGCACTCCATGAAGATGGTCATTTTTATTCAAAGAGTGCGGGGGGATAAAATGGTCAAACAGCAGAATGGATAAATGGTGACCAGTCAATTGGAAGGAGAAACCACAGAGTGTCAAAAAAACTGAATTTTTAAAATTGAATCTTTGAGCTGCAGCTTCCCCTCTTTCCTTCATTGAATCCATGAGGGACTATTTTTCATGTGTTTTCTCCTTGTGCAATGCCATCCATCCTGTCACCACCAAGCTCCCTCAGCAGCTCCTTCTGTATCAAGCCAGTGAAGATTTACGAAGGGGAGCGCAGGTGTGCCAGTGGTTGTCATTCTGGTGGTAGTAGGGGTTTAGGATTTTTCCTCCTTTTTCTGCCCCTCTTAACCTCCTGAGTGGTGACTCTACAAAGTCCAGAAAAAACGTGGCACATAACGTTTTAGCATGGGTGTGCTACTGTCAGAAATGTCCAACAGTTTGAACAGCACTACACCAACCTTTTAAATGGAGGAGACCTGACCAAAGGTTTCTTAAAGAAGTTTTTTGTAATTTATTTTAAGTTTGGACAAGTCCCTTTCAGTTGTACACCATGTACTGATTACCCCAGCTCTTCAGCTCATGCCTTCAAGAAGGGCAGTGTCCCTGATCTTTCAACCTCACACTATTAAAGAATTTCCAGACTGGTCAGTAAGACAAGGAAAAGGAAAAATCCTCTCTGGTTCACAAGAGAGGTGGCAGCTGCAGTAAAAGCAGAGAGGCTAGCATTCAGAAAATACAAGGGCTCAAATAGCAACAAGGATAGGGACACTTACAAAAGCAGCTTGAGGGAGGCTTCTAGGGTAATTAGAGCGGCAAAGGCACAAACTGAGGTGGAAATTGTATAGGGGTAAAAGGAGGAAAAAAAACCTTTAGGTACATATAGGGTTACCACCTGTCCCTATTTTCGCAGGACAGTCCTGATTTGGGCAGCTGTGTCCTGCAGAAAAACATGAAAAATACTAAATGTCCTGACATTATAGTAGAAAAAATATTTTCTAATTTTCCTCTAAATGTTGCAAAAGACTATAATACCTTAATTAAAATACCTTAAAATAATAGAAACACAAGAAACAACTAAAATACTACAACACTTAGTCTTAATTCTGATTATTTAGAGAAAACATATCTGTTGCATTGGTCGAGATGACATATTGTCCTGCAAAAAATCCTGTTTCAGTAAGAAATGTCCCACTTTGGGCTCCTTAAAAGGTGGTAACCCTAGGTACATAACTGATAAAAGGAAAATGGGGGGTATTGTTAGACTATTAAGCAGTGATGGGAAGAAGAGAGAAGAAGGCAAAGGTCTTAAATGAGTACTTTTGCTCTGTCTTTACAAAGGAGGAACCTGGAAATGGGCATACCACTAAAGGAGTTAATAATTGCATGGGGGGGGTGACACAAACCCTTTCATAATAGAGAGGGTAAGGACTGAACTCAATAAACTAAAGATAGATAAAGCCATGGAGCTGGTCAGTATCCACCCAAGCATACTGAGAGAACTTAGGGATGAATTGGCAGCACCTCTAGCAGATCTCTTTAGCAGATTCCTGAGAGAGGGAATTGTTTCACAAGACTGAAAAAGGGCAATAGTGGTTCCCATGCATAAAGGAGGGAGCAGGGAGATGTCGGGTAACTACCGCCCTGTCTGTCTTACCTCAGTGGTAGGCAAGATGATGGAAACCCTGCTAACGGAAAGAATTTTAACTTTCCTGGAAGAGACTGGATAGCTGGACAATAGGCATCATGGCTTCATGGTGGGAAGGTTTTACCAGACTAATCTGATCAAGTTTTTTGACTCTGTTACTAAGATAGTGGATAGGGGGGCGTGTTATCTACCTCGACTTTAGCAAAGCCTTCTACTCAGTTCCACACAGAAAACTACTAAATAAGTTAGATCATACAGGAGTGGGACAGGAAGTGGCATTATGGGTTAGAAGCTGGCTTAGTCAGAGGAACCAGTCAGTGATGGTCAATGGGGCAGCATCAGAGGATGGGGGGTGACCAGTGGGGTGCCACAGGGGACCGTCCTGGGTCCTTTACTCTTCAATATTTTCATAAGTGACATCACTGAGGGGCTGGGTGGGAAGGAGAGTCTGTTTGCAGATGACACAAAGATCTGCAACAGAGTGGACACTGCTCAGGGAGTGGAACAAATGAAAAGTGATCTGCTCAAGCTAGAAAGATTGCCCAACATGTGGCAGTTAAAATTTAATGCAAAGTGATGCATCTGGGCAGAAGCAACCCAGTGATGGTCTACTATCTGGGAGGGGAGCAGTTAACAGCCGCCAAACAGGAGTGGGATCTTGTGGTCATAATCTCTGATGACTTAACAGTGGGCAGACAATGTGAACAAGTGGTGCAAAAAGCCATCAAAATGCTGGGATGCATAGGAAGGGGCATCGCAAGCAGAAAGAGAGAAGTGATCATGCCACTATGCAAGTCCCTGGTAAGACCTTACCTTGAGTACTGCATACAGTTCTGGAGGCCTTATCTCAGGAAGGACATGGATAGACTGGAGATGGTACAGAGGAGGGCAACAAAAATGGTACAAGGGCTCCATGAATTGCCATATGAAAGCAGATTACAGCAACTCAACATGTACTCATTGGAGCAGCGCAGAGACAGGGGTGATATAACAGAGACATTCAAGTTCCTGAAGGGCATAAACAGAGTACCTACCCAGGAACTCTTTCTGATCAATAGGTCCACATGGACAAGGGGTCATGAAATGAAATTAAGGGGAGGGAGGTTCTGGGGTAACATGCATAAGTTCTTCTTTATGGAAAGGGTGGTGGCTCTGTGGAATAGCCTACCTGCAGAAGTCGTTGACTCCAAAACAGTAGGGCAATTCAAATCTGCTTGGGATAGGCATAATGGGATTGTCTCTAAGAAATTCTAAGGGGGTAGCACTCAGTGCAGACTAGATGGATCTTTGGTCCCCATCTGCCATCACTTTCTATGTTTCTATGAAGTTACCTGTCATGACATTACATTGAAAAAAACTTTTTTAACATCGGATCAGATGTCTTATTTGGAAAAATGTAATGTAATGATGTCACAGGCAACATCCTATAAGAGTGTGAGGTTGAAAGACAAGGGACACACCCACTCATGAAGGCATGAACTAAAGCGCTGCGGTAAGCAGTACATGATGTACTACTGAAAGGGACTAATCCGAACTTAAAATAAATTACAAGATACTTCTTTAAGAAACATTTGGTCAGGTCTCCTCCTTTTAAAAGGTTGGTGTAGCACTGTTCAAACTGTTGGACATTTTGAGTTGCCTGGGAGTAGCAACTCTGGACAGCCAACCCTGCCCTTCTCCTGAGTGCAGGCTAACTGAAGTGCATGGAATGCTACTGATAGAACCTGCCCAGCTCTAAAAGAGTCACTCCCCCAAAAATAGAGTGCTACTGAACCCAGAAGTAGACAGCACTGCTAATTTGTTTTAGAAACTAAAAAGTTTTTATTAAAGTGCAAGTGTTGTCAAACATGAAACAGGTCAGTCACGCTAGGCTACCCACCCCTGCACTTCAGAGCTTCCTTAGGGGGTGCCGCTACAAGTCTTGCACTTAGATAGCCCCCTTTTTGGAGAACTGTTCCGAAACCCACCACAGGGTGACATTGTGGTGTTGAAATGTGGCACCACCTCTCCCAACTGGGAACATTCCTGTATGGCATCACCACCCCAGCCCACCCTGAGTTGCCAGTATACTCCCTGAATGTTCTTCCAGACCTGAGTCAGCAGCATGGTACACTCTAGCTGGACTATCTGATGCCCTGATGTGCATTTTATATGTTCCCCCTACTACCTGTGGTAAGAGAACAATCTCTTCCAGAGGCTTGGGAGGCAGCCAGAGGAGGTAGATTGGCCTATGGAGGTTTTGCAGTGGGGATAGCAAATCAAGTATTAGTGGAATGAAAAGAGTAGAAATATGGGAAATGAAGGGGTGAGAAGACTAGAGAGATAAGGGGGGAGAAAGAAATACCAAAACTTACAGAGCAAAGAGGAACAGTGAGAAGTGCAACAACATTCAAGGAAGGAGAGGGTCAGGTACTGAATAAGGAGCAGTGATGAGTGAAAGGTAGACAGTCAGAGATGAAGCATCAGAAGGTGTGGAAAAGTCTGCATAGTGTGGCAAAGGAGGCTTTGCAGGCAGCACAGTAGACCACATCCCCACTCAAACACATGTAAGATCATACTAAGGACACTCTCACAGAGGACTGGGAAGGAAAGGCATGACTTGTTGAGATATGCCATCTCTTAGGGCAGAGTTTTATGTGAATGGAACTGATGTGGAACGAGAAATCTAGGTTTTGATTCAACTACACTTCAAGATACTCTAAGTTGGTGACTTTTTCAAGGGGGACACTATCAAGACACTTGAAATCAGGGTTGGAGCTGAGCCTGGATAGCTTCTGATTGCTGACAAAGAAGATAGTCACTGTCTTTCTGGCATTATTTTGTGAGTTGGGTTGAGTAGAACCAGCACTGGTCACTGCTGAAGACACCGTGAAGCAATAATTGCAGCTCAGAGATGGAGATACAACTGGTAAAGAGTACTGTTTTTTCAGTGTACATATGTATGTGTATGTGAAAGACAGCTCAGATTGAGAGAAGGACATTTAGCAAAATAGAAAAGAGAATGGAGCACAGAATGAAAACTTGGGGACTCCAGAAATGATTGGGAGGGGGAGGAAGAGATGTCAGTAACTAGAATGACTGATGTAGGTTAGATATATAGGAGCAGAAACAACTGATCAAAAGGGTAGACAGTCCAACTTTCACCAATTTATTCAGGAGGATGTGATGAGTAACCATACCTAAGGACTTACAGTAGGAAGGTCAACTAATAAAGATGGCAGCAGTAATCAGTCCCTCTTCTATCCCTTTCAGGATGGAGTCAATGCCTGGAGGAAGGAGATGGTGGAGTTTGTCTTGCAAAAAACAGATTATGAAGCATAGAGGAAAGCAGTGGAATCTAGGAAGGAGAGCTAAGCAAAACTGTACTTCTCATAAGTTTAACCAGGGTAGGGAGGAGAGAGATGGGGGGCAGTTCCCTGGCAAAGATAAGAACTTTAGTTTGTTTCCTAGAGTTTGGGACTAATCAATAGTGAAAGAAAATTTGTACATGAGTGTGTGTGTGTGTGTGTGTGTGTGTGTGTGTGTGTGTGTGTGTGTGTGGGGTACAATAGCACAAGAAAACAGGTCCAAGAGTCTGTGGTCAAGCCTGTTGGAACTGTGACCTATACATGGATTGAGAGACATAAGGTCTTACAGGGTCTCAGTGGTAGTAATGGTGGATAAATAAAAAGAGAAGGCAGGAGGGTAGGGAGAAGATGGAATGGGTGCAAAGGAGGGGAAGGAGGTGAGAGAGAGAGAGAGAGAGACAATGATGTGGGTCTGAAAGAGTTAGTGGGCTAAAGGGAGGAAGCACAGGTAATGATGAAGTGGTTAAAGCAGAGTGCAATGAAACTGGGCAATAAATGTATCCATACCTTTGTATTTTTCACTATGAAAGATTCCAGGCATCTTCCAGTTTTGAGTCAAAAGTCAAAAAACTGATGCCATTCACTGGTGCCAAAAAGACTGCACTCAGGCAACAGACTTCCGTATTAAAAAAAGTCCCTGATTCCAAAGTTGCAGAATACAGCTGTGCATCATAAAGTGAGAACCAAGAATACCAGAAGACATCTCAACATTTCATGTGTGTGAAACATTGTGAAATCTTTATCTGAGTGGAGGGGGGAGACAATAGCAGGAGAGGATAGGTACAAGAGTCTAGGATCAGGCCTTTGGAACTGTAACCCCTACTGGGATTGAGAGAGAGAAGGTCTGACAGGTTATCGGTGATAGTGACAGTGGAGAAAGAAAAACAGAGGGCGGGAGTGGTAGGGAGAAGATAGTATGGGAGCAAAGGAGGCGAAGGAGATGGGAGAGAGAGGGAATGAGGTGGGGTGGGCTGAAAGGGTTAATAGATGGGGTAGAGGGAGGGAGCACTGGTAGTGACGAAATGGCGAGAGCAGTAGCACAATGAAATTGGGCAAAAAATTTGACCCCCTGCTTTTTTCACTATAAAAGATTCCATGCACCTTCCAGTTTTGAGGCGAAATACAAACAAAAATGGTGCTACTCAAGCACGCTGAAAGAACTGTACTCAGGCAACAGAGTTCTGTATCAAAAAGTACTTTATTCCAAAGATTCAAAGCACAGTCTCTTGACAAAGTGTATGCACATAAAGCGTTGAGACATCTGCTGCCATTCCCGATTCTCACTTCCTAATTCATGGCAGTGTTTTGTATCTTTGGAATAAAGACTTTTTGATACAGAACTCTGTTGCCTGAGTGGAGTCCCTGCACAGTGGGTGAGCAGCATTCCTCCGTCCCCCCAGGGTTTTGTATTTTGACTTGATTATTCTTACTGGCTGCACCACTTTCACCACAGTTGCGGCCCAGGGTATTGCTTATCTTCCAGTTTTATTTGATGATAAAAATGTTTTAGTTCTGCCAAAATGTGAGTATTTTATAAATATTTTAATTTAGTTTTACTCTCAAGAAAAAACATGGCTGCCACATTTGGCTTAGAAATACCATTGTTAACCTGGTAAGTCTTGTGATCAAGAAAAAAACTTATGGTGCACAACTTAGATATGGCAGGTATGTGAATATTTTTATTAATGGTAGCCGAAACTAGCTTTCTTGGAAAAACATTTTTCATTGCACTACTGCTTTACACACTGAGGCCACATCAGGGAGCTCCCAAGTTTGTGGATGGGGGTGGTCAAACATGGAATGGATGACCTGCCAGAATTTATCACGGGAGTTAAGATTTTTCAGCAGGTTACAGGCAAAGTAGGTGGTGCTGAGTTTCTTGATAATTTAGTGCTGCCATTCCAGAATTGTCTGTACCTTAGTTAGTGTACCGTGGAGCTGGAGGCTTTATGGGCTGGCAGTATAGCCTAGAGGTTGGTGTAACGAGCTGTGAATAAACGTGGCACACCCAGCAGACCTAGGTTTGATTCCCACAACCTCCACTTGCATACTGGATGACTCTGAACAAGTCACTGAACCACCCCAGTGCTCCCGGGTCACCCCTGAAAACAGGCACCTGTGTCTAGTGGGCCTTACCCGCTTACCAAAAAGAATTAAAAAAAAAGTAGAGTCACGGTTCTTATGTAACCCCCCTACCAATTTGGGGACTTACTTGTAGCCCGTAGCTCCTGTTCTGCTCTCCCATCAGTGCCTCCAGGAATGCCTGTTTTTTTTTCTTCTTCCCCGGTCCTTATAGTGCCCCTGGTATCCCCAGAACAGCCCCAGAGTAATTCCAAGCCCTGCGGAGCTCCAAAATCCAGACCACAATCCCCCGCTGCTTGTTTCAGCACTCCAGTGCTGGTGGGGATGGTGCATGCACCGCAGTGCCTTTGATCTCCCAACCGCTCAACTTGCGATCATATGGGAGAATGTTTCAGTGGTCCTGGTGTCCCCACCACCTAAGTGGGACCCGGTGACCATGGACAGGGTCCTGAGCACCAGCTCTTTATTATATTTAGAAAGATCCACCAAGTGTTTCTGATTGGGGCTTATGAATATTAATTAGCCCAGAGCTCTGATCTCATGCATATTCATGAGGGTCTGTTCTGCCCTCAGGAAAGTGGTGTTCGTTAACTGCTGAAAAGGAAAAAGAAATGCAAAATGAATATTCGTAACTGCTGTATATGTCTGGGGAAAAAGTGCTACAAGGGAAAAGAGTTTAAATAAATTAAATGCTCAATCCTGGCTGCACCAGTAAAATGTTGGGACTCAGATAAACAGCCTGCCTGCTGCAAGGCGTCCTTAAATATTGGCAACAGTGACAGGCTTGGGACTGCAACAAAATGTTTAATCTGGGCAGCGACAGCAAGGACACCCTAGTGGCTACTGGACTGTGGGGCACTGGGGCAAATGTTTAATTTATTCTGGCTGCACCAGGACTTGTTTTGGGACTGTGGTATTTCTGCCTAAGGGACTGTATGTTTAAGCAGCCATTACAGAGCAGCATAATCAATCAGAAAGCTAGAATATTAAAGCCAGGACTTGTGGGACATTAGCCAAAGTGCAGAGAAAACTTCCCAAGTGCTCATGGGGAACTGAAGGGACCTAATTTGAGGTGCCAAAACAGTAAACTAACTGTGCATCAAGAGAGGTTCATTCATAATTCATTTTCTTAATTGACAGGCCCTCCAGCCAATTGGAGGTCAAGCATCCAATAACTTCAGCCAATCAGGGGCCTCAGGAGAGCCCCATAAAACACTGTGTTTTCAGCAGTTTTTCCAGATTCGAGCAGGAGTCCCCCACAGGTGTGGGGGCTCAGGCCCACAGCCATGTAACTGGGCCTGGTGATACAGTTAATCCTCTCCATCCAGGAGGGAGTGTTTGCTTTCTAAAGCAGTAAATGTTAAAGCAATTAGTTTATGTCGAACCTGCTGGCCTGCAGGTTGCCAAAATGTTCTCCAGGTGCTAGCTGTCCCTTCCACATTGGGGAAAGACATGGACCTGCAACTTGATGATATTAAACCAGCTGTGAGAGAGCTGATTTCACCTCAGTTGTGAGAGAACTGAAGACATCAGGAACCTTGATTGTGGAGATTCTACCGTGAGGAGCCTGAGTGAGTACTCTTGTGCTCCCTGGTGCAAGAAATAAAAGAGCAATGATTAGTTGGAGCTGCCAATGCCCAGAGATTGTTTGATTTGTATTGTTCATCTGGTCTGCAGCCTGTATCCTGATGTGCCTAACCTTAGCCCAGCAAGGCGACCCTCTTGAATTTTTTGCTGTTTTGAGACTGTCTAATCCTGGTCTTCACCTCGCATCTGCTGCGCCTAGCCTTGCCCAATGCATTTGGACCTAACTGTTCTGGGGACCCAAGTGAGCCCGGAGTATCATATAAATGTGCTGATATGTGATTTTCTGCTATGGAGCCTACAGGACTGGAAGGGGAGCACTCAGAAGTGGGGCTCAATCTGACTTTGCCTGAGAGGTCCAGCATTTGTTAACTAATCCAGTCAAGACATCCAGTGGAGCTGCAATCTACAGCCGTGTACCACAAATAGGACTGAAACCCCAAGTCTTTTGAATTTGACTGCTGTAACCTGGAAATGACTGTACTTATACCCACCGACCAGGGTGGACATCCTGGCCCCTGGTTAAAGGTGCTATCCCTTCATTGATCATACCAGGTGTGTCTGACATATAAATGAGCTGAATATACCAAACATATAAATGTGATGGATGTTCAGAAAGAAATAATTGATTTCCAAACCCAGTGTACCCGACTGGCTACACCTACTGAGTGTGTCCAACTGCAACATGCAGGGCAATCCCTGCACGTGTTTTTGTATTCGAATGACTTTAAATAGTTTTATCTGCCTAACTGTTTTCAAGTTCAAGCACCAATTCTTTCTTGAATCAAGCCGGCCAACATACAGCTGCACCATCTACCAGGCCTGCAGCATGCAAGAACTTTAAAGTACTGGGTACTCAGGTTTAACTGTGTGGGAATGGGGGTCTCATACTAAATCTTGGGGAATTGGTACCAGTTGTGGGAAATAATGTGGTGTGTCATCTGATTCTATGCAGTTTAGATAGTCAGGGCTCTGGATATCAGTGTTGGTATAATGTTGATTGCTTCTGATTTACAAACAATTTATCTACCCAGCTGGAGGGTTTTCACCAGCACCAAACCAAATCCACTGTAAATATTGTAAATAATAATAATAATAGTATTATTTAACCTCTACTCCTCCTGTTTCCCCCATTCCTAAACCCTATGCCCCCTCTCTAAATAAATTGTTGTTATTGTTGTTTGCAAATTATGGTGTCCTGAGCATATTACTAGAGAGAGTCATTAAATGTAAAATGTTTGATATGTGGGGCAATGTCGATAGGGTCATGTGTTGGAGTGGTAAATGGTCATAGTGGGTGGTATGACACCCCAGGTGGTTGTGCCAGGTAAGAGCTAGTCCACGTAAAAGTTAAACCCTGGGTGGAGACACTGCACAAATAGTAATATCGTGGAAAAGAACCAGTTTTAAAGAGCTAGTGTACTGCCTAAAAATAACATTAGATTTTAAAAGCAGTCAACCATTACCTTTTACATATGAGGTACTTTTTCTTTTTCCTTTGTTTACTTAGAAGATTGTTTACCTGATGTTAATAGGAGTAACATGTGGGACAGTATTCTACCTGGTAGCTGACATATCTTGCTCTACTGCCCCCCAGTACATCATCAGCTTTGTGACCTCACTGACCATGAGATCACTGCTGCTTAGGAACAGCCATTCAGTGACTGCCAGGTCATTCACCTGTGATGTCACTGTCAGTGAGATCACAAAGCTGAGGATGCAATGGGGGCCGATAGAGACAGATATGTCAGTTGCCAGGCTAAGAGCTGTTCTACACATCCAGCACAATATCATCACATAGAAGACCTAATGAGCAAAAACAAAAAGAAAAATACTTCAGAAATAAAAAGTTATACCTGACTAGTTCTTAAAGTTTATATTATTTTCCTGTTTGTCAATTTTTGGCTCCACTAGCTCTTTAAAGTAAGTTTGGGAACCCAGGACCCTCATCCTTGGTCTGGCCAGGCAAGGCAGGGGTAGTAACTCTAGGAATAGCAATGCCTAAGGGTTACACTTAAAAGCATAATAGCCCCTGCTGTAACCCAGGGAAAGAGGGACCCATGAACGCTGAACCTAATATGAGTGGCATAATTGTCCCAGATGCAGTTTCAACATATTGACATGGTCAGATATTTTCAGATAGTTTGCAGTATTTCAAAAGGGATTCTTTCTGGTGGTCCTACAGCGGTATTGCAGCCAGGTAGAGAATTTCTCTAGAGAGATCACAGAAATGTCAGGAAAAAACTGACAACTGGTGCAACTGTAAATAAACATTTGGGGTAGGGACCTGGTTTAGACATATAGTAGAGCCCCGATCTAACGAACCTCTATGTAGCGAACCACCCAACCTAACGAACCAATTCAGTGTCCCCCAGCTTTCGAGCCTTTTTTCCTGATCAGCTGTTGTCAATTCCTGCCTTCCATTGGCACAGTACAGTACTTCTTTAACTGTGGCTACAATCCCCTCTGCTTCAACTTTTGTTCTTTTACACAGAGATTTTGTTATTTCATATTAAAGTTTATTTATATTCTGAATAGCAGCATGTTGTTTTTTACTATGGTGCTTTGTGTGACTGACCAGGACTGGGATGAGGTGAGCTGGGGCCACAAGAGGAATCTCTGTCCTGAAAGCACCACAGTTCTAAATCAGGAGCAACATTTTTTTGTGCTACTTAGTTTAAAAGTAAGCACCACTGTGTTAGTTGAAGCTGTGGGTTTTAGAATGTCTCAGGGGTTGGGAAGCTGGGGATATGCTTTAGAGACAAGTTAAAAGTAGTAAAGTCAGAACTATAGCGGGGCGTAGTTCAGCATGAAGTTGAGAAAAGGTGCTTTTTTTTCTTTTAGGAGCCACAGTGCTGATCAGGGCATAGGACAGTGAAAACAGAGTAAAAGAATGTTACTGGGACTGCGTATGTACTGCATATGTTGGTTGGGGACAAGCTGAGCTGAATGTGTTGGATTTACAGGGGCAGGCAGGTGGATGGGCAGTGGAGTGGACTGTACAGTGCTGTACTACGGTATACAGCACACTTTCCAGGCTTTTACCATAATTATGGCGATACGGCTTTGACATTCCAAAAGTATCATGCTTTAACTGGGACAGATTAATTTAAAAACCTGTTTACAACACTGTAATACAACCCTCAGACATTCTATGCTGCACTACACTTTCCTGGCATTTAACTTCAGCACAACTTTATGGACATAGTGATTCCAATTATCTGACCGCCCGATTATACAAACTAATCGGATGTGCCCCAGGTAGTTTGGATGATCAAGGCTCTACTGTACTTTGTGGGGGATGTTAGGGCAGAGGATTATCTGGATGCAGTAGATCATACAATGGTTACTAAAAGTATCTCGGAGGGTTCCTGCAGTACAGATCCAGTAAGGGAGAGATGAAAGGACCTAGTCAATGAGGGAGTGATTAGCAGAGTCAGGAGTGAGTCTGGTAGAATCAGTGTGGTGCTACGTGAGATTACGGGACTTCTTTTCCAGCAATGTGTACAGTATTTAGGGGAAAGGGAGTAGCAAATGATGTTGAAGTCAACTAGAACCAGGAGCTCAAGAGGTTTATGAGAGAGAAAAGAATGTCAGGAAAGTGGTCAGGCCAGGCACAAGAAGAGGAGTAGATACCACAGATTAAAATGGTGGGGGAGAGATTACGTAACATCAGGGTATTCGTTGCCGCAGTTTCAGTTGTATCCATGGCTGGGTAAGCAGCAGAGATTGCCCTGGCAAGCTCATAAGTACAGGAAAAGGGTTTTTCATACATACCAAAGAAACGCCTGGAGTTTAAACTGTGAATGGTATTTTTCATTTTTTTAAATTCCTTTATGTGTGTAAGGAAGGATTTATGAGAGTAAAGAATGTTTAAGTATCTTTTTACATTTTAAAATGTAAGGGAATTTTACTTTTTTGGGCCTTGTTATACATTTTTATTTTGTAAAGCTGGCAGTCATTTGCAGATGAGTGAAGTGGGTTGTGAATTATATGATATACCCAAATTCACTTTTTTACTAGACAGAAAGCTAAAGATCAATGGCAACCATTTACTGTATACATTGTTAAAAAAAGGCTGAATTCAAATCCCTGTGTCATGAGTAGTGTTTCCTTAAAATGTCATGCTGTTTGGTTTTGTGGTTTTCTTTAAATCAGTATTTTTAACTTGTTCTGTACTAACTGGAAATAGGCTGTTTCTGTCCCTCTGACTGAGCCTTGGAAAGTGATGACATCATATTGGACTAAGCTACTGCTGCAGCAGTGCAAGTCCCTGCTTGACTGAAGAGCTGTGAACCTCCTAATTAGAGCAGTCTGTAGAATTAATTGTTTGCTGTCCAGGGTTTTTACTAACTCAGTCTATGGTATGTGTTTAGATGAATTAGCTGAAAATCTGTCATTTTGTTCTTCTAGAAAGCTGGTCATTTGAGTTTCAGTGCTGAATGGAAGTGGTATGCATCTGAGAAATCAGCTTGTCTGTATCACAGCTGTGAGTTCTGTTCCAACAAAACTCTGTGTTTTTTTTCTAGCTATATAACACTGGGTTGTTAATTTAGTAGATATAAAATAAATCTAACATTTGTTAATTCATACAAGTAGTTTGTTATTGATGTAGCGTCAATAAATTGGTTCATGTAAGAACAATTGTTTTCCTCTCAGATTGAAAACTAGGTGCCTGCCACACTCTGCTATATCAGACACATGTATTATATGAACTCACAGATTTCAGTTCTTTGATGGTTTCTGTTTGAAAATACATCATGTATATGTATAACTTGAAACACTATATGGCATCCTGATGCCCCCATCTCCTGCCTGCAGTTGAGGTAGCTGCACTCTGTTGCCCCCTGTCACCTGCCCCACAAGCATCCTGTCTCCTGCCACACATTTGAGGCTGCTGCACCCTGCTGCCCACTTTCTTCTCCCATAGAGTTGGGGCTGCTGCACCCTGTTGTCCCCTTGTCCTGACTGAACAATGAGGGCCACTGCACCCTGCTGCCCCTGCCTGAACCATTTTGGTGGCTGCACCCTGATGCACTTTGTCCTCCACCCCCCCAGTCAGAGCTGCTGCACCATTTTGCCCCCTGTTTCTGTCACCACAGTTGGGGCTGCTGTGCTCTGCTATGCTCTAGAGTCCCATGTCTCTTGCCTCCACATTTGGGGTTGCTGCACCATGCTGCCTATGCCACCAGAGGTGGGGCTTTTGTTGTACCTTGCTACCTACTTCCATTTTCCCAAATTGGCAGGGCTGCTGTACCATGTGCGTCCTGTCCCACAGTCAGGGCTGTTGTAGCCTGATGCCCCCCCACGTCCTGCCCCACAATCAAGGCTTCTGCACCATGCTGTAGTCTGTCCCCTGCCACCATAGCGAGAGCTGCTGCACCCTGTTCCTGTCTACACAGTCATGGATACTGTGCCCTGCTGCACCATACAGCCCCATGACTCCATTGCCCCATGACTCCACGGTTAGTGCTGCTGCACCATGGTGCCCCCCGCCACCAAAGTCAGATTTGTTTGCTTCACTGCCCAAAAGAAAAAACAGAAAAATACTTTCATCTTGTGTTATGGGGGTGAAGGACAGAAGGCAGTAAGGTGCAGAAGTCTCGACTGTTCAGTCAGGAGACAAGGGAGGCATTAGGGTACAGCAGCCCAAACTGTGGGACAGGGTGCAGCAGCCACTCCTGGGTAGAACTGACTCAACTTTGGGGGCAGAGGACAGGGTGCAGCAAATGCCATAACTCTTGTGGCAAGTGACAGCATGGTGAAGCAGCTCTAACTGTGGAGGCAAGGGGCTCTACGGCACAACAGGCCACAGCAGCCTTGCCTACAAAGGCAAGAGCAGGGTGTAGCAGCCCTGGTTGTGGTGGCAGGGGACTGTGGACAGGGTGGTGCAGAAACCTTGACTGTGGGGCAGGACACAGGGGGGCATCAGGGTACAGCATCCCTGACAGTGGGACTGAGTGCACATGGTGCAGCAGCCCTGGCTGTTCAGACAGATGATGGGGGCAGCAGGGTGCAGCAATCCCAATCATGCATGAGAAGACAGTAGACAGCAGGGTTCAGCAGCCTTGAATGTGGGGCAAGAGACAGTGGGCTTTTGGGGCAGGGGATGGGGCAACAAGATGCAGCTACCTCAACTATGGTGCAGGAGACAGTGTGCATCAGGATGCTCTGTACTGTTTCTAGTTATACATTATGTATTTTCACACAGAAACCATCAATGAACTGACATTTGTGAGTTCATATTGTAAATAAAGAAACTATACCACACTGATGACAGTAAGGTAGTAAAAGCACAAGGTTCGTGGTTAGTGGTCCCTGGTAATCCAATAAAGCCACCTGACACCAGATGTCTTAAATCAGTTTAACAATTTTACCTCTAACATGATTAAGTCTAAACAGCTGATGGCTTTTTACCACCAGGGCTACAGGTGTTCAGAAAGAATGAAGCACAATTGCTCCCTCTTTCTGGGTGTCTCAAGCATCGATGGCTATTCCTCTTGGACACACTGGACATGACACCTAGGTCCTGTATTTATACTCAACTTGTTTACATCAAAGATGCATAGTGAAAATTTCCAAACTGCTACAGCAAATTTTAGCCTAGACACTACGTCATTCAATAACATCATGAGACAAGGTTTAAAAGTACAGTGGCCATAAGATACCTTGGTCATAAGATTCATTTGACACTTTGCCGAGACAGGGGAGTTACGTTTATCGTCATCCTTGGATAGAAAAACAAGTGGTCAGGGAATTTTACATTTATCAAAGATAACTTGCTTACAAATGCAAAAAGTAGCTTTGTATTAGACAGTGGCCAGAGCACGTATATCATTATTCCTCATCAATTTCTTGTTATGCATATTTTTAAACATGAATAGTCATGAGATGAGGAGCTTTAATAGTCAATGCCAGACGCGGTTACTAACAGCTGCATCTTATCTTCGACCATAACCTTCAAAGAGACCTGTTCTGGTACCAAGTTGCTTCTGCTGAACAAAGTGAATTCATTTGCTTAGAACATCTTGTTCTTAGCATGGCTTATGCTTTTCTAATTATTTTCCTACATTTTATTTTTACAGGGCTCTAACAATTAACCTCTTAAACTCCTACACGTACATACACATTAATTCACATTCACTAGCAACTTGCAGCCCTTTACTAGCCATACACATCAGTTGACATGTTGGCATCATTTAGTATTCATTAACCATCTCAGCCTCTGCAAGCCTTGTAACACTCTTTGTATTTTTTTTTACTTTTTTATAGCCAACTATATATGAATGTTGTGATTGGTAAACTTGTATAAAACTTTGGTCACTGGTCACTAAAACTTTGGCCACTGGCCACTTTTGACAATATAGTACATGTGCCTGAAATAGCAGAGAGTGGCAGACATCTGTTTGTCAATCTGAGAGGGAAAGAATTGTTCTTACATAGATCTATTTATTGAGGCTACATCAAAGACAAACTACTTGTATGAATTAACAAACTTTAGATTTATTTTATACCCACTAAATAAACAACCCAGTGCTGTATAGCTAGAAAACAAAACACAACTTTTGATGGGACAGAACTCACAGCTGTGATGTAGACAAGCTGATTTCTCAAATGCATACCACTTCCATTCAGCACTGAAACTCAAATGACCAGCTTTTTAGAAGAACAAAATGATAGATTTTCAGCTAATTTATCTGAACACATACCATAGACTGAGTTAGTATAACCCCTGGACAGCAAACAATTAATTCTACAGACTGCTCTAATTAGGAAGTTTACAGCTCTTCAGTCAAGCAGGGACTTGCACTGCTGCAGCAGTAGCTTAGTCCAATATGATGTAATCACTTTACAAGGCTCAGTTAGAGGGACAGAAACAGCCTGTTTCGAGGTAGTGCAGAACAAGTTAACAAATGCTGATTTAAAGAAAACCACAAAACCAAATAGCATGACATTTTCAGGAAACACTACTCATGACACAGGGACTTGAATTCAGGCTTTTTTTTAACAATGTGTAAAATGGTTGCCATTGATCTTAAGGTAAATGTATGTGTACCACCCTGCCTCAGCCTATCAGCAGCTAGGATTTTCCCTACCTATTTTTAAGCAACCAATGGGACATTGGGGCATGACTGGCAGACTGTGACTGGGGTGGGTGTGTGTGGAAGAGATACTGTTGTATTAGGGCCTGCATTGTCAGAAGGTACACTGCCTCAGAGGTCAGCATTAAGAACATTTTTTATTTTCATAAACTTGCAATTTTCTTTCTGTACATTGCATGTCCATTTGAAATTTGGGTTGTCAGCAGTGGCAACAGTATAGTCTGTGCTGCAAATTCCTGCTGCAGTTTCACAGGGTGGGGTATATAGAACAAGAAGGTAATAGGGTACTGTCACTCAAAAATCTGATGTTGGTACTGGTGCCCCATGAGGAGCAGGGATAACTTACATTGTTCAGTTCTTTGATCCTGGTGCTAGCAAGCATGAAGTGGGGCAACACAGGCAATCTACTGATGCTCATTTTTCTGTAAAATAAGAAAGTGCTACACATTCTGGCTCATACTTCTCAACTGTCCCTAATTTTGCCTCAGAATTTTCCTCTGTTCCTCATAAAATTGGTTTTGTGTCCGGGAAACATGTACAACTGCAATACCAACAGCCAACTTTTGGCATTGACAAATGCTTGTTTTTATGTTATCTTTATGTTTGAAACAGGCTTTACTGACTCACCAGTCTTACTGTTATACAGTTGCAGCCATCCATACTTTTAGATAATAACCAGATATGTTGCAATATAGCTAAAAGATTCTCTCTGGTGGCCCACAGTGATACTGGAGGCAGAAAGGGAATTTCTCTAGAGATAATCACAGAAATTTCAGTAAATACTTGCCCATGTATTTGGCTGCAACTATAATTATAGTTATTTGAGGACCACATCCAACATCAGTTTTACAGCTTTTTGGTATACAGTGCCCACAGGAAGGGCTTTAACGCAGCAGCACTGCTTTTCAGTAATGCTTCCCATACTGTACACAGTGGTTCAACGCCACCCAACACTAGGCAATTAGTTTTATTTCCCTAGCACCAAATACACTTGTAGCCCCTTTATATCACCATTTTTTTTTAATTCTCTGATGGTCCAGGTTGGATACCGAACCTGTCAGGTAGTTAGGGGAAAGGGCCAGATGTTTTGTATTCCCTGACAGGCCAGGCTGGGCACTGGACCTGTCAGGCAGTTGGGGGGAGAGAGAGAAAGTCAGATGTTTTTTATTCCCTGATGGGCCAGGTTGGGCATAAAAATTGTACGGTAATTTGGGGGAGGGAGACAGATGTTTTTATTCCCTAACAGGCTGGGTTGGGCTTGGGACTCATCAGGTTGATAAGGGGAGAGGAACAGATTTTTTTTATTTGTTAACTGATCATGCTGGGCACTAGACCCAGTAGGTAGTTTGGGAGGGGGCCAGATTTATGTAATTACCTGCTAGGCTGGGCACTGTATTTAATTATTCATTCATTTATTTGAAAATTGGTAACCAGGAGAGGCACACTGAGCTGAGGCTCATTTCTAGGCATGACCTGGAGCAGGGGAACAGGAGAAACAGCATTACAATACACAAACAAGCATTTGTCAATGCCAAATGTTGTCTCGCTGGCATTGGCATTGGTAGTGCAGGAGTTAGAGATGCATAATAGGAATGGCAGTGAAGTATTGAACTGATGCCAACCCCACCACCACCCTGTAGAGACTGACAGGTGTTGGGGTGTGCCTTTGGGTTGTCAGCTATAATGCTCATGCCATTTTACCTCACCCTACCCTGTAGACACTGACAAGTGTCGTGGTGTGCTTTGGGGGTCTTTGGGACTTATACTTACCCATTCCATAGGAAATACACTGAGATGGGTGCAGCATAGGAGAATGGGGTGAACTTTAGGGCCGAACACTCCAGGCACACCTCAATGCCTGTCACTGGCTGCAGGGTGGGAGTGGGGTGGAATGGCATGAGCATTACAGCCAATGATCCTAAGTCACTCCCCTGATGCCTGTCAGTCTCTACAGAGTATGTCAGATTGAAACCCTAATGCTTTAGAGTTTGTTAGTATTTTCTCAGATTTTCAACATGGGTTTTTGTGACCCCACCTCATGAAAGCGGCACTATCAGTTTGTTAGCTGAAGGTGGTTTTGCTGGCGACTATGCCATTTGGTGACACAGGCACGAAAACACATTTTGGGCAGGATGTGAAAAATGACAACTGTATTGTTCATGAGGAGGTGTAAAAAAAATGACAACGTTGAAAATCTGGAGTGAAAATACGAAAAATTGGTGAAGTCATGAGCATGCATAGAAACGGCACAACACACGTCTGTAACCCAATTATTTTTGGATTTTTTTAACTACGTTTTCAACATAGGCATTTTGGGACCTCCCCTCATGAACAGTGGCACTGTGATTTTGTTAATCTGTCCCAAAAGTTGATTTCCCACAGTGACCACGCCATTGTGCGCCACAGGTGCAAAAACACATTTTGGGCAGGATGTGAAAAATGACAGCTGTATTGTTTATAAGGAGGTGTGGAAAAATGCCAGTGTTGAAAATCTGGCATCAAAATATTGCAAATTTGCAAAGTTACAAGGGTGCATGGAAACTGTGCAACGCATGGTTGTAACACAGTCATTTTATAGACTTTCATCATCAAATTTTCAACATAGGCATTTTAGGACCTCTGCTCATGAACAGTGTCACTGTCCATTCTCTTAATCTGTCCTAAACTGATCTCCCACAGCGACCGTGCTATTCGGCCAAGTGCGAAAACACATTTCAGCCAGGATGTGTAAAATGACAGCTGTACTGTTCATAAGAGGTGTGGAAAAATGCCATTGTTGAAAATCTGGAGTGAAAATATTACAAATTCACGGAAATTCACCGGGCGTGTGTAGTAACTATAGCCTTGCAACTCGTCAAAACAGTCAATTTATGGATTTTTTTCACCAAATTTGCAACATAGGCTTTTTGAGAGCCCATCTCATGAACAGTGGCACTGTCATTTCATTAATTGGTCCCAAAAGGTGATTCCACGCAGTGACCGTGAAATCACCTTTCGGGACGGAATAATGCCATGACAGTGACTGAATTCATGAGGAGAGTTCCCAATAACCCCATGTTGAAAATTTGGTGCCAAAATCCCAAAATGCCTGAGATATGCACCAAAGTTGAAAAAACCCTATTTATGCCATTATACAGCTTACGGCATTTCTTCAGTTATGGTTGGCTTTGAAGAGTGCAGAGCGAGTTCGGTCACTGAAGATCGTGCGCCGGGCTTCGAAGTAAATATGGGGTGAGGAATATGTGGGGAGGCAGGGTACACAGAGGGTGGGCGTGGGTTGGGGAGAGGGCAGAAAAGACCGCAAAGGACCATTTCTTCTTTTACAGGGCAAAAAAAAAAAAAAAGACAACGAGGAACGGTTTTCTTTTGCAGATGTTTAGTACACTGGGAACAGGCTCCCAGTGTACCACCTGCTACATGGGGAGGGGACTGCAGCCAATGGGGATTGGGCCTCCCGTCGACACAGAAACAGGTGGGCGCGCATGATGCGAGGGGATTGGGCATCCCCTCGGCATGCAGCACAAATCGGGGGTTGGGGACATTATGCTGACGGGGAGTGGGCTCCTCCATCGGCAAATTGAACTGGGCAGGGGGGACTGAAGCCAATGGGGATTGGGCCCCCTGTCGACAAAGAAAGACTGTTGGGGGGCGCATGATGCTGAGGGGGATTGGGCACCCCCTTGGCACACAATTGGAATGGGGGGCATTATGCTAACGGGGAGTGGGCTTCC
Source organism: Neoceratodus forsteri (assembly GCA_016271365.2). Taxonomy (NCBI): domain Eukaryota; kingdom Metazoa; phylum Chordata; order Ceratodontiformes; family Ceratodontidae; genus Neoceratodus; species Neoceratodus forsteri. The sequence goes on from CM028136.1 coordinate 306,501,931, forward strand.
CCATTGGCAAATGAAGTGGGTTGGGGCATGCCGATTGGGGGATTGGGCACTCCTGAAGTTGGCACTCTGTGGGGTGGCAGTCAGCACCACCATGTTTATTTAAGTGCTCCACTAGGAAAGGCACATCGAGAGGCATGTTATTGTGCTGCTGCGTGACGAGCTTCGCTCTCATTGAAGCGGCACTTTTCTCAGATCTGGTGGCCACTTTACATATTGCTGGTGTCAGTGCCTGCATGCTGGCTTATTGGGGAATGAGGGACGCACCTACTGATGCATGCCCTGCATTCGCCCACAGTGACCACACCACCAAATCTGCTACTACTGCAATACGTGGGCTGGTGCGCAAGTGCGAGCCAACATAAAAATGCCAAACAGAACAATTGGTAAATAAGTTATACAAAAATAAATTGTTACAGAAAAATAAGGTGTGGTCACAGCTCAATGTGAGATGCCAGTTCAAGTGCAAAGTAAGATGGCAATATACATCATGCACTTACTCAACTGACAATAGGCGAGAGACCTGTAGACAAGTTTAAACCTAACCCCATGGCAAAAGGGAGAGGAGTAGTGGTGGTAAGGAAGCACAACCAGTATGCAGGCAGTGGAGACCCAGCCCGAGGCTCAGCCAAGGACGTTTGATGCAAAGCCAGAGAGGTGACAGGAGGAAGGGTAACAGGAGCAGGTGGGGTGAGGTTGAAGTTTCAATGGGTGCCTGAGGGAACCAGGGGAGGTGGAGAGGTGGAGGGAGGAGGGGAGTTTGTCACAGAGTAAGGGAAATTGATAGGAGAAGGCAGACTGCCTTGCAGAGGAGCAGGGTTGAGGAATGGAGAAAGTGCAATGATCCCTGGAACAGAGGAAACAGGAGGTAGGAGGGAAGGGAACCAACCCAGTATTTGGAAATGAAGGAGGTACATTGAGCCTGGTAACATGAGGGCAGAGGGTGGATGGAAAGGGAGAAGCAGAAGAAGCAGTGGTGAGTATGAGTGGGGGAGTGTGTAGCAAAGTGGCAAAAGGAGTTACAGAGGGTGTCCAGTCTGGCAAAGGAAGTGAAGGGGTGGTGTCATAGACCACATCTGTGTAGTCGAACACAGGGAAAACCATCAGGTAGTTTGTGGGAGGGGAACAGATTTTGTTTTATTCCCTGATGGGCCAGGTTGGACACCAGACCATTTTACTGCGCTGCAAGCTGGGTTGGACTGTGCATGGCAGTGTGATCCCTGTGTGAATACTGGGAAGTGGGGTTCCCCAGGGGTCGGTGTTGGGACCCATACTCTTCAACATATACATTGGGAACATCACAGAGGGTCTTTGGGGGAAAGTGTGTCTGTTTGCAGACATGAAGATATGCAGAAATAGGGTTGATACGGCAGAAGGGGGGTGGAGGATATGAGGGAGGATTTGATTAGGCTAGAAGAGTGGTCGGAAAGCTGGCGGCTGCAATTCAATGTAAAAAAGTGCAAAATTGTGCACATAGGGCAACATAATCCAAAGGCGAACTACCAGCTTTTGGGGGGGGGGAGCTGGAGGTAACAGAGCAGGAAAGAGACCTGGAGATCACTATTTTGGACAACCAGAAAGTCCAGAGTCAGTCTGACAGTGCTGCAGGAAAGGTGCTTAGGGAGGGAATTCCCAAGCAGGATGAGGGAAGTGATCCTGCCACTATACAAAACCATGGTCAGACCACACGTGGAATATGGGGTCCAGTTCTGGAGGTCCTACCAGCAAGTGGACTAGGATGGGCTAGAAAGGGTCCAGAGAAGAGCAACCAAGATGGTGAGGGGGGCTGCAGGGGAAGTCTTATGAGGAGAGGCTGAAAGAGCTTGGCCTGTACACACTGGAGGAGAGAAGAGAGAGGAGGGGATATGGTGGAGACATTCAAGTATTTGAAGGGCATAAACATGGTGAGGGTTGACAACATCCTCAGAATGAGTAATAACAAATCCACTAGAGGGCATACCTACAAACTGGAGGGGAGAATATTCAGAGGGGACATCAGGGAGAAGTTCTTCACCGAGAGGGTGGTAAGGCCATGGAACAGTCTGCCGGAATGGGTGATGGGGGTGGATATGGTAGATAGCTTCAAAAGAGGCTGGGATAGATACATGGGCCTAATGGGCAGGGGCTAGGCTGGTAAAGGAGAGGGTTTTTTTCTTGGGGAGTGTTAAGGGCAGACTGGATGGACCACGGGGTCCTTTTCTGCTGACAGTTTCTATGATTCTGTGAGTGCAGAACTGAAATTGAGGTCTGAGAGAAGGAAAGAGTGAGAAAGGGAGAGTCAGGTAGTGGAGCTAGGATCACTGGCACTAGGGGTTACAGCCTCGTTAGTGTGCACCATCAGTCTCCCTTGGTCCCATCTCACTTGCTAGCGTGCTGTGGGCTGGAGAGGATGTAGATGTCTGAATAGGCTGATAGCAACAGTAGTGCAGCAGCAGCAGCACCAAGTCTTCTGTTTAATGTTTGAGCCCTTCGCTGTGACTTGAGTGGATGGGCATGGAGAAATCAATGTTTTACTACCCAGCCTATTTATCTTCCACTCACTGCTTTGCTGGTGCTCCTCCTTATCTCTGTTTGGCTTAATACATGGGCCAGGATGGGCATGGAACTCATCAGGTTGAAGTGGGAAAGATTTTCTTTATTCCCTGATGGGCCAGGTTGGGCCTGAACTGGTAAGATGCTTGAGGGGGACGATGGCTTGACTTTTTTATTCCTTGCCAGGTGGGGTTGGGTACCCTGGCTGTTAGATTGTTGGGGGGAGGGTCAGATTATTTTTCATTCTCTGACATTGTCTGGTTGGACACTGGACTTGTCAGTTTTTTGGGGGAGGGACAGCTATACTTTTTTTTAGTCCCTAGAAAGGCTAGGTTTGGTATTGGAGTTGTCAGGTTGTTGAGGGAGAGGGACAGGTTTGGTTTTTAATTCCCTGATGGGCTGGCTGGGCACTGGACTTGTCAGGCAGTTTGGGGGAGAGGGACAGATGCTTTTTACTCCATGATGGGCCACACTGGGCAAAAGATCCATCAGGTTGTTGGTGGGAAGGAGCCCCTAATAGGTTGGATTGGATATTGGACCAGTTAGGTAGTTGGAAGGGGAGAAGGACAGATTTTTTTAATTCCCTGATGGGTCAGGTTAGGCACTGGATCTGTCAAGTTCTTGTGGGTGAGGGACATATTCGTTTAATTTTCTGATGGGTTGGGCACTGGGACCATCAGGTAGTTGAGAGAGGGGGACAGATTTTTTTTATTCCCTAATGGGCCAGGCTGCTCACTGGACCCATCAGGTAGTTGGGAGAGGGGGCCAGAATTTTGTATTCCTTGCTGAGCTGGATGGATTGAGTATTGGTCCACTCTGGTAGCTGCAATGTGGGTGGTAGATTTGTGTTTTTCTGCCTTACTGATCAGGTTGGCATTGAATCTGTCAGGTTGTTGAGGGAGAGGGACATGTTTGTTTTATTCCCTGAAGGGTTGGGCACTGGGGCCAATGGGCAGTTGGGGAAGGGGCACTTATTTTTTTTTATTCCCTAATGAGCCAGGCTGCTCACTGGACCCATCAGGTAGTTGGGAGAGGGGGACAGAATCTTTTTTTTTCCAGTGGGCCACATTGGGCACCAGAAATTCTATGGGAGGGCTTTGTCCGAGATACAATGTGGGGAAATTAACTTCTTACACAACCCAAATATAAGTCAACCTCTCCCACTAACCTGCGCTCAGAGTGCTTTCAAGCACCTGAGTGGCTGTGTGGTCCATGTGGCTGCCTCCCTCTTCCTCCATCTGCTCAGTTCCTCTCTCCTGCTTTGCTTGCCTCTGTTATCCTCTTCACTGCTTCTGCCACTCCACGTCTTTCCTCTCTGCCCCTGCTCCCGCTGGCCTTTCTGTCTCTTATACACCCCTACTCCCCCTTTTTTCTTTTGTCTCCTCTGCCCTTTGCTTGCATCCTTGCTGGGTTCCCCACCCCCATCTCGCTGCCATTCTTTGTTTCTTTTTCCCTTCATTCCCACTCCCATCCATGTGGCTTTGCCACTCGCTGCACTTTGGTCTGTCATTCCCCCTGGTAACTCCTTCCTCTGACTCCTGTGTCTCACTGTTCGCTGCTCTGTTCATGCTCCTTTTTTCCTATGGGGGATTTTCTTTAAGGTCACTCCATCATCTACATTGCTCAAGCCTTACCTATACTTCCGCATCTGCGTTCCTGTGTCTCCACTCTGCTTAAAGGCATAGCACCTCTTTCCAGCCTTAGGCCTTTTCATTTTACCAACTACTTATGCACAAGAATTAATTTAGTAGTGAATAGTATCTGAGCACAATCCATTATACTATCCTCGATCAGTCTCTCTAACACACTCTTGCATGACCCACATAGCAGTATAAATTGTACAAATTACTTTAGTATTCTCCTTATCACTTACCATGCCAGCTCTCCTCTCATAATTCCACTGAGTCCGACTATTCTCCCACAGCAGAAGCAAAAACTAATGATTAGAGGAGCAAGTTTTACTTAAACAGCACTCCTTCAGCAGTCTGGCATATGCATTTTGCAGGGGCCCTTCAAGGAAGCATCATGTTTAGCAGTGCCTAACTCAGTTATTTAGTAAATTCCCACTTGGAACTATCCCATTTTCCCTCTTTGGGTGCTCCTTACTTATCATAATACTTAATTTTTCTGGATGGGGATGTGGCTGCCACTTCCCCCAGAGTAAAGCTGCAGCTCTGTACTCCTTGACCCTCAAAATAGTAAGTCCTTGTAGAGGGCTTCATAAGCATAAGCAACTTTATTTATAAAATAATGCTATTCACCACAAAGGATCATAGCGCTAGTACAATAAATAGTAGAATCAGGTAAAATCACAGCTAAAAAAATACATTCATCACAGTTAAGTATCAGACTTACACAGTGTCAGAGAAAGCAAGATTAAACAAATAAGTTTTCAACACAGATTTAAAACTCTCCACCGTCAGGAACTCTCTTATCCGACGAGGTAGAGAATTCCACAGGGTAGGGGCTGCAAATTCAAATGCTCAGGCCCCAGAGGTCTTCAAACGAACCCCAGGAATCTCAGCAATCTCTTGTTGGCGGAGCGGAGTGGGCAGGAGGGGCAATAGGAGCAAAGAAGCTCTTGCAGATAATTCAGCCCCTGTCAGTGTAGTGCCTTATAGGTTAGCAAGCTGACCTTGAAGGTGATCCACCACTGAATAGGCAGCCAGTGCAGATCGCACAGCACAGGTGTGACATGGCAACCTCAAGGCAGCCCAGTCAACAGCCTAGCTGCTGCATTCTGCACCAGCTACAAGTGGTAGATATCAAACCCCAGTAGCCCTAGGTAGAGGAAATTACAGTAGTCAAGGTGAGAGGTCACAAAGGCGTGGACCAGAGTTGGCAGGTCATTGGGCGGAACTAGGTGTTTGATCTGAGCAATGTTCCTCACATGGTAAAAAGCAGTCTTGATTATGGACAACACCTGAGATTTAGGTGTCAGTCCCTCGTTAAGAATCACCCCCAGATCTCGTACTTGTTCAGAGGCCATCAGTTGGCAGCCCCCAAGACAAAGCCCAGATGGTTGCCTCACCAATGGCCCCCCTACTCGACGACCTGGGTGAACCACCAGACCCTCAGTCTTGTTCAGGTTCAACCTTAGCCAGTTGGCACTCATCCAGTCTTGACTCTCAGAGAGGCAGTTGTTAAAACTCGAGACAGCTCCCACCTGACTGGGCACAAAGGACAAGCAGAGCTGAGTGTCATCTCCATAGCAGTGAAAACTATGCCCATACCACCTTACAGTGTCTCCTAATGGTGGCATATACACCTCGAACAACATGGGAGCTAGCACTGAGCCCTGCGGCACCCCACATGACAGGGAGAACTTGTCAGAGGAGTAAACCCCTGAGACAACTCTCTGAAATCTGCCGGTGAGGAAAGACTGAAACCATCTGAGGACCATACCTGATAGTCCACAGATCAGCCGCAGGCACTCTACCAACACACCATGGTCCACAGTGTCAAATGTCGCAGAGAGATCAAGAAGAACCAAGATGGATCGGCTCTTCCAATCTCTCGCTGTCAGGAGATCATTAAGAAACCCGAACAAGGGCCGTCTCAGTACTGTGCGTTTTCCGAAATCCAGACTGGAGAGGATTGTAGATGTCATGGATGGTCAAGTGATCCTCCAGCTGCAGTGCAACCACATTCTCAATAACCTTACTCAAAAAGGGAAGGTTAGAGATGGGTCTGTAGTTTGCAAGACAGCCTGGGTCCAAAGAGGATTTCTTAAGGACAGGAGTCACCACTGCCTCCTTCAGGGTGTCCGGAAGCACACCTGACTCTAATGAACACCAGATGATTTCAGCTAGGACCTGGCTGATGACTTCAACGTACCCCACAATGAGGCACGTTGGGCCCAGGTCCAAACAGCAGGTTGTCCGCATACTCTGGATAATCCTTACGATATCCTCGACCACCGACCGGCCAAAGTCAGACCAGACAGACCGAGGGGCTGCAACCTCCCACCGACCACCACAATCCCCATTGGAGTGAGCTGCATGGATCTCAGACCTGATGTTGGCAACCTTATCAGCAAAGAATTGAGCAAACTCGTCACATTTCTCTTGTGACAACGCTCTCCGAGTCCGCAGATAGGCTGGATTGTACAGTCTGTCCACAGTACAAAAGAGCTGAACTGGTCAATTCTGTGCTGAAGCAATCTCCCTAGACAGGAACTCTGCCTTCTTACGGGAGATAGGCAATTGATAGTCCTTGTAATGGGCCATCAATCTAAGTCTGCCACCATCAAGGCCTGATTTCCGTCAACAATGCTCCATCCTTCGTCCCACTCTTCTCAGCTCCCTCAAAGTATCATCAAACCAAGGGGACCAAGGGCACTGAATGAGGGGGTGAACATGGACAGGAGCAATTAGGTCCAGAGCCTCAGACACAGCACTGTTATAGCTCTGTACCAGAGTATCCGGATCAGCGCTAGTCCTCAGGAGACCCAATAGGTCCAGTACCACCGCCATGCCATCGATGGTCAGGCCCCTTAAACGGTGATACCGGACCATCTCCATAGGGACAGGCCTATAAGGGGGAGCCTGGAACTTGAACCTTATGGTGTGATGGTCAGACCAACTGACCAGCTTTACCACCAGGTCAGAAGTCTCCATACCCAGTAGGAAGACCAGATCCAAGGAATGACCATGATTATGGGTCACAGAGGTAATCATCTGTGTGAAGCCCAATTAATTCATCAATTGGAGGAAGTCTTGACCAAACTGCAAGAGTTCATCGTTGACCCAGGCATTGAAGTCCTCCAGAACCATCCATCTGGGGGACTCCAACACCTTGTCGATGATGAAGTCTGTAACTTCCTGCAGGAATTGCATCTCAACCATGGGTGGATGGTAGATGAGAAGAATCCTACACCCCACACCTGTGCCCATGATACATTTGAAGGACTGGGTCTCCCAATGGACACATCCATAAGGCTCAATTCCATTCTAAAACATATGGCAACCCCCTGCCCCTACGATCCATCCTCGGGCGGTCTATCACTGAGAACTCGTCAGGAATAACTGACTCAAGAACTGGGCCAGAATTTTCATCCAGCCAGGTCTCGGTGATGCAAGCCAGGTCTGATGACCCAATAAGATCAGCAATAACTGCCGTCTTGTTTTTGATGGACCTGGCATTACACAACACCGCCTGAGTAGGATGGGACCCCAAGGCTGGCCGAGCCATCTGCCCACTCATTGTGGAGCCCTTGGGTATGGGAACCAGACAAGGAGGACCCCTATCTGGGACCCATTTCACCCCAGGGCATCTTCTGGACCCCACTACTCCAATCTGACCACTCAGCTCCTCTCTCCTCTGAGGTCCATGTCCCCACCCCTATGACTCCCAGTCAGTTTCCTTAGTACCATCCTCTTCTTTGAGCCTGCAAACAGAAATGTTCCCCGTTTATCTCCTTCTGCTGCAATCTTTGTATCAATTCAATCTCTTCCTGACAGTTCTTTTTTTCTTCTCCTTCATCCTGTTGCTCATTACGCCTATCAGTCTCTTAGCTTAACAACTCAACCTCTACATTCCTCTCTTCTGCCTTCATTTCAACTGCTACATCCAGTTTGCTGCCTCTCATGTTCTTTCACAGCCCTCACCAGCAGCCTTGTAAGACTCTGTCCCCCTAACTCACACTTTAAAGAGCTAGATGAGCACTGATAGGGTTTTATTTGTCCACCAGAGATGGGAGTCAGCAACTTCCAATCCATCTGTATCAAACTCAGCTCACACTAAGGCTCAATTTGTCTGTCAACCTGAGATCCTGCAACTATAATCCATCTGTTATGAGCAAACTCAGCGAGGGCTCAAGTCCATCTGCTAGTCATACAATTTTCACCCTTTAAGCTACCAGGAACGTATCAGACTTTTATTGCATCTCCTCGTTCCAGCAGTGCTTCAACTGATGTGAGTTTAAGGGCTCTACTTTATCTGCCGCAGGCATGGATCTGCAACTCTCGAAGCCACAAAGCAACTACAGCCCACTGAAGCTATTCTAGTCCTCGTCAGTATTCAGCACCTCTCCATAGTTGCTTGGGATAGACCTCCTCTTCGATGACACCTGTGGAAATGTTTCCACATGAACTTGTGTGACAGTACATCATTCCCTATTTCATTAAAGGCTATCAATGACTCAAATTCCTCCATGGAGACTCGATCCTCTAAAGTGCAATCACAGCAGTTTCTCAGCATCTGACTTCTCCACTCCCACTTGTTCTACATTTCAGATCCCGAAGAAGGTCATCAGGATTCCCTTAGACTTCTTCAGTTATGCTTCTCTCTGGTAAAAGATCTTCACATCCATTATCACAAAGCTTCTCTGCTTATACTGCTTGTACTGTGTCAGATCGAAGAAGGTCTTCAGGGTACCCCTTGGACTTCTGACTCACATCTCTATTGCAAAACTTTCCACACTCCATGAAGCCTCCACCATTCTGACTTGTACGTCTTCACAACATCCGAAGAAGGTCCTCAGGGTCCCTCTCAGAGTTCTTCATACACACATCCATCCTACATGGACGTTCTCATTCTCACTCCATAAAAGGCTCGACCGTCCCATGCTTCTGTCAGCTGGAAAATGTTTGGTATTCTACCTTCAACTCATTTGAAAGTGGACATGTTTGATTATATCAGCTAAATCTTAGCTTACCAGAGACCCTGCATCCAGTTTCCTCATTTGAAATCCATAGATTTATGGCTCATAGCATTCATCGTATCAGAACTACACCCTAGTATTTTTTCTCTCAAAACATGCCTTCCTCAACCTTTCTGCAGCCTTCAACTGCTCCATCCAGTTCAACTGCTAACTCAACAGACCTCATTTAGACTCGAAGAACTGGATTTATATTCCTTTGCCAGGTCGATCTATGTATCGCTGTGGAGGAACACACTCTATGATTTCATCGATCCTTCTGCACACCCGTTGCTGCCTAAGTTACCATAGCTATGCTAGGCCATCCTAAATTACAAGCAGTTGTCATCACCATGCTGGGCAGCAAGCATACTCCTGCCCACAAAGCAGCTTCTTTTCTTATTCTCTTCTGCTGGATACATCTTCATCTATCATCCAACCAATGTGTTGGAGCTGCTGTAGTGACCCGCTGTCCATTCCCGTTTGAAGCTGACTTAATTTCGTTCATCTTAATACCTCCTTCTGCCCAACTAGATTTAAGAAGCAAATTCCTTAAATTTGCAGAAAATAAAGTGACTGTAATTACCTGCTGCCAAGGCTGCATGGGGTCTGGCTCCATTTTTTCATATCTACTATTTGCAGTGGTGCTCACCCTTCATTCTTGCATCCAAATGTATCCTGCCTTAGACAATCATTATCCTTCTATTCCATCCTGCTTTGGGAACCAGTATTTACAGATTCAGCTTTGATCCTGCATCCTGATATATATTCTAATACATCTCCAACTCATGGATATCCTGCTATGGCAAGCATTCCTAAATCACCACTTCCTGACTTTCTTAACATCTTCTCTACGAAATCTGCCATTTGGAAACCGCTGCATCATATGGGTTATTTCCAGTCTACAACTGTCTCACTCAATCAACCAACAGTGGATGTCATTTAAGGGCAGAGCTTAGTCTTACTCTATCTCATGTTCATGTGGAGCCTGGCTGGGCTTTGCTTCCTACTCCTGACTACATAAACAAGGCAACTGAGCCTACATTTTGATGCACTTTATTGCAGCAGTTTAGATCCTGGCTCACCTCCTCATTGATTAGCAGCAAACTAATCTCCTGTAGTCCACTTTAGCACTGCTATCCGAGCAGCTCTTATCACCACAAGAAGAAGTTTTCCTCCTTCGTGCCCCTTAAAGAGCAGGTTCCTAGTAGTACTGTAGCAGCCCCCCCTCCCCCACAGCGTGATCGATAACTGACCTGCACAGGAGTCTGCTGATAAACTGTGGCAAATTAATTCCGCCACAAATAAAAGTTATTCCCCTCATAAACTTTATTTTCGGCATAGCCCCAAAAAAAGGACAGACTTCGGTCCAAAACACGCGTCCCCGGCCTACGCAACCCTGTTTTATGATGTCACAAAACGAAGGCTGCGTGAGCACGCCCCATTGACTTCTATGGGGCAATATTTCCATGCATTTTTGGAACACTTAATGTTATGATTTTAATAATTCAAAGTGACTGATTGACTAATAGGGACCCTATTAGTTGATTGGTTGCTTTGACTAGGAACCTACTCCATTCTCGTTTCACTTCCATCACCAGAGCAAAGTTCTCCAGTTGGTCCGCCAGCATCGGGGAACTCTTTTAGCAACTTGGACTAAATTCTTAGGACATTCTTTTGAATAGAAACTGCATCATGAATCTTGGAAGATGGACCTCTTCGTGCCTAGAAACCTGCTCCGCAGTTGGAATCAATTGGACATTTAGGATCATCTTCTCTTAGTATGCCCAGAGGACGGGCAGTTCAGTAGCCATCGAACCTCAGAGGTTTTCTCTCAAGCTTCTTTCCTCTCCTGTGTGTTACTGTTCACATTCTTCATGAGTTGGAGGAGGTAATCTCTCATTTGGGCCTTCTATTCCCTATCACCACCCGGCTTCTCTCTGAGGGTGGGAATAGAGAAAGGCCAAAGTTAAGTATACACAAGCACTATACACTAGTCACCTAACATTGGGTGCTATGCACGAAGTGGTCGGGGTACACGGAAAAGTCACATACCCCATCCACGGCTCTGCGCACCCATGGAGAGGTGCACCCATACCGGCAGTCACTAACGTCGGCCACCTGTCCGTGGCTCCTCCCCTCTGGTGTACAGGACTTTGCAGGACAGCCAGGGGCAGAGACACAGACCCAGGCTGACATCTAATGGGATGTCTGTCCTGGGTCCAACAGTGGATCTCTTGCATAGCGAGGCGTGGATCCAGGGTAGTGCAAGCCTACTGCAGGCACCCAGACCTGCGTGGCATGGCCCCTACAGCCAGTCAGTTCAACAGCCCAGCACCCTCCCAGTGCACTGCAGGACCTTCTCCAGCTCACAAAGGCAGCTGTGCCCCAACCAGGATGTGTCTGTACCCCCAAGCCCCCATAGGTGGGCATGTGCCACTGTCCGGCTCCCCCAGCAACATCTGGGTGTCGCCGCCATGCTGATCTTTCGGGCACTCGCTTGTCCCACTGACCCTGCCTTTTCTGGCTGCCTAGTGGGCAGGGGTGGCATGGAGAGCACTGTCCTGTTCCCCCGGTGTCCAGCGGTTTGTGTTTGTGGGGGAGTACAGTGGGTTACAGCAGGGCTCCGGCTGCCGTAACCTGTGCCCATCTCCACATCCATGTGGCCAGCACTACATGGTTTAGTGAATACCGAGTAGTGCTGGCACACCCCCAGAACGCCCCCGGTACTGTGCGGGCCGCGAATGTGGGGGATTGGGTGCATTGGGTCTGTGTGCTCCCCATTTGTGTATCCCATGTGGGGGGCGCAATGTGTGCAGAGTGGCTATATGCCCAAGATACGCGTCACGTAGCCACTCTGCCCCTTCATGCATAGTGCCCATTGAATGGGAGGGATTTGTCTAAGATTCAATGTGGGGAATTAACTCCTCCCACAACCCAAATATAAGCCAGCCTCTCCCACTAACCTATGCTCAGAGTGCTTTCAAACTCCCTCCATCCTCCCCACCTCCTCCGGCACTCTTCTCACCCTTAGTGCTGGGCCTTCTATTCCCTATCTCCACCTAGCTTCTCTCTAAGGGTGGGACTAGAGAAAGGCCAAAGTTAAGTATACGCAAGCATTATGCACTATTCACCTAATACTGAATTCTATTCTACATTTCCTGCGCCACAAGTATGGAACTCTTGGGCTCTGTAAAACAGTTTGGGATACAGTTTAGCTCCATCGGTGTGGTCATGAGGGCCAAGTGGGACTCAGCCTCCTTCCCCCAAGCTGCAAATCTACACTGAAAGCAAAGAAGCCGACCCCGAAACCACTGGAGCAGCTCCGTCAGTGTGGTCATAAGGTTCAGGTGGGACTCGGCGCTCCCCCCAAGCTGCAAGCCTACACCTAAAGCAAGGAAGCCGACCCTGAAACTGCTGGAGCAGGTAAGCAGCAAGGCACGAAATGGCCAGAATTTGAAAAGCTGACTTTCAGCCTGAAGTTTGAAAAACTGACTGTTATTTTTGGTGCCAAGTTCAAACCTTGGCTTTCTCTTCTGCCTTCTGATATGGGTTCTGATATGGGTTTAAGAATGGACTAGTGACTGTATTGTATTTTACAACTCAATGCCTCTACTCTTAGTCGACAGAGCACTTTAGATAGTTTTTTTCTGCTGTCTATGCTTGCTCCCAGAGGCTGAATTGTTCCCCAACACTGTGTACTTTAATATTTAATTCTAGGATACACAAGTGCCCCACATTTATCGCAGGTTCCTACTGTTCTCCTGACACGTCTACGCCTGCTATCTCTGAACATGTATGCACCCTCACTCACACTGGCCTCCAGAGGCGAGTTACATATCCTTGCGGACTTTAACCAAAACTGGTTGTCAAGTAGTAGCGCCAAGCTGCGGAACCAGGTGGCAGGTCTAAACCTGTCTCAACTAATCACTGAGCCCACTCACCTAAACCACAACTCTCCTAACCACTCTCTCCTGGACTGGTCCCTTACCTCATATCTACATTGTATAGTCACCTCAGGACTGCTACCAGACTCCTTAAGTGACCACCACATGATCTACTCAGTTAGGAAAATCCATTGACATAAGGCACCAAACCCCCAAACCATATTTACTAGATCTTTCAAATTCTTAAACCTCGCTTCTCTCTTATATGCCCTGGCCAACACTGATTGGTCCTACATCCCCAGGGCCACTTCTGTTGACTCAGCCTGGGAGTTTTTCAAGGCCAGGTTCTCCACTATCTGGGACACATATGCCCCCCTCAAACATACCCAGGTGAGAGGTGTCCACCTACCATGGATTACAGCGGGCATTATGACTCTCCTCAAAGACAGGGACATGACTTGGAAGGTGTTCAAAGTCTCCGGCTCTCAGGTAGGCAAGCAGAAGTATTGTGCTCTACGTAATGCCTGCACCAGACAGATCCACAGGGCAAAGGCTAAATACTTCAGCGGCACCCTCCACACCAACATAAGCCATCCATCTAAATTTTGGAGGGTGGTTAAATCTCTCTTCACCCCTCCCTCTCAGCCCCCCACCCCTGCCCTCAACGTAGTTGGCTCCACGATCACTGACCCCCTCGATGTGGCCTCTCACTTTAACTTCTTTTTATGGAGTGCACCACATCTCTTCTGGCCTCCTTTGATCGAGATCCCTAAACCCCCTCTACACCTAGCCACACCCCCAAAGCGCCCATAGCTGTCTCTGCTTTCACCTTCCATCAGATCTCCCCGGCTGACATCTACAAACCCTATTCGCCCTCAATCCTGCAAAGGGCAAATGCCCTACAGGCCTGGATTCAAAGTTGCCATACTTGTCCACCCCCGCCATCAATGCCCACCTGGTCTCTCTCTATAACCTCTTGTTCTTTCTAGCCACCATCCCAAATGAGTAAAATCATGCCACAGTCATCCCTCTCCCCAAAGGTGGAGACCCCTCTGCCCCCGGAAATTAGCATCCAATTTCCCTACTTCCTATCTTGGCTAAAATCCAGGAACACCTAGTTCTCACATAACTCTCCTCTTACCTTGATTCCTTCTCTTTTTTTACACCTTTCCAGTCTGGCTTTAGAAAGTCCCACTCCACAACCACCTCTCTCCTAAGACTCATGGATTACATCCTCACTGGTATGGATAGAGGCCATATTACCTCAGCCATTTTTGTCAATCTGGCTAAAGCCTTTGACACTGTCTTGCACTCCCTTCTTCTATCCAAGCTCTCACTTGCAGGGCTTTCAAGTGTGGCTACCAGCTGGTTCCAGTCCTACCTGATAGGCAGATCCCAATCTGTCAGAATTGGCAATGCTACCTCTGCCTCCCTCGCTGTCACCTCTGGTTCCGCAAGGCCCAATCCTTGGCCCGCTTCTGTTCTCTATCTTCCTCAATGATCTGCCCTCTGTCTGCCATCACACATCCATTCACATGTAGGCGGATGATTCAGTTCTGTACACATCCGGCCCCATGTCATCAGATGTAGCAAACAGAGTCCAGCAGGACTTCAATGCAGTTCAGCACTGGTTTCACTCACATCAGCTCTTTCTCAACACCAAGAAACCATCTCAATGACCTTCAGCACAAGGCAGAGACTCTCAAGACTACCCTCCATCCCCTCTTTCCATACCCTGGACGGGACTTTTCTGGAGAATTGCACCTCCTGCAGATATCTAGGGGTCTGCCTTGACAAGCACCTAGACTTCTCTGCACATATTGATGCCATCCACAAAAGTTGCACCCCAAACTAGGCACTGTACCATAACCGTGGAAGCATCCCATTGCCGGCTTGCCATGAAATAGTGCAGAAGATGATTCTACCTATTTTTTTACTACGGGGGCGTAGTCTATAGTGCCGCCCCTAAGTCCACCTTAGCCAGGCTGGACCCACTCTTCCACTCCTTCTGTCGCTTTGCCCTTGACTGTCCCCCAAACACTCACCACCGTGTCCTATACCACAGCCTAGACCGCCCCTCATTGCAGGACTGGCTTCACTCCCACTGTGCCGCCCTCACAGCCAAATTCTGGATGCAGTTCCTCCCTCCATATCTTGCCTCTGTCCTCTTGGACCCCCACCTTCCAGGGCTACACACTGAGGAATAATGACTCATGGCTACTGTCTACTCCTCTCATGTCAACCTTGGCAGGCCAATCTGCTTTCGTGTATGCATGCCCAAACTCTGGAATTTACTCCTCTCAGAGATCTGGAATGCCCCCCAGCCAGCACCTCAAATCCCTCCTCAATAAACACTTCTCCCCTATCTGCTCATGTGCTTTTGAGAGCCCCTGACTAGGAATCCAGGTACACCTTGCATAAGGGGGTACCCTTATGATGCACTGTTCCATCTAATTTCACCCTGTTATATTTACCTTACACTGTAAGTTATCATGTACCTTAACCCACCTGTCATATGAATTGTACATTCTGCCGCAGTTTTGTGAGTGCTTGTATGTGAATACTGTAACATGTGTATGTGGAAGTGTTTATTGTGACCGATCTAAACATGTAAATATGTAACCGTTGCCTATTATCCCTCTCCCCCCCTCCCCCAGGGTGCATCTGAAATCAAGCAGTAGTCTGCTCAGTACGCCTTCCTGGTAAAACCTTTCAATAAATAAATAAATAAATAAATAAATAAATAAATATAGGTGTGTATGAAAGTCATGTTGGTTAAGTGTTGTTTTGCAAATTGTCTCACTCTGCCCCCCTCCTTGCTCTAGCAATTGATCCCCCCTTAATTTTCCAGTCCATGGCCAGGCTGCTTAGACTGACTGGAAACTCAGCTGTTTTCTCATTATACAGAGATGCTGGGAGAGATACATTCTAAATCGTATAAGCATCAAGTAATGCCACAGTTATTCTATGCTTTGTCCTTTTGTAGTGCAATAATTTTGTAGCACAAACACTGTCAGTTTTATATAGGAAAACATAAAGTTAACTTTCCATTCACAAAGTTGTGTAGATGGAGATTTTGTAAGTACTTCCTCTCTGATCTCATTCATTGTCAGTCTTGTCATCACTGTGGGTTGGGGGGTATGGCTAAACAACAGGGACTTCTTCAGTGTATTACGTAGGTCAGCTGCATGTTCAGGAGTGTAGCACCACTCGCTCTGTAGGTTCTCAGGCAGTCTCCTCCTTGTAGCCAACAGAAAGTTAGCAAAGCATTGCAGACAGCTGCAAGGAACAACAGCAAGGCACAAACACACTTATTGACAGCCATAAAAAAGGAGTATCACAGGCTCCAAGTACATTTCAATGGGACAGCTGCAAAACACTTCCTGAATTTGATCCCAGTAGGAACTGGTCTGCTATGCAGAACAGCCTGAATAATGTTAACATTTTAAGTTTGCTTACACATCCTGAATAATAATCCCCTGGTAGTAAAGTCCAAGAGGGACATATTCAGAGCTGACCGGATGTGCATGCAGAACAGTGCATCACACAAAAAAGATGTACCGGCTGGCTCTGTTGCAATATTTAAACAGAATGCATGATTGGAAGAGACCCTGCATCCTGTTTGAATATCAGACCCCAGATGTGCGCCGCATAGCAGGCAGCCGCCATGTGTGGCATGGCACATCCAGGGTGCAGGGCTGAAGACTGCCCATAGGGGATTGCGTGGTGCATACCTGGATGCTCAAAGTCCCCCATGGGTGATATTCAACCCAAACATGCAAATGAGCTCATTGGTCATGCATGGTGTAAAGGGGCCTCATGCATGTCCATTATGGGCTCATTTGCATAGCTGCACCTGGCAGAATGCACCAGGCCAGCCCCCTCCCCATCCCTGATTCCCATTGACATAGAGTAAAGCTTTGCTGATCTTTTATTTTCCATAGTGTAGCATCCCCCTCCCCAATCCCCACTGAAATAGAAAAGTTTCACCAGTCCCTTATTTTACATAGTGTAGTGCCCCCCAGCCCTGATCTCCATTAAAGTAAAAAACAGTGTTTCCGAACCCTTATATTCCATAGAGTAGTGACCCCTCTCCCTGGCCCCAATCCCCGTTTGAAATGAAACACAGATTCTCTGATCCTTTATATTCCATAGAGTAGTGGACCCCCCCACCCCAACTCTGATCCCCATTGACACAAAATAAGGTATCTCTGATCCCCTATTTTCCATAGTGTAGTGTTTCCCTCCTCCACCGCCCTAATCCCTGTCATACTGCATAATATCCCAAGATCCCGTTTTCATAGAGTAGGGACCCCCCACCCCAGTGGGCAATAACTCACCACCCCTCACCCCCATCCTATCCCATTCCATGCCGATGACTGGCACAGCCCTCCTCACCCTGCCATGGTCAGCCGCTGACTAATCATTACTCGCTCACATACAGTAATTAGTACGTGCGCTATGGAAATGGGGTCTCAGGGATATTATGCAGTATGACAGTGATCATGGCTGGGTAGAGGGGGGGATGCTACTCTATGGAAAATAGGGGATCAGAGATACTGTATTTTATGTCAATGGGGCTTGGGGCTGGGGTGGGGTCACTACTCTGGAATATAAGGGTTTGAGACACTCTTTTTTATTTCAGTGGGGATCAGGGCTGGGAGGGCACTACTCATGGAATATAAAGGATCAGAGAATCTGTTTTTTGTTTCATCGAGGATTGGGGCGGGGAGGGGGGTCACTACTCTATGGAATATAAGGGCTTGGAGACACTGTTTTTTTATTTCAATGGGGATCAGGGCTGGGAAGGGAGTCATTGCACTACAGCAACATGGATGTGGGAATTGTGTATTCAGTACTGTGTTTGGGGCTTTGTAGGGGGCTGTGTACCCAGCCCTTGACTATGCATGTGGCACCAACCTTCCAGGATCTGAAAAGCATAACCGTGTATCAGTGCATTTGGCCATAATTACGCTTGTTGGGGAGGGGGGGTTGAATATTGCAGTGCGGGAATATGCATGTGGGTCCCCTCATTTGCATTCCCACATCACGATATTCTGTGCGGCAGCGCAGTTGGGCCTGTGGGGCACATCAGGGGCTTCTGAATATTGCCACCCCCCTGACAGCCCTTTCAAGTCTGGAGATGCGCAGGTGCATCTAGGGATGTGCCATGCATTTCTTTTGAATATGTGGGCCCAGCTGTATAGCACATGGAAACACAAGTAGCTGCACTCCAATAAAAAACACGCATTTGTCAATGCTGAATGTTTGCCGCTTGCATTGCTGTTGTACTGGGTCTTGTTTGTACACATTTTTGCTACATATTTATCTAGATGCATTATCTCATTTTCAGTGGTGTCCCTCTTTTGCACATTTTTACATTGTACTTACCCAGGACAGGCAGCTGATACACGATATCTAATTTTCAGTGGGCTCCCACATTTTGACACCAAATTTCCAAGGGTCTTTTTATGCTCTGACGTTATGATCAAGATAAGTGGAATTTTTTAAATCCCATCCAAAGGGTGAATCTGCAGTGCGACTGTGAAAACACGTTTCAGAGGGGATTTGGGATCAAAATATTGAGAATTACCAAAGTTATGAGCGTACATTGAAAAACTCATAACTTTGTTATTTTTCAGTATTTTAACCCCAAATTTTTCAACATAGCCTTCTTATGACCTCCATATAGAATTCTTATGACCCCACCCCAGGGCAGAGAAAATGTTCACATCCTGCCCAAAAGATGATTTTGCACAACATGTGCAAAAACACATTTTGGCCAGGATTTAAAAAATGGCAGCTGTCACATTCATGAGGTGGCATGAAAAAAAATGGCTATGTTATAAATTTAGGGTCAAAATATTGAAAATTGACAATGTTATGAGCATGTGTTGAAACTGTGAAGCACACATTAAGCATGGGGCTTAATATTCATGTACAGCTAGTTGTGCCAGCCTCTCTCATCCCCCAGGTTCTTCTCTCCACTCATGCCTCTCCACTCTCTGGAGGTCATATGGGAATACACAGAACTCTGGAAAAGACAAGGCTTCACTTCTTCTGGTCACACATGAACAGGGACATTGTCCAGTTCATAAAATCCTGCCAGCCCTGCTCCCAGAGAAAGCCTCCGGCCAAACCAACAAAGGCACACGTCATCCCAATGCCTGTAGCCACTGAACCGTTCCAAAGAGTCAGCACTGACATTCTTGGGCCCTTGTCAACATGCTCTGACTATGGTAACAAGTACATTCTTGTCTTTGTAGTCTACTTGACAAAATATTTGGAACTCATCCCTCTGTGAGACATTAAAGCCACCACTGTGGCCAGTGCATTTCTCAACACAGTCATTTGTCGTCACGGTACCCCATCGTACCTACATTCAGACAGAGGCACTAACTACCTGTCCACCATTGTACGAGAAACTTGCAAACTTCTCGACATAAAAAAGACACATACCACAAGTTACCATCCACAATGCAATGGACAGAGTGAGAGAATGATGTCCACCATTCTTGGCACACTCTCCAAGTATCTGGATGAGACTCATGACACCTGGAACTGGTTTGTTCCCCTTGTGCAGTTTGCATACAATACCAGCCCTTGTGTCGATAGCACAGAATATACCCCCTTCTTCATAGTCCATGGACGCCATCCAAGAACTCCACTGGACAGGGATCTCTCGCTGCTAGAGGTACCCAAGTCAGCTTCTTCTTTCATCATCCCTCTTCTGGAACAGCTGGAACTTGCCTGATGAGTTGCAATCACCATGTTGGGCCAGAGAAAACTGGCAATGAAGAAAATGTCTGCAGCCAAGGTGCATGAGCCTTCATTCTCTGTTGGGGACATTGTCTATTTGTACCGTCCTGTTCTTGTTCTGGGCGCCACCAAGAAACTGCTTGGCCCCTGGACTGGTACATTCTACATTGTAGAAAAGCTTCCTCTGGTCCACGTTCATCTGCGACGCAAGTCAGATGGCAAGCTGGTACACAACAAAGTCCATATAAATTGACTAAAGCATGGGTACCTGAATAACAACTTTCCAGATGACCCCAGTCCTCCCACAAATGAAGCTGCCCTTGAGCCTGCCATTGTCTCTGAAGCTGAGATCCCTCCGGACAACCTGCAGGCAGTTTCTGCAGCTCTTCCCTCTCCTGACATTCTCCAGCCGGATTCCAGTTTACCAGATGATTTGCCTGGGACTTCCTCTTCTTCTCAACCTTCTTCTTCTCAGAACTCTCTTCCACACACCCCAGTGTACCAGATCAAGAAGATCCTAAGAAAGAAGTTTCTCAATGGATCCTGGACTTACAGAGTAAAGTGATGTGGATTCGATAGTGGGCAGAACTCCTGGGTCGCTTTTAACGACCTGACCCCCTCCTGTCAGGAACTGGTGCAGTCCATGCATGCATCCATTCCCACTGACCGGAAAAGTCGACGGAGGTCTTGAACTTTTGTTACCAGACTCAGTGAAATGTGTCAGGACTAATTCATTTTCTGATTTTCATTGTTGCAGTAAATATCTTGTTGTACCTCTTTCTTTTCACCTGTTGCCATGGTACTATTTACTTACACTAACTTTTTTTCCCTTTAGGAATGTCTCTTTCAATGGACAGTCCACCTGTTTATACAACTGTTATTAAAATGTGAGCCTGCATTCTGGGTATCCTCCTGCTGCTACCCTTCCCTCTCTTCCCTTTTCCTTCCCCCACACTTTAGCGCTTGTGGCATCACCAAGTCTCAAGTACTATTGTGTTTCCCTCCTCTTTGGTACTACTCTGACTGGTCCCCAGGATAGTCCAGGTTATTTCCTCCCCGCCCTCCCTGCAGCGGAGTACTGTTCTGTTTCATGAAGTCTAATGCCTTGTAATGCATGAAAATGTTTTTTTGCCTTAAATTATTTACTTAAAAATTCTTAGAAACATATAGATTATTGCTTGTTCGAGTGGTGCTCACATTCACTGTTCCGGCAGTGATGTGAAGCACACATTAAGCATGGGGCTTAATGTTTAGCTGCTGCCCCTTTAAGATCACTTAGAACCTGCTTGTATATAATTGCTGCACTGCCTGGCAGTGCCATGTTGGTCTGTCAGTCAGAAATTGTCAGTCTGGGGCTAGACCTCACGAAGAGAACAACTGCAGTACAGCAAATAAACCTGCTTTATTCTTTATTTTATGCTTCCATCTAGTCATTTGTCCAGATGGGGTCCTCACCAGCAGTTCCTGCAGCAACCGAAGGGTGTGGCAGATGACAGAGAAGGTAAGAGGTCTTTTAGTGGTGGACCATACAAAAAAACGCCACAAAATCTTTTAATGTAAACTCATAACTTTGTTGTTTTTAATATTTTTACCCCAAATTTTCAACATAGCCTTCTTATGGTCCCATATCATGAAAAAGGATAGAGAACATTTTCAGATCCTGCCTGAATGGTAATTTCATGCAGCAACCGCATAATCACCTTTCGGGACAGAGTTGCATAATTTCACTGTCTTTATTCATGAGGTTGGGTACCAAAAAGACCATGTTGCAAATTTGGGGGAAATCATAAAAAATGATCAATTTATGAGGACAAGTTCAGAACCCATAGAAATACATTGAACTGCATACCTGATTTCTTCAGTTCGTGGTCAGGCATTGAAGAGTGAAGATTTGTCTCCAGTCCAGACAAGATGACAGCATTGCACTCCCAGTAGGTAAGTAAGGAGTGGGGGGTGTAAGATGGTGGGTGCTGAGTGGGAGGGTAACAGCATCACCGGCATCAGACATCGCTAGACGGTTGTCTTTTCTACAACAATATTAACAATAAAAAACAAGACTATGGGGGATGGTTTTCTTTATTTCAGGTACCAGCACTGGTGATTGGGCACCCCAATGTCGGCATTATGTTTAGCAGCACCAAGGGACGAGCTCCCCAGTGTTGCACAATGAAAATGGGTAGAGTGGGGTTAGTAGTCAGCACCGGGGATTGGACAACTTTAAAAGTTTAATTGTAATCCATTATACTGAAAATTGGAGGGGGGGATGCACTATTGTGAGTAAAAGGAGAGCTTAGTATTTACTAATCTACCATTAAGCAATAACACTTCAGCTTTCTGGTTTTTCTGTCTCTCTTGTAGTTGGCTTAATACATTTTTCTTTTCCTCCCAATTTTCAGTACAATGGACAATAATTAAACTAATAAAGCTATTTTGTGGTATGGATTCAGACTAAAACATGTTGCTAAAATATGATTCTATGATTGTTTTTAAAAGATTGGGGTTCACACGTATATGTTACTAACCCAGTTTGGTGGCTGGCAGATGCGAGTTGCAGGTAGAGACACCTAGAAAAATAATTGTGCCTTTAAGAATGATATTTATAAGGTGGTTGTTACCTGTGCTCCACAGCCGCTGATGAGAGGTCACGTGAAAAACCCGAAGTGCCAGGGTTTTGTGGCAGGCTCTTCCTGGAGTCTGTTGAATAATACTGTGAGTCATTGTTTGTAGCATTACTGTTTGGAACATTATTTTTATGTTTGTGTGCACATGCATGTGCAACAAACATTTTGTTACGAAGAACAGCATTTCAGAGGTGCGTCACCACCGAGCCCATTGCAGCTCAACCTGCAGTGGGCTTGCTGGTGACATATGAATGAACATGCATTCTGGTCATGACACTACTTGCTGCTTGGTGGGCAGAAACTGTGCATAATTAAAAGGAGCCAGCCTCTTCTATCAGACAGCAGCGGACTTGTTTCATCTACGTAACTCAATCCAGCAACCAGCTGAGCAGTGCGACCCATGCAAACAATCCTGCGACAAAAACAAACTCATACAAGGTTTTGTTTACTATGCAGTGCCTTTCTGTTTATTTTATAAACTTGTAGTATTTTTAAATAAAAAGCGTTCTCTTCTGCTGCTGAGGCAAGTTCCTTAGAATATTTTCTGAGCAGGGAAACAAACTGGGAGTACGGGGCCTGTGACTGTGGAGACTGTCCCAGAGTTGCTATTGCTTTTTACTGGAAAGTCAGTAACACACTGCCACACAGTGCAGAAATAAGGAGAAAGTTCCTGGGAGGGGATGCTGCAGTATTACATGTCAAGTTGAGACACTGACACAGCTCTAATGATCACAAGTGACACAAAATGCCATATGTTATATTCAGAGAAGGAGAAAGAAAAATGGAAATGTTGTCTTGTTCAAGCCCCCACTGCCAAAACTATGGAACAACACTTCAAGTCAACAGCAGATGACAACTTTCCCACTTGACATTGGGTGAGGAAGGATCCCGACCCAGCCCTCTCAACAGCCCCCACCTCTAGTTTGCAAATGGGCTCATAGCCTCATATGTGGCAAGTTGGGAGAAGTAGAGGGAACAAAAGGAACGGACTCTTTGACTTACAGAACTCTTCTCTTCACTGAATTTTCACAATGTATTTATTTAGATATATGTAGCTGCAATTTTTTTTATAACAGCTCCATTCTTAAATAAAGTTATTGTTAGACATGTTAATCTGCTCTTCTAAAAGGTTTATTCCTGCAAAAGAAAATGGTCCATCAATGTCTGTTGCCATTGCTATTACCCTCCCACTCAGCACCCCCCTATTCCTTACTTATCTTCTGAGGTACAAAGCTATAATTTTCTCTGGACCGGAGACATGTCTTCAGTGCTGGACTGAGAACGGAGGAAATCAGGTATGCAGTCAATGTATCACAATGTGTTTTATTTATTTATTTATTAATTTAAACATCAGTTTAATAACCTTTGATCCAGAGGCTCATTTACAAAGGTACCTCGTCACATAGAGGACAACAGACAGCAGAACAATAAACAACAGTTAATACAGATTCAAGCAAGTTACAATTCAGGGGTACAGTAGGCAAAATACATATGTTTGTGAGGTGAGAATAGGAGGGGACGGTAAGAGGGAGAAGGGAGGAGAGAGGAGAGGGAAGGAGGATGTTAAAGGGAGGAGGAAAGCAGGAGGGGGGGGAGTGCTGCTCAGTGAGCATTGTCAGAATCTTTTTTTTTCCCTGCTTTTTTCCCTGTTTTAAACTTGTACTCATAACTTGGTAATTTTTGTTATGTTTTTCCCCAAAGTTTTCAGCATGGCCATTTTGGGATCCTACCTCTGAACAAGTAACCTTAGAAGTTATCATAAGTAATAGTAAACATCAATTCAAACAACGGCTAGATAGATATATGTTGGATGGCAACATTGTACAGTATTATGGGTGAACTGGACAGGGGCGTTTTAAAAGGCTTACCACCTCCTTGGCTCCTAAAAACCTTAGAATGAACCTTAGTAGTATAAGTAGGTGAAATTCTTCAACTCTGGCCCAAAAGGTGATTTTTTTGCACTTGTTCTGTGAAATCACTTTACAGACAGGATTTGAACTTTTTCTCCTATTGGGTGCATAAGGTGGAGTCATAATAAGGCTATGATGGAAATCTGGGGTAAAAACATTAAAGATCAACAAAGTTATGAATGTGTGTTTAAATTTTTCAATGCTCACTCATATGTTTCATAAGTTTCAATATTTTGCCCTCAAATTTTCAACATAGCCATTTTTTCACGCCACCTCATGAATGCGACAGCTGTCATTTTCCAAATCCTAGCCCAAATATGTTTTTGCATCTGTGGCACAAATTGACTTTTAGAGTGAGATTTGGTGGGACCATAAGAAGACTATGGTGAAAGTTTGGGGTCAAAATATTAAAAAACAACAAAGTTATGATGGTACATTGACATTTTTCAATGCTCACTCATAACTTTGATAATTTTCAATATTTTGACCCCATATTTTCAACATAGCCATTTTTTCACACCACCTCATAAACTTGAAAGCTGTCATTTTTCGGATCATGGCCAAAATGTGATTTCACACTTGTGGCACAAAATGATGTTTCATCTGGCATTTTATAAATGACACCTGACATGTTCAGAATGGGGGGGGGTCATAAAAAAACTATGCTGAAATATTGGGGCCAAAACTGTCACAAAGAAATGCTTAACATTGTTTTCAGGGATGGCTGTTGGCTGAGTGGGGACCATGTTGCCTTCCTGTGCCAGTGACCTGAGTTCGGGTGCGAGCTCAGTGAGCTGGCTGCATGGGCTGAGGCTGGGGGAAAGGCTCTGCAGCATGCGGCACTGGTTCCAGCCTGTGGAGGAACAGAGCAGTGTTCTGGTGCACACTTGAACCTTGTGACCAATTAGGGAGCCTTCTCTCACATGGGGTTGACATGCGTGTCAAGGCCTGCTGGGTCCATGCACTGCATCTGAACAAGTAGGCTAGTCTGACAGTTTTAAATTACAGCACAGGCACAGACCTATGGTTAGCAGGAAGTCAGGATCCACCACACATTACTTATCTCACTACACATGCCTGCCACACACACCATGTACACCAACCGTCAGCACTGACAGATAGTTTTCTACTAGAGTGTGGCTACATGTGTTTCTGTGTCCTGTATGGTGATTTAAGCTAGCACCCCCACCATTCCACACTATTGAGCTGTGTGTTTATCTGTGCCAGAGTCAAACTGAGATCTCTCTCTCTCTCTCTCTCTCTCTCTCTCTTCTCTCTTCTCTCTCTCTCTCTCTCTCTTCTCTCTTCTCTTCTCTCTCTCTTATTTCAGCCAGTCTGCCACAACTGATGACTGACTGAGTTGATTAAGTGAATTCTTAGGTCATATAATGTATCACTCTCCCTTCTCTAGGGCTGTCAGTTCCTTTCTTAGGGAAACTTCCAATTAACCCCACTCCATCAAATCCTTACCCACCCTTTCTTCCTGCCATGTCCCAGGAAATTTCAGGAGAGTTGGCCATTTAGAGAAATGCAGTGAACTGCTTTATAAATGGCTCTCTCACATTGCCTTGTGGCAGCCTGCCACCTGTACATGCACAGCATCTGCTATTTTGTGCCAGGTGTCCATTTAGCCTTTGAAACTAGTATTCAAAATAACAGAAAAGGGGAAAAAAAGTATTTCCGTTGTGAGTTTTTATACCAGACAAATCAGAAAGAAAAATCTATTACAATATTAGGATGCCAATTTCACAATGATGCAACCCAATTATTTCTCAGCTTGAAGTATGTTGCCCTTTCAGATGCATCAAAAAACAGACAGCAACTACATTTCTACAAATTTGGGGTTTAACAGTTTATAGCTATAGACAGAGTTTCATTTGCATCTGCATGAAAAGGTAAAGTAAGTAATTGTAAGTAAGTAATTTTTATTTTTAAAGCGCCCCATCCCGGAGGCTCTGTACACTGTACAAGCAAGGCAAAGAATACATTTAAGCAGTAATAAAAAAACACAAATAATAAATTACAACAATTTAAAATCAGCTAAACAATTACAGCAGTTTAATAAATATTAGCAGTCTGGATATGTCTTCCTGAAAAGATGTGCCTTTAGGCCCTGCTTAAAGGCCTCCACCGATGGAGCCTCCCTCAAGGATCTGGGCAGCGAGTTCCATAGTACAGTACAACCCCGTTTATCTGACCACTTTCGGAGACATCTGAAGTGGTTGGATAAATGAAAACATAGATAAACAAGGGACACAACAAAATCGGCTACTTGTGGTAGCGAATAACTTAACTTAGCAGTCAGTACTTTAAAATCAGCCTTTATTTAAATACAGGGAATTACAAATAATGTTGACTTTATAAATTAATGAATTCAGTCCATGGATCTCTGTTTATGATGACTGTTTAATGTTCACTTAAAGTAGTCAGTGACCGACTTCTGTTTCTTTTTATCCATTGCTTTTCTTGTAGCTCTATGCCACATCGACTGAAGCAGCATAACCTGTACAGGATCAGAGTCGGACTGACTCTCCATGTACATGATGCATTTCTCAAACATATCGGCTGCCTCAGAATGTGTGGGCACAATGGTGGGGTTGATGTCATGTTCCAGGTCCTCTTCTCCTTCGTCTGTATTCTCCTTGACGTTCTCGCCCTTCTGTATCATAGCGATGATGGCATCATCGCTAAGCAGTTCTTGCCCGACTTCTTCTGCATCACAGTTTTGCCAATCCTCTATGTCTTGTTTTGAGACAGGGGTTGGCAGCTGAGCAGCAAGTTGCAGAATTTCCTGGCTGTCATCATCATTCAGCACCGCTTGCTCACTAGGGCATGGTTGTGGATCATTACGGGACATTTTAACCCCCCCCGATCCATGCCTTACGAATCGACTCTGGTCTTACCGAGTCCCATGCCTCTGCACTCATATACACAACATCTTTCAGTGACAGTTGTTTAATAATGTCACTGATGGTGGATTGCTGGTTGCTGTCAGCAAGAAGGAATTGGAGAAGCTTCTTTCTGTATGTTCTCTTAAAAATCTCGAGGATGCCTTGATCACAAGGCTGAAGCTTGCTCATGGTATTCACTGGCAAGAACGTACAGTGTATGTGCTCATCCCTGGTTCTAACATCAGCCAGCTCAGGATGGGCAGGGGAGTTGTTGCCCAGCAGTATGGCTCCCAATAGAAGTCCCTTAGCCATCAGATGACTCTTGACTTGAGGGACAAATTGATCTTTAAACCATCGAGCAAAGACTGTGCTGTCCATCCATGCATTATGTTGGGCTTCATAATGCACAGGAAGGGCACTCATGCTGATGTACTTGAAACACCTTGGCTGTCGTGATTTGCCTAGCAAGACAAGCTTCAGTTTGTGTGACCCAGAGGCATTCACACAGCCAAGAATTGTTACCCAGTCTTTAGCATTTTTAAAACCTGATGCTTCAGTCTCACCACCATGGGCTAATGTTCTGTCTGGCAAGCAGCGCCAGAACAGCTTGGTCTCGTCCACACTATAGATTTGATCAGGGACAAGACCGGTGTTTTCGACAATGTCAAGGAAGTTATTAATGAAAGGTGTAATCTCAAGCTCAGCTGCATTGAGCTTTTCACCTCACAGGCAGAGCTGGTGGATTCCATGTCTTTTCTTAAACCGTGTCAGCCATCCCTCGCTCACAGCAAAAGGCTCTGTGCTGCCAAGCTGGGAGTGGAATATCAGGGCCTTCTCTTTCAGAATAGGGCCTGAAAGAGGTGTCCCCTTCTCACACTCCTGGCGAAAACAAAGATATAGAGCATTGTCCCGCTGCTCGTCCTTACAGTAGCGCATATTCTTTCACTCCTCTGCTCCAGCAGCAGTGTCCATTGAGAGAGCAAAATCTCTCAGTTTGGTTTTGGCAGCCTTGATATCGCTGATTGTGGATTTTCCTATACCATACTCATCAGAGAGAACAGCTGCCCTTTCTCCTTTCTCAAAAGCCCTCAACTATTCTTATTTTCTGCGTCACATTCAAAACAACATGCTTCCATTTAGTCGTCATCTCGAATCAACGTGAATCAGACTGAATCTGAATGTGCTTATCAACTGGTGAGTTAAGTAGCAGCTAATGGAGGTTAAGTGGGGTCAAGTTGAAACAGATGGAAGCAGCTTTTCAATTTGGAGCTTGTTGTTGTGGCTGACAAGTGTTAATCATTGCACATTAATTGTGTGTGATGATTAACGCATACTGCATACTATGTGGAAAAACAGCATGTTTGGGGAACAACCCGACCATCCGTTAGACAGGGAGTCCGGATAAATGGAGTTCGGATAATCGGGGTTGCACTGTACTTGACCTGCCACCTCATACACATGATCACCAGAGTATTTAAGTTGGGCCCTGGAAACCACTAGGAGGCCCTTGGTGGAGGAGCGGAGCGAGCGGACAGGACATGCTGGAGTCAGTAGGTCATTCAGATAGCCAGGACCCAATCCACGTAGGGCCTTATAGGCGAGCAAGCCCACTTTGAAGATGATTCTCCACTAGTGGTGGGCAAAGTGACAAAACTTTGCTACATGGAGTAATCTGTGAATTTCACCCATTTTGCGAGGCAAAATGCGAAATTTCACCCATGGAACGGCAAAATATCGCCCATGGAACAACAAAATTTTGCCTGCGAAATGGTGAAATTTTGCCTTCTTCGGGTGAAATTTTGCCTTCTGCAGCGAAATTTCACCCGAGGAAGACGAAATTTTGCCTGGTCAAAAATTCCACCAAATGCAGGACATTTTGTGGATTACTGTGCGTGGCGAAATCAGCCACTTGGCCGTGACTTTGCCGGCAGAACTTAAATTCGCTGCATCTCTATTCTCCACCTAACCAGCAGCCAGTGCAGTTCATGCAAAACTGGGGTCATGTGACAGGACCTCAGAAGGCCCGTCAGTAACCTGGCTGCTGCATTCTGCACCAGCTGTAGGCGCCAGAGAACTCCTCCAGTGACCCCGAGGTATGAGGCATTGCAGTAGGTGTATGCACTTTGCTGCTGTGCTGCAGGTGATGCAGATTACTTTCTGAAGATGATCAACAAAACCTAGAATGTTCCCTTTTTCTATTGTATTGTCCCCACTGGGAGGGCTAGTGTCTGCCTTTACAGTTAACACCAATGCTGCTCCTCTTGGTCAGCCGGTAGGAGGTCCAAAACCACTTGGCAAACATATAATAGTAACATATTAAAGCAAGGTTGGAAGGGATTCAAGATAAACAAGCATTTGTCAATGCCGAATGTTGCTTGCTTCTATGTGCTGTTTAGGTATTTGGAAGTCATTGGAGTGCAAATATTGAAAATTTGTGAACTTACGAGCGTGCGTAGGAACTGCGCAATGCTGCGCTCGTAAAACAGTCATTTAGGAATTTTTTCACCAAATTTTCAACATAGCCATTTTAAGACCTCTGCTCATGAACAGTGTCACTGTGATTTTGTTAATGTGTCTCATACATTGAGTTTGCACACCGACTGCGCCATATGCGCTACATGGCGGAAACACGTTTTGGGCAGGATGTGAAAATGACAGCTGTACTGATCATAAGGAGGTGTGGTAAAATGGCAATGTTGAAAATCTGGGTGGAAATATTGAAAATTCGCAAACCCTCTGACGCTGTGTGTTAACTGTCAGCACCTTTCGTAAAACAGTCATTTTAGGAATTTTTCACCAAATTTTCAACATTGCCATTTTAAGATCTCTGCTCATGAACAGTGACACTGCTGACTTTCTTAATGTGTCCCATACACTGAGTCCAGCACGAGCTGCGCCATTGTAAGCTACATGAAATGAGAAACATGTTTGGGCAGGATGTGAAAAATGACAGCTGTACTGCTCATGAGGAGGTGTGGTAAAATGGTAATGTTGAAAATCTGGAGTGAAAATATTAATGATCATAAACTTTCTGACGTGCGTGTTAACTGTACAGCACTTTTCGTAAAACAGTCATTTATAGGAATTTTTCACCAAATTTTCAACACAGGCATTTTAAGACCTCTGCTCATGATCAGTGTCACTGTGATTTTCTTAATGTGTCCCATACATTGAGTTCGCACACCGACTGCGCCATTGTCTGCTACATAAGTGGAAACATGTTTTGGGCAGGATGTGAAAGTGACAGCTATACTGCTCATGAGGAGGTGTGATAAAATGCAATATTGAAATCTGGAGTGAAAATATTGAAAAATTCGCAAACTTCTGACGTGCGTAGGAACTGCATAGCGCATGCTAAATAAAACAGTCATTATGAATTTTTTCACCAAATTTTCAACATAGCCATTTAAGACTTCTGCTCATGAATGGTGTCACTGTGATTTTCTTAATTTGTCCCATACATTGATTTACGCACCGACTGCGCCATTCTAGCTACATGGCGAAACACATTTTAGGTGAGATGTGAAAAATGACAGCTGTACTACTCATAAGAAGGTGTAGTAAAATGGCAATATTGAAAATTGGGTAAAAATATTAATTTCGCGAACTTACGAGCCTGCGTAGGAACTGCATAACACACTAATAAAACAGTCATTTTGGAATTTGGCACCAAATTTTCAACATGGGGTTTAGGACCTTCTCATGAATGATGTCACTGTCATGGTGGTATTCAGGCCTGAAGGGTGATTTCACAGTCACTGCACAGTCACTGCGGCGAAATCACCCTTGCCCGGAATACTCTGCCATGACAGTTATCGATCACGAAAGCTACATATTAATTTAGATCATCAAAATACCTGAGATATGCAACAAAGTTGAAACCCCCTATCTAGCCCATTATACAGCTTACGGCATTTCTGCAGTTCACGGTCGGCTTTGAAGAGTGCAGGCGTGTTCCGGTCCACGAAGATCATCAGCGCGGGTCGGAGGTAAGTATGGGGTGAGGGTGTAGGGAAAACTCGGTGCGCAGTGGGTGGAGTGCGGGTTGTGGGGAGGGCTGGGAGGCGCGCCCGCGGGAACCGTTTCGTTTTACAGGTTTAAAAAAAAAAAGCGTCGTGGGGCGTTTGCCATGCTAGGTGGGCTCCCAGCGTAGCACAGAGATATTGAGGGGCGTTCAGCGGCGAGAGGATTAGGCACCCCGTCGGCCATAGGACTGCTTGCCATGCTGGGGTGGGCTCCCAGCGTGGCACCTACTACTGGGGGGGCCTTGGCTCAGCCGGCGGGGATTGGGCACCCGTCGGCTATACAGTGTCGTCTTGAGGCGCTGCGCCTGCGGGTGGGGGGGCTGTGCGTGAGCAGCCTCTTGCTCGATGCTCACTAAGCGTAGCTCCCCCTTTCAACTGTATGCCACTGCATTTTGGAGCGTGTCATAGACAGCTCAAAATGCGATGACTTCAGAAACCCGCCTGCCAGCACACTGACTGAATTGGAGGAGGAGGTGACACACCTCCGAAATCTCCGATGATGGCACTATGTTTCTTGCACATGCGTGCAAGCAACATAAAAATGGGAACAGGTGAGCCTCTGCTTACCTGTTCACTGCTGTCAGGGAAGGGAACTCATGGATTTCCATGCCCTTGCTGAAACGTTTGGTTTTGCAGCCAGCAGACCATTACCATTATTTACAAGTTGGGGCATTTATACATCAGGCTGAAAAAGTATGACCCCCCCACCCCGATAAGCCTGTCCCTGCTCTCATAATGTCAGTACTGCAAATTCTGATGGGAGTACCATTGACTTCATTGATTTCCCAGATCTATGCTGCCTTGCTGACCTTGAGAGAATAGACCTCTGCAGAATATCTTAGAATGAAATGGCAACAAGACTTCGCTATAGACATTACTCCCCAACAGTGGGAAAAATACCTTAGTCAAGTCAAGTCAACTTTATTTAAAAATGCTGTTCTAAGAAGACCATAGTGATGTATAATAACCAAAAAACATGTACACAAAGATAATAAATATTTACATCAAACAATGAAAATAAATAAAAAAATAAAACAGCGTTAAACTAGCTATTGTTAAAATCAAAATATCACAGATAAAACAACAGTAAACTAAGTATTGTCAGAATCAGGATATGCTAGACCAAACAGGTGGGGTTTTAAGGTGGTTTTAAAACTCTTGATGATCAGGCACTCTCTAACCTGGTGAGATAGAGAATTCCACAGGGTAGGGACCACAAACGCAAAAGAACGGGCCCCAGAGGTCTTCAATCAAACCCTGGAACCTCTAGCAATCCCTCGCCAGCAGAACAGAGTGGGCAGAGAGGGTGGTAGGGATGAAAATCTCGCAGGTAGTGTGGACCCTGTCTGTGTAAGGCTTTATAGGTCAGTAGCCCAACCTTGAAGGTGATCCGCCAATGTACAGGCAGCCAGTACAGTCCGCGGAGCACAGGTGTGACATGGCAAGATATCAATAAGCTAGTCTACAACCTGGCCACCACATCCTGCACTAGCTGCAATTGGAGGATATCAACCCCCAATAGCTCTAGGTATAGGGCATTGCAGTAGTCAAGGCGAGAGGTAACAAAGGTGTGGACTAACATTGGAAAGTCACCAGGTGGAACCAGGCGCTTGATCAGGGTGATGTTCCTCAGATGGAAAAAAGAAGTCTTAATGACAACAGACACCTGAGATGTTAATGTCAGGCCACCATTGAACACAACACCCAGATTTCACGTCCAATCTATAGTAAGCAGCTGGTCACCCCCGAGCCAAAGCCCGTAATGTTGACCTGCTGGTAACCCTAGGCCATGGTGACCTGGCTCCACCACGAACACCTCAGTCTTGTCCGAGATCAACTTTAGCCAGTTGGCACTCATCCAGTCCTCGATCTTGGAGAGGCAGCTGTTAAATACCAAGACCATTCCACTCAGCTCGGGTACAAAGGACATGTAGAGCTGAGTATCATCTGCATAGCAGTGAAATCTCAGCCCATACTGCCTTATAATGTCTCCCAACAGCAGCATATACACTGCAAACAACTTGAGGGACAGCATGGAACTCTGCAGAAGCCCAAAAAACAGGGGGATAGGGGCCACTGAGTAAATCCCTGATACCACTCTCTGAGTCCTGCCAGTGAGGAAAGATCGAAACCATCCGAGAACTGTACCAGACTGTCCACAGAGAATCCACAGGTGCTCAAGCAGCAACCCATGGTCTACAGTGTCAAATGCTGCAGAGAGATCAAGAAGAACCAAGATGGACCGGCTCCCCTGATTTCTTGCTATTAGGAGGTCATTAAGCTCCCGGACAAGGGCGATCTCGGTACTATGCCACTTCCTAAACCTGGACTGGAGAGGACCGTAGACATTGTAGGCTGTTAATTGGTCACACACCTGCTCCGCAACCCCTTCTCAATAACCTTGCCCATGAAGGGCAGGTTACAGACTGGTCTGTAGTTCTCTAAGCAGTCCGGGTTAAGGGAAGATTTCTTCAGGAGGGGTACCACTACTGCCTCCTTCAGGGAGTCCAGAAACACCTCTGTCTCCCTGTCTCCAGTGAACACCACACTATCCCAGCGAGGACCGGGCTGATAACTTCAATGCACCCCACAAGGAGGCACGTTGGGCCTGGGTCCAAACTACAGTAGGTTGGGTGCATACTCTGGACAACCCGCACAATGTCCTCGATCACCAACCGGACGAAGTCGGACCAGACAGACTGGGTGCTTGGCACCCCATACTGATCACCACAATACCCATTAGAGGGTGCTATACGGATCTCTGACCTGATGGAAATCTTATCAGCGAAGAAGCGAGCACACTCATTACACTTAACTTATGAAAATGTTTCCCACTACTGAAGACAGGTTGGACTGCACAACCTGTTGACAGTGTGGAAGAGCTGAGCAGGTTGATTCCTCACTGCAGCAATCTCCTTAGACAGGACTTTTGCCTTCTTACAGGAGATTGCCAATTGGTAGTCTTTATAATGAACTGTCAGTCTAAGTCTGTCAACCATCAGGCCCAACTTCCACCAGCGTCTCTTACATATACTCATAAGCCTACTCATTTCTATATATATAGATATATATAGAAGGAGTTCTCTTGGAAGGGTATTATTTGCTATTTCTGCACGCCGTCCCTTCAAGCTAAATATAATTCCTGAATCACCCCACAATGTTGGAGGGGCTGTGGAGACTCTAAAGCAAGCCATGCCCATATCTGTTGGTTTTGCCCGAAGCTCCAACCAACTTGGGCATCAGTGCAAAGTGAACTTAGGGTGCTTTTCTAACCCTCTTAGTACAGTAGTTACCCCTCAATTCTGTTTCTTTATATCCCAAGAGGCCTCAGTTCCCTCCCACTAGGAATCTCCTTGGCATCTGCATGCTAGCAGCTATGAAAGCTATTACGAAACACTGGCTTACTGACAGAGTACCTTCAATTGAAGTGCGGCATAAGTTAATTATTGATATTTATGAAATGGAGAACCTTACTGCAAGGGTGTCACAGAAGCTTTTGTAACTTGAAATTGTATTGAGAAGATGGGTACTGTGATGTAGGCAGCCAGCTCTGAGTGCTCTGAGTTCTGTATTAATTTTTTTTTTATTACATATAAAATATGTGATGGGAAGGTCAGTTTGAGGAAACTACAGTCTTGCTGAACTGACACATCCAAAAAAAAACAAGGATAAGTTCAAAGGACAGATGTATTTTAAACTACAGAGATCTGAGGTTCAATTAGCATGTTAAATTTGCTTTGATCCCAGCAAATGAAATTAGCCATTCATGGCATCCCAAGGGGAATCCTTTGATTTTGCTCTAGGTGTCATATGGAAAGAGCATGCTTGTGTTATGAATAACCTTCCAAGAACCAGGTCATTTCATCAGAGAGGTTGATGGCTGGGCCAAACAGAACCCAGATGAATTTGGAAAGCCAAATATACATTCCCGGGGAACCCTTGCATTACATCAGAGAGACCTTTGAGGTCTAGATTCCAAGGTCCAGATGGGATTAAAGAGGCAAATACACTTTTGCTTTGAATACAGTGACTTAGATCAAATAAACTTTTGAGATGTATGTGTAGCAGAGCACAAACCAGTTTTGACCAGTTAACCTGAGGAGAGGAAAATTGAGTATGAGCCATCATTTTTTTTAGATCTTGTTGGGACATCCTGTGCTTTAAAATATAACTTTTAATACTCCAAGGCAGAGTTTAATGACATCATGAGAAGGCCGGCTCAGAACTGTTTTAACTGCTGAAAGAACCTTGACAGAGACTCAAGACAATTCCTGACTGAGAGAAGAGAGACCCTCAAAGCACTGAAAGAAAGTAGGCATTAGATTAGACCAGTCTAAATGTATGTGTTGTAGGAACTGTGCTTTTTCCTGTTTGTTTTAAGGTTGTATGTGTTGGGATATATGTATTTGTTCTGTAATTATTGTTCTGTTTTGATATTTTTAAAGTAAAGATATATTTTACAAATGGAAACTGCATGGAGTGCCTTGACTTTTCTTTTTATTTTAAGTGGAGCTTTTAAAGGTTATAAGTAACACTGTGTATGGGCTTATTGTATACCAAACTGGGAAATGGATAGAGTTCTCTAAAGTCTTGCATAGAGTTCTAAGGGTTCATTTGAAAGACCTGGCTGGGTGCCCATAGGCAAAGATATCTGGCCCCCCAAAGACAGAATTATCTGAACCTGATAATTGGGTACACTAACAAGGGGTTATCAGTTTGAATCCCTCCAGAGCTTGAGATTAAGGTGACTTGAACCCACAAAACAGACAAGAGGGCTACCTTGTTCTGTTCACTGTACACAAATCATACGCTCAGAGGTTGGCACTTTGGGAGTAGAGGGCTGACCGGCTGAGCGAGTTTGTGACAGGTACTATATATAATGGCAATTCATAATGATTTTGTACCTTGAATACAATATGCTCTGAACAGTCCATATACTGTAGGTAGTCAGAGATATGTGTTAGTGCAATGAAATGGTTATGGACACAGATTTATGTAATCAATTGTAATCTGCTGCAGAAGCCATTGTTTATTGAGTATGTTTGTTGTATTTCTTGATGTATTGTGTCATCTGTGTTATTTTGCAGTAAATGCAATAAAAATACATTTAAAAAAAATTAAGGGATTCAATGTCCATCATCCGTGCTGCCCCACCACTGCATAAGCAGGTATGTATTAGTATGCTGTGCAAACATATGTTAATTTGAAGGTGCTTTTCACCTACACTACTACCCAGGATATCCAGTGATTCCCTTAGTAAGCAGAAATGTGTCCAGGATTACCTTGAAGGATTGTACTGCCTTCATGTCTACTGTCTCATTGGTAGGCTGTTTTATAGGTTCTCCACCATCTCACAGAAGAAACGCTTTCTAATGTTACCCCTGAATTTACCATCTTTGCGCTGCAGGTGGTGTGCTTGCAGCCTCCTGGAGGCAACCAGATCAAACATCTCTGTCCATTCAACCTTGTTGATACCCTTGTGTATAGAAATATAGAAACATATACAATGATGGCAGAAAAAGACCAAAGGTCCATCCAGTTTGCCTGAGTTCCCTATTTAGCACTGTGGCCTACTGTTCCCCCAGGGGCCTGGTCCTAGCCCTCCCCTCCACTCTCCTTTCCAAATCTGATGCCGTGAGTAGCATACGGTCAAAACATCGCGGTATAAATCGGCGCAGTTAATTCGTCGATGTCTAATAGGTTGCACAGACATGCCATCACCAGATTTGTTGTCACGGACATTTCGTCCTATATGTGTTTCAATTATCCTGCGATGACATTGACACGTAAACATAGGTATCCCCTCCTTTTAAAAACTCACTCACCATTCCTTAGCAGTACATTAATTCCATGCCTGGAGCAGGAGTCAATCCTCCTCG
Source organism: Neoceratodus forsteri (assembly GCA_016271365.2). Taxonomy (NCBI): domain Eukaryota; kingdom Metazoa; phylum Chordata; order Ceratodontiformes; family Ceratodontidae; genus Neoceratodus; species Neoceratodus forsteri. The sequence continues at coordinate 306,539,072 of CM028136.1, forward strand.
AGGCAGGCAGATTCCCCAGACCCTACCTCGAGAACAGAGTTTGAGGAAGACAGGGAGGCATTTATTATTACTTCCCATAAAGTATATTGGGAGTTGAGGCAGCTGGAGGACATCCTAGCTAGCATGCAAAGTTAGGTAGCAGACAAAAGATGGGACCTCATATGTAGGAGCAGAAATGGCAGGAAATGGAAAAACAAATGACCAGACTAACAGAAATTACTGACTTGTACTACAGGGCTATTCTTAAAGCTCCATGACAGAGACCTAATGCTGCATCAAAAAATCGAAGACCTGGAGAACAGCTCTCACCATGTGAACACAAGAATTCACGGCATTCCAGAGAAAACTGAAACAGAGAACATGATTCAGTTAATGAACAGCTTCATACATGAGATCCTAAACTTAGAAGCAGAACATCAGTTGAACATCATAACGGTTGCTAGAGCATTGTTTGCATCACCAACAGATCATAAGGCATGATTGAGATTGGTAATAATCACGTTCTTGGACGACCGAGTAAAAGAGAATATATTGAAGTTAGCCTGGGAAAAGAAAGATGTTGTCCTCTGAACAGTAGATGGTAGTGTTACTGTATCACCCAAACGTAGCCTAAATTAAATTATTTATTAAATGCCTCCTTTGCACGTATTGTAGAAACTGAAACCAGTTTTTAAATGTTTTGTGTATATGTTCAACAATAAAGACATTTCATTTCATTGCTTCCTCTGCACGATTATATGTCCATTGTTTGACCTTTTCTAATTCTCCTTGTCTTGTTCGCGACCACATTAGATAACATTTTTTTGTCCAGTTACATTTTATCCATGCGACAATTTGTCCATAAAATTTTGTTCGCAATGACTTGACCAGCGGCAATACATCCGCTCATGCCGTGAGTAACCCTTGTACCTTTCATTCAGTCCCAGCCATACTTAAACCCACTAACAGTTTTTGCACCCACCATCTTGGCTGGCAGTTTGTACCATGGCCCCACCACCCTTTCTATAAAATAATATTTCCTCATGTCCATCCTGAACCTCCCCCCTCTTAACTTCCACTCATGATCACAGAACTGCAAGCTGGTATTCAAGTTAAATAGTTCCCTGCAGTTCACCTTGTTAATTCCTTTTAGGAATTTGAAGGTCTCAATCATATCTCCCCCATCTCCTTTCTGATCTTCAGTGAGTACATGTTCAGTGCCTTCAGATGCTCTTTATAGGACATGCCCTGCTGGCCCTGAATCCTTTTTGTTACCCTGGGCTGCATCCTTTCAAGCCTATCCCTATCCTTCCTGAGGTGAGGACCCCATAACTGGGCGCAGTACTCTGTGGATCTATAAAGGGGAAGGATTATCTCCCTTTTTCTGCTATCACCACCTCTCCTGATACATCCAATTACTCAGAAGACTTAGATCATGCTCCACCTCAGTCTGCTTTTCTCCAGTGCTCCAATAAGCAATGCACACTGTCCTTGCCTGGGAGTAAAGCACCTTGCCATCCAAAAAGCTTGGTCCCCAGCTAACCTGAGAGTAGGATTCAGGGGCTTGCATGCAAACGCTACTCTCCTGTAAGATAAACTGTATTCAGAGGCACAAAATACAGTACTTATCCATTTTGCTAACCCCCCTTTTTTTTATCCCCCTCTTTTGTTTTAGTAATTTTTTTTAAATGGTAACCTACTAACAGGTCTGGGGTCTCTTCTGTTGTTGACAACATAAAGGGATGTTTGCAGCTTCTGATATTCGGATTTGGCTCTAAATGTGGAGCCCCAAGGCTGACACCCATGCACTTGCCTGCCACTCCTCCAAGTTACAGTACTGATAAAACACCCTGCCCTTCTCTGCCACTAAAGAGAAGTTACCTACTAAAATAAAATATTTGTTTTTGTAATTAGTCGTTTTCTCCCATGCTCAATCAATCCCCTTCTGTGAGCCGTATACTGTAACTACCACCCAGCCCCGGCACCTGCTGCCCTCATGCTCCAGAGGAGCACTCACCTTTTCTTTTATTGCATACCACAATGATGGGCCATCAGGGAGGGACAGTGTGGCTCCTGTCATGTTTGGGGGGCAGTGCAGAGCCTGAGCATGTCACTGGTCACGCCATCCTGCTGGCTGGGGCTTTGCCACTTTAACGCCCCACCCTCAAAACACTGGCATAAAGGAGCAACATGAGTACGCAATGGGCATGCTTGTTGCAGAGCCGGATGTCTTCCCTCCCATTGCTGGCCTTACTGACTTGAACCACTTGCGGGCTGCCAGGTGGTGCTCCTGCAGTGGGGATCATTGACCACCCTTCCTGAGGAGATGAACATCCTGTGGGAAGTGCAAACCTCCACTGCCTGCTGGCTCTCCAGTATCCTGAGCTCATTCTTGAACCCAGGTCACAAGTATCATGGGCAGCAGCACTGATACCATGAGACAGACCAGCTACTGAAAACAATGTTTAAAAATCTGTCATTTTAGTTTTTAATAGGAACATGAAAAAAATTTATTTCAATCTCCATAGATATGTTTCTTTTTATATTTATTCAATAATAATCAGATGGTCACTGTTGTCCTAACATTTTGTGGAAACCACTTAGTTATGGGTAATAGTCCTTGGGTATCTAAACAAAATCCCGACATCTAAATTTCCGACACACAACATCCTGATGCCTTTTTTTTGACACTCAACTGCCCGACAAGCATAAAATCCAGACTTGACACTGCCTGACAATGGAAGTGTGAGAGCCGTGGAGGTGATTATAGTTTAGATGTGAGGTGGTGTGGGGGCAAAGCCCTCCCAGTGGGAACTAAAATACAATCACCTTCATGGCAGTCATACTTCCATTGTTGAGCAGTGTCATGTCGGCATTTTACACTTGTAGGGCAGTTGAGTGTTGGGAAAATGATGTCGGGATGTTATGTGTCAGGAACTTAAATGTTGGGATTTTGTACTAGATCTGGTCTTGTCATTTTATATTCATACTAGTCTATTCATACAGGTAAGCACAGTTAGTCAACTTTGTTGTTAGGATGTTTATTATGAGATTGCATATGAAACAGTACAAAACCAAAAAACACATAATGGACAATAAATATAGAACATTATTGTTTACAAAATACTTATCAAGTGGTAAGGTATACAAAAAGGATATAAAAAATGCAGTGATAGTCAGTAGCAAGCCAAAGAGAAAATAATAACTTGGAACTATGAAAAGCATAAAGTATGCTAGAGTACACACCAAACTATCATAACAACCCACAATAAACAAATCGTTCAAGTTTCCATTTGTATACAGTCAGTCACATTTAGAAACAAACTATAAACTATGAACAGGAAAAAAGGCTAACAATATCAACAGTTATAGGAGTTCAGGCCATTGCAGAATAACCAAGTGTGAAATTAACATGCAGCAAGAAATAGCATGAAGGGGAGACTTCAATGTACACAGCAGAAAGGAAACACAGAAGAGGAGATAATATCAGACAAGCAAAGGAAGGAAAGGAAAAAAGAGAAGAAAAAAAACCAGAGCAATGTAGAGAGAATGAAAAAGGAAAGGGGAGAGAGAGAGAGAGAGAGAGAGAGAGAGAATTATCTCAATGAACTTCTTAATTGGAAGAGGGGAGGGGCAGAAAACAGAGCACAGGTAGCCACATCAGAATTATTTTCCAGAAATACCTGTAGATGAAAAGGGTGCCCAGTCAGAAAGATATCAGTCTAGGGTGCCTACAGCAATGTGAGACACACATCATATGTAGCCACCAAAGCTAAGCTGGTCAAAAAATCCTGAAGAGTGGGGACTACAGGGATGCATCAATGTCAGAGCATGAGACTTTTAGCCTCAGTGCTATCTAGTCATAACCATTCCAGCTGTGAAAAGGGAAGAGAATGAAGGTTTTAATACCAGCTCAGTAGGAAAAAACCAGGAGAGTGAGGAAGAGTCAGCTTGAAAATCCATCCCAGAATGTCCTGCACCTGTGCCCAAAATTGAGAAAGTTTGGGGCAATACCAGAAAATATGGAGGTGATCTGCACCTGGGTGACCACATCTCAAACAGTTATCATCTGGAAGGAGATGTGCCTTATACAAAACTTCTGGCATGCAGTATCACCTATGGAGTATCTTATTTTGTAGAAACCAGCTACATATGTCCAGTACTGCTGTATAAGTCGATTTCCACCAATCACTCCAATCCTGCTCGGGAATCAATAAACCTAGAGAGGCCTCCCAAGTGGCTTTGGTATGGAGAGTTTGATTGGGAATCATGCCCTGTATCACTATGTAAATGCACATCTCCCCCAACTTAGGATTGCTTTAGCCAGGGGGGCAAGATAGGTGAGGTGGGTGATGATGATGATGTGGTCTCACTTAAGCCCTTAATCAGTCTTGGGAGAGCATTCATTCATTGAACACATTAACACCAACAACTAAAATTTGTCCTTTACCTATACTTGGCATCCCAATGTGATCTAGTTTTCAGATCTTTATTTATTTATTTATTTATTTAACAGACTTTAGGATTACAACCTTTGAGTCAGGGACTCATTTACAAAGGCTCCATGTCAGAAAAACAAACATAAACACTTAATACATATAGACATAAAATGGCAGCTAAAGGTTACAGTTTTTTATACAATATTGCAGAATCAAGATCAGCTATACATTGCATTGAACTTGTTACCGAGAGCTGTATTTTACAGTTTTCAAGAGAACAATAAGTTTGCTGATAGAGGGAGGGAGGGAGTAACAGGTTTGATATTTACAGCAAAGCAGAGAATTAGACAGATACCTTGTAAGTGCAGCGAAAGGAAGCATTGTTAATAGGTAATGTTTGGTAGCCCTATCGGTAGGAGCTCGGCGGTGGGGTGGTCCCGTAAGATGATAGATAGATGACCCAGCACTAGCTGGTACATTAGCAGTGCTGTGAAGCGAGAATGTGCTCTTTGAGGGCTGACTTGAAAGGTCCTAATTTGGAGATGGAGGAGACGTCAGAGGGGAGTTCATTGTACCAGGCTGGGGCCCTGTGTGGGAATGATCTTTGGGCTAAGGAGGTTCTAACCCTCGGGATGGACCACACCTGTCAGTTGGCAGTGCGGGTATTACCGAGGCATGGGAGGATAGGAGAGAGGCAGAAACCCCCAAGGGGGTAAACCCCAGGTGTATTTTCTTTGTAAGGAGACATATTTGATAAAATAGCCTTTCATCCAGGGTAAAGAGATTTGTCAGGGAATATAGGGTACAGGTATGGGTACGCTTGTCTGCCCTGGTGAGAAGTCTGCATGCTTCATTAATGGCAAGGTGGATTTTGTTAAGGGCTATGTGGTCAGCAGCCAAGTAGACAGCAAGCCCATAATCGACTAGGGAGAGGACTGAGGAGGTGACAGCCAAATTAAGGGCTTCCAGAGGTAGGCAATCCTTGTTTATTTTTTTTATTTTAGTTTTTGTTGACCGGGTAAGTGCGCTAGACAAATCCTGCCTATTTTCAGGCACAACCAAGGGGAGGGGGATACAGATGAATGCCAACTGATCTTGAACCAGATTAAGCTGTTGGTGGTATTTTTTTAGTGAATGAGGGAAATTTGGCCAGGACACCGGGGAAATTCCCCTACTGCATGCTGGCGGTAGAGGGACCTGTCGACTGACATAGCATTTTGGCACTTGGAGTGCTGCTTAACATGATGATGGATGTCTTACCTGCTGAGGGCAGGAGAGCTGCTACTGCACAGATGGAGGAGGAGGATGGGAGCGGTATGGAAAGCACTTTTTCGGGAGAACCTGGGGGGCTTCCAGGAGACAAGTGTGGAGTGAACTGTGCCATGGGAGAATCGGGAAATGAGGATTTCATGCGGAGCGAGACCACGGATCTTTCTTCAGTACAGCCTGAGGCAGCTGGCAGCCTGGAGACTGAGCAGGCATGCGAGAGGCACACAGAACAACCACTCGCGGTGGTGGTGGGTTTGATTACTCCAGAAGCTGCTACATTGCCTCCTGCATCGGGGGAGGAGTGAGCCACACCACGGAAGTTACCGGCAGCTCTGGGCAGCTTTCCAGCCAGGGACTGGAGCAAAGAAACTGCCCTGCTGCATGCAGGATGGATGAGGCAGGACGGCAGGTGGATACCGGATTCCAAATGGGTTACTTTTTCAACTGGGACATGGCTCTTCTGGAGTCTTCAGGGACGGTACAACCCTTGGAATCGCACATGGTGACAGGTGATATTCCGGTTGGTAAGACTTTACAATCTTTTTCTGCAGGGGTAGAATCGGGGGCCCCTACTGGGACATTGAATGTTCCCCCCGCCTCTCCTCGGAGAGAACATTTTAATACAGGTCCACGCTTTTCAGATCTATTTAGAAATAATCACCTGGAACAGGCCCCCAGATGGAACGCTGTCTGCCTTAGGTACGGGGGGGGTCTTCAAGAACAGCCTGATTTATTCTTTGTGGCCCGCATGCTCCTCAAAGGATCAATGAACTTTTAGGCATCAGACATGTATGCCCTGATTAACATTCGGGGGGAAGAAACTTTTGATATTAGTTTCAAATTGTTTGTGGGTCTTGATAAATTTTGGCAGAAGTATGATTCTCTTAAAGCTACTCCCTTACGGACTCCATTTTGGGCTATCCCCATCATGAAACCACTGTTTAAAACTGTGCATATTATGTTCAGGAATGAAGGGGTAAATGTGGGGGACAGTCTGTATTGGTTGGAGAGTAAATGCACTGTATTGGGTCCTCCTGAACCAGTTATTGATGGGGAGGGCATTTGGACAGGCAGTTGGAAGTTCAAGGTAAAACTGCGTATTGTGCGGGATTTGGTTCAGCGTGTTCCAAATAGTTTTTTGTTGGGGAGGAATCGAGGTGTCTGCTCTTACCCAGGCCAACCCAAGGCATGTTATAAAGGTGGGAGCCCATGCCATCTCAGTAGTGCATGTGATAAAATCAAATGTGCTTTGTGTGGAGAACTAGATCATGACAGTGGTACCTGCCGCAATGTTTTACGCTGCAATCTGTGTGATACCCAGGGGGATGCTTACCACCAATGTCCATACATGGGTCAAAACAATTCAGGGGGCCTAGATAAGGAAACCCTGATTTCGGATGCCCAGGACCGATTTAGGCCATATACAGAGGAGATGGCACCCCTGACCCTAATCCTCCTGGTCCGGACCCTCCAGCTTCAACTCATCCTGAGGGAGAGGTATCTGGCTCCTCTGGTATACCCTCCAAGGCTGCACAACCGCTAGAGGGTCTGGGGCTCATTGTTCCTATCATGCCCATTCTTGCCCCCCCCAGTTCCTGAGTTTCAGGCGCCTCACCCAAGACGTGTGACTTGGTCTCATGCTAAAAAGATTGTAATACCACCAATCACCCCCACGCATAACACTTTTCAGGTTCTGCAAGATGCGGATGGGGACTCTGAATCTGATCTATCGGTAGCTTCTGGGGTTTTGTCTGGGATGGAGTGTGATGATGAAGTAGGTTCTGAATTGCTGGACTCCAAGAAGAAGTCGGGCCAGAAGCGTAAAAAGGACAAGTCTTAGTCCTGCTCTCTGGCTTCTTTGACGGTAGTTTCCCTGAATTCTTGTAGTCTCAAGAGTTCTAAAAAACGTCTCGGGCTTTTACATTTTTGTAAATCCTTATCTGCAGACATCATTTTTCTGCAGGAGATGCATCTCTCTACTCTTACAGACATTAATTACACCAGGAAATTGTGGCATTCTGGACCCTCTTTTTGGTCCTTTGGTCCTGATGTAGCAGACGGGGTGGGGATATTATTCTGCCATCCTTTTGTTCAAGTTACAGGATTGGTAGACATAGCTCCTGGGTGGGTATTGCTCCTGGACTGTGTCTGCTGAGGGTTTTTCCTCCATATTATTAACATTTATGCACCCCAGGTTAAATCAGCCAGGATTGCTTTATTTATGGAAATACAGCAGTACGTGTCTACCCCTAGACACATTATCTTGGGGGGTGATTTCAACTGTGGTCTAGATGTCAGATTTAAGGATCAAATGCAGTGTAAGATGTATTGTGATTCCCATGCTTTGTTCAAATTACTTCAGACGGCCTCCTTGACGGAAGCTTATAGAGCACTTCATTCCGACTCTGGGTCCATTTATAAACGTGGCAGTCTAGCAACACGGATTGATTTTATTTTTACTTCCAGATATTTACTACCTTCCACTTTTTTCTTGACCCCTTGTGAATTTTTGGACCATTTATTATTAAAGGCAAGATTTTCACTGTCTACGATTCCACCGTCTTTTTCTGCCTTGCTGGCTCGGTGGAAAATGAATCTGGTAGTTCTCACTACAGAGCGGTTCCAGTTATGTTTATCTCAGGTGTTGGACAGGAGGTGATCAGTAGCTGGGATGTATGATTCCCGGGGTGAATGGTGGATGGATACTAAAATGAAGTTTCGTATGACCTCCAAGGCTTATCATTTTAGTACCCAGTCCGCAGATTATCTTGCCTATTTAAAATAAAGAGCACAGTTTTATGAATTAATGCCACTTCCCTCGGTTTCTGATGTTCAGATACAGGAACAAATAGCTGTGCTCAGACAAAGCATGAGGAATTATCATTATGGGAAGGCTTGTAAAATTCATGATGAATTATCTTATGGGCTTAAATCTTAACCGAGTTCGGACCCTTTTTTGGCTTGCAAGCAAGCCTTGGAAAGCAAACTTATGGATGGCCTCTATGATCACAAGGGGATACTACGCACAGCAGATATTGACATGCTGCACATAGTCCAGTTTTTTTTGAAAACTCAACATGGTAAGGCTTTCCAGACCACTACTAAATGGGAGGACTTGTTTTCTTTTCTCCCACCTACTATTTCTTCCTCTGTTTCTCTTTTTTTAGATGGGCCCATTTCCTTGGATGAGGTTAGATCAGAAGTAGCACGTTTGAAGTCAGGGATCTTACCTGGCTCAGATGGTTTAATTAATGAATTATACAAAATCATGATAGATGATATCAGCACCATCCTGACTTCTGTTTTTAAAGAGATTCTAGAATCTTCACGGATGCCAAGTGGATTCTCGGATACCTTGACTGTTTTCTTATTTAAAAAAGGGATTAAGCATCGCATTGAGAATTGGAGACCGATCTGTTCATTGAATACAGATTACAAGATTTTTTCAGCAATTTTATGCCATTGACTCCAACATGTTGCTTCTTTTTTAGTACATCCAGTTCAAACATGTTCCATTCGGGTAGACACATCCATCAAAATTTGGCCTTACTAAGGGTGTGAGTGAGTTTGGACGGTTGGGGAAACTGACTGGTTATTTACTTTCTGGACCAGGCCCAAGCACGACAAAGTATTGCTTTATAGGTTTTATTTGATGTCCTCGGTATGGGTTTTCCACAAAACTAAGAACCTGGGTGGCACTTTATGTAGTATTGCCCCAATTTTTCCCTTGTTAATAGATTAGTGGAGGAGGATTGATTTCTGTAGGGGATGCATCGCCCACTTAGTCCTTTGTTATACTTTTGTTTTGGACCTTTGGTTTGGGAACTCCTTCATCATCCTCACATTCAGGATTATCTCCATCTCAGAGGTTCCACCACAGTGTTTGCGGTCACGAGATGACATGTGTTTTCTGTTTGATACAGCTGAAGGTCTTGTTGCATTGCATGTAGTGGCCCAGATTGGTCTGCTTTCAGGAACATCAGTGAATTATGAGAAAAGTGTTGCTGTTTTTATAGGGGAGGGGGTTTTTGATTCCATGATTGGGCGGATAACCATCTCTACGGGGCCCATTAAGATTTTAGGTTGCTTCTTTGGGAAGTGAGATTTAAATGATCTTAACGTCGCATTGTGATGGGTGAAAAGAAGGTACAATTATGGAAAACCTGGTCATTTTCTAAACGGAAACGTGTGTTAATAATCAAAAGGTTTTTACTCCCTCTGTTTCTTTATTTGAGTTCGGTTTTCCCTTACCTAGGCACCCAGGAAACCACGTTTATATAGTATTTTTTCAAATATGCGTGGGAAGCCGATTGAACCAAGTCAAGCGACATTTCACGTATCTTCCAATTAAGGCGGGTGGTCTCGGCATGATTAATCCAGTTGTTTTTTATTTGTCCTTTTTTATTAAAACTACATTTAAAGAGGTGTCGTCAAATCACACTCATCCATGGGATGCCTGGACTCTGCTTTCACTTCAAGATTTTTTGTTGCGGTGGTCCACTGTAGCACCTATCATGAAATCCAATTATAAAGTGCCTTCTTTTTTGCCAGTAGTGGCAACTAAACTTCATATGTGGAGTATGGCAAAAGATGAGGTTTATCGGCTTTCCCGGAATGGTATATATCAGAGTATAATGTCTATTAATTTTTTATTTCGGGTTGATTTTCCCAGGTGTTTCCCCAAGAAAATACACTTAGCCCTCAAGGTGCTGATGGACGGGAGGATTCCTGGTCGGATGTGGGATGTATCTTGGTTAAGTTGTCATGGGAGGTTAGGGGTTAAGGGGAATTTAATACATAAGGCTCTTGAGAATGGAACTGCAATTCATTTTGAATGCGTGGGCATAGAAGAAACTCAGACTCATTTTTTCATAATTGTTAGTATACTGTACGGTTTTGGTCCACTTTGTCTGCAAAGTGGGGGTGGGGGATAGCATGTCAGATTACCTATGAATGCTTGGTTTTAGGGGACTATTCAGGGTATTTTTCCCATTTTCATCCTAGTACTCTAAATGTGATATTTGCTTGCATCAAGTTCTATCTCTGGCAGGCGAGATATTCTTTTTCCATACAGCATATGTATACTTTACCTATGGTGGTGATCAGTCATACTGAATTGGCTTTAAGGACACAAAAGGACTTTGAATACCGTCATGTTCTGATTTCTTCATTTCACGAATACTGGAAGCATGTCTACTGGATTTAATATGGTCTGTTTTTTCTTTTGTACTTTTCTGCTATTTTTGTTTGATATCTCTACAGTGATGTTTCTGTTTTCAGTATACATTTATTTCTGTTTACTATAAGTACCCTGTATTTATGTTTTTTGGTTTCTGCAATGAACAATTCCCCCTACTCTTTTCGATAAGTGCCATGGGATCTTTAACATCCACCTGAACTACCACCAATCCAGGCAGATGGGACCTCGGTTTAACGTCTCGTCCAAAAGACGGTGCCTCAGAAGTGCAGCACCCCTCTCATGTTGCACTACAGTGTCAGTACTGGGACATTAACCCAAGTGCCAGATGTGGGAACTGAACCCACAGCCCTCTGATCTCCTGGCCTCAGAGGCGAGTGTGCTATCTACTGAGCTACTGACACTGCATTCTTGTGCCGATACAATAGGCATATACAGACATTTATAGCTGATGATAGAGTGTCAATGTGTGAATGGAAGGAGAGGCTGGAATCAAATGTAAGGCCCAAGTATTTATATGTATGGACCTGTTCTAGAGGAAGGAGAGTGTGGGGAGAGGATTGTTAGCTGTGCATTCTTGGCCTTATTCTGTCACTGGGCAAAGAGCATAGACTTTATCTTTTTTACATTGACCACAAGTCTTTGGTCTATGAACCAGTTTTCAATCTGGTTAAATGCGTGTTGGAGGGAGGACTGCAATACTGTGGGATCTGGATGTGAGGCAAAAAGAACCGTGTCATCCGCATAGAGTAGTAGGTTGTCAGAGCAGGAATTGGGCAAGGTGTTTAGGTAGATGCTGAATAATAGAGCACCGAGGATGGACCCCTGGGGAACTCCAGAGCAGACTGTCAGGGTGGTTGAGATGGTGTTGTTTATTTTGACACATTGTGATCTAGCTGTGAGGTAACTGGTAAACCAGGAGATGGGTCCTTGGGACAGACCTATGTGGCGGAGTGTGCTTAAGAGTAAGGGGTGGGAGACTGTATCAGAGGCCTTTGACAGGTCAATGAAGACAGCTCCAGCTAGGTGTTTTCTATCCAGAGCAGAGTGAATAAAATTAGAGAACTCAGTGAGAGCCGTGGTTGTACTGTGCCCAGATCTGAAGTCATGCTGCTCCCTGCAAAGTAGGTTATCAGCAAGTAGGTACTCAGTGAGTTGGGTGGCTATAATTTTTGAGGGGCTTTGAGGTGGTGGAGAATGGATATGAGGCGGTAGTTATTGGGGAGGTGCTGTCACCATTCTTCAGTATTGGGGTGACTGTGGCAGTCTTCCAGGTTGTGGGAACTGCCACAGACTTAGGGAGCGGTTAATGAGGTCAGTCAGTGGGGAAAGGACTGTATCTAGTACTAGATGTACAGTAGGATTCTCATATCAAAAGAATATTTGCAATGCAAGAGCCACTGAGTGCTTTCATGAGAAAAGGCCTTGCCTCATTCGTAGAGATCACCCTGAGATGGAAGGGGGGGATGCTGGGTGTTTGGGGGTGGGGTTGCAGGAGTGGGGTCGAAGAAGTGATTTGGGAGTACTGCACTAAGGTCAGAGAAGAATGAGTTGAGGCAGTTGGCGATGTCCAGCAGGTTTGGTGGTAGGGACATTGTTGACAGTTAGTGGGGGGTGGGAGTGGGATTTGCCATTGAGGTTCCTTGATATTGTCCCAGAACAACCGAGCATTCCCCAGGAGGAGGCAAGGGGCAATTTTTGTGCTAATTTGGCCTGTTTAATGGCCCAAGTGCATCTGTTACACGAGCCACTTTGTAAAGGCTTGCCTGTCCGCCCTCGTGCTGGATGTGACTGCTTTATGTCACAGATCATCTCTTTGTTTAGCTGTTGGAGCAGTGCAGGCGTGACCCAGGGGCATTACGTTTCTTGGATTGCACTTTGCTAGTGGGGCATAGATGTCATATGCTTTATTAAAAGAACAGGTGAAATAATCAAGGGCTTCATCTATAGTAGGGGCCCGGGAGATAGGGGACCAGTCCCATTGAGTTAAGTATTTTCTTAGTTATGTGAGGCCTCCAGGTAGGAGACAATGCCGGGCAATATAGTTTGGTTTGGGTTTCTGCTGAAGACACGACCAGGAAAAGAGGATGGATGAGTGATTGCTTAGGGAGTCTGGAAGGACCACCAGGTCAGAGATTCTGTGGGGAAGGTTGGTGAGAAGGTCAAGCATGGTGCTACAGCCATTAGTGGGTTTCACCCTGGTAGGTTAGCTGATCAGTTGTGGCAGGTCCAGTGCAGCGAAGGTGTCCTTGGTGTGGGAAGCTGAACTGGCAAGCCAGTTCACATTAAAGTTTCCAACTATGATGTGTTCTGTTTTTGGGGGGAAGCCGGAGATGTAGTTAGCAAGAGATTGTATAGCAGGAGCTTGGTTTCTTGGGGGGGACATATGCGACAGTAAGAATTACAGGGGCTCTGGAGAGATCTGGAGTAAGTTTTAATGATAAGGCTTGGGCACCATGGTCTAATGGAGGTATTGGAAAGCCTTGGCATATCATGGAGTCATGGACGTACACAGCACACCCCCCACCACGTTTGCCCATTCTGTCGACTCTGTGAAGGGTAAAGCCAGGGAGGGCAACCAAAGAGTCAGGTGTTTTTTTGGAGAGCCAGGTTTCTGTCACTGCTAGCACATCTGGCTGATGTTGCAGTATCCAGCAATGGAGAAATGCTGTCTTTTTGGTTAAACTGCAAATGTTCATTGCAGCTATTCTAAGCTTGTGGTGCGATAGGCTAGGGCTGGGTGAGATGGGGCCTGGGTTAGGATGAACATTTCCCCAAATTAGAAGGAGTATGGCAAAGACTCTGAGGAGAGCAAAAGATCGTTGCCTTATTGTCTAGGATAGCTGTCGCCTAGTTATAGTGCGGGTAGTACAAGGGATGACCAGGGTGATAAGGGTTGGAAAAGATAGGAATGTGATCTGGCATGGAGGTTGATGGTGGCACATAACTGCAGGGAGATATGTGGGGGGATGGGGGATGCAAGAGAGGTAGTGGCAGTGTGGGTGACAGTCGGTGGTGGTTCATAGGGGGTGGGAGGTGTGAGAAGAAGACCTTTGAGGGGAGGGCTAAGGGGTCAGAGAAGTAGGATAGTAAGAGCGATCAGTAGGAGCCTGGGTGGTAGGCGTGACAGTGGGTGCCCAGCAAGTGGCAATAAGGAGGCAGTGGCCCAATGTCGAGATAAGGGGCACTTTGGTACCCATAATTGTAGTGGTCTCTATGGCACAATGATAGGGTGACTGACTATGGTTTGTTAGGGTGTAGTAATTTGCTTTAGGGAAGAAGGACCCAGGATGAGAAGTGCTTAGGGGGAGAGCAGTGGGTAGAGGAATGCAACCTCCAAGAGTTGTTTCCCTCTAGTGGCTTTGCAGTATAATTTGCAAATGGAAAAGTAGACAAAAAAAAGGCAGTTATTGTATTAAAAAGAGACAGCTCAGGAATGGTAGAGTCAAGAGCCAATAATAGAAGAGGGAATAACGTTATGCCTAATCAGAGCTCAGGAGCAGTAGTAGAGCAGCCAAATGGCCTGAAAGGCAAAAAGCACCAAGTTCAATCCTGTTGGAAGCTGTGGGCTGCACTTCCCAAATGTGTACCTGGTTGTAGGCTGAGAGGCAGGCAGGTCAGCGCAGAACAGCCGTTGGCTTCAGAGCAGCTCCTGTGGCTTGCAGAAGGAGGCAGTCACCCGTACTGGACAGGATGCCTGTGGAATGGAGAAGGGTTGATTAATTTAAGGCCAACAGGGACAATGGGCACCAGAAACCTCTGCCCCAAGCAAACAAGGAGATAATGGCAGGGGGAGGTTTTCAGGGCAGGGCAGACAGATTATTAATGCAGCTGAACAACACTTTCACAAAAGAACTGTTACATTTGGGGGGGGGGGTGCTTACTGTAGCTAGCTGCAAAGCCAAGGAAAAAAAAACAAAAAACACAGGACATGAAAGGGAGATAGTATACACACAGGAATTGTGGTCTGATAGTTCAGAAGAAAAAAGTATTGGACACGGGGGACTAGAGCAATAATGATCAATCTCTTAGTTCAAGCAGTTGAGTCCTTAGGGTGCCTTACAGCCCACTTTAGACACAGACAGGATTTGTATATTAGGACAGGGGAAAAGAGTGCAGGTGTCTATAGTTGGTTAGTGGAAGAAGAATGTAAACAGTTTACATACTGTATGCAGGTAACATCTACAAACTGCAGTTATTAACTATTCTAAGCAGTAAAAATCAACAAGCTAGAAAATTAACAATCCTGTTTCACCAAACAGCTGGTACTGGTAAACTCAGCATTAGCAGTTGTATTAAAAAAGAGACAGCTCAGGAATGGTAGAGTCAAGAGCCAATAATAGAAGGGGGAATAACGTTATGCCTAATCAGAGCTCAGGTGCAGTAGTAGACAGCCAAATGGCCTGAAAGGCAAAAAGTGCCAAGTTCAATCCCGTTGGAAGCTGTGGGCTGCACTTCCAAATGTGTACCTGGTTGTAGGCTGAGAGGCAGGTGGGTCAGTGCAGAACAGACGTTGGGTTCAGAGCAGCTCCTGCGGCTTGCAGGAGGAGGCAGTCACCTGTACTAGACAGGATGCCTAGTTGTAGGCCAAGAGGCAGGCGGGTCAGCGCAGAACAGCCAATGGGTTCAGAGCAGCTCCTGTGGCTTGCAGGAGGAGGCAGTCTCCCATACTGGACAGGATGCCTGGTTGTAGGCCGAGAGGTGGGCAGGTCAGCGCAGAACAGCCGTTGGGTTCAGAGCAGCTCCTGTGGCTTGCAGGAGGAGGCAGTCACCCATACTGGACAGGATGCCTGGTTGTAGGCCAAGAGGCAGGCGGGGTCAGCGCAGAACAGCCAATGGGTTCAGAGCAGCTCCTGCGGCTTACAGGAGGAGGCAGTCACCCGTAAAGGACAGGATGCCCAGTTGTAAGCTGAGAGGCAGGCAGGTCAGCGCAGAACAGCCGTTGGGTTCAGAGCAGCTCCTGCGGCTTGCAGGAGGAGGCAGTCACCACAACTGGATAGGATGCCTGGTTGTAAGCCGAGAGGCAGGCGGGTCAGCGCAGAACAGCTGTTGGGTTCAAAGCAGCTCCTGCAGCTTGCAGGCGGAGGCAGTCACCCATACTGGACTGGATGCCAGGGCTGCGCTGGGTAGAACAGTACTTACTGAACCTTACAGAAAGCCTACATTAGGTAATACCCTTTTAAGAGCTGATAGCTTACATCCCACACATTTGATCTGAGGGATTCCATATGAGCAGTTCCTGCATATACACAGGGACTGTTCTGAAGATTATGCCTATGAAAAGCATACAACTGAACTACGTAGAAGGTTTTTGGATCATGAATATGATCTTTAAATTTGATGGACTGCATCTGACTAAGGAGGGAGTCAGTTCATTGGGGCAGAAGTTTGACGTCCTTGCAGAATATTTAAACTAGCAAACGGGGAGAGGGGTGCAGCACCCCATACGTCGAATGGGAAGAACACCCTTCCCCCCTCAGCTAGTGGTCAAACAGGGGTTCAGCATATTTGCAGTTCATTTGCATCATCAGGTAAGAAAAAAGGTCCATCTCCCCATACGACGCATAGGGGAAATGCAAAACCTCACCCAACATCTAACACACCGAAATCTGGCCAATAGAAAATCATGTACACAAATGCTCACAGCCTGGGAAATAAGAACCCAGACCTGCAGACAATAATGTCAGAGGCTAAACTGGACATAGTAGCAATTAGTGAGACGTGGTTTACCAGTAACCACACTTGGGAGACTTCAGTACCTGGCTATGTGCTGTTCAGTAGAGACCAAGGTGCAAAAAGGGGGGTGGATTGGCCCTGTATGTCAATGAAAATATCAAAGCTACAGAAATTCAGCATACACATAAGGAGCCAGAAGAATTGTGGGACACTCTGGAAACAGGAAATGGAACAACCATAAGAACTGGGGTTGTCTACAGGCCCCCAGACCAGGGGGAGGACATAGACACATTGCTGTTAGAAGATATACAACAAGAAGATTTCAACATGCCGGATACAGATTGGTCAATACCAGCAGGAACATCTCCAAGAACTTTACACATGGCGGATTCCCTGCAGGGGGAGGGCCTCAAACAACTGGTACAACAACCCACAAGAGACAGGGCTATCCTAGATCTAGTACTGACTAACAGGGAAGGGATCACAGATCTCCAGGTAGAAGGTCACCTGGGGGCCAGTGACCATCACATGGTATGGTTCAATTTGGCCACTAGAATTAAATCATCCCACTCCAAGGCAAAAAATATGAGACTTTAGAGGCGCTGACTTTGATAAGATGGTCAGCAGAGTTAAGCTAGCCCTGGCAAAAAGAAATACAGGTGAGGGGGTACAGGCAAAGTGGGAAAGCATTAAGGATGCAATACTTGAAGCAGCATCCCATTGTGTTATAGAGAAAAGGAAGTGCAGAAGAAAAAGGAACCCACTTTGGTTCTCAAATACAGTAGCAGAAAAGGTCAGAGCCAAAAGGCTGGCCTTCAGGAAATATAAGGGAACACAGCGGGATGAAGATAGGGAGGCATACCAAACTGCCCTAAGGGAAGCAGGGAAGGCAGTAAGGCAGACAAAGTCCCAAACTGAGGAAACACTAGCATGAACAGTAAAAGAAGGTGATAAGATTTTCTATAGATACATTAGTGAAAGGAGAAAGTCCAGAGGTGGCATTGCTAAGCTCAAAGGAGAAAAGGGGGCATGTGAGGCGGAGGACCCTGTAAAAGCATCTATCCTAAACAGATACTTTTGCTCAGTATTTACTGAAGAGAAGGTAGGGCAGGGCACACAGCTCAGCACCATGGACACGATGGGGGGGGAGGTGAGCACTACTTCCTTTACAAAAGAAAGGGTCCTACAACAGCTCGCTAAGCTCAGGGTGGACAAGGCAATAGGACCTGATGGCATACATTCCAGGGTACTTAAGGAGCTAAGGGTAGAACTAGCAGAGCCATTAGCAGAACTGTTTAGTGAGTCTCCGAGCACAGGAGAGGTCCCAGAAGACTGGAGAAGGGCTCATGTGATCCCGCTCCACAAGAGTGGTAGCAGAGAGGAGGAAGGGAACTACAGACCAGTCAGTCTTACCTCAGTAGTTGGCAAGATTATGGAGGTACTCCTTAATGAAAGGATAGTGCAACATCTGGAATCCATAGGGGCACAGGATCCAAGACAGCATGGGTTCACAAAAAGAAGGTCCTGTCAAACTAATCTCATAGATTTCTTTGACTGGGTAACCAGAGTGGTGGACCAAGGGGGAGCAGTTGATGTTGCCTACCTTGACTTCAGCAAAGCTTTCGACACTGTTCCACACAGAAGATTGATAAATAAGCTGGATAGGCTCAGGGTGGGTCAGAATTTGGTGAACTGGGTGGCAAACTGGTTGGCGGGCAGAAAACAGAGAGTGGTGGTAAATGGTATACAGTCAGAAGAGATGCAAGTCACAAGTGGGGTACCTCAGGGATCAGTCCTGGGGCCAGTCCTCTTCAATATCTTCATTAGTGACATTGCAGATGGACTAGAGGGTAAGGCTTGTCTGTTTGCAGATGACACCAAGATCTGCAACACAGTAGATGATCCAGATGGGGTGGGCAGAATGAGAAGAGATCTGGATAAACTAGCAAAATGGTCAGAAAAGTGGCAACTGGGATTTAATGCAAAGAAGTGCAAGATCATGCACATAGGGAAGAGAAACCCTGAAGCCACCTATAGGCTGGGAGAGGAGTTGCTGGCAGTCATAAAGGAAGAAAGAGACTTGGGCATCATCATCACCAATGACCTGAAATCATCCAAACAGACCTCTAAAGCAGTAGGTAAAGCTAGGGGGATGTTACGGTGTATTAGTAGGGGTATCACAAGTCGTAAGAGGGAGGTAATAATCCCTCTTTACAAGACACTGGTTAGGCCCCATATAGAGTACTGTGTGCAGTACTGGAGGCCACACCTTCACAAGGACATTAACCAAATTGAGGCAGTCCAGAGAAGGGCAACCAAAATGGTGCAGGGACTGCATCAGAAGACTTATGAGGACAGATTAACAGAGCTCAATATGTATACCCTTGAGCAAGGAGGAGAGAGGTGATATGATCGAGACATTCAAACACCTTAAGGGCATTAACAAGGTGAAAGAGTCTAATGTGTTTCAATATAAGAAAATAGCAGGACAAGAAGACACAGCATGAGATTAGAGGGGGCGATTATGGGGAATGTAAGGAAATTCTTTTTCATAGAAAGAGTGGTAGATGCATGGAACGGCCTACCTCAGGAAGTGGTGGCTGTGAATACGATGCAGGGCTTCAAACAGGCATGGGATATTCATAAGGGAGCAATACAGATGAGTATGAATAGATAGGCCACTGACAGAGCAAAGGCTGATGGCACATTTATAAGGAAGAAAAAGAAATGGGCAGACTGGATGGGCCTTGCGGTCCTTATCTGCTGTCAACTTCTATGTTTCTATGCTGCTTGTCCAGGCAAGACATAGAGCAACTAATAGGAATAGGGAAGAGTTCCTTGTTCCGAAACCCAAAAGTAAATAAGACAGTAATCAAATTAACTTAGCACTGGATTACAATGCCACTGCACTACCTATAGCAGGGATTGTAAAGAAACACTGGAATGTACTCTTAGCTGATCTGGATTTGAAGAACTGTATGGGAAATTCCCACATGTAGTGTATAGAAACAAGCATTTGCCAATGCCGAATGTTTGCTTACTGGCATTGACAGTGGTAGTGTAGAAGTTACAGAGCTGCGTAATAGGAATGGCAGTGAAGTATTGAACTGAAGCCAACCCCACCACCCTGCAGAGAGTGACAGGCATTGAGGTGTGCCTTTGGGTCATCAGGCATAATGGCCATGCCATTTCACCACACCCCACCCTGCAGACACTGACAAGTGTCACGGTGTTCCTTGGGGTCTTTGGTCCTTATGCGCACCTCATTCCATTAGGAAATACGGTGAGATGGGTGCTGTATAGGAGAATGGGGTGAACTTTGGGGTTGAAGAGTCCAAGGCATACCTCGATGCCTCTCACTGGCTGCAGGGTGTAGAATGGTATAAGCATTACAGGCAAGAATCCCAAGTCACACCCCTGATGCCTGTCATTCTCTACAGGGTTGGGTGTTATGTTTGGAAACCCTAATACCTCAGGCATTCGTTGGTATTTTCACTCCAAATTTTCAACATGGTTTTTTGTGACCCCACCTCATGAACAGTGGCAATATCAGTTTGTTAGCCGAAAGCTGCTTATGCTAGCGACTACGGCATTAGCACCACAGGTGCAAAACATTCCAACAGGATGTAAAAATGACAGCTGTACTGTTCATGGGGAGGTGTAAAAAATGGCAATGTTGCAAATCTGCAGTAAAAATATTAAAAAACTGGTGAAGTCATGAGCGTACATAGAAACTGTGCAACACACACCCGTAGTATAATTAGGTTGGAGATTTTTTACAGCAGATTGTCAACTCAGGCATTTTGGTGCCTCCGATCATGAACAGTGTCACTGTGATTTTCTTTATCTGTCCTGAACAATGATTTCCCACAGCGACCATGCATCTCTGCGCTGAAAGTGTGAAAAACTTGTACGTTGTGAAAAATTACAGCTGTACTGTTCATAAGGAAGTGTGGAAAAATGCCACTGGTGAAAATCTGGACTGAAAATATTACAAAGTCATGAACTTATCAGGGTGCGTGGAAACTGCGCAATGCTCACTCGTAACACAGTCACTTTATGGACTTTTGTCACCAAATTTTCAACACAGCCATTTTAAGACCTCTGCTCATGAACAGTGTAACTGTGATTTTCGTAATCTGTCCCAAACACTGCTTTCGCACACCAACAGCACCATTGTGCGCTACATGTGCGAAAACACATTTTGGGCAACATATGAAAAATGGCACTGTACTGTTCATAAGGAAGTGTAATAAATGGCAATGTTGAAAATCTGGAGTGAAAATATTAAATTCGCTAACTTACGAGCATGCATAGGAACTGCTCAACGCACGCTCGTAAAACAGTCATTTTTGTAAAACAGTAATTTTTAGGAATTTTTCCACAAAATTTTCAATATAGCCATTTTAAGACCTCTGCTTATGAACAGTGTCACTGTGATTTTCTTAGTTTGTCCCGTACATTGATTTCACACACCGACTGCGCCATTGTGCGCTACATGGGCGGAAACACGTTTTGGGTGACGTGAAAAATGACAGCAGTACTACTCATAAGAAGGTGTGGTAAAATGGCAATGTTGAAAATCTGGAGTGAAAATATTGAAAATTTGCAAACTTATGAGCGTACGTAGGAACTGCACAACGCATGCTGGTAAAACAGTCATTTTTAGGAATTTTTCCACCAAATTCTCAAAATAATCTTCTTGAGAGCCCACCTTATGAACACTGGCAGTGTCGTTTCATTGAGCACTGCCAAAAGGTGATTTCACACAGTGACTGCAAAATCACCCTTCGGGCCCGAATAACGTCATTACAGTGACAGAACTCCTGAGAAGGGGTCTTAAAAACCCCATGTTGAAAATTTGGTGCAAAAATTCCAAAAAATGCCTGAGATATGCAACAAAGTTGAAAAAACCCTATCTATCCCATTATACAGCTTACCGGCATGTCCTCAGTTCGCTTTGAAGAGTGCAGGCGTGTTCCCAGTCCACCGAAGATCGTCCACGCCCGGTCTGTAGGTAAGTATGGGGTGAGGGGTGGGGAGGCAGGTGTGAAGTGGGTGGGTGCGGGTTGTGGGGGGGCAGGGAGACTGCATGGCACCGTTTTTTCTTTACAGGTTGTTTTTTTTTTCAAATGATGATGCGGGACGTTTGCCACGCTGTGGTGGGCTCCCAGCGTGGCACAAGGACAGCTGGTTGGGGCGTGGAGCCGGCGGGGATTGGGCACCCCCGTCGGCCATAGCATCTATTGTCACGCTGGGGTGGGCTCCCAGCGTGGCACCCTGTACTCTGGAGGGGACAGTGGAGCGATGAGGTTGGGCACCTTCAGCTATACCATAGGTTGCCACGCTGGGGTAGGCACCCAGCGTGGCATGTGAAAGACTTTGGGGAGGCGCAGCACAGCACGACGGGGGATTGGGCACCCCGTCGGCTATACAACAATGCGTGGGGGACAGCACGCGGTATGCATCCGTGTGTTTGTGTGTGTGTATGGGAGCTGCGCGGAGCAGATGATATCTGATCGCTGCTCACTGAAGCGTAGCTCCCCCTTTCAACTGTACACCACTGCATTCTGGAGCTGTCACAGACAGCTCCAGCATGCATCAGAGGACTGGGGCCGCATCTGCCAACACACTGACTGAATTGGAAGAGGGGGTGACACACCTCCAAAAACTCGGATGATGGCACTATGTTTCTTGCACATGCGTGCAAGCAAACATAAAAAATCAAAGTTTAAGAGATACACTAGTTGACAATCATTTTTGTTAATCAAACCACTTCACAAATCTGACTGCCCCCCCCAGGATTTCCCCCATGCTTGATTTCCACCATTGTGGATCTTGTAATGCCAGTATTTATGCTCACCATGGTTGTACCTTCACTAGTCTGACCAGTAATGCTACCTATGAGGTTAGACACCTAATTACTTGTCATACAGAATTTGTGTTATACGCCATTTGGTGTTCTTGCCCATCTTTAAACATAGGTAGAACTATCAGGTTGCAGAAAGACTAGAAAATATAGCATGCTCATTTGATTGCTAACAAGAGAGGGGATACCCCAGTGGGGTTTCTTTGGCTAATCAAACATCAAGGGGATCAAAAAACAACGGACTTTATGGGAACTGACCATATTCCTGTAAGACAAAGATGTGGAGAGAGGCACACTGATCTCTTAAAAAGAAAGAGTCCTCTCAGTTTTAATTTAGGTGCTCTCCTGTCGGTGAACTTAAAATGAGGCATGTGATTTATTACCATACTTAAAATGAAGTGACAAAAGTTTATGATGCTGTCTTAAACTTTTTCTTATTGCTATTATGTTTGCCTCTTTGTGTTTAGCATATTGTGTTCTTTTTCTCTTGATTTCAGGTATATAGCAAGTCATCGACCAAGAACTGGACTGATTTTGTAAACATAGGCTAGATACATTATTGTGCTACTCAAATATTTTTGTTAGCATAACTATATTTATTGGTTTTGAATCAGCTGGTTTTATACCTTTGTCTCTTGGAATAATCAGTCAACTCCTATTTTCACTATTTTTAACTTTTGCACATAGTATTGGGGTATAGAATTATATTCACTGTGTTATATTTACCTCTCTGAATTGTGGTGATGGGTTTAAACCTTTAAGTAGCTACTGTATAATAACTAACAGTTTGGTGTGACCCCCCTCCCTACCCCTGATGAAGAAGTGTTAGGTTAGAAGTGCTGGGGTAGTTTCCTGCAGTAGTTTTGTTCTATAGTTTCCTGCAGTAGTTTTGTTCTATCACTTGGTCCCAATAAATCATCTTAAATACCGAAGGTTTGATTCCAGCCTGACTTGTGGTGCAGTTTATTTTCTTGCTGTTTCGATTGTGTGCAGCTGTTCCTAACCATTCTGCGCTGGGTCTCTTGCTTTTTCTGTTTGAACGTTTTGAGACAGCAGCTTAGGAAGCCCTAATAAATTATATAAATATTAATCTGTTTTGTGGAACTGAATGGTTTGGTGGATTGGAAGCATGTTATGGAGCCTTTCACCTCTGTTTCACAGGTTTTAAATTACAAGTTGTAGTGGTTAAAAGCCATTCTTACTTGAGGGATAATCAGTAGCCTATGTGAAATGAGTTGTGGTGGTCTCTGTTCAGTTCCCAGTGGGCAATTGCCCACAATTATCCCTAATCGGTACCCTTGTTAGAGTCTCACATAAGAGGCCAAGGACTGAATGGGCATGGAGTCTGAACTACCCTGTCACCTATGTGGTGGTCCCTCCGTGGCAGGGTTGAGGCACATTGGTGGGGCAGTGTAGGACGCTTGCACTGTGATTACACGTGCTGCACCTGTCACAGGGACAACTAGAGGACTTCAGGTTCCAGATCTGTCAATCTAGCATCTTTCATGAGCACTAAATTCATACATGGAGAAAAAAAAATAATCTTTGCTAGTTACCCCACCATGCTAAACTGCAGCAAAGACACTTCTAGAGAAACTGAAAATATAAAATTTTGACAGAATTAAGCTTATACTGTATTTCCTATATTTCACTGTTACTTTTTGCTCACTCTTCATTGGTAAATATATTGCATAAAAAATGTTTCTGCTCCTTCTGCATATTAGTCACCTGACCTTACAATCTTCTACTTGTGACATCACAGTCAGTTGTCGTAGAAATTACTGTAATGTCCCAAACAGAGCATTATGAGCTGGGATGAGGGTTATGCACCAGATGCAGTTGAACTCTATGGGACAAAAAAGCCTGTTTCAAGCTACTATCCTTACTGTAGTAATAACAGTTGCATATTGTTGTTAACTTGTCCCTTTGTTCCCCCTCTACAGCTTGCATCAGTAAATCTGTAAATGAAATTTCTTTGTGTATTTCTGTATTCTTACTTGGTAAAACACTTTTAATAAATACATCAACAAATAAACAAACAGCATAAAGTGAAATGTCAGAAAGAATGTGAAGTACATAGAGATATTGTCTTCTTTGTCCCCATAACCACTTTTGCTGGAAGAACACACACAGTGCCAGTGTTGGAGAGATGGCCACAGCCATATGTTTATTAAACAACATATTACACTATTGGAGTGACATGTGCAGCTTGGGTAGTCTTGCTAGTCACCTTGAAAGCCTCTGAATCCCTTGCCATGAAGGCCATTACCCAAGTGCAGACCAAGGGAATGATCTACCTCTGAGTTAGAACCCAAACCTCAGCAAGTAAGGGTGGTCCTGTGAGTGGGTGGCAAGTGACCACTGCATCTGGTGGTGCTGCACCTGTAGGCAAGCCTGATGAGGCTGGATCGTGACCCCTCAAAATAGGATCAGGTCTTGCACCTCCTGCCTCATGCCAGCGAGGGAGGAAGAGTTCTTCAGAAGAATTCAGCTCCTTCCCTTTTTTGCCTTGTACCATCACCCTGAAAGACTCCCAAGCCTCTCACGGTGCAATGACTGCAACAGATATTATCAAACTTAATCTCAATTTATCCTCTTTGGAAGAGGCAAAAAAAAAACAGGCAAAATCCTCTGTGGGGAAATGGGGAAAAGTCCCCAACACTTAGTGCAGTCACACATAAGGGAGCAAAGGGTTCCCTAGTGTAGCCTGGCTGGCCTGGAACCCTGCTTTTACAAGGGCAGTTTTATGGGAAATCTGAAGCTGGGAGAGATGAGTGGGGTGGAGCTGCGGGCCATTGCTCTTTTCAACTCCTCACTGTCCTTCTCTAGCCAGATACCCATGCCCTCTGGGTGGCCCCAGTCCCCCCCCCAAGGTGGGGCCAGAGCATCTCTCCACCCCCCAATAGGTGGAAGCCTACTTGCCTACCTGAAACCAAGTTTCAGGGGAGGGGCCAAAGACAAAAGTCTGTCTGATGCAATGCTTAGCAGACTGTTAATTGTTTTGTTAGTTCCCATAACCTTGTTCCCATGGAAGAACACACACACACACACACACACACAGTACCATTCTTTGAGAAATTACCTCAGCCATATGTTCATTAAACAACATATTGCACTATTAGAGGGATGTGTGCAGCTCAGGAGGTTTTGCTAGTCACCTCAGAAATCTCTGCACTCCTTTTCACGAAGGGCATTACCCATGTGTGGACTGAGGGAGTGGTGTACCTCTCCAGGTTCAAAGCCAAACCTTAGAGAGTGGGAAGGGGTCATGAGGTCAGGTGGCAAGTGACCACACTGTATGGTGGCACTGCACCCGTAGGCAAGCCCGATGAGGTTAGACTGTGACCACCCAATATGTGACCAGGACTTATAGCTCCTGCCTCATGGTATCCAGGGAAGAAAAGTCATTCAGAAAAATTAATCTCCTTTCCCTTTCCCCTTCTACCACTGCCCTGAGAAACTCCCAAGCTGCCACAGGATGGACAGCAGCCAAACCTCAAGTTGTTCCCTCCAAGTACTCCTCCAAGTCCTGCTAGAATGAATCAAGTAAAAAGTCCCAATAATTGTGTAACAAATGAACACCACCCTTGGCATAAAGTCCCAGTCAGGATATGTTGTTGCTGCTATTCCCTACAGCATCTCTCCCAGTGGACTTCATGAAAGGCCACATTTCCTTGTTAATGCATATATATGCTTCATTCATGGCCTGAGATACAGAAGGCCAATAAAAATGTGATCTTCAGTAACCCAACCTCCGCTGGAGAGCAGAAGATTGCTGGCAGGGCTTCCAAAACTCTCTCAAGCATCACCAGGCAAAGGGGGTATCACTTATTGACCTACTTTGTGGTCCCCTTGCTCGAGCCCTCAAGGATCTTATGAACATTGATAGCTCAAGTGGTGCTGATGAAGTCCAACACCCAGGTGAACCATGACAACCCTGTTATGTGCTGTCTTACCACTCCAGGCATCAGGGCCCACTGCTTAGACTCCAAGATATAGCTGCATAGCTGCTCTGCAGGAATCTCCCAATTATGAGGCCATCCAGCCTCCACTTGGACAGTGTGAGAGTGTTCTACCCCTCAGTTATATGCCACTCTAGTCTGGGGAGCAATAAATTATCTATCTACTCCTAGGCCTCATGGTCACTGCCTTCCACAAGAAAGGCAGGACAAGACTTGAAACCCGGCCTGCTGCTGCAGACAATTCCCTGAACTTCTACCACTGTGAATGAGATAAAGCATCAGCAATACCATTCTCAATGCCAGGGACATATACAGCTTTAAAATGCACTTGAGGACAAAGATCCTCATAAGGTCTACCAGTGGGCACTTAGCACCTAGTTGCCCATCGATGGTGTGCACTTCTCGCAGTGTATGCTTTTGATTGTATTCCCTTTCCCCTGGGTCACATCTGGAAATGAGCCTTGGCTCAGTGTGCCCTTCCTGGTTACCAGTTTTCAAATAAATAAAAAATGTTATCAGTCCAAAATACAAAATGTTTATCTCTCAACTGGTGACCCCACACAATGAGTGCCACCACTGTCAGAAAAAACTCCAGCAAAGTGACCTGTTTCATGAGTCTCACCTCTACCCAACTTGGGGGTCACTTAGCAGCATACCTCACACCTGTGATATGTGCCCAAAAAAACAGCCCCCAGATGCATCCATAAACAGTTCCAGCTCCTGGCTGTCCACTGTCATGGGCCCCATGGAGATGTTGTTAAAGTGTATGATCCAGGCTGACCATACCTCCATGTCTTCCCTGAAGCCCTCTGTCACCTGTATCTCATGGTGAGGCTTCCCGGTGCCAGATCCCAGCATTTTTTTTTAAAATTGAATCCATTTTATTAAGTTTTCAGTTACATCTATCAAACAGTAGGAACAGAACAGGGCATTTGACATAACATAACACCCCCAACCTTCCCCCTCCCCTTGACAAACCCCCTCCCTCCCACAGAGTGTGCCACTCAGTCTAGTACTGGGAACTAAGAATGCAAGGAGTCTAGAAATTATATGTGTAAAAGGAAGCCAGAGAGAGTTCAGGAAAGAAAAACACAAAATGGGGAAACTTTTAATTCAGGTACAGGGCATAGAGTTTGCCCCATTTCTTGTTGAAAAGGTGTAATTGGTGTCAAGTGCTGGCAATCAGGCATTCCATCTGAAGACAGAAAGAGGGTTGGTGCAACCATTCACAGTATGAGATGGATGTTTGATCCAACCAATGTTTAAGGACTAATTTTTTAATGGCCAAAGTAATGACTACAATATAGTATCTCCTTTCTGTAACCACAATTTGTGTGTAGTCCGCTATAACACATATTTCTGGGGTAAAGAGACCGTCCAATCCCAGAAGGGGGTCAGCATGTGCTTCAATTAGATCCCATAGAAAGGAAACCCTCTCACAGGATCAAAGCATATGCAAAAGTGTGTCATCTGCTTTATCACATCTGGAACAGGTAGCAGAAGGGAGACAACCCATCTTAGCCAATTTGACAGGAGTATAGTACATATTATTTAAGATATGATATTGAGTAAGTCGCAGCCTGTCCTGGGTGACATATTTATATAGGTCCTTCCAGATGCGTTCCCAATTAAGTGCAACATCTGGCATTAGGGCCTTCTAGACCTTGGTGCCAGCAGGGGGGGAGATCCCAGCTTTGCCATCCATCACAAAAATGGCCTCCCCAGTGGAATTACTCAACAGGCAAAGTTCAAGTGCCCCACCAACTGTTAAAGCTCCTTTAGGGTGATCTTTCTGGCCACACTGTGCAACACAGGAGAGTTCTAAGTGCCTTGATTTTATCCTGGGGCAAGCAACATTCTTGTGCCTCTGCAACTCGATGCCCAGCAATGTCATGACCGAGTTTGGGTCATCTACTTTACCAGAGGCCCATGGGACTCTGAAGCTGTGGCACAGGTATAGGAAGGTGTCCAGTTTTTGTCTGCAAACTGGGGAGTGGGTTAGCCCCATGAATAAGAAGTCATCCAGATAGTGAACAATTCCTTGTCCCCCCACAGTTGCCCTGTGCAGGAAGGTGCTAAAGTCCTCAAACACTGCACAGGCCACTGAACACCCTATAGGTGTGCAGTTATCAAGATAATACTGCCCTTCAAATTTTATCACCAACAGGTCTCGGTCAGCTGGTTGAACAGATACAGTATCAGTCAGAATGGCGACTCATTATATACTTTATCCATAAGATCCCCTGTACCCCCTGCATGTACAGACTCCACTGCCCCGTTAAATGACACATACTGAACCACCGCGTTGTACAGGTCAGTGTGGTCATTCACTGAGTCAACTTCAGGGTATGACAGGTGATTGATTATGTGGTACTCGCTCAGGGCTTTATTACGCACCAAGCCAATGGGGGAACCTGCAGACCAGGAAATGATGGAGAGGAATAACGACCACTAATCCTGCCCATACTCAGTTCATTGCAGAGCTTGTCCTGAACCACCTGACCCTATTCCTGTTGAGAGCCCTCATATGGGACCCTAAAGCCTGCTGTGAATTCTTCTTCTTCCAGCAGGGTGGTGTCCTCGCGGTCTAGGTATTGGTGAAGTCAGGGGGTAAGCCAGTCCATTACTACCAGAGTGGACAGTCTTGCCATAATCTAGCTTACTTTATTTCTTTGAAAGGTCTGGTGACCTCCATGTGGGGGGCTCATCAGGTTTGCCTGGCTGAAGGGGTGCCACTGGCCACAGGCAAAACACTCATGCCGAAACCTATAAGGGCTGCTATTACAAACCCATTTGTTGAACTTGAAACACACCTGGTTTTGGATCCTATTTGGCTTGAGCCTGTGGGATTGGGATATCATGATTGTCAGACTGCTGCCCATATGGAGGACACCACTCCATGCACAATCTCAACCAGTAATGGCATGTCCTGGATTCCCCAGTCCTTGGTTAGGTCATATGACATACAGCATCAGAATGCCTCATCAGTAACCAGCCAGACAGTGAGCTCCTCCTTTGTGCCTGGAGCCACACATGATCCTTTTGAGATACTTGGACAGAGCAATGCTTTTTTTCAGGGGCCATCTGACATATAGTGCTGACAAAGACTATGAAACCTGCCAGCAAATTATCAAAGGTCTTGTCAACCTTAACGCTCTTCTTGTCAGGGTCTTCGTTTTTCTCTTTCCTTTCTTCTGGTTCCTTGGGTCAGCTTAGTAAAGAAATGTATACATATTCATGCTCATGAATCTGCTGATGGACCTTGTCAGACAAGTGGGAACCAACTGGCTGTGCCATGCCAACATATTGCTCTGGGGCCAAAGGCACTGCTGCTAGTACTGTCCCAATGCCTCCTGACCCTGGCAAAGCCTGGGTCTAATTGCTCCCTGTTGCTGGGCCTAGACTGCTACTGTGAGGCCCACAACCAACCACTTTAGCCTATCCAGCGTCTGGTCTGAGTTGTAAAGCCCTATGGGTTCCAGGAGCTTTTGGGGAGAGGGCGGTCACGTATGGGATCATCCCTTTGGGCAGGCATGAGTCCTCCACCACCACTACATCTAGCTCCGCATCTTTCTTTCCAGAGGTCCCCTTTGCCTTTGTGATGGCTGAGGGTCGGGCCAGGGGGAAGTGACAGGTGGAGCCCCTCCAAACACTCGCATCACCATTTGTCTGCATTCCTCATCAGACAACTCAATAATCTCTTTGTTTACCTTACTTTTTTATTGGGGTTTCTTGACTACCTTGCTCGGTAGGGCTGCTGGCTCCTTTGCTGGCCACTTCCATGTCCCAGGTGCTGGGTTCTCTGTAGTCACTGGAGTTCCATCCAAACAAGCATCCAACCAGGCTCATCCGTTTTCAGCGTACATGGCCCTCAGTTGGGCTTCCAGTATCGGGGTTGCAGCTGCCTTACCAGATTATGCTTTTTTGTGCTTGCTAGGCATTTCCACACTGTTACAAGCTGGAATGAAAAGAAAATGATGCCCTTGACAGGAAAATAATGCCAATAACATTGTCATGACCTCATTTGATATGTCTGTTTGTCTCAATGAACCCAGGCTTTCTTGGGGGAGGGTCTTGTCGCAGGAGCCTATTTTTTTATTAACACTCCCCTCCTGCCAGGCATTCCAATGTTGTCCCCTTCTGGCAACCCCTTGGGGCATATCTCATGTGGCATAGACAACTCTTGATATCCCCTTTTAAAGGAAGGAAGGAAGCTATTATGTACTCCCCCTGACTATGGCTCTGTCATGTAAGCACTGATTTACGTCTTGCAGACCACTGTACTGTGAGGCTTATATTTATATTATTGCATGCATAGCTATAGTTATGTTTTTGTTTTTGATGGGTACTATTCAAAGTTGCCATGCACCAAGCCTAACCACTCTGGTAGCTTGAGAACTGCAACCAAAAACCGTAGTGTTCACCCATGCCCAACATACCAATGTTGTCCCCTTCTGGCCCCTCTTGGGGTGTGTCTCATGAGGCATAGGCAGCCCTTGATAACCCATTTTGTATATCCCTTTTTTTATCAGTTTGCCCAAGGGAGGAAGCCATTACCTACTTCCCTGATTATGATGCTGGCTTGTAAGCATAGATTTACATATTGATGAGCACCGTGGTGTGAGCCTTATTTATTTGTTTTGTATGGGTACTAGTCAATCACTCAGTGGAGAAAGCACCCAGTCATCTGCATGTGTTTTAGTGGTTCTGGTTTATTAGAGACAATCTCAATCTATTATACCGGCTGCTAAATTATCCAACAATCAGAATCAGCGTTTCATAGTTCACTGCCTAGTTCCACAGGATTAAATATAGCCTATTTAAATAAAATATAGGATTTAAAATTATTACCAGCATCTCATACTGTATTCCATCAACATGCATTAATTCTTGTGCCATTATACACTATCAATAAATCATATAAATCACTGTTTCCTGTTCCCCACATAAATTATTTTTTTTTCCAATATCATTAAACTTATGTTTCAAATGCTCAATTTAGTTTAGCTTTGTAATCCATTAAGCAATATATTTCCTTACTGCCTATTCTATGATTCTTAACTCTTTTATTTTAACAACAGCAAAAAGTTAGCAAAACATCAGTTTCATTTATGTTAACAGAAATTCTTGCAAACCCATGTTCTGGCCCAGTACACAACTGCTCCAGTGTAACACTGCTGTTCTCATACATGCCAAAGTGCTGTATCCAATTCTGCTCAGTAGTACTGTAAGGCAGTTTAACACAAGGTAGAGTTTCCAACAGTGCGATAAAAATATAAATACAGTTACACTACATTACTCATGTTGTGCTACCATTTACTAAAACCCTTACTGGTGTTATGTTGTTACAGCTTTCAATGTTATCATAGGACTCCGCTTTATAGTTTTTTTCTTACTGTCTGTATTAGCACACAAATAAAATAAACCATTAGTGCCTGTAACACCATTTACACCAATTTCTTTGTATCCCTTTATCTGAATAGAGTGTACTTACACTCAGCACTTTAAACTTTTTTTTCCCCTGGCTCTCTAGTCCGTAAAGTGATTGGGGGGGGGGGGGGCAGCAAGACATCAAGTTACACTAATATATTTATGAACCAATCTGAGAATAAATACTTGGTGTACAATTGCCATACAAGATACTGATTTTGGTGTTTGAAGAAATGAAATTCCATTTGCAAGATTCAGAATATGAGGATCTCACTGGGAATTGCTAGTCTAATATTCTGGATTTTACCACAATTCTACTGTCAAAATTTTAGTATGTGTATAAATATTCAGACTAAAAGAAGGCAAAGTGCACATCAAAGTAAATAACACTAAATGAAAATAGTTAATGAAATAATTTATAGAGAGAAATACAGCTTCTGAAGATCTACTGATCTGGTTAAAAAATGCCAGATTATGTTAAATGGTTTGTTTTTGTCAGAGTGTAGAAAGTCCAAATTTCAGAATTTTACTGGGTTTTCTGGTAAATGACGAAAATCAGTGGCCTTGCTCCTTTTAATGTCTCATTTAAATGATGGCACCTCCTGAAAGGTCAGCGTCCCTCTAACACCATGACTGGGCATTAGTATGGTTACTTACAACCAAGAGGAGGTTGCTCCCTGTAGAGTTACATTCCTACTGCTTCTTACAACACCTGATGTTTGCTGGAGGGCTCCCACCCAACTAATGATCAAAGCCTGCCCTACCTATCATAGTTTCGGATCTGATGGGATCACACTCAATGGAGGGTAAGGCTATATACCAAATTGTAACTAAGTATTGTGTTTTGCTGATTCCTCAGCTGCTCTTTAAAACTAAAATACACTAATAGCTGTGTAGGTTGAGGAGAGATGAGATGGGGAGGCTATGAATCACAGTCCACTGTTCCTTACAGGGCACACGTCTCATAGTTCAAATGTGAGACAGAATGTGAGAAAACTAGACAAAGTATTGGACACATTATCATATCATGGAATTAAGCTCAGACAATTTCAGTTCAGAATTGTTTTCATGTCCATAAAGTGTGATACTTCAGAAATGGGTATTATTATGAATTTCCACTTTAAACTGTCAGTGTAAACCCTAACCTGGGACACATGAATATGTTACAGGATAATAAAGTACTAATAATCTAACAAATTAAATTAATATAATAATGGGGCAGCGTTTTCTTCCATAGGGAGACCCGGTTATAATTCACCGTTATAAGCCGCGGGTTATAACGGCGAACACACATCAGGTTTCTCTCGCTCCACGCATGCGCAAGTTTCTACTCTTCCCTGAATCACTGCCCTGGGATCACCACTCTCTACTCTGCCGCTGGCACTACTTGGCGTTAAGTAAATAAATTAAAAAAAAAGAATTTGGCAGTCGCCTCTTGTCTTCATATCCTTCCACAGGTGTTCCTTTATTTAACCTGTTTAAATTTTTTTTTTATTCAGACGTTTATCCTCCCAAGCCCTGGTGAGGGCTTTGGCCCTCTGAAGGAGGGACTCTCTCTGTCCTGCCACCCCGCACTGGCTGACACTGGAGAGTCCCCCATGGCATGCCCCCCATGGTGGGGCCAGGAAGGTGGCACCCCTTCCCTGGAGACCCAATCCAGAAGCTGGGGTCAGCCCTCAGTGGGGTGGACTGTCATGGAGCCCTGCCAGGCTCCTTTTTCCTCCTGTTTTTCCCATCCCTCCTCCCTATAGATGTGATTATGTCGGGGCATGCCTCCTGACCCGTATTGCCCTCAAGTCACTACCAGAGGGCAATCAACAAGCAGGATGATGTGGCACCCTCCCCCTGAGACAGGAGAGCAGTCCTCCAGATGCTCGATCCTCTCTCCCCCTGCCAACACTCAGCGACCCTGCCTCATTCCGAAACCCCGGTCACCGATGTGGCGGAGGTGTAGCGATCAGTGTCTCAACCTCCAGCGACACTGGGCCAGGATAATCATTTTAAAATTTTTTTTTAAAGAATTAAAATCAAGGGGCACGCTTCAGCAGCTGGGACAGTGAGTGATGGACCGTGCTTCAGGTTGACCGTGGCTGGAATACCAATGTATTTTTATTTCATATGATTGCTGTGGCAAGAAAATGCTCCCCGGCCCAGCAGTTATATAAAATAAAATATGGGGTGGTGTGTAAAACTTAATTTTTCACAAACTCTCTTGTGGGATGCATTTCATAAACCCCTCAAGCGTTTATGTAGCATCCCACAACTCCGGTGTGTGTAAAGTCTCCTTATACACATCATCCCATATTTTATTCTCTATGTAATTAAGACTTTCCAGATGCCTATACCCTTAGACCTGAAAGTCTTCAATTCCGAGGGAAACATTTGGAAGGAAAACAAGCTTTCTTTAATTCTGTTTTGCCTAATTCATAGTGTCAGAGCCTAAAACTCTTGCTTAGCACTGAAAGATTTGTTTTGCAGCAAAGGGAAACTTTAGCAGAACACTTTTCTGTCGCTAAAGGGTTAACTACAGTGCGAGGCGTGAAGGGCTGGCATTGGATAGGATTTCAAGTTCCAGGGTGGGAAGTCCATAAACTACAACGTTGATGGAGGCTAAAGATAAGGCTGTGGAGCAGGTATAACTTCTATGGTCAGCGCTGGGTTCCAAATCAACCCTCAGGGATTTACTGTTAATGCCGATTTCCATATGAGAAAAAAAACATTCTGATCAGAGCAGAACACTAGTTACAGAAGAGACTGACTTGATAACAGTGTTCTAGTACTGACATTCGGAACTGCATGGCATAGCGGAGCATTCATTTATATCACACAGGGTTCAGACACCTATAAAAGGATAATTATTTTTGGACTTGTAATAGAAAAAAACCTGTTCTGTATACCCTCTCTATGACTGGTTTCGTAGTTCTAATTTATTTTTGAACTACACAGCTTAGTAGTTCAACGGCTCCCAGATCAAACTTGAAGGCAACCTAGTGCGACGATTGCTAACACTTGATCCCCCTTTGAAAGTGGAGGAGGGGGGGTTGACTCGGCATTGTCAGTCTGGCCAGATGGGGTCTCAGCCCCCTGAGCTGGCCCGAATCTGTCCCGGGAAGGTGGAGGAGGAGGAGGAAGAGGAAGATCTACCTGCTGAAGAAGAGGAGATTGACGTGGAGAGCCTGGATGACAGGGCTGCTACTGCTGGAGAAGGACGGGAAAGGCCGCCGGCGGCGGTGGCAGCAGTGGGCACACAGGAGCAGCGCAGGCTGCAACAGGTGCGCAGTCCCAAGTGTGCGCGCTGTCGGAATCACGGCGTGGTCTCTGGATTGAAGGGCCACAAGCGGTTCTGCCGATGGAGGGACTGTCAGTGTGCCAACTGCCTGTTGGTGGTGGAGAGACAGCGGGTGATGGCTGCACAGGTGGCACTCAGGAGACAGCAAGCCAGCGAGGTAAGCAAGAGCCAACAGCCCATATGTTGTTTTAATATGAAATGCAAATTAATTGTGCTAATATCCTTCTAAACTATTCAGTGCTGAGGCATGACGGGTTTTCCTTTCATGAAGGCAAACATCAGTTAAAGGTGTCTCCCTCTTTTGGCAGTTAAATTCCTGTCATTTCCACAAAATGAAGCATTAATCACCAGTGCCCCTGCATGTGTGCGCCCAGGGACAAGGAAGGCTGTATGCAATGTACTGTATGTGTAATGTATACCATATACATGCACGTACTGAAATCTTTTAAACTCGGCAGCAGACTGCAGCCTTCGTACTGGCACTTAAAATAGCATTATAGGAAAGTACTATAAAACTGGCAGATCACCTTATCTCTGACTGTTTCAATAAACTATAAAGGGTTCCTATCAGATTACTGTATTTAGTTGTTTCCTCCTCAATACAGACTAGTTTAAAGGAAACAGAACAGCAACATTTCCAACATTTCCATGTGCTACACTTTCAGGGCTGTTTAAAGCCGCAGTATTTGTTAATGACCGTATCTTTTTTTTTTCAGCAATAGTGTTTATCTGGCACAACTACCAATATATCTATTCATAAACCAATATACGGGGCTTTGAATGTTTTAAAAGTTTTCACACCGGTGCCTTGCTCACCATGAAAATATGCAATATCTTGGTACAGTGTCGTGCCGTTTACCATCAGAAACGTGGTAGCACAATCCTAACACGTCCACTTTATGAATCTAACAAGTACATTCAACAGGTATCCTCAACAGGAGATTTTTTGTTTTAAATTGCGAGTAGCGGTCGTCTTTAATGAGCGAGTCATTGATTATGCCATTAGCTGTAAACGTTGTTTTAACAACATGTAACACAGCTGAAAATAAACTAAGCATCTAAGGATGTCAGATTTTGCCCAAAAAAACAAACAAACAAAACTAATGTTTTTTTTGCCACTAACAAATACTGCTGCTTTAACTTATGTAACTGTGTGCCAGGCACGCATGTGGCTATTGTATTTGGAATAAAACATTCCCAAACCAAATTAGTTCATCTGTGCAGCTGGGTACTTACACTAACATGACGTATTTAATTTCATTTATTATACTGGGAAGACATTAATGGGCATGGACCCTTTTTCATAAGTGCCCGGTGTGTATAAAGCAGTGAAAAAAAGAATAAATAACACTACTTAAGTACATGTATGTACAGTACAGAACATAAGCACAGGGGTGAGTTAATTAATAACAGTTGCAAATAGACTGATGATATGTATCCTATTGTGCCTCATATCCTTGAAGGAAACATTTATCCAGAAATTCTTTTGGTACATTTGTGTGACAGACAGACAGACGCACATACACACCCCATACAGTATATGTAAATAGCCACAATCAGCTCATCTTTAAAATACACCAGTTATTTCTAATTATATTGCTGTCTTAATGCAAAATATAGGAAATGTTTTAAAAGTCAGACTATATGCTGAAAATAAAATACCGCACTGCATTATTTTCAGGGTTGTTATTTATTTAACAAAAAGGATGGGAAGTGGCTAACCACAATCAGGTACTAATAGTTATGTGAACAGGCCAGACTGTCGCTTGAGGTTGACTCCCCAGTACACAAAGTACAGGTAGCATACTTAAAACTGAAGTTATAGCTGATGCCTTGAATCATGATTCCTAATAAATGTCATAAATAACCATGTGCCAGTGCTGAGACAGGGGTGCAGGAAATACTTCATGCCTTCACTGGCTAAAGCTGAATAAGCATCACCATCATCTGGGCATTTTAATGGGAAACTCCAGTCCTGCAGAACACTGGAAGGAGTGGTGTTTGGAGAACTGCAGTTCTTAATACTGAAATGTTTTACATAAAGTAAACAGTACAAATTATATTTGCAAATGGCATACACACATGCTTCTAATTATTTTACCATAGCTGTAATCAAGAATGAAATAATGCTTTTAAAATATGTGCATCCTGAATCTTCTTTTTAAATCATCAAATAATACCATTTTTCTTTGCTCCACCTAGGTTAAGAAAGGTGCCAGTGGTAAGGAATGCATCATCCCAGTCCGCAGAACAGCCTACCAACGCTACCCGAAGACCCCCAGCCTACTGGCCAAGAGTATATTGGAAGGTTAGTTCCAGCTTCTGTCCAGTGCTTATTATCAGTACTGAGTGTTGACTCCAGGAGTTACTGTAATATGTCAGGGGGGCTTTTCAACAGCAAATACTTTGCATGATGCTGTATAATTAGTAGTAATAGACTACTCCATGCATTTTCAGTTTAAGTACATACGTTTGTATCACCAATGTGCTGTGCATTAGCAGAATGAAGCATTTAAACAGCCTATTGTCACCACAGCAACAACTTTGAGAAAATATAATACCTATATATAGTTCAGCTGATTCATATACAGTAAGTGTCTTCCTGTCATATTTTATTACTTTTAAAATCTTAGTGAAAACAGGATCTCTGTCACTTGGTCCTTGTCTACTCTTGCCACTTGTTTCAAATGACATAATAATTCTTTGCTTGCAGCATTACAACTGGTTGCTGTAGAAATGATTATGGCAACACAGAAGATGATTAGGATGTCCCTTGTAGACAGCAGAAGGAGCAGGGGAAAAAACAAGTGCTAGATGATCCTGTTTTCAGAAACTGTCTGTAATAATAAAGAGTAAATAAGGGAAAGGTAAATATGGGGATGTCTGAATTATAAATAGAATAAAGTATGGGGTGGTGTGTGTTACAAGAAGTTTACACACACCTGAGGGGTTAGATGCCACATAAACCCTGAGAGCAAAGCTCGAGGGGGTGCAAAGCATCTAATCCTGAGGGCATGTGTAAACTTCAGGTTTACACACACACACCACCCCATATTTTATTTTATATAATTGCTGGGTCTTCCTTTTTGGTCACAGCAATTATATAAAATAAAAAAAAGGCATTCCTGATTTCGTTCTGTGCGGCCTCGGTCTGCTTCGGACCGAGTGTGCACCGTGAGCAGTGATTTTTATTTTATTTATTTAAACATTTTTTTT
This sequence comes from Neoceratodus forsteri, assembly GCA_016271365.2. NCBI lineage: Eukaryota > Metazoa > Chordata > Ceratodontiformes > Ceratodontidae > Neoceratodus > Neoceratodus forsteri. Next base: position 306,577,398 of record CM028136.1, read on the forward strand.
TCTGGCAGCAAGCAAAAGTTTTAATGTTTTATTTTTGTTTCTGGTGCCTAAAAGACTTACCGCTGAGTCCATTCAAGTGGCAGTTCTGTCTCCCGTCCGGCGACGAGGTGGTGAGCGGTACATGAGGAAGAGCTGGGGTGGGCGCATGCGCAGACCAAAGGAAAACCATGCACATGTTTTGCCACAATGAACACTCCTTTATTATGGCAAATAACGCCACAGTTTTCCTTAGGTAAAAAGGAAGACCCATTAATTATATGTTGAATTATGTCTGTTAGCAAGATTCTCTTTAATAACATGTGTGTGTGTGTGTGGGGGCTATGTGTGTGTCTGTGTGTGTGTGTTGAGGGTGAGTGTTGGGAGAGGGTGTGTTGGGTGTTGAGGATGTATGGAGTTGGCTGGATAATAGGAAGGAATTCACCACAGCTGCTGAGGATCTGTACATCTTAATTATTTCTCTGCTGCACATTATGGCCAGATATCAAAAGATCTGCATGTGCAATTAGATTGATCCTGTAAAATGTAAATACTTTTTGTGACCCCAAAACTGACTGCCTGAAATTTCAAGAGATATTAGCAGAATTCAAAATCATTATTAATTCTGGTGAGGGTACAGGAGACTCTGGATTGCCATTTTCTGCCAAAAATGGTGTTACAGTTTTCAGGAGCAATCAAATTGCACCAGAGAATTTTTGAATGTGAGTTCATTTTTCATATGGTAATGTAACATGGGTGCTTGTATAGCTGGGCTAAGAATTCATTTGGGGAGGGGATTTTTCTTTGTCCTGGAGTGTGCAGTAAACTAACTGCTCTAGGACAAACTCAAGCCCTGATATTGCAGCCCTAATTTTTAAATTTGATTGTGGCAGTTGAAAACTGGAGCAACTGGGGAAATGCATATGGTCATGAAGAAGATGTCTGTAGCCCTTCCCATATTACAAAAATATCAGCTTCAAAATAAATGAATCAAAACTATTAGGTGCTCTTCTAGGCAAGCTCACATGTTGTTGTTGTACAGTACAGGCATAATGAAGTAGAATCAGCTTTAGTCAAAACCAACATTTTAAATGTTTTTAAATGATGAGAAAGAAAGTTAGCAACCATACTGATCCTGGGAAAGCTACATTAGAGTCGTTGTATAGTTTGATACCTTTGTTTGGACAAACTTATACTATATATTGCAGAAAGATATTACAGTACATAAGTTCTGGCTGCCACTCAGTTCCCTTGGTTCCATGTGAAAACGGCGACCATGTAATAGTGATCACCGTTTTGGCGAGTCTGCATCGCCGAAAACAAATTTTGGCAATGTAGATTCACAGTGAACAGCAAGACGGCACCACAGCCATAGCTGTTCTCTTTTTATGTGGGGGGGCTGCACCCATGCACACCCCCCCTACTTAAGGATTATCAACTCCAGGGGAGTGCATGACAGGGGGAGTGCAAACAGAAAAAAAAACTTTTTCTGGACTGGCGCTAAAGCAAATGCACCCAGAAATGAACCCGGCACCCTCCCAACCCTAGCCCACTGCCAACCCAGCATGCCACATGGCCAGCTCAGCAGCCCACCACCATGCTACACCCTACAAACCCCTCCCTCCCCTTCTGCCTGTCATATGGCATGCTCCCCCCTGTGCGCATACATATAGAGACATCCTGTCGTTATTTCACCTATTCCCCTATCCAGTCACTCTCCCTGCCCGTAGTCCTGTGTAAATGCACAGCGATTGGGTCACCCTTTTTGAAAGTGCTGAATTGCGGTTGCCAAATACACGGGCTACCATTCCGTTCATCAGGTATTATTCGGTAACACCTGATGAAGGGATCCAAGTGGCCTGGAAAGTTTTTGTATAGTAACACCTTTGTAAAATATACTGTATGTTGACAAATAAAAGGTATACAACTATAGAATGACCAAATGATTCATAAAGAGTGAGATGGAGGGTGAAGTTATACTAGAAACATAGAAACATAGAAACATAGACTCTGAAGGCAGATAAGGACTGCTTGGCCCACCTAGTCTGACCATTTCCCTACCTAGAGGATAAGCGCCAGATCCTATTTAACCAACAGCCTATTTTTTCCTACCCCCCACAAAAATTGCCTTATGTCTGTCCCATGCATTCTTGAATTCTCCCACAGTTTTAGACCCCACAACCTCCTCAGGATGCTGTTCCATGTGTCCACCATCCTCGCTGTGAAAAAATACTTCCTCACATTGCCCCTGAGCCATCCCCCCTCTATCTTCAATTTGTGTCCCCTTGTTCTTGCACATCTCTTTTTCTAAAAGATGCTACCCTCTTGGACTTTGTTGATTCCATTGAGGTACTTAAACATTTCTATCATGTCCCCCCTCTCCCTCCTTTCCTCAAGGGTATACATATTAAGCTCCTTTAGCCTCTCCTCGTATGGCTTCTTTTGCAGACCCTGCACCGTTTTAGTTGCCATCCTCTGAACTGCCTCCATCCTGTCTATGTCCTTGTGGAGATGGGGACTCCAGAACTGGACACAGTACTCCAGATGGGGTCTCACCAACTGTCTGTACAGGGGGATAACAACTTCCTGTTTTCTGCTGGTGATGCCTCTCCCTATACATCCCAGTATCCCCCCAGCCCTCCCTACCATCTTCTCACATTGCTTGCCAACCTTAAGGTCATCTGATATAACTACCCCCGGGTCCCTTTCCATTTTTGTTGTTGTTACTACCTCCCCCCCTTTTTGTGTAATCTTCCCCTGGGTTTTTGTTTCCCAGGTGCATTATTTTGCACTTATTTGCACTGAATCCAAGCTGCCATACTTCTGACCAATCCTCCAACCTTGCCAAGTCCCTTCTCATCCTTTCCATGCCTCCTTGTGTATCAACCCTGTTGCAAATCTTTGTGTCATCTGTAAAGAGGCATACTTTTCCTTCCAGTCCCTCTGCAGTGTCACTTATAAAGACATTAAAAAGGACTGGACCCGGTACTAAACCCTGCGGTACCCCACTAGTAACCCCTCTTTCTTCAGAGTGGACTCCATTTACAATTACCTTCTGTGTCCTGTTGTTCAGCCAATGTTTTACCCAGGCTACCACCCTGGGACCCACTCCAAGGCAGGTTAATTTGACTACTAATCTTTTGTGTGGGACTGTGTCAAATGCCTTGCTAAAGTCTAGGTTGGCCATGTCCACAGCCCCTCCCTGGTCTACTACTTTGGTCACCCAGTCAAAGAAATCAATTAGATTTGTCTGACATGACCTTCCCACTGTGAACCCATGCTACCTTGGGTCCTGTGCCCCACTGGCCTCTAGGTACTCAACAATGTAGGGATGTGAGTTCCGAGTACAACAGAAGCAAAGGCATGATGATCTTGCACCAGCTACAGATTTGTCAAAGAGGCCCATTTTTGGTCACAAGGGACTTGCACAAAATCATTTGCAGGAGTAGGGGGCACAAAGAGATAAATAGTCATGTGGAGAAATGGAACTAGGGAAGGGAGATCCACTGATCTACCAGGGGGGCATCTTTTTGCCTCATTATGTGACCCATACCATTCTGACAGAGGTGCCAATCCACAAAGGTGGCCAGGATATGCTCACATTGAGCATATCCTGGCTGCAGCACTGTGCCCCTGGATGCCTGGACATCCTGTAAGATATGCTCAAAAGGGGGTCACACACCCCTTCATTGCAAGCACATGTTAAAATTCAGTTGTGTGCAGGAGGGAGTAGTGTCATCATTCAAACAGCACACAGTGCCATTCACAAGATCATTGCTAATCCATCACATAAGTCAGAGAGTGACGTGATGCACCCTACTCTGTGGGTTTTTTAAAGGCTGGTGGTAGGAGTGTTGTAAAACTACACCCAGCACACACAGACAGCAGGGTAGCTGAGCTCATCCAGGGATAAATTAGGTAAAGAGTTATGCAGAGAAATGGAGCTTGGGAAGGGAGAACCACTGAACTACTAGGGATTGTATCTGTATTGGGGTTAGGGAGGGAGCCACTACACTAACAGTAAGATGTCACAGGATCACAAGCAAAAATTGCAGACTGGCACACAAGTGGGCCAAATGTATGAGTTGGGCAGGTTTGGGGAAGTTTGTCTGTTTGTGCCAGAAATGCACCGCTCAACGTGTAGCCATGCATGAATTCTCAATATGTGCCATTACTGGGCATAAAACCTGTTTAGTAACAGCTGGAAAGCCTAATTAGCATTCCAACCTACGAAATAGAGAAACTACACCCAGCACATAAGAAAGATTCTCAGTATAACAATTATATGGATTGATATGGGGGAGGGGCTCTTTGTGTCTCATCATGTGACCCAGAGCATTGTGTCGGAGGTGACAATCCACAATGGTGGCCAGAATATTGAGCATATTCTGGCTGCAGCACAGTAGTCTGGATGCCTGCCTGTACCAGATTGCATCCTCAGCCCCCAGCCTCTGCACTCCATGAGTGCAGAGCTGCATGGAGAGGCAGTGTGAGGCAGGGGTGGGGGGAGTGGGTCTGTACCAGGGGCATCCAATCAGATGTCCATGCTGGTGTGCAAGTGGATCACCTACCTGCGCAGGGGGCAGGCATGTTAGGATACATCAGTTATCCATGACTGCAGTATCCACAATGAACAGTAGAGACTTTTGTAAAGAATACTAGCCGGTACTAGTGATTCCCCCTGCCCACTACTGGGGCTCCTGGGCTGGGGGCTAGAAGAGGGAGGGCTAATCAAGTCCAAAATTGCACTGTATGGCCAGGCAGAGGGGAGCACATAGCCACCACTTCTACCCCATGGCAGGTGTGGGGACCGCCTTCACTGCCAGCCTTCCACACTGCAGAAGTCTGCTCCAGAATCAGGCACATAGCCACCCATGCTTCCTGGCCCACCCCCGTCCCAAGTGCCCATATTGTCAGGTGAGCAGGTCAGGGACTGGGTGCAGAGGGGTCTTGTGTCAATATGGTGGAGTGCCCTGATGGTGTATGTCCTGCATGTAGGGGGTATTCCATGGCTTTTCCGAGCACTCCACATGTGCACAGAGGCCAGGAACCTTTTGAAGATCAGACCCTGAGAACTGGGCTCAGGGTTTGCAATGATCACTTTTTTCCCTTATCTCAGGGTCCAGAAGGAACAGAATACTGCAGGTGGTCAGCAAGTTAAGATGGACCCAATATGTTTAATACTTGAAAAGTCAGTCTCAAAACCTTGACTCTCATCCACCACTCCACAGGCATCCATTGCAGTTCCCTTAAAACTGGAGACAAATGCTTAACTCAGCAAGCAACTAAAACAAGTCTCAAAGTCACATTCTGCACTATCAGCAAACAGTAAATCAGTTTCTTTGGCAAACCAGAAAGAGACTACTGCTGTAGCCCAAATACATTTTTTTATTTAAAAAAAAATCAGGGACTGGGAAGTAGCTGTTATAAACAACAGAAAGTGTAAATGGTATACATGTTTGAGCCATAGCTAACATTTACAGCTTCTAAATCCTGTTTTTTTTTTGTGGTATCTTTGATTTGGAAAATTCTGTCAAAAGTGATGCAAGAAAGAAACAGTTGTGTGAAAAACTCTTGCAAACTCTAAGGAAAATGGAACAATCCCCAAAACAAGCACAGGTGTAGTGTCAGGGCATTTCATTTGAAATGGGCCTGCCATTGGGGGTGAGGTTGGGGGATGGGAATCAAATTTTTAACTAATGGCTTTTTTTTTGCAGATTTGAAATTACTTTTGGGGCTGTTATTTCCATGCCCATATGCCTAAGGCAACATACTTTATTATTTTAAAAAGTAGAGAATTTCAGATTTTCAGGAGTATAAAATATTTAAGCAATTTATCCTTCTAGGGTGTGGGTATACTGGAGGATTTACCATGGCTGGTGTGGTTCGGTCACGAGGCACAGCTGAATGACTGAACCACACCATTTGTGGTAAATCTTCCAGTATACCCACACCCTGGAGGGATACATTGTTATTATACAATGTCCCCATTCCATTTTTGGAAAAAAGAAAATGTTTTTTTTTTCTTTTCCTTTTAAATCTTTTTTTTTTAATATTTTTATTGTTGCGCGGGAGGGGGCAGGAAATAGTCCTCTGATATGGGCAATCATGAGAGAGAGAGAGAGAGAGAGAGAGAGAGCAGGAAGACACTCTGAGAGTCGGATAGTAAGTGGTACTGGAGGCGGAGCAGAAAAAAATGGAAAGTGTAGAGGTATGTGGTGAGCAGTATCGGATGAGACATGGAGTGAGGCTTCAGTTATGAGCGGTTTAGCACAGAGCTTCAGTTTGTGAGCTGCAGGGAACGTGGTATCGGATAATTAGAAGGGACTTGGGCTACAGGAAGAAACGTGTCTGGGGAGGCGGCAAGGATGACTGTCCTGTCCAGGAACTGATTTAGGCTCAGTACAAGGTGCTGTTTTTTTTTCTTTTTTTCACTTGACGAGTATTTTTTCTGCCAATTGTTTTGGGAGAGCAGTGTAGTTTATATACTTGAGTTGCGGACTGGACTTGTGGAGCAGTTTAGCGGGGAATAAAGATGGCGGGTATATGTTTTGATTTTTGGGGGGGGGCTGTACTGATCTTGGTAAAGAGGTTGGATGGCACCTTTTCCAGTGGGTACACTGGAGGATTTATGACGCTGAAAAGATGCCAGCCAGCCAATCAAAATTCAGGAAACATAGAAACATAGATTTTGACGGCAGATAAGGACCGCTAGGCCCATCTAGTCTGCCCATTTCCCTACCTACAGGATAGGCCGCAGATCCTAGTTAACCAACAGCCTATTTCTTCCTACCCCCCACAAGAATTGCCTTATGTCTGTCCCATGCATTCTTGAATTCTCCCACAGTTCTAGACCCCACAACCTCCTCAGGAAGGCTGTTCCATGCATCCACTACCCTCTCTGTGAAATAATACTTCCTCACATTGCCCCAGAACCGCCCTCCTTCTATCTTTAAATTGTGTCCCCTTGTTCTTGCAAGTCTCTTTTTCTGAAAGATGCTATCCTCTTGGACTTTGTTGATTCCACTGAGGTACTTAAAAGTTTCTATCATGTCCCCACTCTCCCTTCTTTCCTCAATTCCTCCAGGATTTGGCTCATTTGATTTAGCACATTGTATAAATATCCATATGATATAGTGTTATGAAGATAATGTTCCCAGAAGTAAGAATATATAAAAAAATGCAGTATTTAATTCATAGCCCTAGCTAGTTAAGAGTAGGTGATTAAGCCTTCCTTTCATAACCAAACAATGTCAACAGAGGCTTGCATGCATAATTTTTTATTGTATATGTAATTTTATTTGTGTGAATTGTGGCAAAAAATTAGATCATATTTTATGTGGTCTAGCTTTTTTGTCGCAAGTCTGGTTCCCACCCTCACCCACAGCCCTAATGAATGACCCATTTCAAATGGTTGCTTCACTGACAGCTTTGTTCAACAGCTCACTGAAACCAGGAGTTGTCTCAGAGGAATGGAAAGGGCTGATGTGGCCCCTCTGCATAGGAGTGGAAGTAGAAATGAATCTAGTGACTACAGTCCATTCAACCTAACTTCAGTGGTGTGGAAACCAATGGAAACGTCTTAACAGAAAAGCCTCACACACTCAAGCCTCAGGCTGACTGATTGGGCAGAATATGGAGACAATATTAACAAAGTAAGCTGGACTATTTATTAACTCCATACTGACAACAAAGTATTAAAGCTCAGTGGTGAAATGGTGCCATCCTCACAGTCTGTCCAAAAACACTGGCCAGGTGTTTTTGTGCAGACTACTGTGGGGATGGCACAATGTCATCACGGAGCTTTTATACAGTACTTGATTGTGTGTATGGAACTTAATAAATAGTCTGACTTACTTTGTTCATATTGTCTCCATATTGTCTCCATATTTTATTCAAAATCAGACAGCCTGAAGGGGGAATGTGTGAGGCTTTCCTTTTTTGGTTAGACAGTTTGTGGTTAGCCTTATGCATCTCTTACCGGGGTAAACCCCTTTAGTGATTGCCTAAGCTAATGGAAACCCTGCTGAAAGAGAGATGAATTGATTACCTGGAAGACAAAGGGCAGCAGGACCACAGGCAGCATGGGTTCATGGGGGAAAGTCAAGCCAAGCAAATGTAATATATTTCTTTGGCTGGGTGACCTGGTAAACAGATCAGGGAAGGACACTGAAATTACCTATCCAGACTTTTGCAACACATTTGATACTGTACTGCACAGAAGACTGATTAGGAAGCTGACCAGTTTGAGGGTCCGGACAAAAATAATAAACTGGGTTCACGACTGGCCAATGGATAGGAGGCAGAGGATAGTGGTAAATGGCACACATATAAGGATGGGAGGTGACCAGTGGGTGCCACAGGATTCAGTGCTGGGACCAGTCCATTTCAATATTTTCATAGGGGACATTGCAGAGGAACTGGAGAGGAAGGTCTGCCACTTTGGAGATGACATGAAGATCTGCAATACGGTGGACACCTAGGAGGGAGTAAAGAAAATATGCAGGGGTCTTGGAAACTATAGAAGTGGTCAAAGGCATGGCAGTTGGGGTTCAATACCAAGAAGTGTAAAATCATGCACAGGGACCCTGGTGCTGAATATAAGGTGGGAGGAGGTGTTGGCAGTCATTAGGTAAGAAGGAAACCTCAGGGTATTACTTCAGATGACATCATGGTGTCAGTGCAGTGTGACTAGGCCATGTATAGGGCTAGTGGGATGCTGGGTAGCATAGGCAGGACCAACAACAACAGCAGAAAGAGGGAGGTGGTGCTGCAACTGTACTGCTCTTTGGTATGCTCACACCTGGAGTACTGCATCCAGTTTTGAAGACTGCACCTCACGAAAGACATAGACATGGTTGAAGTGATCCAGAGAAGGACAACCAAGATTGTGCAAGGGTTACAGGGGAGGCAATATAGCGCAGTGGGCTAAGGCTCTGAGCTGCAGATCTGGAGACCTGGGTTTGAATCCCACAGTCACCTAAGTGCATACTGTGTGATCCTGAGCAAGTCACTTAACTTTCTTGTGCTACCGGGTCGCGTCTGGAAACAAGCTTCGGCTTAGTGTGCTACTCCTGGTTAAACAGTGTTCCCTTTCCCTTACAGGAGAAGCCTTATGAGGAGAGGCTGAGGGATCTCAATATGTAATCTCTGAAAGACAGGAAAGCAAGGGGTGGCATGATAGAGACCTTCAAGTACCTCACAGAGTGAATAGAGTGCAAGGGGGAAGCCTCTTCCAAAAGAAGATGTGCTCCATGACTAGGGGACATACAATTAACAGTGTCAGTGGCTCAGTAGGTAGCAAACTCATCTCTGAGGCTGGGAGATCAGAGGGCTGTGGGTTCAGTTCCCCCATCTGGTACTTGGGTTAATATCCCAGTACTGACACTGTAGTGCAGCATGAGAGGGGTGCTGCACTTCTGAGGTGCCGTCTTTTGGATGAGACATTAAACCTGAAGTCCCATCTGCCTGGATTGGTGGTAGTTCAGGTGGATGTTAAAGCTCCCATGGCACTTATTAAAAAGAGTTAGGGAATTTTCCCCCCATGTTCTGGCCAAATTTCCCTCATTCACTAAAAAAAAAATACCACCAACAGCTTAATCTGGTTCAAGGTCAGTTGGCATTCATCTGTATCTCCCTCTCCTGGGTCGTGCCTGAAAATAGGCAGGATTTGTCTAGTGCACTTACCCGGTCAACAAAAACTAAATAAATAAATAAACAAATAAAACTAGAGGGGTGGAAATTTCAGCTAGGATGTGAGGAAATATTTCTTCACAAGAAGAGTGGTAGAAGTGTGGAACTAACATCCAGTCAAAGTTGTGGAAGCTAGAATGGTGGAAGACTTCAAGCATGCATGGGATAGATTTAGGGACATATTAGTATGGAAATAGGGAGGAGGTAGGGTCCTGGAGACCAGTTAGCATCTGTGGCAGTACACAGTGAACACTTGGGCAGACTGGGTGGGCCTAGTAGTACTTTTTTGCTGACAAATTCTGTTTCTGTGTAAATTGCAGTAAAATGGCATCACAAATCTTGGACACCCATTTGGAATTCCAGTCCAAAGTATTTAGGACTGTTAAAGACCATGTTTGGGTAGAAGATGGACTGTTCAGCTACAGTATGTGCCAGAAAAAACAGATATTTTGTTCAGTGTTGTTAATTATTCTTATGTGATCAATTCTGAGTTTTCACTCTGTCTGTTCTGCCACAGAGTTACCCCCCACTTTGGTGAAAGGGGCCTGTGTCACAACAGTTCTACTAGCATTTAACAGGATCACTTCAGTACTTCAGTACACTACTTAAAATTAATATTAACTTTCGAAAATAGCCAGTGTTGCTTTTTGCATCTGAAGTACTTTATCTTTTCCATTTTGCTAATTAGAATATTTCTGCCTAACAGAACTAGGTGTGAAATGTAGTAGAAGATTACCTGTCTACCTGTAGAATGACCCTTTCTAGTTCAACTCCCCTTCATACCTCATCAGTGATGTAACCTCACTGACTGTGACATAAAAACTGACCAGCAAGAGCAATACAGCCAGTGTGATCACAATGTTGATCAGGTATGAAGGGGAATAGCACCTGCTCTTAATCTTACAGGTAGAGTGTTGTTCTGCAAAAGTATCACAATTAAAAAAATCATGTAGGAAAACTAATTAGCAAACGGAAAATAAAAATACTTGAGAAATAAAAAGTAACAACTGGTTACTTTTATAAATGATTAACATTTCTGTCTGCTGTTTGTGAGACTACTAGACCTCTCACTCTGTGTGTTGCAGATTACTGATGTCAGCAAAGCTGGGAGCAGTGTTAATATTGGTACAAAACAATGGTAGCTGGGGTAGCTGTATTTTATTTATACTATAAATCAATTATCCATCACTTAGAACCACAGAACATGTTATCCTGTGTATAGTTGATGTCTCATGTGGAGGGGCACTGGAAAATTGCACCCACAATTTTCTGCAATATCTGCAACTGTCACCATTCTCCAGGTAAAATCCACGATTTCTTGCAAAATATAAAATATTTATATTCTCAAGGAAAGATACTCAAACATGATAACAGTTTGGAACACAGACTTGGATTTGACCAAAATAATACAGTGCTAGGTGAGGGTCTTATGTGACTCTGTTTCACCTGATTGACTTCCCTGGTCTGATTTCAAAATCCTCTGTCCATACATATGTATACTAAATCTGTGTTGAAGTAGACCATCAGAAAACTTTTTCCTGCTACAGAAACTGAAGCAACAGGTGTGAGAAAAGATGCAAAGTGCCCTATTTATCTGAATGGAGCATTAACTACAGTGTTTGTTTTTGAGTGGTATAGGTTTTCCTTGTATACATACTTCCATTCTGAATGGATTTTGATTAAAATGTCTGAGGAGTTTTGGATTGTCCTGCTTATTATAACCTTGATTGTGCTTCAGAGGGAGTTGGTGATAGTGATCCCTTACTTGATAATCTACCACACCTACATGCTCAAATACTGTATAAAGCCTACACAAAATCTTTGACTAACATTTCTGAAAATACACTAATGAAACAGGTGAAGTATCTTTAAACAGTTGCCTTCAACTAGACAAAAATTATTGCAACCTAAGTAAAGAAAAGTGCTCTGTATTATGAACTATTGTATGGTGTCGTAAAAAGTTATTTGTATGATTTAGTGTTTTTATCATATGATTTTAAAATTTGTTGTACTTACTGTGCAGTGCTGGTTAAGAACAGTTCATTTTTTTTGCTAGAACTTTATTAAGCATCCCAGTTATTTGCTTATTTTTTCTTGCACCAGAGTAAGTCATTATTAAAGAGGCTTCATTTTTTTACATCTAGAAATTGACAAAATATGTTGTTTCAGGATTTATTCAATATTAACTGTGAATTACTAAATAAAATCTAATTAGCACTGCATAAGCTAGATGTTTTTAGATTTTAGAAGATATTTATTTTGCAATTCATTTTAAAAACACAAACCTTTCTTCATATTGAAAGCATACACAAGTAGCAATATATTTGTCTAACAAATTATACAATCAATAAATGCTGCAGCAAAATATAAAATATTTATTTGTAAATACTGGGGATGTATAATGAACTCCCACAATTTCTTCACAATTGCTGCAAAACGTTTCTGTATTTTCAATAACATTTTGCCACAGTTTTTCAGTGACCCTGCTCATGTGTGGGGTTGAAGCAGAAAATTCTGGTTTAATAGTATGAAAAAGGAGTGCTACATTCATTTTTTTAAAATAAAAAACTTAAAAAAATGAATGATAAATCACGTTAGAAACTCAGGTGATTTATATTATGCTTATGTGGTGTGTGTCTTGGAAATGTCTTGTACTAAATAACAGCATCATATCCTGCTGTTTGGGGTGATAGACTCACTCAGTCTTGCATCAAAGTCCTCTCAACCAAAGAGCACAAGATAATACTTGTAGTCCGTATGCAAGAAGAGATGTCTCATAGTTTTTTTTTTGTACCTCAAAATCCTTCATTGTACCTTTGCTTAGCTCCATTTACTTTCTATGTGCACTTGTACTATGTTAAATTGTGCTCTGTGTGTAGTTTTGTACCAGCCATTAATACTGTAGACACTATTATGTATTTCCTGTTCCTTCTTCCCTAGGTTGCACCTGAAAACAAGCCTTAGCTCAGAGTGCCTTTCCTAGTTACCAGATTTCAACTAAATAAAATAAATAGGCATCCCATATACATATGTCGGTAGACTGTGTTCATATTTTCCTTTACTCTTTGCTCTCAGTAGTGTGGAGATATTTGGCACAGAGAGAGAGATACAGCTATCCTAAGTTCACTAATCAGTCTTTCTTTGTTTATTCTTAATGCAGCTGTGTTTATTAGTTACAATATCGTTTTTTTTTTCAGAAATAATGTTCTTCTGGCAAAAACATCAACAAGACCATTTTTATTTTCATTTTCTTCCATTTCTGAAGAAAGCTACAGGACTTTGAAGCTTTTAAAGTTTCCCTTTGCATGCTACAGTATGTTTGCCATGAAACAAATAAACATCTTGGTACAGTACAATGCTGTGCTATTTACCAGCAGAAACATGTGACAGCTCTATCACAGTATGAATCTAGCATGTACATTCAACAGGTAGCCTCAACAGAAAAGCTTTTTTATTTAATTGTGAGTCGTGCATCAATTACCAAATTAGCTATAAGAGTTGTTTTAAAAATATATGAAAAAATTGAAAATACACAGATGATGAAGGATGTCAGAAATACATTTTTGCTAAAAAAATGTATGATGTCTTCTTGTAATGTTTCTGCTTTAATGAATTATATCCACACCCCAACATTTAACTGGACCTGAATAAAAGTTAAACATTTGTAAACTGTGTGTTGTGTTGCTTCCTTTTAATAGACAACATTCTGTAGAGTTCTTGTTGAGGAACCAGGAATTAGGAGTTTTCACTATACCACTGCATAGATTCAGACCTTTGAGCACTGTTCTGATATGTCATCAGCTTATACTCAGAGTTCAGAAACCATACAGTGACATAGTCAAAACTCCAAATTCCTGGTTCCAGGGAGAGAAATGTACAGAATGCTGTCCTTACAAAGAAAATGGTGCAAAACACAGTTTGCTGTTTTAGCTTTTATTCAGGCACAGTTACATATGGATCCTTTTTTGGGGGTATGAACATAATTTATTAAAACAGAAACATTACAAGCAGCTGCATAGCCACACAAATTTCCTGTCCCCTTTAAGGCATTTCAGTGATTGACATGGAAAGTAGGAAAGTGGCACGAGGTTAGTTTTAGAATAACATAAATATCATTGCCATGTCAGGTACAGCATATTATCTGAGAGATCCAGACAAAAGCAGAATAATTGTATTTGTCTCTCCAGGAAAAATAAAGCACCAATAACAAAACATGTTAAGAACAAATAACATGCTTTGGTGCACTGAGATGCATTTTTTTTGTGCACCAAGTAAAAATCATGGCAAGCAGTCAGAAAGTTGCAAGATTTTTTTGGTTGCAGTCAAAAGGTCATGCACTATTGGTAGAAGGGACAGTACATTTCCGTTCAAGTGGTCGTGGTCAAAAAGGTGCTAGTCAGTGGTGGGACCATCAAAAAAAGCAATGGCTATGTTCTTTCCAGCATTGACAGCAACACTGATACTGACAAGCACTGACAGCTAGGTTCCCTGTCAAGTTCTGGAATCAATATGACTGGGTGATGTTGGATTTGCCACACAGTAACAACATGCTTGAGGCATGGTACAGAGCTTTCCCTAGTACTGTTTCCCCACTTGTGCAAAACTCACAAGAAAATTACGCCCAGAACAACACGCAGTGTCATTACAAATAAGGCAGCTTGAGCTAGGTTAACAAGGTCCTAGAAAGCACTGCAAGTACATTCGTGTAAATACAGTATTTAATCCCATCTGTTCAGATTTTAATAATAGGTCAGAAAAGCAATATCTGAGTGACATAGCGACTGATATTGAGATTAATGTTGTGTAAATTTAAAATTTTCAGATTTTGCTGGTTTGCACACGAGAATGAACACAATAACACTTAACTGCATTATTTGCACATATTAATGAGCAATGCACCTTAATTGCACATCATAAGCTAAGCGTGTTTTAAAAGCATTCTTTTTTTATACTCTAAAATGAACTCAGTCACAATAGAATGAGCATATTTTTAAAATGTTGTTGTTTTGTCCGTATTTAAATTGCACATTCTTTATTTATAATGTATTCATTGATGTAATAAAAGTTTGAACGAGTTTGAAGGAGCGTATTTTTAAAAGCATTCTTCTTTATTTGTAATGTATTCAGTGATGTAATAAAAGTTTGAACTCTATCTGTCTGTCAGCATTTTTGTCCTAACAGCAGTCGACATTTTGTCAGTCTACAATGGTTGCTGTCGACAATTGATATCATCAGCTAGTTCTTGCATCGACCAAAAGATCAGCTACCAGTAGTCCATGCAACACATAGTCCGTGACAATTTGACCATGACTATTTGTCCGGCGGCTATTCTGCCGCTCATGAAAAATCATTATCGTGGCATTAAACAGGATAGTAAATGGCTCACATTGCCTCTCAGTGCATCAAAATCACCAAAGCTTCTGGGGACCTAGACGACTCTAGATCCCCCCCCCAACTACACAATTTATAAGGTCTAACTCCATCATGTTGAAATGGGCCTCTCTTTATTTTCACTGGTCCTGACAAAGCAATGACTAACTTCACCTTTCATATTGACGAACTAGCCAAAAAACTTAGACAGAGGCTAGGCATATTCTACTGGATTAAGCACTTGCTTACTTACGAGGCCAAAGTAAGATTAGTGCAATCAACATTTCTTCCTCTCCTTGATTACGGTGAAATTTTCTACAGACACTGCCCTGTTGCCTATCTTTCCAAACGTGACACTCTGCACCATAGAGCCCTCAGATTTATCACTAACTCTCCCTGTAATACTCATCATTGCTCTCTTTATGCTGAACTTGACTGGCCTTCCTTCAACACTAGGAGATTGAAAAATGCTGCTATATGGGCCTATAGAGCCATAACAGGCAAGCTTCTCTAGTATATCTCTAAGCTTTTAGTTTATTCCACCAGAAACTATTCCCTGACAAGATATTCCTGTAACACACTTGACATCCCTAGATTCAGAACTTGGTATAGTTCTTCTTCTCTAAGCTACACCCTTCCTTCCATTTGGAACAGAATCTAAAAAACCCTTAAACTCTCTCAATTTGTCAAATTGTCAGCCTTCAAAGTGCTGATCTGCAACCTTTTAAATGATACCTGTACATGCTTCAAACCCTAAGATCACCCTATTTTTCTCTCAGTCACTGCATGTCTTAGCTTCCCCTTTGTTTTCTCACACCATCATGAACTGTGAATATTGTATATATTTTTTTCTGTTGTTATAAATTCATGTATTTGTTATTACTTCTATAATATCTACTCTGTATATACTCTGCATTTGTATTTGTATTTGTTTTTATTCTGTATTGCCTACCCAGGACCACTTTGCAAATGAGTTCTCTCAACAGTGTTTCTCCTGGTAAAATAAAGATTGATTGATTGATTGATTGACAACAACGTTTTTGCTGCTTGCTACACTTTTTTTGGCTTTGCAAACCGAGGCACAGGAGCTGTTGCTGAGAGCTGGTACGGATCGAAATGTGTCTTTGTGTTGTGTGCAGGTCTTCATGTTTGTATTTTTCCTGTGTTAATCCCTTAACTTCCCCATGCTTCAGTTCCTCCTAGCAATAACAGTGGGGTAAAAGAAGCTTATGAAAATGAGATGGGAAAATAAATTGTGAAAAAAAAAATTAAGCACACAAAAAAATGACAGTGTAGCTCAAATAATATGAAGTGAAATTTCTCAACAAGTTTCTTTTTTAGTTGCTTTTATATACATGTGCTGCCCCCACCCCAGGAGTATGGTGTTTCTAAATTAAGTGAAATAATATGTTTTGTTCCTTGGTCCTCATATTTTTATATTGTATGACAAAGGTGGTTAACATATAACAGTAAACAGAGATACATGTGAAATGGTAATATGAACATTTTGATTGGTTATATACACTGAACAGTAAAAGCCAAACAGCAGGTTGTACAGGTACTCGTTTCATTTCATTTTTACTGCTCAGAATGACATGCAGAATAAACTGTAGTTTCTTATGGAAAAATATACCAATGAAACATGGTATTGTTGGATATTTTTGATCAAAATAATCATCAAAATAACTTCCCTAATTTACAAAAAAACATAGTTGCACTGTAAGTCTAAATCAGTGTGGTTTCTGAAGACTAATTAATACTCATTGAACACGAAAGATTGTGTAAAACAATACCTTGCTCATACAGAAGGTTTACTGTCTATTTGCTTGACCATCTGATTTCAACATGTATATTCAAAGAGGTGTTACTGGCAGTAATGGTGTGTTACACTACATAAATATCTAAATGATGTGTGAACATACCACTCAAAATATCTTAAATCAAGGTTACAGACATTTTTTAAAACACCAAGAGGTATGGCTAAATGGAAGTTTCTGTACTTATGCTGAAGAGGTACTGAGTGGAAAAATGTACATTTAACTATAAGTTGCAGGTGTCCACTGATAATTTTTAAACTAATATCATGCCTCTCCAAATGAGTGGTTGCTTTGAAATGCCAGGTTAATTAGTAATTTACATTTTTTTTCTGAAACTAAATGATATACATAATGGAATGTAGGTTGTTGTACTGGGGAGGTATTTAAAAAAGATGCAAGAGGGCATTTCTTCACTGAAAGGATGGTCTCAGGATGGAATGAGCCAAGGCAGTGGGAGGCTTTAAAAGTGGGTGGGATAGGCATATCGGGTAAATCACACTGAGGATGGAGGATGGTGGAAGTGGAGAGAAAGAAAAAAAATTGAGGCAGGGGAATGGAGAGGGGGACAACTCTATTGAAATCTCACAACTGAGCTATGCACTGGAGCAGACTAGATAGACCATAATGACTTTTATCTGCTGGCAGTTTCATATGTTTGTATGTTTTTCCTTTGAAATATCATCCAGAAAAGTTGATTCTGGTTAAAGATGTCCTGCAGAAGTGAATTTTGTGCTGTAAATTTTATAAACCAATTGGCATTTATTTTCCAGCCTTGTGAAAGGAGTACTAAGTTTTATAATCCACGCCAGTCAATTAGTGTACAGCATCAGTGGACTCTTTGGGAATACAAAATACATCCTCCAGGCCCTCATTTCTCTTTTTGCTTCTCTACCCCTTACTCTCCTAGCCCTTTACTTGTGTGTTGCTCGAGTTCTGTATTGTATTAAATCATTTTTTTTTACACAATAACATGTAGATTACAGTAGTACTACATTGTAGTACTACTGTACTTCATTGCCTGCAGTGTTACCTTCTTGGAGCCTGATCCCGTTACATCTTAGAAGCTAAGCAGGGTCAGCCTGGCCTGTAGTCAGATGGGAGACCTTCAACAAATACCAGATGCTGCAGGAAGTGGTGTTAGTTGGTCTGGAGGGGGGACACTGTCCCCTTGTTTATAAGTAGCTATAGTGATGCCCCAGAATAATGTAAGGGTGACACTGTGCCATTGTGAGGTGCCATCTTTTAAATGAAATTTTTTTAGCTGAGGTCTCATCTACTTGTTCTGGTGGTTGCTTAGGAGGATATGAAATATCTCATGACTTTTTTCAAAAAGAGTAAAAGAATTTCCCCAGCGTCAGGGTCAAAGTTCCCCCCATTCACTAAAATCACCTGGTTAAATATCAGTCAGTACTTCTGTATACCCCCCCCGGATGAGGCTGAAAAAACAGGAAACGTTCCTAAAGCCCTCCCTTCCCAGTCAACAAAAACAAACACACATCACATGCTTTTACTTTACTTGAACTACATTTATAATTTGCACCTTTTCTGTCTGTTTTTATTTTCCTTTGTAACCCTCTACCCTCAGGCTGTACTAAGAAATGAGCTCTGGCTCAGTGTGCCTGTTCTGGATATCAATCTAAAATCAATCAATAAATCAAGCAATCATTCACTCAATCAATAAAAGCTTATTAATTGAGATCACCGGGACTCAATTACTTTTGTCACAACTTTCAGCCTTAACTTTTTTCTCTAAGTTGTCTTTAATTCAGTTGGTTTGTTGAAAGTAATAAGCCCCTTGTTGGTAGTCTTAGTCCCAAGTTATAATGCCCTTGTTGATCTTTGAGTCTTGTCCTCGCTTACCTCTCATTGTGGTTATTATCTCATGGCGTTGCCAGTGTATAATTCAAATACCTCATCCTTGCCCCTTTCTGAATGAATAATTACCATTTTTCTATGCACTATGTCATCTGCCCTCATACCATTTTGATCTATTTAGGCAGGGTCTCCCCTATGGCAAAGCCCACCTAAATATCCAGAATAGTCCAATCAGCCTAGAGGGTTTCACATATCTGATAAGGTTTGAAAGTCTTGTGGGAGCAGAATTTTAAACAAATACAGTCCCCTTTATTTTAATTTGTTTTATAATATGAACTGAGCATTGTAGAATCTGTGGGTACTACATTCAACAGTTTATTCCATTCCATATTTGTGGCATAGCTGTTGTGAGGAGAGGGCCTTAAACCAGTCCATCAACATTGCTATATTTTTCTCATGAAATATACCTAGTACTATACTGAAGTTGAGTTCTCCCTGTGCTAAAATTGTACAAAAGTATTCAACCTATTAATTTCAGATTGTCTTCTTTTCAGGGTATAAGCCTCCTCTGCAGGAAGAACCATTTTCCTGTATCAATAGACTTTTCTTCCCAAACCTGAGTGATAGAATGAGAAAGCGAAGGGCATTTGCAGACAAAGAACTGGAAAGCGTGATGCTAGAAAGAGAATTCAGGCAAAAGGAGCTTGAAGAGCTAGCTGTAATTCAGGCACTGCAGAGATCTAATGGAGCCAGTTTATGTGCTTCAAAATCAAACCTGAGAATCAACTGTGGTCAGTTTTGTGATCCAATGCACTTTAATCAAGATTTTATGAATCTTTATTTCCCTTTCATACCTTCAAAACCTTCAGTTGTAGAACATGGAGCTGAGAACTATCAAGTTAGTGGTCTCTTCTCTACACATATGGTGGCACTGACTTCTAACCCAGCTCAATATATGCAGACACCTTGTACGACTGTAGAAAAATACCCAGATTCACATATGGAAAAGGCATGGAATGGGTTAACACAGGCTGCATCTTCGACTAAAGAAATTGGCTCCAGCCAGCAAGATGTAAGATGGGAAGCAACAAAACCAAAAGGCAGTTTTCAAAAAAGTAAAGAAACTTTTCCACCCAACCAGAAACAAGGTGTGCAAGATTTAATCAGACCCAGAAGCTTTATCTTGTCAAATGATCACACCACACAAGGAAGGCTTGATTTAAATCAAGACGTTATGAGCAAATCTTCTATTACAATAGAGAATGTGAAACAGTTCACTGAGCCATCTGAAGAACATTGTTTAGAGGTAAAACTGAAAAAGCAGAGCTTACCATTTTCTGTAGAATCGCTTTTAAAAATCTGAATGAGGACAGTATGGAGCTTCACTCTGTTGAGACTTTTAAGAAGCATTTATGGAACAATAGAATATAAAGTGAGATTTTTATACCCAACATTTATTTCTCCATAGTTCTCATTCTTGCGTTATTTTGCATTTATACTTTGTTAATATTCAGTTAAGTGCTATCCATAACTTATCTGTTCTCATGTCAAAGATTGATAATTTACATGGAAATGTTCATACAGGTCTAATTTACTACTGTGTAAAGTACTTTGACTAATATTCCATGAATGTCACATATCAATTGTTATATGAATTACTGTATAATGCAAGTTATATCAAATAAGAATCCTATACTGTTTTACTGACATTATTGCTTCAACTTCTTTTTAAAAAGTACATTCTTACTATTTCCTTTGCTGCATTTAAAACAACTATACACTACTGTTGTTATTTATTATTTTTAGTGTTTGCACACACAGTCTTGCAAATGAGCAAACACAACTCACTAGATTTTCAAAACATTTATATGTGCAGTTTGGTTGCCCAGAATATTTTTTAGCATGAACCCTTTTACTGAAGAAATTTTCAGATTACAGGTGCACAATACATAGAAAAAATAATCGATCACTTTACAGCAGAACAGGTCAAAGTAGTAAACATTATATACTAGAGTAAGACAGAATCCTGTTGTTAGATTATGAAAAATGGGTGATTATCACACTGTATTCTACAGAGTGCAATATCTGAGCTAAGTGTATTGCCGGGGCATCTCACTGTGAATCTGGCTGACATCCTAACTCTCATGAAGGGGATTGTGAGCATACCACTGAAGGTAAGGGGATGGCTATCCCTCTCGGTGTTTAGGCAGTGGGAGATTGCATAGCTAGGGATAGGCACCAAGCAGAGGTGATAGTTCAATAAAGGGTCCCATTTTTGATAGTATAGTCCCTGTTTGCCGACCATGGTGAATGGGAGTCCCTCAAAGAGAGCCAGCTTGGATAAAGCAGAGTGCCAAGGGATCACTGAGGGGATGTTCACCTGTCTCCAGGACATCAATATGAGGTGACTGGCTTCCATAAGTGTCACCAGTAGCCAGCATTGGAATGGTCTGGGCAGATCAGCTACTTGGGTAGAAATCTCCAGGAAAATAAATTCAGGGGAATTTGGAATGGGCATATAGAGTGGAGCAGTCAGTCAGTATTCCTTGCCACTAGTTTGTGAGCCAAGGCAGCTCCATAGGATGTATAAGAGGCCTGCATTAGGTTGAGAGCAACACCAGCATTCAGAGTGAGATAAAAAGGACATAGAATGCAGAGCCTGAGGTGTCCTATGCGATCTGTGCAGCATTTTCAGTTGGATTAATCAGCTCTTAATGTCTCTGTTTCCATGATGTGCCATTAAAATACTAATTTCTCATAGTGCATGAGAGATGAGATGGTCAAATTACTGCTCTCACTTGGACTTGCATGCATTAAGTATTTGTTTCTGTGCATCTTTAATGGTGGTGTATGTTCTGCCAGCCCAGTCCCTAGAGGTGGATGTAAGGTCTAATCTCTGTAATGAGAGCCAGGGTGATTGGAGTAGGAGGGTTTTCTCAAATGCCTGTTTGGCCACTCTAAGCTGTAAAAATTTCCAGAAATCTGAGTGAGGGATTCCTGCCTTTGTCTGAAGTTGTTGAAAGGAGAGTAGAGTGTCTGTGTTGGGAACAGAGATGTCTAGAATGTTTGATGCTTCTCTCCTCCCCCATGATGGGTTTGCTACCAACTAGGTATTGCGATTGCACCAAATGTAAGTCAAAGAGCATGCAGGAGGGTTCCTGGAGGCTTTGGGGATGGCAATGTCCTAGTACCAGAAATTTAAGAAAATACTAGCCTGGCCTGATAGAACAGGTGGAGCATGTTGCAATCTCAAGCAGAAGATCTGGAGTACAGATGTGCAAAACTGCGAAATTTCATTATGCGAAACATTTCACGAAATTCTGCCATTCCGTGAAATATTTTGTGGGTGCGAAATGCGAAATTTCACCCGTGGAACACAAAATTTCACCCACAAAATGTTTAGTTTCACCTGGGGAATGACTAAATTCAGGTCAAATTTTGCTGTTTCAGGTGAAATTGTGCATTTTGCTGTGAAATTCCACATTCCGCAGGTGAAATTTTGCAACTTTGCACCCAGCAAAAAATGTTGCAGAATGACAGAATTTCATGAAATGTTTCATTTGGCAAAACTGTCAATTTTGTGGCAGTTTTGATGGCGAAATTTAATTTTGCAACATCTCTAATCTGGAATCATCCTACTCCCTCAAAACTGACTCCTTTAGTACTGATGGAGGACCATGGACCAACACAGAATTCACTATCTTAGCACATGTAATTTATATTAGTAAGCTGTGTAATTCACAAATTAGGGTAAGTTGACACTGGTCACTATGGACTGGATGTGTGAGCTAGAATAGGGTTAGATGGAGGTTGGTATGTTTTGTTTTGTTTATTTGTTTAAGTTGGGTAGCCCTGCCCCCCATTTAAAATAAAAAGGGGGATGGGGTAGAGCCCCTAGTTTAAACAAATTGAACATTGCACCCATACCAACTGACCCTAACTGCCAAAAATAGCTTAATGTGCCATGCTACTCAATCTATGGGTTCATAGACCTATACCATCACCACTCTCTTTACTTGGCTGGTTGAGTCATGGAGACATCATGCCTGGACTCTGGGGGAGTCACCCACCCTGCAGTAGTTGGACTCTTGGTGAGTCTCCCACCCTGCAACATGAGTGCCTCCTCTGGTGGGCTTGGCAAAGGGCCTAGACCATGCAACATCAGCATCTTACCTCAGGTGTAAGATGCCTGCATGAAAAGGTTGCCATGGTGAGATGGGTGGTGCTACAAAAGTGGGGAAATTCTCCAGTATGCGGGCTGTGCATATGAAGTTATGCTACCACATCATCACAAAATATGTCTCACCTTGACAGCCCCTCCCCTGCTGGCTGAACATTTGTAAGTCCTGGTCTACGAGGGCTCCAACATGAGGTAGGTTTCCTTATGGGGTGGCTGGTCGGGTGTTGTGATCTGAAGGGGAGTTTAATGAACTGTGGCAGAGAGCATTGACTGGCAGTGCTGGATTGAGAACATCAGCACGAAAGGAGGCAAGAGGTATTGAGCAGGCTAGTGGGGGAGATTAACAAAATATTAAAAAACTGTGGGCTGTCCAGAATTTCTATGGATAGCAACAATATTTAAAAAAATATTAATTTTGGGGAAGTCTCTTGTGAGTCTTCACTACTATTTAAAAAAAAACTTTATAGAATTTGCTGAGGCAACTAAATTGTATATGCGAATCTTCTGAACATTTGAGTTTAGCACTGGAAACATTAAATACTTATTATCTACATGTAAATTGGCAGGGCACATTAGACCAAAATACTCTGCAGCTTACAGTTTTTGGCTTGCTCTGCAAAATACAGCCTACATGGCATGTACTGCCTTTGTTACTGTGTTCAGCCTCTATCCTGCTACATTTAGCACTTTTGATATACATTCAATGTTGGCCGGCCTGTTTATAATTTTTTTGCTCTGGAAATAACTTATCATTTGTTAAGATTTTCTCAGCTGCATTTTTAAAATAAAGTATTGCAGATTTTGAATTAGAGGGCACAGAGTCCACTGTCCCTTAGTACTGTTGAGAGTGCATTCCTTGGCTAGAGTTGATTGGTAAGGGGCACATATATTTCTACAAACTTGTACTATTATGCTTTAGAAATTTCAGACTTTTTTTTAAACTCATGGTGATTCACACATACTTGCAACTACCCCGGTTTGGTAAAGGTACATGTACATGTGCAGTGATCTTTCAAAAGGACAGATCCAGAAACAAATGATTTGATACCTTTTATTGGACCAACATAGATGTTACACAATATAGATGTTTGGTTCTTTCAAAAGGATAAATATATGTATGTATTGTAACAAATACCTTGCCTTACATAGAGTGAACATTCCCCAGATGCCCATCCTAGCTCATGTAGTTTGCACACTTTCCATACATACATAGTTTCTCTTTCTGGAATTTTTATTGCATCTTGCTTTACAGTATTGTTCATGTACTTTACATGCACCCATTGTTGTCACTATTGGCCTAGGCATCAAAGATATAGGGCCCTAAGCACCATGGTATTTGGTGTGTAGGGCTAGGATATACTCATCTCAAGTGTCCAAGGAACCAAATGACACCCATGGATGCATGAACAGCTCACCCCCATGGCATGTCCTTGTCAGGGCCCAACCATACTCATACCCACAGAACTATGTTGCTGGTCAGGGCAGGGAACGGGGAATGGTTGTGCCAGTGATACCATTTATGCTCTGCCTGCCTGTGTCAGAGAGTTGATAAGTTACCTCATCTGAAGGGCTGCTATAACAGTTGTACACCCCCCAGGCATCCTGTTAACCACATGTGTCCTGTAACAACAGACCTCAGTCCTTCTCCTTGCCACAGAGGGCTGGGGAGCAGATGATGGCAGTGTGGCACTGTTTCTAACAAAGAGAAAAAAACACCTCTGCAGAGGGGGACATGGCAGTTCTCATGTGGACTGCTGTATCCCATAATACCCTACTCTTGTGGAGCAGGGGATCTACTGTGGACCCCATCTTGGACTTCCAGTTGGAAGCCCACAGACCGACCCTGGTTCAATCCCACTAACTAGCCCTGCCCCTTGTGCAGAGCTTTGTGGTCTGGTGTCCAGTGAAAATAGCACTGTAATAACAATGTGGGAATGACAGTGTGGGCATAACAGCACCAGGAAAAATAACACATGTGGCAGGACAGCACGGGTCAGAAACAGCACCGTTTCTGACTTGGGCTGCTGTCCCCTGTTATAAGTGCTACATGGAGTATGTTTATATTTTAGGAGGGAGGTGTGGCTGGCAAAGCCCCCCCGCATTATACCTGGCACTTGCTGTGTCTCATTGTCTTTCTTTGTCTCACTGTTTTCCCTGTGCGCTCTTCTGTACCATCGCTGTGATGGTACTCTCCCATTGGGTTGACTGGTGATTGTGAATCCTGGCCCCATGTGTTTGACTGGGGCTGGTGCATGGGGAACAGTTGCATGACTTGGTGGGCATTCTTTCTGGTGCATACCAAGCACAATTGTGCGTTAGGCCCCTGTATATTTTATTGCTGTATCACTCTCTGCTGTATCACCTCCCCAGGTCGCGCATAGAAATGAGCTCAGTGTGCTTATCCCACTCATCAAATTCTAAATAAACAACTACGGACGAATAAAGGAGGCTGGGAAGCTCCAGAAAATGAAGTAAATATAAGCCAGCATGAACTGCTGCTTTTAGTCTAGTTAAAATACAAATATTCATTTAAAAAAATGTAACTTTTCAATATATACTAACTGCAAAACAAACTGCTTCAGCAAAAAAGAAAAAAAAAACAATCCTGTGGAACTAAGCAAGTAATGTATTCCATGCAAGAGGGTTTACTTTTTTGTTTGTCTTGCTGTCCCTGTCACTCTCTGGCTCTCTCCATGCCTTTTAGTTGCTTATTTGAACACATGTTAGGCATATAATTCCCTTGTAGTTTTTGCTAACATTTACCTGTGACTAATATTAGTTTATGAACAAAATATCTCAAAAACATTTTGAATTGCTTTCACAAAATAAGCATTCTCTTTGTAAACCTTTAGCATTCTCCAGCTGTGAATTTAAAGTGGTAAAGCAGCAACTGGTTGCTTTTCTAACAGCATTTATTTTTCCACTACCTGGAATGAAGCAAAAACGAGACAGTGTTATATTGCAAGCAGTGCTGCAAATACTATGCTGTGAATGCTAACAAAATCAGAGTGCTCTAAAGTCCGTTGTGTTAAAATCAAAATACTGCATTTTATAATAAGAACAGTCCAGGACATTATTCATTCATTCATTCATTCATTCATTCATTCATTCATTCAGTCTGTCCATCTGTTGATTCATTCATCCGTCCATCCATCCATCCATCTATTCCAGTATTTATTGATCAGTTTATTTATTATTTAATTGATATATTTGGTCAGAAGGGCACAGTGGTCTGGGGTAGCTCGATTTAAGGTATGTCCTGGGGGGTGGTAATGAGATAAGGGTACATCAAAAAAAGGAGTAACAGTATCATACACACAATAAACTCTACAGTAACATGCCGCACATTGCACAGGGACTAATAGGGTTCTTTTCATAGGGGATGGGAAATGTTGCAGTTTCCCTAATCCTAATCCATATCTGTTAATCCCCTGTTCTTACTCTGTATATTGGGAAACCTGACTCTGCCTTGTTGTAGTTGAGTTTTGTGCACTTGTTAATTTGCACAAAGCATCATAATCAGAGGTGTGTGCCAATTATCATTTCTCTTTGGTTTGTTCTGTTTGTGCCTCACTTTTTTTTGCTTTCAGGCTCCCTGATCTGTTGTCCCCTGTGGATGCTCCAACCTGTGACAGCATCGGTTGCAGTGAGTCAGTGGCTCCTTATGCTGACGATACTACTTGCATGATGAAGAGCTGCTCCATTTTTATGTTTGCTTGCACGCATGTGCAAGAAACATAGTGCCATCATCTGAGTTTTTGTAGATGTGGCACCCTGTCTTCCAATTCAGTCAGTGTGTTTGCAAGCATGGCCACAGTTCACCAATGAATGCTGCAGCTGTCTTTGATAGCAGTTGAAAATGCAGTGCCATACAGTTGAAAGGGAGAGCTCTGCTTCAGTGAGCAGCGATAAGATGGTGCATGCTCATGTGCCCTCCCACACACACGCATGTTGCGTGCTCATGCATCCCCCCCACAAACACACTGTATGGCCTACAGGGGTGCCCAATCCCCCATCGGCTCTACTGCGCTCCCCCTCAACAGAGTTCCAGGTGCCACGCTGGGAGCCCACCCCAGCGTGGCAACAGTCCATATGGCCAGGGGTGCCCAATCCCCCATTGGCTCCACTATTCCCCCCCAAGAGACTACTGGGTGCCATGCTGGGAGCCCACCCCAGCGTGGCAACAGTCCGTATGGCCCCATGGGGGTGCCTAATCCCCCATTGGCTCCACTGTCCCTCTAAACAGCCTTCCAGCTGCCATGCTGGGAGCCCACCCCAGTGTGGCACAAGTCCCGCGTCGTCTAAGGGAAAAAAACAACCTGCAAGAAAAAACCTTCCCTGACTGACTGACTGTCCTGACACACTCCCTCCACCCGCGCCCACCCTCTGTGCACCCTGCCTCCCCACACCCCCACCTCTCCCCATACTTACCTCTGGAGTCTGGCGTGATGATCATTGGTGGAGCGGAAACACGTCTGCACTCTTCAAAGCCGACTGCGAACTGAAGAAATGCCGGCAAGCTGTAAGATGGAATAAATAGTGTTTTTTCAACTTTGATGCATATCTCAGGCATTTTTGGGAATTTTTTCACCAAATTTTCAACATGGGGTTTTTGGGACCCCACCTCATGAATTCTGGCACTGTCATGGCATTAATCGGGCACGAAAGGTGATTTCACGGTCACTGCACGGAACCACCTTTTGGGACCAATTTATGAAACAACAGTGTCACAGTTCATGAGGTAGGCCTCAAACCCTATGTTGATAATGAGTGAAAAATTTTCCAAAAATGACTGTTTTACAAGCGTGCGTTGCACTGTTCCTACGCACGTTCGTAAGTTCGTGAATTTTCAATATTTTCACTCCAGATTTTCAACATTGCCATTTTACTACACCTCCTTATGTGCAGTACAGCTGTCATTTTTCACATCTCATCTAAAATGTGTTTCCGCGCATGTAGCGCACAATGGCGCAGTCGGTGTGTGGAATCAATGTTTGGGACAAATTAAGAAAATCACAGTGACACTGTTCATGAGCAGAGGTGTTAAAATGGCTATGTTAAAAATTTGGTGAAAAAAGCCCATAAAATGACTGTGTTACGAATGACCATTGCGCAGTTTCCACGCACCCTCATAAGTTCATGGATTTCTAATATTTTCAGTGTAGATTTTCACCACTGGCATTTTTCCACACTTCCTTATGAACAGTACAGCTGTCATTTTTCACACCATGGCTGAAATGTGTTTTTGCACTTCCAGCGCAGAAATGTGTGGTCGCTGTGGGAAATCACTGTCCGGGACAGAGTAAGAAAATCACAGTGACACTGTTCATGAGCGGAGGTTCCAAAATGCCTGTGTTGACAATCTGCTGTAAAGAATTCCCAAACTAATTGCATTATGGGTGTGCATTGTGCATTTTCTACGCACGCTCGTGACTTCACCAGTTTTTTTTAATATTTTCACTGCAGATTTTCAACATTGCCATTTTTGGCACCTCCCCATGAACAGTACAGCTGTCATTTTTCACATCCTGTTTGAAATGTGTTTTCGCACCTGTGGTGCCAAATCACGTAGTGCTGTGCAAAATCAGCTTCCGGCTAATGAACTGATATTGCCACTGTTCGTAAGGTGGAGGTCACAAAAAACCCATGTTGAAAATTTGGAGTGAAAATGCCAACAAACTCCTGAGGCGTTAGGGTTTCTGACCATAACGCCCCACCCTGTAGAGATTGACAGGCAACAGGGGTGTGACTTGGGATTCTTACCTGTAATACTCATACCATTCCACACCCTGCAGCCAGTGAGAGGCATCGAGGTGTGCCTTGGACTCTTCAGCCCCAAAGTTCACCCCATTCTCCTATACAGCACCCATCTCACCATATTTCCTGATGGAATGGGGTGAGCATAAGGACCAAAGACCCCAAGGCACACCGTGACACTTGTCGGTGTCTGCAGGGTAGGGTGTGGTGAAATAGCGTGGCTGTTATGCCTGATAACCCAAAGGCACACCCCAGTGCCTGTCAGTCTCTGCAGGGTGGTGGTGGGGTTGGCTTCAGTTCAATACTTCACTGCCATTCCTATTATGCAGCTCTCTGACTCCTACACTATCAATGCCAATGCCAGCAAGCAAACATTTGGCATTGACAAATGCTTGTTATGTTTGTTTGTGAATGGGATTTCAGAGGTTTATAACTGTCAGATCCAATGCAGCAGATTTGACAGAGACAGCCCAGTGATCAGCAAGGCTGATCATGGCACTGTTCCTGTCTTGCTGGCTGAAACTTTGTGTAGTTGAAAGGCAAGAGCCATTCAGTCCTAAGTGGCTCTATCCTTTCATCTGCTTGATGCTGCCCACCACACCAGCTGAGTGGCATCACAATAGGCCTACTGTCATCTTCCTTTTCAATGTAAAAATAATCTCACCCTCTGTCAAGTGTCCCTCTCAACTTCCCATTGCTTCCCATGCCATTGTCAATTATCCCACCCACTGCCAAGTATTTTTCCGAACTCCAGTCACGTATTGTTCCCCTTGCCCCTTTTAAATAATCCCACCATCTGCCAAGTATTCCTCCCACCTCCCTGTTGTTTCCTGTGCCCCATACTCCTTTTTAACAATCCTGCCGTCTGCCAAGTATTCCCTCCCACTTCCAAGTTTGCTTCCCATGCCCCTTTTAAAAAGAGCCCACCCTCTGACAAATATCCCTCCCACCTTCCCATTGCTTCCTGTGCTCCATACCCCTTTTTATGTTGGCTTGCGCATGTTGTGCATGCGCAGCCAACATATTGCGGTAGTAGCAGATTTGGAGGCACGGTCACTGTTGGGCGAATGCAGGGCATGCATTAGTAGGTGAGTCCTTCATTCTCCAATCAGCCAGCAGCAGGGGCCAACACCCTGCATATCTAATGTGGCCACCAGATCTGAGAAAAGGTCCGCTGCAATGAGAGCGAAGCTCTCATGCAGCGAGACCTAACTACCTCTCGGCGTGCAGGCAACATGGCGGTGACTGCCGCCATCGCCTCACAATGCCGATGGAAGCCCTCCCCATCAGCATAATTCCCCATTTCCACTGTGTGCGAGGGGTGCCCAATCCCCTCGGCATCATGCGTCCCCCAAAAAACACCTTTCTTTGCCGAAGGGGGGCCCAATCCCTGTCGGCTTCAGTCCCCTCCTTTCCCAGTTCAGTCTGCCGATGGGGGAGCCCACTCCCCATTGGCATGATGCCCACCCTTTGTTGTGCGCTGAGGGGGGTGCCCAATTCCCTTCAGCTCGTGTTCCCCCCTCCCCTTCTGTATGTGCCGACGGGGGTGCCCAATCCCCCATTGGCTACTGCATCCCCCCAAAACACCTGGGTGGAATGCTGGGAGCCCACCCCAATGTGCCAAATACCCTGTAAAAAAAAAAATGTCCCACAATGTTTTTTTACCTGTAAAAAAGAAAACGGTACCTCGTGGTCTCCCTGCCCCCTCGCGCAACCCACGCCCACCCTCTGTGCACCCTGCCTTCCCACACCCCCCTTACTTCATACTTAGCTCCGGAGCCCGGCATGACGATCTTCGGTGGACCGGGAACACATCTGCACTCTTCAAAGCCGACCGTGAACTGAAGAAATGCCGGTAAGCTGTATAATGGCATAAATAAGGTTTTTCAACTTTGGTGTATACCTCGGGCATTTTGGGGAATTTTGACACCAAATTTTCAACATGGGTTTTTTGGGACCCCTCCTCATCAATTCAGGCACTGTCATGGCTTTATTCGGTCCTGAAAGGTGATTTCGTGGTCACTGTGTGGAATCACCTTTTGGGACTGATTAATGAAATGACAGTGCCACTGTTCATGAGGGGGGCTGTCAGAAAGCCTAGGTTGCAAATTTGGTGGAAAAAATCCAACAAATGGCTGTTTTACGGGCGTGCGTTGCGCAGTTTCCACACACGCTTGTAACTTTGTGAATTTGTAACATTTTCACTTCAGATTTTCACAGTTGGCATCTTCCCACACCTCCTTATGAATAGTACAGCTGTCATTTTACATATCCTGGCCGAAATGTGTTTTCGCATGTCCGGCACAGAATAGCGCGGTTGCTGTGTGAAATCAGTTTTCGGGACAGTTTTCAGAAATGATGGTGATACTGTTCATGAGCAGAAGTCCTAAAATGCCTATGTTGAAAATGTGACAAAATTCCATAAAATGACTGTGTTACAAGTGTGCGTTGCGCAGTTTCCACGTACCCTTATAACTTCGCAAATTTGCAATATTTTCATGCCAGATTTTCAACACTGGCATTTTTTCACACCTGCTTGTGAACAGTACAGCTGTCATTTTTTACATCCTGCCCTAAATGTGTTTTCGCACCTGTTGTGCACAATGGCGTGGTCACTGTGCGAAATCAACGTTTCGGACAAATTTACAAAATCACAGTGCCACTGTTCATGAGCGGAGGTCCCAAAATGCCTATGTTAAACGTGGTTAAAAATTCCCCCAAATAATTGGGTTATGGACGTGTGTTGCACAGTTTCTATGCATGCTCATGACTTCACCAATTTTTTATATTTTCTCTCCAGATTTTCAACGTTGCCATTTTTGTACGCCTCCTCATGAACAATACAGCTGTCATTTTCCACATCCTGCCCAAAATGTGTTTTCATCCCTGTGTCACCAAATTGCATACCCGCTGTGCAAAACCACCTTTCAGCTAACAAACTGATTGTGCCGCTTTTCATGAGGTGGGCTCACAAAAAGCCCATGCTGAACATTTGGAGTGAAAATACCAACACACGTAGTGACTGACAGGGGTCAGGGTGTGACTTGGGATCATCGGCTGTAATGCTCATGCCATTCCACCCACCCACCCCACCCCAACCTGCAGCCAGTGACTGGCATCATGGTGTGCCTTGCACTGTTCGACCACAAAGTTCACCCCATTCTCCTATACTGCACCCACCTCAGTGTATTTCCTTATGGAATGGGGTAAGTATAATGCCCAAAGACCCCAAAGCACACCACGACACTTGTCAGTGTCTACAGGTTAGGGTGAGGTACAATGGCATGAGCATTATAGCTGACGACCCAAAAGCACACCCCAATTCCTGCCGGTCTCTACAAGGTGGGGGTGGGGTTGGTGTCACTTCAATACTTCACTGCCATTCCTATTATGTGTCTCTAACTCCAGCACTTCCAATGTCAATGCCAGCTAGACAATATTCGGCATTGACAAATGCTTGTTAATAATCCCACCTTCTCCTAAGTATCCCTCCCATCTCCCCATCACTTCCTGCAACACGTATCACTTTTTAACAATCCCATCCTCTGCCAAGTATCCCTCTCACCTTCCCATCACTTCCTGTGCCCCATAAATATGATTCCGACACTGGGGTACCTACTGGAAATAAAGAAAACTGTCCCTTGATGTCTTTTTAATTTCTTTACACCCTACTAAAAAGAAAACAATCCATCGGTCTGTTGCTGCTGCCACCCCGTCCACCATTGCCCTCCTCCAACCCCCGTACTCTGCACCCATCTCCCCACTTTCCCTCTTACCCCTTACTTACTTACTGGAGGTCCAATGCTGTAATCCTCTCTGTACCAGAAACACATCTTTAGTCTTCAATGCTGGACTGAGAGCTGAGGAAATGAGGCAAGCATGTTTATGTATTTTAATGCATTTTGAACTTGCACTCATAACGTGGTCATTTGTTAAATATTTTCCCCCCACATTTTCAACATGACCTTTTTAGGACCCCACCTCATGAACAAGGTAGGTGAAATGTGTCACATCTGGCCAGAAAAGTGAGTTTGTAGTTGGTCTACTTAATCACCTTTTGGGTGGGATTTGAAAATTTTTACCAACTGGGTTCATGAGGTGGGGTCATAAGAAGACTATGCTGAAAATATGGGATCAAAATATTAATAAAACAAAGTTATGAAGGTATGTCGAACATTTTCACTGCTCGCTCTGGTAATTTTCAGTCTTTTGACTCCAAATTTTCAACGTAGCCAGTTTTTCACACTAGCTCATGAACATGACAGGTGTTGTTTTTCAAATTCTGACCAAAAAGTGATTTTTAGTACTTGTGGCATGACATTACATTGTGGCCAGTATGTTTTAAATGACCCCTGTCATGTTCTGAAGTTGGTGTCATAAAAAGACTATAGTGACAATTTGGGAACAAAATGTCACCAAACAACGTTATGAAGAAACATTGAATTACTTCAGTGTTTACTGATAACATTGTGATGTGTGCAGATTTTGTCCCCCAATTTTCAACATAGCCCACTTCTTACCTCACCTTATGAAAATGACAGGTGCCATTTTTTTTAATTTCCTCTGAAACATGATATTCACATTTGCTTAATGAATCATCTTTCAAATGGGATTTTAAAAATTCAGCCTGTCATGATCATAATAAGGTGGGGTCATAAAAAAACGATGTTGAAAATTTTGGGTCAAAATGTGATAAAAATAATGTTATGAGGCAACACTAAATTATTCAGTGCTTAGACATAACTTTGTGATTTTTGCGCATTTGGGCCTCAAATGTGAACATAGCCCTTTTGTTACCCCACTTGATGAACATGATAGGAGTCATTTTTTAAATCCTCTTTGAAATATGTTTTCATAGTCCCGCTGCAAAACCACCTGTTAGATGGGATTTAGAAAAAAATCCACTGTCTTGATCATAATAGTCATAAAATGACTATTTTGAAAATGTGGGATTAAAATGTGAAAAAACAAACAACTAAGTTATGAAAAAATGTTGAATTGTTATCACATTTACTCATAATGTTATTTTTTTACAGATTTTGGCCACTAATGTTTAAGATAACCCTAGTGTTGCCCCACCTCATGAACGTGACAGGTGCCATGTTTCAAATCCCCTCCGAAACATGTTTTCGCAGTTGCAGTGCAAAATAATCTTTCAGATGGAATTTTAAAAAATTCCACCTGTCTTAATCAAAACATCAGGTCATAAAAAGACAATGTTTGAAATCTGGGGTCAAAATGTGGGAGCCTACTGAAAATTAGAGATTTCCTGTCAGCTGGCCTATACTGGGTAAATACAATCTAAAAATGTGTGAAAGCAGGACACCACTGAAAATGAGACATTGCATCTCATCTACTGCTCACCATTGCATGCATTGCATGCATCTATTCTATGTAAATATATACTAAAAATATGTAAATGCAGGACCCCAGTGTAGCAGAGCCTCCACTGAACTGTGCATCTGTGCTGCTCTATCCTTCAAAAAATGCACTGTGAAAGCTGGACTTCACTGAAAATGTAACTTGCTTTTGAGCTGGGCTATCCTGGGCAAACACCTTATAAAAATGGATAAAAAGCAGGGTCCCATCGAAAACAAGATATTGCATCTCAGCTGTGCTATCCTGGGCAAATGCAATGTAAAAATGTGTCAAAGTTGACAGAGTTGGATTGGGTTACAGGGGACTCACCTGGAAAGTGAATATAAGGTCCCACTTGGAAAATGAATAGGGGAGTGCCAAGGATGACACACTCATATTAGTATTCCATTTCAGTTTGTTACACTAGCTCTGTGTTTGCATCTTACATTTACCTACAGTGCCTCAGATTGCCCATTTAATTAGAAAAGAGATGATAAATACAATAATTTTCAGAGTTTAGAAGGTGAGCAGCTATACAACTGAGGGGGCCCACCTGGAAATTTCCAGGTATCAGGGTGGGCCACTCTGACAAGACCCTGTTGAAAATGAGATATTGAATCTCAGCTGGGTTATCCTCAGTAAATATATTGCAAAACTGTTTAAAAACAGTACCCTAGAGCAAACCCCACTCATATATGTGGGTAGAACCTTTAGAGCACTAGCCTGGCACATACAGGAACATGTTCAGTCCATCACCCAGGTACAACCTAATACATCAATGGGCATGCATTTTTAACCCCACTATCAAAGTGACCCCACACTCATGTGAGTCACTGGAATTAAACATGTAAAGGCCCCCCTGGAGGCTACTGCATCAGAAATCTTTAACAGGCAGTTAAATGGATTAAAACCCTTCATGCCTTCTATCCATCAGGTCAGAATGACTTTCTGGATATTGTTCCTTTTCTATAATATGTATTGCTCACAGGTTTTGACTTATACAAGTACTGTAACTCCAAAGGTATCATAATGGGCATTAATTGACTAATTATATTACTGTCTGTTAATACGCCCTTATTCTCTGTTTGCTTATGTATTATCATATATTGTTAAGGGATTAATAAGGAAGGTGTAGAAAGTAGTTCAAATATAACTGGGGCAGAAAAACAAGGGATTGCAAAAATACAAGGGATTAAAAGGGAACTGGGGAAATCTAATAATACCTTCTCTAGGGTCAGGGTACAAAAGGGGAAAAGCAAATAAAAATCTATTTTAAAGCTTAAAGGGGGAAGTAAATTAATGCCTAACTAGGATATAGTAACGGGTAATCTGGACAAAAGAGGGAAATCAAGATACATCCTATCTGGGGTAGGGGTATAAATTCAGTTTCAGGTAATGGGGGAGTTGATTTGAGAATGATTGGAGTAGTTCAGTGCAGTGGCTGTGGGGCAGCAGTCTTCAGGGAGATGGTGATGGTATTAATGCAGTAGCTGTGCTAGACAAGCGTCTGGTAGAGATCCAGGACTGGATAGCTTCAAGCAGGCTCAGACTTAATTCATTGAAGACGGAGGTGGTACTGATGAAAACAGGCCAAGTGGCTGCGACAATAAATAGTGATGATGCCTTGTTGCCATTGTTAAATGGCAGCACACTATGAGCTGTTGATAGGGTAAAGAATTTGGGCATCATTGCGGATAATAGATTGACATTAGAATATCAGGTGTTATTTGTTGTCCACAGTGGCTTTTGCAATCTATGGACTATCACCCAAGTTCATGCCTATCTTACTCACTGTGACCTGGAGATACTAGTACACACTTTTGTCACTTCCCATTTGGATTACTGTATCACTCTTTACTTAGGGCTATCCGTGGGACTGGTATGTCACTTGCAGCTCATGCAGAATCCAGCAGCCTGGCTGATAGTTGGGACGTCCCAGTCTGGGCATGTCACCCTGGTTCTCTGGGAAGTGCACTTGCTTCTAGCCTAGTGAGGTGGCACATCAACATCAAGATAAGTTTGTTAGTTTACAAAACCCTGCATGATTTGGGCCCTAGCTATCTGAAAGACCTTCTGACTGAATGCATTCCCATCTGCCCTCTTTGTTCCTCTAAGGCGGGCCTCTTTGTGGTTCCATGTTCCTGACTAAAATCTTTGAGAGACAGAGCTTTTTATGTAGCAGCACCAACTGTCTGGAATGCACTTCCAGCTTTGATTAGAGGAGCCCCACCTTTGGGACGTTTTAAGGGTTTACTTAAAACATATCTTTTTAATCAGATTTTTGGGACCATCTAAAACATTTAATTTATTAGCTATAGCTGGGATATGTTTTTAATTTTATGTACTGTCAAATTGTTTTAATCCTGTTTTCTGTACAACTTCTAGAGCCTTGGACAGGCACCTAACAAATAAATTTGCCCCGCCTTTACCTTGCCACTGAAAGGTTGATAGATGCCTGGAACAGACTGCCAGTGGAAATGGTGGAGGCAAAAACAGTGGAAGGCTTCAAGCATGCACGACATAGACATAGGAGTACACACTGGAAAACAGGCAGGGAAGAGGGAGGGTCACCTGAGACCAGTTAGGGTCTGTGGAGACAAATTAGGCAGCAATCATCTGAATAGACTGGGTGGGCCAAGTGATCCTTTTCTGCCAATTCTGTTTCTATGGCTTTTTAAAAGTCATAAAATGGGCAAAACTCCTAGTAACTTCGGGTGAGATTCTCAAGTCAAAACCTGGAGCTATTTTCAAAATCTGAACTTAACTGCAAAATTTCTAGTTGTTTATGGTACATTACATCCAGGTTTTGGATAAAAAAAATGCTAGACATAGGTGTAAATGATAGACATGGCTGGTTACACGTGGTCTTATAATTGTGTCTAGGTAGAGTTATACCTGAACTTTGCAAACTGTACATAAATAAGTCAGAGTTTTGAAAATTGGACATAGCAATGTACTGTACTAGCTTTGAAAATTTGACATGGGGCTATTTTACTTATGTCCAAAGTTGTGCAATAAGAAACTGCATCTAGACATAGATCTTGAATCCCTTCCCCCCACACCACTTATCTTTATACAGTATACTGTTAACTGCTGCTGTACATTTTAGGAAGCTGTATGGTTGGAAAATGAGCAATAGTGTTTTGTTTTTTTTTTTAAAAGAAGAAAATATGAATATAACATTTTTTTATGAGGAGATTCTCCTTTGCCGTATAAAAAAAACAAGGTATCCATCAGAGCTGTAGGGAACTCAGAATTCTGCCAGCTGACTTTCTGTGGCATGGCAATTTTCAGATTTTGGTTTTCTATTCAGTGGAATTCTGCAGAATTCTGAAATGCCTTTCACTGTAAACTGCCAAATAATTTCCCATGGATCATGTAATCTGTGGAATAATTGTCCACGGGTTGCGAAAAAGAACATGCTGTTTATGTAAATCTTGGATAACTAATCCGTAGAAAACATTCTGCATTTGAAATGTCAGAATTCTGCTATCAACGGAAATAAGCAGAATTTTCCAAAATTCTACTGAATTCTGTTCTGTTGGAATCTGAAAATTCTGCATAGCATTACTTAAGCAGTAATGACTGAACAGCCTGTCATTTCCTGGTGATTAATGACTACCTTGGAGGTAGGGTGGCCTGAGGTGAAGCCAAGGGTCAATCCCACCCAGCTAGTCATTAATTGCCAGGAATTGACTGGCTGTTCTGTTATTATTGCGATTCTAAGTCTAATTGCAATAATTTTTAGGTTTTTTTTGACAGCAGCACCAAAACAGTTCTTGTTTTGGTACTGCTGCTGTCTGTGTAGAGCGCACAAGGAGCTGAGTATCGCTGTCATGCTGGGCATTTCTAAAAGAGTTCAGACCGCACAGCAGCCAATTAGTGAGGTAGTTTAGGTCATGAATAATTAATTAGACTTATAATCTCTATTAAAGAAATGAGAGTGAGCTCTGATATAATGTAACAGCAACCTTTTAGTCTATTATATTGTCCCAGTTTCACCATGCCGCAGCAACAGAGATTGCTGCGACTGTCAGAACAGCGATGGCACAACACCGCCAATTAGTAATGTGCCATCACTGGGGGAAAGTGCTTTCCTGTGGCTTTGGTCCTCATTACCCCCATGCGGGGTCTCTACCCCACAGCCCTTACACCCTAAGTTAACCAGCTCTGAAATTGAGTTGGTTTGGGAAGGGGATGAACACCCCGGAGGTAGCAGCATGGGGAATCCAGT
This sequence comes from Neoceratodus forsteri, assembly GCA_016271365.2. Lineage (NCBI taxonomy): Eukaryota > Metazoa > Chordata > Ceratodontiformes > Ceratodontidae > Neoceratodus > Neoceratodus forsteri. The sequence goes on from CM028136.1 coordinate 306,615,598, forward strand.
GGACTATCACAGCAAACTGTCAAAAATGTCATTGTGATGGTCTTTGCTGTTTTCCCATCGCTGTGGTAATATGATACCTATTGTTCCTCAGTCTCAAACCTTGAAATGTATCTCATCAGCCATCTTTGCCAAAAGCACAATCACTACTGTGCCATGATGGATATTCACAATAATTTTTCATGGAGAAAGACACAAAGCGGCTAACATGGCCAAATAAAGTCTTATGTTACAGTATACAGTTATATAAAAACATATAGTTCACTCCCAGAATTTTGTACTTAGAGCACCACTCCTGCAAACAAAAACCTTTATTAGGCCATTCCATGCATCCACCAACCTTTCTGTGAAAAAACAAACTTCCTCACATTACCCTTTAATCGGCCTCCCTCTAATCTTATGCTGTGTTCTCTTGCCCTGTTATTTTTCTTATATTGAAACATGTTAGACTCCTTCATCTTGTTAATGCCCTTAAGATATTTGAATGCTTCGATCATATCACCTCTCTCCCTCCTTTGCTCTAGGGTATACATATTAAGCTCCATTAATCTGTCCTCATATGTCTTCTGATGCAGATCCTGCATCATTTTGGTTTACTTGGTTTCAAGGGACAAAAGAAGGCTACTGTCCATCGAGATTGCCCCCCACCACCATGGTGGGATAATTATACCTTGAGGTTATTACACTCCAGACAACAATCCAACCCTTTCTTGAAAATTATATTAGAACTACTATCTACTAAATGTTGAGGAAGAAGATTCCACATTTTAGGTGTTCTTACAGTGAAATAATTTAACCTTTTAGTTGTTTTTGTTGTTGAAACAATAATTTGTTTATTATGGTACCGAGGAGAGGTCCAACTAGTGGAAAAATTTAAGCCACAGTGATGCATTAACTCCTGGGAATTCTGAATTTTATATAAGAGGAGAAGATCTCCTCTAGTATGTCTTGTACAGTGTGAGTGTAACCCAGTGACCTTTAGTCTTCCCCATAGTCCAATTTAGATAGATATAGGACCATTTTTGTAGCTCTCCTCTGCACCCTCTCAACTCTATCAATATCCTGCTTTAAGTATGGATTCCAGCAGGGAGATCTGTAGTCCAAATGGGGCCTAACGAAAGCTCTATACAAGGGAATAACGCATTCTTGGGTCCTTGATACAAACGAACGTTGAATCCGAGTGAGCAAAGCATTAGCTTTCCTAGCTATCATCGTACGGTGATCATTGGAAGATAGTTTATTATTAATCATAACCCCAAGATCTCGCTCTAACGGTGACACATGAAGGGGAACATTATTTAATAAATAAATCTGCTTGGGGTTGTTCCTACCAAAATGTACAACATGGCATTTATCTGAATTGAGTGTCATCTTATTTAAGACTGCCCGTTCTTCGATAGATTTTAAATTATTTCTTATGGTTGCCCTTCTCTGGACTGCCTTCATTTTGTTAATGTCCTTGTGCAGGTGAGGCCTCCAATACTGCACACAGTACTCCAGATGGGGCCTAACCAGTGTCTTGTAAAGAGGGATTATTACCTCCCTCTTATGACTTGTGTTACTCCTACTAATACAACCCAGCATTCCTCTAGCCTTACCTACAGCTGTTGTGGTTTGCTTGGAAAATTTCAGGTAATCTGTGATGATGATGATGAGCAAGTCTCTTTCTTCCATTGTGATTGCCACAACTCCCCTCCCACCCTATAGGTAGCTTCAGGGTTTCTCTTCCCTATGTGCATTATCTTGCACTTCTTTGCATTAAACCCTATTTGCCACTCTTCAGACCATTTTGACGTTTTTTCCAGATCTCTTCTCATTCTGCACCCCCCCCCCAAATTTGGATCATCTACTCTGTTGCAGATCTTGGTGTCATTTGCAAACAGGCAAACCTTACACTCCAGTATGTCTGTAATATCACTGATGAAGATATTGAAGAGTACTGGCCCAAGGACTGATCCCAGAGGTACCCCACTTGTGACTTGCATCTCTTCTGACTGTATGCCATTTACCACCACTCTGTTTTCTGCCTGTCAACCAGTTTGCCACCCTGTTGACCAACTTCTGACCCAGCCTGAGCCTACCCAGCTTATTAATCAATCTTCCATGTGAAACAGTAGCGAAAGCTTTGCTGAAGTCAAGGTAGGTGACATTAACTGCACCCCCTTGGTCCACCACTCTGGTTACCCAGTCAAAGAAATCTATGAGATTAGTTTGACATGACCTTCCTGTTCTAAACCCATGCTGCCTTGGATCTTGTGTGCCCATGGATTCCAGGTGTTGCACTATTCTTTCCTTAAGGAGTGCCTCCATAATCTTGCCCACTACTGAGGTAAGACTGACTGGTCTGTAGTTCCCTGACTCCTCCCTGCTGCCATTCTTGTGGTGCAAGATCACATGAGCCCTTCTCCAGTCTTCTGGGACCTGTCCTGTGCTCAGAGACTCACTAAACACTTCTGCTAGTGGCTCTGCTAGTTCCACCTTTAGCTCCTTTAGTACCCTGGTGTGTATGCCATCAGGTCCCATTGTCTTGTCCACGTTGAGCTTAGCGAGCTCTTGTAGGACCATTTCTTTTGTGAAGGGACTTGTGCATACCTCCTTCCCCCCCCTGTGTTCATGGTACTGAGCTGTGGGCCCTGCCCTACCTTCTCCTCAGTAAATACTGAACAGAAGTATCTATATAGGATAGATGCTTTTCCTTGGTCCTCCTCCTCCTCCACACACTCCCCTTTATCCCTTTGATCTTAGCAATACCCTTCTGGACTTTCTCCTTTCAGTAATGTATCTATAGAAAGACTTGTCCCCTTCTTTTACTGTTTGTGCTAGTGTTTCCTTGGTTTGAGTATGATCGGTCTTGAAAGAAAAGTATTCTATGGTCTCCCATCAATACTGGTGTTCTTTTTGTGGCTTGCAGTGGGAATTCAATCCAGGCCACTGCATGTTGCAAAGTTATTCTGTATTTTCTCTCAAGTTGGATACCTTCTGAGAGCCCCAGCTCTGTCTTTAACCACTGTTCTGTGAATCCCAGTATATCAGCCCCCTCACTTTCTTCGGATATGTCTAAGGCTCTTAAGTTGTGGACCCAGAGCATATTTTCAGATGCCACCATCCACAGCCTGAACAGTTTGTTCTCAGTGACGAACACAGGGGTAGCAGCTGATGCTTGTTCTGCCATTTTGTTGACATCAGATGTGCTAGTTTTAATGACATCGATTTGCTGTTCCACATTGATGAGTCCATCAATTATTGAGTCTAGCTGTTATCCATAGTGGTAATAGTGATAACTCTTCTTTAAGTTTTTCACTTCCTTCCATCTGTAATAGTATCCAAAAATCCCCAACCCCCCACAAATTGTCAGTATGTCTGCCTTCAAAACATTGCTTTGCCAACTGTTGAAAGGAACTTGCAACTGTTTCTGCAAACCATAGAACTCCAACATGCTCATTGGTTAAGACCATCAATCTCCCTATCCTTCTAGGTTAGACTGGAGTCTTTTATGAGCTTTATCTCTTATTTTTATAGGTAGGACTCAAGTCCCCAGTGACCCTCACCTAGTTTTATACCTTCCTCATCCCCTACCTCATCCCTCCTCTCCCCTCCTGGCTTCCCCTCTCCCAAGCACCACTTACTCGCTTGGTGTCTTCATCTGCCTCCTCTCCTCCTTTCTCCTCCCCCATTAAATTGTTGCCCCATACTTCTTTTCCTGCCACCACTCTAAGCTGTATATATATTGTACATATTATTTATTGAATATCTCATGTGACATATCATTTATTGTGTATTTTATATTTTGTATTCTGGCTTCCTTGTATCTATTTATTGCATATTATTTTCCTAAGTTTGTTCTTTCTGAGTGTCAATTTAATGTGCTTTGTCCACCCAGGACCACTTTGTAAATGAGTTTATCTCAATGGTGCTTCTCCTGGTTAAATAAAGATTGAACAGATGTACATAACTGCACAACCATTTCTGTAAGGCCTCAAATGCTGCTCCCACCAGTCTTCTACTAAACTTGATTCCAAGACCTTAACCACATCCTAATGAGCCCCTGCTTGGTTAGAAAAAGTTTGGAGAGGCATTACACTGCATCTGCTTATCTGGGGTTTCCCATTTACAAATGGGTATAATCTGCTTAATTCTTTTACAGATAACTTAGTTATAATATCTCCTAAAGTTTGTTGTTTTTGCAGTAAAAAAAGTATTTTTTTTGCAGTTTAATAAACTTTATTAAAGCTTGCAACATACATAAATTTATATCTATACACAATAAAATACAAAGGGAAAACTAATAATATGACAATAAAACCAGAAAAAAACATAAGGCAAACTACAAACTACACCTCACCAGCGTCTACCCACCCCTACCCCCTTCCCCCCAATGCAGACTCCACCCCTACTACCAGGCAGTGTAAGGAATACACCCAGCATTATGAAGCTATGCTCTGTAAAGTTAATAATGATTTAATACAGTTGATACAGGGGATATGAATAATAAATCTTGGGTTAATATTATGATAACAAATCATACAATGGAGCCCAGAGGCTACGGAATTGCATCCTGGACTGTTTTGCCAAAGCAATAGCTGCCTTGGCATTTAAAGCCTTGAGGACTCCCTGAATCCATTCTAGCTTTGAGGGGAGTTATGGTCCCTTCCAATGTATCAGGAGGAGTAACTAAGAGACCCCAGCAATGCATGTCATAAAATATGTATGAGTCTTATGAATAATACCTGAATAATTACCTAATGATAAAGCAATGGGGCCAGATGGGGTGCACCCAAGGGTCCTTAAAGAACTAAGAGAGGTGGTGGCTGAACCTCTGGCTATCCTGTTTAGCCAATCACTGGAAACAGGGGAGGTACCCAAAGACTGGAGGACAGCAGATGTAGTCCCCTTATACAAAAGTGGGAACAAGGAGGAAGCAGGGAACTACAGACCAGTCAGCCTCACCTCGGTAATGGGGAAGATCATGGAAGCACTACTGAAGGAGAGATTGGTGGAACATCTGGTTGTCAATGGACTACAGGACCCAAGGCAGCATGGTTTCACCAGGGGGAGGTCATGTCAGACCAACCTCGTTGAATTTTTGACTGGGTGACTAGGGAGGTGGATCGGGAGGGCAGTGGACATGGCCTATCTGGACTTCAGCAAGGCCTTTGACACTGTGCCATATAGAGACTATTACACAAACTGGGGAATATGGGTGTGGGCAGGATAGTAGTGTGGTGGGTAGGTAACTGGCTGGGTGGCAGGACACAGAGGGTGGTGGTAAATGGCTGTCACTCACAGAGGAAAGAGTGACCAGTGGGGTACCACAGGAATCAGTGCTGGGACCGGTCCTATTCAACATCTTCATCAGTGACATTGCACAGGACCTAGAAGGCAGAATTTCACTGTTCGCTGATGACACAAAGCTCTGTAACAGAGTAGACACACCAGAGGTGTAGACAGAATGAGAAGCGACCTGCAGAAACTTGAAGAATGGTCAGGGGTTTGGCAGTTGAAATTCAATGCAAAGAAGTGCAAGATAATGCATATGGGGCACAAAAACCCTGGCACAATATATCAGTTGGGGGGTGGGAGGATATAGCATGCACCAAGCAGGAAAGGGATCTTGGGGTTATCATCTCTGATGACCTCAAGGTAGGGAAACAGTGTGACAAGGCAGCAGGTAAAGCAAATAGGATGCTGGGATGTATAGGCAGGGGCATCACCAGCAGGAAAAGGGAGGTCATAATTCCGCTATACAAGACACTAGTGAGGCCCCACCTGGAGTACAGTGTACAGTTCTGGAGACCATACTCTACGTAAGGACATAGACAGGGTAGAGAAGGTTCAGAGGAGGGCAACAAAGATGGTGCATGGATTGCATCACAAGTCCTATGAAGACAGGTTGAAGGAACTGAACATGTATTCCCTGGAGGACAACAGGAGGAGAGAGGGATATGATAGAGACATACAAGTATCTTACAGGGAGGAACAGGGTGCAGGAAAACACTATTTTTAAATGAAAAAGATGTTCCAGGACTAGGGCATGGGATGAAGTTGGAGGAGGACGATTCAGAGGAAACATGAGAAAGAATTTCTTCACAGAACAGGTGGTGGACAAGTGGAACACCCTGCCAGAGGAAGTGGTGGGGGCTGAAACAATCATGGGATTTAAGAATGCATGGGATAGACATAAAGGAATTCTGGAGGTCAGGGGTAAGGGGCAACAGACTTCTAGGAAAACAAACTGAACTTACAAGCTCAAATGGGCAGACTGGGTGGGCCATAGGCCCTTATCTGCCGACACTGTCTATGTATCTATGTATCTATGTATCTAATAAACATATTTCTGGCACGAAATAGTTGGATTGCCCAAAAAGGAGAGAGGTTGAAGCCTTTGCCATATGCCAGAACTGAACCACTTTCGGACAGGTCCAGATCATATGGACTAAAGTGCCACCCATCTCCAAGCAGCAAGGACAAGCAGGGTTAGGGATCATCTTCATTCTATATGATTTTGACAGTATCAAATAAAAATTATGGAGTAAATTAAATTGTGTCAATCTAAGTTGGTCATGTTTCATATATATATATATATATATATAGTTATTCCTCCAAATATGGGACCAAACAGTCTCAGTATATTCCAGGCTCAGCTCTCTTTGCCAATAAAAGACTACTGGAGAGGAATTATTCAATATAGACTTTCCTAATTCCTGATATAAAGCTGAAATTGCTTTTGGTCTGACCGAGAGCTGGATCCCAATATCAAATTGGAACCATGCCTCACTGCTCCAAGGTGGACCTCCCAGATATGACAATACACACTGGTATAGCTGTATATATCTAAAAAAGTTGAAAGCTGGCAATTTAAAATGGTATCTAAAGGGATCAAAGGAATAGACTGAAGAACCTTGGAATAGGTCTCTCAATTTATTCACCTCCAGACCCATCCAATGGTGTGGGTTCAAATTTGCATGGCCTATTTGAAAATTAGGGTTAAGATATAATGGTTGAGATAGGTCTCGACCCCATACCAAACTGCAAAGTTGACAAAACTGAGCATGAGCCTTCATGGACAGTGTTTAAGGTCAGCCAGTAGTTTACTAAACAGTAAAAAAGGTATTTACTAGAAAATATTTAGTTTCTGCAGGAGCTGCTTGAAAATGTTGCCACTCAACAGTGATTAAATTGGAAATGTTTAGATGCAGGAACTCTTATATCTAGATTTCAAGGTATTGGAACTGTAATTTCTATGTGGAGGAACACTCCTACAGTAGTCAATGGAGAAAGAAGACAGAGGTGATAGAACTGTCATACAGTTTTTAAGAGGTAGTGGAACAGAGTTCCTGTGGGCTTGTGACCAATTTAACCCCTGCCACTCAGCTAGATGGCTAGTTCCCACCACCACTGTTTGCATATATTAACATATTTTGTTTTATTTTTACATCCAGGACTGCCCTTGGAAATGATCATATGTGCACCATTTGAGTCATCTGATTCATCATATCTGCATGGCACAGATGAAAACATGTTGTATTTTTTCCTGCTATTCTGTCATTGGGTGACATCTTAGCATTTACATTTCCAGTTTCATCAACTTGGAAATTTTTACTTGCGCTTTGTATGCCTGAAGGATCCTTCTAATTTTCATTTTCTTTCTATTGCATTTTATTTAAAACATTTCTGCAAAAACTGTTATCAAGAAATGGAAAATACAGAAATAGCTTTATCCCACATAAATCAATCAAGGAATACCATGCCACATATTTTTTCTGTACCCCATTGGGGGAACATCTACAACAGAGATAACAATGTAGTGAATCTCAGAATGAAATTTTAAATGCAGCAATGCTCTGTGACATCTCATCATTTTTCATACTTAAGTACCGGTAGAGTACTACCTACTTGCCTTTCAGTAAGAATGCAAAAGGTCATAACACTGTATGGCTCCTCCACACAGCTCCAGTAAGGACCGCTCATTTACTGCAACACAGAGTGAACAGTGTAGAGGAATGGAACAAATGAAAGAAGTCTTCAACATCAACAATCTATTTCTACCAAAAGATAGACAATAAGGAACTTTTACTGGCACAAATTGCTGATGCTGTGGTGCCAGCATACATTATATTATTTATAACATCACTCAGAGATACAGTATGTGGCTGAGAAGCTTAACACAGAGCTACGCCCCGCCAACTGGCCGCCCAGACTCCCCAGAGGCTCTGAGGGAAAGGAGCATGCTCATTACATATACCCAGGTGCACAGTCATTGCAAAATGAGAAAACTGTCCTAGCCATGTACCCACCATCTTCTCCAGATGATTAATGCAAATGAAAAAAGAGAGCATTTTAGCTGAAAATCACAAACAGCCTAATCAATTAACTTTAAAGACAGCTGTGTTCCTATAAGTAGGAAGAAAATACATTGAACCAGTGTTGCCCATAAGTTCAATCACAAAATATCCCTCCCCAAGTCCCTGAAATCCCCCAAAATCTAAATTAAACAAACAAACAAAAAAAAAAAGAAAGAAGAGGAAACACACGGCCCCTCCTAGTGGCCATGCAAACCGGCAGTTTACTCAGTTCAAATCATGGATTTTAAAGTTCAGTGCTTCAATCCTCTTTCGAGGAGGAAATACAAACCCAATTGGAAGGCTTTGCCTAGAGTTCAATGGACAAGCAGCCAGCCACTCCCACTTCCTGAGCTATATAAGCTGCTCTTCTCAGCCTTTTTGTGAAGCAATTTTTTGTTGCAGCCGAAGGCTCTGTCAGTCTGTCCTCTGAGCTGGTTTGGACCTACCCCCCCCCCACCTTGCTGCTCCTGCTTGTCTGCTGGAATTCTGTGTTTCTGTCCTGCTTCTGGTTTGTATTTTGCCTTCAGCTGTATGTGCTTCTTCTGTCTTTGTTCCCTGTTTTCTGTGTTTGTGTGTCTTTGGCTTTGTTTTTTTCTGGGGGGCTTTTGTTTCCAAACTCCTAGCATATCACTCCTGAGCTCCTACTATTTGCTGTGTTACCCACAGCTCTCAAACTACTGCAATGCAACTGCAGTCATTATTTGTGCATTTCAGCTTAACCATAGCTGCTCCATGTTGCATATTCAATTGTTTTCACCTGACTCAGGCTTACTCTGAACCTAGCTGTGCAGCTCCGTCATGTTCTCATTACCTTATTGCAGCAGCTTTATTGCATTGCCTGGTTACGCCTGCCTTTAGAGCATTGTATCTCTTTACTTATGTTTATTGCAGTTTTACAACGCAGCGTTCTCCATATACATGTTGCTTCTATGTTTATTCACCCTGTTATACTCAGAGGTCAGCTAAAGCTACTGCTGAGACTGTAACTTAGTTTCAATACCTGCATGTGGGTTTCGGCCCTTCCATCACTTTCTTGTTTTTCCTACGGCGGGGACTTGGAGGTGTTTGGGGAGTCGTGGCCCCATGTGGTTATTTCTAAATCCTGCCTCTGCCACTGACAAATCCTCTGAGTATGTGTCACCTCTATTGGTTTTTGGATGCTTGGCTGACTTGCCCCACTATTCAGTGCTGATCATTGCTACTATGTTATGCAGACCTACGTGCAGGTCCACCTATTACTACTCTGCTTACTGACCTATGTGCAGGTCCACTCTTGCTTGCTCAGTCATTGCTCATGCCTACTGTAACCTTTCGGCTTCAGCCTCTGGGATGTCTGCTGCACTCAATCTTCTTTCGACCTTGCAAGGTCTCAGCACTCAACGGTCATTACATTTCAACATACCTGCAATCATTCAGCTGCTCACCAGCTTTTCAACTCTCTATCAGTTTGGGGCATGCCAGCCATACCATTCTGGTGCAGGGTTCCCTGCAGCCGATGGTCCTGCTCTGCATTTAGTCCACATCTTGAGCATGCCTGACTTGGGGCGGGGTCCTTCTCACCTGGCCCATAGCTGGGAATGTCCTCGCTCTGGGCTTGGCTTTAACTGTTCACTATGCAACAGCAGCTCCTGGTGTAGAACTTAAGACTAGATGTGAAGGGTGGAAACAGTTACTTCCTTTGGCTCTAGTGTTCCACTATAATGATTATCCATGGCTTTAGTGGTTTCCCTAACAAGGCACCTTCACCGCATTCTCCCTATGACTGTCTCTGGTTCACCTGGTTTGAGTTTAGGGTGAGTAGGCCAGGTGAGTGCCTCAGCAGTCATTGCTATCCTCCTCCCACCTTGGTTGCATGTGTTGTTACAGAGTTTTCTCGCAACCTTCCACGGCATTCCCGCTAGAGGGTTTTGAGTGAGAGCCTTCTTCCAAATTGGAATATTTTCCACCTCCCTTTAATTGGGTTTCCAAATTGCAGCTGAGAGCCATCACTAAATAGAACATCACAAGCCTGGAGGGAAAGTGGCCTAGGCTATGGATCCCCAGAGATTTCCTCCTCATAGGGTTTTTTTTCTCTCCTCCGTTGCCTCAGGTCATAACTGTTAGTTAGCATAGTAGTGTCCCTAGTCTCTTTAGGCAGGTTCTGCTGTTGGATGGAGTTGGATGGTGTCCCTGCCGTTCCCTCTCTCCTTAGGGGATCCCCTCATTCTCAGTGCAAACCATCAGAATCATGCCATGCAAGCCTGGGCATTTTGTTTATGTTACCAACCTGAGAATTTCATTATGTTATCAAACTGTTTATGTGTATCACAGTTATTGCTTGCTTATATGCTTCGTACTTCATTCTTTTTGGGGGATCCTTCCTAAGGTACCTTTAGCCATGGGATCATCCCGTGGCACCTCTAGGGGTGGAACTGTCTTCGAGGGTTCCTTGCCTTTGGTACCTCTACAGGGTGGTAATTTCTCTGGAATAGAGAGTGTGAACGGCCAAAACCAAACTAACACAGTTGCACTAGCATAACACTATACTGGCTGCATAGGCCATTGAATTGGAAGGCTTTGCCTGGAGTTCAATGGACAAGCAGCCAGCCACTCCAACTTCCTGAGTTATATGAGCTGTTCTGCTCAGCCTCCTTGTGATGCACCTTTTCATTGCCCCACCATCCTCCTTTCTTCCTCCAGCAGCAGCACTGCCCTCCTTGGGATCCTTCCTAAGGTACCTTTAGCCATGGGAATCATCCCATGGCACCTCTAGGGGTGGAACCCTCTTCACGGGTTCCTTGCCTTTGGTACCCCTACAGGATGGTAATTCCTCTGGAATAAAGAGTGTGAATGACCAAAACCAAACTAACACAGTTGTACAAGCATAACACTATACTGACTGCATAGGCCATTGAATGAATTCTATTCTCTTCATCTTGGGATGTCCAATCTTCATCCTCCTCCTCCTGGCTGTGATGCTGATCCAGTTTTACCATACACACCCTGGCTGCTTTTAGATTGGTATATAAATACATTTTCTTACTGACAGTTAACTGCTGTCACATGAGAACTCAAGATGATAGGAGATTCCAGTATCCATCAGTTTGGCCATCACACCTTCAAAGGATATGCATCTCATGTGGGAGGCAAAGGAGTAATCTGGAAAAAAAGGATCATACTCTGATCAGTCATTGCTGGTGATTGTTCTCTGGCAGCTTGGAGACTTTTACTGAATACTCCAGCCAAGAATGTTACCATTAGGAGGGTTTTGGGGCCCTCTCCTGCACTACCTTCCCATCTAGAATTGATATGGTAAGCCTTAAATACTATTAGGGAACACCCCAGCCCTGAAGTTTCAGGGAGCCCCTGCTCCAAGAAAAATTACTGGATTGTCTTCTTCAGAACCTTCCAGGACTCCCAGAACATGAATATTTGGGGCCCTGCTGGCATTCTATTACTGTGCAGTCTGTGTTTTGAGCAGACCTTGCTCTTTGACCAGCAAAGCTGCTGCTGCCATTTTTACCCACTGATTTAGCCAAATCTTTCACAGTTGTTTTCCACCCAATCTGTGACCAATGCTAATCTCTTTGAATATTTGTTTAATTTTTGTGTTAAAATACAGTATGTGCTCAGGGTGTCAGTGTGGCTCAGTTATTAGCACGTCTGCCTCTGGGCCAGAAGGTCATTGGTTCTAGTCCCACACTGGCATTGGGCTCATACCTAAAACACTGGCACCTGAGTGCAGTATTATGGGGTGTTGTACTATCGGAGTGTGCTGTCCTTCTGATGTGACATTAAACCAAAGTCCCTTCTGCCCATTCTGGTGCTGTCCTGGTGTGTGTCCAGGTGGAAGTAAAAAAAACAAGGCACTTTTCTCAAAGAGTAGGGGACTTTCCTGGTATCCTGGCTGATATTCTCATTCCCATAAAACTGGTTCATGCAACTGTCCAAAGCTGTGTGTGGATGTCGATTTGTGAAATGGCTGCCACTGCACATTCAGTCACTTCACTACCAGTCTTGCATTGCTTGTAATGCACTTTGGGATACAATGTATATGAAAAGTACTATATAAATGCTGATTCTTCTTCTTCTGCATATGCTGTATGGATTGGGTGAGGGCGCTTACTGTCTGTTGTAAAAAGTCCAATATGATGGGAGATTCCCACAACTGAGAAGGTGGCTGCTGCAGTTCCATTGCAGTAGAAGGTCCCAGGTGGGATAAGTTTGATTTTTCAATATTCCACTGTCTCCCCATGTTCCAAAAAGTCAATGATGTTGGTCCACACACTTTAAGCCTCTACACTGGCAAAAAGAGATTGGGGAGGGAAATAGGGGGCATGGGTACAAGGGTGATTGAGTTTAGGGGGGCGGACTTTAAGAAGATGGGGAAAATTTGGGGCAGGCACCTGGCAGGAATGCAGCCACACATGGATGCAGACCAGAAATGAGGCATCATAAAGGAAGGGCTGGCAGAGGCCATGGAGTCTTGCACTAGGAAGAAAAGCAAGAATGGAAGGGCAAAGAAACCCAGTTGGCTGACACAGGAGGTTATGGAAGTGGTGAGGGCCAAGAGGGCAGCATTTTGACAGTACAGGAACTTGGGGAGGGGTCAAGATAAGGATTCGTACATGGGGAAGTCCAGGGAGGTTACCAGACTGGTCAGGGTGGCCAAGGCATCCAGGGAGCTGAGAGTGGCACAGGAAATCAAAAGTGGAGAAAAAGACTTATTTCACTACATCAGTGAGGGAAGCAAGAGCAAGGATCAGCTGGTGAGGATTAAGAAGGATGGGGTTGGGTGAAGAAAGGGGTGGAGCAGGCAGAGGCACTGAACTTGGTTTGCTGGCCAAGGCACCTAGCTTCACCTGAGCTCTTTCCTTCTAAGACTGCTTGAAAGGCAGAGTAGAGAAACTTACCAGAGCAAGGGAGAAGGATTAAGACTTAGTTTGGCTAAGCAGATTTACTGTGTGGTGGTGTTTTTATTTTTTACTCACAGGGATTGCTACTGTTTGTTGCTAACATTTCATTGCTTTATTTTTTCTCTGATTCAAATTGTTGTTGCTGGTATACCTTCTTCTGCATTATTACAAGGTGTGCCTACAGGTGTGTGCTAACAGATTACTGCTGTAATCTTCTGATTCAAATTATCTTTTGCAAGGTATATCTTCTGTTACTGCTTTCTTTTTCTCTGGAGCAAAGTGTTTCTTACAGAGTATATCAGGTTTTACAGTTTTATCTAACATTAGGATAAGCTTTCAGGGTTACTGCATTTGTTGTTGACTGATTGTTTCTGCTCTTACCTCCTTGTTCTTTCATCCGTGGTTCTTCTTTTTAGGCAGGGGAAGGGCCCAGCCACCCACCCCCATCCCCAACCACCCCACGCTACACTCCTTTTATAGGGTACCACAGTTGTGACATTTCCTGTGGCAGAGCAGGAAGGGGCGGATCAGTGGAGCCTCCACAAGGTGATCTCATTTACAGGGCACTAGTAATTTAACTTGTTATAACAAGTTAAACAAAGCACAATTAAACCATTACTTGCATTTTTTTCCTTCTAATTACTCTGACTAGGTTACAAACCCAGCAACTTATTTGGAATGGATTTCATTAACTGCAGGTACTGTGGAACAATTTTCAGAAGGACAGTCTTACAGGATTTAGGACACTGTCCTACATGCTGGGCCTTTGGAGATCTTAGGTCTCAGCTCCGGGCAGCATGGGCAGAGATTGCACGCCTCAAATTTCATATTGAAGAGGAAATACATTATAAGAACCACCCACCATTTCCCCAGCATCCAACAGAAAACCTCGACCGCAGAGGGTAGTTGGTCCAGGAGGTTGCAGGTGGTTAGGAGGAGCAAATCAGGTGCCCCATCACCTCTGCTCTCCAACACATTACCTCCAAAACCATATAAACACTACAAACAGGTATCTGCCTCTAGCTCTGAAATCAAATAAAGAGGCAGAAGACACTGCAGAGCAGGACACTGCGGCACAGGAGCTACACAACAATACTCACCCAAATCAGGAACCAAACTAAACAAGCACAAAGGAAATCCAAAAACTTCGGATCATAGGAGACTCCATGATTCGGGAGTTGATACCCATCTCCAGCTCAGGGTGATGGTCAGATGTCTCCCAGGTACATCAGCATGGAGAGACACTGACCGCATTACTAAATTGTTCACAAAGCAGGAGAAAATATTGATGTCCTAGTACACATAGGGACTAATGATCTCGCCAGCTGGTCAGTTGTGGAGACCAAGGAACACCTGACTAGGCTGGGTGACAAACTATCATCTATTAGTCCGGCATCTCCTTCTCTGAGATCCTGCCAGTCTGGGAGAAGGGAGCAGATGGATGGAAGGTCAGAGAAGGGAGATAGGAGCTAAACACGTGGCTCAAGGACTGGTGCCAGGAAAAGGACACAGATTTGTAGGAACTGCGCAGTTCTGGGAGCGAAGTTCTTTAAATTTGATGGACTGCATCTGACTAAAGAGAGTCAGTGCATTGGGGCGAAGTTTGACATCTTTGCAGAATATTTAAACTAGCAAATGGGAGAGGGTGCAGCACCCATGCGTCGAATGGGAAGAACACCCTCCCCTCAGCTAGTGGTCAAACAGGAATTCAGCGTGTTTCCGTTCATTTGCATCACCAGGTAAGAAAAAGGTTTGTCTCCCATACGATGCACAGGGGTAATGCCAAACTTCACCCAACAACTAACACATCAAAATCTGGCCAATGGAAAATCATGTACAAAATGCTCACAGCCTGGGAAATAAGATCCCAGACCTGCAGGCAATAATGTCAGAGGCTAAACTGGACATAGTAGCAATTAGTGAGACGTGGTTTACCAGTAACCACACTTGGGAGACTTCAGTACCTGGCTATGTATTGTTCAGAAGAGACCGAGGTGCAAAAAGGGGGGGAGGAGTTGCCTTGTATGTTAATGAAAATATCAAAGCTACAGAAATTCAGAATACACATAAGGAGCCAGAAGAACTGTGGGTCACCCTGGAAACAGGAAATGGGACAGCCATAAGAACTGAGGTTGTCTACAGGCCCCCAGACCAGAGGGAGGACATAGACACATTACTGTTAGAAGATATACAAAACATGACAGCTAAAGGGGAGGTTCTGATAATGGGAGACTTCAACATGCCAGATATAGATTGGTCAATACCAGCAGGAACATCTGCCAGAACTAGACTCATAGTGGATTCCCTGAAGGGAGGGCCTCAAACAACTGGTACAGCAACCCACAAGAGACAGGGCTATCCTAGATCTAGTACTGACTAACAAAGAAGGGATCACAGATCTCCAGGTAGAAGGTCACCTGGGGCCAGTGACCATCACATGGTATGGTTCAATTTGGCTACTACATCTAAATCATCCCATTCCAAGGCAAAAATATGGGACTTCAGAGGAGCTGACTTTGATAAGATGGCCAACAGAGTTAAGCTAGCCCTGGCAAAAGAAACACAGGTGAGGAGGTACAGGCAAAGTGGGCAAGCATTAAGGATACAATACTTGAAGCAACATCCCATTGTGTTAGACAGAAAGGAAGTGCAAAAAGAAGGGAAACCACTTTGGTTCTCAAATACAGTAGCAGAAAAGGTCAGAGCCAAAAGGCTGGCCTTCAGAAAATATAAGGAACACAGCGGGATGAAGATAGGGAGGCATACCAAACTGCCTCAAGGGAAGCAGGTAAGGCAGTAAGGCAGGCAAAGTCCCAAACTGAGGAAACACTAGCACGAACAGTAAGAAGGTGACAAGACTTTCTATAGATACATTAGTGAAAGGAGAAAGTCCAGAGGGGGTATTGCTAAGCTTAATGGAGAAAAGGGAGCATGTGAGGAGGAGGACCCTGTAAAGGCATCTATCCTAAATAGATACTTTGCTCAGTATTTACTGAAGAGAAGGTAGGCAGGGCCCACAGCTCAGCATCATGGACACAGGGGAGGGAGGTGAGCACTACTCCCTTCACAAAAGAAAGGGTCCACAAGAGCTTGCTAAGCTCAGGGTGGATAAGGCAATGAGACCTGATGGCATACATCCCAGGTACTTAAGGAGCTAAAGGAGGAACTAGCAGAGCCATTAGCAGAATTGTTTAGTGAGTCTCTGAGCACAGGAGAGGGTCCCAGAAGACTGGAGAAGGGCTCATGTGATCCCACTCCACAAAAGTGGTAGCAGGGAGGAGGCGGGGAACTACAGACCGTCAGTCTTACCTCAGTAGTGGCAAGATTATGGAGGCACTCTTAAGGAAAGGATAGTGCAACACCTGGAATCCATATAGGCACAGGATCCAAGACAGCATGGGTTTACAAAGGAAGGTCCTGTCAAACAATCTCATAGATTTCTTTGACTGGGTAACCAGAGTGGTGGACCAAGGGGAGCAGTTGATGTCGCCTACCTTGACTTCAGCAAAGCTTTTGACACTGTTCCACATAGAAGATTGATAAATAAGCTAGGTAGGCTTGGGGTGGGTCAGAAGTTGGTCAACTGGGTGGCAAACTGGTTGACTGGCAGAAAACAGAGAGTGGTGGTAAATGGTATACAGTCAGAAGAGATGCAAGTCACAAGTGGGGTACCTCAGGGATCAGTCCTGGGGCCAGTCCTATTCAACATCTTCATTAGTGACCTCGCAGATGGACTAGAGGGTAAGGCTTGTCTGTTTGCAGATGACACCAAGATCTGCAACAGAGTAGATGATCCAGATGGGTGGGCAGAATGAGAAGAGATCTGGATAAACTAGCAGAATGGTCAGAAGAGTGGCAACTGGGATTTAATGCAAAGAAGTGCAAAATCATGCACATAGGGAAGAGAAACCTAAGCCACTTATAGGCTGGGAGGGAGTTGCTAGCAGTCACAAAGGAAGAAAGAGACTTGGGCATCATCATCACTGATGACCAAAATCATCCAAGCAGACCTCTAAAGCAGTAGGTAAGGCTAGGGGGTGTTAGTGTATTAGTAGGGGGTATCACAAGTCGTAAGAGGGAGGTAATAAATCCCTCTGTACAAGACATTGGTTAGGCCCCATCTGGAGTACTGCAGTATTGGAGGCCACACCTTCACAAGGACATTAACCAAATTGAGGCAGTCCAGAGAAGGGCAACCAAAATGGTGCAGAGACTGCATCAGAAGACATATGAGGACAGATTAGCGGAGCTCAATATGTATATCCTTGAGCAAAGGAGGGAGAGAGGTGATATGATCGAGACATTTAAACACCTTAAGGGCATAAACAAGGTGAAAGAGTCTAACATGTTTAAATATAAGAAAAATAGCAGGACAAGAGGACACAGCATGAGATTAGAGGGAGGCCGATTAAGGGGAATGTGAGGAATTCTTTTCACAGAAAGGGTGGTAGATGCATGGAATGGCTTACCACAAGAAGTGGTGGCTATGAATACAGTGCAGGGCTTCAAACAGGCATGGGATAGGCATAAGGGAGCAATACAAATGACTATGAATAGATAGGTCACTGACAGAGCAAAGGCCGATGGCACATTTATAAGGTAGAAAAAGAAATGGGCAGACTGGATGGGCCTTGCGGTCCTTATCTGCCATCAACTTCTATGTTTCTATGTTTCTATGAATGAACCTGTGTGCAGTTTGTATGTTGGCCTGCCCCCTGTCACTCACAAGCTCAAGTTTAGTTTATTTGATCAGCAAAGGCTTTCACCAAGAGTCAGTTAATACAACCAATAAAATCCCCACAAAGTACTTTACAGGGTAAAAGGTTTTAGTGCAGCTTTATACTAGTATATCATCATTATATTTCCAAGTGTTTAAAAGCTGTTATTCCTTTATCTGCCAAACATTTTGGAAGGCCCAAGGCAGTTATTAGCATATAAATGATCATTTAAGTTGTGTAACCAACAAGGGAGAGTTTATATATTTGAATCTGGATACCTATATTCTCACACAGTTTTCTCCAGTTTGAGATCTCTGTTCTTGATGAATGGCGCTTTCTCAACATAAAATGAGTTCCTTGCATATTCCTCTTTTTTATAGTTTTCAGAAAGCTTTATCCAAACACTGCTGTTCTTTGGCTAAAATTTGATTTCAAAAAGTTGTGTAATTTTCATAAACCACTTTTGAAGATGATGTAAAGCAGCATGTTATGATAATGTCTGAAGATAGTTCAAGTTGACACAACATGTCACCAAGCAAAGAAAATCAAGACTCCCTTAAATAAGGGCAAACGAGTACTACATGTTTCAAGTTATCAGTATGTTGGAGACCAGTCTAGTTCATGCCTTTGTCACTTCCCGGCTTAATTACTGTAAGGCCCTGTACTTGAAGGTCTCAGGAGGTACCCTCCGCTGGCTGCAGCTTGTATAGAATGTCGCTGCCAGGTTGCTGACAGACCTTTCGAGGTTTTGTCATGTAACCCTGGTGCTGCGTGAACTGCACTGGCTGCCGGTCAGTTGGAGGGTTATCTTCAAGGTGGGTTTACTCACCTTTAAGGCCCTACATGGACTTGGCCCTGGCTGTCTGTTGTATTTCCTAACACCTGCTGCTCCAGTCCGCTCCCTCCTCTCCTCCTCTAGGGGCCTCGTAGCGATTCCCATCATGAGGCTTCAAACCACCGTCGACAGGGCTTTTAGTTTCACCAGCCCCATCCTATGGAATTTGCTCCCTCTAGCCATTGGGGAGGCCCTTTCAGTCGATGTGTTCAAGGGCCACCTTAAGACCACCTGTTTGCCTTGGTATATTCAGATGTAGCCTTTTAAATACATGGGAAAGACAGCTAACCTGTTTCCAACCATTATTTTCTTTTTTAGCTGTATTAATGTATTTATTGTTTTTATATATAATTTGTTTGCTTATCTTTATGATTTTTATGTGAGGCACCCAGAGCCTCCGGGAATGGGCGCCTAAGAAATAAAATTTGCCTTGCCGTGCCACATGACCACCATAGAGATACTATTCTGTCTGTTCCTCATTTATAAAACAGTGGATGATTGTTATATATTTCTAATCTGAATCTAACAAATAGTCTGCTATCTTCAGGATACTCTATGAAATCTAAATATTGTCCTTTTCTGAGAACTTTTTGTTCAAGGCCAACCATTAATATAATTTTGATTTCTTAACTAATGAAATATCATTTCGCACATAGCTATCCAAAAATTGTCTTCTGATGACAGATGAAATCTCAAGCCATTGTTTCCCTTGAATTTCACCAAAAACTTGTGAAAAACCTAAAGGGATGGAAGCTGTTTTAATGAACTTAAGAAAAGGAGAGTAAAACCATTCTGAAAATAGTTTACATGTTCATCTACACATATCCTTGGATTTCTATAAGGAGGCTTACTAAATATAGAAAAATAGAAGTTGATGGCAGATAAGGGCTGCAAGGCCCATCCAGTCTGCCCATTTCTTTTTCTACCTCATGAATGTGTCATTGGCATTTGCTCTGTCAATGGCCTAACTATTCATACTTATCTGTATTGCTCCCTTCTCCCTATCCCATGCCTGTTTGAAGCCCTGCACTGTATTCATATCCACCACTTCCTGAAATAGGCAGTTCCATGCATCCACCACCCTTTCTGTGAAAGAGAACTTCCTCACATTATCCCTTAATCAGCCTCCCTCTAATCTCGTGCTGTGTCCTCTTGTCCGCTATTTTTCTTATATTGAAACATGTTAGACTCTTTCACCTTGTTAATGCCCTTAAGATGTTTGAATGTTTCAATCATATCAATCACCCCTCTCCCACCTTTGCTCCAGGGTATACATATTGAGTTCCATTAATCTGTCCTCATATGTTGTCTGATGCAGTCTCTGCACCATTTTCATTGCCCTTCTCTGGACTGCTTCAATTTGGTTAATGTCCTTGTGAAGGTGTGGCCTCCAGTACTGCACGCAGTACTCCAGCTGGGGCCTAACCAGTGTCTTGTAAAGAGGGATTATTACCTCCCTCTTATGACTTGTGATACCCCCACTAATACACCCTAACATCCCCCTAGCCTTACCTACTGATTTAGTGGTCTGCTTGGATGATTTCAGGTCATCTGTGATGATGATGCCTAAGTCTCTTTCTTCCCTTGTGACTGCCAGCAACTCTCCTCCCAAGCTATGGGTGGCTTCAGGGTTTCTCTTCCCTATGTGCATGATCTTGCACTTCTTTGCGTTAAACCTCAGTTGCCACTCTTCAGACTATTTTGCCGGTTTATCCAGATCTCTTCTCATTCTGCCCCCCCCAAATCTGGATCATCTACTCTGTTGCAGATCTTGGTGTCATCTGCAAACAGACAAACCTTACCCTAGAGTCCATCTGCAATGTCACTGATGAAGATATCTAAGTGGACTGGCCCCAGGACTGATCCTGAGGTACCCCACTTGTGACTTGCATCTCTTCTGACTGTATACCATTATCACCACTCTTTGTTTTCTGCCTGTCAACCAGTTTGCCACCCAGTTGACCAACTTCTGACTCACCCCAAGCCTACTCAGCTTATTAATCAATCTTCTATGTGGAACAGTATCGAAAGCTTTGCTGAAGTCAAGGTAGGTGACATCAGCTGCTCCCCCTTGGTCCACCACTCTGGCTACCCAGTCAAAGAAATCTATGAGATTAGTTTGACAGAACCTTGCTGTTGTAAACCCATGCTGTCTTGAATCCTGTGCTCCTATGTATTCCAGGTGTTGCACTATCCTTTCCTTAAGGAGTGCCTCCATAATCTTGCCCACAACTGCGGTAAGACTGACTGGTCTGTAGTTCTCTGCCTCTTCCCTGCTACCATTCTTGAGGAGTGGGATCACATGAGTCCTTCTCCAGTCTTCTGGGACCTCTCCTGTGCTCAGAAACTCACTAAGGATTTTGAGGGAGAGAGAGAGAGAGAGAGAGAGAGAGAGAGAGAGAGAGAGAGAGAGATCCTTTCCTTTACTAAGACTTCAATAGGAAATTGACCAAGTTTGTCTCTTAAGATAGTAGAGTTCACCAACTGTGGAACTCTTCCTAAATGTCTTTATGCTTTATTAACTACTCTTTCAATTTTAGCTATATTGCTTTGGCTCCATATTTCAGCCCCCTACAATATGAATATCTTCAACTTAGCATTCATAACTCTTAGGACTCCAGTTTTTGATCTCCCTCCGTATTTGTGATTGAATGGTCAGAAGACTGAAAAGGATTGTCTGGCCTTATTTACTATTTGGCAGATTTGAGTTCAGTAATTATTAAAGATAAAATGCAATTGTTGACCATTTCAACTTTATTATGATTAATGAAATTTTTAAAAATTATTTCCTAAGATTAGAAGCTTAGTTTTTTCCCCATATTGTAGCTATAATTTTTTGACATGTAAGAGAAACCAAAACATAAGCTTTCCTTTGGAGTTCCACAAGTAAAGTGGAAATCATACCAAATCATCTGCATAAATCAGATGACTAATGGTAGTCTATGCAGCTCTGGGAGAATGAAACTTTTCCAGGTATAATTTTGATGTACTCATATTTATGTAAATATAGAAGATAGTTTTTTATGAAGTTCTTCCCAAAGCAGATGCCAACATATAGTGTCAAAAGCTGCTCCTAAATCAGTGAATAGGCAAAACTTTCTTAACTAGAGTATATTTGAATACCAAATGTCGTAAAAAAAAGCAATGTTGGGTTGTTGTTGATCTATTATTTCACTTACAATAATAATGCAATCTGTGACCATATGGGAGGGGTTGCAAGCCCTGTGTCTTGCTTGAAATTATCACAATGTTGCTGATAGTGCTAAGTGGTCAAAGCGATCACTAAATGCCACCTTTTGTGATTAGGAATGGGGCCATCTAAATGTCACAGAATGAATCTACAAATCCCCATAATGTTATGGGGCTTTTTATGTGCACCTGAGATGACTCATACTGGTTTATCACATGCTTCCCCTATCTAGAAACAAAGTAGTGCAAACTTTGTAATGAGGAAAGAGCTTAGTAAACCGGGACCTGTATGACAGAAAATGACAGAAAACCTATGGCTGTCTGAAAGTGAGAATGTTGGTGACATATTTCTCCTATTATTAAATATTAATTGCATTTTCTTCACATACATAGCTTAAAAATTTTGTGATTTATTTGAAATGTATTTAATCTAGGGAGGCAATCAGAGATGGTATGGTAAGTTTAATTTTAATTTGTGACCTGGTGTCACCGGGTGTGAGTATTTGAGACAACAAATAGAAGGCAGACTCCATTCACAGTGCATAAAAAATGCGCAGAGGCATTTATCATTTTATTGTAGTCATAAACTGAAAGGATATATTTATAGAAAGCAAATGAAAAATGTCAAAACAAAAGTTAGTTGCATTCAAAATAAAGGCCACTGCTTTTGGTCTTAGCAGCTTCTAGGCTTTAATCAGCTTGAACAATGTGAGCCCACACCACTGGGAGGTCTTTCTCCTACCTTCATCAGTCTCCAACTGACTAGCTAACTCCTATCTGCAGAGCTGTTTACCTGAAAGAGAAATCTAATATCTTAAGAAGCTCTATATTTTAAATATTTATGTCTATCCATTTCCAAGCTTCCTCTTAACAATCTATGCATTATATTCTTATACAGAACCCTATACCCCTATAGGGCTATGCTGTATATATATATATATATATATATATATATATATATATATATAGTACTGATGATACAAACATACGAATGTGCCAGCAGAAACAGACCACCCAGTCTATCTAAGTCTGCTCAGTATGCAGCCAACACCCCTAGTTTGCAGCTGCCCCACCCTCCCTTTGTCATCCCACTGCCACCTCCACCTCCCCCCCTCACTGTCCCTATTCCTGTCCCATGCCCATTTGAAGCTGTTCACAGATTTACATGATACCACCATTCTGGTAGGGGCTCCATTTTGCTACCACCTCTCTGTGAAATAGTGTCTTTTCATTTCCTTCCTAAATCTCCCCTCTATTCTTAGCCTGTGCCCTTGGTGACCTCCCTCCTTAACTTAAAGACCCCATCTGCCCCATCCTTATTGATTCCCCTCAGATACTTGAATGTCTCTATCATGTCCCCCCATCCCTTCTATCCTCCAGGGTGTACAAATTCAGGTCTCCCAGCCTACTGTCATAGTCTTTTCCCTCCATTCCACATATCATCTTTGTTGCCCTCCTCTACACCCCCGTCCAGTAGCCTGATATCACGCTTTAGGTATGGCCTCCAAAACTGCACACAATACTGTAAGTGCGGCCTTACCAGTGACCTGTAGAAGGGCAAGATCACCTCTCTTCACCTGGATGAAACCTCCCTCGCTATGAACCCCAGCATTTTGTTCACTTTTGCAGCCACTTTCCTGCACTGGGCAGTGTTGTTCATGGTCCCTGTTATCATTATCCCTAGGTACTTCTCCCCCTCAGTGATCTCCAGCTTAACCCCCCCCCAGCCAGTATTCTCTCCTTGGGTTCTTCACCCCAAAGTGCATAACTTTACACTTCTTTGCATTGAACCCCAGCTGCCACCTCTCTGACCACTCCTCTAGCTTGCATAGGTCCCCCTGCAGCTGCTTCCATCCCTCCTCTCCATCCACCACTGCTCCAATTTTGGTGTTGTCAGAGAACAGACTTACCTTGCTCACCACCCCATGTGCAATTTCTGATATGAAGAGCCCAAACAATACTTGCCCCAACATAGAGCCCTGTGGCACCCCATTCATCACCGGCCTTGGAGTTGAGAGCTCCACTCTCACCACCACCCTTAAGGTTTTACTTCATGAAATTTATTTATTTATTTAAAGGTTTTACCAGGAAGGCATGCTGAGCAGACTACGGCTCGATTCCAGATGCGCCTTGGGGGGGAGGGGGAGAGGGAGTGCAGGCACATAAAACAGATACAAAACAATAAGTCAAGATAAGCATATATGGCAGTGTAAAATGCTACTGGCAAATGAACAAGACAGATGACATTGAAATATAATAACCGGTTAAAAATATAGTAGCTAGGTCTAGAACAGTAACATGATGGATGTACTACTGTATAAGTAGAAATAAAAGACTCTTGCAAGATAAACATTCAAGATAACGTACTGTACAATGGCAGTTGAACAAGACAATGAACAGTTAGAAAATTTCTAACATGTCAGTTTACTGTGGCTAGGTAAAATGTCTGAAAGTTTCAGATTAGACCCTAGTCGGGTGACCCTGATACTGAGTCATGGGCTTGTGCAAGTGCATATGGGGTAGGAATGTTTTTTGAGAAGGGAGTATAGTTTATGACCGGGGGAGGCATGACGGATATCCAATGGGAGAGAGTTCCAAAGTTTAGGCATTCAATATGTGAAAGCTGCCTAGCCAGTCACGGTTGACATGAGTGGAATGGTCAGTTGACGTGAGTCATTGTTCATTAATGTGTAGCCCTGGATGGTAAGGGCTGAGAGAACAGAGGTGAGATAGGGAGGCAGGGACTCCACCCAGTATTGGTCATGAGACTGGCACTGTGGGAGAAGCGCCAGTCCTGCAGTGAGGGGAGGTCAAGATTATGGTAGAAGACATAGTGATGAGTTTTTGGAGGACAGTCGAGGGCAAAGCGGCAGAAGGAATGGAAGAGGGGATCCAATCCGGCTAGAGTGGACTTTGGGGTGGCACTGTAAACTATGTTCCCGTAGTCGAAGATGGGGAGGATCATCTTCTGCACAATAGCACAGAGAGCAGGCAGTAGGATGCTACCACGATTATGGTAAAATGCTCAAAGCTTGGGGTGGAGCTTTTTGTGGATGGCATCAATATGTGCTGAGAAGTTAAGGTGCTAGTTCAGCCACACCCAGAGATATCTACTGGACGTGCAGGTCTCAAGTGTAGTCCTGTTCTAGGTGTGGAAAGAAGGGGTGGAGGGCAGCCTCTAAGGTCTCTGTCTTGTGCCGAAGGTCATAGAGACAGTTTTCTTCATGTTTAGAAAGAGTTGATTTGAGCAAAACCAGCGCTGAACTGCATCAAAATCCTGCTGTAGTCTGGTCTCTACATCGGATGTCGAGGGGCCAGAAGTGTACAAAAAGGTGTTATCCACATACATGTGAATGGATGTGTGAGGGCAGAAAAAGGGCAGGTGGTTTAGGAAAATAGAGAACAGGTGGCCATTATGTACTGCTAATGGTAGCCTCACTTTCAAGAGGCACCTTTTGTATGCATTTTATCTATACTGGAAAATGCCTACATCCTAGAATTGCACACAGTTTTTGAGTAAAGCACGTAAAACATTTTATTCATGTGCATCATTCTTCTAAGTACTGCAGCAGTTTATATCTTTTACTGCCCTTAATACACCTAATGCACTTTATATGTATCTAAATGCACTTTATGATATGCATTTCCATACCAGTGCATGCACCGTGTATATCTTTTAAATGCACTTTATATCAGGCTTCCAGGCCTTCTTCTCCAATGGGGAGGGGTAAGGGAAGAGCTCAGCCTCCTCATTAGGGAAAAACCTAAGACAGGGGTCACCCTGTCACATATCCCCCCACACAAGAGGGCAACTATCCTACAGCTGTCCAATGTTCAAATAAGTACCGTAAAGGGGTGTGGTGGATCTCTGGCCCACCCTCACCATACAGCTCCACTCCAGGGTCCCATAAATTAGCTGTAGTATTATCTACCATGCCATAGTCCTGTAACATAGCAATACTGTCAAAACATTACCCTGGGTCTAGTGAACAATTCAGCATAATATTTCTTTAGGAATTCCATAAGTAATCTCTACCAGTAATGCTGGCTATCCCATAATCATTATACTCTGGGTAATAGCACCCAACCTTTTTCAGATGACATATCAGGCACCTGTTCAAAAGAGCGCACCTTCTGGTCTGTTCCTACTCTATAATCTCCCTATAGCAGGACCATAAGAAGAAATAAATGGATCAGAGGAAAGAAAAAAGATCAGAAGAGGAAGAAGAATTCACCTGAAGGTGGCCAACCCATCAGACTAGAAGAAAAAATAATAATAGTAATAGAAAAGAATGAAAGAAAATGGTCCATAGCCAGTGACAGGGACATCCTCTGTTCATTCAACAAAAACACTTAAGGTACATTTTGGATGACTCAACAAGCAATCTGCATTTTCAAAATACTAGCTGTAATCTTAACTGTAAAATTACCTAGAAGTAGAAAACATTTTTTTGGGGGGGGTAACTCCCAACCAGTGCCCTGGAAGGGTGTGGAGCTTCGGCCCACCCTCTCCTGAAACTCCGCCCAAGGGTCGCTTAAATCAGCTAAAGTATTGGCTCACTGTGAGCTCTTTCATAACTACCTACACTCAATACTTTACCCTGGGGCTAACACAGTACTCCACAGCAGCTTAGTTCTCACATGCAATTTCCTTATATTCAAAACAGTACTGTCCTCAGAACTGAAAGAAAAAAGGAACATTAACAGCAGGTAATCTCCCCCTGATGGCTCATGGCCCTATCCTTCAAATAGGCTGCTAGCTGGCAGTACATCCCTGGTCATAATAATAGAGGGCAATTTGTCCCAAAATTTCCCTATGACTTAATGTTCTAGAACTGGTGCAAACAGACTCCAGTACTTCCCTTCTATAGGTATCGGGCACCACTATCCTGGCATCTACATGCCTGGTATGGGGATTAGGTTTCATATGATGTAGTATGCCTCCCTTTAGCTCATACCACCACAGATTCACCCCTTTCCCTTCATTAGTCATTTTACCAACATTGTTAGTTACATATTTACTGAGCTGGGCTACTTCAGGATCCCCTGCCTGTAATTCTCTCCAGCCAGCATATGGTATATTAGTAATAGCTTTAACACTACATTTTACATCATAAGTCCCTTTAACTGCTGCTACCACCTCGGCCTCTTCTGCCTTGATTGTAGTTTTCACCCCAGGAAGTACAAGGTCTACGACAGTCTTACCTGGGGACTCATCTGATGTTGTCTCTTCTCCGACATCCTTGATTGAATAACACCCTGGAAACACAGGTAGTGCTGGTAACTCCATCTCCAAAGCCAGACATGTCCACTCCTTTATGGGTTCCTCCTCCTCCTCCTCCAGAGCCTTCTGCTCCTCTCCACTGGATTCCACTGGAGGTGGAAGACTAGGTTTTCTGGCCAAGGTACCTAGCTTCATCTGAGCTATTTCCTTCTAGGTTGCTTGAAAGGACAGAGCAAAGAACCTTACCAGAGCAAGGGAAAGGATTAAGTCTTCTTTTGGCTAGGCAGATTTACTGCATGTTGTTATTTTTATTTTTTACTCACAAGGATTGTTACTGTTTGTTGCTAACATTTTACTACTTTATTTTTCTCTGATTCAAATTGTTGTTGCTGGGTATACCTTCTGCTGCATTATTACAGGGTGTGCCTACAGGTGTGTGCTAACAGATTACTGCTGTAATCTTCTGATTCAAATGTTCTTTTGCAAGGTATATCTTCTGTTACTGCTTTATTTTTCTCCTCTGTAGCAAAGTGTTTCTCACAGGGTATATCTTCTGTGAAATTATTACAGGTGGTGCTTTACAGATTTTACAGTTTTATCTATCATTAGGATAAGCTTTCAGGGCTACTGCATTTGTTGCCAGCTGATTGTTTCTGCTCTTACCTCCTTGTTTCTTTCGTCCGTGGTTCTTCTTTTTCAGCAAGAGAAGGACCCAGCTACCCACCCCCATCCCCAACCACCCCACACTACACTCCTTTTATAGGGTAGCACAGTCATGACATTTCCTGTGGCAAAGCAGGAAGGGGCAGATCAGTGTGGTATCTACATGGTGATCTCATTTACAGGGGCACTAGTAATTTAACTTGCTATAACAAGTTATAAAAAAAACACAAAATCAAACTTTTGCTTTCATTTTCTTCCTTCTAATTACTCTGACCAGGTTATAAACCCAGCAATTTGTCCGGAATGGATATCATTAACTGCAGGTACTGCGGAACACTTTTCAGAAGGACAGTTTTACAGGATTTAGGACACTGTCCTACATGCTTGGCCATTGGAGAACTAAGGGCTCAGCTCCAGGCAGCAGGAGCAGAGACTGTGCATCTCAAATTGCACATTCAAGAGGAAATATAAGAACCATCTGCCATTTCCCCAGCATCCAACAGAAGCACATCAACCACAGAGGATAGTTGGTCCAGGAGGTTAGCAGGTGGTTAGGAGGGGCAAATTGAGTGCCCCATCACTTGGTGCTGTCCAATATATTACATCCAAAAACCACATAAAAACTACAAACAGGTATCTGCCTCAATCTCTGAAATCAAACAAAGGGGCAGAGGACACTGCAGAGCAGGACACTGCATCACAGGAGCTAGCACAACAAAACTTGCCCAAAACAGGAACCAAAATAAAAAATTCAAAAAGGAAATCAAAAAAACTTCTGATCATAGGAGACTCCATGATTCAGGGAGTTGATACCTATCTCCAGCCAGGGGTAATAGTCAGATGTCTCCCATGTACTTCAGCATGGAAAGACACTGACCACACTGCTAAAATTGCTTAGGAAGTAGGAGAAAACATTGACATCCTGGTACACATAGGGACTAATGATCTCACCAGCCAGTCAGTTGTGGAGACCAAGGAACACCTGACCAGGCTGGGTGACAAACTATCATCCATTTCATCTGGCATCTCCTTCTCTGAGATCCTGCCAGTCTGGAAGAGGGGGGGCAGATGGACAGAAGGTCAGAGAAGGGGAGATAGGGGAGCTAAACATGTGGCTCAAGGGCTGGTGCCAGGAGAAAGCACACAAATCTGAAGGGAACTGGCAACAGTTTGGGAGCGAAAGTTCTTTAAATTTGATGGACTGCATCTGACTAAGGAGGGAGTCAGTGCATTGGGGTAGAAGTTTGATGTCTTTGCAGAATATTTAAACTAGCAAATGGGGAGAGGGGTGCAGCACACCATACACTGAATGGGAAGAACACCCTTCCCCCCCTCAGCTAGTGGTCAAACAGGAGTTCAGCATGTTTGCAGTTCATTTGCATCACCAGGTGAGGAAAAAGGTCTGGCTCCCCATACAACATACATGGGAAATGCCAGACCTTACCCAACAACTAACGCACTGAAATCTGGCCAATGGAAAATCATGTACACACATGCTCGCAGTCTGGGAAACAAGATCCCAGACCTGAAGGCAATAATGACAGAGGCTAAACTAGACATAGTAGCAATTAGTGAGACGTGGTTTACCAGTAACCACACTTGGGAGACTTTAGTGCCTGGCTATGTACTGTTCAGAAGAGACCGAGGAACAAAAAGGGAGGGTGGAGTGGCCCTGTATGTCAATGAAAATATCAATGCTACAGAAATTCAGAATACACATAAGGAGCCAGAAGAACTGTGGGTCACCCTGGAAACAGGAAATGGGACAGCCATACGAACTGGAGTTGTCTACAGGCCCCCAGACCAGGGGAGGAAATGGACACATTACTGTTAGAAGATATATGAAACATGACAGCTAAAGGGGCGGTTCTGATAACGGGAGACTTCAACATGCCAGATGCAGATACCAGCAGGAACATCTGCCAGAACTAGACACATGGTGGATTCCCTGCAGGGGGAGTGCCTCAAACAACTGGCATAACAACCCACAAGAGACAGGGCTATCTTAGATCTAGTACTGACTAACAGGGAAAGGATCACAGATCTTCAAGTAGAAGGTCACCTGGGGGCCAGTGACCATCACATGGTATGGTTCAATTTGGCCACTAGAACTAAATCATCCCATTCCAAGGCAAAAATATGGGACTTCAGAGGAGCTGACTTTGATAAGATGTCCACCAGAGTTAAGCTAGCCCTGGCAAAAAGAAAAACAGGTGTGGGAATACAGGCAAAGTGGGCAAGCATTAAGGATGCAATACTTGAAGCAACATCCTATTGTGTTAGAGAGAAAAGGAAGTGAAAAAGAAGAAGGAAACCACTTTGGTTCTCACAAACAGTAGCAGAAAAGGTCAGAGCCAAAAGGCTGGCCTTCAGGAAATATAAGGGAACACAGTGGGATGAAGACAGGGAGGAATACCAAACTTCCCTAAGGGAAGCAGGGAAGGCAGTAAGGCAGGTAAAGGCCCAAACTGAGGAAACACTAGCAAAAACAGTAAAAAAAGGTGACAAGACTTTCTATAGATACATTAGTGAAAGGAGAAAGCCCAGAGGGGGTATTGCTAAGATCAAAAGAGATAAGGGGGCATGTGAGGAGGAGGGCCATGTAAAAGCATCTATTCTAAATAGATACTTCTGCTTAGCATTTACTGAAGAGAAAGTAGGGCAGGGCCCACAGCTCAGCACCATGGACACGGGGGGAGGGTGGTGTGCACTAGTCCCTTCACAAAAGAAAGGGTCCCACAAGAGCTCAATAAGCTCAGGGTGGACAAGACAATGGGACCTGATGGCATACATCCCAGGGTACTAAAGGAGCGAAGGGTGGAACTAGCAGAGCCATTATCAGAACTGTTTAGTGAGTCTTTGAGCACAGGAGAGGTCCCAGAAGACTGGAGAAGGGCTCATGTGATCCCGTTCCACAAGAATGGTAGCAGGGAGGAGGCAGGGAACTACAGATCAGTCAGTCTTACCTCAATAGTGGGCAAGATTATGGAGGCACTCCTTAAGGAAAGGATAGTGCAACACCTGTAATCCATTGGAGCACAGTATCCAAGACAGCATGGGTTTACAAAAGGAAGGTCCTGTCAAACTAATCTCATAGATTTCTTTGACTGGGTAACCAGAGCGGTGGACCAAGGGGGAGCAGTTGATGTCACCTACCTTGACTTCAGCAAAGCTTTCGATACTATTCCACAGAGAAGGTTGATTAATAAGCTGGGTAGGCTCAGGGTGGGTAGGAAGTTGGTCAACTGGGTGGCAGACTGGTTGACAGGCAGAAAATAGAGAGTGGTGGTAAACGGTATACAGTCAGAAGAGATGCAAGTCACAAGTGGGGTACCTCAGGGATCAGTCCTGGGACCAGTCCTCATCAATATCTTCATCAGTGACATTGCAGATGGACTGGAGGGTAAGGTTTGTCTGTTTGCAGATGACACCAAGATCTGCAACAGAGTAGATGATCTAGATGGCATAGGCAGAATGAGAAGAGATCTGGATAAACTAGCAAAATAGTTGGAAGAGTGGCAACTGGGGTTTAATGCAAAGAAGTGCAAGATCATACACATAGGGAAGAGAAACCCTGAAGCCACCTATAGGCTGGGAGGGGAGTTGCTGAGTCGATAAGGGAAGAAAAGACTTGGGCATCATCATTACCGATGACCTGAAATTATCCAAGCAGACCACTAAAGCAGTAGGTAAGGCTAGGGAGATGTTGGGGTGTATTATTAGGGGTATCACAAGTTGGAAGAGGGAGGTAATAATCCATCTTTACAAGACACTGGTTAGGCCCCATCTGGAGTACTGCATGCAGTACTGGAGGCCACACCTTCACAAAGACATTAACCAAACTTGAGGCAGTCCAGAGAAGGACAACCAAAATGATGCAGGGACTGCATCAGAAAACACATGAGGACAGATTAACGGAGCTCAATATGTATACCCTAGAGCAAAGGAGGGAGAGAGGTGATATGATCGAAACATTCAAACACCTTAAGGGCATTAACAAGGTGAAAGAGTCTAACGTGTTTCAATATAAGAAAATAGCAGGACAAGAGGACACAGCATGAGATTAGAGGGAGGCCAATTAAAGGGTAATGTGAGGAAGTTCTTTTCATAGAAAGGGTGGTGGATGCATGGAACGGCCTACCTCAGGAAGTGGTGGATATGAATACAGTGCAGGGCTTCAAATGGGCATGGGATAGGCATAAGGGAGCAATACAGATTAGTATGAATAGATAGGCCATTGACAGAGCAAAGGCCGATGGCACATTCATAAGGTAGAAAAAGAAATGGGCAGACTGGATCGGCCTTGCGGTCCTTATTTGCCATCAACTTCTATGTTTCTATGTTTCCTCCTTGGCATTCCCCACTTGGATCCTCTCTAGCAGCTCCTGGCTTCAGCGCGCCGCCTCTCTCCAGTGTCGATCTGTGTCAAGCCAGCACCTGCTCATTCAGTGTAGAGGCCTCATCAGGTCAGCCACCTGGTCCTCCTGTGCCTCTATTTATTTATTGAAATGTGTCATCAGGAAAGCACACTGAGCAACAGGTTGCTTGTCTCCTGGTGTGACCTGGGGAAGGAGTACAATAAGGATGAGTAATTTTACATTCAAGTTACAAAGATCAACATAGCATGCAATTAATTAAGACAGTTGTTACAAACAGTGTTGCATACATATGTAATTTGTAAGAACAATTAATAATTGCAATGGTAATACATGAACAAGTGCTATCGTGAAATAAGGGGTGAAGGAGATAGATGACAAGATGACAGATAGTGCAGAGTCGTGTCTAAGAGAGACCCCTTCAGGATGCGGGGAACCCTGCAAGAGGACAGGGGACTGGAGTAGGGATTAGAGAGGGAGACAGAGAGAGAGAGAGAGAGAGAGAGAGAGAGGAGTAAGTGTGATTAACACTTAGGAGGGGAAATAAGGCCTGACCCAAAAAGAGAACCCTTCAGGATGTGATGAACCCTTCAAGGGGCAGGGAAGTTCATGCAATTGTAAACCCTCCTGCTGTTAGGTGTTGTAATTATAGAGGGATAGTGAGAGGGAGGGAATGATAAATAACACCTGGGAGAGGACAAGACCTGATCCAAGGAACCCTTCAGTATGCTGAGGACCCTGCAATGGGACCTGGAAGGCCAAGGATAGATAGATGGGGGGAAGAAAAGGTGGCAAGCCTAGGCACTGTAAGACCCCTTCAGGATGCTGAGAACCCTGCAAGGGGAGTGTGAAGGCTAGGGGAAAAAGGGGGAGAGAGTAGGGGAAGGGAGAAAGGTATGAAAACTAGCACCTAGGAGGGGCTAGGGTCAGCAGTGGCAGTAGAGTCGATAGAGGCATTGGGTAAATTCTGAAGGGGGATGGACTGTAAGGAGCAAGATGAAGGAAATTAAGGTGAGTCATGACAGGAACAGTCAGGTGCAAGATAGCTGGAGAGGGCAGTGTTGATGGAATAGAGGAAGGAGGAGTGTCTGATTTGGAGCGGTAGGTAGTTCCATATTTTAGGGAAATGGTGAGAGCACCTAGACTGGCTGGAGAGTGTGTTGTGGTGGGGGACAGTTAGCCTGCGAGTGTAGATCTGAGGGAGTGGGAAGGAGGGGGTGTTATAAATGATGGAGAAAGGTAGGAAGGGAGTTCACCCAGCCAGTGTTTAGTGGTGAATTTAGTGCAGTGTGAGAGGCATCTGTTTGTAAGGGAGGGGAAGGAAAGGGCTCGATAGAGGTTACACTGGTGGGTGCAAGAGGGAGCATCAAGGGTAAAGTGGCAGAAGGAGTTTAAGAGAGTGCCTGATCTGGTCAGGGAGGACTTAGGAGCAGCACCATAGACTACTTCACAGTAGTCAAAAATGGGGAGGATCATCTTTTGGACAAGCTCACACCTAGCTGCAGGAGGGATGCAACTGTGGTTTCTGAACATGGTACCAAGCTTGGGGAACAATTTTTCCTGGATGACATCAATGTGTCCAGAGAAGCTGAGGTGTTGGCCTAACCAAACGCCAAGGTATCTAAAGGATGAGGTGTCCTCAAGTAAAGTCCCATCAAGAGTGCAGAAAGTGGGCAGGTAGAGAAGGCTAGAGAGTCTCTGCCTTGTGCTAAAGGTAATGGAGACTGTCTTCTTGGCATTGAGGAATAATTGATGGTTTGCAAACCAGAGCTGGACCTTGTTGAAGTTGTGCTGCAAGCTGGATGTAACCTCAGCTGGGCATGAGCCAGATGCAAACAGGACAGTATCATCAGTGTACATGTGTATAGCAGAGGAGGGGGAGCAGACAGATGGTAGGTCATTAAGGAAGATGGAGAATAGAAAGGGACCAAGCACGGCACCCTGAGGGATGCCTGTGCAGATCCGGAGGGGTGGCTAGACAACATCTGCAATCTTAACTGACTGGGTTCTACCAGTAAGGTAGGCCTTAAACCAATTAGTGGCAGAAGGGGTTAACCCAGCAGATGAGAGGGAACCAAGGAGAAGGGAGTGGGAAACAGTGTCAAAAGCCTTGGCAAGGTCTACAAATATGGCTGAGGTGATTTGGCCATTGGCTATCCCAGAGAGGATGCAGTCAGTGAGCTGAAGTAGGGAGGTGGTGGCAGAGCATTTTTTCCTGAAACCAGATTGGAATGGGGTGAAGAAGGAGGTATCAGATAGAAAGGAGGTGAGTTGAGTGAGGATTAGATGTTCTTGTTGTTTGGCTAGGGTAGGGAGTAGCGAGATGGAGCAATAGTTGCCAGGGGATGAGGGGTCTGCACCTTTAGGTAGGGGGAGGACCACTGAATGCTTCCGTGTGGTAGGGACATCAGAGGTTGAGAAGGAGAGATTTAAGATTAAGGAGAGGGGTAGACAATGGCCAGGGCTGAGAGAGAGAGAGAGAAAGAGAGGAGTTTAGGGTCAAGGTCATCTGGGGAAGATCCTTTTGAGGAGTTGACGGCGAGGAGGGCATCTAGAGTATCAGTGGGGGAGACTGAAGAGAATGAGAATGAGGGGAGTTGGGAAATAGGTAGTGGAGCAGTTTTTTGGGGGAGGATAGAGGGGCAGCTGTGACATCTGAGGGGAAGGGGGGAGGAGTAATTAGGGAGGGACTTCAGCAGTTCAATTGCACAGGAAGTATAATAGTAGTTAAATTCTACAGCTATGGCATGGGAGTCAGCTACAAGATTGCCATTCACCTTTAGCACTGGGGAAGGGGAGTGGGACCGAGGGTTAAAGAGGACATGAACCACCTTCCAGGACTTGGAAGGGGAATTTATGTTAGTGAGGAAAGCATTTTTGAAGTAATCGGACTTGGCTAGCCTTGTTGCCCTGGCACAGGCATTTTGGAGCTTACAGTAGTCCATGAGGTCACTAGGATGCTAGGTGGATTTGTGGCACTTCCAGGCATGATCTCTGGCCCTAAGACAGGCTAAGAGTTCTGGAGTAATCCATGGTAGATGGTTACCCCTTACCCTGGTTTGTTTGAGAAGGGCAAAGGTGTTCCAATTTGCAAGAAATATTTCTTTGAAGTAGGCTAGAGCCTTATCAACTGAGAGGGAGGAGACTAAGGGAGATCAGTCAGAGAGAGATAGGTTGTGCAGGAGAGATTCAAGGTCTAGGGATTTGAAGGGGAGAAGTTGCAAGGTTTTATGCAGAGATTTTGGTCTGTGGATTTTCCTGACAACGAATATTGGGTTGTGGTCACTGAGAACATCTGGAAGGATGCCAGAGCTAATTACTCTGTTGGGTGGGTGGTAAGAGCCCAGTCGATCAGGGAGTGATTTTGTGTCTTATGGTTAGGGTGGGTGGGTTCTGAGATTAATTGCGAGAAGTCCAGAGCTCCAAGATCATTAAATATTTTGGATGTCTTGGGAGAAAGCCAGTTTTAGTTTAGGTCACCTAAGATGTATAGTTCACTAGAGCAAGAAAGGGCTGTGATGGAGGTTATGAGGTCAAGAACAATAGAGGGCTGGACATTTTGGTGACAGGAAATGGTGGCTATAAAGATGGGGAGGGTGAAGGGCAGAGTTAAATAAATAGCCAGTGCATTGTAGGACACTGCGCTAGTGGATGAATAAATAATAGAATATTGGAGGAAGGTAAGAACGTGCATGGTGATGCCACCACCTCTACCTGCTCGGCCTTGCCTTAGGAGGGAGTAGCCAGGAATGGAGACCAAGAGATCTGGGATCATGCTCTTCAGTCAAGTTTCCATGATCAGTATGTCAGGTTTTAGAGTGGCCACCATGGTTTGTAGAAGGTCAATTTTTTTCAACAAACTACGTATATTTAGATGAAGGATCTTGAAACCCTTAGGGAGGAAAGTGGGAGCAATAGAAGGGGCTGCAGTAGATAATGCAACATTCACAGCATGAGATGCAGACAGACCAGGATTGGGGTGGATATCTCTGTAGGAAAGTAAGAGTAAAGCTAAGATGAGGAAGTGAAGCTTGGGGCATTTAAAGTTAGATGTTGAGGAACCAGTGAAACTGGGAGGGTAGTGTGCATGAGAATATGGGAGCAGGAGATGAAGAACAGCAAAGAAGGGTGGGACAGTTAGTAATGAAGCATGAGGGATTGAGGGCGAATATGACCCTCATGGTGCCTCACCCAGGCCACCATTTCCATCCATCCTCATCATCTCTGGTGCCATGCACTGCTGCCTGTTATCCAGGGTACCAGGTCTGGTACCACTGACTGAGCTCTCCCAAGAATCCCTCAGACACTCAGCCAGAATCCCACCACTGCCACCATATGTCACTGGATGTGGGTATTCAAGATAACAAATACAAGGCAGACTCAATTCACAGTGCATAAAACATGCCCAGAGGCATTTGTCATTTTATTGTAGTCATAAAATGAAAGGATATATTTACAGAAATCAAATGAAAAACATCAAAATAAAAGTTAGTTGCATTTAAAATAAAGGTCACTGTTTTTGATCTTAGCAGGAGTCTAGGCTTCAATCAGCATGACCGGTGTGAGCGCACACTACTGGGAGGTCTTTCTCCTACCTCCAACGGTCTCCAACTAACTCTCTAGCTCCTATCTGCAGAGCTGTTTACATGAAAGAGAAATCTAATACCTTAAGCAGTTCTATATTTTAAATATTTTTGTCTATCCATTTCCAAGCTTTCACTTAACAGTCTATGCATTAAATTCTTATACAGAACCCTATAACTCTATAGGCTCTATATATATAGTACTGATGATACCTTAAGGTTTTACTTCATGAAATGGCCATTGTTTACTGCTAATGGTAACTTCACTCTCAAGAGGCACCTTTTGTATGCATTTTATCTATGCTGGAACATGCCTATGTCCTAGAAGTGCACACAGTTTTTGTGTAAAGCACTTAATACATTTTATTCATGTGCATCATTCTTCTAAGCACTGCAGCACTTTATATCTTTTACAGCCCTTAATACACCTAATGCACTTTATATGTATCTAAATGCACTTTATCATGTGTTTCCTTTCTGAAGCATTTAATGCCATTGATATGTACCTTATATTTGTTTAAAGGCACTTTATTTCAGGCTTCTAGGCCTGCTGCTCCCAGTGGGGGCTAAGGGAAGACCTCAGCCTTCTCATTCAGGAAAAACCTAAGACAGGGTTCACCCTGTCACACCTGGTGTAGGGCAGAGAGAGTACAGTGAAAATGGGGACAGCAACAATTACAGTAAATAAAATGTACCATACCATGAAAAACCTGGCATTCCATTGACAAACTATATACAGTACAATATACACTATATAAAAGAGGCAATGCAAATAATATGCAGGGACAAAGGAGGTTAAGTCAAGCTGTAGACTGGAAAAAGCCTGAACCCATGGCATTCAGACCAAGCAATAAATTCATATTGTATAGAAACCATGACTGAATGAAAATGCAAGTGAGTGGATATTAAGAAGGGGAACAGTAAGTAGGCTGTGAATCTGGACATCCAAGGTAGGAGCAGGAAGGGGCAAAATTAAGTTTTGGTTTCTGTTTACAACCTATAGGGCATGTGGAGTTGGTAATGTAACCATATATGTGGAAGCCTATACTGAAAGAAGGCTTAACCCAATTATTTTTTGCATTAGGGATTTGCAGTCTGTGCCTATGCTAAAATGGTACTAGACAGATGGGAATAAAGACTGGTGCAAGTAACCCATTCAGTCTGGTAGTCAAGGAATTTCCCCAACCAGTATTTGTACCCAAATAGTACTATGCGCAATGAGTGACTGTTTTCCAGGGGTAGCCAGTTAAACTACTCATACAACAAGTCATGATGCATGCTAGGGGGACGGGAGCAGCTTTGGGTGAATTGACAGCATGGAACAGGATATCAAGTTTGTTGGAGATTTAGATACAGAGGCAGATTGAATTGCATAACTTATCCCTCTTATATCCTTGTCTGTGAGTATGTGACGCTTGGGACTTTTCCAAAATCACCCCTACTTCAAAATGAAGACACACATGCTCCTCTACCTACAGTACTGAAGGAGGTTGGGTAGTCACTGGCAGTGTCAGTAATAAAACTGCTTAGCTGTTCCCTTGCTACAAGATAGCTCCAGTAGATTAGAGGGTAGCTAAAGCAGTACAACTACACAAAAGTGGAGACAGATATGCAGAAGATGGTCATCAGTGGCATACATGCAGGGACTAGGGAAGTCACGTATGGGGTACCACAGGGATCAGGTCTGGGACCTGTGCAGTTTGATATTTTCATCTGTGATCCAGGAGAAAGGATCCAGAATAAAGTGTGTCTCTGCAAAGGACACTAAGCTCTTCTGCAGAGTGGACACCGGACACTGAGGATGGAATAAATTACATGAAAAGAAAGACCTGGAAAAATTGGAGAAGTGGTTTGGAGTATGGCTGCTTATATTTTATGTAAATAAATAATAGGAGGTTAGAGAACTTGCTCAGTGTATCACAGTGAGTAGAAACATTGACAATGACAGCAGAAAAAGATGACAAATCCAGCTAGTCTAATCTTGCGTAAATTAACTCTGGTGGGATTTAAAGAGGGACTCCAGCCAAAAGTGCTACATTGCATACCGGTAATTAGAATAAGCATACCCCCCAATACATCTCATACCAAACATTAGGGTTCTGCTTTACTTCAGTTTAAAGTTATGAGCTATTTTGTAACCCTAGTTTCACTACCCGTTCAAAAAAGCCAGTTTCAGTGAAGAGTCAGTGATCATAGGAACATACGAACATACGAAATGCCAGCAGAAACAGGACTCACAGTCTATTGAGTCTGCCCGATTGAGCAGCTAGGCCTTCAACTTGCAGCTGCCCTCCCTTCCCCTCCCCATAACAACTCCCCTCCTCATTCTGTCCCACCCCCTCTTAAATCCACCCACCATTCTACAGGATACCTCTTCCTCGGCAGAGTGTTCCACTTGTCTTCCACCCTTTCTGTGAAAAAGTGTCTCCTGATTTACCTCCTGTATCTCCCCCCCCTCCAATCTCAACCGATGTCCTCTCATGTCCCTTCCCCATTTGATCTGAAAAATCTCTTCTGTTTGAGTCTTGTTTATTCCCTTTAAGTATTTAAAGGTTTCTATCATACCTATCCCTCCTCTCCTCCAGGGAATAGATGTTCAGCTCTCCCATCCTTTTCTCATAGGATTTTCCCTCCAGTCCCTAGATCATCTTCGTTGTCCTACATTGCACCCCCTCCAACAATCTGATGTCCTTCTTCAGGAATGGGTGCCAGTACTGTACTCAGTATTCCAGGTGTGGCCTCACCAGTGACCTGTACAAGGGAAGAATCCCCTTCCTGTTCTTGGAGGAGATTCCTCTCTCTATGAACCCCAGCATCTTGTTTGTTTTTGCAGTCGCCTTCCTACACTGAGCTGAGTGGTTCATACTCCCCGTTGTAAGCACCCCTAGATCCTTTTTCTCCATGGTGCTTTCCAACTGTACCCCTCCCAGCTGATATTTCCTCTCTGGTTCCTAGCTCTGAAGTGCAAGACTTTGTACTTCCTGGCATTGAACCCCATCTGCCATGTTTCTAACCACTCTTGTAGTTTGGACAGGTCCTCCTGCAGTCTCCTGCACCCCTCCATGTCATCTACCACAGCTCCCATCTTGGTATCATCTGTGAACAGACTGCTCTTACTCCGGACCCTCTGTGAGATATTGGCTATGAATATCCCAAACAGCACCAGTTCCAGTACTGAACCCCGCAGCACCCCACTCGCAACATCCCTCGGTGATGAGAGTTCTCCCCCACCACTACCCTTTGTTGCCTACCCCTCAGCAGTTGGTGATCTAATTGACCATTTTGTTCCCACCCCTATAAATTCCAGCTGTTTTCTCAGCCTCCCATGCAGCACAGAATCAAAGGCCTTGCTGAAGTCCAAATATAGGACACCTCTGCATGGCCCTTGCCCAGTTTCCTGGTAACCCAGTCATAGAACCCAACTAGGTTTGTTTGGTAGGATCTGCCCGAGACAAACCCGTGCTGATGACCGTCTTGGAGACCATTGTCTTCCAAAAAGGTCACCAGCCTCTCCTTTAGGATTGTCTCCATGAGCTTCCCCATGATTGAAGCGAGGCTCACCAGTCTGTAATTGCCTGGTTCATCCTTCAGGCCACTTTTATGAATAGGCACCACATGGGCCATCCTCCAATCCTGTGGCATGCATCCTGTGTCTAGTGATGTATTGAACAGGTCTGCCAGTGGTTCCACTAGGATCTCTGCTAACTCTCTAAGCACCCTAAGGTGAATGCCGTCAGGTCCCGGTGTCTTGTCCACCCTCAGTGCCCTTAGTCCTTCCAGAACCCTGTCCTCTGTAATCCTGATATCAGTCATCCCTCCCCCCTTCCCACTTCACCTCTCTCATGAGGTATCTGCCCCCCCCCTTTACCCTTCATGAACACAGAGCAGAAGTAGTCAGTGCCTCTGCCTGGCCCCTCCCCTTCTTCACCCCCGTCTTTCTTAATCCTCACAATCTGGTCTTTGTTTTTCCTTCTCTTGCCATTGTATCTGAAGAAGTTCTTTTCCCCATCCTTAATTCCATGTGCCAGTCTCAGCTCTCTGGATGCCTTGGCCACCCTGACTAGCCTGGTAACCTCCCTGGACTTCATCATATACTCATCCTTGTCTCCTTGCCCTCCCGATTTCTTGAATCTCTGGAATGCTTTTCTCTTGGCCCTCACCCCTTCCATGACTTCCTGAGTCAGCCAACATGGCTTCTTTGCCCTACCCTTCTTGCTCCGTGTCCTGGTACACGTCTCAGCAGCCTCTGCTGGTCCCTTTTTAATAATATCCAATTTTTGGCTAGCATCCATGCCTATTTAAATTCCCACCAGATGCTGAACCAAAATTTCCCCCATCCTTTTAAAGTCCGCCCCTTAAAATGTATCACCCTGGTACCCGTACCTCCTGTTTCTCTGCCCATACTGAGTGTGAACCACACCGAGTGATGGTCACTCCCAGCCAGGGGGTCCTCCACTCCCAGATCCTTTACAGCTTCTCTGTTTGTTAGTACCAGGTCCAGAGTCCTTCCCACCTTAGTCAGCTTGCGGACCAGTTGCACCAGGAAGCTGTCCTGAAATGCCTCTAGTAATACCTGCTCCTTTGCACTCGTGGTGGTTGGGGTGTTCCAGTCCACCCCAGGAAGGTTGAAGTCCCCCAGCAGTACTGTATTTCCCTTCCTACATACTCTTCTGATCTGCTCAGCCAACTCTCTATCCAGGTCATCCCCCTGAGCTAGTGGTCTGTACACCACCCCACCCTCAGTGTCCTTCTTTTGGAGTCCTCAAACTGCATCCATAGGGTCTCTGTCTTGCCCTCCTTCCCCTCCTCCCTCATACACCTTATCCATTCCCTCACATAGATTGTCACGCCCTCCCCTTCCCCTTAGCCTTGTCCTTCCTGAATATCCTGTACCCTGGGATCATCACATCCCAGTCCTGGTTCTGGGTGGCCCATGTTTCCATGGTGGCCACTATGTCCACCCTCCCCACTGCCAAGAGAGCCTGTAGCTTGGCTGATTTGTTATGTAAGCTTTTCGCATTCAGTGAGACTGCATTCCAACCTGTGTCTCCCGCCCCCGGTCTTCCTCCTCCTAACCCCTCCATGCACCCCTACCCCAAATTCCTCCCCAATAGCTTGGAGGATAAGAATGCTCAGCTCCCCTCTCCGGGATCCCCACCTACCAG
Organism: Neoceratodus forsteri; assembly: GCA_016271365.2. Lineage (NCBI taxonomy): Eukaryota > Metazoa > Chordata > Ceratodontiformes > Ceratodontidae > Neoceratodus > Neoceratodus forsteri. The sequence goes on from CM028136.1 coordinate 306,657,585, forward strand.
CTGTTCTCACGCCACCCCCCACCTAGTTTAAATCCACCCTTGATGTTATGTACCCCTCAAACCTCTGCTTTTATACCCTCTTTCCTTCTCTACTCAAGTGCAGCCTATCCCCTGCATATAGATCCCTATTGTCTCAGGTTCTGCCCCAGTCCCCACTATCCTGTACCCATTGGACCAACACCATTCCCCCAGCCAACGATGTCATAACCTGAACTCACAGTCTAGTCCTCCCTGGTAACAAGTTTATAGGACTTATTTCTCCAAAGTTTAAAGAACATGTGCAGTGATTTTCACAAGTAAAACAGGCAGCACCATTCAATAAACATTGCTATAAAAACACTTCTATGTGATAACGGTGACCACATAATAGCGATCGCTGTTTGGGCGAGTCTACATTGCCGAAAATTAATTTTGGCGATGTGAACTGATTACCACCTAAAAGGGTGACGGACACTTGCATTTTTTCATTTAATGCGGGGGCTGTGTCCCACGCCCCCTAAAGATTCTTAACTCTGGGGGTGCATGTCGGGGTGCAAAAGACAAAAAGCATTTCCCAGAACCCGGCACCCTCCCAGCCTTAGCCTACCACCAACCCACAATGCCACACGGCCAGCTCGGCAGCCCACTGCTGCACTACACCCCACAAACCCTCCCTCCCCTTCTGCCCATCGCATGGTGTGGTCCCTCCCCACATGCCCATGCACGTGTATACATAGTGACAGGATGTCACTATAGTTACTGACCCCCTATCCTGTTGTCCTCCCTGCCAGTAGCCCTTTGTAAAAGCGCTGTGATTGAGTCGCCCTTTTTGAAAGTGCTCAGTCAAGGTCGCTGAATACAAGGGATACCATAAAAACTGTGTGTGTTTCAGGTTTAGTAACAAAGTTGCCAAATTCGTATTTTGTGTGTGTCTTTTTGGTATGGTCCATTTTTCCAGGGTTGCTGGATGCTAAGCCAACATGCCTCCAGGCTGCTAATGTCATTTGGGGTGCTACTCTACTGTGCCTGTTAGGAAGTTGTATTGCTACTAGAATTGTAATGTTGGTTATTTTATTGCTGTTTGTCAGTGTCTGCTTTACAATACATTTTAATAGGGGCCTTAACTGTGTTGGCAAGGCAAGGCAAGGCAAAACACATTTTATTTATTTGGTACCCAATTCCTGAGGCTCTGAGCGCCTTACAACAACAGGTAGGGTAGGTACAGCATGGCATACAATAAAACTCATATAAATGCATAACTAGATCTCAGCATGACTAAAACAATAAAATACAATTAGAACAGGTTAGTCACCCTCATCAGGGAAGGAAATACGAAAAAGATGGGTCTTTAGCCCCTTTTTAAACAGCTCAACAATTGGGGCCTCCCTAATAATAGCTGGTAAACTGTTCCACAGTGTCAGCCTGAACAAAAGCTAATAATAGTAATAGCCTGGTGACACTAAATGCATAGTCACCCGATGTTTTTAACCTGATTCTGGGAACATCAAGGAGGCCCCAAGTCGCAGAATGGAGGGAATGGGCCGAGGAGACGGATGTTAAGAGATCAACCAGATAGCCAGGGCACAGTCTGTATAGGGTCTTATAGGTGAGCAAGCCACCTTGAAGAGGATACTCTACCTGACAGGCAGCCAGTACAGAGTCTGCAGGACTGAGGTCACATGACTGGACCTTGACAGACCTGTCAGCAACCTAGCCGCTGCGTTCTGCACCAGGTTCAGTCAGTGGAAGGTCCCTCCAGTGACCCTGAAATAAAGAGCATTGCAGTAATCCAGCCTCGAAGTCACAGAGGCATGCACCAGTGGTGGCAGGTCCTCGGGTGGAACTAGAGCCTTAATCCTGGCAAGGTTCCTCAAGTGGTAGAAACCACTGTTGACCACAGATGACACCTGGGCTTCAATTGTCAATCTGTTATCCAGAACAATGCCAGAATCCCGCACCCTAAGGGAGGCCATCAATGGGGTGGCTCCCAGAAATAATCCTGTACCCACTCTAGAAGCACTTCCATCATGCCTGTGACCCAGCTCAATCACCAGTACCTCCATCTTGTCTGGGTTCAGTCACAACCAGCTGGAGGACATCCAATCATTGATGTCGGCCAGGCAGTTGATAATCACATCCATGGCACTGTGTATTCCCAAGGCAAAAGACAAATACAGCTGGGTATCATCTGCATAGCAATGAAACCCCTCACTGTATTGTCTAATGAGCTCTCCCAGGGGCAGCATGTATACTGCAAATAACATCGGCGACAAGATCGAAACCTGAGGTACTCCATATGACAGGGGCCTCGGGGATGAGGAGAAATTCCCCATCACCACCCGCTGCTTCCTGCCAGAGAGATAGGACTCAAACCAGTTGATGACAATGCCAGCGAGTCCACAGTACTCCCAAAGGCAATCAAGAAGCATGACATGATCCACAGTATCAAAGGTTGAAGAGAGAGACTGAGGAGAACAAGAATTGACCTGTCTCCTCTAACTCTAGCCCTGAAGAGATCATTGTACACCCTGACTAATGCCGTTTCAGTGCTGTGCCTAGCCCTGAAACCTGACTGGAATGGCTCATAGATGTCAAAGGACAATAGGTGTTCTTTGAGTTGTTGTGCCACTAATTTTTGTCAACCTTGCTCAAAAATGGCTGGTTGGAGATTGGACGGTAATTCGCCAGGACATCCGGGTCGAGAGATCGCTTTTTCAGGAGGGGTCTCACCAGAGCCTCTTTCAAGGCATCTGGAAAGATTCCCTCTGACATCTAACACCGGGCAATCCCAGCGAACACTGGACCAATGGACTCGACACATCTCATCAAGAAACGAGTCAGGGTTGGGTCCAGTTTGCAGTAAGTGTGCTTTAGATTTGAGATCACCTTAATGACCTTGGCCACCTCCACTGGTTTAAACTCATCCCAGACTGATGGAGTGCCTCTGCTCCTTCCACACCAGTCACTGCGAGACAAAGCTTGTCTCACTGATGGAACCCCCGCCTGGATGGAGGACACCCTGTCAGAGGCAAACACAGCAAACTCCTCACACAGTGTTATTAAAAAAGCTTTTTTTGGCTGTAGATAGACAGACAGGATGTAACAAGCTGTCCACAGCTTGAAATAGCTGAGATGGTCTGCTTTTCCCTGCGGCAATCTCCCTGGACAGAAATTTTGCCTTCTTATGGTTGATTGCCCCTTGGTATTCATTATAATGAGCATGCAAGGCCAGTTTGTCCCCCTCCGAGCTGGTCTTCCACCTGCAATGCTCCAACTTTCGACTCTTGATCTTCATCTCCTTGAGATCTCCATCAAACCAGGGGGATCTTAAGTGAGAGAATCTGAGTCACATATGGACTGGTGTGATGGTGTCAAGCGCCTCAGAGATACCCTATCATAGGCCTCACTCACACCGACTGTACATGCAGTGTCTACACTAGACAGGTCAGCCGCCACCAGGAGTCCCTCTGGGGACAATCCCCTTAAAGGGCACTAGCTGACTGTCTCAGCAGGGGAGTGACTTCCAGGGGGGTGCCCCGAACAAGAACTTCACAGTGCAATGATCAAATGAAATGACCTTATCAGTCCTGAGGTCAATGGCCTCAAGCCCCAGCGAGAAGACTAGGTCGAGCATGTGGCTGCGGTGATGGGTCACAAAAGTAACAACCAGTGTCAGGCTCAGTGATGACATTAACTGGAGGAGGTCATAACCAAATTGCAAGGATTCGTCGTCAACCCAGGCATTGAAGTCCCCCAGAATTAAACATCTGGGGGACTCCAACACCTTGCCGACAATGAAATCCACGCCCTCCTGCAGAAAATCTCCCGACCCCAGAAGATAGTAAATGAGGAGAATCCTGCAATCCGCACCTGGACTCCCACGCACTGCCACACACTCAAAAAACCTGGCTTATCCCACTGGGTGCACCATAAAGCCCAAGTCAGATCTAAAACAGATGGCCACACCCCCACCATGCATTCCATTCTCGGGCAGTGCACTATGGAGAACCCAGAGGGGACAGCTGCCTCCTATACTGGTCCGGCGTCGACACTCAACCACGTCTCCATAATGCAAGCCAGGTCAACCGAGGAAATCAAGTCCGCCATAATCACAGTCTTGTTTCTCATTGACCTGGCACTGAATAGCACTGCCCAAATGGGATTGGTAGGTGCTGCTGGCCCCTCAGCTACCTGTCCACTCGGTCTGGTGGGAACCCTGGGGATGGAGACCAAACATGCCTGGCCTCTTTCTAGGCTCCACCTAATCCCAGGGTGTCTCCTACACCCAATCACCTCGATTCCACTAACCTCTGCTGTGCCCGCTGCACCCTGCCAGCACCTACCTGCATGAGCCCTTGTAATACCAACTTCCCTGCATCACCATGCTGCAGTAGGTGATACTGGGTGGTCAGAAAAGGCATGCAAGTCATACAGCTGGACAGTAGTGCACACTAGCCATGAGGGGCCAAGGATCCGGCACATTCTGGAGCAGAGTAAGCTCTGTACCCTACTTTTTAAAACACCTTAATTATCCTTGGCCTGGCAGGAAAATTAAGACAAACATTCAACCCATTCACCTTAATACAAAACAAAACTATCCACACATACACCCACATACACCCCAACCCAAAAACAACCCCCCACCACCAAAACCACCCCACAATACCCTGTGAAGTTAAAACAAAACCCTCCAGGCCACCTCCCACCCTAATAAAATTCCCGGCCAACAATATTTGTTATTTCATGAGATGATCTGAGTGCTATAAAATAGATATATGACACCCCTTTACAGGGCACAGTCCAAAGTTTATTGATAACAATGTAAATTGAAGTTCATCGCTACTTGTCTAAGGCAGAAAACTCCTGGAGAATCAGCCCCTGCAGCTCACTCTCACCGGGCTGCAAAACACTACAGATGGGAACTAATAACTCACTCCCAAGATGTTGTCCAGAATAACTGCCAGCTGAAGAATAGAAAACAAAGGAATTCTATTGGGAGAGCCAGGCCTTCAATTTAGATCAAACCCAACAAACTCTCACTAGAGCTGGGGCTTAAACTGTCACAAAAAACAGATTTGAGAAAATGGGAATGAACTCACCAGGCCAGTGTTCGAACACACCCCTCAGCGCTTCTCTCACCAGTGCTGAAAACAGTCCGAGAAACAGATGTCCAAACAAAGAGCACCTCACCCAAGATCAGTGACATCAAAGGAGCCCCAACAAAGAATCAAGCCACTGTGTTCTTTGACCAGCACCGCACACCAGCGGATGTCTGGAGGCTGCCTGAACAACTGCCCAGAGTTCTGAACTAGGACGGAGCCCGCTCCACAACTCCATGGTTCCTGCTGCAGCAGCAGCCGGACACAGTCCCAAAACCACCAACAGTCCTCTGAACTAAAAGCCAGAGAAGTCCTAGAATGCCCCTAGACAGAGTCAACCTCCAGATGAACTCCAGATAGACTCCTGGCAGCATAGCAGTTGATGACCTAGTAGGCACATTTACACAGTTGCACAAGTCCCGGCTGAAACCTCAGCCGCTCACTCAGTTCCTCCAATCTCTTCGCCCTCCTGAACACTCATTTACCCAAAAGTAGCACTCATATCCTGGCTAAAAACAAAAAAGCTGGCTCCACACCTATCTCACTTACCCATCCCTACCTACCAACTAATGTTACGACTAGGGATGGAAGTGTTAGCCCTGGCAAAATGATCATTTTAGTGTGGAGTAAAAAAACAGATGAACCTGAATGTAAGTCAAGAAACAGCCTGCCAGGGAGCAAACACCGGGTGGGCTAATGCAACTCAAAACACACATAGTTTTAATAGCAATGTTTATTGAATGGTGCTGCTTGTTTTACTTGTGAAAACCACTGCACATGATCTTTAAACTCTGGAGAAACAGGTCCTATAAGCTTGGTGATGGGGAAGACTAGACTGTGAGTTCAGGTTATGACATGATCACCAGCTTTTCACTGAAACTGGCTTATTTTTCAACAGGCAGTGAATTTAGTTTGTAAAATTACTTGTAACTTTAAAACAAAGTAACGTAGAGATCTCATTTTTGGCATGAGGCTGATTGGGGCTATGCCGATCCAAATTCAGAATTTATTGATGCCAGAAATTTGGACTGGAGTCCCTTTTTTAAACCTTGGTTTCCTGGTTCCCAAGTCTGTACTCAAATTACTAGATCCCACTGCTTCAACTGCACTCTAACTATTGCAAGAGAATCAAATCATTGACCTCTCACATCTAAATCGCATTTCTGTTGCAATTCTAGGACTCTATTTCAGTCAGTGACTCACAGACATTTAGATGTCGCTGCACAACACTTATGGTATACAAAAGGGGGCAAAACAGAACATTAAGTGGGGAGTGTAGATCCTGGGAGAAGTAGCTTGTAGGCCTGATAGGGATCATTCTCCCTGCTGTAGTATAGAGTATAAATCAGGTAAAAAGTTATGAATTCTGGTAATGTCCTTGACTCCTTGTACATTGCGAAGGGTCATTTTAGAGAAAAAAAGCAAGGTCTTAAAATATGGCTGCTTGGAATGAAAATGATGCGCAGGCCAGGGTTCCTTTAGAAAATTAAAATCCTTACCTCTTTCACATATGGCAAATTTTGTGTGTAGCATGTAGTCATTAATATTATGAAGTCTGATAAGCTTAATAAAACTTTATAAAAATTTAAATTCAGGAACACTTCATAGGGACAAGAGTCAGTACAGTGGCAATCAAAGATAAGTAATGATATCTAGACCCATTACAGCAGAATCGCATTCATTTCAGTGGGATTCCACAGAGATACACTATATCTAGACATTATTTATCGCTGGCTGCCACTGTAGCTGATACACTGCACTTCAGAAACAGTAATGAGAAAACTAAATTAGTCTAATATTTTGAGCCCACTTATTCATATCTTTTATTGGGAAATAGGGCAGTTTGCATGAGCAAATAACCCATGTATAACCCCGCAGCTGTAATGGCAGATTGTGTATGTGTGTGTGTGTGTGTGTGATGATTCACACTGTCAAACTAACCTGCCTGTGCACATGCATGCAACATTTATAAGTCAGGGGGCCACATTAGAGCATATACTCTGATTATCCTGTCCTTTTAGGTTTTCTATTCAAACTCTTCTTTCATATCTGTGGAATATCGAAAAAGAAACATACTCCACATTACATAGTATTACTGGTATGCTCTACGATGCCAGTTCGACAACTAAGTTGTCGACCACCATCACAACGATGAATTTATGTCGAACGCAACTTGTGGTCGACATAAATCTGACTGGAGATCCTTGGCTGTGTTTTCATTGGGGGGCTTTGCCCCTGAACCTCCATGCGGGGCTCTGCCACCCCCCACCCCAGGATTTTAACCCGAGTCAGAGTTGGATCGAGGAGGGGTGCAGGACTGGAGACAGAGTGCCAGGGTCTCAGGCGGACTATTACAGTGAAAATGTTGTTGTTGTTGGCATCGACGTTTTCGCTGTAATAGTGTCACTGTACAGGGGGCATACTTGTAAAACTGATCTTTACAATAAATAAAATAAATAAATAAATACCTTAATGGTGTACTGTCACTTTAATGGACTTCACTGTTTAGATGGCACACCAGAAGTGGGCAGACACAACTCCTCTGAAGAAGTCTCCTGGTGAAACCGATTAGGGGATCTTTCCCTCTTGTACTGCTGCTGCAGTTTTTTTTTAAAGCTTGAGCCTTGTACCAGCCCGGTGGCACTGAGGGTTGAGGCGCTGGATGCCATACCTCGTACCATGCCGGTGACCCAGGTTCGGGAATGAGCCCAGGTCATCGGGGGTTGGCAGGGGTCCTGGGGTGGGCTGGGGAAGCACATCACACTGTGGCGGCCCCTGGGGACACCCGGGGGTAATGCAGACGTGGGTGCTAGCAGAGGGGGAGCATGGTGGATGTCTGTATGTAAGTGCATGGACGTCATTGCACACCCGCGCTCCATCGGGGGACCTTACTGGAGAAAAATGGCTGGGCGTGACTGTGCAGCTTGATAGCTGCACCCTGCCTCACCGGGAGGACTCTTGTGGAATTGCACTGGGGGGTGGGGTCCGGGGACGGTCCGACTGAATGGGGTACGGGGAGGCCCTGCGGTGGACTGGCGACAGCCATGCTGGATCCCCCATCATGTGAGTGAGCCTGGTGCTCTCCCGGCTGGCGACTGGATGCCCCTGCCGGTAAAGTTGCTGCAGCAAGGTGGAAAAATAGTGACATGATAAAAAAAAGCTTGAGCTTTAGTCTGTGAGTACTACTGAATTTTGTAATAAACAGCTTTTGTAGTTATTCTGGTGCCCAGCCTTCTCTGTTCCTTATAAATATTATTTTTATTTATTTTAGTCTTTGGTAACCAGGTAAGGCCCACTAGGCACAAGTACCTATTTTCAGGGGTGACTTGGGAGCACTGGGTGGTGAAGTGACTTGCTCAGAGTCACACAGTTTGCAAGTGTAGGTTGTGAGAATCAAACCAAGGTCTAGTCTGCTGGCTGTACCAAGCTCATTACCCTAACCTCTAGGCTATACTGCCAGCCCAAGTCTGATGAAGTCTGATAAGCTTAATAAAACTTTACAAAAATTTAAATTCAGGAACACTTCATGGGAATAAGAGTCAGTAAAGTGGCAGTCAAAGCTAAGTAGTGACATCTAGACCTATCACAGCAGAATCCCATTCATTTTAGTGGGTTTCCACAGAGTTATACTATATCTAGACATCAATATATATCTCTGGCTGCCACTGTAGCTGATACACTGCACTTAAGAAACAGTACTGAGAAAACTAAATTATTCTAACATTTGGGGCCCACATTTTCAGATCTTGTATTGGGAAATAGAGCAGTTTGCATGACAAAATGACCCATTTATAATCCCCCAGCTGTAATGGCAGTGTGTGTGTGTGTGTGTGTGTGTGTGTGTGTGTGTGTGTGTGTGTGTATGTGTGTGTGATGATTCACACTTTCAAAAAGATCTGCCTGTGCACATGCATGCAACATTTATAAGTCAGGGGGCCACATTGGAGCATATACTCTGATTATCCTGTCCTTTTAGGTTTTCTCTTCAAACTCTTCTTTCATATCTGTGGAATATGGAAAAAGAAACCTGCTCCACACTAAAGTCATAGTGGTGCAACTGCAACCTACAAAAGTCACAGAGCAAAGAAGAAAAGGAGCCCCACCTCCAACAGCTAGTATCATAGAATATAGATGCAATTGCACAGGCGTTGCTGTTCTTTCTCAGTTGTGCGATTTTATAACAAGTTGAATACACAGTAGCATGTTCATTTAACATGCAACTTGCAACACGTGGAAAGACATATCTGCTGGAAGACTATTGCAGGAAAATGGTATCTCTAAAAAAATGCGGAATGAACTGGCAACCTGCATGTGCAGGAGACTATGTGAGTAAGACTAATTTTTTAATAGTTATGACCTATTAAAAACACAGAATCGTAGAATCTGATGGCAGATAAAGACCACTTGGCCCCACTAGTCTGCCCATTTTCTTCCCTACATACAATATCACAGCAGACCCTAACTAGTCTCCTGCTCTTTCTCCCGCTTCTCTCCCCCCTTCCTTTCCATTAAGATACCCTTATGCCTACTCCATGCATATTTGAACCCCGCCGCTGTCTTTGCCTCCACCCCTACCAGTGAAAGGCTGTTCCAGGCATCCACCACTCTTTCTCGGAGGAAGTACTTTCTCACATCTGTCCTGACTGTACCCCCACCAGCCTCATAGCATGTTCCCTTGTTCTTGAGTGCCTTTTTCTCTGAAAACTACTTCCCTGCTGAACCTTATAGTATTTACCCCCATGTATTTAAAAGTCTGCATTATATCCCCCCCCTCCCAAAATCCTTTCTTCCAGGGTGTACATATTGTGGTCCTTTAGTCTCTCATCATAGGGCTTTTGGTGCTACCCTGCACCATTTTAGTTGCCCTCCTCTGGACTGCCTTAACTCTGCATATGTCCTTCTGGAGCTGTGGTCTCCAGAACTGGACACAATACTGTAGGTGGGGCCTTACCACCAGTGATCTATTAAGGGGCTACACCACCTCCCTCTTTCTGCTGGTGATACATCTCCCTATGCACCCCAGCATCCCACTAACCTTCCTGATTGCAGTGTCACATTGTCTGGCCATCTTTAGGTCATCTGATATACCTACCCCCAGGTCTCATTTCTGCTTGGTAGTTGTCAATAGTACTCCACACATTTTGTACTCTGTCACTGGTTTTCTGTGTCTCAAGTGCATTATTTCACTCTTTTTCACATTGAACCCCAGCTGCCTTATCCTTGACCACTCTTTGAGTTTTCTCAGGTCTCTGTTCATCCTTTCCACCCCCTTGGAGTGTCCACCCTGTTGCAGATTTTGGCATCATCTATAAAGAGGCAGATCTTCCCTTCTAGCTCCCCTGCAATGTCACTTATAAAGACATTAAAGAAGACCATCCCAGCGCTGATCCCTGAGGCACTCCACTGGTTACTCTCCTTTCCTTGGCGTGAACTGCATTTACCACCACCCTCTGTCACTTATCCCCTAATCAGTTTCTTAGCCAGTTTACCATATTTGGCCCCACTCATAAGCTGCCCAGCTTGCTTACTGGTCTTCTATGTGAAACAGCATCAAAAACCTTACTGAAATCTAGGTAGGCCACATGCACCTCTCCATTCTGATCTAATTCCTTGGTCACTCAGTTAAAAAAATAAATCAGATTTGTTTGACATGACCTCCCCCTCCCCCCCATGAATCCATGCTGCCTTGGGTCTTGTAGCCCATTGGATTCAAGATATTCCACAATTCTTTCCCTCAGCAGTGTTTTCATTAACTTTTCCACCACCAATGTCAGGCTGACTGCCGATAATTGCCAGCCTCCTCCCTGCTACCACTTTTGTGAAGTGGGATACATCTGCCCTCCTTCTGTCCTCAAGAACCACACCTGTTTCCACTGAGCTGTTAAATAGGACTGTCAGAGGTGTAGCCAGTACCTCCCTGAGCTCTCTCAATACTCTTGAATGCACTCCATCTGGTCTGATTGCTCTGTCCACTTTCAGATTAGCAGTCCCTTCAAGACTCTGACCTCTGAAAAAGGACTAGTATCCACCCCTCTCCCACCACATCTTCTGTTACTTATTTATGGTTCCTCCCCTTCTCCTTCCTCTGTGAACACTGAGCAGAAGCAATTGTTCTGGATGTCTGCGTTTTCTTTGTTCCCCTCTATGCAGCCCCCCCACTTGTTAACCTTCTAATCCATCCCCCGGTATTCCGCTTTTCCTCTTTTCACTTACTGTATAAACCTAAAAAACGTCTTGTCCCCTTTTGTTGTTGGGCACACACCAAAACTGAGTTTCAGAAAAATAAACTGTGATTTTTTATTTAAACATTCATAAGGTACAGCATGTCAGAAAACAGTGCTGACAGCATCTATGTAGTAGCCCAAAATCCTGGGTCTTCATCAGGGGGTGGAGTCAGTCAGTACCTACTACAATTTTATACCCCTCTCAATTAGGTTTCATCATAATTATTCTGCACTCAGGTAGTTTACATTATTATATAATTGAAATTAAGGTACAAAAGGGAACATTTAAAACCACAGGTTCAATTATATTGCATTGATTCCAAATTCACATATTCATTTAAAACAAAAACACAAAACAGCAATAATCATGAACACTACATTAGATACCAGAAAACTATTATCTGGTATCCATCCATACCCCCCTTCCCCAGAAAGAAAACACAGACACAATTCTTGAAGGAAATGGCTGCAGCCATGAGTTTATTGATTAACAATCCAGATTGAGAGTTATGTGTGCACCCGGGAGGGTCAACTGCCCATGGTCGTAATGGTCAAGGCTGCTCTGCCACCCCGTCAGGCACCGTTAGCCTTGTAGTATAGTTGTACCTGCAGGAGGTGGATCATGACCCCTCCCCCGGGTCTGGGTACCCGGTTTCCACCTCCACGCTGACCGGGAGGGGGGTCATGAGCCCTTAAGAAGAATTCGGCTCATCACCTTCCCTTAACCACCATCCCATGTCATAGAGATCCTCCCGAGATGCCAACCATGACTGTGATGACTTGACATTCACCTTTACCATGACTATTTAGTCTTGCCTATTTGGTTTCTCCTGCTTCTGACTCAGTTTAGCACACTTTTGGAGGAGGTAAAAACCCAGGAAAAACCCTGTTGCAGAGAAAACCAGGAAAAGCCACTCCCCAACCCCTAGTGCAGTCAGCCATGATGGACCAAAAGAGGGGCCGTAACTGCCTGGCCCCACTACTCTACTTTTATGAGAGCAGGTGGGTGGGTGATCCTTGAAGAGTGAAAGGAACAAGAGCAGGGACTGCTGGCTACAGTCCAAGAAATTCCTCTTTCTCCCCCCCCCGACAGGATGTGACCCCCCCTCCCAAGTGGGAGGCTTTGGTAGTCCTCTGTCCAGTCCCTGGACCCTCCCTAGCCCCCTGGGGACCACCTCTGTCTCCCCCTTCCCACCTCCTTCCCAGGTCCAGAGGAGGATGGTCTCAGACAAAATACTTCTGCTGCCATCTGTTGCAGCGTCTGTATTCAAGACATTTTTAGCTGGAGGCATGTTATAATTTAAATAGTATTCTTTCCTTAATTTAAGCTTAAACCAAAGTTAATACCAATCTTCACTTTATTTAAGTCATTTATGATGAAAAGAGAACCCCCTTTCACATAAATACTCACATTGTTTTATATGGTGGAGGTCAATTTTATTGCAAAAGGTCAAAGACACCCAAAGTGTGAAAGCCTGATTACCCACACACCAGAAATAGAAAACACATTTTGTTTAATGTAATGTGAAATCCTTCTTGATTAAAGAAATATAAACTGATGTCTAATTTTTATTATTTTGGTTTTTAATACACTTAAGGCTTCACTTTATTTTTATGTACCAAGTATAATCTTTGCCTCTAAATCATATAATATCAACAATCAGTTCATTTAGTTTATTTATGATGATAAAACACCCGTCATATACTCTTACAATCTTATGTAGTCAGAGGTCAAATTTGTTGTAAAAGGTCAAAGACACCCAAAGTGCCAAAGACTGATTCCCCACGCTCCAGAAATAAAAAAAAAAATGTTTTATGTTATATACAATCCTTCTTGATTAAAAAAATATAAACTGATGCCTATTTTTATTATTTTTGTTTTTAATACACTTAAGACTTCACGTTATTTTTATGTACCAAACATAGTCTTTGCCTCTAAATCGTACAGTATCAGCCATCACTTCATTTAGTTCATTTATGATAGTAAAACACCCCCATCATATGCACTTACAATCAAATTTGTTGCAAAAGGTCAAACACAGTCAAAATGCCAAACACTACTTTCAACAAACTAAAAGATATAAGATTATGTGTTCTTTATTCATTTAACCAGGTATAGCACACTAAGCTGAAAGCTTTTTTACAGGAGCAACCTGGGAGCACAAGTGACTTGCTCAGGGTCACACAGTATGCAAGTGGAAGCTGTGGGATTCAAACCCAGGTCTGGTTTGCTGGATATCACCAGATTTGCAGCACAGAGCCTTAGACCACTGCACCATTCTGCCTCCTATGCATGCTATTTATGCATGCCACCTTTTATGTTGGAAAGATAAACTAGTTCCCAGTTTCATATGCAAACCTTAAACTATTCTGGAGTGCACAAGAAGCAGCCATGGCACAAAAAGGGGGGTTCTCCTAACTCCCACAAAATGGAGAAGTTACTGGAGTTCAAATAGCATTTGCTAATTGCTCAAATTTTTATATCAATATGCAGTAAGCACGGCAATGTTTTTAGTCACAGACAGAATTATTTACAAATAAGGTTTTAAGTGTAACTGATAATTGAGACCAACTGGAATAAGGGTTCCTAACTTAGAAATCCATGGGGTTTCACATTGATTTAGGAGGTTCTCTCAATTGCCTCCTCTTGGTAATGGGGGTACAGTATCCAAATCTCTGAAATGCAAGCCATGAGGATTACTATTATGTGCTTCAAAAAAATGAGCTCCTAATGTATTTTCCATTTTTATGTTTGCTTGCACGCATGTGCAAGAAACATAGTGCCATCATCGGAGATTTCGGAGGTGTGTCACCTCCTCCTCCAATTCAGTCAGTGTATTGGCAGGCTGCCCTGGGGTTAATGCATTCTGAGCCGTCTAAGACAAGCTCCAAATGCAGTGGCATACAGTTCAAAGGGGAGCTATGCTTGAGTGAGCACTGATAAGATATCGCCTGCCCGGGCGCGAGCTCCCCCCCACACACACACACACATGCTACGCAGGCGCGCGCCCCCATGCACACACTGAATAGCCGGCGGGGTGCCCAATCCCGTCGGATGTGCTCGTTCCCCAGCCGCCTCCCCCAAAGCCTTTGGAGATGTCACGCTGGGTGCCCACCCAGCGTGGCAAGTAATAATATAACGGCAGGGTGCCCAATCCCCGTCAGCTCCACCGTCCTAACCCCCGAGAACTAAGTGCCACGCTGGGAGCCCACCCCAGTGTGGCAATCCATACGCACAACGGGCTGCCTAATCCCCGCTGGCTGAATCGCCCCCAATCGTCCTTGTGCCACTCTGGGAGCCCACCCCAGCGTGGCAAATATCCTCATCGTTCTTTTTTTTTACCTGTGAAGAAAAACGGGTCCCACGGCGCTGGCCTCCCAGCCCCCCTACAACCCAAGACCCACCCACTGTGCACCCAGCCCTCCCACACCTCCCCACACCCCTCACCCCATACTTACCTCCGACTCCGGGCGCGACGATCTATGATAGATCGGAACACGTCGGCACTCTTCAAAGCCGACCGCGAACTGAGGAAATGCGGTAAGCTGTATAATGGGCTAGATAGGGGGTTTCAACTTTGTTGCATATCTCAGGCATTTTTGGGAATTTTGCACCAAATTTCAACATGGGCTTTTGGGACCCTTCTCATGAATGATGTCACTGTCATGGCGTTATTCGGCCCGAAGGGTGATTTCGCAGTCACTGCATGAAATCACCCTTCGGGCCTGAATAACATCACAGACAGTGACATCATTCATGAGAGGGGTCCCAAAACCCCATGTTGAAAATTTCAGCCAAATTCAAAAAAATGACTGTTTTACAGCGTGCAGCAGTTCCTAAACAGGCTTGTAGTTCGCAATTTTCAATATTTTCACTCCAAATTTTCAACATTGTCATTTTACCACACCTTCTTATGAGTAGTACAGCTGTCATTTTCACATCTGACCCAAATGTGTTTCGCCCATGTAGCGCACAATGGCGCAGTCAGTGTGCGAAATCAAGTACGGACAAATTAAGAAAATCACAGTGACACTGTTCATGTCGCGATGGTCTTAAAATGGCTATGTTGAAAATTTGGTGAAAAAATTCCAAAACATGACTGTTTTACGAGCGTGCGTTGTACAGTTCCTATGCACGCTCGTAAGTTCGCAAATTTTCAATATTTTCACTCCAGATTTTCAACATTGCCATTTTACCACACCTTCTTATGAGTAGTACAGCTGTCATTTTTCACATCTCACCCAAAACGTGTTTCCGTTCATGTAGCTCACAGTGGCGCAGTCGGTGTGCGAAATCAATGTACGGGACAAATTAAGAAAATCACAGTGACACTGTTCATGAGCAGAGGTCTAAAATGGCTAAGTGTTGAAAATTTGGTGAAAATTCTTAAAAATGACTGTTTTACGCATGTGCGTTGCACAGTTCCTATGCATGCTCGTAAGTTTGCAAATTTAATATTTTCACTCCAGATTTTCAACATTGCCATTTTATTACACTTCCTTATGAACAGTACAGCTGCAGTTTTTCATATGTTGCCCAAAATGTGTTTTCACACATGTAGTGCACAATGGTGCTGTTGGTGTGCGAAAGCAATGTTTAGGACAGATTAAGAAAATCACAGTTACTCTGTTCATGAGCAGAGGTCTTAAAATGGCTATGTTGAAAATTTGGTGACAAAAGTCCATAAAATGACTGTGTTACAAGTGAGCATTGCCCAGTTTCCACGCACGTTAGTTAGTTCATGACTTTGTAATATTTTCAGTCCAGATTTTCACCAGTGCCATTTTTCCACACTTCCTTATGAACAGTACAGCTGTCATTTTTCACAACATGGCTGAAGTGTGTTTCCACACTTCAGCGCAGAGATGCGTGGTCGCTGTGGGAAATCATTGTTCGGCACAGATAAAGAAAATCACAGTGACACTGTTCATGATCCGGAGCACCAAAATGCCTGAGTTGACAATCTGCTGTAAAATCCCAACCCTAATTATATTACGGTGTGTTGCACAGTTTCTATGCACGCACGTGACTTCACCATTTTTTTAATATTTTTACTACAGATTTGCAATATTGCCATTTTTTACACCTCCCCATGAACAGTACAGCTGTCATTTTTTACATCCTGTTCGGAATGTTTTTGCACCTGTGGTGCTAAATGCCATAGTCACTGTGCATAAGTAGCTTTCGGCTACAAACTGATATTCCCCCTGTTCATGAGGTGGGGTCACACAAAAAACATGTTGAAAATTTGGAGTGAAAATACCAATGAATGCCTGAGGTGTTAGGGTTTCCAACCATAACGCCCAACTCTGTAGAGAATGACAGGCATCAGGGTGTGACTTGGGATTCTTGCCTGTGATGCTCATACCATTCCACACCCTGCAGTCAGTGAGAGGCATCAAGGTATGCCTTGGACTCTTCGCCCCAAACTTCACCCCATTCTCCTATATCGCACCCATCTCACCATATTTCCTAATGAAATGGGGTCCGTTACAAGAGCCAAAGACCCCAAGGAACACCCTGACACTTGTCAGTGTCTGCAGGGTGGGGTGTGGTGAAATGCGTGGCCGTTATGCCTGACAACCCAAACGCACACCCCAATGCCTGTCACTCTCTGCAGGGTGGTGGTGGGGTTGGCTTCAGTTCAGTACTTCACTGCCATTCCTATTACGCAGCTCTGTAACTTCTACACTACCACTGCCAATGCCAGCAAGCAAACATTCGGCATTGACAAATGCTTGTTATATAAATTATGGCTTGCACATGTTCTTGAATTCTCATTTTTAGTGGACGAATTGTCCTTCCTACAAAAAGTTTGGTACAATAACACCAGGTTGCATACACAGTGAAGGGGCTATGACAATCCAAATGATGTTTTAATACATAACTATTTCCAGTCACTGGATGTACACACTCTTCTGCAGTGCAGGCATAACAACAAACGTTACAATGTCTGCATTTAAAAAATCCTAGTTTTCTTGAAGTGGATTTTCTATAGTCTGCATTTATATAATGACTGGAAGTAAGCATGTCTCTTAAGTTAGCACCTCTCTGAAAAGAAATTAAAGGAACTTCCCCTATAGCTTTTCCAACGTGCAAATCGCCTGTAACACGGACGATCTATTTCTGATGATTTTGGCTATTACACTTGATCTCGATTTGTAATCTGTTACAGAAAACATTCTGTTTCATGTGTTTTTTTCACTTTTGGTCTAAGCAGCCTGTTTCTATCCAGGTTTCTAACCTTGTCAAGAGCATCAGAAATTACTTTAGCACTGTATCGATGGTCCCTGAATCTTTTGCCCAATATTTGAGCTTCATTTTCAAAATCAGTGTCTAAAGTGCAATTTCTGTGAATTCACAGAAACTGCCCAAAGGGGATGCTCTGTACAAGGGTTCTTGGGTGACAACTTTTAAACCTTAAAAGTGTGTTACCTGCCACAGGTTTCCTGATATTTTTACTGATGACTTTATTCTTCTGTGCTATTAGCATTATATCTAAATAATCTAGCTGCACTGGAACAGCTTTGTACGTACAGGAAATGTTCAGCTCATTACTATTTAACCACTGCATGAAGTCCTCCATCCTTTCCTGACCCCCACCCCAGACACAAATCATCGATAAAACAATACCATTTAATAAGGTGTCTGAGGTGGGGGTTACCCGGTGCAAGGACCACATGTTTTTCCCACTAGGAAAGAAACAGATTTGCATATGAAAGTGCAAGAGAAGCACCCATTATATTTGATGATAAAAAATCACAGATTATTTTTCTGAAACTCAGCTTTGGTGTGTGCCCAGTTCTTTTTGTTTTTGATCATTTACCTTTTTTGACTGGAGCACCTTTGGGACAATTGATGTGCTGGTCTTTCATTGCTTTTTCATGTTCTATTTTTGTTACTGCCTGGGCTAGTCTGTCCTCAGTTTGCACCTTCGTGCTCCTTACTGCTTTCCCTGTTTTCCTCTGTTTCCGCTGATACACCTCCCTATCCTGCTCCCTCTATGTGTCCTTCCATCTTCTGAATGCAACTCTTTTAGCCTTTATCTTTTCTGCCATCTCATTCGAGATCCATAGCAGTCTCTTTTTCCTCTTGCTCTTGTTCACTTGCTTGACACAGAGGTTTGTTACCCTCACTATGCCTCCTTTAGCTTTGCCCACTGTTCCTCCACCCACTCAGGTCACCCCCCCCCACACCAGGGCATCCCTGAGGCATTCACTCATATTTACAAAATCTGCCTTCCTGAAGTCTGTGACCCTCACCCTTGTTTGGTTTGATTCCACAGCCATCCTTATATTGAAACACACTGTACAGTGATCACTGGTACCCCCCAGGTAGCCGCCCATCTTAACGTCTGCAGTACTGTCTCAGTTAGTGAGTACTTGGTCCAGTATTGCCCCATCATGAGTGGGTTCACTGACTAGTTACCAGAGGAATATCCCCTGTAGGGAGTTTAGGATGTCCCTGCTTCTAGCTAAAGCTGCAGCTGGGAGGCTCAAGACTACTGGCAGACTGAGGTTCCCCACTAGCAGCATCTCCCCCTTTTCTGCCATACTGCTACTGGAGTTCACGAGTACCCTGTCTAACTCCTCCCTCCTCCAATTAATGTTGCAAAAAATTGGAATGTGTCCCCAATCCATCTTCTTTAGAAACATAGAAACATAGAATTTGAAGGCAGATAAGGACCGTTTGGCCCACCTAGTCTGCCCATTTCCCTAACTAACAGATAAGCTGCAGATCCTAGTTAACCAACAACCTACTTCCTCCTACCCCTCACTAGAATTGCCTTATGTCTGGCCCTTTCATTCTTGAATTCCCCCACTGTTTTTGTCTCTATGACCTCCTCAGGAAGGCTGTTCCATGCATCTACAACTCTCTCTGTGAAGAAATACTTCCTCACATTACCTCTGAGCTGTCCTCCCTCTATCTTCAAATTGTGCCCCCTTGTTCTTGCACATCTCTTTTTTTGAAAGATGCTACCCTCTTGGACTTTGTTGATTCCCTTGAGGTATTTGAAAGTTTCTATCATGCCCCCACTCTCCCTCCTTTCCTCAAGGCTGTATAACTTAAGCTCCTTTAGTCTTTCTTCATATGTCTTCTGGTGCAGACCCTGCACCATTTTGGTTGCCCCTCTCTGGACAGCCTCCACCCTGTCTATGTCTTTGTGGAGATGGGGGTCTCCAGAACTGTACATAGTACTCTAGATGTGGTCTTACCAACTGTATATACAGCGGGTCAACAACATCCTGTTTTCTACTGGTGATGCCACTCCCTATGCATCCCAGTATCCCCCCAGCCCTCTTTACTGCCTTCTCACATTGCTGGCCCACCTTTAGGTCATCTGATATGACTACCCCCAGATCCCTTTCCATTTTTGTTGTTGTCAGTATCTCATCCCCCATTGTGTACTCTTGTCCTGGGTTTTTGTTTCCCAGGTGCATTATTTTGCACTTCTTTGCATTGAATCTAAGCTGCCATACATTTGACCATTTCTCCAGCCTTGCCAAGTTCCTTTTCATCCTTTCCACCCCACCTCGCATGTCAACCCTGTGGCAGATCTTTGTGTCATCTGCAAAGAGACATGCCTTCCCCTCCAGTCCCTCTGCAATGTCATTTATAAAGACATTAAAAAGGACTGGCCCCAGTACTGAACCCTGTGGTACCCCACTAGTAACCCTCCTTTCTTCACTGTAGGCTCCGTTTACTATTATCCACTGTGTCCTGTTGTCCAGCCAGTGTTTTAGCCAGGCTACTATCCTGGGACCCACTCCCAGGCTGGCTAATTTGTTTATTAATCTTTTGTGTGGGACTATGTCAAATGCCTTGCTAAAGTCTAGGTAGGCCATGTCCACAGTCCCTCCCTGGTCTACTACTTTGGTCACCCAGTCAAAGAAATCAATTAGATTTGTCTGACATGACCTTCCTGCTGTGAATCCATGCTGCCTTGGGTCCTGTGCCCCACTAGGTACTCAACAATTCTTTCCTTCAGAAGTGATTCCATCATTTTCCCTACCACTGAGGTTAAACTGACAGGTCTGTAGCTTTCTGCCTCTGTCTTGCTCCCACTTTTGTGAAGGGGAATCATATCCACCCATCTCCAATCCTCAGGTACCACACCATCCTCCCATGATTTATTAAAAAGGGTAGTCAGTGGTGTTACTGGTTCTTCCCTTAGTTATTTTAGAAATCTGGGGTGAATCCCATCAGGCCCCATTGCTTTATCCACCTTCAGTTTTATGAGTTCTTTCAGAACCCTTTCTTCTGTGAAAGGACTAATATCAACCCCCCTATCCAGAGTGCTTCTATTGAATGGATTAGGTCTCTCCCCCTGCTTTTCCATTGTGAATACTGAGCAGAAATATTCATTCAGTATCCCTGCTTTTTCACTGTTGCTCTCTACCCAACCACCTTCCTCCCTTCCTCTTTATTCAGCCTCAGTATCCCTGCCTTCATCTTTCTTTGCTCCCTAATGTACCTTTACAAGGTTTTATCCCCCTTCTTAACCGAGTTGGCTATCTTTTCCTCAGTTTGGGCCTTTGCTATTCTGACTGCCTTCCCTGCTTCCTTCTGCTTTAACTGGTACAGTTCTCTGTCCTGTTCCATCTGTGTTTCCTTATACTTCCCGAATGATTTTTTTTCTCCCTTACCTTCCCCTCCACTTCTTTTGAGAACCATAGTGTTTTTTTCTTTCATTTTGATTTATTTATTTGCTTCACACAAAGACTTGTTGCCTCTGTGATGGCAGTTTTGATGTTTCCCCATTGTTGCTCCACCCCACCTTCTTGCCTGCTTGCTAGTGCTTTTCTAAGGCACTCTCCCATTTTGACAAAATCAGCCCTCTTGAAGTCCAGTACCTTCACTTTTATGTGGCTTGACTCTATAGTTAAGTTTATCGTGAACCACACTGGTGGTCGCTTGTTCCCAGATGGCTACCCACTTCAAGATCAGAGATTCTCTCTCTGTCCCCATTTGAGAGTACCAGGTCTAAGATTGCTCTCTCCTGAGTGGGTTCCGAAACTAGCTGTCTGAGGCATGCCCCCTGTAAGGCATCAAGAATGGCCCTGCTCTTGGATGTGGCTGCAGCAAAGGTGCACATGTTAACATCTGGCATATTCAGGTCTCCCATCAGCTATATCTCCCCTTTCTCTGCCATCCCAAGGATGCCTTCTATCATTTCCTTGTCCATTTCCTCCCCTTGAGACGGGGATCTGTATACAATCCCTGTGTGGATTGTGGAGCTATTTCCAGTCTCCAGGGTGAGCCACAGTGCCTCCTCTCCTCCCTGTTTACTCTTTAGTTATGTTACTTTGATCCCTTCCCTTACATAGAGAGCTACTCCTCCTCCTTCTCCTCTTCTTCCCTCCCTGTCCCTCCTGTAGATTGTGCACCCTGGTATGTTGACATCCCAGTCATGGTTCTCTGTGTACCATGTTTCTGTGACTGCCATAATATCCAGGCATCCCTCTTCCATCAAGGCCACCATTTCATGGAGCTTTTTACCTAGACTACAGGCATTGGTACTCATTACCCTCCATTTTTTTCTGGCTTTATTTCTTTTTGCCCCATCCCTGTCCTTACTGCCTTTGTCTTTTTCTCCATTTACACCTGCCCTTATCCCTATCGACTGCTCTATCTTGGTGTTTACCTCACTAACTACCCTGATTTTGAGGGGGGGCTAGAATTTCCCTTCTCCTTTTCAGTGCTCCCCCCCTTGGCTAGTTTAAATGCTTGCCAATAAAGCATTTAAACCTATCACCTAGGATCCTGGTTCCCCTCCAGGATAGATGCAGACCATCGCGCCTGTATAGACCTGCATCCCTCCAAATGGAGTCCCAGCCTCCAATGAAGCCAAATCCCTGAGCTCTGCACCAGTTTTTCAACCAGTCATTGAATCCAGTGGTGTGGAGTACCCTAGCCTCATCCATACCATAGACAGGTAGCACTTCCGAGAAAGTTACTGTGTGTGCTTTCTAATGAAAATAATCCTATTTCCCTCAGTCTTTTCTCATGCATCAGTTGGCTCAATCCACACATCTTCCTGGCTGTGCTGTAATGTCCCAGGACTGGGGCTTATATTAAAAAAAAAATACCCAGTTTGGGGGGTCCTAGACAACATCCCAGCCCCTGGTCCCTAGGTCCCCCTGTGCAATTCAAGGGTTCCTTTTGTCAACAAATAGGGTCAGTTTGTTCAGTTTGGCATGAATCCTGTGCCAGCTGTTTGAATGTTCAGCTCATACTGGACAGTGGGTTGCCCCCCACATTAGCAGGCACTTGGCATCTGGAACATTGCTGGGCTATAAACTGAACCTGCTGCAGTGGGAAGAGGGGTAGTCACACAGCACTCTTAGGTGCTGAATTATCCAGAACCACTTAGGCAGTGAAGTGATCATAGTCGGGGGCTCTTTGAAGTGCTGTTGGGGCCTGAGGAAAGGAAAGGCAGCAGCGGATCTGCTGTAAGAGAAAAGAAGAGACTCACTGGTCACAGCAATCCCTGCTTTCCTTCTCTCATCCCCTTCAGTCGATGGCCATTTTTCCCCTCAGTGCCAGTGGTCCTCTTGAGTAAGGCA
This sequence comes from Neoceratodus forsteri, assembly GCA_016271365.2. Lineage (NCBI taxonomy): Eukaryota > Metazoa > Chordata > Ceratodontiformes > Ceratodontidae > Neoceratodus > Neoceratodus forsteri. The sequence continues at coordinate 306,680,455 of CM028136.1, forward strand.
GAAGCAGCATGGCAATCCAATCTGGTTGGAGTATGGAGCAGTATCAATAGTTGGTGGCTGCAACGTGGGCTCTGTACAGCCCCATTAGTATTTTTGAATTTAAAAATAGCAGTCCCTTGATGGTGGTGGTGGACTGCAGCAGTGAGTAGCCAAGGAGAGGGAGAGCAGAGAAGCAGTACAGGCTGTGGTGGTGAGAGTGAGCAGGCAGAAGCAGTTGGGTGGCATGAAAATGAGGAGTGGCCCACGCTGAAGTGAAAGTGGTGGTCAGCTGTGGCAGTGAGCGAGTGAGCTGGGTCCTTAGAGTGGCGGCAGCATCCAGGTCAGTCAGGCTGCAACAACAGCCATGGCCACCAGTTCCAGTAGTACCAGCCTGGCCCCAACCACATCTCACCAGCCACCAGTTTCCAGTCAGGGCCAGCTAGACCCCATGCAACACACCACCCAGCTCCAACCACACCTACCTACCCTACCACCAATACTACACCCTGGATCAGGGCAGTGAGTCAGCAACAGCACAAGTAGGCAGGTGCTGTCTGCCTATGTTATTTTATTAAATAAAAGCAGCAGAGAACTTTTGGGCAGAACAGCTGTGGGACACAAGATTTGTGTCTCGACAACCTTATTCTATCTGGGTTTAATTTTAGCAACTACAATTAACTTCACAGGTGCAAATATGGGCTCAAAAAGCCTCCTAGCACCTTTCCATCCTTAGTATGATCCTTAATGTGAAGCAGGCACAGACAGCCAAACAGATGGCCAAGACCATGAGGGGGGTGGCCAAGCAGTTCAGGTAACTTCACCGGAAACAGAACCTGATAGGCCTATGGGCCAACAGGCATCCAAGCAGAGAGGGACCACCTCAGTAAAGGGACAGTCCAGCAGCAGAGCTTCGATAGACCCCACAACCGGGGGCAGGACTAGCTTGCCTTTTCTTTATTAGTTTATTAAATGCAGTTTCCCTCCGAAGGCGGTGGATACTTGTGCCTCACAGCTCAATATTGCAACCAGAAGGGTGTAGGAGTATTAATTTATTCTAATGCAAAGCACTGAATATTGCCTTCAAGTTAGCTAAAGACGGACACTTATCATAATACTTGAACTGGCTGCTGTTTTGCCCCATTCTATGTGTCAGTGCCCCATTGAAATGCATGCATGAGACTGCCTATTCATTACAGTAAAACACACAACTGGATTGCCTATTTTAAACTGGCTTTGGGATTTAAAGTAAATGTACTATTGGACTACCTGTTTTAAAGCCTGCCAAATGGATTTTTAAGTAACACCCTTGGTTAACTGCCTGGTAGACTATCTTCAGCACTTGAAGCAGTTACAGCTAACTAATTTTAAATTGACAGTGCTTATGTAATTGCATACCCAAGGGATTGAGCACTTACTGTTTATTGTTTAAACCACAAACTGTTAAGTCCAATTGCCTGATCAAGCAGTTATTGCATTTACCAACAACTGTGCCACATAACTGCATGAGATCAGCCACGTTGCATGCTACAGAGACTGATAAAGGGGTTTAGTTATTGTAAGTGATAGTGTGGCCCATTCTGTACCTGGAAACTATAGAACATTTCTCCTTTGTCACCAAGTCTGCTTAGGAACCACACCAACTCAATAGTCAAGGCTCTTGGACATAAAGTGGGATGAAGTTCTTCCTTCCATAGGCTCCACAGGGATTCATCTCCCTTTCTGGGATCCACAACAGTTCAGAGGTCCAACATTTCCACAGCTGTCACAGAGGTTTGTCGTACTTTCCCAGGGTCTACAGTGACTCAGAGGTTCAGCACTTTTTCAAGTTCTTCAGAGGTGTCTTTATTTCCCATGCTCCACCACAGCTCAGAAATTCAGCATTTCTTCAGTGTCTTCAGTGGCTCAGAGGTCCAGCATTTCTTCAGTTTCTTCAGAAGATTCTTCATTTCCTGGAAGCTCAGCATTTCTTCAAGTTTGCAGTGTTTATTGCCATGTCCCGGGCTCTGCAGCAACTTAGGAGACCAGCATTTCTTCAGGTTCCATGCAAGTAGGTTCTGAGCAAACCCAGAGATTATTTTCATTTTCCTTCTTTCTTCATGTTCCACATGCAACAAGCCAGTCAAAGTTTTAGTAGTTTCTTTGTGAATCCTCATCTAGCTTCATCTGCAATGTGTTGTTAATTCTGAATGTCTTTCTGTTTCCCAAATACAACATTTTTAATTATTTATAGAGTTTTAAGTGCTGATAGTTTTAAGGATTTACAGAGATCTAAGTATTCATAGAGTCTGAAATATTTACATAGTTCCAAGCATGTCTAGAGTATTAAAATGAGTTACAGTATTTATAGTACTACAGACTTGGTTATTGCAGTTATTGCATTGCCTTCCTCCATCCTCCTTATACCTTGTAGGAGAAAACATTGATGTCCTAGTACACATAGGGACTAATGATCTCGCCAGCCGGTCAGTTATGGAGACCAAGGAACACCTGACTAGGCTGGGTGACAAACTATCATCTATTTCATCCGGCATCTCCTTCTCTGAGATCCTGCCAGTCTGGGAGAAGGGAGCAGATGGACGGAAGGTCAGAGAAGGGGAGATAGGGGAGCTAAACACGTGGCTCAAGGACTGGTGCCAGGAAAAAGGACACAGATTTGTAGGGAACTGGCAACAGTTCTGGGAGCGAAAGTTCTTTAAATTTTATGGACTGCATCTGACTAAAGAGGAGTCAGTGCATTGGGGCAGAAGTTTGACGTCTTTGCAGAATATTTAAACTAGCAAATGGGGAGAGGGGTGCAGCACCCCATACGTCGAATGGGAAGAACACCCTCCCCCTCTCAGCTAGTGGTCAAACAGGAATTCAGCGTGTTTGCCATTCATTTGCATCACCAGGTAAGAAAAAGGTTTGTCTCCCCATACGATGCACAGGGTAATGCCACTTCACCCAACAACTAACACACCAAAATCTGGCCAATGGAAAATCATGTACACAATGCTCACAGCCTGGGAAATAAGATCCCAGACCTGCAGGCAATAATGTCAGAGGCTAAACTGGACATAGTAGCAATTAGTGAGACGTGGTTTACCAGTAACCACACTTGGGAGACTTCAGTACCTGGCTATGTATTGTTCAGAAGAGACCGAGGTGCAAAAGGGGGAGAAGTGGCCCTGTATGTTAATGAAAATATCAAAGCTACAGAAATTCAGAATACACATAGGAGCCAGAAGAACTGTGGGTCACCCTGAAACAGGAATGGGCCAGCCATAAGAACTGGGGTTGTCTACAGGCCCCAGACCAGGGGAGGACATAGACACATTACTGTTAGAAGATATACAAAACATGACAGCTAAAGGAGGTTCTGATAATGGGAGACTTCAACATGCCAGATACAGATTGGTCAATACCAGCAGGAACATCTGCCAGAACTAGACTCATAGTGGATTCCTGCAGGGGAGGGCCTCAAACAACTGGTACAGCAACCCACAAGAGACAGGGCTATCCTAGATCTAGTACTGACTAACAAAGAAGGGATCACAGATCTCCAGGTAGAAGGTCACCTGGGGCCAGTGACCATCACATGGTATGGTTCAATTTGGCTACTACATCTAAATCATCCCATTCCAAGGCAAAAATATGGGACTTCAGAGGAGCTGACTTTGATAAGATGGCCAACAGAGTTAAGCTAGCCCTGGCAAAAGAAACACAGGTGAGGAGGTACAGGCAAAGTGGGCAAGCATTAAGGATGCAATACTTGAAGCAACATCCCATTGTGTTAGACAGAAAAGGAAGTGCAAAAGAAGAAGGAAACCACTTTGGTTCTCAAATACAGTAGCAGAAAAGGTCAGAGCCAAAAGGCTGGCCTTCAGGAAATATAAGGGAACACAGCAGGATGAAGATAGGGAGGCATACCAAACTGCCCTAAGGGAAGCAGGCAAGGCAGTAAGGCAGGCAAAGTCCCAAACTGAGGAAACACTAGCACGAACAGTAAAAGAAGGTGACAAGACTTTCTATAGATACATTAGTGAAAGGAGAAAGTCCAGAGGGGGTATTGCTAAGCTTAATGGAGAAAAGGAGCAAGTGAGGAGGAGGACCCTGTAAAGGCATCTATCCTAAATAGATACTTTGCTCAGTATTTACTGAAGAGAAGTTAGGCAGGGCCCACAGCTCAGCATCATGGACACAGGGGAGGGAGGTGAGCACCACTCCTCTCACAAAAGAAAGGGTCCACAAGAGCTTGCTAGCTCAGGGTGGATAAGGCAATGGGACCTGATGGCATACATCCCAGGGTACTGAAGGAGCTAAAGGAGGAACTAGCAGAGCCATTAGCAGAATTGTTTAGTGAGTCTCTGAGCACAGGAGAGGTCCCAGAAGGCTGGAGAAGGGCTCATGTGATCCCACTCCACAAGAGTGGTAGCAGGGAGGAGGCGGAGAACTACAGACCGGTCAGTCTTACCTCAGTAGTGGGCAAGATTATGGAGGCACTCCTTAAGGAAAGGATAGTGCAACACCTGGAATCCATAGGCACAGGATCCAAGACAGCATGGGTTTACAAAAGGAAGGTCCTGTCAAACTAATCTCATAGATTTCTTTGACTGGGTAACAAGAGTGGTGGACCAAGGGGAGCAGTTGATGTCACCTACCTTGACTTCAGCAAAGCTTTTGACACTGTTCCACATAGAAGATTGATAAATAAGCTAGGTAGGCTCGGGTGGGTCAGAAGTTGGTCAACTGGGTGGCAAACTGGTTGACTGGCAGAAAACAGAGAGGTGGTAAATGGTATACAGTCAGAAGAGATGCAAGTCACAAGTGGGTACCTCAGGATCAGTCCTGGGGCCAGTCCTATTCAACATCTTCATTAGTGACCTCGCAGATGGACTACAGGGTAAGGCTTGTCTGTTTGCAGATGACACCAAGATCTGCAACAGAGTAGATGATCCAGATGGGGTGGGTAGAATGGGAAGAGATCTGGATAAACTAGCAGAATGGTCAGAAGAGTGGCAACTGGGATTTAATGCAAAGAAGTGCAAAATAATGCACATAGGGAAGAGAAACCCTGAAGCCACTTATAGGCTGGGAGGGGAGTTGCTAGCAGTCACAAAGGAAGAAAGAGACTTGGGCATCATCATCACTGATGACCTGAAATCATCCAAGCAGACCTCTAAAGCAGTAGGTAAGGCTAGGGGGTGTTAGGTGATTAGTAGGGGTATCACAAGTCGTAAGAGGGAGGTAATAATCCTCTGTACAAGACATTGGTTAGGCCCCATCTGGAGTACTGCGTGCAGTATTGGAGGCCACACCTTCAAAAGGACATTAACAAATTGAGGCAGTCCAGAGAAGGGCAACCAAATGGTGCAGGGACTGCATCAGAAGACATATGAGGACAGATTAACGGAGCTCAATATGTATACCCTTGAGCAAAGGAGGGAGAGAGGTGATATGATCGAGGCATTCAAACACCTTAAGGGCATAAACAAGGTGAAAGAGTCTAACATGTTTAAAATAAGAAAATTAGCAGGACAAGAGGACACAGCATGAGATTAGAGAGAGGCCGATTAAGAGGGAATGTGAGGAAATTCTTTTTCACAGAAAGGGTGGTAGATGCATGGAATGGCTTACCACAAGAAGTGGTGGCTATGAATACAGTGCAGGGCTTAAAACATGCATGGGATAGGTATAAGGGAGCAATACAAATGACTATGAATAGATAGGTCACTGACAAAGGCCAATGGCACATTTATAAGGTAGAAAAAGAAATGGGCAGACTGAATGGGCCTTGCGGTCCTTATCTGCCATCAACTTCTATATTTCTATGTTTCTATTGTCCTACTTAAAGTATCTTTCATTCCATTCTACTGAAGTTAGTCTCCTGCCTCTCTTTGTCGTTAGGTTGACCACTGCATCCTTACCATCAAGAGAACCAGCCTTAACCACAGCAGTTCATTCCATGACCAGGACAACAGTAACAATACCAACACCACCCTCAAGGGTTTCATCCTGCCCCCTGTAGCCCTTCCACTGACTCTCTGTAGCTGCTGTATATATTTTCTCCAGGAAGGAGTCTAGAACAGGCTGCTATAGTCCAGGTGAAGTCTCACCATTGCTCTGTGAAGGTGGGTGAATACTAATTTACTTATAGTTACAAAGTGCCTTTTCATTTATTTATTTTTTATTTATAATTTTTGACATAGAAAGGCACACTGAGACGACAGCTTCTTTCCAGATGTATCTTAGAAAGTGAGTTGCATTGACCTGTTTTATTGATAGGGATAATGCTGGCCATGACACCGGGGAAACTCCCCAACTCTTGGAAGAGGCGGAATTGGCCCGATTCCAAGATGGTGGATCAGGAGGCTGCAGAGAATGATGTACTGCAGCAGGCTGGGGAACAATCCTTCCACCCAGCTGATGTTAGTGAGGAGGATGTAGCTGATATGCACAGGTTAGATAAATCAGAAGAAATGATGGTTATCGAGTTTCCTATGGACACAAAGGAAGGTGGGAGTGATAGATCCAGATTGCATATGGAACAAAACATTGTGGATGCTGAAGCACAACTTGAAAGAGAAATTGCTAAGATGCAAAATTTTATTTCATATGCTGGCTGAAGATGAATACCACTATAATAAATGAAAAACCCTCTGAAACTGTTTATTCACATGCTCATTCCAAGAATCCTCAGCAGAATGTCCCACAAAAGCCATTGAGAGTTCCTCAGGCAGAGGCAGTATGCTGGAGCACAGAAGGAAACAACTGAACGGTCAGGGTCTGACAGTCAGCTTAAGTCAGAATATCAAAGGCTGCTGACATCAGCGGGGAGCAGAATGAAAGCTGCTTTCAGACTTACAGACAGTTGAAAGGAGTGAACAAACCTGGTTACAGAAAAGGCCCTGAGAGCTGCAGATGGATGAAAAACTCAGAAGATAAATGGATTCCAGATCCTGACTGGGATATTGCTCTACAATCCCAACAGGAGTTTACATCCACAGAGCTAAAAACGCAGCTGTAAGGTAAATCTGAGCACTCAGGGATGCCGATACCAGGCACTGCCTCTATGAAACAGGTAACTTTGGTTTATAAGTCTAGTGACAGTACATGTTTCAAAACTGATAATGAGGTATTAAATTGTGGTTCAACTGTTGAAAACTTTCAAAGCTCTGTAAATACTGGGATTTCTGAACAGCAGACATCAGTCGGCTTTACCAAAGGGCTGATGGTGGGAACTACTGACAGTAGTAGCAAACAGGCTGATTTCCCACAAAAGACAGAGGGTCTTGATAATAAAGGTAATACCAAAGAGCAGACAAAAACTGACCAGAAAAATGATAAAGTGGTAGAGTCTCTTGCTCAATCACAGACAACAGCAGAAATACCTAGGGGAGCAGGGGTCTTTCAGCCGGCACTCACAAAAGGACAGGATAGTATCCCTTCTACCTCTTACTCTCATATACCTCCTTTCCAAGGTAAAATAACCAATACAAACTCAAATGGAGACTTCTAAAATCAGACACCCTCAGAGGAAGAAACAAACAAAAGTGACTCTGAGACTACTACCCTGTCCCCCCCAAACAAGGGACCAGATTTGCAGACCTTTTTAACAGAGTTGAGCCTGCGCCTTGAAGAAACGCCATCCAGCTTCAGTATAAAGGTGGAACGGATCCATGACCTGACTGCATATTTGTTAGGAAAACATTATTAAAGGAATCGCTGCAGTTTATGGCTTCTGAAATTTACGCCTTAATTCATATCTCTGAGGCGATAATTTCAACATTAGCCTTCGCATCCCTCAAAGTTTGGAAAGGTTCTGGGTTAAATATAACCATGCTAAGTTTTCACCTCTATGTACACCATTTATTGCTATCCTGCTAAAAGAAAAACATGATTAAAAATATTACTGCCATGTTTTGAAATTAGGGAGTTCATGTGGGAGATATTGTTCACTGGCTACAGTAAAGGTGTGAAGTTTTGAGTTTGCCTGAAGAAATTTGAGCCTTGGAATTTATATGGACTGGAAGGTGATGATTCAAGGTAAAACTTAGGCAAAATGAAGCTGGGATATTTTACCTTCCTAACAGTTTCTTTTTAGGGTGCAACCGAGGGGTTTGTTTCTATTCCGGTCAGCCTAAAACCTGTTATAAGTGTGGTGCCCGAACACATTTGTCTAATGTTTGTGGTAAACCCAGATGTGGATTATTTGGTGAATTTGGTCTCGTAAGTCTTCAGTGTGCCAATCATACCAAGTGTTACTTGTGTGCTAAGCATGGGCATATTTTCCAGAACTGTCCATGGGCTTCCCGTAATAAGACATGTGATGTCAACCCAGATGATCTAATTAAGATGGCACAACAGAAGTGTGCAGACTCTGACACAGTTATTGATGACACACCAACTAAAACATCTATTACTGATCAAAATCAGACACCCTCTACCATAAAGCCACCATCGCCACCATGAGTTATTTAAAATTCTGAAAGATGAATTGTTAAAGTCTGATTAGGGGCTGGAGTTGATAGATAAACCTTATTATTTACGGTGTCATAATAAACAACTGAGGGAGGAAACGGTGAGTCCAGAGTGGAGAAGAAATGGATTTAAGAATAGGGTGGTTAGGTGGTGGAATGGCTTGCCACAGGAGGTGGTTGATGCCGAAAGTGTAAGTATATTTAAAAAAAGGTTAGATAGATTTCTTACAGAAGTTGGTGACTTAGGTCATTGCCACTGAATGGTGGGGGAGGTCGTCTTTATGGGCAAATGCCTTTTGACTTCCTTATTCACTCCACTATGAACTCCAGTATGAGTAAGGAAGTCCATCCTGAATTGACTCTACAGCCTGTTGAGAAGGGCCCAGAAATTGGAGAAATATCCCTATCAGATAGCCATGAGACACAGATTGACCCTGTAATCTTCCCTATAAATTGCAGGTCACAAGCCAAGGGGGGATGGGTGAGAACCCCCAGGCATGCCACCCCCACCAGGTCGGTCAGTTCCTTCTACTCAAAGGCATAGCACCAGACAATCAAAAGCTAATGTACAAAGATGTGAATTTGAAACTGGGAATTAGTTTAAAGCACTTGCCACTTCTAATTGGGGGGAATCTGATGTGGGGGATTTGGATTCAGATGCTTCTTCCTCCCACTCTTGGACTTTTGGGACAGAAGAAAAGCAGAATGAAGGCAAGAAAAAGAAGAAATGATGAGACCAGTTAGGACATTATCTTCACTATCCTGATGGCGCAATTTTCTTTGGCCTCTTTAAACATCTGTAGTATGAGGAATATAAAGAAAAGACAGGCAGTATTTACACTTTTTCATGATCTCTCTTTGGATGTTATGTTTGCACAGATCCAGAAGCAAATGATTTGATAATTTTTAATGGACCAACATAGATGTAACAAAAAGAACAAGGTGCCTTAGCTTTCGGACAAATAAGTCCTTTGTCAGAAGTGTAATGACAGTTATTTAGAAAAAACAGTACATTTAACACCCAGATCATGCAGAAAAAAACAGAAAAAAAACCACTGGTTTAAAATACTCATTTAAAAAAGCATCATTCCAGATTATTTTACTAAAGGTTTAATAATCTTCCTTTTTAAAGCTGGAAATAAGAATTTGATTCAAAATTGGAGACCAATATGTCTACTGAATTCAAATTTTAACATTTGAACACTGATCCTGCAAAAAAAGATTAAGATGGGTGGCCAAGGATTTGATACACCCAATCCAGACATGTTCACTTTCAGACTGGAAGTTACAACATAATCTTTTTGTTATCTGAGAGGTTTATGAATATTGTGAGAGAGCGAGTACCGATTTATTTACTTTCACTGTACTAGTGCAAAGTGTTTGATAAAGTAAATCATACTTTTCTGTTTCAAGTCCTACAGAAATATGGGATTCCACATTCAGTTGTGTCATGGCTTCAGCTATTATATAGTAAACCAGATATAATACCTTTAACAGCAGGACATGAAAGTAAATGTTTAAGGGTATGGACAGGGGTTCGACAGGGATGTCCACTACGCCCTTTATTGTACATTTTTGCAATAGATCCATTTATTAGGAAGGTAATTTCTGATAAAAGAACTGAAGGAATTTAGGGACCTCAGTGGGGTGAGTCAGTGAAAATCATTGCGTATGCTGATGACTTTTGTTGCTTCCTTAAAAATCAGAGTGCATGGAGGGTGCTAGTAGTAATGGAAGCTTATTCAAAAGTATCAGGGCCCAGTTGAATTGGAATAAAAGTAAAGGGTTATATCTGGGACCAGATGACACTCCATTATCAGATGTGGCAAATATAACACTCATTAAAGAGCCTGTTAAGATTTTAGGTGTGAAGTTCAGGGAAGGAGACATGGCCCAACTTAATTGGGAAGAATCCTTACAAATATTTGAACAAAAGGTGACAAGATGGAAGGGCTGGAAGTTTCTAAACAAAAACGAGTGTTGATTATAAAACGACTTCTACTACCTTGCTTATTGTATATCAGCATGGTCTTCCTCTTGCCTCTAAATCTGTAAACAAGAGTGTTTAGTGTTTTTTTTTTCAAATGTTGTGGGGTAGCAGACTAAGACCAATTAAACAAGCATTTACTTATTTACCTGTAAAAAAAAAAGGAGGTGTGAATATGGTAAACCCAGTTGTAGTGTATGGTGGAATGTCATTTTGTATGGAGAGCTATACACCATCAAAAGTTGTTCAGCTGTAGTAGTGATGCAGCTACTAATGTAGAATGACTTTTCATTCTGTGTTAGTAGTGACATCACAATGCAATTGCCCCCACCAGCACTGTTGATGGGTTGCGTGTGCGAGCTGGCCGGCAGGCAGATATTGAAGAAGTGCTGGTCCCTGGCAGCAAACACTGCTCAGTTCTGGGCACCATACACTATAAAGAAAAGTTTATGGGAGCCCGAATACACAACCTCACTATTCTCAATACCTCATGGTTTCCATGATGACAGGGACCTCTCAAGCTTCACTCTCGAGGTCCTCGTCATCATGGAAACCACTTGGTATGAGAATAGCGTGGTTGTGTATAGGCTCCTATACACTATCCTAAATACTGTATATTCGTTCATACTCTGTTTTGGTCAGGTACATTGAAAATTGCCTTACAGGCTGATTCCACACTGCCACAGCAACTGATTCCTAATAATCTGAGAATTTTCTTAGCAAAATGGGAATATCATCCACTAAGATTTTCATGTCAATTGCAATTAAACAGTTATATAAAATCTACTGTACAAAAGCTTTTTAAAAGAAAGGTACTGAAAGAACAGGTATTACAATATTCTAGGAAACAATTATATGAGTTAGTGCTATGGACTGTAGGTCCAGCAGAGTTGGATTTTAAAAACTGCAGACCAGGTAAAAGAGGCTTAGTGATTAAACAGCTCACTAATAGAATACCTAGAAAAATGCGGGATGTTTTATGGCTTTGTTCATATGGGAAACTGAACATGAGAGGGAATAATAAACATAAAGCAGTCGATGACAGATTATGCTCTTACTCAGAATGTAGTGCTGAAATAGAAACAATGGAACATTTTTTATTAGAATGCAAGTATACAGTGAAGTTATGGAAATGTTTATCTCACAGATGGAATCTTCCATGGCTGGAAAGACTCATCTATGAAAATATAGTTTTATTTGACTTTCCTCATTCATTCTGAAGCACAATAATAGTACATTAACTGTGTTCTTAACCTGCCTGAAGTTTGATTTGTGGCAGGGGAGATGCCAGTTGGTACTAAGCAACAACGAATGTCAAATATGGCTATTTGTAAACTGTGAGAGGCTTCCTTTGGGGAAATATATGAGAAGGATCTACAGTTTCATCCAAGATCTACTGTTGTCCTTTAGCGGAAGGGGTTTTCTTTCTTTCAAAAATTTAAATAAAAGCTGCTTTAGTAGGAGGAATAGTTACACTTGTGAAATCTTGAATGTGGTTAAATGAGGAATTACTTGTTATAAATATGTGTTGCACGTTTATTTTTTGATGATTCTGTACATTGTGGTGGGGTTTCAGTTAGGTGTCTAAATGTTTGTATTCACAAGAGAGGTAGCAGGGAGGAGGCAGGTATTCCCTTTCATGTTCAGTTTCCCATACAAACAAAGCCATAAAACATCCCACATTTTTCTAGATATTCTATCAGTGAGTAGTTTAATCACTAAGCCTCTCTTATCTGGTCTGCAGTTTATGAAATCTGGATATGCTGGACCTACACTCCGTAGCACTAACTCATATAATTGTTTCCTAGAATACTGTAATACCTGTTTTTTCAGTACCTTCCATTTATATAAAGAGGAGAGATTGGTGCAGAAAGTGAAGAAGGGGAACAAGACATTTTATAGATATATTTGTGATAGAAGGAAGGCCAGGGGAGGGATTGTGAGGATCAAAGGGGGGTGGGAAGGGAGGTGGGGAGAGGGTAACCTATAGAAAGCATTGTCACTGAATGATTACTTCTATTTGATATTCACAGTTGAGAGGGGGAGGGACAGGGACCGTAACTAGGGAGCAAGAGTAATGGGGATGGAGAGGTTGACACCAGTGTGTTTACAGAAGAGCGAGTTCTGGAGGAACTCACAAAACTGAGAGTGAACAAAGCAATTGAACCTGATGGAATACACCCCAGGATATTAAAGGTATTAAGAACTGTGCTAGCAGCACCACTGGTGGCCCTGTTTAGCTAGTCACTCAATACAGGGGTGGTTCCAGAGGACTGGAAGGGGGCTAATGTAGTCCCTCTCCACAAGAGTGGTAGCAGAGAGGAGGCAGGTAACTATAGGCTGGTCAGCCTCACATCAGTAGTGGATAAGATTATGGAGATGCTACTTAAGGAAAGGATTGTAGCTCACTTAGAAACCACAGGAGCACAGGATCCAAGGCAGCATGGATTCATGGCAGGAAGGTCATGTCAAACAAATCTGATAAACTTTTTTGACTGGGTGATGAAAGAGGTGGATCAGGGAGGAGTGGTGGATATTGCCTACCTGGATTTCAGCAAGGCCTTTGACAACACCGTACCCCACAGAAGACTGGTGAACTATCTAGGTAGCCTGGGGGTGGGCCACAAAGTGAAAAACTGGGTTAGAAACTGGTTGAGGGATAGGAAGCAGAGGGTTGTCATAAATGGGATCAAGTCGGAGGAAAGAAGGGTGACAAGTGGGGTACCTCAGGGATCAGTCCTGAGGCCAATCTTTTTAATGTTTTCATCAGTGACATTGCCGAAGGGCTGGAGGGGAAGGGTTGCCTATTTGCAGATGATACCAAGATCTGCAACAGAGTAGACACTCCAGAGGGGGTCAAAAGAATGAGGAGAGATCTGGGAAAGCTGGAAAAGTGGTTGCAAGTATGGCAATAAAACTTAATGCAAAGAAGTGCAAATAATGTACCAGAGGCAAAGAAACCCTGAGAAGGACTACAGGATGGGGGAGGGATTACTGACAGTCACCAGAGAAGAAAGATATTTAGGGATAATCATCTCAGATGACCTAAAGGTAGCCAAACATTGTAACAAGGCAGTTGGGAGGGCCAGTGAGATGTTGGGGCGCATAGGGAGGGGTATTACAAGCAGAAGAAGGAAGGTGGTGATGCCATTGTAGAAAATGCTGGTCAGGCCTTGCCAGAAATACAGTGTTCAATTTTGGAGGTCGCATCTTCGCAAGGACATTGAAAGGGTGGAAGCGGTCCAGAAAGAAGCGACCAAGATGGTGCAGGGCTTGCATCAGAAGTCATATGAGGTCATATTGAGAAACCTCAATATGTATACACTTGAAGAGAGGAGAGAATGGGGAGATATAATAGAGACCGTCAAGTATCTTAAAGGTTTGAACAAAGTGCCGGGGGTGACATCTTGCAGTTCAAGAGTTGTATAAGAACAAGGGGGCACAATATGAGATTGGAAGGGGAAGGATGAGGGGAAATGTGAGAAAATGCTTCTTCACTGAGAGGGTGGTGGATGCTTGGAATAGTCTACCCCAGGACGCGGTGGGGGCAATCACAGTGGGGGGATTCAAACATGCATGGGATAGGCATAAGGGAACCCTGGATGTGTGGAAGAAAGACAAAAGACAATCATCAAGTAGGGTCAGTGGCCACTGATACAGGCAGGGAAAATGGGCAGACTAGGTGGGCCTAGTGGTCCATATCTGCTGTCAACAACTATGTTACTATGTTACTTTTGCTACTTCTGACCTACAGTGGGCTGAATGGCTTAATTCATTATTTATCATTAATATTATAAGATACGTTAGTTATCAATAATATGCCTAAGTCTTTTTCTTCTCGGGCTACTGAGAGTTTGATGACATTTATGAAGTATTCCTCCCTCTTGCTAGTATTTCCGAGGCACATCACTTTACATTTCTCTGTGTTCAATCTCATACCCCATTTCTTGGACCAGTCGCATCTTGCATTAATATTCTTGTAGATCCTTCCAGAATGCTCCTTGGTATTTACAATCCCTCCCAGTTTTGGGTCATTAGCACATTTATGTAACCAATTCATAGTGTTATCTTCAATGTTCTTTAAAAATCGGTGGAAATGTTACAGGCCTAGCCTTGTGGCACACCGCTGCCTGTCTTTTCCACTTCTGATAGTTGACCATTTATTCAGACCAGTTGGTATCTATTGCTAAGCCAGCTTTTGACTCCACAGCCTATGCCTTTCAGTACCCACAACTGAATTAGTTTTTTTAATATGGCTTGATAAAAGGTGAGAACAAAGGCTTTGATAAAGTCTAAAAAGACATCTACTAGTTCCCACTGATTGAGCGCACTACTCACTGGCTCATAGAAATCTAGGAAATTATTGATATATGATCTCCCAGATGTAAATCCATATGCCCCCTTTGAAGGCTTGTTGCCGAGGTGCTAGGGGCTCTCACTGTGGTGTGAATAAATCAACAATTTAGTTGAATTATTTGGCTTTCTTGTATTTATTCTGGAGCGCTGCTATGTGGAGATTTTGTCATATGTTGGGCTGGCTGTCCGTTGCAGTGAACCGGCTCACTATTGAGTGCAGAAGTTTCCTTTTTGTAAATTTGTAAATCCATACTGACTGCAGTTTACAATATTATGGGCATCTGTACTGTAAGTGCTTCCTTTATTAGTGTTTCCAAAATGTTGCCCAGTCTCAGTGTCACACGTAATGGCCTATTTTCAACAACAAAGCCCTAGTAACCTTTTTAAAAATAGGTGCCACTGTTGCAGACCTTCACTCACCAATTGATAGGAAAATATGTGAACCAAGAGTTTTGCTAACTCATCTGTAAGAAACTTAATTAAGCTAGGTGCTATGTTGTCAGGGAACTCATATTTATTTTTATCAGGCTTACTGTATGTAATTGTTTTAACAAAATATCCTCAGTATTTGTTATAAATGATTCTGATTTCTATGTCAACTCTTGATTGTATATTAATGAAGGGTAGGGTAATCATCAGTTGTAAAAAAAAGACTGAGCAAAAATTCAGATTCAGCATATCTGCAAATTCCTTTTCTTGGTAATTTAGTTTTCCATTTTCCTTAATATCCAATTGTCTTATTTTATGAACATGTTATTATATGAATTATATAATTGTAGAAATGTTTTGTATTTCTGTTCTTGTTACATAATTTTTTTCTAGTTTTTTCTTTTCTCATCTTATACTAATTTTGGTTTTATATTGAAGGTTCCTATTTTTTAATGTCTTTGATGTATTATTTTACTTTAACGTACTATAACCCTTTTTGCATTTATTTTTCTCAATATTTTAAGTGTGAACTGAAGTATTTTTTTTTACCTTTTTTGTTGTGGGCCCTTTTTTGTGGGGCATATTTGTTTCAAAGTTGAATTAGTTTATTTTTTAGTATTACCCATGATTTTCCCACACTAGTCACATCCAATTTAGCCTTCTGGTACCATTAAATAAAATAATGTTGTGGTTGCTAATGGCAAAATGTTTCCTCATGTGGCATAGCTTAGATTTAAGTCAAGAACTGTATTGTTTCTGGTAGCTGATCTGACATGTTAACATAGGTTTTGTTCCATAACCATTGTTATAAAGAATTGGCTTTGCCTAGACTGTCCCAAATTGTTCTCCAGGTCAATATAAGGGTGATTAAAATCTCCCATAATTTATTTAGGTTTTTGGAATTACAACCTTTGAGTCATAAACTCATTTCCAAAGGCTCCACATCATGGAGACAATACATTTGACATGCAATTACAGTGCTACAGAGCATGTTACATATACATATTAATTTTCAACAAATTATATATACAGAGACAAGTATCTGTTTTATGTATTACAGTGCCACACTTGCTGTCTGAGAAGAGACTTTGTCGTGTGCCCGTGGACCCTGGCATTAGGCCCAGCACTGAGATGGCCCTGGGCTGTGGAAGCCATGCTGTCAGTCTGCATGACATCAAAGAAGAGTGTGAGGGGGAGGGAACTACATTGGGCAGGTGCACGTGTGTGAAGTTAGAAGGTGATCTTTCAGGGCGACCTTGAAAGGGCCGAGCTTGGTATGACAGGTGACCTGTGAGGGGAGGGCATTGAACCAGGTGGAGGCCCTGACCAGGAACGATCTCTGTGCTAGTGTTGTTTTGACCACATCATGCTCATCTGCTACATTAGTGTCTTCTATTATAGGTTCATCATTTAACCCTTGGTTCATAGGGTCACTAGGCTCTAATGAGTATGGTTTAGGATTGATGAAGACTCCATTGTATCATCAGGCTGTAATGTGTATGGTTTAGGATTGACGAAGATTGAATTATATGTGGTACTTATGATGGAGTCTGAGTATCTGCATCAGAAGAGGAGAAGGACCTTGGAGTGATGATCACTAGTGACCTGAAGCACTCCACACAGTGCAAGAAAGCAGCAGCAAAGGCAAACAAGATGCTGGGATGCATATCTAGGGGGAATCAGTAGTAGGAGAGAGGAGGTTATACTGCCCTTGTAAAGGTCACTGGTAAGGCCACACTTAGAGTATGGAGTTCAGTACTGGTGCCCACATCTCAAAAAGGACATTAACCTGCTGGAGAAGGTCCAGAGGAGGGCTACAAAGATGATAGCAGGTCAGCAGGGTAAGGCATATGAAAAGAGATTGATTGAGGGCACTGAACATGTACTCCCTGGAAGACAGGAGAGAGAGAGAGAGAGAGAGAGAGAGAGAGAGAGAGAGAGAGAGAGAGAGGAGGGGACATGATTGGGACCTTCAAGTACTTGAAAGGAATAAATAAGGTTGATCATGAGAGTTTCTTTAAGCTGAGTGACAACCATAACATGAGGTGGCACAGTCTTAAGCTGGAGGGTGGGAGGTTTAGGAGGGAGGTCAGGAAGCACTTCTTCACAGAGAGGGTGGTGGACACTTGGAATGCGCTGCCAGAAGAGGTCATCTCATTGAAGACAGTGGGCAGGTTTAAGAGAGGCTGAGATAGGCATAGGGGGAAGGTAAGAGTCATGGGTAGAGAGGATGGGAGGTGTGGTGAGGGAGGACAGGGACATTAGCTCAAGCTGTGGACCCTGCAATACGAGCAGACTTGATAGACCAAATGGCCTTCTTCTGCTGGCTTCTTTGTATGTTTGTATGTATGTATGTAACTGTGCACTTTTTGTACTACACTTTCTTTGTCTCCGCCACAGGGACTACCACCCTGTTGGGGTGTCATAAGGACACATGAACCCTGAGAAAGGATTCCAATCCCTTGAGGTGTCACAGGGACAAGGTCTCTCGACCAAAAGAACCTTAGGGTGGAATGCCCAAAGGTACAATGTAAAACAGACAAGAATGGTCTTGCTAAGATGAAGAGTGATGTAAACAGATTGAGACCCAGACCTGAGAAAACCACCAACCAGCTCCAACTCCTTTTATGACCTTTGGTATGGAGGAAAGGAAAAAACCCCTTTTAAAGGAGTAAACATCTGCTGATACAAGGCTCAGGTTGCCTTCTCTCCAGGCTAGGAATAGAAGCACTTAAACATAGAATTTAATGGCAGACAGGGACCACTTAGCTCACCCACATTTCCCTACCTACATTTTCACAGCACACCCTACTTGATCTCCAACTCTTTCTCCCCTCCTTCCTTTCCACTAAGTTTCTTTTATGCCTATCCCATGTATTCTTGAACCCACCACTGTTTTGTCCCCCACCACCTCCACTGGAAAACTGTTCCAAGCTCTACCAAACTTTCTGTGAAAAAGTACATCCTCATATCTCTCCTGAATTTACCCCCTCCTTCATTGCATGTCCCCTTACTCTAGAGCATCTTTTTTTTCTGAAAAATACTTCCCTCCTGTACCATATTTACTCCTGTGAGGTATTTAAATGTTTCTGTCATATCCCCCAGGGTGTACATATTGAAGTCCTTTAGCCTCTCCTTATAGGGCTTCTGATTCAGACTCTGCATCATTTTAGTTGCCCTCCTCTGGACAGACTCCACTCTGTTTTTGTCCTTCCAGAGATATGGTCTCCAGAATTGGACACAGTACCCTAGGTGAGGTCTCAAGAGTGATCTATACAGTGGCAACACCACCTCCCTCCTTCTGTTGGTGATACCCTTCCATATGCACCCCAGGATCCCACTGGCTCTCCCAACCACTTTGTAGGACTACCTGGACACCTTCCGGTCATCAGATATAATTACCCTGGTCTCTTTCCAGTTTAGTGGTCGTCACAACCTTTTCTCCCATTTTGTACTCAGCCTCTGTGCTTCTGTGTTCCAAGAGAATGATTTCACACTTTTTTGCATTGAAGTCCAGGTGTCATACCCTGGACCACTCTTTGAGTTTTCTCAGGTCTTTGCACATTCTTTTCACCCCTCCTTCAGAGTATCCACCCAATTGAAGATTTTGGTGTCATCCGCAAAGAAGCACTCTTTCCATTCCAGTTCCTCTGCAATGGCACTTATAAAAACATTAAAGAGGATTGTTTCCAGTACTGATCCCTGAGGCACCCTGATTTTCACCGTCCTTTCTCTGGAGTGTACATAATTTACCACCATCTTCTATCACCTATCTGTTAACCAATTTCTTACCCAGTTTACCAATGTTTTATCACAATGCCCTGACACTTTGAAGTTTTCAGGTATGATAACCCCAAGGTCCCTTTCCTATTTAGCGACTGTTAGTACCTCCCCCCCATCCTATTCTCAGTGCCTGTGTTCCTATGCCCTAAGTGCTTGATTTTGCACTTTTTGATATTGAACCCCAATTGCCATGCACTCCTTGAGTTTCACAAGATCCCTGTGCATTCTCTCTACCCTCTCCAGAGTGTCTGCTGTATTGCAGATTTTGCTATAATCTCCAAAACAGGCTTATCTTCCCTTCCAGTTCCTAAGCAGTGTTACATATGAAGACACTGAAGAGGGGTCCCAGTACTGACCCCTGTGGCACCCTGCTGGTCCTTCTCCAATGATTAGAGTGAGTGCTGTTTTCCACTACCCTCTGTCTCCTATTCATTAACCACTTTCTAACCCAGTTCTCCACTTTGGATCCCACTCCTCAGGCTGTTCAGTTTCTTTATTAGCGTCCTGTGCAGCACAGTGATGAAGGCCTTGCTGAATTTCAGACAGCCCACACCCACTTCCTTCCCTTAAACTATTTCCTTTGTCACCCAGTCAAATAAATCTATCAGATTCATTTGGCATGACCTCCCCATGATGAATCCATGCTACCTGTGGTCTCACAGCCCACTGGATTCATGATACCCTACCAGTCTTTCCTTTAGCAGAGTTTCCATTAGTTTCCCCACCATTGAAGTAAGATGGACTGCTCTGTAGCTGCTATTCTCCCTGCTACCACTCTTACATAGCGAGACCACAGCAACTGTTCTCCATTCCTCCAGAACCATGCCTGTTTCCAGTGAGCTGTTGAATAATGCTGTCAGTGGGGCAACTAATACCTTCCTGAGTTCTCTTGGAACCCTTGGGTGTATCCCATCTGGTCCCTCAGCTTTGTCTACCTTTAGGGTTATAAATCCCTTCTGGATTCTTTCCTCTGGAAGTGTCCTTGTGTCCCCCCTCCCCCATTCCCACTACTCCCTGGTGGTCTGTCTGTTCCACGCTCCACAGTGAAGACTGAGCTGAAGTAGCCTGTTTAGGATGTTTGCTTTTTCTTGGTTCTCTTCTGCACAGTCTTCCCCATCTGCCCTTCTAATCCTTGCTATACTGTACCTCCCCTTGCTTCCTCTTCTTACTAACGTATCTGGAAAGAGTCATGCTGTATTTGTCCAAAAAAAACCAAAAAAACCCTGGCATAAAACTTTGTTTTAGAACACTTTTCATTCTCATCATACTCTGTTGTTTTTGCCAGAACCCAAACTGAAAAAAAAAACAAATTAATAAACAAGTCTTGAATAAATGTTCCATGTGATTCTCACTGTATGGATGAGAGACCGGATTTCTTTTTTCAGGTGTGCTGTATGCTATTAATCTATATAAAGAACTGATGTCCATGACATTTCAGAATATTTTTGGAAAAAACATGGCATGACAAGTTTTTATAAGCTGATGTTTGACTAGTCTCTTGCTTTAACCCTATCTGAAGATATTTGTAGATGAACTCATATGTTTCCTCTGTGTTCGTGTTGAAAAGCAAGTCCCAGATTTGTTTGAATAAATAGTGAAGTGTTGCTTTAGCAACATTATTCTTTATCACGTTACACTTTTGGAGCCTCCATGGCTTTCAACCAGAACTCCCTGCAGATCTGTATCAGGTTCCTTTTTTTCATTTTTACAGTTCTGAGATACTATGGGGAGATAGTTTTTGCAGTCCTCGACCATGCGGCGTCAACAATGCAGATAACATTGAACTGAAGTTATGTGTTTAGAGACTAAAGACAATAGGCATCAGATATGAGTGTGGCAGGAGTACATCCTGATGTATACGCTGCAGCTTATCCTTTCGGAATCAGACCCATGTCGTTTTGAATTCTTCTCCAGGAAAGATGGTCAAAATGTTTGCCCCAGTGGTTACATGTACTGGAAAGTTAATGCCACTAGCAGCTGGTCCTGCAGTACCTTATTTTTTAAAATAATAAACCAACCTGCCAAGGTTTCAGCAATGTTCAGACAGCACCAATGAAGCCTGTGGGTCTGAACTGTTACCTGCACTTATTTAGGACTGAATCTTGAATACATTTCTTACTCAAGGCCCTGTCACATGTTGTAAAAGATCACTGAGAGTTGGAAATAGCCAATAGTTACAGGTGGCTCGAACAAGGTAATAAGGCAATATGAGACAGCTGGGTTTTTCACTTCTAATTTCCTCATGGTACTGTAGCCTGGATACTGCAAGCAGTGTGGATAGAGCCTTCTGTTCCTGTGTCAATTTAGGCACCCACCAGGATAATAATTCTTTCATGCTGTGTAATGTACATCTGCAAATACAGTGTATGATGTGCTGTGCCTTTTGAGCTATCCAGGAAGTCATCTGCCTCATTCATTCAATGTGCTTCAGTGATCTTATATAAATATATCTTCCCTGAGACTCATGGTGCCTGAATTAACATAGAAACATAGAAGAATAAGGACAGAAAAAGACCATAGACCCATCAACTTTGTCCTGAAGCCATATGCTGTATTTCTTCTTATTAACCCCCTTAAAGGTGTGTCCCATTGTGTTTTGAACCTAGTTACAGTCCTAGCATTGACCATATTGCTGGACAGACTATTGCACCCCTCCACCGCCAGCTCTGGGAAAAAATACTTCCTAACATTCTTTTTAAACATCCCCCTTCCAGCTTGTGACTATGCCACGTTATGGATGAACTGTTCCTTTAGCTAAACAACTATGGAGTTTGAAATTTTCTACCATATACACCCCTCCCTTTTGTCCTCCAGAGATTACATATTAGAACACATTGTACAGATTTGTATTGCAAAGGTGGACTAACTCGCAGTAACAGATTCCTCACAGTAGGTCTGTTTTATTTTACAAGGGTATGTTCACTGTTTCCCTGCAAATAGGGTATACATACAATAACCCAGTAGTGAAAAGTGATAAATGTAATCTTTATATACAGTTGATTACTTAAATATACAGTTGATTATTCAAATGCATTAATGTCCGTATTTCACCCAGTTAAAATCTTCACATATATGGTGGAGATTCAAGTGATAAATCAAGAATGACTGCATCAGTCTTTTTTTTTTTTGTCCTGGCCCCCCAGAAGCTCATCCCTACTCCTGCCTATGTCCCTCCATGCCCAGGCTTACCCCCCCCCCGGGTGGGGCCACTAGGCAGACACCTCCCCAATGGATACTGGGGTAGGCGAGACCCATGTTACCCCTTGGGTCAGGAGCCATGGAAGTGGGACTCCCCCCAGCGGACACGGGTAGGCAGTGGGGATGGAGGGGGGGCTGGGGATATGCTTGGGGACCAGCATTATTTCATGCTGTGAGGATCCCTGGGGGCAGGGATGTGCAATGATGACCAGCATCCAACCTGGCCCTGCTTATGTGTGTCACCAGCCACGGCAGTACCACCAGCTTCTGCCAGAGGTCCGCAAAGCACCGGACACTCAGCCACTCTCCCCCCCCAGAGAGCAGTCCTTGGATGGTCAATCCTTCCCCTCCTGGTCGACCCTCTGACTCCTGAGTCTGTCCCCAAACCCAGGATGTCAGTGCTGCAAGTGGACACCTTGCCACTGTGCTGGTGGGCTGGCTACATCGGTCTTTTATTGTAAGTTAAAAAATAAGAACATGTGCAAGCCTTGGTAAGTTACGGCCTAATCAGGAAATTAAAAAATTTCACACACCACTTTTTTCAAGACAATGTAATACATTTTTGCTCCTTTTCATTTTTTATGCATTTGTACCTGTTAATCATAAACAAAAGTGAATACTGTAAAACTAGGTATTTTCGCTTTAAGAAAATCTTTGCTATATTCACTGAATGTGATGATAGCATTTAAATAAAATACCACTAATATGCCAAAATCGCACATTCTCAGTAAAAGGGATTTAGACACTAAACCTTTAGCACTAAATTAAATGTGCACAGTTTTGGCCAATCAGTGCCATGCACTAAATATAAGTAACACAAAAAAAAACCTGTTTTACAGTATATGCTGCATCAGTTTTATTATTTGTTTCTTAGAACAGGAACCTGTAATTTTTTAATTCTTATTTTAGAACAAAAAAGAAAGATATCAGCTAACAAATCAATCAGGATCACTAAGGGCTCAATCCACAAAATCAGCAGGGATACACTTGAAACAGGTGCATCCCTACCTCAATGCTGCACACCCTGAACCACATAGGGGTGGGTGTGATCCTCAGCCCCAACCCCCGTAGGCATGGTTTCTCAGGGCAAGAGCTGTGGGTGGCACCAGGGGAACTGTGGCCAGGATCACTGGATATTCAAACAGATGCTCAAGTTGGTTCTACAGTGGATGCCCAACTCTTCACAGTGCAGGGGTCCACAGGATATGGCAGGCCATGTCAGTCCTCCATGGGCTTCCACATCTGCTACAGGCCATTTGACAATTATCGACTGACACTGGCTGGTGCCAATGAGACCCCCAGCCCCGTAACTATGCTTTTGGGGCTGAGGGCCAGTGAAGTGTTAGCCTTTCTGGCTTGGCTTGTTCATGGATGGCCCAGCAGAGAGGGGCATGTAGGCCCTATTTAAAAAACCTAGGGCTTCATCATAGCATCATCTCCACTGGCAGTGTACTCAACGCCAACATTGCTGTGATTGTGATGGCTGTCCACCCCCTACCTCACCTCCAACCTGGCCCAGTGCTGAGCTGTCCTCGTGGCCTGGGATTGGGTGCAAAGAGGGCATGCAGCCAGGCTATGGATGCCATGGGGAGCCCCTGAAGATGCAAAATCTGTGTACAGAGGGCACTCCATGGCTTTTCGTAGGTGCAGACTGGCTACACGCCCTTTGTAATTCGAGCACTAAGTGAGTAACCTACAGTATCTTACAGTTCTAAGTTTATTTAAATTTAGCTACGTGGTTTTGGCTGTGTGGGTACGCTAAATTTTGAATAAAAGACTATCTGCATTTTTATGCGATTGTCTAAGCGTAGTGTGTGCCAAAGTTTATGTTTTGCTAATTGTTTTTTGACTTTGAGCACCACATACCTAGTAGTGGCTCTGTTTTCTTTTATTTAAATTTAAGTGTCTCCATTCCCCTTTCCAAAAGTCAGAATGTGTGGTCTGGGTCTGAGGCACAGAAGCATGCTAAAATAGAACTTGACTTCTCCTTCTTTACCCATACTTCAGTTCTAGCCCTGTGACTTCAGTTTGTAGTTGTCTCTGTAGTTCCCAGAAGACACAAGATTGGCTTTACATTATGCCAGGTATTCATGGTCCTAAACATGGAAACCTGTAGAAAGGATCTTATCTAATAAGAGAACCATGATACCCAGTTCTCAGACAAGCAGGTTACCACTGTATTAGCATTACCCAGGTAGTGTACTGTATTAACCAATCAAGGAAAATCCAGTGCGGCCAACTTGTACCCTAACAGTAAAAAAAACACAGGGAGGAATCTGTCCAATACAGCCTATCTAATAATTGAAAGGATATTGGAAATTATACCATGGATATAACAAATCCTTTAACCTGATTGGTCAGCCGAGTAAGGGCATTTATAGAAAATAAAACAAAATATAATTAAATGCATTTTAGATTTATTTTGACCATGGGTCCCTTGCATAATCTCAGTACAACACCAAGGCATGGATAAATCCCATGCCTTGCCGTGCCTCATTGCCTTGAGTAGACTCACCAAATATTTGTGTAACCCCTTGGTGGCACTATCCCAAGGGATACTACCCCTGCCTGTGTGACTATCTGCAGGTTGAGGGGCCTGAGCTCATGAAAAGGGTGCCTCCACCCGGAGGACAGGGTTAATGGCAGCGTGACTTTTCTGGGTGCAGCCCTCCGGGACACTGATACCCCCTCTTTCCCCTCTAGTGGCCAAAGCAAGTCTGAATAGCAC
This sequence comes from Neoceratodus forsteri, assembly GCA_016271365.2. Classification (NCBI taxonomy): domain Eukaryota; kingdom Metazoa; phylum Chordata; order Ceratodontiformes; family Ceratodontidae; genus Neoceratodus; species Neoceratodus forsteri. Next base: position 306,705,374 of record CM028136.1, read on the forward strand.
AATCCCAATAACCACTGTAATGCACTGTTAACTCCTCTTATAACACACTTACCACCAGGGCTGGATTATCTGGGTCGACCCTGGAGACCTCCTGTAAAACGAGGCCTATAACAGTAGACAGCAATATCACAGTACTTTCTATACAGAGGTACACCACAGCCAGTTTAGGTGCAAAAAGATTTAGATCTGATTTATTTGGGGGACATGAACAAGGGAGCGGCAGTAATACAGTGACTGATTTTAAATCTGATTGATTCAAGTTATAAGGCATGCACTCAAATGTCCCTGTCATACAGTCACACACACTCTGGGTACCCAGTTGGAACTACCGGCTAGCCTGAAGCATTGCCCAGGGTAGGCCGGTGTTGCAACTGTTGTTGGGGCCCTTTGGAAGGAAGAAAACACAACATGCACTTTAACCCTTAATTTGTAATCCGGAGCAGGATGGCTCAGTCCGCAATGATTAGCAACAACAATTTAATCAGTTGACACACTTTGATTTGAGCTTTGTTGCAGGGAGCTACCCTGGTGTTTACTCATGCTACCCAGTTCAGGATGCAGGATGGATGAAACGGAGACCTCAGGATGAAGAGCTGGACTGCCAGGAGAAGCAGGGCCCACACGATGCACCATGGTGTCATTCCTGTTCATTGGTGTTGAGCAGGGGGCCGAATCCCCAGGCTGGTTTCTCATTGGGTGTAACTCTGTGGCATGAGTGGCAGTCGAGGCTGAGATGGCAAGGTCTAGACCAAGTGAACAAGTCGGATACAGTCCAGTAAAGTACTGGATGCAGCTTCCAGCAAGCGTGACACATTAAGTAAGGTGGGGAACCAAATCGCAACCCACACTCCACATTCAACACACTTATAGTATATGGGTGCTGCCTATTGTCAATGGATTTCAGCAACTACTGAAATCTTGTTGTAGTACAGTTCAAAGGTCAAAAAAGTTGTTGTACTATCGTTCTGACGTCACATCGATAGTACAACAACTTTTTACCCTTGACCTGCTGCCTGATTGGCTCAGACAACGCCCCCTAGAAAAAAACAAAAAACATGGCGTGCTGATTTAGCGAGCCGAGCAGTGGAGCCACCGACTTAGAAGTCGGGAATCAGGACACGGAGAGCCATACATGGCTCCTTTCAAAAACAATTGCTTTCTTTTTTCTCCCCGATTTAAAAAAAATGATGTGCTGAGGAGTAGGACGGAGCATAAGCGGAACGGCACAAGCAGAAGCACCAGAGGGAAACGGGAGCAGCGCCTACAGCAAGTAACGAAAAAAAAATGTAAAACAAAAAAACCCATATAAAAAAACCCATATACTATAAAAAACAGTGGATGGGTGAACATCCACAACTAAGTCTGCATCCCCATCTCGGGCAGTTGATGACATCAACGAGACCTCTCGAGCTTTGCTCTCGAGGTCTCTGTGATGTCATCAACTCCCTCGATGGAAACACAGCCTTGTTGTGGATGTTCACCCATTCATTATTCTATATATAGTAAAAGCAAGTAAATACTACAGTTCAGATGACAGTCTGGTTGCTATTTATAGTGTCTCTGCGCAAACCGTATGCTCTGCGGCAGCCTCAAGTCCTGACAGGCCGATCGCACTGAGGCAAATCTTTGGTCCAATTCAGGTGAATTTCACTGTGTCACATTCAGGTTCCAATTGCACAGAACTGCAAGTCTGGATAAAGTCAGATTCCAAGGCACATGGCCTCTTCACTTGGGAAGATGGTAGCAGGTAGGCCAAACACAGCCTTTCCACCAATTTCCTCTACACACCATGCAGGAGCAGCTGCTCAAATTACTCGAGCTGTTCACTCTCTCAGCTCTAAACTCACACTGACACACTGCTGCAGGCAGCTCAGGACTTTCCCAGTGATCCAAAGGGTTTGATTCATTAATCCATCTGTCTGTCACAGCAAGGGCTCCCCCTCCAGGTCCATTTAGGCACCAAAAGGTGAAAACTACAATTCCTACAGAAATTCACTCCCCCAAGACCCCCGGGGACAGGCTCCATTTTAGAGTCCCCAAAGCTACTAATTGGTCCCAATGGGCAGTCCAGAACCAAGATGGTGGTGATTAACAGAAAAGTCCATGCTGCAAGGGAAGGCAGGTTAGACAAACTATGATATCATGATTATTAATGCAGATAGTCAGCAAACAGTCACAGTTCTTAATAGAGCTCCCTCTGCGCAATTAGCAATGGCAGAATGGAGCAATTATATAGCAGCCCAGGCGGGACTTGAGCTTAGAAACACTTGGCCTCCACCCAGATTAATTATACACTACGAGATAGGCAGCTCTTAAAGAGACAGGCACAGAGGCTAACAGAGCACTCGCATGCAAGCACTTGTAAATCTATTAGGACACAGAACACTAGCCTGGCAGTGGGCATTTAGGCAAGCCCAGGAAGACATTTAGGAACCCCCATTTGTAGGGGGGTTACATTTGTCTTAAATATTTTGTATTTTTTTGAAAACCTGAACACCAGTGCCAGTTTCAGTACTGCACTGAGAACAACTGCTAATGGTTTGAGGGAATCTTCTTTGTAAGGGCTGCAGTTACTGTCCTTCTTGGTGAAACCCCCTTCCCATGAAGTCTCAATAAGAATGGAGCACTTGAGACTCTAGTATTCAATTATTTCATGCCTGTTTAGCATACATCTTTCTTGTTTGTACAGTTTGACATGCAGGAGCCACATGGGTTGCTTCCTGGTGCTCAGTTAGAAAGGAAAGGCTTTTAAAACAAGATTCCCAGTATCCTGTCCAGATAACGAGGGCAAAATGGCGTGGCAAAAACAGCGACATCAGAACAGCGTGAGCATATATGGCGACCGAAGGTCCCCCCCAGAGATGCATCCCCCCCCCCAGAATTAGTATCTATAGTAAGGGGATGTGGGGGGCAAAGCTCTCCACAAAAAAAGCCTTTGCCATATATGCTCATGCTGTTCTATCCATGCTGTTTGTGGCAGTCACCTTTTAGCCCTCACTATTTTGATGTGGAACCAGATTCCCTAGCCTAATGATGTCCTCTTGGAGTAACAGCTCATTGGCCAGTTGTCAGCCAGTTTGGTGTTCCTATAGGAGGACATCAGCATTCCATTTCATACCTTCGGATTGAAGATGAGCACAAACAGCTGATCACTCCACTATGGGATCATCACCATCCCTAACGCAATTCAGATTTGCTTACTGTATCATTTAAAAGTTGAGGACTATTGAGGAAGGAGGGAACTGGTGGCTAGTGTTAGGCAGGGGGTGTTTATTGAATTTGAGGTTGTGCAGGGGTGGGGGGAGGTATCTAACTGGTAGCCAGGTGCTGAAGACTGCTTTAAGGGAAATGGGGTTACAGGGCAGGTCCACATGGGATGGGAAGTTAGCTTGAGGTCATAAATGATCATCTGAAACACTGAGCAGCCAGGCTGCTGAAGAATGATATGATGGAGATGAAGGATGGACAGTACTCAGGCCCATGGTAACACAGAAGTGAGCTCAATATTGTTTGTCATTACATGAATGATACAAAACTCAAATTTTGCTTCTGACAACTGTACTAGTTTTTTTAAGCTTGTCCGCAGGCAGGATGGCAGTGCTGCCACTTGTGACACTGGTAACCCAGATGGAATGTCAGCAGGCTGGTGGGAGGAGGACGTAATAATCCAGAAGATTCTCTCCTCTGCAATGTGGGCAATAACAGGCGTCACTGCATTACACCACCTGGATAATCCCAGGTGGCAGTGCAGCTGAGAGCCTGCAGTGCAGAGGGAGGGTTGCCTGGCTGAGCCCTGCCTCTGCACATCGCAGCAGGAATGTGCTTGAGGCTTCTGATGCTGTTTTACCCCACATGGGTAAAACAGCAAGGAAAACAGTGCATCTTAGATGCTGCAGGATGAAGGACCCAGCACTCATTCAAATCCCGTACCCTTGCTGACTTCTGGTTGGTACTGTGTGACTATAGAGAGGCATAATCCTCTCTCCTGCTGACCCCACCATGGTGGTGGTGGAGGAGGTAAGCAGTGGGGTGTGACCAGTTACAGTGTTGATTGGGCTGAGGGATGTAACCACTTGAAGGATCTGTATGGAGAAATCTTAGAAGGGAAGGCGTGTAACCAGCAAATTAAAAAAACAAGAAAAAGTAAATTGTTCTCAGTAATAACTAGTCCAGCACTAGTATCTAGCAAAAACCACTATTCCTTGAAATGATTTTATTCATCTGTTTTGATAATTAGGGGAAATAGAGGAAATGTGGATGTTTTCCTGGAGAAGTGAGGCAATATGGCCAGAGGTGACAGATTCCTATCTATAGAAAGCCATTGGGAGAGGGAAGGAATAGCATCAGACCTCCATCACTGTGCTATAAACTTGTTAGCCTCAACCCCAACCATCAGCAACCATTGCAAGTGAAGCTGTGAGTTGCAAGAATTGGGAGGCAGAAGCCCCAGAAAATACAGCTGGGGAGAAGTGGGAAAGTGTTTCCCAAAATTCTATGACAGCATCTATGCACCTGGGCCCAGAATGGAAATATTTGAGGACAGTTCCAGAGGATATGCAAAAGATCTGCTTTGGGCTGGTGGCAGCTCCAGCAGAAGTCATGGGTAAGGAGACCTAAAGATTTTAGCTGAGCTGGAGTATGATACAAGTAATGCACAATCTTGTTCTGTATAAGAAGGCTTCTTGTGTCCAGTCAAGAATCCATAATACCTACTTGCAAGGCTTGCTCCCACTTACTTCTATTCTAGCCTTGGTGGTGAAATCAAAGATTTCACTAATTGTTGCAATGTAGATTTTTCCTTTTTTCTCATTTGGGACAGCTATCCATGACTTAAGCACTGGGGGTGAGATACACAAGATCTGAGGGGTAACTTAATAAGTAAACCACTGAGGGCACTAAGTACTTCGAGGAATTTCCAAAAGTCAGTCCTACATAGGTTGTATCACATTCAGAGATTTTTCAAAAGAGTCCAAATGAGATGCTGTTGGTAGCAACTCTGTGTTTTATTATTTTTCCAAAGGGACATGTTACATTGAGAATATGTTGTGCACTATACAAGGACTGTTCTGCTAGAGTGTGTTGTTTCATTAAAGCTTCTAAATCCACTCTAGCTGGATTAAACTGTCATGGCAGTACTTTTACTTAAAATGCAAAAGAAAGGCTGGCCCGCTGGTGCTGAGGGTTGAGGCGCTAGACGCCACACCTCATGCCACGTCGGCGAAACGGGTTCGGGAACAGACTTGGATCATTCAGGGGTTGGCTGGGAGAGGCAAGGGTTGATTGTCCAGAGGACTGCTCTCCTCCCTCGGGAAGGGGGGGTTGTCACAACAACAAGAGGGGTTTGGCCTATGCCCAGGGTGCTTGGCTGCCTCCGCAGAGGTGGAGACAGCTGCTGCTGCGCCCATTGCACGGGCGCATGCATGGGGAAGAAAAAATAGAGGAAAATGCCGGGACCCAGCAGGACCCATGATGGCCCTGATGGGATGGAGGACGTACCCCTCTGGGGTCGGGTCGTAGCTCCTGCCAGGTCCACGGAGGTGGGGACAAATAATGTTGTGATAAAAAAAAATGCAAAAGAAAAACCTTCAAGTGCATTTTTGTGTTTCCTTGCACTTGTGCAAGAGACACCTTGGGACAGTACCACATTTAAGAGGTGTGTCAGGGATGAGTCCAGTGCAGAGCACTGTACAATGGGTGCGACCCTGACACACCATTGACCACTGGAGCTGAGTGTGATGGCCGTCAGAATTTCACAGTGGGGAGCTGGACTACATTTGAGAGAAATGAACCGCACCAATGAGAGAGTGCGCTTCATTCCTCTCATTTGCATAGCCGACATTGGAACTCTGCAGACCCTCCCAGTCCCTCCCACTGCTGCAGTCTGCCCAGCATGCAACCTTCATTCCCCCACCTGCCCGGCATGTAAGCATTAATCATCTTACAACTTTCATTAAACCCTCCCACTGCCTCCCACTGCTACAGTCTGCCCCACACCCTCCATTCCCCCACCAACCGGCATCTTTTATTAAACCCTCCAGCTGCCTGCCACTGCTGCAGTCCTCCCCGCACCCTCTGTTCCCCCACCGACCCAGCATCTTTCAATACACCCTCCTGTTGCCTCCCAGTGCTGCTGTCCTCCCCACTCCCATCCCAAGCCCCTGGCATCTAACCAAACCCTCCCACTCCCTCCCACTGTGTGCTGTCTGCCCCGCACCCTCCATTCCCCATTCCCATGCCAACATTGGGGTGCCCAAACCCTGTGTCGGCATCATGTACCCCCCAACTCATGTGGCACACTGGGAGCCCACCCCAGTGTGCCCCAATTATTTTTTATACCTGTAAGTAACTAAAACCGTCCCCCAACCTCTTTTTTAACCTGTAAAAAGGAAAACGATCCATCATCATTTCCCTGCTGTCCCCCCTCCCCCACTCCCACTGAGCAGCCACCTCCCTGCACCACCCCTTACCCCATACTTACCTCTGGAGGTTGACACTGTCATCTTTTGAGGACCGGGACACATCTGCACTCTTCAAAGCCGACCGACAAACTGAAGAATCAAAGGTAAGTGCCGTATAATGGTAGTCAATGGGGTTTTCAACTTAGGTTGATATATCAACCATTTTTAGGAATTTTGGACCCAGATTTTCAACATGGGGCTCTTGGGATCCCACCTTATGAACACTGTCACTGTCATTTCGTTACTTGGTCCTGAAAGGTAATTTTGCGGTCACTGAGTGGAATCACCTTTCGGGACCGATGAACAAAATGACAGTGCTACTGTTCATGAGGTGGGGTCCCAAAAAGCCCATGTTGCAAATTGGTGAAAAAATTCCCAAAAAGACTGCATTATGAGCATCTGTTGCACAGTTTCTATGGACGCTCCTAACTTCACCAGTTTTTAATATTTTCAGTCCAGGTTTTCAACATTGCCATTTTTTCATACCTCCTTATGAACAGTACAGCTGTCATTTTTCACATCCTGCCTAAAATGTGTTTTCGCACCTGTGGCACAGAATGGTGCAGTCACTCTGCGAAATCACCTTTCAGGATAAGTGAATGACATGACAGTGGCACTCTTCAAGAGGTGGGGTCCCAAAAAGCCCACGTTGAAAACTTGGTGAAACAACTACAAAAGATGGTAGAGTTACATCCGGTCATTCAAAACTTTCTACACACGCATGTAACTTTGGTCATTTCAATATTTTCACTCCAAATTTTCAATATAGTCTTTTTACCACACCACCTCATGACCAGTATAGCTGTCATTTTTCACATCCTGCCCATAATGTGTTTTCGCACCTGTGGCATGGAATACCGTTTTCCCATGGATCTGAAAATTTCACCTACAGGGATCATGAGGTGGGGAGATAAGAAGACTATGTTTAACATTTAGGATGAAAAAATGACAAAAGTTATGGCCACTTATGCAGTTTCGGTATGCATGCTAGTAACTGTGGAAATCTTAAATATTTGCACCTCACATTTTTTTTTATTATCTGTACTCCTGCTCTGTGGCCCTGTCTATCTGGAGGTCCCAGCCCCACCCCGACGTCCACCAGCCGGCGCCGACCAGCTACCCCAGGGCTTACCCCCCCCCAGCTGGGTCAGCGGGGGAGGCCCTCCCACCAAGACTGGATCCAGTACAGTGGTTGGTGCTGTGACTATTCTGGGGCAGGACCTGCAAGCTCCCTCCATCATCCACTGTGAACTTTTTTCCTCCTCCTGGTTTCTCCCCTTCAGGGGTGGAGTGTGTAAGGATGCCAGCAATGGTGCTGCACACACTCCTGTGCACGCACCCCATCAGGCGTCTGCACCGCCTCTGATCCGATGTCTACAGTGTTGGTTTGCCAGTCCCCAGCTGTCGCTAGCGGCCAGGCATGCACCAAAAACTGGTCGCCCTTCTCCCTGGAAAAGGACAGCTGTCCCTGGGACGCTCGATCCTTCTTCTCCCCTGCCAACCCCCAGTGGCCTGTGCTCACTTCCGAACATGGGTCACCAGCATGGCGTGAGGTGTGGCGTCCAGCACCTTAACCCTCAGCACCACTGGGCCGGCTATGCACCCCACATTTTCAACATAACCTCCTTATTATCTGAACTTCTATATTCAAATGCTGTCCTAAATATGACAGCTTGTCAAAACATAGTTCAGGCAGGCTTTTTCCTCCCACTAGAAGTTCAACTAACACAATACAAACCTGCCACATAAACCATGCAATGAAACATTTGGCATTGACAAATGCTTGTTTTGTGTGTCGGGGAACAGATCTGAATAACTCACTTACTCTTTCCTACAGTAGCCTTGCTTGGTGAGGGCTGATCCCACACATCAGCCCCATGGGTAGGAAGCACCTTTGACTTCAGCAGATAACTTTTTAGAGGAGCTTAATGTTACTTTTGATCACAATTACATACACAAGGGGTACACAGGGAAATAACTGCTCGCCGCTTCTATGAGGAAAAGAATCCCACCATGTAAATAAAAGGTCAAACATACCAAGGTTATTTTTGCATGTCAGGGACCTACAATGAGATATTCTCACACTAGGTGGATGACAAAGCACATATTCTTATCGTAGGTCCAGCAGAACAGGAAACTGACATCAATACATTCCAAGACTTGATTGCACTCAGAAGGTTCTCTTTAAAGAATTTTATCTTTAACTTCATTAAAAGAACAACACATTGGACTGTTTCCTCACACAAATGCATGCCATTTCATTAATCATATATGGCATTGGCAGTGCTGGAAATGGAGAAAATTCACTGCTGTAGCAATCCATCACCTTTGATGTAGAATTTAAAATACAGTACCTGAAAGGGTCCCAGACATGTACCTCCTTATATACTGTATTACATTTTTACACCATATTTAATCAGTTTTATGCCTTTAGTGAGGTATATTTACATAGGAGCAGTCCCTTTGCATTTTGCTCCTGGAAGTGTCATACTGTTAATTTCACTCGCCGAACTGAGTTCCCCAGGTTCCACCAATTCCACCATGGGGCATAGGCCTAGCAAAAATATGCCTGCTATTTTCACTTGTGATCCGTGACCCCCTGAAATCACTTGTTATATCATGGGGTCACAGACAACTTGTAAAATATCAGACATACTGATATTAGGCCCAAGTCATACAGATGGCTTATGAACTTAGTAGCCTCTCAGTGGGTGTATTTTTGAGTTTACCATACTTATCCATAATTTGCTTTATATAATACATGAGGATGGTGCTTGACTGTTTTGATTGGAGAAAACAGCAGCATGGTGCAGTAGACAATGTTTTTATTTTAGTACAGTTATATTACTGTATTTCTGCTGTTAGTTTACTTCACTAACAGCAGCAGATATGAAGATTCATAATTACAGTTTAGTCCATAAGCAGTGATAGATCTGTGGTGTTCCGGGTGCTGGCAGTGTAAGTGGTATGGGCTGTTCTGTTTTATATATATCTTTGGTGAAAAGTCCCTGAATGTGGTAAGTGCTGCCAAACAATGTCATTGTTGAGGTACCCTGTTGCATTGTCCAGATGGATTGTTTGTTGGTGGGATGGGGGTTGGCTGCCGGTTTCCTGTTGCTGTTCTCTGCTCCAGAGGTTGCATTTTGGTCAGTAAGCTGACCAACATCAGGGATATTCTTGTTTAAGAGGAAAGCAGTGCAGTAGAGTCCGGTGGCCATCATCATGCTGTGACACTGATGGTGAGCAGATGGTACAGTATATGTCAGCTTGAAGGCCACTGATGCTGTGGTGCCTTTAGATTTGGATTTGGTGGATGCTGGCATTTGAACCCTGGGCTTGTGGAATAAATAGGTGTTGGAAATGTTGCACCTAGGCTGGGGTTGGTCTTGTTTGTGTTGGGAGCAATGGTGATGGATGTGATTTGCACATGTGCAGTTAGCAGTCTCTGCTCTGGGGCTGGTGCAATATGCTGGCTGTGCTGCTTCTTAATGCTGTGCATTGGTGGCACAGTATGTCTGGATATGGGTTTGGATGGTTTGGACTGTCCTTGACAGGTACTGGGGAGTGTAACAGAGTGTTTGGCCTGCAGTCCTCTGCTGTGCAAGATTTACTTGGATGCTATGGTGATTGATGGGTTGGGTCATTTTGGTCCTGTTTGAAGTGTTGGTGCTGCTGGTCCTCCTGGTATTAGTAAGTAAGTTCTTCTATTTCAGCCAGTGTCCATGCTTCACTTTTGTCCCACATGTTGTCCCATGTTTAGTTTGGATTCATGTATGTATTCATGGCAGTATTGTTTGTGGCAGTGGGTTTTGCAAGCTGGATTTGTCATCGGATAGGACTGTGGATATCAGTTTTTGTTTGTCATGGGAGATACTGGAGTAATTGTTGATTGATTGTAGGTTCTTGTGTCATGATATTTGTGCTTTTTCATTGGGAAGGAGAGTTTGTGATTCACAACCTTTTAGATGGATGTTTTGTGGGTGCTGTGGTTGGTGATTTTCATGGTAGTCCTGATGATTCCTTTAGTAGCTTCGTGCTGGATCTGAGTTTATGTCTACCATAGTGATGATGGTTTATGGTTTATGTTTGGAGTGAGGTAAACTGGTGAGTCATCAGTGAACATTAGGTCTGGTCAGTGCAATGAATATTTCTCAGATGCAGCTATGGGGGTCTGGTTGTAGGTTGTTTTTATTCTGATACCTCTTTTGTTTGATGGGTCAAATGTCCTTGGGGTTTCTTCTAGTCCGTGTTTTGGTCTACCTTTTGGTGTATTCAAGATATTTCTGGCCTTCATCAGTGTGTATTTTAGAGCTCCCCATTTCAGATTGTACTGTTCAGCTGTGCAAAGTGTCAATGAAGTCCAGTATTGAAGAAAAATGTGTGCAGTAAGGCTTTAGGGGGTTGTGGAGTCTGATGGTGTCAGTGGTATATAAAAGGTTTATTTCTGTGTCTGTGAGAGGTTATGCCTGGTTGGAACAGTTGCCTTTTTATTCTTTTTTGAGGTATTGTTTTCCTTGATGTCATGGTTTTTATTGTTTGCTCAAATATGGTGGATTTGTGGTGGCATGTGGAGTGTGGATAGTTTTCAGTAGTATACAATCACCGCAGTGACTCCGGCACCGCAAAGACCGTCACAGTGACAGGAATTGGGCAAAACCCGCCCAGCGCTGTGATGGTCTGTGCAGTGACTGGGACAGTCTCATTGGGTGTTTCACCCCCCCAGTCCAGCTCTGACTCGGAGTAGGAATCCTAGAGACCAGGGTGTGTGGGGGTGGAGCCTCCCCACAAGGGGGGGTTGGGGGTGCAGCCCCCCGATTGTGTGCACCGACATCCCCGAGGCTACACTGCTGACATTTGGCATGGTAGCTGTCATTGTAGGGGATGTAGGTGAAAGAGCTGTCGAAGCACTATGGTGCAACCATTTTCAGCTTCAAAATGTCTGTCCAGGCTGCCAAGAATACCTCTGAGGGTTCCAGGTCCGTATTCCATTTCAAGGGTGCCAGGTGGTTTTGAAACATTTTGTGGGTATGCAGGATAATTATAAAAGGCTGGGAGTGTGGGGGCCACTTAGGCCACCAGAAGCTACAGGGTGTTTCACTTTGTGGTGCATTTTTGGGGGTATTTTGATACATTTTGGAATGAGCCACAGACTACAGAGTAGACAGTCCAGACCACTACTACTGCCAAATGCCCCCCCCCAAATCCTAGCCTACTACTTATTTTTTATATATTTAGATCTTTGTTTGATTGGTGTGGTGACTGAACACATAACAGACTCTGTAGTATAGAGAACTTGGACTGTCTGCAGCCCAGTGTCAGCAAACACTGACAGTTCAGTCAGTTAGCAGCCCTTCTTTCCTTCACCACACTGACTAGCCTCTGCCCATTCCCACACAGACACACACACTGGGCCTGGATTTTGGACAAATCAACTATTAATTATTTAAACACACTCTCAAATTACCACATTTTTTTATAAATAATGAATGTTAAATTCTTGGCGTCTGCACAGCGGATAGACCAGACCACTGATGCAATAGCCAAAGGTTTTTCTATTTTCAGTTCTCCCAAAATTTAAGCAAAGCAGCCAAGCCCAACTACTTTTTTTTTAAATATATATATATATTTTTGATTAGTGTGGGGATTGAACACACAGTATACAGTACTAGACTGTACTAGTACAGGGGATAACTTGAACTGCAACCATTTTTTTTTATTTACTAGTGCAGGGACAATCATGCTAAAGATAGGATCATGAATGAGAAGCCCAACAGCTGCCCCCTCCCTCAGCCAGCTGCTGCTCTGATCAGATGTTTTATAAGAAGACATTCATATAGAAAATACAGCTGATCAGAGCGGTGGCAGGGGGTGAACTTCTCAACATTTAGGGCACAAGGACACTAGCACAGTATATAAATCTGACAATGCTGGGGGAGTCACGTGATGCGTTCTAGAGAGTAGCAGCTCTACTGTGGGCACTATCCCTCCCGATTTTACAAGCTTGCGATTTGTTATCAATACGCTCCAGCAAAGTAATTTAGCTCAGTAATCTGTTTAATAAGTGTCTCTGCTACCTCCCTGTGAGCAGCTGCTGCCTTCTGGCTATCGTGAAGGGGATGGAGGAGCCAGTCCAGGAACTCGAGGCCAAACGGCCCCGCCGCAGCTCTTCTCCTACAGTGCCTGACGAAGATTTGACACCCTCCCGGGTCTACTCAGAGCTTTCTACAATTAAAGAGGCTCTCTTCAAGCTGATAGATGAAGTCGCGGAGTTTAAACCAGCTTTGACTCAACTGGCTCGTCGAGTAACCGACGCTGAAGCGAGGATATCCTCCGTAGAAAGGAAACTCGACAGAAACGATCCTGCTCTGGCCGAATGCAAAAAATCAATTGCAAAACTAGAAGACCTCCTGGAAGACTTGGAGGGGAGGAATAGACAGAACAATTTAGTCCTACTGGGGCTCCCCGAGGGGGACGAAGGCCCAAACACGATAATGTTTCTGCAGAAATTTCTAAAAAAGACGGTAGGGCCCTCTCCAAACGGTCCTGAATATGTAATTGAAAGAGGCCACCGGTCTCTGCGTGCCAAACCACCAGCATCAAACCCTCCCAGGCCGGTCATATTCAAGCTCCTCAACTATCTAGACTGCAAATTCATACTTAAAGAAGCCAGGAAACTCTCGGCGATTCTATGGGAAGGAAAAAAACTCAGACTTGTGCTAGACCTAACAATGAAGATGCGCTTGCTCAGGGCGAGCTTTCACCCCATCACCTCTAAGCTGTGGGCTGCTGGCATTAAGCATCGAATGCTATATCCAGCACGTCTAGAGGTAACCTTGCGGGATGGTTCCAAACGCTTCGACTCGCCGAGGAAGCTCTGAAAACTCTCAAGAACTATCACCCTGATCTCTTCTCCAAGGACTGAGGTAGCATTTTACTAATGAGGCCTATCTTGTGGCTCCTAAAGGGACTTGGTACCTACAATCAATACTAATTCCTGGAGTAACTTTATGTTATCGGGAGGACCTGCAGGCTGGATGCTGAATTAAGTTGAACTTTCTGCATTTGACTTGACGCTGTTTTGATTTCTTCTTTTTTCCCTCTACTTGGTATTACTTTATGTCATCAGTATTATTTCTAGGCTCCTATGGACTGTTTTTTGATGTACGGCGTGTGACATTCGCTATGTTTCTACTAGAGGGAGCCTGGTCCTCACAGTTGGTTGCCTAATTCTGCCTTTAATGCGTTTATGCACTTTTATTTATCCCTAAGGTTAAAGGGGTAAAACTCTTCATTACAGCCTGGACCTCTGCTGGGGTTATCCCCAGACAGTCAATGGCTTAATTTGTCCTATGTTTTATACCTTTGTAATCTGGCTGGTCTGCTCTCTATATTGGTTAACCCCCAGGAGCCTGTTGTGCCTTTTCTTTTTATGTCCTAACATTGCTTCAAAACCTACAGTTGCCCCTGACTTCTGGTAGCCTCTCTAGTTCTTTTCTCTCTGCAAAAGGCTCCACTCTACTTCCTGTATATGGAAATGAAGTTATTCAAGATAAAAAGAGCAAAGACCATGCATTTACTAGTAGCCTTGTATTTTTTCTTTCTTTATCTAATTGCACCATATGCTCCTGATGTTAAATAATGATTCATTGCTTTTCACTTCATGGCAGTTTGTTCCTGTCAACGTGTTTAACAGTTATTTGCTAGTACGGGAGCTAGTTTAGGGGGATACCAATTGTAAGGTTTATGAAAGTTATGTACAATGCAGTTTAGAGTAAACTGAGGGTACTTGCAAGCTTGTAACAGCTGACTGTCTATTTGTAGTATGGATTGGGAGGGGGGTAGAGCTCACTTCTCGGCGCGTATCATGGGCCAGATGAATAGGAGAAGGCTCAGAGCCGGGTTATTCAGTAGGTTTGTTAGATGGGGGTGGTTTTGTTGGGGTGTGTGTGTTGGGGGGTGGGTTAATAGTACAGTTACGTTTTTTCTCTGTTTGTGGGGGGGGGGCAGCTACTTATTTCCTTTCCTAGGAGGTTTATGCTGACACATATATGGTTAGCGGCTTGAATATTATGTCCTGGAATGTAAAAGGAGGGAGAGACAATAAAAAGAAATATATCATATTAAACCACCTGGCGAAATTTGACCCTTCAATTGTGATTCTCCAGGAAACCCACTTGCTTCCCGAACAACTGCATTACCTCCAAAAAAGATGGGTTGGTCAAGTTTTTGGTTCAGGATTTACATCCAACAAACGGGGGTAGCTATATTGGTGGCTAGAGGAGTTCCACTTTCACCGACGGAAGTTATTTCTGACCCAGAAGGCAGGTATATTTTTGTAGCGGGCAAAATTGGTAACCTAAACTTAGTTTTGGGTTCTATTTATGGACCTAATTTAGATACACCATCTTTTTTTACACACCTGGCTATGGTTATGGCCCCCTTTTTAGGTTTACCCATATTTTTGGGCGGCGACTGGAATCTGGTACAATCTAACGGCCTTGACCGCACTTACCACAAGGGAACCAAAAGTTCCCCCTCGCAGAGGGCTCTGCTAGAATTCACAACGTCATTGGGCCTCCTAGATCCATGGAGAATTAATAATCCCTCAAGTAAGGAATTTACATTTTTTTCTCCAGTTCACAAAAGCTATTCCCGTCTCGACTACTTTTTAGTTAGTCAGCAGTTATTACCATACATTGTAGAAGCCAACATATTAGCCCGGGTAATTTCTGACCATTCTCCCATTATTTTGCAGTGTTTGCTGCCAAACATTCCATTAAGATCCTATTCCTGGGCTCTTAACAACAAACTATTATCTGACAATCAAATAGTGGGGAGCTTCCAAGACTTTTTAGCAAACTCCATTGCTACTAATTGGGGATCAATTACGGCACCGGACCGGGCATGGGCTCGTTGAAAGCCACCTGGAGAGAGAACTTATTACGCATAGCGTTGGTGTGTAAAAGAAAAACAACTTCTTAACCAATTGTCTAAATAAAATTAAAGACCTGGACAGTAAAGAGATCGGTACACTTTCCCAAACACAAGAGCAAGAACTTTCCACTCTTAGGGCCATATATGCGAGTGCTCTTAGGGAATCTGTTGAGAGGTCTGCTTCCATACTGAAAGCCTCGTATATAGGCCAAGGCAATAAAGCAGGCAAGCTTTTAGCTTGGCAACTGAAGCAGCGATCATCTGCTAAATGGGTGGCAACCTTAAGGCATCCTCAAATGAATGCTTTGGTCGCAGACCCAGAAGGTATACTAGCTCTGTTCCTTGATTTTTATAAAAAACTTTATTCTAGTGAACCCAGTACTTCAGAGCACGACACCAAAATGTGGGAGTTTCTGGATAAGATTCCTTTCCCGACAATGTCAGAGGAATTTAAGCTATTGCTAGTGGCCCCTATTACAAGTGAGGAAATATCCAAAACTATCGACTCCTTAAAGCCTGACAAAGCCTGGCCCTGATGGCTTTACGGGCCCCTTTTACAAAACCTTTAAAAAATGGCTAACACCTTTGTTGCTTCAAGTTTATGCGTATTGGCACGCCCATGGAGTTAGCGATCATACACTGTTTGAAGCAAGAATAATTCTTTTGCCCAAACCGGAGAAATCTCCATTTGAAGTGGGTAACTATAGGCCCATTTCCCTCCTTAACATTGATGTTAAAATGTACGCCAAAATTCTGGCTAACAGACTAAGACTATCCTGGGAGGGTCTACTCAGTCCAGAGCAGCCTGGGTTCATGGCTGGACGTTCATCTGCGGATCATTTCAGGAAGCTATTTTATTTAATTTCCGCGGCTGAGATTCCGGATCTGGAAGCATCTCTGGTATCTTTAGACGCAGAAAAAGCGTTTGATAGAGTAGAATGGTGTTTTATGTTTGCAGTATTAAGTAAATTTGGTATTCCCCAATGTTTCATAGATTATATTTGAGTTCTCTATTCTTGCCCATCTGCCAGAATCCAATGCAACAATCTTATCTCGAGAGACTTTCCCCTCTCCAGTGGCACTCGACAGGGCTGTCCACTTTCTCCATTCCTTTTTAATCTATATATTGAGCCCCTAATAAGGGCCCTGAAGTTAGACAACCAAATACAGGGAATTCATATTGGCAAGCTCGAATGTAAAATATCAGCCTTTGCAGACGACCTGCTTATACATTTAGAAAACAGCAGAAAATCACTTCCCCAATTGCTTCAGATAATTTCCTGCTTCAGTGGCTTTTCAGGTTACAAACTAAACAAGAACAAAACTAATGTATATCCATTATCTCCTCTCTTACAGAAAGACTGGTGTTCCTCCCTAGGCCTTCAATGGCAGAGCAGTTCTCTGGTTTATTTGGGCATTAGAATCTCGAAAGACCTTCCCAATCTGGTGAATCTTAATCTAGCCCTCTGTTCAAATCTATTAAGGAGGACTTGAAAAGTGGAATAAATTACCCCTATCCTTCTGGGGTAGAGCTAATACCTTAAAAATGATGGTCTTACCCAAATTTTCTATCCCCTTTTAATCTTAACATCTATTTACCTAAGTCTTTCTTTAAACCACTTTATAAATGCTGCTCAGATTTTTTGTGGAAAGGCAAAGCACCTCGTCGGGCATACGCAAAACTTACCCGACCTAGAAAATTAGGGGGGTTGCAGTTGCCTGACTTTTATGTTTATTATCTAGCTATTCATGCTAGAAGATGTTCACAGTGGGTGGCCAAATCTGAAGCAACCCCGAGCCCACCCCCTTGGCTTATCTTGGATCGTTCCTCAATTAATAATCTTAGTTTAGATTTGGAATCTCTCTTATATACCCCCTGGTCCAAAGTTTCCCAAAAATAAAAAAAACACTCCACTAGGTTGGGGTGTGAAGGCCCTACACCAACTCTATTCGCTGCTTCATAAACCTTATTCAAAAGACCTGACGCAACCTTTGTTAAGGAATCCCAATATACAGATAGGGAATCGCCCAATCACGCGTTTTATAGGTAACTACTCTCCCAAATTTTGTTTGGCAGATTTTGTTTCAGCTAATTCTTTAGTCCCAGTATCAGAGCTTGTAAAAAAATTCGGGGTGGATCATAATAATCTATTGCGATTGTACCAGATTCAACGATGTGTAAGTCTTTTCTTGGGGAAAAGCCCGTGGTGTGTGGAGTTGGAGTCCTTTTAAAAAGTTTGAGAGAGTTAGCAGTATCCCGCAATGCAGTCTCAAAGATTTATAAGTTTATACTGACAGGAATAATGCCCAATGTTACCCCTATAGCCCATTATTGGGAGTCCAACTTTGCTAAAGGGTGGCCAGCTGAAATTTGGGAAAGAATTTGGGCAGAGTCTTATGCTTGCATTAAACAAGATAGACTTAGAAATATTCAATTTAACATCTTACATAACCTTTATTTTTCTCCTGCCAAGCTTTCCCGGATACACAGGTCCTCCTCTTCTGTTTGTGTTGACTGTGGGGACCCTCTAGCCACAACCTACCATAAACTTTGAGCTTGTCCAAAGGTGGCTAAATTTTGGGATTCAGTTAGGCAGTGGATGGGCCCATACTGTAATATCTCAGCCTTTTTCAGCGTAAATGTTTGCTTATTAGGGATGTATGCTCAAATCCCAACTTGGACTCAAAAATGGCAAATGGCAATGGTAGCTCTTGTTATCAAACTGGTAATCCTCCGGCACTGGCAAGACAGTTGGGAACCCTCATACAAAGAATGGTGGGACAAATTCTTAAATGCTTTAAATGCCGAAAGGTCAGTCACTAGTTTCTTTAACTCTGATGGGAAATTGCAGAAGTGCTGGGGCATTTTTTTTACACATCTAAAAAACAAATTTGGTTACTAGGAGGGAACAAACCGAGTACGCTATTAGTATAGGCCCCCGGGAACTTGGTTTTACCTTCCTGGGCGTGCTATTTTGCCTATTCTCTATCTGGGGTAATACAAGGATAATGCTAAGTAATCACTGGGAAGACTACTTCTACATTTTCTCTTCTATTGGTGTTTTAGTTCCTCCCCCAGTCACCCCCTTTTTACGGTTCCCACTTATCCATGAAATGGTGATCTCTTTTCTTGTCTCTCCCTCCCTCGTGAGGATTATATATGGTTGTACCTCAGTCCTTTCCCTTCCCTCCTTCCGTTGCTAGGTTAACCTAGGGTATTTTAATCTAAATTCTGAAAGGAAAGTATATCTATTTGTATACTGTATGCACTAGCTGCCACGGGGGGTGGATTCTGGGGTGGGTTGGGGTGGCGGGTTTTTTTTTTTTTCCTCCTGAGATTATGTCACATACAATTACTGAATTTCTTGTATGGTTTTTGGGGTTTGTTTTATCTGTATGGTTATGGTTTGTATTATTTTCATGAAGTATATAAATATAGTAAAATAAAGTTATTTGCAAATAATAAATCTGACAATGCTTACAAATCCCTTAAAAACCTTTTCTACCTGCAGACAACACAGTGATCAGATTCTTCCTCTCCACTTTACTGCAGCATTCCTGTAGAGTTACTTTTATTCGGGTTCAATTCAGCACCAGACTAAGAGAAGGAGCTGTCTTGGGTTTGCAAATTAATTGAATTGTCCACTCCTTACTACTGAAGCTCACTGATTGAATGAGAAGGTTTACTGTTGAAACAGCATGTCGAGTGAGCATCCTCCAGCATCACATGACCTGTCCTTGACTGGTCATGTGTCTTGTTGGGTCTTCAGCAGCTCAAGATTGGAGGAATGGAGACACTCAAGGCAGATAGGAAGGACAGTTCGTTCCCCAGTGGCGCGTTGTGCCTATGGAGTTGGCGCACATCAATACCATCAATATTGAGTTGTTCTTGTTTCGTTTGGCATTAGCCACTAGGGGAGCCAGAGATGAGGTCCACAGCACACACAGTAGTCAGTGAAGAGGACTCTGTCAGACCTACAGAAGCAGCCAGCTTGGTCGCATAGCAATAGACAACAAAGTGAGTCTGTGAGTGAATCGAATGCCAGGTGTGGGTGCAGTGGGGTGGGGGAAGACAGAGAACTGATTTTATAGCCAGGTTGGGTCACAGCTGGGAATGGGAAGGATCAGGCAAGGCAAGTGGTGGGCGGAATGGGCTACAGCTTGCAGCAGTGTGCCAGACAGTGAACAGCAGGCAAAATAATGAGGGTGCTCATTTTAACTTTGTGTGTGCTCAAGCACCTGAGCACCCATGCTGTCGGTGCCCCTGTTCCATTCTATCTTGTTTCCAGTGTGTGACTATGAAATTTACCAGGTGCTTGTCCAGTTCAGAGAGGTTTTGTAGTTGTAAGTCCTCTCTCTTTGAGTGGGGCTTACACTTGCCATTAGGGACCCTACACTTGTGCTTTCCCCCTGGTTTAAGGGTTGGTAGGTATTTGGGGGAAGGCACAATTTTTGGGTGTTCTATTAGACTGCCACTAAGGGCAGTCTTATGGCCTATAAAAGGAGTTTGTGGGAGCTGAGAGAGGGGAGGAGGCTGGCTGGGAGATGGCAGGACAGGCAGGCAGGGAGGTGCTCATCGATCCGGGTTGGGCCTGATTTGAAGGGGGAACCCTCCTTCATAGGTGGGAGGTAGAGTCGTGATTTCCAGTGGTGTGGTGCCGGTAATGGGTGCTTCATGAAGAGGGCCTCAGACAGTCTGCCAGCATCACATGGGGTAAAATGGGGCTCCCATGAGAGAAGGGGTAGTGAGAGTGCCCGAGGAGGTAGATTGGTGGGGTCTCTGGCCCATAGAAAGTAGGTCTGGACCACCAGGGCTGGAGGTTTTGTGGCAGGATTCCTCCAGAGGAGGGGTGGTGGCAGATACCATCTCATTTTTCTGGTATGGCATGGTGGTCCAGGCCTGTGTAAGGGGGTGCTGGAGGTTTCCCATCCAATTTAAGGGGCCTGTTTGGAGGAGTAGGTGCTGGGACACTGTGCACAAGCTGCTCGGGTGGGCCGTAGGTCAAAGGACAGGTGTTGGGAAGCTCTCTGGACCTGGTAAGCTTAAATCAAGCACAGGAGTGATGGCTGAAAAGGGATGCAGGTTAGAGGCATTTCTAGCCTGCTTGCCCAATTTTTTTAAATAGTAGAAGTCTTTATTTGTTTATGGTGCCCTTCCCCAGAGGCCCAGGGCACCAATACAATATAACACAATTTAAAACTACCAAACAATTATTTAACCACATCAAATCTGAAATACATAACTACCTGGGTTTCATCCAAGACAAAATAATAAAACGGATTAATAATTTGTGATGTGCTAGGATAAGATGTTATTAAAAGTCCTCAAATGCTTGTTAGAACAAGTAAGTTTTTAAGCATCACTTAAAAGCCTCAACTGAGGAGACCACCCTCAAAATTCTGGGCAGAAAATTCCAAATGGCCAGGCCTGCTACCTCAAAGGCCCGATGCTCCTGAGGTCTTGAGCCTAGCCCTAGGAACCACAAGAAGGCCCTCCCCAGCTAATAAGAGCAGGCAAACGGGAATGTGCAGATGCAGGAGCTTAGCCAGGTAGTCTGGGCTCAGTCCATGTAGGGCTTTGTGGGTTAACAAACCTACCTTAAATGAGAAATACCACTTCACCGACAGCCAGTGAAGATCTTGTAGTGCCAGAGAAATATGGGATGACCTAGGGGGGCCTGTAAGTGCCTGAGCAGCTACATTCTGCAGTAGCTGCTGGCATCATAGCGTACCTCCACTAACCCCAAGGTGCAGAATGTTACAGCAGTCAAACCTGCAGGTCACAAATGCATGGATCAGTGTGGTCAGATTCTTGGTTGGAATGATGGATCTGGCTGCCATCAAATTCTATGTTTCTATGTAATCGGCAGATATTCCAAAGATAGAAAAAGCCATTCCCCACTATGGCAGACACCTGGGCCTCCATTGTCAAGCTCTCATCCAGTATGGCTCCCTGATCCTTCACCCTAGGGGCAGCTAACAGCTCAGAGCAACCAAGCCAAAGTCCAGCCTCTCTTTCACCAGCTGCCAATTGCCACCCCCCCCACAACCTGGCTCAGTTAGTAAAATTTCAGTTTTCTCAGGGTTGAAACTCAGCCAACTTGATGCCATCCAGTCTTGGATCTCAGTCAGGCACTTTTTAAGCACATCAACAGCACTTAGCATCTCCAGAGCAAAAGACATAAAAGACATATAGAGCTGGGTGTCATCCACATAGAAGTAAACCCAAGCCCATAACGTCTAATAACCTTGCCATGGGGAGCATATAGACCATGAACAACACTGGTGACAGGACCGAACCCTGGGGTACACCACAAGACAAAACCACTGGGTGCAAGGAAAAACATCCTAACACTACCCTCTGGGTTCTGTCCCAGGGATAGGACTCAAACCAGTGAATGAAAATACAGGTGAGTCCACCAAACTCCCTGAATCAGTCCAAAAGTAAACCATGGCCCACAGTGTCAAATGCAGAAGATATATCAAGAAGGACGAGAACTGACCATTTTCCTCTATCCCTCACCCTGAGCAGGTCATTGTGCACCTTGACTAGTGCATCTCTGTGCTGTGCCTGACTCTGAAACCAGATTGGAGAGGCTCAAAGATGTCAAAGGCCACCAAGTATTCCTCAAGTTACAGCAAAACAACTTTCTTGATAACCTTTCCCAAAAAGGGAAGGTTAGAAACTGAACAGTGGTTCACCAAGACATCCAGGTCCAAAGATGTTTTTTTTAAGAAGGGGCCTCACCAGTACACATTTAAGTGCTACTGGAAGCAGGTCCTCCAACAAAGAACACCGAACAATCTCGGCAAACACCGGGGTCCAGATACCCGACACAACTCACTAGCAGTTGTGTCGGGCCTGAGTCCAGATTGCAAAATGTTGGCTGCAGCTCTGAGATCACCCAGTATGCCTTCTCCACTGTGATTGACCACAACTCCTCCAAAGTCCACTGACTACATGCTTAATCCACAGGTTTCCCACTGCTTGGCTCACATGGCCCAACTGGAGTAACTCTGGTCCTTATGGAGGACACCCAAACTGAGAAGAACCAAGACAATTTCTCACATTTCAGGGGTTTAACTGCTCTTACAGGCTCCAGGCAGGCAGGATGAAGAAGCCTGTCTACCGTCCGAGAGAGCAGAGCCACATCGTTCCTCCCAGAGGCAATCTCTCTTGACAGAAAATCTGCCTCTTTCCAAATGATTGTTTTTTAATATTCTTCATAATGAGAAATCAGAACTAATTTGTCCTCCCAAGCCTTGGATGTCCACCAACAATGCTCCAACCTCCGACCCCTGGTTTTTAACACTCTTAGCTTGCTATCAAACCATAGTACGTCAAGAAGCAACACCAGGGCACCAGTGGACCTACATGGACTGATGCTAGGCAGTTGAAGACCCCAGTGACAACCCTATTATAGGCTGTCACCGTGGTCTCTGCACCTCCAGCGCATGCTGCCAACATTCCTGTGATAAATAGCCTTCCAAAGGAAGGGAAAGGATTGTAATTTGCTCCCAAAGGGCTGGATGCAAGATTGGTTTCCAGTTCCTGAGTCCCTGATCTGTCCCCCTACTCTGACATTGAATGGAGCATATTTTTCAAATATAATTTCCTGATTTTAAATCAGGTTTTGGTGCCAACTGATGCCAGGGTTCAAGTAACAGCAGTATTTATAGAGATATAAAAGGGCAGGAAGGCACTATGTAGTTTTAGGTAGCAAAAACCTGTGCAAGGGGTGAAGACCCTTTGCTTCTTGATTTGAGTCCATTTATCTTCAGATGTTAAGATGGAGGCAGCAACCTCACTTCTATTAACTTGTCATATAAAGGAGCAAAACACAGACATTTTTATATCTGCTTGCAAATTACTATAAACTTGAGGCAACAAAAAACAGAGGAAGCGGCTACTAGACAGGCCAAGTCCAAGCTTCGGTCATCTTTCTGGTGTAGCAGAAGGGTAATTCAAGACCATGCTTGCCTTGATAAAGAGTGTGAAGCTCAAAAATGTTTGGCTGAATAGTGTGGAGTGTTTTACAAATGTTTTAATTAATATTTATCAACGGAGAGCCAAACATGGTTATTTTATTTTCTGTGGAGTACCATAGCAGGTCTTGAATTACCCTTGTGCTAAACGTGAGGGAAACACACCTCTGAAACTCCAGACCAGCTAGAGTGAGAAAAAATGTGGGGCAAATGGCCAAAATTTGGGACATCCATTTTTCAATGAATGTAAAATTGCACCCTATTTTCAAACCCTTTTAAGTCTGCAAACATAACAAAGAAGTCACATATTTCAGTGATAAGAACTTTTAAATGACATACATGCGTTATTCTGACTGAAATCAAGCATCCTGCAACCTCTGTACAAGCTTCACAACAGCAGAAAGCACTGAGTCAAAGCTCTGTACAGGGACACCATTGCTTCACTGTAGCTTACATTATGCATACAGCTGCACTGAACTGGGGTCCTTCACAGATGAACCTTGAACCTCAGCTTCATCTACTGGGGGATTCATTCTTAGCTATAAAATTAAAAAAGACAAACTTCATGAAGTTTTCATTAGCAGAGCACTGCAAAGGAAAATTTCTAGGTTTCTCATCTTCTGCCAATGTTCGGCATACCTGCTGCTGGATGGTACATAGCTTCCTTTTGCCTCTCATTTACAGTTTGTATTGTTTCTTATTTGGCACTTCTAGTCTTAATATTGATGCACCCGTTGATACGCTTGTTATGTACTAGTGGATATTATGTATGGTTTTCAAACTCAAGCAATGTGGTCTGGTGATTATTTTTACATTTGCACTCAGCACTTAGCACTTTATCTTTAAATGGCTATGCACCTTAACATTCCATAATATATATGAGGTGGTGCATTGATCCAACGCTTTATAGCCTTGACAAAATGCACAGCTATGAGCATGAAACTTTGGCAGCTGGAGGGGTGCTAGCATGGGTACTTTTATTTTATTAAACAAAGCAGTTTCTTTAACGAACTAACGGTATTTTGGTAGTGCAGTTTTTGGTGCCTGCAGCATGGTCCCAGGTCCATCATGTAGATGAGTTGTACTCAATGGTGTTTTGCCTGGTAAAATAAAGATCGATTGATTGGTTCCTTCCTCAACAAATTGCTTGGTATTCTTGCCTGGTGCTTGATGCTATGCAGACCTGCAGCTGCCTCTCTGTTGCTTATAGTTTCAATATCTTTAAGGCTATAGCCTTCAATTTTGCTGGCAGTGTGCAATGTGACCCCTCTGCCCCAAACAGCATAATAAATGACAGCGCCAATGTTTGTTTCCAAAAAGTACAGTCTGATTTGCATTTACTTTGAGTTGCTTGCCATTCCTCTACACTGCTCCTGGGGTTCTAACTGATCCTCCTTGCTGCTGCCGGACCGAATCACCTGCTGCTTCCTCCACTCTGCAGTTGGATACATTTCTAGTTGGCTGCTCTAGATGCTGCTCTAGAATGCTCAGTACAGTGCTCAGTGTCTGCTTCTACAGGGTTTCCATACGTCCTTCAACAAACAATAATTGTTGCCTAACTTAGACTCCACACCTGCTCCATCATCCATAATTTAGCAACCAAGGCACTTAATGTTTTTAGGCTCAGCGCCCCTCCGTCTGACTTTAGGATCCCAATGATCTTTGAGCTCCCACATCTTCTCCACAGAGGGCTAGTGCCTAACAATAGTCTAACCCCAAGTTACAGTAAATAAAACAGCTTTGTACACTATCAAAGCAGCATGCTTTTTTGAAATTTAGTTAGCTTTATGTTTTCATAACATCTCTTATTCCCCAATTGCTAAAATAAAGCAACAGCATGAACATTATTCTTCAGCTCTGATGCCCACTAACAAAAATCTATTGCATCCTCAAGTTTCAGGTTATTTGAACCTTAACACAGAACTTTGCAATCTGCTACCATCTATACTGTCTTTAGCATCCAACTTAGAAGCCAAGGTTAGTGCCATAAAATGTTGAATTCCAACTTCTGACTCTGGACCACCTGTTTCCAAATCTTTTCCTGCTTCTCCAACTACTCCAACTCCAGCAATTCCAATGAATCCACAGCTACTGTACTTTCTCCAAATCCCACAACTTAGCCTCCCAGTCCATAAGTATCCACCATGGCAGCTGGCAAGATGTTATCCTACACTGGGCTGGGACACACTGCAGCATTTCACCCAGTATGGCCCCTTGACTCCAATGACTTAGGTCTACTCCTGAACCTTGGTTATGAGCATGGAAGAGCAACACATTTCCACTGCACCATTGCACAGCATAAGGTATTGCTTTCTAGTTATAAAATGGGTACAAAAATTCCCTAATTTTTATTGGCTAAAACCATTCACCTGAATATGCATTAATGCAGCACAACGCATGGTCATCCTGGCATTTATCCTCGTCACAACTCACTACGCAATTATTGAAAAAAAACTGTCTAGCAACCATTATTTTACTCAATAACCTCAAACTACTTTTACTCAATAAAGTAACCCAAAACTACAAAACAAAGTCACTACCTACATTTTCTCTATCACATGAACAAACGCAAAAACCTACAGCAAAACACCAAAATGTTTTGTTTGATTACATATTTTTCCCATCTCTAGACCCAAACTACTCCTGGCTGTCCGCTCAGTAGCACAATCCCTGGCACAATCTTGCAGTCGTTACTATGAAATCCATTTTTAAAATGAAGTTTAAGCTGACAAACCACAAATAAACACTTGGGGCCAGATCACAAGCTACGACAGTGGCAGCTTGCGCCGAGTGCAGCTGCATCTGGGACCCTGTACAAGATTTTCCAAGTGACAGGGTCCTGGCACCTAAGTCCCCCAGCTTGCATTGAGAGTGGCTGTGCACCAAACAGGGGGTGCACCCACAAGCTTTGCCGCAACAGTTGCAGGGTGGAGGGGCGACAGTTGCCCCAAAGGAAAGGGGTGCAGTAGTGGCTCAGGCCCTCCCTACCCCACCAATCTGCTGGGAATGTGTTGGCATGCAGAAGCAGTACCTGGTGATCCAGAGCCCCCACCCACCCAGCAAGCAGTGCCCACCACCCCACTCCCTCCCCATCCTTCAGTACCCCAGATCCGGCAACTGGCACTGTCCTCTGCACACCACCACAGCCAGCTGCCAAATGAACTGTCACAGCACATACTATACAGTACATGCTGTGACAGTTCATTCAGTGGTCAGCTATGGTGGAGTGTGGAGGGCAGTGCTGGTCACCAGACATGTGGTACTGATGGATGGGGGGGAGTGGGGTGGTGGTACCTGCCAGGGTGGGGGGGCCACTAGATCACCAGGGATGATTATCCAAATAATGATATATCAGAGATTGGAGTGGGGAGAGCAGGACAAGAGATCACAGTGAAGTGCCATAACTGTCATGTACAGGCAGTCTTGGGAGGGCGGGCACTGGCTCCAAGAAATTCAGCTTGTATGGGCACAATGAGGCTGGGGGATGGGGCTATATGTATGGGGCTCTTGCTGGGGGGTGGCACAGTGGCAGGACACTGTTGACACCCTCTCAGGGGCTGTATAAGTACCATTAGACCAGCCCTTTGCTGGTCTAATGATATTTAGCTCTTTGTCCCTGGGGAGGGTTTTGAAAATCTGAATGTTGGGGTTGTGGCAACCAGGGTCTGCCGCAAGCCCCCTTATGCCATGCTACAGCCACCATTGTGGCACAAGGCTGGTGCAAACCCCTTTTGCTGTTTGAAGCAGGCTGTATTAGAAAACAGCTCCGGGCGCATCTCTTGGTACAAGGTGCCTGTTGAATCAGACATGCTTGATGCAAGCACCTTGCGTCATTATTAAGGCTTTGAAAATCCTGCCCTTGTAGTCTCTGTCCTGAAAAAAGCACTTACTACAGTAGATCTGGAAATTGCCTGCCAGACCCCATTTAGCAGGGGCAAAATACTATAACTAGCCTGGTGACACATTCACAAACATAGCAGCGGTATGGTTAAGGATCATGCTTCTGCAGATAATAGCGTACTGCCAGCAGCATTACCCTGCAGTACTCAGGGGTGTTTCTTGGGCCTAACATAATACAGGCAAGCAAGTGGATCTGAAATTTTGTGAGTGAGTTAGGGGAGGTCGTAGAGGGGACTGTCAGGTGGATGTTTCAAACCGAGTCTGAACTTTTGAGAGGGAGCAAATAGGACGATCTGGTGAATGCTTCAGTTTGAAGTTGTGATCATGGTGGCTAAAAGAGGGATACTCACCAAACTTAGCCCTCTAGTAAGTAAGCAAGCAAGTGTGTGGGTGCTTCAATCAGAGCAGCTGAACTTGCAGTTCTGCTGTCACCAGTCTGAGCCATGATCATAAGGGATCGGCAGCCGCTCCTCCCAAGAAAGATTAGTAATTCAGAGGGTTTTATGCTTTTTTACTTAAAACAGTATCTTATGATCCCAGTGATTTTTTTTCAGCCCAACAGTTCAGTCTGTTTGTGTTCAGAGTCAGAGCTGTTAAAGTCCGCCACGGTGTAGCTGGTCTGGTGACACGGAGGGCTGAGGTACCATGCCTTACCTGCCTCCATGCTGGCTACCAGGATCAGGCACAATCTCAGGGTCTCAGGGGTTGGCTAGAGGGAGGAGGATCGAGCATCTGACAAACTACTGTCTTCCTCTGGGGGAAGGGTGGGGAAGCACTTGGTGCTTGACCAGCCCCTGGCAGAGGTGGGGGGTCTTCGTAGCTAAGGCTTGAAGATTCTGGGAAGTGTGCCAGATATGGATGCTTGTGCCCTTACATCATTGCATGCCACACCTCCCAACAGTGGGAAAAATACAGTTCTCTGGCCATGGTAGGATGACGCCCATCCCTCTCAAAGCCCCACGCAGCTACCGTAGCTAACCATATGGCACCATTTGGGGAGTTATGAGGAATCTCCCTCAACAGCCCTGCCCTAGGGGACAATCCAGGGTGAATGCTGATTGACAAAGGTAAGTCCCAGGGGATGGGGTGAGGTAGGAAGGGGGCTGAGGGAGAGCAAGCCAAAATAAAAGGTCTGCCACTGTGTTTGTTCAGCCATGTGTCAGCATATACTTTGTACCCCTCCCACTTGAAATATAGTACAAATATAATTTTCTCCAAAGAAACAAACAAGAACAAAAGGGATTATAGTCAATGAGACTGCAGTGCTGAATGTGTGTCTCTCTCGGTTTTGAAGCTGCAGTGCAGAACACAGCTGACTGGTAGAGGCTGAGCCATCACACTGTCAGATCCTTGTATCTAAAAACCACAAAACTGGCAGAAAAGAACATAGGACAAGTTAAAAAAAATGTAATCCTACTTTAATTTCACTAGTTGAATTAGCAGTGAAGACTGTTGTGCTACAATACTTCAGTATAAAACTACAAAAGAAAAACACAAGTAAGTAATCTCCATTAGGTCAGAAGACGTAAAGCAAAGCTATAAAATCAGTGCAGTCCCAGTAGGTGTAATGACTACTTTAGCTAAAAACCACATATTTATATAAACTTTTAAATATTAAAAAATTGTATTCTAATAAAAACACATATTTTAAAAACTAAAAGTCCATTTTATAAGTGCAGTAAGGCACTCCAGGGATGTGCATTGTGCTGAGATAAGTGCACTTCCATGGGCTGAAGGCACTTGGCCTGTGAGCTCATGCCTCACTATGCCTCTGGGATGTGGTTATCTCAGCACAATGCACACTCCATTGTGCCTTACTGCTTGCTTAGACTATCTTGGGCAAATTGTTGAAAAATAGGAAGAACTGAAAATACATTTTCATGAATGACCTTAAAGAAAAACTCTGTTTCATAAATTTCCTACCCCTCAAGGTCTTACCCACCAATTAGGGTTTTTGCAACAAAGAGAATTTTTTAAACACTACAGCTTACTTTATTTTAATTTTGTAAAGACCGCAATCAAGGAATATAGTGCATGCTGTGCGGTGCCATCTCAGGTTATGGTGTGGCTCCACACCACCCAGTTTTATGCTTTTCAATACAAGCAAGTCATGCATAGCTGTACCATAACCTGAGATGGCACCATGCAGCACTCATCATGTTCCCTGATCGCGATCTGTACAGAATTAAAATAAAGTATGTTACACTGTTCAAGAAAATTCTCTTTAGTTGTGAAAACCGTAATGGGGGGGTACAGCTTGGGGGGGTTAACATTCTGTGTGAAAAGGACTTATGGTAGCTTGGGACAGAAACATTTCAGCAGGAGCATTTCTACAGAAAAAAAAATAAAACTTTATAAGAAGTATTTTGCTGTTGTTAAATCAATACATTCCTTGTGTAAGCTGAAAATCTTGTAAATGGAGTAACCATATATAAATTTATTTTAGTATGGCTGGGGCTTAGCTTATTTTAATGTTGAACACAAACAGATAAACCAGGAGTTTTAAATGTTCCATCATTACTACTGTACTACTATTATCAGCTTCTGACCTCTGAAAGGTAGAATGCAAACTTGAAACAACTTGACTAAAATTTAGTACACTGCTTCCTTTTCCCAGCATATCATGAAAACTATCTGACTTGTCACATGAGTCATTAACTCTGGTAGATCACCCAACTAGCAGTCACATGGCATCGTATGTCAAAGTTATTTTTGCAAAACGAAGACAGTTGACATGCTAAGCCTGTTCTAAGCAGGTTTACATAGCACTGTCCAGACTTGGTGGTGTACATTGCAACGTATCTATCTCTATCTGTCATAGCTGCAGATTGATGATGTGCGGCAGTGCCCCGGTACTGCCCTCGACAAATGGAGTGTGATTTACTGCAGGACTGAAAAATAAACCAGGTGCACTTACAGGATATGCTAGCCATCAGTGTTCAATTTAATGCTCAAATGCGCCTTGATTGCCTGACTAGGCATGATAGAGGATTACTATCAAAAGTGCTTTGGTAAAATTTGTTTTAAGCTGAACCATTGACCACCAAGTGCTTCAAGGGATTTCTGACTCAGAAAACAAAGAGTAATATTTATCACCCTGTACTGTCTACAGGTGATATACCTGTATTCTTAATATCAAGGGTGCATTTATGTTCATGCAGTTTACTGAAATGATACACCTCCCTCTGAAAGAGTTTCAAACACATTTGTCAAATGCACAAACACCTCATCAAGCATACATATGTATGCATGTATCTGTCTGTCTGTCTGTCTATCTATCTATCTATCTATCTATCTATCTATCTATCTATGTCTCTAGCTATATATATATATATATATATATATGCATGACGTGTGTACTGAGAAACCAGTGTAACTGCTAAGTACTCAAAAACGAATATTGGGCAGGAACCATTCTTTCTCCCTTTTGAGTCTATTTTAGTACTTTTTTTTCACATTTGAAATAATAAAAGGAGTGCTCCTTTTAATATGGCTCGGACCAGGTTTTCATCAATATTTGCAGCTGTTTTTGATCACCTATTTTCCCACAAAGACAGGGAGCACTGCCTGCCGCATTATAGTTCATTTTAGTCACAACAGAATTGATTTTAAACAACTGATGTGCAAAAACAGCTGAGAATAGTGATGAAACCCTGGTCCAAGCTTTATTAAAAGAATCACTCCCTTTATTATTTCAAATGTGAAATTAAGTACTCAGGCAGACTGAAATTGTAGAAAAAAGGGAATCATACAAATCAGGATATAAGAGGCAATCTAAAGTAAAATAAAAAAGTATGGGTCAAAATTTTCACATCTATCGTATTTTCACACATGGCCAAATTATGGCCAAATTTATAATTAAATAAAAAATTAAACAACACAATTTATGTTCCCTTTAAAGACTCTTGTTCTGTTGACACCTTGTTTTACACAAGGCAAATACCTCTCAACCTTTTTTTGCTGACATCTGGGACATTGACACTCAAAATGTGGGATAGTATGGGACACTAGCCCTTATAATGTGGGAAATACTATTAAATATGGATATATAAGCTCAGAACACTGTAGAAACCACTGCTTTGATTTGTGCAAAAGTTAATTTTTATTTAGCATCTTAGAATAATGTGAACATCTGTTTTGAAGTCTCAGTTTACAGCACCTTCTCTTTGTGGGTAGCATCTTTTCCATATGGTACAGATGTGGGACAGATCGATTTTGAGGGGTGCAATGAGGGACATCACTTGTAATGTGAAACAGTTAAGGGGTATGGGTTTGCATACCCATGATGCCTTGCACTGGGTTTGAGGCTTTACATGTACTGTAGGTGTGTGGCTTGGAGTGACACAGGAAACAAAACATTTTTGATATTTGTTCTGTGTTTGTATCCTTTAAGGAAATTACACACTGTTCTTCTTTCAGACTGACTCTCTGGTATGAGTACCTCTGAGTGTTCTTTTTTTTTTCAAACTTTATTTTCTCAGGGAGCAGCACAGGACATCAATCAGTACAGACAATATGACAAGAACTTTTTTTCTGTACTGCAGGGAACTTTGACATCAGGCAATCAACCTATACATGTATCACACTAGATGGTCTGTATAAAGAAACAAAAAGAAAAGAAAAGGAAACTCCCCAAAATACTGTAATCCATGTAGTACATAAAACAGATGGCAACATATCACTTGAAATAAATATCTTATGAATATCAACTGATGTACTAAGGGTGGGGAGTTCCTGGTAGGTATGTCCAGGGGAGGTAAAAATGAAGATGAATGTGAAGATGAAGGAGAAAATGAAGGTAAAGATGGGGGGGGTGTAGATGGTGGTCAAGCAGGGAGTCACCTGTGGGACCCCCTCACCGTAATACCCCAGAATTGTTAGAAACTCAGGAACCAGTGCTGGGACCAGGCAGCATCCAGAGGCTCCCAGACTCTCCTGAATTTTTCCTGTGTACCATGGGCTTTATATTGAGTGTGTTCAATTTTCATACACTGAGTTAGCCTCTGTGCCCACTCCGCAACCAAGGGCATGGATTCACATCCCCAGTGATAGGCGAGGACCTGTTTCCCTACCACCATTGCTAATGACTACAAGGGGTGGTCCAGCCCCCCCCTTGATGAACCCGGGAGACCCAGGATAACTTCCCCCAATCCCACAGCTTGGGAGTCCCCCAGAGCAGCCTGAATGACCCCAGTGATCCCCAGCCAGAAATGTTGTGTCTTGGGGCAGGCCCAGATTAGATGCAGGAACATTCCTCTTTGTGTCTTACATTTAGGGCACAGATCGGAGTGCTCTGGGTCGATTCTATGGGCCAAAGTGGGAGTAAAATACGTTCTATGCAATATGTTAAAGTGAATATCTCTCAGCCTGTTATTGACCGAACATCTCATGCCCCTTTTCAATATTGCCCTCCAGTCCCCTTCCATTGTTCTGTCCTCACCCAGATCTCTGTCCCATTTAGTTTCAAGAGAGTGAACTACTTCTGGTAGGGCCTCCATTAAAGTCCTATAACACTGAGTCATCAACCTTGGTTTAGTAAGTTTCTGGGATTCCCCTATGCCTTCCTCAATGGGAGAGCACCACAGGCTCAAAGAGCCCTGAGCCCCATCCCCTCTAGTTCCCAGTTTATATCGAATTTGCTAAAAGGTGAAGAAGTGGGTGGGGTGTAGGTCATACCTGCCAGATACAGTTTGATAGGGGGGAACAGTGTCCTGTTCACATAATTGGTGGATCAGGTATAGACCATTCTCTCTCCATACCCTCAGAACCCTCTTCACCAGGGTGGGCGGCTCCAGCTCCTCCCACAAAGCAAGCTCAATATCTGAGTCAGGGGACAGAGAGGGTGCATGACCCAGTAACTTATGTGACATAAACAAGGCCTGAACTGTCATTCTTAGGAAAGAATTTTTGAAAAACTTGAATGAGGGCCAATTCAGTGCTGATATAAAGAGCTGCAGTGTCAGAGGAAGTTCAGCGTTGTCTTTCTCCAACTCCACCCACATCCTGCCACTACTTTCTGCTTGGTAGATATCCAGTAAGGCTCACAATTGAGTTGCCAGGTAGTAAACTTTTAAATTAGGGAGGCCCAGACCCCCCCCCCAACTGGATGCCATAGAATCTCTTGTTTAATATATGGTCTCTTGTTACCCCATAAAAGGGTCCCAGTTGCCCCTTTAAGAGATTTAAAGTAGTACTGGAGGATCCACACTGGGAGGGACTGGAATAAATAGAGACATTGAGGTAAGATGAACATCTTTACCAAATTGACCTTCCCTATTATGGTTAAGGGGGTGGTTTTCCACCGTTCACATTGGTCCTGAATTTTTTTCAGAAGAGGGACATAATTAATTTTAAACAAAGAGGAAAGTTTCCTGGGAATAATGACTCCCAACTATTTTATATATGTAGCTGGGGGAATATGGAAGCCCTGAACAACCACCCGTCTAGGGCTGTCTCCCAAGTGGCGCCACTCACACTTGGCCCAGTTTATTTTATGACCAGATAAGGGGCCGTACTCTTTGAAGAGATTTGTTAGGTGCTGGAAGGAATGATCAGGGTCTCTGAGAAACAACAGCACATCATCCACAAATAGCGAAATAACCTGGTGCTGGTTCCTTATTTTAGAGCCCTGTATGTTGTAATTCTGGTAGATGGAGGAGGCCAAAACTTCCATTGTTAGGACTTACAGGAGGGGTGAGTGGGGACATCCCTGATGGGTGCCCCTCGTAAGGGAGAAAGGAGTTGAGAGGATGTCATTAGTGTATATTTGTACTTTTGGAGCAGTATACAGGGTCTTTATCCAGAAAATAATGTTTGGTCCCAGCTGAAATTTCCTAAGAGTGGCAAACATAATGGGCCATTCCACCCTATCAAAATCCTTCTCGGCGACTAGTGCCAGAAGGCCTCTGTTTTGATCCCTGTTATGGCTGACCCATTTGTAAATTATATTTAAGGTTTTATGCAGATTATGTTTAGCCTGTCTGCCTTTAATGAACCCACATTGATCTTGATGAATAAGAGAGGGCAATATTGGTTCCGATCTTTTTGCTATTAATTTTGCCAAGATTTTGTAATCTGCATGTAATAGATAAATGGGCCTGTAAGATCCGCATTTCGTTGGGTCCTTACCCAGTTTGGGGAGTACGATTATGATAGCTAATTGCTGGGAAAGGGAAAGGGACCCTGATGCTAATGAGTCCTGAATCACTGAGAGTAGAAGCTGGCAAATATCATCCCAGAAAATCTTGTAGAATTCCAGTCCGGTCCCAGTGCTCATCCCGATTGGATTTCCAGACTGTCTCCTTATCCTCCCCCATAGTTATCTGAGAGTCCAGCTTCTCCCTCCATCTGCCAGATAAGATGTTAAGGTGGATTTTTTCCATGAAAGCCTCCAGATAGACTCTCGGGGGGCCTCTGATCTATACAGGTTTTCATAGAACTCACGGAAGGTATTATTAATATGTACTGGGTCTACCGTGGGCTTCCCCTCTAGGTCATCCAATGATAATATAACTCTCTCTGCCTGTTTAGCTTTTATCTGCCATGAGAGCCATTTGCACGCTCTTTGAAGTATGCCTTTGCCCCTGCCTTCAAGACATCCCTTTCAATTCTCCGAGAGGAGCATTGGCATAGTTCTCCCTTTAGTGTCTTTAGTTCTTCCATCAAGCTAAGGTTCCCTGTTTCCATAATTGTTTTTTCCATTGCTAGAATTTTACTCTCCAGCTCTCTCTCTCTTTCCTGTTGTCTTCCCTTTTTATGTGGGCTGCAAAAGATATACTGGCCCCCCTGATTACTGCCTTAAGGGCTTCCCAGGTGCTCACTGTGGCGGTGTCCTCTGGTTTATTAAAAAGGAAGTACTCCCTGATGGTACCTTAATGTACCTCTTAAACTGATCTGACATTAACAATGTAGGATCCTTTCTTCATAGTCTAGTAGGTGGACATACGCGGCCCGAGGGGATTTGGATTTCCAGGGGAGCGTGGTCAGATATTGAATTGGACCATATTGTGGTCTTTTGCCCCTCACAAATATCTGGAGATAATAGAAAATAAGCTATACGGGTAAAAATATGGTGGACTGTGAAGCAGAAAGAGTATTCCACCTTATTCAGGTGGTGGTATCTCCAGACATCCTGTAATGCCCTGTCCCCCGCCATTTCTCATAAAGCTATTGAGCTTCTGGGGGGGGCTCTTTTTGGGTGTCAGTGTGGCTCAGCTGGTAGCACATCCGCCTCTGGACCAGAAGGTCGTGGGTTCTCTTCCCGCACCGGGATTGGACTTGCACCTAAAAATCGCTGGCATCCGAGTGCAGTATTGGGGGTGCTGTACTGCTGGGGTGTGCCATCCTTCGGATGAGATGTTAAACTGAGGTCTCTTCTGCCCATCCTGGTGTTGTCCTGGTGGGTGTCCAGGTGGAAGTAAAAGAACCCAGGGCACTCTTCGCAAAGAGCAGGGAACATTCCTGGTGTCCTGGCCAACATTCCCATTCCCATAAACTAGTTCATGCAATTATCCAGGCTATGTGTGGGTGATGATGTGCGATATGGCCACCATCACACATTCAGTCACTTCACTACCAGTCTAGCATTGCTTGTAAAGCGCTTTGGGATACTGTGTATGAAAAGCGCTATATAAATGCTGATTCTTCTTCTTCTTCTTTTTCATCCCTGAATGATCCTTCTCTTGGTCCCAGTATGTATTAAAGTCTCCCCCAGAATCAAATTATTAGGGAAGGGGGCCAATGTTACTGCTAGGTGATGGAAACAATTTGGATCATCTATATTAGGTCCATATACCACAAAAATAGTATACCTACAGGGCCGTTGCCAGGATTTTTACAAGGGGGGGTTCTTTTTATGCAGTCTGCAACCTTTTATTTTTTTTTCATATACATTTTTTGTTTTTCTGTTTTGTTCTCTACCCTTCAAGGCCATGGCGTACACATGTAAGTATGCGCACGGAGACGCACGAACACACCAGGATCTGGTGGCCTCTTCCACCCCTCCTGACTTTTGTCACCACCCGTACCGCCTACTCTCCCACTGGAGCTCCACCCGGTGGGAGTGAGATTATGAATGGGTGGGCATCCACCCCCTTGGAGGGGAGAGCTATGGCTCAATCCCATTCCAGCCCTCTCCCCCGAGCCAGCACCCCGGTGACCCAAGGTCGTTCCCAAACCCAGGTCACCGGTGTAGCGTGAGGTAAGGTGCCAGCACCTCAGTCCTCTGGGCTACCAGGCCTGCTCGCAGTCTGCAACCTTTAAAAAAAAGCTATGGGTCTTAGAGCCGCCAGGACCCCAGAAGCCATGGGGTCCTAGATGCTCTGTGGTGCATTTTATGGTTTATTTTGACACTAAAGAAGTCATATCTGAGATCTCCTACATCCCTTGCTCTAAGCAAAATTATTATCTGGCTAGCTGCAGGGTGAGTACATATATGTATTCAGTACCGGAGGACAGCAAGATGCTGCTACTGTACTAGACCTAAGGCATTGTCTCATATATGTTATCAGCTTTAATATACAGTATATAGCTGTATCTACTGGTATGTAGGTTAGGGTTGCCACCTGTCAGGTTTTTTACCTGGTGATCAGGTTTTCAGGTACCCTATCAGGTAATCCAGTTTTGCTCTGTGCTGGTCAGGTTTTTGAGTCACTTTGAGTGCTCACATACTTTTGAAACAAATTTTGTCATATCACTCATTGTTTCAGCTACATGTCCAGGTTACAAACAAGTTCTGTTGTCAGTGTAGCCTTTTGTTTGTGAATGTAGTCACCCTGGGAGGTGTAAAGTTATGGCCATTAACACCATTAGCACTTACTTAACTTAATCTTTCCACTGCATCTTAAAGTGGCATAGCAGCAAAGCTGCCCCCACCTTTTGTAACAGTAACAGAGCCAGTTGTCCTCCACTTTCATTTGCTGGTAAACATTTTCATCTCTAACAGAATTTAGGCATTTTTAAATGTTTTAAATTATTTTTTCCCACAAGAAAAAAGTATGATCACTTCTTTGTCTTTGAAATAGTACTGTGGACAAGAACAGGAAATGGAGGCAGAAAAAGATATAAAGTATGTATACTGTTGTATGCTATTTACAGTATTTCCCTTACTCCCCCCAGATCATATCTGTAAATGAGATTTCTTTTATCTCTGTATGCTTATCTGGTTAACCAATGTCAATAAATAAATATATAAATAAATAATTAGGAAGAACCTCAGAAAGTAACTTTAACAGGCACAGTACAGTATCTTAACATTTTTATTTCACTGCTGCTTTAAGTGTTGCCTTTTATTGGAGGAACAGTACATGATGAGTCATGAAAAGGGGTGGGGCTAGAGGCGGAACTTAGGATCCGGTTTTTGCCTCATCCAAAGGTGGCAACCCTAAGTAGGTAAGGGGTCTGGGGGCTGCCAGACCCCCAGAAGCTCTGGGGTACTAGATGCTCTGTGGCTCATTGTGTGGCTTATTTTAAACCAAAACAACTCATCTGTGAGCTCCCCTCCATCTCCTGCTCTAAGAACAATTATTACTATCTGGGTGGCACAGATTGTGTCTGTGTATACATAAATGCACTGAACCTCAATGTGGAGTTTGTAGCTGGTTTCGGCTGGGTATTGTACACTACTAACTTACTGCAGTGCTGGCTTGTTTCTAGGGCAGGGGTCTGGGGCTGATAGGCTCCCAGAAACCATGGGCTACGGTATGCTCTGTTGTGGCTTATTTTAAGTCTATATAACTTATATCTGAGCTCCCTCTACCCCTTACTTTAACCCCCAGCCTCCCCAACTCAACATACCATTGAAGCAATTGAGTCAGTGCAACATGGCCTACAGCAAGGCTAGTAGGATGCTGGGATGTATCGATAGGGGTATTGATAGCAGAAGAAAGGAGGTAATACTTCCCCTCTACAGATCCCTGGTGAGGCCTCACCTAGCGTACTGTGCCCAGTTCTGGAGTCCTCACCTCAGAAAGGATAAGGAAAGGCTGGAGACAGTGCAGCACAGAATAACTAAAATGATTCAGGGACAGCAAGGCAGATCCTATGAGGAGTGCCTCAAGGCACTAAATATGTACTCACTGGAGACCAGAAGGGAGAGGGGAGATAAGATAGAGACTTTCAAGTTCCTTAAAGGAATTAAAGTGAACTGTGGGATATTATTTATAAAGTTTGTGTACCAATTTACGGTCACATGGACGTGAATGGAAATTAATAGGCGGTAGGTTCAGGAGAGATGTGCGGAAGTACTACTTTACAGAAAGGGTAGTGGAACTTTGGAACATTCTGTCAGCTGAAATGGTGAGTGCAAAAACAGTCAGAGGATTCAAGCAGGGCTGGGACATAATGAAGGGAATAGTGGTTACTGGTGGCGACAGTACCAAGGAGAATAGAGAGAGGATGGGGAGGGTTAGTACCCTGGAGAAATGGTAGGTTCCAGGGATTATAGGGGACTTGGCAGACTGGATGTACCTCTGTCTTTTCTGCTATCATTTTCTATGTTTCTATACCAGGCACCCTGCTTAGAAAAAAATCTGTTACATAATTGGTAGTTCAATATTGGGTACAGTACTACAACTGTTGCCCCCACTCCATTCTCCAATGTGGTAGGCATGACAAAGGGAGTGAGGGGAAAGCTAATTTGACAGTGGTGGGGATTCCCAGTGCAAAGTTACCATCTCCTAAATGCCTACCCCCCCCACCCCCACCATGCTTCCAAAAGTGTAGTGGGTATTTTCATACCACTGAACTGTAGCAACAAATGTCATTCTTTTGACACATGGTCATCTGGTGAAAACGCTTCTCACAACTTATTTGTTTTATCAGCGTCTGATACAGATGACACAGACAAAAGTGGACCTGAATGTCAGTAAAAATGGGACCACAGTGAAGACCTCTCTGAACAGCACAATTAGTGAGGTGGCAGTGTAGATCCCAGCCAGACCCTTCCAAACACTTGCATTGCCTTTCCACTGTGGAATCTCTTTTGCTTAACTTATGAAAAGTTAAAACAGGCATATGAAACATGACAACTTTGCATTTTGTATAGAGCAGGATTTAAGTAATTTATTTCTAAATCTTCAGCCCACCTACCCAAACAGCTGCCTTGCCCAACTGTACAGCCTATTCCTTAATATACAGTTATTAAGGGACACATCTTCAGTAATAGTGGCCAGCAAAATTTACCTGCCGGTGACTGATAATATTATAAGTTGAGGTCCTCTACTTCTTTTTTGCTCTTCTGGAGACGTCATCTCTGATTCTGCCACCATGCTTCATCTTCCTTGAGTGCTAGCTGACAGAGTGAATTGTGGGCAGTGGCCGTGTTATATTCCAGTCACATTCACGATGCTGACCTGAGCTGCAATTGACCAGCCAGTCAGAGGGGGATGGTGCAGAGAAAGACTCACAAAGCAGCTCCAGTCATCTTACTGGCACTGAGGGAGTGGATTGGTAGCAGATGGGGGGCCGCATGCAGAGAAAAAGTGCTGGGGTTCATCATGTGTGCATAAGCACTCTGTGACAGTCACAAAATAAACAGAAATAACGAAACAAATGTTACAAATGATGAAGAAAGGGGGGGAGGTTCAAAAGGGGGGTTCTTTCGAACCATATGAACCCCCCTCTGGCAACGGCTGTGACCTATTACCTTCTACAGAGATGTCAGATATCAGGTACCTGCCCTGGGGGTCCGCTATTGTTTTATGGATCTCTACCCTTAGTTGTGGGTGGATCAAGATCACCACCACCCCTGGCCCTGGAGGTGAAGGGTGCAGTCAACAAGGTCCCTCCCCATGAATTTGCCAATTTAGCTGCTTCTTCCTTCGTCATATGAAGTTCCTGGAGGAAAAATATGTCCCCCTTTTGTTTCTTAAAATATGACCAAATTCTCTTTCTCTTGACCGCCGTCTTCATAACCCGGACATTCCAAGTAATACATTTCAGATATTGCATTGCAGATTACTGACATATGGTACCTGCTGTACTATACCAGTTACACTGCTGAATGTATCTATGCCGCTTCCCTGTCGTTTAACATTTTTTACTCCAACACAACTTTCTGACAGAACCCCCCAATCCAGTGCAGCCCCCCTCCCTCTTACCAGTTTCAGTACCACTCTGACTGTTCCCCCACCTCCCTACCTTGAAATATCCCCAACAAAAAAACTCTCCCCTCTTTACCCACTCTAACCTTCGCAAACTTTATTGAGTATGCGCCCCTCTACTCCTCGTAGAGATGCTGAGGGGGACCAGCTAGAAATGGTTAAGCTTTAATGATTATGTCATCCTAGAGATGAGGAGAAGGGGGAGGCGGAGGACTCCTCCTCCCTAAGGGGCGCTCCTTTCTGCCCAGTCAACAAAATGGTTTCCAAACCACTACCTCAGGGTGAGCAGCGAGATGGAAAAATTGGGGGTAGCGGCACCCTGAGTGGTGGTGCTGTGCCTTCCCAACCCTTCTCCCTATGCAGTTCCAGATTGCCCATCATTGCTCTGACAGCATGTTCATGCACTCACCCTCTAAGATCACCCATATTTTGGTGTGATAGGCAGACTCCAAAAAGAACTTATTGCCCCCCCTCCCCAAATCCCTTCTGAAACTGTGCATAACAATGCTCTAAGCAAACTGTTTAAGCCCCAAAAAGGAGCAACTTTTTCTCTGGATGAAAAAGAGAATCAATCATACCGGGTCCCAAAATTAATATTATTTGCCCAATAAACTCAGTGGTCATAACACTCACCACAGACTGTGAAGAAAAGGTGTTGCAACCTGCAAATGTTGGGCCTTGGAAACATGCGCCTTAGACCAAACATAACCAGGTGCTCAGCCCTCAATTGCCTACCTCTTCATGCCACTCTTACTAGAGAGTGTCAGAAACTCATGTCCCGGGCATCAGTGAATCCCCGGGGTGTCAACTCAAGCCTGATACTCTAGGCCTCATCGAAGTGCATTGCTGCACCTCCTGTGGGACTCGCTGGGAAGTTATTCAAGGAGAGCCGATGGCCCATGGAGTCCTCCTTGCCTTGCCATTATAAGCTGGGGTAAAACCCCATTGTGGGCCATGGAAATCTGGACTGCCGTTAGTGAGTGTTCACTGATTTCCTCCTCCCGCTGTAATCCTGGCCCTGGGGATAATGGCCCAAAAGAACAGCAGGGTGTGCTATTTAAAGTAAGCCAAGCCCTAATTACCACCTCTCTCCATCTCCAAATCATCAGCCATGGGAAAAGAGTAATAATTAGCAGGAGCAGCAAAAAAAGGGGCAAGGCAGAATCAATGTTTTGTTTGCCCCCCACTACTCAAAAGTAATGCCTCAATTCTGGGCATAAAAGCATAGGTCTCCCCGACCCAAAAGTCATGATGTACAATAAGTCCCAGATTATTACAAGTGCTGTCCTCCTGCTCTCCAACACTGTTTGCCCTCACAACAAGTCCACAGTACCTTATTGCCCTTAGTTTTAGGCAATCCTGCACTCTTCAGCATCTTTGGCTGGCTGAGGGGACAACTCCTACGTAATAAAGTGTACAGCTGCTTAAGGGTCGGTAAAGGGTCTGCTTTCCTGGTTCTTCAGGTGTATCACCAGGCGGGCAGGGTAGAGCAATGAGAACTGGAAATTTAGTTCATGTTGCTTCCTCCTCACCACCATAAATGCCTGTTTGCAACTTTCTGGAGTAGTCTGGTAACATGCTGACAAGGCTCCCCTGCTCTCTTAATTGGCCTGCTCTATGGGAGGCATCCAGAATGCGCTACTGGTCTGGAACTCTCAAGATCTTGACCAATACATGGCGGTGACATTCTCCCAGCCCTGGTTTACAGCCCAGTGAATGGTGGGCCCTCTGGATCTTCAGCTCTGCATCCACAATTAAGTCCAGTGATTTTTTTCAGCCAGGAGAAGATTTATGCAGCATAGTTGTTCCCCTCCAGGCTCTCCGGAAGGCCCACTATGTGGACATTATTGCACCATTCCCAGTTTTCATGATCATCGATACTAGCCTTTAGCATTTCTATTTCTCTAAGGGCTTGTTAGAGGCTAGTATTAATTCAGTGCTGAGAATCCTCCTAGCCACTAACATGCTGTTCTAAATCAGTGATACGAGTGGCGTGCCCCTCCACAGCATCACTCAGTCCATTCACC
Source organism: Neoceratodus forsteri (assembly GCA_016271365.2). Classification (NCBI taxonomy): domain Eukaryota; kingdom Metazoa; phylum Chordata; order Ceratodontiformes; family Ceratodontidae; genus Neoceratodus; species Neoceratodus forsteri. The sequence continues at coordinate 306,747,779 of CM028136.1, forward strand.
GTCTGCTGCAGATGATTTAATTGGGCCCCAGTGTTCTCAGAACCAGAGCGTATCTGGTGTGTCAAATCTAATTTTAATGTTTGCAGCAAGGCTTCCAACTTAGAGGCTGATTGTACCTCCAGGGCTGCCGATACAGTCATGGAGGCCTCCGTGTTGTTAGAAGAGGACGGTATCGCCATTTTTGTCTGAGTTGGCTGGTGCAGGCCTGAGTCCTCTCGTCATTTTGCTGAAGAAAATTAGGGCTGAGCTTGTTTATTCTTAGCTCTTTTGGCAGATGCTATTAGTAGAGATGACAAGTGGATGAAAGGCAGTTGAGCACTGATATTTTAATTCAGGATGTATGCGATATCAGCTAGATGGTCCTCAGAGCTCGAAGATTAAGCCTCCATTCTCTTCATCAGCTAGGCCACACCCCCATCTCTGAGTTTTCTAAATGCCCAAAAAAAAAAATAGCAAAAATATAGCTAGAATCAACATTTTGACCACAAGGATATTTTAGGAATCACTCAGTCACACAAACACACACACACACACACACACACACACACACACACACACAGTGCTGCATCAGTGTGTGGTCTGCAAATAACACAAAAGGGATACCACCTTTCCTGATTTTTGCAGGACAGTCCTGATTTCGGTAGCTATATCCTGAAAAGAAACGTGGAAAATACTACATGTCCTGACCATGTAGTAGAAAAAATATTTTCTAACTTTCCTCTAAATGTTGCAGAAAACTAGAATACCTTAAGTAAAATACCTTAAAAAGATAAGAAACAGTAGAAGCAACCAATAGACTACAACACTTAGTCTTAATTCATTTTCTCCTTCCCCCTTCCTTTCTGGAGAAAAGAGGGAGGGGCAAAGCAGCAAGATAGCTGCGATGCTGCTCCGCTCCCCACTGCTCCACGTTTGCTGGCATTCATGGTGACTAAGAGTTTTAGTTTTTTGTTTCTGCAAGTACTGAATTTTAATTTTATGAGAGAAACTCATGCTTATTTGGAAGATAGAGCTGCTGTGTTGTGCCGACCCGATCTTTCGCTGCTTGAGAATTGTTGATGGTTAAGGATAAATGCGAGGGCTCTAGCTCGAATTCAGCGGTAATCGTTTTTGACTGTTTTACACAACCCAATGTGGAACACAGCTGGTGAATAAAAAGTTATATTAACTCAGCTCCTAACTTGCAGGAATTCAATTTTATAGTGAAAGTCAAGCTCTAAGGAGCTGAGTTCACTGCCGAATGGCCATAAAGGCTGGCTCATATATTTTTCGAGTGTCTTTTGGTGTAAGCAACTGATGAAGTGAAGTAGACTGGAGACTGGAGAATAGTTAGAAGGAACAAAGGAAAATTGGAATTTATCTAGCTCCTGGCTGACAGAGGCTACTATTTCCCAGGGAGAGCACATTATATGCGGATATGTTCATTTATGCCTTATTACAAGTATGCTGTTATTGCCTAGGGGAAGGGTTTTTTTCCCTCTGCCTTTGAAAAATAAAAGATATCATGCTCAGATGAGTGATTTTCTTCCTTTTATTCTCACAGGACTCAGAAGGGTGATAATCCCAATGAATAAATGACGGCAGCTATTGGAGACCTATTGGTGGCCTGGTAATGCCTGATACCTTTGAATCTCAGACACCTCAGCGGTTACTATGAACTCCCTAAATAGGAAAGTGAAGCTAAGTTGGTCAAGTCTCTGTAGCAGGGCTTTTACAAGGATGCTTTTGAAAGCTAAACTTGGAGGGAAATCCCCTCTAAAGGTACTCCTTAAAATCATTTATTTCTGTGAAGATGCAATGAACTTAATGGAGGGACTCCCAGTTAATGGAAGAGGAAGCCAAAAAGTTTAAAAGGGAGCCTGGCCTACTTGTTTATACTTGTTGCTCATTCATTCATTTGTGCATTTTTGATTAAGACGCTTCCATGGTGACAACAGATGGTAACCAAAGGGAAATTTACATTATGAGGTACAATTTAACTTTCTCCCTGTATCTGGCGGCCAAAGCTATTTGGACATTGAGATAGCGAGTAGCGACTAAGGAGCCTAATTTTTGGTGCTAGTGCTCCAATGAGAAATGTAAAGATGGTGTTTTATGGTGTATTAAGCCAGTTTTGAACTAAAGTACGGCTGAACATTCAATATAGACCTAGGAATGGACCCAAGTACAGTACAGACATTTAATGATCAAATGCACACCTATTTCATAAAAATCTTGAATTCACTTGAATACATGTCATTGTGTCACGATTAGTGTTTCCTAAAAACAGCATGCTGTTTGGTTTTGTGGATTTCTTTAAATCAGCACCTATTAATGTGCTCTGCAGTAACTGAAACAGTGAAGGTGGTTCTGTCCCTGTCAGTGAGCAATGACATCATATCTGTCAAGCCTGCTGTTTCCCCAGTTAAGTCCCTGATTGACTGAATAAGCAGTTGCAGTTCCTAGTTAGAGCAGTCTATAGAGATAATTTTCACTCAGAGTTTGTTACTAACCCATCTGGCTTGTGTTTAGAGAGATATGTGTAAAAGCTATCTTTCTGTTCTCATAAACAGTTGATCATTTGGGGTGCAGTGCTGAATTTTAATGGCATGAATGAATGTCTGTGAGAAATTACCATGTCTGTATCACAGATGTTAGTCCTCTGTCATCAAAACTCTGCATTCTGCTTTGGCTATATAACACAGGGTTGTTTAATGGATATAAAATATATCTGCATTCCGTTAATTCATGGAAGCAGTGTGTCTTTTATGTAGCCTCAATAAATAGGTTCATGTGAGAACAATTTTGTTTTTATATCAGATTGACAAACATGTGTCTGCCACACTGCTATTTCAGAAACATGTACTGTATGAACTCATAAAATTCAGTTATTTGTGGGGTTCTGTATGAAAATACATCATGTATGTATATAACTAGAAATATTATATGGCATCCTGATGCCCCTGTCTCCTGCCTCTCAGTTGACGCTGCTGCACCCCGCTTCCCTCTGCCCCACCCCAACAGTCAGGGCCAATGGACACTGTTGCTCCCTTTTCCTGTCTCCACAGACAGGGCTGCTGTGCTCTGCTAAGCCTTAGAATCTCAGGGCCTCTGCCTTCACAGTTTGGCTGCTGCACCATGCTGCTCAAGGCCACCAAAGGTGGGGCTTTTGCTGCACCCTCCAAACCACTTTCATTACCCACAAATGGGCAGGGCTGCTGCATCACATGCACCCCTTCACACAGTCAGGGCTACTGTACCCTAATTCCCCACTGTGTCCTGCACGACAGTCAAGGCCTCTGCACCATGCTGTCCTCTGTCCCCTGACACCCCTGTGCCCTGTGCACCATACAGCCTCTTGCCCCCACAGTTAGAGTTGTTGCACCATGCTGCTACCTGCAACTAGAGTCAGATCCTTTGGTACACTGCCCAAAACTACCCGATAGAAAATACAAAAAATACTTTCATTTTGTGTTATAGGTTGGGGGACAGAGGGTAGCAGGGTGCGGCAGCCTAAACTGTTTATGCAGGTGGCAGCATGGTGCAGCAACCCTGACTGTGTGGAGAAGACAGTGGGCAGCAGGTTGCAGCAGCCTCATATAAGGGTAGGAGACAGGGGCCTTTTGGGGCCGGGGAAAGGGGGAAGCAGAGAGCTGCTGCCTCAACTGTCAGGCAGGAGACAGGGGCATCAGGATGCCATATAGTATTTCTAGTTATACACATACATCATGTATTTTCACACAGAAAACCTCAAAGAACTGAATTTTATGAGTTTATATAGTACATGTTCCTGAAATAGCAGAGTGTGGCAGACACAGGTTTGTCAATCTGACATGTAAACAACATTGTTATCACATGAACATATTTATTGAGGCTACAACAAAGACACACTGCTTCTATGAATTAATGGAATGTAGATTTATTTTATATCTATTAAACAACCCTGTGTTATATAGCCAGAATAGAATGCATAGTTTTGATGACCGAGAACTAACATCTGTGATACAGACAAGGTAATTTCTCACAGACATTCATTCATGCCACTTCAGTTCAGCACTGAACTCCAAAAGATCAACTGTGTATGAGAACAGAATGATTTTAAGCTAATCTCTATAAACACAGACCAGATGGGTTAGTAATAAACTTTGAGTGAAAACAATTAGCTCTACAGACTGCTCTAACTAGGAACTGCAACAGCCTATTTATTCAATCAGGGGCTTAACTGGTGAAGCAGCAGGCTGGACAGGTATGGTGTCATTGCTCACTGACAGGGACAGAAACAGATCTGTGACTGGTTGTCGACAACATTTTTGTGGAATGACCAGACAGCAAAACCGGCAGATCGACCACATTTTGCAGTTGGCTGCCGGTTTCGAATGAAAGGAGTGTTTTCTTCTGGGGCTTCACCCTGTGCCCCTCACCCCCACTTAGAATTATCAACTCCGAGTCAGAGCTGATTTGGGGGATGCAGGACCCCAACAGACAGTGTGAGGTTCCAGCAGGTTCCCTACAGCGACGTGGTGCTGTAGTCGCTGTAGGGGACCTCGCTGTCAAAAAGTCGATGTCGGGTGGGATTACCGACAGAAACATCTTCACTGTTTCTTCACTGTGTTCAGTTACTGCAGAGCACATTAACAGATGCTGATTTAAAGAAAACCACAAAACCAAACAGCATGATATTTTCAGGAAACATTAATCATGAAACAGGGATGTGAATTCAAGGGAATGCAAGCATTTTATGAAATATGTGCATTTGATCTTTAATTAGCAAATACTGCCTGGTGTTATACAAATGATGTACATTCTTCGGATTTAAAATACTAAGCAGCTGGACTCATGACTGAGGAATGCTGTGGTTAGTTGAATCAACAGCATATTAATAAGCTAATCAGGAGCGAATAGACATTATTTTATTGTGCTTATTGCACAGCAGGACTCCTATATCTTAAGTAGCAATATGCTGTGTTTTTTATTGTCTTATGCGCAAATTAAGATGAATAGTGTCCTTTAAATGTGTAGGTTAATGTCCTGTGTTTTTATATTGGGTTACCACAGATTTGTGCCAACAAAAGGCTATTAGATGCTATAAAAGTTGGAAGCACTTAAAAGAGATTGTTTGCTAGTGCTCCCCCCCCCCTGGTAGCTTTAAGACTGCCTCATTGTTTGGCCTTATGCTGTTACAGCTGGTGGGTGATTTACCTAAGGAGACTCTGGAGACCCTGGGGAGATTTGGGAAATAATGATGGCTTTTTTGCTAAAGCATATTAATGATGGGGGACACCTGGGGATTTATCCATAGGATAGGCATCGATTGCTTACTATAAAACCTCTGGATGGAATTTCAAGTTTGAAGTGCAGGTGCACACAATTAAGGGCATGACTAGACATTTACTAGTACCTGGAAGGTTAGATTCAGAAGTAATTCCTCCCTGAAAGCTACCAGTGATAGAGGTTTATAATGAGCCAGGATGGCTGTATGAACCAAAAGGAAAGGTTATCGAATTTAAAGGTAGCAAGTACGAGGGCTTTGTCCCTAAATGTCACCACTTGGTAGTGTCTGAGAGGTATGGAGAATCTTAGTCACCTTTTAAGCTAGATTTATGCTTGGTGAAGCCCTTTGGAGGGTACCTTAGTAATTAGACTATATCCTCACAGAGTGTTGGTAGAGAGCTTTTGTAGCCTGAAAATTGGGTGCTCTCAGTTTGTCTCTTTAAATTATGGCTTTTTCAGACTTGTTAAATATTTTTCCCAGACTATATTCATAAGAGTCAGTATGATGAATTATCACCCCTGTATGGAAATCCAATTCTGAATTAAGCTGTATATTTATGACTGTGATATTCTCTAAAACAAATAAGACATTGAATACTTCTTGGCAAACCTTAGGAAAAAAGTTTGCACAAAGGTTTTTATGGAGCTTTGTATTTTATTGATATATGCTCTTCAGATTTCTGTACATTTTACTGTCCAAATATTGCAAAATGTCCTTTTTCTATGTGTTGTGTATCATAATGACGTGTAGTTGAACGAATAAACTTAACTAACCACTGATTAGTTAGAGAAAACAAGTCTGTTGTTCTAGGTTACACATTGTCCTGCAAAAAATCTAAATTAGTAAGAAATGTCCCACTCTGGTGGTAACCCTAGCCGAAAGTAAAGTAGAAGTAGCTGAAAGTAACTTTCAACTTGATGTTTCAACCTTAGGACTTTATAAAGTCAAAAATAATCTACTTTAGTGAAGAGCTAGGCAGGTGTGTGTGTGTATATATACTGTATATATTTATTTTATACTGGCGTGGTAGTGCCAGTATAGTTAGGGTTGAATGGAGTGCTCAGTGGTAATCCTTTAACTTTGCACTTTAATAACTTTGGCAGTGTTTGATGATATTGCCCTAAATTTGGCATGCATTGTTAGGGAGGAAAGTTCTCAAGATGTGGGAAGTTTTGTGACAGTTGCTTATGCAGTGTCTGAGATCCAGATGTGTGGCATTAACAGAAAATGTAATTTTATTTAGGCTTCTATTACACTTTTTTTGCTCTCACTTACAGCCTGCACAGTACATAATTTTCAAAACTTTCATGGTTGATGAGCCTTGTGCCAAGGTAGTGCCTTCCAAAGGTTTTGTGAAAAAATATTAATCGGTTCTAAAATTATAAGGATTTTACAGGTTTTTTCTGAGCATGCTCAGTCAAGTTTTAGGGTAACCCTCTGATCTGAAAGATAAATTTACCTTTTGTGGGCATTTTCCTTTTGTAGAATTAGTGTTTTATCTTTTGTGAGAAGAACATTTCAGGCTGTGATGGCCACCATCTTATTTTTTGTAAACAAAAAAGATGGAAAACACATAGAAATGATGTATTTTAAAAATCAAACACCTGAACCTAGGTAAACAGGGACCATTTAGCTAGATTCTGGTATTTCTTTTCCAAAATTCTTCCCAGAAACATGTTTTCTGGATACCCCAATATCCTGGGTGCCCAACTTAGAGCAGCCATTTTTAACACTTTAATAAGATGTCCGTGCTCCTGTATGTTTCTTCTCCCTCTCAGCTCAGTCAGCCCTCCCTCATCCTGTCCAATGCATGTTTCATGTTTCCCCATCACATCTAAAACCCTTTCCACACATAGCTGACAATGCTGTGGTACCAACCCTTAGTTCCAACAGTTCCCAACAATATGCTGACAATGCATTGTCCAGTCACCACAGTTAGTCCAGTCCCCCTGCAAAAATGAAAACAGTCCCTCACAGATCTTTCTTTTTTTATTTATTCCTTTAAGCAGACTGAGGTGCCTGCTGTTGGTACCACTCCATCTCAACCCCCTCACCTCCAGATCACCCGCCCCCCCACACATAGCTGGCAACATGGGGGTACCCACCACTGGTGCCAACAAAGACTATATGCCAACACTGGGGTACCCAATCCCCAGTGTTGGTCCGGTCCCCCTATAAACAAAGAAAACTGTCCTGCATGGATCTTCTTACATTTTAAATCTGAAAAGAAGAAAATGGTCCCTCATCGAGCTATGCTTCTCCCACACCCACCCACACCCCCCACCTGACCACCTACTCAGCACCCAACACATCAAATCCCACATACAACCTCATGCACTAAAAGAGGGTCCCATATCATAGATCTACTCTTTGATTGGAAAGATGTCCTCCTCTGGGAACCACAACTGAGATATGAGAAAATAAGGAACTAGTAAGTCCAGTTAATGTCTTTTGAACTTTTACTCATAACCCCCCCCCCCAACAACCACTGAGGTAACTGCAAGCCACCTACTCTGTGATCCTCTGCCAATCTCCTTCAGGCCACTGGAAAAAACAAAGGTGCCAAGAAACCTCTGCTCCCAACCACCTACAGAGTAGCAGGAGTCAAGAGGGCTCAATGGACATTTGTTCTATCACCTTCCACTCCAATGACCACTGAGGTAGCCACAAGCCAGCTAGTCTGTGGTCCTCTACCAATCTCCTTCAGGCCACTGGGGGAAAAAAGGCACCAAGCAACCTCTGCCCCTTTTGCTCTCTGGAGCATTTAACTCCAGCTGCAGAGACTGCCCTGTGCAGAACAGGACCAACCACCTACAGAGCAGCAGGGATCAAAAGGGCTCAAGGGACATTTCTCCTACCGCCTTTACCCGAATGACCACCGAGGTAGCCACAAACAACCTACTTTGTGGTCCTCTGCCAATCTCTTTCAGGCCACTGAAAAAAAAAGGTGCCAAGCAACCACTGCTCCCTTTGTTCTTTGAAGCATTTAACTCCAGCTGCAGAGACTATCCTGTGCAGAACAGGACCAACTGCCTATGGGGCAGCAGGGGTTGAGAGGGCTTAATGGATGTTTCATCTACCACTATCCCCCACCGAGGTAGTTGCAAGCCACCTATTCTGTTGCCATCTTCCAATCTCCTTCAGGCCACTGAAAAAAAAAAAAGACACCAAGCAATTTCTGCTCCCTTTGTTTACTGGAGCATTTAACTCTAGCTGCAGAGACTGTAGGATTAACCTTCCCACCTTCCCCTCACCCTCCCGCCAGAGTGTACTCATTCTTTTCTACTCTCTCCTAGCTGACTGACACCAGTGGCTGCCAATGGTTTTCAGGAGCTTAGGGCATTGCTGAGTGTGGGTGGCTCAATGTTTGGAACTGCCCTGTTGAGTACTTAAGTGCTTTCTCTCAGATATACACCTCATAGTTCAGAGTACTGGTACAGACACTTACTTACTTTGCCGTTTGCTTCTTTTCACCCATCTGATTGTCTCAAAGGACCTTACAAGTCTAGGTAGACATAGGAAGATAAAAACATAGAAATCTGTCAGCAGAAAAGGACCACAGCAGCCCATCCAGTCTGCCCCTTTTGCACCTCGTCAGTGTTTCCCCACCCTAGCTGTCTCCCCCCGAGTGCCCCCCACCCTCATGGTTTCCATCCTCCTTTCATGCATCAGAGAACTTCAGTTTCTATTTCTTACTTATGTCCATGTATTTGTCCCATGACCTCTTGAACTCTCCTACCATTTTCACCTTCACCACCCACTCTATCATTCCATTCCATGGGCCCACCACCCTTTCAGTAAAGTAGTTCCCCCTCCTATTACCTCTGAATTGGCCACCCTCCAGTTTTAAGCTGTGCCCCCTAATCTTTGGAGTCTCCTTCCTCTTGAAGATGCTCCCTTCCATCACCCTGTTTACTCCTTTTAAGTATTTTAATGTTTCTATCATATCTCCTCTCTCTCTCTCTGTCTCTCTCTCTCTCTCTCTCCTTGTTTCCAGGGAGTATAGATCTAGCCTCTCCATCCTCTCCTCATATATCTTCTGATGCATGCCATGCACCATTTTGGTTGTCCTTCTCTGGACCATCTCTACCTTTTCTATATCCCCCTTCTGATATGATCTCCAGAATTGTACCCTATACTCAAGGTGTGGCTGAACCATGGACCTGTATAGAGGCATTATCACTTCCCTTCTCCTGCTTGTAATCCCCCTCCCAATACAGTCCAGCATTCTATTTGCTTTTCCCACTGCCTTGTTGCACTTGTTTGCTTGCTTTAGGTTGTCCAAAATTATAACCCCCAGATCCCTCTGCTGCTCCGTTACCAATACTGCTTCCCCTCCTAGTATGTATATGGCCTCTGGGCTCTTGTGCCCAGTATGCATTATTCTGCTTTTTTTGCATTAAAACTCAGTTGCCACCTCTCCGACTACCCCTCCAGCTTTCTCAGATCCTCTCTCATATTCTCCACCCCACAAGTGTGTCCACCCTATTGCAGATTTCCATATAATTTGCCAATAGGCACACCTTCCCCTTCAGTCCCTTCCCAATATTCCCTATATAAATGTTAAAAAGTATTGGACCCAGTACCGACCACTGAGGTACCCCACTCGTCACCTGTTTCTTCCCAGAATGCACCTCATTTACAACCACCCTTTGACTTCTGTCCCCAAGCCAATCTTCTACCCACTTTATTTTGTTCCCCACTCCCAGGCTTTCCAATTTGCTCACTAGTCTGTGAAGGATGGTGTCAAAGGCCTTGTTGAAATCCATATAGGCCACATCCACCACCTTTCCCTGATTGCCCAACCTCGTTACCCAATCAAAAAATTTGATCAGGTTCATCTGGCATGACCTTCCCCTCGTGTTGTCTGTCATCCTGAAGACCCCCATCTTCCAGGTATTTAAATATCCTTTCTTTCAGGAGGACCTCCATGATCTTACCTACCACTGAGGTGAGACTGACTTGAAGGTAGTTACCCAGCTCCTCCCTGCCACCACCCTTGTGCAAAGGGACCACATCTGACTTCTTCCAGTCTACTGGAACCTTCCCTGTATTCAAAGATATATTAAACAGCTTTGTTAATGGCACAACTAATTCCTCCCCTAACCTCCCTGAGCACGCTGGGGTAAAGGGCATCTGGACTCATTGCCTTATCCTCCCTTATTTTACCCAGTCCCTCAAAAATCCTGCTGTCCTTGAATAGACTAATGTCCACTCCCTCAGTCTCCATGCCCCTCAGCTGTAGCTCTGGTCCCTTCCCCTCCTTTTCTATCATGAAGATTAAGCCAAAGTACCCATTTAGCAAGTCAACTTTTTCCAAGCCTTTCTCCTTCATAGCCCCCCTCCCCCTTCAGTCTCATTATGCCCTACCTATTCTTTCTTCTCTCACTGATATATCGGAAGAACTTTTTGTCCCCCCTGCTGGCCCCCCAGCTATCCTGTCTTCCGTTTCCACCTTTGCCTTCCTGATTATCTGCCCTGCCTCCCTTAGCTTTTCCTGTATAACTCCCTGTCCACTCTTCCCTGTGTCCTTTTACATGCCTTGAAAGCCCTCTTTCTTTCCATTATTGCCCTTGACACTTCTCTTGAGAACCAAAGCAGCCTCCTTCATCTTTTGCCCTTGCTTACCTTTCCAGTGCACTGGTCCATGGCTTTCAAAATCTCACCCTTTATTGCACCCCATAGTTTCTCTACGTCTCCCAGCATTTCTTTACCCTCCATCTAACCCCTGAAAATCTCCCTCAGACTCTTAAAATCCACCTGTCTGAAGTTCAGTACCCTGGTGGCAGTTCTCCTTTCCTCACTCCCTGTTCCTAAGTCTAAATCTTATCATTCTGTGGTCACTTTCCCCCAGATTTTCCCCCAACCGAGACCTCTTCTATACTGTCCCCATTGGACAGTATTAAGTCCAGAGTAGCCCTTTCCCTAGTAGTCCTCCCTATCCCTCCAATCCCTCTCTCAGAGACGTGTTTCCAACTGCTCCACCCTCATATCCAAATTCTGGTTTGGGACTCTTCCATCATACCTTGCTTCTCTCCTCAAATCTGCCACTCCCTCCCCATACAACTAGCAGTCAATCAGTACTCGATTCTTTGCCCTACCATGTGTCCGTAACTCAGCCGGCAAACTTGCTTTCTCTTATAGGTTTCCTTCCCTCTGGAACTGCATTTCCCCCAAACCTGCCTTTCCTGCTCTTAAACACTTACTCAGATCTGCCCCTCCACCTTCTGCACCTGCCTTCCCTCTAAGCCTTTTCACTTTCTGTCCCTGTCTTGCATCTCCTCCTCCTGTTCCAAGGCAGCAGGCTCTATATTGAGTGCTTGCACTTTATAACTATTATCTGCTGTCGATGTATGCAACCCTATTCTATAAATACTGTAAATACTCACTGTGCCTGATATGTAATTACCCAATGTAAATAGTGCCTTTATATTCTGCTTTTTATTTCTGTATTGTATTTTGCATACCCTCTGTTGTATTGTACACCCCGTTCCCCGGGTCATGCCTCGAAACGAGCACTTGCTCATGGTGCCTTTCCTGGTTATCACATTTTAAATAAATAAAAAATAAAAAACATTAAGTAGACTCTCTGACTAGTTGCTGTAGGAGGGCTTCTTATATGGATTCTAATATCTCCCTACTCTTTGCCGATGCAGCTGATAGGATACCCTAGTCCACATCAGGGAGATTAAAGTCCCCTACCAGCAAAAGTTCCCTCTTTCTGGCCATCTTTTGCAGCTCCTGCATCAACTCCCTCTCCATGTCCTCCTTTTGATTTGGTGGCCTGTAGACCACTCCCACTTGCACTACCTCCCCAGTCCTCTTGACCAATATGACCCAGGGGACCTCCACTAATCCCTAACTTTCCTGTCCTGCTGTTGCCCTTATCTCTTCCTTTATGTAAAGTGCCACCCCGCCCCCCTTTTCTCCCCTTCCTTTCCTTTCTAAAGAGGCCGTACCTCTGGATAACCACTTCATAGTCATGATTTTCCATCCACCACATCTCCGTTATGGCAACCAGGTCCAGCCCTTCTTCCATCATCATGACCTCCAATTCTCCCATTTTATTCCCCCTGCTCCTGGCATTTACTACCAAACCCTTCCAAAAATGTCCCTCATTCTCTATAATTTTTCTTCATATCCCCCCTGTCCCCTCCTGTGGGGGAGTGCTAACTAGGCAGGTTTCTCCCTGGTCTACCACCTTCCTTTCTCTAGACTCTTACTCCCCCTTCTCAGTTTAAGTCTTCCAGGGTATTTTTGCTGTCTATTAAGATATAATTTTAGTAAGCTTATGTACCTTAGCTGTACCCTGCAACTAATTTTTAATAACTACTTGAATCAAGAGTTAGAAAGACCTCTGAGGTATTTGCTGCTATTAAGTTATAAGTTGTATATACACCTTAGTTCATACCGCCCATACCTAAATTCATGATAACCTTGGTGTCTCAAGACACATAGCCTCTAAGAATATTCACTTAAGTAACAACTTAGAAGACTTCTGAGGTATTTGCTGCTACAGCATTAAGATATAAGTTGTATATGCACCCTAGTTCATACTCCCTGTACCTACATTCATGATAACCTTAGTGCCTCAAGGCACATAGCCTCTAAAGGTATTTTTCCTGCTTTTTGGATAGATAACCTCCTATTTGCTACTTTTAAAGGTATACATTCAAGTACCAGAGAACATACCCTGTTCCAAATTTGTGTATGCCTACAGACAATATTATACGGTGGTAATCTTTTTTAGAGTACATGCTGCAATTAAGATAGTTCACAATTGCTGATATCAAGAATATATCCCAGGATAGACAGCCATAGGGTTTTTATTGCTGTTAAGATAGACAGACCTCTTGGGGTATTTGCTGCCTTAAAGATTTAAGCACAAGTGCCAGTGTACACAACCTGTGCCCAATCCTTATAGCATATTTTACTGTGGCAAAGGTTTACTTAGCCTATTTACCTAATTTTCATTAGATTTTTAGTGCACTTATACCTGTGGAACACCTTTTTTACCTCCTTGTTATCCACATTGCTCACCCTTGGTTTACCCCTACTGAGAATATTCCCTGGTTTGAACTCCCTCACTGGTTGCCTGATATCACCACTCTCCTGCACTGGTCCCCTCCAAAGAGAATGAAACCCCTAGTGGCAACCCTGCTGATGTGCCCCTTATACTAGGGCTTCATCTAATCTCAGAGATCTGTGCACATATTCTGGCCAATGACCAAGCTACACTGTTCCACTACTGTCCATTATCCAGCCCAACCTCTCTCTCACCCCCTTCAGGGTGCTATTGCTCCACTCCCACCCCCTCTTCCTCTAGCCCTCCTTAATAAAAGATACCACCGCTTTCTGACTATTTTCATATCTTCACAGACCCTCCATGGGTTGTCACCCCCACTGCCTGTTGTCCCAAGCTTCCTGTTCTCATTCTGCTCCTATTACTTGCTGGGGACATGGGGAGCAACCCGGGCCCAGTAAACCTTCCTGTTTCACACAATTACCTCATTTGGGTGCACAAACATGGTCTAAAGACTGCTCATCTTAACATATGCAGCCTCCTACTCAAACTCACAGAGCTTGAGGCCTGTGTCTCTCTATACAATCTTGAAATTCTCAGCATCTCAGAGACCTGGCTAAAACCAGCTACCCCTGACCCCAGCTGTTTCCTTTCTGGCTACACCATGATTAGAAATGACCTAGATAGAACCAAGAGGGGAGCTGGGGGTATTCTTTTACTTTAAAGACTCTCTTAGTGCCACCCTATCCAGCCAGTCCACTGTTGGGTCTCCCAGTGAGTGGCTCATCACTAAAATGTCCATTGGATCCACTACAAAGCTATATATTGGCTGTTGCTATAATCCTCCCAAAAGTGGCATAGCTGTGCTTTCCCATCTACTGAATAGCATATGAACCCTTTCCCCTCCCACAGAGATCATTATGTTGGGTGACTTTAACCTTAACTTTCAGGGAGATGTCTGCACTGAGTGCTATGACCTACTAAAGCAATTAAACCTCACCAAACTCATCACCACCCCCCTACTCCCCACAACAATCGGTTCCTAAACCACTGCACTCTTGACTGGATACTGACAAACCATGAAGACAGGATCCCTCACACTGGTATCCTACCTGACTCCATTAGTGACCACTCACCAACCTATTACATCTTGTCCTCCAAAACCCCCAGCCCCTGCCCAAATATCTGACCTTCCGGGGCTTCTCTAAGTATGATGCCACCCACCTATTTGCAGACATCAGGGCAGCAAACTGGTCAGCTCTGCATGCCATGAAGGATGTCTCCTCAGCTTTGGGCTTCCTCATTTCTGCCCTTTCTGGAATTCAAGACAAACGCTTTCCCTTAACCACCAGAAGAGTGTGTGGGGATGACATGCAATGGCTCTCTAAGGACCTTATCAGGTTGATGAAGGAGAGAGATTTTAAATGGGCATTCTACAAAGCCTCCCCATCCCTATTACTCTAGAATGAATAGAGACACTTGTGAAACCTCTGCAAAAGAAGGATAAACTCATGCAAGGCAGAGTACTTTCATAAACTCGTCCCACAGCCTCGGCAACCCAATGCATTTCTGGACCTAGGACAAGATCTGTGTCAGCTCCCAGTGGCAATCCATCATGCCCATGACCAGGCTCAATCACTAGTACCTCCATCTTGGCCAGGTTAAGTCTCAGCCAGCTGGGATCCATCCAGTCATTGATTTTATCCAAACAGTTATTAAGCACATCGACAGCTCCTGATGTTCTGGGGGCAAATGACAAATACAGCTGGGTATCACCTGCATAGCAGTGAAACTCCACGCTGTATCATTGCATGATCTCACCCAGGGGCAGCATGTACACTGTCAACAGCATCAGCGACAAGATCAAGCCCTGCGCTACTCCACAGGACAGAGGCATTGGAGAGGAGGAGAAATTCCCCATCGCCACCTGCTGCGCCCTGTCTGAGAGATAGGACTCAAACCATCTGATGACAGTACTGGCAAGTCCACAAAACTCACAGAGCTGATCAGGAAGCATGACATGGTCCACAGTGTCAAAAGATAAAGAGAGATTGAGAAGCACAAGAACTGACCTAGGGTGCTCCACACCATGGGATTCAATCAGTAGTTGAAAAACTGGTGCAGAGTTCAGGGATTTGGCTTCATTGGGGACTGGGGGGTCCACCTGGAAGAATGCAGGCCTATACTGGTGTAATGGTCTGCATCAGTCCAGAAGGGGAACCAGGATCCTGGGTGATAGGTTTAAATGCTTCATTGGCAAGCATTTAAACTAGCCAAGGTGGGAGGCACTGGAAAGGAGCAGGGAAATCCTAGCCCCCCCAAAAGAATCAAGGTACTAAGTGAGGTAGACACCAACATAGAGATGTCGATAGGGAGAGGTGCAGGGGTAAATGGAAAAAGTGACAAATGCAATAAGGACAGGGGTGGGACAAAAAGGGGTAAGGCCATCAAGAAATGGAGGGTAATGAGTACCAACACCCATAGTCTGGGCAACAAGCTCCCTGAACTGGTGGCCTTGATGGAAGAGGGATGTCTGGATATCATAGCAGTCACAGAAAAATGGTACACAGGAGAACCATGACTGGGATGTTAACATACCAGGGTATACAACCCACAGGAGAGACAGGAGGGAGAAGAGGGGTGGAGTAGCTCTCTATGTAAGGAAGGATAAAGCAACTGAACAAAAGAGTAAACAGGTAGGAGGAGGCACTGTGGGTCACCTTAGAGACTGGAAATGGCACCACAATCCACACAGGGGTTTTATACAGACCCCCATGTCAGGGGAAGGGAATGGACAAGGATATGATAGAAGGCATACTTAGGATGGCAGAGAAAGGGGAGATACTGTTGATGGGGGACCTTAATATGCCAGATGTTAACTGGAGCAACTTTGCTGCAGCCACATTCAAAAGCAGGGCCATTCTCGATGCTCTTCAGGTGGCATGCCTCAGACAGCTAGTTTTGGAACCTACTCATGAGGGAGCAATCTTAGACCTCGTATTCTCAAATGCGGACAGTGACAGAATCTCAGATCTAGAAGTGGGTAGCCATTTGGGAACAAGTGACCACCAAACAGTGTGGTTCATGATAAACTCAGCTACAGAGTCAAGCCATACAAAAGTGAGGGTTCTAGACTTCAGGAGGACTGACTTTGGCAAGATGGGAGAGTGCCTTAGAAAAGCACTAGCAAACAGGCTAGAAGGAGGGGTGGAGCAACAATGGGGAAATATCAAAACTGCCATCACAGAGACAACAAGCCTTTGTGTAAGCAAATAAACTAATCAAATGAAAGAAAAAGCCACTGTGGTTCTCAAAAGAGGTGGCAGTGAAGGTTAGGGAGAAAAAGACAGCATTTAAGAAGTATAAGGAAACACAGAAGGAGCAGGACAGAGAACTGTACCAGTTAAGGAAGAAAGAAGCAGGGAGCGTAGTCAGAATAGCAAAGGCCCAAACTGAGGAAAAGATAGCCAACTCAGTTAAGAAGGGGATAAAACCTTTTATAGGTATATCAGGGAGTATAGAAAGACAAAGGGAGGGATAGTGAGGCTGAATAGAATGGACGGTGGTGGGCAGAGAGGACAGTGAAAAAGCAGGGATACTGAATAGAATACTTCTGTTCAGTATTCACAAAAGAGAGGTGAGGAGGTGCCTAATCCAATTAACAGAAGTACTCTGGATAGGGGGGTCGATCCCAGTCCTTTCACAGAAGAAAGGGTTCTGAAAGAACTCCTAAAACTGAAGGTGGACAAAGCAATGAGGACAGATGGAATTAACCCCAGAATTCTAAAAGAATTAAGCAGAGAACTAGTGACACCACTGCCTCCCTTTTTAACAAATCATGGGAGGATGATGTGGTACCTGAGGACTGGAGGAAGGCAGAGGTGATTCCCCTTCACAAAAGTGGGACCAAGACAGAGGCAGGAAACTACAGACCTGTCAATTTGACCTCTGTGGTAGGGAAAGTGATGGAATCACTTCTGAAGGAAAGAATTGTTGAGAACCTAGAGGCCTACTGGTAATCTGGCATCGTCTACAATCTTCACTGAAACTTTTAAAATTAGTCTCTGTCAGTCTCTTAAAGAATTTAATTGCAGGAAAAATAAAAGACGTTTGTAATTGTCATTGAAATCATTTTTTCCTATGACTGTGTAGCCTATTATTAGGCACAAGGTCCATATGGTCTGTATCCACACTTTGTATATGAGTACGATGACCTACTCTATGATATATAGTGTAATGCCTGTATAACTGCTACTCATGTACTTTATCAGCACTTATAATCTTGTTGTGTGCTATTATTGTATCCTTCTGTGAGTCTTCTAGTATATGTATCATAGGACCTCCTTGTGAATGAGCTTGCTCAATGGAGTTTTTTCCTACAATAAACTTGAACTTGAATAATGGGGCACAGGACCCAAGGCAGCATGGGTTCACAGTGGGAAGGTCATGTCAGACGAATCTAATGGATTTCTTTGACTGGGTGACCAAAGTAGTAGACCAGGGAGGGGCTGTGGATATGGCCTACCTAGACTTTAGCAAGGCATTTGACACAGTCCCACACAAAAGATTAATAGTCAAATTAACCAGCCTGGGAGTGGGTTCCAGGGTGGTAGTCTGGGTAAAACATTGGCTGGCAACAGGACACAGAAAGTAATTGTAAATGGAGTCCACTCTGAAGAAAGAGGGGTTACTAGTGGGGTACCACAGGGTTCAGTACTGGGTCAAGTCCTTTTAATGTCTCTATAAGTGACATTGCAGAGGGACTGGAAGGAAAAATATGCCTCTTTGCAGATGACACAAAGATCTGCAACAGGGTTGATACACAAGGAGGTGTGGAAAGGATGAGAAGGGACTTGACAAGGTTGGAGGAATGGTCAGAAGTGTGGCAGCTTGGATTCAATGCAAAGAAGTGCAAAATAATGCACCTGAGGAACAAAAACCCAGAGGAAGATTACACAATGGGGGGCAGGTAGTAACAACAACAAAAATGGAAAGGGACCTGGGGATAATCATATCAGATGACCTTAAGGTTGGCAAGCAATGTGAGAAGGCAGTAGGGAAGGCTGGGGGGATACTGGGATGTATAGGGAGAGGCATCACCAGCAGAAAACATGAAGTTGTTATCCCCCTGTATAGACAGTTGGTGAGACCCCATCTGGAGTACTGTGTCCAGTTCTGGAGACCCCATCTTTGCAAGGACATAGACAGGATGGAGGCAGGTCATAGGAAGGCAACTAAAGTGATGCAGGGTATGCAAGAGAAGCCATACGAGGAGAGACTAAAGGAGCTTAATATGTATACCACTGAGGAAAGGAGGGAGAGGAGTGACATGATAGAAACATTTGAGTACCTCAGTGGAATCAACAAAGTCCAAGAGGGTAGCATCTTTCAGAAAAAGAGATGTGCAATAATAAGTGGACTCAATTTGAAGATAGAGGGGGGACAGCTCTGGGGCAATGTGAGGAAGAATTTTTTCACAGAAAGGGTGGTGGATGCATGGAACAGCCTTTCTGAGGAGGTTGTGGGGTCTAAAACTGTGGGAGAATTCAAGAATGCATGGGACAGACATAAGGCAATTTTTGTGGGAGGTAGGAAGAAACAGGCTGTTGGTTAAATAGGATCTGCAGCTTATCCTCTAGGTAGGGAAATGGGCAGACTAGGTGGGCCAAGCAGTCTTTATCTGCCATCAAAGTCTATGTTTCTATGTTTCTATGACCTGTCTCCTCTATCTCTAGCCCTGAGCAGATCATTATGCACCCTCACTAGAGCTGTTTCTGTGCTATGTCTAACCTGAAAACCTGACTGAAATTGCTCATAGATGTCAGAGGACACCAGGTGATCCTCGAGCTGCTGTGCCACTAATTTCTTGACAACCTTACTCAGAAAGGGCAGGTTGAGATATGACTGTAATTCACCAGGATGTCTGGGTCAAGGGAAGGTTTCTTAAGGAGGGGTCTCACCAGCACTTCTTTCAAAGCCACTGGGTGTACCCCCTCTTCTATCGAACACCTGGCAATCCCAGTGAACACCGGGTCAACAGCCTTGATACATCCCATTAAGAAATGCATCGGGGCTGAGTACAGTTTGCAAAAAGTGTGCTTCCGCTCTAAGATCACTTTAGTCACTTCAGACACCTCCACTGGCCTAAACTCTTTCCAGACAGATTGAGTGCCTCTGAACCTCTCAGTCCAACCACTGCGAGGCAGTAGTCTCCCTGTCAAGATCCCCAACTGGATAGCTGACACTCTGTCAAAGAAAAACAGAGCAAACAGGAGAAAACAGAGACACCGAGAAAATGTGTTGAAAAACAAGGGGGCATGATATAAAGCTGGAGCAGAGTAAATTCAGGAAAGGTGTAAGAAAGTTCTTCACAGAAAGAGTGGTGGATGCCTGGAACAGCTTACCAGCTGAGATAGTTGGGGAGAAAACAGTGGAAAGGTTCAAGAAAGCTTGGAACAGACATACAAAAATCTTACGGGACAGGAATGAAAGGTGGGAGGAAAAACTAGAGATCAAGTAGGGTCTGTGGGTTTACTGTAGGTAGGGTTAGATGGGCAGACTTGGGTGGGCCAAGTGGTCATTATCTGCTGACATACTGTATGTTTCTATGGAAACAGAAATAGTGCTGTAATTTGGGTATCATGGATTTCTATGTACAGCAGCAGAAGTCGGTATGTATATCTTACATCTGTGGCTGCAGAAGCACAGGCCCCTCAGAGGCCTGCACTTCTGTAGACAGAAGTAGTGTTGCTATTTGGGTATCACTGATTTCTGTCTGTGGCTGCAGCAGTGCGGGCCCCACAGAGGCCTGCGCTTCTGCAACCAGACGTCAGTGTGCAAGTCTTACAGTTTGCATGAGTACCTCTGGCTACAGAAGTAGTGTTGCAATTTGTGTATCATGGATTATGGGGGCCTGTGCTTCTGCAGCCAGAGGTTGGTAGGTCTTACAGAAATGCATGCCCTTCTGGCCTATGTGCTCAGAATTGAATTGCATCTACTGAAGTGGACAGATACACACTTCATATTTTGCCTGACTTTTCTGAAAGAAACTTTTTATATTGGACTGAAACAGTTTTAGGACCATTTATTTTTCTAATTGGTGAAATTAGCTTTCATTGTCATTTGAACTATGGCAAATACAAGGAGTGGTAAAATGGTAGAAGAGCCATGTGCGACCCACAGAGCCTTGCAATAAGCAAGTTAGGCCTCACCTCTTGCTTCAAGCAGGGCCCAAAACCTGTACAAAGTAAATTGTGACTCAACTATTACTTCACGCAGGACTCACAGAGCCCTGCGCAGAACAAGTCATATGTTTTGCAGTATACTTTCTCAAAAAGTAAGGACATTCATTGGAAAAACTACATTAATTCATGCATTAGGGTTATAAAGCCACAAATGTAAGCTTAAGAATCCATTCCTAAGACCACCGGTTATCCGGTCTCACCTAGAGATGCAGCGAAATTAAATTCCGCTGGTGAAGTGAACACGAAGTGACCACTTTGCGTTGTCCCAGCACTACGCGGAGTGACCATTGCAAAGTGCTCACTTCGCTTTGTTATTATGACTTCATGTTGTCATTCCACCTTAATGCGAAGTAAGTCAGAGTGACAACAATATAGGCAGCCCCCCCACACACGTCACATGGCTTACAGTACTGTAAGTCACATGCTTTAGCCAGGCAGGAAGGAAGTGAGTCATACAAGCAGATACTTTCACTTTCTCCTTTGCAGCTGTAGAGAGAGGAGGTATTTAGTGTAGGAGAGGAGAGTATTGTTCTTGTTCTGATTGAAATGCTTGAAAAACCCAAAAGTTTTTTTAAAAGCTAATTATTTCTCTTTTTGTACTGTTTTGTCAGTTCATTTTTTCTTGTGGTGACCAATTTCTTTGTTTTATAAGTTTTGTTTTTTGTGTGTGTGTGTGTGTGTGTGTGTGTGTGTGTGTGTGTGTGACTGTGTGTGTGCCTGTGTTGTGTGAGTGTGTGTGAAGTTGTCAGAGAGGGAAGGAGTGATTTTTTTGCAATGGAGCAGGAACAGGATGTGGTCTGTGGCAGGAGGGGAGTAGTGTGCATGTGTGGGAGGGTGTAGCCGGGTGGTGTTGGACCGCTCAAGAGTCTTTGGTCCTCCCTCCCTCCAGAAGGAGCAGCACCACCAGTGCCATGTCCATCAAGTCCGCCACCACCATCACCACCAGTGGCAGCTGCAGGTGCTCCAGCAGCACTGCCTCCACAGCAGCAGGTCATGCCCCAGGTCCATGACCATGCTGCTGGCACTGCATCTGCTTCTCTTTTGTACTTTTGTATTGAAGCGCATGATGCGTCGCTGTACCTTTACACATAATAGAGCCCCCATAGCGTCTCCCATACTTCCGGGTAGTGGACTTTTCTTTATGAAAATAAAGTATGTTGCAGCGTGAGAGAAATTCTGCAACATACTTAAAAGCCTTAAGGAGGGAGGGTAAGCATTGCATGGGGCGGGAGCTCCTGTTACTGACTGCTTCCCTTTAAATATATACAGTCACATACATACATACATACATGCTCCTTATTGCCCTGTTATTATAATCCGGTGCCTCAGTAATGTTTACTTTCTGTTGTGGAGTGGTTGTGGAAAAGCAGGACTGAGCAGTGCAAGTATAATGTGCTAAATTGCATGTGTGCAGTCAGTGTTGTTTCCTGTGTGTGTATGACATCAGACATTGTCCAGCTTCTTGCAAACATATATGCTATATGCTGACTTGCTGCAGTGTTTATGGTATAAAGAATAGAGATAAGAATATATAAAGTATATTTTATTGTCACCATCATCAGCGGACTAAGTGATATATTTTTTCAGAGGTGTCTGGGCAGAGTGCACCTTAGTGACATACTGCACACATGACTTTTAGGAGAGCATGTGTTTTTTGTGCTATTATCTCCGCAAAGTCATGTGTGCACTATGAGTGACTGAGGTGCACAGTGACCCGAGACCTCTGAAAAAATATCATATCACTTACTCCGCCAGTGCTGATGGTACAAATAAAATATACGTCATATATTCTTATCTTTATTCTTTACATACTGCAACAAGTCACATCATATATATGTTTGCACAAAGCAGAACAATGTCTGCACACACAGGAAAGAACACTGACAGCACACATGCAGTTTAGCACAGCATACTTGCACTGCTTAGTCTTGCTTTTTGACAAACACTTCATGAGTCCTGACACAAAGTAAACATTACTGAGGCTCCAGAAATATTTATTTTTTGAAATATACATTAAAGCAGCAGTGCAACAATCTGGTGAAAATTTTGACCTATACTTTGTTATGCTATTTTACATTGCCACTTTACTTACCTCCTGACTTATATACCATTCTTTCCAGTATTTGAGTCTGCTTTAGTACTTTTTTCATGTCTGAAATAATTTGTGGACCAGGTCTTCATCAGTATTTTCCACTGTTTTTGTCCATCAGTTGTTTATATATCGCTTCTGTTGTGAGTAAAATTAAGAATTATGCAGCAGGCAATGTTTTCTGACCTCACAGAACAATATTTGTTTAAAACTAGCTGCAAATACTGATGAAAACCCGGTCCAAGCCATATTAAAAGGAGTGCTCCTTTAATTTTTTTCAGACATGAAAAAAAGTACTAAAGCAGACACAAATTGTGAAAAGAAGGGTATCATACAAGTCAGGAGGTAAGTGGCTGGCAATCTAAAATAGCATAAAAAAGTATAGGTCAAAATTTTCACCACATTGTTGCACTGCTGCTTTAATTTATAATTTAATTATGACATTATGTGCTCACAACACACAAAATGCAACTGTCTTGTGTCCAGAGAATTCCCAAGTGCTGATGAAGTGAAATGGGAGCGGTACACCACATGCAAAGACCCCCAGAATTTATTGCGCAGTCACTCATGCACACAGTGGTCACACAGAGTCCCCAGAATGTTTCTGCATCCCCAAAATGCAACTGTCTTGTGTCCAGAAAATTCCCAAGTGTTGACAAAGTGAAATGGGAGTAGTACAACACATGCCAAGTCCCCTAGAAGTTATTGCTCAGTCACTCATGCTCGCAGTGGTCACACAGAGTCCCCAGAATTTTTCTGCATCCCCAAAATGCAACTGTCTTCTTGTGTCCAGAAAATTTCCAAGTTCTGATGAAGTGAAATGGGAGCGGTACACCACATGCAAAGTCCTCCAGAATGTATTGCGCAGGCACTCATGTACACAGTGGTCACACAGAGTTCCCAGAATTTTTCTGCATCCCCAAAATGCAACTGTCTTGTGTCCAGAAAATTCCCAAGTGCTGTCGAAGTGAAATGGGAATTGTACACCACATGCAAGGTCCCCCAGAATTTATTATGCAGTCACTCATGCATGCAGTGGTCACACAGAGTCCCCGAGAATTTTTCTGCATCCCCAAAATGCAACTGTCTTGTGTCCAGAAAATTAACATACTGTGATGATGATGTCATGATGCACAGTGTCTTGCCAAACCGTGTGAAGAAAGGATAACATGACATGAAACCATTCAGTGTTCCGTCAGAAATGATGACCGTCCGTGAGAGAATCGTTGCTTGTCCAAAGTGTGCTGCAATTCCTGCGAATGCAATGCGATCACCTCAGCTGGATGGAAGGATGCCCTTTGAGTGTACACTAATAGTAGCCTTGGTGAGCTGATATATATTTTCTAGGTAGGCGGTTGACATATATATATATATATATACATGTACTCATTGTATTGTTTTGTATCACAGGTCACATACTGTTGGTGTGCACATTCCTGTGCTTGATGAGAAATTTTAGCATTGAAATTGGAAATGGAATACTCTCAAGCCAATGAAGGTAAGTATTTTTTTGGTGGGGAGGAAGCATATTTACAAGTAGGTCTCATTAATTGTTTATTATTTGGTTACTTCTTCACAGATTTCATCTGTATCCTTCTCCAGTCTGGTAATGATGGTCATGGTCATCATCGATTCAAACAACTTCTGCTTGTTGCATGTCTGCCCCAGCCCATGGGGGGGCATGATGTTGAAGAAGTTCTTTGGATAAGTCAACTATGAAACCACAAAGCATCTGGAAGTTTCCTAAAAAAAGAAATGAAGGACTTATTACAACTTGATTGCAGCAGTAAGACATTATGGGCCAGATATTCAAAAGGGTTGCGCCATGCGCAATAGGGTTGCGCCTGCGCAAGTCCGAACTTGCTCCATTCTGTGATATTCAGCAGGAGGCAGTTGCACCACAGAAAACATGCTGAGCAACAGCACCATGCAAATGAATGCATGCTAAACTGGAGGGGGAGGAACCATGCATAAACTGCACAGCCCGATATTCAGCCGGGCTGTGCAGAGTTGTGCAGGTGCAACCCCCAACCTGTGCCTGCACAACTCTGAGCCAAAAAAAGAAGGCTCAAGTCGAGGGCCACCCACAGGTGAGCTGCTGCATTGCAGGGCGCAACACAGCAGCTGCCACCTGTGGCTGGCCTAACCCACTCCTGTGCCCCCTGCAGCCCGATTCTGGAAAAGGTGTAAAATCCCCAGACCTCCACCAGTCCGATCATGGGCAGCAATGTGTCTCCCCAACACATCCCTGGTGGTCCAGTGGACCGATAAACCCGATCGCGGGCTGAAGTAATGAAACACACACCCCTCCCCGAACATATCCCTGGTGGTCCAGTGGACCGATAATCCCGATCGTGGATGTAATAATTAAACACACACCCGAACATAGCCCTGGTGGTCCAGTGGACTGATAATCCTGATCGCGGGATGTAATATTAAACACCCCCGAACACAGCCCTGGTACCTATGTCTCCCCACCCCACCAACCCACTAAGCCCTGCCACCCCACCCCGCAGCCGGCGGGTGGCAGCATCCACCCGCCCACACTGCTGCCGACTGACTGCCCAGTAGGGCTGCCGCCCGCTGGCGCAGCAAAGCCAATGGGCAGTAGCCCATACCGCATAAAGACAGTCCAGTTTTGTGAGTCTTGTATGTGGAAGCTGCACACCCATTGGCTCTTGCTCTGCACCGAATGTGTGCAGCCCTACCGGCAGTCAGTTAGCAGGGTGGCAGGCGGGTGGATGCTGCCACCCGCCTGCCGCCGGGGAGTGGGGTGGGGCTTCATGGGTGTGGTGGGGTGACACTAGGCACCAGGGCTATGTTCAAAGGGTGTGTTTAATTATTACATCCCGCCGATCGGGATTATCGAACCACTGACCACCAGGGCTATGTTCTGGGTGTGCGTGACTATTACATCCCGTGATCGGGATTATCGTGGGACCACCAGGGCTATGTTCGGAGATATTGCTGCCTGCAATCGGGCTGGTGGGGGATTTAAGCTGGCGCTCACATCGCTGGTGGGGATTGCTTAAGTTCGCGACCGGGCCAGTGGGGGTGGTGGTGGGATTTTACGTCTTTGCCCATGATCGCTGCAGGGGCATCGGTCCCTGGCGGCTGCCGCTGGCTGGGCGCCAGGCACAAGTTCTCGGGATCGACGCACCTGCATGCTAATGGCATGCAAATGGGGCTATAATCAGATGCAAATAGTCCCCCCTGCACCTTGCATGAATTATGGCCCCATTTGCATGTCACCTTTTGAATATTGGGATTTTGCGCATGGCGCAATGGTACTTGTGCCACCGCAAGTTGAATGCTCCACTCTGTCCACTTGCGGTGGCACAAGTTCCACTGCACCATGCACAGTGGCTGTGGCCGAGGGGTGATATTCAAAAGAGTTGCTCAAGGGCGCAACTCCTTTGAATATCACTCTGGCCACACCCCTGCACAACTATTTTGTGCAGCACAAGGGCTTGCTCCACAAACTAGCGCAGTTTGAATATCTGGCCCAATGTTTAAGCCATGGCTGTTCCACCACGGGTATCTGGATTAGCACAGATAGCAAGCTGTCCCACTGCAATCATCAGATCACAATTTAATTTAGTACCAGGCTGTGTAACAAATACACTGTGTCAGTATCCCTGTATCTCAAGTTACATTTTAAAACCACATCTTGTCAAGTAAAAGTAACACGACCTGAGTCCCACTTTTTCAACACTGTCATGGCTGCACAGCTGCAAATTTGGAATACAGTGCATGATATGTTACATAAATATTTTTTGTGATGTACATGTCACCTAGTTTATGAATCATCAGTTGGATTTTCTGCACTCTTTTGAAAAAAAAAGCAACAGATGAAATAAAATTGATATACTTACCAGTATGGATTGGAAATGGATATCCCATAGGTTCCTGTAGACAGTACTGCTGCTGTACCATTGATACAGACCTTCAGTGAAGGACAGTCCTTTGTTGTTAACCTGTGAAAAAACAAAATAAGTTGACTGTATGTGTTTGGCCATTGCAGCTCAGAAAAGCAACAGAAAACAAAACAAACAGCTAAAGAAAGTTGAATAGCATGAAACACATTAATACACATACTCACTTTATAGTTTTAATAGTAAGAAGTCTTGTGTCTATGGCTCATGGATGTGGTCTCCTGTTCAACTCCCTCTGCCTTGGCATGGTCAAGACATGTAATGGACAACATTGTCACAATGGTGGTGGGGGGTGGTGGTGATCATATCTGAGGCACATGATGACATTCTCTCTCACATCTTCCAGCATCTGGTGGTGGTGGTGGCAGTGGCCAACAGTGGTCTTATGGTGGTGGTAGTCCAGGGGGATTCGCGGTCACATTCCCTATGGTGGCAGTGGTGAACAGCGGTCTTATGGTGGTGGTAGTCCAGGGGGCACTCATGGTCACATCCCCAATGGTGGCAGTGGTGAACAGGTAACAGCGGTCTTATGGTGGTGGTAGTCCAGGGACCAGGATATACTGTGCTCTGTGTTATAAATGTGATGTGACATATGGAATTTGAGTCACTATGAGTGGGACACTGATTTAACGTAATGAAAAACAAAACATGTATCATACAAGAAATGTGACAGCCTTTTAACCATTAAAGTTAAAAAAACCTGCCAACATTAACCTCATCATCATTCATCATCATCCTCATAAAGAAAGCTGCCCATGCAGTCTTCTGTGTCTGAATTCTGACCACTCGGAAATTATTTCTCCATTGTGTTATCATCTACATCAATGGTAGGCCATTTCATGCTGCCACTGCCACCAGTTTGGTCCCTTTCTACAACATCAGCAAAAGCTTGACTATGCCGGGGTACGAATACTGAGGTTGCAGTCTGAGCTGGTATGTGCTTCTAATTCATTTTTATGAATGTCAGCAAACTGACATTTGCAGAAGAGAGGTTTGCACAATGATCCGGAGCTATTGCACCTGCTGAGCTGAATACCCTCTCAATACTCACACTGGAGAGTGGGCATGTCAGGTACTTCAGTGCCACAGTAGTCAGCTCTGGCCAGTCACTGACCTTTCCACTCTAGTATAAAAGGGGATCATCTGTGATTGACAGATGCCTGTTTTCAGACAAATATAACTCAACCATTCGCTGTGCTGCTCTAAGTCCAGTGGTTGATGCATCATCCACTTCTCCGAAATCATTTATGTCACAAATCCCCACTTGGGACAAAGCCTCCCAAAGTGGGTTAACGCCAACCACTTTTGATGACAGACCACCTGGAACTGCAGTCCCCTTCTCCTTACAGGATATGCTTGATACTACTCCTTCAGGTTCACTTTCAGCCTGATTGTGCTGCTGAGGTTTGCTGACCTTGGCACGCGACTTCTGTGCCCCATGAACCAAGTGCACCAGTTGCCCACTGACAGTTGTTACCTGTTCAGGACCGCCCTCCAGTAGTGAGGCAATTCCACGTTTGTATCGTGGGTCCAGCATTGTTGGTATTGCAAAACTGTCACTACGCTGAATGCTAAAGATGTGATGATTCTGGTCAAATACTGTCAGCATGTGTTTCAGCAACACACTGCTAGAACTGTCTCCAGCAACATCAAGGTTATGCTGTACATTCACCAATGTTTGCCTCAGCACCCACAGCAATGGAATTGATTGGCTAATGGAGGTAGACTCGCCACTCACTGCCTGTGTGGCATGTTCAAAAGGTCTCAAGATTGTTATTACAGAGTCCATGAGGCGCCACTGTTTAGTCATCATAGACATGGAGGCCCCGGAACTGTCACGGCTAGTGTGCATGACAAGATATTCAGAGATGACTTTGTACTGTTCATACAATCTCTCTGCCATATATAAAGTGGAGTTCCACTGTTGACGTGATGATCAGAATCCTCATGTTCAGTTACTGGGATGTTACTGGGGAGTATCACATCATCTACACTGTCACTCACTGGTACTGCTTCACTCTCCAGTATATTTTTGGACATGGTAAACTGGTCAAAAGTGGAACTTGAGGCAGCAATGCCCATACCACCCACAGCAACTGCACTAACACCACCAGCTGGGACAATCTCCTCCAACTATGAGTGAAGCTACTGACTGTGCTGTAAAAAACACTGAAGGAGAAATACCTTTCCTCAAATCAGCAATGCACTTCTACAACTGCGTACTACCACACCCATAGACAATCTTACCACTGGCAGCAGTGCCTTGGTGAGAAACAGCTTTGCTTGCACATCTCTTTGTGGGCATTTTGGGATCAACAAGAATATTCTAAACAAATTTAGATTTTGGAATATTCACTCTGGGTGGGTGCCGGGGGGGTGCTGGATGTGAAGCCAAATAAACAGCTGTGGCTTCTACAAGAGATACAGACGCAAAGTCACAACAAGTTCAACAACACATTAACTAACCAGTGGTGCTCTCAAGTCACAAACAATCCAATCTGGAAAAGAATACCTTTTGCCGGTGGTGGGGGTGGGGGCACTGACTCCAGATTACAGCAGTGCAAAACCAAGAAAAGATACCACAATGGCAGTACAAAATCATGCAGGTGCAGTGGATAGCAGGTTCACACTGCTGCACCTGCAATTACACTGTGGAACAATAAAAGGTGTATTATTTGATGTCACACACCACACACACACACACACACACACACACACACACACAATTTGTCTACAAGTAATGCATAGCAAATTGAAAACTTCAGTAATATACAACGTATTTTAAACAACCTGAAATTATGCATTGCTGCACCATGTCCACAGCACACACAATCAGCAAAAAAAGTCAACGATTACTGAAAATATTACTGTGTGCACATTAACACAGTCAGTTATACAAGAAAAATATAACCAAAAAATGAAGAACTCCCTATTTCTTCAACTTAAGTCTGTGTACACCACAGATATGCCCCTCCCCCAAAGCACACTTCCACTGTCTTACAGTACATAGACTGAATGTTATACATTAACATTCAAAATCCGCACACAAACAATAAACGCTTGATGATATGAGCACATGAAGGTTTCCTACAATTGATGAATTAAAGTTTCAGCAAAAAAAATGACTCAAATGGGCTTTTTTAACAGCTTTTAGAAGGTTTGAATCGCAGAGAGCACTCAGAGTAGACTGTCTCCAACAGCTTCCTACACACACTACCCCGAACTGAGGCTGTGCAGAGCAATCTAGAGCCCATGTGACCTGAAATCCCATGAATCACTGCAAAATTCGCCTTTGGAGCTTAAAACAAGGCGAAGTGAGGTGAAGTACATTGTTTTCAATGTACTTTGCCTTAAAATTTGTGGAATAGTCGTTTGGGGAAGGCGGAGTAATGTGAAGTCATTGTTCTTAATGGACTTCGCGTTACCTACTATGACGTGAAGTACTCCGCTTTGTGCTGTGGGGCACTTCACGAATCCGCCTTCACTCTGCGAATCACTCCACGGAGCGAATTGAGGCCACTTCATCCACCACTACTCTCACCTTTGTTTACTCATACTCTCCGGTGACATCAAATTAAACCCTGGACCCTTTAAGAAGGTTATGCACCACCTCCAATCTCCCTGTCCTACATGGTCGGAGATAAAAGGACTCAAGTTAGCCCATATGAACATCCAAAGTGCTAGACGTAAAATGGCTGAACTTGAAGGTTGGACTCAACAATACAAGCCAGATGTTCTTTGCTTAACTGAGTCCTGGCTAAAACCCTCCGTACAATCCCATGAAATTGCTCTCCCAGGTTACTCATCATACCATCGGGACAGACCCCAAAAGAAAGGTGGGAGTGTACTGATACTCAACAGGGCTGGGTTGGATGTCAATGAACTGCCTGGCATAGGTACTGACCCTGACATCGATCACCTATTCATCTCAGTCACCCTTGGCAAAACCAAACAGTTGACTATAGGGTGCATCTACCTACCCCCCAAACATGCACCTACCTCCTATACAGAACTCTTCGCTAATCTTGACTCCCTCCATCACAGTGACACCATTTTCTGTGGTGACTTCAACCTTGACTGGCATGGCCCAAAACATACTCTCTACCTGTCGGCCAGATCCAATGCCAGGTTAGAACAATTTATCGACCAACCAACTAGGCTCAATATGAAATCTGGGAATCGCACAATCCTTGACTGGGTGTTAAGTAAGCAATAATACCCGACAGGGTGGGTGGTCTTGGGCAATACTGGACTGACCAGGGGCCTGACACCACAGGCGGAGGGCCTTATAGTCCCTGGAAGGTCTGGTATTGCCCATACTGCCCACCCTGGAGAGTATTATTGTGCTTAGAAAATGGGCACCATGAAAAACAATTGTTTAATTAAAAAATGTTCTTTTGAAATTAGTTCAAAATGAGTTTTGTAATAAAATAGTTCCTCCGCCTGTATTTTTCATGGTTACCCCATCACACACACACTCACACACACACACACACTGGCACAGATCCTGATTCCAGCTTGTTTGTAGAAATTATTGCTTAAATGCTCCCACCCCACACACACAAAGTACAGGATGTGATGCTTATTTTGGTTTTGGTATCCTGACATCTGTTCGTGGTGTTGCACCCCCCTCTCCGGTCATGTGTTGGATGTCATTTAGGCAGGCAAGAGAGTGCTGCCGATCATCTGCAACCCCGCCCCACTACCAACAGCAGAACAGACACACTCAGGAGTTTCGTTTTAGCTTGTTTTATTTTTCACACTGCAGGCTTGACAGCGTACAACTTTGTGGAGGGGGGGAGGCATGAGAGATAAAAGAGCTTATAAGACTTGCACAGCAGCCATTACATTTTATGGACATGCAGGATTGTTTTAAGAATGGAGCGGGACAGATGAGAGATACTGACAATGTCAACTTTACTGGTATGCCGGTTTTGATTTTTTTTTGTGTGTGAGCAAGTGAATCCCGTGGAACTGTTGAAGTACCGGGCAGCGATGGGGTTGGGGCAGAGATGAAAGAGAGTCATGATTCAGCAGGCAGCTTTGAAGAGGAGCGAGCAGTGAAGAACATTCCTCACAGAAGCTGCAATGCTGGTACATTAGACAAAAATAAATAAAAGTTTTGTCGGTGCTGTGCAGCTGAGTCATTTTTGAATACTTGTTTGTGTGTGTTTGTGGTGGGGCTCACTCTGTCTTGCTAACTGGTAAAAAAAATGGTGGCAGTGTGAAATTTTGTGCTCAGTGCTTCAGCCAATGAAGTAGCAGGCTGGGCTCAAGGATACGTGGCTTGGCATCTGGCAGGTTTGGACTGGGGCTTTTTATTTGGTGGGCATCTATTGAAAGTTAATGTACCCCTGTCAAAGGGGTACCAGCCAGTCAGATGCCTCCAACTAAAAAGTCAATTTTCTAACAAACAGCAGGTCCCATATCAGGGCTGCAGGCATCCTCCCTGATGCTCTGAGTGATCACTCCCCGACTTATTGTATCTGGAAAAATGACGTCCCCCCCCCCTCCAAAGATCTCCAAAGTCAGAGGCCTAACTAACTTTAACACCTCTGAATTTATACATAGCCTTGCTTCCTTGATTGGTCACCTATTACCACCCTTCCTGACATCAGTCAGGCTCTGGATTACTTTATCAACACCTTCACCTCCGTCCTCAACCTCCATGCCCCCTTCAAGATAAGACGGGCTAAAGGATTTCACTCCCCCTGGCTCTTTCAGGAACTACAGCTCCTAATGCACTCCAGAGACAAAGCATGGTGTTCCTACAAAAATACTGGGCTCCTCACCGATTGGAACTTCTACCAGCAATTGCTGAACGCCTGCAAAACTAAAGTATCCAAATCTAAGTGGCACTATCTACAGTCCCTACAAACAGATAACCTTGGCGACCCTAAATGCTTTTGGAAGCAAATAAACACCCTCCTTAAGGGCCATGAAAGGACCACCCCCCCAGGTCATGTTACTGAAGAGCTCAGAACTATCCTTACCCTCAGAGATCGCTGGAGGAATAAACTTATTCTTCACCAACCTCAAGGTCTACAAGGTAGATCTCCCGGATACCAACCCCATGCCACAATCCCCCTGTGCTGAAACTCACTGCCCCCTCTTTCATCTAAATCTTATTTCTCATAAGGAAGTCCTTAAGTTCCTTATGGGCCTCAATCCTGATAGCTCCCCTGGCTTTGACACCCTGCCTCCCAGATTCCTTAGGTTTGGAGCCCCCGTGTTGGCTCACCTAATTGCCCTGCTGATTAATCGATCTTTTCTCTCACATTCTATCCCAGACAAATGGAAGAATGCCACTGTTGTCCCCTTGCACAAATCGGGCCCAACCAACCTCGTCGAAAACTACAGACCTATTTCCATCTTGTGTCCTATAGCAAAAATCGAAGAAAGAATCCTGTATAATCAGCTGTACTCCTTCCTTGAATGGACTAACGCCCTTTCAATACATCAACACGGCTTCAGAAAATCACACGGCACTGACTCTGCTCTATTGTCACCACAGACATTCTCCATGACATGGACCATGATAATGTCACGGGCGCTGTCTTTATTGACCTCACAAAGGCCTTTGACCTTGTTAACCACTCCCTCCTCATCTCCAAACTACATCCATTAGGTCTCGACTCCAACTCCCTCTCCTGGATATCAAACTACTTGTTCAACCGTTTCCAATGTGTTAAATGGGCTAGGGCCCCCTCTCTTCCCTATCTCCAATCACAGACGGGGTTTTTCTCTATCTTTATTAATGACTTGCCCCTTAACTGTGGGGGATCGATACAGCTATATGCTGATGATGCCATCCTATACCGTCACGGCACTGACATCTCCTCTATCAGATCAAACCTGGAAAAGGACTTCCATCAATTGGAAGACTGGTTCAAAGGAAACCTGCTGGTTCTGAATACTAAGAAAACAAAATCCATGGTGTTCTGCCATACATCCTTTGACTTAGCCTCTCAGCCCCCGCTTATCTGCACAACCTCGGGTCAGCCTCTTGAAAGAGTGGATTCTTTCAGATAGCAAGGTGTGACTCTCGACAAACACTTATCCTTCGACTCCCATGTTAACAACATTATTAAAACTATAAATCAGAAGCTTGGCCTCCTCCATCGTACTTCCCCTTACCTTACTCCTTGTGCTAGGAGGATCATTGCCTCTGCTACCCTCCTCCCTGCTTTATTCTATGGTGCGCCCATAATTCACTCAGCCAGGATCACCACTCTGGCCAAGATCAAACAAGCCTACCATAGGGTAGCTCGGTTTGCAGATGCTGCACCAGCTCAGGCACATCACTGCGATGTTCTTAAATCTTTAGGCTGGCCATCCTTTGAGCCAAAAATGGACTTCCCTGAACTATGTACCGCATTCAGACTAACCCGACTTCATCCTCCACCCATTCTCTCCAGGCTACTCACCCTGGAATCATTCCCCAGGACCCTTTGACACTCCAACCTCTTGTTGCTGAACATTCCAAAGGTCTGCCTAGCCATTGGCAGGCGATCCTTCACTTTCTCTGCACCTTCTAATGGAATACCCTCCCACATAGTTTACTTTCATGTGCGTCTCTTCCCCAGTTTAAAAGTAGATACAAGGAAATCTTCTTTCCACCCCCAACCTGTTTTGACAATTGCACTTAACACCCTCCTCTAACCTCCATATATCTTTCACCTGCATCTGGTCTCTCTCCTATCTTCCACCTATCCCTCTCTCCTTAAGCCTTGAGCTTCCTCTGTCTCTCTCTCGCTCACACCTCTCTCTAGCTTTCCTTTTCTTCTACTTAACCTCCCTCCCATGCTCCCACTTCTTTTCCTCTCTTGTATCTTGTGATTTTGTAAAATATTGTCGTTCTGTTATACAAGTAAAAATTGCTAATTTTTGTATTAGGAATGGTTTCTATGATTTTTTTGTTCTACCATACCAAATACCCAACCCTAATCTCAACGGTCTCAAGCCTCCTTCACAGTTGGTCCCAAGCCCAGTTCACAGACCTATCAACATTGGACCCTTCTAGACCATAATGGAATCATCGACCTGAAGTGTAGAAACTGACTGTATGGTCATGAACATCCTGCAATGCTTATACTATATATTTATACATGTATTGTTATCCTGTCACTGACTGTACTCATTCTATGTATATTGTTTTGCTCTTGTGCCATATTTTATAGTATAACTCTCTCATGGAATTGCCTTTATTCCCCGGGTTGACCCTTAAAAAGGGACATCACTGTCTCAGTGGGCCCACCTGATTATCAAAATTCAAATAAATAAATAAATAAATGTGTGGTCGGGGTTTTCAACCCTAATGCCCATCTCTCTTCCCCAGCCCTACCCTCATGACCTAAGGTCAGGCTACAGGACTAGGGCCATGCCACCTGGGTATTCTTTAAGCTACAGGTCTGGAGCCATGCTGCATACCTCTGGAGCCATGCACTATGAGTGTAAGCAACAGATATCGGGCTGTGCATCATGAGTCTGATGCTTCAAGCTACAGAGACAGGATCATGCTTATCAGTTTGTTGCTTTATGTAGGGTTCCCAGGGCCCAGTGCAAAGCAAGACATAGATTGAAGGCTGTGCCCCAATGGCTTGCTGCTTCATGGAGAACCCACAGGACCCAATGCCAAGCAAGATACAGGTGTGAGACCTTGCCCTATGGGTGTGCTGCTTCATGTAGAGCCTGCAGGATCCTGCACAAACTAGAACTACACATCCAGGGCTGTGGCCCACATATCTGCTGCTTTACAGCCCATAGGGCCCTACACAAAGCAAGCTATAGGCTACAGGTTTGGGACCATACACCATGAGTCTGCTCTTTTCACCCTGCAAAGCAAGGTACATGCATGCATGCCAGATATGTCTGCTTCACTGTGTATGGCCCTGCATCAAATAAGACACCCTGTGGCACCCTTAAACCACACCTCCAGATCTGAAGCTTGAAGCAGCAGCTTGAAAGCCTGGAGGCCTTGGCTACTGTATGGACTCACCAACTTGGGAGTAGTGCTTGGAACCCAGAGAATGAAGACAGCAAGTCAAAGTGACGGTAGAGAACAGTAGAAAAGAGTAGAAGAGGAAAAGCAGAGTAAAAAGGAATGACGTAGAGTGAGTGTGCATATTAGAAATCCTGAAACCATGATGATTGACCAGTGAATGGAGAAAACTGTGATGAAAGCATAACTTAAGCTAATTCTTATAGATCTGGAGGCTTTATTATTATATAAATAGAAGTATATAACTAGCCCAAACTGTGAAATAAGACTGCAGACATGTAAAAGCCATTATGTGATTCAGAATAGCTCTGCAATTCTGAGGCATTTTAGGCAGTTATTTCCCTTATATTTCTGGTTGAAACTAAGTAATTATTTTATTATGGAAATTACTTTTATTTTATAAACCAGCAAACTGGAGTATGCATAAGGAAGGTGGTGCTTCAAGACTAAAAAAGTAAAATATTACAAACTGAAAAGTCGAGCACTCACCAATCTCATAAATACAAAGGCACAGGTCTCAGGTGAAGAAAAAATGTTATTGCTTAAAATGAGCATGAACGTCTATTGTTATTAAAAGGCAATCGTTCTTCAGGTGCAAGTCCTTCAAAATTCTCAGAACATCAGTTGTATCTTGGAGACAGGAAGGTAGAGCAGTCACAAAGGTGCAGAGATGGTAGTCCAAGAATTGTGACAGACTTTCCGTCCGTGAGCCTATTCTGCTCACTATTGGGCGGCCAGGCGGGTTGTTCAAGGATTTATGTATTTTTGGGAGCTCTAATGGGTGATTCTGTAATAAAAAAAATCCATTTCTCTTTTATCTATATCCCCATTTTTAACGGGTTCCTTTATGCATTCATCGATGGAAAATTTAAAGTCACATGTTGGATCAAAGTTCAATTTATTACAGAATTCGTCATTTTTTAACTGTCTCTCTGCTTCTCATATATAATCCACCCTATTCATGATAACAACACATCCACCCCTGTCAGCCTTTTTGATCACTATCTTAGTGTTCTGCTGTAAGGTTTGTATAGCCAATATTTCATCGTGTGTCAAATTATTGTAAGTGAGGGCAAGTGGATTGTTGAACAACTTATTCAAATCAGTTTCAACAAGGTTTTTAAAGATGCTGATAGCGGCACTCGGGGAGGATCGAATGTTGAAACTGGTCTGAATGCACTAGTTTGACTCTGCTCATGTAGGTTCAAATTCACATTATCACCAGGTTGTGCTTCAGTGTTTCTTTTAGTAAAAAAAAGGACTTGAGATCCAAATTTCTGCATACCAGATTAATTAATTAATTTATTTATTTCATCATTTGGAAATAACCTTTGAGCACAATGCTCTTTTTCAAAGGTTCCACGTCTTGTCATGGGTACAACACAGCCAGGTTATTTACAGGGTATAGGTACACAATTACAGAGACAAAAGATACAGGATATAACAGCAATTGATCTAACTATGTGCAATTGTAGGCTAACTCATATAAAGATACTGACCATTGCAATTTACATCACAAAACACGTGGTGTGTGCTTTAGATTTCAGAAGTAAGAGTAGCATGGAGAAAAGCAGCCAGGAGGAGGCTTTGTCATTATTTCCTATCAATGCGGTGGGGGAGGGAGAGAGGTAAAAGAGGGTTGAGGGTGAATAGGGTTATCAGGTAACCTGAAGAAGGGAGAAGTCATATAATGGAGGGGTTGTGACCATGGTGGAGCTTAAAAGTGTTGAATTCAGGAAACAGAGGAAGCGGGGGGTTACCAGGGAAGGCAAGGGGGTGGTGCTAGGCACAAGGTGATCTAATGACATTATTGGGCAACTCACATAAGAAAAGTGCTAGGACCAAAAGATTGGAGGGGCACTATCCCCCATGAAGAGCAGACCAGTGCTAAAAATCAAGACGAGGAGGGGCACCAACCCCTATTTCAACATTAATCAGTGAGCGAAGATAGGCACAGTAAGGTGGGGCAGGATCTACAGTAGTCTGTAAGCACAGGACCCGGAAATTGTGAGGTGCTGCTTCAGTTCAACTTTAAAGGTGTGAAGGCTGCTATTAGTGAAAATATGCACTGGGATATCATTCAGCCAGAGAGGGGCCTTATATGTGAAGGACCGCTGCCATAGTGTTGTTTTCCTAAATGGAATGGACAAAGAGCCCCTGTCCATTCCCCTAGTCTGGTAGCTGTCGCGACTAGTGAAGAGTAAGTTCTTGATACAGGGCAAGGCTCTGCCTAGGAGTGCTTTTTTACCCAGGAGGCATGTCTGATACTTAATCCTGTTTGTTACGCTGAGCCAATTGGTTTGCTCATAGAGTTTACAGGAATGAGTTGAGCTGTCAGCTCTGAGGGTGAGCCTGCAGGCCTTGTTGAGTACAACCATTACCAGTCTGAGAGCGGTGTCAGATGCAGCATCATAAACTACCAGTCCATAATCAGTGATTGTAAGGATGGAACTGGAGGCAGTTAATCTCAAGGCTGTGGGCATAAGATAGTGTTTATGTCTATGAAGAACCCCTAGTTTGAAATTCGCCACTTTTATAACCTGATCAATATGCTGTGTGAAGGACAGGGTGTGGGCATAGGAGGTCATACTTCTGAAGATATTCTATGACCTGATCAGCCACTATTCGCTCGAGTGCTTTTGAAAGGTGGAGAGAATCGAGATTGGCCGGTAATTGGCAGTACACGTGCAATCACCTCTTTTTGAAACTGGGGTACCAGAGCCAGTTTCCACACAGTTGGGAATTTTGTCAGGGTGAGTGATTTATTTAATATTTTGGTAATTGGGGCAATGAGTTCATTGAGAGCAAAAGCCACTAGCTTCATATCAGTGTTGTCACTGCTGAGCCTTGTCTTGCCTAGTACCTTACGTACATACTTTCTGGCCTCCCTGACAGTGTCACACTTGAGGTAAAAGTTTGGGTGGTTGGGTACGTTATGAGATGCCAACTGCACCAGATCAGTGGCTTTGAGATAGTCTGGGGGGAGGACAGAGCTACGGTCAGTGAAGGATTGGTTAAAGGATTCAGCAATTGTGAGAGGATCCATAGTTGGGGTGCCATTGATATTCAGCATTGAGGGGAGTTTACTATCCTCTTTACCAAGAAGGTCCTTGATATTTTCCCAGAATTTTTTCTCATTTCTCCAGTTCTGATCCAGTTGTTTCTTATAGTATTTTTTCTTAGCCAGCCTGGTTAGGTTTATGCACTGATTTCTAGCTGCCCTGTATTTCTGAAAGTCAGCCGGGTTGCCTGTGTTCCTGGCCATGCACCGAAGATTATCCCATGCCCTCATCTGTTCAAGGATGTCACGAGTGATCTGCCCATTTGTAGTTCCTCTGACTTTTCTTTTCCTCATGGGGGCATAGATATCACATATGTCATTGAACTTGTCTGAGAAAAATGTCATAGCCTGATCTATGTCCAGAAGCTCATCTATGGGTGATCAGTCCACCTGGAATAGGGCAGTTTTAAAGGCATCTAGGAGGCTTTTCTTGATGACATGGCTATGTATGGTGATTGGCAGCTCCTTTTGCCCTTAAACACCCACTTACAGGATACTGGGGAATGATCACTAAGGCAGTCCGATAGCACTTCATTGTTATTGATTCTGGAGGGACAGCAAGTCAAGATCCAATCCAGAAGGTTGTTTTTCCCACTTTTAATGTTTAACCTGGTGTACTCACTAACCATCTGCATAAGGTAACATGGACTACTTGGTCCTTTAATGTATCAGTATCACTACTGAGCCAGTTAATGTTGAAGTCACCAGTAACTATGGCTTCAGTGTTCCTCTTTACTTTTGAGATCACATCCAGAACTAAGCCTAGCACCTGTTTTGACTTGTTGGGGGGCAAATAGACAGTGGCAATGGTAAGTGACTTTTTGTGTAGACCTATAAGGAGGTTAACTGCTAGAAGTTCATAGTCACCAGTGACACCAGAGATAGGAAACATGCTCCCCGGATAGGTTCTCTAACAAAGATGAGGCAGCACCCACCCCTTTTACCTGGTCCATCCAATCTTAAGGTTCCATAACCTTGTAATGAAACACAATTGTCTTTAGTTTTTGGGGTGAGCCATGTCTCAGTCAGACAGATTATATCAGGGGAGTGCAGCTGCATCTACATTTGGAACTGGGCTAATTTAGGGAGAAAACTATATATGTTCATAGCTGAAATTTTTAGGCCACATCCCTTCTTACTGTCCAGGAGCCTCAGTTGGGGTGGCCCAGGATTTGGGTGAACATCACCAGAGAAAAGTAGTATCAGGAAAAAAATAATTCTTGCAGCAAAACGGAGGATCAGGATAGTACTGACCCTTTTTTCTTGAGTTTTGCAGTAGAGGTATGGCTCCTGCTTTTGTCAGGGGGAGCCATCAATTGAGCCAAGACTGGAACACTACTGCTGACCTGGAACAATATTTTATGGTAGGTGGGGAAGTTAGGTGTATAGCACAGTGTCCAAGTGATAGTGTTCCACGTTGCTGTACACCGGGTGAGGGAGCAGCTGT
Source organism: Neoceratodus forsteri (assembly GCA_016271365.2). Lineage (NCBI taxonomy): Eukaryota > Metazoa > Chordata > Ceratodontiformes > Ceratodontidae > Neoceratodus > Neoceratodus forsteri. Next base: position 306,787,830 of record CM028136.1, read on the forward strand.
GCTAAATTCAGGGTTCATAATTAGGGCAGGGTTGATATGCTGACCCACATTGTGAAGGTGAGTGAGTACCAATACCATGGCAACAGTTGTAGTCGAAGTCACAATTGCTATCGAGAATGTTTTAACCTATTTAACAGCAGACTGGCGACAAGAATCCTAACGGACAACAGACAATGATAAGAACCGGATTCAGAGATTACAGTGAGAATGATAACAGTAGTGCCAAGGAAAAATGAAAAGAAAAAAAAACCTCACAGAAGCCAATGGGATAGCTGAGAAAGGTAAGGGGAGGAGCAAAGATGGATTCAATAGAGGCCAGGGTCGGGGTGGGTAGGCGGGACAAAATATGAGAAGATGAGTTATAGGGAGCTGACTGGCTTATGGCCGAAAACTCTACTCAGAGATGAGCTATAGGGAGCTGACTGGCTTATGGCTGAAAACTCCACTCACAGATCTGTTTTACCCCCATAACTAAAACATAGCTAACTAAAATTATTTTTTAGGCACACAGTTAAGCCCACAGAATTGCCCCTGAACAAAAACGTATTAAAATTAGCTGCTAGAACTGTTTAAATTATGACAGCAAAAGGGCAGACCACAGCTGTTTGAAAATGGTGCCAGGAATCCCAGGGAAGCTGCAGGATGCAACAGCCAGTAGGGAGCCAAGATCTGCACTGTGCCTGCCAATCAGATCAGTGGCTTTCAAGCCAAATTGTTGTACCTTCTTTTGGTGGTCTGGTCGAGGGTTGTCTGAGGGAGTGCGTGGCTGGGGGCTGTCCAGGCTGGGTGCAGAGCCGATGGAAGCCCATTCAGGGCTCAGTGCCAGGTCCTGGGGACAGCTTCAAGAATATCCACCATGGTATTAAACTTATTGACTAGTGTTTTGGGGGCAAAATTAAGGTCTTTATTCAAAACCTCCATTTCAGAGTTTGTAAGTTCATAACTAGAAAGGTTAATTACCTGCACATTACTGACATTGGTAGCGCTTACCATCTCCTGCTCCTGTGATTCCTGAAGCTCCTGTGGATCTAATGACAGCCTCTGCCATGTCCTCTTCCTTCTCATTCCCCTTCTGGTCCACTTTGGTTGCTGTTGTTTTCTCTGGATGGCCCTTGTAGTCTGGGACTCCTCTGTGGCATGTATGGTGGATTTTCCTCCTGTCTCTCCCCTGTGAAAATGGTGTTGTGTCATAGTCTCCTCAGGTTCTGATTCACTAGTGCTGCTAAAGTCAAAGGATACATGCCTATTCCTTTACAGTATGCTTCTGTGGTTTTTATTCCAACTGAAGACTCTATCCTGTTCGTAATCATTCTTGTCACGAATACATTTGATTTGTTTGGCTGCTTTAAATTAATTGTTCAATTTCTGTATAGATACTTTAAATTTTCTATTAGAAACTTCAAAGTCAGTGTGGTTCCGAAATTAAAGTACTTCTGTCTCTTTTTTCTTTCTTTCTTGTTTGAGCCGTTACTCTCTTTCCTTGCTACATTTAATGATAAGGTTAATCAATTTAAAACTTGCCTCAACAAGGATCTCCTCCCATGCTTTGAGGAAAGCTTCATTATCTTGAACACAAGCTGGATTTTTCAACAAACATAAAACTCTAGGGATCCTCTTTACTGCCACATATGCCTCCATATTTGTAATCTAGATTTAGTAGTTGCCGTATTGCTTCTTGCAAGAATAGATCCAGAAGCAAATGATTTGATACATTTTAATGGACCAACATAGATGTAACAACAAGAACAAAGTGCTCTAGCTTTTGGACCAACCAGTCCTTCTTCAGAAGCTCATGGCAAGTTGCCATGAGCGTCTGAAGGACTGGTTGGTCCGAAAGCTAGAGCACTTAGTTCTTGTTGTTACATCTATGTTGGTCCATTAAAAGGTATCAAATCATTTGCTTCTGGATCCATATTTGTAGAATTCCATAACTTTCTCCTACATTGATGAGTCACTTTTTCAAGCTCCCGAACAGCTGCAATTAATGACTGTTCTCCAGGTGTGCATCCTTCTGTTTCATTATTTTCTGCCAGGAATGGATTATTTCTGACTGCAGCATCTGAAAGCTTATTTATGTAGCCTAGGGGACCCAGAGTATCTCCTGAAAATGCCATGTTTGGGGTAGCAACCAGTGACATATTTTAAATAAGATTAACAATATGCTCCTAGGGCGAGGTTTTATGCTTGGAGGTAAGAAATCCTCTGATCGCAACCTGTGTGCATAAACCTCCACACAAGATCCAAACCAGAAATCTGGAGTACGCATAATATCCAATAAAATATAATAAAACAAACAAATCATCATAACAACACTAGTGTGCATATAAGGAATAGAGAACCACATTAGATACCAGATTACACAAGTATAGATATATTAAAAACAGCTAATTAGCTGAATAGCTAAAACCTCTGTTATCATATGGGGGAGGGTTGGAAGGAAAAGGAGGGAAGAGAAGATGGCAGTGGGAGAGGAAGAGGAGGAGGCAGAAGGAAAAAAGGGGAAGGAGTAAACTGAGCATGAATAGCTTACTAATAGATAAATATTCTAATACAATTATACAGATATATAATTATATACTGTATATAATTATGTAGACACAGAATGACCAAAACAGATATTAATCCCAGGTAGTAAGAAGATAAAACAAGATACTAATACCTTGCAAATCACCAGACTATTTTTTCTTTTTCAAAAACTGCTTAAGTTGCTGGCCTGGTGGTGCTGAGGGGTGAGGTGCTGGACACCACACCTCATGCTACACTGGCAACCGGGGTTTGGGAATGACCTCGGGTTATCGGGGAGCCAGTGTGGGGGAGAGTTGAGCAGGATTGAGCATACCAATGGACAGCTCTCCTCGCCTCAGGGTGGTGAGGCTGGGTTGGCGCCTCCCCATAGTTCCGCTCCCATCGGGTGGCGGTCCGGTGGGTAGTGTAGGCAGAGACGGGACAGCAAACAGTTATGGGAGGTGGAAGGGACTGAGCTGGCACCACGGGGTGTGTAGTGTGCCTCCACATGCTTGCATGGCTTGGTGCTGGGGCCTCGGGGGTCAGGGAGAAAACTTGTAAAATACCTATGTGTCCTCATTGCCAGTTGGTGGGAGGAGGTGACAGGGACCAAATAGCTATAAAAAAAAAACAGCTTAAGTTCAAGCCCACTATTGAGACCCTGATTTCTGTCAGCATCTAGGTTAATAATCCAAAAAGCTTTCCAAGTTAACAATAAATCATTAAAATTCCCAGCCCCTAGGTTTGGGGTTCACTTTGTCTATCCCCATAAAGTTGAATACATGTTCATTTTTTTCCTTCTTCCCTCCTCATTCCTTTCCCCTTCCTTACCTTTCCATTTTCCCCCTCCTTTTCTCTTCCAATCCCTCCCCCATATGATAACAGTGGTTTTAGATATTCAGCTAATTAGCTGTTTTTAATATATCTATACTTGTGTAATCTTGGTATCTAATGTGGTTCTCTATTCCTTTTATACACACTGGTGTTGTTATGATGATTTGGGATGTTTTATTGGATGCTATGACTTTTAACCAATCACAAGCCTTCCTTGATGTGCCATTTGTAAGCAATAACACACGACGAGGTGTGGGTTACGTGCTGATAAAACGCGCCTAGGGGTGTACTAAGGCACGAGCGCTTGCACCGGTGCCTTATGCTAAGCGTGCTCTTATCAGCATGTAACCCACACTAAATTATCACTATAAAATGGGCAACAGTAAAGTGAATAGACATTTGTGATTTTGAAATTTTTTTATTAGAAATTTTCATAAATAATAGAATAACAGATTGTAGGGAAAAAAAATAGTCCGTTTTTGCCATTGTAAATTATTGTACCTGGTTAAGGATAGTAACTTGCTTAGTTGTTTAAAATGAGTTGTTGAAGCTTTTTAAATATATTCTATGTTATGCAATTTTTAACATTTTAACAGTTTTATTTTTGTTTGAATCAAGGAAACATTTTGAGGATTAAACAGCAAAGACTGTCTTACTGTAAATGTTGCAGTTCATTTTTTTCTTGCAGATGTCAGGTGTAGAGAAGTTTTAAGTCCATTTTTTTCTTGCGATTGAGAAAAGGTTAAAAAATGAACTTTCGAATATTTTAAATGAACTTGCTAACATTTTAAAGTCAAATTCATAAACTGTGCTCGGAACTTTTGAACATTTTAAAGTTAAATTCGTAAACTGTGCTTGTTTTTGTTGAGGTGCTGCTGTTTCCTGTTACGTGGTGCTGCGTGTTACTTTGATAGGGTTATGAACTTTACGTTGTGCATCACGCTGTTTTGGACGTTGAATGCTGATGTTTTGGTAGTGGCATTGAACTGGTGTATGAGGCTTGTTGCTGGGAAGGTTTCTTCTGGGGTTTGATTCTCGTCGGGAGCGGAAGCTGGTATATTTCCGGTGATGGGAGCAGTGTTGGAGCTGGAGCAAGGTATAGCATTTTCTTGAAGCAAGTTTTGTTTTTGCAGCATGAAAGGAGATTTCTAGATGTGGAGATGGGTTGGCTTTATTGTTTTGTACTTTGCTTTTTGAGATAGGATATGGCTCCAACGTTGATGATCTTGAGGTGGCAGCCCAATAAAAAGCGGAGGCTGGATTGGATTTATGGCGGTAACAGACATGATCTGTCAGGCTTCTAGGCCTGCAAGTGCAAGCAGTTGGACAGCTGTGGCTCTGACTGAGTGATTAGTGTATCTGCATGACAGGAGGCTTGTTTGCTGATTTCTGGCATTAAGTTAGAGAGGTAATTGATGCCTAAAGGGTCTCGAGTGTACCAAGTGTTCACAGTTTGTGCAAGGCTGTCTGAAATTTTTCTCGGGTGGCAATAAAAAGCTGGAGGGTTAGGAGGAAGTTTTTCAAGGTATTTTTGGAAGGATTTTACAGGGCAGAAAGGATTATTAGGCAAGCTGTATATATACCCACGATATTGCTGCTTTGAGGAATCATTTTTTTGTGGTTCTTTCTATATTCATTGAAGGTTAGAGTTATGTACTCTGCACCTTGTTCATCCATTTTGATTTCAAAGTGCTCTGGTTTCAGTTGTCTTAAGCCATCTCTGCCTCTGCGAGCCATGCAAAGCTGTATGTCGAGCCATACTTATAGAGTAGTCCTCTAGGGTGTATTTGGGGATAGAGCAGGAGAGGTTTTTAGCAGTTGTAGATCTTGTTCTGATATGGCAGGGGTGGTGCTGTGCTCGATCTTTGCCTCTCTTCTATACTTTTGAGAACTGCTGAGAAAATGTTGTTTGCCGGGTTCAAGTCAGGATGGTTGTGCAAGTTTATGTTTCTGCTCAGAGGTGGATTGTTGAGGTGTCTGTTAAGGCTGGCTCGTAGCTGTATGAGGCTTGATAAGCTGTATTCTGTGCCATCTATCTGACGGATCTCTGCATAGAATTTTCGAAGTATTTTACAGAGGTCACTAGGTGTTATTGTTTGAAAATGTATTATGAATGGTTTTGATTGAGCCCAGGTTTGAAACACTGAGACTGCCCATTGTGTTGTTTTTTGAGATTTTGTTCGTCTTATTGTCTCTCAAGCTATTCTAGTTGTTCATCTGTCATTTCTGTATAATGACTGAGGTGTTTCTCTTTTCTTTTTCTTTTTGCAGGCTGTTGGGTGGGGATCGTTTGTTCTATGCCATTGGATTCCTGCCTTTCATTTTCTGAAGTTGCCTTGGTCACTGGTGATTGTGTACTGGGAGTCTGTGCTGCGGAGGTGACGGAATCTGCAGCTGTAGCAGTCCTCGAGGTGGATGGCTGGACTGGAGCGGTCTGTGGCGCTATTACTTCAGGAGTGTTCCGTTGTTCATCTTCATCAAAATTGGTAAGTACTGCTTCAAAATCCATGTGGAAAATAGCTGGATTTGTGTTAGCCATCATGTGACAGGTGCTGTGGAGGATTTCTTTGGTTCTGTTTCAAAGAGGATGACACTTGCGATGTGTATTTTCAACAGCGTGGTTTGCCGTGAATTACAGGTTTTCTTTTTTCGTATTTTTGGGACGCTTTTCAAGTATTTTCTTTCTTTTTGGATGTAGCTTTTAGTTTCTTATGTTGTCTTCTGTTTTACGGAACTGCGATACTGTCATTCAGTGCGCGGTCTGAGGTGAATGTGTTTCGCGCTATGCCATTAGTGAGCTCTGCCAGTCAGCGTTCTTGTTTTCAGTTGGCAAAGCTCACTGATTTGATGTTGTCATGCATCATGTTGGTGGCTGGTAGTGCCGGTTGGCTACAATATCATCTGGTAAGGACACGGCTGAGATGATGTTGTAGCCAATCACTGACTTGGAATTTTTTAGCCCATTTTATAATGTTGAATATACTATTTAACTGTCATGTTAATTGAATGTATTTAGCCTTTGAAAAAGGATGGTCAGCCATCCAAAATGTGTCAGGTGATTTTATGCCTCATTTTAAGCAATACAATACTTTTTTTTTCTTCACCTGAGACCTGTGCCCTTGTATTTATGAGGTTGGTGAGTGCTCAACTTTTCAGTTTGTGATACTTTTATTTTCTTTGTATTCATTTTAAACTTCACAGGGTTTCTCACAGGTGACTGCTATCTGATACCTCATTGGTTGGTTTGAAACCCATGCAAGCAAGGACCCTTTCACACACTGAGCTGACGCATTGAACTGCACAGTATTTTGCAGAGGCCTACAAGCTGGAAAATAATAAAACAGAGTCTTATAATCATCTTTGGGTAGTCTGCAAGTTAAAATCAAATTGCAACAGATTAAAGTTGAATGAGCACTTTAGTCACATAGCAGCATTAAGAAAATGAAAATGTGTTGTTTGTCACAGGATTATAAGTCAATTGCTGGAATGTAAGCTTTCAAATTCTGAACATTAAAGTTTTAATTGAAATGTGGTGTCTTTAAAAAGTAAAAAGTCAAACATTAGGTTCCCTTTCTATTAGAAGTCATTTTAATTTTGTATTTTAGGGAACCTATCTGTGGGAAAAAAGGATTGATACAAATGACTGAAAAAAGCAAGCAGTAAAATCAACAAAGCAGCCTTCTGGATATTCTATAGAACCGTTGATATTCCAACTGATCTTTTATTCTGGTATAACAATTAAGACAAAACCTTTTTCCACTCTAATTGATAAGACTAACATACTAACATACTAAAATGCCAGCAGAATAGGCCTAATGGTCTCTGGAGTCTGCTCGATTTTCAGCACCCGTACTGAGGGACGATTTTGGTGTCCCTTCCTCCCCCTTGGGTTATACTGTCCCCAGTCTCAGATGTTCCACCTGCATTGGGCCTGGTCAGATTTACCCTCCCCTGGTACCTGTCCCATCCCCTCTTAAACCTGTCCACAGTCTCCACCTCTACCAGCTCCCTGGGCAGTGCATTCCATGGCTCCACCACCCTTTCAGTGAAATAACATCTCCTCCTCGTCCCTCTGAGCCTGCCCCTTCCAGCTTACACCCATGACCTCTCGTTGCCCCACACTCCTTCCTTTGAGGCACCCTGACTGGGCCTCCCTTATTGATCCCTTTCATGTACTTAAAGACCTCTATCATATCCCCCTGTCCTTCCTCTCCTCCAGGGTGTACATGTCGAGCTCCTTGAGCCTCTCCTCATAGATCTTCTCCCCCAGGCCCCAGATCATTTTGGTTGCCCTCCTTTGGACCCTCTCTAGGAGTGTATTGTCACTCTTTAAATGTGGTCTCCGAAACTGCACACAATATTTGAGGTGTGGCCTAACTAAGCAGTTGCACAGTGGAAGGATCACTTCTGCCTCTCTGGAGGTAATCCCCCTGGCGATGTATCCTAGCATCCTATTTGCTCTTGCCACTGCCCTCCTGCAGGTCTCTGAGTTGTTCACTTTGTCATCTACCACTACCCCCAGGTCCCTCTCACCCTCCGTGACTTGAATTGTGCCTCCTCCTAGGCAGGGTATACCCCTGGCCTGGATTTCTGACTCCCAAGTGCAGAACCTTGCACTTCCTTACACTGAATTTTAGTTTCCATTTTCCCGACCACCTTTCCAGAACCTTCAGGTCCTCCTGCAAGGCCACCCTCCCCTCCTCCTCATCCACCACTGCACCCAGCTTTGAGTCATCTACAAAGAGACTCATCTCACTCCTGATCCCCTTCCTGATGTCTGAGACACAGGTATTGAACAGGACTGGCCCCAGCACTGACCCCTAGGGAACCCTACTAGTAACCCACCTTGGGGATGAGGCTAACCCCCCAACCACCACCTTCTGAGTATGCTCTAAGAGCCAATTTCCTATCCATCTTAACAACTGTCTTCCTACCCCCATTTCCTTCAGCTTAGCCATCAGGCCACTGTGGGGTACCGAAATCCAGAAAGAGGATATCCACTGGCCTACCCTGGTCTAGGGCCCTCGTCACCCAGTCATAGAACTCAACAAGGTTTGTCTGGCATGATCTTCCCGGGACAAAGCCATGCTGCCTATCATCCAAGTACCCAGTTTGCTCCAGTAATCCTTTAGCCTTTCCTTGACAATATCCTCCATCACCTTGCTGACCACCGATGTCAGGCTAATGGACCTGTAATTTCCCACCTCCTCTCTTGATCCCCCCTTGTGGATCAGCATGACATGGCCACCCTCCAGTCTTGGGACACCCACCCAGTCCTCAGAGAGATGTTGAAAAGCTCCACTACAGGGACTGCAAGGACATCCACCAATTGCCTCAGCACCCTGGGATGTATCTCACCTGGCCCAGGTGCTTACTCTCTCTCTACTGGGATTTTAGCCTCCACGTCCTCCCCCTTTTCACCCTGTACTGCTGGCCCCCCCACCTGTCTGTGGTGGCCACTCCCTTTCCACAGACCTTTTAGGGCGCCTGGTCTCTACCGGTCCTTCCCCTTCCTCCGGTTTGCCCCCGCTCCCCGCGAAAGGCAAAGCCCCTCATCCCACCTGGTAAAAACTGAAGCAAAGTACTCATTTAGGACTTCTGCCTGTTCCCCTGCCTCTTGTGCCCAACCATCCCCTATCCTTATCTTGCTGATCTGCCCCCTTACTTTCCTTTTTTCCGCTAAGTATCTAAAGAACCCCTTGTCCCCCCTCCGGATCCCACTGGCCAAGGACTGCTCCTTTTTTGCCTTAGCTGCTCTCACCACCCTTGTGTCTCTCCAAGCTGTCAGCTCATATTTCTCCTGATCCCTTTCACTCCTTGAGCACTTGAAGTGCCTATAGGCCACCTTCTTGTCCCTCACCACCTCCTGTACCTCCCGGGTCCACCAGCAGGGTTTTCTTGACTTACCGAACTCATGCCTTTCCCTTGTGCAGGATCCGGTAACCTCCTGTATTCCCCTCCTAATGATCCTCCACCTGCTGTCAGCATCCATATCCAGCCTTATCCTGTCCAAATAATCTTTAAGGATCCTTCCCATCTCCCTGAAGTCTGCACCCTTAAAGTCAGTTACTACCATCCTTGTTCAGCTTTCCTCCCCACTTAGGTCCAGGAAGAACTAGACTGTGGCATGATCACTCCCCGCTAATGAGTCCCTCACCTCTCGGCCTCTAATCTGATCACTGTCTGCCAGGACCACGTCCAGTGTCCAGGCCTCCCTAGTTGGCTCACCCACCTGTTTTGTCAGAAATGCATTCTGGAAGACATCCAGCAGCCTCTGCTCTCTGGCCACTGGTGACGTCATAGTCCCCCAGTCTGTTCCTGGCATGTTGAGGTCCCGCATTACCACTGCCCTTCCCTTTCCCAATCTACAGTGTCCCTCGAGATTTGCCACCAAACTTTCTTCCAGGACCTCCGCCAGTGCTGATGGTCTGTATACCACTCTGACCTTTACTCTCTTACCCCCCCCCCCGCATCAGCAGGGTGACCCAAATAGCCTCCACGTTACCCTCTGCCTCCTCTACCCCTCCAATACCCATGCCATTTCTGACTAACAGTGCTACACCACCCCCTTCCCTCCCCTCTATCCTTTCTGAACATAGTAGAGCCCTACAGATTTAGATCCCACTCATGCCCTTGAGTGGCCCAGGTCTAAGTGACTGCTGCCACATCTACCTCCTCCTCAACTAGCATCGTCTGGAGCTCAGGCATTTTATTTCCTAAGCTCCTAGCATTTATCAGGACCACTCTCCACCCCTTTTCCTCCTCTCTTCCCCCCTCCTTGAGCTCCCATTTCTCAGCTCCTGTACTCTACCTGGTGACCCATTTCCATATCTCACTAGCCCCCTAGAGGAGTGGAGACCATGTCCTTCATTTATCATACCTGCTGGCACTGCCCCTTTTTTGATCCTCCCCCTTCACAAGTTTAAACCCCACCTTTCACTGATGAACCCAGTTAGTTTGAGCTTAAGGATTTCCTTCCCCTCTAAATTAAGGTGGAGCCTGTCCCTAGCGTACAGCCCCTTATCCTCCCAGGCCTCCCCCCAGTCTTCCACCAGGACATACCCCAATTCCCCACACCACTCCCTAAGCCACAGATTTATCTCCCTAATCTTCTTCTTGTTTTCCCCACCAGCCCTTGGCACTGGCAGGATTTCTGAAAAGGAGATCTTACAGTCTATGGAAAGGCATACCCATGTCAACTCCCGTAACCTTGCCTGAATTTCTAGTTCACTATTACCATTTATGTCATTTGCCCCCAAGTGCACTAGAATGTCTGGGGCCCCCGCATTCCCTTGCCAGTGAATACAACTCATGCTTGGCCTTGTGCACCGTCAGGTCTGGGTGGCATTTGGTTCTGATCAGACAGGTTTTACCCTCCCCCTGCCCCTCCTACTGGATGTCTCTGATCATGGAGTCCCCCAATATCAGTACTGTAACCTCCCCCTTGCCCCCCTGTTCACCTCTCAAGTTTCCTCTCCTTCCATACCCCTCTTCATCCCTTTGTCTGGGTTCTCCCCCCAACCGGCTCTTCACACCTCCCACAATCTGGGTGTTGAAGGTAGCCCCTTTACTATTTTCTCTGGTCTCCTCCTCTACCCATGTCCTGGCCTTCTTTATCCCCCCCACCTGAGTATCTTTCTCTGTATCTCTTTCCCCACTCCTTACTAATCCATCCGTCCTATCCGTTTGCCTACTTGGCTTTCTGCTTGCTATCATCCCATTTACGTCTTGTGTCTTCCTGCCTGTTGCGCTCCTCTGTTCCATACCATCAGCCTCCTCCTTGTTCCCCTGATCCTCCTTTTTCTTCTCCCCCACCCCTATTCCCCCATCCTTTCTGGGTCCCCCTCTATTGCTCCCTTGCCTCTTGTCCCCTTCACCCTTTCTATCCATCCCTGCCCCAGCTTCACCAGCAGCAGTATCATCATCCTCCCCCCCACACTCCCCTCTTCCACCAACAGGAATAGCGGGTTAAAAAATTTGTGAGCCTTAGCCCATCTCCCAGTACCTACCTGTCCCTACTGCCCCTCTCGGTTTCTTCTGGACATGCCCAGTCTCTTGCCTACTGCTGTGGAAATTTCCACCTTTTGGGCCCCACCTGCCATGGTCCCCTAGAGCCCCCTGTGTACCCCTCCTTCCCTAGTGTGAGCACCTCTCTTCGCTCGTCCCCCAGCGAGGGAGGCCCCAGCACCTAGTGCTTCCAAGTAGGTGACCGCTTGCCTCCTACCTCTCCAATCATCCCCCCAGCACCCCAGATGCCTTCAGATCCCCTCTACCTCCTCCTTAAGCTGTGCCAGCTTGTAGCACACTGGGCATCCCCCAAACTTCCAAGCCCAATCCAGTATCATGGCTGCACCACACCCTGTGCACTCAACCACCCACCCAAAGATACCTGCTCTAGTGATGTGTGGTCCCTTCCCCATCATGATAGCAGTCTTGTCCATGTGAGTCTATCTCTTGATAAGTGTCTTTTAAGATTACCTTATCCATCCATCTAGGCCAAATTACCAACTCAGTGGCTCTACAGTTTCTCGAGCTATCAGTACCTATACCTAGACAATCCCTCTCCCACAGCATGCAGACTTTCAAACTTGCAATGCTTGAGTGACTGAACTTTTCCCCACCTGACTATTAGCCTTAAGAGTTAGTTCATAGGGGAAGTTTGCAACTCCATAAGCTTCTCCCTCCCAGCCTTTAAACCCAACCCCCAGGGTATCTTCCATATTTAAGAATAGATTTAAGATTTATGGATTTATGTCCCTCTAGCCACAGAAAGATTTTAAGGAGTTAGGCAAAATTTAAAACACAACAGCAAAACTTACAAAAACTTGTGACAGAAAAGATAAATAAGCTCTCCAGAACCTCACCACATCTTCAAAATTCTACTGCTAACTTTGCCCACAGCAAGAAGATTTAAAATGCCTCTGTGAGGATTTAAACAGAGATTAACTGAATGCAAAGAACCTTGATTGGCTGGCTGTGTTACTGGCCAAATAACCCTCCCCCACTACAATAGTCTCTAGCCAGCACAGAAAGATTTAAGATTTAAGGATTTATGTCCCTCTGGCCACAGAAAGATTTGAAGGAGTTAGGCAAAATTTAGAACACAACAGCAAAACTTACAAAAACTTATGACAAAAAAGATAAAGAAGCTCTCCAGAACCTCACCACATCTTCAAAATTCCACTGCTAGTTCTGCCCACAGCAAGAAGACTGTTCTAGAACTTTTGGGATATTGTCTAAAGGAAGTGATTTTAACTGAACTTTGCATAAGCAGTTTCTGCATTAACAAAATATTCCGAGATCAGGCAAACTATATGTAATATTGAACTTCTTATTCCTTTATTAAATGGACAGTTGAACTCCTTCCATTGACATGGACAGATCCACATGTTATATTTTGCCTGACTTTTTACATTAGACTGAAACAGTTTCAGGAACATTTATTTTTCTAATCTGTGTAATTGGCTTTCTTTGTCGTTACAACTATGAGGAATACAAGAAGTGATAAATGGTAGAACAGCAAAATAATTCTAAACCAGTTGAAAAGAATAAAATGAGAAAAGGAGAGGAAGAATAGCAAATTTAAACAAGGAAGAAGCATTGATGAAAGTTCTAACACCAAATGTATCTTCAACACCAGTATCAGCACTGCCTGTCATGAAAGAGTTTTTTATACAATTCACTTGTATCACTTTTGTTAACAGATTAAAGTAATTTACTAAATGTGTCTGAAACATCATTACAGTCAACCTAGTAGAAACAGAGAAAGAAAAAAAATTAGGAGAAAAAACATGAGAGTGAGACAAGCTTAAAATTGCAGCAGTCTCTAATAACTAGTTTTTTTCTAGCTACCCAAGCAAAATTAATGAGGGTGAAGTCATAACAGCAGTTAAAAGTATGATTTTAAATAATGTAAGCTTGCAGATATAGGGATATCAAAACAAGATACATTTTAAGAAGGTTTAGAAGATGTTTTAAATAATATTAAAAATATGAAGACCTTGACAGCAAAACTCTGGCCATTGCAAAGAATCATTAATGGGCTCTAAAGTGGTGGGGATGTCCCATAGTGATAGCCCAGCACAGGAAGTGTCTTGTGAAAATAATTTCTATTAGTTAAAAAAAGTTGAATATCCAACAATAGTAATATATAATAAATAGTGAAATCAATGCAAATGTTGATTACTCTCAACCAAATACCAAATAAAAACAAATACAATACTTTTTAAAGCGAATATATAATTCAGATGTTGATGAACCAAAGCTTTGCAAATGTATCTATCCCAGAGCAATTAATTCTGCTAAAGGGTAGCATGGAACCCTTGAGGGAAGATACAGCAAAGAATTCACCAAGGATATATATGATGAGTAATATTTCATGTAAATGCAGAAATGAGCACTCTATTTCTAGTGAACAAGCCATGAAAAAAAATGTTCAGGATGGAAAACCATGAGCAAGTACAAATAACACTTGAAAGTGCAGATACTAAATGCAATGAAAGGAGCACATGCAAGTAGAAGAAAATGAAATACAGAAATTATCATTTAGCCATATCAAAATACCTAAAACACCTGAAAATAAAAAAAGAATAATAAGAAGAAGAACAAAGGTAAGAAAAGTAAAAAGACCAAAAATGAAATCTAAGGCACAAATACACTGTTAGCTAAGGAGGAAAATCAAAACAATATGACAAACTTAGAAGTGATAGAAATGAAAGCTGCTTCAGCTAAGCTGAAACAAGGTATAGAAAAAGGCTTAATAATTTACACACACATATGCACAAATAAGGTAAACTAGAGGATCTAGTAGAAGAAAATAATGTTATTTATAGCATAGGTACTCACACTGATAATGAGTTGATTAAGCTGACATGTGACAGAGTGTGATTAGATTAAGAGGTGTGTCTAGGAAAGACTATGAAAATGGAGAACATTTAATAGACCTAATGATGTATCTTTTGACCAGTGATTTATGGATAAAGGAGGTGAAAAAACCTATGTGTTGTTTTAAGGGATGATGTGAACCAACAACTTCCTGTGTATTTTTTGATGAAAACAATGACCTTTGCAAAAACAACAAGGGATAATACTTTGAACAGTACTTTGGAATTTGAGATAGAATTAGACATAATTGTCCATGTGAGTCTACCTCTTGATAAGTGTCTTTTAAGATTACCTTATCCATCCATCTAGTCAAGCTTTTTTTCCATTTCTGTTTTCTTACTTTTCACTAGGTCATGTGGTAGAATATTGCAAATATTTACTATTCTAGTATAGAATATATTTCTGTCAGTTGTGTAATGATTGGGCCTGAGCTCTTTATTGTGTCTTCTTGAAGTATACTGATCTGGTTTATATGATATTATCATGTATTGCTAAGGGCTCTACATTACTTTCATCTCTTTTTGTTGGAATTAATATAGCTGTAAAGAAACATTACATTATTTTTATTATTAGTTAGTTTATTTTCATAACTTCTCTTGGCTTTCCTCATTTCCCTTTTTAGCATCTTGGCATTTTCTTTATATTTGTGTATTTTACCTTGACTAGTATTTCCTAGACAGGTTATATGCATGCTTTTTCCCTGATAGCTAGTCTGGTTAGTTTTCTAGTATACCAAGGTGGTAGTGTCCCATTTGTATTGTATATTCATTTGTTGGGTATGTACAGTATTTTTTACAGAGAGGTACTAGTTTGTTCCTTAGTATTTCCCAACATATAGTTATCTTGTTTTTCATTTCACTCTCCCAATTCCAGGCCTGTATTTGCTCTTGCATGCCATTGTAATTTCCGGTGTTGTAGCTGTAGAAAATTGTCCTACCTCTACTATAGTTATAATTTATTTCTAGGTTCATAATGAAACATATCTACAATTTGTTAGTATTAAAACAAGTATGTTTCAACCTCTCATTGGATTTGTAATTATTTGTGTTAAGCTGCACTCTTTAATGGTGTTTAAAAAGATATTTCCCATTGCTTCCGCAGCTTCATATTTTTACCCAATCAATTTCCAGGAGCTTGAAATCGCCTGCAAATAATATAACCCCTTTTTCAGTATATCTGTGATTTCAGTAAGGTGTTCCATGACACTGCCTCTATCAATATCTTGTGGGAAGCAGCAATTTCTAATAATTAGATTCCTTGGCTTGAGGCTGGGTATTGATACCCAGACAGACTCAGTGCAATGATCATTATCCTGAGTGTTTAGTTCCTCAATTACAAGATGTTTCTTCAGATATACTGTTATACCCCTACCTCTTCTGCCAATTTTTTCCTTGTGTATTAGGTTATGTCCCTAAATTTCTTCATCCCAGATGTCATCTTTCTCCTACCACATTTCTATAATTGTAGCTACATCTGGATTTTTTTCCAGTAAAACAATTTGAAAGTTTTCAAATATGTTGACCAGGCTACAGGTGTTTAATGATGGGATTTTTAACTTACAGTATTTTCTGTTCTTATTCTTCTAAAGGACTCTTTTCTACCTTCCTAATTCTTCTCTCCCTTCACTCCAACTTATGTGTTTATATTTTTTTGATAGCACTGTTAAACCTTTCTGCAAGGAGGTCCCCACACCACCCCCCATGTTTTCAAGTTCAATCCATCCCTGGCAATCAGATTTTTTATGCAAAAAAAGTCCCAATTTTTATGTAGCACAAACTCTTTCCTGCTGGTCTAACCATCCAACCATGACTTCAGTTAGATGATATCTTGCTGCTTTTTTGTTGATACTCTAGAGTTACACTGAAAAAATTGGACCGCACCTAGTTTCATGTAGTCTTGTCTTATTTCAAAGTCTTTATTTCCATCCAACATCATTTACCCCTATGGGTATCAGGACTTGTGGGTCACTACCTGATTCTCTTAATGTTATTCAGATTTTCACTTATATCATGTCTATGTCTATATATGCAATCTGACTGAACTGGGCCCACATCTCCAAGCCAACTTTGCAAGGTTAGAGACCTGGCTGATAGAGAACAGAAAGGTCCTTAACACTGGGAAAGCCGAGGCCATGCTGTTTGTACCTAGATCCCTAGGCCAAGACAGATCTCAAGCATTACTACTCTTCTCAGACTCAGGGAACCACATTGAAGTGGTGGCCTCCCTCAAATATCTTGGCCTTATGCTTGACCATGGCCTCACCCTAAAAAAGCACATTGACCAGATAACCAAAACCACTCAGTCTAAACAAATAACCCTTTATAGACTAAAGGGTCAGCTGATCCCTGAGGCCAGGATCACCATCGCCACTAGCGTCCTCCTCCCCACTTAACCTATGCTGCACCAGTCTTGCAGGGATTGGCCAAACATGAGAGCAATCGACTGCAGGTGCTTTACAACAAGGTGTCATGGTTTGCCACTCAGGCCATGCCAGAAGCCATCACTGCGATGCCTTAGCACTCCTAAAATGGCCTACACTGGACCAGTGCCTACACTACCCACTACTCTGCCAAACTTATAAACTGCTAAGCCCTTCCCCCCAACCAGCCTCTCTGGACTCATAACCCCTAAGCACAATAGGCAGAACATCTGGACATCAGGCTGAATCCTACTCAAAGTACCCAGAGTGAGGACTAAAATGGGTGACAAGTCCTTCTCCAGCACTGCCCCCTCACTATGGAACAAACTCCCACCTCATGTACAGGAAGCCCCATCTATCAAAACATTCCGCACAAGCCTAAAGGCCCACCAGCTTGAGGCCTGTGCATGCCACTGCCATGGGAAATGAGTCACCCTCAGTCTTCCCCTTACTCCCCTGCCACGCACTACCATGCACATGTTAACCATTATCTGCACAAAATGTATCTAACTGAATATTTTAATGTCTACAATGATGTATAGCACTACTACCTAGCCTACCACTGTCTATGTCTCTAAAACATGTCGGATGTCTGTTATTGAAAATCTGTATGTATGTAAATGACTATGTATGGTTAAACCACTCTGTAAATTAACCCGGGTCATCCCTGAAAAAGGGACTTTCGAGGCCCAGCGGGCCTACCCAGTTACCAAAATTGAATAAATAAATAAATAAAAAATAAATATATTCTTGCCCCTGTGGGCAGGTAACCATGTGCCTGCATTTATTTTTTTACAAACCTCTCTGTGGATAAAATACACCAGAGTCCCCTATGATCATAACATATTTGTTGTCGCTGTCTGTAACCTCCATCCTCTCAGTCTCATTTTCCTCCTGTGGTCCCACCAATGGTGTACATTTGTTTGAACATCTAACCTCAGGATTTTTACCTGTTGCTTCAAATGTACCTGATCTTCTCCTCTTATGGTACATTTTCTTGGCTGTATCATTGTCCTTTCATCTTTCCCCTTGTCACTCTTCTCCCCTATTCCTTTTCCTCCGTGTGAATTTCATTTGCTCTGCACCTATCTCTGTTGGGGATACTTTATACACATTTTGAGCTGATGGCTGTATGTCCCTAGTTCTTTCTATCAGAGCATGGAGGCAGCTGACTGAGGCAGTTAGAACATTTCTGCTAGAACATTTTAACTGGGGGTAAGTGGACAGCTACTATATTAGAAGAATAGGGTCTGCAAGGTAAATTGGGACCTTCAGTCAGGGTATATAAAGCACAGTAGTTAATGGTGTGCATATCTGGGTTGGGGGAAGGCATTTGAAAATCATCCCTGCAGTTAGCTGGGGGTAGCTGTTAATTGGGGTGTGTGGCATAGGCAGAAGTGAAGCAGCTGTCTACATTTAGACTTCCCTTAGCCTTCTGACAAGAGCACTATAAAAGATTCCCGTTCCCATAGTGTTCCATCCCACTCATGTCCCAGCACGTGAGTGGAACAGCACTGGAATGGAGCATCTGTACTAGGCATATGCAGGAATTCACAGATAGTCCACAGTCTGCATGAGATTCTTCAGGAAGAACACCAGGTCAAGGTTGGGGATAACAGAGTACAGGGTAGGATATTCTGAAATAGACAATTGTAAGGTTAAGTAACTACAGGTAGTAGGGTAACAACTAAAGGGTAAGAGATAGTAGACAGGAAAAGGTAGCTACTGGTAGAAGGAAAAGTATCAGACACCCTATCTTGGGTAGGGTAATAAATACATTTCAGGAAAAGAAAAGATGAGGTAGAAAGTAAACAGACATGGAGGCAGGAGGGTACATGAAAGTTTCAACAGACAAAAAAAGTTAATGAAGGAAAGAGCATGGGAGTGGTTCAGAGTAACACGCGTGGAGCTGCAGTCTTTTGTGACACATTCTGAATACTGAGGCGCTGCTCCATTTGCACTCACCTCTCTAGGTTGAGGGCAGAGGTGGCTTGATTCCCAGCCAAAGTGGCAAGGCTACAGAAAACCTTTTGCTCCTCCCAGGGACCACCAAGACTGCTGCCACTCCCCCAGAGGATGCCTATGCAAAGACTGAACAGTTGGACCTTGTTGAGCTTTGGGAGGGTGGGTGTTGTGGGTGGGGTACACACTCTTCAGTCTGTACCACTGCAGAATTCCTTCACCATACTGGCAGGATGGGGCAGCCGGGAGGAGACACCCACAACAGTGAGAAGGGAGGATGTGAGGGTCCTCAGAAGGGGGGATGCCTCAGCGACAGAGGAAGAGACCCCCACTGAGGAGGAAGCAACTGCTGTTGGGGGAATCTGTCATCAGGGGACAGCCTTGGGAGTGGGAGGTGGAAAGAAGAGGGAGGTGAAGTGCCTCCCCTCGTGTTTCAGCTTGAAGGAATGGGGAGCGGATTCAGAGGATCACTAAGGCAGCAGAAGATGGGAGGTAACTATATATCACTGTCCACCTGGGGACAAATGACCTGGCAATGGATAGGGTAGGAGTCATGCAGGGTAATTTTAGGGAGCTGGGGAGGGGCCTAAAGCAGTTAACACACACAGTGGCATTTGCCGAGCTGTTACATGTGTATGGCTGGGGAGAGGAAAGGCACTCCACACAAGGGCTTTTAACAATTGGTTGAAAGCATAGTGCATGGATGAGGGCTTTGACTACATTTGGGACTGGCCAGCCTGGGAGGATATGGGCCTCTATATGGGAGACAGCCTGCATCCTTGTGGGAGGAGGAGCACAGCCCTTAATGTGAGGTTTAAATGTTACTTGGATGAGCATTTAAACTAGTCAGGGAGGAGGCTGTAATACCAAGGGAGGCAAAAACTGCCTCCCACACACATGATGAAGCAATAAGGAGGAAGGGCCCGAGGGGAGGAAGTTCCCCAGCACAGGGGCACAAAAAGAAAGGGGTCCAGACAAGGCAGAAGACAACGGGAGTACAAATCAAGAATGCAAAAAGAGAGTAGTTGATAAAAACAGAAATAAAGAGAATAAAAATGGAAGAGGGGGTCAGCTTCAGGGAACAGCACAGGCTGGGGGGAAGTGGGGAGGCAGGCAGGGAGAGAGTACGGTATGGCGAGCCACGTGTGCCAATGCTAGGAATCTGGGAAATAAAATTCTGAACCTGGAAGCCATCATGGAGGAAGCTAACTTAGATTTGATGACCATAATGGAGTCATTGCGCACTGACAGTCATGACTTGGATGTGGCCATACCAGGCTACTCTCTGTTCAGAAGAGACAGGGAAGGGAGGAGAGGAAGATGGGTTGTGCAATATGTGAGACAGGGAATCAAGGCTATGGAAATACAGGGTCTCTCAGAGGAAAAGAAAGGCCTGAAGGTGTTGTGAGTCATCCTGGAGGCAGGAGCTGGGGCAGCTACCCACACAGAGGTTGAATACAGACATCCACACAGGGAAAGAATTTGGATAAGGCACTTGGGGAAGACATCATCAGTATGGCAAATAATGGGGAGGTGCTGCTAGTTGAGGACTTCAATCTCTCAGATGTGGATTGGAGCCTTCCAGCTTCAGCTTTGGCAAGGACCAAGGCAATCCTTGTCTCCCTACAAAGGGCTTTTCTAAAGCAGCTAGTCAATAAATCAACTAGAGATGGGTCAGTGTAGGGCCTGGTGCTTACAAACAGGGACAGCACTGCAGACATCAATGTGAGCATTTCCCTGGGTACCAGTGATCACCATACAATATGGTTTAACAGTTGGACAGGAGCAGAGGAAAACTACATGAGGACAAGGGTTCTGTACTTTAAGAGTGGAGGTACTGATGGTCACTAAGCTGGAAAAAGACCTTACAGTTATCATATCTGATGATCTCAAAGTGTCAGGGCAATGTGACAAGGCAGTGGGAAGGGTCAGTTGGATACTGGGGTGCATAGGGAGAGGTATCACCAACATGAGGGTGGAGGTGGTGTTAACACTGTATTGGTCGCTGGTGAGACCACACCTGGAGTACTGTGTTCGGTTCTGGAGGCTGCATCTCAGAAAGGACAAAGACGGGGAGGAGACAGTCCAAAGGAGGGCAACTAAAATGATGCAAGGGTTACATCAAAAGCCCAGTGAAAGCAGACTGGGGGATCTCAACATATATATACCCTAGAAAAGAGAAGGGAGAGGGCAGACATGGTAGAGACCGTGAACATGGTACAGGAAGGGAGTCTATTTCAAATGAGGAAGTGCACCAAAACAAGAAAGCATACGATGAAGCTGGAAAGGGGAAGTTTAAGAGGGATGTGAGGAAGTATTACATTACTGAAAGAATTGTAGATCCCTGGAATTGACTGCCAGTGGAAAAGGTTGAGGCAAAAAAGTAGGGGTCTTCAAGCATGTGTGGGATAAACATAAAGGAAAATTAGTGATTAGGCATGAAGGAGGAGGGAGGGTTGCTAGAGACCAGTTAGGGTCTATAGAGGCAGACTAGGCAGGGACCATCTGGGCACACGGGGTGTACCAAGCGGCCCATTTCTGTTAACAAATTCTATGTTTCTCTGTCCCTTAATATGTTATCCACAAATGCCTCTTTATTTCTGATCTCTTGCATATTTTTTATTTCATTTCTCAGATAACACAGCTCCTCTTCTAAGGCCTTAATCCTGCTAAAGTAGATACCTATTAAAATGTTTTTATCTCCAGATTCAGGTGTATCAAGTATTGTTATCATTTTAAAATCAATACATTGAATCCTCACCTTACCACTTTCAAGCTTCAGTAATACTTCTGTCCATAGTTACAATTCATAGGACTTTACAACAATTCTACTTTGATCATGGTTCAGAAATGCTTGGCCTCCTGGCCTCCATTGGCTGACACAGGCAGACATGAGCCTCTGCCTGTGTTGCCTCTGCCACATGCTTGCTGATGCTTGCACTGGCTCATTTCCAGTTTGGTGGTTCTGAACAAAAAGCTAGTAATGTTAATAATGCAGCTTAAAGCAACAATACTAGCTGGCCCAGTAGTGCTGAGGGTTGAGGTGCTGGACACCACACCTGGTGCCACACCGGCGAGCCCAGGCCATCGAGGTCAGGGGGGAGGGAGAGGATTGAGGGTCTGGGGGACAGCTCTCCTCTTCTGGGTGGGGAGGGGATGTGCTCCTGCTGAATGACTGCCCTCAGGAGGTGGCCAGGAGGAAGTGCGGTTCTGTAGGGTGCACAGAAGGGGTGGGTGCTGCGGGACTTCCGTGGACATGTGCGTGCCTCCACGCATACACATCTGGTGTGTGCGCCCCAGCAATGGGGATAGGAGAGAAAATAGAGGACAAGAAATCCTCCAGCTGCAGGATGAAGCCCAGCTCTCCAGCAGGCTCCGCTTCTGGGCTGGGCAGAAAGGTAAGCCCTGGTTACTTCGGGAAGTCAGGGCTGGGATGGTTGGTTGGAAGGGGGCATGGGGGATGAGCAGTATAAAACAGAATATGGGAAAAAAAAGCAACAGTACTAGATAATCAGGAAGTGACTATCAAAAGTATGTTTTTTGTCTGGAAGCATGTAGCCATAGTTCCAGTTTCCATATCTGTAAATATTTTTTTCAGGTGTTCTTTAGCTTATTTGATATTTAAAATATATTTACATTGTTGTGGACCCACAATAAATATGGCTGGTGCCTAATTTGCAGCCAAGCTCCGTCCTCGTGTCACATCATGTCTTTTGTTTACTTCCGTGGAAACCTGTGCTGCGCGTTCCCACTGTCCCTGTGTAGTACTGTAAGTCATGCGCATGCAGAGATGACAGCAGATGGTTCCAGTTCAACAAGGTGGGTGGGAAAAATGTAAACAAAAACAAAAAACAAACAGAGCAAGCTATGGGGTGATAGTACAGAGAAAACAAGAAAGATTACCAGGTAAGTGCTCAACAGAGCACAGGGAACAAACTGTTGCAAAAGATCAGACTTTTTTTATGTAGTACTGCCACTTTAAAAGTCTAAAATATGCCTTTTGGATGTTCTAAATGTACTTTTTAGGTAGAACAGATGGTATAGTAGACTTTATAAGGGCTATCAGTAAGTCAATAAATGAAAGTGTTTGGATAAAAGCAGTATTGTTGGAAAGACTCTTCTTGTTTATCAACAGTATGGCATGAATTACAATCATAATTCATTTTAAGGCGCTGTCAAAATAATCAGAGCAGTATGTGGAATTGACAAAGTTACAATGTAGCAAAATTTATTTAAAAATCTAATTGAAACTTTCAAACCATAGAAACACAGAAACAAAGAAACTGTTGGCAGAAAATGACCTCTTGGCCCACTCCGTCTGCCCAGATTTATCCTTCTCATTGTGTCTCTGCAGACCCTACCTGGTCTCTGTTGACCCTCCTCCCTCCCTGCCTATTTACCAATATTCCCTTATGTCTATCACATGCATGCTTGAAGCCCCCCCCCCACTGTTTTCACTCTTACCTCCTCTTCTGACAGACTGTTCTAGTTATCCACCACTCTTTCTGTGAAGTAGTACTTCCACACATCCATCTTACCCCCAACCTCCAGCTGCACTACATGCCCTCTTGTCCTGGTGCACTTCCTAATTTGAAATAAACTAATCTCTTATTCCCTGTTCACCCCCATGAGGTATCTGCAGGTCTCTATCATGCTGCCCCCTCCTAATTAGGAAGAGAACATAATAAGGAAAATCCCATTATATCACTGTTTTGAATTTCATAAACCACATTCCGAAACCAATAAAACACTTTTACACTCTATGTTTTAATGAGAAGTGTTTTGAAAATCCAGTTGGGGTTCAAATATATAACATCAGTTCATAGGCATGCAGGAGTCAGTGAAGATGGCCAGGTCACTATAACACTGAGAGACTGGGCCTTATTAAGAGAAACAATGATGTAAGCTATAGCCTAAGGAATAGTCTACCCAGTGAGGCTGTGGAAGAGGAACTTTGTGCTGCAGCACTGTGTTACTGCAGTTTTGTATTTCATTGTATCACTTATTACTGTTTTTAGGTATTAATCTCTTTTATTCCATATACTGTATATTTTTAAAACTGTAAATGTATTTGTGTTATTTGTTTTTATATTACTTTGCTCAGTTCTACAAGCTTTTTGATATCAAAGGACAAAGAAAGTACAGGGGTTTGTGACTCTGGGTTAGTCTGTGCGCTGAGAGTACCAGGAACATCAGGTGTAATGGGACCTATGGGAACTGGTGAGTTTCTCTTTCTATCTGTGGTTCTGTCCTAGTTGATGTTCATTAAGATTTACTAGAACCCTAGTGCTTCTTTGACCTGGTTTCTGCTACATTAAATGAGTTCAGTTCGGTGTTTTTTTGTTTTTTGTTTTTTTCTTTTTGTTGTGAACCGAGTTAGCTATTCGGAACATAAAAGTGAATAATTATTAGGTAAAATAAAGCATAAGAGGCTCGCTGTCAATATGGCTCAATATATAGGTCTTGTGCTGCTATTCTACTTTGGCAACATAGTTAACGTTTACTTTAATATATTCTGAAAATTATAAAACAAATTTGTTATTGGAGGCAAAGTTTGCACTGACAAATTAACCACACCTGAGAAGCATAGAAATGTAGATAACAATGGCAAAGATAAACCAAAGGTCCATCTAGTCAACCCAGAGTTTCCTATCTACCCCAGGACCTGTTGTTCATATGGGGTTTCAACCCTCCTGGTCCACCCCCCTGCTCCCCTCCCCACTGGTACCGACCTGAGCAACCACCAAACCCTTCACTCTGTTCCAGCCATGACTGAATCCATTTACAGTCTTAGCATCCACCACCTATGCTGGCAAACAGTTTCATGGCTCCTTTACCCTTTCTGTAAAATAGAACTTCCTCACATCCCTCTTATATCTTCCTCCCTCCAGTTTCAACTCTTGCCCTTGGGTTCTGGAATCTTTACTCCTGCTAAATAGTTCCCTATAGTTCAGCATGTCTATTCCCTTCAGGAACTTGAAGGTCACTGTCATATTCCCTCTTCACCTGGGCTCCAGTGAGTACATGTTCACTGCCTGGAGATGATCTTCTTAAGATGTGCCCTATTGGCTCTGAATCATCTTGGTCACCCTGCATTGCACCGTCTCCAGACTGTCCCTCTCCTTCCTTAAGCAAGGACTCCAGAACTGAGTGCAGTATTCCAGATGCAGCCTCAGCAGTGACCTATATGGAGATAGTAGTCCTCCTTTTACTGCTATTAATACCCCTTCTGATACACCCCAGCATCCTATTAGCCTTACTGTAGGCCTTGGTACACTGGCCTGACTGTTTGAGGGTGTCAATCATGATGACTCCCAGGTCCCGTTCCTCTGCCACAGAACTCCATTTAACCTCACCCATCCAGTACTCTGCCCTAGTTTTTTCCCCCTAGGTGCATAACCTTGCATTGTTGGCACTGAATTTCAACTGCCAAGCCTTAGACCACATTTCTAATCTTTGTAGGTCCCTCTGATCCCTTTACTACTATCTACCCTATTGCAGAGCCTTGTGTCAAGTGGGAACAGACACAGCTTTCTGTGGATGCCCTCTCCAGTGTTGCTTATCAACATATTGAAGAGGACAGGACCCAGCACAGATCCCTGTGGCACCACACTTGAGACCTCCATCTCTTCTGATTTGACCTGGTTTACCACCACTCTCTGCTGTCTCTCTTTCAACCACTTTTCTGTCCATCTAACTATGTCCCCAGCTGTGCCCAGGTCCTCCAGCCTCTTCAGTAATCTTCTGTGTGGCACCACGTCAAAAGCCTTACTGAAATTGGAGTAAATTCATAGCGTGGCACTTATCAACTACCTTTGTTATCCATCAGATTGCTCTGACAAGACCTTCCTGCCACAAACCCATGGTGTTTACTACCCTGCAGACTGTTGTTCACTAGATAGTCCACAAGGTCTTCTATAATCAGTGCATCTAGCAGTTTACCCACTACAAAGGTAAAGCTGACAGGTCTGCAATTCCAAGGTGGGTCCTTGCCCCCGCCCACACCTTGTGAAGCAGAATTAGGTCCACTATCCTGCAGTTTTTCAGGACTACCCATGTCTGAATTGAGATATTGAATAGCACTACTTGGGGATCAGCCAGTTCTACAGTCAATTCCTTGAGCACCTGTGGGTGCGTCACATCAAGCCCTGGGGCTATATCTACCTTTAGAGCTTCAAGCTTCTTCTAGACTCTTTCTCTCATAAATAGTGACTGCATCATTTCAGGAATGCCCCTAACAGATGCACTGAAGCCACTTTGAAGCAGGGGCCCACTGTCTTCCCTTGTGAAGACAGAGTAGAAGTAATTGTTAAGGATGACTGCTTTTTGTTCATCTTCCTCTAGTACCCTCCATCCCTCTTGTTGTCTAACAATAACCCCTCCCTGCTTTTTGTTTTCCTTACTATATCTGAAGACTTTTTTCCCCAATCTTTGCCCCACCTGCGAAATATGCAGCTCCGTGTCTGCCTTTGCCTCCCAGTGATTTAAAGTGAGGCATTTCCAATATACTTGTTTTTTTATCATATATTTATAGACATATATATATATATATATATATATATAAATAGAGGATACATGATGGGCAGGAGTGTGACATGGAAAATATTCTCACTCCTGCAGAGTGAGCTCTGGATAGTCACGAGTGCCGAAGTCGTGAGTGAGAGTACCCAGATCTCACTCTGCAGGAATGAGAATATTTTCCATAGCACACGATCTGCACATCATGTGTGCTATTTATACAATGGGGGTGAAAGCTCCAGACATATTGTTGTTTTCCTGTGTTCTGTTCCTGTTTCGGGTGCTTTCTGCTCTTTCTGTGTGTGGTCTGAGTGTGTGTGTATTTTTCTGAATGGGCTGGGAGTCTCAGAAACACTATGGGATACAGGTGTGTCATTTACAATGCTAATTGAGTAAGTTGCAGGTACCAGTGAGAAACAGCAAACTTTTTTGTGAAGCAGTTTCATTTAGAATGCAGGCTGTAGTGAAGCTGAGATCAGCGTAGTAATGGGCTGTGAATCTCAGAAACACTATGGGGCACAGGTGAGTGTCATTTGCAATGCTAACTGAGTAAGTTGCAGATAGCAGTGAGAAACAGCTTTTTGTGAAGCAGTTTCATTTAGAATGCAGGCTGTAGTGAAGCTGAGATCAGCATAGTAATGGGCTGGGAGTCTCAGAAACACTATGGGACACAGGTGAGTGTCCTTTGCAATGCTAATTGAGTTGGTTGCAGCTAGCAGTGAGAAACAGAGATTGTTTTGTGAAGCAGTTCCATTTAGAATGCAGGCTGTAGTGAGTCAGTGGTGACATCAATGCTAATTTAGCAGGTGAGTTTCATAGTGTGGATGTCATTTGTTGAAAGTAGCACCAGCAGAGCTATGACTGGTAAGGGTTCCATCATGACATCAGCACAGTGATAATATCTGCCTGTGAGGTAAGCACAATGTGTACGAATGGCAAATATTATCACAGTATGATTTTCAGCAAGATTTATATCACTGTGTGCTGAATACATGATTGTATCCACTACTCACTTTGCTCACCCCATTGTATAAATATATATACAGTACTTAGATTAATTATTTTTCTATATCCATTTTAATTTAGACTTATTTAAAAGAGTGGATATTTACTCATGTGCACATGCAACTAGTGTTGGTGTCTTCCTTATATGGTCATTTTAGCCTTCTTTTAGTGATTGAGGATGTCAGAGGGAAGGGCTGGTCAGTCTGGAGTGTACACAGCCCTACTTACAACATAAAATAGTAAGTTTTGGTCTGATGACTACAGACAGACAAGGCAGATGACAGGAAATTATAGAAATGTTTAACATGGTCATCTGAACAGTGTTAGTTCTATTACATAGAACTGTTTGCCTCTTAGCATTCAAAACCCAATAAATGAATAAAGCTGTATTTCAAAAATCTCTTTTTAATGAAAATGTGTAATATGGCCACAGATGTGTCCATTGAGAGGCAGTTACCTGTGAGGTCCGAGTTGCTGAGAAAGGGCCCTGGAACACTGTAACATGTGGATTTGTGCTGTGCTGCCATTTCAATGCTGCACGAGCTGTCATTCATTACGGTGTTCAGTTCTGTCACCTGCTGAGACTACAGACTGATGAGAGGTCCATTCTTTTAATCTGTTTTATTCTTTCAATTTGAAAGATATAGGTAGTTAAAGTTACTGTTTTTTTCTGTTAAATTATGCAGTATCACAGCTGCCATTTTACATAGAAACATAGAATTTAATGGCAGATAAGGACCGCTTGGCCCACCCAGTCTGCCCATTTTTCCTGCCTATTGTAATACCACAGACCCCACTTGATCTTGGCTTAGCCCTCTCTTCCCTAATGACTAAAGTTCCCTTATGCCTATCCAAGGCTTTCTTGAATCCCACCACAGCTTTCGTCCCCACCACCTGCACTGGAAGGCTGTTACATGCATTCGTTATTCTCTCTGTGAAGAAGTACTTCCTTATGTTTCCTCTGAGTCTATACCCTGCCAGCTTCATAGCATGTCCCCTTGTTCTTGAGCATCTTTTTTTAAAAAATGCTTTCGTCTTGTACATTATTTATACTTGTAAGGTATTTTAAAGTCTCTGTCATATCCCCCTTTTCCTTCTTTCCTGTAGGGTGTACATACTGAGGTTCAATGTTTGCCTCTTGCTCCATCCCTGCACCTCTGTCCAATCTATATATAGACCAACACTAGGGGTATCACAAGTCATGAGGGAGGAAATAATCCCTCTTTACAAGACACTGGTTAGGTCTCATCTGGAGTACTGTGCGCAGTACTGGAGGCCACATCTGCACAAGGACATTAACAAAATGGAGGCAGTCCAGAGAAGAGCAACCGGAATGGTACAAGGATTGCATCAAAAAACATATGAGGACAGATTAACAGAGCTCAATATGTGTACCCTAGAGCAAAGGAGGGGGAGAGGTGTTATGATCAAAACATTCAAACATCTTAAGGGCATTAACAAGGTGAAAGAGTCTAACATGTTTCAATATAAGAAAAATAGCAGGACAAGAGGACACAGCATGAAATTAGAGGGAGGCCGATTAAGGGGTAATGTGAGGAAGTTCTTTTCCACCAAAAGGGTGGTGGATGCATGGAACAGCCTACCTCAGGAAGTGGTGGATATGAATACAGTGCAGGGCTTCAAACAGGCATGGGATAGGCATAAGGGAGCAATACAGATGAGTATGAATAGATAAGCCATTGACAGAGTAAAGGCCGATGGCACATTCATAAGGTAAAAAAATGGGTAGACTAGATGGGCCTTGTGGTCCTTTTCTGCTGTCAACTTCTATGTTTCCCTCTTTTTTACTGTTAGCCTGTTTGTCAGTCTTACATTCTGTTGACCCATTCTTTTGTTATCATGATTAGGTATGTACAGAAAGATTGAAAAATGAAACAGTTTACACTGTACACTTGTGTGAGTGAAGAGGAGAGGAGAAATCAGCACTAGTAAGGCAATGAGTTAAAACCTCTGCATCTAGTTTAATGTACAGTGCTGTACCTTCCTATAGTACAGCTGCTTTGAGACGACTTTTCAGCTCTGATGTGACATCTTCTCTGCTGTCTGCCGCATGAGTGCTGACTGGGGAATCGGGGCAGTGAGGTAAAATCTCTGCACAGTCTACTTTCTGACTACTTATCAGCTCTAATGCAAACTCCTGCATGTGTGCTGATCATGGAATCTGGGCATCAGATAAGCTGAGAAATCAATGAGGTAAAACGTTAATGTACTGGGCCTTCCTAACAGGACTCCCCTTCAACTTTTATTGACTCACAGTTTTCTCCTTTCACCTCCACTTCGGACAGGATAGCCCAAAGGCAATTAACATGTAAACATACTATTAATTCATTTAATCTTCTCCCTACTTGCATGTCTGACCCCATGTCCATGCCATTCTCCATTCCCTGGCTGTACTTCACACCGCATCAAACAATAAATTTAGACAAAATTTTAAAATGTAATTACATAACTGATACATATACGCTTCTCAACTGAAATGACATGCAGTGCATGTTGTTTATAGTCGACTTATTGGCAGCTTACCATTTTGTCCATTGTATCTCATGTCTGGTAAAGCCAGAGGTAGTGCACTGAATGGAGGAGGCATCTGAGAGCATGCTTAGTAACATGTACTGTGGGAGGGTGGGTGGCTGAGAATGTACATCAGTGGTGGAATTACGTGTTGAGAGGGCTGTGATGGAGCACACTGCACAGTACTAAGAGCATTTATTACAGTATTTATTTACAGGGCACACTATTTTTGTTCAGTGTTTCTTTAAGGATGAGAGGGCTGTGCATAACGAAGAACACTGTACTGTACTGTTTCTCATTCAGTGCTTCTTGTACAGTGTTTCTTTAGTGCTTGTGCTTGTGTTGTCAGTGTGTGTGTGTGTGTGTGTGTGTGTGTGTGTGTGTGGTGAAGTGAAACACTTTGGTGACAACTTAGTCACTTTCTTTTTTTTTTCCTTAGATTCTATTTCCCAGGCAACAGGCAGGGATGTACCCCTTCATCCTTGTGAAATCGGAGCCTCGCTCCCTTCCTGTCTAAGCTCCCTTCTCTCCCCTTTGCCTCCCTTTCTGTATGCTCTCTGTAATGCATGCTATCAATCCCTAGCTGGTCAATCTGGTTTCTCCTTCCATCTTCCTAATCTCTGGAACTCCCTCCCCATAACAATTTACTCTGCTCCATCCAAATGCATCCTCTTCTCACTCCTCCAAGGCCATACTACTCCCTCTTGTAAATGCCCTTAGCCCACTGCCTAGATTCTATTTCCCAGGCAACAGGCAGGGGATGTACCCCTTCATCCTTGTGAAATCGTGCACAGCTAACATTTTTCAAGTCAAACTATCTCTGGCTGGAAGCTGCAATACTGAACATAGGATTTGCAAGAAAGCGAGTTGTGCTCACAACAGAGGGAGGTGAACCTTACAATTGTCTTTGGTTTGGAGCAGATATTCTGCAGGTGGAGGCTACTTCTAACTGAAAGGTGAAATAAGGAACTTAGAATTATCAGGAAAAGACAGTCTTTGTTACAATTCTTAAGATTTTCAGTGCAGGAAGAGTTTAAACCTTGGGCTAAGAATTTGTCATAAATCCTGAAATAAGTGCAGGTACAGGTTGTGTATTTGACCCAGACAAGTGCTCTGGGGGGTGGAAACTGTTTTTTTTGTTTATCTGTGTATGCCTTCAAAGGAAATTCCAGACTTTAGCAGGACATGCTTACATCACAGCTACTTATCAGCCAATAGCTTTGGTAACAGACCTGAGAACAATTGTATTATAAGCAAGTGTTTTATAGCAAACTCATCAGAACAGCTAACATTTTTCAAGTCAAACTATCTCTGGCTGGAAGCTGCAATACTGAACATAGGATTTGCAAGAAAGTGAGTTGTGCTCACAACAGAGGGAGGTGAACCTTACAATTGTCTTTGGTTTGGAGCAGATATTCTGCAGATGGAGGCTACTTCTAACTGAAAGGTGAAATAAGGAACTTAGAATTATCAGGAAAAGACACTCTTTGTTACAATTCTTAAGATTTTCAGTGCAGGAAGAGTTTAAACCTTGGGCTAAGAATTTGTCATAAATCCTGAAATAAGTGCAGGTACAGGTTGTGTATTTGATCCAGACAAGTGCCCCAGGGGGTGGAAACTGTTTTTTGTGTTTATCTGTGTATGCCTTAAAAGGAAATTCCAGACTTTAGCAGGACGTGCTTACATCACAGCTACTTATCAGCCAATAGCTTTGGTAACAGACCTGAGAACAATTATATTATAAGCAAGTGTTTTATAGCAAACTCATCAGAACAGCTAACATTTTTCAAGTCAAACTATCTCTGGCTGGAAGCTGCAATACTGAACATAGGATTTGCAAGAAAGCAAGTTGTGCTCACAACAGAGGGAGGTGAACCTTACAATTGTCTTTGGTTTGGAGCAGATATTCTGCAGGTGGAGGCTACTTCTAACTGAAAGGTGAAACAAGGAACTTAGAATTATCAGGAAAAGACACTCTTTGTTACAATTCTTAAGATTTTCAGTGCAGGAAGAGTTTAAAGCACAGCTGTCTTATTTTGGGGCTGACTGCTTTCAGAGTACAAACCACCAGGCTGTTTTGGGGCTGGGGAGGTTTTACCTGTGTCTGACTTGGATGACTGGATTTTTCTCTGTTTGATTAACAGGGTATTTTTCTGTCAAATTGTTGTGTAGGGTATCTTGCTGACAGGAAGGCACTCATCGCAGCGGTGGGTCAGAGCTCTTAGCTGATTGTTTTGTGAGGGCACAGTTTAGGCCCAACCCTTCCCACCCTCACCCCTCCCACCCTGGAAATAATTCCTTTATACCTGGGGTTCTGACATCATTTCCTCAAGAGTGCAAGGTGCATATCACTGTCATATCCTCTCTAGCACACTGCACTGACAATATAAGCATACATATTGTATAATATATATATATATATATATTTCTATTTAACAAACCAATCACACACACAAACGCACACAAATAACAAAAAAAAAAAATAAATAAAAAAGTAGATAAACATGTGGGGAGTAGTGCAATGTAATGGCTGTGGGGCAGCAGTCTTCCAGGAGTATTTCTGGAGGCTGAGATGCTGCCCTATTTGCAGACAACTCTCTGCCCTGGGGGAGGAAGTTGCCCGTCTTCAGGCCACACTGGACAGTAGTAAGGGAACCTTCCCCCAGGCCACACTGGACGGTAGGAAGGGAACCTCCCCCATCCAGGGAGCACCAGAGCCACCACCACTACCTCAGAGGTTGCGAAGAAAGCACACTAGTTGGACCACAGTGGGCTCAGGGAGGGTGAGGATGGTAGAACAGAGGCACACCCAGTCAGTTGTTCCACTCCACAATCCATACATCATTCTGGGGGAGCATAGCTCCCCTATGGATGCACCTGCAGAGGAGACTAAGGATGCTGAGGACAACTATCACAAGGGAGGCCCACAGGAAGGATGCAGAGGACACCATAAGGAAAGGAAGCAGCTCCTGGTGGGAGAATCAATTATTAGGGGGGATAGAACTGGGGGGAGCAGGGAAAACTGAAGTAAGGTGCCTGCCTGGTGCCATGGCTTGGAGGGAGAGGAAGCGCATCCTCAGGATCATGAGAACAGCTGTACGGGAGTCTGAGCTGGATGTCATTGTCCACCTAGGGACAAATGACTTGGCTCAACATGAGATTAGAGCAGTGCAGAAGGACTTTGTAGAACTGGGAAGGGGCCTAAGACAAGTAGCACACACAGTATCCTTCTCAGAGGTGCTGCCTGTCAATGGCATGAGTGAGGTGAGGGTACTTTGCACAATGCAGTTTAATGAATGGTTGAAAAAATGGTGTGGAGAACAGGGGTTTGGCTTCATTGGGGACTGGGGTTCCATCTGGAGGGACACCAGCCTATACTGGCAGGATGGTCTGCATCTGTCCAGGAAGGGAACAAGTCTTTTGAGCAATAGGTTTAAATGCTTCATTGGCAAGCTTTTAAACTAGTCAAGGGGGAGGCACTGATAAGCAGCAGGAAAATCCCAGCCTCTCCCTACAAAACAGGGTACTAAATGAGAAAAAGACTGAAGTAGAAAGGTCAGTGGGGGATGCTGCAACAGAAGGTAAAGCCATCAAAAAATGGAGAGCAATGAGTACCAATGCCCGTAGTCTGAGTAACAAGCTTCCTGAATTAGTGGCCTTGATGGAGGAGGAACATCTGGATATCATGGCAGTTACAGAAACATGGTACACACAAAACCATGACTGGGATGTAAACATTCCAGGATACACTATCTACAGGAGGGACAGGGAGGGTAAAAGAGGAGGAAGAATAGCTCTTTACATAAGGGAAGGAATCAAAGCAACAGAACAAAAGGGAAAACAGGGAGGAGAAGAAGCACTGTGGGTAAATTTGGAGACCGGCAATGGAACCACAATCCGCACAGGGGTTGTATACAGACCCCTTCTCAGGGGAGGAAATGGACAAAATGATAGAAAGTATACTTAGAATAGCAGAAAAAGGGAATATGCTGATGGGTGATCTGAATATACTAGATGTTAACTGGAGTGCAGTTGCAGTAGCCACTTGAAGAGTGGGGTTATTCTAGATGCCCTACAGGGGGCATGCCTTAGACAACTAGTATTGGAGCCCACTCGAGAGGGAGCAATCTTAGACCTGGTTCTCTCAAATGGAGATGAAGAGAGGATCACAGATGTAGAAGTGGGTAGCCATCTGGGAACTAGCGACCATCGAACAGTATGGTTCTCAATAAACACAGCAATAGAGTCAAGTCATACAAAGGCAAAAGTACTGGACTTTAGGAGGGCTGACTTTGCCAAAATGGGTGAGTGCCTAAGGAATGCACTAGCAAATGGGCAGGAAGGAGGGGTGGAAGAACAATGGGGAATAATAAAAACTGCCATCACAGAGGTAACAAGCCTTTGTGAGAAGCAAATAAACAAAACGAAACAATGTAAGAAACCACTATGGTTATCAAAGGAAGTAGCAGTGAAGGTTCAAGAGAAAAAGAGAGCATTCAGGAAGTACAAGGAATCACAGAAGGAGCAGGACAGAGAACTGTATCAGTTAAAGCAAAAGGAAGCTGGGAAGGCAGTCAGAACAGCAAAGGCCCAAACCAAGGAAAAGATAGCCAACTCGGTTAAGAAAGGGGATAAAACCTTTTATAGCTACATCAGGGAGCAAAGGAAGACCAAGGGAGGGATAGTGAGGCTTAATAAAGGGGAGGAAGGGTGGGCAGAGGGTGACTGTGAAAAGGCAGAGATACTAAACAAATATTTTTGCTCAGTATTTACAAAGGAAAATGGGGAGGTACTTAAACAAGCAGTAGAAACACTCTGGATACAGAAGTTGATACCAGCCCATTTACAGAAGAAAGGGTTCTGAAAGAACTCTTAAAACTGAAGGTGGACAAAGCAATGGAGCCTGATGGGATTCATCCCAGAATTCTAAAGTACTAAGGGTAGAACTAGTGACACCAACGACTACCCTCTTTAACAAATCATGGGAGGATGGGGTGGTACCGAGGACTGGAGGAGGCAGATGTGACTCTCTTCACAAAAGTGGGAGCAAGGCAGAAGCAGGAAACTACAGACCTGTTAGTTTAACCTCAGTGATAGGGAAAATGATGGAATCACTTCTGAAGGAAAGAATTGTCGAGTATCTAGAGGCCAGAGGGGCACAGGACCCAAGGCAGCATGGATTCGCAGCAGGAAGGTCATGCCAGATGAATCTGATAGATTTCTTTGACTGGGTGACCAAAGTAGTAGATCAGGGAGGGGCTGTGGACATGGCCTACCTAGACTTTAGCAAGGCATTTGACTCAGTCCCACACAAAAGATTAATATACAAGCTAGCCAGCCTGGGAGTGAGTCCCAAGATGACAACCTGGGTAAAGAATTGGCTGGAGAATAGGACACAGAGAGTAATAGTAAATGGAGTCCACTCTGAAGAAAGGGGGGTTGCTAGTGGGGTACCTCAAAGTTCAGTATTAGGACCAGTCCTCTTCAATGTCTTTATAAGCGACATTGCAGAGGGACTGGAAGGAAAAGTATGTCTTTTTGCAGATGACACAAAGATCTGCAACAGAGTTGATGCACAAGGTGGGGTGGAAAGGATGAGAAGGAACTTGGCAAGGTTAGAGGAATGGTCAAATGTATGGCAGCTTAGATTCAATGCTAAGAAGTGCAAGGTAATGCACCTGGGAAACAAAAACCCAGGAGAAGAGTACACAATGGTGGGTGAGATACTAACAACAACAAAAATGGAAAGGGACCTGGGGCTAGTCATATCAGATGACCTAAAGGTGGGCAAGCAATGTGAGAGGGCAGCAAGGAGGGCTGGGGGGATACTGGGATGCATAGGGAGAGGCATCACCAGTAGAAAACAAGAAGTTATTATCCCTCTGTACAGACAGCTGGTCAGACCCCATCTGGAGTACTGCATGCAGTTCTGGAGACCCAATCTCCGCAAAGACATAGACAGGATGGAAGCTGTCCAGAGGAGGGCAACTAAAATGGTGCAGGGTCTGCACCGGAAGACATATGTAGAGAGACTTAAGGAGCTTAATATGTATAGCCTCGAGGAAAGGAGGGAGAGGGGGGACATGATAGAAACTTTCAAGTACCTCAAGGGAATCAACAAAGTCCAAGAGGGTTGCATCTTTCAAAACAAGAGGTGTGCAAGAACAAGGGGGCACAATTTGAAGATAGAGGGGGATCGGCTCAGAGGTAATTTAAGGAAGTATTTTTTCACAGAGAGGGTTGTGGACGCATGGAACGTCCTTCCGGAGGAGGTTGTGGAGTCAAAAACAGTGGTGGAATTCAAGCATGCGTGGGACAGTCATAAGGCAATTCTAGGGGGTGGGGGCAGAAAGAAGTAGGTTGCTGGTTAACTAGGATCTGCAGTTTATCCATTAGGTAGGGAAATGGGCAGACTGGGTGGGCCATGCGGTCCTTATCTGCCGTCAAATTCTATGTTTCTATGTTTCTATGTTTCTATGTTTCTCCTTCTACTTTCCTATTCTCTCCAACCTCTCAAATTTACTTCTCCCCATCTCAATTCCCTTTCCTTTCTCTAACTTATACCATCCCCTTCAGTTCACCCCTCTACTAGCTCTCCTCACTCAATTATCCTATTATATCTTCCATCCACTCTCCACGTATCCCATCCCTTTCTTTCTTTTCTCCCCTCACCCTCTCATCCAGCTCAACTCACTCTCTGCCATCCTTTCTTCTCCCCAATACACTCTATATTGGCTACATCTAATGGCCCACTTCTGTTATGTTCAGTTATGGCCCTGACGAATAGTTGTAAATGCGTGATACTCACACTACTGGTACTTATCTTATGTGATTGTTTACTTGCTTTCTACTGTATATTTTATACCCTGTGGTGTATGTCTGTATCATTCGCAGTTTAATTTTATTCTTGTATTATGCCTTAACCCCTTCCCCCAGGACACATCAGGAAATAAGCCACATGGCTTGGTATGGCTTTCCTGGTAAATTGTTTAATAAATAAATTTAATAAATAAATCTGCACCAGGACCCACCACCTGGCATCCTCCCCAGGCTGCCCAGTCTGGGAAGCCCGGAGCATACCCCTGCAGTGGAGTTTCATGAGGGGAGAGACCATGATCAACCTGAGGCCCCAGCAGAGGGTTATGCCTGGGGTATCATTTGGGTAGGGATCCCAGGGCTTCACTGAATGCCGACCCAGGGATATTTCCATAGGATCCTCCCACAAGATGTCAGCGCAGGTGAGGCACACTCCCACATCCGACTTACAGATGTCTGCTGTCACCTCCACCCGCTGCTTATTGGTCCTGGATGTTGCACACCCAGTTGCACACAGAGTTTCCACTGTGTGTTGCTAGCATGCCAGGAACCACAACCCCCCCCCAAAACAGGAGAGTTGTCTATGGGATGCTTATTCTGCTTCCCCCCGGCTGACCCTCTGATGTTTCGTGTTCACTCCTGAACACAGGTCGTCAGTGCCACAGACAATAGCACTACCACTGCACCGGTAGGTCAGCTCATTTTTTTTTTTATTTAAAGCTGGTTATTTTAATGTGTTGAACCTGCACAGTCATGCCTTTTTGCACCGTGTTTCACTTCTCACTAAGAGCTCCCAATCACGCTCAATGTCAGTTCACTGTTCCATCACTATGCACAAGACATTCAGTGCTTTTCTGATATCAGAAACAGCGATTGTGGGATTTCTTATTCCTCATCCTTATCGCTCCCTTCATTGACCACAGTAGAGCTAGTTGTTGGCTTCTGGGCTTGAAGTGGGTGAGCGACCTTGTCGGATGACAGTTTGAGTTCCGGGTCATTATCACTGAGATGTGACAATCTCTTAAACTGCTTCTGTTAATCCATCTGAGGGGGCAATCAGGTCTTTGGGAATGTTTTCTAGCTGTTGATCTTGGGAGTCAGGGACAACAGAAAAGTGGAAGCCAGCCATTCAGGAACAGTAGAAAAGTGGAAGCCAGCTTTACTGAAGCAGTTCACTATTGTTTGTGTGGACAGACTATCCTATGCAGTTTTCAGCAGCATTATGCATTAAACGCATTCGACTGCTGTCAGTTCCACTCTACTGTCCATCACAGACGGGATACTATTTTTATTTCCCTGACGTAGTGCCACTTGAGAGAAAAGATCACCCCCTGATCAAGTGATTGGACTATGGAGGCCATATTTGGGGGCAGAAAAATTAACTGTATATTACATAGTCCTGGCACATCTGGGTGGCAACTAAAGTTATCCAGCGAAAGTATTACTTACCCCCTCTGAGTTTCCTGTTCCAAAGCAACAGCCACAGAGTGAAAATCTTTATGCTCATCCATGCCATGCAGTTGGTACGTACAGCACAGACAAGTGGTTGACTCCCTGAAAACAATTGGGCTGGGTAGACTTCTCCACAATGACCAGCTCTGTCTTCTCTGTGACAGACATGTTGCAGCGCACCAACACTGACAACCTTTCCTTGGCTTTTTTGTCCCTGAGGTACATCTGCTTTTAATGTTAATGTGCCACACGCCATGCTACAGAGGAAGAGCCCCATCTTTTTGGCATTAAAAATATCAGATGGACCATAGTCTACCAGCACATCTTTTAGCCTGGAACTTGCTCCAAAGTTGCCATCATTCTGCTTCGTGCCATGGGCTCGGTGAAAGCAGATGTTGTGATGGCACTTCCAGTGCTCGAGCCACTAATCTGTAGGGTTGAAGTTGGGTTTGCTGAGAGCACTAAAAGGCTGTTTGGCTTTCTTCAAAAGTAAGGGCCCACTCACTAAACATAGCATCACACTTCCTCAACTCAAAAAAACATAGCAGAAGAGTCTCCTCTAGTTCCCTGCCCTTCTCCTCCCTCTTCCTTTTTTGTTGGGGATTTAGATTGCTAAGCCACTCAGAAAACAGGTGATCCTTGTTGTGGATCATCTGGCCACCTTGTTGGGATCAAACTATGATCCCCTGCCACTAAAGAAAGGCTCAAAATAAAATATTAAAAGTAACACACAGGGACAGTCTCGGATCTAAGGTACCATACACCAAAAGTAGTACCTTAGGTCCACAAGTGTACAAAATCACTTTAACCTGGTGGAATTAACCCTGCTGTCTATGGATGTGGTTTGGGCAACTCAGTGTTGCCCATTAAAACCAACTGTCCAGTTTAACTGCATCCGCTGTAAGTGGAGTGCACTGTACCATAGGTACATTTGTCTAGTAGAAGAGTGAAAGTGAGAGAGATACTGAGATTGAACAAGTAAAGTATTTTGTTCTTTACTCTTTGATATTGGTTGTAGGAGGGTGAGGAAGTGGACATTCAATTTCTACTTTGATGGTCCTATTTTTATTTATTTTCTTGTATTTGTATTTACAAAAATTACTACATGATTAAAAGCAGTCAGCTGAGTCTTCCCACTTTGAGAATCAAAGGCGTAATATTAGTTCTAAGCTTTCTGACACACTGAGGCCCAGATATTCAAACCCTTGCACGTGGTGCAAATCTGTAGTGCTGGAATAGCGCTGGACTACTGCCAGGCTGCAAAATTCCAAGCCTTAAAAGTGCCGGTGCTGTGTTTTAGCTCCGATGCTAAAACTGAATGTCTGCAGGGTTGGGGGTCTGGGTAGTGGCTGTGAATGCTGGTGCAGCTGGCATATTCAAATGTATAGTGCCACACTACAGACATTATTGCAACCTGTAGCGCTGCACCAAATACCGCCGATAAAATGCTTTCAGTAATGCGTCGGTGCTCCCCATCATGATTCCTGACCCTGTAGCTGCCAGAAATTCCCCAGTTCCATCATGATCTAGTGGTGCCCCCACCCACCCAGCATGATCTCCGATCCCACAGCACTGAAATATCCAGTGATCTAGCAGTCCCCACTAGGCAGTGATGGCTTCTGCTCCCCCCGTAAACATCCTACACATGGAGCCGGCAACCGGATCAACCCACTTCTCAGCAACATGGCTGGCCGCCGACTGCGGTATGCCTGAGTGATACTGAACTGAGGATGCACTTATTTAGTTCAGTATCATTCAGGAATACCACAGTTGGTGGCCGACTGTGGTGGTGAGAGGAGAGCTGAGCTGGTCACCAGCTCCGTGTGTGAGATGTTTATGGGGGGAGCAGGAGCCGTCACTGATGGGTGCAGAGCTGCTAGACCACCAGGTATTACAGTGCTGTGGGGTCAGGGATCATGCTGGGGGTGGGGGACCACTAGACCACCATGGAAAAGGTTACTGTCTGGCAGCTATGGGGGTCAGGGATTGTGCTGAGGGTGGGGGACCACTAGACCTCTATGGATATAATACGAGTCTAGTGGCACTGGGGGTCAGGTAACATGCTGGGGACATATCTCTCAACCGCTATCAATGTTGTATAGTGCTATGATTTACCCACTCAGCCTTATCCTTGCTCCACATAGATTTGCCGATGTTCTCATAATGTTAGAACTATCTCTGTAACCAAGTACTATTGCATCACATACCTCAGTTGATAGATACATTCCTTAACACAGACTATATAGGGCCTTGTATCTGCAGACATACAGTATTATAGTTTACAATACAAAAGTGCTACACATTCTGGCCCTTTGTTATGCTATTGTGAGCCCAGTGCTATGATGTTTCATGCTGAAAGGTTGAGAGGTATGCTGGGGGTGGGGGTGGGGGGCACTGGACTACCAGGCAGTGGAACAGACAGATGTGGGAACAGGTACCATGATGGCTGAGAAGGGCTGCCTGGCCCAGCCTTTCTGCCCAGGTCCCTATATATTGGATGGCTGTGCTGCACAGTCCAGTGATTCTACAGCCAACATTCACCCACCCCCACCATGATTGCCTGATGCCTGCCCCATACATACTTGTGTCCCCCCACTGTGTTCCACGCACACCTGCTGTGGGCTGCCTCTGTTGGAGGGGAGTGGGAGGCATCATTCAGGGCACGTGTGGCTACAGGTATTGTGTGTGTGTGTGTGTATATATAGCTATTGATCTCTCTCTCTCTATATATATATATATATATCTCTGTATCTATCTATCTATATCTATAGATAGTTAAATACAGATCTACATATATATATATATATATATACACACATATATATATATATATATTAGAGGCAAAAAACTCCATTTAATGCATCAGTTAGGGTTGTTCCACAGCGACAAAAGCGAGGAAATTTGATGTCAGAGTTGAAACCACCTTTGCACCCTCCAGCCCACCCCCAACTGGAATGGAGTGCGCATTAAATCACGGCCCTAACTGTCACCCCATCA
Source organism: Neoceratodus forsteri (assembly GCA_016271365.2). Classification (NCBI taxonomy): domain Eukaryota; kingdom Metazoa; phylum Chordata; order Ceratodontiformes; family Ceratodontidae; genus Neoceratodus; species Neoceratodus forsteri. The sequence continues at coordinate 306,828,754 of CM028136.1, forward strand.
CATGTGGAAAGAAGCTGAGGAATAGGAGAAAGGGTGACAGTTAGGACCGATGACCCTAATGCCACCTAATTCCAATTGGGGGTGGGCTGAGGGGTGCAAGGGGTTTCAGCCTTACATTGAATTTCCTCACTTTTGTCACTATGGAACAACCCTAACTGATGCAGTAAATCAAGTTACCTCAACCCTGCTTTTCAGAATGATAATGAGAAATAGTGAATGTAATTGGGTAGAGCCAAGGGCCTGTGGACGATTGCTCCCATCACATCAGATCTTGTCACATAGTAACATTGTATAAGCATAATCGTATGTGATGGTGGCCCAAAGCGAAACAGAAGAAACAGTACAGCAGACAGAATCTTAAAAACAGCAAGCACGACACAAGGAAGCAAGAGGTAGCATACTGGGTGTAAACATGAGCAGTGAAGTGGAAACGATGTGGAACCGCAAGCAGAAACGGTAATGGTAATAGTAATGTAAGTGCACAGGCTGGTTTTCCCCAAAAGCTGTATAGAGAAAGACAGTGAGTACAAAGAATGTATGCAAAATAATGACTCTCGGAACACAAAAAAGTCATATGAATTATCACTTTCCTGGCTAGTTTAGTACTTAGCCTCATCAGGGGGCTAAGAATTTTTTCGACAAAAAGTCCGTATCTCGCACCGTTTTCGAGATACAAGCCCTGAAAGGCGCAGCGAAAGCCTTCATGTTATCCTATGGGAAAAAAAACAGAAGTTCAGACTGCAATAACTGTGCCTCCCTGTAATATTTTTTCACCAAACCACTGAAAGGCACATCTAAGGGATGTTGGCTGTGCTCCCTGCAAATTTCAGCCCAAAAGACCAAACTGTTATTTTGCAGCAGGGCGCCAAACGATTGCTGCAATGCTTCGTACGCCGTAATGTTATCCTATGGGAAAAAGCATCAACTTTAGAGTACAGTAACTTTGCCGCTGTGTAACATTTTTCAATAAAACACTGAAAGGCACATCTGTGAGATGTTGGCTGCGTTCCCTCCAAATTTCAGCCCAAAACTCCAATCCGTTCTTTTGCAGCGGGGTGCCAAAGAATTACTGTTATTTTGAGCATAGTGTAGTAAAGTAGTAGTCGTGATTTACGAAGCTGCAAAATTCCATGACACTTTCGTGAGTGTGACACTACTTTGTGAAAGTACTTTTTCCAGAAATCTGAAAAACATATTTCTGGGGTGTTTTACCCCAAAATAAAGACATGGCTAGCATCCTCAGGGCCCGACTAGGCGAATACAAAAAAAATTAGGTTGCTAGAAGGTCTCAATTTTAAATGCCAAGCATTTTTCTGATCACTAACTGAAAACAAAATGGCAGATTTGCAACAGTAAAAGGGCCATTTGCGACAGTAAAAAGTGCATTTGCGACACTTTCGAACTTTTTGTTAACTTTTCCCTTTGACTTATAATGGGAAATTGTTTTTTGAATAACTTTTGAACTGTTTAATATTTTTTCACAAAATCTTCAAAAGGTACATCAGGGACCCCAGCCGCACAATCCCTGAAGATTTTGGGCCCATCGCACAAACCATGCGACCTGTAGGCGCGACCATAGAATTCCAGAAAAAGCATAAACACACAAGCAGATCACGCTTAATAACTTCGCAGCCGCGTATCCGACTGGTATGAAACTTGGCAGATCCCAATGCGTATGGCTCTTGATCATGTTTTCCAAATTTCAGGCAAATCTGTCAAACAGTTGAAAAGTTATTAAGGTGAAAAATTTGGGGTTTAACATGTAAATGGCTCCTCAACCCTAACTATAGTGGCACTACTGTGCCACTATAATACATAGTTATATATGTATCTAGGGCATTATGTGCTGCTTGCAGTGCTGCATGGGTATGTTGTGTGCACAGCTCATGCCTGCCAGCACACAGTTCCTGCTGCTTCCAGCCTGTACTTCCATTCCAACCAACAGGTGATGCTGTGGGCACGCCTTGGCCTGCAGGGTCCAGCCTGTACTGCCATTCCAACCAAAATGTGGTGGCTGAGTGCTCCATGCAGTAGCACCGGGCAAACAGCATGGTAATGTATGCTAAGCAGTACATAATGAGAGGCAAATGTGCCTGTTTGCCCACGGATTACCTAAGTAGGCTCATTTGCATGGTGGCTTTGAACATAGCTCCCGTTTGCCCTGGGCTAACCAGTTTGCACTGGGCTGTTGTGTTAGCACTGTGCAACTGGGTTAGCCCAGGGCAAACCTCACTTCAGCATTGCACAGTTCTGCAGTGTGTGGCTTGCACTGTTGTTTGCAGTAGATGTGAGACATCTCTGTGCGGTCACACACACTGTTCTCCACCTGCAACACTGGCTTGCTCCAGTGTCTACTGAGCTTCTGTTGCAGTTTGCACTTTCCTGTTGCTATATTCAGTGCTGTCTTATTCCTGGGCTATGTTTGCCCTGCACTCTCAGACCAGTTTGCCCTGCTTCCTTAGCATGCTATATTCAGCAGTGTTAGCACCATGCTATTCCTTTTGAATATGGCGGGCTATTTGGTCCAGGCAATGTCTGCACGCTGGGCAGTGCTACTTGAGCCCCAGGGCAAAGTTTTGACTATCTGGGCCTGAATTTGCAGTTTAATATGCAGCTGAAATTTTGTATCTTGCTGCTGTATTCTGCTGCTTCTGAACATAAAACTTTGATATTTGATTGTCACAGTAGTTGCATTTAATGACTTAAAAGTTACTTTAAAGTCAGTGTAACTTGTCTGCAGACACTGCAAAGTGCAGATGGCAATGGGAATCGATAACACCAGTTTGACACCAATAGCAAACCGTAATGAAGTTCACACATACCACAGGCAGATAGGGACAAGAGAGCAATGTTTTAAAGCAACAAAATGAGGGATCATTTTCTGGCATGGTGATGCTCAAGCTTCAAAAGTCAATGCTTGTCCAGGCACAGAAAATCAAGCAGCACTCACCTCTCTGACTGAAGAGAAAGCACTGCATACCAGTTGCTGTGCAAAGCTCCAGCTTTCTTGTGGTGCAGAAAAAGTGCAATATTCTTTTTTTCTGTCTGAACCTGCATGCCTTTCTACCTGTAATGCTGCATTTTGTCTGCCCTGCTGTAACAGCCTAGAGAGAGACTGTTCCACCAAGAGAATAGGAATAGATAAGTAGTTTTAATGTACTTAAAAAATAATTAGTCTAGGATGCAGATTCGAGCCCCAGAGTAGGTAGGAGCTGCCAGGTAGATGTGGGGTGGCCCCTGCAGTAATAAAAAACCTAGATTTAGACTCCATAATTGCACCACATAAATAATCAGTAGTTTTAAATAGGATTAGCTTTAGGAACAGTGTGAACATATTATTAGTTGAAAATAGTGGGGTGCAATGCAGGGGGGAAGTTGGAAAGGATTCCTGGCCCTGGAGTTCCTCACGCACATGCAGTTTTGCCTATAGTTTGATGTGTTTATGCAACTGGATGAAATAATATGAGATGATGCATGTATAACTTGATTTGCTTTGTGGCTTTCCACCTCTCTATCTGTGGGATATACCACTCTGTAGGGGTATGACGCAAGGAACCCTAGAGGAGAGTTCTGCCCCTATAGGAATTAATGCATTGACTAAAGGTAGGTTAGGAAGAAGCCCACAGGTAAGAGAGAGATGAGCTGCTGGAGGAGGAGGGGTGGATGGTGGGCAATGAAAAATGAATCCTGGTGAAGCCCAGGATTTGTGACCTTTTAAGCCCAATGGGGAGCGACATTGTTGCACCGCCCATCGAACCTCTGGCTTAAAGTCCTCCCATTTGATGTGTTTATGCAACTGGATGAGATAATACGAGATGATGCTTGTGTAACTTGATTTGTTTTGTGGCTTCCGCCTCTCTATCCATGGGATATACCACCCTGTAGGGGTACGATGCAAGGAACCCTAGAGGAGGGTTCCCCCCCTACAGGTGCTGTGGGAATGAATGCGTCAGCTAAAGGTTGGCTAGGAAGAAACCCAAACAGAATACCCAAGATGTTGAGCTTTGAAGAGGCGAGGATGATGAATGAATTCTGTGAACAGAAGGGCTAACTTCCTTAGGAGAGAGGGGAAAGCCGGGTCCACCATCCGCCTCCATCCAACAGCAGAACCTAACTAACTTACCGAAGAAAGCACCAGCTCTAACTAATATTATGACCATTGGCATGGAGGAGAGGAAAAAAACCCTTTGAGGAGGAAACCTCTGGGGATCCAAGGCCTAGGTCGCCTTCCATCCAGGCTGATGATGTTTGATTTGAGGATGTATGTCGGTAAAGAGAATGGTTCATTAACAAGGGATATGAGTAAGGAGAATGATGATGGGATAGGAAAAGCTCCAAAGAAGCACATATTAAAGAAGGAACGTGGCAGCAGGGACCTGAGAAGGGTATGCTCGAGTAGTCGATGGGAGGGAGTAAATCCATGTAGAAGTCAGAGGAGCAAGGGTTATCCAGATGTGCTCATGAGGAAATTCCAGATGTGCTGATGAGGAGACCGAGGATAATGCAGACTGGCTTGATTGAGCAATGTGAGTGAGCAGACACTGAGGTTGAAGAGGCATGCTTGATTATGCGATGTGAATGATTAGACCCTGAATGACTGGACCCTGAGGTTGTAGATGATGAGGTAGCATAGGATTCAATGATAGGAATGTTCAAGTAAGCAATGTAAATAGATAAACCTTGAGGTAATGCTGAATGAATGATGACTGGAGTTAGGAACTCAACACATGTAGCAGGATGGCCGCAGTTGATAAGGTGGCATAGGAGGCATGATAGGTATACCCCAAGAAGAAATATCGATAGCAGGCCATGAGTGGAGTAAATCCTGGATGGCCAGTACTGAATTGGAAGAGGAGGAGACAGGAATGATTCAATGATAATGATGATTGCCGCAGGAGTGCAATGGTTCAACATGAGAAGATCGGGGAAAGGAGACTGGAAATGAACTTGAAATTGAACTTCAACGATGGTGGAGAGCAGCCAGCTGGCCCATAGGAAAGGGCGACAGACAGGAAGGCATGGCCAGGAGTGGAGATAGAAAATGAATAACAGGAGACAGGAATGAACTTGAAAACGAACTTGTACGAAAGTAGTATGCTTGATAGAGCAATGCAAGGAAGGAGGCTCCTCAAAAGGAGGTAGACTCAGAGGCCAAGAAGGCATATCTGGAACCAGAGGGTATGTGAACCAGAAGGTACGTTCAGGATGAGAGCTCGAGAGGAGCAAAATCAGACTATGTACAATGAAGAGTGAAGCCATAAGTGGAGAGAATCCATGATGGCTGGGATGAGAATAGACGCTAGGCTGAGGAAGGTAAAATAGGAACGGATGAGGTACGATGATGGATTGAAGCCATGGAGGCTGGTACGGGAAAGCGAGGTATGAAAGGACAAAGAACAGTGGGGAGGTCAATGGGGTAGTGTAGGACCCAGTCGGTACGGGATGAGAACTGCAGTAGGGCAAGTCAGATGAGGCCAGACGGAGTCAGCCAGAGCATACTATGAAGGATAGGTATGTCCAAAAAAGAATTAATGTGTCCAGGCCAGACAAGGGCTGCTGAGGCATACAGAGTGGTCAGCCAAGGCAGACCGATGGAATATATGAGCACGTCAATGCTAGGCATTGTGGAGCTGAGAGGGCCAAATGAACTGGAACGAGTAAGCTAGAGACACTTCAGGGCCAGATGGAATCAGCCAGAGACAGCCAGATGGATGCAGCTGAGGCATACTGAGTGAGAGAACGAAAGAGACGAGCGGGTCAAGGTGAGGTTTCGGGGACCTGAGACAGCCAATGATGCATAAGACGTATGGGATGAGAACTGCAGGAGAGCACTTGTTCGATGAGAAAGCATAGGATTCAATGAGAGGTATACTGATTCTACAAAAGAAACAGATGAACCCTGAGGTCAGATTGAGGGAAGGAGAACCAGACTCATGAACCTGGACACATAGGGGTAAAATAGAAGGAGACGAGTAGGGAGTGTGATTGCAGGATAGGGATAAAACCCCCAAAGAAAGCACATTTCTTTTTTGTTAAGAAAGGAGCAGAATGGGGAGAAATGCCAAAGCTGCATGATGAATGAGGAAGAGAGACAGGGCTGGTGATGAATCACATGACCTAAGATAAGTCCCAGACAGCCATCATCTGCAATGACAGCTCCTACATCAGCCAGAGTCCAAGTAACGAGTGCCAGAGAATTCAGAGCTAGTGTCAAACCAACATGCTGTGCACCAAAGTGATGTGACAGGCACGGAGAGCTCGTATCCATTTTAGACTAATATGCTGCAACTAGCCCACATACCTTCTGCAGGGCCTCAGCCGGTGCAGCTCAGTGAGGCAGAATTGACCCAGGTGGAAGTATTGCACAGGCAGACTGCAGGCAGGAGAGAGCTGCATTAAAATCCAGAAAGCAGCATGTTCAGACATAAATCATTAAACTAAGCAGATAGAAATGTAATAGGTGCAGCATGAGTGAAAAATCCCGCCCCAGACAGCGCTGAGGCTCTCAGAGACAGAGGATGCATACACTAGGCCACTGGATAGCAAGGCATATATTGAAACAGAGGAAGCACAGTGCACCTGGTGAGCAACAGCTGCCGTATGGCGATGCAGCCCAGTTCAAACTTAAAGATGGTGAACACTGCAATCAGACGCAAAGCAAAAAGTGCCCCCAACCTAGTGAGCAGTGAAGAAGTCCGGCGAGCAGCGAGGTGCCAGAGCAGCAGTGAATATGATGGACTGAGCAGCTGCATGGAGCGGCGGCCGCTCAGAGGAGAAAGGCAGACGCAGCTGTGGAGATGGAAAAAGTAGCCGAGGAAAAGGGAAGGAAAACTGAGTAGAGGGACTGAGAGCAGCTGCTGAAATGAGCAGCAAGGGAGGAAGGGGGCGCAAAAGGCAGAGAATTCGAGTTTGATGCAGGGCGGGGAGGAGCAACAGGGTGGTGAAAAATGAAGGAGCAGCTGCTGAATGCAGGGAAAAGCAATGCATCAGAAAGCCGGAGAAAGGGTAGGAAAGCAGTGCCTCCGGCTGCAATGAAAAATGAATCCTGGCAAAGCCCAGGATGTGTGGCCTTTTAAGCCCAATGGGGGAGTGACGTTGTTGCACCACCCACTGAACCTCAGGCTTAAAGCCCTCCCATTGTTGTGATTGGCAACATTTCTTTATGAAACAACATAGTATTTATATTTTAAAATAGTAATGGTAGTACCGGTGGCCAGTGGGCTAGTAACTGCTCACCCTGGCAGTTCACACAAGTGCTGGTAGTCCTGTAATAATTTGGTCTGCCTGGGTTGCCTGTGATTATTTAAATGTTTTTTTTATTAATTAAAAGAATCGCTCCTGTGGTAAAGAGGCCACTCTGTGTAAATAAATAAAGTAATGCAGACTGGCAGCTGCGGGCACTCAGAGCACCAAAACTAAGCAAGAGGGAGTGTGAGTGACTGATTCTCGGTCCCACAGCAAGAGTGCACTGGCACTCAGTGAAGGAATCCTAGGTCTGCTTGTGGGTGTTTGCCTCACTCTGCAGCCAGTCAGAAGTTAGGTTTCTGGCCTAGAACACTACTTCTGCTTCACGAAGCACTGAGAGGGAGACGCACTGTGCGCTCCTCTTGAGGCAGGATCAACCAGATAAAATTCCCTTTGCAGTATAGTTGGCAGGTGATAAACACCAGGGAAACTGGTTGAAGAGGTAGAGACTGGCTCTTAGTAAATAAAATATAATGAAAGATGACTCTGGAAGTCCCATATGTGAAACAAAGTGCACATACTGTCTATAAAGCTCAAGGGAACCATTTTTTGCATTGGAGTTGCGATTTTAGGCACAGGAACTCACGGCTTCACATACAGAAAAAACACATGAAATTATAACAAATAAATAAAATAAAAGCCACGTGGGGGCTAGTGGATTTCTGGGCTCACTACAGAAATATAGAATAATTTAAGAAATGCACACAAGCTAAAATGGAGCATGTTAAAGGAAGGCTCTGTCCAAGTAAAGCTAGTTCAGTATCAACACATTTGCCACATCACAGATCATGTTGCCAAGCAGCTTTTTCACAGAAATACACCGAACTTGGCAGACACATAGAGCATAGTGTCCTACAGACTGAAAAAATAGTTTTGAGTGGTTAAAGAAAGACATATGGGAGTTGCTAACCTTAAAAGGGAGAGTGGGTCCTTCGTGAAGCAAATCCATGCAGGCAGATACACTGGAGGTGGGGCTTAGCATGGGAAAATGAATATGTAATTCCTGAGTAAAACAAACTGTTGTGTTCAGTTCAATTAAAAGGGAAATTACTATTTTGACTGAAAATGAACAGCAAAGTGTTTTAAAGTGATTATTTATAAGCCGGCCCAGTGGCACTGAGGGTTGAGAAATTGAACGTGACACCTTGCGACACGCCAGTGACCTGGGCTTTGGAACAAACCTGGGCCATTGGGGGTCAGCAGCGGAAGGAGAAGATCAAGCATCCAGAGGACTATTCTCTTCTCCTGGGGCAGGTTCTGGGGATTTCTCTATTCGGTGGTGGTTCCTGGTGGAGGCTAGGGGTGCTGTATTGGGGCAAAGAAAAAAGCAAATAGGGGCCTGGGGTCAGTGGGCATCTGTGGGAGTGGGCGGGCTCGCTCACTCAGTGCACCGACACCATTGCACGGCCGCACCAAGTTGTGGAAACAAGGGGAAAAAACTGCCTCCTGGTAGGCCAAGGGGTGTACAGGGGTCGGTCAATCACACCCAGTGCCGGGTCCCTCTGTTCATGCCTACAGCTCTCCTCCCTGCCTGGTCACTCTACTAGATTATAGATAGATCACCAGGAGGAGTAGGCCATCCCATCTGGAGGGACTCAGAGCCGGGGGTTGAGTGGCTGGGTAGCTGAAGAAGAGGTTGCCAATGGAGGAGGAATGGAGGACTTCAGGTGGGTGGGATCATGGCCAAGCTGAGCAACCCCCTGAAGAGAGTACAGGTAAAGCAGTGATAAATAGAACTGAAAAAAAAAGTGATTACTTATGCAGTTAAATGATAAAAGAATGTTAGTCTTAGTGATTATGCTTTCCAAGGGGCTATTTTGTACAAAACAAATTCAGCATAGAGCTTAGAAAGACAGCTTTCTAGTCAGTATAATGAAAACCTGCTTAAACCTTGGGAAAGTGCTTATTTTGTGTGACAAAATAAAAAAAAATTTAAATGGGCTCAAAGTTATAAAAAAGAGAGCCTTAGAAAGTTGAGAGGGGCAGTTGAGCTTCAAATTTAAGAGTTTCATTGTGGCTTATGCTGCTGCTGCAGAGAGGATTTTGATTGGTGCTGAGCCTTTGAACAGGTCAGTGTCCACTATAACCACAAATGTAAATATACTAATGGGTTTTGTCTATAAAAGAAGCTGCACATCCAGTGTGTAGTCAGTCTGAGCAAGTGGAGTGACTGAGCCAAGGGGTGTCCTGTCTGAAGAGTGGTGTTTTGATTTGGCCTGGCGTATTTCCTGGGTGCAGGCATTTCTGGCTTGCTTGTAGGCTAGTACATCTGTGGGCTTACCCGACTGTCTGGCAAGGTACCATAGGTGATTGCTCTTTTTCAGTTTGCTTATAAGGTCAGATGATAACCATGGGTTAATTGACCCCCTTGCTTTGACCTTTTTGTGGGGCGCATGCACGTCACAGACTTGCGTGAATTATTTTATGAAATAATCCAATGCAGTATTAATGTCAGGAGCATGGTCAATTTGTAACCAGTCAGAGGTGGCAAGATCATGCTTCAGGGACTGAAGATGCCCATGCTTTAGTACCCTACCAAAGGTCAAGCGTGGAGATGGTTTGAGAAATTTGTTTGACCAGTTACATGAGACTGGGGAGTGGTCACTAATAGCATCAGGGTGCACTGCCACATTGGTAACTCATTCTGGGTTGCTTGAGAGTATCCAGTCTAGGAGGGTGCTGGTGCCTGTTTTGTAATTAACCCTGGTAGGGGAGGAGTCAAGCTGGGTAAGGTGAACTGCTGAGATATCATCCCTGTATGTGCATGCATCGAGTGAGAGCCAGTTGATGTTAAAGTCCCCTAGTAGGATGGTCTCAGAGTTAGTGGGCAGGCCACTGATGGAGTTGACAATACCCTTGAAGCCCCTTTTGTGTTCGTTAGGGAGAACATAGACATAGATGATAGTTAGGGATGTGTTGTATGTTCCAAGTATGGCTTTAACTGCTAGGGCCTGGGCATGGGGCCCGAGATCCACCTGGGGGAGGGCAAGACCTTTGATAGTGTCCTTGACGTAGATGGCACAGCCACCCCCTGTCTTGGATGCCCTGTCAAGCCTGAAAACATTGAAGCCAGGGAGGGCAACTTCATTATCAGAGATCTTAGGTGAGAGCCAGGTTTCAACTACTGACAGGATGTCAGGGTTGTGCTGAGCGGTCCAGGCTTGAAGTTAGTCCAGCTTGCTTGGGAGGCTTTGAATGTTTATTGATGCAATTTTGATTGTTTTGTGTCCTGGGAAATTTTGTGAGTGATGTGGACTTTATGGGCCAGGGTTTGGGTGCACATCCCCCGCCCTGAGCAATAGGAGGTGGTGTGCAATTTGCCGGTAGTCACACAACATTTTACAAAGACTGCTATTTTTCTTCCTATATGTAGACTGTGTGCAGGACACTGGGAGTCCAGGTGGTTTAGAGTGAAGGATCTTGTTGGGGCAGAGGTAGCAGGTCCCCAATTTCAGCCACCATCTCGGCAGTAGTATGAGCCAGTGAGTGGACCAGGCTCCTTTAGCAATCAGGAAGTAGTGCCCAGTAACACAGTAGGGTTCATAGTGTATATGCATGCCAGGGTACATTGGTTACTGTGGAGCCTGTTGACGTCTGGAAATATGGCCATGACAAAGGATTGTGAGGAGGATAAGCTGCTGTAGCAGGGTGCAGAGACAGGGCATAATTTACAGCCTGGGTAGGCAGTGAATTTGTGAAGATTTAAGAGATACAGTAGCAGGAGTAAGCAGTTATAGAGCCCCTAGTGGTGTCACGGTATAAGCTACAGATAGGAAAGTTGATACTTAGCAATTTACAAGACCTAGTGATCACTGTAACCTATAAAGCAAAGTGTTGAGCTAGGGTGAGTGGGGAGCTGGCGCACAGCACCGGTGGGGTAGCACTTGGCAGCAGGAGCCATACCTTGCTGGGCTGGGATCTGAGCTGGAGGTCTCAGGTGGCAGCCTGAGAGGAGCCGGCCATCCGAGGAGTGGCAGCGGAGCTGGGGAGCCCTGTGAAGGGGGTCCCAGCTGCTGTAAAGAGAGAGAGAAAGAGAGAGATCTTATCCAGGAACAGTGTGATATCTGGAGGGCTGGTGGGTGGTGAGTACCTGCAGTCTCCAGGGGTGAAATACAAAACGGTTAGTGGGGTTGTGTTTCCCTGCTGGATCCAAAATAGAGTACAGAGTATAGCTTATTTATGCGTTGTTGAACTGTCATTTGTTTTCAGGAACTGAACTGTGCCAATTGTGGCTGTTATTGTAGATATTTCTTTCACAATTTTCAGTAAAAGTTTACCTTTTTACTCAACAATCCAAGTGTTAGTGTTCTTGCTTGCAGTACCAGTGTCTCACATTCCTGCAGGTCTCCATGTCAGTCCGGTGTAGCATTCTCTACTCATGGCAGCTTTTTGCTACTCCAGTTGGGAAGGTAAAGTACTGTACTCAGGTAGCACCCAACTGGGAAAGGGATGTCACAGAGGAAGGAACAAAGAACCCTTGATGTCTCCTATCTTTGTGTGGAATGGTCCCATCTGTGGCCAGAGGTTAATACAGTAGGGGTGTAGTGTCATACTGCAATAGCCAGTGCATAGTGCTTTCTCTTCAGTTGCAAAGGTGAGAGACACTTAATATTGGGCTGGCAGTATAGCCTAGAGGTTAGAGGAATGAGGTGTGAACGGGCTTGGTACATGTAGCAGACCAGACCACCATTTGCATACTGTGCGACTCTGAGCAAGTCACTTAACCGCCCAGTGCTCCCAGGTCACCCCTGAAAACAGGCACTTGTGCTAGTGGGCCTTACCCAGTTACCAAGACTAAAATAAATAAATACATTTTCTATGCTTGGATAAGATTTAAGTTTTTAGGGATTTTTTACGTGTAGCCTTGATCTCACATCTTGCACCAACATCATTTGGTTTCTTTCACTTGCAACCACGGATGCTAAAGGTGCATGGCACTAAATGACATGTTGAAAAAAGGAGAACAACTATTTATTAATTCTCGTTTTGATTGTGAATAATCCACTTTTTAATCTGTTGTAAATTTTCTAAGTGATCTTCTTGACAAATGTTTGTATTTCTGGCATTTTTCACTTAACAGTGTAGTGGGAAGCCTATTTTGTGTGCTTGAGTAAATTGTTTTACCGTAGTTCCACCGTCCTCAAAGTGACCTTCCCTACATATTGCCAAAATAATAAATGTCAATTGACATCAACATGGCATGCAGTTACAGACCCCATTTGTCATAAATAAACAGCACTTTTCAGCAAAAGTAGAGCACACTAAGTGAAATGACTAATATTTGCCATCCAATACTCTTATTAGGCTACTCATTTTTTATACATAGACAGGAGAAACACTATTTTCATCACAGGAAAATTATCAGATTTCAGTTCAAATGCTGTGAATTAAAACAACTTATTCTTATGTCTGCGGTCCTGTTTGTTTTACTGCATGTTGATGCAATGCACAAGCAGAGACATCAGATGATGGAACATCCCGTACAGTAAACACGAGCCAAGAGAGAATGTTGAGGATTGACATGCCTGACTATAGCCACTGAAAAAAATGTGCATGAAATAAAGGCACAACACACAAAAAGGATTTATACGTGTTTATTAACTGAGGCAAACAAAGAAACACAACCATACTCTCAAAAAAGCATTCCTGTCCCCTTTGAGCTTGCAAGCTTGTAGTTTAACACAAAACTCTGTAAACATTTTCCTCCTGGCTGCAAGCCTTGTGTATTCAGAGTTAAATAAACTTTGTCTGAAACCAGTAATAGACATTTGCTGAACTGACACCCTAGAAGCTGCCTTTATATCCTGTGGGAAAGACGTTTGTACCCCCAAAGCAGCTTGAATGCCAGAGTCTCCAAGTGTTTGGATGGGGTACTCATTATGATACATTCTAAAGAGTGAATGCAAGCCGATTTGTTTTCTTGATGTTTTAAATTTGTTTTATTGCTTGTATTTATTCAATGCAAGACTGTTCTTAACAACTAATAACAAATAAAAAACTTGCTTAAAAAAATAATATAAGGTCAAAAGTAAGTTAGCAGTTAACTTTAGCATTGTTTCCAACTTCTGAGTTTCAGGGGTTCCGTTATTTGCTTTTACAGTTACAGTACAAAGAATAAAGCATGTATATTTAGGTAAACACATTTAATACACATACACAGTAGGCTGAAGTCAGGTCAAACAACACATCTCAACAATACAGCATATATCTAAAATAGTTTATGAAGTAAAATAAAAGGAAAGATCTGGACAGATTTATCTTGTTCTCAAAATTTCCATCTTTTGCTGTTTTTATTTTAGTGAAGTCTCTTTTATCTCTGCGGTGTGGAAAGAGATATCCCTACCACAACTTGATGAACTTTGTACTGTGGTGAGAAGGCAAACAAAAAAGAAGACAAAACCATTCATGGCGAATGAACTTGGCACTGAAAGCAGAAGAAAAAGAACAAGTATTAGCTGCCTGCTGCAGCTCCGAGTACTGGTATTCATTTAGAAGAGCAACAACTAATACATAAATTATATGGCCATTTTTACAGGTGTTGCTTTTTTCTTTAGTATTTGAATTTTGTTCATTTTTAACAATTTGCTGGTCCATCAAAGAGGTTATAGATTTGAGGAAATTAATAATAGGAGAGTCTGAATTTTGTATAAAATGAAAAAGAGGAATAAGAAAACTGATTAAATGTTCTTGTCTTTAGCGGATTTAGAACTGAGCCAAAAGGAAGGAAAAGAAAGTTAGAATCCATTCAAAATATGGAAGCTGCTGGAAATTATTTTAGTACAGATGTCACTAGTAAAAAATACTGGAGAAGAAGGAAAAGAAAAAACATGTTATAAGTGCTTTTTGCACGCATGTGCAAGGAAAGTTTTGGGACAGTACAACTTTTTGGAGGTGTGTGACCCTCCTCTCCAATGCAGTGCTTCATGTAGCAGGCACAACCGTACTGCAGCAATGGATACATGAGCTGTCTATGACAGCAGTTTGACTGCAGTGGTCTTCACTTGAAAGAAAAGCACCGCTGCAATCAGCGGCGGTAATGTGTGTGTGTGTGTATTTCACATATTGACATCACCCTTTTCCCTCTAGCTGCTAATGGAATCCCTCCCACTTCCTCCCTCTGCTGCTGTCCTCCCCACTCCCTCATTATTCCCCCCCCCAAATTAATTGTATGTGCCGACAGGGTGCCCAATCCCCATCGGCTCCAGCCCCCCCCAAACAAACAACCCATTCGTTGTGTGCCGAGGGGGGTGCCCAATCCCCCTCGGATCATGCGCCCCCCCCAAACACACTGTATGTGCTGACAGGGTGCCCAATCCATGTCGGCTCCAGGCCCCCCAACAAACACGCAGGTGGCATGCTGGGAGCACACCCCAGTGTGGCCATTGTCCCTGTAATTAGAAAAACTGTTCCACAATGTTTTTATTTTTTTTAAACGTGAAAACAGAAAATGGTCCCTCACTGTCTGTGGCACCCCGCCCCCAAACTGCACCTACCCTCTGTGCACCCCACCTCCCCACACACCCCCGACCCCATACTTACCTCCGGAGCCCGGCACGATGATCTTCGGTGGAGCGGGAACATGTCTGTACTCTTGAAAGTCGACCGTGAACTGAAGAAATGCTGGTAAGCTGTAGAACGCCATAAATGTTTTTTTTTTTTCAACTTAGGTGGATATCGTGGCCATTTCTGTGAATTTTGCCACCAAATTTTCAACATTGGGTTCTTAGGACCCCACCTCATAAATTCAGTCACTCTCGTGGTTATTCAGTCCCAAAAGTTGATTTCGTGGTCACTGCACAGAATCACTTTTTGGGACTGATTAACAAAATGACAATGTCACTGTTCATGAGATAGGCTCCCAAAAATCCTATGTTGTAAATCTGGTGAAAAAAATTCCAAAAAAATGAATGTGTTACAAGCGTGTGTTGCACATTTTCCTCGCACACTTATAACTTTGAGAATCTGTAATATTTTTACTCCAGATTTTCAACATTGCCATTTTTTCAGACCTCCTTATGAACAGTACAGCTGTCATTTTTCACATCCTGCCAAAATGTGTTTTTGCACATCTGGCATGCAATGGCATGGTTGCTGAAAGAAGTCAATGTTCGGGACAGATTACAAAAATCACAGTGACACTGTTCATGAGCGGAGGTCCCAAAATGCCTATGTTGAAAATTTGGTGACAAAAGTCCACAAAATGACTATGTTATGAGTGTGGTTGCGCAGTTTCCACTCACACACTTGTAACTTCGCGAGTTTGTAATATTTTCACTCCAGATTTTCAACATTGCCATTTTTGCACACCTCCTTATGAACAGTACAGCCATCATTTTTCACATACTGCCTGAAATGTGTTTTTGCATATCCGGCGCACAATGGCATGGTCGCTGTGGGAAATCAATGTTTGGGACAGATTACAAAAGTCTCAGTGCCACTGTTTATGAGCGGAGGTCCCAAAATGCCTATGTTGAAAATGTGCTGACAAAAGTCCACAAAATGACTATGGTACGAACTTGCATTGTGCATTTTCCACGCACACTCATAACTTTGAGAATTTATAATATTTTCACTCAAGATTTTCAACTTTGCCATTTTTGCTCACCTCCTTATGAACAGTACAGCTGTCATTTTTCACATTCTGCTCGAACTGTGTTTTTGCACATGTGGCACAGAATGGCACTGTCGCAGTGGGAAATCAACGTTCAGGACAGATTAACAAAATCACAGTGCCACTGTTCATGAGCAGAGGTCCCAAATGCATTTATAAGGTGGGGGTCACAAAAAGGCCATGTTGAAAATTTGTAGTGCAAATACCAGCAAATGCCATGGGCATTAAGGTTTCTAACCATAACATCGCACCCGTTACAGACTGACAAGCATCAGGGGTGTGCCTTTGGGTAGCTGGCTGTAATGCTCATGCCATTCCACCTCACCCCCCCACCCTGCAGCCAGTGACAGGCATAGAGGTGTGCCTTGGACTCATCGGCCCCAGAGTTCACCCCATTCTCCTATACTGCACCCATTTCAGTGTATCTCCTTATGGAATGGGGTGACTGTAAAGCCAAACACACCAAGGCACACCTCAACCCTTGTTGATGTCTGCAGGATAGGGTGAGGTGAAATGGCATGAGCATTATGGTCGATGATCCAAAGGCACACCCCAATGCCTGTCCATCTAGGCAGGGTGGGGTCGGCGTTACTTCAGTACTTCACGGCCATTCCTATTCTGCATCTATCTAACTCATGCACTTCCAATGCTAATACCAGCAAGTAAACATTCAGCATTGACAAATGCTTGTTAGAAGTACCAGTGTTACAGCAATTGGCGAGTACATTTGAAGTGGATGCTGCAAGTAACTGAGTGCTGTATCAGGAGTTTGTGATGTGGGCATTTCAAAACTTGCCATGCGCTGACTCCTGATACAAAAACACATAGGGGCAAGCCGATGATGGTTAACATAATGAGCATAATAATAAATGTGAACTCTAAACATTGAAACATACAAAAAACACACACAAATGCCACTGTGTCTTACTTATAACTCATTTAACAGTTAATTTCAGCAGACAATTGTGTCCTATCAATGACAATTAAACTTTGCACTAATAAAGGCATGTGTTTCCCCAGTGTTCTCAGGTTGCACCTCACTGTTTCATGAAGTATCTCATATTGTCCCTTATTCTGACCTGCAGTATCCTGTATTTCAGAGACAGAAAGTTAAGGAAGTATGAGGCTGAAATGTAAATGAGATGCAAGAGGAGTTGCAGAGAGGTACTCTGTTGGGACATGGATGCTAAAGGGACATGGATACAACTAAGGGAGAGGGCCTGCATCAGTGCCAAACACCACTGCAAATACCTGCAAGCGAACATTCGGCATTGACAAATGCTTGTTACTCACATTATGTAAAACGTCTTTTATTTCTTGACTTCTCTAGTCACTATATTTTCATATTATTGGAAACTCTCAAAGATGGGAAACTATTTACCATGTTTATGTTACAAATGTTCCCCCTCAGAGTTATAGAAATTAAAATTATATAGAATGGAAACCCCACAAAATAATTTTGGACACAAAGTGCTTGTGTAATGTGGATAAGTGGGAGGATATACATCATGTTACATATGACTGCCTCTGATATAACGATATTAGAAAACAATATCTATCAAAGTATATTAGTTCTGGTAATACTGACAGAACAGAACTGTTGGGAATTTTACTGTCCACTGGTGATGAGGATACTTTGTTAATAAGGGCTGCATTCTTTAAAGAATGCACAAAATTCCAATAGTAAGTAAAGACATTATAAGGAAGAAAAAGGCACTTAATACAAACTGACAATGTATTTTTATGAGATATAAAATTTATAAATGTCTTGTGATTGTAGTAAATGTGGTCTTGTGTCACAATTAGTGGTTATAGCAAATGCACAGCTAAGTGTTTTAAATAGACGACATGAATTTTAAGTAACTAGAAAAATTAGGTCTGTTATCTCTAGAGAGAGATGATCCAAATTTAAGTTCACTAGCTAAGCATTATTCATCTCTTTTGATTGGAGATTACCCATCTGTTTAATGTTTTAAGGAATGTAGGTACTCAGACCCAAACTCTTACATTAGGTTTACATGCTTCCTACTATTAATTGGCAGTAGTAAGCCTTAGCTAGTAGTCCTGGGCTAACTTGCTCTACTTAACTGGAAAACTGAACTTCAACTTGCACGTACACTGCTCCAATGGTTATATTTTATATAATGTAATTTATGTATTTTTTGCTAACTGTAATAATTAAAAAAAATGTATAAAATTCTTCTTTTATTTCTTTTAAAAATATTGAAATAGCCAAAGGCTGCAAAAATAAAGAACTGATGATGAATGTGACAGAGTGAGTAAATGAATGACCAGCAGTAATAGGGAGGTGGTAATGCAACTTTACAAATAACTGGTGAGACCTTATCTGGAGTATTGCACCCAGCTCTGGAGGCTGCATCTCAGAAAAGAAATAGAGTGGAAGCAGTCCAGAGGAGGGCTACAAAGGTGGTGCAGGGGCTGCACCAGATGGCATACGAGGAGAGGCTAGGAGACCTTGACATGTATTCACTGGTGATGAGAAGGGAGAGGGAAGATATGGCTGAGACTTTTAAATACCTCAAGGGTATCAATGGGGTCAAGGAGGGGAGCCTCTTCTAGAACAAAGGATGCTCAAAAACCAGGGGTCATGATATGAGACTGGAGGGAGGTAGACTCAGGGGGCATGTGAGAAACTACTTCTTCATGGAGAGGGTGGTGAATGCTTGGAACAGCCTCCCCATGGAAGTAGTAGGGGTGCAGTCAGTGAATGCATTCAAAAACATGTGGAATAGACATAAGGGAACCCTAGCGAAGATGAGAAAAGTGTAAGCAAGGAACTAGTGGAGAGCAGTAGGGTATACAGGCAGACTAGATGGGCCAAGCGGTCCTCATCTGCCATCAAATTCTATGTATCTATGAGGGGGATGGACCAGGGACTTCCTGGTACACTAGTCTGCACTCAAGCCACTGCACTGCCTTCTCTTAAATGTACAGTATACATGCAACTTTAAAATGAGAATACGGATGACAAGTCCATACCAATGATTCTAATTATGGTTCGGTATCCCCATCAACCAACATAACCTTATACTGGAATGCAATCTGAAACTCCGCTCCAGTCAAGGAATCTTATAGGCTTAATCAACCATTCAAAGCTGCAGCTGTTTGCTGTTTATAAATTTTACAATGTGAAATAGCCTGCAATAAATCAGATGAAAATAAGTTTTGATAGCCTATGAGGGAATGACAGCAAATCACACTTAACTGATCTTGCTAATCTGACCCCTGTGTGTGACTGGCACTGATGTGTAGGAAAAGGAAACCTTCATTTTCATGTTACTTTTCTGATTATAATATCTCCTCCCAAAAAGCTACTGACACTTTTTTTCAGTAAGTAGAAATGTACCGCAGCTTGGAAATCTATCAATGTCAAATCAATCTCACCTCCTGCCAGTGTCAGTTATTGCAAAATGTTTCAAATCTATGGAACTGCCATAAAACCAAATCTTCAGGTGGGAATACAGAAAGAGGAGACATGGAATGTAAAATGTAAACTGCTATGTATTATATGTATATATGTACAGTTCCGGCATCTCTTGTGGTTATAAGCTGAGCAGTTCTGGCACACGGGCTGCAAACCTGGAGACCTGGGTTTGAATCCCACAGTCTCCACTTGCATACTATGTGACCCTGAGCAAGTCACTTAACTTCATTGTGCTCACAGGATGCACCTGTAAACAAGCTTCAGCTTAGTGCATCTCTCCTGGTTAAACAAATAAAAAAACAAAACAAAAAAAAAAACACAAGGGTCTTGAGAAAACACTTTTATAATTGGAAGGCTATAACCTGATGTTCAGTGGGGGGGAATAGCTCCTCCACCTTCCACTATTCACTGACCTACGCAGCCAGTATAGTGTTATGCTTGTGTAACTGTGTTAGTTTTGGTTGTGGCTGTTCGCACTCTCCATTCCAGAGGAATTACTACCCTGTAGGGGCACGAAGCAAGGAACTCTCGGAGAGGGTTCTGCCCCTAGAGGTGCCATGGGACAGTTCCCATGGCTAAAGGTACCTTAGGAATCCCCCTAAGGAGAGAGCACTGCCACTGGAGGAGGAGGGGAGGATGGTGGGGCAAAGACAAAATGCTTCACAGTGAGGCTGAGAGGAACTGCTTATATAGCTCCGAAGTTGGAGAGTGGCTTTCTGCTTGGTCACCGAATTGCCAGGCAAGCCTTCAATCCACTGACCCACGAGCCAGTATATAGTGTTATGCTTGTGTAACTGTGTTAGTTTTGTTGTGGCTGTTCACACTCTCTATTCCAGAGGAATTACCACCCTGTAGGGGCACGAAGCAAGGAACTCTCGGAGAGGGTTCTGCCCCTAGAGGTGCCACTGAACGGTTCCCATGGCTAAAGGTACCTTAGGAATCCCCAAAAGAAATGTAGTATCATCCCCAAAGGAGGCAACATGATGCACATGAGCAAGCAGTAACAGTGATGAAGAAGCAGTAACTGGAATATAGTAGTAAAGAACAGTGATGGCTTGCATTGAGAGAAGGGGATCCCCTAAGAAGAGAGGGAATGGCAGGGCATCCTCCACCTCCATCCAATAATGGAACTTACCTAAGGAAACTAGGGGAAACAACTATGTCAACTAAGTGTTATGACCTGAGGCAACGGAGAAGAGAAAAAAAAACCCTATGAGGAGGAAATCTCTTGGGATCCAAGGCCTAGGTCGCCTTCCCTCCAGGCTTGGGAAAATGTATTTAGTGACGGCTCTGCAGCTGCAATTTGTAAAGCCCAATTAAAGGGAGGTAGAAAATATTCCAATTTGGAGGAAGGCTCTCACTCAAACCCTCTAGCGGGAATGACTTGGAAGGTTGCGAGAAAACTCTGCAACAATACGAGCATCCAAGACGCAGGAGAAGAGCAACAACTGCTGAGGCACTCACCTGGCCTACCCACCCTAAATCAAACCAGGTGAACCAGAGGCAGTTGTGGGGAGAATGCGGTGAAGTTGCCTTGCTAGGGAAACCACTAAAGTCAATGGCCAACCATTATAGTGGAACACTAGAGCCAAAGGAGATCGTCGTAACCACCTTTCACCGCTCGTCTTAAATTCTACACCAGGAGCTGCTGTCGCATAGCAGACAGCTAAAACCAAGCCTGGGGTGAGGACATTCCCAGCTATGGGCCAGGTGAGAAGGATCCCACCCCAAGTTGGACACGCTCGATGATGTGGACTAATGCAGAGCGAGACCGTTGGCTGCAGAAACCAGTGCCAGATTAGAATGGCTGGCATGCCCCAGAATTGATTGAGAGCTGTAAAGCTGGTGAGCTGAATGAGCACGGCGTGCTGAGATCGTAATAAGCATTGAGTGCGGAGACCTTGCAAGGTCGAATGCAGATTGAGAGCAGAAGAATCCCAGGCGAAGCCGAGGGGATAGCACTAGGCATAAAGCAATGGTTTGCGTATGCAAGGAGCAATGGTTGCGTAAGCAAGTGGAGACCTGATAGGTCAGTAAGCAGTAGTAGTAGTAATAAGTGGACTGCATAACAACTGTATAGCAGATAAACAGCACTGAGTTAGGGGCAAGCCAGCCAGACATGAATAGCCAAATCAAGGTGACAAACTCTGAGGAATTTCGGCGGCAAAGACAGGATTTAGAACAAAATTAATTAACCACATAGGCCACGACCCCCCAAAAACACCTCCCAGTCCCTACTGTAGGACAAACAAGGAAGCGATAAAAGGCCGAGAACCACATGCAGATATAAAAGCTAGTTTAATAGCCTCAGCGGGAGCTTCAGCTAACCTCAGAGTAAACAAGGTAGAATAGGAATGGGTGTAAACAATGCAGCAGCAGGAAGCAAGTGAGCCTGTACAGCAGTAGCTAAATGAGTACAGTGTTAAAACACAGGCACTGGGTACAGTAGTAATTAAAGTAAACAGTCAGCAGCAGTGGCTGAAGTTGTAGGTAACTGAAAGCAGTAGCAGGAGCTCTGAGTAGGTTTGCAGTTGCAGTACAGTAAATTGAGAGTTGTAACTGAAAGCAAGCAGAATTAGCTCTGTAGTAGCAGTATGCTAGGAGTTTTAAAAATAAAGGCCCCCCCAAAAGAGGAAACCAAAACACAGCAAAACAGAAAACAGGGAAGGCCCAAAAAAACAAGAAACAAAACACAGGGAAGCATACAGCTGGAGGAAAGATACAAACCAGAAGCAAGAAAACAAACACTGAAGTCCAGCAGAAACACACAGAAACAGCAGGCTGGGGCTGGGGTGGGGTGGGGTGGGGGTGGGGTGGGGTAGGCCCCAGCCAGCTCAGAAGACAAACCAACATAGCTTCTGACTGCAAAGATGAAATGCTTCATGGTGAGGCTGAGAGGAACTGCTTATATAGCTCAGGAAGTGGGAGTGGCTGGTTGCTTGGCCATTGAATTACAGGCAAGCCTTTCAATTCAAACATCAGGCCGCCTCTCACTCAGCTTCAAGCGTTTGGCAGCATTGGGGTTCCTGGGAAGCTCAGCTGGTGCTGCTTTCTCCTCTGTTCTCTTTTCTGTTCCCCCCCATATCTCCTTCTTTCTGCCGTCCATTGGCTCTTGGCGTTTTGCCTGCCGGAGCTAGGGTTACCACCTGTCCTGATTGTCGCAGGACAGTCCTGATTTGGGCAGCTGTGTCCTGCAAAAAACATGGAAAATACTAAATGTACTGATTTTACAGTAGGTAAAAGATTTTCTAACTTTCCACTAAATGTTCTAGAAAACTACAATTGCTTAACTAAAATACCTTAAAATGATAAGAAACAATAGCAGCAACTAAGAAACTATAATACTTAGCCTTAATTCTGATTATATAGAGAAAACAAGTCTGTTGCATCGGTCGAGGTTAGGTACTGTCCTGCAAAAAAATCATGATTCAGTAAGAAATGTCCCACTTTGGGCTTCTTAAAAGGTGGTAACCCTAGGGCCCGGAGCTCTCCTGCTTGTTGTCTCCTTTCTTTCCAGGTCCTGTTTTCCTTGCTGTTTCTGTCTGCTTCTGGCCCTCCTCCTTCCCCTCTGCCCTCCCTTGCCTGTGTCTTGTTTGTCTCCCCCCCCATTTCCCAGTACCTCTCGTTCTTTCCTTCTGTGCCTCTTGCCATCCTCTGCTGCTCGGGCCCCCTGTGCTGCATACTGCCTAGTTTGCATTCGCTTCCCTCGCAGCCACTCACTCTCCTGGCTGCTGGTCATCACTTCTCCTGGATTATTTGTTCCTCCGCTTCCCTTGCTGCTTCCTAGTGCCCTGGGGCTCATTGCTGGGTACTGTTTTTGTTTTGTTTTTTTCCTTTGGGGGCCTCTTTTTCTCATCCCTTCCTGCTGCCATTTAGCACTAAAAAGCTGCTCCTCTATACCTCCTTGGCTATGTCTTCTTTTCGTCTCTGGGATGGCAACAGCATACATCGGTTCTCTAAAAGCACAGCAACAGCTCATATCCTGCCATTTCCTGCAAGCCAGCAGATTCACCCAAGATTTCCTGACTTCCTCTTAGGACTCTCAGATCCCCAGAAATTTCCCATATGTTACAGGGATGTGGAGCCATCTACTGGCACAATTTCCTTAGTCTTGAAAGGGTTGCACAGGTAAAGACCAATTCAGCTTTCCTGGAACATACTGTAATCTATAGGAACTCACAGGAAAATCCCCCTCGAGTTACAGGAGACATGCCAATTATCGTCTCCTCTATACAAGTACCATATGTTGCGGCTATAGTTCGCTGTGACTCGCGAAAAAAAGTTACATCTATTTTTCTCTGGAGTGTGTTTGAAGGAACAACAACCTGCACCATTGTGCATGTGTAGGCTAGTTATATTGCCTCCAGTAATAGCCTAGCCATTGCCTCCTTAATTCCTTCCCAGCTATAGGCTTCGTTTGGACATACGTAAGTGTCATATATATTTCTTGCCCTGTTCATTTATTTGAGCCCATGATGCCATCTGCCTTATTTCCTTCAAGTGGACTCTCCTTCTACATGGACTTGCTTACTGCTGCAATACTCTACCCACCATTCTGTTCATTCTATACCATGGTGATGGCGGACCACGTGGGGTCCCACCATCCGTCCTTATGAGAAGGCATCTATTTCTTGCTCAACTTCATTCCATTTTTGGATTTCCTTGAAACTAAAAGTGTATTTTCCTTACTTAGTGATGGCCACTGTTCCCCACTATGGTGAGGTCTCGCCTTCCCACTCGTGCGCTACTCAGTGGTATGGTGATGGTGGACCCCATGGGGTCCTGCCATCTCTATCACGCTCTACTCAATGGAAGCCATTGTGTAACCCCCAGGTGGCACTATCCCAAGGGCTACTACCCCTGCCTGCTTGACTACTGACAGGTTAAGGGGCCTAGGTTCTATGACGGGTGCCTCCACCTAGAGGTCAGGGTTTGTAGTGGTTAGACTAGCTTGGTCACAGCCCCTCTGGGACACTGAGACCCCCTTTTATTCCCTAGTGGCTCACACAGTACACAGGAGTTACAGCCTCAATCCCCCACATATACACACTGTTCACTCATAAAGTACCACTTACCCTCGAGGCTGATTCTGCAGCATGTCTCTGAGGACCCCCTGTAAAACAAGGTTAATCAACATACACAACCCAATACAATGCTTGTTTTATAGGTACTGACACTTCAGACAGTTTAAAGTTCAGCAACATCGAATCTGGTTTATTTAGGGGGAATGGAACACGGAAGGGGGAAGTCAGGTTAATTGGCAGTATTAAATCACAGTACTGTGCACACATACAGGGTCTGAAAAGTCACACTCTGGGTACCCAGGCTGGCGGGGGCTAGCCAGGTCTGATGCCCGGGGTTGGCCGGCAGGTGCAGATGGATGGGGCCCAGTAGAAGAAAATACATGCACAATACCCAATTGTAATCCGGAGCCAGATGGCTCAGTCCATGAAGCAGTGAAACAACAAGAATTAGATGACACACTTGTGATCGAAAACAGGCTGCAGGGGAATACCCCGATTTGTACTCACAATACCCAAACTGAGGACTGCATGGCAGATGATGTTCTGGATTGCCAGAAACAACGAGGCATGGATGCAAGGACCTTGTGACTGGACCCCTAAGCAGTTGATGCAAACGGATTTAGTCTGAAACACGCTGGGGTTCGCTTTCAGCTTCACTGCACAGCACACTGTACTGGGGACAAGGAATAACGATTCCCCACAAGCTCTACACACATTCATATATAAAAAGGAAAGTACTATACCAGGCAGGCTGCTCCTCAATCCCGATCGCAATTACTGCAAAATACCCAGGAGCACATACAGCAGTTCAGTTTCTGACAGACCGAGCACGATTCAGCAATATCTCCAGTCTTCTACAGGGTGAATCTGGCTTCCACTTTGCAGTCTTCCTTCCTCTCAGAAACTCGGATTCAGTCCGACTATCACTTACCATGGCAGTAGGCCGACTTCAAGGCCTCTCACGCGCTTCCCGCGCAAACTGTACACCGCAGAGAAATACAGAGCTCCTACTCCTTTCACAGGTGGCAACGATCTGACTCTCCAGCTTCAGTACAGGGAATTTCCCTTAGGATCCACCAGGTCCAGTTGGTGGATTCGGCTGTCAATCACTCCAGAGCTCCCTCTGTTGGTGCAAAAAGGCACCAAGGTCCAAACTACAATTCCCAGAACCACTAGCTATACATTCCCTTTGTAAACCGGCTCCAGAGACAGTCCAAATTCTGATTGCTCCAAACAGTCACCATCTTAGAGCTCCCCTAAACCCAATTGGCCCAGCATAGCAGTTTAGGTGCAAAATGGAGGGGACACACACACACAGAGTCCCAGCTGCAATAAAGGTAGGCTAGACAAACTGCATTTCTACTAAGGCTATAAATGATTACAGGCAAACAGTTACATCTTTCAGATGGGCTCCCTTTGTGCATTTAGTGACTGCAAAATGGAGCGATTACACTGCCGCTCAGGTGGGATTCGAGCAGGGAAACGCCAGTCCCCCTCTATGAGCATTAATTATGTCTGCAAGCAGACAGCTCTTAAAGAGACAGTATGCAGAGGCTCTACAAGCACTCACAGTGCCATTCCAGTGGTTTAAACGCCAAACACCAGCAGGCAGGGGGGACCACTTAGGCAACTCCTAGGAGGCTTTTTAGGAACTCCCATTTGTGGGGGGGTTACACCCTTCCTGGCCTGAAAAGAACTTGGCGTCTGTATCAAGTAGGTACCCTTATAACACTTTAAAGAAGACTACTAAAGACATTTACATCACTAACAGTTAGGTTTGCATTTTTTAAACCACAGTCATATGTAAGTGTTTGTCATATGCACTCATTCTGTATTTTGCAGCTTACTATACAGTGGCGTGAAAAAGTATTTGCCCCCTTCCTGATTTTCTCTATTATTGCATATTTGTCACACTGGATGTTTTCAGGTCTTTAGACAAAATATAATATTAGATAAAGGGAACCTGAGTGAACAAATAACACTTTTTTTTTTTTACTTATTTCATTTATTTAATGAAAAAAGTTAACCAACGCCAACTGGCACTGTGTGAAAAAGTAATTGCCCCCTAGTTAAATCAACCCAATTAAAGGGATAATTAGAGTCAGCTGATTGAACACAGCCAGGTTTGATTACAGCCAGCCCTGCTCAATATAAACCTCACTTATTTTGGCCCTTACCATCAGAGTCACGTTGCCAGCACAAAGATTCAGCGAGCACATTATGCCATGATCAAAGGAAGTTCCTGAAAGATCAGAAAAAATTTGTTGCCCTCTATCAGTCTGGAAAGGGTTACAAAGCTATTTCTAAGGCTCTGGGACTCCATCGAACCACAGTGAGAGCCATAATCTCCAAATGGAGAACACTTGGAACAGTAGTGAACCTTCCCAGGAGTGGGCGGCCTGCCAAAAATTACTCCAAGGGCAGTGTAAAATCATCCAAGAAGTCTCAAAGGATCCTAAAACAACATCCAAAGAACTGCAGGCTCTCTTGCCTCAGCTAAGGTCAGTGTTCATGACTCCACAATCAGAAAGAGACTGGGCAAAATGGGCTTCATGTGAGAGTAGCAAGGCGAAACCACTGCTAACCAAGAAGAACATAAATGCTCGCTCTCATTTGCCAAGAAGCACCTGGATGATCCACAAGCCTTTTGGGAAAATGTTCTATGGACAGATGAGTCCAAAGTGGAACTTTTGGACAACATGGATCCCATAATGTCTCGTAAAGCAAACACAGCATTCCACAGTAAGAACACCATACCAACAGTCAAACATGGTGGTGGTAGTGTGATGTGTGGGGATGCTTTGCTGCCTAAGGACCTGGATGACTTGCCATAATTAAAGGAACCATGAATTCTGCTCTGTACCAGAAAATTCTTAAGGAGAATGTCCAGTCATCCTTCCGTCAGCTGAAGCTGAAGCGTAGTTGGTCATGCAGCAAGACAATGATCCAAAACACAAAAGCAAGTCCACATCAGAATGGCTAAAAAGAAGTAAAATTAAAGTTTTGGAGTGGCTTAGTCAAAGTCCAGACTTAAACCCAATAGAGATGCTGTGGCAGGACCTGAAACGAGCAGTTCATGCTCGAAAACCTACCAAATGTTACTGAATTAAAGAGTTCTGTGAGGAAGAGGGTTAAAATTCCTCCACAGCGATGTGAAAGACTGATATTGAATTATAGGAAGTGTTTGGTTGCAGTCATTGCAGCTAAATGTGGCATAACCAGTTATTAAGTGTAAGGGCAATTACTTTTCACACAGTGCCAGTTGGTGTTGGTTAACTTTTTTTCATTAAATAAGTGAAATTAAAAAAAAAAACAAGTGTTATTTGTTCACTCAGGTTCCCTTTATCTAATATTACATTTTCTCTAAAGACCTGAAAACATCCAGTGTGACAAATATGCAATAATAGAGAAAATCAGGAAGGGGGCAAATACTTTTTCACGCCACTGCATGTTACCACATTATACATACCATAACAGTTTAAAATCAGGTCATTACTTCCTGCAAATGAAACTTGAAAAGAGGGGGGCCCTTCCCTATCAGCTACCTTGGGGCTGGATGGGGCAGGGGCACCATGCTTAGAGGGCAAGACAAGTAATCTGGAGTTAGCACCTATGCTCAGTTTGGGAAATGAGCTCGGGATCACATACACTCCCTTATGGACTACATTGAGAGGCAAATCCACAGGTCTCCAAGGGGAATCATAGCTTAAACGCACCACAGTCTTCACAGCTCAACCAGTCCTAGGGGGAATCGTTACAGTCTCTGTATGTTTATCCCAGCTTTCAGCAGTGTCTTCACTTACCATTGGGGTAGAGAGACTAGAACTGGGGGCACTTTCAGCTCCAGGAGTTGCAATCTCTGAGTCCACAACACTTGGCTCACATGGGGAGTTTTCTGACACTGGTAGTGAACTATCAGGGCTCTCAACACACTCGTCTTGTTCTGGTATATCACCAGTCTATCCCAATTCATCATTTTCCTCCTCTGAAAACTTATACAGTTCAACCATACACAAGGATTCCATGTCATCCAACTGGATACTTTGCACTTCACTTTCTGGGAGCATTGGCTCCAGGGACAAAGTTGGGGGCTTAGACAGTCCAGAAGGCCCAGCTTTATTTCCATAATTGACTAGGGGGTTGCCCTGAAACAACTGACTCAGCTGGTAAGAGGGTTGTACCTTAAGTTGCACTCACTTTCTTCTGACATGGACTGACAGTTATTTTCAACTGGGACCTGCTGTAGAGAACACTTTAACTCAGCATCTGTATGTGCAGACTTTCTTTGCTTTTGCTTAGCAGCAGCTCTAGTCACTGGTCCAGAGGGGGCACTTTCTGGGGGCTCAGACTCAATTAAGATTTGTCCAATGGGCAATAAGTGATTTCTATGCATTGTTTTAACATCTTTTGAATTATTTTCAGGCCTTACCTTGTACACAGGCAGATCATCTAGTTTGCCCACCACAATGTGAGGGAGATGGTGCCACCTGTCAGCAATCTTGTGTTTGCCATGCAGTCCCAGATATCTTAGCAACACCCGATCTCCCTCCTGGAGTTCCAGTGCTTTCACTTTTTTATCACACCTTTCTTTGTTGGACAGATTTCTTTTGGCAGTCATAGTTTGAGCCAGTTGGTATGCATGATTTAGCTGGGCCTTTAACTTTTGCACATACTGTAAATGGTTATCAGCTCGCACCCCATCAGGGGAGACTCCAAAACAAACATCTACTGGTAGTTGGGCCTCTGTTCCAAACATCAGGTGGTAGGGGGAGGACCCAGTGGCATTACTTTTTGTGCAGTTGTAGGCATGTACCAAGGTACTGATTTGTTGGCTCCATCTAGGCTTGTCCTTTGGGTGGAGGGTGCCCAGCATATCTAGCAAAGTGTGGTTGAAAAGTTCAGGCTGTGGGTCCCCTTGGGGGTGGTAAGGGGTGGTTCTGGACTTTCGCACTCCCCACAGAGAAAGCATCTCTTTGATCAGATGACTCTCAAAGTCCCTCCCTTGATCAGAATGGATTCTCTGTGGAGTCTCACAGTGAGCAAAAATGTTTTCTATAAGTACTTTGGCCACAGTGGATGCCTTCTGGTTCTTGGTGGGGAAAGCTTGGGCATATCTCAAGAAATGGTCAGTGACTACCAGCACATTACTGATATTTATTTGATCTTGCTCCAAACTCAGAAAGTCAATACAGACCAGCTCCATGGGGGCACTGGTGGTGATGTTAACAAGGGGGGCAACTCTCTGGGGCAAAGCTTTCCTCTGTAGACAGCGACTACAAGTTTGAATGTGTTGTTCAACATCAGCCTCCATCTTAGGCCAATAGAATCTGGATCTCACCAAGTCAAGTGTTCTGTCTATGCCAAGGTGCCTCATGTGGTTGTGTAGGGACCTCAGCACCAAGTCTCGAAAGACAGTAGGCAAAACTAACTGCTGTTTGTCTATTTGTCCCCCTCTGTCCACTGTTTCCCTGTATAACAGGCGATTAATCAGCTTCAACTTAGGACCTTCCTTGTATAACAATGCAGTTCTTAAATCAGTATAACGTAACTTGGATACATCTTTCCCTCCATAGAGAGCTTCTAAAGCTGGTTTAATCATAGGATCTCGGGATTGAGCCCGCTGAAGACTGTCATTGTCTAACTGAGGCAGAGCACCAATGTCTAATGCAGAGAAGTGGCAATAAGCAGCAGATATGCAGTTCTCAGAGGGCCCCAAACAGTCCACCAAACAGTTCACTGTGTCTGGGACCACTTGCTCCTCTCTGTCAAACTTCTGGCAGAGTGCTTGAATATCAGGTTCTGACAGTCTGACTCAGTCATTTTGAGAAACAGGCCTCTGGGAGAGAGCATCAGCATCTATGTGGTTCAGGTCTGCTCTGTATTCAACAGCATAGTCGTATGTAG
The DNA here is from genome assembly GCA_016271365.2 of Neoceratodus forsteri. Classification (NCBI taxonomy): domain Eukaryota; kingdom Metazoa; phylum Chordata; order Ceratodontiformes; family Ceratodontidae; genus Neoceratodus; species Neoceratodus forsteri. Next base: position 306,858,983 of record CM028136.1, read on the forward strand.
ATAATGCAGAGAGACACCTATGGCCAGTAGCATCCAACTTAGCTGAAGTCTGCACATAGGTCAAAGGATTGTTGTCAGTTTTTACTAGGATCTTAGCCCCATACAAGTACTAGTGGAATTGGCCCACAACGGCCCACTTCAAAGCTAGGAACTCTAACTTATGTACAGGATAGTTCTTTTCGGAAGGGGTCAGGCTTCTGTTGGCAAAAGTCACTGGTCTCAGGCCATTCTCGTGCTCCTGGTACAACACAGCCCCCAACCCTTGCAAGCTAGCATCAGTGTGTAGGACATAAGGTTTTGTTGGATCTGCATAGACCAGGACAGGAGCATGGGCAAATTGATATATAATCTCATGAAAAGCAGCTTCACAATCAGGTGTCCATTGGGCCCCAAATACTTCATTAGGACAGAAATACACTCTCTCAGTCTCAGGGGAAGTTGACCTCTTGTATATTTTGTGGGTTGGAGGGTACCCTTGAGTAAGATTAAGTGAAGGACGGATCACTCTTGAATAGTCCTTGATGAAATGGCGATAGTAGCCACAGAAGCCCAGGAATCTTTGCAGTTCTTTTAGATTGTGGGGCTGTGGCCAGGTGGTCAGGGCCTCAACTTTACTACGGTCTGTCTCTGTTCCCTCGGTGGACACTATGTGTCCCACATACTTTACAAATGTTTGGAAGAATTGACATTTATTGATGGACAGTTTCAGGCCAAAGTCTTCCAGTCAGTCTAACACCTTGAACAATCTACTCTCATGTTCCTCCAGTGAGCTGCCAAACACAATAACATCATCCAAGTACACCAGGCACTCTAATAGGTTCATGTCCCCTCACTGCATGCTCTATCAGTCATTGAAAAGTGGCTGGGGCACCTGAAATCCCTTGAGGCATCCTCATGAACTCATAAAAACCAAGCGGGCAGATAAAGGCTGTCTTCCCACGGCCTTCTGGGGCCATCGGGATCTGGTAGTATCCGCTGTGAAGATCCAGCACAGAAAACCACTTGCTACCATTCAGGCAGTCCAAAGCATCCAGAATGTGGGGCATTGTATGCTGATCAGGGATAGTACGCCGGTTTAAAGTGCGATAATCCACACACATTCTTACTGTACCATTCTTTTTACTCCCTACCATGATAGGGAAAGCATATGGGCTTCTGGGTTCTTGTATTACACCAGCAGCTAGCATCTCTTGCAGATGCCGTCTCACATCATCTATGTCAGCAGGTGCCAGGCGTCGAGACCTCTCACGAAATGACCTGTCATCATGCAGCCGGATATGGTGCTCAGCTCCTTGCATGCATCCTATGTCCCATTCCTTAAAGAAAACACCTGGTCTCTCTGGGCAAGCTTCTCACTGATCCTCACTTTCCATTCAGCTGGCAAAGGGGAGTCACCGAAATCAAACAAGTCAGGCGTTACTCTATCATTCTTCCCTGAACTCTTGTTACTGGGTAGCACTGCAGTGTCTGCACAATGCACATTAGCCAGGGTGCAACCTCTATTTACTCGAATCTCTCTATCAGACACATTATGAACTTAAACCATTGCCCTTCTGGCATAAGCATGGGCTCTGGCAGACAAAATACTAGGCTTGACCAGCAGTCCTTCCGGCAATTTTCCATCGCCTGGTGCATCCAGCATCAATATTTTATCCTTGACATCCTTTCTGATACAGACTTCTCCCTGTAAGGTACACTGGGCATTTGGCGCCAGGATCAGAGACTCAGGATCCATTTTCCAGACAACTCAGACCAGTTCCTCTGGTTCCACTTTGTCAGCATCTCTCTGGGCATCATAGGCCTTCCTGTTCAAGGCCAGAATTCTTAACGCTCTACCAGTCCGGGACCCCTGTTTTTCATAACACAACTGTGCCAGCCATCCAAACATATGGGCATTAGTCCCAGTTAGTAAAGGAACCCCATCATACAGTCCAGTAGGGGGACATACTAGGGCCAAGGTCTCCACTTGCTCTGCCACTCCAGCCACAGAGGTGGGAAAGGACAACCAAATTTGGATATAGCCGGAGTAGGGGTAGGCCTTCTCACTCAAACCCCAGACATGCAGTCCTTCCAATGGTTGCAGGGGTACATCAGGCAAATGCTTCTGATGCCAATCCTGGAACATAATTGTCACTTGGGAGCCACTGTCTAACACAGCTCTTGTAGGCACTCTATTCACTTTTACAGTGGTCTCCATGGAGGGACCCACCACTTCAGACCATTCTGGTGGTATGGATCTGGATGTCGATCGGGCGTTGGCCCTGGTGGCATAACTGGGCGTAGGTTCTGCGATGCCAGGCCACTAACTTATTGGTAACTTTTCTCAAGTTCTCTGGCAAGCGACAAGCAGACTGAAAATGCCCATCCTCCCCACAACGGTAGCAGAACCTAATGTCTCTAGTGTTCTTGGAGAGTGGGGGGGTCTCTTTTCTGTTGGGGCACTTCTGGAGCCCTGCGGGACTCTTCTTGGACTGGGGGCTTATACCTTTGGCCTTCTAGATCTCCACTTCGATTGGGGGTGAAGGCAGCCCTTTGCAGCTCCCCCACCATCTCTGTCAATTCTCTTAGTTCTGCTAGCAGGTTACCTTCAGTCCGGGTCTCAGGGGAAACAACATGCACTCCCACTTCACTTTTGGGCTCAGGGGGAGCCTGATACAGATCTGGTTCTCTGTATGCCTCAGTCAATTCCTTAATTAAACCTCTCAACTGTTGAGCCTTATCTAGCTCACTCCTTTTGGGGGTCTGACAAGTGTTCACGGCCCCAGCACAGGGTTCCCAGCCCTCTTCATCAGTTTCAGTCTCACGGATTTCTCTCATCAAATGACAGTACTCTGGAGGGCTGGCCCTTCTGTCTTGCAGCTTGAGCTTCAGTATTATTACGCTCGAGAATCTAGCTGATTTCAGTATGTGGTCTAATCTGACCTGGTTTAATTGTTTGGCAGGAACTCCCCCTTTTTGGTGGGCCTTCTGCAAAGTCCTTTCTATCCTGGTGACAAAGGCAGACAATTTCTCATTTTTCCATGTTTGGCTGACTTGAATATCCATAATAAATCATCCCCGGATTCTGTGCTGCCAAACATTCCCTCTAAGGCAGAAAGATATTCTGCGGCAGTGGCCTCGGGACTAGTAGCACATAAAAAACGGATGGCTTCCAGAGCAGGGCTCTCAAGCTTTCCATCAAGTGCATCCTCTTTTCCCTCTCTGAACACTGCCATTCCTGTACTAAAGGGGTGGCATAGTCCATCCAGGTCTCCAAATCATCTTCCCCCGAAGGCACTGGGACAGTACCAGAGAAAAGTCTCAGCCTCCGATAGGAATCCAGTTAAACAGGGGGAATTACCATAGGGGGTGTAGCTATTATGGAGCTCTTGGGGGACCCAGGTGAGGGAGCTGGGGAATGTACGGGCGTGGGGTCCTCTGATAAATCTAATACTCGTACCAACTCTTGGGCAGTTTTCCCTTCTGATGCTAACAACTTAAGCAGTTTTTCTTTAAAGCCATTGGTACTAGGGGACCCACCCGGGGTGGGCAGACCTCTACATACACAAATTACCCTCCATCCCCTCTGGGCACCTTTGGGCAAAATCATAGGGGGCACCTTTTCAGGGTCTATCGGGGAACTGCATGAAAGTAGCACTTGCAGTGTTTGTTCAAATAAGTCAGCAAATCGTCCCTTTACTTCAACTTTGCCCACACACTTAACATGTTCTACAGTGGACACAATATCAGCATTGTTAGTCCCCAAGGGGACATCCAGCAGTAGAATAGCCTTTTGGGAATCCATCTCCTCAGCTTCGCACCACCCTATCAATCTGTGCACCATCAACTTGTGGGGGTCAATTTTTAACTTGGGCGTGGTACTCCCCTCCATTTTTTCCTTTAAATTAAACATATTGAGGTATTTTTCCTTACTTGGCCACTAGAAGATCTAATCCCAGTGGTAGCCTCCAAGATGTAACCACCAGGTGGCGCTATCCTAAGGGCTACTACCCCTGCCAGCTTGACTACTGACAGGTTAACCGGCCTAGGTTCTATGACGGGTGCCTCCACCCAGAGGTCAGGGTTTGTAGTACATAGACATAGAAACACAGACTTTGATGGCAGATAAGGACTGCTTGGCCCACCTAGTCTGCCCATTTCCCTACCTACAGGATAGGACGCAGATCCTAGTTAACCAACAGCCTATTTCTTCCTACCCCCCACAAGAATTGCCTTATGTCTGTCCCATGCATTCTGGAATTCTCCCACAGTTTTAGAGCCCACAACCTCCTCAGGAAGGCTGTTCCATGCATCCACTACCCTCTCTGTGAAATAATACTTCCTCACATTGCCCCTGACCCACCCCCTTCTATCTTTAAATTGTGTCCCCTTGTTCTTGCACATCTCTTTTTCTGAAAGATGCTACCCTCTTGGACTTTGTTGACTCCACTGAGGTACTTAAAAGTTTCTATCATGTCCCCCCCTCCCTTCTTTCCTCAAAGGTATACATATTAAGCTCCTTTAGTCTCTCCTCATATGGCTTCTCTTGCAGACCCTGCACCATTTTAGTTGCCCTCCTCTGGACTGCCTCTATCCTGTCTATGTCCTTGCGGAGATGGGGTCTCCAGAACTGGACACAGTACTCCAGATGGGGTCTCACCAACTGTCTGTACAGAGGGATAACAACTTCCTGTTTTCTGCTGCTGATGCCTCTCCCTATACATCCCAGTATACCCCCAGCCCTCCCTACTGCCTTCTCACATTGCTTGCTAACCTTAAGGTCATCTGATATGATTACCCCCAGGTCCCTTTCCTTTTTTGTTGTTGTTACTACATCCCCACCCATTGTGTATTCTTCCCCCTGGGTTCTTGTTTCCCAGGTGCATTATTTTGCACTTCTTTGCATTGAATCCTAGCTGCCATACTTCTGACCATTCCTCCAACCTTGCCAAGTCCCTTTTCATCCTTTCCATGCCTCCTTGTGTATCAACCCTGTTGCAGATCTTTGTGTCATCTGCAAAAAGGCATACTTTTCCTTCCAGTCCTTCTGCAATGTCACTGATGAGACATTAAAAGGACTGGACCCAATCTGAACCCTGCGGTGCCCACTAGTAACCCCTCTTTCTTCAGAGTGGACTCCATTTACAATTACCTTCTGTGTCCTGTTGTGCAGCCAATGTTTTACCTAGGCTACCACCCTGGGACCCACTCCCAGGCTGGTTAATTTGACTATTAATCTTTTGTGTGGGACTGTGTCAAATGCCTTGCTAAAGTCTAGGTAGGCCATGTCCACAGCCCCTCCTGGTCTACTACTTTGGTCACCCAGTCAAAAATCTATTAGATTCATCTGACATGACCTTCCGCTGTGAACCCATGCTGCCTTGGGTCCTGTGCCCCACTGGCCTCTAGGTACTCAACTATTCTTTCCTTCAGAAGTGACTCCATCACTTTCCTTACCACAGAGGTCAGACTGACAGGTCTGTAGTTTCCTGCCTCTGTCTTGGTCCCACTTTTGTGAAGGGGAATCACATCTGCCTTCCTCTAGTCCTCGGGTACCACACCATCCTCCCATGATTTATTAAAAGAGTAGCCAGTGGTTTCACTAGTTCCTCCCTTAGTTCTTTTAGAATTCTGGGGTGAATTCCATCAGGACCCATTGCTTTGTCCACCTTCTGTTTTAGGAGTTCTTGCAGAACCCTTTCTTCTGTGAAAGGACTGGGATCGACCCCCCTATCAAGAGTGCTTCTGTTAATTGGATTAAGCACAAGTTATTATCCCTCTGTACAGACAGCGGGTGAGACCACATCTGGAGTACTGCATGCAGTTCTGGAGACCCAGTCTCCGCAAAGACATAGACAGGATGGAAGCTGTCCAGAGGAGGGCAACTAAAATGGTGCAGGGTCTGCACTGGAAGACATATGAAGAGAGACTTAAGGAGCTTAATATGTATAGCCTCGAGGAAAGGAGGAGGAGGGGGGACATGATAGAAACTTTCAAGTACCTCAAGGAATCAACAAAGTCAAGGGTAGCATCTTTCAAAAAAAAGGTGCAAGAACAAGGGGCACAATTTGAAGATAGAAGGGGGCAGCTCAGAGGTAATTTAGGAAGTATTTTTCACAGAGAGGGTTGTAGATGTATGGAATGGCCTTCCAGAGGAGGTTGTGGAGTCAAAACAGTGGTGGAATTCAAGCATGCATGGGACAGTCATAAGGCAATTCTAGGGGTGGGGTAGGAAGAAGTAGGCTGCTGGTTAACTAGGATCTGCAGCTTATCCATCAGGTAGGGAAATGGGTAGACTGGTGGGCCAAGTTGTCCTTATCCACGACAAATTCTATGTTTCTATGTTTCCTCCTCTTTGTGAATACTGAGCAGAAATATTCATTCAGTTTCCTGCTTTTTCACTATCCCTCTGCCCACCTGCTGTTCATTCTATTCAGCCTCACTATCCCTCCCTTTGTCTTTCTATGCTTGCTGATGTACCTATAAAAGGTTTTATCCCCCTTCTTAACCGAGTTGGCTATCTTTTCCCCAGTTTGGGCCTTTGCTATTCTGACTTCCTTCCCTGCTTCCTTCTGCCTTAACTTGTACAGCTCTCTGTCCTGCTCCTTCTGTGTTTCCTTGTACTTCAGGAATGCTATCTTTTTCTTCCTGACTTTCACAGCCACCTCTTTTGAGAACCATAGTGGCTTTTTCTTTCATTTTGATTTGTTTATTTGCTTCACACAAAGGCTTGTTGCCTCTGTGATGGCAGTTTTGATGATTCCCCATTGTTGCTCCACACCTCCTTCTAGCCTGTTTGCTAGTGCTTTTCTGAGGCACTCTCCCATCTTGCCAAAGTCAGCCCTCCTAAAGTCCAGTACCCTCACTTTTGTATGGCTTGACTCTGTAGCTGAGTTTAGTAGTGGTTAGACTAGCTTGTTCCCAGCCATCTGGAACACCGAGACCCCCTTTTATTCCCTCTAGTGGCTCACACAGTACAGGAATTACAGCCCCAATACCCCACATATACACACTGTTCACTCATAAAGTACCACTTACCCTCGAGACTGATTCTGCAGCACGTCTCTGAGGACTCTCTGTAAAACAAGGTGAATCAACATACACAACCCAATACAATGCTTGTTTTTTAGGTACTGACACTTCAGACAGTTTAAAGTTCAACAACATCGAATCTGGTTTATTTAGGGGGACTGGAACATGGGAGGGGGAAATCAGGTTAATTGGCAGTATTAAATCACAGTACTGTGCACACATACAGGGTCTGAAAAGTCACACTCTGGATACCCAAGTTGGGGGGGGGCTAGCCAGGTCCACTGCCCGGGGTTGGTTGGCAGGTGCAGATGGATGGGGCCCAGTAGAAGAAAATACATGCACAATACCCAATTGTAATCTGGAGCCAGATGGCTCAGTCCATGAAGCAGTGAAACAACAAGAATTAGATGACACACTTGTGATCGAAAACAGGCAGCAGGGAAATACCCTGATTTGTACTCACAATACCCAAGCTGAGGACCAGATGGTGGATGTTGTTCTGGATTGCCAGAAACAATGAGGTATGGATGCAAGGACCTTGTGGCTGAACCCGTAAGCAGTTGATGCAAACGGATTAAGTCTGAAACACGCTGGGGTTCGCATCCAGCTTCACTGCACAGCACACTGTACTGGGGACAAGGAATAGCAATTCCCCACAAGCTCTATGCACATTCATATGTAAAAGGGAAGTACTATACCAGGCAGGCTGCTTCTCGATCCCGATCGCAATTACTGGAAAATACCAGGTAGCACACACAGCAGTTCAGTTCCTGACAGACCGAGCCTGATTCAGCAATATCTCCAGTCTTCTACAGGGCAAGCCTGGTTTCCACTTTGTAGTCTTCCTTCTTAGAAACTCGGATTCAATCCGACTATCACTTACCATGGCAGTAGACCGAATTCAAGGCCTCTCATGTGCTTCCCGCACGAACTGTACACCGCAGAGAAATACAGAGCTCCTACTCCTTTCACAGGCAACAACAATCTGACTCTCCAGCTTCAGTACAGGGCATTTCCCTTAGGTTCCACCAGGTCCAGTTGGTGGATTTGGCAGTCTATCACTCCAGAGCTCCCTCTGTTGGTGCAAAAAGGTACCACGGTCCAAGCTACAATTCCCAGAACTACTAGCAATACATTCCCCTTGTAAACCGGCTCCAGAGAGAGTCCAAATTCTGGCTGGTCCAAGCAGTCTCCATTTTAGAGCTCCCCTAAATCCAATTGGCCCAGCATAGCAGTTTAGGTCCAAAATGGAAGGGCAACACACACACACAGAGTCCCAGCTGCAATAAAGGCAGGTTAGACAAACTGCCATTCTAATTAGGCTATAAACGATAGCTCCCTTTGTGCATTTAGTTACAGCAAAACGGAGCGATTACACTGCAGCTCAGGTGGGATTCGAGCAGGGGAAACGCCAATCCCCCTCTATAAGCATTAATTATGTCTGCAAGCAGACAGCTCTTAAAGAGACAGTATGCGGAGGCTCTGCAAGCACTCACAGTGCCATTGCAGCGGCTTAAACACCGAATGCCAGCAGGTGGGGGGACCACTTAGGCAACTCCTAGGAGGCTTTTTAGGAACCCCCATTTGTAGGGGGTTACAATTGCATTACTTACATTCAGTGATGGTGGAACACATGGGGTCCCGCCATTCTTATCATGATCCTATCGCTTACTATGGCCTAATCAGTTGGTACGGCGATAGCAGACCACATGGGGTTCCACGATCCCTATCCCCACAATACTCAGTGGGTCACGGGGTCTCACTTTTCATCTCATGCACAACTCCTGCAACAGTAAAGACTGACCATGGGAATCCTGCCTTCCCACTCAACATCTAGTCGAAGGGATTCATCTCATTGCTCTATCAGCCCCTTTGCTGCACATTGACTTCCTTAGGGTCTCGTCCTCCCCAACTGGGTCAATGCTTCTAAAGTGACAACAGACTGCGGTTCCCACATCCCTACCTTACTCTGGCTACACCACAGTGATGGAGAACCATGTGGGGTCCTGCCATCCTGCTCATACTCTTCTCCATACATGGCGATAGCAAACTTCATGGGGCATCTCCTTCCCAGTCATGCACTATTCTGTGGTACAGCGATGGTGGACCACGTGGGGTCCTACCATCCCTATCATGAACTAATTTATTGGAATCATAATGGCCTTATAGTCCACCTGCTTGACTCTCGATTTACCTTGTACCATGTAATAGAACAACGACGATGGATTTATCTTGGACTTGTGTTAATCAGCGATTCTGGGCATGCAGGTACTGTCCACTATCCCTTCTCAATGCACCCTCATGGGGCCATCCTTGCTCAACTGTATCTTTATCATAGTACAGTTTTTCAGTGGAGCTTCGCCCCCTCACCTCAGAGTTATTGATCTATGGCAATGGCGAACCCATGTGGGGGTTTCACAATCCCAACCATCCAAATCTCCCAAAACGGAGGGCTCCTCACTGCTCAATTGTACATCTACTTTGTATGGCAGATCCTCGTCGGGTCCTAGCCCTCCTTGTTTGGCCACCTGAGACATGCCGTCGCTCAAACAAGGCTACTACATACATTGGATCTACATGGAAATCTACCCTAGCGAGCATCTCTTTGGGACTACTTCCATCATCAATTCATTAATTTGTTGTGTTACAATCCACCATCTTATCCATTCCAGTTTCAATGCCTAATATCATCTGTGTGTGATGGCGGATCACGAGGGGACCCGCCATCCCATTTACGCAAGCCCCACGAAGATCCTCAATGGTATCTACATGTCATTTCAGTCAGTCTCATGTGACTCTCAGCCTACATACCTTGCAATATACCATATTTCTCAATGGCAGACTACGTGGGGTCCTGTCATCTCAGCAATGGATATCGCCCTTCCTATCATGGATTAAGTCATAATACTGCCATGACGGACCTGTAAGAGGTTCCTGCCATCCTAACAGACTTACTGCAGGACATAATCCATTACTCAAAGGCCTTGCTATGGAGGTACAACAATCATCTATCTCAGACTCTGACTAACCTTGGCACAGCATCCGGACTTCATTCTAAGTTGACAATTTCCACCTGCTCCAGCCTTCATCTGCAACATCAACTTCCCATTCATTGACCTCGAACAGGACTCCTCAATCAGCAAAATCACATCGAACTCCTGGACTTAACCATACCTAAACCTAAGCCACATTTAGGATTATTCCCCCTTAGTATGCCCAGAGGATGGGCAGGTCAGTAGCCATGGGTCCTCAGAGGTTCTCCCCAAGGGGGAGGTTTCCTGTCCTGCGTGCTACTGATCACACTCTCTGGAGTTGGAGAAATAGTCGCTTCACTATATCTTCTTGGGCCTTTAATATTACACCTACCCAGTGTTCTACAGTGGGTGGGATGTGGAGAAGTGCAAAAGCTTAAGTTATAAATAACAAGCATATACCAGTCAGCTCATAAATATACACAAGCACCAAGCTATGTACCCCACATTGAATTGGAAGGCTATAGCCTGATGTTCAATGGGGGGGGTAGCTCCTTCCCCTTCCCCTATTTAAACATCAGGTCGCCTCTTGCTCTGCTTCAAGTGTTCGGCAGTACCCTCCATCCTCCCCTACCTCCTCCTCCTTCTCCAGCACTCCTGTCTCACCCTTTCCACTTGGCCTTTAGTATTACACCTACCCAGTGTCCTACAGAGAGTGGGATGTGGAGAAGCACCAACGCTTAAGTTATAAACACCAAGCATATACCAGTCAGCTCATAAGTATACACAAGCACCAAGCTATGTACCCCACATTGAACCATAAGAGATGCTGGAACTGCATATATAAAAATATACATCTTGTTAAAGACGTTGGTTTTTAAAAACTGGAACTTGAATTGAAAATCCAAATGTTTTACTTTGTAAATGATTAGAGAACCCCCTGTGTGGCAAATGGAGTATGTCAACTGTAGTAAGAACTTTAGAATTTTATAAACGTTTGTATGCAAGACCCTGTTATGGTTATAAGAGTGTCTGGAATGTGTAAGCAATAAGACCTGGCAGGGTGTGGGGTTGGTAGATACAAACACACCCAAGGGTGTGATGAAGCCCAATGCTGCAGGTGGAGGGCCATAAAGCCCCTAGAGATGTGGGTATCCACCAATACTCCACACCCTGAAAGGTCTTATTGTGCCTAGAAAATGGGTTGGACAAATAAAAAAAAATATAAGATCAAAAAGACGCAAAAAATAAAATCAAATATTGCTTAGAAAATGTCAAATAGTCATTCTACAGAAGGTTTCTACCTGTCAGTTATTTGTTTTTCTACACACGGAGTAGAAGGTTTGTAAATTTAACATGGAACATTATCCTGGAATGTGGGTAGTGAGACATAGACACCATGTTTAAAGTGTAAAACACACTGGTAGTGCTGTATTTATTTTGAACATAAGCGAAAATAAGAACAGAAAATAAAACAGAAATAACAAAACATAACTAACTGCAGAGTGGATATCAACAGCAGCAATTCCACAGTCATCTAGCAGCGGTCTTCCTTTCACAGCAACACAGGTCGAAGTGACCCTGCCTAGCTTCCAGGGATGGCTTTTATAGGGATCTCTGGTCACCTGATCCACCTGCTCCACCCCTAATCTAATACAAATTATTATAAAACTATACTAATACATAGTCTGATGAATCTGGTGGACAGGGAAAACATCACAATTATTATATATTTACAAGAAAATGAATGTAAAGTATGTTAATACATTAAAGAAAACAGTTCTAACACTTAATAAGCAAACTAAGGATTCATTACTCCACCCACTTTCAAGAGATTGACAGGTGACTTCCTATAATACAGTCTCTGGGTGGGGCCGCTAACTCCTATAGAAGCACCCAGAACACAGAGGTAAAAGGTAGGCTACAAACACCCTTATCTTCTCTTGGTTACCTGCTCTTTTTTTTCTTTGTTTTTATTCAATGAAACTTGCATTAAACATTATAATTCAAAGGCAAAACATTATCTAGCACTTTCCTTTAGTATAGCACTGTCTTCGTTTCTGTTTTTAATCAACACAATAACAGTAAGAATAAACAGAAAAATAATAACAAGGAAGTACTGTAATGCTAAAGGGTGCAACAGGCAGGGCTTCCGAAAAGGCCGCACACTGTTTACATTACTATTTCTGTCTCTCTGTCCTCCCAAAGAAGGAACCAGTGTTTTATTTCATTTTACATACAGAGGAGGGAGAAAGAGAAATGTAAAACAGTAACTGCATGCCTGCAGTTTCAACTTCTGGCATTTGCTGTTTTGCAGGTTGCAACATGTGGCAAGAAACTCCACCCCTGCAACTCGCAGAGTGCATTTTGCACATCTTTCCTCTTGCACAATTGCGAGGTGCATCCTGCGTGTTCCACAGCAGAAACTTTACACTGGGAACCAGGACAAATCTCTAGGAGCTGCTGAGCTGCTTCTTGGGGGGGGGAGGGGGGAGCTTGCAGCACCAGATCGCTCAGCACAAATTACAACCTCCAAAGCACTAATATGGTGCAACATTACAGGAGCACGTCTCATTTTTACCATACAAGGCATAAGAATTTCCTTTTTAGTTTGTAGGCATTCTGGGCAGGAAGAAAGGAAAACAAAGAGGGGAATGTATAGGCAGAAGATACTTCAGTAGGTGGCCGAGCCACTGAAGTAAAAAAAGGAAATAAAGGATAGATTTAAAGAAAAGGGTGCTACTGCAGTAGGTTTAAAAAGAGTGAAAGAAGAATGCCCAGGAGTGTCTGTCATGGGGGGAGGGCACCAGCACCTTCACAAACATAAGAATTCAATATTCTGCAGTATTCCTCTGATGGAATGCTCCACCCCCCCCACACACACACACTGCTGGTTGTACAGCAAGGATCCTACAGTCCACATGAGATTAGCAGATGTTTGATGTTGTTTGCCCCAGCTCACCCTGACACAAAGCCCACCTGGTATGGGTCTAAAGAGTTATTATAGATCAAGGGAGCACTCCTGACCAATTGGAGCACTCCTTTCCTCTGGATGAGAGACAGTTATTCTTTGAAGAGTGTCTCATGTGCAGATGCCCTGGAAATGGGCATGTTCCGGGACAGTTTTTTTTTTAAATAATGTATTATTTATCAAGCTCATTCAGTGATATATTAATGTGTCCTTGTTGTTGTATAAGAGTGGTTTCACTTGTGTTCAGCTTGAACCAGAACAACATGCATGAAACCACTCTTATTCAACAACGAGTGGCCCCGGGGAACATATTAACATATAGAAACCTAAGTTAGGTGGTTCACTAGGACTTTCAATAATATTTTATAACCCATGTTTTGCAGTGAGATGGGACAGTAGGATTAGTGTTGGAAAGGGTCTTTCCCCTTTTAACAATGGCTATAATGGCAGCCTCCTTCATGTTGTCCATAAGACTGCCATGCTCTGAGATTCCTTGCAGGACCACTAAGAAGTGTTTACCCATCAATTCTGCAATAGCTCAATAGAGCTCTACAGGGTACCTATTGTACCCTGGCATCTTCCCACCCTAAAGTGATCTTAAGGCTTTCTTTAGCTCATTTTCTGATAGAGGTCTATCTACAGTAACATCTCCTTTGTGCTTCAGCCACTGGAGACAGCACCAGCCCCTCTAGATAAGCCTCAGTATTAGGGCTGTGCGGAATGAGAACATTTTAAATTTGCAGAATTGTGACAAATTAGTGTAGCCAGATTGACTCAGTAGAACTACTGATCCCACTAATATCCTCTTTGTTCTTTACAGTGACAAAATCCCTTAAAATGAGAATCACCTACTCCATTTCCTATCAACCTATTTTGTTGGAATAGCCAGGATTCTTCCTTTCTGGTGCCCCAGACTTTGTCTTCCCCCACTACATCTTTTTGAGTACCTCTACGTCCCAGACTTGCACTCATGTCAGGCTCCCTGGATCATCAATTTACTGGGTGTGATCCTTATATATATCCTGAATTAAGCTTGGAATTGTTGACACTCTGTACTTCTTTGCTTCTACTGGGGGGTTTACCACTGGTGTGCTACCCAGCTCAGCTATCCATTTCTTTGTGAAACTATGCATCTCACTCTTGAACCTTGTGACCCCCTGCAGTACTTGCCTCTCATACCCCTATCCTTTAATTTGAATTCCTCAGATAAGGCTGAGTGAAATTAGCAAATTCCAGTGTTATGGAATTTTCATAAAATTCCAGTTTTCACAAAAACTCACGGAATATGACTTAAAGTACAGATGTTATTTTGCATTTTCTGGCAGCAAGCAATTAATAAAATTGACACACATAGCCTCCTTGTAAAGTCTAAGAACCTACCAAATTTAATGTCATTGCATTCTCTAGTTTTAAAGTTTCATGGGTTTATACATTAGCAGTTTACATTCTTATTTATTTATTTTTTTTATTTATTTAAATCTTGGATTAACAATACCTTTGAGCTATGAGCTCATTTACAAAGGTTCCATGTCAGAATGAAAATAACATACATTAACATACAATAAAGTACAATGAGAAATCAGGGCACAGTGTGGTACAAGAGGCATAATCGTTGTGCTAAGAATGATACAATCAAGACTGAAGACAAAATGTTTCAAGGTAAGTACAAGTAACAGGTAACTAAGTGATTCAAAAGGAGAGAACTTAAGATAGTGGGCTAGTCATTAGTGCAGTTGAGGCCTTGTCGGTATAAGCTTAGAACTATAAATGATATAATCAGGTTGAGACAAATGTTTCAGGTAGGTAAAAGATTCTAGGTAACAAATAAGTTGAGAAGATTAGAAGTTAGCTAAGTGATCAGGGCATTAAATGTAGCCAGAGCCCATTTTGGTGAAATGAAAGGTGGGAGGTACAGGTGAGGAGGATTGGAGGGGCGGGTAGGGAGGTACAGGTTTGGAAGGGAGAGGGGAGGCAGGTAGAGGTAAGGAAGGGCGGGGTGGGAAGGGGCAGATAGATCTAGTGGAGCAGGATTTGGGTAAGATAAGGCAGGGCTATAGGTTGCAGTCACAGCTACTAGTGGCTGCGATGTGTGCCTGAAGTTTATTTTTAAAAAACCCAGTCTTAGGTAGCAGCGATATCACTGGGTAGACCAGTAAACCAGTAGGGGGCATGGTAGTCAAAGGTCCTCTGTCTCTTTGTTGTGCAGCAGAAAGGGACTTGGTAAGAATGACTGGTCATGTAGTCCAAGAATAATTTTCTTGGCTAATAGGCAGGTCTGGTATTTTACCCTCCCACTGAGGTGTAGCCATTTTGACTGGGCATACAGGTCGCAGGTGTGCGTGAGTCAATGAGCACCTGTAATTAATCTGCAGGCTTTGTTTAGAGCAGTTTTAACCCTGTTAAGTGTAGTGTCTAAGGTGGCACTGAAGACAACTAGACCGTAGTCTATCATAGGGATAATGCTACTGCAGACCGCAGCACAGAGTGCCTCAGGAGTCAGGCAGTATTTGTTTATTTATTTATGACTTTGATAACTGGGTAAGTACATGGATCCCAGGGACTGTTTTCAGGCACAACCCGGGCCATGACAATGGCACAGGAGGCAACATTAGACAAAATACAAACTACAGAAATTCAAAGTACAATAGAGCATAGAGGACAAGTCAAACATAATGGAGACAGAGCAATGCAAGTGAGTACAAAACAATAGACCGTGGCAACATTTGGTACAGAGTAATTAAAATCAGAGGCAGATTACAGAGTACTGAGAGGTGGCTAAGGCAGCTAATTTTACAGAAAAACATACTCATAAGACATTTGGATTTTGGCATAATGTATTGCTAACAGGGTGTCTTGGGGAAGAGGAACACAACATGTACATTGAGTACTGGTAGTTTTCCCTTGCAAAACTGCTGTGACTGCACCATACTGCACAGTGTGAATCACTCCTCTGCCCTATAGTGATGTCAGCAGTACAGCCCTTGGCCCACAGCAACACCAGACTTGCTATAGAAACTCTAGTACACCCTGCAGTTTTTAGCAGCTCAGAATGCAAAAACTAACTGCAGAGATCAGTAATGAAATACAATTCCAGAATCAATGCAAGAAGGGATCATTTATGCATAATAGTCAAAGGACTATGAAAGGTGCTCTTCAAATTTTGGCAACATATTTGACAAGCTATAACTCAGTCGCATTTGAAGCTAGAAATCTGAAACTATGTACGTATGTGAATGTTGTGATAACCTGTACATCTGTGAAATATTATTACATTTCAATGAATACTACCAAAATTATACTAGAATCACAGAAATGTCTGGCTACCTGTAACTCAACCCCCTTTGAAGCTTGAGACTTAAAATGTGTGAATATACCCATGTTGTATGTGTCTCTAAATCCAGAAACTGTGAAGAAATTTGAATAAGAAATTTTAAAATATAAAGTTTTGATTAAATGTTTGGCTACCCGTAGCTCTGCCTCATTCAATCTATGACTCTGAAGTTTGAAACACGTATGTAGATTGCTGCTAGCTGTCTGCATGCCAAATATGGTGTACATTGGATGTGTGCAGTACTTTTAACATTACAGCAAAATAACTGAAATGTAAAATTTGGCAAAATTCTGCAAAATGTTTGTGCAAATTCCACAAAATTCCACTAACTGGAATGGTAATTCCATGTGCATTCCACAGGCAGAATTTCATATTCTGCACAACTCTACTCAGGATCCTTCTCAGTATCCACTTTTGAGGCATACAGTTCTCTTAAGAAATTCTAAAAGTGTACATTTATCATCTTAGGGTCTACATTCATTCCCTCATCTCTCACCTCCTTTACGGATGCCTGGTATCTTGGCATCCTATATCATTTGCCAGAGTATATAGTTTAGCCCACCCCTGTCCCGTCAGTAGGCCTGCCATGTTCAGTGGAGTGCAAACTCCACAGCTTGGATGGATAGTCTATTATTAGTGTATTTTGTGACCATGAAGTTCCAATTTGTCATGTACAAGGTGTCCTCCTACTTGTGTTGTTCCTCTAGAGCTTTGAGATTCTGTGAGATAGAGTTCACATCTTCTTGCCTGGATGCTTTATGAGCCCTGCAAGCCCCCACATGGTGGACTACTTGCTACTTGCCTCAGTGATCATGTATTACTGGGTGTCCTGGATCCTCACTGAGGTGAAGAAGGTTGTTGTTATGTGTGCTGCAGAATAAAATCATAAGCCTCCCATGAGTCATCCAAGCATTAGGAGCCACCTCCAAAGAAAATGTGCAGCTCAACTGAGAAGCTGAATGATGTGTGCCACGTCTCTTTCCAGGCCAAGTCCCAGACCTTATTGAAGGTTTTGCGCTTGCCTGCCATTTTCCTAAAAAAACAGGCTAGAACATTTTCCTTTCCCAGTGCAATTTGTGATTTTACCAAGCTTAGTCCAGCACCAGTTCCCAGTCTCTGATCCTGAGGAAGTGAACAATAATGAGGCATGGGCAACTAGCAAGAAGTGTCAGCTTCAGCAAAGCATGGTGGACCCTCTCCAGCTCCATGGGCAGCTCTCAGTAGTGATTAAGCACTTCTGGAAGAAAGTGCTGCATAAAGTCCAGCATGCTCGAGTCATATACTTTTTCAGGCAATCCGAAAATGCACACATTCTTTGGTGGCCCCAGTCCTCTAAATCACCCACTTTGACCAAGAGTTCATTAATTTGGTCCTTCATCATTTGAACTCTCCATAACACAACAGTGGACCATACCTCCAGATGCTCTAGTTGTTTTCCATTTCAGTGACACAGCCAGTCAGATCTGCTACAGAGCCACATAACTTGTCTATCGAAGCGCTCGCTTTGGCCAGCTCAGAGTTCATTGAGCCCATGAAGCTCCTTATGCCCTCATGTTAATATAGACTTGAGGTTTCTTTCAGCACTGGGATAGTTCCAACTTCCCAACCTTGCCCTCCTAACTATTCAGGAACTCCAGCAGTATATGGTGCTTTGCCAGTTGGTTTGGCTCTGGAGATTCCTCTTGTATACTCTGAATACTCCATAGAAAGGTAAGGCATCATGATTTCTGAGTTGACTCATGTGAAATCACTGGAATACCCACTGTGCAGCTCTGGTGAGGAGCTGTGAGGTCTAGACTACCAGCCTTGTTACATTCCCCCTCATTAAATGGCTGCTTTAATAAACTTGTCACCCTGGCAGACATAGAAAAAGCATGACACCACAGTCAAATAGTGGAAGTTAGTAAACAAATCAATTTATCTTTCCTCCACTTCCTTTGCCAGGACACCTATAGAAGCGTCTGGACATGAAACAGAAGGACACTACTCAGACTATCTTTACAGTCCACACATTTGTACTAGGTGATATATATTTGCCATAGGAAAACTGGCACAGAAATCAGTTTGGAATACCATTAATTCCTGGCCTTGACAGTGCAGCAGCAGAGAAAATGTCTCATGTGTTAGTCTCCATGACACTTCCTCTTCAGTCTAGTTTTGGAAGAAGTTGAGTAAAAAAATGGAAATCAATTAAACTAACTTAATCTTGTTACTTGATGTAACTGGGGTCTATAAATTACTAGTAAGACTCTCGGAACAAGGTTCTAATGGAATCCATCTGTAAAATGGCAACTAAAGGGGAAGTGCTGCTGGTAGGTGACTTCAGTCTGCCAGATATTGATTGGAGCATTACAGCTGCAACCTCAGCCAGGAGCAGGGACATACTGGACTCCCTGCAGGGGGCATGCTTCAGATAGCTAGTGCTAGAACCCACCTGTGAGGTTACGATTTTGGACTGGCACTTACCAATGGGGACAGAATTGCAGATGTCATAGTTGGTGGACACTTGTGGTCCAGTGATCATCACATAGTGTGGTTCAGTATGAGTGCAGTGGCAGAGTCAAGCCACACAAAAGCAAGGGTCCTGGACTTCAGGAGGGCAGATTTTGCAAAGTTGTCGGTATGTCTCAGGAAAGCCTTAGCAGGGAGGGAGGACCAGGGGGTAGTTGAGGAACAGTGGGCCATCTAAGAGGAGCCATAGAGGAAGCAACACATTTTTGTGTTAGGCAAATAAACAAAGGCAAGAGAAAAATAAAACTACTTTGATTCTCAAACAAAGTGGCCAGGAAGGTAAGATCAAAAAAGACGGCTTTCAGGAAGTACAAGGAAACCAGAAGGAGGAGGGCAGGGTACTGTATCTGGATAAGCAGAGGAAGGCAGAGAAGCCAGTCAGGAGCACAAAGGTGCAAACAGAGGAAAAAATAGCCCGGACAGTAAAGAAAGGGGGCAAGACTTTTTATAGGCACATCAGTGAAAGGAGAAAGACAAGGGGTGGGATTATAAGGCTTAAGGGAGAAGAATTGAGAGTGTGCAGAAGGCGACTTGGAAAAAGCAACAATCTTGAAAAAATATTTTTGTTCAGTATTCACAGAAGAGGGTGAAGGTGAGGGATCACAATTAAGTGGCACGAGCAGTAAGGGGAAGGAGGTGGACACCAGTCCATTTATGGAGGAGAGAGTTCAAAAGGAACTCTCAAAATTGAAGGTGGACAAGGCAATGGGGCCAAATGGGATGCATCCTAGAATATTAATGGCACTTAGGAAGGTGCTGGCAGCACCACTGGCAGCCCTATTCAATGGATCTGTGGAAATGGAAGTGGTTCCAGAGGACTGGAGGAGAGCAGATGCAGTCCCTTTACACAAAAGTGGGAGCAGAGAGGAGGCTAGAAACTATAGACCAGTCAGTCTGACCTCAGTGGTAGGGAGAATAATGGAATCATTGCTAAAAGAAAGAATTGGGGAACATCTTGAATCCAGCTGAGCACAGGATCTGAGGCAGCATGGATTCACAGCAGGAAGGTTATGTCAAACAAATCTGATAGATTTCTTTGACTGGGTGACCAGAGAAGTGGATCGGGGGATTGGTGGATGTAGCCTACCTGGATTTCAGCAAGACCTTCAACACCGTTCCACATAAGAGGCTTGTAAATGAGCTAGGCAGCCTGGGAATTGGTCCCAAGTTGGTAAACTAAGTTAGAAATTGGCTGAGGTACAGAACACAGAGGGCAGTGGTAAATGGAGCTCAATCCAAGGAAAGGAGGGTGACCAGCGGGGTGCCAGAGGGATCAGTTCTGGGGCTAGTCCCATTTAATGTCTCCATAACTTGACATTGCAAAGGGGCTGGAAGAAAAGGCATGCCTCTTTGCAGATGACACTAAGATCTGCAACAGGGTAGACACTCTGGGAGGAGGGGAAAAAATGAGGAGGGACCTAGGTAAACTAGAGGAATGGCCAAGAGTGTGGCAGTTAAGATTCAATGCAAACAAGTGCAAAATTATGCATTTGAGGCACAGGAACCCAGGGGAGGCTTACATGATGGGAGGATACTGACTGCCACCAAACAGTAAGGGCAACTGGGGTAATCATACCAGATGACCTAAAGGTGGCCAGACAATGTGCCAAAGCTGTTGGGAGAGCCAGTGGAGTACTGGGGTGCACAGGAAGAAAGGAGGTGGTGATGTCACTGTACAAATCATTGGTGAGACCCCATCTGGAGTATTGTGTCCAGTTCTGGAGGCCGTAGCTCTGTAAGGATATAGACAGGGTAGAGGCAGTACAGAGAAGGACAACAAAAATGGAGCAAAGTCTGCACCAAAAGTCATATGAGGAGAGACTGGAGTACCTCAATATGTATACCTTGGGGGGGGATATGATAGAGGCCTTGAAATATCTTAAGGGCATTAATAAGGTACAGGAGGGTAGCATCTTTTATAAAAAGAGATGTTCTAGAATAAGGGGAGATGACATGAAGCTGGAAGGGTGTTGACGAGGGGGTCATGTAAGGAAGTATTTCTTCATGGAAAGGGTGGTGGATGCATGGAACAGCCTCCCAGCAGAGGTGGTAGGGGCTAACTTAGTAGGGGAATTCAAAAATGCATGGGATAGGCATAGGGGAACCCTAGCGATAAGAAAGAGAATAAAGCCGGAGACCAAGTAGGGTCTGTGTGTTTTGCAGCAGGTTGGGAAAATGGGCAGACTGGGTGGGCCTACTGGTCATTATCTGCCATGAATTTCTATGGTTCTATGATCTATGTTTCTCAGAACTTCTGTTACTATAAAATAAAAATGCTTTGATTAACAATTAACTATTAAATAAAAAAGTAGGTAGGAGCTCAGTCATGGTCGGAAGGAGTACATATTCAATGGTGCAAGGCTGATCAGTTGTGTTCCTCTATTTTGGAGGAGCATACCACATTAAATCCTTAACACTACCCCAGAAGCAAGTGGAAGCATGTCCAACAAACTCTGGCCAGAGCCGATAGGGCTGCAGGCAAAGAATATGGTGTAAAAATACTGAAAATTACCAAAGTTATGAGCCTTCATTAGCAAAAGGTAACATAGGCTCCTAAATTTGTTGTTTTGTAATATATGTACACCAAATTTTCAACATAGTCTTGTTATGATCCTGCCTTAAGAGGAAGGGCAGAGCATATGTTCAACTCCTGACCTAAAGGTGATTCCACACAGGGACTGCAAAATCAACTTTCGGGGTGAAAAAATACATTTTGCCAGGAGCTGAACAATGACAGCTGTCACATTCATGAGGTGCTGTAAAGAAATGGCTATGTTAAAATTTTGGGGGTAAAAATATTGACTATTACCAAAGTTATGAGCCTGCATTTGCAAAAATCAAAATAGCCTCCAAACTTTTTTTTTTTACATATTTGTACACTAAATTTAAAACATAACCTTCTTATGACCACACCTCATGAATAACGTCAGAGAAAATTTTTTAACTCCTGTCCGTAAGGTGATTTCATGAAGGGACCACAAAATCACCTTTTGGGATATAAAAACACATTTTGGCCAGAATTTTTATAAAATGACAGCTGTCACATTCATGAGGTGCTGTTAGGATATGGCTATGTTGCAAATTTGGGACAAAAATATTGAAAATGACCAAAGTTATGAGCCTGCGTTCGCAAACGTCAACGTATGCTCATAACTTTGCTGTTTTTTAATATTTGTACATCCAATTTTTAACATAGCCTTCTTATGACCCCACCTCATGAACAAGGGCAGAGAAAATTTTCAACTCCTGCCCAAAAGGTTGTTTTACACAGGGACCACAAAATCAACTTTCGGAACAGATTTGCCTAAAGTCAGTTCAATTGTTCATGAGGTGGGGTCCCAAAATAGGCATGTTGATAATTTGGGCCAGAAATATGCAATTATGCCCAAGTTATGCCACTAAGTTCAAAACCATATTCAAATACATTGAATCGCACACCTGTTTCTTCAGTTCGTGGTCCAGCTTTGAAGAGTGAAGATGTGTCTGTGGTCCAGAGAGAATTACGGTGCTGGACTCCCAATCAGTAATTAAGGGTTTGGGGGGGGGGGTGGTGGGTGCTGAGTGGGAGGTTGGGTGGGGAGTTTACCAGCTGCAAAAGACATTGATGGACGTTTCTTTTACATGTTTAAAAATAACAAACAAAATAAAACATGAGTGGATTCCTGCACTAGGGGACTGGGCATCCCCCTATGCATCTATTACTTTTCTTGAGGGGAAGTGGGATGGTGGGTGCTGAGAGGAAGGATCAGGTGGGGGATATCTATAATAAAAAAAAAAAAAGATCCTGGCAGTGGGGGATAGGGCACCCCCAGTGTCACTGTTATGTTTCCTGACACTGGGGGATTGGGCACCACCAGTGTCACTGCTATGTTTCCTGACACTGGGGGATTGGGCACCACCAGTGTCACTGTTATGTTTCCTGACACTGAGGGATTGGGCACCACCAGTGTCACCCATATGTTTCTGGTGTGTGTGAGGTGGTGGGTGCTGAGAGGGATGGTCAGGTGGGGGGATATCAATATTAATAACTATTTTTTCAGTGGACACAGCAGAATACGGCACACTCCACAGTGACCAAGATGGCTGCTCCGTAGTACTGCACTTGTGCAATACAGTTTGGCAGCCATGACTGCCGTTTGTTTTTCTGTAACATTACAGATATCCCCCCACTTGATCCTCCCTCTCAGCACCCACCACCCCACCCCCAGCGCAGAAACATATGAGTGACACTGGGGGTGCTCAGTCCCCAGTGTCGTGATCAGGATGGCGAGATTGTTTTATTTAATGTACAGTAAAAGTAGTGAGTGCCCACAGACATGGAGGTGACTGTGGTGCAACCTATCAGGTAGTTCTGTTGCAAAGAATGCAAGGAATTCGGAGTCCTTTTTTCATGACAAGAGGTCTGCAGGGGTCCACCCACTATAGCCATAAAAGGGAGTCTAGCTTAATGTTTGTCTCAGAATATAGTGCAAGGAGAGGAGACACAAAAGGCCTATGTGGTTTTCAAGGCAGATTGGGGGTAGCAGTGAGGGAAAAAGCCAGCCTTCTAAGTTTACAAGGCTGAATGGATGGAAGTAAGCAAGGAAATCTACCTTATCAAAACAAAGGAAGCTAGTTAGACAGTGAAATGAACCAAGGCAGCAGTAGAACTAAAGATTGCTGAAAGGGTAAGAGAAAAATTACACTTCCTTCTTTAAGTATGTCAGGGAAAGGAGAAAGAAGAGTGGAACAGAGAGACTGCGAAAGGGTGAGGCATGGGTGGAAGGGATGGGCAGAAAGCCCTGGCAAACTATATTCCACTTCCTCTACAAAATACTTGAGAGATTGGTCAGTAAACAACTAATTATTTTGACAAATCTGGCTTTATCGCTCCTTTCCATTAGGGCTTACGTCCTGTCCATTCCACTACTACCTACAGAGGTACTGATCACACTCATTAGCATATGGATGCCAGCCAAGGGACTGGTGCAGTATTCATAGACTTGGCTAAAGCATAATTAATCGTTCAGTGCTGTTAGCCAAGCTAGCCTTCTTTGGTGTCTCTGCTTCCTCCATATGCTGGTTGAGCTCCTACCTCTCTGATAGGACCCAATCAGGCAAATTGGGGTCCTCAGTTTCCTCTCATTTTCCCATCTCAGGGTTCCCCAGGGTCAGTCCTTGGTGCCTGTGTATTCTCAGTTTTCATTGATCTCCCACTTGCCTAAAACATGCAAACCCCACATGTACCCAGATGATACTATCCTTTCTCCTCTGGTCACGCCTGCATTCTACCTCCTCCACTCTGAAGCTGAACTTGTTATCTGGTGACCCCATTGACTATGTATTCTCCTACAAATACATCATGATGTTCCTAGATCAACAGCTAGCCTATTCACGTCACATAAACTATATAGTGGGAAAATGCTTAGCCATACTAGGGGCTCTCTACAGGGTTAAACATTGCCTCCTTTTTAAGTCCAGAAAACCTATGGCTGAGCATTCAATCTTCCCATTGCCCGACTATGGGGATGTAGTTATGTCTGGCACCTCCTCCTCTGCCCTAGCTAAGCTCACCATCCTCTGCAACTCACTCTGTAGATTCCTGTTGGCCTGCCCTTCCCATACCCATCATTGCACAATGTATAAAGACCTAGACTGGGCCACCCTCCCTATAAGACAATCCTTTCATACTGCTTTGCTAGGCATCAAATACTGATGCAGGAAATTGCTGAGGTGCTGTACAGTATCTCAGTGACATATTTACCCCTTCTTCCAATCCCTCATAATCTTTAAGGTCAGAGAATGGAAAAAAGCCTACAAATTCCTGGGTGTAGACTCTCTGTGGGACAGGTTTCTATCAGGTACAGATTTCCCAACATATCGAACAGTCTATCCTCTTCCCTCACTACCATTACCAGTTTCCAGTCTGTGAATGCTATGCTTAAGGAGCAGTACAAGGCAGCTTTGCCCTGACCAAATTGCCCTAGAGGTATTCCCTAACCTTTATGGGGGCCTGGTTCCAATTCCTTTACGACTGCCCTGACTGAGTCTGAGATAGACCTTCCTCATAGGTATTCTATACAGCAGTAAATAACTTCATTTATATGATTATGGGACTGCATTCCTCTGTATTTATGGTACCTGAATGTGACTCAACTCTGTGTAAACACTCTGTTAATTGGTGACTCTGTATATATTTTGTCCCTGTACATTTGATGACTTGGTGACTTTGTATACTTTGTACATCTTCACTACTGGAATTGTTTGTATTCATATGCCGTCTCTACAGCGACAACTTTACAGTGATGTTATTCATACCAGCAACATCAACACATCGCTGTAAAGTCCGCTTGGGACCCTGGCACTCTTTCCCAAGGTCATGCACTCCCTCACCAAATTAATTCCAACTCAGATTTGAATATATAAAGTTGAGAGTGTTTGGGGGAACAGTTTCCGTGATGGTGAGTGTGGTAGGCACATTCCCTGCAAAAACAGCGATTTCTATGCCATGAGACATGTTGACCGCACTGGCGGTCAACATAGTGGTGTCAGGGAAATGTCGTATCAACATGAAATTGTCAATGTGTTGCTTTGGATCCATTTGTATTGTATTTCTTTGTTCCCCTCCTCCCCCATCACAACTGGAAATAAGCCCATTTGAACACAATTTCCTTATTCAATTCAATTTCGGTTCATTTATTGGAAAGCAATTGAGAGTAAATTCTCATTTACAATAGCGTTCACTATAAGACAGTAAATGACAAACATTGCATATAATACAACTACAAATAAGTACAGTTTATGACATCAGTCAGATCATACAAATTTAAAAAAATGCAATTGTTCGTCCATAACATTCACATTTGTAGGATATAAGACTTTTAATGCATTTTTTGAATTGGGAAAGTGAGACGAGTGAAACCAACTTAAGTTTCTTTTGGACAGCTACCCAAGTACAAGTGACAGTGACTGCCAGTGCATTGTTTCTATAGTTTCTTTTATACCTAGGGATCAAAAACTGTGGCATTTCTGAAGATCATAATGCATACTTATTACATTTTATGGATGTAATAGTTCCAGCAGGTAAGAAGGTAATGTTTTTATGACACACCTATATACAAACGCTAACCAATGACTCTGTCTCCTGGCTGCCAGGGACTGTCATCCCACAGCAGTATATAAACTGCAATGATGGGTCCTCCATGGCAGGCCGGAGACAAATCTCAAGGCGCTATGATTAATGGTGGGGGAAGTGGGCTCAATCCGCTCCGTGAAGCGATTCGCGGAGCAAAGGCGGATTCGCAGAATGCTTCACAACATGAAGTGGAGTACTTGGTGTTATAATGAGGAATGCGAAGTCTATTGGAAGCAATGACTTCGTGTTACTCTGCCTCCCCAGACCACTACTCTGCCAAATTTAAGGCGAAGTGCATTGCAGGCAGTACACTTTGCCTCGTTTTTGAGCTCCAAATTCGAATTTTGCAGTGATTCATGGGATTTCAGGTCACATGGGCTCTATATTGATCTGTACAGCCTCAGTTTGGGGTAGTATGAGTAGGAAGGAGTAGGAGACAGTGTGCTCTGATAGTTGTCTGTGATAGGAATCTTGTAAAAGCCGTTGAAAAAGCATTTTTGCGTTTTTTTGGGGATCCAACTTTAGTTCATCGATTGTAGGATACCCTCTGGTTCTCATATCATCGAGTGTTTTTGTTTTTGTGTGGATTTTGAATGTTAATTTACAACATTGATGTGTGGTGAAAGACAGTGAAAGTGTGCTTTGTGGGAGGGGCGTATCTGTGGTGTAGGTAGACTTAAGTTGGAGAAATAGTGATTTCTTTGTTTTTTGGTTATATTTTTGTTATGTATATCTAACTGTGTTAATGTAAACAGTAATATTGTCAGTAACAGTAGACATTTTCTTGCTGTTTGTTGTGTGGATGTGGTGCAGCAGTTCATAAGTTCAGGTTGTTTACATTACAAATTTGCAATACGTAACGTGGCATAGTACTGAACTTTTGCATTTGCAACACATTCCTTGTTCAGCATTGTACACAAACTGTTCTGTGTGTGAGTATGTGTGCAGTGTTGTGTGCATCAAATAATACATCTTTTATTGTGCCACAGATTAGCGTAATTGCAGGCGCAGCAGTGTGAACCTGCTATCCACTGCAGCTGCCTGATTTTGTACTGCGATCGTGGTATCTGTTCTTAGTTTTGCTGCTAGTGCCAAAAAAATCAGCACTGTCTGCATTCAGTGCTCCCTTCTACCCCCACATTCAAAAGGTAATTTGTACCAGGTTGGATTGTTTTTGTGACCTCATCAACACCACAGGTTACTGAAGTTGTTTTAATTCCATGACAGTCTCAGAGTAGTCTCTTATCTGTTGCTGAAGCCAAAGTTGTTTATTTGGCTTCACATCCAGCATCCCTCCAATCAGAGAGTGAACATATCAAAATCTGAATTTGGTTATAATATTAGTGGTTGATCCCTTAAAATGCCTGCAAAGAGATGTGCAAGCAAAGCTGTTTCTCACCATGGCAATGTTGGCAGTAAGATGGTCTGTGGGCATGGTAGTAGTACGTAGATGCAGAAGTGCATTGCTGATGTTAGGAAAGGTATTTCTTCTGCAATGTTTTTTACAGCCCAATCAGTAGCTTCACTCATAGTTGGAGGAGATGATGTTTTCACAGCCGGTGGTGTTAGTGTTACTGGTGTTAGTGGTGGTGGAGGTAGTATTAGTATTGTTGCTTCAAGTTCTAATTCTGATTGGTGTACCCTATCCAAAAATATAGAGTGTGAAGCAGTGCAAGTGAGTGGCAGCGTAGATGATGTCATACTTCCTAGTAACTGAACCTGAGGATTCTGATAATCATGTCAACGATAGCATACAATGTGATATTCCATCCACCGTGGCACTTAACATCACACATTTTCCATGCAGTGATTCACAGTGTGGTGAAAAAATATCAGGTGATGGTGGTGTAGATGCTGATGATGAATGTGATGATGTTGATGATGTTGCTGTTGTTGCAACATGCAGTCCACATGCTAGCATCCAAACAGAAGATGTGGATGTGTGCGACGTTGATGGATATGAAGATGATGTAATTGACCCCAGCTGGGAACCTGAGAAAAAGAAATTAAAAGTGGCTGTGTTTGAGTCTGTTTACAGGAACCCCTCCCCCGTAAAAACTTGTGATCTACCGGTTTTAGTGGATGATGATGATGATGATGACCCAGTAATCAATAAGATAGGTAGTCGTGGTGGTCAGTTGCAGTCCAGGTGTGCAGAGCCCGAAACATCACGTGCCCCCCCACTTCAGTGCTTAAAATAACGGACTAAAATAAGCCACATCATGGACATGTTAAAAGCAGAGCATCACTGTCCCTTGTTTGGGATTTTTTTGTTCAAGATGCAAATGATGATTCAGTTGCAATCTGCCAGGTTTGCCATGTGCATGTGAGTCGAGGTAAAAAGGGGAGCTATCTGGGCACAGGAGGACAGCATACTCATCTTAAGAATAGGCACTTGGCACTGTGGATCCAGCACAAGCTGGCAGCTAATACCACAATGGGGCATTCACCCACATCGCTGGCAACCATAGCCAGCATGTTATCCCCTTCCATGACTGTTAAGCCCAGTAGGAAATTAAACGTGTGCAATAGTGCGGTAATAAGAGCAGAGAATTACTACAGGCATGATGAGGTGGAGGACCATAATGACTTTGAAATGTTGTCCAGTGCTGGTGAGAGTAGCAGTTTTTGTGGTGGTGGTGGTGAATACAGTATGTCTAGTGCAAGTGGTACATCAACCCCGGTTGGCAAATCTGGTAAAATAACAGCATTTCTGGGTTTGTCATTATCACCTGTGCAATCATCTTCATCAAATGTTCACACTCCACTCCCTGCCAATGCTATTCATCATAGAGCACAACCATTTGTGATTAACACACCCCATGTAAAACGTTTAAGTCAGACCACATTACAGAGTGTTTTTACGCATAAGCTGAAGTACCCCCCCGAATCATACAGTGTCACGTGAACTCAATGCTGCTGTAGCGGAGATGCTGGCAATTAATCTTTTGCCCTTCTCCTTTGTGAAGAATTCTGGGTTCCGGTGGTTTTCTGCACGTGCCTGTCCAAAATGGAAAGTCCTGTCCAGGACATACTTTTCTACCCGTGCTGTCCCCGAGTTGTTCCGCACTGTGTCCGACTCAGTAAGACATGCCCTTCAGCATTCCTCCTCTCCATTCATCCATTTAAGTATGGATATGTGGACAAGCGGCAAAACAGTGGGGAGTTCATATTTGTGTATAACTGCACACTGGGCGCAGGTGCCGGGAGTTGTTTGTGATGTTGGTAGTGTGAATAATCAGTGCAGTAAGGTGGATTGTCGTGGTAGCAATCTTCCAGGAATTCGACAGCATGCAATGATTGCTATGTGCAATGTGACCTGTTCACACACTAGTGAGAACATGTTGGATGTGGTATTGACTGAAATTGACAGATGGCTAAACCCTCTGTCCCTGAGAGCTGGGTTCATAGCAAGTGACAATGGGTCAAATGCGGTGAAATGCGTCATGAATGGTGTTTATTTTCGTCTTCCATGCATGGCCCACTGCTTAAATCTTGTGGTTCAGGAGTTTCTGCAGCACCCTGACATAAAGGAAATGCTGACCATTGCACGACGTATCTGCTCTCACTTTTCAAGATCTGGAAAGGCCCGTGACCAACTGCGGCAATAGCAGATACAAAACAGCCTGCCTCAGCACCGCTTGAAGCTGGAAGTTGTCACCCAATGGAGCTCCATTTTATACATGGCAGAGAGGTTGTATGAACAATACAAAGCAATCTCAAAATATCTTGTTATGCACACTAGCCATGACAGTTCCGGGGCCTACATGTCTATGACGACTGAACAGTGGCGCCTCATGGACTCTTACAATAACAGTTTTGCGGCCTTTTGAACATGCCACACAGGCAGTGAGTGGTGAGCCTGCCCTCCATTAGCCAATCAATTCCAAAGCTGCAGGTGCTGAGGCAGACATTGGTGAATGTACAGCATAGTCTTGATATTGCCAGAGATGGTGGTAGCAGTATGTTGCTGCAACACATGCTGACAGTAATCAACCAGAATCATCAGTTTGTGAGCATTCAGCTTAGTGACAACTTTGCCATAGCAACAATGCTGGACCCATGATACAAACATGGAATTGCATCAGTACTAGAGGGAGGGCCTGAACAGGTAAAAAATATCAGTGGTCAACTGGTGCACTTGGTTCTTGGGGCACAGAAGTCACGTGCTAAGGTCAGTAAACCTCAGCAGCATAATCCAGCTGAAGGTGTACCTGGAGAACCATCAAGCATATCCTGCAAGGGGAAGTGGACTGCAGTTCCAGGTGGTCTGTCATCCAAAGTGGCTGGCGTCAACCCGCTTTGGGAAGCTTTGTCCCAAGTGGGTATTTGTGAAATAAATGATTCGGGAGAACAGGATGATGCATCAACAATTGGACTTAGTGTGGCACAAAGAATGGTTGAGTCATATTTGTCTGAAAACAGGCATCTGACAATAACTGAAGATCCTCTTTTGTACTGGAGTGGAAAGGTCAGTGAATGGCCAGAGCTGACTGTAGTGGCACTGAAGTACCTCACATGCTCACCCTCCAGTGTAAGTGTTGAGAGGGTATTCAGCTTAGCAGGTGCAATAGTCAGGGATCATCAGACAAACCTGTCTCCTGCAAATGTTAGTATGCTAACATTCATTAAAATGAATGAGAGGCACATACCAGCACAGACTGCAACCTTGGTATTTGTACCCTGGCCTAGTCATGGTGGTCTTGCTGATGTGGAAATGGAGCATCCTGGTGGCACTGACAGTGGCTGCCTGAAACAGCCCACCTGTGACGTAGATGATGATACAATGGAGAAAGAATTTCCCAGTGGTCAGACTTCAGACATTGATGACTGTGAGGGCAGCTTTCTTTATGAAGATGATGATGTGGTTAATGATGGCAGGTTTTAACTGAAGCTTTTAAAAGGTGGTGTGCCCCCCCGCAGACCATCACCACTGGGACTGATGTAAGCCCCTGCCACCATGAGTCTGTCTGCCCCCAGAACCACCACCACCACCAGGACTGATGTTAGCCACTGCCACCACGAGTCTGTCTGCTCCCTGAACCACCACCACCACCGGGACTGATGTTAGCCACTGCCACCATGATTCTGTCTGTCCCCCGAACCACCACCACCACCATCAGGACTGATGTTGGCCACTGCCACCATGAGTCTATCTGCCCCCGAAGCACCACCACCACCAGGACTGATGTTAGCCACTGCCACCACGAGTCTGTCTGCCCCAGACCACCACCACTGGGACTGATGTTAGCCACTGCCACCATGAGTCTATCTGCACCCGAAGCACCACCACCACCAGGACTGATGTTAGCCACTGCCACCACGAGTCTCTCTGCCCCCAGACCACCACCACTGGGACTAATGTTAGCCACTGCCACCACTGCCACCATGAGTCTGTCTGCCCCCCAAACCACCACCACCACCACTGGGACTGATGCAGCTACTGCCACCATGTATCTGTCTGCCCCCCAAGCCCACCACCACCATGACTGATGTTAGCCACTCCTCCACTGAGCCCGAGTCTGTCCAGACCACCACATCCATCAGCCAGAGACACAAAGCTGCTTAATATTTAAACCATAAAGTGAGTATCTGTACTCATGTTTGTTATGGTGCTTCACTTCTTTTATTTATTTTTATTTATTTATTTATTTCAATCCAGGATTACAATACCTTTGAGCCGAGGCTCTTTTACAAAGGTTCCATATCAGCGTGTGCAACAGTCATCATTTTTAGTTACAAACATATAGCCATTGACTTACAGACATGTAATAACCAGTACAAAGACTTGAGGTATGAGCAAGACAAGGGAAGGGGTGGGGGGTGAGAAGTGAGGGTAGAGATTGAGGGGGAAGAAGGTGCAGGGGGTATGGGGGAGTATGGGAGGTGGTTGGGGAGGGGGCAGGAGTGGAGATACGGGGGGAGGTGGGAGAGGGTGGGAGACAGTGCAGCCAGGTGGCCTTGTCGAGAGAATATGACAGATAAGGTGCTGGGGGGAAAAGACTGATTGTAAGTGCTGGGTGCTGGGGAATTTGCAGCTGGAATGATGGAAATGTTAAGATGGGCAATTGTAGGATACAAGCAGTGAGAGGCACAGCTTGGACTTGATGAGGCCGAGTTTTGGAGTTTAGGTGTATGTTTTGTTTTCTGTAGCATTTCAGAACCGCAATGGTAAAACACATACGGTATACTTCTTTTGTTTCTTTTACAGGGTAACAAAAAAAGGCTCCATCGCTAAAACTCCTTGGGAATGGTACTGTAGCTGTACAGTGCAGAGAGGAAGCAATGTAATATCCATGTGAAATCCATTCTGGTAAGTATGAATATTTTATTTCATTCATTTCATTGTTTTGTAAAGGCTGCAGCAAATATTACACACAGGTTGTGTTAGTTGACAAGATGTGGGTTTGAAATGTAACTTGACTTTAGAGTGAGATTTGAGAACCAGGGAGGGACACATAACAATTAAATTGTAAGAAGTCATTCATTTCTTTTTTTAGGAAACTTCCAGATGCTTTATTGTTCTGTCAAAGTGGCCTTATCCAAAAAAGTTCTTCAACATCAGGCACCCTCCTCCCCTGAGCTTGGGCACACATGTAACATGCAGAAGTCATTTCATTAGATGACCATGACCATCCTAACACAACCAGACTCCAGAAGGATGCTGATGAAATCTGTGAAGAAGTAACAACATAAGACACCATTAGAGATAAACCTGCAAATATGATCCCCCCCCCAAAAAAATACTTAACTTCATGTGCTTTAGAGTTATCCGTTTCCAATTTCAGCTCAAAAAATTCTCATTGAGCACTGGAATGTGCACACCAACAGTTTCTGTGTGACCTGTGATGCAGAACAATACCATGAGTACATGTCCATGTCAAACCCCCATCTCACCTACAAAATACGCAACACAGCCATATATCTATATCTATATCTATATCTATATCTATATCTATATCTATATCTATATCTATATATGTATATATGTAATAGATAAACCACTCTGAGGTGTGCAGTTGCGCTCTGATATATGCACGCCTTGGTGTGTATTGTTATGCACGAGGCCGTAGGCCAAGTGCATCAACTACCCAAGGCATGCATATATCACAGCGCGACCACACACCTCAGAGTGGTTTATCTATCCTATAAAATATCAAAATTGTTTTGAGGGGGTAAAAGTGCAGGTGTGCGGTCACGCTCTGATATACGCACGGTCATGTGGTGGTGCTCATCCAATAAAAGAGCAACAATTTCCCTACCCATTTTATAAATATACATAGATATATATATATATACAGCCAAAGGGCACCCTTCAATCCAGTTGAGATGATCACATTGCATTTGCTGGAATCATCTCACAGAACACATTGGACCAGCAACACGACAATCACAGTCATTTTACACTGGGGCATGTGCTGACACTCTCTCATTCCACTGTGTTAACACTTGTCAATTTTCTGTACACAAGCAGGAGTCATTTTGGGCCTGCAGAAAAAATCTGGGACTCTGTGCCACTTTTGTGTGTTCTGTGATTGTTGCTGTGAGCTCATGATGTCATACTGACATTTTTACAATTAAAGCAGCATTGCAAGAATGTCCTCACAGTTTTGAACTGTACTTTTTTATGCTACTTTACATTGCCACAGCCACCACTAGTTACTTCCAAGTCGTGACTTGAATTATACTATTCTTTTCACAATTTATGTCTGCTTTATTTACTTGACTACTTTTTTTCATGAATGAAAAAAAAATGAGCACTCCTTCCAATATTGCTCGGACCAGGTTTGCATTTATTTGCAGCTGCTTTTCAATAACTATTGTTCTGTGGTGTCATAAAACACTGCCTGATGCATAACTGTTAATTAACAACAGAAGTGATATATAACAACTAATTGAGGTGATGGAGAAAAGCAGAGGAAAACATTGACAAAGACCTGGTCAGCAGCAATTTAAAAGGAATGCTCCTTTCTTTATTTCATACATGAAAAAAGTTAGTACAGCAGGCTCAACTACTGCAAATTCTCGTATCATTCCAGTCAGTCAGGATGTAAGTAAAGGAAGTTGTAACACAGCATTGAGAAATATAGGTCAGAGTTCTCAACAGATTGTTGCACTGCTGCTTTACAGAGATTCACCACATTACATAGTTATGGTGATGCACATAAACTAGTATGTGGGGACATTACTCCCACTGGAATATTTCTTGCTCCACAGAGTGCAATATATTTCTGTGAAAACCGCCTATAATTTCATTACAGTGAGTCACGTGATGGAGGAATTACTGATCAGAAAAACCACCCACTTTCTGCCCCCCTTTCTCAGCAACGTTAGGACATGATGCCAGGGGGAGCGCAGGTGCATGCTTCATTATAGTGAATGTCCGGCAGCTATCCCAATGTTTCCTTATGTTATAAGGTTGACCTTGTGGTGAAATGTGGGAATGTTTCCACTAACAAGGCTCTTCTTACTGGAAACGTGCCCACACGCTTCACCACAAACTGACCATTATAACATAAAGAAACATTCGGAAACCTGCCGGACAATCGGATATTCACTGTAAGAAGCACGCACACGCGCTGTCCCTGCCATCACATCCTAACATTGATGAGAAGGGAGGCAGAATGTGGGCAGATTTTCAGAACGGGAATTGCTCCATCATGTGACACACTGTAATGAAATTACGGGTGGTTTTCACAAAAATGTATTGCACTATGTGGTGCAAGAAAGATCCCCCGGAAGTGAAAAAGTGTATGATTAAACAACAACAAAGAAAAACACACAAAAACAGTACAATACAGTAGTGGGTGGGGTGGGGGGCAGAAAACAATCCCCTCACTTACTGTGGCCATGAGATGCCGTGGTGGTCCAGCAGCAAGTGCAGCATTGAAACTATTTGCTGCTGCTGTGCTTCTACTCTGTTCAACTGCTGCTGCAAAGCACTGAACCACTGATTATTTTCTTCAAGCGCTGCTCACACCAGGCCGATGTCAGACTGTGTTGTAGGGACTGTGACAGGGTCCACTGCAGAGGGGAATCCAGGTAGAGGGGGTGGTGGTGGACAGGGTGGTGCTGGTGGCTGTGGTGGTGGAGCAGCTGCTGTAGTAGCCCTCCTCCTGTTTCAGTGGTGACTGCGAGGCAGAACTCCCACCCCAGCAGCACCCTTGGCCACTGCCACGGAAGAGCCAGCAGGTGGACGTCTGGCCCCTTCTATGGCAGCAAGCCACTCTGCCCTGTGGTGGTTGAGCATTTGGGGGCGCTGGCCACTGGTCCCCAAATGTGTCCCATGGGGCCCACGGCGCACCACCACACCACACACATGGCACACCACCACTGTGCTGTCTCCCCCAACACAGTTAAAAAACTCTCACACTGGGGAGCTGTGGGGGGGACCAGACACAGTCCTCACACGAGTCCCACCACCACCTACATTTTCTGGGGCTACCTCCTGTGGCTGTAGAGGTGGCGGAGGGGGTGCTGCTGGAGCCCCAACAACTGCTGCTACCGGTGGTGGTGGTGGTGGTAGTGGTGAAGAAGCTGGACGCGCAGCAGCCACCAGTGGCACTGGTGCTGCTGCTGCTCCTGTTGCTTCATCGGGGGAAAAAACACCGGCCAGGAGTTGGGAGCGGTCCAACATGACATGACTGCCCCGCCCCCCACGGGTCAGCCCTCCCTCCTCCTACCGTGCCCACGGGCCAGCGACTCGCCTTCTCCTAGGTCCATCCTCCTGAAGTCCATGGGCCGACACACATACACAGACAGTGGACAAACACACACACAGTTGGTCACACACACAAAACAAAATAAAACTTATACAAAAAAATTCACTAACGAAAAAAAACACAAATACAATACAAAAACTAAATAAAGAAATAGCTTTTAAAAAAGCTGTTGGTTTTCTTCTGGGACTGAAACACAACGAGGTGGCAGCAAGGCAATCAAGCACTGTAACTCCTCTCCTCTCACAAATGCTTTCTCCCTCTACAAATGCAAAGGAGAAAATGAAACTGCTTCTGTGACTCACTTCCTTCCTGCCTGGCTAAAGCATGTGACTTGCAGTACTGCAAGCCATGTGATGTGCCTATTGTCTTTCTCACTTCGCCTTAAGGCATAATGGCAACGCGAAGTGGTAATAATAATAATGCGAAGTGAGCACTTTGCAGTGTCCACTTCGCGTTATGCTCCGCTAATGCAAAGTGGCCACTTCGCGTCCACTTCGCAGGTGGATTAAAAATCCACTGCATCTCTATTTATGATACAGTGGGTCAAGTGCCTTTAGTATCTTGTCAGATGTCTTCATATTATATACAATCCCTGTAGTCAATATGTGGCATAAACAAAGAATTAACTAATTGTTTACATATTGAAAAACTAAAACTAGCCCTGTTTCTATAAAAAAAAAAAGACAACAGCCTCTTAATTTGACAGACACATTCTCAATATTTTTATTTATTTGTTTATTTATTTAGAGTATCAGTTTACAGACCTTTGAGTCAAGGACTCATTTACAAAGGCACCTCTCGTGATAGGCACAACACAACAACAATTCAATGATAGGATACATAGAAAGTGGCTTATAGAGCGACCAGTGTTACAGACATTCACTGGTTGTACAGGGTAGCAATAGTTAGGACACAGGAAACATATTTTAGGTACACAATTACCATATTAGTCGAAAACCAAAAAGACAATTTTATTATAGAAGGCAGTAACCGAGGCATAGACCACAGGACTCACAGTGTAGCCCATACAGTGTTCCCATGAAGGCTACAGAATAGCCAGAGTGAACATGGCATGCCTGAGGGGTAAGTTGTCCTGGTCGGCGCATTATGTGCAATTGTAGCAGCAGGAGCTAGTCAAGTGGTTTCTGAGGGCAGCCTTGGAAGGACCTAACTTGGTGGAGTCAGCTATGTTGGCTGGGAGGCAATTGAACCAGGTGGGAGCTCTGTATCTGAAGGATCTCTGGGCCAGAGAGGTCCTTACCCTTGGGACACTGAGTGAAGCCTTGACAGTGCTGCTGGTAGAAACTGAAGGGGAGCCCCTCTGGAGGGAGGAGGAGACCTTGGGCAGGGGGAGAGCCCTAGTAGGGTCTTTTTTACAAGAAGGCAGGTTTGGAAGCCAAACCTTTCTTCTAGATTGAGCAAGCTGGTGGTGGAGTACAGCAGACATGTGTGGGTATGCCTTGGGGCACTAGTCAGAAGTCTGCAGGCCTTGTTTATAGAGAGATTGATTTTCCCGAGGGCAGTATTGTCGGTGGCAGCACAGATGGGCAGCCCATAGTCGACTAGCAATAGGACAGAGGAGGTGATTGCTAATCTGAGGGCCTCTTGAGGGAGGCAGTCCCTATGGTGGTATAATAGTACAATCCTGACATTGGTGGCAGCAGAAAGGGCATTGATGTGGGAATGGAAGGAAAGGGCTGAATCAAAGGTGATACCCAGGTACTTGTAGGAGGAAACCTGTTCAATGGGGTGTAGTGTGTTAGGTAGTGTCACGAGGGGGGCACCACTGGCTTTGCTTTGGCAATGTAGGAAGAGCATAGCCTTGGTCTTTTTTAGGTTCACGACCAGTCTTTGGCCTATGAACCAATGCTCAGCTCTATGAAATGCATGTTGGAGGGTGGTCTGGAGTGCGGTGGGGTTGGGGTCTGAGGCGAAAAGCAGTGCGTCATCCGCATAGAGGAGGATCCTACTAGATCAGGCAGATAGAAGTGCATTAAGATAGAGGATGAAGAGGAGGGGACCCTAAAAATAGAGCCCTGGGGAACACCAGATCGAACAGGCCATGTGTCAGATAAGGTGCTGTTGATCTTTACGCATTGTGCTCTGGCAGAGAGGTAGCTGGTGCCTAGTGTCCAAAGGATTGGTGCCAGGGCTATTACTATTGACGGCTTTTTGAATAAAGGGCCTGGCCTCCAGCAGAGAGATGGTACGTAGGCAGAATGGTGGGTGATGGAGGGTGGGCAGTGGCGACACTGGGACAGGGTCAAAGAAATTACTGGGTAGGATGGAGCTTAGATCTGAGAAGGTATGGTTTAGGCAGTCTGCAATGCCAAGGGGGTCAGAACAGACAGTGCCATTAATGGACAGTTGGGAGGGGGGGAAGAGCAGGATTTCCCATTCAGCTCTTTTATGTTATTCCAAAAATTTCTAGCTGATCCCCAGGTGGAGGAGGCAAGAGTGGACCGGTAGTATTGGGCTTTGGCCTGCTGAATAGCCCAGGTGCACTTGTTTCACTCAGTGTTATATGCTTGCCTGTCTGCTGGCTTGCCAGATTCCATGGCAATGTTCCATAGGTTGTGTCTCATTTTAAGTTTGAGGAGGAGGGAAGGAGTGACATAAGGTGTGTTTGGCTTTTTAGTGCGCATTCTAGACTAGGAGGCAAAGAGGTCACAGGCTGCGTTAAGGGCATGCGTGAAAAAGTCCAGGGCCTCATCTATGGATGGTGCAAGTCTGATGGGGGACCAGTCCAGCTGTGTAAGGTACAGTTTAAGGCAATGAAGGCCGCCTGGGAGGAGGCGATGGCATAGGATGGTTCGTGGTGTTGGTTTACTCTTGGTAGTGGACCAGGAGAGTACGACTGGGGAGTGGTCACTAAGTGAGTTGGGAAGGACACTGATATCTAGCACCTTCTGGGGATGACTGATAATAATGATGTCCAGGAGGGTGCTGGTACCAGTAGAGTGGTTGAATCCAGTAGGGCTGGTGACAAGCTGAGTCATGTCAAGGGCGGCAAAGGTATCTCTGGATTGGGAGGCAGTGTCAGAGAGCGAGTTGCTGTTTAGGTCTGTAACAATTATCTGGCCCGCTTTGGGTAGTAGATCAGTGAGATAGTCAGTAGGCGACTGAATAGTGAGTTCTTGCTTTCTGGGGGGAATATAGGCAACAGTGAAAAAGAGTGAGTCCGTGGCGGGGTTGGGGGAGAGTTTTAGCATCAGGGCTTGTGCTCCACTATCAAGCTTACGGGGGTGGTAATTCATGTCCAAGGATGGTGTCATGCATGTAAACAGCACAACCACCTCCATGCTCACCTACCTGGTCTTCCCTGAAGAGGGTGTATCCTGGGAGTGAAACAAAGGAGTCAGGGGTGGATTTGGTTATGCAGGTTTCAACGAGGGCAATAATGTCCAGTTGGTGCTGGGCAACCCAGCATTGGATTGCTGCTGTGTTCTTGAGTTGGCTGCAAATATTCATGGAGGCGATGCAGAGACCTTGAGCCCATGCAGGTTTGTTAATATTGATGGGCAAGGGGCCAGGGATAGGATGAATGTTACCCGATAATAGAAGCCGGAGTGTGATTAGTCAGACTAAGGTTAAATTTCAATGATTCGTCTAGATATATACCCAGATAATTATTGGAAGATGTTTTACATATTTCTATTCCATCCAATGATTTAATACTAAATTTAGCATAGTCTTCTCTAACCCTACCTGCAACCAGAACCGACTGGGTTTTGCCAAGGTTCAGCAACAAACATAATTTAATATGTTATTGCTGAACACTAGCAAAATACCTCTGGACAGTAGCCACTGCAACAGCAAGATCTTTATTCTGTGTATACAAAATAGTGTCATCAGTGTAAAGAAAAGTCTTGGTGTCAGCAAAACTACATTTAGACAAATCATTAACATAGATGAGAAACAAAAGGGGCCCCAGGATTGACCCCTGGGGACCTCCCTGTTTACATATGCATAATCAGAGTAATGTTCCCTAGCTTTAACAAACTGTAATCCTAGTGACAAATATGAAAAAAAAAGAGAGAGAGAGAGAACCCACCCCCAAATCTGAAGCTTTCAGTCTATTTAATAGAATATTATGATCCACTTGAATCAAATGCTTTTGAAAGATCAAAAAAACTACTGGAATTAACATACCCAGGTCAAAAGCAGAAAGAATATCATCAGTAACTCTTGAAGTAACAAAAGTGGCACTGTGATCTTTACGAAACCCAGACTGACAATTAATCAATACCTTATGCTTTGTTGAGAAATTTGAGAGCTGTTTATGTACCAGTTTTTCAAATATTTTTGTAATAGGTGTTAAGATCGAAAAGGACGATAACAGCCTGGGTCAGTGTCGTTACCACCTTTAAAAATTGGGATA
Organism: Neoceratodus forsteri; assembly: GCA_016271365.2. Taxonomy (NCBI): domain Eukaryota; kingdom Metazoa; phylum Chordata; order Ceratodontiformes; family Ceratodontidae; genus Neoceratodus; species Neoceratodus forsteri. The sequence goes on from CM028136.1 coordinate 306,898,996, forward strand.
AAACAGGCCGTTTTCCAATCAAATGGAACATCAGCAGTTTTTAAATAAAAATTAGATAAATATGTTAAATAGTTTTTCAGCACAGGTGCACCAATTTTATAAAAGACAGGATCTATATTATCCTGCCAGCTCCCCTTTTTACATCCAATTTCTGTAATTCAACCAGAACATCCTTATTTATTTATGTTTTTGGTAACCAGGTAGGTGCACTGATCCAGTGGACCATTTTCAGTCATGACCCGGGCCACAATGTGGTGACACAGTAACATAGTAGTAGACACAATATATACATTTGATTAAACTGTACAAACAATATATACATTTGATTATACTGTACAAACACCAATGGATGATGAAACAGCCATTGTTTACGTATGGTATACAAGCATGGCAAAATAAGGTACCTTGAGAAAATACAGGCGGTAGTGCAAAAGGACAGTTAGTTAGGGGATACAACAATAAGTGTCAGGGGGAAAATGTAGGAGGGATTTGAGGAGCTACATCTTCATGGAGAGGCTGGTAGAAAACTGGAACAGCCTGCTAGTGGAGCAGGTTACCGTTACCACAGTGGCATGCTTTAAGAAGGGGTAGGATAGACACATGGGACTGGTGAAGGTTATGGTTGGAGGGGTAGAGGCCCGACCAGTGTCAGACTGGTGAAGGCCTAAGTAGGAACTGGGCAGCCTGAATGGGCCCATGAGTTTTTTCTAACTGTAAACATCTATTGTATGTATCTACGTAAAATTAAAAGGAAATACTGTTGTGTTAGTTGCAATCCATGATACTCCAGACATTACCTCTTGGGTTTTGAACCCACCTGATAGGCTAGGTGATGCACATGTGACCCAGATCAAATTTCGTAGTGCACCTAGGTCCCAGAAGTCTCCTGTCTCCAGTTCAACCTTTGCATCTGAAAAGGCTACTAGCACACCAGGAGTCTCCTGTTCACCTAACTACTAAGGTAGGCCAAAAAGCCAATATTTACTGTCAGTATTTCTAAATAAATTCTTAAGAGGATTCAAGGTATTGCTGCCCCTACTATTTCTTTTTTTTGTTTGTTTTAAGAGATGAGTAGCCTTCATCAAGTTTTTTGCCTGGAATTCAGAATTTAATGGGAATCAATGAAATGGCCTGTTGTTGTTAGGCCTCAGTTACTAGCCTTAGAGGAAATTATAAATCCTTCATCTGTGGCATTTGGTTTTTTTTTGGAAGCTCAGACTCCCCCCTAGACAGCCCAGCAGAGGCATCGTTTTGTTGTTATTTTCGCCTTGTTTGGAGATGAATATTAAACTGTGTTTCTAGCTGTCTTAATGATACATATTATTTATCAAATGGCAAAACAAAGTGCATCGCTATGAGCTAATTACCATTTCTTAAATTACTAGCTAGTTTGGTCGCTTACGTTGTTCCTCGCGTGCTGAACGAGTTCAAATTTCTGCGCTCTTCAGAGGCACCTGGCAGTCTCTGGTCTCTCCCTCACAAGCGGGAGGCTTGCAGTTGTCCTATACAATCGCGGTTTTAAACCGCCACTCTCAAGACATGTTTTGCCCTTGACTCCCCCTCACAAGTGGGACCTTAGTGGGCGATTTGATCACCGACGTTAGCGCTGATTCCTTGGGTCTCCCACATGTCTTTGCCCTTGGCTCCCCCTCCCAAGCAGGATCCTAGTGGGCGAGTGGCTCACCGACTAGAGTGCCAATTCCTTGGGTCTCCCACACGTCTTTGCCTTGGCTCCCCCTCTCAAGCGGGATCCTAGCATGCTATCATCGCTTCCGCGCACCTCCTCTCATTAGTGGAGACCACGGGGTGCATCAGGCTGCTCTCCCACTAGAGGTCCGAATGAACGGACCATTTGTGCACCAAGCAAGATGCCTGATGCGGTCCATGGCCTAACGACTGCTCGGCGGAGCAGGGTAGAGCAGCTCCAACCTTCTGTTCAGTGTCCTGCCTTGCCCACAACTTTACTGCCTTTAACTGCCATTGCTGCCTTACTTCGGTCCCTAGCTTAGTGACCGCTCATCTGGGCATATAATTACACAAAGGAAGATCTTTAAATTACAATGCGAGGGACTTTTGCAATAACTTTCAGGGCATATTATTGTGGCACTCTGGGAGTTTTCCTTAGCTCAGCTGCAGGGCCAGCCACCATTTTGTTTTGGGCTGTTTTTTTCCTCCTATTGAGCTACCATTTAGAGCAGGGATCCCATTCTCTATGCACTTGGTCCACTTAGCTAGCATGCTCATAAGCATGCAGTACCAGTACTAATTTAATAGAAACACAAGCTGCTTTACAAAGAAAGAAAAACCAAAAAACTCTGGGGTATGTATTCCTAATGCTCTCCTCCTTCTCTCTCTGTCTTCTCTCATCCCTAGATGGTGAAGACGAGGAAATGCACTTCCTGTAGTGCCACCCTCCTGCCCCACAACCCAGTACCTTGTTGCCCTGCATGCAAACACATTGCTGATGAGCTGGCAGCAGAGCAGACTTCCACAGACCTGGATACCCAGGGCCCTAACACCTCAGCCTGGATGGATCCGGGGGCCCTGCTCATTCAAACATGGCAGACTACTGTCGCTATGATGGAGAGTCAGCAGAACTTTATGCTTAAAGTTATGGAGAAGTTGGAGTCCCTAACCCAGTCTAGACCTCTGCCAGCACCTGTGCCCACTCCTAACCCTGTCCAACCCCTAGTTCCTCAACCGGACAACGATGACAGTACTGTCCCCTTGAATCCATTGGAGGAGGACTACAGAGATGTTCTAGAAGATGTGGAACATACGGATTCAGGGGACGACGACATGGACACAGTATCAGAGTGCCCATCACTAACGTCAAAACTCTGCTCTTTTGACCTGATTCCTGGGTTAATGACAGCCATAAATTCCACAATGGGGTTCGACACAGAGATGCCGAAGCCAGAATCTAAGCTCAATCCAATGATACAGCAAAATCAACAGGTCAAGGACACCTTCCCAAGCTGTCCAGCCATTGATGACATAATTTCGAAAGAATGGGAGTCCACAGAACCGGGTCGTTTACCTGAAAAGAGAAACATGGACAGGATGTACCTGATACAACAGGAAAAGGCTAAACTGTGGTGCAGAGCGCCCACCATAGACCCCCACCTCGCGGCACTGAGCAAAAGAACAGTACTGCCTTGCACCACCATTTCACTCAAAGACCCCACTGACAAAAAAAGTGGAGGACATTCTAAAGAAACTGTTCGAGATCACAGGTATGGCCTCCAAAGCTGCAGTAGCAGCAGTCTACTCTGCCAGAGCTCAGATTCACTGGCTGGAGGAAGTAATGGAAAAATCTGACCCTAAATCCAGAGAAGCAGAACTGTTAGAATGCGTATTGGATACAGCCAAATATCTTGGGGACATGGCTGTGGACACTCTCAAATTGGAAGCCATGGTGGTGGCCCTAACTAACAGGGCCAGGTGCTCCTTGTGGTTAGAGCTTTGGGAAGTGGATAGTGAGTCAAAATCACTACTGCAAAATCTACCACTGAAGGGTGCCCATCTATTTGGTGAGGGTTTGAAGGAGTACCTCAAACAAAAGGAAGAAGGAAAGGACCTTGCAAAGGACAAAAAAAGAACATTATACCTGCCTTCCAATCATCGCAGGTTTCGAGGCAGTGGCAGATTTCAACAGAGCAGAAAGCAAACCTATACCAATTATTCCTTTTGGGGGAGAGAGGACTACAATAGTAACTTCAGAAGCCCCTATCAAGGCTCCACCGCCTCCTTTAGAGACAGAAACCCTTGAAGCAGGGGAAGAGGGCGAGGTGGCAAGCCCAAGCAATATTGACAACCAACCCCTGACCATCCCTCCGCTCAGCCAACAACTCAGTTATCCACCAGTAGGCCAAAGGCTGTCAGTATTCCTACAAAAATGGCAACAAACCACCTCCGACAAGTGGGTCCTCGAGATCACATCTCAAGGATACGCTATAGAATTTTCAAAGAAGCCCTGCAGAGACAGGGTGGTACTCTCACCCATCTCAAAGTGGTGGACCACTGCCCACCCGGGTACAGGATGTTCTCCGGGACCTGCTCGAGAACAAGGCAATACAACCTGTTCCACACAATGAGGTGGGCATGGGAATCTACTCGATCTTCTTCCTTGTCCCAAAACAGAACGGGGACCTCAGGCCCATCCTAGACCTACAATTCTTGAACAAATTCATAACTACTCCAAAGCTCAAGATGGAAACCCTCAGATCCACACTGAAGAGCATCCGGGTAGGTGACTACCTCACTTCAGTGGATCTGAAGGATGAATACACCCACATCCCTATCAGGCCCAGTCACCAACAATTCCTCCGGTTCCACATACTGGGCCAGCACTTCCAGTATCAGGCCCTACCCTTCGGTCTCACTTCAGCACCGAGAGTGTCCATGAAGGTGTCCATCGTTCTGGCTGCCAAACTATGGGAAAAGGGCATGGACATTATCCCATATCTGGATGACTGGCTGAGAAGGTCGCGCTCCAGAGAACAGTCCCAGAAGGACAAGGACGTAGTGCTGGCATCATTATCGCAGCATGGCTGGGTGGTAAACCTGAGCAAAAGCTCATTATGCCCATCTCAATGCATAGAACACCTTGGCGCAGAGGTAGATATGGCAGCGGGGATGGCAAGGCCATCACAAAAATGAATAGACTCTGTCATATCCCTGGCTTGGGCCCTTCTATCCACCACAGAACCTACGATGGGTCAAACAGAACAGGTATTGGGGTGCATGGCATCAGGCATTGACTTAGTGCCCTGGGCAAGGTGAAACATGTGCCCTTTGCATAACTGTGTACTACAGCAAGGATCCCCATCAGAGGACAACCTCAACAAGAAGGTGCTCCTTACACAGGTGGTCAGGCAGCCTCTACGGTGGTGGATTTTCAGCCCGCACCTTTTGAGGGGCGCTCTACTAGAATTGTCATACCAGGCATCACTGGAGACCGATGCCAGCCTGACTGGCTGGGGAGCATGCTTGGACAGCCAGTCAGCTCAGGGCAAGTGGACAGCGACAGAAGCAAGATTGCCCATCAGCATCCTAGAAATGAGGGCAGTGCTGCATGCCCTGAACGCTTTCAGGGACTACATCATAGGGAAATCGGTCCTAGTCAAGTCTGACAACAAGGTCACAGTGGCGTACGTAGCCAGGCAGGGCGGAACTCACAGCAAGGCCATGATCAGAGAAGCAACCAAGGTGCTCGACTGGGCTCAGTCCAACCTTACCCATATTCATGCTGTTCACCTGGCAGGCAAACGGACCGTCAGGGCAGACTGGCTCAGCAGGCAGCAGGTGCATCCGGGGGAGTGGCAGCTGTACCTGGACCTGTTCAACTTTATTTGAATCAGGTGGGGACACATCCCAATCTACCTAATGGTGTCCAAATCAAACAGCCAAGTCAAAACCTATTTCTCCAGGTTCAGGGAGAAGCAGGCCCTAGCAGCGGATGCCCTATCCCAGACTTGGGACCAAGATCCCTCGTATGTCTTTCCACCAGTTCCGCTGATCCCCCAAGTATTAACGAAGATCAGACTGTCCAGAAGACTGATCATTCTGGTGGCACCATATTGGCCATGGAGGGCATGGTTCACCTTGGCAGTAGCTATGACGGTAGACAGATGGCCTCTCCCATACCGAGCAGACATGCTGCTGCAGGGCCCCATGACGCACCCCGCACCCCAGACCCTAAAGTTATCAGCTTGGCTCCTGAGAGGCAAAGATTGCTTACTGCAGGGTATCACGAATCGGTCATGTCTACCATTTTACAGTCCAGGACACCTTCAACCACAGCAACCTATGGTAGGCAGTGGAAGATCTTTACAAATTGGTGCACGGTATTGCAGGCTGACCCACTGCAGGCAGTCATCTCTTCCATCCTGCTATTCTTACAACAGGGCCTAGACAAAGGAATCTCTCCCTCCTCGCTACAAGTACAACTGTCAGCTATAGGAGCAGCTAGAGGAAATGTTGGCACTGCACAGCCGGGGGCACACCCCGATGCCATCCAGTTCCTCAGGGCTGCAGAGATTATACGACCCTGCTCACCAGCACCAGTGTCACCTTGGGATCTCCCAATGGTATTAGAATCCCTAGGGGAAGCTCCTTTCAAGCCCTGGCAACAATCTGACCTCTACTGGTTGGGCCTAAAAGCATGCTTCTAAGTGGCTGTTTGCTCTGCTCCTAGGATTAGTGAGTTGGGGCACTCTCTCTTGTAGACAGCCATTCACCATATTCACAGCAGAAGGGGTGTTCTTGAGAACAGTGCCTGCCTCCTTACCCAAGGTCATGTCAACATTCCATAAGGAACAACTCGTGAAACTGCCTACTTTTTACCTGCAACCACAGCAAGGGGAAATAAGAACCCAACACCCCTTAGATGTGGGTACCACACTACAACTTTATATCACATGGTCATAACCGATTCGCCGATTGGAGAGACTCTTTATTATAGCGAATGGTCACAAACAAGGAATGGCAGCCTCCGAAACCACCATTGCCAGCTGGTTAAAGAGAACAATACAAGAGGCATCTAAGTCAAAGAACCTCATCCCGCCAGAAGGAATAAAAGCTCATTCCACTAGGGCAGTGGCCACTTCCTGGGCAGAAAGAGCGAATGTATCCAAGGAAGACATTTGCAGAGCAGCTGCTTGGACATCTGTTCATACCTTCACTAAACATTACAGACTTGACACGTTATATAGACAAAGAACTGATTTTGCAAATAAGATTCTAACCTCAGTGTGCCAAAATCCCTTGCCTTCTAACTGCCCTGTCCCACCCTGAAGGATTGGTGAACTGCTTATTATAAGTAACCCAGGAGGTAATGTCTGGAGTGTCATGGATTGCAACTAACACAATGGATGGTCCAATTAGCCCCCAGACTCTACCAGAAGAGGATGGTTGGTAACCTGTGAAAGCATACAGACCTGGAGACCAGCAGCCCATCCCACTATAAGTCAAACAGCAGGTTGTCTTTTTATTTTATTTTATTTGTAATAGCTTTTAAATATACCAGGTACATAACAAAAAGAAATTCTTGGTCCCAAGTATAGGATACAAAGGAATATGTTTCATACATAGGATTTCTATCACTTTTATCCCTGCATTACAACATTCAATGGACTGGTTAAGAATGTTATAATTTGTCCATTAAATGTCCAAAAATTAGACCTCGCAGCAGCAACCGCAGACTTTAGAGGAGATGATTAGTAAATTCATATATTGCAAAACACATTGCAAATGCCACTTGGTGTGGTGGTAGAGTCCATGTCAATTTGAAAAACACATTTCATATTGTCTGTAAATTGAAGGTGCCCTCTATGGAGCCTTGCACAGCAAAATAACAGTTAAATAGGAACTTTCAGTAACAGTAGATCTTTGAGACAATCTCTTTAAAGTTTCATCTTTATTAAATTTTCTAACTAGAAAGAATAAAACTAACAAACAGTATTTAAACAATAACCAGCCTTTTTACAGTGATATGCTCATACAGATCAATTAGTGAAAACCAATACTCAGGCCACACCTATGGAGCTGTACACAGCACTAGGAGCACTCAGAAACTTTTGCAAGCAGTCAGCCAGGGGCCACCCACAATGACATCATGCATCAGCATCTATATAAATCTGGGCAGCCCCTCCTCTCCTCAGTTCCCCGCCAGTGATCATGCTTGGAGGACCTCCCTCTAGGGAACCAGGACAGACCCCAGTACTCTGCTTACCAGGTGAGATAGAGTGCTGACAGAAACGGCAGTGGAAGCAGCAAGACCAAACATCCTTTGTTGCAACCTTGAAGGGAGAAGGAGGGTGGCATGGCATGGCCTGATGAAAGAGATTCTCTTGAAGATCTACTGTTATGGTAAGTTCTTATGTAACTGTTTTATCTTCTTTAAGGATATCTCTTTTATAAGGCCACACCTTTGGAATGAGTCCCAAGCAGTACCAAAAGCTAACAGTCTGGGTGGCTGGAGCCTATAGGCTTACGATAATAGGCCTTGTACCACAGCTAGGCCAAACTCAGCCCTTCTACGAGGCATAATGTCCAGAATATAATGCTTAGTGAAGGTGTGGACAGTACTCCATGTGGCAGCTGCACAGACTGCTGCAGCAAAAACATTCCGAAAACAAGCTGCAGAAGTGGCCATGCCTCTGGTGGAATGACCACAAACTACACCAGAATGTTTCTTACAGTACTTCCTGTAACAGAACGTAATACAGTGTGCTAGCAATTTGGACAAGCACTGTTTAGAAACTGCAGTGTCCTGTTTCCCAGGGGCAAACAGAACTAGTAGCTGCAAGGACGTTCTGCAGTCCTGTACTGTGTGTATTGTACCTGAGTATTCCATGCATATCTAGGGTATGGAGTAATGCTTCCTCTGGATAATACCTGGTAGGTGGATGGTTTGGTTTAAAGTAAACTCAGACACCACCTTTGGTAAAAACTCAGGATTAGTATGTAAAGACACCCTCTCTTTGTGGAAAATCAAATAAAGGGGCTCACACATTAGAGCCCGCAGCTCTGAAATCCTTTGAACAGAAGTGATTACAACTAAAAATAATGCTTTCCAAGAAAGAAAGCATAAGCTGCAACTTGCGGTTGGCTCAAAAGGAGTTAAAGTCAGCTTTTCCAAAATAAAATTCAGATCCAAAGCCAGGACTGGATTTCTAATGGGAGACTTTATTTATCTATTTAGTCATTCGGAAAACACGTTTGAGCACATGTGCTCATTTACAAAGGTTCCACATCAAGAATAATGAAACGGAAAACTATAGACAAAACAAAACCTGCAGTTCTGGTGGAGCATAGTCATAGTAAACAATATGAATATATAGGTACAATCATAGACAAGTAACAGTGGCTCCAGGGAACCTAGTCAACAATAAGGAATGAAACCCCTAGGTACTGGCATGGTACAGAGTGACTTCATAATAAATTAATGAGAACTGTATATTATGTGACAAAATTGTTGTAAAAGGACTGGAGCATTTTATGTGTAAAATGTCTTTCGAGAATGTATGGGCTATTTCCACCTGAGCAACCGTACAGCCATCCACAGGCATGTGGAAAGCTGATATAGCAGCCAAGTGCACTTTGAGGAATGCTGTAGGCCTAAATCCAATAAGGAGAGCATGTACTCAAGAATCTAACTGACTGGATAGGTAAACGGACCCAGGTTATGTGAAGCGACCCACAAAGCAAACCACTTCCATTTCATGGAGTGTGTGTGTCTGGTGGATGGTTTGTAGCAGCCACCAGAACATCCGTCACTTTCTGTGATACCCCAAAGCGAGCTATGGCTATGTCTTCAGAGCCATGCATGCAGATATAGGGACTTCAGGTCTGGATGGACTAGGGTTCCCTGTTCCTGTGACAGTAGACCTGTGAACAGGGGCAGAGGTACTGGGGGTTCCACTGCCAACTGTTGCAGCAGAAGATACCATATCTGTCACAGCCGTAGGGGAGCAATGAATACCAGAGTTGCCCCGTCCATCTTTAGTTTGAGTAATGAATTACCAGAAAGGGAGGGAATGCATACAGAAACTTCCTTTTCCAGGAGAGGGACAACACATCTCACCAAAAATTTCCAGTCCCTGAAGTGAGTGAGCAAAAACATAGCAGTTTTGCATTGTGTGGGGACACAAAAAGTTCCAGCTCTGGATGACCCTATCTTGCGAATACGTCATCGACCATTGAGGTTAGCAGTTCCCACTCATACATTTTGGACTGCGCCCTACCTAGTTTGTCTGCCAAGATGTTTTGGACACCTGGAACATGCATTGCTGATAGTCCTAGACCAAACTCCCATCGCTTCCCTGCACAGTGGGCAAGGATTAGTTCCCACTTGCTTGTTGGTATTATGCATCACACTGATGTAGTTCATCTATATTAACAGAGGACCTGGGGACAAGTGGTTCTAGACTGCCCAGAGTCCGTGTGGGACCACTCTCTTTCCAGAACATCTATATGCAAAGCATGCTCCACATGGTTCCATGTGCCTCGGGTCCCAAGAGGTCCCAGGTGGCTTACCATCTTGATCCTGAGGCATTCATGGTGAGGATCCAATGTGGGGTAGGAATTAAGAATGGGACACCCTTGAGCAGGTTGCTGACTCACCACTTGAGCAATTTGCACAAGGGAGACATTACTAAAACCATCTGTTCTAGATCATCCATGAGCTGGTTCCATTGGACTCTCAGGGTCCACTGTAGTATCCGCATGTGCAGCCTGGCCATTGGCACTGTGACATTGGTTGCCACCATAAGACCCAGAAGGCATAGAAACACCCTTGCTGAGATATAATGGCTGTTGTGTACCAATTGTGCTTGTACAATCAGAGGTTCTGCCCTGTACAGTGGCAGAAATGCAGAATTGCGGGCCATATCCAGAACTGCGCCTATGAACTGCAGTCATTGACAATGTGCCAGTAAAGTCTTTGGGATGTTGACTGTCTTCACAAAAGCATTGAACATCTGTCTGGTTTGAGCTAAGAAAAAATATTTCCCCACTTTCTACTTATTTGCCCTTTGTTAGAGTTAGCAGTTGCCTAGTACTCCATGATCTTATTGTTGCATTTGTGTAATTTCATGTTTTGCTATATTATATGCATTCAGGGCCCCATATTCAGAGCCGGCCAGATGTGCGTTCATAACAGTGCATCACGCAAATAAGGTGCGCCGGCTGTCTCTGTTGCGATATTCAAACAGAATGCGCGATCAGAACAGATTATGCAGTCTGTTTGAATATCGGACCCTGGATGCACAGCACAAAGCATGGGGCTGCTATGTATGGCACGACACATCCAGGGTATGGGGCTGAAGACCACCCATAGGAGAATGCATGGTGCATACCCAGATGTGCCGTATCACCCATGGGCAATCAATCAATCAATCAATCAAAATTTATTTATAAAGCGCTTTTCAAAAAAATCAAAGCGCTAATACAAACAGAGATAAAACATCAACATGATAAATAATGACATAAAACAATAAAATATTCATAAAATAAACTAATCATACGCCAGCATAAATAAATAACTTTTCAGGGATCTCTTGAATACTTCCACGGACTGGCACTCTCTAACCTGACGAGGTAGAGAATTCCACAGGGTCGGGGCCATAAAAGAAAAAGCCCTAGCCCCAGATGATTTATAACAAACCCTGGGAATCTCTAGCAATCCCTCGCCAGTGGAGCGGAGTATTCAGCCCAAGTATGCAAATGAGCCCATTGGGCATGCATGTCACAAAGGGGCCTCATGCATGCCCATTATGGGCTCATTTGCATGGCTGCGCTGGGCAGAATGTGCTGGTGCAGCCCCACCCCCAACCCCAATCACCCGTACCTGAAAACATGAAAAAATCTCTGGTGGTCCAGTGGACCATGACATCCCCGAGCACTGTTGACACACAAAGATAACCCCTCATGCCCTAATCCTCATTAAAATGCAAGAAACACCCCTCCCATGCCCCAATCTTCATCAAAATGTAGAACACCCTCCTCCCATGCCCCAATTTCCATCAAACTGTAAGAACACCCCCGATCACCGGTACAGTGATGTGAATGCCCCCCTACCTGGACCCAATTACTGATAGATTAATAAATAAAAGCGAAACCCTTGTCCATAGTGTAGTGGCACTCCCCACCGAGCACTAGGATGTAAGGCAAAAACCCCAATCCCCATTCCCTGGTGGCTAGTGATCTCACACCCTCACCACGGTAGTACTTCATCATTTTGCACCCTCAGTCTCGACCCATGCCGGCGATTAGCATAGCTCTTCCTCATCACCCTCACAGCTAGCCGCTGACTGATCGGTAACTGAGCATGGACACTAGTCAGTATGTGCTCATTGGCTGACATGACAACCAATGAGCAGGTACTATTGAGTGGCTATGCTCCATTAGCGATCAATCGGCTGCTGGCTGTTGTGGGGTGAGGAGGGCTGTGCCAGTCACCTGCATGGGTTGGTATGGGGGGTGCAGGGTGGGTGGTGGATGCCTGCCTACTAGAGTGGGGGGGACCACTAGCCACCAGGGAATGGGGGTTGGAATTTTTGCTTTACATCCTAGTGCTCAGGGTGGGGGTCTCTTCACTATGGAAAGGAGTTTTGCTTTTGTTTATTAATGTACCAGTGATTGGGGTCAGATGGGGTGGCATTCATATCTCTGTACTGGTGATCTGGGCATGGGAGGTGTTCTTACAGTTTCACGGAGATCTGGCTTGGAAGAGGCACTACACTATGGAAAAGGGGGCTTTAGCTGCCATTTACATGTACAGTGATCAGGGCAGGGGAGAGGGGTAATCATTGTGGTGCCACGTTGATCATGGCATGGGGGTGACATTATGTCAGACCGGCGCTTGGGGCTCAGGAAGGGGGGGGAATGTGTGACCAGCCTTGAACTAAGCATGGGGCACCACACTGTCCTGCGCATAATTAAAGTGGGGTTTTGTGAACTTATCTTAGTACCCGTGCAGCCAGCTATGTCTTTCACAAGGTGCTTTTCAATATTGAGATTCACAGCTTATGCTTGAGGGGCCCCTCATTTGAATGGGGGGCATAACAATATTGTGCACAGCCACGCAGTCAGATTATCCGGTATTACTCGGTTGTGATAGATTTAGTTTAGTTGCCATATTGGTCCTTGTAAGAACAGATCCAGAAGAATATGGTTTGATATCTTTTACTGGACCAAGACAGATGTTACAAAAAGAACAAAGTGCCTAAGCTTTTGGACCAACCAAGGACAAGGCACTTAGGCACTTTTTCCTTTTTGTAACATCTATGTTGGTCCAATAAAAGATATCAAACTATTTACTTCTGGATCAGTCTTAATAGGGCAAAAGTAGAAACCAGGTCCATCGAGACTGCCCTCCCCACACTTGTGGGGGAGATTTAGCTATCATTTCCCATAAGATATTTGTCTAGATAATTTCTGAACCACTGGAAGTTCTTAATACTAACTATATGCTGTGGAAGTGAGTTTCATAGTCTGCAAGATCGGATTGTAAAATACTGCCTTCTTTTATTAGTTGCTGCCATTTGGATTCATAACTGTTTATTATGACACCTTAAATTATTTGGCTTTGGGGCTTGGGTAATACTGTATTCCTCAGTAATTCTTATGTCTTGCAATATGTTGAAGAGCATAAGCAAATCTCTCCTGTCCCTACGCAGTTGTAGGTCACATAAATTAAATGTTTTTACCCTGCCATGATAGGATAGTTTCTTGACCCTTGGGATAAATGTGGTTATTCTTTTCTGGACACTTTCAATTAGTTTTATATATTTTGACAGATAAGGGGCTCAAAAAGAAACAACATAGTCTAAATGTGGCAAGATATAAGATTTAGGTAGCAAGTCGTAAGAGCGTCCCAAAATGAGCGACTAGAAATATACCGACTCATTTTGGATGCTTTTATGGTGGGCTACACTGTAGAATAGTGACAGAATGTGACAGCGAATATGGGGAAGGGCGAGTGGAAGGAGGGAATAGTGAGGGGAAGGGGAAGGACAGAGAAGGTGTTTTCAGGGACTGGAGTACCTGCTGCTGCCGAGCTACCCATGTAGTGTGGTGGTGTAGGAGGCTACCTCTGGCAGATCAGGTATTGGATTCAGGACAGGGTATGGGTTGCATTTTGCTGTAGCCACTTAATTTTTTTCTTAATACTGATTTTGCCCCCCTCCCTGACGTGTACCCCCCTGGAGTTGAGAATCCTGATTCAGGGGTGTAGGGGGCAAAGTACCTCGCACTGGGGGCACTGGGGGATGCAGCCCTCCCCCCACAAAAACACTTTTTGTAAATCCAGAAGTTGGGTCACCTTCAAGTGTATATAACCGATTTGCTTTTTGGCGACATACATTTGCCATAATAGCATAATAATTATACAATGGCAAGAAAGAATGCTGGCCTCTGATTTGCTTTTTGGCGATATACATTTGCCATAATAGCGATCGCTATTTTTGTGTTTGTTATTATGACATGGAACCAATATTTATACAGAGGAATTACAGTATGCATAATTCACTTCTTGTGATGAAGGCTCTCCTTATTGTTGCCAGGAGCCTGTTTGCAACTAGAGTCACCTTTCTACATTGCTCCCCTGGAGAAAGAATGTTATTAACCAGAATGCCCAAATCAGTTGCAGTGGTGACTGTTTTTATTTTATTACCATTTAAAAAGTCATTATTTTGTGGGTGTTTTGAACCTAGGTGAATAACTGAGCAGTTGTCAATGTTAAAAGCCATCCAATTGTTCAATGCCCATTATACAATGGCAAGAAAGAATGCTGGCCTCTGATTGGTCAGACTGGGACTGGACCCATGATGCTATCCCAGTACAACATCATGGGTCTAGTCCCAGCACTCAGATGACTACATGAAACTTAAGCAGAATCACTCCACACTGCCTCCAACACTGACCGCCACTTGGCAGCTCACTTCAGAGATCCCCGATTGCAAGCTGCCTTCCCGACTCTTTCTCTATTCCATAAAACAAAAACAAAACTCCCTTCCACCAAATCACTGTCTGCTCGCCTGTAACTCTTCACTTGAAAAAACAAAAGCCATCTAAAGTTCATTCACCATCCCTAAATAGCAACCAGCAAGTTTTTTTTTTCATATTTAATCAAACTGCCTGCTTCTCAGGACTATAAAGCGTGTTTCTGCACTTTCTCTGCTGCCGAGCTCTCAGCTCAATGGCACTGCCAAGTGCCTTCACTGTCCTGTGGTGTTCTCCCAGTACAAATGAGTAAAGGTAGAAACTGTACCGGGAGAACCTAAAACATAAAAATATATCAAAATAAAAGTGATCTACTGCTTGCACATTACCACATGTACGCAATGAGTGAAACTGTCTCAGCATCAAAGTAAAAAGTGAGCTGAAGTAAAAACAAACAAAACTGCTGGCTAAGCATTCTTTTATGAAAAACAAAACAAAACAATGCATAGTAAGATCACTTACCATAACAGAACAGAGCAGAGCCAAGAAAAATAGGGAAACAGAGACTAACAATGGCAGACAGCTGGGTGGGTGTGTGTGTGGGGGGGGGGGGCAGTGGGGCAGCGGGGCAGAGACAAAGCCAGAGCTAGAGACGATTACAGACAGCACATAGTAAACAGCATGATCTGCTGCAGAAGCAGAAAACAGAACTAATTTTTGTTTCAGTACTCTTCCATCCTAATAAATCCAGTAAACAAAAGTTAAAACTGTATTCATATTATTTTTATTATCATAAATTTAAGAAGCCATTGTATAATAGGAATAATGCACTCCAGGGTGTGTGGTGTTCTGGGATAACATCACACCTGGGGCATTGGACGAACTCGGCCTGTGATCTTGTGCCCAGCCACCCCAGGCATGACGTTATCCCAGCACAACTTGTACCCTGTCATGCATTATTGCTAAATCGTTCAATGTTTTCTGAGTCTTTGGATAATCGGTTGATTTTTGAACTAGTGTCGACCTCTGAGGCAATCTTAGTATAATCTGCAAATTTGCTCAATGTGCATTTAACCTCCCAGTGTAAGTCGCTAATAAATATGCCAAATAGTGATGGTCCCAATACAGAACCCTGTGGTACCCCGCTTGTAACCATAATCTCATTTGAGCATTTGTCAAATATTTTTACTATTTGGCTTCTATTAAGCAACCATTCCTCAATCCATTTTATTGTGTAGCTATTTGGAGATAGTTTTATAATTTTTTCAACAAGTAGCGAATGTGATACTAAATCAAAGCCTTTCTGAAGTCAAGAAAAACAATATCCACCAGGATGTCCCTGTCAATGCTCCTACTGACTCCCTTACGGAAGGAGATCAGATTTGTGGTACATAAGCGTCCTGCTCTGAATCTGTGCTGTGTGCTATCTGGGATGTTCCCTTCCCTATATGATTTATTAGAAATGATTGTTAGCTGTGTAATAATTTGATCTATAGTTTCTTTGCAGAAGGTTGGATTCAAATTGTCTGGTCCTGGGGCACAGTTTATATTTAATATTTTTATTGCTTTTATAACTGCATCCCTGGTGATATCAATGTAGTTTGATTCAAATGGAAGATGTGTTTTGTTGCACCTTTTTTTGTGAATACAGACCTGAAGAATCTGTTAAAGGCATTTGCTACATTCTCTTTTTAATGTATCTTAACCTCCTTATCAATTATAGATGTTATTGTGTTTTCACTTTTTTATTATTGTTTATATAGGTGTAGAACACCATATGGTTGTCTTTGGTGACTAATAGCTTTAGTTCTAATTTTCTTCTCTCCTTTCTGATCAGCACTTTAGTTTTTTTCAATTCAGTCCTATATTGTGCTTTATTAAGATCTGTTGCAGATTTTTTTAAAGTTTTTGATAGCTTTTTTTTTTTTTTTTTATCTGTTTTTTAATTTTCTGTGTCAGCCATGGTGGAATTTTTCTTTTCTTATTCCTTGATTTTTTAAAAGAATATACAAACGTTCAAGATAATTTATGATTGATTTAAATATGACCCAGCATTCATTAGTTAGTAGGTCAGCTAGTAGTGAATCCCAGCTAATAGCCTGTAACACAGTCTTAATTTTGTTATAATCTGCTTTAATTAATTTCTGAGTGTGTCAGTGCAGTAGCGCTAATACTGCACTCAGTTGGCGGCTGGCCGTGGAGGTGAGAGGTGGGCTGTGCCAGTCACTGGCTGGGGACAGGTGGGCTGGCACAGCTGGGTGGGGGGCCACTAGACTACCAGAGAATTGGGAATTTATTGAATTTATTTTTATTTTGACAATGTACAGTTTGGGTGGGGGCCACTAGGCTACCAGGGAATTGGGAATTTATTTTTATTATGGCAATGTACAGTTCAGGGAGGGGAGGCCACTAGACTACCAGGGAATAGGATATTATTTTATATACTGGAAATGTCAGTTTGACCTCTGTGGTAGGGAAAGCGATGGAGTCACTTCTGAAGGAAAGAATAGTTGAGTACCTAGAGGCCAGTGGAGCACAGGACCCAAGGCAGCATAGGTTCACAGCGGGAAGGTCATGTCAGACGAATCTAATAGATTTCTTTGACTGGATGACCAAAGTAGTAGACCAGGGAGGGGCTGTGGACATGGCCTACCTAGACTTTAGCAAGGCATTTGACACAGTCCCACAAAAGATTAATAGTCAAATTAACCAGCCTGGGAGTGGTCCCAGGGTGGTAGCCTAGTAAAACATTGGCTGCACAACAGGACACAGAAGGTAATTGTAAATGGAGTCCACTGAAGAAAGAGGGTTACTAGTGGGGTACCGTGAGGGTTCAGTATTAGTCGGTCCTTTTAATGTCTTCATCAGTAACATTGCAGAGGGACTGGAAGGAAAAGTATGTCTTTTTGCAGATGACACAAAGATCTGCAACAGGGTTGATACACAAGGAGGCGTGGAAAGGATGAAAAGGGACTTGTCAAGGTTGGAGGAATGGTCAGAAGTATGGCAGCTAGGATTCAATGCAAAGACGTGCAAAATAATGCACCTAGGAAACAAGAACCCAGGGGAAGAATACACAATGGGTGGGGAGGTAGTAACAACAACAAAAAAAGAAAGGGACCTGGGGGCAATCATATCGGATGACCTTAAGGTTAGCAAGCAATCTGAGAGGGCAGTAGGGAGGGCTGGGGGTACACTGGGATGTATAGGGAGAGGCATCAGCAGCAGAAAACAGGAAGTTGTTATCCCTCTGTACAGACAGTTGGTGAGACCCCATCTGGAGTACTGCATCCAGTTCTGGAGACCCCATCTCCCAAGGACATAGACAGGATAGAGGTAGTCCAGAGGAGGGCAACTAAAATGGTGCAGGGTCTGCAAGAGAAGCCATATGAGGAGAGACTAAAGGAGCTTAATATGTATACTCATGAGGAAAGAAGGGAGAGGGGGGACATGATAGAAACTTTTAAGTACCTCAGTGGAATCAACAAAGTCCAAGAGGGTAGCATCTTTCAGAAAAAGAGACTTGCAAGAACAAGGGACACAATTTAAAAGATAGAAGGAGGGGGTTCAGGGGCAATGTGAGGAAGTATTATTTCACAGAGAGGGTAGTGGATGCATGGAACAGCCTTCTGAGGAGGTTAGGTGGGTCTAAAACTGTGGGAGAATTCAAGAATGCATGGGACAGACATAAGGCAATTCTTGTGGAGGGTAGGAAGAAATAGGCTGTTGGTTAACTAGAATCTGTGGCCTATCCTGTAGGTAGGGAAATGGGCAGACTAGATGGGCCAAGTGGTCCTTATCTGCCGTCAAAGTCTATGTTTCTATGTAAATGTACAGTTTTCGGGGGGCACTAGACTACCAGGGAATTGTGTATTATTTTATATAATGGAACTTTATGATTCGGGGGGGGTACTGGACTACAAGGGCTGGTGATTTGCTGCATTGGCAGTGGGTGACCCGAGGGTTGGGGCACAGGTGGGGGGTGTACTTGTGACCTGCGACAGTGGGTTGCGACATGATGGCCAGGTACGCCCTCTGTGCGGCGTACCTTGCTGCATGTCGCAAGTCGCAGGACTTTGCTGTGGAGACCCTGCCCCTTCTAGAATAGGGCACAGGGTCAATGTCGCAGTTGAGGGTGACGCAAGTTGCGTTCGGTGAGAACCTATGCCACCCTTCTAGAATCAGGCCCTTGGTGTTCTGTTTAGATACATAGCCCCTCTATAGGTCCTTCTTGACTTATATGGCGATTGTATTCAGCTGATTTTATTTTATTTTATAGTGTATAGTGGAGTGTAGTTCTGTATAGAATGTCATCTCTTTCAAAATGCTGTTCTACCACAGTTCCAATGTCATGGAATGCTGTTCTACCCCACTGTGATAGAACAGCATTCTAGAACCTTTAGAGACTGCATGAGTCAGTTTCATTTTGAAAGCAAAAGAACTCACAAAACACATTTTTCACACAGTACTACACACTATAAAAACTACAGGATGAGCAACTCTGTGCACAACCAGTGTGTTTTGTCACCTCGGGATTCTGATTCCCATGGACTTCTCAAGCTTAGCTCTCGAGGTCAGAGGGAATCAGAATCCCTCTGTGGCAGAACACACTGGTTCTGCATAGTTGCCCATCCAGTATTCTCTATATCTTTAACAAAGATGCATACCCCACCTCCCTTTTTATTGATTATATTCCTATAATACTACATGTATCCAGGAATATTGGTATGCCGTGTGGATGTATTGTCCCACCAAGTCTCTGTTATTGCTGCAATATTGATTTGTTATTGCATCAAAGTATTAGTTCATTCACTGATTTTTGTTAAGTTCAAGCTTCTGGCATTGGCCTCAATAATTCTGTATCCAATTGATGTAGTTATTATTCTGTTTTTTTTTTTGCATTACCCCATAGCCCCCTACTAGTTAGTTTAAATGAGACTCAATTGTTTTGCTATTTTCTTCCCCAGGACCAAGCTCCCTCTGTCACTCAAATGTAAACTGTCCCAGCTAAAACAACTTTAGTCACTGGAAAACTGTTCCCAGTGTGTAATACAGGTTATATTTTTTCCTAACAGTCCATTTTCTTAACTATTCATTCAATTTTTTTTTATTTTATTTTGCTTTGTACTACTTGCTCTGGGGACAGGTAAAGTTTCTAATACGCAAACTTCACAACCTCTAGTTTCAAGTGTATCTACTACGGACATAAAATCTTTCTGTATGTCTTCCAGTGTAAATCTGTTTATGTCATTGGTACCAGCATGTATTACTACCAATGGGTTCATGCCTTCGTTTTTCAAGATGTTTGGAATCATGCGCTCAATGTCTCGGATCCAAGCACCCCTGAAGTTAGAACAGCTTCAACTGGCCTCATCTTGGTTACAGATGTGTCTATCTGTGTATTTTAAAATAGAATCCCCTAGCATAATAACTTGCTGATCTCTTCATTAATATTTGTGCCATCAGTCTCAATCAATCAATCAATCAAAATCTTTATTTTGCTAGGTGGAGCATCATTGAGACAAACTCACTTACAAGATGGACCTGGGGCAAAACAATTGCCAATAGGGTTAAGACATCACAGGTTGAGTGAATGTACATAACAATTACATAGTAATAATAACACCATAATAACATATAACCATCACATGCGACAAGATACTTGCACCAGAACATAGCAATAGGTTCAACAGGAGGTAGTGCCATTTAAATACAATTGCATGGATACAGATACATAGGCGTAACGTAATGAGCTAAAGTTTATACAGTAAACATAATTGGGGGAGTCATAGTGAGCAGGAGTGGCAGTTCCTCTAGCGTCAAAGTGTGAAGAAGATTGAGATGTAAGAGTCCTGTGATAAGTACTGTAGGCATGGCCTAGCAAGTGGGGTGGGAAGGGGAAGGGGGTAGGAAGGTCAGCAGAGATAGGAGAGGGTTAGATATGATGGCCTAGGGAGGAAGGACTGTTCAACGGGAGAACATGAAAGATGCCACAGGCAATGGCTGGGGTTTAAGTCCAATATTTGAAGCAAAGACAGATCATGATGTTGGGACCTTGATTTGGACAATGACAGAAGGGAGGACTCAAATGATGCCTCAGGCAATGGTTGAGGTTTAAGTCCAGAATTTAAAGTCGTAACAAATCGTGATGTTAAGACCTTGACTTGAAACTAGACAGACCTCGGAGAAGGTACTCAGGAACAAGGATTTGAAGAGGGAGAACATGACAGGGGTAGCGAGCCTTAAGGTTTTTTGGATCTTATTCCAGAGCATAAAAAGAGTGAAGCTTATTGAGGCTCTACCAAAGGGTATTTTAACTTTAGGGATAGCCAGAGATAAGATGGTAAGACTTCTGAGAGAATAGGCACTAGGGATGCAGGGAGTTAGGCAGCTTGTGAGGTACTGAGGTAATTTATGAGTGATTGCCTTATATGTCCATAGAATAGCATTCTTTTGCCTTCTGAAGCTAAGGGAGCTCCAGCCTACGGAAGAATAGAGGATGCAGTGGTGCATGCCATAAGGGGCATCTGAAATGAACATAAGGGCTCTGTGGTATAGGGTATCAACCTTGGAGAGAGCTGTGCTAGTACTATGGCCATATAGGAAGTCCGCATAGTCTAGGAGAGGCAAGAAGGTAGCTTGAACTAGGAGTTTTCTAGCCTCCTGGGTTAGTGAGTGCTTGATCCTGAAGAAAATACTGAGCCTCTGGAGCAGTTTCTTAGTGGGTTCATCAATGTGATCAGTCTGATTTTGGTGTTGATTTGTTTCCATCTGTATTCCTGAAAAGTTCTCCTGAACAGTGTCACATGCTGGGGGTTTGTTTATTCTATTCAGTTGAGTGAGAATTTCATAGGATTTATTACTTCCCTGGGGTTGGGGGTGGCACTTACATGCACTTGTGGCAAGGTATTGATGGTGTCGAGTCTACCCTGTTGTGTGGTACCTCCCTATACCTGTACAGTACATGTTTATTTGATGTATTACATCCTAGTTGGGTCTCTTTACTATGAGTCATTGTAGCTTGATTAACCTATGTTGTGTTAAGATCATTGTTAATAGTGATTTGGGCATCAGTAATCTGAATTAATGACTCTCTGTTACTCTTTAGCTGTGAGTCACTTAGTGGGGCAAAACTGTTCTGAAGTGATATTTCCAACTCCATAGCTCTTCTACCCTTCTTAGTTTTGTTCTTTTTCATTACAGGACTCCATTCTGACTCATCCCCACTATCTTCCTCTCTAGATATTTTTAAAGAATCCTCACTAGGGCTGTTGATAGATAATCCTATTTGGGTTGAAATGTGACCAGTTTTAGTACTGAGGGGTAAGATGGATACCTGTGGATTTTTTAAACCGTGAAGTTCGTGTTCTAATTCTGTAATTCTGCCTTTTAGTGTTTGGATTTCTTTACACTGGTTGCATTTTAAACCTTCATATCCTGTACTTGTCGCTAGACTAAAGTTATTACATAATATACAGGTCATAGCAACCTCCCCTGTGCTTAATGTAACAAACCCATCATGCATATCCATGATGTTGTAATTTGTTTGTTATTCCCCCTGTTTGGCTAGATGCACAAAGCTGAAGTACCTGTGTGTTTATCCAAAGTTTCTGATCCAGTATCCCAGTCATCCCCAGTGGACACAGCAGACATGCTTGTCTCTTTGTGCGTCTCCATGCACAGCCCTGCGCACGTTCGCCCCATTCGCTACAAGGGACCAGATATAATGCTACACCTAGAAGTACCTTGTTTCCTGCTTCCAGTTCAGTGCTCTTTGTTTAGCTCAGTGAAAACCACACAAACAGTTATACAACAAGTAAAATACTACCGTATTCAGTGGATTAGCCTCAAAGTGCAGCGAACTGCTGCTGGTTCGCTTGGGAGCCTCTGAATATGGCTGCACCCCAACTAGCTGCACAAGACTGAAGATGCTGCACCGTGCATCTCCTTTCAATATGTGGCCTTTCTCCTTTCAATATGTGGCCCCTATCTTCACAAATTGTTTAAAGTGCACTGTGATGTAATACATGACGTCACTATTAGATTTACATATAAATGATTGGCAGTCTCTGAAACTCCGCCCCCTGACAAAGTCTTGCCTGACAAAGTGCTGGGGCTATACCTCCCAGGTGACTGGCCTGAGTTGGAGAACTTGTTTTATGTCATTGATGACTAATAAATTTGTAGCAGTCTAATCTTTGGAGCTCTGTTTTTTCTCCAACTCCGTTGCAGCTAAGGAGTGCAGTACCTTTTTTTTTGCTCTGTGGGGGGCTAGTCACCCCTGTTTCTGTGCCCCCCGTGTTTACTGATGTGTGGTTTTCCACATAGCCACTGGTTAGAGTGGGCTTTTAATAGCCACCAGTCTATGTAAGGAAAGACATACAGGTCTTCTCTATGAAGGGCTGTAGCCACCACTGCAAAACATTCTGTAAAGAGTCGAGCACAGAAGATAAGCCAAAGAACAACACACTGAACTGGTAATGCTCCTCTTGAAACAGGAACCACAGATATTTTCTGTGAAGTTGCCAGATTTTTATATGGAAGTATGTTTCCTTCATATCCAGTCCCCTGTTTGCAATAGGGGAAGGTGACCCTGCAGAAAGACCATCTGAAACTTCTGGTATTCTATGAAGACATTCAAATCCCTTAGATCCAGAATAGGCCTCAGATCCCCTGTTCACTTTGGGCCAAGGAAGTATCTGGAGTAAAAGCCTTCATGCCTCTATGCTAGATATACAGGTTCTATGGCCCATTTTTGAAGCAACGTCTGTATTTCCTCTAACAACAGGGACATGTGCCCTGGTGGGTATATTGTCATAACCAGTGGATGATCTGGAGGGTTATCCAGAAGTTCCAGAGCAGAACCTTTCTTTGTAATTTCCAGAACCTATTTGTTTGTAGTCACCTCCTTCCATTGCTCCAGGTGGAGGGACAGGCGACCTCCTACAACCATCCCTGGAGGACATGGTAGTTTGGGGGGCATACAAGGACTCATCAGCCTCACTACCTTTAGGTGATTTTTTATGGGGACCTGGGGTTGGAGGGGGTCTGGCAAGGTTCCCCACACCTCTTTCTGTACCCTGCTGTTGGTAGGCCTGACAGTATCCTCTTACAGCAGATGGGCAAAAATTACCCCTGCTCCTACCCCAGTTCTGGGTATGGTACAGGGATTTCACAGATTTTAGCATCTTGCTAGATGGTTGAAGATTTCTCAAGGCTACTTCTACATCATGGCCAAACAGTCTCTGCCCTCTAAATGGGGCATTGAGAGCTGTTTGCTGCTCATCAGTGGCAAAACCTGCTACCCTGAGCCAAGAGTAGTGCCTGAGACAAATGCCAAAAGCTGCAACCCTGGCAGAGGCATCAGAAGTATCATATGCTGTGCAAATCCAATGTTTCTCCACATCAGCTCCATCATTAAGAGTTTTGATTAACTCCTATTAAGCAGTACCCTCAGGCAGGGCCTGTGCAGCAGCCTTAACCTTCATTCAGAAGGTGTTCTGATATTTTGTCATGTGGGCTTGGTAACACATTAGTCTAGGACATCCAGCCTCCTGGATTCTCTATCAGAAGGAAGGGAGCTCAGATGCCAAGGTGCCCTGGACCTATCATGGGCAGCTGTAATTATCACTGAGTCAGTCTCAGGGTGGTTAGTATAATATGGTTACCCAGAAGGGGCAGAATACATTTTGTCTGCCATTCTGGGCATAGCTGGTATGTTGTTAGGCCTATACCAGACTGCATAAGTAGCATCCTCCAAAGCTGGAAACAAGGGAGGAACAACAGCACAGGGAGATTCTAGCATCTCCAAAAATTCCAGCAGGGTCTTCTTGGTAAAATTCTTCTCCTGTAAGGTGAAGCCCATGTCAGTCTGCATTAGCTGCATCATGGTAAAAAATGAGGGATCCTCTGGAGGTTATCTTGGTATATCCGCAACAGAGTCCTCACTATGGGAGGAGACTGTGGAGCTGGTGCCATGTCCATACTGACTATCCTCAGCATAGTCTTCCTTCTCGCCCTCAACCATTATGAGGTCAGGATTATATTCATATTTGTTCTTGACTCTTTCATCGACAGGAATGAAAGACCGTGCCAGCAACACTAGCAGTAGCTGAGGAGGTCTATTCTGCAAAGTATTAACATACAGTGTCGATGGGGTGGTTGTAGGAGACACCGTTGCTGGGCCACCTGCAGCAGGATGGCCTGAAAGTAGACACCGTATCATGTTTGAAAATGGTAGGAGTACTGCCTGTGGATTGGCACCACTTTGGGTGGCAAGAGCAACTGTTGGAGTCAACGGTGGATGCTGGCTTTCCCTTGATGATGGTGTAGTTCCAGCTGTAATAGGCTCGGTAGTGCCTGTGCCAAGCCCCGACCTTGGTGTTTGGTTGACAGTAGGCTGTTGGTTAACTAGGATCTGCAGCTTATCCATTAAGTAGGGAAATGGGCAGACTGGGTGGGCCAAGCAGTCCTTATCTGCATCAAAGTCTATGTTTCTATGATGGTTAGGGGTCAGTAGGCGCCACCACCAGAGCAGATGGTGTTGTAGTAGAGGTTGTATCTGTTGTCCTCAGTTTCAACCTGGATCTCACCGGGGAGGCCCTGTCCTTGTCCTGGTGCTTGTGTTTGTGGCTTCCTGATGAGGATTTTTCCTGGGTCTTCAACCAGCCGTGATTCGGTCTACGGGGCCGGTGACTCAGATTTAGCCTTAGCTGCTTCTCCATTGCTTCTAAGGTTTTCTAAAGGAGAAATTTCTCCAAAGCTCCCTTACTGCATTACCTGGTGATGGAGTTGAATCCATGGCAAATATCATAGGCTTTCACATTGTGAGAGAGGTCTAGACAGCAAAGACACACATTGTAGGTGTCTTCTTGTAAATTTTCTCTCTGTACTCGCAGTACCGGGAACGTTTGGGTGGTTCTTTCAGCAGCATACAGGTCACCAAAAATCACTATAAAAGTGATCACTTAATTAGAAGAAAAAAATAAAATGGTACTTTGTGCAGCAATATTTCCGATGATGGGTCTGATGAGTCTGAATGACAGTAGAAAAAGAACTGACGAGAGAGGGGCCACCCACGTTTATGTAGACACTGATGCATGACATCATTGTAGGTGGCCCCTGGCTGACTGTTTGCAAAAGTTTCCATGTAGTCCTAGTGCTGACATGGGTATAGTTCCAGAGGTGTGGCTTGATAAAAGAGATATCCTTGAAGAAGATAAAATGTTCCTTGATAAGGTCACAATTATTCTTTTTTTAACTTTGCAAACATAGCCACTTAACACAATGAAACAATAACCTGGTGTGCTTTTGGAGCCATTTATATAAATTCAGTATCCCATTGGGTAAACTAGTTCAGAAACTTTAACTGCTCTGAATACAAAGAATTTTTCATGTTAAATTGTTTAAAACAGGAATATGAATGTCACTTAGAGTTTAACTGGTAACCTTTAGGTAATAATCTGTGTGGTAACTAGAGTTGTTACTGAAATGCCTGTGTGATGAGGAATCTGCTCACCACGCATATAACATAAACCTTTTTCAATCAATCAAAGTTTATTGTTTGATTTACAATAAGTCATGACAATACATGCATAAAATCACATAAAATCCTGTTTTTATGACATACAAAAAGAATGAAGAATAATAAATATTTATGCATAACAAAGTACAATAAATCTGAGCCCCTTATACCTTAATTGGGGCAGAATACAATTCATTTCATATCTCAGTGTGTTCTTTCAACTTTTATAGAGACTGTAATAATAAAAGGTTCATCATAAATATCATGGTGCCTGTAAAATTACATGTTTAAGAAAAAGGGCAGAATATTTACTCTGGATGGCTGAGTACGATGCATTCATCCTTATCCGGATTATTGTTTAGATGTAAGTTTTTGCTTTCAATTATTGTAAGAAGGGAGGCCACAGGGACTGACCTTGCTTTCAATAGATGTGTGATTAAATGTTGTGGCTCATATTCCAAAGAGCCCAGTACATCCCCCAGGTATTTTTTCCTTTAGTTGTTATATACGGAACAAAGAATTACTAAATGAACTAGATCATCCTGGCCTAATCCACATCTACAACAATCCCCCTTCCCTTTGTTGTTTTTGTTGTATTGATTCATTTTCAACTGGCTGGTAAAACATTCAAATCTGAAGCACGTAAGTAATTGTCTGAGGCCAGGATTAGTTAATAAATGTAAGCAGTACTCCATTTTATAATCTCTTTTATTTTTCTTTAGCCCATTGCAGACCTTATATTGTTTACATAGTTCCACATCTCTCTGGACATAAGCCTATTTTTTATCTCTGTTTTTATTTGGCCTGGATGATATCTGAGGCTGTCTGCTATATATGACAATAGCCAGTAAGGTTTAATAATTTTTTCTAGTGTATATATGCTAGGAAAAAGTGCATTCTGATACATGTAAATTACAGCCTTCTCTAAACAAAGCCTTGGGAGTCTGTGTTTACTCATACCGAATACCTTAAGCCAGTAAATTATTATTTTTTGGGTGATTTGGCACTCTATCATTATCTGGCTTAATTCAGCCCTGACTAAAGCAGATGGTGCACTACCAGGAAGGCCCAACACCTTTTTGTAAAATGTATTTAAACATGGCTCAATGTTTGTCTTTGCCTGGACTCCCCATATCTCTGTCCCATATAACAGCTGACTACTGCTCTTAGCATTTATTACAGCTCTATTTCCCTTTACTGATTTAAATGTGAACCTTGACATCTTTAGCCATTTGGCTCCCCTCACAACTTTACGTTGAGCAAAACCAAATTCATTTTTAATTAGTTTGAGAGAAGCAAATCCCCATATCCATTATCAAACCATATTAAACATATTTAAGGCAACAACAGTAATATAGCTTAAAGAACAAAGAACTGTTTTATATTCAACATACAGAGAATACCTTGAGTTACTGTTATTGCTCAGCCAAAATTCTAAAGTAAGAGTTCAATCCTCTCTCTTAGTGGATCCTTCTAGTTCCAGCCTGAGGAAATCTTGGTTGATCAAGTCCAAACCTTTGCCTGTCTCCAAGGTATCGGAATATATGAAAACCTTCCCCACATAACTGATATGCAAACGAGCAGGGGGCTGCATTACATGGGAGACACCAAGAGTCCACAAGCTGGCCCAAACTGTGTCAAAGCTTTTTCTTCTTTGCTATGTGGCAAAGCTCAAGTCAGGGAAGTAGTGGATCTATTGTCCTTCCTGCAGGAAATTTGCCCTTTCTGTTTTTCTGCTGCTAGGATTATGTCCTTGACATGTGGGTCCATAGTAACAATTGGGTATTGTCCAGGGCTGGTCTGACTTCACCAATCTGCACCTGGGTGTGATCCTATAGGTTCTGAGAATCTCTGTGTTCACTGACAATCCCAGGCTATTATTTATGAGACCTTTTATGAAACCGAACAAGTCAAATCCCTCTGAAGCTCCCAAAAGTCATACATTCACTATCCTTGCAGTGTCTTCAAATGTTCTAGCCTAAGCACATCATTTTATTTTTGATGATGAGCCCCATAACTGCTGTGGAAGCTTTTTGTGTGGATTGGGTAGCAGAATTTGCTTCTTTTGAAACAGAGGCAATTTTGTTTTTAATGAAATTAAATTTGCTGTTCAGGGACTTAATCTTTTTATCAAGGTCCCTAATCGCAATAAGCAATGCGATGTTCATATGTTCACCTCCCACTGTGGTCTCATGGCTTAAGCTGCCTCCAGCTGCACTCTCTCCTGCTGCTTGCCTGATTTACCTTCCCTGCCCTCTCGTGGGGCATTCTGCCGTGGCTTCACCATTACCAATTAATTCAAAAAAGTATCAAACTGATTTTTTTGAGGTCCTCTGTTGATTGCTAAAGGACTAATGCATGACAGGGTGTGTGTCATGCTGGGATAACGCCACGCCTGGGGAGTTGGGCACGAGGCTGCAGGCTGAGTGCGCCCAATGCCCCAGGCATGGCATTAACCCAAACGACACACACCCTGGAGTGCATTATTCCTATTATACAATGGCTTGTTGTTATATATAAAATAAAAAAATTATTTTAAAGAATGTTTTTATTAGTGTGGAAAAATAATTTTGTTTCCTAAGAGGAGATGCAAAAATAGAGAGCTGCCATAATGAGGAGAGTAGACCTGTGGCGTCGTGCTGGGATAACGCCATGGGTCCAGCCCCAGACTGACCAATCACAGTCCAAGATTCTTTCTTGCCATTGTATAATGCCATTTTAAACATGAATCAGCTAGTCTGAAGATTATTTTATGTAAAACTGTCTTTCCTGTGCTGGGGCTCCTCAGAGAGGATCTTTCTGTATTGGCTGCTGGGCACGCCCCCTCACAGCAGGTAGTCTTACTCAATCATGTCTTGGTGGTGCTCTCTTTAGGGCCTGTGGGAATTAATGATGAGTATAACGAGGCCTTCAGCAAGACAAACAGTATGCTATGGTGCATCAGGAGAGAGTTTGACTGTAGAAAGCAGGAGGCACTGTTACCTCTGTATAAGTTAGTGGTGAGGACACACCTGGAGTACTGTGCCTAATTCTGGAATCCCCACCTAAAAAAGGACAGGGACGGCCTAGAGAAGATAAAATGCAGGGTGACCAAGATGATTCATAGACAGGAGAGCAGATCCCATGAGGATCGATTAAGGGCGCTAAACATGCATTTACTTGAAACAAGATGAGAGTGGGATATGCTAGAGACCATCAAACTCCTGAAAGGAATTAATAAGGTGAACTTTGAGAAGCTATTTACCAGGAACAGAAAAGCTAGCACATGGTGAACAGAAGTGGAGGTTAATGAGAGGAAGGTTTATAATGGATGTGAGAAAGTATTATTTTACAGAAAGAGTGGTAGCTACATGGAACAGTCTGTCAGCAGAGGTGGTGGGTGCCAAAACCATAAATGGCTGCAAACACAGCTGGGATAGAATCAAGGATATAGAAGCTACTCAGTGGGAAGAGAGGGGTGGAAATAAGGAGAGCAAAAGGGGGAATAGTGTAAGCAAAGACCCCACAGAGATGAAGGTCCCAGGGTGTGATAGGGTAATATGGGTAGACTGCATGGACCATCAATCTTTTTCTGCTGTTGTCATGTATGTGTAGCCCCCTCAGGAGCTATGGATCTTTAAGAGAGTCTAGCGACCTCTACGTTGTGCCAGTTTTCTCTGCCCTTTGAAGACTCAGTCAGCTGGTTTGACTTGACATTCCAAAGGGAAGGAATAAGTGGCCTGTGCTGGAGGGCAGGGACTAGTGATTGTCAGTTGGTGGGAGACATGTGCCTGGCATACAGTGCCAGCTCCCACTTTCTGAAGGATTTCTATAGAACCTGGTGTCAAGAAAAAACTACTTGTTTGTGGTGGCTGCCATTGAATAGACCTGTGGGGGGAGGGGCTCCTCTTTCCAGCAGAAGACAAAAAATTGAAGAAAGAAGAAGAAGCCTGTTTGAGAGGAAGTTGGTCCCATGGAGTTCTGTGGGCAAAAGATCTGAGGTAATGTACACTCTGTTTTACAGTTAAAGTGACTGGTTTAGTTTTTAGTGTTGCCCTTCCCAAATGAGTTACAGTGACTTTCAAGTTGCCAAATTCCTGTCAGAAAACCGGAATTTACCTCAGTGCTTAAAGTATGTGCTGGATTGCCCAAAAGGTCGGTGCAGTGCCAGCAAGCACCAGACATGATGTCCAGGTGGGCAAAGTGTCAGTATTCCAGAAGGAAAACTCTGTAAAGAATAGTGTACAGAGGTAGACTCTGTGGGAAGCCAGAATTTGTTCATTCATAAATGACAAGATCCAGTAGTGCTGTTCAGCTGATGGCATGGGAACTTCGAAGTCTATCAAGATTATGTGAAATGGAAAAATGGGATAGAAGGTGCCCCATGAGTCTCCACCTTTGCTGCCTGGGGTAGTGGACTCGAACAGTATCCAGTGCCTCCATTTGGGGGCAGTAATAGGCCCATAAAAGTACCCCATCAGGATTGAATCCAACCCAGGAATAACAGACTGTTCCACCTTTTTTTGGTGAAAAGGTAGACTGAAAGGAGAATGTGCTAACTGGGAAGTGTAAAGTGGAATACACAAGGTTGCCAACAGTTTATGTGAGCTCACAGTAGGAGAAAGAAAGGATCCTGTTTTGTTTTATAAACCCCAATTTGGACATTGCATCTCTTCTGCATCCAAGTTCTGCTAACCCCTTCCTTTGCAGCTCCAATCAGCCCTGCCATGCCAGTGGAGCCCCAGAGTGTTTCATGCTCAGGATGTCAAGAAAGTGTTTCCAGCTGTCTTTGTGTGAGGCCTCTCCCTGAAAGATAGTACCATCCAGTATACCCATAGGCAAGGGAGGGTGACCTTACATTGGGGGCGTTGTCCAGGATTTGAGGCACCTTTGGGGTCCCTGGCATCACAGAGGGCATTGGATGGAAGCTGCAGTTGTTTAAATAAATATTTAATCCTCAGTGACTGGAAAAAAGATGGTGCTGTAGAATCAACGAATCAGAACATTGGTGGGAGTAGACAGTGTGAGTTGTCTGCTCTGCAGGAAGGAGATGTTAGGTCGAGGACTCATGGCTCGCATATGTGAGAGACTCATGAATATGTAAATCACCCAAGGATGGAGCGATGTGATAGGTGGAGTGTCATCACTGGGGGTGTGGTGAGCACTCATGGACTTACAACATGCTGAGGACTTTGGAGAAGGAGAGAGAAGGTGCGAGAGCATGGTTGATGTGTTTTTGAGAAGAAACCAGTTCTTTTCTACTCCAGTGTTAGTGTAGTTCCCCCTTGGAGCTGTCAAAAGAAGCTGAGCCTGCCACCATGGGACTGTCCATGCCTGCTGGCATTATCTACAAAGCAAAAAAGCTGGTACCTGTTAAAAAAGAGAAAGTAAAAATTGTTGGGACTGAGTGAATGAGTGAATTTGCAAGGAAAAGTCACAAGAGACAGAAATATGTATTATTTATGAAAGCGCCCTCTGGGTGCTTACTGGTAAAATGTTTAGTTGCTAGGAGGTAGCTAGGCAGAGAGAGAGAGAGAGCTAGTGGTGCCGCTGAGTCTGGGATGTGATGCTGCCAGCTAACTGCAGGTGGGGCCCCTCCGTTAGAGGGTATAAATAGCAGGGGATTTTGGTGCCAAGGGGGGGTGATCAGGAAATCGAGGGAGAGACCAGGGGAGAGAGGAGCTGGGGGGTTTGGCCCTCAAGTTCATCTGGAGGGCCGTGGTAGGGCTGGGGTGGTCTGCTTGCCGCCCCGGGCCTCCACCCTTGAAGACCCGTGATGTGAGAGTGATGGTTCAGGAGTAGAAAAAGGGGATCAATGGAGCAAAACAGATGGGGCCTGTTGGTGCATTTGGGAGCTGAAGCCTGAGGAGAAGAAATGAAAATGGAGGCCTGCCAAATAAACTTCGGCACCCTGGTAGGGTAAGCGCTGATAGGGCCTAAAAGCCCAAAGGAAGGAAAGATTGGTCAGAATGGTTTACTGTGGGTGGGCCTGCTATGGCAAATAGGGCCTGGGGTGTGACTTGGAAGTGGCAACCTGGTCATTGAGGGAGAATCAATGGCAGTGTAACCCCTGTCCCCCAGGTTGGAGGCTGCCACAGAGTTGGGACCCACGGTGTGAGCTGCTTATGGAGGTGGGGAAAGTCCATTTGGGGGAGTAATGTTTGGGACCCCAGCAGGGTGGCAGTCTATTGGGTGATTTGTGTGGCACTTGCAGAAGTCCCCCTGATGAGTCAGGTCAGAGGTTGGAATTGCTGCGTGAGCAGAGCGTGCTTGTTAGGACTGGGATCAGTTCTGGGGTACCCACAACACCAGAATATGGCCTAGCCACCAGCCGAGGCATCAACGAATGGATGTCTGAAAGGGTTCTGGTGGTTTGGTTCTTGCTATAAGAACATTAGTTGAAAAGTATGAAACACCTAGTGCTCAACCAACTAACCTCCTTCCTCTCTGTCTCCAATTTCTTCAAGCCGATCCAGTCTGGTTTCAGGAAGGGTCATTCCACAGCCTTCTCTCTGGTTAGATTCACGGATTCCATCCTCTCCGGAATGGACAAAGGATTGATCACCATGGCCATTTTCATAGACCTTGCCAAAGCTTTTGATACGGTCTCCAACCCCCTGCTGCTACCATGTCTCTTGGAAGCAGGCCTCACTGGCTCAGCTATCAATTGGTTCAATGCCTACCTCTCTGACAGAACACAATCAGTTAGAATCGCAGACGTCACCTCCTCCCTATGGACACCAGAGTTCCCCAAGGGTCAGTACTTGGCTCTATCCTGTTCTCCTTCTTTCTCAATAACCTCCCTCTAATGTGCTCATCCACCTCTACTCAACTGTACGCAGATGATACTGTCCTTTTTGCCTCTGGCTCCTCCCCAGATGAGGTAACAGCCAACCTCCAGGCTGACTTCAACAAAGTACTGTTACGGTTTATCTCTCACCAGCTCTCCTTCAATGTGAAAAAAACTACCACCATGACCTTCGGCACTCGGCAACGTCTAACCAGGCTCCCTTCCCTCCCCACCTTCCACACCCTTGAAGGGATGGTATTGGAGGACGTCACTTCCTTCCGATACCTCGGGGTTTTGCTTGACCAACACCTGTCCTTCTCCGACCACATTGATACCATCATAAAAAGCTGCGCTCCAAGCTCGGTGCCCTTTACAGGAACCGCAACTGCCTCCCTCTCATGGCCAGGTGTGAGCTAGTGCATAGGATGATCCTCCCCTCATTCGACTACTGCAACATAGTGTACAGTGCTGCTCCCAAATCTACCTTATCCAGACTGGATACACTTTTCCATGCCTTCTGTCACTTCGCCCTCGATGCCACACCCTGCACCCACCACTGTAACCTCTACCATTCCTTAGCATTCCCTTCCCTCGAAAACCGCCACCTATAGCACTGTGCCAAATTTGTAGCCAAATTCTGGTATGACACCCTGCTGTCATACCTCTCTACCTTCCTTACCCCAGCTCCCTCCCCTTCTCATGCCCTCAGATCCCTCGACATCCGGAAGCTACAAATCCCTAGGTGGAAAACCACTATCAGGCAATCTGCCTTCTCCTATCGCTTCCCCAAACTCTGGAATGAACTACCTCCCCAAATTCGCCATTCCTTCTCTACCACCTCCCTATCTTCAGCACTGGCAAATTACCTCTCGGTAAATTGCTCCTGCACCTAATCCCCCACAGGTGTCCTCTGACAACCCCTCCCCTCCTCTCCTGACTGCCTGACCAGTAGCACCTAGCTTACGCTATGGAAGGTGGCTTATCTATACCAACTTCAGCACTTCTTGGTACATGGTTTTTGTCCTGTCCTAAATCATACTTGATACTTGCCTGATCCTCACATGTTTTCCCTCCCAGTGCCACACCTCAGCTATCCAATTTTATAAGTTAACCAGCATATATTGCTGGTTAAGTCTGAACTACAAACTATGCCTTCCATGTGTTGTTTTGTTGAACTGTATTGAATATCTTGTCCCTATTCATCACACGACTGTATAACCATAACTCTACCTCTGCATCCTGCAACTGTATATCTGAAACTCTATCTCTGCAAACTGTTCAACAGTAACCTCAGTCTACAGTATTACTGTAACTTGTACAACTGTCAGTCTACTGTATCCTTGTTATATGTAACTCTTGATAATCTGCGGGTTATCTCCCACTGTACCCCCACCCCCCAGGTCGCACCGGGAGACGAGCATCTTTTTGCTCAGTGTGCCTTCCTGGTGAAACACTTTAAATAAATAAATAAATAAGATCTGGAAGGGAAAGAACAGTTTGCTGCATTAAGAAATAGCCCCCAGGTGAAGAAGGTATAAGATTAGCCTACAGAAATGAATGGAAGACAGTGAGAAGGTTTGGATCAGTAGAAATGTCTCATGCTGTCATAAGCCAGAATAAAAGTATAGGAATGGTATAGTCTGAAGAGAGAGAGAGAAAAGGGAAAGGAATGTAACTGCTGCAGAGAAAATGAGAAAGGAATGAGACATTAGTTGGTGAATTGTTTCTGTGTGACCTCACGAAGTGGCCTTTTTGGCCCTAGCCTATGCTGCCAGGAATTCTAGCCTTTTCGGCTGAAGGGAGGTCTGCATGAAATAAATAGTCTGTTAGCACAAGAGACTGTTGCAGTAAATGTCCCAGCTGTGTCTGAGGAAAGAACCCCACCATGTAATATCCCCACTCCTTGGAGTAGCTGTTAACTGTTTTTCAAGTTGAATTAAATCGTTTTTTGCACTTTGATTCTGGAGTGGACAATGCACTTAATCAATGTGACTGTGCATGCTTGTCTTGCTAATCAACATTCCCCTGCAGCCTCCAGACCACCCAGCAGCAGTTTGGTTCACATGTTTACCGTGATCACCAGTCACATCAACTCTAGGACCCAGGTAACACGTTTCTTCTATTCTAATTCTTTGGACTGTTTTACTTATGTTGTGAAGTGCCCCCCTCCCAACAGTTTAACACCTGGATACCCCTAGACGGGGAGGGTGGGCTTACATTTAGACAATCGTCAGTTTTGGAAGTGTGATGCAGGTACAGAGGTTTTAGCACTTGAATAGGCACATAACAAAGGGGAACTACCCTAGAGCGTGTAAGTGAATTGTGCCTGAGAATATTTTGTTTACTTGTTTGCAGACTGGGAAAGTGAAAGCCTGTGCAGGCTACAACAACATTTCATGGGGTATCATGGCTGAGTGCCCCAAGAACATGGAAGTAAATATCCCCTTGACACTGTTAGAGTGGCTCACTGAGAGAAATAAAAAAGAAACCCCTGAAACCATTGATGATACCCCTTGCTTCAGATGTTCACACCAACGGAAGGATGTGTCACTCATCCCTCTTTGTGGTGCATGCAAAGATGGGGGACTGTTAGCCCTCAGTGGAGCTGCATGGCTAGCCAGTTCCTCAGGACTGCTATCCAGAGCAGAATCCAAAGAATCCATGTTGGAAACATGGAAACTCCCAGTTAAAAAGTGCCTCAATTTCTAAGGAGCAGGAGCAATATTTTCCAGCTATGGATGCCAGTGGAGTACTAATTGAAGAAGTGTGGGATGAGATTAATACCGACAGGCCATTGCCCACAGGAGAAGATAAGCTGGAGCAACTGATCAAGGATTTGGGGGAAAGAGTCCATAAATTCTTGGGGACAGTGCAAAAGAAAAATGCCATAGATGCCCCTGCCAGTTTGAAAGATGTCTTTGAGGCATGCTCAGCTACTGCTACAGCCCTCTGAAACTCAACATTGGAGACAGCCCTTCCAGATGTTGCCCGCCCCACTGGGGAACCTGAAAAATGCCCTACTCCGTAAAAAGTTATCACAGAAAAGCAACCCATCTATGCTACCCTGTTTTGAGTTAGGCCTATCATTGATGTTTGCCCAAAGGGGGGCAGTGCTATAGGCCATGGAGTGCCTCCAACCTCCATTCATAAGAACCCCCCTGGAGAGAGGGAAACTCGGTAACCAGTCACAGAATCCTGAGGGTGGGGAAATCCAGTCATGTGACTTCTGGAAAAGATGCCTAAAAATATGGAGGCTTACCACAAAGATGTATGACTACCCTTGGGGCAGGCCTCAAGAACCCCAGTGAAGGTATTGCCCATGTAGAGTCACCTCCTCCACGCTCTCCCTGTTAGTCAGGACCACATCCAACAAGTTGTTTCCCCTCATTTGTTCCCTAACCAGCTGTTGAAGGAACACCCCTGCAGCTCAGCTAATACCTCCTGGCTCCTTGCCAATGCTGCATCTGGGATTTCCCAGTCAGCATCTGGGATGTTCAGATCACCCATCAGTAGCAGTTCACCTTTCTGTGCCAGCCTTGTGATTGCCTGAGTTAGCAGCCTATCATCTTCCTCTCCTTGTGCAGGTAGCCTGTATGCCACCCTAGTCGCAAGGATTCACCCGTCTTCCTACCTAGTGTTACCCACAGCAGCTCAGGTTCCCCTTCCCCCTCCTGCCCTTCAGTAACACTGATGCCTTCCTCAACATGTAAGGCAAGTCTGCCCCTCTTTTTGCCTTCCCTGTCACTTCTGAACATTCTATAACCTGGAATGGTTGTTTCCCAGGTGGGATGCTCTGTCCTCCATGTCTCACTTATTGCAACTAAATCTAATATCTCGTTCCTTATGATGGCCTCCAGGTCCACCATCTTATTTCCTAAACTCCTGGCGTTTGCTGACAATCCCATCCACCAGTCTTCCCCTTTGTTTCC
This sequence comes from Neoceratodus forsteri, assembly GCA_016271365.2. Taxonomy (NCBI): domain Eukaryota; kingdom Metazoa; phylum Chordata; order Ceratodontiformes; family Ceratodontidae; genus Neoceratodus; species Neoceratodus forsteri. The sequence goes on from CM028136.1 coordinate 306,935,666, forward strand.
CCTTGCACCCGTCACCCTCTTGCCCAGTCATGTAGTGCTATCCTGGGGTTGGGGGGGGGTAGCCCCCCAAGCTTTCCTTCTTGTGGAGCAGATTTGTCCCCTCCACCCTCCACCCTAGTTTATATTGTAGGTATCCACTATGTATTTTGGTAGCTTGCATTTCAGTTCTGCTACTCCCCCCCATATTCAGGTGCAGTCTATCCAGTGCAAATAGGCTGTCATCCTCCAATGTAGATCCCCAGTCTCCTACCAAGCCATATCCCATTTGCTCACCCCACCCCACCAGCCAATCGTTGAACTCCCTAATCCTTGACTTCCTATCAGTGCTTGCCTTCGGTACTGGTAACACCTCTGAGAATGCCACAGATTTAAACCTCAGACTGCACAGTATCTAGCTAGAGCTCTGACTCTAGCCTGCACCTTCATCAGGCTACTTCCTGCCAGGTCATTCATTCCCAGGTGAAACAGCAGGGGCATTTTCTCATCCTGTTGTCTCCCCTTTGAGGGGATATAATGAATGATCTTCACTGCTGTCATGCCGGCAGACACTCCACCCCAACTCCGCTGTTTTTGTCTCCCCTTCCCCCCACCTAATCCCTTTTATTATAGAGTCCCCAACCAGTAGGACCCTGTGCTCCATCTCCTTCTAATCACAACTCCCTACCATCCTTCCCCAAACCCCCTGCATCCTATTTCCTACCTTATTATCAATACCCTTTTGCCCATTTCACTTCCTGAAGCACTATTCTCCCTCTGTGCTCCCCCAGCTTCTTTGCTCTGTGCCCCCCCAAGCCTTGTGCCCCCACCAGGTTCTACCTGTCAGGCTGTCTGCCTCTGCCCCTCCATTTTCTAACTTTTCCCCTCCTTGTTTTTCTGTCCCTGCCTGTGTCCTGCCAGATTTTCCCTGGGGACCTTCCTTCCTTCCTCCCCCATCCAGCTTTTGTTCCTCTGATCCAGAGCATGCTGACCCCTCCTTCTGGGTCTGCCTGTTGGTCTTACCTGATAGGGCCTCCCCCTTTCCTGAGTGTTCTTCACCTACCTTCATGCTTGCCTTTCCTTCTCCCCTATGTGCTCTTCAGCTCCCTTTTCCTGATCTTCCCCCCATTTAGTGCCTCTAGTGGTGCAAATCTATTCTGTTCTAAGCCCACTGTGTGTACCCCTCTCGTCGATAGTCCTCCCTTTGCTCCCTTCTCCCTTGCCCTCTGCGCAGGCTTTATACTGTATCACCTGCCATTTCCCAGGTTTCTCTTGTGCCCATTGCTGCCCTTATTCGGGATTCCTGTATCTCCTCTGGTGCTTTTCCCTCCCCCCACCTTGTATTCGTGCTCCCCAACTTTCCTCCAGTCCCCATCCCATCTTCCCCTTCCTGCAGCTGGGTTTGCTTCTTGTTCCCTTGCAGCTCCCCTTTTAACTGTGCCTTGTCCCCCCACTTGCTGCTATAGCTCCATACTGTAGTATGTGAGTGACTGACAGAGCAAGGTTTTGCAACTGCATTTACTTCTCCAGTGCATAAGAGGGGACAATAATCTGTGCCATGGTGTATTGATATGGTAGTTATAGTGCCATGGGGAACAAACATAGTCATGGTGTACATATTTTATTCCTGGCTTCAGCCTTGATCTGAAACACTAGTGTGTGGCATATCTCATATTCCAATCCCTATTCTTCAGAAACGGACATGCAAGTTTTATGAGAGATAAACCCCCCACTTCTGCAGCTTCCTTTCTCTTCCTGACCTTGATGGGGGCCTCTGTACTTACAACCTGACTTCTGCCAGTCTAGCTAGCCTACATGGAGGCCTAGCTCAACTCATTCACTTCTACTCCTTCTTCAGGCAGGCCTATGTGAGGGTCCTGCCAGTCCAGCTTGTCTACGTGGGGGCATAGCTTGACTTCTTTAATTCTACTCACGTCTCAGGCAGATCTATGTGGGGGGTTCTGTCAGTCCAGCTAGCCTACGTAGGGGCCTAGCTCGACTTCCTCAATTCTACTCCTTCCTCAGGTGGACCTACATGGGGGTCTCGCTGCTCTAGCTCAATTCACACAATCATACTCCTTCCTCAGGCAGATCTACATGGAGGTTTCACTGCTTCAGCTAGCCCTCGTGGGGCATAGCTCAACTCGCACAGTCATACTCCGTCCTCAAGCAGAGCTCAGTGGGGCTCTCGCCACTCCAGCTAGCCTATTAACGGGCATAGCTCACTCCTTAATTACTTCATTCACTTCCTCTTCTGCATTCCAGCTTCATTCCTGCTCCAGTTCAAATTTCTTAAGCAGGACATCTCCGTGGAGCACACCTCATTTCTTTGCAGGTCCTGAGACTGTTACATGCCTTCCTATCGAGGCACTTAATCTTATTCCACTTCTACAGAGGACACATGACAGCATCACACAAGCCTCTCAAAGATGTTTATACCCTGACCACTCATACATGGTATAGCTACCAGCTCTCTACATGACTTCTTCATAACTGTTTTATGTCCAGACAATGCTACCCGGCCTTCTCACCGTGCATGACATTATCATCTCTCAATGTCTACATCCTTGGCAGACAGTCCACTGGCTGAACGAACCTCATATGTACATTCTGCATCTTCCTGTAGCAACCCCTCACAAAGGTTTCACCTTCCAGCCAGTCTTCACAAAAGCCTGACTTGCAGTTCCATTTGACTCCTCTTTCTAGTGATCCCACATGGGGATCCTGCTGGTTCAGCTCGGCCTATGTGGAGACCTAGCTTCCAACTCCAACATTCCCGAGTTCGCCTATGTGGACCTGTGGGGAGTCTCACCATTTCTGGTCCTGCCTCGTGAAGCTGGGAATCCTAGCTCATCTGCTCTGGAGTCCTAGTCTTCACTCTTGCTACTTAATGTTGCGTGACCGCCTTATCCTGCCTTGTCATGCTTCAAACTATCAGCCATTTTTGCTCCCAGGAACTCTGATGACTGATCTCATTTATGGACTAACTGTGGGAGAGCCAGTCCTCACCGCTTCCTCATTGCTGCATCTGGATCCCAGCTTCTGGTCTATCACAGACATCTAATATTTCTCTCAGGTCCTCCGGGAAGGACCTCCAACAATGACCTGCACAGGGTCTCTTCGATCAAGCTTCCTCACTCGGCCTGCATGGGGTCCTCATCCAGTTTCCTAATGTTAACCGCCCACTAGATTTTCATCACTGCTGCTTATCACATAGGACTGCCTTCCAAACTCTTCCGTTTCATCTCACACTACCATATCATGGCACCTCCAACATCACATGCATCTTCCCTGCATTTCAGCAGTTTCATCAGATGCTCCTGTACCTGCTGTCCTGCCTTTGACAAAACATCTCTGACATCTCAGCTTGCGTCCATGCCATATCTACATAGAGGTCTTTTCTGAAGCCATCTCATGGCCTGCATGAAGAACCTTATTCTCTAACTTTCATTGAAGACTTTCTCCCAATGGCTCAGACAGGGTGATACTATCTAATACTTGACTATCTCTATACTTTGCTCCCTGGATTATCCTTCTCTTCAGTTTACAGTTCTCCACTCCTACACAGAAACCCTGGATGTGGATTAATCCTCCTTTCTCATCTGGACATACATCTGAATTGGTCTCTTCTTCATCTGCCAAAATCTTCATACTACAGTATTGATTTTATGTTCACCACCAAGATTCAGAGGACACGAATAATCGATCAGTAGGATTAGGATTTAAACTCTTGGACATAACCAGAACCAACCATCAGCCCACATTTAGGATTACCTCCTCTTAATATGCCCAGAGGACGGGCAGGTCAGTAGCCGTGGGTCCTCAGAGGTTTCCCCACAAGGTTTTTTCCTCTCCTACGTACTACTGGTCACACTCTCTGGTGTTAGAGGAGGTAATCAAATGGAAACAATCTTTTGGGCCTTAATTCCTACACCTTCCCAGCATTCCACCGAGGGTGGGAAACAGAAAAAGGCCAAAAAATCTAAGTCTATAAACTTCAATCACATAACATTCAAGCACATAAGTATACACAAGCACTGAGCTATGTATCACACATTGAATGGGAAGGCTATAACCTGAGGTTCAAGGGGTGGGAATAGCTCCTCCCACAACCCCTAGTTAATCCTCAGCGCTTCCACTGTTCAGCTTCAGTGTTTCGGAAACACCCCCCCCATCCTCCCCAGCCTCCTCCTCCAGCACTCTTATCTCACCCTCACCACTAGGTCTTAATTTCTACACCTTCCCAGCATTCCACCAAGGGTGGGAAACAGAGGAAAGCCAAAAAATCTAGGTCTATAAAACTCAATCACGTAACATTCAAACTCATAAGTATACACAGGCTCTGAGCTATGTACAACACATTGAAACAAGGTTATATAATGGACATAAGACAGAAATTATGCTAAGTAGTAACAAGCTAGTCAGGAAAGAATGGTACAATATTACATACAGGCATGGTACATTTGTGCAAAAACACATCTTAAAATAAAGCAACTTGTATATCATATAGTCGTAGTACACTGAAGCAAAAAGCATGAGTACATACAGTATTAATTATATGAGTAGGCTAACAGGTCTATAGGTCCAATGTGCAGAGGTTATAGGTAAATACATACAGGTGTAATACCTCATGGAATCAGGGAAGGTGGTAGCAGGAGCAGGATGGCTGATGGGTGAGCCTTAGAGGGTACTTAAGAGAGGGGGAGGGAGGGGGAAAACTGGAGAGATGAGGAAAATTGGTTCCAAAGAGTGGGAAGCCAGTACAAGAAAGCAGCTTGTCCTGCACAAGAGTGTGGGTAGGGTATGGAGAAGGTGCAACAGTCCCTAGAACAAAGGGTATAGTCAGACACAGCCATAAGTGAGAGAAGTGAAGATAGGTATGAGGGTAGAGGTCATATCAGGTTAACAGTATAATACATTTACGATATAACTTTAATCAAGCATGGATCTGGACAGGAGTCAGACTGAAAGATAAAGTGCACTATTTGTAAGGGAAGGACACCAGAACTTAAGCACAGTTGTAGGCAGAGTTAGATTCCAGATGATCCCATAGGGACCTTCTAAAAATGTGGTGAGAGGTGACACAATGAGTATGTACTGGGAGAGAGTTCCATAGCCTAGGTGCACAGACAGCAAAAGCCCGGTCACCCATCAATGTACGGGTTTTAGGAAAAAGGAACAACAATGAGTCATTGGACCTGAGTGGGTATGTTATATAGTATATAGTATGTTTAGAGTAAGGCTACATGTAAAGTGTAGAATTCACACTGCATGAAATGTTCACCACATGTAGTATTCTAGCTGTTAGGGCACAGAGCATTTAATACAAGGTTCCACTGCATGAATTCTTTGTAAAAGTTCACTGTCTATGTTTTGTAAAAGCTCACTGCATGTTATGGTGGCGGGTGGGGTACATGTACATATATAGTGAGGTACAAGCAGTTTCAAGCATAGTGTTACGACAGTTGCCCAAGTGGCTTATAAGGATTTATTTGTGTTGCCCGGATGGTGTAGAACCTGATGTGCTACTCTGAGTCTCCTGGCACAGTACAGTGCCCCAGGGGGCTTCGGGGCTGTGGCCATCAGAAGAGCAAGACGGTGAGGACCTCAAGGCTTAGGGAGCTCAAGTTTTCTTTTTAGCTTTGTGTTCAATGTGTTACTAGTGTAGCGAGGTTGCCAACAGTTTACGTGAGCTCACAGTAGGAGGAATAAAGGATCCTGTTTTGTTTTATAAACCCCCTTTTGGATATTGCATTTGTTTTAAATCCAAGTTCTGCTATCCCCTTCCTTTGCAACTCTGACTAGCCCTATTGCATGTCAGTGGAGCCTCAGAGTACTCTTCAGGCTCAGGAGGTGTTTTTTAGCTGTCTTTTTTTGTGTGAGGCCCCTCCCCGAGTGACAGTACCATGCAGTATACCCCTAGACCAGGGAGGGTGACTTTATATATGTTTCTATGAGTCAAGGAAGAATCTTGTTGCATTAGTACATTATGACTTCATTTTAGTAACTTGGAGCCATCACCCCAGAATTCTGCTTGATGGGCTCAATACCCCTTTCACGCTTATGGGCTAGGCATGTGACTGTTCCCAGTTGCCTGGCTAATGTGGAGATATCTGCTCAATGACCAGTGAAAGACATGACAGTATGGTCAGCTGGCTGGTGTGGCAACTGAGATGGACTGCCTCAGATCCTGCTGTCCTCTCCCCCAGAAATCTGTCAGCCCCAAGGCCTATGCTGGCAGATCTTGACGACACTGCCAGTTATAGCCAGATAGAGGCCACTGCTTCTCCACAAGGGTGGCTGCTCTCAAATGGGCAGCTGAAGCCTGACTAATGACTCACTTCCTGTAGGGGACTTCCTCCTCTGTCTTCTTTTGCCTGACTCTTCTAGGCACCTAGAGCCCTGAGGCATTAAGTAAGCAACAACCCATGACAGGGCATGTGCTTCTAGAGCAGTAATGTACACTCTGGGTGAAATAAAAGGCACAAGGCCAATGGCCAAGTGCCATTCACTGCACCCAGGAAGTACATTAATTCTCAAGAAAACATAGACCCTGGAGTGGATTATTGAACTTATAAAATGGTTTTATTTTTGTTTGGTTAGACTGCTGCTGTAAAGATTACATCAGGTTAGTTATCAACAGTGCATTAATTGAGAATAATGAACAGTGAAGTGATGTGCTTAGACCAAAGAAGTTGATAGGCTCTAAAGCCCATTTTGTAAGTATCTTTTTTTTTTCAGATTTTTATGTTTTTCTGTGTGTGAATTTAGTGCTCAGGAAAGGTACAGAATTGACAGCAGTGGAACAGTGCAAACTTCCCCACACTGCCTCGCCAATGTACCTCAACCCTGCCATGGAGGGACCATCATGTAGGTGAAAGGGTAGTTCAGACTCCATGCCATTCAATCCTTTGCCTGTCATGTGAGACTGCAAACAAGGGTGTCAATTAGTGCCAATTGTGTTGGTGGTTTTGAGATGTGGACACCAGTTCTATATCAAGATAGCAACTATAATATGGCAACGCGTGAAAATAGTGCCAAATCACAGTGTGAACACTTTTGGTTGAACTCTCTTACTGAGGGGCTTTGCCCCCTATAAGCCCCTTACTATATATACTAACTTCAGTGGGGAGGGCACAACTTGGGCAGGGGGTTACTGTCAGTCACCCAAAAGTGTTGGCGCTGTGATGTGTCACTGTTTTCACATGTCGCCATTTTGTCTTTATTGGCAGCGTTGAATAAGGGCTGGCGGGAAAGATCTGCTTGTTTGCAGATGGCACCAAGATCTTAACAGAGTGGATACCTCAGAGGGGTGGAGAAAATGAGGAGGGACCTGGGGAAGGTTGAAAAATGGACTGAGGACTGGCAACTAAAGTTTAATTCAAAAAAGTGCAAAATTACATACCTGGAACACAGAAACCCTGGGGAAAGCTACAGGATGGGGGGGGGGGGGGTTGCTGACAGTTACAAAGGACGAAAGGGACCTGGGGGTTATTATTTCAGATGACCTGAAAATGTCAAAGCGTAGTGCTAAGGCAGAAGGAAAGAGGTAGTGATGCCATTATATAAAACCATGGTCATGCTTCACAGGGAGTACTGTGTGCAGTTCTGGAGGCCATACCTTCATAAGGACATTAACAAGCTGGAGACAGTCCAGAGAAGGGTGACAAAGATGGTACAGGGCTTGCAACACAAGACTTATGAGGAGAGATTAAGGGACCTCAATATGTACTCGCTGGAAGAGAGGAGGGAAAGAGGGGACATGATAGAAACATTCAAGTACCTCAAGGGTATAAACAAGATGCAAAGGGGAGATATTTTCCAATATAGGAGGAGCACAAGAATGAGGGGACATGACATGAAATTGGAAGGTGGGAGGTTAAGAGGGAATGTGAGGAAGTTCTTCTTCACAGTGAAGGTGGTGAATGCATGGAATGGTCTGCCTCAGGAGGTGGTGGGAGCGAGCACTGTGGATGGATTCAAGAATGCTTGGGACAGGCATAGGGGAATCATACAGATACAGCAGTGGGTGGGTCAAAAGCAGTAATCCTGTACAAGGGCTTACAGCCAGACTAGATGGGCCAGGTGGTCCTTATCTGCTGACAATTTCTATATTTCTACGTAGTCACTATCTTCATTGGTTACCATGGACACCTTTCTACTAGGAACTGGCGTGAGACCACCACAATTCATTTCACGTAGGCCACTTAACAGCCCTCAGGTGATAATGGCTTTTGCCCACTACTGACCTGTGCTTGATTTGAGCCCATGACCTAGAGATGAAAGGCTCCTTAACCCACTACCAATCCACTGAGCCATCCAGTCCCCCAACCCCCCTTTATAAAATGGTTTGGCTCAAAACTGATCGCATGATTTGGCATTACTTTCACATTACCACATGGTTTAAATTTTGCTTTCTTTTTCCTTGCTTTTTTAACTTTTAAAACTGTTTTATTGCTGATTTTAACATTACTGCACATCCTGTTGTGTGTTATTGCAGATTTCTACCCCTTTCATTTCCAGTGCTAAGGGTGAACATAGTCTAGAACCCAGCTTTAAGATACTGTAGCTCTCCAATTTAAAGTGGGTTGCACTACTATGTGACAAAGGCAATAAACAGAATTCCTTTCTCACTGCATTACAGCACATTTTTGAGTTGCACCATGTTGGCATACAGTACCTTGTCAATTGTAACAATTCCTTCAAGTTAACATTATAATTGTTAAGGACTGAAGTGCCTTTCTTCTCCTGCACCATGCTTGCATTATACAATCAGGAAGAAAAAAAATCACAAAAAATGCTTTTCAGAAATGTTGTCAAGCCTTTTATCTTAAAGTGAACCCTAATGTATATTTTAGAGTCACCACTTCGACAATAAAATGAGTAAAAGCAAACAAATCTTTCTGTGTGGTAGAAGAATATTAACTTCATAGGTCAATATTTCTTTTTCCTCTAAGCATGCCGCCTCCGTTTATTTTCCTAACAACTGTGGCTTCTTTTAGGGAGCTTAGAGTAGTGGGAGTAATTCAGTTTGCAGCAGCCAGCTTAGCCCCAAGCACCACAGTGACCGATCACATTTGTTATGTCTGTCAGCCGATAGAGTTTTCTGAAAATATTTAGGCTGTAACATGACCCTCTGAGTCTCCTGTTTTTATTTGACACAGAGCAATTAATCACTCTAATTGTCCCAATTAACCAAGCATAAGTCAGGGAAGAGATGGAACTTGATGGTCTGCAGTGCCTGTGCATTACTACCTGAGAGGTATAGTTTTGAAGCGTGAAATAAATTTGTTAGATAGTTTTAGTAAGAAAATACAAATGAAGAAACAGCAGGGATAGCCACAGCATATTGTTTTGGTCTCCTGATTGAAAACATGACATTTACGACATGTGGTCTTCAGCCACTACGTTCATAATCCAGCCAGAAATATTACACCATGAACTGTGAAAAAGCATTTAACTACTGGCTATATGATATAGGTGCTTCTTTAACTGATGTATATGCTTTCACTGTGTAAGTGTAAAGCAGCTGCATGAGAAGCTTCTAATTTGGCAGTGAAAATACAAGCAGGACAAGTGCTTGTTGGGTTTACATACCCATCTTACACATTATATTTGTCTGTTCAGATCCCCATTCGAATTTGGCAAGAACACACAGCGCTCCTTTCATCGGATAACAGGGCTGCAGCATTACTTGACACAATTTAATACAACTAGGCGAACATATAACATATATTTACATGTACACAAAAACTGACCCCTAAGGTTGCAAGCAAAGTCATGTTCTTATCCTGACCATCTGCAAGCAGTTCATCGCAGGGAAACTTTGGCCATGACATTCAATGAGCCTGCCTGAGGCCGAGCACAACGTCACATCAGTTTTCACAATGTATTTAAGGATTTGATGGACAATCACTAGATGAGCATACTTGAATGGAGCTGCACCTTGGCTACTAGGTCCAAATCGCCCACATGTTTAATCAGACCACCTCCCTCTGGAACCACCCCCTACCAAATGCACTACCCAGAGTCATGCACCAGCTGTCTGTCCCCTGAAAACAGTGATTTACTAACCCCCTTGCCCTTGTTACCACTGTACTGTGGCCTTACAGTCTATATTATGCCATGCCTCCCCCGTCCCATTCTCCCTCCTCCACACTTGTCTCTGCCAGAGCCTGCTTTATTTGGCTTTATTCAACTTTGCTGGTGTATATGCTGTATCTGCCTGTCACTAGAAGTTTAAATCTAATATGTCCCATATGTGTTCACTTTACTCACTGGAAGTAACTAATACCGTTTTGTACACTGACTCTGTGTAAAGTGCGTCTCCTTATATTACCCTAATTTTATCCACTTGTGTATCTGTCTGTGCAATGGAATGCTGTTCTTATATGCCACATAATGTATGATCTTACCGTCTTAAATATTGTATGTGTAACTAACTCCGGGTCACCCCTGAAAAAGGGATCAGTGATCTCAGTGAGCTTACCCGGTCATCAATATTTAAATAAATATATAAATAAATGTATGTGCATAGAACATGAATTTTAACCCCCAGATGTGCAACTTGTTATACTTCTCTGACCAATGCCCCTGGGGGGCCCCTGCAGTATGTGTTTGCAAGCCACCTGTAAATCAACACTAAAAATATTGTGATTAATATTGGATGAATGGACTCCATCTTCATGATACAGACCCATGCACGCCCTTGTAATTTGAAAATGCCAAAGAACCCACATGTTGCATGATGGGGAGAAGTGGGATTCCTCCTGATTCAACTCCCTCTGTGACTTTTCAGTGGTTGCTGTATTGCATGCTCCCCCCCGATAGCACTGTCATAGTAGGATCTATGACCACACTATGAGTGTCCAGAAGGAGATGCCCAAATCTGACATGGGTAACTTTTATCTTGACAACCAGTTTTGGAACTGTGTGTCTGTTAAAATGAATTTCTGACTTACCCGATAGCAGCTACCACTGGCATGGTGTGGTAGCTGCCCTCCTTGATAGTCATTCTAGCCGGGCTAAAAAAATATCTTCAACTCATATTCCAAATATTTCCCTCGTAAATTAATTTTAGCAACAACTGCCCGATGCATTATCAGAGTCCCAGTCCAGCCTCCACACCCCTGCACTCAAGCACGTAATGACGTGTGGCTAGGGGGAATGCAGGGACGTGCCCCATTGAAATGAATAGGGCAAGATTTTTCATCCATTTTTAGGATTAAGAATGGCCACTAACAGGTTAACGAGAGACACTGCTTAACTAACAAGGATGATGTTAGTCAAGCGATGCCTCTCATTAATCTGTTAATGGCCATTCTTAATCCTAAAAATGAATGAAAAATGTAGCCCCATTCATGTCAATGGTGCTTGAGCACGGGGGCATGGCGGCTGGACTGGGGCTCTGATAATGCATTGGGCAGCCAATGCTAATATGAATTTATGAGGGAAATATTAGGAATATGGGCTGAAGATATTTTTTTAACCTGGCTAGAACGACTACCAGGGAGGGCAGCTATCACACCATGTGAGTAGCTCTCTATATCAGAAATTCCCTTTAATGTTATTATCACCCACATTTATAACCAGCCCCATTGGAGGTGAGCTAGCCCAGCTTTCTCCCTGTCAGTAACAGTTGGTTCCAGTTTATTCCCCCTTTCCTGAACCAGCCTATGTTTGCTTTGTTTGTGATGACCCCCAGCTGGCTACTTTACTGTCATGACACTTGTAAGCACTTTGCAAACTGTGTCATGGTCACTGGCTTACCATTTCCATGGACAAGAAGCCCCTCTCCATGTGGCCTGATCTCCAGATATATCCTCAGATGTCACCAAAAACAAATGACCTGCCCATCGTAATTAAAGAGATTTAATACTTTTGGTGGCCCTGACTGGTTGGTCTTTGATTAGTGAAAAAAAAAAAATTGTCCTGAAACAGCACGTTTGCAGTCTTCTGAATGTTATTGGAGGCCCTGCCACATTCATCTGTGGTGGTTACTCAAACACAGTGAAGGCTCCCAACCATGCCTCCAGTGCACATGGCCCTAAAAAGTGATGCCTCAAATGTTGAGCTACACACTGTACCTGGGACACATGCCAGATCTGTCTTCCACATGGCCTAGTACACCCCTCTATCAGTTTTTCTGAGAATTAAGTTATTCATTGAGTTCTGCTGTCCTTGTACCTCACAGAGAAATATTATTCCTCCCATCTGTGCCCTAATGGCTACTGGGGTCCTCCCCCTGGAGTACCATATGAATGTTATTCTGTAGTTGCTCCTGTAAACACTGCATTTATGACCAACTTAACTCCTGGCTGCAAAATTCTTTAAAAGCTGAAAAGCACCCTATATACTTCTGCCATGTGGCTAGGGAACCATCTAAATGGTGTTCCTACTATCTGATCACACCATTGAAGGTGTGTAGAAAGTCTCCCATACCCCAAGTATGCATTTATCCCCTTAAAACCCTGATGTGATGATGTAGCTGGCATATGCCTAATGTTGCCGCTGCTAGCCTCCACTGAAAAGACAGGCCCAGGAAAATCACCTATAGGCATACTTTAAGTGGTCTATCAGAGACTGCAAACTGGCAAGCTTCACTTTCTTAGTATTCACCACATTGATCAACAAGTTTTGAGAGAGCTCATTTTCTCACTTGGTAGCCTCAAAACCATTTGTATTAACTGCAGTTGTATCCCCAGATATGTGAGCCTTGCAACAGCATCTTTGGTCTTTTCATCCACCAGAGGCGTGCCAAAGAACTCCAACATTTGACAGAAGCCCTTTAGTGTGTTGTTGCACTGCTGAGAGTTTCCTGTGCCTTCTACTAGGATATAGAAACATAGAAGTTGTCAGTAGATAAGGACCTCTTGGCCCACCTAGTCTGCCCATATTTTCCTACCTATTGTGCCACCACAGGTCCTACTCAATCTCTGGTTTTCTTCCCCCTTGCCTTACTTCTAAAGTTCCCTTGTGTCTATCCCATGCATGCTTTTTCTTTTTTTTTTTGGTACACATTTTAATGTCCTGTACGGCTGGAGGGGGTGTTACCTATGCCCCCCCCAGTCAGGTTGGTCTCACATCTCCCGCACCGCTCCAAGTCCCACGCTCTACCCCCTCCACTGATCCTGCACAGCAGCCACTGCGGTACATACCCCACCACCGCGCGGGGGGGGGTCCAGGTCCAGGGGGAGCCTCTGGAGTTGGAGCGGTGCAGCACTGTTGGACCATCCCTCATTCTGCATGCTGAGGAATTTGTACGTTTTTTCTCCCCTGAGGAGTGTGGGCATCCAATGACATCTAGGCACAGCATGCCAACATCTGCCGCACTCCGCCCCTTTGCTGCACCACTCTATTAGTGCTCCCCCGGACATCACCAGGGGCAGCTACAGAGTGGTGGGTCCCTCCCCGGGATAGGAGAACAGTCCACCAGATGCGCCATCCTATCCTTCCCCTGCCAACCCCTGGCAACCCAGGCTCGTGTCCGAACCAGGGTTGGCAGTGTGGCTCGAGGTGTGTCATCCAGCACCTCAACCCTCAGCACCACCGGGCCAGCCCATCCATGCATACTTGAATTCTGTTACTGTTTTAGCACCCTCCACCCCTGCTGGGAGGCTGTTCAAGATGTCCACCACCCTCTTCATGAAAAAGTATTTCCTCACGTCTCCCCTGAGCCTCCCCCCCCCAGCTTCATAGCGTGACCCCTTGTCCTTTCTATGGAAAACACTACCTTCCTGTACCTTATTAATAACTGTGAGGCATTTGAACATTTCTATCATGTCCCTCCTTTCCTCTAGAGAGTACATATTTGATTCCTTGATTCTTTCCTTGTAGGGTCTTTGATGTAGGCCCTGCACCATTTTGGTTGCCCTCTTTTGTACCACCTCTATCCTGTCTATGTCCTTCCAGAGATGGGACCTACAGAACTGGACACAGTACTCGAGTACTTGAGGTGGGGTCTTACCAGTGATCTGTACAGGGTTAATACTACCTCCTTCTTTCTGCTGGAGATACCCCTCCCTATGCACCCAAGCATCCTGCTAGCCTTCCCAACTGCCTTATCACACTGCTTGGCCACCTTCAGGTCATCAGAAATGATTACCCCCAGGTCCTTCTCCTTATCCATCAGGTAGGGAAATGGGAAGACTAGGTGGGCCAAGCGGTCCTTATCTGCCATCAAATTCTATGTTTCTATATTTCTATGTTTTGTGGTTACTAATTCCTCCCCACCCATTTGGTATGTTGCACCTGGCTTTCTGTGGCTCAAGTGCATGATTTTACACTTTTTTGCATTGAAACCAGCTTCCAAACTCTTGACCAGTCTTCTATCTTTTTCAGATCGTCCTTCATTCTTTTCACCCCCTCCGATGTGTCCACTCTGTTGCAGATTTTTGTGTCATCTGCAAACAGGCATACTTTCCCTTCCAGACCTTCTACAATGTTTCTAATAAAGACATTGAAGAGGACTGAGCCCAGCACTGATCCCTGTGGCACCCCGCTGGTCACCTTGCCCTCTTCAGAGTGGACACCATTTACCACCACCCTCTAACTCCTATTGCCCAGCCAACATCTTACCCATTTTACCACTTCTGGACCCATTCCTAGGCTGCCCAGCTTGTTCACCAGTTTTCTATGTGGAACAGTGTCAAAGACCTTGCTGAAATCCAGGTAGGCTAAATCTGCTGCTCTGCCCTGATCCACTTTTCTAGTCACCTAGTAAGAGAACACAATCAGGTTTGTCTGGCAAGACCTCCCCCCCAATGAAATCATGCTTCCTCAGATCCTGTAATCTGTGACACTTGGACAGCTAGGTCTGATTACTCTATGCTTTTGTAATATAAAAATGTGTTATTGAGTGTCTCTCATGAGACATGCTGTGCTCCTGGGATGACCCCCATCCCCCACTTTTCAGTTCTAAAAGGACAGGATATGTTAAACAGCAGATCTCTGTAATGTGATTAACTTCCAAAAAAGTCACATTTTATGGGCTTGTTGTTGAGCTGTGCTTCTTTGAAGCCAGGAACTAAAATATCTATTTTATGACGTCTTAAGAGGAAGCACAGTTAATTTCACCTGGTGTTACAATGCATATTACACCTCAGTGAGATCTAGCAGAGTTAATCATAAAATGTTCTTTGATGTCTTTGAAAAGCAGGATGCTGCTCATGGATGAAAGAAGGAACTGGAAACTCACATACTTGATTGGGAAGTCATATGGGGAAATGAGTTTTTGCTGATGTCATCTATTTAAAATGCCTCCTGGGTGATAAGACATCCTGGCTGTATAATTTTTAATAAACAGAGGAGGAGCTAGGTGACATCATGGAGAAGGCAGGTTCAAGACAGTTTTTTTTTAATTTATGCTGTGGCTGACCTTTAGAGACGTTCCTGTTTGGACTCTCTGAAGCAACAATATCTATAAGCACTGTTAGAAGATATACATTAGATAGACAAGTCTAATTGTCTGGTGGTAGGAATTTGTTTGCACTTTTTAAACTTTGTTCTTTTAAGTGATTGTATGCTTTTGTGATATATTGTTCTGTGCTTACATTTTACATTTTTATCTATTTTTAAGTAAACCTCTATTTTAAAGAGACTGCTTGGTGTGCCTTCGAAATTCTTTCTTTGACAAGTGAAGCATATATGGTTAAAGTTGACACTGTGCATAAGCTAATGGTATACCAAACTGGGAAAAGGTAAGAGTTTATCTGAGGTCTTTCATAGAGTTTTTAAGGGTTCATTCTGTACCTGGTTAGGTGCACTTGGAGAAAGATATCTGGCATTTCCCCAAAGAGCAGAATTATCTGAGCCTGTACATTGGGGTACGCTAGCAGGAAGTTCACAGTTTGAATCTCTCCAGAACTTGAGATCAAAGGTGATTCGGACCCACAAAACAGACAGGATGGTTACCCTATTCTGTTACCCTGTTCACAATACTGCGCTCAGAAGTTGGCACTGTGGGAGCAGAGGGCCTGACCTGCTGAGTGGGGTTGTGACAGATTGGTTGGCAGCGGTGTGGATAATTTTGGTATTATAAGCTTTTATTGTTCAATGTGTCAGCTTGATACTGTACAGCTCACTTGCAAGAAAAGGCAGTGATTTATTTTTAAAAGGAAACAGAACTATATCACTTGGCTTACAGTCAAGTTCCTACCTGTTTTATTTTTTTTCTAAAGTGCAAGTTAGAGTAGCCGAAGTTAGGGAAGAAGATGGCTTCCAACTACAGTGGGCACACTGTATACTACTTAAAGCAGTTGTGCAGGGACAGAGGAGTCCTGTGCAAGGTGAAAGCCACCAAGCAGAACCTCATGGATGCCCTAATGGTAGCAGATACCCAGAGCATCGAGTCATAGACAGTGACTGTAGGTGACCATACCATGAGTGTGGAAGGGCTAGCAGCCAGTGCAGTGTCCAGATCCAATGAGGAGGGCAGCAGGGCCAGTGCCAGTGAAGGACCACAGCAGCAGCAGGGGAAGGTCACCAGCATTCTGGAGCCAGAAGTACTCAGGCTGCAGATTGAGTTGTGCAGAATGGAGCTGGAATTCCAGAGAGAAGAGAAGCAAGAACAGTGAGCTGCAGAGGAGATGAGAGAGCGAGAACAGTGAGCTGCAGAGGAGAAGAGGGACCGTGAACAGCGGGAGCTGGACCGTGAGGAGGGTGAGTGCCAGAGGCAACATGAACTGGAGAAGCTACGACTCCAACCACCAGCACCAGAGCAGGTAAGTGGCTTGGGTTTAACTGGGACTACAGGACTGGGTTAGAAATTGAATTCCAAATTGATAGCCAGATTTAAAGAGGGGGAGGATATGGATGTCTTTTTAAATTCCTTTGAAAAAGTTTGTATTCAGGCTAAAATTCCTAGAGAGTCCTGGAACTTCCAGCTATCCACGCTACTTACCGGTAAAGCTCGGCATGCATTGGGTCAAATGGACAATGAGGACAGCAATAATTACAGCAAACTTAAAGCTGCACTGTTAAAAAAAATTGAATTAACTGCTGAATCATACAGAGCGAAATTCCGTAAGTTCAGGAGAAGTCCTGACATGAGCTACGAGGAGCTAGCCACGAAACATCAGTTTTTAAAATGTTGGTGGGAAGGAATTGAAGCAAACTCTGTAGATAATATTGAAACTGTGATTCTGTTAGAACAGTTTTATTGGGCATGCCCAGCAGAGCTAAAAACCTGGCTGGAGGACCGAGATCCCAAAACAGTGCAAGAGGCTGCTGAACTCTCGGACCGCTATGCCAACAGCAGACCTGCTCTGAGAGTGAATGGGTTGGGCATGGCAGCACCGAAAGAGAAAAGCATGCCTTCAGGGGCAGCTCAAACCCTCACTGCCTCCACCGAAACCAGTTAGCCCCAGGTTTCAAAGAAAATATTTATCCAAAAAAAGAAATGAATGTTGGTTGTGTAAAGAAACTGGGCATATTGTCAGACAGTGTCCCACAAGGGCAAGAAATATGAAATATGATGCTAGGAAGGAAGTGGGTTGTTTGTGTGTCCCTGGAAGCATGCCTGTGAACATAAGGGAACACATACACCCAGTCACGGTGAATGGTGTACAGACGCAAGGGTTAAGGGACACAGGAGCATCCCTGACATTGCTAAAAGGGGATCTAGTAGAGCCTAGTCAGCTTATATACATTGCCCCTCACTAGTTTTCTACTAGACTGGGGTTAAACAGGTGAAACTGTGCAAGAGGTGGCTGTAGCCAACATGTTAGCAGTGGACGTCATCTGAGGTATTTCTTAGAGTTTTTTAAGGGTTCATTCTGTACCTGGTTAGGTGCCCTTGGTGAAAGATATCTGGAATTTCCCTGAAGAGCAGAATTATCTGAGCCCGTACATTGGGGTATGCTAGCAGGAGGTTCACAGTTTGAATCCCTCCAGAACTTGAAACCAAAGGTGATTCAGACCCACAAAACAGACAGTAGGGTTACCCTGTTCTGTTACCCTGTTCACAATACTGCGTTTGAAGGTTGGCACTGTGGGAGCAGAGGGCCTGACATGCTGAGTGGGGTTGTGACATAATCCACTGGTTACAAGGTATTCCCCAATCCTTTCCTTCAGTAGAAATTCCATTACTTTACCCACTACCGAAGTCAGGCTGACAGGTCTGTAATTTTCTGCCTCCTCCAAATTTCCATTTTTGTGTAGTGGGAACACATCTGACCCCCTCCAGTCCCCTGGGACCGCTCCTGTTTCTAGTGATAGGTTTAACAGGGTTGTCAGAGGTGCAGCCAGCACCTCTTTGAGCTCCCTCAGTATCCTGGGTTGCTTTCTGTCAGGTCTTATTGCCTTGTCTACTTTTAATTGTGCTAGTTCCTTGAGAACCCTCTCCTCCATAAAAGGACTAGTGTCCACCTCTCTTCTTGCAATGCCCTTATCCCTTACCTTTCTCCTGTCACCTATCCCTTCCTCCATAAATAATGAACAAAATCATTTGTTCAAGATGTCTGCTTTATTTGGTCCTCTTCCACACAAACCCCATCTTCCACTTTTAGCCTTACCATCCCTCCTTTGGTCTTACTTTTCTCGCTTATGTATCTAAAGAATGTTTTATCCCCTTTTTTTACTGACTTGACAATATATTCTTCCATTTGTGCCTTTGTGCTCCTAAGTGCTTCCCCTGCATCCCTTTGTTTCTTCTGGTATCTCTCCCTATCCTCTTCCTTCTGTGTCTTCTTGTACCTTCTAATGCCATTTTTTTTTTACTTTACTTCCTCCGCTACTTTTTTAGAGAACCATAATGGTCTCTTTTTTCTCTTGCCCTTGGTAAGCTGCCTGACACCGAGATTTCTTCCCTCTTCAATGCCCACCTTTATTTTTGCCCATTGTTTCTCAACTCCTCCTGGTTTTCCAGCCCTGCTAGGACATCCCTGAGGCATTCTCCCATTTTCTTAAAATTGGCCCTACTGAAGTCTAGTACCCTT
The DNA here is from genome assembly GCA_016271365.2 of Neoceratodus forsteri. Lineage (NCBI taxonomy): Eukaryota > Metazoa > Chordata > Ceratodontiformes > Ceratodontidae > Neoceratodus > Neoceratodus forsteri. Next base: position 306,954,577 of record CM028136.1, read on the forward strand.
ATCATAGTGTGGGTTGATTCTGGACCAGTTCTTATATTGAACCACATCATGCGGTGATCACTAGTTTACAGGTTGCCACCCACTGTGATGTCAGCAACACTGTCCCCATTTGTCAGTACCAGGTCCTGTATTGCCCCTCCATGAGTGGGTTCCTTAACTAGCTGCCAGAGGAACGCACCTTGCAGGGAGTCCAGGATATCCTTACTTCTGACTGTTGCTGCATAGTAATTGCAACTATGTCCAGGTCCACTTTTGCCATGCTGGCCTCTAGATCTGCAGTCTTATTGCCCAGACTCTGAGCATTTGCACACATGGCTCTCCAGATTGTACTGCCACCCCCCTCTTATTTCCCATGTGCCCTCCCATATTTACTCCACTATTCTTCTTACTATCTCTCTTTCCTTCTACCCCTTGGGTTCCTTTATTATTCAATTCCTTTTGGGATTTCACTCCCTCAGGATTTCCATTACTGACCTCTTAATCCCGGTTGGGGGGAGCAGTTTATGTCTCCCTGCTTCCTTCCACTACCATCCTCTGCTAGTTTGAATGCTTGCCAATGAAGCATTTAAACTGCTCACTGTTGACTTTGGTCCCCCTTCTGGATAGATGTAGGCCATCTCCCCTGTGTAGGCCTACATCCCTCCAGGTGGGACCCCGGCCACCAATTAAGCCGAACCCTTCCTGTTTGCACCACTCCTTCAACCATGTGGTGAAGCTCCTGGTGCAGAGAACCCTATCCTTCCCCCTTTTGTAGACTGGCAACACCTCAGAAAAGGCCACTGAGCATGCTACATGCCGAAGACCCCTCCCCAACTCCCTGAACTCCTCCTGTACTTCCCTAACCTCATTTCTTGCCAAGTCATTTGTTCACCAGGTGGACCATGACTTCTAGCTCTCCCTCCTGTTCTGCTGCCTCAGCAATCACCTGGATTCACTTTCTATCCCTTCAAACTGTGGCACTGGGTAGGCACTTAACCTCCTTCTCTCCCTCCATTCCTGTCCTCAAATCTGCCCCGCCAATGATGAAGTCCCCCACCAGGAGTTGCCTCCTCCTTCTGTAGGGTCCTCTGCCCCCCTGCCTGGGGTCTCCACCACGGAGGACCCCCACATTCTCCTTGGTCACTTCTGCAGGTGCCTCCATAGGAGAGTCCTGCCCCACCAGAGTGGCAAGAGTTCTGTAGTGGTACTGTCTGGGGAATGTGCCTCTGACCCACCAACCTCACTCTTTCTGAGCCAACCATGGTCCAGCTGCCCCTTCTCCTTGGCAGCCTCTGAGTCAGTGGTGGCAGATCAGGTGGTCCCTGTGTGGGAGTGGAGGCCCCTTGAATCCTATCCAACTCAGTCTGGAGTCAAGTAACCTCCACCCTCACCCCAGAGAGATGCATGCAGATGGAGCAGCACTGCAGTCTCCAGAAAGTCTTCCAGAAAACTGCCACCCTGCAGCCGCTGCACTGCACCATTTTCCCAGCATATCTGAATTCTACCCTGCCTGTATTTAGTTTGCCTTCTGTTAAACCATTTCTTACCCCCTGTCCTGGATAGGGTGATTCACCTGTTCCCAGAACTCTGCTTACAGGGTGATTCACCCCTTCCCAGAACATTGCTTATTTTAAATCCTTCTGGTACCCCTACCCTAGATAGGGAGCTTTGCCAAATCATGACTTTTTGTCCATCCACAACTAGGTGACCATGCTGCTTCATCCTTGACTGGCTGTCTTTGTCAGTGCCACATGCCTAGGTCACACGGCTTCCCCAGTACAGGTCAGCACTGAAACTTTGTTAATTAGATCCACCCTGAATATGTGTTGCATGTCATACTGTAACCAGCGATGCACTGGAGATGCCTGACTGCCAACTTGTGCAACTGTATACACCCCTAATAATTGAGTACCCATGTTTCAGCCTTGCACATATGGCCACATTTGCAAGAATGGGTTGAACATTGATGCCCAAGACCTGAAAGGCAGATTTGCAGAGGCATCCATCCATGGAAATGGCATGACACCCAGTGTCCATCTATGGACAGTACCCATTGTGCCACATGAGTAAATAGGACTTCTGATTACCCTTCAGCTGAGCTACATTGACACACACTGTTTGAGGGACCCATATGCAGAGCCCACCCTACCTGTGGCCCCCCTGCTTGCTTAGTTATTTGTTTACTTATTTAGTTAGTTGAAAATTGGTAACCAGAAGAGGCACACTGAGCCCAGGCTCATTTCCAGGTGTGAACCAGGGGAATGGTTATAGGAGAAAACAGAAAAACATAATACAGTACATTACATGGAACAGAATGCAAAGCCCAAATGCAGCAAAAATTTAATACATCTTTGGTACAAACTTGGAACAAATTGAACTTCAAGCATGATGTGCAAATACATGTGCAGGTGGGAAACTGGGAATCTGACAACAAAGCAGTACATAGGCAAGCAATGCTGCATACCAGTGTACAGTGTACCTCTCTGAAGATGATGCTGGTAGTGGTGTAAGTGCTGGCATCCCTGAGGTTCTCGTTCTTCCATCACGGTAGTCACATTGGGTGTTGAAGACTGCTTGCCATGCTTGTTTCCATCCTTATTATTGGTTTGGCATCCTACCCAAGACCAACCAACTGTTCTGTTGGTTCTTCTTGATGGGGACAGTCACTTCCCCCTCCCATAGCATGAAATTGGGCCCATTTCTGATTTCAGATCCCAGAAGTACCATATAGACACTCCCATGACAATTGATACAAACTCCCTTGACAATTAATACTGCTTGTGCATCTGCACAACCTGCTGCTCCTAAACAGATCCAGCATCACCCTCATGACCCATATACTCACTTTCTGATATTTGACACAGCTCATAAGGAGTTCACACTTCCCCCAGTCTAGACCATCCACAGTACCCCATCGCCATCACTCAATATGTTGCTGTGCTGCTGGTGCTCTTGACAGGATCTTTGGTACTTGCACCCACTGACCTTGCACAGTGAGCTCTGCTCTCTGACTTCTCTTGATGCTTAGTTGGCTTCCCAGCCTTTTTCTTCTTTTCTCCACTTTGATAGCCACAGACTTGATAAGCTTACTAGAAGGCTTGCTTCCTGCCCTGCATTGAGCCTAGTGGTTTCAGTCCCACTGGTGCATGACTGCAGACTGAGGCCCAAGCTCATTAAGGCTGCACCCACCTTTGAACCCTTAGATCTCAGAGGTGCTGCACTGCCTCAAGAAAAGCCTAATTACACATAAGCAGGCTGTGCCTGCCCCTCTTGCTGAGAACTCTGGTGAGTGATTTCCTCTGTATCCTTGTCAATATCTCTTTATCTGCCATACACTGTCTTATGTACTGTCTTTGTTTCTTATACTAATAAGTCACCTAGTTGAGACCTTCCATCTGAATGGTGCATAAAGAGGGAAAACAAGTTGCAGTCAAATGTTGTCTCCAAATGTTCTAGTCAAAAAATTAATTTATTCATTGTGGCACATGGACAGCTGGTTCTGATTTCAATATGATATTTTTTCTGCAATATAAAATATGTAAGGGAGTGTCTGGCAGGAGAAAATGCTGTCTTGCTCAGATTGACACATCAAAACCCCCAAGGGATAAGTTCAAAGGACAGGAGGTAGCTTTAACTGCAGATATCTTAAATGCAATTACTTTGTTAAGTTTTCTTTGAAGCCCAGGAAATAAAATATCCATTCATGACGTCCTCAGGGAAATCCTTTGATTTGCACTAGGTATCATGAAAGAAGGAGAATATGCATGTGTTGGGGTGTCTCCCAAGATAGCCAGTGATTACATCAAAGAGACTTTGATGTCTGTGGGAAGCAGGTCCCTGACTAAATGGGGAAGTCCAATATGCATTTGTTTGGACCGTCATCCCAGGAAGTCAGGAATTACATCAAAGAGCCTTTGATGCCTGTGTGAAGCAGATCACACACTGGTCTGGGGGAGGTCACATGGAGAGAGGAGATTTATTTATGTCACCTATTATTTTTTTAAATATCTTAGTAGGACATCCTGTGTTATAAAATATAAATTTTAATACACCAAGGCGGAGTTAGGTGACCTCAGAGAGAAGGCCGGCTCAAGCCTGCTTTTAAATATACTGAGCACACCTTACACAGAGACATTCATTTTCTGACTGAGAAAAAGAGGAACATTGAAGCACTGAAAGATTAATAATAATAATAACTTTATTTTTAAAGCGCCTTTCAAAAATATCAAGGCGCTTTACATCAAACACAATATACAATATCAATTTAAAACATATAAAAATACATTAAAACATCACTTAGTTAAAACAAGCCATGTGATCATCCATACAATAGCAGATATTTATAAATAGTTTCCATTAATCATCCAGATAAGCCAAATCTCATAAGTAGGTTTTTAAATCTTTCTTAGATACCTCCATGGAGGTGCACTCCCTTAACCGGCATGATAGAGAATTCCAAAGAGTGGGTGCGTCATAAGAAAATGCTCTACTACCAGAAGATTTTAAATTCACTTTTGGAATCTCTAACAACCCCTCGTCGACCGAGCGGAGCGATCGGCCGGGGCAGTAAGGCACCAGAAGTTCTTTCAGATAGGTCGAACCCTGATCATGAAGGGCTTTGAAAGTCAATAAAATGACTTTAAAGGTGATCCGCCACCGTATAGGAAGCCAGTGCAGTTCACGCAGCACCAGGGTAATATAACTGGATCTCCTTGTCCCAGTCAACACCTGGGCTGCTGCGTTCTGAACCAGCTGAAGGCAAAGGATTTCAACCCCAGAAAGCCCAAAGTAAAGGGCGTTGCAGTAGTCCAAGTGCGAGGACACAAAAGCGTGGACCAACGTTGGTAGTGAGTCAGATGGAACAAGGTGACGCACCCTGGCAATATTCCTAAGATGGTAAAAGGAAGTCCTGACAACAGCCAACACTTGAGATTGAAGGGTCAGCCTATCATCCAGGACAGTCCCAAGGTTGCCCACCTGATCAGAGGTCAGAAGTGACACACCACCAAGAAAAATTCCAGAGGGCATGCCACCATGTGACCTCGCTATCTGACCACCTGGGTCCACCACTAACACCTATGTCTTCTCTGAGTTCAGCTTTGACCAACTAGAATCCATCCACCCTTGGATTTCTTCCAGACAGTTGTTAAATACCGAGAGTGCTCCATCCTGGTCAGGTGCAAAAGACAAGTATAGTTGGGTATCATCTGCATAGCAGTGAAATCTCAGCCCATACCATCTTATAATGTCTCCGAGGGGCAGCATATACACTGCGAATAACATGGGTGACAGCACTGAACCCTGAGGCACCTCACACAACAAAGGAGTTGAGCTGGAGGAATGAACTCCCGACACAACTCTTTGTGATCTCCCAGTGAGGAAGGAAGTGAACCATTTTAAAACAGTTCCCGACTTTCCACAGATTGACCTCAGGCGTGCTAACAACACCAAGTGATCCACAGTGTCAAAAGCTGACGAGAGATCAGGAAGAACTAGAATGGAATGTCTCTTCTGACCTCTCACCCTCAGAAGATCATTAAGCACCTGAACCAGCGCAGTTTCGGTGCTGTGTCTTTTACGAAAACTGGATTGGAAGGATTCATAGACATTATGGATGGTTAAATGGTCTTCCAATTGGGCTACCACTACCTTCTCAATAACCTTCCTAATAAAGGGAAGATTAGAAATAGGTCTGTAGTTTGAAAAACAGTCTGGTCTCACCCACCACTGTGACCTGTGTAGCAAGCTTAACTGGCTCTCCCCACCCAATTACTTAAATTTGTCCTGGGCTGTTTCACAGGCAAGGTCCTTGGCACTGGCACCCCCCCCCCCATGGACTGACAGAGTTCCTCGTAGTGGCTGTCTCCTCTTCTTACTCCCTTAGGTCTCTGGACCCAGCTGCTCTTAAGATTCCTGTTACTCACGCTCAAATGAGGGACAGAGCTTTTGCCTCATGTGCCCCCAGATTATGGAACCCCCTTCCTGTCCAGGTCCACTCCTCCCCCTCCCATGCATACCTCCAAACCTCCCTATGGAATCACATGAAGCTCTCCTCAGCATGTGGTTGTCTCAAACCTCCAAAATCTCACCTGGTCCCTGGCACTGAACCCCATTTTGTTAATGTGTAGCCGGCCCGCTTGGGTTTGGCCCTGCATATAATGTCTCCATCCTATGTATCAGGCGTGACTCTGACTGTGGCTCCACTTTTTGGGATCCTAAACTGTATATAATTGTATATAATACCCTGCTCACAGCCTTGGTGATTCTATGCATATGTTCTGTTCCTCTTTAACTGTGTGTACCTACTGAATATGTTATGCTTTCCCTGACTCTGTGAAACTGCCTGAATTTGTATCATGTTGTCCTATATATTTGAACTTGTATTTTCTTGTACTCTCCCGGGTTGTACCTGAAAATAAGCAAATGTCTTGTCTAGTGTACTTACCTGGTTAACAAAAGCTAAATAAATAAATAATTACACACCCTGGCATGTCTTATTGCATACATTTCACCTCCAGATTGTTCTCCATTGCAGGGACATATGTCAGTCAGTTGGCAATTTACAGTGGTTGGCATAAAGGCAGTCACAACAAACTTTGTTTTCTTCGGGAGGCTCTGCCCCACCCCCCCTGCTATTTAAATAATCTACTCCGAGTCAGAGTTGTTTTGGAGAGGGGATGCAATACCCCCTGAAAGCAGTGCCGGGGTCCCACGCTGACACTACAGTGACCTGGCACTGTAGTGTCGAGCAAAGAAAATTGTCAAGGTAGCGTCGGTATACCCTAATGCAGACTGCAAACTATTCAGAGTAATAATGTTACATAGTTGATCTGGAAGCTCCATGAAGTCAGGGCAGTGTATAAAAATGATTTATTTAGTTCAGTCCAGTTCAGTTTAGTTAATTTTAGTCTGACATCCGGTTAAATACAATGGTGCTTTTTTTCAGGTATTCCTGGTGTAAGGCATTGGCAAGACAAGGCAATTGTATTTATTTGGTGCCCAATCCTAGAGGCTCTGGGTGCCTAACAATAAATAAGTAATTAAAATAAACAATACAGAAGAAGAGAGCTATAAATCATTTAAAATCAGGAATCTGGACCAAAATTTAAATTAAAGAAATGGGATTTTAAAGATCTTTTAAAAGCAGCCGGCAAAGGAGCACCTCTCACCTCACAAGGAAAGGTATGCCAAAAAATCAGGGCAGCTACACTGAACACCCTATCACCCAAGGATTTCATCTGAGATGTAGGTATGGACAGGAAGTCTGCCCCCACTGACTGGAGGGCATATGACACCAGATCATCTTGCAGGTAACCCAGACCCAGATAGTGCAGGACCTTGTATGTTAACATGCACACCTTGAAACTAATGCACCACTGAACTGGAAGCCTGTGGAGAGCTCAGAGTACTGGCATGATGTGCTTGAACTGGGAGGGTCCAACAACCAGCCATACTGCCGCATTCTCAATTAGCTGTAGGTGATGTATCAGCCTCGTGGATAACCCAAGGTAGAGAGTGTTACAGTAATCCAATCTAGATGTGACTAGGGCATGCACCAGTGTTGCCAGATCAGTTGGTTCAAAACAGGACTGGATCTAGGCAATGTTACAGAAGTGGTAAAAGCCAGTGTGGACAACAGCTGACACCTACAACTCCAGAGTCAGCATAGAATCCACAATGACCCCCAGATTCCTCACCATGTCTACAGTGTGAAGGATCACACCATCCAACACAGGAAGAGCTATACTACCACTTGTTGCTGCAGAACAAGACCAGCAAAGTTCCATCAGTAACAAGTCAGTCTTTGATGGATTAAACTTAAGTGAGCTAGCCACCATCCAATCTTGGATTTCTCCAAGGCACTCTCTCAGTTACAGGACAGGTGCACTATCATCAGGGGCACAAGACACATTCGACTGGTTGTCATCAGTATAGCAATGAAACACCTAGCTGTAGTGTCTAATGGATCCTTTAACAGAATGACTATAATTATTATTTTTTTAATAACCAGGCAAAAATACAGGAGGGGTACAAAAACACCGGTATGGATAAACTCTAAACTAAAAAAAAAATATTTAAAAGCAAGCAAAAGATGTTTAAAATCATGAAACATCACAAAACAGAGGAAAATTCTTTAAAACTTAAACATATACAAAACAAAGTTAAACAAAAGGTTAGGAAAGCCAAAGCATCATATGAAATTATACTAGCAAATGAAACAAAAGAAAACTTCAAATCCTTTTATGCATACATTAATGACAAAAAAGCATAGGACAGACCATAGGACCATTAAAAACAATAGAAGGACAAATGGCTACTACTAATAAAGAGATGGCAGACATTCAAACATATGTTTTGCATCGGTTTTCAGCAAAAACATTAACTCAAAACTAATGGGAAATCAGAGCAAGGCCAACCAAAGTACTATTAATATTGAAACCAGTGAGGTTAGGAACAGGTTATTGCAACTAAATATAAATAAATCAGCTGGTCCTGATAACCTGCATCCCCAACTCTTGAAGGAGGCAGCACTTGAGTTGGCACCACCACTTAGCTATATATTTCAACAATCCTTAAACAAAGGGGAAGTGGTCTCCACTTGAAGAGAGGCAATAGTCATCCCATTATTTAAAAAAGGGGACAAGAAATGGCCATCAAACTACAAGCCAGTAAGTCTAACTAGCGTATTATGAAAGATCCTAGAGGGCATAATAAAGAACTACATCTCCACTTTTCTCATAGACAATGATAGGAGATGCCACACAGCATGGATTCAGGAAGGGGAGATCATGCCAAACCAACCTGCTTGAATTTTATAATAAAACAAGCAAGTACTTGGATGAGGGAAAATCAGTGGGCATAGCCTTCCTGGACTTTACAAAGGCATTTGACAAACTGCCACACAAACAATTGATAGTCAGACTAGAGTCAATATGAATCCCAGAAAACATAGTGGCAAGTGTAACATCATGGCTAATGCAGAGGAAACAGAGAGTGTGCATAACAGGGGCATTTTCAGATTGGGCAGGGGTACCCAATGGAGTGCCACAGGGGTCAGTGTTGGGGCCATGCTTATTTAGCATATACGTCTCCATACTGAAATTTAAGAACAAGAAGGTTTGGCTAACCAAATTTGCCAACAACTGTCAATTGGTAGTAAAAATAACAGATAAAGAAGATTATATAACACTTCAAAAAGCACTGGATTACATAAGGCACAGGGTCAAAATGTTGCACGGCAGAATGCCATGCATCTTAATTGCGTTGCGCAATTCTGGTTAATTTTCTTTCCTGTGGTAGGCTCCACACACCACACCTCCCATTACGGGGGGCTGCGCCCCTCAGACCCCCCCACTTAAGATTCTAACTCCCGGGGGACCAACACTGAGAGCACACAGGTCCATGCTGTGCCATAATGCTGTACACTATTAAGCATATGACATTATGACCCAGTATGATAACATAAACACTTGGAGCAGTACTTACCAACTACACCTAAATCCTGAAAAATGCACCATTATGCACCTTGGCCACAAAAATCAGAAAGCAAACTATCATCTAGGCAACACTGACCTAAAAAAGACAACAGAAGAAGGGGACCTAGGAATATCCATATCAAACTACCTCAAATTTGGACCCCATTGCAACAAAAGCAGCAAAAAAGCAAATGGTGTACTGAATTGTATTCTGAGGCACATTGCTAGCAGGGAGAAATCGGTCATGGTCACATTATATAGCTCACTGGTGAGATCTATAGTGGAATATGGTGCCCTGGTTTGGGCCCCATATCAAAAAAGGACATAGCTAAATTGGAGAGTGTGCAAAGAAGGGCCACACAACATATAAAAGGGATACAAACAAACGATTAGTCCACAAGACTCAGCAACTTAAATATGTTCACACTGGAATATAGGAGATTAAGGGGTGATATGTGTCTGTTGTACAAATCCTTAACAGATCATGACCTGAGGGAGAGACTGGGTTAGCATTCAGGTGTAAGAGTTACAATACAAGGGCTCATTTGTTCCAGCTCTCAAGGGAGCACTATAGGACATGGAAACGAAAGATGTGGTTCAATCAGAGGGTGATTACTACATGGAATGAGCTACCAGGCTCAGTAATAGAAATTCCATCTATGGATGTGTTCAAACATCGTGTGGATAAATTTTTCCATAAGGATTGAGTAATAAGGTGAGCACTATGGATGAAAGCTGCTCAGCTCAGTAGGGACCTATAATACCTATGATAAAATGTTGTTAGCTGGGTAATAGAGAACTCGGCCACATAGACCTTTTACAGGCTCGACCCAAACACATACAGTAAGTCATATAAAAATATTTACAAAGAAACAGTCACTTCATATAATCAGTCACTGATTGCACCATTAACATCATTAAACATAAACAGACACAACATAAATAACAGAGACCCTAATGTAAACATACAACACAAAAGAATTCCTTAAAACATGTAAATCGCAGAAGTTGTTCTTCATAGCATATTTTAAACTGATGACTGTTTTTTACTCTTCTAATATCTATATGAAAACCATTCCAGAGTTTTGTTACTGATTACTTAAAAGATTTTAGATTTTTTCGTGGTTTTACAGAAAGGTATTTGTAAAGTTAATAAGTCTGTTAATACTATAAGTCTAATGACCTTAATAGTCCTCCACTCGTTTTGGGAACAAACATTTTGGCTAAAGGACCATCTGTACCTTTCTGTAAAACATTAAACAAAAAACAGCATGTATACAATTTATCGCGCTATTCTAATGGTAACCATTTTAATTTGTCATATAGTATACTGTGGTGTGCACAATGCCTGGCTCTGAGAGCAAACCTGCATATTGAATTTTACATGCAGCTGTGCTTTTTTACTATTTTGTCTGAAGCCACACCCCAAACTAGACTACCATAATCCTTTGCTGAAAATAAATAACTTTGAGCCAGTCATTTCCCAGCTTCATCTGACAAAAAGTCCTTAACCGAATACAATGCTCCAAACTCCTTGTTTAACTGGGCAGACGTTTCTTCAGTATGCCTGTCAACACTTAATTCTGAGTCTAGCCAGACACCCAGGTACTTAAACTCATTCACTCCCTCGAGTTCTCCCCACCTCCAAAATGTATCTGGATCTCCTCAGCGAAGTGCTTTTTGGGAGATGAGCAAAATCATATGGCCTTTGTCTTCTTCCTATTCAGTACAAGTTTATTTTTTATAAACCAATCAACCAAATATTTATATTCCAATCCAATTTTGTTTTTAGAAGAATGAGTATCTTTATCTGCAACATATGACACTGCATACTCTGCATAGAGAATGTTTTTTTGCTAACTTACATACTTATGGGAGTTTGTTTATGAATAACAAAAAAAGCAAAGACCCCAGCATTGACCCATGGGGTACTCCATACTCGACTTGTCTAGGTTAAGACAAAGCTCCATTCACTCTAACCTATTGAAATCTGCCAGATAAGTAGTTTCCAATCTAGTTCACCATTGGAGTACCAAATCCCACTTTTCTCAGCTGTGACTTCAGGGGGAGTGGTCCACTAGGTTAAATGACTTGGTCAGGTCCACAAACATTGCTCCCATAAATATGCCATTCTCCATGTTCTCCTGTAGATTGTTCATGTACCTAGCCAAGGCAGTTGCCATGCTATACTCCCTCCTGAATCCATGCTAAGCTTCTGTAAGTATTTTGCGTTCTCCTAAATACACCATCATTTATACAGGCACTCTTGAATTTTACTAAATAAAGATAATAGGGATATTGGCCTATAATTACTTACTTGGTTAGTTGGACCACCTTTATGCATGGGTATGACAAAAGCTTTTTTACAAAGTCTGGGTACTATTTGCTTACAAAGTGACACGTTGAAAATGTTTTCCAGGGGTAATGACAGCTCAGTCGCTGCTAATTTCTGAAATTTTGCCTTGACTTGATCAGGCTCTAGTCCCTTAGACTCATTAAGATTTATTAACCGTTTATAAACCTCTTCCCCCAATACATCTAAAATAAAATGTTGATCTCACTTGGAAACTATCATTCCCACTTACAGTACTTCAGTACTAGTCATCCCATCAGGATATTGTGCCAAATCAGTACATTCTTTGTTTAAAAAAATAAGCAGCATCCAAACTGCCTGTTAATTCCTGGTCCTCTTTAAGAACACCATCTATATCACTTCTGTGTCTAAGTTTTTAAGATTGTTCAATCCCTGCTGGAAGGATTTTTTATTGTAGAATTTACATCTGTTCTTTTCCGTAATCTTCCACTTTCACTTTCTTTGTAACTTTTCTACAATCATTATGCTGCTCCCTGTACAAAACTCAGTCTTCAGTTATGTTGGATGTCTCATATTTTATCCAGATTACATCTCTAGATTTTATACTTTCTAAAACTCCCTTATTTAGTCATTTGTTATTCGCCACTGTCTCCTGCCTGGGATTCCTTGGTGCTCTAATATTCAGGATTTATTTATATACGGCCGCAAAATGCTCTAGAGTGCTAGTAGGGTCATCAATCCAGCCAAGTACCTCCCAGTTAACTCTATTGACATTGGCCTTTATGTTCATAAGGACTTCTTCATTTATCAGTGTAACCCCCCCTGTTCCCTGGCATTACTAGAATCCCATCAGTACCAGTGTTAGGTAGGGAAGGTAGCTGGTGAATATCTAGTTAAATGGATTTTCGCCTGCTCCCTCTCTGCGTGCTTGGTCTCAACTGAGAGCAGAGAGAGATGTAATTTAGAACTCTCACAGGCTCATAAGCCAAATAGCTTGCTGTGAGTGTGGGGAGTTTTAAAATTCTGGGTCAGTTGTTAGGAGCAGCTCAGAGAGTGAGCAGTGAGGAGCGAAGATAGCCAGTTGTTCTCACCCTAGTTTGAGAACCTCTTTTGCCTGATCTGTGAAGTGGTGGAAACTGTAACCAGGATTTCCTGATGCCCCCATCCCCAGTGGGATGAAGGGGACTGCAGAGGATTTGAAGGGCAATCCCCTGTTCCAACCTAGAACATTTTGAACTTGCCTTTGGTGTACAAACTGTGAGTAGATTCTGTCTGAGAGTTGCACCATCACAATACTCACCTCAAAGGGCCTTACTGTGCTTATAAAATGGGTAACCTGAGAATATTTAAAACCAAAAACAAAAGTTATACTTGTTTTTATTAAAAACAGATATTTTATTTCATTAAAAGTAGCTAGTAAAATGTAACCCCTCCCCAGCTGTCAAGCATCTGTCTATCCATACATTCAACATTGGAATGTTTATCTTTGAATGCATGACTAAAACATCTGCAGAATTCTACTGATTGAATGTTCACCTCTCCAAGCACAAACACACACAACAGAAGGCCTCAGTAAAGTCAGAGATTCAATTTCTATGGGATAGAGCATGCAGCAAAAATTTCCCTGGTAGGCAAGTAAGAATAGGAGGGGGAGGCTCCATTGATCAGTAAAGAAGCTCCAAAAAAAATACAACTGTGAGTAGTAATTCATTTTAATTTGTGTATGTATGTGAGGAGGGGAATCTAAAGAAAAATAACATTTAATTAGTTCATTGTTCTTTTCATTTTGAGGGAGTTTAATTTTTAGGGCCAATGTAATTTTTTATTTATGTATATATTTTTTATTTATATTTTTGTTGCCGGGCATACCCTAGCCCTGTGAATGGGCTCGCTAGGCTCCAGCAACCTGCCCTCTCATACTCGGGGCTTGCCCTCATGAGTGGGGCCACCAGCAGTGGACTTAGGTGGCCAGAGGGGACAGTGCTGGAGCCGGCTCATTAGCAGGGGCCCAGCATTTTTTTTTTAGTGCTGTCATTTCCACGGGGGCAGGGATGTGCAGTGATGGCCTGCATCCACTCCACCCCCCATACGTCCTTGCACTGATTGCTGCGGTACCCCTGGCCTCCACTAGGGGTCTGCATTGCATCAGATATTCCATCCCACCTCCTCCCAGAGTAGGAGAGCAGTCCAGCAGATATGCTATCCTACTTCTCCTGGCCAGCCCTCCGATTCCCAGATCCATTCCTAAACCCAGGTCGTCAACATCGCAGACAGCAGCCATGCCTCTGTGACAACAGGCTGGCTGTAGGGTCAATGTAATTTTTAGTGAGTAAAGGTGTTACCCATGTCTGAAATGGAAATCAGAAATGTATAAAAAGGCATTGATACTGCTAGTGTGATGTGCCTGCTTGCCAGAACTTTTTTTACTCATGCATTGTGCTCTCTCAATGCACAGGCCCCTTCCCTGCCTATTTTATAAATAAATACAAAATTAAGAAAACCACATTTGCAGAAGTTTTCACCACCTATGGTCATTTGCAAGACAAACAGCAATGACCGGAGGCAGATGGTATATGTAAATAAAAAAGTCTACCATCTAAAGGGCCATGAAAATGACAAAAGCCACAAAACCACAAGAAAACTGTTGTAACAATTTGTTTTGCTCCAGTATTATGCTTCTGATCATTGTACCCCAGTTCAATAGGCTGGGACCTTGGTTTACAGTGTTGGAAAGAGTTCAAATCCATAGTTAAAACAAGGGATTTGGGCACTTTCTTTTGTTGGAGTGCTGTGCATTGTCAATTACAATGATACTAGAATTTCTGAATTCCAGTGGTTTGGACCAATTTTTTTTTTTTTTGCAGTTCAGAACACTTTTTTGAAAAGTTTACAAAAATCAGGAATAAACAGTAAAATAACATACAATTGTAACAAAGTTAAAGGAAGCAATCAAACCAACAATACCAGAATAGAAAAAAGAACAAACACTGCCCCCACCCTCCCACCCCAACCCCCGCCACAATTCTATCCACAAAGATCCACCCTCTGGCAGCTATTAGCAAAATAATTAAAAAGAGGAGGGAACCACTATAAATTACAGTATGGCCTATAAATGGGAGAGGAAGGTGGTTAAAAGCTTCAAGGCTACCTATTAGTAGATTGCTGTAAGGCATGAAATGATGACCAAGTGTCCCAAAACCTCACCCATAAGCCATTAGCCTGAGCAACTGCCTGTTCTGCTTCCAGTGCTTGTGCAAATTCATGGTACCATTCCCCATTTGATGGATCCTGTGTACCTTTCCAATGCCTTAAAATCAGAAGCTTGGTAACCAATGTTAGAAGGGCTGAGTGATATTTATCTTTGACCAATAAAAGTGACAAAAAATCACCAATAAGGCATAATTCCGGAGTGAATGGGCAGTTGACCTGAAATAAGCTCACTATTTTAGATTGAATAAATTGCCAGAAATTCTTAATCTTGGGAAGGATCCACAACTTGTGATATAAAGATCCTCCTGGATCACCACATGAGTCACAAGCAGGAGATATTAATTTACCCATTTTAAAGAGCTTAGCCACGGAAAAATACAAATCATGTAGAATGTTAAAATGGATCTGGCAAAGCCAATCCTGTTGAATAAAATGATTCAAATCACACCAAATGTTATCCCAATAGGACAGGGCCTAATCAATTTTTAAAACTGATTTCCAATAATATGCAATTGAGGGAAAACGATCCCATAATTTTGTACAAATTCCTTTATAGAGGCCCAAAACAGGTTTTTCTTTCACTGAGGTGGCAATAAAATCTTGGAATAAGTCTCCCCGCTGATGAACACCAGAGTGGTGTACCCAAAAAGGAAAAAAATACAGTGTCTAACTTGAGATACTTCTAAGTAATCTGTAGAACTAAACTTGTATTTGAACAGAATGCCTGACACAGATAGCACTTTATTACCCTCAATAATATCCTGAACCAAGCAATCTTTAAGACCTGGGCAGAATGAGGTCTGTATTGTATTATTCTGTATACGAATATTAAGATTGCCAAAAATAGGCTGGGCAACATCCTTGGTATGGGATAACTCCAGTATTTTACAAATTTGAGAGTGGGCAGCAATGTCCCAACCTATCGGCATATCTCTAAGGGCGATCGGAAGTCCTGACCGAGTGACAAATAACAAAGAAGAGGAGGAGTGTATGTGATATTTTTTTTTAAATTGCCAACTCAATATCTCACCAAATTGGCCAGGTCTCTTGCATACCAATAAGGAGTCCCCATCTAAAATATTTTAAGGCATGAATGGCAAGATAGTAGAGGAAAAAATCTGGTAACCCAATTTTTCCTTCCTGAATTCCATCTATTTTACTGGTAAATAAAAGTAAACTGGTGTCCTGTTCAATAATTAAGAATTTTAACAACAGACAGATTGCTTTGACATCCCTTATGATGACATCCCACAAGACATATGAGGGAGGTGACAATGTGATCTTAAACCACTGAGATAAGTGGGGACAGTCCTGACTGGCCACAAGTTACATCTCGCATTCCTATACTCCAATGTCTGTACAGTGGAAATAGCTGTGATGTAAGTGTACAGTTCAGGATGACATCAGAGCAATTTACTTTATTTGAAATTAGTAACTGGTAAAGGCACTCTGAATTGAGCCTCATTTCCAGGACCTGGAAGAAGGGCATAGGATGTAAAATATAGATGGCAGAAACTAGTATAGACAAAAGCAGGCAAGTAATTACAATTAAGTACAGATCATTAGAGCAAGACTGTATGCATATGTATGTATACAAGCAATAATACCCGACAGGGTGGGTGGTATTGGGCAATACCAGACTGCCCAGGGGTGTAATGAGGCTCGATGCTGCAGGCAGAGGGCCTTATAGCTCCTGGAAGGTCCGATATTGCCCATACCGCCCACCCTGGAGGGTATTATTGCGCTTAGAAAATGTGCAACTGTGTATGTTTTAAAAAAAAAAAACACAATTGTATAAATGCTAAAATTCATTTATTTAGTTACAAAATAGTTCCTCCGCCAGTATTAGAATGCTGTTTTTTTTTTTTTAACTAGGGAGTTCTGAGGACTAGGGAGCTCACTGTCATGGTTACTCCCCCCTCCCATATACAGACACACACACACACACACACACACACACACACACACACAGTAGCTGGTTACAGTACCTGTATGAACGGCATAAAATTCCCTGGGATTTAGAAACTGCAGCCTCTCATGAAATGCAGGCTGTGTAGTTCTGAGCCTCTGAGCCTCTGCGCCCTTGTGTCTGAGAGAGAGAGATGTCTGGAAAGAAGAGGTGAGCAACTTTTGATGTTCTGCGAGGGAAGAGCAGTGATGGAGAACCTTTATTCAGCCAAGTGTTTCCAGATTCATGCCAAAAAAACAAAACAAACTGAGGGTAGCCGTTTACGTATGCACATCTCATCCCTGTCAGGCAGCAGCGTGATAGAGATGGGGAACCCTCTCAAGTCTATTTCAGCCATTAAATTTAAAAGGCAGCGGTAGGCAGAACAAAAAAAAAACTGAGTTTCAAGTCTGGGCTGATCGGATATGGCCGTTTTTCCTAAGACAAGATAAGCGTGCCAGTGATCAGTGAGGGGAGATGAAACAAGTACAATTATGCCTTTTCATATTTTGTCTTGAAAACACTGCTTGATTTATTTCTTGGGAAACGTTCCTGCTGATAGAGTGAGTGGGGTGACTTGTGGTGCGGTGAGCGTGTGACGTGCTGCCGCTTTTTAAATCATGGAAACAGAACGGCTGCAAAATTGAACAAATCAGTTCAGGACAGGTAACTAGGGCATAAAAAGGCTGTTTCATACATTTTGTTTCACTAGGTGACTGCAAGTACTTTCGCTGTATGTGGTGAGGGGAGTGGGTCTGCTCACTCGCTAACCGAGCTCAAAACAATGGCGGAGATTTGAAATTTACTTGGGGTGCTTCAAGTCAATGGGCAAGCAGGGTGGGCACAAGAAACATACAAACATAGAAACATAGACTTTGATGGCAGATAAGGACCACTTGGCCAACCTAGTTTGCCCATTTCTCTACCTAGATGATAAGCTGCAGATCCTATTTAACCAACAGCCTGTTTCTTCCTACCCCCCACAAAAATTGCCTTATGTATGTCCCATACATTCTTGAATTCTCCCACAGTTTTAGACCCCACAACCTCCTCAGGAAGGCTTTTCCATGCATCCACCACCCTCTCTGTGAAAAAATACTTCCTCACATTGCCCCTGAGTCGTCCCCCCTCTATCTTCAAATTGTGTCCCCTTGTTCTTGCACATCTCTTTTTCTGAAAGATGTTACCCTCTTGGACTTTGTTGACTCCACTGAGGTACTTAAACATTTCTATCATGTCCCACCCGCCCTTTCCTCAAGGATATACATATTAAGTTCCTTTAGTCTCTCCTCGTATGGCTTCTCTTGCAGACCCTGCACCATTTTAGTTGCCCTCCTCTGAACTGCCTCCATCCTGTCTATGTCCTTGCGGAGATGGGGTCTCCAGAACTGGATTCAGTACTCCAGATGGGGTCTCACCAACTGTCTGTACAGGGGGATAACAACTTCCTGTTTTCTGCTGGTGAGGCCTCTCCCTATACATCCCAGTGTACCCCCAGCCCTCAATACTGCCTTCTCACATTGCTTGCTAACCTTAAGGTCATCCGATATGATTACCCCCAGGTCCCTTTCCATTTTTGTTGTTGTTACTACCTCCCCCCATTGTGTAATCTTCCCCTGGGTTTTTGTTTCCCAGGTGCATTATTTTGCACTTCTTTGCATTGAATCCAAGCTGCCATACTTCTGACAATTCCTCCAACCTTGCCAAGTTCCTTCTCATCCTTTCCATGCCTCCTTGTGTATCAACCCTGTTGCAGATCTTTGTGTCATCTGCAAAGAGGCATACTTTTCTTTCCAGTCCCTCTGCAATGTCACTTATAAAGACATTAAAAATGACTGGACCCAGTACTGAGCTCTGCAGTACCCCACTAGTTACCCCTCTTTCTTCAGAGTGGACTCCATTTACAATTACTTTCTGTGTCCTGTTGTCCAGCCAATGTTTTACTCAGGCTACCACCCTGGGACCCACTCCCAGGCTGGTTAATTTGACTACTAATCTTTTGTGTGGGACTGTGTCAAATGCCTTGCTAAAGTCTAGGTAGGCCATGTCCACAGCCCCTCCCTGGTCTACTACTTTGGTCACCCAGTCAAAGAAATCAATTAGATTCGTCTGACATAACCTTCCCACTGTGAACCCATGCTGCCTTGGGTCCTGTGCCCTATTGGCCTCAAGCTACTCAACAATTCTTTCCTTCAGAAGTGATTCCATTACTTTCCCTACCACAGAGGTCAAACTGACAGGTTTGTAGTTTCCTGCCTCTGTCTTGGTCCCACCTTTGTGAAGGGGAATCACATCTGCCTTCCTCCAGTCCTCAGGTACCACACCACCCTCCCATGATTTGTTAAAAAGGGTAGTCAGTGGTGTCACTAGTTCTCTGTTTAATTCTTTTAGAATTCTGGGGTGAATTCCATCTGGCTCCATTGCTTTGTCCATCTTCAGTTTTAGGAGTTCTTTCAGAACCCTTTCTTCTGTGAAAGTACTGGGATCAACCCCCCTATCCAGAGTGCTTCTGTTAATTGGATTAGACACCTCCCCCACCTGCTCTTTTGTGAATGCTGAACAGAAGTATTCATTCAGTATCCCTGCTTTTTCACTGTACCTCTCTGCCCACCCACCATCCATTCTATTCAGCCTCACTATCCCTCCTTTTGTCCTTCTTCGCTCCTTGATATACCTATAAAAGGTTTTATCCCCCTTCTTAACTGAGTTGGCTATCTTTTCCTCAGTTTGGGCCTTTGCTATTCTGACGTCCCTCCCCGCTTTCTTCTGCCTCAACTGGTACAGTTCTCTGTCTTGCTCCTTCTGTGTTTCCTTATACTTGCTAAATGCTATCTTTTTCTCCCTAACCTTTACCGCTACCTCTTTTGAGAACCACAGTGGCTTTTTCTTTCATTTTGATTTGTTTATTTACTTCACACAAAGGCTTGTTGCCTCTGTGATGGCAGTTTTGATATTTCCCCAGTGTTGCTCCACCCCTCCTTCTAGCCTGTTTGCTACTGCTTTTCTAAGGCACTCTCCCATATTGCCAAAGTCAGCCCTCTTGAAGTCCAGAACCCTCACTTTTGTATGGCTTGACTCTGTAGCTGAGTTTATCGTGAACCACACTGTTTGGTGGTCACTTGTTCCCAAATGGCTACCCACTTCTAGATCTGAGATCCTCTCACTGTCCCCATTTGAGAGTACGAGGTCTAAGATTGCTCCCTCACAAGTAGGTTCCAAAACTAGCTGTCTGAGGCATGCCACTTGAAGGGCATCAAGAATGGCCCTGCTTTTGGATGTGGCTGCAGCAAAGGTGCTCCAGTTGACATGCGGATATTAAGGTCCCCCAGCAACAGTATCTCCCCTTTCTCTGCCATCCTAAGTATGCCTTCTATCATATCCTTGTCCTTTCCCTCCTCCTGACATGGGAGTCTGCATACAACCCCTGTGCTGATTGTGGTGCCATTTCCAGTCTCTAAGGTGACCCACAGTGCCTCCTCTCCTCCCTGTTTACTCTTTTGTTCAGTTGCTTTTATCCCTTCCCTTACATAAAGAGCTACTCCACCCCCTCTTCTCCCCCTCCCTATCTCTTCTGTAGGTTGTGTACCCTGGTATGTTAACATCCCAGTCATGGTTCTCTGTGTACCATGTTTCTGTGATTGCTATGATATCCAGGCATCCCTCTTCCATCAAGGCCACCAGTTCAGGGAGCTTGTTGCCATTGGTAAAGGGGCAGTATAGGGTGGCACTTTTTATTTCCTGGGCATCTATTGAATGTTAATGTACCCCCTTGGCAAGGGTACTAGCCAATCAGATGCCAGGAAATGAAAAGCCTCTATATATATATATATATATATATATATATATATATATATACACACACACACACACACACACGTATATAGTGCTCCTATAGTTAGGGTTAAACGGTCACTTCTATGTTAAACCCCAAAATGTGCACTTTAATAACTTTGCTACCAGGCTGGCCTGGTGGAGCTGAGGGTTGAGGTGCCAGATGCCACACCTCATACAATGCCAGTGACCCAGGTTCAGGAATGGACTCAGGTCATTGGGGGTTGGCAGCAGAGGGAGGACATTGCATGTCCGTTGGCCTGCTCTCCCCTCCTGGGGTGGGTCCTGGGGTATGCCCCTCTCCGTTGCAGCTCTTGGTGGAAACCAGGAGTCCTACAGGATGCAGAGGCTTGACGCAATGTTGGAGCAGAGCTGCAGCAGCTGGCTGCACATAGGTGCACCACTGGCATCGGATGTCCGTGCTCCAAGGGTTAAAGAGAAATACCCTGGTGGTCTAGTAGAGGTGAAGGGGACTCCAATGTCCTGCCTACATCCCAATGTCAGGCCTGAATTCCTGGTCCCCTATCTTGCACTCCAGGTTCCTCGGTGGTCCCTCTAATTTCCAGGAAGGCCATGAAGAGAGGGCAGCCCACCCTCCCCGTGGGGTGATCCAGGGGCTGGACTGATTGGAGGAATTCCAGAGAGGAAGACCAGGTAAGGAAGGGTCTCAGGCAAGGAATAGAGGCAGCAGATGTATGGGTTCCCCGGAGAGATGCCCTAGATCCTCTGAAGAAAAAAATAGAGTTCACAAAAAAAAAAAAAACTTTGCTACCAGTTGACCGATTGGCATGAAATGTTGCATGCACCATTAGGGACCAAAGACATCTGGGTGTGACAAGTTTAATTTCAGTCAGATGTGTGGGTCCGGAGATACAAAGTGTCCATAAATTTGAAAATTACCATTTTTGTCTAAATTTTGTGTTATACTGTTTCTCAAAAACTGTGTGGAGTTGTGTAGGGTATACAGGTCTTGGGTCACAGATGTACCTTTTGAAGGTTTGGTAAAAAAATATTAATCCATTTAAAAGTTATAAAACTTTAAATGTTACCATTCTTTCCTATGGGAAAAGTTAGATGTGCTGTGCGAAACTGCTTTGTCGCCACAAAAGTGGTATTTACTATCACAAATGTGGAATGTAGTGTTGAGATTCCGCCATCTTGTTTTCAGTTAGTGAGGCAAAGAAATTTAAACTGTTTGAAAACTAATGGGATTTGGTAAATACCAACAGTTCTGTTTACTTAATTGGGGCCCAAGGATTTGGATTCTGGGGTCTGTTTGCCCAAAATATGGCAGAAGTATAATTTTTATCCACAGTTTTTAGTGTCGTAAATTGCAGCAGTACATTCACAAAATGGGGGGGGGGGTTGCAAATTGCTGCAAAAGGAGTCATTGTTTCATGAAATCCCCACTCTCTTCCATGAAACAATGGGGGGTTTACCACAAATTGTGGCAAAACCCCCTTGTTTTGTGAAAATAGTGATGCAATTTGAGGCACTAAAAACATATTTCAAACATATGGATAAGCCCCACACAAGTCAGGTGACAGGATCAGGGGTACCAATGTGTGGACAAGTGCCACATTCAAAAGTCTCCAAGTGGTGAGAAATGAAGCATGGCAGCAGCCACAAACAAACCAGCGCATGCAGGTTATGAAGTCTGCCCTGCATTCACCAGATACAGCCCAACAGAAGCACCATCCACTGAGGAAGACAAAGGCCCATGGAGAAACAGTGTAGACCATCCCTGCTCCACTTTCCCATCCCCCCATCTCCCAGTCAAAAAAGTACCCACTCTACACCCCCATTATATATGTAAACCCCCCCCACACACACACACTCCCAGATAATTTCTCTGGTGGTATACTGCCCTTCCGTACCCGCTCCCTGATATTACTCCTTGTCTTATGTATAAACTTTGCCTGGTGGTCTAGTGGCTCTCTCTTCCTGATCCCTGATGCACATTCCTGGTTACTGGCACCCCTGCACCCTCCCATTTTCTTAGTATGCTGAAATGAATAAAAAGCCCCTCAATGTCTTTTTTACCTTTTTTTAACCTGTAAATAAACACACATTGATGATCATACCTGCTCCCCCCTCCTAACCTTCTACTGTGCACCCACCTCCCCACACCCCCTTGACAACACCACACCCCCCCTCACTCACCTGAAGAGGTCCCAGGTTCGAGATTCACTCTCCTGATCAAAGACACATCTTGCTGCTGAAATTGCTGACTGTGATATGATAAAACAAAGGTAAATGAAGTTCCATGTATTTCAATGGAGTTGCAACTGTTATTCATAACTCAGCCATTTTTTGAGATTTCCACCCCAAGTTTTCAACTTAGCCTTTTGGGGACCCCACCTCATGAACATTGTCACTGTCATTTCATTAATCTTTCCCAAAAGGTGATTTTGTGGTCGCTGCACCTTTTGGGGCTGAATAACAAAGTGTTATCACAACTCTTCATGAGGTGGGGTCCCAAAAAGACCATGTTTAAAGTTTTGTGAAAAAATACTGAAACATGGCAAAGTTATGAGTGTTCATTGAAATTATTCTACGAATGCGCATAACTTTGGTAATTTTCAATATTTTGATGCCACATTTTCAACATAACCATTTTTTTACACCACCTTATGAATAGTACAGCTGTCATGTATCACATCATGTCCATGACATGTTTTCACACCTGTGGCATGGAATGGCATTTTGGCACAGGTTTGAAATGTTTCACCTATGGGGTTTATAAGGTGGAGTGATAAGAAGACCATGTCCACAGTTTGGGGTTGAAATATGAAAAAATGCCAAAGTTATGACCATTCCTTGCAATTTCACTATGCGCGCTTATAACTGTAGCCATTTCTAATATTTTAACCCCAGATTTTCAAAATAACCTTCTTATTACCACAACTCTGGTATGGCATAGCTGTCAGTTGTCAAATGTTGCCCAAAATATGTTTTCACACCTCTGACTCAAAATGGTGTTGCAGTTGTGTAGAATTCCATTTTGGCAGGGGTTTGAACATTTTCTGTATTGGGTACATCAGGTGGGGTAAGATGGCTATGATAACAATTTGGCCACTGTTGTCCCATAAATGGAAGTGCAGGGCCCAGACTGCCTGTGCTCCACAGCTACATACAAGCAATTTAAGTTACAATTATACTTTCTGAAAAAGTAAAGACATTCTTGGCAAAGGACTGTGTTAATGCATCAGTTAGGGTTCCCACCATCAAAAGTTTGGAAATGTGGTATTGCGGTTCAAAACCCTAACACCCCACCCCGCCACCACCCTCCACGCAACAACAGGCATCAGGGGTGTGCCTTGAGGTTGTCAAACTAATGCTCACTCCATTCTCCTGTGCTGTACCATCTCAGCTTACTTACACATAGAAAACCACATGTCACCAGACACCAGGGAAATTAAAAACAATTATGGGGCAGCGATTGGAGTGTGGGGGCACTACTACAGTAGATACCAGGGAAAGCAGAAACAATTATGGGGTGGTTATCAGGGGTGGGGGGCACCTCTAGACACCAGGGAAGGATACACAGTTACGGGGGCAGCCACAAGAGGTGGGGGGCCACCACTAAACACCAAGGGAAAGATTCTGCAAAGGAAAAAAGCAGGTTTTCTTCATGAAAAAGTATTTTTTTCACCACACGCGATATGGAAAAAAATATTTTTTCTTATCATACGATGCGAAAAAAGATGTATAATGCTTTAAGAAGATTATTTTAAGGACATGACTCTAGCAGTTAAGTGCAGAATCTGGCTAAGGGAGTCCCGATAAGCAGCTACATGTGCTGGTCCCCTCTCAGGTATATCATTTTTGTGGGTTTTAAAATATGAATTTTGTGGGAAACAGACAACAAGATGGTGGCAAAAAAACAATTATTGATATAGATAATTTTTTTCATTTCATACAGCTATTTTTAGTCCTTACTAAGCATGCTCAGAACCCATTTTTAAACATTTCAAAATTAAATAACTTTGAAATGGATTAATATGTTTTCACCAAATAAGCAAAAGACACATCTGTGGCCCAACCCCCTTCTATCCTGAAAACTTCAGACCAAAATTTCAAATGGTCTGGGTGGTAGCCAAATTCAAAGGCAACCCATTCAAACCAATGAGAAAACCAGATGGCTTGACTGCCAACTTACATTTGAAGAAGTTCTATCTTCCATTCTACAACAATTATATAACTTCATTTTTTCAGGGGGGATCTTGGAATCTCCCCTTTTAGAAGCAATAATTATGCTGATTCCAAAGCCAAATAAATCCAGAGATAGGGTCTCAAATTAAAGACCAATATAATTTACAAATTATGATATTAAAATATTGACCCATATCTTAGCTCAAAGAATTAAGGCTATATGGCAACCACTTATTAGCAGGGAACAAGTAGGATTTATTTCCGGCAGGCAAGCGGCAGATCAACTGAGAAAGCTGTCTCATGTTCTCTCTGCTTTCAGGGAGTCCAAGCATCCAATGACTTTGGTCTCTCTGGACACGGAGAAAGCTTTTGATAGGGTCGATTTGGGCCTCCTATTTGCTACACTAGCTAAATTCAGCTTTCCAACCAAATTCATAAACTGGATTGACATAATCTATTCATGCCCTTCAGTGAGAATTTACTGAAATAAAATCCCCCCACCCTTCAGATTATTTTAGGTAGCCACCAAGGTTGCCCTCTATGTCCAATACTATTTAATTTTTACTTAGAACCCTTATTATTTTATATTAATAATAACACCTCCAACACAGGTATCCCCATTTTGAGCCATTACATTAAACTTTTAGCATTCGCTGATGATGTGCTTTTACATCTTTTGAATCCAATCACTTCGATTAAAGCTGTTTTAAAAATGATCGAGAACTTTAGCACAGTCTCTAACTATAGACTTAACAAGGAAAAAACAGAGGTGATGCCCTTAAATAAGGCATTTATAAAGAAAGAGGTTAAAGGGATTGGCCTATTCTGGAAACCCACAGGACTTAATTATTTGGGCTTATTTTTATATAATAATGAACAAGATTTAATTAAGAAAAATCTGGTAGAGTTAGTTAATAATGTAGTTCAGGATCTTAAAAGATGGAATTCCTTGCCCCATCCTTTTTTCGAAGATTAAATGTCATAAAAATGAATATTTGTCCCTGAATTTTCTATCCCATCAATATGTTAAATATGTTCTTACCCCTTCTTGTTTTTTTAAACTTAATTCAATCAGAAATAAATTCATATGGGCAGAAGGATCTCCAATGATAGCCTTAAATAAACAAATGCTTCCAAAACTTCAAGGAGGCCTAAAATGTCCTAATTTTGCTATCTATTATATGGCAGCACATGCTAATAAATATTTAAAATGGATTAAGGAAGAAAATTGTTCTAATTTCTATTATCCCATATGGACTTGGATAGAACTAGGATTATTTAAAAAAATACAATTTATCCCCTAAGGCTACTTTTTATATTAAACTTAAAAACTTACCTGCAAACCTCAAAAACTCACCAATAGGTTCCTCTTTAAAAAAACTATTCTCAGACTTGTAGATACTTACGTATTAACCTAGAAACTAGTATTTTTCAACCCCTTCTTAATAACCCAAACTTTAAAGTACAAAACACCCCCTTTACAGCTAAATTGCTACCATGTGATATAAATAGAAAGATAGCTGATTTATTATCAAATGGGTACCTTTTGTCCTTGCCAGAGTTATGTAACACTGTTTTTAGGCAATAGGTATAGGCAGAATATTTGTATGCTATTTTTAGCTTTAAAACCCCATTTTGGACCGGCCCCATGGCTTCAGGACAAAGATGACATTATATCAAACCTTGGAGAACTGGTAACTAAAGAACATCTAATATCTAATATTTACAGTTTTTTTGAGTAAAATAAACAACATGGGTAAAATGTATCATTGCCCCTTTTTCATTTCATTTTATTTTGGAATAAAACCCGTATTCTTCAAAAACTGAATTAGAAGGAGATTTGGCACAATACAAACAAATTTCTCAATCTGGATAACCTCAGAGCTATCCAGGTTAAAACCTTACATAATGCATATATACCCCGTATAGATTATTTAAGATGGGATTGAGAGATAATGATAATTGTTTAAAATGTATGGGAAGTAGAGGTTCCGTAGATCATATGCTCTGGTATTGTATGTCTATTCAAAATCTATGACTTTCAATTAGAAAGAAGATCATGGTTCACCTTAGTTTAAGGAACTCATTAGACATTAATTCTGGGTGAATTCTCAAAGGAATTAACATCACCTGATAAATACATACCAGCGTTAATTGGATCCTCGGTTAAGCAAATTATATTGAAACACTGGCAGGATCCAAACCCCCCTCATTTTAAAGAATGGCTGGAACAAACCAGTTACAGCTTAGTGCTTATAAAGGCACTCAATAGTCTGAAAGGAAGATCAAGTCTCAATGTAAAAGTATGGAACAGATTATCATTTTTTTTGTACTCTTTATATTAGTATAGCGATCACATTCCATCAAACTGTATTGTTACTTATCTTTTAATTTATTTTCATGTATCAGGTTGTATATTCTCTTTAACATTTTTAAAGTGGGCTATACTTGCTTTCATGATTTTATGTTATATCACTGGAGGAGTATCCATTACCTTTTGAGATATATTAATTATACTACCCCCTGACAGGAGTTTATGCTTTTTTAACCTTTCAGTTTTTGGCAGCCAGTTTTGTATAAACTGTTTGCATTTGGGTATTTACTTCTTTTTTCCCCAAACTTCTTAAGGGTGGGAAGGGGGGCAGGGGGTATGAGAAGAAGAGTAGTCTGTACCAATAATTTTACATTATCACTGAACTCTGTATTGTATACGGTTAATTGTGGATATTATTTTTTTGTTGTTGTTGTTTTATTTGTTCTGTTTGTTACTTGAAAATATAATAAAAAGTGGAAAGTTAAAAAAAAATGAGAAAAAAACTATGACAAATTCACTTTATTCACTGTCCAGATCTCAGAAACCACATGTTCAACTGGAACAAAATTTGGCACATCCAGAGATATGCTACACAAGACTGCACATGCCAAATGTCATGCAAATCCATTCAATGGTTGCAAACATATTAAAGTGCAAAATTTCAGGTTTAACATAGAAACTCCAGTTCAGCCCTAACTGTAGTTGTGCTACCGTGCAACTATAATATAGATAGATAGATAGATAGATAGATAGATAGATAGATAGATAGATAGACAGACAGACAGACAGACAGAGGAGGGTGAAAGTTGCAAATTCTACTTTCACGGAACTTCCACGACATTTCAGAAATTTTGCAGAAATTTCAGATCTTTCACCATTGGCAAAACTGGGGCTTTCTGTGGATTTCATGAACTGCAGAAAAATGCATACAAACTGTGGAATTTATTCTGTCCACAGTTTAATTAACTGTCAGTGAATGTGCACATTCTTGTACAACCATGCAGTTATTCACTGACAGGGCAGTGGGCCAGCAGTAGTGGAGGAGAGAGGTGGGCTGAGCTGGTGGCCCACTCAGGGGCAAGGTGGGAGGGGAGCAGGGTGGTGGCAGATGAACTGTTGGAGTGTGGGGGAGTGGGCATCCACTAGGTACCAGGGAATTGGAATTACATTTTTATAAGGGATTGGGGATGAAGGGGTCCATTAGACACCAGGGAATACTGGGAATATAGGGGGATGAGTCGATGGACTGCTTGCTGTTTTTTTTGTAGATTAAGGGAATCCAGGATATGCTAGACATCAGGGAAATAAAATGTTTTGGGGGGCCATGATTGGTGGGTGGGGGGCCACTAGACACCAGAGAGGGATCAGAGATTTTGTTTCTTCTTTACCTGGACCCACATACAGTGATTCCTGGGTAGTGGGGTGGGAACCACTAGACACCAGGGATCAGAGATTTTTTTACTTGGGACCCATGATCGGTGGGTGGTGTGGCCACTGGACACCAGGAGGGTCTGAGGGAGGGATTGGAGTTTTTTTTTTATTTATTTACTGGGACACCTGATCAGTGGAGGTGAATTAATGAATTAACTGCGGTTAAAAAAAGCCTCAGAACTGACCACTGGCAGTGATCTGTTCTGCAGATTTTTTTCCCCCTTAGTTTAATAAATTAACTCACCATCTGTATATTTATTCTGCAGTTTTAAGGAAGAATTTCCATGAAAGTTGCAAAAATTATGTCTGAACTTTCACAGAAGCGAAACTCGCACTTTTGTGTACACCCCTGATAGATAGATAGATAGATAGATAGATGATAGATAGATAGATAGATAGATAGATAGATAGACATTCTTTGCAAAAAAAACATCATTAATGCACTACTGTAGTTAGGGTTAAAGTGACAAAAGTAGGCAAATATGGTATTATGGTTTCCAATCCTAACATCCCACCAACATTACAGTTTCACCTCTCCTGCATCTTCACTAATCAGGCACAGAGAGTGCCTTGGGGTTGTCAGCCATAACGCTCACCCCATTCAATCATGAGAGAAGCTGAGATGCGTTGAGTATAAGAGAATGGTTGAGCATTGAGGCTGACAACCCCAAGGTACCCCCCATGTCTGATTAAGATGCAGAAGTGGTGAAACTGTAATGGTTTTTCCTGTTGCTGCCTGTTGAGTGGGAGTGGCATTTTAGGGTTGGAAACCCCAACACCATATTTCCCTACTTTTGTCGCTTTAACTCTAGCTAGTGCATTAACAAAGAATTTCCTTACTTTTTGAGATAGTATAATAGTATCGTTATTTGCTTGTGGGACCCTGCATTCCCATATCTCCATAGAGGCCGACATGTATGTTGCTGTGGAAGCGCATGGCCCAGAGGGTTCTGCACTTGCATTTGTGGCAGAACAGCAACCAAATTGTCAGCATAACCTTCTTATAGCCCCACCTCATGAACTGGTACAGAAAATTTTCTAATCCACACTGAAACATTATTCTGCACCACCAGAACATCATTCCACACCACAGGTATGAAAAAATAGTTTGGGCAAGATTTGAAAAATGACAGTTGTCATGTTCATGAGATGTTGTAAAAAAATTGCTATGTTGAAAATTTGGGGTCAAAATATTTTCAATTGCCAAAGTTACGAGCCAGTGTAGGAAATGTCAATGTATGTGCATAACTTTGCTATTGTTCCATATTTTGATCCCAGATTTTCAACATACAGTAGCCTTTATATGATCCCATTTCATGAACAAGGGTGGTGAAAATGTTCAAATCCCATCCAAAAGCGGATTTCACCAAGTGACCACAGAATCACCTTTTGGGCCATATTTGCATAGTTCCACCAACATAGTTCATGAGATGGAGACCCAAAAAGGCCACGTTGAAAATTTGGGCTAAAAATATGCAATAATGGCAAAGTTATGCCACAAAGTTGAAAACCCCATTGAAATACATTGAACCACATTTACCTTTCTTTCTCATATAGCAGTTGGCATTTCCAGCAGCAAGATATGTCTTTAATCAGAGACTGGATCTTCATCCTGGGACCTGTTAAGGTGAGTGAGGGTATGTGAGGGGTGTTTGGGGGATGCAGGGTGGTGGGTGCCAAGTGGGAAGTCAGGGTGGGGAGTGTTGGATTGCCAATGGACCTTTTTTTTTTACAGGTTAAAAAAAAGACATCGAGGGAACATTTTCTGTCTACAGGCAGAACGGTGATTGCAGGGGCACTAGCCACCAGGGAAAGACAAACTTTAAATGGGGACAGCAATTGGAGGTTGGGGGGGTGCCACTAGACACCAGGGAAATGATAAGTAATTATAGGGATAGTGATTGAGGGTGGAGGGTGCCATGAGACACCAGGGAAATAATACACAATACAGGAATGGTGATTGTTGGGTTGGGGGGCACCACTAGACACCATGGACAAAATATCACAAAAAAGGATTGCCCCAAATAAAAAAGGATTCCTTTTGAGACTATTGCTTCAGAGATAGTGTACTGTAGATATTCCTTCTCTTGAGGAATGGGTTGCTGACATGTTTTGTCTTGCCGGTTATGAGTGGTTGACATATTTAGCGATGGGCACGTATCACCAATTTCAGTGATTGTGGGGGCCCTTTCTCAGTTTATATGGAATCCAGTCTGCCTCTAGTGCAGCTGGGATTTCCCTTGACATTCCAACAGCTTGCTAGGTCTGTCTGTGGCTGGCAATATTGTTGCTGGCTTTACTGGTTCGAGGTCAGAGCCTTGTTTGTCTCTGCCTTATTTCTCCCTACCCCCTCTTCTTACAGGCAGTGTCACCCAGTTAACGTTTATTTGAATCTAGTTAATGTTTTTCTTCTTACCAACTGTTTCCTGTTTAATATACTTAAAATACTGTATTATTATGGTTGTAGCCTATAACAGTACATTGTTGTTTTTTTTTTTGCATTATTTCTTTATCCTCCTACGTGCTTTGGGACCCACCACTTCTTCTGTCTGCCATGGTCTCCGATAACTCTTACTACTCCCATGAGCCTCCTTACCTCATACTGCAGCCTTCCCTGGGATAACCCAGTGTAACCCTTCACCGGGTGGGTCCCTTTCTTCCAAGGGGGAAGGCACTGGGGATGGGCATCCAGCACACTCTCTATTTGACCCCAGGGTGCTGCTGAGGCAGCCATGGCTCCATAAGGAGTTTTGGAGGTGTCAGCTGACCGGCAGCTATCATCCGGCTAATCCCAGAGCAGTTTTCGCCTTTCTGGTGCTTCTCCTATTGCAACCCTCATGCAATGCTCCCGGTCTCCAGCGGGGGCTACTGCAGAGCAATCCGTCCTGCTACCCACCCCAGGAGAGGAGAGCAGTCCTATGGATACTCAATCCTCTCTCCTCTCCTCTGCTGACCCTCAGCGACTCGAGTCTGTTCCCAAACTCGGGTCACCGGCATGGTGCGAGGTAAGGGGCCAGCAGCTCAGTCCTCTGCACCACTGGGTCGGCCCATAACAGTATATTGTTAATGATACTTGAGGGCTTTTTCCCTACAGGACAACTCTACATTTTATACAATGAAGAACTCTGGCTAAAGTAATTTCCGGAGTGGCATGCTAATTTGTTCATTGGGTATTTGTTTGGGCATTACATGATTCTTTGTGCCTATTGGCATCATTTTCAGTAAGTTTCTTATTCTGTACTCCAAGAAGCAGCTCTCTGCTCTGACTAGGTCCTGAGATGGTATTCTGTATGTTGAAGTGTTGTGCTTGTATATGGAAAAATCCTCAATAAAGTATTAGTTATAAAAAAAATAAGCTTTAGCCAGAGCCGATAGGGCTGTGAAGAGCTACCAAATGACCAAAGTTATTTTCTTGTTGGTGCCATATAGTCCTGTTTAGTCACACTCATCAAAAACTGACATGCTGCAAATTTCGGTCCACTTGAATTTATTTAAAGTACATGCTGCTTATGCTGCTGTGTGTGTGTGTGTGTGTGTGTGTGTGTGTGTGTGTGTATGAGTGTGTGTGCCTATAGGAATTAGATAGCTAACACAGACTGCAAGCTGCACTGTCTGCAATCTGACACTAGTCTGATGTTCAGAGGTTCAGTAAACTCCAGACAACGTATAATAAGTTCATCCCAGGTTGCTGAAAGAAATAGAATAAATCTATTAGGCTGAGCTGGACAGATGATAGAAACAGCAGTTTAAAAAGGGTTTTCTTTGTTAATATCCTGAGAAGTTTTGAGGTACAATACAATAGCATCCCCATCCTGTCGGATACCTTTAACATAGAACAGCAAATAGCAAAAACCAAAGGGGGGGTGCACTATTTTGCAGCTGTGGAGAAAACTTCCAAATGTCCAAAAAGGGAGTTCCAAGATCAGCCGTTTTAGAGCTACAATCTCAATAGTGCTGTAGGCTTCACCCACAGCCCTAAAAAGGATTCCTTTTTCATTTCAAACAGCTGGGAAGTGAGGCACAAAAAAAGGATATAAAATTTAAAGAAAAAAACACATTTGGGTGTAATTTTGTCCACATATAAGTGCAGAATCTGCCTTATGGGGTCCACAATATCATTTTTGTGACTTTTGAAATGTTTTTGTATAGAAAAAATGGAAACAAGATGGAGGCAAATGAAAAATGATTTTTTTCTTATGAAAAAGGAATCCTTTTTCGTTTCAGACCTCTATCTTGAAGTGCTTACTGAGTATGCTCACAGCCAATTTTGCAAAATTTCTAAATTAAATAACTTTGGAATGGATTAATATTTTTTCACAAACCAAGCAAAAGGCACATCTGTGGGCCAGCCCCTTTCCACCCTGAAAATTTCAGCAAAACATTCCAAACCATCTGAGTGCTACAGGTGTCACCAGAAAACCCAACAAAACCAATGGGGAAAAAAACTCCCGAAAATTCCCCTTTTGTACTATCCAGAACTTGGAATATCCACAGATCTACCACACAAGATTGCACATGCTAAATTTCATGTAAATCCTGTAAACGGTTGTGAAGTTATTAAAGTGCAACAGTTGTTGGAGAGAGAACAGTGGAAGGGATCAAGGGGCATGGGTCAGGCACAGGGGCCTGTTGGCAAGGGAGGGTTGCAGTTAAGTCCTAGCAGTGGTCTAGGCAACCTGTGCAGACTGGGTGGGCCTGGCTGTCCCTTTCTGCTGTCACATTTCTATGTTTCTATGTTTCTAATTGGGGTTTAACATTAAACAGCTTACTCAACCCTAACTATAATGGCACTATTGTGCCACATATATATATATATATATATATATATATATATATATATATATATAAGAGAGAGAGAGAGAGAGAGAGCAAAAAAATATGTTAAAACATCAGATAGGGTTGTTATTAAAGTATCAAAAGCTGAGAAATTTGACATTAGGGTTTCTAACCATAACACCCCACCTCCACCCCCCTGCACAAATGAAGAGGGATTGGGGGTGGCATTGAGGTGTCAGCCCTAACACTAACCCCATTCCATTAGAAAATGAGCTGGGTGGGCACAGCATAGGAGACTGGATGAGTGTTAGGGCTGATAACCCCAATGCCACCCCCTGATCCCTCTTCATCTGTGCAGGGTGGGGGTGGATGTTAGGGTTGGACACTCTAATGTTGAATTTCCCAGCTTTTGATGTTTTACTAACAACACTAACTGATGCATCAATGTAGTTTTTTTGCAATTAATTTCCTTCCTTTTTGAGATAGTGCAATCACAGCCTTATTTATCTCTGATAGTGCAGTGCCCTTCGGACCCTGCACTTCAATCCCTCCATAGATGGGAGTATGTACATCACTGTGGAAGGGCTCTGCACTCCAATTTATAGAACAACAGTGACCAAATTGTCAGCATAGCCATCTTACTACACCACCTCATGTACCTGGTACAGAACATTTACAAAACCCCACCAAAATGTAATTCCACACAACTACAATGCCATTATGTGCCACAGATGCAAAAACCCATTTTAAGTAGGATTTTAAAAATGACAGTTGTGACATACATGAGGTGTGGTAATAACAAGTCTATATTGAAAAGTTGAGGGTGAAAGTCATTAAAATTTCCAAAGTTATAAACGTGCATAGTAAAATTGCAATAAATGGTCATAACTTTGCCATTTTTACATATTTTGACCCCAGATTTTCAACATAGCCTTCTTATGACCCCCACCTCATGAATGATATAGCTGTCATGAAAATCCTGCTTGAAAGGTGAATTCACCAAGCAACTGCAAAATCACCTTTCGGGTGGCAGTTGCATAGCAACAGTTGTATTGTTCATAGGTGGCATCCTCAAAAGGCTATCATGAAAATTTGGTGTCAAAATATGTAAAAATGGCAAAGTTATGTTCCAAAATTGAGAAGCCATTAAAATACATTCATTTCCCATATGAAAGAAGATCTTTCTTCATGAGTTGGCATACGACACAAGATCTTACTTCATATGATGCCGATACAAAAGAAGAATTTCAGTGTTAAATAAAACACATTTTAAGTGCATTGTTCAAGCAGTAAAGTGCAGAATGCACCTAAGGGGTCCCAATAAACAAGCTACATGTATTGGTTCCTCCCCAGAATATCATTTTGGGGTGTTTTCAAACAGAAAAGAGGATCTTGTTTCATGTGTCAACACACGAATCAAGATCTTACTTCGTATGATGCCGATATGAACAAAGAATTAAAATGTTACATAAAACACATTTTAAGGGCATTTTTGAGTAGCAAAGTGCAGAATACATCTAAGGGGCCAAATAAACAAGCTACATGTGCTGGTTCCTCCTCAGAATATCACTGTGGGAGGTTTCCAAATTTGAATTTTTCAGGCAAAACTGAAAACAAGATGATAGCCATATGAAGAAGGAATTTTCCCATATGAAGCAGAATTCCTACTTTGTTTCATACAGCTATCTTGTAGTGCTTACTAAGCATGCTCAGAAATGATTTTTTTTTAAATTCTTAAATTACATTAACTTAAAAACTGTTTATTTTTCCAATAGATTAGCAAAAGGCACATCTGTGGGGTAGTCACTTTCTGACCTGAAAATTTCAGATGAAAAAAGCAAACCATCTGGGCTGTAGGCAAGTTCAAAGAAAAATCCTAGCAAAGTCAATGAGTGAAAACATGTTTTTTTCACCTCTCCGTAACTCGGAGACTGCACATCCGACTGGAACGTAACTAGCCACATCAGGGGATCTATACCACAGGACAGTGAATACCAAGTTTTGTGCACATCCATTGAATGGTTACAAAGTTATTAAAGTACAACATTTTGAGTTTAACATTGAAATTGCTACTCAGCCCTAACTATAGGGGTGCTACCGTGCATATATATATATATAGATAGATACTGTATATATATATATATATATATATATATATATATATATATATATATATATATATATATATATGTGTGTATGTATATATAGCCATCATTGTCTATCTTTCTGTGTTTATATATACATATATCCAAAATACAAATAATACAATTGAATAATCATTGGGGGTTATATAAAGAGTATACCTAAGAGATAGAGGTGTCTAAAAATGTACATTACTTCACTGCCTTTTTTTTTGTGAGGAAATACACTTTTTCTGGAGCATAGTTGGCAGACTGGTTTACCTAGGTTGTCTAAAGTCTGAACTCTTTCTTGGCAACCTCGATCCTTCACAGGGTGATAGATGGGGCAAAGTAGATGGGTTGAACCACACACCTAGGGAGGAAGTTGATGCAAGAAAGAGGAACAACACAGATCAACTATTTCAGTTTGACATGGATTTGCAAAATTCATTTGGAGTTTTCAACAGTTTTAAAAACAGGGAGTGTCCACCCAATACCCAGACATTTTAAGACAAAGTTGAGATGTTACCCTCAGAAACTGAGCCAATTATGATTTAAATGAACCAAAGGTCAAATAGACTAACACCTTTCATGCTGAGTGAGTGGAAGCTGTTCATAACTGACCACTGCTCAGACATCCCTTCACAGTCTAATCTTGGGTAGGAGTTAAAGACGGCACAACATTATGTTTAATTGGCAGCTGTTTATAGTGTGCCTATTTTCAGAAATGTTATTCATACCCTCAACTCATCCATATTTAGCTAAACCTGAATAAATGAACCTGATTAGAAAGTGATGCACAAAACTGTATTTTGCAATGTTTCGGTTTTATGGGCAGCATTCTGTTACCGTTCTCTTCATGGAATCAGTAATCTGGATTTTTACCTATGTCACAGATTGTGTACAGAACTCTAAGCATGGCTCTGGCAGGTCAACATCTAATGCTTAGCATTCCAAATTACTGTGAGAACTGTGTAGAATGTTATCCATAAAAGAAAACAACTGAAAATAATTTTTTCCACACCAATATTTATTTAGGTACAGTTAAATCTGCATCGTCCGGAGGTACGAATTAATTTTGCTGTATACAAGAAAATTATTAAATACTACCATTTAGTACAAATTTTCTGTCCCCTTTAATAAAAGGGAGCACAAGC
Source organism: Neoceratodus forsteri (assembly GCA_016271365.2). NCBI lineage: Eukaryota > Metazoa > Chordata > Ceratodontiformes > Ceratodontidae > Neoceratodus > Neoceratodus forsteri. The sequence continues at coordinate 306,991,288 of CM028136.1, forward strand.
AATCATGTTCCACAAACCATAAAAAAGCTATATCTAAAAAGTTAATACACTGAAAGAAAACCTTATGAAGAGATCTTCATATCAAAAACAATGTATACAAAAGAGTGCTGCACAAATCCATAACCAGGTTAAGTAAAATCAGTTAAAAACAATTATAACTGGCCAGCTTGTCAGACAGCAGCAGTAGGGTTACTATTCACAATGCAGGCAACCTTGCTTTGGGAACAAGCTCAGGATGTTGGGGGTTAACCTGTGGAAGAGGACTGAGTATCCCATAGGATGCTCTACTCAGGGGAGGGAGGGAGGGAGAGCAGGATTCTGCACTGCAATACTGCCACCTGGGTGACTATTGGGGGGGTTGCTACAGAAGGAAGGAGTTTGAGGGAGGGAGGGAGGATGCAGCCTGGCTCTGGAATACATCCACACATTTGTGTGCATATACCCACCACAGAACCCTCACTCCTCCAGCTGCATTCTTGGGGCTGGAAGAAACAAAACAGAAAACCCTGGAGCACCTAGCGTCATGACACCAACACACTTGGGCCCCACCACTCTGACTAGCCTGTGTCCTCTGCACTTACGGACCAGAGGGGAGCACTTCCCTGACAGCCTCCTAATGGAATCCACCCCACATTGGACTGCCCTATGGACCCCATGAAGACAGATAAGTACCAGAGAAGGCAGGGGGTGGGGCTGAGTGGTCACCAGGTAGATGTGGGCAGCTACAGTGACCAGGGGATAAACAAACAAAAAAAAAACTTCTACTAAAAGACTTGTCAAATTTCAAACTAGCAGGTCAATGATATCCGCCAAAAAATTTGACCCAATCTTTGTCTTACTTAAAAAGATTCCAGGTATCGTCCTGTTTAATTTGGTGGCAGATGTTTCTAATTCAACCAAAACCTGAGTATTTTATAAATGTTTTGATTTAGTTTTTCTCATGAAAAAAGATGGCTGCCACAATTGGCTTCGAAATAACATTGTAGACCTGCAAGGGTTAGGATCAAGGAAATAAAACAATTCATGGTGTGCATTATAGAAGGTAACTAGAAAAGTAGATTTAATGGGCATGCTAATACTTTTAACTGTAGCTGAAGCTAGCTTTCTGGAAAACATTTTTCGTTGCACTGCTGCTTTAATCAGTTATTATATTTATTTGTTTTTTGTTTACCAGGTAAGTGCACTAAACAAAAGACCTGCATATTTTCAGACATGACCTGGTAAAACAGAAATAACATGATGAGCATTATTAAATTGACTAGATAAACCAAGAAATGTGAAAGGTCAAATGTATTCACACAACATGGGTATTATTTCACCACAATATGCAGTGGCACAGTTTAGATCTATTGTGCTTAACTTTTTGAAAACTATTGCTCAATTTTCAAATTACAAATCAGTAAAGTCACTTTATAATTGCAATAAAGTACATTGACAGTGTCTGTAATTGTAGTACAACAACCATTTTGGGGTGCATAAGCAAAGCAAAGCAACTTTATTTTTAAAATAGCGCTATTCGCCCAAGGACCATAGTGCTAGCACAATAAATGATAACATTGCAGCTAAAAACTCCACCAATAATTAATAAATATTGACATCAAAATTACACAGCATCAGAGAAAGCAAGATTGAGCAGGTATGTTTTCACAGCAGATTTAAAACTCCCAACCGTCAGGCACCCTCTTATCTGACGAGGTAGATAATACCACAGGGTGAGGCCACAAATGCAAATGCCTGTGCCCCAGAGGTCTTCAAACGAACCCTGGGAATCTCTAGCAATCCCTCGTCGGTGGAGCAGAGGGAGCAGTAGGGGTGAAGAAGCTCTTGCAGATAGCTCAGACCTTGTCCATGTAGGGCCTTATAGGTCAGCAAGCCAACCTTGAAAGTGATCTGCCACTTATTAGGCAGCTAGTGCAGGTCACACAGCACAGGCGTGACATGGCAAACATGAGGTAGCCCAGTCAATAGCCTAGTTGCCACATTCTGCACCAGCTGCAAGCAGCAGATATCAACCCCCGGTAGCCCTAGGTAAAGGGAATTACAGTAATCAAGGCGGGGTAAGGCATTCAGCTTTGCCTTGTGCCTCTGTCACACCCCTCTGGGGTCTTGTTAATTATTCTCTTGGATCTGGGTCTCAGGACAACATTCTGCTCTACTGTGTAGTGTGCCCTTGAGACTTCGGGACAATGAATTGGGCTGGCTGTGTAGTGTGAGTACTGTAGTGCTGATGTGGGTCAGAGTAACAGACATTGAACTACTGCTTAGCCTTCAGGTGAAAGTCACTCATTTTCCATCAAGTCATTCTGTATAGTGTATCTTTGGTGTCTGCATTCACCCAATGATTTTACATTGACTGTCTTCTGCACTCCAAAGGAGGGATCAAGATCCCAACAATCTGCAAGGGAGAAATTAAGCCAATTAGGTTGATGGAGTTCACAGCCAATCAGGATCTGCTGTTTGCTGACCAATCAAGTATGGTTAATTAAAGGGGAACTGTCATCAACAGGGTTTCTTAATGTCTAGAAGCCCATACAAAGCTAATTTGAGTGAGCCATTGTGTTTATCTGTGAGTCTTTGCAATCCAGTTATTCATATGTAAATCAACCTGTAATTAAAGGCTGGGGCAGCCATATGTTTTAGGCTCTTGACAAAAAAGTGATGTCACCCAGGATCTTGGCCTTCCACTGACTGTAGGTTAAATAGGAAATTGTCTGTTTTATTAAGTGTGTTTTAAGGTGTTATTACTACACTTTCTACATTTATGCATGATTTTACACTTTTTCTCATTGAAATTCAGTTGCCATACTCTTGACCACTCCTCAAGTTTTCCTAGATCCCTCTTCATCCCCCCCCCCGAGTGTCTACCCTATTATAGATCTTAGCGTCATCTGCAAAATGGCATACCTTTCTTTCTAGTTCCTTTGCAATGTCGCTAATAAAGATATTAAAGAGAACCGGTCCCAGTACTGACCCTTGTGGCACCCTGCTGGTCACCCTTCCTTCATCAGAGTGAACTCCATTTACCACTACCCTCTGTTTCCTATCCTCAACCTGTTTTTTTACATTGTTTACCACCTTTGGACTCACCCCGAGACTGCTCAGCATATTTATGAGTCTCATATGAGGAACGGTGTTGAAGGCTTTACTGAAATCTAGGTAGACTACACCACTGCTACACCCTGATCCACTTCCCTGGCCACCCAGTCAAAGAAATCTATCAAATTTGTTTGATGTAACCTCCCCCTTGTGAATCCATGCTGCTATGGATCTTGTAAGCCACTGCAGTCAAGATATTCCACAATCCTTTCTTTCAGTAGCAATTCCATTAATTTTTCTACCACTGAGGTCAAGCTGACCGGCCTGTAATTTCAAGCTTCCACTTTACTACAACTTTTGTGAAGTGGGACTATATCTGCTATCCTCCAGGCCTTTGGTACCACCACTGTTTCCCTTGAGTGATTGAACAGGACTGTCAGAGATGCTTTTGAGCTCCCTCATTTTCCTTGGATGTATCCCATCTGATCCCATTGCCTTGTCCATTTTCAGATTTGTGAGTTCCTTCAAGACTCTATCCTTTGTAAACAGGCTAGTATCTGCCACTCTACCAACAATGCCCCTGGCCTTCCCCTTCCTCTTTGAACATTGAACAAAAGTGTCTGTTCAGAGTGACTGCTTTTTCCTGGTCCTCTTCCACACCCCCCACCCTCCTTAGCCTTACAATCCCTCCTCTGGTCTTTTCTCTTTTCTTACATACCTGAAAAATGTCTTGTCCCCATTCTTTACTGCCTGGGCTATTTTCACCTCCATTTGTGCCTTTGCACTTCTGACTGCTTTCCCTGCCTCCCCCTTCTGCTTCTATTGATGCTCCTTCCCATCCTCCTCACTCTGTGTCTCCTTATATCGCCTAAATGCGAACTTTTTTGCCTTTACCTTCATAGACACCTTCTTTAAGAACCTTAGCAGTCTCTTTTTCTTCTTGTTTTTGCTTACTTGCCTGATGCAGAGATTTGTTGCCTTCACTATCCCAGCTTTCAGTTTTGCCCACTGTTCCACCACTTCACCTAAGTTCTCCCCCCGCCAGGACATCCCTGAGGCATTCCCTCATCTTTGTAAAACCAGCCCTTCTGAAGTCCAGGAGCTTTGCCTTTGTGTGATTTACTTCTGTCATAGATCTTATATTGAACCACATTGTGTAGTGATCACTGGTCCCCAGGTGGATACCCACCATGACCTCTGAAACCCTGTCCCTTTTAGCGAGAACAAGGTCCAGAATTGCTCTCTTATGGGCTCCCCTACAAGTTGCCTGAGGAATGCTTCTTGCAGGGAGTCTAGGATGTCCCTGCTCCTGGCTGATGCTGTAGCTGGGATGTTCCAATCTACATCTGGCAGGTTGAAGTTCTCCACCAGCAGCACCTCACCCTTATTTGCCATCTTTTGGATGTCTTCCATCAGAACCTTATCCATCTCCTCCTTTGTGCTGGAGGTCTGTAGATCACACCTTTTTGAATAGTGGCTCCCTTCCTTGTCTCTAGGGTGACCCACAGCACCTCTGCCCCTCTGAATCTCTGTTGCTTTTATGCTATCCCTCATGTAAAGAACAACTCCTCCATCTTTCTTATCCACCCTGTCCTTCCTGAACAGAGTATAGTCTGGCATCACTATGTCCCAGTCATGGAATTCATTGCCCCATGACTCGGTAATGGTGACAGTGTCCAGGTCAGCTTCTGCCATAATGGCTACTAGGTCCAGGATTTTATTTTCCAGACTTCAAGCATTTACACACATGGTCTTCCAAATTCTGCTGACACCCTGCATGTCAACCCCTCAATTCTCTTTAACCTTCTTTAATTACCCCTCTGACCTCATTCTCATCTCTCTTTATTTTTATCATTTTGTATTTCTTGTTATTCAAGGGTGCCGGAAGATGGTAAAAGCTGAGGGGGCTGGGAATCAAAAGGGCACTTATGAGGGTACAAAGGGCATTTTTTCTATACTAGTTTCTGCCATACAGAAATAAAAAGTAGAGTGGCTACCGCCCCTTTCGCACCCCGGTTCTGGCACCTATGTTGTTATTAGATACCCTATAGGAGTTCCCTCCTTTAGAGTATTCCCTACTGACTATTTCAGCTTGCGGGGAGGAACAGTTTATGTTTCCCTACTTCCTTTGGCCCCCCTTCTGCAAGTTTAAATGCTCACTAATGTAACATTTGAACCACTCAGTAAGGACTGTGGTTCCCCTCCTCGATGGATGCAGGCCATTTTCCCTGTATAGGCCTTTTATCCCTCCAGGTGAAACCCTAGTCCCCAATTAAGCCAAATCCCTCCTCTCTGCACCACTAATTCAACCATTGGTTGACACTCCTGGTGGGGATTACCCTATCCTACCCCCTGTTGTAGACAGGCAGCACCTTAGAAAAAGCCACTGAGCATGCTACCTGCATAAGACTCCTCCCCAATTTCTTGAACTCCACCTGCACTATCTTAACTTCATCCCTAGCCAGGTCATCAGTCCCTAGGTGAACAATGACATCCAGCTCTCCCTCTAGTCCTACTGCATTAGTGATCTTCATGATCTGCTTCCATCTCTCCAAGCCGTGGTGCTAGGAAGGCATTTAAACATCCTCCCCCCTCCCTTCTTGCTCCCGATTCTGACTATATCCCTCACAATTGAGTCCCCCACCAGGAGTTGCTTTCTCCTCATCTTGAGTTCTCTGCCACCCTCCCTGGGGACTCCACTAGGGAGGACCCCTACATTCTCCCTGATCACTACTACAGGTGCCTCCATGGGACAGTCCCACTCTGCCAGAGCAGTGTAAGAATTATGTAGTGATAACATTTGTGGACTGTGCCTCTGTCCCACTACTCTCGCCCTCCTCGAGCCCACCATACGCCAGCCTCTCCTCCTTCTTGGCACCATTTTAGGCCATGGTGGCAGACTTGGTGGTCCCTGGGTGAGGGAGAAGCCCCCCCAAATCCTGGCCAGCTTGGCCTGGAGTCTAGCAACCTCCTTCCTCACCCCAGAGAGGTGCATGCATTTGGGGTATCACCACAGTCTCTAGAAAGTCTCCCTGAAAACTGCCGCTCCCACAACCACTACACTGCACCACTTCCAGCATACCTAGTTACTAACCTGCCTGTTTATGTTTTTGCTTACTTGAAACCTTTTTGTACTCCTACCTTAGATAGGGGGTTCACCTATTTCCCAGTTTTTGTGTGACTCTAACTCTCCTAACTCCCTTGTAGTGTGAGCTACAACAATAGTTAACAAGATCACTCCCTGAGGACTAGTACAAGGATGAGCTGACTCCCACTACATCAGTTTGTTATATTATATTTACACAGTTAACACTGCAACCTTTAACAATGACAAATAATTAATGATAATTAATTTGTGGCCTTCCCTTCCTTATATCCCATTGGTGAGTGCAACAACTACAGACAACAGGCACTTACCTTAGCCAGCAACAGAGTCCTCCACTCCCACACTGCCCTTGCTGATGCCTGCTGAAGCCTAAGATACAAACCTTGTACCTGTTCCACTCCTTTGCTGTTCCACTCACTTGATGGGACTCGAACATGTGGGACACATTAGGTGGCCCTGCTTATATCCATCACAGAAGACCTGCTCCCAAGCTACAGGCACTCGCAATTGGCTCCTTAGGGCCAGGGGAGTAAAGCAACCACCAGGAAGCCCCTCTGACCAGCTGAATGAGTTGCCGATGTCAGGAGCAGCTCCACACAGTTAATCAATGGCTGTCCAGTGAGTCCCATCGGGTCAGATCACAACTGACAGTCCCACAATGTGCTGCAGTTTATGTTTAAAAGCAAATGTGAGAGCAAAACCAAAAATCCATGTTAAGTACAGGAAAAAAATTAGACGTCTAAAGGAAAATGACTTATGAAGATCTCAGAAACCTCCCAATTTGCCATCATGAAACTTTCTACTTATTTAGACCATGCCTACGAGACAAGGCATGCAAAAGTTCAACTAATTTTGTCAATCTCTGCCAAAGCTATTAAGGTGCAAAGTTAAGAGTTTAAGATAGAATCTGTCTCTCAGCCCTAACTATACTGGTGCTACTCCACCAGTATATGCCTTGGCCCCACTAGAAATATCATTGATATTTTTCCCAAGTTCAATTTGACCTTATGACATCACAAACGGGAGAGCCACAAATGATATCAAAAGTCAAAGTTCATGAGGGAACAATAGCTATGATAGTTCTTGTGGGGACTTTGCATATTCCATTTATACAATGCCCTTAGGTTTTTATATGTATTTGTACTTTTTTGTGTCCATTTTGTATTCATTTGGTTTAAATTGTGAATTTTTTGGATGATGAGCAGGGTGGCCACATGTTGGATCTGGTTTTCTGTCTGGAGCTTGAGGTCAGTAACCTCAAGACTGATTGGGTTGTTTGGTCCGATCATTGCACAGTGGAGTTTGGGGAACCCCCTGAGAGCCCTCCCCCTGCAGAGATGGTAAGCTACTGCCCTTTGAGGGGTTTGACCCCAGAGGGATTTCTGGTGGTGGTTGATCTATCTAGTGTAGGTAGTGCATGTGTAGGGGGTACAGGCGAGGCTGTCACCACCTATAATAGAGCAATGTCAGTTGTGCTTGACTCTTTTGCACCAGTCCATGTACGACCTAAATTCTCTCACTTGAGGTCCCCGTGGTTTGATGGGGAGCTCAAGGCAATGAAGATTTTGGGTTGGAGGTTAGCGCGCTGCTTGTGGAAGTCCAGGATGAAGGTGGACAGACTGGTCCTGCGCCAGTGGCGTCATGCCCATAGGGCCCGAGGGGGCATGTGCCCCCCCAATATTATTGCTCAAAACTAGTATAAAATACCCGTAAATGTATCTTTTTTTCCAGAGAATCACAAGGTCTAAAACAATATTGACTTTTTTGAAGTCATAAGTGGTGGGGGTGGGGATCTGTTGACGCCGCCACGCATCAAAGAATGGATTTTCAGGCACCAGCTTACTCTGTGCGTTCAAGGAGGACAGACTGAGGAGAAGGCCGGTATGAGAAAAACTAAGCAAAACTGCAACCAAGAAGGGTAAACATTCACCTGTGGTGGGCCACGTTACTGAGTGAGATTGGCCGTGGGTGTGTATGTGCCGCCGCTACTTCCCAGGAGAGGAGTACTAGCAGTACCAGCAGCAATAGGAGGCGGGTGAGTCCAAATGTCTTCATTCATCGGTCTGGGTTGGCTTGTAAAAGGGCTCTGTTCTTGGAGGATGTTGTATGTGACAGGGGGATGGGGCAGAGTGGGTGAGATAACAAGCCTAATTCTTCCAAGCTGTGCCCAGTGTCCATCAACTACTTGAAGAGCCAGTGTCGGCCCACAGACAAGGATTTCTGTGTTTGGAAGGCTGAGGAGTGGTGTCCACCCGGAATGTGTTCTCTGTCCCCAATTTTTTTTTTGCAGGTACCTCTTCTCCAAATTGCCGATCCGCTCTCCCTCCCCTTCCAACTTTCAGGTTTTGTTTTTCCTTTTCTCAGGTGATGGACATGTGAGCAGAGTTTTGCTTCATTTCCTTTCTGAAGCATCATAGAAAGGAAAGGAAATGAAACTCTACTCACACGTCCATTACCTGAGAAAAGGAAAAAAGTTGCATTAGACATGCTAGTGTCTCTCCTTTGGTTAGCTTTCATTCCTTTTCCCTGAAAACTCAGAGACAAATTGTAACTTAACCAGGTAAAAAGAAACCTGAATTTGATTTGAGGAATTCAGTTTTTAGCTTTGGAGTGTAGGCAGAAATGCTCATGGAACACAAAACTGTGCAATTTTTTTTGTAAATCTGCCATGCTGGATTCTGACTTTTCTTTCTTGGCATGTCTCCTTATTAAAGATAATGGCCCAGATATTCAAAAGAGCTGAGCCATGCGCAATAGGGTTGCACCTGCGCAAGTCCAAAATTGCACCATTCTGCGATATTCAGCAGGAGGCAGTTGCGCTCCCCAAATCATGCTGAGCAACAGCGCAATGCTAATGAAGGCATGCTCAACTGAAGGGGGAGGAACCATGCATAAACCGCGCAGCCCGATATTCAGCCGGGCTGTGCAGAGTTATCTGAGTGCAACCCCACCTGCGCCTGCACAACTTAAGCCAAAAAGGATCAAGTCAGGCCACCCACAGATGAGCTGCCATATTGCAGGGCACAACACAGCAGCTGCCACCTGGGGTGGCCTCCACTTGTTCGGTGCCCCCTGCAGCCCTATCGTGGGCATAATAGTACCCCGTAGCCTGATCATGGGCATAACTTCAACCCGCCACCCATTAGCCCGATCGCGGGCATAACTAACCCCCACGCCGACTAGCCTGATCACGGGCATAACCCCAACCCCCCACCCCCCGACTAGCCCGATCGTGGGCATAACTGTAACCCCGACTAGCCCGATCCACGGGCATAACTTTAACCCCCAAAGACCAATATCCCTGGTGGTCCAGTGGACATCGAAGCCCGATCACGGGCATAAGGTCAAACCCATCCCCAAAGTCCAATATCCCTGGTGATCTAGTGGCCCCCACCCCACCCACCACGGAGCCACACCCCCGCTCCCCGTCAGCGGGTTGGGCGGCAGCACCCCAACTGCCTGCGCCCACCCGACTGACTGCTCAGTAGGCTGCATGCCCATTGGTTCAGAGCAAGAGCCAATGGGCATGCAGCCTCCTATCAGAGAGAGTCCAGATCTGTGAATGAATGAATTATTCAGATCTGACTGTTTTGAGCCATGGGCTGCACGCCCATTGACTTCGTTTGAACCAATGGGCGGCAGCCCCTACTGACCCGTCAGTCGGCGAGTGGCAGGCGGTGGGGAGCTGCCACCACCGGCTGACGGGGAGTGGGGTAGGCCTGTGGGTGGGTGGTGGGATGGGGCCACTAGATCACCAGGGATATTGGACTTTGGGTGGGTGGTTTGACCTTATGCCCACGATTGGCTTCATGTCCACTGGACCACCAGGGATATTGGTCTTTGGGGGTTGAAGTTATGCCCGTGATCAGGCTAGTCGGGGGGTTGAAGTTATGCCCACGATCGGGCTAGTGGGGTTGTATTACATTTGCCCGCGACCGGGCGTTAGTTGGGGGTTGTGTCTCTTTATGCCCACGATTGGGCTGCCGCGGGGGGAATATCATGCCCCGCGATCGGGCTAGTCAGGGGGCGAGTTGCGCCGGGCGATCGGGCTGTGGGGGGTTGAATTACTTATGCCCACGATCGTATTTCCGCAGAGGGTGTCAGTCCCTCGATGGCTGCTGCCTGACAGGCGCCAGGCACAAGTCTCGGGATCGGGTACCTGCATGCTAATGGCATGCAATGGGGCCGTAATTATATGCAAATGGACCCCCCGTGCACCTTGCATAAATTATGGCCTCATTTGCATGTCACCATTTGAATATCGCAGATTTGCGCATGGTGCAATGGAACTTGTGCCACCGCATCTGAATGCTCCACTCTGACCACTTGCGGTGGCGCAAGTTCCACTGCGCCATGCACAGTGGCTGTGGCCGGGGGGCAATATTCAAAGGAGTTGCTCAATAGTGCAACTCCATTGAATATCGACCTGGCCACACCCCAGCACAACTTTTTTGAGCAGTGCAAGGGTTTGCACCACAGAATGGTGCAGTTTGAATATTTGGCCCAATATATAATGAGCAACAGGGATCCAGGGTTCTCACCGACTGTAACAACTGCAACCCACATAATTATCTTCAGAAGCTTTTGTAGGCATACAGGACCAATACACAGTGGCTCTTGGGGGCCGATATATGATGGCTATTGGGGGTGATGGACTTTAGGGGAACACAGAGGCTCTCCATACCACCATGCCATAAAAGTGCTTTACACAAAGCTCCCACTTAGTGGCCAGGCAAGGAGTGTGTGTGTGTGTGTGTGTGTGTGTGTGTGTGTGTGTCTGTGTGTGTGTCTGGGGGGGGGAAATGGTGAGAGTTGTCACTATCAGTGGCCAGCAGGGATACTTGGGTGGTGACAGGGTGTAGGAGGGGCTGCCTCTGAATGCCACAGATACTTGGGCATGAGGCAGGGTATGTTGGGGTAGCACCATACACCTGGGATACTTGGACATGGTGTTGCGGTGTCACTGGACTGTGCAGTCCCACTGGGAAAGTGGCAGGTGCCACAGTGCTGGGACCCAGAGCAACAGGAGTAATGGATGCACCCCTGAACAAAGCAACATACTTGGTGGAAGTGACCAATGCAGACCAGCCTCCAGCATCTGAAAAAAGACAGTGGTCTATGCCATGAGCTGAGCACCTGTGGGGTCTGGGGAGCAAGAGAATCAGAGGGGATACTAATGATAAGAGTTCTCCTGGGTTCAGTGTAGGGGACACAGAGGGACTCGACCATTGGACCACCCCAGACACCAACAGAAAGCTGTAAACGTTTGGTTTTCGGGAATGAAAGAATCCCGTACTCAGCTGGAACAGCAGGAGTGAACCGTGCCACATTCACCACAGCTTGATCTGCCGGGGATGTCCTGTGGTAGTGAGAGGCAGGCAGAGGAGCTGACCACCAGCCACCATGGACAAGCCAATCAAAGTGGGGCAGATGTTCATGCAGCAGCAGAAGTTCAGTAGGGTAAGGGTTAAACACAGTGGGTGGGTTTGTTTGTTTTATTATTATTAGTAGTAAACTGTAATAATTTATTCATTGTTATTGGGCAGGCTGTGGATGCACTTTGCAAGAGGTTGAGTGTGTGTGTATTGGTGCTGACTCAGAGGGGCAGCGCAACACCTCCCCCCCTTAAATCATTAGCTTTCACTGTAGTTCAAGTGACTTCTGCTTGTTTGCATAGATAACCCCCCTCCACAAAAAAAGAAAAGTTGGCTCTTGTTCAAATGTTAGGGGTGTGATTATTGTCTGGGTTAGGTTATTTCACCCACCCCCACCCCTGGGTTGTCAGTCTGTGTTGTATTTTATTGAATTCATTTGTTTCTGTTTGAGGGTTTGCAAGATGAGGTCGCTCATCTGGGTGTGGTGTTACCACGAATACCACCCTTGTCATTTGTCAGTGTTGGAGGGTTATTAGTAAAGGCATTAATTTGTTGTTATTAGGCTTGCTGTGGTTTGAGAGCCTGCGGGATGTGTGACTTGGAATGGGCCCCCCCACCCCGGGCAGTAGGAGTTTTACAAGTAATATTAATTAGTATGATCCTTTATAATGCTGTTCTGACAGTTTCACTTTTATTAGCAATACTAAGTACAGTGTATTGCAAGCTGGCTTGCTCTGTTTGCAGTACTTCATTTGGAGGGCCTGTTGGTAGGGAGTTGTTACTGATGTTTATTTATTTATTTTTTATTTTAGTCTTTGGTAACCGGGTTAGGCCCACTAGGCACAAGTGCCTGTTTTCAGGGGTGACCTGGGAGCACTGGGCATTTAAGTGACTTGCTCAGAGTCACACAGTATGCAAGTGGAGGTTGTGAGACTCAAACTCAGGTCTGGTCTGCTGGATGTATCACGCTCATTCACACCTCATTCCTCTAACCTCTAGGCTATACTGCCAGCCCAAATGTGATGGATTATTCCCACCTACTTTTATTTCTGTCTCGCATTGCTCATCATGGTCTCTGTCATGCCTGTTCGCAGTTTTTCTGGGTTGTTTGCAGTTTCATAATAAAAATGTAACTTTTATTGAAACATACTTTGGCACTAAGATTAGGAAACCCACTATTTGTATATTGACTAAGAATGTGCTACACATTCAGACAGTTTGCTTGCAATTTAAAGACAAGTGCTGACATGATAAGATGAGAGGTATGGTCCAGACTTCCGAGGTCAAACAGCACTTGTACAGATAAATAATTTACCTGACAGCTCATCATTGTATATTTCCTTTATACAATATGGGATGCTTTCTGACACTGCAGGGACATTTGCTTTTGAAGTTTTTTAAATGATAGGTTGTGTGACTTTTTGTCAACTTTCCAGCTAGCACAGTGGTTGCTGTTAAATGAAACAGCACTCATTTTGTAGATAGTTTTGTGTTGAACAACTTATGTGCTCAAAGTACCACGCTGCCATTTTTTTTGTTTTAAAGTTATTTGCATTTGTTTCTTGCAAAAAGTGAACAAAATTGAATTTTCTGCTATTTTTTGCTAATTATAATAAAAACAACTGAAAGGTAGCTATAAATGAAACACCAATCATTTTGTAAATATCTTTCTGCTGAACACCTTTTGTTGTCACAGTATTATGCTATCATTCTTCGTTTTAAAGTTATTTGCATTTGAATATGGGAATACGTGACATCACTATTATGCAGATAAATGATAATGACATAAATAATGTATGGATAAATGGTGATTAAATCACTACTGCATAGATAAATTTGATTTATTCAATGGCTGTGGAGATAAATGGATTTATTAAATGGGTTTTGTGTCCATGTACTGTATACACTGTATATACTCTTTCTTCCTTGTATATCATTGCTTTTTGCATACCTGCTTCTGTACTGTACTTTGATGCATTCATGACCAGGTCCACCTTGCAAATGAGCCTTGCTCAATGGTGCCCGCCTGGATAAATAAAGATTTTAATTGATTGATTAATTGACTGATTGATGTAGGCTATTAAATAATCAAAAAAAAAATGATTAGCAGTTTCACATGTGAAAGTGCTAATCAGCTGGAAAAATGCGTAGTATATGGCACCGACTGGTTAGCAAAATGAAAAATACTTTGTTTTTAATGTGTTTTGTATGTGTAAACTTGAATTGAAAGCATAAAAAATGTTTAGCAGTCTAGTGCTATACAGTTCAGAAAATGGATAGCACCACCCTCTGATACTGAATAACATTATGCTATGCTATACTAGCTATTTAATACCCTGCCATGCCTATTGCATGAATAAGAGATATGCGGGGGGTGACTGTGTGATAAAGCGGATATCTTGTGAAGTTGCTATTGACCTCAAGTAACCTCACGAATGGTGCAACATGATGTAATAACTGTGTGTATAAATGAAATTTATACACACAGTTACTCAAATAAATGGATTCATCATACTCTGTTTATCGTCATCCCTATTGCATATATGTAAGTAATACATGGAAAAGATTTCACAGTAATCAAAGTATCAGCAAGAACAGATGACCTGTGTCATTATTTTTCATGCAAAACATTTATAATAGATGACTAACAATTTGACTATTCAAATGTTGCATTTCTGGCTTTTAGCAGGTAATTAATTAATTAGGAATGGACTGTAAATAGCTAGCTGATTCACTGTATGGTAAAAGCCACCAAAATGCACCATTTCGGTTCAGTTTTTACAAAATTGCTTTGAAAATACAAGCGGTCTCTGTCACAGACTGAACAAAGTAAAAAAGTATCATTGTGATAGCAATTAGCATGTTAAGAAAAAGCTTCCTGGCCTTCTAAAAGTCATGAAAATGCACCATTTGACCTCAGTTTTCCAAAATGTTCCCGGGGGAGCATGCCCCCAGTCTCCCTCTAGAGAAATTTTGATTTTGTGCCCCTCCAAAATTTCTGGTTGCATGACGCCCCTGTCCTGCGCTCCCATTTTGATGAGTATCAGGGGGCAATCACCTGTAAGAAGGCAGAGTTCCTGTCCAGGGAGATTGCTACCAAGAAGAATCGACCAACTGTGCTCTTTTGGACTGTGGACAGGCTGCTAAATCAAGCCTGTCTACAGCTGAAAAAAGCCTTTTCCAATGCTTTATGTGAAGAGTTTGCTCGTTTCTTCACAGACAGGGTATCCATCATCTGGCAAGGCATTCCGCCAGTGAGCCATAATGTGGCTGACAATGGTTGCCTTCAGCGCCAGAGAGCACTCCGCCTAGTTGGTAGGAGTTTAAACCAGTGGAGGTAGCCAAGGTTATTGAGGTTGCTTACAGGCTGAAGCACACATATTGTGAACTGGACCCAGTGCCGACACATTTTTTGATGGGATGTGTTGACACCATTAACCTAGTGTTTGCCTTGATTGCCCAGTGCTACATTTCAGAGATGGTCTTCCCAGATGCTTTGAAGGAGACACTGGTCAGACCTCTTCTGGAGAAACCATCATTAGACCCTGTTGTCAAGTTGAATTACCATCCAATCTTCAACCTTCTTAGGGAAGGTTGTTCAGAAGGTTATGGCAGAGCAGCTTGAAGAGCACCTCATGGCCTTTGATCTTTACGAGCCCCTCCAGTCAGAAACATAGAAACATAGATTTTGATGGCAGATAAGGACCGCTTGGCCCACCCAGTCTGCCCATTTCCCTACCTAATGGATAAGCTGCAGATCATAGTTAACCAGCAGCCTACTTCTTCCTACTCCCACCCCCTAGAATTGCCTTATGACTGTCCCATGCATGCTTGAATTCCACCACTGTTTTTGACTCCACAACCTTCCTCCGGAAGGCCGCTCCATGCATCCACAACCCTCTCTGTGAAAAAATATTTCCTTAGGTTACCTCTGAGCCACCCCTTCTATCTTCAAATTGTGCCCCTTATTCCTTCCACGCCTCTTTTTGAAAGATGCTACTCTCTTTGACTTTGTTGATTACCCTGAGGTACTTGAAAGTTTCTATCATGTCTCCCCCCCCTTTCCTCGAGGCTATACATATTTAGCTCCTTAAGTCTCTCTTCATATGTCTTCTGGTGCAGACCCTGCACCATTTTAGTTGCCCTCCTCTGGACAGCCTCCATCCTGTCTATGTCTATGCAGAGATTGGGTCTCCAGAACTGCACACAGTACACCAGATGGGGTCTCACCAACTGTCTGTACAGAGGGATAATAACTTCCTGTTTTCTACTGGTGATGCCTCTCCCTATGCATCCCAGTATCCCCCCAGCCCTCCTTGCTGCCCTCTCACATTGCTTGCCCACCTTTAGGTCATCTGATATGACTACCCCCAGGTCCCTTTCCATTTTTGTTGGTGTTAGTATCTCACCCCCCATTGTGTACTCTTCCCCTGGGTTTTTGTTTCCCAGGTGCATTACCTTGCACTTCTTAGCATTGAATCTAAGCTGCCATACATTTGACCATTCCTCTAACCTTGCAAGTCCCTTCTCATCCTTTCCACCCCACCTTGGCATCAACTCTGTTGCAGATCTTTGTGTCATCCAAAGAGACATACTTTTCTTCCAGTCCCTCTGCAATGTTGCTTATAAAGACATTGAAGAGGACCGGTCCTAATACTGAACCCTGCGGTACCCCACTAGTAACCCCCCTTTCTTCAGAGTGGACTCCATTTACTATTACTCTCTGTGTCCTATTCTCCAGCCAATTCTTTACCCAGGCTGTGATCTTGGGACCCACTCCCAGGCTGGCTAACTTGTATATTAATCTTTTGTGTGGGATGTGTCAAATGCCTTGCTAAAGTCTAGGTAGACCATGTCCACAGCCCCTCCCTGATCTACTACTTTGGTCACCCAGTCAAAGAAATCTATCAGATTTGTCTGGCATGACCTTCCCATTGTGAATCCATGCTGCCTTGGGTCCTGAGCCCTCTGGCCTCTAGATGCTCAACAATTCTTTCCTTCAGAAGTGATTCCATCATTTTCCTACCACTGAGGTTAAACTAACAGGTCTGTAGTTTTCTGCTTCTGCCTTTGCTCCCACTTTTGTGAAGGGAATCACATCTGCCCTTCTCCAGTCCTCGGTACCACCCCATCCTCCCATGATTTGTTAAAGAGAGTAGTCAGTGGTGTCACTAGTTCTACCCTTAGTTCTTTTAGAATTCTGGGATAAATCCCATCAGGCCCCATTGCTTTGTCCACCTTCAGTTTTAAGAGTTCTTTCAGAACCCTTTCTTCAGTAAATGGGCTGCTATCAACTTCTGTATCCAGAGTGTTTCTACTGTTTGTTTTAGGTACCTTCCCCACTTCCTTTGTAAATACTGAGCAAAAATATTGTTTAGTATCTCTGCCTTTCACAGTCACCCTCTGCCCACCTTCCCTCCTCTTTATTAAGCCTCACTAACCTCCCTTGGTCTTCTCTTCGCCCCTGATGTACCTATAAAGGTTTTATCCCCTTAACTGAGTTGGCTATCTTTTCCTCGGTTTGGGCCTTTGCTATTCTGACTGCCTTCCCAGCTTCCTTTTGCTTTAACTGATACAGTTCTCTGTCCTGCTCCTTCTGTGATTCCTTGTACTTCCTGAATGCTTTCTTTTTCTTGGAACCTTCACTGCCACTTCCTTTAAGAACCATAGTGGTTTCTTACATCATTTCATTTTGTTTATTTGCTTCACACAAAGGCTTGTTACCTCTGTGATGGCAGTTTTATTTTTCCCATTGTTCTTCCACCCTCCTTCCTGCCCATTTGCTAGTGCATTCCTTAGGCACTCACCCATTTTAGCAAAGTCAGCCTCCTAAAGTCCAGTACTTTTGCCTTTGTATGGCTTGACTCTATTGCTGTGTTTATTGTGAACCATACTGTTCGATGGTCGCTAGTTCCCAGATGGCTACCCACCTCACATCTGTGATCCTCTCTTCATCTCCATTTGAGAGAACCAGGTCTAAGATTGCTCCTCTTGAGTGGGCTCCAATACTAGTTGTCAAGGCCTGCCCCTGTAGGGCATCTAGAATAACCCCACTCTTTGAAGTGGCTGCTGCAACTGCACTCCAGTTAACATCTGGCATATTCAGATCACCCATCAGCAATATCTCCCTTTTCTGCCATTCTAAGTATTCTTTCTATCATTTCCTTGTCCATTTCCTCCCCCTGAGAAGGGGGTCTGTATACAACCCCTGTGCAGATTGTGGTGCCATTGCCGGTCTCCAAATTTACCCACAGTGCTTCTTCTACCTCCCTGTTTTCCCTTTTGTTCTGTTGCTTTGATTCCTTCCCTTATGTAAAGAGCTGCTCCTCCTCCTCTTCTTTTACCCTCCCTGTCCCTCCTGTAGATAGTGTATCCTGGTATGTTTATGTCCCAGTCATGGTTTTGTGTGTACCATGTTTCTGTGACTGCCATGATATCCAGATGTTCCTCCTCCATCAAGGCCACTAATTCAGGAAGCTTGTTACTCAGACTACGGGCATTGGTACTCATTGCTCTCCATTTGTTGATGGCTTTACCTTCTTTTGCAGCATCCCCCACTGACCTGTCTACCTCGGTCTTTTTCTCATTTAGTAGCCTGTTTTGTAGGGAGAGGCTGGGATTTTCCTGCTGCTTATCAGTGCCTCCCCCCTTGACTAGTTTAAAAGCTTGCCAATGAAGCATTTAAACCGATTGCTCAAAAGACTTGTTCCCCTTCCTGGACAGATGCAGATCATCCTGCCAGTATAGGCTGGTGTCCCTCAAGGTGGAACCCCAGTCCTCAATGAAGCCAAACCCCTGTGCTCCACACCATTTTTTCAACCATTCATTAAACTGCATGGTGCAAAGTACCCTCACCTCACTCATGCCATTGACAGGCAGCACCTCAGAGAAGGATATTGTGTGTGCTACTTGTCTTAGGCCCCTCCCCAATTCTACAAAGTCCTTCTGCACTGCTCTAATCTCATGATTAGCCAAGTCATTTGTCCCTAGGTGGACAATGACGTCCAGCTCAGACTCCCGTGCAGCTGTTCTCGTGATCCTAGGGGATGCGCTTCCTGTCTCTCAAGCCATGGCACCAGGCAGGCCTGCCGCACAGTTTTCCTGCTCCCCAGTTCTATCCCCTAATTGAGTCCCCCACCAGGAGCTGCTTCCTTTCCTTGTGGTGTCCTCTGCCTCCTTCCTGTGGGCCTCCCTTGTGACAGTTGTCCTCAGCCTCCTTAGTCTCCTCTGTGGGTGCATCCATAGGAGAGCTCTGCTCCCCCAGAATGGTGTATGGATTGTAGTGTGGAACAACTGACTGGGTATGCCTCTGTTCCACCATCCTCACCCTCCCTGAACCCACTGTGGTCCAACTGCTGTGCTTTCTTTGCAACCTCTGAGGTAGTGGTGGTGGCTCTGGTGCTCCCTGGATGGGGGAGGTTCCCTTCCTACCATCCAGTGTAGCCTGGGGGAAGGTCCCCTTACTACTGTCCAGTGTGGCCTGAAGATGGGCAACTTCCTCCCTCAGGGCAGAGAGGTTCGCAAATAGGGCAGCATCTCAGCCTCCAGAAAGACTCCCAGAAGACTGCTGCCCCACAGCCATTACGCTGCACTACTCCCCCATATTTTTTTTTGTGTGTGTGTGCTATTGGTTTGTAATATATATATATATATATATATATATATATATATATATATATATATATATATAGATATATATATATATAGATATATTATACAATGTATGTGCTTATATTGTCAGTGCAGTGTGCTACAGTCAGTTTCATGCAAGGCATAGCATGGAAACAACATCAGTTTGGGTGCACAATGACCTCCTTAGGGCTAGAGATTGAGGAGAGGGGACGATTCTTCTTCTCTTCAACCTCGCTTCAGGCTTTTGACATGGTAGACCATTGTGTGTTGCTTGACCACCTGAGGGAATTTTGTGGACTCACTGGCACTGACATCTGCTGGTTTGAGTCCTATCTCACAAATAGGAGGCAATGGGTAATGATGGGGGATTTCTCCTCCTCCCCTAGCATCCTGTCATGTGGAGTACCTCAGGATTTGGTCTTGTCACCAATGTTGTTTGCATTGTACATGATACCCCTGGGAAAGCTCATTAGGAAATGCAGCTTGGGTTTTCATTGCTATGTGGATGATACCCAACTGTATCTTTCCTTTGCCCCGGGACATCCAATGTGGTAGAAGTGTTAAATAAATGCCTTGCTGAGATCAATGATTGGATAGCCTCCAGCTGGTTGTGACTGAACCCTGATAAGATGGAGGTACTGGTGGTGGAGTCGAACAGAGAGCATGATAGGATGGCCTCTGGTGCGACAACAGGGTTGTTCCTGGGGTCTGTGCCATTGAAGGCTTCCTCTAGAGTGCATGATCTTGGTGTGACCTTCGACAGTAGATTGATATTTGAAGTTCAGGTGTCATTTGTTGTCTGGACAAGCTTTTACCATTTTAGGAATATCACCAGGATCAAGCTCCTAGTTCCACCCATGGACCTTGCCACCTTGGTACATTTTTATTTTATTTATTTTAGTCTTTGGTAACAGGACAAGGCCCACTAGGCACAAGTGCCTGTTTTCAGGGGCAACCTGGGAGCACACTGGGCAGTTAAGTGACTTGCTCAGAGTCACACAGTATGCAAGTGGAGGTTGTGAGAATGAAACCCAGGACTAATCTGCTGGATGTACCAAGCTCATTCACAGCTCATTACTCTAACCTCTAGGCTATACTACCATGCCTTTATGATGTCAAGGCTTGATTACTGTAATAGAACATAGAAACATAGAATTTGATGGCAGATAAGGACCGCTTGGCCCACCTAGTCTGCCCATTTTCCTACCTAACGGATAAGCTGCAGATCCTAGTTAGCCAACAGCCTACTTCCTCCTACCCCCCACTAGGACTGCCTTATGTCTGTCCCATGCATTCTTGAATTCCCCACTATTCTTGACTTTACGACCTCCTCAGGAAGGCTGTTCCATGCATCCACAACCCTCTCCATGAAAAATACTTCTCACATTACTTTTTGAGCCATTCCCTCATCTTTAAATTGTGACCCTTGTTCTTGCACATCTTTTTCTGAAAGATACTACCCTCTTGGACTTTGTTGATTCCTTGAGGTACTTGAAAGTTTCTATCATGTCCCCCCTCTCCCTTCTTTCCTCAAGGGTATACATATTAAGCTCTTTTAGTCTCTCTTCATATGTCTTCTGGTGCAGACCCTGTACCATTTTGGTTGCCCTCTTCTGGACACCCTCCACTCTGTCTATGTCTTTGCAGAGATGGGGTCTCCAGAACTGCACACAGTACACCAGATGGGGTCTCACCAACTGTCTGTACAGAGGGATAACAACTTCCTGTTTTCTACTGTTGATGCCTCTCCCTGTACATCCCAGTATCCCCTCAGCCTTCCTTACTGCCTTCTCACATTGCTTGCCCACCTTTAGGTCATCTGATATAATTACCCCCAGGTCCTTTTCCATTTTTATTGTTGTCAGTATCTCACCCCCATTGTGTACTCTTCGCCTGGGTTTTTGTTTCCCAGGTGCATTACCTTGCACTCTTTTGCATTGAATCTAAGCTGCCATACATTTGACCATTCCTCCAACCTTGGCAAGTCCCTCGTCATCCTTTCCACTCCATCTTGTGTATCAACCCTGTTGCAGATCTTTGTGTCATCTGCAAAGAGACATACTTTTCCTTCCAGTTCCTCTGCAATATCACTTATAAAGACATTAAAAAGGACTGGTCCCAGTACTGAACCCTGCAATACCCCACTAGTACCCTTCTTTCTTCACTGTGGACTCGTTTACTACTACTCTCAGCGTCCTGTTGTCCAGCCAATTTTTTTTAGCCTGGCTACCACCTTGGGACCCACTCCAAGGCTGGCTAACTTGTTTATTAATCTTTTGTGTGGGACTGTATCAAATGCCTTGCTAAAATCTGGGTAGGCCATGTCCACAGCCCCTCCCTGGTCTACTTCTTTGGTCACCCAGTCAAAGAAATCTATGAGATTCATCTGACATGACCTTCCCACTGTGAATCTGTGCTGCCTTGGGTCCTGTGCCCCAGTGGCCTCTAGACACTCAACTATTCTTTCCTTCAGAAGTGATTCCATCATTTTCCTACCACTGAGGTCAGTCTAACTGGTCTGTGGTTTCCTGCCTCTGCCCTGCTTCCACTTTTGTGAAGAGGAATCACATCCACCCTCCTCCAGTCCTCAGGTATCACCCCATCCTCCCATGATTTGTTAATGTGCTCTACCTCAGGTTCTCAGGAGGTACCCTCCACAGACTGCAGCTAGTGCAGAACACAGCCACCAGATTGTTGATGGGGCAGTTGAAATACTGCCACATCACTCCAGTGCTGCATGAACTGCACTGGCTGCCAGTCAGGTGGAGGATCCTCTTCAAGGTGGACTTGCTCACCTTTAATGCCCTATGTGGTCTGTGCCCTGGATGCTTGTCTGACCTCCTTACACCCACTGCCTCAGTCTCCTCCCTCTGTTCCTCCTCTAGGGGACTTCTTGCAATTCCCAGGACGAAGCTAAAAACTGTTGACGACAGAGCATTTAGTGTCACCAGTACCATCCTGTGGAATTCGCTTCCAACATCTGTAAGGGAGGTCCCATCAGTTAAAATATTCAAGACCCAGCTCAAGACTCTCCTGTTCAGTCAGGCCTTCCCAGACACTGCCTGCTAATTCATATCCCTGGGATAGCCCTTTCAGTTATTGCTTTTAGCTCAAGTCTTGCTGATTCTACATGGCCTATTTATTTTATTATTGTTGTAATTTATTTATTTGTTTTTTATTTTATTGATAATCTTGTATTTATGTGTACAGTACCCAGATCCTCTGAGATTGGGTGCCTGGAAAAATAATATTTGCTTTGCCTTGGTTCAGACTAACAGAGTTGGTACACAAGGTGGGGTAGAAAGGATGAGAAGAGACTTGGCAAAGTTGGAGGAATGGTCAGACATATGGCAACTTAGATTCAATGCAAAGAAGTGCAAAGTAATGCACCTGGGAAACAAAAACCCAGAAGAAGAGTACACAATGGGAGGGGAGGTACTAACAACAACAGTAATGGAAAGGGACCTGGGGGTAGTCATATCAGATGACCTAAAGGTGGGTAAGCAATATGAAAAGTCAGTAAGGAGAGCTGGGGGGGTAATGGGATGCATAGGGAGGGGCATCACAAGTAGCAAAAGGGAAGTGGTTATCCCTCTGCACAGACCATTGGTGAGACCCCATCTGGAGTACTGCATGCAGTTTTGGAGACCCAATCTACACAAGGACATAGATAGGATGGAAGCAGTCCAGAGGAGGGCAACTAAAATGGTGCAGGGTCTGCATCAGAAACCATATGAAGAGAGACTGAGAGAGCTTAATATGTATACCCTTGATGAAAGGAGGGACAAGGGGGACATGATAGAAACTTTCAAGTGCTTCAAGGGAATCAACAAAGTCCAGGAGGGTAGCATCTTTCAGAAAAAGAGATGTGCAAGAACAAGGGGGCACAATTTAAAGATAGAGGAGGGACAACTCGGGGTAATGTGAGGAAATTATTTTTCATGGAGAGTGGTGGACGCATGGAACTGCCTTCCTGGGGAAGTTGTGGGGTCTAAAACAGTGGGGGAATTCAAACATGCATGGGGCAGACATAAGGCAATTATAGTGGGACGTTGCAGGAAGTAGGCTGTTGGTTAACTAGAATCTGCAGCTTATCCAATAGGTAGGGAAATGGGCAGACTGGGTGGGCCAAGTGGTTCTTATCTGCTGTCAAAGTCTATGTTTTTATGTTTCTGTGCAGTTCACTCTGTGATTTGATGCACATGACATTGTGTCATGCATCAATGCATCAGTGCATCATTGCGTCATGCTGCGGCCTTGTTGTTGCTAGGCTTATGTGCTGGGGGGTGGAGGTTCAGACTGTGCTGACAACTTTGGAGAGGCTGTGGCAAGGAGTCTATCTGAGTGCCATTTGGGGCTGGCACTGTAATGTGTTCTGGTCAGGGTCAGGAACCAAATGGTGACTGAACTATGAGTGTGAGTGGCAAGAGCAGCAGCAAGAGCGACTGGATTGTAAGCAAAAATGTCTAATAGTGATTTTTTGCTTGAAGGGGGTTTTCCTTGTGCACTGGATAGCACTATAGGAGAGATCTGTTAGCAAGAAAAGTTGTGAGTACATGAAAGTGATTGGATGGAGTTAGCATCTCTTGTTGCGTGCTGTGGCCAATCATCATAACCTACTGTGTGGATAAATTTGGCCATGGGGACCTGAAGTGAGGATAGAAGGTACAGTCCAACTCTATGTCCCCACTAAGAAAACATCACTAATATTTCCAAAATGTATCCCTACAAGCATTAGATAGATAGATAGATAGATAGATAGATAGATAGATAGATAGACAGACAGATCAGTAATTGTTTTCCCATTTCTCATTTGTCTCCCTGTGTCCATCTCCCCAGATAGACCCAAGGGACATCATGATTGCCTGTGCCTTTCAATCACACTCATCTGCCTCCATGCTGCAACTGAATAGCCCCACAAGTGGAATTGAGCAGGGGGATATACCCCCAACAGTGGTTGGCATCAGGCGGTGAGTGGTGGAAATGTGGAGCCAGGATTTATAGGGGTCAATCACTACAGGCTGTGGGGATCCATTTTTCTCTTTTTTCTCCCCTCTCACTGGGACACCTGTTCAGTGACACCTAGCACATGCATGCACACTGAGTGTGCAGCTGCATGGTATCAGCACACCCCCTTAATGTCATGCTCTTGCCTGTAATACCACGTTTGGTCACTCCAGTGGTGCTATAGGGGCAGCTATGCACAACCTCCCTTTGAGGAAAAGGAGATCTTCTCAGGAACACTCGATCCTTTTCCCTCTGGCTAGTCTCCACTGACCAAGGTTCACTCCTGAAGTCAGTGTCATGAATGACAGTGCTACTGCTGCACCAGTGGCCTGACTCAGTTCCTTAATATATTCACTTTGTGAGTTATTGAACTTAGTTCTGCAGGAAAAGTCCCATGAGATGTGGCATCCTATTTAAATGGGGGTCCTGGGAGACTGTGGTAGTAGCAGTAGAACTACATCAAATATTCAGGAAGTTATGCTTCAGTGTACTGTATAGTCACCGATCAGCTGAGATAGTGCAGATAATTGGAGGAGTTCACATTGTTTCAGTGCTATATTGGAGCAATGTGCAGTCAAGTTTGTGATTGTGGCATTATTTTGTAAGAGTGTTAAAAAAATCTTTTAAAGTTGCAGAAAGGTTGCTAACTAGAGATGGATACCACTACAGTTGGACACTTGGCAAGACAACACCATTCAAAAATACAGTATGTTCTGTAATAATATGTACATGAGTTTTAGAGGTTTGGGCTTGAGAATTTGTTAAGTTATTGGTGTGTGTGAGAGTGTGTGTGTGTGTGTGTGTGTGTGTGTGTGTGTGGAATTCCACAGAATTTTGAATTCATGTATTCCATATTGCAATTCCATGTATGTTGGGTGGGTGGATGGGATGAGCATTCTGCTAGTGGAATGTTGTGGAATTTTCAATTCTTGTATTCCATGATAAACAAACACACCATGTATTGAATATGAAGAAAGACAGATGACTGAGCAGTAAAAAAACATCTGTGGATGGACTACAGTATTTAACATTTGTTAGCAATATTTTATTCTATTATTGTGTCATTTTAAACTTTCAGAGTGTTAGTTTGTGTAAATATGCCCATGGAACCATTTTATACTCTCAACCAGATACTTCAGAGTTTTGGTTGCACTGGGGTTATTGCACTTACAGGAGCTGAAGACTACTGGCATGTAGCCTTGTGCCTTACTACGCCTGGGCATGTGGTAAAACCAGTACAACCTCACTCCATCATGTCTTATTACTCACTCAGTATGGAGTTATTGAAAACATTTTTTGACACGTGACTCTAATTTTAAAGATAAACCATTTAAAGAAAAAGAATCCAAGGGAGCCCCTTTATCAAGTTTTAGTGCCAAACACTATAAAATTCTGAATCTTATGGCAACAATTGTTTATTTTTTAGAGGAGATGAAACTACAGATGATTTGAGCAAATTAAGACCCAGGCAATAAGACAATCGCTTGTTATAAATGTCACATAATGTATGACTGGAAACAATACATCCAAACAATGTATAAGGAGCATAAAGCATCCAATGATCTAGAGTAGTTAGAGTTCAACTTTACTATATTGATCAACAGATAGTCTTTACAATTTTTAAAATAATAAGTACATAAAGACATAGCACAGAAGAAAACAATAAAAAAGCACATTAATTACAATAATTATAATATAATAAGAACAAAATAGTGCAATATTAGTGGAACCAAGCTGTAACAGAGAAAATGCAAATTCCAGAGGAAACTATGAGCCATTAGCTAATGTCTGGAACACCAGACATGTAAATGTGAGGAGAAATGAACAGTTCAGATCTGGTTACCTATATCCACTTGCAGCCTCCTTGACCGTAATGTCAAAGCCTAACAAACAGATGTCACTTAAAACAAAAAATGAGTCACAGGATACTCAGGAACTTTTAGAAGAAAAATGAGTGCCCATGTTTTATGTCTACAGGAATTACTTCATTAATGTTGAACTTTAAAAAACAAATAAGGTCTTTAAAAGTGAAGGAGAACATGAGCCAAACAGTTTGATTAAAGAGTCACCTGCAGAGAGAAATTTCCCCCAAATTGATGCAATAATTTAAGTCCTGTATTCTTTAAAAAGGATGGAACTAAACAATATGTCTCAAGACATCCAGATGACCAATGGAACAACCACAAAAAGGAAAATCTATACCATGCTCTTTTTGTTTGGATAAAGGTTCCTGCTCTCCTATAATGTGACACAAAAATGAATGATTAAATACCTTTCATCAAGACAGGATAAGATATTCAAGAATAGTTCCCTTTTAAAGACATTCTTCTTTTCCTGAGTACCATAAGTGAAATATGAAATGCTGAATTACAGCTAAATCCTGCTAAGCAGCCATGTCCCTGAATCGTCAGTTAACGATAACTTTGATTTTGCCTAATGGTTTCATGAATACATCAGAAAGAACATGACCGAATTCAGTAGGAAACAGTACCAGTCTGATAAAGTTTATTATGGGAAAATAAAAGTCCATCAAATTCTGCAGACACCAGTTTGATGCCAGGGGCCCTAAAAAAAGTAAAACAGAGACTACTGGGAAATCTCTGCTCCCTATATCGCACAATCAACTCAAGAATATGGCATAAACAGACTTGCTCACTCACTGGGAAACATAATCAGTATTGATAACAATTTTACTGAATACATTCAACAAACAGAACCTCCAAGTTAGAAACTGTCCAACATTTTGTGGGCAAAAAAAAAATCAATTTCCTCAAGGCCTGCTTTTCCTACCTAACTATGGAGGTTCTGTTTTATCCTATGGCTTCACTTTTGCTGTTTCAGGCAATGTGCCTGATCACAGAGCAGCCTGCCAAAAATGGGGGCACTGTACTTCATTGTCCTATGTCAAAAAGGATGACTTTTAATATGTTTGTATCAACTGAACATTTGCTAATTTGTTTTTTCTCATCCCAACATCTATTTCAGCCATCCTGTGGCACCTCAGTAAGAGCAGTACATACAATTATTCTCTAACTGCTCCTCAAAGCAAACCCTTGGTGGAAATCTGGTTTCAGGAAGAAGGAGAATTTTGAGGAATATCAAGGTCCTTACATTGATAGTAGATTTTAACAAAGGTTGACCCAATTTCACTCTAAAAGCTGAGGCACTAACCAAAGGAGGGAGTTTTAATATTTTTTATTCATTTATTTGTTTAAACATTTGGTTACCGGGAAAAGCACACTGAGCTGAGGCTCATTTTCCAGGTGTGACTCGGAAATATATATACCTATACATTTTATTTATCACCCTTTCAAGTGGAATCATGTTGTCTTGACCCCATATGTTTCAGAGCCATAAAAATGGCAAGGTTTAATTTTTTGTTAAGGATCTTGAGTAATCTTGAAAATGATTAGAAACATAGAAACATAGACTTTGATGGAAGATAAGGACTGCTTGGCCCATCTCGTCTGCCCATTTCCCTACCTAAAGGATAGGCCGCAGATCCTAGTTAATCAACAGCCAATTTCTTCCTACCCCCTACAAGAATTGCCTTATGTCTGTCCCATGCATTCTTGAATTCTCCCACAGTTTTAGACCCCACAACTTCCTCAAATTTCATTTAAAATCTTTTGAAAGCTGAAGAAGATTGTATGATCTTTCAGGTTATAGTATCAGTGTGATTTGTCCATATTAAATCATGAAATAACCTAATTCCTAAATAGAGCTGGGCAAAATTAGCAAATTCCGAATCTGCAAAATTTTCACGAACTTTCACAATATTTCATTAAATTTCATATTTTTTGGAACTTTCTGAAATTTTTTAATTGGCTATAACTAAGTGACTATTACAAAGGGCTGAAATTTAGCATGCATATTGTTTGGCATGGGTCCTAAAAACATGCCAAGTTTCATAACATTTGGATGAGGGGTGGAGAGGTTATAGGGTCTCAAAGTCTGGCAATTTAATATCCACGTGAAAATTTCTGAAAATATTTCTATACTTACAATGTAGCCACCTTTGGAGCTAGATAAGTGAAAACTTAGATGCATATTTTCTTGGAAGAGTCATAAAAAACGCTAAATAGTGAAGTAATGATTATGTAAATTGTGAATTTTAGTCATGTCCTGCCTCCCGACACAACTTCTCAGGGTCGCTTCCAAACCCGGGACATTGGCATGGCAGCATGACTCTCTGATGCTAGTCCATTGGGGTTGCTTTGATGCCTAATATTTAAGGTATTCAGTTCCTTAGTTTTAAACTTATACAGGCTTAAATTCTGCAGTTTATATAATTGCAAAATGTTAATTTAAAACTTTTCCTAAGGTTTGGAGGCCTATACCTCAGTCACCTTTAAAACTAGAGACCTGAAATTTAGTACACATCTGGTTGGACCTTGGTGAAGTCACTATACCAAATTTGGTGCAATTTGGAGAAACTCTTTTAGTTTACATAGTTGTGAACTGTAATTTAAAAATGTCTGAAAGTTTGGAGGCTTATAACTCAGTCATCTTTAAAGATAGAGATTTGAAACATGGTACACTTCTGTATGGACACATGCAAAGTCAACATACCAAATGTGGTGCAATTAGGACAAGTATGTTTTAGATTACTAAACAAATATTTTTGCTCAGTATTTACAAAGGAAGAGGGGGAGGTACCTAAAACAAACAGGAGAAACACTCTGGATACAGAAGTCGATACCAGCCCATTTACAGAAGAAAGGGTTCTGAAAGAACTCTTAAAACTGAAGGTGGACAAAGCAATGGGGCCTGATGGGATTCATCCCAGAATTCTAAAAGAACTAAGGGTAGAACTAGTGACACCACTAACTACCCTCTTTAACAAATCATGGGAGGATGGGGTGGTACCCGAGGACTGAGGAGGGCAGATGTGATTCCCCTTCACAAAAGTGGGAGCAAGGCAGAAGTAGGAAACTACAGACCTGTTAGTTTAACCTCAGTGGTAGGAAAAATGATGGAATCACTTCTGAAGGAAAGAATTGTTGAGTATCTAGAGATCAGACGGGCACAGGACCCAAGGCAGCATGGATTCATAGCGGGAAGGTCATGCCAGACAAATCTGATATATTTCTTTGACTGGGAGACCAAAGTAATAGATCAGGGAGGGGCTGTGGACATGGGCTACCTAGACATTAGCAAGGTATTTGACACAGTCCCACACAAAAGATTAATATACAAGTTAGCCAGCATGGGAGTGGGTCCCAAGATGACAGCCTGGGTAAAGAATTGGCTGGAGAATAGGACACAGAGAGTAATAGTAAATGGAGTCCACTCTGAAGAAATGGGGGTTACTAGTGGGGTACCGCAGGGTTCAGTATTAGAACCGGTCCTCTTCAATGTCTTTATAAGCAACATTGCAGAGGGACTGGAAGGAAAAGTATGTCTCTTTGCAGATGACACAAAGATCTGCAACAGAGTTGATGCACAAGGTGGAAAGGAAAGGATGAGAAGGGACTTGGCAAGGTTAGAGGAATGGTCAAATGTATGGCAGCTTAGATTCAATGCTAAGAAGTGCAAGGTAATGCACCTGGGAAACAAAAACCCTGGGGAAGAGTACACAATGGGGGTGAGATACTAACAACAACAAAAATGGAAAGGGACCTGGGGTAGTCATATCAGATGACCTAAAGGTGGGCAAGCAATGTGAGAGGGCAGCAAGGAGGGTTGGGGGATACTGGGATGCATAGGAGAGGCATCACCAGTAGAAAACAGGAAGTTATTATCCTCTGTACAGACAGTTGGTGAGACCCCATCTGGAGTACTGCGCAGTTCTGGAGACCCAATCCTCAAGAAGACATAGACAGGATGGAAGCTGTCCAGAGGAGGGCACTAAAATGGTGCAGGGTCTGCACCGAAGACATATGAAGAGAGACTTAAGGAGCTAAATATGTATAGCTTCGAGGAAAGGAGGAGAGGGAGACATGATAGAAACTTTCAAGTACCTCAAGGAATCAACAAAGTCCAAGAGGGTAGCATCTTTCAAAAAAAAGAGGTGGAAGAATAAGGGGCACAATTTGAAGATAGAAGGGGTGGCTCAGAGGTAACTTAAGGAAGTATTTTTTCACAGAGAGGTTGTGGATGCATGGAACGGCCTTCGGAGGAGGTTGTGAGTCAAAACAGTGGTGGAAATCTAGCATGCATGGGACAGTCATAAGGCAATTCAAGGGGGTGGGAGAAGGAAGAAGTAGGCTGCTGGTTAACTAGGATCTGCAGCTTATCCATTAGGTAGGGAAATGGGCAGACTGGATGGGCCAAGCAGTCCTTATCTGCCATCAAAATCTATGTTTCTATGTTTCTGTGTTAGATGGCAAGAAGCAAAATTGCAATTATGTCAAAATTTTATGACATTTTGGTGGAAATTTCATGAAATTTCACAGAAGCAAAATAATAATTTCACAGAGTTTCACTGGCAGAAGAAACATTTTACCCAACTCTGTTCCTAAATAGTCATAGGTTTCAACTACATCTATCAGTTTATGATGAATAAACAATTGGGGGGGTCATGTACCCAAAGGGTATCGACTTAGTCTTATCCATGTTTATACGAACATACGAATGTGCCAGCAGAAACAGACCACCCGGTCCATCTAAGTCTGCTCAAGTGTGCAGCCAACACCCCTAGTTTGCAGTTGCCCCACCCCCTCCCCTTTGTAATCCCACTGCCACCCCCACCTCCCCCATCCTCACTCTCCCCCTTTCCCTGTCCCATGCCCTTTGAAGCTGTTCACAGATTTACGAGTGCTCCATTTTTCTACCACCCTTTCTGTGAAGTAGTGTCTCCTCATTTCCTTCCTAAATCTTCCCTCTATTCTTGACCCCTGGTGACCCTCCCCCTCCTTAACTTAAAGACCCCATCATCACCATCCTTACTGATTCCCTGAGATACTTGACCGTCTCTATCATGTCCCCCCATCCCTTCTATCCTCCAGGGTGTATATATTCAGGTCTCCCAGCCTGCTGTCATAGTCTCTCCCCTCCATTCTACATAGCATCTTTGTTGCCCTTCTCTGCGCCCCCTCCAGCAGCCTGATATCACGCTTTAGGCATGGCCTCCAAAACTGCACACAATACTCTAGCTGTGGCATTACCATTGACCTGTACAGGGGCAAGATCACCTCTCTTCACCTGGACGAAATCCCCCTTGCTATGCACTCCAGCATTTTGTTCACTTTTGCAGCCATTCTCCTGCACTGGGCAGTGTTGTTCATGGTCCCTGTTATCATTACCCCTAGGTCCTTCTCCTCCTCAGTGATCCCAAGCTTAACCCCCCCAGC
This sequence comes from Neoceratodus forsteri, assembly GCA_016271365.2. Classification (NCBI taxonomy): domain Eukaryota; kingdom Metazoa; phylum Chordata; order Ceratodontiformes; family Ceratodontidae; genus Neoceratodus; species Neoceratodus forsteri. Next base: position 307,022,739 of record CM028136.1, read on the forward strand.
CAATATCCTCTCCTTGGGTTCTTCACCCCAAACTGCATAACCTTAAACTTCTTTGCATTGAACCCCAGCTGCCACCTCTCTGACCACTCCTCTACCTTGCATAGGTCCTCCTGCAGCTGCTTCCATCCCTTCTCTCCATCCACCACTGCTCCGATTTTGATGTTGTCAGCAAACAGACTTACCTTGCTCACCACCCCATGTGCAATGTCTGGTATGAAAAGCCCAAACAATACTGGCCCAACACAGAGCCCTGTGGCACCCAACTCATCACCGGCCTTGGAGCTGAGAGCTCCCCTCTCACCACCACCTGTTGCAGCCTGCCACTCAGCCAGCTTGTAATCCAGTACATCATTTTTGCCCCTACCCCTACACCAGTTAGCTCTCCCCAAGCCGCCCATGAGGCACTGAATCGAAGGCCTTGCTGAAATCCAAGTAAAGAACATCCACCGCATGACCCTTATCCATCTCACTTGTCACCCAGTCATAATATTGTATGAGGTTGGTTTGACAAGACTTCCCTGAAACAAACTCATGCTGCCTCACATCCTGGAGGCCATTATCCTCCATGTATGACACTAGTCTTTCCTTTAGTATCATTTCCATGAGTTTTCACACTATGGAGGTGAGACTTACCAGATGATAATTACCCAGTTCATCCCTTGGCCTGCTCTTGTGTAATGGTACTACATGTGCCATCCTCCAATCCAGTAGCACACATCCTGACTCCAGTGTGGTGCTGTACAGATCTGCCAGTGGCTCCGCCATCTCCTTCAGCACCCTGGGGTGGATACCATCTGGCTCTGGTGCCTTGTCTACCTTCAATGCCCTCAGTCCCTCTAGGACTCTATTGCCTCAGTTCTTCTATCTGTCACCTCCTCTCCCCTGTCCCCACCCTCCCAGCCCATGCTGGTAGTGGTTCCCCCATTTCTTCCATGAACACTGAGGAAAACTATTCATTCAGTGCTTCTGCCTGCTTCTCCCCCTTTTTGGTCCACTCCTCACCCCTTTTTATTTTCACTATTGTCCCCTTGCACTTCCTTTCTCCCTGATGTATCTGAAAAAGTCTTTCTCCCCCTCATTAATTCCCTGTGCTAATCTCAGCTCCCTCTGAGCCTTGGCTCCTCTCACTTTTCTGGTCACATCCCTAGACCATCTTACATATTCCTCCCTGTCCACTTCCTTCTCCATCCTCCTAAACCTCTGGAGCGCCACTCGTTTTGCCCTCACCACCTCCACAACCTCACTGTTCAACCAGATTATTCTTGTTTCAGAGCTCAACAAATGTGTTGATTTTCCACTGGCAGCCAAGCTGAGAAGTAGACAAGAAAGTGAGATCATCAGCATATAATAAGTGGCTGACACAGTTATCAAAGATTTTTGGTCAGTAGAAATCTTTATCTTACAGTTTAGTTGCAATAGCATTCATAAAACTGTTAAACAATAAGAGGCTAGAATGCAGTCTTGCCTAACACCTATTTTAGAATTCTACCTGTTAACTCTCCTTGAGTATTATAACGCATCTGTTTCCAAGTGTCTTTGTGTAAGCGGATCAGGATATCAAAGAAAGGCCGATTTTTGGCAAACTCAGAGGGGGGATTTGGGACAAGTTAGATGGGGTGGGCAATATAGAAGGTGTGGAAGAGAGATGGGATAATAAAAAGGTCCATCCTTGAAGTATCGCAGTCAGAAAGTCTTCCACAGTTTTAAAGAGAGGCAGGGGAACATAGAATGAGGAAGGGGGAGGTAGAACGGGAGGAATACATTCAGAGAAATAGGGTAATAAAGAAGCCGATTACAGAGACAAAAGCAGACAAGGAGCTGTGAACAGCTGAGGGGCTCAAGCATGGAGAAAAACATTTTTTTCCACCATATCAGTTGAAAAAGAAAGTGAGTACGGCAATAGCTATGTTACTAAATGGGGCAGGCTGGTAGAAGATGACAAGCAAAAAGCTGCAGTCCTGAATGACTACTTTTGCCTTGTCTTCACTTCTTCAGAGAGGATATCGTCCCCCTCTCTGAGAGTGGCATCAAAGCAACCACGAGAGGGATCCTGAAAATGGAGAAACCAGTATTTACTAGGAAGAGGGTCTAGAAAGGACCAGCAGCCCTTAAGACAGACAAGGCCCCAGGTCCAAATGGAATACACCTGAGGGTGCTCAGGGAATTGACAGAGGAATGATCTGAGCCTCTGGCAGCCCTATTCAACAAACAGAAACATAGAAGTTGTTGGCAGATAAGGATCTCTTGGCCCACCTTGTCTGCCCTATTTTCCCTACCTACTGTGCCACCGCAGACCCTACTCAGTCTCCAGTTTCCCCGCTTGCCTTATTTCTAAGATCCCCTTGTGTCTATCCTTTGCATGCTTGAATCCTGTTACCATTCTAGCACCCACCACCTCTGCTGAGAGGCTGTTCCAGGCATCCACCACCCTTTCTGTGAAGGAGCATTTCCTCACATCCCCTCTGAGTCTCCCCCCTTCCAGCTTCATAGCATGACCCCTTGTCCTCGAGCATCTTTTCTATGTAAAATGCTACCCTAATGTACCTTATTAACACCTGTGGGATATTTGAATGTCTCTGTTATGTCCCCCCATCCCTTCTTTCCTCTAGAGAGTGCATATTTAATTCCTTGAGTCTTTACTTGTAGGGCTTTTGATGCAGGCCCTGCATCATTTTGGTTGTACTCTTCTGTACCGCCTCCACCTGATCTAGGTCCTTCCACAGATGGAGCTTCCAGAACTAGACACTGTACTCGAGGTGGTACCTCACCATCAGTCTTTACAGGGGTAATACAACCTCCCTATTTCTACTGGTGACACCCCTCCCTATGCACCCCTAGCATCCAGCTAGCTTTCTCACTACCTTATCACAATGCTTTGCTACCTACAGATCATCAGAAATTATTGCCTCCAGGTCCCTTTCCTGTTTTGTGGTTGCCAATGCTTCCCTGCCCAATTCGTACATTGCCTCTGGGTTTCTGTGCCCCAAGTGCACAAGTTTGCACAATTTTGCATTAAAACCCACTTGCCAAACCTCTGACCAGTCTTCTAGCTTTTTCAGATTGTCCCTCATTTCTTCCACCCCCCTAGTGTGTCCATTCTGTTGCAGATTTTTGTGTCATCTGTGAACAGGCATACTTTCCCTTCCAGCCCACCTGCAATGTCACTAATAAAGACATTGAAGAGGACTGGGCCTAGTGCTAAACCCTGTGGCGCCCCACTGGTCACCTTGCCTTCTTCAGAGTGAACACAATTCACCACCACTCTCTGACTCCTCTTGCTTATCCAACTTCTTACCAATTTTCCTATTTTTGGACACATTCTTAGGCTGCCCAGCTCACTTCAGATGGGGTTTGTCCCAAGGAATTGAAGGATGGCAGATGTGGTTCTGCTCCATAAAAGGGGGGGAGGGTGAGCAAGGAACAAGCAGGAAACTATACACCTGTCAGTCCTACCTTTATTGTGGGGAAGCTGATGGAGTCACTGCTCAAAACAGACCTTGTAGATTATCTGGAGGGTAATGGTCTCCAAGATAGTTGACAGCGTGACTTTGTGTCAGGGAGGTCCTGTCATACTAACCTAATAGTATACTTTGATTGGGTGACAAAGGAACTGGTTAAAGGCCATGTTGTGGATCTACATTACTTCGACTTCAGCAAGGCTTTTGACAGTGTGCTTCACTGATGCCTGCTGAAGAAGTTGGAGGACCTGGGGGTAGCTAGGGATATAGTTAAGTGAGTAGAAAACTGGCTAAAAAGGAGGTAGCAGTGGGTTGTGGAAAATGGAGTAAAATCAGAGGAGAGAGGTCATGAGTGAGGTATCACAAGGGTCTATCCTGGGTCCAGTCCTTTTTAACATCTTCATCAGTAACATAAGAGAAGGGATTCAGGGTATGATAAGTCTTTCGAAGATTACACTAAACTCTGCCGAAGGGTGACTAGCACTGAGGGAATTAAAGAATTATAGGGTGACCTACAAAGGCTAGCAAGGTGCTCAAATATCTGGCAGCTAAAATTCAATGCAAAAAAGTGCAACGTGATGCACCTAGGAAAAAATATCCCAAGGACAGAATACTGGATGGGAGGGTTTAAACACAGCACCACAGCTGAGGAATAGGACCTAGCAGTCATCATCAAGGACACCATTAAACATGCTAGCCAATAGAACAAGGCTTGTAGTAAGGTAAACAAGATGCTGGGGTGTATCAGCAGGGGTCTTGATAGTAGAAAGAAAGAAGTGATACTCCCTCTCTACAGATCCTTGGTGAGGCCACACCTGGAGTACTGTGCCCAGTTCTGGAGCCCTCACCTTAGAAAGGACAAGGATAGACCAGAGGTGGTACAGCATAGGATGATGAAGATGATACAGGGCAGCAGAGGAAGTCCTTCAAATAACGACTTAGGGCACTGAATATGTACTAGCAGGAGTACTGATATTGTTGAAGGCTGCCTTAAAATCCACAAAATAAAATATAGTTTTTCCTTTTTTTTCGAATCATATTTATACATCAGGTGCTGTAGAACAAAACAATGTTCCAGGGTTGATCTTGTACCATATTGCTGAAGCATTTCTGTGCCTCTTGAATATTATTTGAATTTACCCAAATAGTTTTTGAATTTACCCAATGAATTAATATATTATAAAGAATTCTAAAAAACACTTTGTGTGGTATCAGCGAGGTTGGCAGGCCTATACATTGCAGGGTCAGACAAAGATCCCTTCTTGCATATCGAATAGGTTACTAAGATGGTGGAAACTCTGCATTTGGATATAAAGATTGCATGGGAATTTCATAATTAATAGAGTAGTTGCCAATCTACTTTATATCTGAAGGGATTTTGTCAGGGTCTGGAGCTTTTGTTATTTTTCATTGCCGTGAGGGCTTGTCAAATATCTTCTTCAGCAATAAAAAAAAAGTGAAAGCGTAACACTGGAAGGAATTTATTTATGTATCTGATTATTAGTACTAGCAAGGCCCATGTGTTCTTTATGAACCTGTGGTTGGATGAAATCATCACTACCAAAACTAATAGTGAAAAATTGTTTTCATACATGAACTTGTTAAAAAAATACACAAGTAAGGTAGGTCCCCTTCTAGACAATGATATTTTAATTCATGACACTAAGGACATAGCAAACTTATTTAACAATACATTTGGTGAAGTTTTTACAAGGGATGATAGAATTGACAACACTGTACAAAAAGGTGATTACAGTAAGATATATCTATCAACTGATCTTATATATAAAAAATTATTGACATTAAAACATAAGACTAGTCTAGGTCCTGATAATATGGCCAGTCATCTGTTATACTTATTCTCCGATAGCCTTGCACATCCACTCAAACTTCTTTTTGAGGCATGTTTACTATATAATTACATGCCAGAAGAATGAAAAAATGCCAACATTATTCCAATATACAAAAAAAGGGACTAAAGCTGCATGGGAAAATGATAGACCCATCAGTTTGACTTCATCAATATGTAAGGTCCTGGAAGGCGTTATCAAAGACATCATCTCACTGGTCCTGGACACTGGGGATCAGGAACAACATGGTTTCAAAAAGGGCAGGGATTGCTTGCCTAATTTATTATGTTTTTATGAATCAATCAGCTCCAAATTAGAGCTACACATCCCCTGCGATATATACATAGATTTCAGTAAGGCATTTGATGTCGTGCCTCATTGAGCTTTAAAAAGCAAACTATACAAATTCAAAGTAATACAAATATTATTGATTGGGTTTGCAATTGACTTGCAGGAAGAACAAAGAGTTTTAATAAATGGACAGTTATCTGACCTGGGACAAGGGATAAGTGTTGTGCTACAGGGATCAGTTCTTGGACCCTGTCTAGTCCCTCTGTTTGTAGCAGATATGACCAAAGATTGCTTATCTCAAACAATCAAATATGCTGATGACGTTAAGGTCAGCTATCCTTGTAGAAACATTGAGAATGCAGATATTATCCAATATGATCTTGATAAGATATCTTCATGGGTTACTGCTTGGGGCACAAGACTGAATTCTAGCAAGTGCAAAGTTATGCACCTTGGCCCAGGCAACCCAGAAGCCTCATATATCCTGGACAAAAACACTCTGAATGCCACTACTGAGGAAAAGGATGTATGTGTCATTATTTCAAATGATTTAAATCCATCTAAACAAATAAATGAAGTCATATGTAAAACAGAGTAATATGGTCAATTAGGTAGACTATAAAATCTAGAAACCCTCAAGTGCTGATGCCCCTGTTTAGATTGTATGTCAGACTACATTTGGAGTTTGCATCCCAGATATGGAACCCAGTTAAAAAATCTAATTGCGCTCTTTTAGAAAAGGTCCAAAGTAAATATACTAAGCATTTACATAACTTATACAATGACACTTATGAAACTAGATTAAATCATCTTAACTTACTAACACTTGACACGTTGCATGAGGGGAGACTTACTGTTCTCATATGACATTATACAAGATACATATCTCATGACTGAATTAGGCCTTGAGTTTAAAGATAATACTCATAATACTAGAGGTCATCCTCTCCAACTCTTGGGCAGAAAATTCAACTACATCAGTAGAAAGTTCTTCTACACTTTAAGAGTAATAAATCCCTGGAACAAACTGTCCCTTGAGACAGTTATTAGCACCACTAAATCCCAATTCAAAAAATGCCTAGACACATTTTTACTATCTGGAAATTGCTTGAAATACTACTGTTACTGATGATATAGTATAGGAGCACCTATGGGTCTGAACAACCTTAGTGCTCTTTGTCCAACCTTAGTATGAACCTAGAGAAAAAAAACCTGTTTGTATCCATTTACTACTAAGAGCACAAATGTGTATGGTTCTTATTAATAATTGAAGTTCTGAGGAGGATCCATGAATTTCACTGAAATTTGAACATCTCTTAAGTTCACATTTTATTATGTTCCTTCCTAAGTTTATTTAGACTGTTGTCTCTCTATTTTTATTCTTCCTGACAAAACAGATGTACGTAAGTCTTCATCTTTTTTAAGACTGAATACATCTCCCACTGAGCCAGGAAGTAACTTTAGGATTAGATTTTATTGATGTAGAAAAGAACTCAGTTGCAACTAGAGAGAAGAAATTAGAGACAAAGAGTCCTTAGATTAATTTGAATTCGAAATCTTATACTGGAGTTCCATGCTAGAAGGGGAATCTATTGCATCAAGAGAATTTGAAAGATCAGTGTTTCAGTAAATAAATAAATCTTGACCTAATAATTTCCATAGGAGAGGTATGCTCTGATTCCATTATATCTGTTTGTAGGGCATTAAACAAGACCTGAACCGGTAAATGATCTAATTTAGGTATTTGTAAAACAGTTAAATCATAACTCCTAGGGATTAAGTTAAGATTTCCTCATGATGGCAAACAGAAAGCTCTGTGCCACCGAGTAAAAAGCTTTTTCAGCAACTAGACTAAGCATAAAAAAGGGGATTCTGACTGGATGGCAGGGTGGAGGATGTGCAATAGAAACACAGACTTTGACGGCAGATAAGGACTGCTTGGCCCACCTAGTCTGCCCATTTCCCAACCTACAGGATAGGCCGCAGATCCTAGTTAACCAACAGCCTATTTCTTCCTACCCCCCACAAGAATTGCCTTATGTCTGTCCCATGCATTCTTGAATTCTCCCACAGTTTTAGACCCCACAACCTCCTCAGGAAGGCTGTTTCATGCATCCACTACACTCTCTGTGGAAAAATACTTCCTCACATTGCCCCGGAACCCCCTCTATCTTTAAATTGTGTCCTTGTTCTTGCACATCTCTTTTTCTGAAAGATGCTACCCTCTTGGACTTTGTTGATTCCACTGAGGTACTTAAAAGTTTCTATCATGTCCTCCCTCTCCCTTCTTTCCTCAAGGGTATACATATTAAGCTCCTTTAGTCTCTCCTCGTATGGCTTCTCTTGCAGACCCTGCACCATTTTAGCTGCCCTCCTCTGACTGTCTCTATCCTGTCTATGTCCTTGGAGATGCGGTCTCCAGAACTGGATGCAGTACTCAGATGGGGTCTCACCAACTGTCTGTACAGAGGGATAACAACTTCTTGTTTTCTGCTGGTGATGCCTCTCCCTATGCATCCCAGTATACCCCCAGCCCTCCTACTGCCTTCTCTCATATTGCTTGCAACCTTAAGGTCATCTGATATGATTACCCCAGGTCCCTTTCCTTTTTGTTTTTGTTACTACCTCCCCACTGTGTAATCTTTCCCTGGGTTCTTGTTTCCCAGGTGCATTATTTTGCACTTCTTGCATTGAATCCTAGCTGCCATACTCTGACCATTCCTCCAACCTTGTCAAGTCCCTTCTCATCCTTTCCACACCTCCTTGTGTATCAACCCTGTTGCAGACCTTTGTGTCATCTGCAAAGAGGCATACTTTTCCTCCCAGTCCCTCTGCAATGTCACTTATAAAGACATTAAAAAGGACTGGACCCACTACTGAACCCTGCAGTACCCCACTAGTAACCCCTCTTTCTTCAGAGTGGACTCCATTTACAATTACCTTCTGTGTCCTGTTGTCCAGCCAATGTTTTACCCAGGCTACCACCCTGGGACCCACTCCCAGGCTGGTTAATTTGACTATTAATCTTTTGTGTGGGACTGTGTCAAATGCCTTGCTAAAGTCTAGGTAGGCCATGCCCACAGCCCCTCCCTGGTCTACTACTTTGGTCACCCAATCAAAGAAATCTATTAGATTCATCTGACATGACCTTCCCACTGTGAACCCATGCTGCCTTGGGTCCTGTGCCCCACTGGCCTCTAGGTACTCAACAATTCTTTCCTTCAGAAGTGACTCCATCACTTTCCCTACCACAGAGGTCAAACTGACAGGTCTGTAGTTTCCTGACTCTGTCTTGGTCCCACTTTTGTGAAGTGGAATCACATCCGCCTTCCTCCAGTCCTCGGGTACCACACCATCCTCCCATGATTTATTAAAAAGAGTAGTCAGTGGTTTCACTAGTTCCCCCCTTGATTCTTTTAGAATTCTGGGGTGAATTCCATCAGGCCCCATTGCTCTGCCCACCTTCAGTTTTAGGAGTTCTTGCAGAACCCTTTCTTTTGTGAAAGGGCTGGGATTGACCCCCCTATCTAGAGTGCTTCTGTTAATTAGATTAGGCACCTCCCCCTCCTCTTTTGTGAATACTGAGCAGAAATATTCATTCAGTATCCTTGCTTTTTCACTATCCGCCTCTGCCCACCCACCGTTCATTCTATTCAGCCTCACTATCCCTCCCTTTGTCTTTCTACACTGCCTGATGTACCTATAAAATGTTTTATCCCTCTTCTTAACTGAGTTGGCTAGCCTTTCCTCAGTTTGGGCCTTTGCTATTCTGACTTCCCTCCCTGCTTCCTTCTACCTTAACTGGTACAGCTCTCTGTCCTGCTCCTTCTGTGTTTCCTTATACTTCCTGAATGCTATCTTTTTCTCCCTGACTTTCCCAACCACCTCTTTTGAGAACCATAGTGGCTTTTTCTTTCATTTTGATTTGTTTATTTGCTTCACACAAAGGTTTGTTGCCTCTGTGATGACAGTTTTGATGATTCCTCATTGTTGCTCCACTCCTCCTTCTAGCCTGTTTGCTAGTGCTTTTCTGAGGCACTCTCCCATCTTGCCAAAGTCAGCCCTCCTGAAGTCCAGTACCCTCACTTTTGTATGGCTTGACTCTGTAGCTGAGTTTAACATGAACCACACTGTTTGATGGTCACTTGTCCCCAGATGGCAACCCACTTCTAGATCTGAGATCCTCTCACTGCCCCCATTTGAGAATATGAGGTCTAAGATTGCTCCCTCACCAGTGGGTTCCGAAACTAGCTGTCTGAGGCCTGCCACCTGTAGGGCATCAAGAATGGCCCTGCTCTTGGATGTGGCTGCAGCAAATGTGCTCCAGTTAACATCTGGCATATTCAGGTCCCCCATCAACAGTATCTCCCCTTTCTCTGCCATCCTAAGAAAGTCATCTATCATATCCTTGTCCATTCCCTCTCCATGACATGGAAGTCTGTACACAACCCCTGTGCAGATTGTGGTGCCCTTTCCAGTTTCCAAGGTGACCCACAGTGCCTCCTCTCCTCCCTGTTTACTCTTTTGTTCAGTTGCTTTTATCCCTTCCTTTACATAGAGAGCTACTCCTCCCACTCTTCTCCCCTGCCTGTCTCTCCTCTAGGTTATGTACCTTGGTATGTTAACATCCCAGTCATGGTTCTCTGTGTACCATGTTTCTGTCACTGCTATGATATTCAGGCATCCCTCTTCCATCAAGGCCACCAGCTCAGGGAGCTTGTTGCCCAGACTACAGGCATTGGTACTCATTACCCTCCATTTCCTGATGGCCTTACTCCTTTTTGCCCCATCCCTGTCCTTCTTCTGCCTTTGTCACTTTCCCATTTACCTCTTGCCTTCTCCCTATCGCCTTCTATGTTGGTGTTTACGCACTTACTACCATGATTTTTGGGGGTTAGGATTTCCTGTCTTTTTCCAGTGCCTCCTCTTAGTTTAAATGCTTGCCAATGAAGCATTTAAACCTATCACCTAGGATCCTGATTCCTTCTGGACAGATGCAGCCCATCATGCCAGTATAGGCTTGCATCACTCTAGGTGGACCCCCAGTCCCCAGTGAAGCCAAATCCCTGTGCTTTGCACCAGTTTTTCAACCACTGATTGAATCCCATGATGCGGAACACCCTAGCCTCTCCTATGCCATAGATGGGCAGCACCTCCGAGAAGGTTACCATGCGTGCTACTTGACTAAAGCCCCTCCCCAATTCCACAAACTTTTCCTGCACTTTTCTAATCCCTTTCTTAGCCAGGTCATTTGTCCCTAGGTGGACAGTGACATCCAGCTCCCTCCCCTGTGCAGCTGCTCTGGCAATCCTGAAGATTCGCTCCCTGTCCCTCCAAGCCATGGCGCCAGGCAGGCACCTTACCTCCCTCTCCCCTTCCTCCCCCAGTTCTACCTTCCTAATGATGGAGTCCCCCACCAGAAGTTGTTTACTTCCCCTGTGGGGTCCCATGCCACCCTCCTGTGGGTGTCCTTTGTGGAGGTTCCCAGCATCCTCCTTGGTCTCCACTCTAGGTGTCTCCATAGAGGAACCACACTTTGCCAGAATGGCATAGGAATTGTGGAGAGGTACAACTGGTGGGATGCGCCTCTGTTCCACCACCCTCACCCTCCCTGAGCCCACTGTTGTCCAACCACTCCTCTTTCTTGGCAACCTCTGAGGCAACGGCAGTGGCACTAGTGGTCCCTGGATGGAAGAGGAGATCCCACAAATCCTGGCCAACTCAGCCTGGAGATGAACAGCCTCCTCCCTCAGCCCAGAGAGGTACCTGCAGATGGGACAACATCGCATCTTCCAGAACGTCTCCCGGAAAACTGCTGCTCCACAGCCACTGCACTGCACCACTCCCATCATGTCTTATTTCTGGCCCCTTAAATGTTTGGAATCCTTACTCTTTCCTCTGTTTTTTTTTTTCTTTCTCTTCTCTCTCTACTTACTTTCTGCCTCTGTGCCCTTTAAGCTCCTGATTGTCCTGTTCTGAGACAAGATTATCCTATATTTCTCAGTAGACCCCTTACTTACTCAGAGGCAGGCCTCCAGCAGCTAGAGGGGGCCGGAGAGCTACTCTTGCCCTTCTAGGATGGTAGATCTTTGGTGGCTCTGTGATCACTCACTTTCTGCTCCCAAACAGGAAGTTTCTGTTGCCAGTCAAATCCTGTGCCTATAAAAGTAGAACTAGCTTTGGGTGGGAAGGAGGGCAATATAGTCCCAGTAGAGAAGTCCAGTCACACAGCACTCCTTCCTCCTGGTGTCTTCTGACAAGCTACCAACTGCAATGCTCTTTTAATGTTGTCTTGAGTTTTTTTCACTCTGACAAACCTGATCTGGTCTCTATCCATTAGGGTGGAAGGCAGGTTATCCAGATAGCGAGACAAAACTGTAGCAAAAATCTTGGATTTAGAACTGAAACTGGCCTGTAGGAGGCACAACTGATTTTATCTTTATTGGGTTTTAAAATAGGCAATATGGTGGCATGGTTCCAGTAGGGGGGTACTGGTTTACCATCATGGACCATTTGGCACACTTTCAATAAAGGTGCTGAGAGAATTTCCATAATTTTCTAAAAAAATTCACTAGTGGAGCCATCTGGACCAAGACTTTTGCCATTCTTATGATCCCTAATAATTATGTCCACTTCCTCTGGGGCAATAGGGGACATAAGAGTTTGACCAATATCCACAGGTAACTTAGGAAGGTTCTGTGGCAGAGCTATTTCATCAGAGCAGTGGGGAGGGGTCATTTTCTATGGAGTAAAGATCCTTGTAATACTTTCAGAATGCCTCCAGTATCTGAGTGGGGTCTGTAACCGTGTTATTCAAAACAAGGCCTTTAACATGTGTAACAGCATACTGCATATTCCATCTACAGAGGCAAAATGCCACTATGAAATACATGCAGTTCCCTCTTTCATAAATCAACATCCTTAGATCCATCTATTATGAGCCTAAGGCATATGTCAAAGCTACTGGGCAAGTCTCAGCCACCTTCCCTTTTGACAGATGCACCCTCCATGGTTGCCCCTTATCTCCTCTATTATTTGCACTGTACTTAGAACACCTGACTCAGGCTATCAGCTCACACCAATATTTTCAAGGCCCCTCACTGGGTGGCAGGCATCAAAATCTGGCTTTATACACAGACAACCTGCTTACCTACCTACAGACCACAGATACCTCTTTGTCATACTTATGGCAGCCCCCCACAAAATTTGGTTTACAGACAGGATACAAGCTTAATACATCAAAAACCAAGGTCTTGTAGATTCACTACTGCCCCAGCACAGCCATTAGGCAGCAATATAAATTCTGCTGGGATCTTCCTTGCTCTCAAATATTTGGGGGTAATGATACCTGTAGACCTAAATCAGTTAAACAATATGAACTATGACTCCCTGACACAACAGTTTACTTGGCTAGAATCCCTCTTTCATTGTCACAGTGTATTGATAGAATCAGAATGGTTCTATTACCTACAATGTTATATCTTGCACAGACTCTCCCAGTTTCACAGCTACTCCAATCTTTTAGGAGATGGGATAGATTGATTTGTCATTATATCTGGGGAGGCACTAACCCCAGAATTAAATTTGAGACTCCAGGTTGCCCCAGGGGATGAACAACTTGTTCAGTGTGCCTTCCTGGTGAAACATTTCAATAAATAAACTGTACAGCTATCCAAATCCCAAAGAGGTCTTGCATACCAGATTTAGTTCCTTTCATAATGCAGCCCAAGCTCTGACCACATATATTGGCTTATGAAAGGTTACAAGGCCCATTGGAAGACACTGAAAATGGTAAAGGTGGATATTCTTTGGGTCCATTGAACCCTACTAGCCTGCTCCCATGTCCCACCAGACCAGGTGACATCTAATCCATTTACAAGAAATACCTTGTCACACTGGCAGTATAACCGAGAGGTTAAAGTAATGAGCTGTAAATGAGCTTGTACATCCAGCAGACCAGACCTGGGTTTGATTTTCACAACCTCCACTTGCATACTCTATGACTCTAAGCAAGTCACTTAACCACCCAGTGCTCCCAGGTCACTCCTGAAAACAGGTACTTGTGCCTAGTGAGCCTTACCTGGCTACCAAAGACTAAAAAAAAATAACTCCAAGAGATGAATTTTTTGTATTACCCCCTTATCCATAACTTAACCTTTATACCAGCCCAGTTAGATATGTACTCCAGGTGGTAGAAGATTGGTTTGTTGATGTCCTCCAAATTTTTTAGTGGCAGGGGCATTATTCCTTTCCCTGAATTGCAAGTAGCATTCTCCCTACATGCAGCAGACTGTTATTGTTATATGAAGGGGACTTAATACCAGAGAAATGCCCTTCAGACATGGCCTACAAAAAAAGATATACCGTTATTCCACCAATTTCTTACCACAGTACTAAAGGGTGAACATACATCCTCCCTTATTTCTCATTTGTTCCAGGCATGCCTTCAACTACTAGACCATAATATGAATGCTGCCAGACTTCATTGGGAGGCTGACGTACAAGTACAGATGGACCCACAGAAATGGGAAACTTATTTCTGCATATACGCAGACCAACCTTTTCCCATTCTTGGAAGGAATGTTCCTGAAAAACATGCACATGTTTCTTTCCACACTCCAAGCAGCACATGATCATGTATTTTGGCTCTCTCCAATCATCCAAGCTTTTTGGGTGCAATTAATAACTGCTCTACAATCTATTTTTAGAGATTGTTTTACCCAGGCAGACACAACTTTGTTGTTTCTAGATCTGCCCCCCAAGGTTTCAGGGTAACTAATACTAAAAAAAATGTATATGTGTTTGTAAGATTACAGTCAAAAAGATATTTACCAAATTGTGATTTACCCCTACCATTCTGACCATGCATTATTGGCAAGATGTCACAGTGCAAATCTACATTACAGAGAAACTAACAGCAAAACATAATAATCTAACTAGCCAATCTGAAACAATATGGCAAAGATGGGTTGCATACTGTATATGCTTGAACACAGAACAGATTTTACTCCATGATTTCTGCTGCATTCGTTAGTACAACCTCTATATTAGAAAACAATGGTACATGCATTTCTTTCCTGTGTGCACATGAAATGACACTGCTGTAATGTTTGTATTCAGTGTTTTGTGTCCTGTTATGTTGGATAAAATTTAAATAAATATACATTTTAAAAATAAAAATGTAATTTCCTTCTACCAGATCTATGGCTGAAGCATCATTGAAATTAAGGTAAGTAAAAGACCCATGAGGGCCCCCTAGTGCTCAAATATGAAGAACAGAATAATCATAGGACAGTGACAGTAGAAGTAGGGACCTCCTGTGATCATTTACTTGAATGTCTCTACTAGTTTATTTAAGGTTAATCTTGAGTTTGTCAATATGTGGAAACCTACTTCTGTTTTGTCATTAGCAACATCTGAGTAACAACCCACATGAAGGCCAGTCCTCACATTAATATCTTCAAGAATCAGAATTTCAAATCTAGAATATTCAGCATTCATTTGTTCCAAACTATGAAAGAATTCATGCCAAAGCTTGGATAGTAGTATTTACAACTTGAGGGTAGAATGTGCAAACTAAGAGTTATGATTTTTCAACTTGCAACACTTCTAAATTGCATAAAGTACACCAGGATTCACATATTCATGCTGATGGTGCTCTTTTATTCAGCAGGTTAAAGGCAGGTGAATAAAACTACTCAATGTTTCACCCTGCAAAATAGGGCTTTGTCAAGAGTGTCAAACTTGCCCTTCCCTTGCAACCCCTGCACCATTTTGGTTGACCTCCTGTGGACCACTTCCACACTGCAGGCTTCCATCAATGATGCTATTAATCTAGTACAGAGAAGTAAGAAGGAGGCATATTTATAGTTATATTACTAAAAGGGGTGTCTGCTAGCCAATAACACAGAATAATGTACATTTAGAAGTGTTGCAATATGTACCGTATACTGTTTGTATGCTTTGTATTATGCTTTATAGTAGTACACTGTTTTTATCAGAGTGGTCCTGCTTTCCTGAGTTATGATTTTTATTGTCTTGTGTTCTAAAGAAATGCTTAATATGTAATTAGAACTCAGTTCTAACTGTTTAAACAAACTCTAGCCAGAACCGATATGGCTGTGGTGAGCTGCCAAATGACCAAAGTTTATTTATTTATTTATTTATTTAGCTTTTGTTGACCAGGTAAGTGCACTAGACAAATCTTGCCTATTTTCAGGCACGACCCGGGGAGGGGGGATACAGATGAATGCCAACTGAAATTGAACCAGATTAAGCTGTTGGTGGTATTTATAGTGAATGAGGGAAATTTGGCCAGGACACCGGGAAATTCCTGCTCTTTCAATAAGTGCCATGGGATCTTTAACATCCACCTGAACTACCACCAATTCAGGCAGATGGGACCTCGGTTTAACGCCTCATCCAAAAGATGGCACCTCAGAAGTGCAGCACCCCTCTCATGCTGCACTACAGTGTCAGTACTGGGATATTAACCCAAGTGCCAGATGTGGGAACTGAACCCACAGCCCTCTGATCTCCCGGCCTCAGAGGCGAGTGTGCTACCTACTGAGCCACTGACACTGCAAGTTACACATGTGCATAGTAAATTGTGAACGACCAGGTGTAACTTGACCACTTTTTGGAGTTGTTTCACCAGATTTTCAACATGGCCTTTTTGGGATCCCACCTCATGAAGTGTGCTACTGTCATTTCATTCACTTGTCCCAAAAGGTGATTTTGCAGAGCGACCATGCCATTACATAGGTAACATAGGTAATACAGAGTCAAATTAGACTTATGTCCATGGTGTTCACTTATAGCTACTTTAAGAACCAAATGCTGTCACTTCACAATATCTGTCTAGGTTTAATTTAAACTGATCTAATTTTTTACTACCATTCTGTGCCACAGGTGTGAAAACACATTTCAGGAAGGATGTGAAAAATGACAGCTGTACTGTTAATAAGGAGGTGTGCAAAAATTGCCACATGAGTTGGGGAGGTACATGATGTCAGCATGGGGATGGTGAACGGGGAGGACAGCAGCAGCAGTGGAAGAGAGCAGGAGGGTTTTATTTGCTGCTGATATTGGGAGGGAATGGAGGGAGTGGAGAGGACAGGAGAAGTGAGAAGGTGCAGGAAGAGTGCCATTTGTAAGATTGTGGCGGCAATGCAACTGCGCATGTGTGGCATTTGCACATGTATAGTTGCGGTGAATGGTATGCTGCCATTCACAGGATGGCGGTGCCAACTGAACTGTGCATGTGCACAAGGTGCACATGTGTAGTTCTTGTCCCAGAATATGGAAGTAATAGCTGAAATAGTGCGACTGTTACTCTGCAGTGGCCAATCGTGGTGGAGTCTTACAAGCTCCATTGGACTTTTGGAAAGATACTTCCAAAAGTCCAATGGAAGATGCCATGATCAGCTGTTTTAAGGCAACAGACTGATCCCAAAATGACTGTAGGCTCTGCCCAGTGAGGCACGCATGCACAGTTCTTTTCCCGGAACATGGAAGTAACAGCTGAAATAGTGTGGCTGTTACTCCGTAGCGGCCGATCACGGTGGAGTGTTACAAACTCTGTTGGACTTTTGGAAGGATACTTCCAAAAGTCCAACGGAAGATGCCACGATCTCCCAAAACAGCTGTAGGCTCTGCCCACAGCCATAAAAATGTTTGTGAATCTTAACCCATGTAAGTTACCCTCCACCTGGTCTGTCAACATTGGTATATCTTATTGCAAATGATTGACAAATAGAATAGCCTGGAAATATGAAATTATTTTTGGTTCACCAAGAGAACTAGAGAAATGAAAGTTCAATTCATCAATTCAGTTCACTACACAATAACACAGTATATGGAGTGGTTGACATCTTCCATCACAACCCCGTTTCTTCTCTTGATTTGAAATTGTGAAATGGCATCAGGGACCTGAGAACTCTCTTTGACGCCCCCCCCCCATCACATTACCAAACAGCTTATTTCATCACCAATGTAGTGCCCATGTTGGCCCTTACTTTGATTTCACCTTCACTGGAACCCTCATCCATGCCTTCAAAACCTCCATTTGGATTGTTGCAAATCATTCTTGTGTAGCCTTCAAAACTCCATACTTTATTGACTTCAGTGCACCACACAAACAGGAAGCTCTTACAAAGCAGACATGTGCTGCTACTAAAACATCCTGAAACATGTCATACTTAGGCAGTGCAGCCAGAGCCAACACAGTCCATTCACAAGCTAAATAAGATAAAGCAATAGAATTTATTGTACAGATACAGTGTTTGTGCACCAATGACTACTCCTGTTTAAACAGCCGTGAACAGGACACCCTGACATTTCCCACTACTTTGAACTTCGACTCGGGGTGGGATCCTAGTGTTTCCTCACAACCATTTATACCAGCAGTCTAATTTCTTTTTCTGTTTTCTCCAACTTTGTCACTAGGCTAGTCATTTATTGCTGGGTAATACAGCTCACCTGCTAGGGGGGCCAACACCCTCCCAAACTGTAATATTGTCACAGAATCTTTAACTCCATCCCATTATTTGAAAGGTAGCTTTGAATCATGAGTCTTAAGTCTTTCAGAGTTTTGCAGCAGCACAACTAAGCCAGGGTTAACTTATATAATCAATATAAATACAGAAAAATCACAGAGCTGCCTTACAGGAACATGCAGACAGACATCAACTTTCCATCATATCATGTGTGATTAAATGATTCATAATATCTTCAGTTTCTTCCATAAAATTTTTGCAATGATAGGTTTAACAATGAACTCTTTTCTAAGGAACTCGGAGTGAAAAAACTGCACTAAGCAATATGTGACTGCAACAAATAGCACTAACTTGCCTGGCAACTTCTTTCTGTGACATTCCTTTTTGTCACTGGGCTAGTCATTTACTGATGGGATTTAATAAGAAATTCCCACCAACAATACATGGGATGTAGAAAATATTTTTCCCATTTTTTGCTGCTTACCGATTCACTGCAGTCTGAAGCACCTTATGCCTGAAGTTCGCATCAGCAGCATTCTTAAGTGTCCAATCTGTAATGTTTTGTGAATGTATGCAAGGGAAAACCAGGTTCCTCTTGCCTTGCACATGTCAGAAACTATGGTAACTGCCCTTTTTGCCCAAGAGGCTGCCATAGCCCTAGTCAAATGCACTTTGAGCAAAGCTGGCAGTGTTAGCTTCACTGCTGTACATACCTTTGTTATACTTGTTCTGACCCATCTTAGCCAAGGCCACCTTGGAAGCCTTTTGGCCCTGTTTTGCTGCACCACATAGTTTACAAAGGTTACCCGGATTTTCAAAAGGGTTGGGCACACTCCTGCCCAGACAAATGCTGTCTAACTAAACATTATTCAACAATGAGAATAACAAGGACATCATCCCACTGTCTTGACACATAGGTGCTAGCTAAGCAATTGGCAAAAGGTAAAACAGACATCCTGTTTGTATAACCACTTCTGTCTAAACATTATTTTGGTCAACAGGCTGGCTAGACAAATTGTACCTGCCTAATGTATCAACAATACTCCACATTAGTAGATGTTACCCAGGTGCACCAATAATGGAAATATGGGGTATGGATCTAGGGACAATAGATATCCCCTGGTATTCCCTGTGCATAGGCAATTTGGGGAGGCACTTATAGAGTCATGTTTTAGACTGATGATGAGTCTGACTTCTCCCTCAGAGCGATAGACTCTTCATACAGCAAATAATCAGTTGAAATGGGCTCCACAATTTCCTATGGTCCCAGGGTATCTCCATCTTCCTCCTTAATGATATCCTCTTTGGCTATGGGCCCTGTTGCTGAAGGCACAAATGGTTTGACATTCATGTCCCCTGGAGATTCTTTACTTTCTGCAAGCAAACTGGGGAGATCTTCTGCAAACAGAATTTTTCTAATTCCATTTTCTTATAAATGGAGTCTAAGGCTGGTCTCCCAGACATGACAGGTTCTGTGAAAAGAAGGCAAATTGAGCACGTTACTCTGGCAAAGCTTCCTCCATTCTCGATTTGCAGAGCAGAAAGCTCTCTATACATCTCTCTGTAGCTCTGTTGCCCTCTGCTGCCAAGACAAGGCAACAATCTTTAGCACTTGGGCCCAAGTTGCTGTCAATGAAACAGTCAAATGAATGGAGGTCCTGATATCACTATCTCCTGGGAACTCCTTCCTTGAGACCCATCTGTGAGTCTTCAGATCCATAGTCCACCCTGAGACCTGCTCAGTGACCATTTTTCCATTCTTTGGGGACTGGAACATTTTCCTTGAATGTCCTTCTTTTCCACATCTGTATCAGAAGATTTCCTTCTGGCCTCTGGTACCATGGTGTAATGGTTCATTGAAGGGCATCCAGCCTTGCCTCCTAAAGGAGGGTCCCCACATGGCATATCACAAGGTTACCTCACAATAGCAACCTCACCATAGCAAGTCTTAGCCAGTTAGGTCTCTTCATAGTCAGTCAGTCAATATCTGGCCAGAGTCCACTGCACCTCTCAGTATCTGCTGTGCGTGGACTCCTTCCATATCCATGGCACACAGCCTTCCTTCTTGATATGCCCTCTGTACCCAGGACTCTAATTTCATCAGAAATGTGAAGTGCATCTCTCCCTCTCACTGTTTAGTAGACAGCAGTATTCCCAATGGACCATTGTAAAGCAGGGATGTGACCTATCTTGACACAGTAGTGTGTCAGCTGCAGCAGCTGTCCTGTTGACTGCCTGGGGCCCTTGAAGTACCTTTCTTCTCCCTTCAACTCTGAGGGGGCTGGCCTGGGTTCTTTCAATAGCAGGACACAACTAGGATGATAAAATAGTGGTTTGTTGCCTCCATCTGGGGCTGCAGCATAACAGAGTACCAGCCTGAACCTTAAACCAGCCCAGGAAAATTCTGTGTAAACCTCCAACACACTGGTAGACACTCCCCAAACAAAGATACTAGGAAAATAGCAATATCCAGCATACCAAAGGTAAAATGAATTAATAAACAACTAATTTAGGGGAGGGGTAAGGAAAGCACAAGAGGGCATGAGGAAAAAAAATGGATGCAATAGGGGAAATACTCCATGCAATTGGTAAACACTCTCACAATCCCCTGGCAAGCCTAGTCCCAAAATGTGGCTGCACCCAGCTTGTTCCCACTCAAACACCTTAGAGAGGGCTCTCTCTGTTATGGTGCGTACCTCACCCGCTTGATGGTAGCTAACTAGGGTGATGATAAAATGGAATGATTGCAGAAAGTTAAACAACTTTATAGCAAATGGCAGAAACTGAAAAAAGGGGCCACTATTTGCAATCCACAACAGTGCAGGGCTGGATGGCCTTACAGGTCTTCTGCCTGGGCCTATCTGCTAGATGACACAGTCCTGTGCAGGGCTTTAACCCCCTTCCCCCTCTTCCTATATATCTAAATACCACAAGGGAAAGCCCTAGAGAAACACTTCTGAAGTACAGTACTGAAGGTTTTTACAGCTAGTTCTACAGTATGTTCTTACTACACTTTGGTGATGAACTTGATCTTGGTGATACATCAGCTGTTGTTAGGCTCAGATGTGGGTGGTGAGATTGTCTTGCTGTGGTCAACTTTGCCTCTCAGGCCTTTCATTGGTTTCACCCCTAGGACCTTTCATTGCACCCTATGGTGGATGGCTGCTGCAGCATACAGGAACAGTGCTCCAGACCCCTCCTTTCAGATGGCTCAAACAACCCCAACTTGACATTGGATGAGGGATAGCAACACTGTGGCTCTCTCCTCTGAAAGGGTCCCCCTCAGGCTGGAGTTCCCCCCCTCTGTGTCTTATCTTTTCTCAGGGTTTCACTGGAACAATAGTCAGCTTGGGTGCTGCTCAGACCAATACCTAAAGTGTTGGATCAGATCCCAACTGGGAACACTGTGGGGGCAGATTACCCCCTTCCAACAGAAATTACCTATCTCCTCTAGTGTTTCACTTAAACACCCTTCTCCTTTTAAGTCTTTCTAGTAGAAATGCACTCCTTTCAATTACCAAACTCATTGAAGCCTGGTTGAGACAGTCTCGGGGTGACTCTGAGCATCACAGTCCACCTCTTCATTCTCTCTTTTTCAGCTCTGACTGATCTCAAGAGAACAGGGTCTCAATTCTCAAAGTCATCGGTACAGCGCAAGGGGTTTGCGTCACAAAGAATGGCACAAAGTGCCCCTTGCACCAAACAAAGCACTGGGAGTGATTCTCAATGGCAGCCTGCATCAACCATGGCTGCATGCCACAAATGGGGCTTGCACCACCCATGCACCCAAACATGTGCTGCGACCTGGCACTAGGGGGCATGTGGCAGACACAAGCTTCCACATCCCCAAAAATGGGATTCACAGAACTCTCTCAGAGGGAGAAATTCTAAGTAGCATAAAGGGTTTGGCAAGCTCAACCCCTGCATTTACAATGCATCTTAGTGAAATGTGTGGAGAGGCACCTGGTGTGTGACCATTCAAAATCATGTAGTTAAGGTACCAGTGCTCTCCCTTCCCCCAACTCTGCTGCTTTAAAGCCTGCAATTTTTTCAAATAACTCCAGTATTCTTACTTGTTATAAAACATTGGAGGGGTTCTTAGTCTCATCATCCAGCTGAACTATGATCAAGCCTTACCACCACAACAAGGTGACCATCTCCATCAATCAGGAAAAAGCATTACATTTTATCTTGCCATTCTGAGCTGAGGTCCCCCTGTTTTCTCTCCCACTTGCACTGATCTCAGCCATATTTGAAAATCGAGCCTCGGGTCTCCCTCTTTCTGAGGACTGAAACTTGATATCTGATTGGCTATGTAGCTGATGCTGTCATCGTATAATTGGCTGTAGGTGCTTAGCCAGACACAGCACTTCTAGGCCCATCCCATCATGGCAGACTGTTTGGTACTGTAGCTCTTATGAGGCCAAATTCTTTGTTTACATTTTTCTTAAAGTTTTTACTGCCAGTCCTGCAGCATATTACAGTTCATTTGTGGTCCTACAGGGCAGATGGGGGTAGGTCCAGACACCGGTGTTAGTACTGGGGCAGGCATCAGGGACAGTCACTTCCTTTCTGTTTACTTTTGGAGCTCTATCTCCATTTCTGGGCCTGCCGCATATTTGCAGAGGCCTGATGATGTGGCAGTCGGTGTTCATTTGATTTTCCTAGCCCAGCTGCCTATCCTTGGGCTAGGAAGTACTTTTTTTTTTAACAAAAACTGATCTTCTGCAGTTACTGGTGGGTCCCAGCTCTGCTTTGGTCTCTGAAGCAGGGGCCCATTGAGCATATGTAGGCATGTGGGCCAATTTCAAAATGGAGCTCCCTCTCTGCATCATGCATGCACATGACAGCTATCATATCATTGCTCCTCACACCTCTTCTGCTCCTGGGGTTGGGCAGGATTGAAGAAGCACCCAATGATGCAGCAGGCATAATTTCCCAGTCCTGATCCCACTTTCCAGTCTTAGGGGCTGGGACTGCAGGACAAGAGTTTAGCTGCAACTATGGGGCTCTGGTGGGGAACCAAGGCTTTACTCCTTCCAGAGCCACTAGAGAAACTGATGGCTGTGCCATACCAGTCCCCAAACTGAAGTCGTGGGGGGCTGGAGAATGAAGACATCAGACAGCAGGCAGAGGAAGCCTCTGAGGGCCTGAGAGACCCACAGGTAAGCCCCCACAAATGGGGGCTTATGCACCTGAACAAACTCTTTGTGTACTCATCAAGATGCTGCCTCACTGTCTCTATAGTCGAAGTGACCTTAAGCAGTTGCAAAAACATTAGATACACTAAACATTTCTAACACCTGATTGCTATCCATCCAGACATTTTCAAACATATTATACAAATCATACAGTCTAGCCAGACAACTGTCTCCTGTCTAGCCATTATGCAGCAGTTCCAACACTGTTAGATAGACCCCAATTACATTTCCTAGCCCTGATATGCAATTCTGCATAGTAACATGAGAAAATGGGATGCAGTGGACAATGGGCATCAAATATGGAGGAGGCACCTGAGAGGTTGTATGATTACTTCATGGGTGGATTATGTTCATGCCCAGACCTTCTGGGTAAGGCCACTTCTTTTTAGAGAGAGCGTGTGCACATTCCTCTTCCAGTTCTGTGTCCAGTACAATGACATTGTCAGGAATAGTGGGCCTCGCTACAGTCTCTGGCTGTGTTTCCTCCAACCCAACCTTGATGTCCAAGTCCTCAATCGCTACTTCCAGTTCCTCAGCTGGTTGTGTAGCAGGCACAAAGGGAGCTGCTTCTGGATTCAACTGATATATGGGGGTCTTGCTCTGTGTGTCCTGGTTTGAGCCACTCCAGGATTAGCATTTGTGCATCTCATACTTCAGTGGGTGTTTGATACCAATATGTTGCCTCATCGTCATTGCTATCAACATTCTCCTCAGGTGCAGGGGGTTCAACGTGAACAACATCAGCTGTAAGTCTGAGGGTAGCATTGGCTGCATTGTTCTGGCAATGACTGTAGCTTCACCTTGGAGAAATTGTGAACAAATCTCTGATTGTAACCACAGAATCCCATAAAATATTGTAGAGTTTTCAGACTATGGGGCTGAGGCCATGTGGCAAGGGTCTCAACATGTGTGGGGTCAGTTCAGACTCACTTGGTTGAGACAATGTGTCTAACATATTTTACAGAGGGTTGACAGAATTGACATTGGTCGATTGGCACTTCTAGTCTGTTGAGGATTTTCATGAGGCATTCTTGATGCTCCTCCATCATTCATCCAAAGGCAATCAAGTTTTCCAGGTAGATGAGAACCTGTAGCAAGTTTGTATCTCCAATGGCCTTTTCCATCAACTGTTGGAAAATTGCAGGTGCCCTGAATATGCCCTGAGGCATACTTTCGAACTCATAGAAGCCAAGGGGAAAAATGCAGGCTGTTTTCTCCATGTTCCCTTCTGCCATTGGAATCTGATAGTATCCACTTCTGAGGTCAAGCACTGAAAACTAGGCAAGCAAGGGCATCCTCCACATGTGTAAGTATATACTGTACTGCTCCACCATGGTGTGTCTGTTTAAAGTACAGTACTCAATGCACAGCTTTACATACAAAGAAACAGAAACATAGAAGTTGTTGGCATATAAAGACCCTTTGGCCCATCTACTCTGCCCATTTTCCCTGCCTACTGTGTCACTGCACATTCTTCATGCTCTCTGGTCGTCCCCACCCCCTGTTTTACTTCCAAGGTCCTCCCCATATCTGTCCCATACATGCTTGAATCCTGTGACTGTTTTGGTGCCTACCAGCTCTGCTGGGAGGCCGTTCCAGGCTTCCACCACCTACTCTGTGAAGAAGTATTTCCTGACATCCCCTCTGAGCCTTCCCCCTCTAGCTTCAAAGTGTGATCCCTTGTCCTTGAGTCTGTCTTTCTGTGGCAAATGCTACCTTCCTGTACATTATTAATACTCTTTATGTACTTGAATGTTTCTATCATATCCCCCTTCTCCTTCTTTCCTCCAACAAGTACATATTCAGTTCTCTTAGTCTCCCCTAGTAGGGCATTTGCTGCAATCCCTGCATCATTTCGGTTACCTGCCTCCATCTCTATATTTCCTCTCTTCCTGTAGGCTACCACTATTGGTGAGACATAGGGGCTTCTTGACTCAGAGATGATGCCAGCAGTCAATAGTTTCTGAAGGTGTTTCCTGACATCTTCCACATAAGCTGGGGTGAAACATCTGGACCTCTCATACAATAGCCTGCTGTCGGTAAAGTGAATGCCGTGTTCCTCTAGTTTGGCACAATAAGCATTGAATTCACTTGGGAGAAAACCTCTTGGATAATGCCTGCTGGAGCTACCACTTGTACACTTCTCGAATTGGTGAGATTCTAAAGTCAAACAGACTAGGATCAAGCTTTGAGGTGACAGCAACATTTGGGGCCACAAGTAAGGCAGGGTTGGCTCTATAGACATTATCCTAAAGCTTTCCTTTCCACACAGCCATTGCCTGTTTTACCTCATTTTCAGCTAAACTTTAATCCTCCAAACTCCAGCAATAGAAGAAGCAGGCACAACTCCAGTCTGGACCATCAGACTGTTATGGAGATCTCCATCCTTGGACATGTTGATAGGGAATACTGGACTTCCTTCAGATGATTCACATTCCAAATCTCTGAGCATGGTACACTCAGTGCCAGATAGAGATGTTGCAAAGTTTAAATCCGCCGTTGAAGTTCCCATGAAGCCACCAAATTCACCCTGTGAAAAACTTCATGAAAATGACCTCTCTGGTGCTAAAACTTCGTCGGGAAACTTCGCCAGTTAACTTCGACTTTTTTTAGTAACTTCAACTGTAATTGTCTTAATCTGGTGCCAAAACTTCACCAGTTAACTTCAAAGGCAACTACGACTTTGTTAGTAACTTCAAAGTTAATGAAAAACATGGTTTGTCACATGATTCACCTACTGCATGTCACATGGAAGACTCCAGGCAGGGAGGAAGTGAATATTTCAATTTCATTTCAGCTTGTAGTTGAATGAGAGTGGAGATGGAGAACAGTGATTTTTTTCCCCCTAAATACAGGTGTGTATGCAGGAACACAACAATCACTCGGGTTAAATCGCTGTCTGGAGAACAGTGATTTTTTTTCCTAAATACAGATGTGCAGTTGTACACGCAGGGACACAACAATCACTCAGCTTAAATCGTTGTCTGGAGAATAGTGATTTTTTTGTCCTAAATACAGTTGTGCATGCAGTCACACAAAAATCACTTGGGTTAAATCACAGTCTGGAGGACAGTGACTTTTTTTTATTAAGAAAAGACAGAGCACTTGCCACCTGATTTTGTTCAGAAGAAAACTGTGCCTTCTAAACTGTCCTCCCTTCCCCCGGGCTCCAGCCCACACAAGCCTCCAAACCACAACTTCTAACAGAAAATTAAATACTGCAAATAAACAATACAGGATGGAGAAAAGCAACACAAAAATCACTGTGTGTGCAAAGAGCACTCACAGTAAGAGTTCTGAAGCAAATTGACAAACAAAATGCTCTTTTATAGCACAAGCTCTGCTAAGTCTCTCTCAAACACACTACACTCACAGAATGAGAACTAGCTTTTCATTGGCTGTTCAGCAACATGTGACCTCATATCCCATAGTTCATTGCAAACTTCGACTATTTTGCTGAACTTTGCCGTCGAATGTTAAGCTTCATGGATCAGAGACACC
The DNA here is from genome assembly GCA_016271365.2 of Neoceratodus forsteri. Taxonomy (NCBI): domain Eukaryota; kingdom Metazoa; phylum Chordata; order Ceratodontiformes; family Ceratodontidae; genus Neoceratodus; species Neoceratodus forsteri. The sequence continues at coordinate 307,049,537 of CM028136.1, forward strand.
TGTACCATTGACTGTAACAGGAATCAAAGTTTTTGACTTCAAAATTTTCTAATCCACCCAAATGCTTTGAAGTGGGACTCCACAGGGTGGAAAACTCCACAGAATACTTGGAATCTGTGAAGTTTTATGCAGAGCGAATTTTGGCAGCTTTGCACACCTCTAGTGCCAGGTGGTAACACCAGTGGTATTTTATCCATTCTGTGGATCAATCCTATAAAGTCATTTTTGGATAGAGGCATTCTTGACTGGCGCTCTTTAAGGTAGAGATTTCTCCCCAGGATGTGGATCCCTAAACTATGGGCATTCTGTGAACCCTCCATATCTTGGTGTATCAGAGCCAGTCTTTGAAATATGTTGTCATTCATTCCAATCATGACAGGTGTTTTGCCTTTTATACCTATGTTCATACACACTAGAGCAAGAATTTCCATTGGTGTCTGTACCCATGTCGCACTTTGTGGGAATTCAATGAGAATGACAATGTACCCACCCCCCTCCACCACACACACACACACACACAATGGTAGGGCTGGTCACTCACCCTCCCATGCATCAAGCCCTTCTAGCGCTTGCAAAGGTACATGTTTCAAATGTTTTTGGTACTAATAATCATTAAGCACTTGGGCCCCACTGTCTAGCAAAGTGGTGCAGTCTATACCTTCAATTTTAAATGGAACTGGAAGATAGCCTGATCAATCCTTTGTGGATTCCAATCTCAGTTCTGGTTGCAGGTTGTGTCTTTTTCATGGAGCAGATTTGTTTTGGAGCACCAGGTCACTCCATCACTAGTTCCATTTGTAGTTTTCCTGTGAGTCTCTCACTTTCGGCAGGTTCTCCACCACAACCAACTGACAGTTTTTAGTTTCTTACACTATTATTTGCTGTGGCAATAGAAACATAGAAACATAGAATTTGATGGCAGATAAGGACCACTTGCACTTGACCCATCCAGTCTGCCCATTTCTCCTACACTATTACATCAGACCGTGTCCAATTAACAGCTCTTTCTCCCTCCTTCCTTTCCACTATGATTCCTTTGTGCTTTTCCCATGCATTCTTGAACCCCACCACTGTTTTTGCCCCCACAACCTCTGCTGGAAGGTTGTTCCAGGAGTCTACCACTCTTTCTGTGAAGAAGTACTTTCTCACATCTCTCCTAAATTTACCCCTCCAGCTCATAGCATATCCACTTGTTCTTGAGCACCTTTTCTTCTGAAAATACTCCCCTTGTGTACCTTATTTGCCCCAGTGAGGTATTTAAAGGTCACCATTATACCTCCCCTCTCCCTCCTCTGTTCCAGGGTGTACATATTGAGGTCCTTTAGCTCTCCTCACATGGTTTTTGGATGTAGACCCAGCACCATTGCTTTGTCACCTCTTCAGATTAGCAAGCCCTTCAGGACTCTCACCTTGAAAAAAGACTAGTGGTCACCTCTCCTCCAAAGCTTTTTTCACTTTTTGTTCTGCCACCTTCTTCTTCTCTCATGACCGAACAAAATATGTTGAGAAGGATGTCTTTCCTGGTTCCTCAACAGCCCACTTCCATTTTAATCTTACAATCCCACCCTGATCTTCCTCTTTTCACTTACATATCTAAATTTCCTTGTCCCTTTTTGTTACCTTCTGGGCTATTCTTTCTTCAGGTTGTGCCTTAGCACTCCTTATTTCTTTCCCTTCTTCTTCTCTCTGCTTCTCCCAACACACATCCCTATCATTCTCCCTCTGTCTCCTTACACCTTCTGAATGCTACCCTTTGAGCTTTTACCATTTTAGCCACCTCTTTCAAGAATCATAGCAGTCTCTTTTTCCTCTTGCTTGTGCTCACTTGTTTGATGCAGAGATTTGTTGCCTTTAAATGCTCCATTTTATTTTTGAACATTATTCCTCCATCCCATTCAGTTCACCCACCCTGCTAGGTCATCACTGAGGCATTCACCCATCTTTGTGCAATCTGTCCTCCTAAAGTCCAGGCACCTCACTCCTCCTGGGCATATGGGGTGTTCCTATGTTTCCACTGGAGCCCATATTTCTACCTGGAGGTTTCCTTAGACCCCTGACAGCTGAATCATTTAAAGGTGATTGCTCTTAGGTAGTTTTTAAGGCAGTCATCCCCTCTGTGAATCATTGTACTTGTCTTTTTATGTTGGGAATTTCTCTTTGGGACCCCCAGCTGTGGATCCAGGCTTGCTGACATCTATTCTTTGAACAAGCATCTTCTGGTAAGGCAAGCCCTTCCTTTTTTTACTTGCATACCTAAAAAATATCTTGTGCCCTTCTGATACTGCCTTAGCTGTTCTCTCTTCAGTTTGCACCTTTGGGCTCCTTACTGGTGTCCCTGCTTCCCTCCATTTTCCCTGATACACATCTCTATCCTCCTCCCTCTGCATCTCCTTGTACCTTCTGAATGCTGCCCTCTTAGCTTTTATCTTCTGCCACCTCTTTCGAGAACCAAAGTAGTCTCTTTTTCCTCTTTCTTTTGCTCCCTTTTTTGATGTGAGGTTTGTTGCCATCACTATGGCCCTTTTTAGTTTCCCTCACTGTTCCTCTTCCCCACCCAGTTCATCCCCCTATTAGGTCATCCCTGAGACACACATCTTTTTAAAATCTGCCCTCCTGAAGTCCAGGACCCTCGCCACAGTGTGGTTCAATTCCATAGTCATCCTTATATTTGAACCAGACTCTATGGTGATCACTGGTCCCCAGGTGTCCTCCCCACCTGGATGTCTGCAGCACTGTCCCTGTTGGTGAGTACCAGGTCCAGTATTGCCCCATCACGAGTAGGTTCACTGAGGAAATGTCTCTGCAGAGTTCATCCAAGGATGCTGACTAGCCTTGGAGAGAAGGTTGCTCATAGGTCCTGTGCCACTACTGGGCTTGTTTCCTAATAAAGCTCACATAATCCTATGAGTTGATGGCGCAGTCTGAGGATGCATAGAGGTTTGGTGTAATCTGTCTAGTGCCTGTTTCTGAGCTTGAAGAAGGAAGGTGCATCCTAGGATGAGGCAGATGGGAGATCAAAGTTAGCTTAAGTATTTAAAATTTAGAGGGCTGCCAGTACAGTATATAGCCCCAGTGACCCCATTCACTGTAAGCATTTAAAGTGCTGCAGACATGTGTCCTCAGGAAGCTTGCCTGGTTCTTCACCATTTTGTATTTCCCTTCTGTATATTTATGAATGTCACCCCTTTACTAGTGTGCTTTCATTTTATGTATCAATATGTTCTTTTAATTGATAAGTAAAGCAATCTATGTGTTTCTATTTGTGGTATGGACACTCACTTATTAAGTACATATATTAAGGTGGCACCATACAAATTATGACCAGTGAGTCCCTGAGCCACAGAGAGCTCACTGTATCCCAGAAATAGAGCTACAGATAGACAATTTCTTGGGAGCTTGTGTCCTGTACTGTCAACTCTGAGATAGAGGCACCAAGCATCAACTAGTAAACTAGAACCCAGGGCCCTTTGCCTATAGCTTACAGCATAAACTACAGCATATCTAGTAGTTGGGGGCTGTGCACTATATCCATTTTCATCATTGTATTTCATGTGTGAACAGAGAGATGTGGTTTTGAAGTTGTAAAGTTTTAAACATTCCTGCTCTTTTGCCTTGCCAGCTAATAAAAAAATAATCGTCTTGGTGTGGAGTGTGATGTGCTGTTTACCATCAGAAATGTCTGGTAGCACCATTTTAACCCCTGCTGTGCCACGGACTGACATATCAGTCCAGAATTCCTATATGTTCTAATTCTGTTGTCAGCCTAAGGGTTAATAGACCTGCAATAGAAATCCAGCATGTACTGTCAAAAAGTAACCTCAGTGGAAGAGATTTTTAAAAATTGCAAGTGGTGACCATTTTTATTGACTTGAGTTCTTGGTTGCAAAACTAGTGATAAAAGTGGTTTTAAAAATACTTGAGGGGAAGAAAAATACACTGAGGATGAATTAGGCCACTGTTTTTTTGTTTTTCCAGAAAACCCAGTAAAATTTCATAATTTGGACTGCCTGCACACCAGTAAAAACACAGAATTTCCCAGAATTTGGCATTTTAGATCAGATCAATAAATCTACAGAACTTGTATTTCTCTTATAATTGCTTCCCATACTATTTTCTATTTGCTTTATTTAATGCTCTGTATATTAAGCTTTCTTTTATTCTGATTCTTCATACAGACTTTAAAAGAACGACAGTAGAATTCTGGTAAAATCTGGAAATTAGACTTACAATCACTGGTGCAATTCCTGGAATTTTAAGTCTTGAAAATGGAATTTCATTACTTTAATTACCATAAATCAGAGGCCTTGATAATGAATCAAAGGATATCAAAACTACATTACAGTATCAGAAAATTATAAGAGTAACTGGAGTTGAACATTGGACCTCACTGTAAATGAGTCTTGGCTCAGTGGATCTATCCATATTCATTTTGTATGAATAAAAATTGTACTTACCTTACCTACCTACATTGCTGCTAAAAAGTTATATCACGATTTTTTTTTGCAGACTAACAAATATTGTTTAAGAAGTAGAAAATGCAAACTGTATCCATATAGGGAATGTATTTAAATGTGGAGCTGGCATCACGCTGAAGCAGGATTGAGTGGGGAAGAGGCATTTTTCTCTGTATCTACCAAAAAAGGATGGGTTGTGGCATTATTTCCTAAATCACTGCCAGCTGTAATAGGTGACACTGTCACCAAGCTGGAGGGGAGATATTTTATAGTGAGTGTGTTTTATAATACACACAGTTGTTTCCAAATATACCCGCGTAAACTATGCCCAAAGTACATAGATACTGACTTCACTAATTCACAATGTGAGACTGTCTCTACACAGTTACTTTTGGTGGGAGACTTTAACACAGTTTTGGACATAGAGCTTGAGTGTTCCAAACTGCTTCCCAAATAGAGACCCTTAGATGCAGCCTTAAAGTTTCCAGATTAATTCATTCTTGTCAATATATGTGAACCACTAAAAAGCAAGCACATTGCAATAGCAGACATTCTGTACATCAGTTCAGTTGGTGGCATCGATAATATCTACAAAGCAAGATACCATAGCTGTAACAGACCATGCACTAGCTACTCTCAGCATGGAGTTAGGGCCTCCCCACCCCCTCCTCCCTCAGATGAATGAACACCATGTAACAAGACAAGCCTTTTGTTACCATGACAGACACAGAAATCAACACCTTTGTGATAGATAACTTGGGGTCAGGCAATGCTAAGAGGGGCAATATTCACCTACTTAGCCCATAAACAAATACCTAGGCAATCAAGAACTGAAGCAACTACAGTTACAACTAAAGGTGCTTTTTAGCAAAGCATACCACTACACATAACCCCATTGACAACAAAACAGTAGGTTAAGGCGATATTAAATCATAGTGGTCACTTCACCTTACAGTGTACAAGGCAGACATATTTTGAACAGGGAGAGAACAGGGCTCTTGCTCATTGTCCTTCTATAATAATAGTAAGCTATTTCCTACTTTCCTCCATTAAAATTCTTTACGTTAAGAGTGCCATTTCATCTCAAGACCTTATTTTATTTTTTATTGTATAGTTTTTGGCCAGGAAAAGGCACATAGCCAAGGCTTATTTTGGGAGCACAGGGTGGTTAAATCACTTGCTTATGGTCACACAGTATACAAGTGGTGGCTTTGGGATTCAAACCCAGGTCTCCAGGTTTGCAGCTCAGTGCTTTTAACCACTATGCTACACTGGCTCCCAAGGCATCTGTAAGCTGTTTCTCAGAGTTTATAAAATTTTGAACAGCTCAGAGTTTTCCTCCTTAAGAGGATCAGTCCATAGTTTATCCTCCCCCCCCCCCCCGAAATATTCCACCAGCTTGCAGAGGGACTATAGAATACATCCAATGTACCAGTATCCAAAGCTGCAATTGCCAGTGAAATTAAAAATGCCAATCTTGGACTGGCCTCACAAGCCTGATGACTACTCAGGTGAAATCTTTAAAAAATGCCAGGGAAAGGTACAGTATGCAGGAAAACGTCTACCAAGTCTACAAAGAGGTCTTTGAAATAAAACATATGAACATGGAAACTGGTGGTAGAAGAAGTCTGTATTTTTCCCTGCCTAACCCATAAGACCAAGTCTTCTATTGGTCAATGTCTCCTCCTCCTCCTCCCTCTTCTCCCTCCCCCCATTGTCATCCACTAAACCCATGTATCTGTCCCACCTATGTTTGAACACTACTACTGATTTTGCACAGACCACATGATTGGGCAATTTGTTCCAGTTATCCACCATCCTCTTCACAGAAAGTATTTTCAAGCATCTCTTTAAAATCTGCCCCCAGCCAGCTTATTTGAGTTGCCCCTAGTGTTTGTGTTTGCATTTAAGATAAACAGTGCATTGTAGTCCAGTTTGTTTATACATTGTAGAGACCTGAATGTTTCTATCACGTCTCTCTCTCTAACCTGATTTCCAAAGAGTACACCTTAAGGTCCACCAACTTTTCCATGTAGGACCTTCCCTGCTGCCCCAATTCATCTTGGTGGCCCTCCTCTGAACTGACTCAACCCTATTTCTATCTTTCTTCAGGGGTAGATTCCAGAACTGCATGCAATATTTCCAGTGTAGCCTCACCAGGGATCTGTACAGGGCAGGATGACTTATTTGTGCTTACTCCTGTTTCCCTAGCCTATACATCCCAGCATTCTGTTAGCTTTGCCCATTTTCTATTATTCTGCATATTTAATTTTAAGGCATTAGACATGATGCCCCCGAGAATACTTTCCTCATGTAGTTCATCTGCTCTACCTTTACCACCATTTTACATTTATTTCTTGGGTTCCATGCTGCTATGTGTATGTCTTTGCATTTCATCACATTACACTTCAGCTGCCATACCCTGAACCACCTCCTAAGCTCCACAAATCCTCTTTAATTATCCTTACTCCTTCCTCACTGTCCTCCCTCTGTGAGATGTTTGTATAATCCAAGAAGAAAAAAATCTTGCCCTGAATATCATTCCCTATCTCAAACAAAAACCTCAAAAAGATGCTGAAAACTAACCTAGCCCAGGAACGACCCCTGCAGCAACTAGAGTACACCCTCACATCTAAGAATTCCCTATTGAGCTCCACTCTCTATGCCCCTACCCCCACAGACAGTTTCCAATCCAGGTAGTTAGTTTTTCTCCTACCCACAGGCCAGCCAATTTCTTAACAAGCCTTCTATGTGGAATGGGGTTGAATGCCTTATTGAAGTCCAGGAACAGTACATCCATAGACTGGTGCATGTCAACAGCCTTTGTCAACAAACTGAAGAAATCTATCTGATTGGTGGTTTCCTGAGTGGTCCCTACTGCCACTCTTGTATAGTGGCATGTCAGCTACCCTCCAGTTGACTAGTGATTCCCCTATCTGCAGTGAACAATTGAAGAGGTCAGTTAGTAGTGCTGAGAGCATCATTCCAATCTCCTTTAATACCCTTGTGTGCAATCCATCTGGACATTGGAAGTTGTCTATCTTTAGTGACCTCAGCCCCTTTATTACCCTCTCCTTTACTATAGCCCTCATGTTAGTGCCCCCACCCTCTCCATGCCAGGGTCTGATACCTACTGTCAATGCTTCACACAGTTTAAGTCATGTACCATAATTCCCTAAAAGGCATGTCTGCCACAGACCTACAATATGATCATGCTATCATTCATTTTCACTGCTGAATATTGAAAAATATGCTGGCTAAAATACTGGCACATAGAACAGACAGAACGATTCCTGTGCTGGTGTACAAGGAGCTAATGGACTTCATGAAAAGGCAAGTGACTTCTAAAATAAAAGACTGGGGTCCCTACATTCAGAAGGAGAGTGTGACACTACCAGGCATAGTACTGTACTAATCAGATGAAGCACATTCTTACAGGGTAGAGGCCATATTCAAAGAGGCCCTCAGTGATGTGCACATTGATTAGGAGAATTACACAAAATACACCACTGCATCCATGTAAATAAGGTAGCCCTCTTGCATTCAGGGTGCAGTGATATACAGTATTCAGTGTCTCTTGAAAGTGCTAGAAGGCTACCATGGCAGTGCTACTTAATGCTTCCAAAACCCTACTGTTTTTATTTTTACAAATTTTGGCCCAGAAAGATACAGAGGCTTATTTCCAGGTGCATCTGGGGGCACAGGAGAGCTAAATGACTTGCTCATGGTCCCACAGTTTCCAGTTGGTGGCTGTGGGATTCAAACACAGTTCTATAGATTTGCAGCTCAATGCTATTAACAGCTATGCTATACTGCTTCCCCAATTTTTATGTTTGCTTGCACGCATGTGCAAGAAACATAGTGCCATCATTCGAGTTTTCGGAGGTGTGTCACCCCCTCTTCCAATTCATTCAGTGTGTTGGCAGGCACGGCCCCTGTCCACAATGCATGCTGGAGCTGTCTATGACAAGCTCCAAAATGCAGTGGCATACAGTTGAAAGGGGGAGCTACGCGTCAGTGAGCAGCAATAAGATATTGCCTGCTCATGCGCAGCTCCCCCTACACACACACACACACACACACACACAGCATGCATACTGCGCGTGCTCCCCATGCACACTCTATGGCAGCGAGGGGGTGCCCAATCCCCCCATCGGCTGCTCGCTCCCCAAAAGCCTTCCAAATGCCATGCTGGGTGCCCACCCCAGCATGGCAACTCTAATAGTATAATAGCGGGGGTGCCCAATCCCCTCATATCTCACTGTCCCCCCCCCGGCAGGGTGTCATTGGGGAGCCCACCCCAGTGTGGCAACAAATGCCATGGCCGACAGGGTGCCCAATCCCCATTGGCTCCACACACCCCCAGCCATCCTTCTGCCATGCTGGGGCCCACCCAGTGTGGCAAATGTCCCGCGTCATCTTTTTTTTTTAAATACCTGTGAAAAAAATGTTTCCATAGCAGTCTTCCTGCCCCTCCCCTCAACCCACACCCACCCACTGCACACCCTGCCTCCCCATCCCCTCACCCATACTTACCTCCGGACCTTGGCGCGATGATCTTGATGGACGGGAACACGTCTACCTCTTCAAAGCCGACTGCAAACTGAGGAAATGCGGTAAGCTGTATAATGGAATAGATAGGGTTTTTCAACTTTGTTGCATATCTCAGGCATTTTTGAATTTTGCCAAATTTTTCAATATGAGGTTTTGGGACCCCTTCTCATGAATGCTGTCACTGTCTTGGCGTTATTCGGGCCGAAGGTGATTCCACAGTCACTGCGAGAAATCACCTTTGGGACCGATAACGAAATGACACTGCCAGTGTTCATAAAGTGAGCTGTCAAGAAGCCTATTTTGAAAATTTGGTGGAAAAATTCAAAAAATGACTGTTTCTAGCAGGCGTTGCGCAGTTCCTCGAGGCTCGTAAGTTTGCAAATTTTCAATATTTTCACTCCAGATTTTCAACATTGCCATTTACCACACCTTCTTATGAGTAGTACAGCTGTCATTTTCCATCTCACCCAAAAACGCGTTTTCCGCCATGTAGCACACATATGGTGCAGTCGGTGTGTGAAATCAATGTATGGGACAAATTAAGAAAATCACAGTGACACTGTTCATGAGCAGAGGTCTTAAAATGGCTATGTCAAAATTTGGTGAAAAATTCCTAAAATGACTGTTTACGGCGTTCGATTGCGATTCACGTGACTTCGTAAGTTCGCCAATTTCAATATTTTCACTCCAGATTTTCAACATTGCCATTTTATTACACTTCCTTATGAACAGTACAGCTGCCATTTTTCATATGGTGCCCAAAATGTGTTTTCGCACATGTAGTGCACAATGGTGCTGTTGGTGTGCGAAAGCAATGTTTGGAACAAATTAAGAAAATCACAGTTACACTGTTCATGAGCAGAGGTCTTAAAATGGCTATGTTGAAAATTTGGTGAAAAAATTCCTAAAAATGACTGTTTTACGAGCGTGCGTTGCGCAGTTCCTATGCTCGCTCGTAAGTTCAGCGAATTTACAATATTTTCATGCCAGATTTTCAACATTGCCATTTTCACACCTCCTTATGAGCAGTACAGCTGTCATTTTTCACATCTTGCCCAAAATGTGTTTCTGCCCATGTAGCGCACAATGGCGCAGTCGATGTGCAAAATCAATGTATGGGTCACATTAAGAAAATCACAGTGACACTGTTCATGAGCAGAGGTCTTAAAATGGCTATGTTGAAAATTTGGTGAAAAAATTCCTAAAAATGACTGTTTTACGAGCGTGCATTGCGTAGTTCCTATGCATGCTCATAAGTTTGCGAATTTAATATTTTCACTCCAGATTTTCAGCATTGCCATTTTATTACACTTCCTTATGAACAGTACAGCTGCCATTTTTCATATGCCACCCAAAATGTGTTTTCGCACATGTAGTGCACAATGGTGCTGTTGGTGTGCGAAAGCAATGTTTGGAACAAATTAAGAAAATCACAGTTACACTGTTCATGAGCAGAGGTCTTAAAATGGCTATGTTGAAAATTTGGTGACAAAAGTCCATAAAATGACTGTGTTACGAGTGAGCATTGCGCAGTTTCCACGCACCCTCGTAAATTCATGACTTTGGAATATTTTAAGTCCAGATTTTCACCAGTGGCATTTTTCCACACTTCCTTATTTACAGTACAGCTGTCATTTTTCACAACATGGCCGAAGTGTGTTTTCACACTTTCAGTGCAGAGATGCGTGGTTGCTGTGGGAAATCATTGTTCGGGACAGATAAAGAAAATCACAGAGACACTGTTCATGATCGGAGGCACCAAAATGCCTGAGTTGATAATCTGCTGTAAAAAAATCCCCAACCTAATTTTATTACGGTGTGCGTTTTCTACAGTTTCTATGTACGCTTGTGACTCAATGATTTTTTAAATATTTTTACTGCAGATTTGCAACATTGCCATTTTTTACACCTCCCCATGAACAGTACAGCTTTCATTTTTTACATCCTGTTCGGAATGTTTTTGCACCTGTGGTGCTAAATGCCGTAATCGCTGTGCATAAGCAGCTTTCAGCTAACAAACTGATATTCCCCCTGTTCATGAGGTGGGGTCACAAAAATACCATGTTGAACATTTGGAGTGAAAATACCAACGAATGCCTGAGGTATTAGGGTTTCCAACCATAACGCCTAACCCTGAAGAGAATGACAGGCATCAGAGGTGTGACTTGGGATTCTTGCCTGTAATGCTCATACCATTCCACACCCTGCAGCCAGTGAGAGGCATCGAGGTATACCTTGGACTCTTCGGCCCCAGAGTTCTCCCCATTCTCCTATATCGCACCCATCTCACAGTATTTCCTAATGGAATGGGGCATGCATAAGGGCCAAAGACCCCAAGGAACACCGTGACACTTGTCAGTGTCTGCAGGGTGGGGTGTGGTGAAATGGCATGGCCGTTATGCCTGACGACCCAAAGGCACACCCCAATGCCTGTCACTCTCTGCAGGGTGGTGGTGGGGTTGGCTTCAGTTCAATACTTCACTGCCATTCCTATTACGCAGCTCTGTAACTTCTACACTACCACTGCCAATGCCAGCAAGCAAACATTCGGCATTGACAAATGCTTGTTAGCAGTTCTTACAGTGGTGCAAGACAACCCAACCTCTAGCTGCACTGGTGCCTGCAGAATGTAAGGAAAACACCTTCCATACTTGATCCCCATTGCGATATTGTTTAAATCATTGGTAGTCCAGTCGCCACCTTCTCCTGCCCTGATCCTTACTGTGATATGCTTTAAAACCAAGGTAGCCCAATCATACCCCCTCCTGCCCCAGTCCCTATTTTACTGTACATAACCCCCCTTCCCAGCTCACCCACTCACCTACCACAAACCCCCATCCCCCACAAAACACCGATTCATCCTACTAAAGTCCATATAGAAGGGCAGGCAGAATTGTAGATGGTGACTAGCACAGACCCTTCTCAGTCAGCCACCACCTAAATGACAGGGACCAAGCATGCATGTACTGTAGAAACAGGTGCTAGCAGTTTTCACTGTACTAGTGAATTATAATAGTGAAAATATTATGTTTATGAAAATACATCTGAATTGCAAAGTTGATCTTTAACAGAAGACCAATAGCTGATAGCATTAGAACCCTGAGTAATCTAATTATTTAAATCAAACATCTGAGATACTGCCTGGGCTTAGTTTTTATCAGTGCTGAAAGGTCCCATGACAGGGTTAAGTGGTCTTATATAATATGTAATTTGGCTGTGGTCCCATCGGCATAAAACTGATCAGAAAATTTTGCACAGACTTAACGGCCATAGTGTCAGTGGATCAAATAATAAGTCCAGTTCAAAATATTGCATTCTACAAGAAATGTCTTAATGTGCATGAGGAATATTTGAGGCTATGTTGGTTGCTGAAACATTCTTCTACTCCTAAACACTCTCTTCTTCTGTATTCAGAGAGAGAAGGACAGGAAAGTATACCTAGCAAAGAAGAAGGAAACAGTCAAGGCTGTGAGGGGAGCAAAGGCACAGATGGAGGAAAAGATTGCCAAATTGGTCACTACAGGGGATAGTACTTTCGTCAGGTACGTAAGTGAGAAGAGGAAAACAAGGGTAGGGATAGTAAGAATTTGAAGTGTGAAAGGGGGATACTGAGCAGAAAGAGACCAAGAAAGAGCTAACTACTTCTGCTCAGTCTTCAAAGTGGAGGGTGGAGAGGGCAGACAACCAGTGAGCAACAGGGATAGGGTGAGGAGCAGGGTAGACACAGGTACATTTTCCGAGGAAAGAGTGCTGATAGGATTTGCAGCCCTGAAGGTGGTGGAAGCTATATGAGGACAGAATTCATTGCAGGGTACTGAAAGAACTTATGGAGGTTCTGGCTTCCCCAAAGACAGCCTTTATTAAAAACTCACTGGAAACAGGAGTGGCTCCAGAGAACTGATGAAGGGCTGATATTGTCCCTTGTGTCCCTCTACATAAGAGCAGCAGCAGGGAGAATGGTAGCAACTATAGGCAAATCAGTCTCACTTTAGTGGTGGGGAAATTGATGGTAATACTACTGAATGAAAGGCTGGTACAGTATCTTGAATGAAATGGGCTGCAAGACCACAGACATCACAGATTCGGGGGGGGGGGGATGCCATAAAATTGAATAGATTTCTTTGACTGGGTGACGAAGGAAATTGATGAGGGGAAAGCAGTGGAGGTATTCTATTTAAACTTTAGTAAGGTCTTTCACGTGGTGCTACATAGAAGGCTCAGCTGACTGGAATGTTAACCAACCTAGGAGTGGAACCCATAGTGGTAAACTGGGTTAGAAACTGGTTAAAAGATAGGAATGGTCCAAAACATGACAGTTGGGGCTTAATGTGAAAAGTGCAAAACAATGCTCCTAGGACATAGAAACGTCAGTGCTGAGTATTGGCATTATTGGACATGGTGGGGGTACCTCCAGCAGGATAAGGGAGGCGGTGTTGCCTTTATATCACTCATTGTTGTGGCCACACCTAGAATACTGTTTTCAGTTTTGGAGACTACACCTCAAAAAGGACTTCCTCAGCTTATTCAAGTCGAGGAAGTCAGCATGCTGCCCAGACTGGGGCGGATACCTGGGTGAAGAAGAACTGAGCTGAAATTCACTTACACTTACTTTTTCACAGCAGGAGCCAGGAAGGAGAAGTGGGAAGGAAGAGTGGGAAGCCATCTTGAAGGTTGGCAACATCAGTGCGATCACATGACCTGAGGCAACAAATTAGGGTAAATCTGGAAACCCTGAGTGAGTATAAATGTGTCCCAGCAAGTGAGTGGAACAGTGAAGGAGTGGAACAGGTGCAAAACTGGCATCTTAGGCATTGGCAGGCATCAGCAGGAGGAAGCAGGGAAGGAGGGACTCTGCCAATCAACTAGGGTAAGGAACCTGTTTGTTTCTTTTGTTGCGTTCACTACTAGGAAGGGTGGAAGGTAAAAGATAGGCCTAAACTGGGAATAGGAGCAACATCCTATCAATGTTCAATATCGGTGGTATAAACTCCACAATCCCACACTCAACAGCCGAGTCATTCAGTAGTGCCTTCACAGATCTAGGCTTGGTTCTCTCTCCAGACTACCTGGAGAGGATGGAGGTGAACCAGTACAGTAAAACCAGGGTGAAGGAGCACCCTAGCTTCTACTTTAAATGGGTAAAAGTGAAGGAGACCTTGTCATATGTAAAAAAAAGTCCTGGGGAAAACCAGGTTAGGGAGTGACAACCTAGATATGAAGTTGGTTGCCCTGGCCATTGACATACTGATATACCCCATTTCCAAACTCTTTAATAAATCACTCACCTTGGCTGCATTCCCCAGCATCTGGAAGCAAGCCATGGTGACCCCTGTTCTCAAAAGTGGTGACAGGTCCTGCATTACTAACTACCGGCCCATATTTATCCTCTCTCCACTATCCAAAGCACTGGAAAGGATAGTGGCTGTTCAGATCTCTGACTGCCTGCAAAAATACTAATTGCAGTGTCAACAACAGCATGGATTTCAGAGAAATCACAGCACTGCTACTGTGCTAGTAGACTTCACTGAATATGTGCACCGAGCATTGGATGAAGGCGAGATGGTGAGTTTGATCTTCATTGATCTAACAAAGGCCTTTGACAAGGTCAACTACCCACTCCTCCTGAAGCAGCTACGGTCCTTGGGAATAGCCTCAAGTGCTGTTCACTGGTTCACGGATTACCTATCCAACAGATCACAAAGAGTTAAAGTAGGCCCAGCTGTTTCCAGCTCCAAACAAGTTACCTTAGGAGTACCCCAAGGTTCAAGACTTGGGCCACTGCTGTTCAGCCTGTTCCTGAATGAGCTCCCAGAGGGCTGCAACAGCAAGATTATTCTGTATGAGGATGATGCTGTCATCCTCAGCAGCAATTCCCTTATCAGGCCGCTGGAAGATGAGCTGCAATCTACATTTCACCAACTGGAAGGTTGGTTCACTTCACAAAAACTCTTACTCAACTACAAAAAAATGCAAGTCATGCTTATCTCCAGACCACAACTTAAGAAGAGACACTCCTCTCTTACTATCACCAACGACCAGCTTATACCACTAGAGCAGATGATTTCCTTCAAGTACCTAGGAGTCACAATAGATGATACCCTCTCTTATGCTCAGCATATAGACTTGGTGGTGAAGGCAGTTAACACCAAGCTCAGGGTTCTATACAGACACCGGCATAGCCTCACACCTACCGCACTCCGGCTCTCTGTCTCCAGCTCAGTACTATCTGTTATAGATCATAGGTTGGTTATTTACGGTGCAACCGCTGACACTGCTTTTAAAAGGGTAGTCATATCCCTCAATAAGGCTTGTAGGCTTACCCTCGGTGCTGACTGCCTCACTCACACCTGCTCTCTGTATGAGCAAACCAATTGGCTCACCCTTGGAAACAGAATAAAGTTCCAAACTTGCCTCCTAGGTAAGAAGACCCTGTTGGGAAGATCGTCCCCTTGCATTGTATATATATTATCCCTATCTGAAAACAAGTACAGCACCAGAGGCAATACTCAGAGCTCACTCAGAGTCCCATTTTGGAGAACATTACTTGGACAACGTTCTTTCTCCTATAGAGCCTCCTTATGGCTTAACGAGGTCTCAGAGGCCTCACCCAACTCTTTGAGCCTGCTGGCATTCAAATCAGTATTGAAACAGTTCCTAGTTAGTAAAAGCACTTGTGAGTGTCAGCAAAGATCCCATGTCCAGAGCTAACCCCAAGCCCCCTCTTGCTGTGACACTTTCCTGACACTATGTGTTAGGCTCATTCATGAACTGCAAGAATAAATTGAACCCTTAAGGATCACCCAGACCCCTTCTTTCTTCTTCTCCTTCACTCAGTCTGCTCCCCCTACTTTGTACCCCCTGAGTGCAACTCTGGTCAGTACCTTATTCCCCCCTACTGCTCCATAGTTGCACCAACCCTTGGGATGCAAATTCTCTGGGTCATGATCGGTTTTGCACCTTGCTTGCAAGCCCTCCCATCTATGGTGCTCTGCCAACTTACTATCCTGTCCAGTTTCTTGACAAGGCCATCCACTTGGCTGCTACCTGTTACACCCATCACTCTGTTGATTAGTTCATGCTAATTTTCTGTTCCGTTTGTATTGGATTAGCTCCATTGTTTTGTACAAAGCGTTATGTATCTTGCTTTTTTCAAATGTCTGTAATGTCTGTAATGTCTATAATGTGTTTCTTGATGTAGAACCTTAGTAAATGTGCCTTTGCTCAAAGGTATTTTTTTGAACAATAAACAATACAATACAAAAGGGTAACAGTGTAAGGAAATTTAAACCAGGTACGAGGGAACATAAGTAGTAACAAACCAAAAAAAGGAAACCTAGGAAGACTTTATCAGAGGTAAGGGAACATAGGTATTTCCAAATAACGCTGGTAGAATAGTGAAACAGTGCAGCAAGAGCTGCTCCAAGTATACAGTGCCCAGTGACAAATATTCAGTCAAAAACAGACACCAAAATCATGGTACTCACCATCCAGTCAGAAACAAAGGGAGGATCCACACCAAAACATATTACTCAACTTCCCTTTTTATGGCTCTGGGCAGAGCTACAGCCATCTTGCTATCTGTAGCTAGAAAAATGGAGTACTATGAAACACACATTTTGGAATTTTCAATGCATCTTTCCACATCTACAAATCACTATGCCAACTGAAATAAAATACTCCCTTCTTTCTGTTTAGAATGTTGGAGACATAACTCCAAGCTGCTTATCAGATGTCCATTAGGAAACTGAAACAGCTTGTTAAATATTGGTTGCCTATTAAACTGGAGATTTGTTTACCCCCTTCAAAATGCAACAACTTGCACATTTAAATAGTTAGCTTTTAAACATGTTCTTGCTACAAGATTCAGTTGGGCAGGTATTGTCTTTCAAGAAAGATTCATACTGATAAATGTCACGCTTTCCCATCAAATCTAAAAAGATTTATATTGTTTTAATCTCTTAAGACACTATCTGATAAGCACTGTCTTAGATACATGCCAGGTCTTCTATGAAGTATCCAGGTGAAATATATAGCGATCAACAAGCATTTTTTACTATGTTTTTAGGGAAAAAATATATTGAGCTACAGCACAAACACACACACACACACACACACACACACACACACACTGTACACACCATCATCATGGTCACAACATTTGAAATAAATAGTGCAATCTAATATATTATAAAACAATAAAGAAACAGTTTGTTTATATCAGTGAACACAGTGAAGTTCAGTTTACATGTATGTCCTCTTTGGCAACTTGCATTACTTAAACGCATTAAATGTATAGTTTACAAAATCTTGACCTTGGGATAACTCTTGAATGACTCCTAAATAAGTTTCAAGCCATTCCCTTTTCAAGAGGCCAAGACCTGTGCAAAAGGTCAAGTGTTATTTTTTCATATTTCTTTACAAATTTCCCAGTAAAAGTGTGGAGAAATACAAAGCTATGTACAACTAGTCTCCTATGCATTTTCAACTCTGAGAGAAATTAATATTTGCACAAAACCAAACCCCAAATTTATACATTTCTTGTTCTAAAGTAATTTTATTCTAAATCTTATTGGACTATTGATGAATTGAGCAAAGAAATATTTAGATAAAACAAATATAAGACTCCAAGATTGGGAGGTCATTAAAATGGCAAAAGGTCAAATTATGAAACCTTAAATGCTACAGCCACATCCAAGAGCAGGGCCATTCTTGATGCCCTACAGGTGGCAGGCATTAGACAGCTAGTTTTCAGAACCCACTCGTGAGGGAGCAATCTTAGACCTCGTACTCTCAAACGGGGGCAGTGAGAGGATCTCAGATCTAGAAGTGGGTTGCCATCTGGGGACAAGTAACCATCAAACAGTGTGGTTCACGTTAAACTCAGCTACAGAGTCAAGCCATGCAAAAGTGAGGGTACTGGACTTTAGGAGGGCTGACTTTGGCAAGATGGGAGAGTGCCTCAGAAAAGCACTAGCAAACAGGCTAGAAGGAGGTGTGGAGCAACAATGGGGAATTATCAAAACTGCCATCACAGAGGCAACAAGCCTTTGTGTGAAGCAAATAAACAAATCATAATGAAAGAAAAAGCCACTATGGTTCTCAAAAGAGGTGGCTGTGAAAGTCAGGAAGAAAAAGATAGCATTCCGAAGTATAAGGAAACACAGAAGGAGCAGGACAGAGAGCTGTACCAGTTAAGGCAGAAGGAAGCAGGGAGGGAAGACAGAATAGCAAAGGCCCAAACTGAGGAAAGGATAGCCAACTCAGTTAAGAAGGGGGATAAAACCTTTTATAGGTACATCAGCGAGTGTAGAAAGACAAAGGGAGGGATAGTGAGGCTGAATATAATGAACGATGGGTGGGCAGAGGGGGCCAGTGAAAAAACAGGAATACTGAATGAATATTTCTGCTCAGTATTCACGAAAGAGGAGGGGGAAGTGCCTAATCCAATTAACAGAAGCACCCTTGATAGGGGGGTTGATCCCAGTCCTTTCACAGAAGAAAGGGTTCTGCAAGAACTCCTAAAACTGAAGGTGGACAAGCAATGGGTCCTGATGGAATTCACCCCAGAATTCTAAAAGAATTAGGAGGAACTAGTGAAACCACTGGCTACTCTTTTTAATAAATCATGGGAGGATGGTGTGGTACCCAAGGACTGGAGGAAGGCGGATGTGATTCCCTTCACAAAAGTGGGACCAAGACAGAGGCAGGAAACTACAGACCTGTCAGTCTGACCTCTGTGTGGAGGAAAGTGATGGAGTCACTTCTGAAGGAAAGAATAGTTGGTTACCTAGAGGTCAGTGGAGCACAGGACCCAAGGCAGCATGGGTTCCAGCGGGAAGGTCATGTCAGATGAATCTAATAGATTTCTTTGACTGGGTGACCAAAGTAGTAGACCAGGGAGGGGCTGTGGACATGGCCTACCTAGACTTTAGCAAGCTTGACACAGTCCCCACAAAAGATTAATAGTCAAATTAACCAGCCTGGGAGTGGGACCCAGGGTGGTGGCCTGGGTAAAACATTGGCTGGACAACAGGACACAGAAGGTAATTGTAAATGGAGTCCACTCTGAAGAAAGGGGGGTTACTAGTGGGGTACCACAGGGTTCAGTATTGGATCCAGTCCTTTTTAATGTCTTCATCAGTGACATTGCAGAGGGACTGGAAGGAAAAGTATGCCTTTTTGCAGATGACACAAAGATCTGTAACAGCGTTGATACACAAGGAGGCATGGAAAGGATGAAAAGGGACTTGGCAAGGTTGGAGGAATGGTCAGAAGTATGGCAGCTAGGATTCAATGCAAAGAAGTGCAAAATAATGCACCTGGGAAACAAGAACCCAGGGGAAGAATACACAATGGGTGGGGAGGTAGTAACAACAACAAAAAGGAAAGGGACCTGGGGTAATCATATCAGATGACCTTAAGGTTAGCAAGCAATGTGAGAAGGCAGTAGGGAGGGCTGGGGTATACTGGGATGTATAGGGAGAGGCATCATCAGCAGAAAACAGGAAGTTGTTATTCCTCTGTACAGACAGTTGGTGAGACCCCATCTGAGTACTGTGTCCAGTTCTGGAGACCCCATCTCTGCAAGGACATAGACAGGATAGAGGCAGTCCAGAGGAGGGCAACTAAAATGGTGCAGGGTCTGCCAAGAGAAGTCGTATGAGGAGAGACTAAAGGAGCTTAATATGTATACCCTTGAGGAAAGAAGGGAGAGGGGGGACATGATAGAAACTTTTAAGTACCTCAGTGGAATCAACAAAGTCCAAGAGGGTAGCATCTTTCAGAAAAAGAGACTTGCAAGAACAAGGGGACACAATTTAAAGATAGAAGGAGGGTGGTTCAGGGGCAATGTGAGGAAGTATTATTTCACAGAGAGGGTAGTGGATACATGGAACAGCCTTCCTGAGGAGGTTGTGGGGTCTAAAACTGTGGGAGAATTCAAGAATGCATGGGACAGACATAAGGCAATTCTTGTGGGGGGTAGGAAGAAATAGGCTGTTGGTTAACTAGGATCTGCGGCCTATCCTGTAGGTAGGGAAATGGGCAGACTAGATGGGCCTAGCGGTCCTTATCTGCCGTCAAAGTCTATGTTTCTTTGTTTCTATGTTTAAATGAACTCATTAAGACCATTCTTCTTAGTGTGTAATTATAATGAATTAAAGCCATTTGAAAATAGACCTACAATTATACAACCATTGTGATACGCATTTTTAGGATCAGAAGAATGGTGCAAGGCTGTCAAAATCATGGTGATCTCACTGCTTCAGAGCTTCAGTGTGTGTGTGTGGATACAACCAAAAAGAGCCATAAAAAAAGCTTCTATCTTCTCAAAAAAACAAACAAAAAAATTATATTTTATTATATTTGATTTAACCTGAAAATACAAAATAGCAATAAGGAAGTAAAACTATCAAGATGAGATTTCAGTGTTCTCCAACCATACATTAAACTGAGCCATAATAAAGGCTTCTATCTTCTTCAAAGCAACTATATTTTATTTTGATATATTAAATATTCTGTGTTTAAGTAGACACTAAAAAAAAAATTATTGGGTGTTTAAAAACAGGCAAATGCAACCAGACAGAGAAGTAGGTCAAAAGAGAGTATTGGTTGTCGGGGCTGGTAACAAGTTGAGGAGCTCGCTTGACCACTTCAACAGGGGCCACCCACTGATACTACTGACCATTGGTAAGCACTGGTAGCAGCGGAGGAGCTGGGAAAGTGCTGTAACCAGTTAGTGTAGGAGAAGGAGGAGGCAGATGGCAGGCTGCCTGCCATAGTCCAGCTCTTGTTTTAAATCCCCCTGTGGTACCTGAGTGGCTGTAGTAATCATATGTGCAGCAGCTCTCCATCTGTAGGGATTAAGGAGACTCAGTTTAGCTGTTCTATTGTATTCAGGTGGGTTCAAGCTCCATTACAGCAGCAGGTCTGACTGGAGCCCCAGACCCTCAACTCTGCTACTCTGTACAGGACTGACCACTTGAGAGTGAGGGATCCTCGCTGCTTGCAGAGGAAGTGGGAGGAGTCACGGTTGATGTTCATTTGTGTGCTGGGGTAGGCAGGGGTCTGGCTGGGCTGGGAGGAGTGCCTTTAGTTTATTAGTTTAAGCATTGCATGTGTCAGAACTGTTGTGGATTGCATGGACATAGGCAGGGGAGTGTTGGGGGTGTTCAATCCCCTCCCCCCCGACATTACCTCAGAAAATTTCAAATTCTTATATTTTATTACTAGGTTGGCTTAGGCTCAACTGCTAAAAAACTCAGTGTCTCAGCAGTCTCCACAGTGAATGGAGCTAGCTCCAACACAATGTGCATGCATGGGACCATTGATGGCTAGAGGAGATGGAGACATCATCAACAGAAAGAGCAGGAGAAGCCTGTTGAGACAGACTAGTGAGTGTGCTGCTGTGCTGCATCATCGGTACAGCACCGAGCAAGTTGTGATGTCCTGTTGACTGTCATGGTGGTAGAGTGGAACTGTGTGCTGCACTTCTCTAGCCTCAGTTGAACTGTGGGAGAAGTTGAAGTATGGTCTACTAGAGAAATAACTGACCCGTCTAGTGCCGAGCTGCAAGTAACGTGCAGCACATCTTCTTGACTGTGCTGGACACTGGCAGGACTGGTGGTGTGGTCCAAAGTGAAGACAGGAGAGGTCAAGGAAAAATCTGCCCTGGCCTAGTGGCCTGTAGTCCCGTCATGGGAGGGGAGTGACTGGAAGGCAAGCAAACAGGAGGATAATCAGCAGAAAAGTGGTGAGTGGAGAGAAGAATAAAGATTGATTTTGGGGGAGGGGACTTCTCTCATTCAGAGAGGTGGTGAGGGGTATTGGCAACACACTCATTAAATCTCAACCCCATCAATGTTCTGCCCAACTTGTAGCTTATCATATGGAGTGGGAATAGGTGTGGAAAGGCAGATGCTGGACTGATATCTTTGTCTCTGGCTGTTGCAGAGTGCTCTCATGTGCAAAGGTGGAATGGGGTTAGGAGTACTCTCTATATGCAGAGGTGGGATGATGGTAGAGGAGGAATGATGCAAATGTGCGGAGGAGTCCCCATGTGTAGGAGTTGGATGGATGGGGAGCAATGCTCCCCATGTAGGGCTGTGGGATGAAGGGGTGGCATGCTCCCCATGTACAGAGCTGATATGAAGTGGGACGAAAGCTCCCCATGTGTGGAGGTTGAATGGAGGGAGAGGAGTGCTCCCTATGTGCAGGAGGTGGGATGCAATGGGAGAAGTGTTCTCCATGTGGGAGAGGTGAAATGTAGTGGGAGAAGCACTGAAGGGGCAGGAGATGAGTGCTCACAATGTATGGAGGTGGGATGGAGATGGAGCAATAATACCTGTGTGTGGAGATGGAGGAAGGGAAGAGTGCTTTCCACGTTCAAGTTCAAGTTTATTGTGAAGGCATAAAATCCATTGAGCAAGCTCATTTGCAAGGAGGTCCCTTATACAAGCAATGATAAAGACAATACATGGAGTGAGATACAAAAAGTAAGGACACATAAATTAAAATAATGCAATTTTCTTTACATTAGTATATACAGTATGTAAAATGTTGCATTCAACAAGGATTGAGACTAAATATCATTACATAAGACACTATGTCCACCATGTGGAAGAGGACTGGAGAAGGAGAATTGCTCCCCATATACAAAGGAGGCATGGAGGTGGAGAAGTGCTTTCTATGTGCAAATGTGTAATGGAAGGGGAGGAGTGCTCCCCATGGGTGGAGGTGGGATGGGGGGCAGTCACTTAATGGCCACCATTCTAGACCCCACTCTAACCTGTGTGTGAAACGTTTTGCAATGGGCACAGTTTATGTTGGGACAGATGTGCAATCCATGTTTCTTCTCTGGCTGCTGTAAAGTATTGGGTTGATAGGTGAGGGTGCAAGAGGGGGCACCAGTCACTCAAGAACAGATACTGTATCCTAACCCCCCACCCACCCAGCAGAGTAGGAACAATTGTGGAGGGACAGTTACAAGATCCACATTTTTAAATCTCAATACCTCAGAGTGCTATCCATGGGTAGAACACGTTAAGTGGGAAAGCCTCTGGCTGAAGCAGAGTGTTCTGCAAGTGTAGAGGTGTGGCATAGGGTGTGGAAGTGCCAGTCACCTAAAGCCCACTCCAGCCTTCATGCTAGCTCTGGTGGAGCAGGGATGGGTATGAAGAGGCAGATGTGCAACTTGCACCTCTATCCCTGGCTGCTACAGGGTGCTACCCTTGTGTGAAGGTGAGATGGGGGGATGAGGGATTATTCTCACAGAGCCAACTGCCTGGACCCCACCCTATGCCAGTGCCAGCTTTCATGGAACTCAGATGGGTGAAGATGGACAGATGTGTGAACCACATCTGTCATTGGCTCCGGCAGAGTGTTCCTAACATGCAGGAGGTGGAATGAAAGGTAAAAATGCTTCACATGTGCAGAAATGCAGAAAAATGTGTTGGGTACCAATGGCCTCGGGCCGCCCAGTGGATCTGGACCACAACCCCATTTCCACCCACCTGGCACCCACCAGGCTAGATAGAAACAGATGTGGCATGGCAAATGTGCAATTCACATTTCTGTTTCTGGCTAAGGCAGCCAATATGCAGTGGTGGGACAGTTTGCCAGGCCACAGTCCACTATTTACCTTGGGCTGCCCACCTGGAGATCAATTTGTCACTGTGCCAACCTGTGTGGATTGGGATGGGTGTGGAGGGGAAGATGAGTAACCTACATCAGTCTGTGGCTGCTGCAAATTGTTCCATATGTGCTGATGTGAGCTGGAGGTGTAAGGGCCCATCCAGTGCCCAGCCTACACCGTGCTAGTCAATGTGAAGGGGCAGATATGTGACCCACATATTTGTCTCTGGATCTGTCTGGGTGCTCCTTTTGTGCAGTGGTGGAACAGATGCACCAAGTTTGTTTTATTCTGTCTCTCCTGGTCTCTCACTCTATCTCTAATGTCCGCCCCCCGACGGTGAAAAGAAAACTCTGCAGCACTGCTCTCTGTCCTGGACACAACACTCTTGCTGCCACTTTCTCTGCCTCTCTGTACGTGCTGTCTGCTTCCACTGAGCTTCAGAAAGACAAAAATAGAGTCAGACCGACAGCAAGGTGCTGTAAGAGTGAGCGGAAATAAAATGGATTACAACCGAGCTCAGGTGCACACTGTACTCCATTCTCTGCTTGGGGGGGGGGTTGACACCATCTCTGACTGGAACAGATTGGGCCTTGTTATCCATGGACCAGCAACTCTGATTGTACCCCCACCTTACGGACAGCAACACATATGTAGGTATATGTACTAATCTTAGGGCACAGACACTTACCATATAAACATAAGTGTCAGGATCTGAGTTCTACTGTACTTTTGCAATGCATATTATGCTTCACTGTATTCTCACAATATATTGTACCACTGGAAAATGTTTTCCATTATATTTTTATTGTATAATTATTAGTTAGGCAACAGTGCCATCTTTAGTGCTTGTGCACAACTGTAACTGCAAGTGACCTTGTAAGTATCACAGACCTCATTGTTCACTTTATCTTCTGCTAGCATGCTAAGCATTTTTTTATGTTAGTTAGGATGGCTACTGACACCACCGGTTTTTAGCCAATTACTTACTTTTTATGTGTCTTCTTTTATTGTTGTCATGGTTATTATCAGGGTGTAAGACCCCTTGTACCATGTGTTTTCTCGCAGACAGACTTGACTGGACTTATAGGTAAGGAAACTGGATACTCTCCCAGTTATTACACTGTTGGTTGCAAGCCTGTATCATTCTTATTTACCAGTAATAAATTACATTTATTATCTGGACACCACTTGTCTGTCATCTCTTCCTTTTGTGTAGATCCAACAAAAATCTGAGAAAGGTAATTTTATTACCCAGTTACATTTGGCAACTATGTGCAGGTTGGAATGCGCAAAGTGAAGATTCCATTCAATTAATTTTGAATGTCGAGTAGTGTAGTGCCTTTCTTGCCTACTTGGACCTACTCATACTTACAGTAGTTATTATTGTGATGGGAACACTCTGTCCTGGTATCGGGCATGGCATTTCCACTCCGGACCCTTATACACTCCCTCTGTGAGTGACAGCAAACCGCCTTGGCACCACTGTTTGCCCACAGGAGACTGGAAAGCCATTAGGTGATGGTGCCAAGGATTTTATCAAGTTTTCCGACTGCTTCTTTGTTTGTTTGTTTGTCTACCCCTTGTTTGTCATGCCTGAACTTTGCATTGAACTGAGACTGGACAGTTCAAACTACCTCACCTCCCATGGAGGAGGGACAGATTTTGCGCTGGACGCAAAGTCTGCAGAAAACCCATTGCTGCTAATTTCAGAGCACTATCTAGAGTCAAAACAGCCAAGAAATACAACCTTAAAAGTCTCTTGGTTGTGGCTCTACATATCAGTGTTGAGAGTCTCAAGGCAAAGTGTGCCTCCCATGAAATGCAAAATGCATCTCTAAAAAAAGAGATGGGTTTGCAGGCATCGGAGTTACAGAAAAGGGAACAGAAACTAGTGGAGGAGACCCAGTCACTCCGCAATGCCAATAACAGACTGTTGCATTGCACTGCTCAAGACTCTGAGCGTGAAATTTGCATATTGAGAGATGATTGCGAGAGGTTGAAATGTGATAAGAAAGAGTTAACTTAAAACAGTTAACATATCTGAATGATATTCTGAGTGATACAAATGAAGGTTTGAGAGAAAAAAATGCTGAGTTGAAAGAGGAGAATGACAGAGTGAATCATGAGTTAGACAAAGAGCTTAGGGAAAATGTCAAATGGGATGCCGCGTACAGAGTATTGCAGCGTGAAGTTGAGAAGGGTATTGAGCAGGGCACTGCACAAGTTTGTCACAAGAAGTGTAGAACAAAGATGGTGAATTTGTGCCATCAGCAAGAGGTTCTCACTGGCCATGTTAAGGCTATGGCTGGGTTCCAGTACATGCCCATTGACTTTGCATCATCCAGTGATGACGACTCTAACTTTGATGATGAGGCATGCCACATCACACCCAAGTTCAACCCCCATAGGGCTGTCATTTTCGCCAGCCATCCCCAAGATGATGCCTACATCCACACGTCCTCTATGCTGCCATGTCTACACAAACATGGTGGAAGCAAAGTATTACACCAAGATGGTGACCCCATGACACGGGCGGATGGCCTGTATTCTGTGGTGCACCTCCGCTTGCTCTCCTCTCCAGAGAGAACAATACAGAGGTGCACTGCCTATTTTGAGAGCCATTACCAACATTATGGCACTGGATGACCGCCAGAGAGCCATCCAGGATCAAACTGACAGAATGTTTGAGGACACTGTCACCCAGGACCATGCATTCAAAGTAGTCACTGATGCGGCAGTGGAAGCTGCTCTTCACAGTGATATGGGACGTAATGAGTGGAACATGATTTCTCGTACTTTCAATCCCCTGTAAGTCACTCACTCTGTCCAGCAAATTGCCCAAAGCATTGGACAGATGGGCCTGACTGACAATTTCAGTTGCCATTCAGAGAAGGTGTGCTCACTCTGCAAGAAGCTCTCTCACCAACCTGAGTACCAGGTTCAAGTCTTGTGACAGACAATCAAACCTACCCTCTGGGCCAAACTCCCAGATACCGTCCACAGCTGTGAGACACTTGCATACAACAACATTGCTGTGGCGCTCCTTGCTGCCAATGCCCCAGGTGTCGTTGGAGAGCCCACTTGGCCTACAAGGTTAAGCAGAATGTGAAGGAAAGCCCCGCAGCTTATCATCAATCGTTGTGGCTTGCCTACGAGGCCAGCAAAGGCCTGGCTGGTGAAGTCACACACCAAGACCAGACTGAGTACAAGGATTTGTACATCCAGAACATGACCCCGGCACTTTGGGAAAAGGTTGAACTCAACGTTTACCCGGAGACCAACACCTTTGTGGAAATCCTTACCAAGACGGAGCATGCTTTCTAGGTATACCTCTGTAGCCTCGCGCTTCCGGTAAGAATAATAAAGCAGCTGCCATCCAAACTCTGGCAGCCCAGGTAGTTGCAGCCCAAGTTGCTGCAGTACAGTCTACCTTGGATACACCTTCCCATTATACTGTGGAAGGTAATAACCAGAAGTCTGATGCCCCTCCTGATGACAAGCAGTCACACAAAGGGGAGGGGGGGGGCCAGAACTGGAAGAATAATAGAAGCAAGGACAGAAGCAATTGGAAAAATCCAAATGCCCAACCTGATAGCAGGTACCGTAACAGCCTCAGCTATCAGAGCCTCAAAGATGAGAACGAGACCGTCTGCAAATTGCTGAAGGAGGCCCTTGCCAAAAAGAGGCTAAGTCTCACGCAGAATAACAGCCTCACCCTGGTTGGTGACAGCTATGCGGCCAGGGAAATCCATTCCTGCCCTTGGCTACCAACCAACCGAGAAAAGAATCCTTTTGTGGCATCTACTACTGGCCAGGCCGATGTGATGATCAAGGAAGAATCAACTGAGCAGGCTGCTGTCATGCCTGTGACATCACTGGCACATCTGTATTCCATGCAAGACATACAGGAGGCCCAGAAAGATCCTGTGGGCCTTAGATTTCAGGAACAGGAGGATGAAGATGACTCTGAATGTATGGATTTAGAATTACAGGCCCCAGTCTGGATTGTGAGTGACTTGCTTGTTGACACAAACGGACGGCCTTGTGCACAGGCCATGGTGGGGGGCCACCGAATGAACATGCTTCTGAATACAGGAGCAGCCTTGTCTGTTCTCTATGATGAGAACCCAATCACATCTGACTGGTCTACCAGCTAGAAGACCAGGACACAGGGTGTAGATGGTACTCAGCTACACACCTACTGATCTGTGTCTTTGCCTGTGGTGGTAGGCCACCCCAGTACTGATTTTGCCTTCGATCTTATGGTATTACATCATCACCCCAGCATACTGGAAATTGACTTTCTTGCATTGTACGGTTGTGTAGTGGACCTAGCCAACAGGCTACTTCTCCAGATCAAAGGACAATGTCATGTTGTCACCAGTTCAGATTCACACGTGGTGGCAGCCATCTCTCAAAACAACAAAGAGTATGACGTCATGGCTTTGTTGAAAAGTCATGACCTGTTTTCTGAATTTGCACCTTTGCTGCAAAAACACCTCAATGTATTTGCTACCAACAAACACGATTGTGGTAGGATGCACACAACCATTGAGATCCCAAGACCTAACCTTGTGAGGCAGAAGCAGTATCCATTCCCTGCTGAAGCTTTGCCATCACTGAGGGAGACCATCCAATCTCTACTACAGCAAGGAGTGATTAGGACTTGTGTTCTTACTGTCGATTTGCCTATTTGGCCTGTGAAAAAGCCAAATGGAGCTTGGAGACTCACAACTAATTACAGGAAACTTAACCAGGTTACTCCTAGTTGCGCCCCAACAGTAGCATCTGCACCTGATGTACTCAAGCTGCTGACACTCGACAAAAAGTGATTCTCAACTCTTGACATCTCTAATGGGTTCTGGTCACTCTTACTAGCACAGGTAAGTCAATACAAATTTGCCTTCACCTTTGATGGGTGCCAGTACACCTGGACCTGTCTTTCCTGGGGCTTTCATAACAGCCCTTCCCACTTCCATCTCCACATGATGGATGCCCTGCAGGGGTTCTCCACACCTCAGTGCCTCCTGCAGTATGTGGATGACTTGCTTCTGGCAACCACCACAAAAGAAGATCATTTGGCCCTCCTAGACAAACTTTTGTCTCTCCTCAAGAAAGCAGGCCTCAAGTGCAATCCCTCTAAGGCACAATTATGCTAAAAAGAGGTAATCTTCCTTGGCCTATTGTATTACAGACCAAAGCAGAAGCCCAGCTGTCAAAAAGAACTAGGGCTTGCAAGATCTGCCACTTCCTACTAGCATGGAAACACTTAGATGCTTTTTAGGAATGGTAAACTATTACAGGGACTTCATTCCTGATTTTGCCTTGAAGGCTGCTCCCTTGTATGAACTTCTGAATAAAGATGTCCCATGGACATGGGGCCCCACTCACACTGATGCTGTTACACAGCTTAAGCAGACCTTAGCCTCAGCCCCATCACTGATCAATCCCAACCCAAACCTTCTGTTCCATTTGGAAACTGCTGCCTCTGATGTGGCCATGTCTGCAGTGTTGGCATAAAAGTATAATGGGTACCACAGGCCCATTGCCTATGCATCTCAGATGCTATCCCCAGTACAGAGGAGATACAGTCTCTGTGAAAGGACACTCTTGGCAACCTATTGGGCTGTCAAACATTTTCTCTACATCATTGAGTATGCTCCTATTATCTTGCATACACCCCAACTAACTTTTTGCTTTCAGATATGGTTCAGTGTCCAACACCAGATTCACCCACTGGTCTTTGCTTTTGTAGGACAGGGACACCAAAGTACTGTCTACAAAAATGCCCTCAATCTTGGCCCATGGCCTGCTCTACACAGGTAAGCCTCATGACTGTGCTCTCCAACGCCCTGACTTACCTGAACCAGGACCATTCTTGCCAGCTACACCAGTTGTTCTGGAAGATACCAGCATGTACCGTATCTTTACAGATGGCTCTACCTCCTATGTAGATGGAGAGCAGGTGGCAGGATTTGAAGTGCTTATTTTAGATGAAGAAGGTGATTTTAGATGCATTTCTAGGAAATGCACTGTTATCTCTTTACAGTATGCTGAATTGGCAGCTGTGGCCTGTGCTTTGGAGGTAATGCCCCATGGTGACAAGGATGCCATCATCTTTGCAGACTCCAACTGGATCTGCTCATCCCTTACTGAGTTCCTACCATTTTAGGAGAAAAATAACTTTACATCCTCTGATGGCACATCTGTCAAATACAGGATCTATTTGTGTATACACACACCCTGACACAACAGTTTACTCATAAACTGTACATCCATAAGGTAAAGGCTCACAGTAAATCTGACCCTTACCATGAATTCAATGATTGAGCAGACTTGCTTGCCAAAGCAGGTGCTCGAGGGGGGAGACATGGACAATGACTCACTCAATAGCTGTAGCAGCTACAGTAGCTGCTAACACCAGGCAGAAACCAGCACCAGAACCTCCACTGGACTGTTCTGCTGCACAGAAATCTGACCCAGAACTAAAGGATGTGTTCAAATTCTTGGACAAGGGAATTGAACAACCACTACCTGTTGGTAGTCCATACAAGAGACGCTCTGACAAGATACACTTGTCTAGTGATCAGACACTCATCTGGTATCATCTGGTATCAAAAAGAGGATACAGGTGATAAACTGTGGGTTGCACCACAATCTCTGTAAACCTAATTCATCCATATGGTTCAAGATACCCCCACTGGTGGACACCAGGGGGCAGAAAATACACTCCAGAGACTCAAAACTATTGTCTGGTGCCTGGCATGGCCAAAGATGTAGAGCACTATGTGGACAACTGCATAGTGTGCACCCTGAACAATCCAATTTTGGCGAAAAGAAATGCCAAATTGTTGCCCCAAAGGCAAGCTGGACCAAGGAATGTGATACAAATCGATTTCATTGGCCCCCTTACCAACTCCAGCAAGAACAACAAGTATGCACTTGTTGTCACAGATTTGTTTTTTAAGTGGGTAGAAGCATTTCACACTAAGACAAACACAGCTAAGATAACTACCAAGATCCTGGTGGATCAATTATACTCCAGGTGTGGCTTACCCTTAAAGGTAGACTCAGACCAGGGAACTAGTTTTACAGCTGAGCTGATGAAGCAGACACTTCAGCTACTTGGAGTAGATCAGAAATTCCACATTTCTTACCATCCTCAATCCTCAGGCCAGGTAGAAAGAGCCAACAGAAGAATCAAACAGATGTAATGCAAATTCATCAATGACAATCCCAAAGATTGGGATTCCCTCTTGCCACTACTTCTGATGGCAATTAGGGACACTCCTGCAGCCACTATTCTTTGCACACCTTACGAGGTTATGACTAGTAGAGCCGTGAAATTACCTGAGCACCTGTTGATTGATCTCCACACCGCTACTGCAGATTGAGTATCTGTAGACAAGTATGTTAAAAAGCTTCATGATGACATCATGAAGACACACCTGTTTGCTGCTAATCAAATGGGTAAAGCTCAACAAGCTAAAGCTCATTTTGATAAGCATGCCAATGAAGTCGACTGGTGAGTTGGAGACCAAGTTATGTTTCTCCAGTACAGACAGCCCACTCATTCATTTGCCAGTAAATGGGAAGGCCCACACCCCATTGTCAACAAACTCAGTCCTGCTGTCTACCAGGTCTGAGTTCAACAGCAAAGGAAGACCACCGACAAGTGGTTCCATATTAATTAGCTCAAGCTGTACAAGGGTGACAAAACTTTCTTTTCCTAACCCCCTTAGGGCGGAATAGTACCCCGCATTTAACAATCCTTTTTTGATTTCTTACAGATACACTGGCAAGATGGCTATCTTGCACCTCCTCAACTTGGTGGGACTACTACGATTTCCCCTGACAGAATCCCAGAATAAGCCCCTGTCAACACACAGACAACACATCCAACATTTGCTTAGCAAACTTGAACATATAGCCCCAGTGGGAGTTCATATTAATGTACCCAACAAAATGATTACTGTTAAAGAAGGCTCAGACTCCTATCTTGATGCCATGGTAGTAGCTCCAGACAGATCCACCCTTTCCATTCAATGGGAAACTGACATTAATGGCTACACACTCCCTGTAGCTTGCCTGTCCAAAGGTACTTTATACGGATGGCCTAACACTGACATATCTAGAAATGGTACTCTTTCTATTCAACAGACTTCCCCCAGATGCTCTGATCATTATAACCTTACTGCTCTCATAGATCCTGCTTGGTGTGACCGCCTCACCTCTGAGGAGGAACATGCCTTCTGTCTTCGCTACTAAAGCTCTTTTTCTTTCTGTAGTCCCACTCACCGAAGAAATGACTGGCTGCCATCCCCAGGAGAAAGGTCTTCCTAGTGGCCTGACCGCCACCTCCCTTTCAGGAGCCTTGATTAATAATGTACAATTTATGCATGTACCCATTATTTTCAATCTTACACATTGGAATATGGCTGAGATTGACCTCTGTCACACAACCAATACTTCTAAATTTTACAGTATGATGCATATAGATATTGCATCTGCATATCAAACATGTACTAATGATCCTGTCAGTGGCCCCCATACAACTGACCATGTAGGGGTCTTTTGACTCGCACCTAATGCTAAAGTTAGACCACGAACTAGGCATGATACTGCAGATGTTACAGGTGCAGCAGGCACTGTTTCTGGCCTTTTTGGCTCAGGCATGTCTATTTGGAATAGAGCAGACATAGCTGCTTTTAAAGCACAAACTCTTAATTTTCAGCAAGCTGTTAAGAATGGTTTTCTACCCCTACTGTTACATGGTGTAGATGGTTTAAGTAAGGAAGAACTCTTCGCCATATACAACATGCAGGAAATTGCCAAAGGGTTCAATGATACTAAAGATAAGATTAATGAACTGATTTTTCAAAATAATAAGGAGGCAGACAAGCAATATATTGCCCATGAACTTTTATGCTCTGCTTATGGCTCTTATGTAATTTTCACTGTTAACAATCTCTTCAGAGACTTGGAAACAGGATGCTTCCCAGATCTTATCCATGACAGATGAATGGGTAAATGGTATTGTCCTCATTGCAAATCCAATGGTTGTATCACTATTTGTTTAGCAAACAATGTTAACATTTCTATGCCTACAGCCAGAAATCTTGAGTATGTCTCCAGATATCCAAACCAAGCCCCTTGCTACTTTACTAAGACTTGTTCTATCCATGTCAACATGTTTATCATGTTCACTGTGTCACTACCCCATTTTGATCCTGTTACATCTGTTTTTGATAAATTGGCTGCAATTAATCCCATTGGACATCTTGATAAGGACATCTATCATGAAAGAACAGAACTGCCCTCATTACTCATCTACCATTCTGTCCTCCATGCCTGGGTGGTATCCCTCATGAACTGTTGTGCCAAGAAAGGATATTACTATCTGTGCCGCTGTGATGTCTTCGATATTGTGAAACCAGTGTGTGGATATTCCCCTGAACACCTTGACTGGTCCTTTACATTGAGTGATGAATTGCTATTGAACCTTACTGATGGTGACGAGGATGATGAGTCCAAATCTGCATAAGCTGCATCTTCTGCACCTGACGCCTTAACAGCTAAAACCAGAAGCTACCTGGAAGAGGTACATCGCTTCACTTCATGGCTCACCAACCAGTCTTTTTCCTGTCTGATACATCTACAGTGATGGAGGGTACCAACTGTATGAGTTACTTATAATTCTGATGGGCAGTATTATGTAGTGACAAATCACAAAACCTTTGCTTATGGACAAAAATCTTGTGTTATTGAAATGCCTAACTTCTTGTTTTACTCCACAGCAGAAAACAGTCATAGGTCACACTGTCATAACTCCTGTTCCTCTCCCTGAACCAAATGTTATTGATACCGATCCACAATACTTGCTTGCCTTGTCTCAATATTTGCCCGTGTTTAACGTGCACATTGACCCTTTGACACTTTCTTTGACATTTCTTTTAGCTAGAAAGGATTCACATTTGATTTATATCAGTAATAATATTTCTCAACCTGGTGATGCCCTTAATGCTCTTATTCATGATGATAATTTAAGTACTGCTCTATCCAATACTTGGTTAGAACTCACTTTTAAGGCTTTTGTTGTTATTCAAGCATTTTTGATTGTTTTTCTGATGCTAACCCTTTGCTATCTGTGTTGTACTCTACGACAACACCGGGAACAACTCAAATTCCTTTACAAGGCTCATACGTTGGGCTTGTAAATGACTTTTTAGCTCCATCCCACTACTCATCTGGGATTGTTGCCCCTTCTGAGGCAACAAGGGAGGAATGTTATCCATGGACCAGCACCACTGATTGTACCTCCACCTCGCGGACAGCAACACATATGTAGGTATATGTTCTAATCTTAGGGCACAGACACTTAACATATAAGCATAAGTGTCAGGATCTGAGCTCTACTGTATTTTTGCAATGCATATTATGCTTCACTATATTCTCACAATATATTGTACCACTGGGAGGTGTTTTCCCTTATATTTGTATTGTATAATTATTAGTTAGGCAACAGTGCCATCTTTAGTGCTTGTGCACAACTGTAACTGCAAGTGACCTTGTAAGTATCACAGATCTTATTGTTCACTTTATCTTCTGTTAGCTAAGCAATTTCTTATGTTAGTTAGGATGGCTACTTACATCACCTGTTATTAACCAATTACTTACTTTTTATATATCTTCTTTTATTGTTGTCATGGTTATTATTAGGGTATAAGACCCCTTGCACCACGTATTTTCTCTCAGAGAGATTTGACTGTGCCTATAGGTAAGGAAACTGGATACTGTCCCAGTGATGACACTGTTGGTTGTAAGCCTGTATTATTCTTATTTACCAGTAATAAATTACATTTTTTTTTGCATTATCTATTTGTACCCCCAACGTGCTCCAGAGCTGCCTCTTCTTTGGACCGCCATGGTCCACAGGCACTCCCTTACTACTCTCTCCCCCTTCAACCACCTACCCTCACATCTGTAACCTTCTGTGGGGGTAGCCTGGTGCAACCTTTCACCAGGTGGGTCCCCTCTCCTCCAAGGGGGAAGGCACTGGTGAGAGGAACCAGCACACTATTCTTTCTGTCCCAGGAGCTGCTGAGGCATTCTGTGGCTCTCCAGGGGAGTCTTTGAAAGTGCCTGGAGCCAGCAGTTGTCATCCAGCAGACTTCTGAGGCATTTTATTTTCTGGTTTTCTAGTTCCCCTTGCCTGCTGCTTCTTGTAGTACCTCCAGTCTCCACTTGGGGCCACTATGTGAGTGAGGTCAATCCCAAACCACCCCAGGATAGGAGAGCAGTCCATTGGATGCTCAATCCTATCCTCCCCCTGCTGATCCCTGACGACCTGAGTCCATTCCCAAACCTGGGTCACCGGCGTGAGTCGAGGTAAGGCGCCAGCGCCTCAACCCTCTACACCACTGGGCCGGCCCATAAAGTACATTTATTATCTGGACACCACTTGTCTGTCATGTCTTCCTTTTGTGCAGTTCCAACAAGAATCTGAGAAAGGTAAATTTATTACCCAGTTACAACCTGCACATATATGCCGCACTGGAAGCAGCTCTCTCTGTTGCTGTGTCTTTCTCGGAGGTTGGGGTTGGGAGGGTGTTGGGGGGAGTAGACTCTGCTAGAGGACAGGCCACCCGTTAAATGAATGTTTGTTCAGGTGCAGGTCTGGGAGCCACCGGTCATCGTAGTTATGGTCACTACATTGCACTGCCCCACTGCCAAGGTGGTGCTGCAATAGTGACAGCCTGTCACCTGGTGATCACTCTCATTCTGCTTACTCACCACATCTCAGCATGTTGCTGTCACTCTGTGGGGATTGTCTCTTCGCTCTGTCCCTGCCGCTGATACCACTCACCATCTCTTTCAATCCTGTGCTCTCTATTGTGGGGGGGTGCTGCTGCCTTTCCTTCTCGGGGTCTGTCCCTGCAGCCCATGTCTCTCTATTCTCTCCCTGCTGTTCAGGGTCAAGCTACAGCTCTGCAGGCAATGCTGCCTCACTTCTCAGCACTCTTGCTCCTTGTATTGTGTGGCAGAGTGGGGGGCACACTGAGACAGCATGGACACTAGGAGATCCATGGGGCAGGTCAGTGGGTGCTATCACAGAGAGCAATGCTCAGGCTGGGTATTGTGGCACACATGAAGCACTGGAGAGAGAGGAGCTCAGGGACAAGAACACATACTGTCATTCACACAGAGACACAAACAAGTTCAACACAAATGTCTGTCTGGGAAAGGATAAATAATATTTATTTGTTCTTTACTGCTAGGACTGTTTACAGCTTATGACACAGAGAGTGGGGGATGCAGTGTATGGCTGGATACCCGGATATCTGCAGAATGGGTGGGGAGACAAGCAGTAAGATCAGTAAGGGCATGAATGAAAGGAATGAAGTGCTCTCATTTGAGCACTTTATTTCTTTCAACCAGAGAACAGCTTCCAGCTGTGTCTGGTAGCACAGCCTGGTTGCATGCTCATTGGTCTGCCAGGGACAAGCCCACTGTAGATTGCTGTGCATTGGACTCATCCCTGACGCACCTCTGAAATGTCGTTCTACCACAAGATGTTTCTTGCACATGTGCAAGGAAACATAAAACACTATAAAGAATTTAGATTAGTGACCACCCTCATTTGAAAGGCATTTTTGTCCTGAACACAAAAATTTAAAATAATGCACTTGGGGTACAGAAATCCAGGGGCAGAGTACACATGGGTAGAGTGGTATTGACAACATTAAGAAAGTACACATTCAAAAAAAAGACCTTTTACATGCAGTTCAAATCAAACCAAATCATATTTTATTCATAAAAAGTGCCTTTCTTACCACCAAGGCGCTTGTACGTAATAAAACAAATACAATAAATAATCCCAACAACAGCTGATTACTGTTTAACAATATTTTGCATCTATTGCTGCCACTGTACATTTGCTGCAAACCCATAATGACATTCCTCACTTGAAGCAAAGCGGGGGAGGTCATAACTGATTCCTTGTTTTTGTGTTGAAGGGGTCAGTTTCTTTACAGCAAAAAAGAAGGAAAGGCATCATTACTAAAATGTACAGATAAGCATGGGGACCACTTTTTCCAGAGCATGCCAACACCGGCAGCAACTACTTCAAGACTGCTACTACCCCTGCCTAATACAATCGGGGTAAACCAGAAGTAGTCTACCGGCATTGAGATCAATACGGTTAAGGCAAATTTGCCAGAAATTACTGCTTAGAAAAGAATGAGAAAGTGACTGTGATGATGAGCAAGTCCCAGACCAGATCTCTAGTTTGTTACTAGACTCTTCCTGAGTCTGATTTGTACGGCTGCATGTGCCAAGCTCCATGGATGTTATGCCATCATCAGATTCGTATAACAACACAGTGGAAGCACGTAACCAGACTGCTGTCTGATGTGCTGCCACAGTGCTCCAACACAGTTTCCAGTGATTCTGTTTATGCAGCCCTTCCCTTTCATGATCCACATAAACATACCCACTTCCTGGCACACTACTTTTCTGTTCTGCAACCGCAGTACTGATGGACACCGTGTGCAACATGGTGATGCTAACTTAAACTGCGCATGCATAACTATCGTGCATACATAGTTATGTCAGCATCGTCATGTTGTGCAGGGCTGACTACAGGGCAAACTTCACATGTGCGAGTATCATGCATGCACAGTACTGTAATTGCTGTAGTATTACTTACGGCTGACCCTGGTGCAGCAAAAGCACTGCATATTCTTTTCCACACTCTTGCCACTCCTAAAAGCTCCCTACAGCCATATCGGCTCTGACCAGAGTTTGTTTTTATTTCCAGCACTTAAAAGACAGTGCATACAAATAGCCACAGCAGCAGAGAGCATAACTCTTAATGTTTCACCTTATAGAAAGGCTTTTTCAAAGGATGGCACCCTCTAAGGTATGATTGTTTATATGGTAATCGACTGTGCAATTAGAAAAAATAAAGCGGCACAGTGCAATTAATTCAAAGTTTCTCACTATACAATAATGAATCCTATATAGCATGTACACTATGTCTCATACTTGCATCCACACTTGAAAAGCCACCGACTCGCTCACTCTCCTCACTGTACACTTAGGGTGGGATATTCGAAAGGGTTGCGCCATGCGCAATAGGGTTGCACATGAGCAAGTCCGAATTTGCGCCATTCTGCGATTTTCAGCAGGAGGCAGTTGCGCCACTGAAAACAGGCTGAGCAACAGCGCAATGCAAATGAAGGAATGCGCAACCGAAGGGGGTGGACCCATGCATAAACAGCGCAATGCGATATTCAAAGACTTGCGCAATGCACAACAGCGGATGAGCTGGAAGGTGCGCCACGCTGTAAATGAGCCAAAATAAAAAGGCTCAAGGAAGAGGCACAAGAACGCTACAGGGAAGCCACATGAGGCAGGGGAGAAACCGAGTGTGACAGTGAAAGAGTGCAGGCCAAGGAATGCACAGAGAGAGAGAGGGACAAGGGAGGGTGTGTTGGGCCACAGACTGCAGGGCCAGTAGGTGTACCCGTGCAGTGGAGGTAGAGGCAGGACAGCGGGTAGCACAGCAAGAACAGCCGGGGGAACACAAGCCAGGGACATGGACAGTGCCAGCTTCACATGGAGGCTGTAATGAGGGGGGTGAGAAGGCATGCTGCAGGGGGATGTGGCCGTGGAAGGGCCCGTCGGCGGTATGCCCCCAACAGGCAGTACCGTACCCACATCAGCTTTGAGCTGTATTCAGATGTAGAGACTGTGGGCCGGTACCACCTGAACAGGGCAATACTGAGGCGGCTCTGTGAGCTGTGCAGTGATGTGATGCAGGCACCCTCATGACGGAGTCATGCTCTGTCAGTGGAGACAAAAATAACAGCCTGCATGTGCCTGCTCACCACGGGTACCTTCCAGAGGCCAACAGGGGACACCACAGGCATAACACAGTCGGCCACGTCATGCATCCTCATCCAATTCCTCAGTGCACTGCTGCCACATGCTGCAGAGTACATCCATTTCCCCAACACCACGGCAGAGCGTACAGCAAACATGCAGGGGTTCCACAGGGTAGCACATATGCCTGGCGTGCTAGGGGCCATAGACTGCACCCATGTGGCTATTCGCATGCCACCTGTGCCCCGATGGGGCCACATACAGGAACAGGAAGGGCTTTTCCAGTGTCAACTGCCAGGTGGTGTGTGATGCCAGTGGGCGCATAAGCAATGTCTGTGCCACACACCCTGGCGGAGCACATGATGCCTTCATATGGTATCAGTCCGCACTGTGCCATCAATTCGAGAGTGGGGACATCCCCACATGCCATCTAGTGGGTGAGTACGCATGTAGGAATTGCAAACTTGGGGCAAGGGTGGGAATGCCACAGGTGCCATGGTAGTGGCACACAGGGATATGGGCAATATGGACCTGAACATGATACTTATCTCCACTATCTCCACACAGGTGACAGTGGATACCCACTCCATCCCTGGCTGCTCACACCATACCATTGCCCCATGACCCCATCGCAGCAACGCTATAATGAGGCACATGCCACCACACGCAACATCATCGAGTGGGTGTTTGGGATGCTTAAGGCATGCTTCCGATGCCTAGACACCTCTGGTGGTACCCTACAGTACAGCCCCTCAAAGGCCTGTGGGATATTCCTGGCCTGTTGTATCCTGCACAACATGGCCAAAGACTGTGGGATAGCCATACAGGTCGAGGAGGGGGACAGCGATGGGGATGCCAGCAACGCCGGTGATGATGGTGATGAGCAGCCCCCCCTTGGACGGCGGGACCCCTGACTGATCCGGCAGGCCCAGCTGTGCCGGGACACCATCACAGAGGAGCATTTTTCACGACACAGGTAAGTCAAGAGGCCATGTGCAACCAACACTGTCCAGGCGCAACCCACAGGCACACAGGGTAACACACCAGGGGTGCATGATGGCAAGGGGAGTGGAAGGGTCCAGGCACACGAACACACCATCAGGGAGGGATGAACAGTCATATGGACACACACACACACACACACACACACACACACACACCCAGGCACAAAGCGTACATGGGCAGGTGCACAGCAGAGCAGGAACAGACATGTCAAACACACAGATCCACAGACCACCCCCACCACCTGTACTGTCCAAGTACATGTGTCAGATGCTGGGCACCCTTGCACCTTGGTGTACAGTACAATGCAGGCATCATCATGCACACGCACCTGTGGACAGCAGTCG
The DNA here is from genome assembly GCA_016271365.2 of Neoceratodus forsteri. Taxonomy (NCBI): domain Eukaryota; kingdom Metazoa; phylum Chordata; order Ceratodontiformes; family Ceratodontidae; genus Neoceratodus; species Neoceratodus forsteri. Next base: position 307,089,412 of record CM028136.1, read on the forward strand.
GGTGGGTGTACAAGTGGTTCATGTGTCGGCGTGTTGGGAAGGGCACCCACCAGTGCACTGCCCACCATGACACACATTGCACACAGGGCAGCACCAGACAGGGCCTGCACTGGGGGACAGGTCAGTCATGTTGCACTGTGCCATGGCCACCTCGGATGCATAGGTGGCCCCGCTGTGACCCAGCAGCACTGGCAGGCTAAGCATGTAATATGCGGTGTGGCACCGATGGACCACTCAGGGGTCCCACTGTGCGATCGTGACCTTGTCTGCACAGGGGTCTGCAGCATGCCAAACATACCTGCACCAGGGTGTTGGGATGGCCACATCAGAACCAGCGTCCAACTAGGCTGGGTGTCGCCGACACCGGAATAGGGAGTGGAGGCGTACTGTGTGGGGTGCGTGGCAGTGCAGGGCCTGACCGTGGCCAATGCAGCCACGACAGCGACCAATGCCTGGGTCTGCCTGTCAATGGCGGCGGTCACATCCATCCGCATTTGGACCATCTCTGCATGGATCAAAGCAATGTCCCTGCTGTGCTGCTCCACAGCCAAGCACAGTGCCTCCACGGATGTTGCAACCTGCCCCTGCTGCTGTACTGATTGCTGCAGCAGGCAGGTGTGCTCATCAAATGGGTCCTGTGCCACATCGGCATCCTGTCCCCCAGGGTATGGAAGGTCCTGATGCTCAACACCCCTTAAGGGTGGGCTCTGTTCACCAGGACCAGGTATGGGCATATCAACGGGCGGTGTGCATGTGCCACCGCTGGACCCTCTACCCCCAGACCTGGTGGGTGACTGCTGCTGCTGCCCCTCCAACTGCTGTGCCCCAGGGACCACTTGTTCCACTGCTGTGGCCGCAACAGTGCCAGAGACCTGCACAGCCACCGGTGCTGCCCCACCGGTGCTGACAGGCACAGCCTGGGACTGTGCTGATGTGCTGGCACACATGTTGGAACCAGCTAGGTCCAGGGGCACATGCTGGCCTGCTGTGTGTCCGTCATGGGACACACACGTGTCACTGCCCATTGCAGTCCTTGCATCACCAATGGTGCAGGTACGTGCAACAGCCACAGTCACAGCATGCTGGCATGCTTACATGCCAGACTGCTGAGACACAGGCTGTGCACCCCCCACACCTGACTCACTGACAACAGAGGTGGCAGCCAGGCGTGCATGCTGGTGCAGTGCATGCTGGCTGGCGACAGAGGTGGATGGACCCTCCTCCAACTCTGGCAGGTCTTCCTCACTGCATGGTCCCACCACCACCGTCCCCTGCAGACGAACGGGATCTGTAACAGAAAGTGAGGACAGATTAGTGCATGTGATAACCTTCCCCCCCAAACACCACCACCATGGCATACCGTGCAGTGATGGGCTTCCACCTGTCTGGAATCCACCTCCTGGTACGCCCTCTATAGCACTCCACTGCATTGATGCAGCCAGTCGGTCCTCAGCCGGGGTCAGCTCTGCCACCGCTGTCTGGCCCCCGCCTGTGCCAGCGCGTGCCGCCCTGAGGGCTGCCACCTTCTCCTTCACCCTTCTGCGGTCTGTCCCCATCTTCTTTTTGCATTCCTGCACTGAGCGCTGGTGGCTTCCGTGCAGGTTCACTGCCCGAGCAACCCCCTCCCATGCAGCCGCACGGGCCTGAGGGGTGCCCCGCCGTCCACTCAGTAGTGGCTCCTCTTCCAGGTAGGCCTGGAAGAGGCCTCTGTCTCGCCTTGGTGAAGTTGGGCCTCCTCCTTGCCCACCATCCTCACCCTCACCTTGGCTCTGCTCGGTCATGTCGGGTCTGTATGGGTGGAAGTGGACACCTGTCACTGTGCAGTCTACAGCGTTATCCCATGACCATTGGCCAGAACATCACACAGCATGCAACTCACCCCTCACCTGCAGTAACCTAATCTGGCCAGCGCAGCCCAATGTCATGTACTTATAGTGCAATGCATGCAAATTAGGAGTGGCTCAACTTTAATGACATGCAAATTGCACCACTGCACTGTTGAATGGCTGATCAGATGATTTGCATGTGTCGGCTGAATATCGCGCCATTGCGCTTTGTGCAATACGGTTGAGCCGGCTGAGCCAATGGCGCATTTCCGTGACTTTGTAGTACACCGCATTGCGCATGCCCAGGTAGCTTACGCAGGCATCTGCCGCGCTGATGACGTGCTGTGTGCGATCAGCAATTCAGGACACAGCCACCATTGTGCCAGTGGTGCTACAGCGTTGGGCACCAAATGGCGCTGTGGCACAACTGTGCAGTAGTCCACTGTGGCACTGGCATGCAGGTGACCATTCGGCAGGATGTGTAGACGTCCGATGGCGCTGTGCGTGGCCTTGCGCCACTGACCCCTGACCTTGTGCCCGACCTTTGCCCCCTGGCGCTGTACGTCTGGCATGTGTACGGCTCTATCGCACTGTTCGGTGACAGCGTGATAGGGAATGGCAGCTCTGTACCAACAGCGTGATAGGGAATGGCAGCGATGTACCACGCAGCACTTCCACGTTGGGTTGCCATGCTGTGGAGCACCATATTGTCTACTATAGCATTAGAGATGGCATGCAGGAGAGCCCCTCAGTGGGATGCCCTTGAGCTGGGCAACCTTGTGGCCACTGTGGAGCCACACTATGGCCCACTGTTTGGTGAGGTGCCACTGGACAGGGCCAGGACCCAGGTCTGGGAAGAGGTGGCCACTGACCTGGAGGCGGCCACTGGCCACAGGAGAACGGCCGAACAGTGCAGGTACCGGTATGGGGACCTGAGATGGAGGGAGCCGGAGCTACTGGCACGTCTGCGGTCGCGTGCCAGGAGGGGCGTGGTGCCTCGTCCAGGTGGGTGATACGTCTACACACTTGTATGGTCCATATGGGTAACACTGTCTCATGTGTCCAGCACATAGGGGAGGGATGGTCTAGGGTTGGCTGTGGTGGTGTTTACAGGGTATGGGATGGGTGGGTCTGGCTGGGTGGGTGGGCACACACATTGGGGCAGGGGGAATATACTTTGGGTTTGTGCTGATGTGTTTCTCTCCTTTTGTCTCCCACAGGCATGGCCGAGCGGAGGAGGAATTTGGAGCAGCATCAGAGGGTGGAGGACGCTGCACGGGGGCATGTCGGGGACCAACCCCAACACCAGCAACATCCCATGAGGGTGAATGCCATGACACCATGATTGCTATTGCAGGCTGTGTGACAGGGTGGGAGGCAGGGCATGGCCACCATCCATGGACACCACTGCCATGCACGCGATATGTGACAGTCAGCACTGTCCAGTGGTACTGCATGTCTGGGAGTGCGTCAATGGTGGTCCATGCGTGCACTGGGCACATGGCTGTGGCACTGCCTGCTCACCGCATAGTGATGTTACTGTACGGGTTTTGGTTGTGCTTGGGACATGGGGGTGGTGTGTGCAGTGGTACACATGGCTGTTGCTGCCTGGTTTGGCATGTCTTGTGGACACGGTCACTGTTGGTGGGCGCACACCATCACAGGAGCGTGGCACATGGCTGTCTGCCATGCATAATGGGTGGGCTGCAGGGGGATGGACAGTCACACCCATTGACTCTGATCCCTTGTCCTAGGTGTGCGGATACTCCTGCGAATGCAGCGGTCCATCCAGGACCTTGTGCGGGTGGCGCAAGAGTCCCTTGCCATCCTGCGGGATCTGCAGCAGCATGGCGTGAGGAGGAGGAGGCGACCCAGGCAACAGCCCCAGGCAGCAGAGGACCAGGCTGGCCACCAGTGAAGAGAGACAACCTTCCCCCTTTGATCAACCCTCACACCCCACCTTCCATCTCCTATATGTTCACCCCTGCCCATTACCCATCCCCACCTTGTTCCTGTCCCTCCACCCCATGTTTGTACATAATTGTAAATAGTTGTTATATTTTTTGAATACAGTTATTTTGAAATGAATACTGTGGTGGTCTCTGATTTGCAGCTGGCTACAGGTGCTCAGTTGCAGTGGTGTGTATGGCATCGGGGGTGGTTCAGTCATGGGTATGTGTGTGTATGCGTGGGGAAGTGTCTCTGGTGTGGGAGTGGCTATCAGTCGGTATTTGTAGTGTGTGTGTTGTTCTCTGTGCATTGCATTACTGTGTGCAGTGGTCCATGGTGCCTGCTCTGTGTCCATTGTGCCCCTGTCAACCCATCCTTGGCCTGTGCAGCTGACACCCTTGCATGTCTGAGGCCTGTGAGGTCTGCTGCCTTGTCAGTGGTGGCTGTCCCTGCAGGTCATCCACTGTGACTGTCACAATGCTGGGTTGCCTCCTGTCAATGGTGTGGTGCATGTTTGCCTCGGGTGACACTATGGCCTCGCAGTTGCTGTCCCACCTCCATGCTGTGGCTTGTGTGTGTGCAGGGCTGTGCACCACTGTCTGTGACTTGTGATCCAGGCATATGCTGGTGGCGCACAGGGCCACAGTTCATGCACAGGGTGGGTGTCACCCCTGTGCCATGAGGGACTGCAGGCTGTGTGTGCACAGTTTTCATGGGCCCACACTGGGCTTGGTTGCCACTACTGTGTCCCTGTGTTAGTGTCCCTGTGGGTATGGGTGTGTTTGCCCTGCACTGTGTTGCATCCAGTGTGCTGCATGCTTCCACACACCACTGTGGGTGTCTGTGCTGGCTGCTGTGGCTCATGGTGGGTCTGGCTTGTATGGTTCTGTGGTACACGAGGTTGCAGTGTGGCAGTGGGGGTGGTGGTATGCATGGGATTCCTGCAGTGGTGGTCACTGCTCATGGGGGTGTCTTGGGGTCACGGTACAGGGTGTGCTATGCAGGGGGGCCTGTGCCATGGGGTGGTCCGCCTCCTTGTGTGGCAGTCTCAGCTTGCTGGTGGTGTGTGCTGGGGCACCATGGCCCAGCTGTGCTTTTGCTAGTCCCCATGGTCCGTGGCTGTTCCATCCTCCCTAGTTATGCTGTGCTTGGGGTGTGGGGGTACATTGTTGGTTCTGCAGTGTGTCCCTGTGCCCATCTGTGGCATGGGTGGTGGGCCCCTGCCTACCTCCCTGGTTGTGCAGTTCCATTGCTCTACTGCTGGGGGGCTCCCTGCTTGCACTATGGCACCTCTGGGCTGTTCAGCTGGGCAGCCCTTGTTGCGCCATAGCGCATCCTCTCTGCTCAGCTTCCCCTTCCTGGTTGCGCTATAGCGCAGGTTGTGCGATATTCAGATGCTGGCTTGTTGCACAATTTGGCTTGCTCCATGTTTGAATATCGCGTCTATTGCGCATGTGCGCAATTGACTTGTGCTTGCTCCTGCTGTTGCGCACTTTTTGGTCGCAGTTTGAATATCCGGCCCTTAGAGTTTTTTTTTTATTCTTGTATTTATGAAGTGGCGGAATGACACTGAGACTAACAAGCCATCTTTCATCAAGCAGCACAGAGTGCAGAACAGCAATATAAATTTTCCAGGTATACAATAGTTGGTACAAGGAAATCACAACTTAACATGTTCAAAAAGTGAGCACGTATGGTCTGTCTATCTATCTATCTATCTATCTATCTATCTATCTATCTATCTATCTATCTATCTATCTACCTAAAATTTTGCTTAAATCTATTGATCGGTTGCAAAGTTATTAAAGTGCAAAATTTGAGGTTTAATATTAAACAGGCTACTGAAGCCTAACTATAGGGGCACAACTGTGCCCTTATAATCTATCTATCTTTCTATCTATCTATCTATTACAGGTATTTGCAAAAAACTTTGTTAATGTACACATTACGGTTGTTAAAATGCAAAATGTACAAAGACAGGAAATGAAAACACATTAGGGATTTGGGTCTCTGGAGTATTGGTGAATCAGTGGTGGGGTCTTACTTGCGGTTTTGTCAAACCTAATGCCTACCCCCCAGCCCATAGCCTCCTGTCTGAAGCACAAGATACAGCTCCAACCTAGTGCCTCATAGTGATACAGTGGGGCCAAAATAATCTGTCAGAGCTTTCCTCATACAGGGTCTTATGGGCCCTGCAAGAAGACATCACATTTGACCTCATCTGATCCAGGGTAGGGGTGGGCATTAGGGTTGACGACTCTAATTAAGACCCCACCACTGATTCGCCAATACTACAGAGACCCAAATCCCTAATGTTTTTTCATGTCCCATCTTTGTATGCTTTGCATTTCAACAACCCTAATGTTTGCATTAACATAGTTTTTTTTTGCAAAGAATTCCCCTTCCTTTTGTGATAGTTGAACTGTATCCTCATTTGTGCAGGTCCTGAAATGAGATAAATACAATACTGAAGACAGTCCTGGAACTGTATTCTCATTTATGCAGGTCCCAAGGGACCTGTACAAAATGACATAACTACAATATTGGAGACAGTGATTATGCAGTGCATGGGCCCAGCAGACCCCAGCCCACATCTCAATAAACTGTGGGTGAGGTTCTCTGACCCACCACAGGGTGTAGCATCTGTGACAAAACAGTGCTCCATCCTTACCCAGACCATGACTGGCACTGCATACTGCAGCACCTTCCCCATCAGCCATGTCCCAGTAAATCCACTCACTGAATTCACACCTGAACTCAGCTCATTGGCCCAGTAAGGCATCGTGTTCCCCAGAGGTGCAACGGACATCCCTGCAATCAATGTTACTTAATAAATTCTTTGTTTTTTTAATATTTTGACCCCAAACATTCAACATAGTCTTCTTATGACCCCACCTCATAAACCCCATGAGCGAAAATGTTCAAATCTGTTCTGAAATATCATTCCGCATCACAGGTGCGAAAACAGATTTAGGACAGGGTGTGAGAAATGTCAGCTGTACTGTTCATGAGGTGGTGTGAAAAATTGGGCGTGTTGAAAATCTGGAGTCGAAGTATTGTAAATTACCTAAGTTATGCACCTGCGTAGAAACTGCGCAACACACACTCATAACATGGCCAATTTTAGGATTTTTGTCACAAAATTTTCAACATGGGCTTTTTGGGACCCCACCTCATGAACACTGGCACTGTCATTTTACTAATCATTCCTGAAAGGTGATTTGCACAGTGAACATGCCATTCTGCTCCACAGGTGAGAAAACATGTTTTGGGCAGGATGTGAGAAATTACAGCTATATTGTTTATGAGGCAGTGTGAAAAAATGGGTAAATTGAAAATCTGAAGTAAAAATATTGTAAATTACCAAAGTTATCTGCCTGCGTAGAAACTGCACAATGCACGCCCCTAATATGGCCATTTTTTGCAATTTTTTCACCAGATTTTCAACATGGGCTTTTTTAGACCTCACCTCATGAACACTGGCACTGTCATTTCAATAATCAGTCCTGAAAGGTAATTTTATGCTGCAACTGCGAAATCACCTTCCGTGACCAAGTAACGAAATGACAGTGACAGTGTTCATGAGGTGGGGTCCCAAAAAGCCCAAGTTGAAAATGTCAAACACTACCTAAAAGTGGCAAAGATATCAACATAAGTTGAAAATGCCATTGAAATACATTGCATGGCAATCCTAAAAAAATAATTGTATGTGATAGTTTTGTTAGTTGTGTTTGGCCTGATTAACTGTGAATTTATGTATTTTTATATGTACTGTTATGTACACTGTTTTTGGAATTCCGTACTAAAAACTTTTTCACTTATTGTTTTTATGTAAAAGGACTTCATTGTAAATGAGATTTATCTCAACCAAAAGTATCCTGGTTCATACAGAAATATGAATAAAACATTTTACCTACCTACCTTTACTCCTCAGTTTGCGGTTCAGCTTTGAAGAGTGCAGACATGTCCCAGTCCACAGAAGATGACAGCATTTGACTGCAGCTGGTAAGTATAGGGTAAGGGGATGGTGTGAGGTGGTGGGTGCTCAGTGGGGGTGTGTGTGGGATGGGGGTAGGGGGATGACGGGGACTTTTTCCCCCAGGTTAAAAAAAATAAATAAGACATCAGGGGACTGTTTTCTTTTTTCACAGGTTTACATACATCAAATATATATATTGGGATGCTGGGAGTGGGCTCCCCCAATGTCCCATAAAGTTGGGGGTATATATACTTAAGTCCAACACAGGGATTGGGGCCCCTGATGTTGATATTAATAAAACAAAGGGCTGCAGGGGGAAAGGGGTCCGACACCGGGAGTGGGCATCCTGGTGTCAGATTATATAACATTTTTTAAATAAACTATTTCAGGACACTGAGTAGGTAGGCTCCCCAGGTGTCCCACACAGTGGGGGGGCTAATAAATGCAAATAAGAGGATTGGGGCCCCTGATGTCAGCAAACATTTATTTAAAGAACTGGCTGGGGGGCACCTTAACTTAGTGACGTATAATGTATTTGGCACAGAAGACAACTGCACTATATGACACAACTGTCACTCAGCAAAGGACATCTGTGTCATATAATACAATTGGCTCCTATCTGCCAAATACATTATACAACACTAGGTTTTACTCCTCAGTTTGTGGTTCAGTTTTGAAGAGTGCAGATGTGTCCCGATCCACAGAAGATGACATTGAATGACCTCATCGGTAAGTATAAGTTAAGGGTGTGTGTGGGGAGGTGGGCACTCAGTGGGAAGATTGGAATGAGGAGGGGGTGAGTGATGACGATGAAAGACATTTTTATTTCTTTCAGCTTTAAGTTAAAAAAAAGACGCTGGGGAATGTTTTTCTTTTTTCAGGTATACTTATAAAAGTAATCTAGCTTGGGACACTGGGGTGGGCTCCCCAGTGTCCCACTCAGCTGAGTGTATGTGTGTGTGTGTGAATTATATCAAACAATGGGCTGCGGGGGCATCTGACACCAGGAGTGGGCATCTCAGTGTCAGATTATACTAATAAATAAACAAATCAAAAAATAAATACATACATACACTGCCACCAGGGACTGGGGCCCCTGGTGTGCAGATACAGTTGAAGACACAGTCATAGCTGGGCTACAATGACAGTAGCCGTCCCTGACCTATAAGTTGCGACAGTAGCAGGGGTTGCACTATATGACACAGTTGTCATTTATTAAAGACAGCTGTGTCATACAGTGCAAACTGCTGCTTTCTCAAAAATTCAGTTATGAACAGAACATTCATTTTCTGAACTGTGCATGCTCAGAAACTGAACGTTTTTATTAATTAATTTAAAAACTGCTTAACAGTGGGGCCTAAAAGCCTCAAAAGCACATACCTTGGACCAAGTTCCATCAAATCTGAAAGTTTAAGGTTTCAAAGCCTCCTATTTTTTTAGTTATTGGGTGGCAAAAAGTCTTAACAATTTTAAAAACTGATACTTTTGCAGTTTTTGCACCTCTGTAACTTTGCCTCCCCTGAATTAATCTACATGAAATTTACAGGATCGAGTGATCCTGGCACAGAAGCTGTGCTGTCCAAATTTCATGAAAATCTGTTGAGTGGTAGGGTTCATGACCTCAAGACAGACCCAGTACGTGTGGGTCTATGCAGGGTGGGGAATGGGGTGTTAGGGATGAAAATCCTAATGCTGCATTTCCCTACTTTTGTTGGTTTAACCCTAACTGATGCATTAACAAAGTTTTTTGCATATCCATATATATACATATTACAGTTGCACGATTTTGGCTGTTTTTTCCTCATTGTGCTGCAGCCACACCATTTGGAATTGTGGTCTGAACTGTTCAGGGTATCAGGAGCTTGCCCCAAAGAACAAGCCAGCATTGGTTTGGTAAAAAAAATATTAATCCATTCCAAAGTTATTACATTTTGAAATTTTGGGTTCTGAGAATGCTCAGTTCAGTCTTTTGGATGGCTGCACAGTTGCAAAAATGGATCTGGGCTCATGAAAAGGGATTTTGACAGCTGATGAAGAGGGATTTATAAAATCCTCTTTGTGAGAAAAAAATTCCCTTTTCGCAAGCCGCCATCTTGTATTCAATTTTTGTGCCCAAACAAAACAGTATAACTTGCAACAGGGATGTCTTCAGTAGAAATTCCACTGTGAGTTTTGTTCATGGGGATGTCCTGCACACTTCTGTGGCTTTGGTTTACTTTAGTTCAGTTAAAAAAATGCTCAGTTTTAAATTTAAAAATCCTTTTTTGCAACTCGCTTCTGATCCCTTTTCGCAAGCTGTCAGAATCCCTTTTTGTGAGCCAATCCCTTTTTACAAGCTATCAAAATCCCTTTTCATGAGATGACAACCAGATGGCCTTACCTCACAAAAAGGGATTGGCTCATGAAAAGGGATTTTGGCACCTCATGAAAATGGATAACTTTTTCTTATCCCTGTTCATGAGCTGTCAAAATCCCTTTTTGCAAGCTGTCAAAATCCCTTTTTGTGAGCCAATCCCTTTTCCCAAGCTGTCAAAAACCCTTTTCATGAGTGGATGACCAGATGGCCCTACCTTACGAAAAAGGATTTGCTCACGAAAATGATTTTGACAGCTCACGAAAAGGGATTTCTAAACTTTAATGTTTATTTTACACTGTACTGCAAAGAAACAGATTAGAATTAAGGGCTGACATTTTCAGGATAGAAAAGGCTTGCCTCATAGATGTGACTTTTTCTGGTTCGGTGATAACATTTACTTTACTTCAGTACTTATAATGTTTCAAAGTTTGGAAATTTCCCATAGGATAACATTGTGGCTGATGCAGTACTTTTCATTGCCTATAGCTCAAAAACAGTTTGAGATACAGATTTTTCACTAAACTCAGGTTAGGTGTCCTAAGCACACTAACAGGTTGTCAGGACATGATTACAACTGCAGTGGAATTTTTCTCAATGTTGCTATGGTTGCTGAGATAATGTGGCAGTTACGTCAGAAGGATTACTTGGAATATCTCTAGGTCTGTGCTGTCTCTACACTTATGGGTAGGTGGGAGCGCAGGGCCCAAGAGGGCCCTGCACTCCCACAAACAGATACTATTTTGCAGCAATGGGACTGCAGGGCCCTCCATTATGTAGTACTGGAAGCGTAGGGCCCAGAGATCCCACAGGGAGAATACAGTTCACTACACTGTCTTTACACTTATGGGTGAAAGGGAGTGCAGGGCCTGAGTGATGGGAGTATGATGGGGGAGATGCAACCACAACACACTATAGATTACAGTTTCTCAAAAACTAAGGAAATTCATTGCAAAAAGACTTCATTAATGCATCAGTTAAGATTGAAACAAGAAAAGTAGGGAAATGAAGCATTAGGGTTTGAACCCTAACACTCCCATCCCACCACTTCACCCCACCCCACCCTCCACATACCAACAGGTGCCATTGTGTGCCTTGGAGTCATCAGGCCTAATTCTCACCCCATTCTGCTACACTGTTTCATCTCAGCTTACTTACACATGGAATGGGGTGAGAATGAGGACTGATGACCACAAGGCACATCCTGATGCCTGTTGGTGTGTGGAGGGTGGGGGCAGGTTGGGTTGGTAGGCTGTTAGGGTTTGAAACCCTAACACCTCATTTCCTACTTTGTTGCTTCAACCTTAACTGATACATTAATTATGTTTTTTTGCAATTATATATATATATATATAAATATTATGGTAGAGGAGTCCTTTTAAGGTTAAAGGGTCAAACTTTACACCTTAAGAAATTTGTGACTGTTCAACAGATTTGCCTGAAATTTGGAATGCACTATCAAGAACCATACACCTTGGGATCTGCCAAGTTTCGTACCAGTCGGATATACGGCTGCAGAGTTAAGCGTGATCTGTGTGTGTTTACGCTATACAGTGAATTCTTTGCTCGTGCCTACAGGTTACATGGTTTGTGCGAGCTGTCTGAAAACTTCAGGAAACGTGCGGCCAGGGTGCCTGATGTGCCTTTTGAAGATTTCATGAAAAAATATTGAATGGTTCAAAGGTTTTTCAAAAAACAAGTTCCCATTATAAGTCAATGGGAAAAGTTAACAAAAAGTTTGACACTTTCGCAAATGCACTTTTTACTGTTGCAAATGGCCCTAGTACTTTTGCAAATCCACCATTTTGTTTTCAGTTGGTGATCAGAAAAATGCTTGGCATTTAAAATTGGGACTATCTAGGGACACAATTATTTTTGTGTTCACCTAGTCGGAGCCTGAGGATGCTAGCCATGTCTTTATTTTGGGGTTAAACACTCCATAAAAATGTTTTTTTAAAGATCTGGAAAAAGTACTTTCACAAAGTACTGTCATGCTCATGACACTTCGCAAATCTGTGTGAAAGCTTTCGCAAATCACGAAAGTACTTTGCAACACTATGGCCAAAATGACAGGAGTTCTTTGCTACCTTGCTGCAAAAGAACAGTTAGGTCTTTTGGCCTGAAATTTGGAGGGAACACAGTCAACATTTCACAGATGTGCCTTTTGGTGGATTGGTGAAAAAATATTGCATGCCTGCAAAGTTACGGTACTCCGAAGTTGGCATTTTTTCCTATAGACTAACATGGTGGCGTATGCCGCACCTTTCAGGGCTCGTATCTCGAAAACGATGCGAGATACAGATTTTTTGTTGTGAGTTGCATATCTGTATGGGCTATGCAATAGCAAAATCCTAGCCAGGAAAATAATGATTTTTGTGAAATTTAAATTTTTTTTCTACGTCATGCGGTTGCTGAGATATTAGCAATTAAGTACTTCCAATGCTCGTTTTCAGCTTTGATGCCCATTACAATGCATACATTCTTTGTATACACTGTGTTTCTCTATGCACCTGTTCAGCAAAAACAGGGTATGCACTTCTGTTACTGTTGCAGTTACTGTTTCAACTTGCGTTTCTGTCCCCATTTGCGTTTACATTCCCATGTACGCCACCGTGTGCGTTACCCTTTGCGTTGTCATTTGCACTTGCGTTTTCGTTACTGTTACCACTTGCGTTTACACTACTGTTTCTCTTTGCATTTTTGTTTGTATCACCGTGCTCATTGCCATTTCTGTTTATGGCAGCTCTTTCATTTGCGTTTCCATTTCTCTTTCACTTTGCATCTTCCTTGCTGTTACTGTTACCATTTGCATTTGCAATTCCTTTACTGTGCCTGTGCACATTACGGTTTGTGTTTTCATATGCGCTTGTGTTTCCTTTTGTGTTTCTGGTTGCTTTGGTGTTATTGTTGCTGTTACCGTTACCATTTGCATTTACAATTGTGGTACTGTGCCCATGCGAGTTTCGGTTTGCGTTTCCGTACGCTCTTCTGTTTCCGTTTCCATTTCTGTTTCCTTTGGCATTATTCTTCCTGCTATCTCTACCATTTACATTTACAATTCTGGTGCCGTGCCTGTGCGCATTACGGTTTGAATTTACGTGTGCACTTGCGTTCATGTTTCTGTTTCTGTTCCCCTTCACATTCTTTTTGCTGTGACACTTAACATTTCCATTTTAAATACTGCTGCCATCACTGTTCGCATTACCAGTTGCATTTTCGTATGTGCTTCAATGTATGTTTGTGTCACTGTTCACTTTGGCATCACTTTACGCTTGCATTTCTATTAACGTTTCCTTTACCATTTATATTTACATTACCATGTGTACCACTGTTGGCGCTTCTGTTTACATTGCTATTCCTGTTACTATGTCACAAGACGGGCCCCGCGCTCCCGCCACCGCATTACATTCACTACTTCTCATCATCATTCTAAAAAAAAAGGGAAATTAGAGGCAAAAAACTCCATTTAATGCGTCAGTTAGGGTTGTTCCACTGCAACAAAAGTGAGGAAATTTGGTGTTAGGTTGAAATCCCCTTGGACCCCATAGCCCATCCCTCTCAACCAGCATCTGGTGCGCCATGGGGTCGTAGGTCCTAACTCTCAAACCCATTTTCCCACACCTCAGATTCTTTACACATGTGATGGGGTGTGAGTTAGAGCCAATGACCCCATGGCGCAGCATGATGCCGGGTTGGGGGTGGGCTGGGGTCCAAGGGGTTTTCAACCCTAACACCAAATTTCCTCACTTTTATCACTGTGGAACAACCCCCAACTGATGCATTAAATGGAGATTTGTGCCTCTAATATATATATATATATATATATATATATATATATATATATATATAGGCATGGTAAAATGTTGCACTTTAATAACTTTGCAACTGATCAATGGATTTGCACAAAATCTAGTATGTACTGTCCAGTGAGGTAGATCTCTTGATGTGGCAATTTTATTCCTGATCAGATGTATGGATTCTGAGATCCAGATAGTGCTAAAACCTAAAAAGTCACCTTTTTTGCAGTTTTTTCTTCATCACCTTGTGTCCACATGGTGTGGAGTTTTGGTGTGATTTTTTATGATACATCCAGCTTGGGTGACAGAACTGCCATGCTTAGTTTGGTGAAAAAATATTAATCTGTTGCAAAGTTATCACATTTTTAAGTTCTCATTGTTTTCAAAGGCAATTCCCCTGTCCAAATTAGAGGGATAAAGTTAGACTAAGGATTGACCTCACAAAAAAGGATTCCCTCTCATGAGATCTGTTCCTTTTTTGTGAGGTAGAAATCCTGTTTCGTGTGGAAAAAATTCTTCTTTGCCAGCCGCCATCTTTTTTTCCCCACAAGCTAAAAAGTGTGGAAAATCCATATAAATGTTGTCATTTTACAAATCAAACACCAGAACCTTGCTAATCAGGCCCTGTTTAACTAAATTCTTGTGTTTGCTTCTCACAGTTAGGGCCAGAAAGACTTTTTCTGGACACATGAAATCCCAGGTGCCCAGCTTAGCCAGAGGAGCCTTCTGCTCCATTGTTTATATCTGAACCACATATTTGGTTTAGTTCTGCAGCTGGGGGGGAGGGGGAAGCAGCAAGATAGCTGCTGCTCCACTCCTGGCTGCTCTCTAACAGCTGTGCATTTTGGTACTGGGGAAGATTCCTTAAAATGAAAATGATTGTTGGAAATTATTGTTTTGTTAGAGCTTTAATACGACCACAAAAAATGTATTTGATGATTACTGAGCAGCCAAACAAACTTATTTAAAAGGTTGTTGTATCATTCAACGTCAATGTTAAAGTTAATGTAAACTCTAATGCCATTAGCAAATGTGGGTTTCAACAGTTCTGTGCAGATGCACTTTTAATGTGCTTTTGAACTATAGCATATAGACTTTGGAAAGAGAGAGCCTAGCCAAATTGATATGGAATTACATGAAAGGCTCGCTAAAGGGGTTTCATGTCATAACAGTGACTGTGGAACAGCAAACTGTCACAACAACACCAAACCCGCAGCGTGAACAGTTTTGGAACCTTTGTTTCTTGAGGGGGGCTTTGACCCTGCACCCCCCTCTTGTGGGGGGGCTTTCCCCCCTCACCCTCCTTAATATTTATTCCAACTCCGGGGGAGACACACTTAGGGATGAGGGAACCGTCAGTAACAAAAATGTGCCTATGCTATGCTTCTGCTGCCATTGTGATGGTTTGTCTTTCTACATTCACTGTCTTCACGGGCTACCTCTAAAGGCAGACCGAGGCAGTTCTTTAAAGCCTATTATGGCTCATTATGAGGAAGGATGCTACAACATGAAGCTGGAATTGAGAATACACTTAATGTATTTAAGGACTTATTCTTCAGATTAAGAGGTATGCCACCTTTGCCTAGGGGCAGGGGATTTTGTTGTCAATCTTTATAATATTTGAGCTTATTATGCTCAGTAGAGCAAATCTTTCTGTTTACCCCCCCCAACAGGTGCACAGGAAGGTGAACCCATGGAAGGTAATGGATACTGAAGCCTGGGACCCTAGAAGGCATTTAGCTTAATTAGAGAGGGGACATACCAAGGTCTTCCTAAGAGAAATGGGAGCTGAAGGTACTCGAAAAACAGTTAAATGACTCCTTGTAAAGGAGGAAGGGCTAACTCTGCTGAACCCTTCAGTTCATGTTCCATGTTGCTTTCACTGAACACTGCCAACAGCAAACTCACCGAGAGCAGACAGAAAAAAAAACCATCTCCCCAAGTCAGAGGTAAAAGTTCTGTTATCTGTTGGGGATATCATACAGATTGAACCCAAGAAACTATGGGCCAGATTTTCAAAGGTCAGAGAATGACGCAGGGTGCTTGTGTCAAAAACAACTGACGCAAGGAGCAGAACGCGTCAAACCTTGCACCAATTCTGATTTTCAAATGGTGCTTGCGTCAAAAACAGGTCTGCATGTGCCAGAGTGGCTTGCCCCATGCTTGCACCAAACAAATACCTGCGTCATGTCAGAAGGGATGCCTGCATCACTGAAATGATGCACCATCCCCTTATTTTGGGATTTTCAAAGAATGCAAGTCCTGTCCTTGTGCCTAAGATGCATGTCGCTGTTAGATCAGCCAGAGCATTTAAAGAGACCCAAAACAGGTGGTCAAACCTGACTATGCTACTATTAAAGGCCAATATTCTCCTGCAGGACCAGTTTAGAACATTTTGGGGGGCTTAGTTTTGGACATTTCATCTGTCATTTTATTTTACTTAGCTTACATCATTCTCATCCTTTGTGTCATTTTTTTCTCAACTTGCACCATTTTTTTGACTCAGTTTGCACCATTTTTACTCAGTTTGCATCATTTTTGTGCTCAGTTTGCATCATTATCATTCCTTGAGTCATGTTTTTCACTCAACTTGCACCATTTTTGTTACTAAGCTTACACCATTTTTACTCAGTTTTTACCATTTTTGTACTCAGTTTGCATCATTTTTGTTCCTTGAGTTATTTTTTTGACTCATCTTGCACCATTTTTGACTCAACGTGCACCATTTATTTTGGTGCAGCTTGCATCATTCTCATCCCTTTCACCATTTTGTTGATGCAGTGGACCTCTTGCATCAATTTGGGGGACTTTGTCACAAAGAACGCTTTTCTTGCAAAATATGGCACACAGTATTTGGCGCGCCTAGATCTGACTCAAGCTGAATGTTTGATGCAGCTTGCATGGATCTAAGGGCCCTTTGGAAATCCAGCTCTATGTGCTTGACATAAATTTTATTCCCTGAACTTCATATAGGGCATACCCTTTGACACTTCCCTGAATGAACTAATGCTCCCAGAGTTTTAAAATAACTAAAGACACTTTTGTTATGCTCTGTTTTTCTATACTTTAAAGAATAATTAAATGACGCCTGTGAAATAATTATTATACTGATGACAGCGGTCACCTGTTAGACATGAGGAAACCTGTTCTCAAATTTCCAGTTATAATCAAGGTTGTTTATGTTACTCAAAGTAGCAAACCTGTCCTGAGCAAGCTTGGTCTTCACTGAACTTTTATCTGCAAAAATGTTTCAAGAATGATTTTTATTGGTGTCCAAAAGCTGCCAAATGATTTTTAATAAATGTTTACCTTATATGATGCATGTATCTCATGCCTTTTAAAATCGTGTATTATTTTAAAGTTTTTAGTCTTAATGTTTTTCATGGTGCTAATAGAGTTTGTTAAATCCTATCATTCTACAAGGATTAATTGTTGGATCCATATGATGCATAAATCACAGCAGATTTGATGAATCAAGAAATTAGATAAAGGAAAAGATCTGAAAGTGCTCAGATGCTAGACATTAGAATTCTCTATTGCTCATTATGTTTTTACCTGCTAGGTGTAAATACATTGTATTAATCAAGGAAACATACATTTTCATGACATTCTGCATTATTCTGTGCCTGACAAAAACCTGGCAATCTGCTAGGACCCCTGACTCCTCACTTAGTCTCCCTGATTACACACTGCTATGACAAGATCACAGCAAGAGAGGCGGAGGAGTGGCAATCTATGTAAAGCAGCCCCTATCCTGCTCGGCCACCAAAAGGGAATCATGCCAAGGCTCCCACAAACTTATCCTCACAAAACTCACCCTCTCTGCCTCATTGGCAATATTTATAGGAGTGATCTGTGCCTCATTCCAACTAGCCTGTGACTCTTTCATTTCTTGGCTAGTAGCCTTACCAACTCTAGCTGCAAAAGGGGAGCTGATACTACTGGGTGACTTCAACCTAGACTGACTTGCCGCCTCCACCAAGGCCTACATCTCCAAAACTGAGTCCCTTAATCTTACCCAGTTGATCACAGAACCCACCTGTTGCAACTCCACTCCCAAAACCACTTATTACATAATTGGCTGGACACTCTCCTCTCACCCACACGGAATGACCTCATCTGGTGTACTTGCGAATGCTCTAAGTGACCACTGAGTCATATACTGCACTAGGAAAACCCACCTACCGAAATCGGCCACAAAATACATAAAAATACACCCAATAAATGCACTTGATGCTGACTCATTCCTAAATGAACTCAGTCTTGCTGACAGGCAGCAGATATATTCTGCATTGGATGTAGACACTGCCTTAACCTGATTCCTGTACAAATTTACAAAAGTTTGGAACTCCCATGCCCCACTGAAAAAAATAAAGGGTAAAAAAGCAACACCACCCTTCGATCTCGGCACCTCTCCTTGCCCAACGTAAAGCCCAGGACAAGGCTTGGACTCTTTTCAAATGTAAACTTACCCCACAAGCCAGGAAAGTCTATAACTCCCTCCCCAATGCTGGCACCAAGGTCATATGGCTAGCAAAAGCTATTTCAGATCTCAACTACTCCATGCACAACCCTCCAACTTCTGGAAAGTAGTACACTCCCTTATTGATCCACCTGCCCAATCCAACACCCCAGCTTTTAAGCAAAATGACCAACCTATCACTGACCCTATCAACATTGCTGACACCCTAAATAAATTCTTCACCTCCTGTGCCCTACTAGATGACCACCCTCCGCCAACCTCAGGAACCCCCCCTTACACCTGCAACAACACCTTCCAATTCACACCCATCTCTAAACAAGATGTCCTCAATGCCCTCCGCTCACTAAATACCTCCAAATCCAGTCCTGATGGGATCATCCCGAAGCTCCTGCTTATATCAGTGCCAACAATTGCCAAGCCACTTACCCACCTCCTAAACCTTTCATTTGCTTCAGGCACGGTACCTCAAGCCTGGAAATCGGCTTGTATAATTCCTCTTCACAAAGGTGGTGACCCTTCAGTGCCTGGTAATTACAAGTCAATCTCCCTCCTCCCAGCCCTTACCAAAATACAAGAATCTCTAGTCCACACCAGGCTTACAGAGTACCTCACAACTACCAAACTCCTTTCCCCCCACCAATCAGAATTCAGAAAGCTACACTCCATAATCTTCTCACTGCTGCATATCACTAATCACATCCACACTGCATCTGACCAAGACCATCTAACAGCTGCAGTGTTTGTGGATCTGGCTAAAGCCTTCAACTCTGACTCCCACCCACTTCTCCTGGTGAAACTCATATCAGTAGGACTAGCCTCCATCACAGTCCAGTGGTTCCAATTCTATCTAATCAACAGGCTTCAAGCAGTCAGAATAGCTGACTCCACATCCCCCCCACTTCCAATTCTTGCAGGTGTGCCTCAGGATCAGTTCTCGGCCCCATACTATTTTCATTATTCATAAATTACCTCCCCTCTTCCTGTACTAATTCCCACATACATATGTATACAGATCACATTATTGTCTTCACCTCTAGTCCAGTCCTAAGTGAAGTTCAAACCATCCTCCAGAATGATTACCATACATAACATTCAGTGCTGGTTCAGGAACAACCAAATGAAATTAAACACCTCCAAAACAGCGTCCATGACATTTGGAACAGTACAAAAACTAAAAAGATCCCCCCTCCCATCACCTCATTGGATGGGACACTGCTGGACTCAGTCACAAAGTATAAATACCTTGGTGTCTGGGTGGACCCCCATTTGACTTTCTCGAACCACGCTGAAGCAATTATCTCAAAATTACACACCAAATTAGGTATGCTCTACCGGAACAGAGATTTTCTCCTGCTGCCTGCCAGACATGAAATCCTATCCAAAATGATCATTCCCATCTTTGATTATGAGGATGTGGTTTGCAGTACCACCCCAGCATCAACACTATCCAGACTGGATACCCTTCTGAATGAGTTCTGCCACCTCACTGCAAACTCCCTCTTCAGAACTCATTACTGCTCCCTCTACTTCCCTCTAGGTTTAGCTCCACTTTCCACTGATGCTACATCCACTGTCTTAATCTCATATCCAAATACTGGTTCAACTTGTTACCTTCCTACCTATCAGAGTGCCTTTCCACTGTCTCCCAATTCCCATACAAGCTGAGGCACAGGGATGCCAGGTCCTTCACTCTGCCTTGGCCATCCTCCACAGCTGGTAAATCTGCCTTCTCCGATAGGCTCCCTTGCCTGTGGAATAAACTCTCCCCTTCGAACAGAAACTCCTTCACACACTATTCTATTAAACAGCAGCTTCACCATCTACCACTCCTCCGTGTGCTCCTGTCAAACAAGTGCTGCACCACCTACTCCTCATAGCTGAGGACTCAATGTATTGCCAAGCAACACATGTAATTATAGGTGTACTTATAGATGTGTAAATTGTGTAAATACAGATGTACATACTGTTGTATAAAATATGCTGAAAGTCTTTTGCTATTGTAAATACCCTTTATTATTGTCCTTTACTTGATGTATACCTACACTAATCTGTATAATAGCATTTACAAGCTGTCTATCTCTCTCAAAATGTATGTATTCCTGTTTTCCCTCCCCCCAGGGTTGCACCTGGAAACGAACCCCGGCTCAGCATGCTTTCCCAGGTAACCAAGTGTTTAACTTATTAAATACATAATTTAAATTAGGGGACTTTATTAAGCTTAAGGGCAAATCATAATTAAAATTGTGGAGAATGAAATGAATAGACAGTAATTAATGGAAATACTATTGGGAAATGTTCTAATATTTTTAGGATTAATAATCAATGTGCCTTATTTCAAATACACTAGTGGGCATTTACTTTGACATATGGTACTGAGGGTGGTGCCTACGAAATATAATTTATAGATTTTAGATAAGCCAGTGCTATTGTAAAGGAAAACTAATCAGTATTTAATCTAAGCTGTATTCATCTGATTATTGCATGACCAGCTTATTTTACATGACTAGTATTAGGGATGTACATATTTAACTGCCACTTGATATTGATTGTTGCGCTTGGTGTTATGTACTGTTTTTATAGTAATGCTTATTTTTTATTTATTTGTATATTTTAGATGTCTTTTCTGTTAAGTTGTAATGGCCTGAATGATTGAACAGTTAATTAAACTGATTGATTAGTTCTGCAGCTGCAGCTGAACTCCTGCTGCCAGCTGCAGTATGAGCCCATGTTTTCCCCTGGTGTTTAGTGGCACCCCTCACTCTCCAATCACTGTCCCCATATATTCCCTAGTGTGTAGTGGGCCCCACCCTCCGATCACCATCCCCTACTGCCTTGAATATTTTTTTATATAATCTGACACTGGGATGCCCACCTCCAGTGTCTGATGCCCCATGCCCCCCCAGCACGTTGTTTTATTGCTTAGCTGACACTGGGGGGCCCAATCCTCATGTCAGCATTAAGAGCCCCCCAGCAGCATGAAACACTGGAAAATCCACCCTCAGTGTCTCAAAATATTTGTTTAATTAAATCCTGCAAAAAAGAAAATGGTCCCCAGACATCTTTTTTTTACCTAAAAAAAAGAAAACAGTAACTCGTCATCGCCGCTGTCCCCTTCCCTCCATCCCTCCATCCCAACCCTCCCATGGAGCACCCACCACCTCTCCCCTTACCCTATACTTACCATCAGAGGCTGAACGCTGTCATCTTCTGTGGACCAAGACACGTCTGCACTCTTCAAAGCTGAACTGTAAACTAAGGAATAAAGGTAAGTGTCGTATAATGCATTTTTAATGCCATTTTGAACTTATGTTCATAACTTTGCAATTTTTTTGAATTTTTTTTTCACAAAATTTTCAATTTTGGGATGCCACCTCATAAACACTGCAACTGTTATTTCGATAGTCGGATCCAGAAGGTGATTTTGTGGTTGCCATGTGAAATCACCTTGCAGGCCTGAATAATGAAATTTTACCATGTGTTCATGTGTGTGGGGGGGGGAGAGGGGGTGCAAAAAACCATGTTGAAAATGTGGTGAAAAAATTCCTAGAAATGGCCAAGTTACATGTGTTCATTGAAATTTTTCCACCTACATGCATAATTTTGGTAATTTTCAATATTTTGACTCCAAATTTTCAACATGACCATTTTTCACACCACCTCATGAACAGTACAGCTGTCATTTTTCACATCCTGTCCAAAACGTGTTTTCACACCTGTGGCGTGGACTGGAATTTTGGCACAGATTTTAACATTTTCACCCATGGGGTTTATGAGGTGGGGTCATAAGAAGACTATGTTGAAAATGTATGGTAAAGATATGAAAAAATGGCAAAATTATAACCATTCATTACAATTTTGCTATGACTGCTCATAATTTCAGAAATGTTAAATATTTTTACCCCAGATTTTCAACACAGCCTTCTTATCACCCCACCTCAGTTTTCAAATCCTAGCCAAAATGTGTTTTCACACCTGTGGCATGGAATGGCATTTCAGTTGTGCAGAATTACGTTTTGGTGGGGATTGTAAAAATTTCTGTACTGTGTACATGAGGTGGTGTAATAGGATGGCTATGCTGACAATCTGGTCACTGTTGCCCTACAAATGAACATGAAGAGCCTGGAGGGCCCTGTGCTTCCACAGCTACATACATGTATGCATCTATGGAGGGATGGGAATGTAGGGTCTGAAGGACCCTGCTCTCCCACAGTAAAATAAAGATGATATTATACTACCTCAAAAAAGTAAGGAAATAAGTTGCAAAAAACTTTGTTAATGCTCCAGTTAGGGTCAAAGTGACAAAACTAGGGAAAAGAGGCATTAGGGTTTTCTAACACCCCACACCTAACACCCCATCCTCCCAAAACAAGCAGGAGAGCAGGTGGGTGCTCAGGCTGTTTCTCAGCCTCAACAGCCACCCATTCTCATAAAGTTCACATTTGACCTTATTTACAGATGGAATGGCCAGAAATATGTTTGCTGGGCACCCAAAATACCGAGTGCCCAGCTTAGTGAAAGGAGCACTTCCTCCACATTCTCTTTATGAGAACAGTGGGATTTTCTTGACTTCTGTGGTCACAGCTGGAAATTGTGCTGAAGGCTGCAGTTTCAATGTGAGCCACCTTTTTCCCTGGTGTCTAGTGGCACCCCTACCTGCCGATCACTGTCCCCTAACCCTGATGTCTAGTGGCACCCCCTCCTCTCATATCTTTCCCTGGTATCTATTGGGCAGCCCCCACCCTCCAATTACCATTTTTTATTTATTTATGTGTTTATTTAACCTGATACCAGGATGCCCCCCACAGTCCCTTGTCTTATTTGCCAATATCAGGGGGCCAAATCTCCATGTCAGCATTAGAAGCCTCCCCCCATAGCAATGCAGGACACTAGGGAGACCACTCTCAGTGCCCTGAAATATTTATTTAGTTTTAACCTGTAAAGAAGACAAACATCACCAGTATCTTTTTTTGTTTTAACCTGAAAAAAAGAAAATGGTCTCGAGTCATCCCTGAAATCCCCCTCCCCAATCCTGACCCTCCCACTGAGCACCCACCACCTCATGCCCCCCTTACCCTATACTTACATCCATTTTTAGGACTTTTTTCACCAAATTTTCAAAATGGCCTTTTTGAGACCTCACTTCTTGAACACGACAACTGTCATTTTGTTTATCGGGTCCGTAATGTAATTTCCTGGTCCCTGCATCCACATTGCATGACCACACCTCTAAAACCTGTCCCTAAAGGTTTATGTCTTCCTCTTTTCTTATGGTTATTACTTTGTTTACTTCCTTACTGCTCAGGATACATCTGTGGAAAAAGTAGCACACTCACACCTAGCTGAAACACAAAGTTTCATTTAGGGTTTCAGACTTTTTGGCGAGCACCCACTGCACTAGCTCTGTGAGTGTGGTTAAACCTGTGTTTGCTCTCACACCTAGCATTTGATCTTTTGTTGTAAGTTTCCCAACATAGCTGCTAGAACACGTGATCTGAACTCCATTTTGGTTTGCCCAATGCCATTCCAATTATAGAAAGAACTTATATGAGGATAAGCAAAAAAGAAAATACAATAATAAAAAGAGAGTACATTAACACGGTCACATTCCTGTCACACAGTGGTTAATACAAATTGACAGCCTCTTCACTGGAGATGGTGGAAATACGTAGGGAGAGTACAGCAGGGAGAAGAGGCAGCCCTAGGTGGCTGCTATTTAAACCATATTCCACTGGAGAATAATAAAGTAGTAATATGTCTCTATGCTCAAAGTCCACTTCCCTGTCTCACTAACTGATGGTAGCAGCAAGAAACAGTATTTTACATTTTGTAAGGGCTAAAACTTTAGCAAGAGCCCATGCAGAGAAACTTTGAATGTGCATATGCTGGAAGCACAAAAAAAGTGTTAATATGGCTGAGTATAATCTGCTGACCTGCCAGCTCAGTTGTAGTGTTACTGCTTGTGTCACTGGTGACTCAGGTTCAGAAGTGAAGTCAGGGCACTGGAGTGTTGATCGGGGGAGGAGGATCGAGCATTCAGGGGACAGCACTCCTCTCCTCTCCAGGGGTGGGGGTATGCAGAGCTCAGCATGCACCCATCTCCTAAGGAGACTAGGGAGATGGCAATCCAGGGCTGCCAGAAGTGCATGCAGGCATGGCAGCCATAGATGCATGTCATGTAGATGTGTGTGGCATGCATCCTGATAGCACTGCATGTCCACACCTCCAGGGAACATAACGAGAAAATCTCCCAGCTGGCATAATGACTCCAGTCGCCCACTGGTTGCCCCATACCTGGCTATCCAAGCCCAGTCCAGTGCACCAGATCCTGTTCAACAGTGGTGGTTGGGAACCCCACCAACCCCCACGGGGGGGTAAGTCCTGGGGGAAGATGTAGGCAGATAAGTTCTGGGGGATGCCATTGTGATCATGCTAGGGTGACCAGCAGAAGGGGGCTGGTCGAAATGGGGAGCAAAAAAGATTACAAAAAAAATGACTGAGTACAGTCTATCCTATCGTTGGGTATAAAGACACATGAGCAAATGTTTGTATTAAGAAAATTACGGCAGTCACCATGCGGTCAGCACTATTATCCAAAAGCATAACTGCACATCCCATACCTAAAGTTTGACTGTTGCCTTTGTCGTATAAAATATCCAGAAAACATCAGAAAACCTAAAAACACTATTTGTAAACAGTTAAAAGTCCTGGAATGCATTAAGTAAGAAGCAGTTGAGACCACTGTATTTAGTGTGCAAGAGTTATTGGGCTCACTGTCCATTAGAAGCAGTGTCCAGCTTTAGGTAGCATCTGTACTAGGCATAAATTAAATGCAATGGCATGGTACATTTCAGAAAACATGATTTATTACATGGATCAACATCACTTGCATTTTGCATTCCTCAAGGACTTTAAAGGACCAGTGCTAAGCCAAGACCAATTTCAGAATTCACCTCATGACAGATAATTAAATTGCTTTTATTTTTCAATTCTTCACACAATAGAATGCTTTTATTTTGATAGGCAGATTTGGAAACGCACGTCTTCAGTAATCTATGTTTGACTCTAACTTAAGGAAACACTGACACTGCATAATTGGGCACTAATACTATAATAGCACAGTGCTATCTGTTTTTATCTAGAGCTTGCTGAAAGACAAGCCTGTTTGTAAGAACTGGTCATTTCAGTTGTCACAGTGATATTGCCAATGTTTACTTGGAAAACATAAGTAGAACCATTCAGAACCTGATCTTTTGCTTTATATATTTTTCACTCAACTCAAGAAACCTTTGGCAGAAATTCAAGATTGTTTCGAAGTGCACTTAAATCAGTGTATTAGGTGTTGATGGAGGAACAAAACACTGTATGCCATTGTTGTGAAAGATTTTATTTTTATTGCATTAGTTAGATGAAGGATATGTGAACCGTGACTCACATGGTTAACAAATGTGTTTTACCTTGCATTAGCTTTTGTTATCATTACCCTGTCAAACAACCATGCACATAGCAACTAAAAAACGTTAATGAAAACCTCTCTCTGTGGCTCAGTGGCAGCACACTGCACTGCCATATGAGAGACAGAGGTTCAAGGGCAACCTTGGGCTTCTCATTCACAGGGTCAGTAGAGTATGGGTGCATTAGGAGGTGTTGTGTTGTAATTGCTCTCCAAGGAGGGAGAGTTAGAGCATGCCACTCTATACTGTAGCTCTCCCTGCAGCCAAATTATAAGCACGTCATGGCAGGGCCAAGGGAGTCAGAGGAAACCACTTCCTGCACCTCTGATGGCTGAGGTCAAGTGTCACCAATAGACTCCAAGAACACATGTGTGAAGGACTGGGGATCTGTAGAAAAATGGGATGCAGTGGCCATCTGACTCCAGCCTCCTGCCTCACAAAAAATATAAGATGAGCAAATGTTGGCACTGCTTAGCTCCTTCACAGTTTGTACTTAACATAAATCCTAAACCTTAATCTAAAGACTGGATAGTGAATATGATTTAGTGCAGAGGTAGGATGGTATAGTGGTTATTGCACTAGCTGAGGAAGCAGGTGATTGCAAGTTTAAACCCTTCTAAAGCTAAAAAATACTTACTGTGTGACCTTGGACAGGTCATGTTCCTCTTACTGGTCCAGCCCACCCCACTGCAGAAAAGAGTAGATGCAGGACCACACTGAAAATGAGATGCTGCATCTCAGCTGGACTATCCTGGGTAAATAAGTTTGCTTCATGGCTGTCATTAGTAACATTTGCTCGACACCAAAGCTGCCAAGCTTGAACTTAGGTCCTGTGTAGATGAATCAGTCTGGTCACCCTGTTGACTCACATAAAGTTGTATCCCTTCATTTTTAATGTGTGCCATTTAGATGGAGAGGTAGATTGATATGACAGAGCTATCTACCCCTCTACCACCCATGTCAAAATCAGCTTTATACTGTTTGGTCGAATGGGTACACATCATAAATATCTTGGGGTCAAAATTACCATTGTGATGGTAATGGCTGTATAAGGAATAAATATAGATTAAACATCCTAACTGTAGTGGTCATTAGGCCTCCTGAAAGATTTTGATAGCCGGGGTATTGCTTTTGCCATTCATCACAAAGATCACTCACTTCTTGATCTGCAGTACATCTGTCTCACAGAGGAAAATTCTGGCCTCGTTAATGGATTAGAGCTGCACTCCAACAAGTTGGTGAGGTCTAGCATTTAGTATTTGAAGAGCACAGGTTTTGCCAACCATGTTTTATGTAGCATGAAGGAAAAAATGTCTTCACCACAAATCCTTCAACTTTTTAAAACTTTAGGGAGTAAGAAGAAAAAAAAACCCATGGAAAGTAAATAAAGTACTTCCATTTAAAATAGGAGAAATCATAAAAAAAATACATAAGGTAACTATAAGGCTAGAGAATTTTATATTTTTAAAGTTTCAAGATGACTGAGACCTCCATTTCCCAGGGAAAGCTGTGGTTATGAATCTACCCTTATCCAGAGATCCAAGACAGCACTTGTGTGCATTAAGTCTTGCACAAAAGAATGTGAACTAGTATATCAAAGTCAGCATACCCTTGTTATTATAGCGTGGTAAAGGAATATAGTACAGTATAAAGTTTCATCATAATAAAG
This sequence comes from Neoceratodus forsteri, assembly GCA_016271365.2. NCBI lineage: Eukaryota > Metazoa > Chordata > Ceratodontiformes > Ceratodontidae > Neoceratodus > Neoceratodus forsteri. Next base: position 307,116,920 of record CM028136.1, read on the forward strand.
TCTCAGTTCTGACACATAAGTACTGTTTGTTTTGCTAAGAAAATGGAATTTTGAATTTTTTTTGTCCCATTTACCCATTGCCCTGAGGCAAGTCATTTGTTCTGACACCATAGCATCGATAGCATGTGTCAAGTTTTTAGCAGCTCAATTTGTGACTTTGACAGGAATTTGTCTTTCACTTGATATCAATGCTTTCATGAAGGAAGCATGCACAATATGCAATGTATCATTAGATAGACAAAACATTTAATCCATAAATTTAAAATGTACTTTTCAAGGCTTGGCATGTAAAGCTCATTGTATGAGTTTGCTCAGTTTGACAAAGGCATTGTAAATGCAACATATATCATCTTTTGTGACCCCTTGGTTCATCATACATTAACATATTTATTTTAACAGCATATGATTTGATTTCTTGAGGTTGTAGTTTTTGATGTACATCGTTCAGTTTATAAGAAGTTTAACCAATATAATCAGTTTGAGCTGAGAGTGGCTCTTTTACAGAAGAGTCCTGGAGTGAAATGCCATATGCATCTTGTAGTATGACAGTTCTGCAGATGCATCGTAAGCACCCTAATGTCGGAACAATTTGCATTTGCAGCCACTGTCATGTTCAGATATTTCCTGAAATTTTTGTGATATCTCTAGAGAGAATTCCTGCCTGCCTACGGTACCAGAGTGGGGCCACCAGAGAGATTTACTTTAGAAATATTGTGAAATATCTGGAAATATATTTCTGGACAACTTGATGGCTATAACTGCACATGTAGTTCAAACAGATGGGGGGGGTCAGACATGTGCAGCCCACTACAAGTTCAACTGTGTCAGACATTTGGACCATGGAGAGTCCACCTAATAGATAATCTAGTAGCATCCAAATTGTGGATGCAGTTGAGCCTAAAGATGAAGGTGAAGTGTGTATCAAAAATATTACACTGGAGTAATTTTTTTGAGCAAGCTGCCACAAATCCTGAAAACTGCTGTAAAAGCTCAGGAGTCTTTGAAAATAGGGCTCCAGAGTTTTGGTGGAATTGTGCCAATGTGGATATACATTGTGGTGTGTTTTACTTAGTAAACTCCAGCCCCATTCTATGTGTAAAAACTCTGCTCACCCAGGGTATTTCTAGTATATGAAAATATCTGGGTCTTGAGCCCAAGATTCAAAACCTTTATGCCAGAGGTTTAGGTGCCACTGAGGCCAAAGAAACTACTAGCTGAGTACTACTTTATGATAATATGAAGCCATCATTTTTTATGCAGAAGGCTACACAACATATGTAGCAAAGTGAAAAAGAAAAACACCACTGGCTCAGCATTAGAGCCCAAAATCCATTGTAGACAATGTAGAACTCAAGGATCCAGCACGAAGTCCTAAATAAATAGCATATATATATAGAATAATGCATGAGGAAGTGTGGTTAATGAGGATTTTATGTACATCTGAGGTGTGTGATGCCCCATAAACCTTGAGAGTGAAGCCCGAGAGGTTTATCAGGGCATCGCACACCGAGATAGAGACAGGCACCCGAGGGGTGGATAGGCAGAAAGGGGGCAACATTCGACAGAAGGGCAGACAGCAGGGGAAACCAGAGATAAAGGACAACCAGGGAGGGGGCTGGATTAGAACAGCTAAACAGTCCAGGGAGTTCACATCAAAGCCATGGAAAGTCATGTGTGCCAATGCCAGGGGCCTTAGCAACAAAAGAGGATCTGGAGCTGCCATGGTGCAGTCGGACCCAGACATTGTGGCCATCGAAGAGACCTGGTGTAATGATATCCACGACTGGGAGATGGCCATACACGGCTACAACATTTTCAGAAGAGACAGGGCAAGCAGAAAGGGAGGAGTGGCACTTTATGAGAAAGATGGTATAAAGGCCATGGTTCCATGTGAAAATGGTGATCACTGTTTGGGCGAGTGTACATCGCCAAAAATAAGTGATGGTGATGTATACTTGCGGCAACTCCAAAGGTGGCAACGGGACTGTAATGTATGGGGGGGGGCTGCATCCCCCGCACCCCCCTAATTAAACATTCTCAACTCCAGGGGGGTGCTTGTCGGGGGGAGGGTAAAACTTAAAAAAAACCTCAGCCCTGATGCAAAAGTGACACCTTCCCCATAACCGAACCCGCACCCTCCCAACCCCAGTAAGCCACCCTCACCACGACGCCACACATCCAGCTCGGCAGCCGACCACCACAATACATCCCACATACCCTCTCTGCCCCTCGCACAGTGTGGCCCCCCACATGCGTGTACTTCCTGTCACCTTCCTTTGCTCACCATGGTATCCTGTCGCTACCCTGCCAGGTAGCCCAGAACACAGGTGCCATGATTGAGTTGTTTTTGCAGTCACTCAATCGTGGTTGCTGTGTTCACAGGATACCAATCCCACAGTGATCCAGGAGGAAAAAAATGGAGGAGAGATACTGTGGGTTAAGCTGGAAAGGAAAATGGGGTCGGCTATCTGCACAGGGGTGGTCTACAGACCACCAGCCCAGGAGGAAGAGAAAGATATGGAGTTAATGCTAGCCATCCAAAGGATGGCAGACAAGGAGGAGGTGGAGCTGGTTGGAGAGTTCAATATTTCAGACTTGGACTGGAGCCTCCCAGCAGCAGCATCAACCAGGAGCAGATTTATTCTGGACTCCCTTCAAGGTGCCTTCCTTGAGCAACTGGTCATGGAAGCAGCTCAACAGAAGGCAAAACTGGACCTTGTGCTCACAAATGGGGACAGTGTGATAGGGGTAACAGTGGGGGAGCACCTGGAGAACAGTGACCACTGGTCAGTGTGGTTTGAAATCACAGAAGGAGCAGAACCAAACCACACAAAAACATATATCCTGGATTTTAGGAGGTCAGACTTTGGGAAAATGGGGACATGCTTAAAAGAGACTAATGAAAATTGGGAGTGAATCAGGGTGTAGGAACAGTGGGCAATATTTAAAACAGGGATTATAGGAGCAACAGAATTATGCATTAAGCAGGTTAGCAAGGGGAAAAGGAAAAGGAGGCCATTATGGCTTTTCAAGGAGGTAGTGGAGAAAGTGAAAGCCAAAAAGTTCGCAATCAGGCAATGCAAAAAGATGCAGGCAGAAAGGTATAGGGAGAAGTACCAGGAGAAGCAAAGGGAGGCAGGGAGGTCAGTAAGGAAAGCCAAAGCTCAGACAGAAGAGTGCATCGCAAAATCAGTGGGTGGAGAGGACAAAACCTTTTACAGGTACATAAGGGAAAAAAGAAGGGCAAAGAGAGGAAACGTGAAACTGAAGGGGGAGGACGGGGGCCGCATGAAGGATGACAACAGTAAAGCTGACATACTGAACAGAAATTTCTGCTCAGTCTTTACTGAGGAAGAGGAGGGTAATGGGCCTGATGGGAGTACAAGGGGTGGGAATGGTGCAGAAATGGACACAAGTCCCTTTACACAGGAAAGGGTCCTAAAGGAACTGGAAGGAATAAGAATCGATAAAGCAAGCAGCCAGATGGGGTGTACCCCAGGGTCCTAAAGGAACTAAAATGTGGCTGAACCTCTGGCAATCCTGTTTAGCCACTCACTGGAAACAGGGGAGGTACCAAAGACTGGAGGACAGCAGATGTAGTCTGCTTATACAAAAGCGGGAACAAAGAGGAGGCGGGGAACTACAGACCAGTCAGCCTGACCTCGATAGTGGGGAAGATCACGGAAGCACTACTGAAGGAGAGACTGGTGGAACATCTGGTTGCCAACAGACTGCAGGACCCAAGGCAGCATGGTTTCACTCAGGGGAGGTTATGCCAGACCAGCATCATTGAATTTTTCTACTGGGTGACAAGGGAGGTGGATCAGGGGAGGGCAGTAGAGATGGCCTATCTGGACTTCAGCAAGACCTCTGACACTGTGCCACATAGAGGGTTATTAAACAAACTGGGGAATATGGGAGTGGGCAGGACAATAGCGTGGTGGGTGGGTAATTGGCTGGGTGGCAGGACACAGAGGGCGGTGGTAAATGGCTGTCATTCCACAGAGGGAAGAGTGACCAGTGGGGTACCACAGGGATCAGTGCTGGGACCGGTCCTATTCAACGTCTTCATCAGTGACATTGCGCAGAACCTAGAAGGCAGAATTTCCCTGTTCACTGATGATACAAAGCTTTGTAACAGAGTGGACATGCCAGACAGACAGAATGAGGAGGGACCTGCAGAAGCTTGAAGAATAGTAAGGGTTTGAAAGTTGTAATTTAATGCAAAGAAGTGCAAGATAATGCATATGGGGCACAAAAATCCTGGAACAACATATCAGTTGGGGGGTGAGACTATAGCATGCACCAAGCAGGAAAGAGACCTTGTGGTTATCATCTCTGATGACCTCAAGGTAGGGAAACAGTGCGACAAGGCAGCATTTAAAGCAACTAGGATGCTGGGATGCATATGTAACCCCTAGGTGGCACTATCCCAAGGGCTACTACCCCTGCCTGCTTGGCTAGTAGCAGGTTAAGGGGCCTGAGTTCTGAAATGGGTGCCTCCACCAGGAGGTCAGGGTTGGTAGTGATCAAGCTACCTGGAGAACAGCCCTCCGGGACACTGTAACCCCCCCTCTTTCCCCTCTAGTGGCCTGAACACTGTACAATAATCACTTTCACAATACCCCTTGTACACCACACAAGTACCCACACTGTTTGCACTTACCACCAGTGCTGGTTCCTCTGGCTCGATCCTGGGGACCCCCTGTAAAACAAGGTTATGCATAGCAAATGGCAACAGTACAGTACTTTGAGCACAAACTGGAACCACAATCAGATTACATGCAGAAGAAGTTAGATCTGATTTATTCAGGGGACTTGAACAAGGGAGGGGCAAAATCAGGTTAATTAGCTTAAAGGTTATATCAATCAAGCAGTTATGCATGCTTTTTGAGTCCCCCCACACAGTCCACCTCTGGGTACCCAGGTGGAGAAGAGATGGGCTAGCCAGGACCAATGCCCGAGGTTGCAGCTGGTTGGGGCCATGTGATGGAAAACACTACATGCACAGTACACAATATTTGTAATCCGGAGCCAGAGGGCTCAGTTCATAAAAGAAACGAAACAACATGACAATCAGATGACACACTCAGATTAAGCTGTTGCTGCAGGGAGCTACCCTGGTATTTGCTCACGATACCCAAGACTGGACACAGGCTGGACGAAAATCGAGACTGCAGGTGGTTGATCTGGAATGCCAGGAGAAGCAGGGCCCACATGAGTCACAGAGGCGTCGTTCCTGTTCAAGTGTGGAGCAGGGGGCTGATCCCCAGGCAGGTCTCTTGTCGATGGCTTCTCTGTGCAGTGGGTAGTCTGGCTGGACCAGTCTGGCAAGGCCCAGACCGCATGGAGACAAATTCTGATCCAGTCCATTTTGGGCTGGATACAGCGTCCAGCAAGCAGAACACAGTTCACACAGTGGGGGACTAACTCACGACCCACTAGCAGCTCATAGCACATTTACATGTAAGGGAATTCTACTGTACCAGGCAAAGTGCTCCCCGGTCACAATCGCAAAGTCTCTGCACACACCAGGAGCTTAGGGGTAGCTGGAACTCCTGACAGGCCGATCGCATTCAGCAAAATCTTCGGTCTTCTTCAGGTTGACCCTGGCCCACTTCAGTAGCTTACTTTAGTCACACAGAACTTGGATTTAGTCCAAAATAATTCTCTTCTCTTCTCTCCCTCTCAGGAGCAGCAGACAGACATGTAAACCAAACTCTAGCCCTTTCACAGTTTTCTCATGTGAATCCACTCAAGATTGCTGCTCAGAATCACTTCAGCTCCTCTCATTTCACTTCCCAGCTCAGAATTAACTGAAAACTGCAAGTTGCCCGGGACTTCCCCAAGATCCAAAAGATTTGGTTGGCTGATTTGGCTGCCAGTAAAAGCAAGAGCTCCCCCTTCAGTTGCAAAAAAGGCGCAAAAAACTCCAAACTAAAGTTCCTACATATTTTGAATTCAAACAGCTCCTGTAGTCTGGCTATATTTTAGGTCCCACCAGTACTGTTTGGTCCAATTTGCAGTCCAGGACCAAGATAGTGGAGACAAAAAAACAGTTCTTGCTACAAAGAAAGCAGGTTAGACAAACTACAATATCATTATCACTCTAAAGGATTCTCAGTAAATAGTTGCATCTTTCAGCAGAGCTCCCTCTCAGATTACTTATGTTGCAATCAGGCAGCTCTTAAAGAGACAGTACACAGAGACTATACAGGCTCTGGTAATCACATTTAAACTGCCAAAACACAGGACACCAGCCTTGCAGTGAGCATTTAGGCAAGCTCAAGGAAGACTTTTTGGGAATCCCCATTTGTAGGGGGGGTTACACCCTTCCCTGCCTAGGAAAACTTGGTGTCCGCGTCAAGTCTGTACCATCATAACATTGAAAATGCAACATATACAATATATTTATACCATTAGCATGCTATACAAGTACTATCTGATTCATCAATTGGCATAACTTGTCACTTTACTATACATTTCAATGTACTCCACTATATCATTTCCATTCTGACAATACATTATGCATATTTCACACAGGTAAATTGAACATTACTATACAGAATCATGTAATAACTTCTTGCACTCTAAACAATACAAGAGGGGACCCTTTCCTATCAGCAAACTTGGGGTGGATGGGGCAGGGGCACCATGGTGAAAGGGCAGAACGAGTAAGCTGGAATGGGCCATCAAGCTCAATTTGGGCAGTGAGCTCTGAGAGACATAAACACCTTTGTGGACTACATTGAGAGGCAAACCCACTGGCCTCCCGTGGAATCATAACTGAAGCACGCCACTGGCTTGACAGCTCTGCCAGTCTTTCTGGAGTGAACAACCACAGTCTCTGTACTTTCAGCAATGATCTTGGAGCTTTCATCACTTGTGAGGGGTGCCTCTGCATGAAGGGGAATGTCCAAGCTGGGAGCACTGTCTGCCCCTTGCTCTGTAGTCTCTGTTTCTACAACACTTGGCTCATTTTGAAGACACTCTGGCACCGAAGGGGGGTTGTCAGCACTATCATAGTGTTCCTCAAGTTCTGGCATGTCACCAGAAAGACTCATACCATCTGCCTCTCCTTCAGGCAAATCATACAGTTCGATGATACACAAAGACTCAGCATCCTCAGACGTGATACTTTGCATTTCACTTTCAGGGAGCATTGGCTCCAAGGTTGATGCCGGGGCGTTAGGCAGTCATGAAGGCCCAGCTTCATCCCCATAATTCAGCATAGGATTTCCATGAAACAACTGACTCAGTTCAAATGAGGGGTAATAGGCATTATCACACTCACTGTCATCCGAGTTAGACTGGCAATCACTATCATTCTGGGCCTGCTGCTGCGGGTGAAGTCTTAAATCGGCAACCACGGGGGCAGGCTGACTCTGTTTCCTTCTTACAGCAGCATGAGTCACTGGTCCAAGGGGAATCAATCTTGGTGGGTTCAGCCTCAATTATAACTTGACCAATAGGTAGCAAGTGGTTACGGTGCATGGTCTTGACAGCTTTGGAGTTATTCTCTGAGCACACTTTGTACACTGGCAAATCATCCAACTTTCCAACTATGACATGGGGAAGATGGTGCCATCAATCAGCAATTTTGTGTTTACCATGCAATCCTAAATTTAGCAACAACACAAGGTCTCCAGGCCTAAGCTCTTGAGCCTTTACTTTTCTATCATGTCTCTCTTTGTTGGCTAGATTTCTTTTGGCGGCCATTGTCTGGGCCAGCTGATAGGCATGGTTCAACTGAGCTTTCAGTTTTTGTACATATTGCAGGTAATCCTCAGCTCAGACCCCATCAGGAGAAACCCCAAAACAGACATCAACAGGCAACCGGGCCTCTCTCCCGAACATGAGGTGGTAGGGAGAGAACCCGGTAGCATCATTCTTTGTGCAATTGTATGCGTGTACCAAGGTACTAATCTGCTGACTCCATTTATGCTTATCTTTTGGGTGGAGGGTGCCTAGCATGTCTAGTAGGGTGCGGTTAAAGTGCTCTGGTTGAGGATCCCCATGCGGGTGATAAGGAGTGGTTCTTGACTTTCGCACCCCCATAGAGAGAGCATTTCTTTGATTAGCCAACTCTCAAAGTCCTGGCCCTGATCAGAGTGAATTTGCTGAGAGCACCATAGTGGACGAAGAAATTTTCCACTAGCACCTTGGCCACGGTATATGCTTTTTGATCTTTGGTGGGAAAAGCTTGTGCATACCATGTGAAATGGTCTGTAACCACTAACACATTGCCAATGTTTCGCTGATCAGGCTCTAAACTCAAGAAGTCTATGCAGACTAGTTCCATTGGGGTGCTGGTAGTAATGTTGACAAGGGGGGGCAGCCATCTGAGGCAGGGCTTTTCTCTGCAGGCAGTGACTACAAGTCCTTACATGGTGCTCAACATTGGCCCCCCATCTTGGGCCAGTAGAATCGAGATCGTACTAGGTCAAGGGTCCGGTCGAACCGAGGTGGCCCATATGATTGTTGAGGGACATAAGTACCAAATCTTTGAAGGCTGTGGGCAGGACCAATTGTTGCTTGTCTATTTGGCCACCCTGATCTACAGTCTCTCTATACAAGAACTGACTAAGCAGCTTCAACCTGGGGCCTTCTTTAAACAATAAAGCGGTTCACTGATCAGAGGAACGCAACTTGGACACATCTTTTCCTGCATGAAGGGTGTCAAGTGCTGGCTGAATCATAGGATCTTGGGATCGAGCCCACTGAATGCTGTCATTGTCAAACTGAGGTAGTGCACTAATATCTAGAGCAGAGAAGTGGCAATACGCAGCCGGTATGCAGGTATCAGAGGGGCCCAAGCAATCTACTAAGCAGTCCGCTGTGTCCATAGACATCTGTTCATTTCTATCAACCTTTTGGCACAATGCTCATATGTCAGGTTCAGACAGCCTGACCCAGTCACTCTTGGAGATGGGCCTCCAAGATAGGGCGTCAGCATCAATATGATTCAGGCCTGGTCTGTATTCAACAGCATAATCATATGTTGACAATGCAGAAAGCCACCGGTGCCCCATGGCATCTAACTTAGCTGAAGTCTATACATAGATCAACGGGGTTATTGTCAGTCCTCACCAATATTTTTGCCCCATAGAGGTAATCATGAAACTGGTTGACAATGGCCCATTTTAAAGCAAGGAACACCAACTTGTGCACAGGGTAGTTTCGCTCTGTCGGGGTCAAGCTCCTACTGGTGAATGCCACTGGTCTCAAACTATCCTCATGGTCTTGATACAGTACAGCTCCTAAACTCTGCAGACTGGCGTCAGTATGCAGCACATAGGGTTTGGTGGGATCAGCATAAGCGAGGATGGGGGTGTGGGTGAGCTGGTATATAACTTCGTGGAAAGCTGCTTCACAGTCAGGCATCCAACGGGACCCAAAAAGTTCACCTGGGCAGAAATATGCTTTGTCTGGTTCTTTGATGGACCCTTTTTTGTATTTCCGATTGGTAGGAGGGTAACCCTGGGTAAGATTCAAGAGTGGCCGAATCACTTTGGAATAGTCCTTTATGAACCGGCGGTAGTAGCCACAGAATCCCAGGAAACATTGTAGTTCTTTCAAATTGTGGGGCTGGGGCCAAGTAGTCAAGGCTTCAACTTTACTAGGATCAGTCTCTATCCCCTCTGTAGACACTAGGTGCCCCACACACTTCACAGAGGTTTGGAAAAACTAGCACTTGTCAATGGACAGCTTGACGCTGAAATCTTCCAGTCGGTCTAGTACTTTAAACAGTCGACTTTCATGTTCCTCTAGGGAGCTCCTGAACACAATGACATCATCCAAGTACACAAAGCATTCTAGCAAATTCATGTCTCCCACTGCTCGTTGGCTGGGGCACCCGATATCCCCTGTGGCATTCTCAGGAATTTGTAGAACCCCAAAGGACAGATGAAAGTTGTCTTCTCATGGTCCTCCTGAGCCATCAGAATCTGGTAATATCCACTGCGAAGATCCAACACTGAGAACCATTTGCTTTCATTCAAACAATCCAGAGCATCTTGTATACGGGGCATGGTGTATTGACCGGGGATGGTCCGCTGATTCAGAGTTCGATAATCAACACACATTCTTACATATCCATTCTTTTTATGCACAATCACAATGGGAGAAGCATATGGGCTCCTGGATTCTTGTATCACACCAGCCATGAGCATTTCCTGCAAGTGTCTTCTCACATCGTCTATGTCTGCAGGGGCTAGGCGTCGAGAGCTCTCTTGAAATGGCCATTCAATGTGCAGGCGTATGTGATGTTCCACACCCTGGACACATCCCACATCCCATTCCTTCAATGAAAACACTTGATCTCTCTGGGCAAGTTTCTGGCTAATTCTAGTCTTCCATTCAGCTGTCAATGGGGAGTCACCAAAATCAAACAAGTTGGGAGTTACTCTATCTGTCTTGCCAGGGTGCTTGTTGCTGGGCAACACTGCAGTGTCTGCACAGTGTACTGTGGCTAGAGTGCATCCTCTGTTCACCCGGATCTCCCGATCTGACACATTATGAATCTGGACCATCACTTGTCATGCATAGGCATGAGTATGAGCTGGCAAGATGCTGGGCTAAACCAATAATCCTTCCGGCAATTTTCTATCACCTGGCGCGTGCAACATCAGTATTTTGTTCTTGACATCTTTGCGGAGGTGGACCTCCCCTTGAACAGTGCACTGGGTGTTAGGGGCCAGTATTATTGAATCGGGATCCTTCTTCCACACGACCCCTACCGGTTCATCCTGGTCCACTCCCTTGGGGTACTGCTGCAAATCATAGGCCCTCTTGATCAAAGTGGAAATTCTTAGGGCTTTCCCAGTCCGTCGAACTTGTTTCTTGCAACAGAGTTGTGCCAGTCTCCCAAACATATGGGCGTTGGTCCCAATTAACAGGGGAACCCCATCATACAGTCCAGTAGAGGGACACACTAAGGCCAGTGTCTCAGCTTGCTCCTCTACTCCAGTTACAGCTACAGGAAACGACAACCAGAGGCAGACATATCCTAGTAGGGATAAGACTTGTCACTCAGCCCCCACACATGTAGGCCTTCCAGGGATTGTAAGGGCACAGCAGATAAGTGTTTGCCATACCAGTCCTTAAATACAATGATCACTTGCGACCCACTGTCCAGCACAGCCTGAGTAGGAATACCATTCACAGCCACGGTAGTCTCCATTGAAGGGCCCACTATTTTGGACCAGTCTAGAGGAACTGCAGCAGGAGCCTGGACAGAAGATTTAGCCACATAGGGATTTGAGTTACTACTTCTTGAACCCTCACTGTGGTCATTTTGGCCACTTCTCGACCGCTGATTCATTCTCCGAAGCTCTCCTTGAAGCTTGTATACAACTTTATCTAGGTCTTTTGTGGACTGGCATTCTCTCTCTACATGTGCCCATCCTTCCCACAATTATGGCAAAATATGTTTTCTGTGATTTGGGGTGGCCGAGGCATCACACTGGGAGCTGGAGCAGTGGTACTACCAACTGAAAACCTTGGCGCCATCTCTGTCTGCTGTGTGGTGAGCATTTGGAGACATCTCATCAATTCTCTTACTTCCATAGTCAAGACATCAATTTTTGAGCTGCTGTCAGCAGGAGATGCCTGGTGGACACACCCCCACCCCATGGCAGATGCAGTTGGATTAGGGTTGGTGCCTGTACTTGCAGGAGTGGCCTTCATAAAGAGACTGTTTTTTGTTTCCCTGAACTCCCTCAGCAGTTCATTCCATGGCGGCATACCCTCATTGGTCCCCACTTCGGAAGGGCCTTCCGATGCTGTGATCACTTGGGCTGCACTCACCCTAGAATTACTATCCCCCTCTTCATCTTCAACCTCCTGGAGTTCCTTTATCAAGTCACAATAGTCTGGTGGGTTACTCCTTCTATCTGGGAGCCTTAATTGAAGGAGCTGCAATTTAGAATGCTTTGCATGTTGCAGTATGTGCCCCAACCTCACATGGTTTAAGTCACTGGTGGCTACCCCACCTTTTCAGTAAGCCTTCTGCAGCGCTCTTTCCAGATGGGTAACGTATGCAGACAAACTTTCCCCTGGCCATTGTTTTGTACCTTGAAATTTCCACATTAAGTTCTCCCTTGACTCAGTGCTCCCAAAATTGCCTTTGAGTGCAGATAGGTACTTCTGGGCAGATGCATCAGGGTTTGTGGACCTCAGAAATGTAGTGGCCTCTAGGGCTGGACCCCTCAAACTTTCTATGATCCTCTTCCATTTCTCAGCCTCCGCACACTGCCATTCAGGTACCAAAGGGGCAACACAATCTATCCAGGTCTCCCAATCATCCTCCCCTTGGGGCGGTGGGGAGGGTGCCGGAGAAGATTCTCAACCTTCGGTAAGAGTCGTGACTAATGGCAGGTAAAGACATAGGAACCAGCACTGGCATGAGCACAGAAGGAGGGGCAACAATGGGTGCTGGAGCAGGAGGGGGTGTTGGGGGAGGAACACTCCCAGATGGCAGGAATAGTTCTTTAAGTTCTCTACAGTTTTCCCTTCCTCCAGCAACTACTTAGCAAATTTCTCCTCAAAAGTCTCAGATAGTGAGGGGGGCTCATTCTCTCCGGGGTCTTTACTGTCTTTAGTTATCACTTTCCAGGCAGTGAGGGCTCCTTCGGGGGTGATAGTCCATGGCACTTTGGAACTGTCTGCTGGGTCCTTACACTCTACTAATGCCATGAAACTTTGGGCGAGCAGATTAGCCTGTTGACCCCCCACCACAGGGTTTTGTAAACATTCAACCTTGGAAAGTACTCCCTCTACAGTGTTCTTATTGGTACCCAGGGGAATATCCAGGATAAGTATAGCATTTTGGGGGTCAATCTCCTGCCCAGTACACCACCCCACCAACTGGTGTACAGCCACTTCTGTTGGGGTAGCCATTTATTTTTAACAGAAATTCGCAAATTTGGCCACTAGAGGATGCTAATCCTAGCGGTGAGACTCCAAGATGTAACCCCTAAGTGGCGCTATCCCAAGGGCTACTACCCCTGCCTGCTTGGCTAGTAGCAGGTTAAGGGGTCTGAGTTCTGAACCGGGTGCCTCCACCCAGAGGTCTGTGTTGGTAGTTATCAAGCTACCTGCGGAACAGCCCTCTGGGACACTGTAACCCCCCTCTTTCCCCTCTAGTGGCCTAAACACTGTACAATAATCACTTTCACAATACCCCTGGTACACCACACAAGTACCCTCACTGTTTGCACTTACCACCAGTGTTAGAGGCCTTTCGGCATCATGCATTTCTGCTTAAAGTTGAACCAGCATAATATTCTTTGGTGATTTGCATATGCAGCCCATGATGCTTTGCACTGTGGGGGAATGTGTGATTTTATATTTCTTTGAAACTTGGCTTCCCGGCCAAATGCCCTTTGGGGTAACCATTGCCTCAGTGCTTGCACACCGAGGTTCTTTGTCTTTTAAATAGTTTTTTGTTTTAATTGGGTTCACCACAACATAACCCAGATAGACCATCTTAGGGTAGCTGGTTCATTCCACTGGGGTGTTAAACAGACGAGGCATACTGATGAGTCCTGGTAGGCCGAAACATGTGTCTATGTCATCTGTTGGCACTCTTGCACACTGAGGTTCTTTGTCTCACCACCAGTGCTGGTTCCTCTGGCTCAACCTTGGGGACCCCCTGTAAAACAAGGTTATGCATAGCAAATAGCAACAGTACAGTACTTTGACCACAAACTGGAACCACGGTCAGTTTACATGCAGAAAAAGTTAGATCTGATTTATTTAGGGGACTTGAACAAGGGAGGGGCAAAATCAGGTTAATTAGCTTAAAGGTTATATGAATCAAGCAGTCATGCATGCGCTTTGAGTCCCCCCTCACAGTCCACCTCTGGGTACCCAGGTGGAGAAGAGATGGGCTATCCAGGACCGATGCCCGGGGTTGCAGCTGATTGGGGCCCTGTGATGGAAAATACAACATGCACAGTACACAATATTTGTAATCCGGAGCCAGAGGGCTCAGTTCATAAAAGAAATGAAACAACAAGACAATCAGATGACACACTCAGATTAAGCTGTTGCTGCAGGGAGTTATCCTGGTATTTGCTCACGATACCCAAGACTGGACACAGGCTGGACGAAAATTGAGACTGCAGGTGGTTGATCTGGAATGCCAGGAGAAGCAGGGCCCACATGAGTCACAGAGGCGTTGTTCCTGTTCAAGCATGGGGCAGGGGGCTGATCCCCAGGCAGGTCTCTCATCGATGGCTTCTATGTGCAGTGGGTAGTCTGGCTGGGCCAGTCTGGCAAGGCCCAGACCGCATGGAGACAAATTCGGATGCAGTCCGGTTTGGGCTGGATACAGCTTCCAGCAAGCAGAACACAGTTCACACAGTGGGGGACTAACTCACGACCCACTAACAGCTCATAGCACATTTACATGTAAGGGAATTCTACTGTACCAGGCAAAGCGCTCCCCGGTCACAATCGCAAAGTCTCTGCACACACCAGGAGCTTAGGGGTAGCTGGAACTCCTGACAGGCCGATCGCATTCAGCAAAATCTTCGGTCTTCTTCAGGTTGACCCTGGCCCACTTCAGTAGCTTACTTTAGTCACACAGAACTTGGATTTAGTCCAAAATAATTCTCTTCTGTCCCTCTCAGGAGCAGCAGACAAACATGTAAGCCAAACTCTAGCCCTTTCACAGTTTTCTCATGCGAATCCACTCAGGATTGCTGCTCAGAATCACTTCAGTTCCTCTCATTTCACTTTCCAGCTCAGAATTAACTGAAAACTGCAAGCAGCCCGGGACTTCCCCAAGATCCAAAAGATTTGGTTGGCTGATTTGGCTGCCAGTCAAAGCAAGAGCTCCCCCTTCAGTTGCAAAAAAGGCGCAAAAAACTCCAAACTAAAGTTCCTACAGATTTTGAATTCAGACAGCTCCTGTAGTCCGGCTACATTTTAAGTCCCACCAGTACTGTTTGGTCTAATTTACAGTCCAGGACCAAGATAGTGGAGACAAACAAAACAGTCCTTGCTGCAAAGAAAGCAGATTAGACAAACTACATTATCATTATCACTCTAAATGATTTACAGTAAATAGTTACATCTTTCAACAGAGCTCCCTCTCAGATTACTTATGTTGTAATCAGGCAGCTCTTAAAGAGACACTACACAGAGGCTATACAGGCTCTGGTAATCACATTTAAACTGCTAAAACACAGGACAACAGCCTGACAGTGAGCATTTAGGCAAGCTCAAGGAAGACTTTTTGGGAACCTCCATTTGTAGGTGGGTTACACATAGGCTAGGGTATCACCAGCAGGAAAAGGGAGGTAATAATTTCACTATACAAGACACTAGTGTGGCCCCACTTGGAGTATAGTGTACAGTTCTGGAGACCTTGCCTATGTAAGAACATAGACAGGGTAGAGAAGGTTCAGAGGAGGGGAAGAAAAATGGTACAGGGATTGCATCACAAGTCCTATGAGGACAGGCTGAAGGACTTGCATATGTACTCCCTGGACGACAGCAGGGAGCAAGGGGATATGATAGAGCCATACAAGTACCTTACTGGGAGGAACAAGGTGCAGGAATGCACTATTTTCCAGTGAAAATGTGTTCTAGAACTAGAAGGCATGAGATGAAGTTGCAGGGAGGAGGGCAATTCAGAGGAAATGTGAAGAAGAATTTCTTCACAGAAAGAGTGGTGGACAAGTGGAACACCCTGCCAGAGGAAGTGGTGGGGGCTAAAACAGTCATGGGATTTAAGAATGCATGGGATAGACATGAGGGAATTCTGGAGGTCAGTGGTAAGGGGTAACAGACGTCTAGAAAAATGTAAAGGGAACTTACAAGCTCAAATGGGAAGACTGGGTGGGTCATAGGCCCTTATCTGCCGACGGTGTCTATGTATCTATGTATATTTACTGGTTCTTTGACTCATCCATTTTACTGCTTTCCTGTTCTCTGTCCCAGCCATGGTTCTCCTAAATATGTGTTACTACAAGTCAGTCTGCCCTACCTGCACTGCTACAGCCCCGCTATATACAGCACCATGCCAAACTGTCACCCTGCCCCTCCCCTCAGCTTAGTTCAGATGAGAAGTCTTTGCGGATGATGTGCTAATCAACTGACAGTGGACTTAGAGTGTACCTGAAAATGTATTATTTCATCAGTTTGGCTACTGCATGTTTAAATTATTCTAGCTGGAGTCCCTGTTCTTGTCACGCTAATCTCCTGCTCAAGGAACCATACCGCTAATCTCCTGCTCAAGTCTATGTCTTCACTTACAAAACCAGAGCAAGGAAAGACTGTGCTGTGGGGAGAAAAATTAAAGGTGAGAACTTGGCCCCATGATGGAGTTTGTGGGCGAATTTTTCACAATGGCTCAGAATGGAGAAAGTTGCCTAAGGGAGCACAGTTTTACATGACAAGAAGTCAGTCCATTGCACTGGCAGTTTTTCTGAGGAAGCGTGAGCAGATGGCCAGCATGAGGGTAGCCTGCAGTTAAAGCTATTTTTAGAAAGGTGGTTTATGGAACTCCGTTATTCACATGTGTGAATAACAGAGTTTGTGAGGTTGTACCAGCGATTGATTATTGACGCTAACCAGTAATGTGTTTAGTGTCCCATAGTTGCTTTTATTTTTAAAGTGCAGATACAAGTGCAAAACAGATGGCAGGTGCCACAGGAGGATGTTGGACTCCTGTGGGTTCTTCTGTGGGCTCTTCAATATGTTTTGTACTTGTATCTGTATTTTAAAAATAAAAGCAATTATGGGAAACTAAGCACATTGGGCCTTATGTATGACTGGAGTGGAGTGGCTACATGTGCATATTTGGGGTGCGCAGCCACTCCGCAACCTACCCCCCCACACAGGATGCACTAAGGGGGGGTGCAGGACCAACGCACTGATCCTCCAGGGTATGTGGACTGCACCATGCCGGGGTGGGCTGTGGGTGTGCCAGCACTATGTGCCATGCACAAAGGCACATAGTGCTGGCCACGGGTGTGCAGAGGGGGTGCAGAGTACACAGGGAAAACCTTGCCATAATCCCCCTATGCTCCCCATGCAACCATTGGGACCCCACTGGGACAGGGTGGATAGCCCACCCACCCAGACCGCTGTCATCTGCCCCTGCACATGTTGATGCGGGGCCCTCGATGCCCCGTACCCCACCTCCCACACACCCCCACACCCACACAGGGACACCAGACAAAGGAAGCTGCCCCACACTGCAATGGTACCACTGGGCCACCCTCTTCACTGGCCCCAGGTGCTGCAGGAGGGATCTAGATGAGGGGTACAGCCCCCTCCCACACCGCCAATGGACCACCTTCCCCATCCCTGTGCACTGCTCCAGTGCTGCATCGGAGGGCCAGCTGCTTTGCCCTCCTCTTGTCACCACAGCTGATAACCATTGGACATCTGCGGGGTGCGCTGCCAATGCACGCCCCTCCATGGAAGGGATCCACTATGCGACACAGACCGGGCATTCAATTGGATGCCTGACTGGGTCCGCGGCTCCACCCCTGGCCGCACCATGGATTTCTGCTATTTCTTGATTGGGATGATGGATAAGTACTGAGGTTCTTTGAAAACTACTGGGCGTTTGTTTGTTGACTACCATATACTGCAACTTACTCAAAACATGGCTGGATCCAAGGAATTTGTGCAGGTCATTCCTGAACTCAACCATATTTTGAGATACACAACCTCAAGTGTGTATTTGGTGCACATATGGCATAGCAAAGAATAAGTGAAGTAGGTTAAAAATTCCTTCACTGTGGCAAAAAGCTTGAATGTCTCTTATAACTAGCATTTGTTCATGCATGAATTCAAAGCGCAACAGATGCATTGTGACCCAAAAATGAATACTGTTGGTTATATTTTACGCAATTTAGTTTGTAGTAGTGACTCATCAAATAAAATCCTAACCTCTATTTCAGAATTCAGCAACACTGAGCAATTCATACATTTTCTTCATGTAAATTATCTCGACAGGAAAAGCAGTGTTGAAAACAGCCATTCAAGATTGAAGAAATATTGACATTTGTTTTAACAACTACAGCTGTTTCTGGTTTCAGGTTTTCTTGAAAGGAACTGACTTTTCGAGTTTGTGTGTCCCCATGATTGATATCCTAGTTAAACATTTTCTTTAGTCTAGTGAAAAGATATTAGGTTAGGCAGTGTGGTTTGGTGGCTAGAGCACTTGAGTCATATTTACCAAAGCCCTAAACCAGCATCAGGTTTAACTTGTGGCAAAAATTGATTGCAGCTCCAACTTCTGATGGTTGAATTATTTGCAAAGTTATTTAAAGCTTTTGGTATGTTTATACCCACAACCATATTTTACAGCAGTTTTGACTTCATTTCCAAGCCAAAACTGCTGCAACTATTGTAGCAAGCACAGTAGCTATAGATATATTGGCAGCTGTGTTTCAGCCAGATCTAACATCTAAGTTCCCCTTCTAAAATGCACTTTTTTAGAATGGTTCATACTGCAAAACATAGAAAGCAGCACTTTACTAAATGTTAAAAGTAGTCAACTGTTATGTTTTATTTCAGAATCCCTTTTTCTTTTCTCTTTCGCCAGTTAAAATATTTTCTACCTTTTAGCATTAGGTGGGCCACTGTAGGCATGCTGTGTAGAACCCTATAGACCTGGAAGCTGACACTCTAGTCATCTTCATACAGTAACTGATCAGCATAGTGATCTCACTCAGTGTGACATCTTACTTCCAATGTTCTCTGTACAGGATTCCTTCTAACCCCTTTAATCCTCTCTAATAATCTTATAGACACCCATGTCAACTTCTTCCCTCCATGCTATGCCCCTCCTCGCTCTTCTTCATTTTCCATATGCCATCCTCAGTGTTGGTTGGGAATTACCCTTTATAAGGCTATGGAGCTATGGGGGCCCATAAGAGTCCTATCTTTCAATTAAGCTGGTCTTCCCATTAAAAGTCAATGGCAGTGATGTGTGAGTTACTGGGGCTCACATCAGAGCTACCAGGGCTGAGCCCTGGCAAGTCCCTAGTAATTCCAACATTGGCCATTCTATCCCTACCACATGACACTCCACTCTTCCCTCACTAACAATCCTTTACATGTACACCTTCCCCTTTTACTCCCACCAATGACCTGACACCCACAAAAAACTACTCTAAACTTCTTCCAGCCCTGTTCTTCCTCATCTCTAACCCTTTTTCAGCCCTGCCATCACCTTAAATGTGAGCTCAGGCACCTTTGGCAACCTATCCATTGCAGCTGTTATATTGGAGCACACATCACTCATGCAATTTATTCATACTACCTTGCTCTGTACATATTCTTTTTCTCAGTATTGCACTGTTTATGTATGCAATAATACATGATGGGGTGTACATTATGCTGATCTAACTTCACACCCATGGGCATACATAAGCAATAAGACATGACAAGATGTGTGTTTTGGTGGGATACCAAAATGCCTCGGGTGTGTGGTGAGGCATGAGGCATTGCCAAGTGCCTTCACCCACCCAAAATGTGCTGTTATCTCACCAGGAAGCACGCTCTGGATTGCCCTACTGCAGTTATAAAATGGGCCCAAGATGTTGAAGCACAAAAATAACATAATGTTAAACATTGTAATGATTTTTTTTTTAAAGTTCATCCACTCCAACAAAATAGTCGCAGCACATCCCAGCATTGGCATACCATCTCAGTTTCCAACATTATACAAAGCAAAATACATTTTTTAAATTAGCCTTTTAAACCCTATATTTTCCCTAAAACACCCCACTCACCTGTTTCCTCACCCTTTCTCCTTCTTCTTCATATTAGTTACTCTGTTTTCCCAATCTTGTTTCTCTTCTATCTTTCCTGCATTCAATACATGGAATGTTTACTATGAATGGAATACAAGAATTCAAATCTCTGCTCAGTTCTACCTGCAGAATTCTTGCCCACACAATCGCACAACTGAAGGTCTCAGATGGACCCAGTGCTTCTGTTTTATCTCTAGCAGGTTAAACAACAGAGATTTTCCTGGTAAGCAGGTGAGACTAGGAGGGAGCTTTTTCACGGTCAGCAAAGATGTACCAGAAATAAAAACGGTAGCTACTGTAGTACTTAGTAACAAATGAAGACGAGCACAAGGGTAGTGGTGTTACTTACAATGCGTAGTTATTTCAGAGTTTTATAGGTGATGCACTCGCCCTGCCAGAAAGGACACACAGATACAGCTGTTCAATTCATAATCTGTGTTTCATTGTAGCATTCAGCCATCAACTTGAATGCACCTCAGGACATCTTACATTTCAACCCAAGATACGGGGCTTCCTCAGAGAATACAATTGATTATATCAGTTAATTATTTATACACTCACTTATTATGCCAGCACCAATCAAATTGCTTCATTAAATTCAAACCAAACCGTGTGATTTAAAAAAAGAATTTAAGTGAATGTTTCTGCATCATCCTAAAATATACAACAGACTGTTTTTTAAGCATCCACACCCAAATTGTGAAAATATGTACAAAAACCAAGCAAGAAGGTATATAGCTGTACAATCTAATACCCAAACTGTTTAGATGTGACTTCACATGTTGCTGTGACTGTGGTTCCTCTGGACAGCATACCAACATGAAGTAACAAAAAAAAAAAAAAAGAACATGAAGAAACAGTAGTGAGCTGTTTTTCATATCCTAAGTATATGTGCAAATTTAACCCCAAATCAAATCCTCATAGAGCTACATGGGGTGAGGGGGCATGTGGGGGGAAGGGCTTTTACAAAAAAAATGATATTATTACGTTTCTTGAGAAAAGGGGTGATTTCGAATTTGCCACATTAAGACTAGATTATTTTAAGGCTCCAAGTCTGAAAATCCACTCCTGTTCTTTTTGGTTAAGAGTGTCTTCCAAGTCCCCTCCACTGATATTCTTAGGGATTGCCTCAATGCCCAAAGCTTTCATCCTGTGTCTTTCATTCATAACCTGAGTGTTTATGTGCACTGCCATGGCATAATCTGAATTATTATTCACTGTGCGAGAATAATGTTATGAATTGTGCTTGGTGCCACTTGTATATATTGATTTGTTTTGGCCTTACTCATTCCCATCTTGAGTATGAATTGATAGCTGGAAGGCCCTAAAGATGGGAAGAGTGCCGGAGAAGGAGGAGGGGAGGGTGGAGGAAACTGTGAACGCTAAACAGGATGGGCTGAGTGTGTAGGTTTTTTTATATAGGGAATCCCCACCCATTGAATTACTGGCGGGCCCTTCAATTCTTGACTGCCAGCACAAGTTCATTGAGTTTTCTGTTTTTTTTTCTTCCAACATAGTGCTTTCCACATGAGCAGGACAAAGGTACAGCACTGCCTCTGTGTGGGAGTTAATTTGTCCCTTTATTTGCCCCAGTTTACCTGTTCTGGGATTAACAAACTCAGATTTGTTTTCCATTAGGTGGCAAGTGCAACAACTACCACATGGTCTAAAGCCCCATTTCTTTTCATTTTTATGTTTGCTTGCACGCATGTGCAAGAAACATAGTGCCATCATCCGAGTTTTCGGAGGTGTGGCAGCCCGCTTCCAATTCAGGCAGTGTGTTTTGCAGGCATGGCCGCAGTTCTCCAATGCCTGCTGGAGCTTTCTATGTCAGTTCCAAAATGCAGTGGAGTACAGTTGAAAGAGGGAGCGACGCTTCAGTGAGCAGTGATAAGATATCGCCTGCTCATGCGCACCTCACACACACACACACATACACACACACACACATGCATACTGCATGCTGCCCCCCCCACACACACACTGTATAGCCGGGGGTACCCAATCCCCCATCGGCTGTGCTGCGCCCCCCCAAAAGCCTTCCACATGCCATGCAGGGTGCCCACCTCAGCATGGCAACTCATCATATAGCCGACGGGGGTGCCCTATCCCCCATTGGCTCCACTGTCCTCCCCCCCGAGAGTACAGGGTGCCACTCTGGAGCCCACCCCAGCATGGCAACAGATGCTATGGCTGACGGGGGTACCCAGTCCCCCATCAGCTCCACGCCCCCCCCAACCAGCCATTCTTGTGCTACGCTGGGAGCCCACCCCAGCGTGGCAAACGTCCCGCGTCGTCATTTAAAAAAAAAAAACTGCAAATAAAAAACCTGCTCTAGGCGCCTCTCCCTGCCCCTCCCACAACCGCACTCACCCACTGTGCACCCTGCCCTCCCACACCCTCACCCCATACTTACCTCCGGACCTCGGCGCGACGATCTTCGGTGGACCGGGAACACGTCTGCACTCTTCAAAGCCGACTTCGAACTGAGGAAATACCAGTAAGCTGTATAATGGGATAGACAGGCATTTTTTGGAATTTTTGCACCAAATTTTCAACATGGGGTTTTTGGGATCCCTTCTCCTGAATGCTGTCACTGTCACAGCGTTATTCGGGCCCGAAGGGTGATTTCGCAGTCACTGCGCAAAATCACCTTTTGGGACTGATTAATGAAATGACACTGCCAGTATTCATAAGGTGGGCTCTCAAGAATCCTATTTTGAAAATTTGATGGAAAAATTCCAAAAAATAACTGTTTTACGAGTGTGCATTGCGCAGTTCCTACGCAGGCTCGTAAGTTCACGAATTTTCAATATTTTCACTCCAGATTTTCAACATTGCCATTTTACCACACCTTTTAATAAGTAGTACAGCTGTCATTTTTCACATCTCACCCAAAACGTGCTTCCGCCCATGTAGCGCACAATGGCGCAGTCGGTGTGCGAAATCAATGTACGGGACACATTAAGAAAATCACAGTGACACTGTTCATGAGCAGAGATCTTAAAATGGCTATTTTGAAAATTTGGTGAAAAGATTCCTAAAAATGACTGTTTACGAGCGTGCGTTGCGCAGTTCCTACGCACGCTCGCAAATTCGCAAATTTTCAATATTTTCACTCCAGATTTCCAACATTGCCATTTTACCACACCTCCTTATAAGCAGTACAGCTTTCATTTTTCACATCTTGCCCAAAATGTGTTTCCGCCCATGTAGCGCACAATGGCACAGTCGGTGTGCAAAATCAATGTATGGGACACATTAAGAAAATCACAGTGACACTGTTCATGAGCAGAGATCTTAAAATGGCTATGTTGAAAATCTGGTGAAAAAATTCCTAAAAAAATTCTGTTTTACGAGGGTGTGTTACGCAGCTCCTACGCATGCTCATAAGTTTGCGAATTTTCAATATTTTCACTCCAGATTTTCAACATTTCCATTTTATTACACTTCCTTATGAAAAGTACAGCTGTCATTTTTCACAACATGGCCAAAATGTGTTTTCACACTTTCAGCGCAGAGATGCGTGGTCGCTGTGGGAAATCATTGTTCGGGACAGATAAAGAAAATCACAGTGACACTGTTCATGATCGGAGGTCCCAAAATGCCTGTGTTGACAATCTGCTGTAAAAATCCCAAACTAATTACATTACGGGTGTCGTTGCACAGTTTCTGTGCCTCGTGATCACCAGTTTTTAATATTTTTACTGCAGATTTGCAACATTGCCATTTTACACCTCCCCATGAACAGTACAGCTGTCATTTTACATCCTGTTTGAATGTTTTTGCACCTGGTGCTAAATGCCATAGTCGCTGTGCATAAGCAGCTTTCGCTAGCAAACTGATATTGCCACTGTTCATGAGGTGGGGTCACAAAAAAAACATGTTGAAAATTTGGAGTGAAAATACCAAGCAATGCCTGCGGTATTAGGGTTTCCAACATAACGCCCCCACCCTGTAGAGAATGACAGGCATCAGCGGTGTGACTTGGGATTCTTGCCTGTAATGCTCATACCATTCCACACCCTGCAGCCAGTGAGAGGCATCGAGGTATGCCTTGGACTCTTCGGCCCCAAAGTTCACCCCATTCTCCTATACCGCACCCATCTCACCATATTTCCTGATGGAATGGGGTGCGCATAAGGGCCAAAGATCCCAAAGCACACCGTGACACTTGTCAGTGTCTGCAGGGTGGGGTGTGGTGAAATGGCGTGGCCGTTATGCCTGACGACCCAAAGGCACACCCCAATGCCTGTCACTCTCTGCAGGGTGGTGGTGGGGTTGGCTTCATTTCAATACTTCACTGCCATTCCTATTACGCAGCTCTGTAACTTCTACACTACCACTGCCAATGCCAGTAAGCAAACATTCGGCATTGATAAATGCTTGTTAATCCATGACATACCCAGTTATGGTAAATAACTATGTACCAGGTGGTCCCTAAGGTTTGTTCCCCTTTTGTAGGATATCCAAAGTGGTTTAATAAATAGAGACTGAAGTTGTGGTGTGCCCCTGAACAATTTCAAATTGTCCTGCACAATATTGACAACTTCTTTGCTTCCTCTACCATATGTGGTCACAAAAGGCATAGTTTGTTAATTATTTTTCTTTTTGTTTTTGGGTAGTAACAGTGACTCATGTTTTATTCCGTCTGTGTACTGTCTAGCAGTACTGATGCCTTCCTCCCTATACCCACTTTCCCTCGGCTTATCTGAAAGTTCATTAGCATTTTTATTGTACAACCTATCATTTTGGGAGGGCTAAAGCCCGAGCTTCTATGTGGGGGAATAGCTCCTCCCACATCCCCAACAAAGCCCAGCCTCCCATGGCAGTTCCCCATTTAGCGTGTAGTGAAACTCACTCCCTTCACAAGCACTGGGTCCCTGCATGGCTCATGCGGCTGAGCCTTCTCCCCCTTCCTTCTCTTCTACTCCCTGCTCCTTTCCCTATGGGCTTCCTTTGTGCTCATGTGCCTGCAGGTTTCTGTGTCCCTGCCTGCCCCTGTTGTTTGGGTCCCTGCTCTGCTTTGGTTTCCCTACTGGCTCACCCTCCTCCCTTAGTGCCTTGGCTACTGTTTCCAACCCTGTCTCTCCCCACGACCCTTTTCTCCCTCCTCTGCCCACGTTTGACTGCTCCTCCCATCTCTCTTTTTTCCCATTTCCCATTTCTTGTCCTTCTGCTCTTTTGCTTGCTGTTCCCTCCCCCTTCCCCATACCTCCTTGGGCCACCTGGGCACTCTCTCCCTTTGAGCCCTGCTCCGGGGGGCTGCCATTCCATTTCCTGTTGATCGTTTCTGGTGTCCTCTCCTTTCTTTCCCATCTCCTTGTTTCTCTCCCTCCTTCTGCTCTGGGTTTGTTTTGCCCTTGCTTGTGTATGCCTTGCACTCTAGTTCCTTCCCGCTTCTCACTGTACTTCTCCCTCCTTCCCTTGGTTGTGCTCCTGTGCTTCTGGCATTTGGATGCTTGTTTTCCCAGGGCATCCAGATCTGTGTGACTGGCAGTTAATCCTGACCTTCTTCCTGCAGTGCACTGTACTGTTTTCCATTTCAGATTTCTGGTGACCCAACCTGTTGCATTTGTTGTCTTTTGCATTTACCATTTATTTTTATTTTTCATTTCTCTGTTGTGCCTTGCTTGATTTCTGGGTATGGTTTTCTGCTGTTTTACTTCGTGTTTCCTTTGCTCCCCCACCTCTATACCACCTGCTTGTATCTACCACACAAACCACAAATTCAGTGAATTCACAAAACTAAAAAACAAACAAACAAAAAATAATCACCTTCCCAGTCCTGCCCTCCCTCCTTCTGTCCCATGGCTGTCCTTGTCTGCCCCTGCTGTCTCCTTCCTGGAGCTCCTCCCTCTTACCTGATGCTCTGCCTTTAGACCCCCCCATCCCCCATTCCTGCCCTTATCCTGTGCTCCCCTGGTTTTCTTTTGGGGCCTTTTGCTCCTCGCGCCAGCACTATGTCTTCATCTATGGCCCTTCTACCGTCCAGTCCTGTGCCACCTCTGACCCTAGTCTGGTGCCTGCACCCCTTAGTTTTTTACTCCCAGCCTCTATACCCTGCTCAGCCTCAAGATTTTATGTTTCCTTCTTCAACCCCTGGAACTCCTCACCTTCCAGCATGCCAACTACCTGCAACGCTCACGCCTACTCCCTCTTCATCACCTCTTGCGGTGCTCCCTAAGTCTCGCATCATTGGTTCTCCTTATGTAATTCATCTCATCAGGCATTATCCATTCTTTGTGACTACTGTATTGTTTGCTTTTTGTTCCCCAATATGCCGATGGCTTGTCCTTCCCTAGGCACTGCCAGTGTTGGAGCCTCTTTCATGTTCTCACCCTACCATCATTCCAGTCACTGTTTGATCTCAAAGATGTTCAGCTTGTAGCTCCCCTGTTTTTGCAATAGTGGGGGACTGGGGTGTCATGGCCGGATATCGTAACTCCGATTTGCAGGAGCCTGTTCTATGTCAGCAATATGATCTGCCCTGCCCTCCTGCCTAAACAGCTTCTGCTACCCTCAAATACATCACTACCCTTGCAGCCTGCTCAGCCTTCAGTTATTCATTGCATTCCATTACTGCCCAGCATGTTCCTCCCTGGATTACCCTATCGCCACCTTAATGGCATTCATGGTAACTTCCTCCTCCCATTCTCCCACTCTGACTTGCTGCCTTCACCCTCATCCTGCCTATTCTGTTTACCTACCTTTTTTACCTACCTTTGACTATGCTGCTCAGCTGCCCTTTCCTTGCTCAGCCCATACCAGCAGTTTTCCGGTCTGTATCCCTAACTCTGCCTTCCGAGGCATTGAGCATAGGTAGACTTGCCCTGTCTGCCGGGGATGGGAGTCCATTTCAGTCTATGTGCCATCTTAACCTGCTGGTTTCTTCACCAACAACTACCAGGCATACCAGCACCCTGACATCCTCTGTCCCTAACTCTGCCGTTGTGGCATCGAGTGAAGGTTAGCTTGCCCCAACTACCAGGGATGGGAGCCTGTATCTTCAATCTACTGTTCAACTGACTGCATTCTATTCCTGATAACCAGTTGCTGCATTCCCTTCTGGAATGGGACCACCATACCCCATTTGCCTCCAATCTACTGCTTCAGCCAACTGCATTCTATTCCTGGTACTTGGTTGCTGCATTCCCTTTGGGAAGGGGACTAATATACCACATTTGCCTCCAATATCCTACCTTGCCTGACTACATCCTGCATTTCCTTGGACTCAATGTACTCATCCTTACCTTAGCCTCCTCTCCTTCTGGATGTGGACCCCGTCAGCTTGTCCAGTCTCCACCTCCACTCAGTCCAACAGACTCCTGGACTTCCTTGCTGCTTGTCTCCATCTCTTCCTGTGCTCCTGGGCATTGTTGTTGTGGCTTGCCTCCTGGCTCAACCTCCTCGAGTCTTCAGCTCTTCGGCTCCATGCTGCCATCTCTTCCCTCGTTGCTATGCCAGATGTCTCTGTTGTCTCATTGCCTTCCTCTTGGACATGTCTACTGCATTCCCCTTGCTTCCTGCTGGATCCATGCCATTTGTTCCTTTTCAAGGATGTGTGCCTGAAGCCTTCTTCTAGTTTTCCCCTGCTGCTCCCCTTATCCCAGTCAGTGGTTTTCCAGCTATGATTCCAGTGCTTTCCTTATATGCAGCACTTTTCCTGTCAGCAATTCCAGTTTTCCATCTCCTTTGGAGGTGGGAACTTATTCCCCATAACTGCAGAACCTTGCTACTGAATGTTCCAGTTCACCATCTCCTTCAGAAGTGGGACCCTCACTCCTCAACTTTGCAGCATCTCACACCTGAATTTACTTCTTGGCTTGGCATGGCTCTCCCACCAAGGCCTGATTCAGCTTTTCTACATTCTATTCCTTTATGTTGTGGCACCTATCTCAGTCCAGTGCCTTCCCCGGACCTGCTGATGTCTGTAGTGCTTGACCTCAGCCATCTTCTTATCCTGCTCCATCCTTTGGTTGGCAGACTTCTGCTTGGACTATTCACTCAGTACAGGGACTGCTGATTTTCTCCTTGCTGCCCTGGTGATTCAGGGCTCCTGCTTGTTAGCTGTTTCTCATTTTGGACATTCCGACAACCGTTGACATCAACATCCTTTCCTGATCAACTACTTCTAACTGTTCATCCATCTCATACGCCTACCTTGGACATCATAACAGCTCCCTTTCAATGCACTCCAGGGTACATGTTCTTCTCACCTGCGGATACCTTATTCCAGCAACATCCCTTGAAAGCATGCCCTATAGACTCTTATGTCACCATAAAACCATCAGTACCTCCCAATAACCTCCCAGGACCCATTTCTGGTATCTCATTTGCTGGACCATAGAAGATTCCATATCTTAACCATCTTTGCAGAATGCTTCCTCATATATGCTATTATTTCAAGCAGCATGGGCATCACTATTACCCATGTCTCCATAGGATCCAAGATTTAGTGGAGTCTCCGTCTCTCCTATCTTCTTTCCTGGAAACGTGACTTTAATTCCCTCCAAGATGTACAAACTTCATAATAACTATTGCCGTTAAGGATAACGGGAACCACAGGGTACCTCATGGCAATACTAGCATCATCCGTTATATCTTCTCTTCATAGTCTCCTCCTAGAAGCGCTGCCTCAGTTTGATCACGTTACTCAGTTTATACTCCCTTAATAGCCATTGGATGTTCCTAGGACCTTTTCCAGCTACTATCCCAGAACACATATTGTTGGATATCTGGTGCCTAGCTGCCTTGCTGAAGTTACTCTCTCCAAGCCATTGTCCCTGGGCCCTGGACGTCACCATAATTCATAAAGTTATCTACATCTCTTCATCAGGTTATCCTAAATCATGCCAATTACCCATCCAACTGTCCTTCTAACCCATCCATCTGGATTTACCTGCCATACACCCTCCAGTGATACAGCACTGAGAGCAGGCTTCCATTGATTCCTCATTTGGCACATCCACAACTGACCTGGCTGTCTCAGTATCCCAGCCATGCCCCACAACAGTCCTATATCTGAGTAAGCAGGCTAGGCACCCATTGCATTCTACGCTGCTCTCAACTTCCCTTGTGCCACTTCAGTTCGTAGACGTATTCGATGACCCATTCTAGGGCTCCCCTCAGTATTCAGACATTGAATGCTCCAGCACTGCAAAGCCACCATGGCCACTCAAGCATCTGCCATGGGCAATAAAGCCACAGCAATACCCACATTCACCATTTCTCATTAGCAGTCCTTCCTGAATATGAGCCTATACAAATCTCATTATAGCAACAGTAACTCAATTTAACCTTCAAACTCATTGTGCTGAACTTTCCAATTAGTCCCACTGATATCCAGTTAAAATCTGTATGGCATATGCCACCTATCCTTCATCAGTCTACAATCTTCCATGGTAACCCTCCTACCAGGCACCTAAAGCTTATTTCTGACTCTTTGATCTACTCCATAGATGCCTACATAGCAACATATCATGCACTACTGAACTCCAAGCCTTCAGACTCTAATCTTAATGCCAAGCCCTCTACAAAGTCTGATAGATTACTCTATGAAATTCTTAACCCATCATACTTCCTGTAGTTTAGAGTCTGGTGACCCATTCCTCAACTCATACTCTTCATGCTCACATTGACTCTGTAACCCCATTGAATATCAAACAAATTCACATCGGAATTCTGGACCATGTTCACATCTTTTCCAGCTACCTAATCCATATTCAGGATTCAGATGCTCCTTCAGAATGGACCTACCTCTTCAGCCTTAGAATCGTTCTTCCAGAATGCATCATCCAATTAGACTCTGAAGATGGAATGTCATCTCTCCAAGCTGTTCACCTTACTCAGAATTTAGAATATGGCTGTTAGAATCTAGGTGTATCTCCTCTTAGTTTGCCCGGAGGATGGGTGGGTCAGTAGCCATGGGTCCTCAAAGGTTTCCTTCCCTTGGGGGGGTTTCCTCTTCTGTGCACTACTGGTCATACTCTACATGAGTTGGAGGAGGTAATCTTTTTGGGCTTTCTATTCCTTACTCACTACCTAGCTTACCTACCAAGGGTGGAAATAGAGAAAACCCAAAATGTAAACTACAGTTACATAAGCACTACCAACCCCATACTCTATTCACCAAAACATTGAATGGGAGGGCTAAAGCCCGAGGTTCAAAGTGGGTGAATAGCTCCTCCCACATCCCCCACAAAGGCCAGCCTCCCACAGCAGTTCCCCGCTTAGCATGTTGTGAAACACCCACCATCTGCTCCTTCCTCCTACTTCTCCAGCACTCTGCTCACCCTTGGTTCTGGGTATGTTTCACTCTGATGTATTGCCCCTTGGGCAGGTTTCTGCTAATATGGCCTGGATGGCAACTCTAAGCATGTAAAAGACTGTTTCTATCTGTTGCTTTCTTATACAAGTCTGTAAGAATCGTGCCATCTGCCAGCGTTATGAATAGTGAGATCAAGAAAAGTAATACATTCCATACTGTAGTACTTATTTAGGGTCTAGTTGAAAGTTTTTAGTGCATAAAGGTGGTAGCCATGTTTGTGATGTCAATCGGGGATGTGTGGTTAGTACTGATTTTATTTTGAAGGGGCTGCTGAATCTTTATCCGGTGCTGTTGTGCTGAGATAGCAGCATGGGTAAAGATTGCTTCAGCCAATCAAGCTTCATGATTTTTGAAATCCTTTTTACAATTACATAATAACGTATGACAAGGAGTTTGTTATACTGGAATAATGGCCCTCTTTAGGTGGATTGAAGCACAAAGTAAATCAGACTGCTTCCACCACCTGAGAAGGGATTTAGCCCACCATAAAGCACCTCCCAAGTGTTTACTGCGACTATGATATAAGTCCTTTATAGTAAATTGGATGCATTTTTATGTTTGCTTGCACACATGTGCAAGAAACATAGTGCCACAATATGAGTTTTTGTAGGTGTGCCTCCCCCACTTCCAATGCCCTGCTCCTTTTTGCAGACATGGCTGCACCACACCAATAAATTTCCAAGCTGTCTGTGACAGCTGTTCAGATGCAGTGGTGTACAGTTCTGAGAAAAACACTGCTACAATCAGTGGTGGTAACGTGTAGACAATTTTTATACTACCATCAACAATATGCAAATTGCCTACGTCAGCACTGCATCTGAACTGTCATAGACAGTTAGTTTCTGATCCCCCCCATGAACACGTAGGTAGCATGCTGGGAGCCCACCCCAGTGTGCTCATGTGCTCCCCTCTAACCTCACACACTGTATGACCGATGGGGGTGCCCAATCCCCCATCGGCTTCACTGCCCCCCCAAAAGCAAACTTCCTGGTGCCACGCTGGAAGCCCACCCCAGCATGGCCTACATAACACACTGTGAGCCCACCCCTGCATGTGCATGTGCTCCACTCCACCCCTGCACACTGTATGACCAACGGGGTGCCCAATACCCCATCAGCTCTACTGCCCCCCAAAAGCAAACTTCCTGGTGCCATGCTGGTAGCCCACCCCAGCACGGCAGTAGTCTGTGGCCCATGGGGATGCCCAATCCCCTGCTGGCTCTACTGGTCCCCACAACAAACTTGCAAGTGCCACACTGGGAGCCCACCCCAGTGTGGCAAAAGTCCCACGTCATCTTAAACAAACAAAAAACACCTAGAACAAAAGAAAATGGTCCCTCATTGATGCTTGCCCTCCCAACCTGTGCCCACCCTCTGCATACCCCAACTCCCTCACTCCATACGCATTCTTCAGAGGCTGCGCCGACAATCTTCGATGGCCCTGGAAAACGCTCGCACTCTTCAAAGCCAACCGCAAACTGTAGAAATGCGGTGAGCTGTATAATGACATAAATAGTTTTTTTTTTTCAACTTTGGTGCATATCTCTGCCATTTTTGGGAATTTTTTCAGCAAATTTTCAAGATGGGGTTCTTGGGACCCCACCTCATGAACTCAGCCACTGTCATTTTGTTATTCGGTCCCGAAAGGTAATTTTGTGGTCACTGCATGGAACCACCTTTTGGGACTGAGTAACAAAACAACAGTGTCACAGTTCATGAGGTAGGCCCCCAAAAACCC
Source organism: Neoceratodus forsteri (assembly GCA_016271365.2). Taxonomy (NCBI): domain Eukaryota; kingdom Metazoa; phylum Chordata; order Ceratodontiformes; family Ceratodontidae; genus Neoceratodus; species Neoceratodus forsteri. Next base: position 307,148,771 of record CM028136.1, read on the forward strand.
TATGTTGAAAATTTGGTGAAGAAATTCCCAAAATTGACTGTTTTCTGAATGTACGTTGCACAGTTCCTACACACGCTCGTAAATTCGAGAATTTATTACTATTTTCACTCCAGATTTTCAATATTTCCATTTTACCACACCTCCTTATGAGCAGTACAGCTGTCATTTTTCACATCTTGCCCAAAATGTGTTTTCGCACATATAGCGCACAATGGAGCAGTTGGTGTGCGAAATCAATGTTTGGGACAGATTAATAAAATCACAGTGACACTGTTCATGAGCAGAGGTCTTAAAATGGCTGTATTGAAAATTTGATAACAAAAGTCCATAAAATGACCCTGTTACGAGCCTGCATTGAGCAAGTTCCATGCACCCTTGTAAGTTCACGAATATGTAATATTTTCTGTCCAGATTTTCAACACTGGCATTTTTCCACACCTTCTTATAAACAGTATAGCTGTAATCTTTCACACCCTGGCCGAAATGTGTTTTCGCACTTCTGGTGCAGAAATGCTCGGTAACTGTGAGAAATCAGTCTCCGGGAAAGATTAAGAAAATCATAGTGACACTGTTCATGAGCGCAGGTCCCAAAATGCCTGTGTTGACAATCTGCTGTAAAAAAAAATCCCCCAACTAATTACATTATGGGTGTGCATTGCCAAGTTTCTACGCAAGCTCTTGACTTCACCAGCTTTTTATATTTTCACTCCAGATTTTCAACATTGCCATTTTTTTACACCTCCCCATGAACAGTACAGCTGTCATTTTTCACATCCTGCTTGAACTGTGTTTTCACATCTGTGGTGCCAAATGGTGTAGTCACTGTGCAAAATCAGCTTTCGACTAACAAACTGATATTGCCACTGTTCATGAGGTGGGGGGTCACAAAAAACCCATGTTGAAAATTTGGAGTGAAAATACCAATGAACGCCCGGGGTGTTATGGTTTCCTGCCATAACGCCCCAACCTGTAGAGACTGACAAGCATCAGTGGTGTGACTTGGGATTGTTGCCTGTAATGCTCATGCGATTCCACTGCACCCACACCCTGTAGCCAGTGGACAGGCATCGAGGTGTGCCTTGGACTCTTCGACCCCAAAGTTCACCCCATTCTCCTATGCTGCACCCATCTCACCATATTTCTTTATGGAATGGGGTGAGCATAAGGCCCAAAGACCTGAAGGCTCACTATGACACTTGTCGGTGTCTGCAGGGTAGGGTGTGGTGAAATGGCATGGGCGTTATACCCGATGACCCAAAGGCACACCCCAATGCCTGTCAGTCTCTGCAGGGTGGTGGTGGGGTTGGCTTCAGTTCAATACTTCACTGCCATTCCTATTATGCATCTCTTTGACTCCTACACTACCAATGCCAATGGCAGCAAGCAAACATTCGGCATCGACAGATGCTTGTTTTAAACATAATGTTGTTGAGTTACATTCTGCTGAGTTGTTGTGCTGGATTAATGGCCTGGCTGAAAGTACCTCTTGTCTAATCAGGAGCCAGCATTCTTTCTACCTATTTAATTGTGAGGAACAACACTGCAGGCAGAGTACCTTTAGGTCCTGGAAAAAAATGCACATCCCCAAAGTGTCTTATTGTGCTTATTCAATAGGCAAACTGAGAACATTTAAAATACAAGACAAAGACTGGGAGTGGCTCCAAATGCCCTAAATTGGTTCAATGATTACTTACCACACAGGAATCAGTGAGTCAAAATCAGGCAGACGTTATCCAGCTCCAGAGATGTACTCCTAGGAGTTCCCCAAGGACCAATACTTGGTCCCTTGCTTTTCAGCCTCTTTGTTAATGAATTACCCACAGCCTGTGACACCAAACTCATCCTGTATGCGAACGATGCTGTGCTGCTAAGCTGCAGCACCCCCCAGGCTGCCCTACAAACAGAACTACAGACATCTTTCAACAAACTTGAGGACGGGTTCTGTAGGCAAAAGCTGCTACTGAACTACAAGAAAACCAAGGCCATGCTTTATTCCAGCCCCTACAATAAATGCAGGCTCACTCCCCTTGAAGTCACCAATAACGCTGGTGAGCAGAGTGAGCAGGTACAATCGTTTAAGTACCTAGGGGTCACCATTGATGACTCTCTCACTTATACGACCCATATTGACTCCCTTGTCAGATCAGTAAATACAAAGATTGGGGTCCTGTATAGACATAAGAAATCCCTCACCCCAGAAGAACTCCGAATCTCAGTCTCCAGCTCCATACTCCCCACGATAGACTACAGGCTAGTGGTCTATAGAGCTGCCACTGATACCGCACTCAACAGGGTCCAAATTGCACTAAATAATGCATGCTGCCTGACCCTATGCGCAGACCAATACACTCATACTTGCACCCTATATGAGCGTACAAACTGGCTTAACCTAAAAGACAGGATCAAATACCAAACCTGTCTCCTGGGTAAGAAAGCACTCCTCAGAAAAACCCCACCCTGAATAGGAAACCTGCTCGAAGCCTCTCTCTCATCCCACATCACCAGAGGGAGGAAGAATGGAGCACTCTCCATCCCACTCCGGCGAACCTCACTTGGGCAGCGCATTTGCTCCTACGAGCCCCCCTCTGGCTAAATGAACTCCCATTGAAACTACAAACACACAGCCTGCCACAGTTCAAAACAGGCCTCAAACAGCACCTAAAGTCTAGCTCACAATGCACCTGTTTCTCAGGCCATACCTGAAAGACTAACCTACACCACCGGTAATACCCAGCATGGATACCTAGAAAAACCTGCCCTCATCCCAGTCTAGCCAAGAGCACTAGTAAGCTATTAATCCTCTTTACTGCTCTGTGTACTGCCCCCAACCCCCCACCACTTTCTCAACCATAGACTATCAATGGATTTTGGTGGTCTCTAGGGCTGAGCTACCCAGAGGATCATCCTAGACATAGCCTGAATCCTCTTACAATCGCTTTGTTTTCCACTGATTGTCTATAATTCTCATGTACTGCTCTTTAATTGCCTAATGTGCTGAACCTTGAAACTACTGTATATGTGCTGGACCCTGTAACTACTGTATTTGTGTCTTGTATTATTTGTCCACCCTGACGTGGAACCTTTGTAAAAGAGCTCAAGCTCAAAGGTCTTCCGTTATTACAAATAAATAAATAAATAAAATAAATAAAAATACAAAAATGAATTTTTTTTTTAAATTTAAAGCAGGCATTTTCTTTTGTTAAAAGTAACACATAGAAAGTAGTCCCTCCCCTGTCTATTCACACATTCAACAGATGGAATGTTTGTTTATCATGAAATACAGGAATTCAAACATCTGCAGAATTTTAATGGCTGAATGTTCACCTCTCCCCACCAGAGATGCAGTGAAGTCTTAATGCACTGTTGAAGTTGGTGTGAATTCACATAAATTTGCACTTCACAAATTACACAAATTTCCACGCAGTCACACCAACTTCAGCAGATCAATTTTTTTTTTCTTTTTAAACACTCAAACTGCAATAAAGACACCCTTGTTTGCTCTGTTCAGTGTCCATCTCAGTAAATGGCCTATATGAGTGCATGGTAATGTAGTTTACTCCTAGTAAAACCTGACTGGCTGAAAATTCAGCCAGTCAGGTTTTACTAGGTGCAAAGATGTCACCATTAATTTCCATGCCAGCGTCATTACCAAGATGGACATAGAACAGAGCAGATGATCTGCACTGGGGAATGGGAACCATTTTCTTTATTACAGGTCACATTTTTTATGAGTACTGGTGGGGGTAGGAGGTGGTGGCAGTGGGGGTGGGTTGGATGGGGAGGCCTTATATTACTTGATTTGGTGGTGCGCTCTGGGTGGGGGGAGGTGGTGGAATATGTTTGATGTGTGGGTGGAGGGATTGGTAAACCCACTAAACTATATGTTGATTAACTTTATGTAATGCACATGCAGTCAAATTTTCCAGAGCAGAGCAGAGGGGAAGATGGAGGAGAGTGTCAGCAAGGGATGGGAGGGTTTATATGACTACAAAGTTTTTGGGAGGAGGGGTGTGCAGTATTACAGCACAGTGGGTGGGTGAGGTATTTAGAAATGCAATTCACATAGTTTTTCAACAGCGAATTGCACAAAATTGCATGGTGAACTATGCAAATTGCCTGATTCACCCAAGAATTGACAATTCTTATAGATTTGCCCTGCATATTTTGCCAATTTGCTAGGCGATTAACTATGCAAATTGTGGTTGTAGGTGATGTGAAGTTGCTGAGCATTGCAAATTTCAGTGTGAAGTGAATTTTGGCAACTTCACCCAGCTCTACTTCCCAGACAAACACATAACACAGAAGGCCTCAGTAATGCCAGGGATTCACATTTTATTTGTGGTAGGGCAAGCAGCAGTAATTTCCCCGGTTAATCAAATAAGGATGTCGGGGTTTAATGGCCAGAAAAGAAGTCCCAAAAACTAAAACGAACTGTGAACAGTATTTAATTTTTTATTTGTGCATTTGTATAGGGAGGAGAATATAAAATAAAAGAACATTTAATCAGTTTGTTCTTATTTTGAGGGAGTTTTAGTTTCAGGGCCCAGGTGATTTTTTAGTGAATACAGTTGGCAGCCATGTTTGTTATGGCAATCAGAAATTAAAAAAAAAGGCATTGATATTACTTGTATGCTGTATCCTAATTGCCAGCACTTTCTTCCCATGCATTAGACAGATCTAAGGCATAAGTGCCAACCAATCAGGATGAAGTTTTTTTCCTACCCATTTTATAATACCTGCATAATGTCATGTTTATTTGCACTGTACTGATGCCCATGCTGTTTCAAGTTGCCTGCATTATTGCCCCATATACCCTTCCCCCAGGTTGCACCTGTAAATGAGCTTTGACTCAGTCTCCCTTTCCTTGTCACCAATTTCTAAGTAAATAAGTAATTAAACTGTTGTACTCCCTGCTTTTTATGCACCCCGCATACTCTCCCATGACCTGTCCCCTCATCTCCATTTTCCACCTGTCTGATATCATCACAGGTGTAGTTGTGGGGGTTCAACCTGTCTGATATCATCACAGGTGTAGTTGTGGGGGTTCAGGGAGCTCAGAACTCCCACCCATCTTGCTGACATTATTTGTTCATTGCAAAATGGGTGCATCTGGGTACATGATGGGCTTCTTCCTGGCTGACCCCCATTCCAAAACCCAGGATACATCCATATGCATCCATTCTGGAAAATGAAAGCATCCCATATCCCTGACTCCGCCCATTCTGATTCATACCCTCATGCATCCTGAACCTTGCTCCCTATATCTTTGCTACATGTATCATCCCTGAAATACTTAAAATGACCACTGTAATTTTATTCCTTCGAAAATACCATATCATTTGATTCCAAATTCCTCTCTAGCCACTGCCCACACTGTCTGCCTGCATTTATCATAGCAGGAACGAAAGGCTTTTTTGAGACAATATAGGTGGGGGTAAGTTGTAGTGGGACTTGTTTGAACTGCTGTGTTTACTGTTGACTGAAGGGTAAATTTGAACCCAGCCATAGTTGCCAACAGTTAGGGGCTATACTAAAGAACTGTGTCTTGCCTTGTAGTCTGGGGGAGGGCTGATTACTATCTGGCCTGGGGCCTCAGCTAGTTGATAACTGGAGGCGAGACTGAGTTTCATTTCTGAATGCAGGCTGGCTGTGACTTGTTGGCAGGGCTAACATGAAGCTCTTACTCTGAGATAAAGTTGAGCACTCTCCCAGTGTGTTCCAATCTCAGTCGTGTCCCACTGTGTGAGTGTGACAGAGCAGGAGTGGAACACCTATCTCAAGGCATCTGCAGCCATGCACAGATAGTCTGCAATCCACAGGAGACTCTGAAGGAGGAACACCAGACCAAGGCAGGAGAAAACACAGTACTGGGTACAGATATACTGAAACAGACAGCGTAAAGTTAAGTAACTACAGGTAGTGGGGTAACAACTAATGTGTAAGCGATATTGTACATTAGGAAATATAGCTACTGGTAGAAGGGGAAAGTAGAAAGCATGCTATTTAGAGTAGGGTAATAAATACATTTCAGGAATGGACAGGAAGAGGTAGAAAGTAAATAGGCATAGAAAGGAGGTGGAAGTGTACAAGGAAGGCTCAACAGACAAAAAGGTTAAATAAGGAAAGAGCATGGGAGTGGTGCACTGTAACAGATGGGGAGCTGCAGCCTTTCAGGACACATTCTGGAGACTAAAGTGCTGACCCATTTGCATTCATCTCTCTGGGTTGAGGGCAGAAGTGGCTGAACTGTGTGCCATATTGGCAAGGGCTGCAGAGAACCTTTTGCCTCACCTAGGAGCCACCAAGTCTACCATAGCTCCCCCAGAGAATGTCTAGGCAGATACAGAATGGTTGGATCCTGGTGGGCTCAGGGATAGTGGGGGTGGTGGGTAGGGTACACACTATTCAGCCTGCACTGCTGCAAAATTCCTTTACCATATTGGTGGAAAGGGGCTGCCTGTAGGAGGCACCCACAGCAGTGAAAAGGGAGAGTGTGGTGGTCCAAGGAAGGGGAGGGCCCAAGGAGGGAGGAAGAGGCCCCCAACCAAGGAGGAAACAGCTGCTGGTGGGGGGACTGTATCATTAGGGGGACAGACTTGGAAGTGGGAGATGGAAGGGAGAGGGAGAGAGGGGAGGTGAAGCACCTTCCTGGTGCTTCGGCTTGGAAGGATGGGGAGCAGATCCAAAGAATCACTAGGGCAGCAGGAAATGAGAGGGAGCTAGATGTCATTGTCCACCTGGGGACAAATGACCTTGCAAGGGATTGGGTAGGGATAATGCAGGGTAATTTTAGAGAGCTGGGAAGGGACCTTAAGCAGTTAGCACACACATTTGCTAAGGTGTTACCTGTGTATGGGCAGGGAGAGGGAAGGACACTCCATACTAGGGCTTTTAACAAATGGTTGAAGGCATGATACGTGGAGGAGGGCTTTGACTATATTGGAGCCTGGGGACCAGCATGGGAGGATTTTGGTCTCTTTAAAGGAAACGGCCAGCATCCTTCCATGAGGGGAACCAGAATCATTGTGGGAGGTCTAAATATTATTTGGATGAGCATTTATACTAGTGGGGGGAGGCTGTAATACCAAGGGAGGCATAAATTGCCCCCCCACATGGTGAAGTAATAAGGAGGGAAGGAAGCTCACCTAATGCAGAGGTGCAAAAAGAAAGTGGTAGGGACAAGGCAGTGGACAAGGGGGGTATAAATCAAGAATGCAAGAAGAGAGGAGTAAAAGAGACAGGAAATGGAAAGGGTAACAAGGGAAGAGAGGGTCGGGGGAGCTTCTGAGAGCAGCACATGCAATAAGGGTGAGGAAGCAAGCAGGCAGGCAGGGAGGGAGGAAGGTATGGACAACCATGTACACCAATGCAAGGAGTCTGGGAAATAACATTCTGGACCTGAAGACCATCATGAAGGAGGCTAGCCTGGATTTGGTGACCATAATGAAGCCATTGTATACTAACATTCATGACTGGGATATAGCCATACCAGGCTACTCTTTGTTCAGGAAAGACAGGGAAGAGAGGGTTGTACTATATGTGAGAGAGGGAATTAAGGCTACAGAAATACAGGGGTACCTGGAGGAAAATGAAGGGCTAGAGGCACTGTGGCTGGTCTTGGAGATAGGAGCTGGAGCCGCTGTCCATACAGGGGTTGTATACAGACCTCCAGCACAGGGAGAGGAGTCGAATAAGGTAATTGGGTAAGACATCATCAGGATGGCAAATAATGGGGAGGTGTGACTTCAGTCTGTCATACATGAATTGAAGCCTTCAAGCTGCAGCTTTGGCATTGAGAAGGGCCATCCATGACTCCCAAAAATGGGCTCTTCTCAGGCAGCTTGTCAGTGAACCCACCAGGGATGGGGCAATGCTTTACATGATGCTCACAAACAGGAGCAGCATTGCAGATTCTGGACTTTAGGAGGGAAGACTTTTAAAAAAACGGGAGACTGCCTCAGAAAGTCTCTAGTAAGGGGGGATTGCCAAGATTGGGTGGAAGAACTGTGGGGAAAAATAAGGGAGCACACAATTAATGCAGCCCAACTTTGTGCAATGGAAATGAGCAGAAGCAAAAGGAAAAATAGACTGCTATGGTATTCTAGGGAAGTGGGTATGGTAGTGAAGGAAAAAAAAGGTGTCATTCAGGAGGTATAAGGAAACACAGAGGGAGGAACACAGGGAGGTGCACAGGGTAAAACAGAGAGAAGCAGGTAAAGCACTAAGGGGAGCAAAGGTGCAGATAGAGGAAAGGATAGCCAAAGGGGTAGCAAATGGAGATGAGATTTTCTTCAGGTACATAAGAGAGAAGAAGAAAGCAAGAGAGGGATAGTGAGGAAAAGGAGTACGACAAAGTGAGACTTCATGGAATGGGACCACAGAAAAGCAGACATCCTGAACAGGTACTTCTACTCAGTCTCCACAGTAGAGAAATGGGAAATGGACCATCAGAAGTAGCAGGAAAAAGGGGGGAGATGGACACAAGTCCATTTTCAGAAAAATTAGTCCTGCAGGGACTTGCAGCACTGAAAGTGGATAAGGCCATGGGACTGATTGGAATGCATCCAAAGCTACCAAAAGAACTCTGGGAGGTGGTGGCTACCTCACTGACAGCCTTATTCAACAGCTTACTGGAATCAGATGTGGATCTGGAGGACTGCAGAAAAGTGGACATGGTCCCTCTACATAAAAGTGGCAGCATGGAAGAGGTGAGCAACTATAAGCTGATGAGCCTTGCCTCAGTGTTTGGGAAATTAATGGAAACACTGTTAAAGGGAACATTGGTAGAGCATCTTGAATCAAATGGACTACAAGACCAAAGGCAGCATGGATTCACAGAGAGAGGTCATGCCAGATGACCTGGGAAATAGATCAGGGAGGCACTGGATGTGGCCTGTCTGAACCTTAACAAGAACATCAATACTGTGCCACATAGAGGACTGATTAAGAAACTGAGCAACCTAGGGATGGTAACCAAAGTGGTGAATTAGGTTAGAAATCAGTTAAAGGATAGGTGAGAAAGGATGGTGGTTAATGCAGGGGTGCAGACAGGGGGGAGAGCCAGGACAACTGTCCTGGCCTGGTGGCTCAGGGGGGCCCGGGACCGGACATCCGATTATCAATTTTTTCTCTGGCCACCCCCCCCCGCCCGCATTGCTGACACTGTCACTGACAGATGCTCATTCGAGGATGCTGCTGAAACCCCGGCCACTTTGTCTCCAGCCCCCAGACCCACTTGTCTTACTCCGGACCCCATCATCGTGACAGCAGAGACCGTGTGCCAGCTGCCATCAGCAGCGGTTTCCATGCCAGTGATAAAATGTCTCTTTGGCCCACAGTAGTCTCTATCTCTCCCCTCTGGATGGCACAAATCAAATATTTATTCTGCCAGACTGCATTGTGTACACACAGACACACACATACAGACTGAGGCCAAGATTTACTTTATTTGTGATTTCTGTGACTGTGAAATTTCTCTGTGGCCCCTAGTAGTCTCTCTTCTCTCTCTCTCCACCCCTCTGGATGGCACAAGTCAAATATTTATTTTGCCAGCCTGCCCTCGCCCTGCCTGTACACATACAGCCACGCTAATGCCAGGAATAAATTTAATTTGAGATTTCTGTGACTGTGAAATGCCTGTTTGGCCACCAGTAGTCTCTCTCTCTCTCCCTTCTATCTTATCTATTTTGTAATGATTCTTTTAGATTGAACAATAAAAGTATACCATACCATACCATACCACCCTAGGACAAGGGCCCTGGACTTCAGGAGGGCAGATGTTAATGAAATGGGAGACTACCTTAATAAATACCTTGAAGGATAGAAAGGCTGGGGGGCGGGGGAGTGGAAGCATGATGGAAAAGGATAAAGAAGGGAATAACTAAGGTGATGGCAAGCTGTTTGAGGGAAATAAGCAAGGTTAAAAGGAAGCAGAGGCCACTACAGTTCTCAATGGAGGCAGTTAAGGCAGTAAGGGAGAAAAAACAGCTTTTAAGAGGTACAAGGAGACCCAGACAGAGGGAGACAGGGAGATACAAACAAAGGGAGACAGGAAGGAGGGTGAGGGCAACTAAGGTACAAATAGAGGAGAGGATAGCCAAGGAGGTCAAAAAAGGGGATACGACTTTCTTCTTGTACATGAGTGAAAACAGGATGGTAGGAGTGGGATAGTGAGGATCAAGAGAGTGGAGGGACTGTGTAAAGGAAGAGCTGGAAAAAGCTAACATTTTAAATGAGTATTTCTCCTTGGTCTTCACAATGGAGGGGGAGGGGTTGGGCCAACATGTATTAGTAAGTACTGGGAGAAGGGCGGAGTGGACACAAGTCCATTTTCACTGGACAGACTCAACTAGGGATTTGAAGCCCTAAAGGAAAGCAAGGAATAGGGAAAAATGGGATCCACCCAAGGGTCCTAAAGAACTGAGGACAGTGCTATCTGCCCCTCTGGCATCATTATTCAGCACATCATTGAAGACTAGGGTAGTTCCAGAGTACTGGAGGAGGGCAAATGTGGTCCCTCTGCACAAGAGTGGCAGTAGGGAGGAGGCTAATAATTACAGACTGGTCAGTCTCACATCAGTGGTAGAGAAATTAATGGGAATCCTACTGAAGGAGACAGATGGAGTACATGGAAGAAAATGGGCTGCAGGACCTCCAACAGCATGGTTTCATGGGTGGGGGGAGCAGTCTTGCCAAACAAATTTCATAGATTTCTTTGACTGGGTAACTAGGAAGGTAGACAGGGGAAGGCAGTGGATGTGGCCTATCAGGACTTCGGTAAGACCTTTGACACTGTAGCATACAGGAGGCTGATTACAAAACTTAACAACCTGGGGGTTTGGTAGAAATTGGCAAGCTGGGTACTGAACTGGATGAAGGATAGGAGGCAGAGGGTGGTGGCAAACAACAGTCACTTAGGGGATGGGACAGTGACCAATGGTGATCAATATTGGGTCTTGTATCCTTCAATGTTTTCATAAATGACATTGCTGAGGAACTGAAGGATAAGGTGTGTCTCTGTGCAAATGACACAAAAATCTACAACATGGTGGACACAGAGAAAAGGGTAGACAGAATGCAATGGGATCTGGGGACACTAGAGGAGTGGTCTGGGTATGGCAGTTGGGTTTCAATGCCAAAATATGCTAGTCATGTGTGTGGGGTGGGGAAATCTGGGGGCTTTGTAAAGATGGGGGGTACTGACAGTCACCAAGCAAGACGGACCTCAGGGGTAATCATATCTGATGAACTCAAGGTGGTAGGGCAGTGCAACAAGGCAGTGGACAAAGCTAGCCAGATGCTAGGGTGCATAGGGAGGGGGATTGCTAGTAGAAGAAGGGCGGAGGTGTTTTCACTGTATTACTCACTGGTGAGATCATGCCTGGGGTACTGTGTCCAGTTCTGAAGGCCATACCTCCACAAAGACATTGACAGGGTGGAGGCAGTCCCAAAATGGTGCAGGAGTTGCATGACAAACCATATGAGAAGAGTCTAGAGGAGCTCAATATGTACCCCCTGGAGAAGCAGATAGCAATATAACTGAGACCTATAAGTACCTCATGGGGGTAAACAAGGTGCAGGAGGGGGAGCCTTGTCATGGTATGAAGCTTGGGGGGAGTTTAAGAGGCATTTGAGAAAATACCTCTTCACAGAAAGGGTGGTGGATGGCTGGAACAGCCTACCAGAAGAGGTGTGGGGGTTAAAGACACTGGGGAGCTTTAAACAAGTGTGGGAGAGACACATGGGCATAATAGGAAAAGGAAAGGGAGGAGGGAGGGTCACCTGTGACCAAATAGGGTCCAGAGTATACTAAAAGGCATGGAAAATAGGGCATACTGGGTGGGCCTACTGATCCTTTTCTGCCAACAAATTCTATATTTCTATGTATCCAGGGCACAAGAACCCAATAACTTAGTATAGGATGGGGGATGTGCTGTCAGTCACTAAGCAAGAAAGGGACCTTGGGGTTGTCATACCTAATAATGTCAAACAGGCAAAGCAGTGTGACAAAGCAGTGGGTATTGCCAGTGTGATGCTGAGATGCACTGGGAGAGATATCTTCAGCAAGAGGAGGGAGGCGGTGTCGCTCATTGGTGAGACCCCACCTAGAGCACTGTGTCCAGTTCTGGAGGACATACCTCAGAAAGGACATAGACAGGGTGGAGGCAGTCCAAAGGAGTGCAACTAAAATGGTTCAGGGGTTACACCAAAAGCCCTGTGAGGTAAGACTGAGGGATCTCAATGTGTAAACCTTGGAAGAGCAGAGATTGAGGGGGGGATCATGATAGAGACCTACAAGTACCTCATGGGAGTGAACAGGGTGTGGGAGAAAGAGCACCAGGACCAGGGGGCATGCAGTGAAGCTGGGTGGAGTTAACATGGGATGTCAGGAAGCACTACTTTACTGAAAGAGTGGTAGACAACTGGAATAGACAGACAGTGGAAGTGGTAGGGGTGAAAACCTAAGACAGAGATAAGGGAATATTAGTGAATAGGCATGGAGGAGGGAGGGTCACCAGAGACTAGTTAGGGTCTGTGGAGGCAGACTAGACAGAAACCATCTGGGCAGACTGGGTGGGCCAAGAGGTACTTTTGTGTTGATAAATTATATTTCTATAGGTGCCTTCACACTGTGCTGTCTGAATTGACAGTTCCAATTCGCAGTGTTACCGTTTCATTCTCTTTCATTTCTTTGTCACTTGTACACCGTAAGTCTGCTGCCGGAATATCTTGCCTTCCAGCATTTTCAATGAGTTTCCGGGTAGTTTAGAGAACCCGAGATTTCCTCTGCACTTGGTGGTGGTTGGCGAGTACTGCGTGATGATGAAGAGAGCACATGTGCTCCCTCTTTTTGAGAAGCGCACGATTTGAAGTGCTCTGCTGTTAACTGCCCTTGTTTTGACAAACGATTGTCACTGCTCACAGCCTGCTCACGTCCCCTGATTAAGTTATTCATATTCCTATTTGGGAGACCATCATTTCAAGCATAAATATCTGTGGTTAAATTCATGTAATGTTATTGCTCTTCATCTTTAGTTACTTAAATACTGCCTTACTATAAACTGACTACTGAACGATCATCCTGTCAGTTTCCTCAGCATCCGCAGTTGTTTTTCTATCAGTGAACTCCTACACACCTAATACTTTCAGGTATGTATCCTGATTCATAGGTGTAACGTATGCCATTTTTTTTTTTTGCTTCTGACACTGTAATTTCAAAACAGAATGTGAGCTGCCTTTCAAATTTCTGGCAAGTGCCCATAATGTGTTCCATTTTTTTCATTAATTCAGTATAGGTTTGCATTCAGTATTCATCAAAAGATGAGAAATGACAGAAAAGTTTGAATACAGTCAATTCCCTGACAATCTACTGGAGGGAGCCTTGCAAGTACTGCTTATTATTATTCCATGGTGGTGAGCGGTCACCCCTCACTCTAGAATCAATGTATAAAGTTGTCTAGAGGTCCTTACTCTACCCCCCAAACCAGGACCTTAGTTAAAAAAATAACAACATGGTGTCTAGTTGTGTTCCCACCCCACCCCACCCCCAAATGAACCCATGTCCTTAGTTCAAAACATTATTCCCTGGTGAGTGACTGACAATCCCCCAATCTGAATGCATGCCTACAGTTCAAAATGTTATGCCCTGGTGTGCTGTTGTCCTTAAACACCCCCCCCCCAACGAAAATCTGTAGTTCAAATGGATTATATATTAATTAATTAACTAACAAAAAACTTTGCTTAAAACAAAGTTAGTGTTTTACAGATACTGTATCTCTTCAACCAAAGTGATACAGGCCAGAAAATTGGATGTTAAGGTACCCCTCCCCACCAAACCCTACCATTGGAATTACACCCCCACCCTCCACACACCAACATGCATCAGGGTGTATGCATAGGGAGGCAGTATAATGCAGTGGTTTAGGGCTCTGAGCTGCAAATCTGATGATATCCAGCAGACCAGACCTGGGTTTGAATCCCACAGCTTCCACTTGCATACTGTGTGACCCTGAGCAAGTCACATAACTTCCCTGTGCTCCCAGGTCACTCCTGTAAAAAAGCTTTCAGCTTAGTGTGCTACTCCTGGTTAAACAACTAAAAAAAAAAAAAGGTGTGTCTTAGGCCCCCCACACAACCCTACCATCGCAACACCACCCATACCCTTCACACACCAACAAGCGTCGGGGTGTGCCTTAGAGTCATGGACCCTAATGCTCACCCCATTCTCCTATACATGTACTGTACCATGTCAGATTCCTTACAGATGGAATGGGGTCAGCGTTAGGGTCCATGATGCCCTGGCACACCCTGACCCTTGTTGGTGTGTGGAGGGTAGGGGTGGTGTTGCGATGGTAGGGTTGTGTGGAGGGTGGAATGGGACCCATTATGACCCTAAGTCACATCCTGACACATACTGGTGGTGGAAGGTGGGGGTGCAGTTCCAATGGTAGGGTTTAGTGGGGGAGGGGTATCAAAATTGTAAACCTTAACATCCAATTTCATGGCCTGTGTCACTTTGGTTGAAGAGATATGTGTAAAACCCTAACTTTGTTTTAAAGAAAGTTTTTTGTTAATTCATTTCCTTACTTTTTGACATAGTATAATAGTATCCCAGTTTTGTGAGATGTCTTTTGGAATTTGTACACCAAATTTTCAATATGGCCTTTTTGGGACCCCACCTAATGAACAGTGGCACTGTGATTTAGTACATCCCCAAAGTTGATTTCACACAGCTACTGCACAATTCTGCACCAGAGCTGCAAAAACAGATTTGGGGCAGGTTGTGACAAATGACAGCTGCACTGTTCATGAGGAGGTATGAAAATATCTCAATGTGGAAAATCTGAGGTGACAATATAAAAAAATGGCAACCTTACAAATATGCGTAGAAACCGCTCAACGTACAGTCATAACGCAGTCATTTTGGGGAATTTTTGCACCACATTTTCAACATGAGCTTTTTGGGACCTCCCCTTATTAACACTGGCACTGTCATTTCATTAATTGGTCCAGAAAGGTGATTCTGCATAGCTACCGCAAAATCACCTTTCAGGACCAAATAACGAAATGACAGTGACAGTGTTCATGAGGTGGGATTGCAAGAACCCCATGTTGAAAATTTGGGATAAAAATTCTTAAAAATTGCTCAGCTATCAACCTAAGTTGAAAACCCCATTGAGAGCCATAATACAAGCTTACCTTGATTCCTCAGTTTGTGGTTCGGCATTGAAGAGTGCAGACCTGTCCCGGTCCACAGAAGATCACTGCTCCTGACTTCCAGAGGTAAGTATGGGTAAGGGGGTCTGCGGGGAGGTGGGTGCTCAGTAGGAGGGTGGGGATGGTGGAGGGGGGTCTGGGGAGATGACGAGGGACCATGTTTTTATTATTATAAGTGTAAAAAAAAACATTGGGGCGGTTTTCTTTATTTACAGGAAGAGAAAAGTGAATGTGTTCACACTGGGGCGGGCTCCCAGGGAATGTGCCACTTGAGTTGGGGTGCTGGGATACATTATGCTGACAGGGGGATTAGGCACCCCTGTCAGCAATGGAATTGGGCTCAGGGAGACATCCGACACCAGAAGTCGGCATCCCAGTGTCAGAAAAACTATAAATACAGTTATTTCAGCACACTGGGGGTGAGCTCCCCAGTAGTGGAAGGCAGCATAAATGCTGACTCAGGGATTAGGCACCCTGATGTTGGCAAAAGCTAGCACTTAGATGCAGAATTCTGCATCAAAGTTAGTTAAGTACATCTGGGGACTTTTTACTTGTTTTTTAGGGGCACAAGACAGATTTGGGAACACTGGGAGTAGGCTAACCAGTGTTCTACAGTCATTTTTGAAGCTAGGAGTGCTGACCTGCACTATAACCTTCAGCATTCAATCCTATGCCAGAAAGCTGCTCTGACATAGAATCACTTAAATGACAATTCGCTCCCAATACACTCCGCAGTCTTCCCGCTCCTATGTCAATTCTTGTTTTACCAACTCGCTCCCTCTATCTTTTAAAATGTGAACGAGCTTGGTACATCACAGTAGAGCTGGATTTGATTCCCACAAATTCCACTTACACACTGTCTGATCCTGTGCAAGTCATATAACCTCTCCATGCTCCTGGGACACATCTGGAAAGGAGCTTCAGCTCAGCACAGCTTTCCTGGCCAGAAGTTTTAAATAAAAATTAAAAAATGGGTGCTGTTTTCCTAAATGTATTTAAAAATGTACCGACATTTCTCGTAACAGGATTGTGCGCTGCGGATTCCATCTCCATCAAAGCCCTCCTCCACTGCCTCTGCTGTTACACCTGCTCTTGGAACTACACAGTTGCTCCCCTCTATCTGCCTGACACCAGAGATGCTGAGATGTCGAGATGTGCAAACTCCAAAGGTTTTTGTTAATTTGTATTGCACTTAAACACTTTGAGCACTCTGTTCATGTACAGCTTGTAGTCCACTGGATACCCTACTCCAATCACACTGGTAGCTGATACTTGAAATAGTATATTTAAGGAGGGACCATCAGATAGGAGGCATATCCCCTTGAGAACACGCCAAGTGCAGGCATGAAACCACGTGCTCCTTGCACCTGTATTCACTGCACAGTAGGACTGCATTTTGTAACAGAATGAAGACTTTGGAGTTTACAACATAACAGCACATGGAAAGTTTGATATGTTTTTTGCTTACTGCACCCTCAAATACCTTTCCAGTGGACTTATAGGAATGTAAATTTATTTTGGGAGCCTCTGTAAATAAAGTGCACTTTTTGGTGAGTGGAAATCAAAGTGATCTTCAGCAGACATTTGTTACCACATACCAATCCTTGTAAGACTTGTAGGAATTTAAATTGATTTTGGGAGCGAATTGTCATAGGCAAGTGAATGTCGGAGGAGTGAATTAAGCGCTGGGTAGATTGTCGAGCGAAGTTGACGCAGGGCGGTGTCGGGAAGTAAGGGCATCACGTTCCCTATAGAATCGCATACCCCGTTACTAAACTTTGGCATAAAATCCTGTGCTGGAGCAGTGCTCCGACTTAGAATCCTATGTCACAAGGGACATCAATTTTTTCCCATAGAAAATAATGGGGAACACAAGGATTAATTACTTTTGAATGGATTCATATTTTTTTCACCAAACCTTCAAAAGGTACATCTGTGAGGCCACAGTTTTCTACCCTGGAAATTTCAGCTCTGTAGCTACAGTCATTTTTGAGATACAGGTTGACAAAGAAACAGCAGAAAAACATAAAAATCTCTTATTTTTCAATACTCTCAGAAACCACACAAGGGATTCAAACCAAATTTGGCATATTAATAGACCTGCCCTTTCCGATGATGCATGCACAATTTCAAGTAGATTTGTTTCAACCCGAACAAAGTTATTACCCTGCAAATATTGGGCTTTAATTTAACATTATATGCTCACACTAACCCTCTCTGCCTCCAAATCATCCCTCCATAAGTGGGATGCCACCTACAACAGCATCTGCCACTGTGCCTCCACATCTCCTCGTTTCAAACATCATTGCCAGCTCTATAATGACCTAAAATGGCTGTGCCTCTCCACTTACAGGCTACAGGCTTTTGGCTCATTAATTGACTCCATTGTCAGATCGGGCTTCCCACTATCCCTCACATCCCTACTGGTCACACAGCCTCTCTCCTATGGACTGCGATCGACTGCCCAAGCCCTTTTTCACCTTCCCAGACACAGAACTAATTTGGGTTCACGTGCCTTTTCTCATGTGGCTCCTAAATACTGGAATTCCATACCCCAAGCTATTCGACAAGCAACCACCCATGACACTTTTAAGAAACTTCACAAAAAGCACATTCACTCTATCAACTCCTGCACTTGCTTTAACCCACCTTAGCTCCACTCCTCTTCCCCTGCACTGTTTTAGTCTTCTTCTCTAGTTGTTTCTTTTCCCCACCTCTCTTACACCCTCCTTCAGGTCCTCTCCCTCCTTCTCTCTATCCTCTCTCCCTCGCTGTCATATCTTCTCTCTTTATCTCACCCGCTCCCTCTCCCTCTTCCTCTTCTCTCTCTCTCCCCCTCCTAGTACACTCCCTTCCTCCCTTCCCTTTTCAACCACCTCATTGTAACTTTATATATTGTTCTCTATGTATGCCCTTATTGGAATACTTGTGTTCTTATTTATTGTGTTACCTGTCATACTGTTCTGCAATTTTATCATACTATTTTAAACTTCCTCGTGCTTGTTGCTGAATGTGTCTCCCCACACCTGTAAGTTTTTACTTGATTATGTATTGTACTGTTTCATGTGCTGCGTCACATATACGATTTTGTATTTCTATAATGTATTCTCCCGGGTTGTGCCTGAAAATAGGCATCCCTATGCCTAGTGCACTTACCCGGTTACCAAAAGCAAATAAATAAATAAACTATAGCTGCAATACCGTGCAGCTACTGTACGTTCCCTGGAGCCACTCGTTGTGGGATAAGAGTGGTTCACATGTGTTCTGCTCAAGCGAGAACAGCAAAGCAAAGCTGAGCTGTTCTGGCTCAAGCAGAATGCATGTTAAACCACTCTTACCAGCAAGGAGTGGTGACAGGGGACATATTACTATATTGCAGATTGAGGAAGCATTTTAATTTTTTTTTAATTGTTCTGGAATGTGCCAGCTTACAGGGCATCTGTGCATGAGATGCTCTTCACAGTATAAGAGTGTCTCACATACAGGGGAAAGGAGTGTTGCCCTGGCAGCAGTCTTCCTCTCTCTCGCCTACCCCTGCACTGTGGTGTCTACCATTGGCCTCCACGATGGGCTATGAGTTGCTGTTTCTGTCTCCCTGTGCTCACTGTCCACACTCTGGAACTCCAGACACCATGTAAGCCACGTGCCACATTCCTGTGATGCAGCAATAAATGTAATGTAGAAAGTTAAATTAAAAAAAAAAAACTTTGAATGTATTTTTTGTGACAAAAAAAAACAGGTACATTGTATAATCAATATATTCAACTTCAGGGTGTTGGTGATGCTGGGATTTTTCCAGTTCTTGTGCAGTTTACTCATTCACCTGTGGCCTCATGCCCACACCACACCAGGCATAGGCCAATCCCAACATAACCAACACCCTGTCGTGATATGGTTCTTTATTCCCTGGTGGATCAGTGTCCCTCCCACCACCAGAATCCATTTGCATACAGTAGGTGAAACAAATATTCACTAGTGTCTAGTGGTTTCTCCACCCACCAGTTCCAATGCATATTTATGAAATAACCATCCCCTAGTGATTAGCATCCCCCCCAAAACCCATGACCATTGTGCAAATCATTATTCCACTGTGGATAGGTGTCCCTCCCATCACTTAATCACATGTCCATATTGAAAAAGAAATATTCCCAGGTGACTAGTGGATCTTTCCTACTTGCCTCCAAACTCATGGCAGTAGTTAAAAACACTATTCCCTGGTATCTAGCTGTCATCCCCCACCCCAATGAACCCATGCCTGTAGTTTGAGACATTATCCCTTGTTTGATAGCTGTCCCTCCATCAATCTGAACTTATGCCCTCAGTTCAAAACATTGTGCACCGACGACTAATGGTACTCAATCATCGTCCTCAATTAATTCCTGCAAGTCACATCCATAGTTCATAAGTCAATTCACTGGTCTCTAGATGTCGCCGCCGCACCAACCCCAGCAGATAGTGCCCTATCACCCATCTCCATCCCCCCAACTCCACCCCAATCGGGCGACTGGCAACTGTTGCATTTTTACAAGAGAGATGCAGTTTGCAAATTTCTGTTATGACTGTTAATACTTCACTTTGTATGTTATGGATAAGTTGTTAAAAAGTCATATGCAGCGACATCAACCTCACTCTGTGGTGTGCAAAAAAAAGCACATGATGCAGTTAATGTGCTGCTGGAATTTATGTTACGTCGCTGTGGCTGCACTAATTTTTTAAGCATTGCAACAGTCCCATTTAGAGTATTGATAATTGGTTATTGAAATGTGAGTTTGCTGTTTCTTGATCTTCTTTTCAGGAGTGCTACTTCAATGTACTTATAAAAATGTTGATTACCATGCAATACTTCACTGCATTGTTTAAAAATTGCAGTGGCCATGATCTTTTTCTTTGTTATATTAAATTTAGTGTATTTGACATGTTGTGCATGGACCACTATTACAATAATTTGGATAATCTTATGTAATAGTAGGCTTTCTGTTAAATGTGCATATGAATTTCATTTGTATTTCCCCTTTTTTTGTGGCAAGTAATATTTGAAAATAAATAATACTTGTTCACTTGTACAAATACTGGTGTGGTCCTATTAATGTACATGCAGCCATACAAACTATGAAAACAAATATGAATAGATATACTATGAAATATCAAAATCCACTTGCCTGAGTTTCAGTATCCCAGCACCAGCAGTCCAACACATATTGCTGACAGGTGAAGTTTTCCCATGGCAGAGTTTTTTTTAATGTTTCAGGGGGCTTCGCCCCCGCCTCCACTTAATGTATATAACTTACTCCGCCATGGGCAAAATTCCAGTTTTGGGCATCCATGTGTCAGGCTGCTGGCGTCAAGATACAGAAACTTGGGCAAGTGGGTTTCAATCACATGTAATGCTCCCATGTCAATGTAACAGACTATACCAGTGAATTGATGAGCAAGCCAAGGTGGTGTTGTCAGACTGCAAGGTCATCAAATATGATGCATTACAACACTGCTGCTATATGTCTACCAGTTTTCAACTAATATTATAAACTGTAGGGAAAATCTTGTATTTTGATTGGTTACTAGCCAGGCATTAGAAATGTCTGATGGACGGCTAGCACCAAGTTCAGATATCCACAGCCACATTCAAAAAAGTAGGCATTAATAAGCCAAATAGAATGTTAATTTTTGAATCGTAGCCTTTATCCCCCCCCGCCGTGGTTAATCACGAACGTGCTTAAAACTCTGTGAACCTCAAGATCATCAGAGTGTTTGCGCTCCTTTCTTTAGCTGGAATCTTTCTTTGAATTAAAAACTTTTTTTTTCAGTCCCGATCTCTGTCCAGTACTGGGTTGGGGTTGCTGTCCCTCCCGCTCTCTCGTTTGGTAATGATGTACTCATTCAGAGTATAGAATTGTCAAAGTAAACATTATTTTTTTTAATAATTCTGACCTGGTGACTGCTAACTACTCAGTGTTGAACTATTCCATCTGCTTGCTTGCCCACCCACTCATTGCAAAAATTCACACTAACTGTTTCTTAATGCAGCCTCCACCAGCAGTTGTATGTGAACACTCATTGGTGTTGGTTTTAAACAGTTCTCTCTTTAACTAAATAAGAATTCATATGTTAATGCAGACATTAGGGCTGAAGAAAACAAAGCTTATAATGAAGGGACATTACAAACTTTTGAGATTTGGGTCTGCAGAGTATTGCCGATTCAGTGATGGGGTCTTACTTGGGGTTGTCAACCCTAATGCCCACCCCCTTCCCCTGAGCCCATTGCCTCCTGCCCAAAATACAAGGTACAGCTGCAAGCCAGAGCCTCAAGGTGTTACACTCTTCAAAGGTAGAGAAGTATGTCTTGCCACATGTTGCAAACAGAATATACTGTAGCTTAATTTATGTTGGGCCCTGTAGGCCCTGCATGAAGAAAACAGATCACATCTGACCTCATTTGTTCAAAGAGAGAGTGAGCACTAGGGTTGACAACCCTAAGTAATACCCCACCACTAATTCACCTAGACTCTGGAGACTCAAATCCCTAATGTTTTTCATTTCCCTTCTTTGTGCACTTTGCATTGTTCAATTTTACTGTCTGCATTAACATCACTTCTTGCAATGAATTTCATCTCTTTTTCTGATACTGAAATTGTATACTCAGTAAGGACTTGCACAAAATGAGGTAAATACAACATTGGAGACAGTCCTAACCCAGTGCATCAGCATAGCAGGCCCCCGGCACCCATGTCAATACCTTGTGGTTAAGGCTCCCTGACCCACCACAGGGTGTGGCATCTGTGCCAAAACACTGCTCCGTCCCTACACAGGCCAGGGCTTGTGCTGCATGCTGCAACATCTTCCCCATCAGCCTTATCCTATTAAGATGGCTCCCTGAGTTCACACCTGAACTCAGTTTACAGGCACAGTAAGGCAACGTGGTCCCCAGTGGTGCAATGGACATCTCTCCAAACAACGTTACCTAATACATTCTTTGTTTTTTAATATTTGGGGCCCAAACTTTCTACGTAGTCGTCTTATGACCCCACCTCATGAACCCAGTAGGTGAAAATGTTCAACTCCCCCTCCAAAACACAATTCCACATCACAGGTATGAAACACATTTAGGCCAGAAAGTGAAAAAAATAAACAGCTGTAATGTTCATGAGGTGGTGAGAAAAAATGGCTATGTTGAAATTTTGTGGTCAAAATATTGAATATAACCAAAGTTATACATGTGCATAGAAAATTTTCAACGTACACTAGTAACTTGGTCATTTTTAGGAATTTTTTTTCTTCAAATTTTCAACATGAACTTTATCAGACCCCACCTCATGAACACTGACAGTGAAATTTTGATAATCGGGCCCAAAAGGTGATTTCGCACAGTGACCGTGAAATCACCTTCCAGGGCTGATTAACCAAATTTCACTGACAGTGTTCATGAGGTGGGGTCCCAAAAAGGCCATGTTTAAAATCTGTTAAAAAAAAATTTAAAATAGTAACCAAGTTATGAACCTAGGTTCAAAACACCATTGAAATACATTATATGGCACTTACCTGTTTTCCTCAGTTCATGGTTCAGCACTGACGAGTGCATAAGTGTCTCAGTCCACAGAGAATGATGGTGTTCAACCTCGGCTGGTAAGTATAGGATAAGAGGGGTGTGTGGGGTGGTGGGTGCTCAGTGGGATAGTTGGGAAGGGGAGATGGGGTGGCGATGTAACGATGGACCATGTTCTTCATTCTAGGTTAAAAAAAAAAAAGAGAGATTTTTATTTTATTTATTTATTTATTAAGTTCTTGGATAACACCAGTAAGCGGATGCTCTTTTGTAGGTTCCATGTCAGTTGAACAGAAAATAGCAATGAACAACAATTTATACATTTACAGAGATGGTACCGTAAGTTACAGAAAGGTTCACACAAGTAGACACTGCAAAAGCATTGTACAATGTATGCCTGCATCTATGAGTTTGAACACCTACAGAAGATAGACACAAAGAGGGTAACAAACAAAGGTGACATAGTGGAGGAATACAGGGGAGGAGGGAGGGGTGTGCCATAAGATTTGGGGGTAGGCAGGAGCGGGGTGGGGATCAGTGAAGTGCTGAGGTTGGGAGGTGCCCCTGGGTCAAGAGGTGCATCTAAGTGCAGCAGGTGATTACTATGGGAGGGGGGTAAGCAGAAGCAGTCACAGGTGTCCTTGATAATGAGGTGCTGATGAAGACTGTGCTTGTATGCACCAACAGTTAGATGAAGCAGTCACAGTTGTCCTAGGCAATGAGGTGCTGATGAAGTTTATGCTTGAAGGCACCAATAGTTGCTACTCCAGAGACTGCAGGTGGTAGAGCATTGGTCCAGTCAAGTGCATGGTAGGAGAATGCACATTGTGCCAATGCAGTGTGGCATCTAGGTTGGCTAAAGATTTGACTGTTGGAGCTTCTGGTCAGTCTAGCACTCGTGTGTCATGTGAGCAGATTCTGCACTCCTGGTGGCAGCAGATTTAGTGAGGCTTGTTTGGCAAGTAGGCAGGTTTGGTATTTAATTCTGTTCTTCAGTTGGAGTCAACCTTCCCGAGCATAGAGTTCACAGGTGTGTGTGACTCTTGCAGCACCTTTGAGGAGGCGGCAGGCTTTATTTAGTGCCAAAGAGATGCGGTGGAGGGAAGTGTCCATTGCTGACTCATATATGGCCAGGCCATAATCAATGAGGGAGACAACTGAACTATTGATGGCCAGGTTCAGGGCTTTGTTTGTTAGGCTGTGTTTGTGATGGTAGAGTATCCCAATTCTGGAATTGATGGTCTTTACTGTATTGTCTATGTGCTGGGCGTAGGACAGGGTGGAGTCAATTGTGATACCCAGGTACTTAAAGTGCTGTAAGAGATCCAACATGTCACCACTGTCATTCTTGACAGACGGGGGAAGGCCTTATGCTTACTAAGGAAGCGGGAGTAGATCATGGTCTTTGATTTTTTTTATAGTCGAGTACTAGTCTGTGTTCTTTAAACCAAGCTTTGGTGGAGGAGAAACCAAGTTGGAGGTCTGCTTGTAGGTATTCGGGGTGAGGACTGCTGGTGAAAATGACTGCATCATCAGTGTACAGAAGCATGTGACTGGGGCAGGAACCTGGGAGTTTGTTTAGGAAAATGCTGAACATTAGGGGCCCCAGGATTGAACCTTGTGGGACCCCTGAGCGGGCCAGCCTGCTATCAGAGATTACATCCCCAATCTTGACCCGCTGTGAGCGATTGCAAAAATAGCTGTTGAATCATTGACCTGTATTTGGAGAGAGTCCGGTGTCAGTTAGCTGCTCAAGGAGGAGCATATGATGCACCATATCAAATGCTTTTGATAGGTCAATAAATGCAGCCCCCACCAGCTAGCCTTGGTCTAAAGCTTGGTGGATGAAGCCCATAAATTCCAACAAAGCCGAGATGGTGCTGTGCCCCACACAGAACCCATGCTGCTCTGGGCAAAGGAGTTGGTGCAGGCTCAGGTACTCCACAAACTGATCTGCCATGATCTGTTCAAGCGCTTTGGAGAGTGGCGGGAGTATGGCAATCAGCCTGTAGTTGTTGTGAAATGTCCGGTCCCCACTTTTGTGGACTGGGGTTACAGTCACAGATTTCCATCGCTGGGGGAATTGTGAGAGGCAGAGGGACACGTTAATTATTGAAGTCAAGGGGCTCAGGACTTCTTTGAGGGTCAGGGAAACAAATTTAAGGTCCAGGGAGTCCCCACTGTGTCTTGATATCTCTGGTATCTTCTCCAGGTATTTTCTGGTCTCAGTTTTGGAAACTTCTTTAAAGTAAAATAACGGAAGGCTACTGGTTGGAGTTAGTTTGCCATTAGGATCTTTCCGGTTGGGGGGGTTGAAGTAGTCTGCCGGAAGCACTCCACTTAGATCCATGAACGCATTGTTCAGCAAGTTTGCAATTTGGAGAGAGTCCAAGGAAGGTATATCTTTAACCATGATCATAGTTGGGGCATTTTTGGGGTCCTTACCCATTATGTCATTGAGGCTGGCCCAGAAAGACTTGCTGCTATTCCAGGAGTTGGAAATGGCTTCTTTATAGTATGAGCTTTTGGCAAGTCGAATAGCCTTTGTACACTTGTTTCTAGCTTTTTTATACTGTTGGATGTTGGCAGGTGTACCATGTGCTCGCACGTTTTGCCACAGGTGGTATCTAGTGCTAAGTTGAAGTAGGAGGTCCAGAGTAATCCAGAGGTTGCACGGTCCATTTATTTTTCTTGTTTTCACGGGGGTGTGTTTATCACAAACAGTACTGAATTTTATAATGAAGAGGTGGAGGGCATCATCCATGTCCTTGGCTCCATAGAGGTCAGACCATTCAAGGCATTGCAGGTCCGCTTTCAGTTGTGGCAGGTGCCCTTTTAGAAGCATACAGTTGGTTATAGTTCTGGGTGGGGGGTTGCAGTAGTTGTTGATCCAGGTGCATATAATGGGGGAGTGATCACTTAGGGAATCAGGGAGGATGGTGGTGTTGGAGATATGTGCAGGTCAGTTGGAAAGAACCCAGTCCAAAAGAGTGCTGGTACCCATTTTGTAATTGACTCTTGTTGGTGTCTTGACCATTTGGGAGAAGTGGATAGCAGTCAATGTGTCCTTGACAGTGGCAGCAGCAGGGGAGAGCCAGTTGATGTTGAGTCTCCTAGTGGCACAATTTCAGAATTTAGACTCAGGGTACTGATAAAGTCCATCAGGTCACTGGTTCCTGCCACTGTTGTTTTGGCTGGGATGTAGACTGTGAGTATCGTAAGTGCCTTGCTATGAGCTCCCAGCAGAAGTTTTATGGGCAGAATTTGCAGGTTGACACTGCGGTTGGGAAGGGGTAGGACATGCCACGGAGCGAATCCTTGATATAGATGACACAGCCAGCACCTCTTTTTGAGAGTCGGTCTTTCCCTGAATACGGTGTACCCAGGCAGTATCATGGCAGCGTCCGGTATCTTGGGTGATAGCCATGTTTGCACCACTGAGAGGATGTCGGGGTTATGCCAAGTAACCCACACTCTCAGATTGCCCAATTTGGGAAGTAGGCTACAGATGTTTAAAATGGCCAGCATGAGCCCTGCTGATTTTTGTGGCAGCATGTTCTGATTATGAGGTGGGCCTGGGTTTGGGTCTATATTGCCCAATAGTAGGAGTAGTAGTAGCAGCAGGTGAGTAATGTGGTCCAGTAGGAGTTTATAATTTCTTGACTGTTGCCTTTTGCTGGATGTAAGTATTTTAGTGGTGCAAAAGTGGGCAATGAATTCCAGGGATGAGTGGTACCACGGTGGGATCTTTTAGGTGATAGCATTGTGACCAGGTCCTGGGATGCCCATGCAGGGTATAGCTTTTGGATCCCTGGTAGGGGAAGGTGATTGAGACATACACATTAAGGACTGTCTCCTGGTGGGTTACTTGGGAGGAAAGAGGCAACCTGGTGCACGAAGGTCCCATTAGGGATAATAGAGTGAGTATGACGATGCATAATAGGGTCCCAGAGGTCCTAATTGACATTGAGATGCACAAGTATATCTTTGTCTGTAGTTTAGAAGCAGGTTGGGGCTGAGAGCAGAAGTTTGGCCTGCCTAAAAGTGAAATTGGTGTCCCTTGTAAGTTTGCAGGACTGCTCTTCTTCAGAAACTATGCTCAAGCTGCAAAGCTCCCTCTAGCGGCCATATAAGGTGCAGATGGGGAAGCAGGCACTTAGTAAATTCTGTCAGCAGTCATGTGATCACGGGACGCTATATAAGAGAGTGTTCAGATAGGAAGGGTAGGTAGGGGGTGGGTGGAGTTGGCAGAGAGAGGAGAGGCTTAGGCTCAGGCCAGGAGTGAGAGGAGAGGACAGAGTCAACAGCATCTGAGGCTAGACAAAGCTAGGTGCTGAGTAGCTGCCGTCAGGCAAGAATTTACAGCTAACGGGGGAAAGAAGTAGTCACAGAAGCAGTTTAGGACTGAAGCACCAAGCAGCTGCTGGCGAGCAGAAATTGAGCACACATTCAGACAGTTTAACACTTAAAAAAGCAGAGTAGTGTTGAGTGGCTGCTGCTGGGTGAGATTACTTTAAAAAGTGCACTGATCTCTTTAAAACAACAATTCCTGAAAGTCTGAGCTACCAGTTTAACAATTCAAACAGTATGACACCTTGTTGTGCCCCAGGGGTTGTGCGTGTTTGTAAGGACAGAAGCGCTGCACTAGTGGGTAAAGCACTACTATCCCAGTCGAGTTTCTAGCATGCATTGTAAATTTTCTGAGGTAGATGTTAGAAGGGGACTGCTTAGCGGGGTAGACCCACAAGTACTGAATGACCTACCGATGGGACAGTCATCAGCTACGAAACTACAGCATAACTTATGCCCATTTTAAAATAGCAGCCCTAAGAGTGAAACAACAGAGCAGAGCTCTCTTAAGAAAGCAAAGTGCTGGAACAGGCGATTAATCTTGCACCCCCTTGTTGCTCTTGTTTACACCTGCAAATGAGATAGTAGGGACTTAGTCATCTGACTTTACACCAGCTATAAATGTAACGGCAGACAATGGTGGGAGTGGTGGTGGGGGGGGTAAGCTTCTTGCCACCCGGTGAACCCTCCGTACCAGTAGCAGCGCATGAGTGAGGTGGGCAGGCAGGCAGGTGGATAGAAGGCTTCACCGGACCAGGAGCAGTTTGGCCAGTACAGCCAGCCTAGTCAGGGCTGCTGGTGCCTATGGGAAAAGGGGAAAGAGATGTCACTGGACGTTTTTTATTATTCAGGAAATGCTACTTCATGGCACCTCGGGTGGGTTCCCAGTGTCTCACACTGCTGGGGAGGGGCACTTGTAAAGCTGACATGGGATTCTGCCCACCAATGTCAGCAACCATAAATAAAACAATGGGCTGTGGGGGCTGACAATATTGGCTGACATTTGCCAACACAGGGATTGGGCCCCCCAATGTTGGCAACCACAAATAAAACAATGGGCTGAGTGTGGGGGGCTGACAACACTATATCATGGGAACTGGGCTCCCCAATGTCAGCAACCATAAATAAAACAATGGCCGGGGGGGGGGTGCACAGTACTGACTGACACCCTACATTGACAGGGGTGGGGGAAGGGACCACCAGCCACCAGGGAAAATCCAGTTACATATCAGGCAGGTAATTGGATGGGGAGAGGGTCCCTCAGCAACCAGGAAAAACATCATTACATGTTGGACCAGCATTTTGGTCATGTGTCTCGCATCATATACTATGGTGTTCTGCTATAAGAAATACCACAGTATATGATATGACACATATAATCGAAATACGGCAACAGGACTTAATGGGAAGGTGACTGAGTGGGGTGAGGAACCGCCAGCCACC
Organism: Neoceratodus forsteri; assembly: GCA_016271365.2. Classification (NCBI taxonomy): domain Eukaryota; kingdom Metazoa; phylum Chordata; order Ceratodontiformes; family Ceratodontidae; genus Neoceratodus; species Neoceratodus forsteri. The sequence continues at coordinate 307,177,320 of CM028136.1, forward strand.
AGGGAAAAGTTTTCTATATATTGAACTAGTGATTGGGTTGGGGGAGGGACTGCTAGCCACCAGGGAAAAGGTTCCTACTTCTTGGGGCTGCCTTTTCCGTTATGTGTGTCATATCATATACTGTGGTGATTTGCTATACAATGCACCACAGTATATAATATGATACACACAACAAAATTGGACAACAGGACATTACAGTCTTGCAAAAATTCAGCCATCATTAGAACGCAGATTTTTTAAACTGTGTGATTCTTAAATAATTTAAAAACTGCTTCACTGTGAGAGGTAAAAACAAAAGCACATACCTTGGGCCAAATTCTATCAAACCTGAAAGTTTCAGGTTTTAAATCATATTTTTTCAGCTATTTGGGGGGCAGAAAACATCTTACAAATTGTGATTTTTATGTTTTGTGCACTTCTGTAGCTTTGCCCCCACTGAACCAATCTACATGGAACGTTCAGTATCAAGATGTCCTGGCTCAAATACTGTGCTTTCCACATTTCATGTAAATTGTGTGAATGGGGGTGAAATTATTAAGTTGCAAAATTTGGGGCTTAACATTAAATTGCTTACTCACCTTAATATACAGGTGCAACTATGCCTGTATAATATACAGGGGAGGCTGTATAGTGCAGTGGTTTAAGGCTCTGAGCTGCAAATCTGGTAACATCCAGCAGACCAGACTTAGGTTTGAATCCCCACAGCTTCCACTTACATACTGTGTGACCCTGAGCAAGTCACTTAACTTCACTGTGCTCCCAGGTCGCACCTGTAAAAAAGCTTTCAGCTTAGTGTGCTAATCCTGGCCAAACAACTAAAAAAAATAATATAAAACAAAATACAGAAAGGCTTTGCACTTAGAAAAATAAACCTGTGCCTTATTGACAGTGGCAATTGTTGTTCAGCTGCACCCTGTCATTTTCAAAGGAAGCCTGCTTTCACACGTGCACCCTCTCTCAGACGCTAGATCATTCTTGCTATCTCATTTAAAAGCAACTGGAAAAAAGTCCACGATAACCTATAATCCACAAAATTACAAAAATGTATTTTCTTTTCTTTCTTTTATTTTTGTTTTGGATCTGTGTCTCTGTTAATATGGGGGGAGATAGCCGTGTGTATATGTTAACAAAAATACTCTCCAGGCTCAAGTGGAAAAAAAAAATACAGCTATGGAGCCCATGGTAGGGCAAACATTCCCAGGATAAAAAAAATCAACACGCTCATGCAGGCGGAGGAACCATGTTATGTACTGTTTTGACAAATGGTATTCTTTTTTACTACGTTAGGTATGTAATTTAAATTTTTACATGGGATATTGAATGCAGAGTCTCATTTTATAAGTGCAATAAGACACTCTGGAGGTGTGCATTACACATTTCTAATGCATGGCCAGGGACTGAAGGCACTCGGCCTGTGGCTGTGTGCCTCACTATGCCCCTGGCCAAGCATTAGAAATTTGTAATGCTCACCCCCTAGTGTCTTACTGCTTACATAGTTCACTGGTGACACTGGGCCTTGCCTACCCAGCAACTATCCCCGTGTTGGTGCACTACAGATTTCTCGATGGTGTCGATCAAACATTATACCCACCTCCCAACCAACCCCACCCAATTCACATCCTGTTACTTATCAAACTCATTCAATCTTGACAAGTGTATGCACAGAAAATGCCAACAGTCACACCGCAGACATGGTGGAAATCATCAACACTTTCCACCACCCCCTCCATCTCTCCCAATACAAACACACGGGAAGGACAATGAGCATCAACAATGCTCAGGAGATACAAAAATCCATTCCCTCAGTGCTGGTTTATGTTATATACATTCCACTTGCTTGATCAATGACCACCAATACCATTCACTGTACCATACTGTTTGTGATGTGATGAGTATCCATGTACAGTCTCAGGTTTACATGCACCACATTGGCAGGCTACAGTACAGAGTGAGTGCAGCAAAACCGCTCCAAAAACCACACTCGGGGTGTGCAAGAGTGAAAGAATTCCAAAGTCAAAGCCACAAGATTCAGCACAGCCCTGAATATCATAAAAAAACTTAAAGCTTTATTCCATGCAAAAATATATAGACACCACAGAAAAATCCAGAACAGGATGCCACATACCCTCTACCATTTTTGCTTGTGCATGAGCGTCATCAGGAGGTAGCACCAATAGAAAACAAAGGAACATAAGTACACATGGATTTAAAATGAACACATGTTATAAAGAACATAGTGCGAAACATCAGTGTCAATTAATAAATAAGTATTCATGTGAAATGGAAAAACATAATATAAAAACCACACATCAAAAAGTGCTAAGCGCAATATCAAGTGCAGCATAAAAATGTGTGTCCTGCATTTACTTAAAAACACTATTCATATCATCTCATTTTTCATAGTACATACTCCACAAATATCTATGCTAAATATCATAGATCTAATCAGGATTCAAATTGTCCCTATGTTAATGTCCAGCAACACATGAAGAAAGCTGCATTTAACATACATATATATATATATGTGTGTATATATATATATATATATATATAGTCTAGTGAGGAAAACCTCAAAACTGCTATATATAAATGAGAATGCAAAATCCATCTGTGAAGTGAGTGTGTCAGTTCTCAATTCAAACATACAATGGTATAAGATGTACCACAGGTATATATCCATCTCTGTAACCTAGGAAAGAACAGCAGATACACAATTTAAACATGAAATGCAAGCATTTTGTTGTACACCAGTCTCACAAGCATATGCTTACATACATAGATATTCCAGCATGTACCCTTCCTGTATTCATTTCCTTCTTTTAATATATGGCATTAGTTCAATCCGGTCATTTAATCCTGTAGGTAACATGGCTAATGTAAAAATCAAAAGGATTCCCTACACAACAACAGATTCTCCAGATCACCCCCCCGGCCAAGTTTCACTCTGTCTATTGCACAAAACATACGTGTATTTTTGGTGTTCCTCCTAATATGCATGGTTAAGGCGTTCTTGAGCTCATTCCCTGATATTGTTCACAGATGTTCTCCTGTTCTCACTTTCAGAGGCCTTGTAGTTTTTCTCACACAGGAGGCCCCACATGCACAAGTAGAAACTGACTGAACTTCTCTCCTGCATTCCTCTAGCTGCCATCCAAGACACATGGTACAAAATATACCCAAAGCCCAAATGCTGAGGATCCACAGAAACTGTACCAAGGACACTGATTTTATGATACAGGGAGCAGATCTTTGTGGTAGATTCATAGACAGAGATTATAGAAGTAGTTCGGTAGAAACTGCATATTAGAATACTTAAATTCCAAGAGAAACCCTTTCAGCTAATGCCCCTGTTAGGACATCACAGAACATATTGAACTTTGTTATGAACTACACGAGACATTCAGGCACAATACAACAGATTATTAATTTGAACTGGAATATCTTTGAAAATGAACCCCTTTTGAATGAGGTTCTTGAAGAAAAACCATGGATGGTTTATAGGAGAGTCAGGAATTTGAAAGATCACTTGGTCAATAGCTATCAAGCAGCATTGATAGAGGAAACAAATAGATGGGGGACTTGGTTATCCCCACCACCAAAAGGGAATTTCCCTTGTGGGAACTGTACATTTTGCACACGTATGTTGAGAACAGACACTTTCACCACATGTAACAATACACATGTACAAAATAACTGATTTTTGCACTTGAGCACAGGTTTATTTGACTACTTGTGCATGTGGGGTCTTCTATGTGGGAAAAACTACAATTCTTCTGAAAGTGAGAACAGGAGAACATCTGTGAGCAATATCAGGGAATGAGCCCAAGAATGCCTGAACCATGCATATTAGGAGGAACATCCAAAATGCACATGCCTTTAAGTTTTGTGCAATATACAGAGTGAAACTTGACCGGGGGAGGATTTAGAGAATCTGTTGTTGTGTAGGGAATCCTTTCGGATTTTTACACTGGGGGCAATGGTACCTCCAGGAGTAAATGACACGATTGAACTGATGCCATGTATTAAAAGAAGGAAATGAATACAGGAAGGGTACATGCTGGAATATCAATGCATGTAAGCATATGCTAGTGAGACCAGTGTACACACAAAATGCTTGCATTTTATATTTAATTTGTGTACAGTATCTACTGTTCTTTCCTAGATTACAGAGGAGGATATATATACCTGTGGTACCTTTTATACCATTGGATGTTTGAACTGAGAACTGACACACTCACTTCACAAATGGATTTGACATTCTCTATTTATATGTAGCAGGTTTTCCTCACTAGACTATATATACAGGTTAAATGCAGCTTTCTTCATGTCTTGCTGGACATTAACATAGGGACAATCTGAATCCTGATTAGATCTATGTTATTTAGCATAGATATGAGTGGAGTACGTGCTATGAAAAATGAGATGATATGAATAGTGTTTTTAAGTTAATGCAGGACACACATTTTTATGCTGCACTTGATATTGTACTTAGCACTTTCTGATGTGCATTTTTTTATATTCTGCTTTTCCATTTCACATGAATACTTATTTATTAATTGACACTGATGTTTTGCACTGTGTCCTTTATAGCATTTTGTCACTTTAAATCCATGTGTACTTATGTTCGTTTGTTTTCTATTGGTGCTACCTCCTGATGACGCTCACGCAGGAGTGAAACCAGTAGAGGGTATGTGGCATCCTGTTCTGCATTTTTCTGTGGTGTTTATACATTTTTACATGGAATAAAGCTGGATGTTTTTTACGATATCCAGGGCTGTGCTGAGTCTTGTGGCTTTGACTATAGTACAGAGTGGTACACAGTGTGGATTGCCAATTTTTTTAAATAAGCAAATGTTTATTCAAATATTTCCAACAAATTCCACGTAACAAAATGCATAATGTAGTATGGAATCTAAATCAGGAACATGCATATCAATCCCCATTACCTATGACAACATAGACTAACATCAAGAATATCAAAGAGTAACACTGTTGCTGTCTAGTAACAACTGAAAAAACATGAAATCTTGTACTTACAAGACATATGTCTCTAACAGTAATATGTAAATTTTAGGATGGATTTTAGTTACTCCTGGACACAAGAAACATTTTGCTTAAGAATTCTAAAATGCATACATCATACATTATACATAACATAAAAGCCAAACCTCTAGTTGAACTGTATGATTTAATGGTGAGTACTGCTCAGTACATTTGTCAATTCCCTTGAAATTTGGCATGCATGGATTACTGCACAGTAAAGATGCTGTTTGTTTTCCACAATAGACATGGTGGTACATATTCAGCACTTGCTACCATGGTAAAAAAAACATGTACGCATGCGAACAGGGACTTGCAATGTAGTGCCATACTGTATCCCAACCCCCCATGTGCATAAGCACACTATGGTTGCACCAGGGAAATACGTGAAGGAGTAGACAAGTCAAAAATATGCTTAGAAAATGGGTACAAAGAAATGTTGTTGCTGATTGGCTAAATCAACCAACTAGCAGTCCAGTATGAGACAACAGAGACTGGGAAATAATGAGTCCCAGTCTCTGTGTGCCTCATTTCATTCTATGGGTGGGCTTAGCCCAAGTTTCAATGTGGGGAATAGCTCCTCCCACAAACTCTGCTTAAAGCCCACCACTCACACACCTCCTTGCTTAGGGTGTGTTTTTTCCCTGAGCTCCCTGAGTGGCTAGTGTGGCTGTACCATCTCCTGCACTTCCTGCTGCTCTGTCTGGTTTGTTTTCCATTCCTTGTGCGTCCCCCACTTTCCTCTCATTGTTTTCTTTTCTTCCATTTTTGTGTTTTGTAGATTTTGTCCCATGTTCTGGCTGGTCTCCCCCCTCTCTTGGAGGCTCTGTTACACCTTCCTGCTCCTTTTCCCCGCTCGCCTCCATCTCCTGCTTGTATCTGGGTGTTCGGCTCTGGTTCCTTCTTTGGACTTCTCACCATCCTTCCATCTCCTCCTCCACCAGCCTTCCAATGCCTCCTCTCATACACCGGTGCCTTTGCTATATCTCCCAGTCCCTTATTGTGCATTCTTCTGAGACTTGCTTCCCGAGCCCCTCCAGAAGCACACCCGCTTTCTGTCCATCCCTTGCAGGCCACTGCTCTCCCTCCTCAGCTCCCCTGTTCCCCTTTGGCTCTGCAAGCATGCTATATGCTCCAGGCAGCTCAGTGCATTCATTCTGGCCAGGTGCTTCTCTGTCCTCCTTGACTCAAGCTACCAGCAGCCTCCTTCCTTCATAGCCTTGCCAATTTCTCAATTTAGCATGTAAGCATCTGCCTAGCCATGGATCGTTCTCTCATAGCTTGCTACAGCCTTCACACATTTCCTCTTCTGTTCACTGAGGAGCTGACCCAGTCCTGTTCCTTCTCACACTTGCAATGTCATTCTGCTTCACCTGGGCCATCTTCTTCTCCAGATCATTCCTCCAGTCATTTAGGATTCACTCTAGACTTTCCTTCCATCATTGGATAGCTGCCTCTTCATCTCTGCCTTGATGACTCTGGGCTTCATCCTGTTTGCTGTGGCTCTTTTGGGCTTATTACCCTATCTCTGGCCAGTATTCCTACCTGGTCAACTACTCCTCCCATTTCTCCATCTCAGACTCCTATTCTGGCCATTCTAACAGCTCACATCCACTACTCAATGGAATACTTGTTCATTTCACTTGAGGAAAACTATTTCTAGTGAACATCCATTGGATAACAAGCCTCATAGACTCTTATGTCACCATACAGCATTCTGTACTGCCCAATCATCTCCTCATGATCAGTCTTGGAATCCCATTTGACTGGACAATAGAAAGTTCTCATCTGTCTCTACTGGATACTCCCTATGCATCTTTTCTATTTAACCACTGTGGCTTCCCTATCTACCACTTCTCACAGGCTATCCTTGAACATTATTTTTATGTGGTTTTGTATGGGTTTTGGTTTGATTATATGATTCTTTTTAATTTTTTAGGTTTTCTTTGGTTAATAATATTATTTGTTAACTAAGATACATTGTTTAGTTGAAAGTTATTGACATTTGCCATCAATGATGTGTTTGATGGGGCTTAAGACGGTCAGGCGCTATTCTCCCACTCTGCTCCGGGACCTCCGTCCCTTTCACTGTCCTCGGTTATCTGATGACGTCTTTAACAACTGTCAAAAAGCAGGGATAATGAGAAGGTGTTTAGGGGATGGATGGGCTAGACAGAGTGGGAGAATGGAGAGGGGTGGGCAGATAGGGATAGTTGGGTCAAGGAGACGCCCTGGGGCGAAATGGGTTCAGGAGAGGGGTCCTCCTTGCCTGATTCCCATACCCAAGGGCCCCACAGATTGTGGGCAGGTACTGCGATCCTCTCTGAAAACCCATCCAACTCGGGTGGTGTTATGTAATGCCAGGTCGATTAGGAACAAGACTGCTATTATTGCAGATCTTGTTGCAACATCTGACCTGGCATGTATTACCGAGACCTGGCTGGATGAGAATGCAGGTCCTATTTTAGACTCTGCTGCTCCAGCTGGGTTCTCGGTAATGCACCATCCGAGATTGGATCATAGGGCCGGGGCAGTGGCCATCTTTTTTAGATCAGATCTGAGTCTTGTGGAGGTGCCAGTGGGTAACACCAGATCCTTTGAGTGTATCCTGGCAGCAGGTGCAGAGCTCAGGATTCTCCTCATCTACCGTCCACCCGGTGATGGTGGTGAATTCCTGAAGGAGTTCGCGGACTTCATCATTGACATGGCACTGGAGTTGCCTAGATGGCTAATACTGGGTGACTTCAATGCCTGGGTCGACGATGAACACTCGCACTTTGGAAAGAACTTCCTCCAACTTATGTCTATGTTGGGCCTGTCACAGGTAGTTACCTCTGTTACCCATATAGGCGGACACTCTTTGGACCTGGTGTTCCTACTGGATTTGGATGTTTCACATTTGGAGGTGGAACCAAATGTGTGGACAGACCATCACACCATAAGATTCAGTTTTGGGGCACCCCCTAATAGGTCTGCCCCTACGGAGATGGTCCAGTATCACCCTTTAAGGGGAGTAAACCCAGAGGGCCTATTGGCGGTACTGGACCTATTGGGTGTTTCGGATGAGAGCATGGGTCCAGGGGACCTGGTTATTGCCTATAACAAGGCGGTGACCGGGGCCCTGAATCAAATTGCTCCTGTTCGTGTTCACCCACTCACTCAGCGCCCAAAGACTCCTTGGTTTGATGGGTCTTTGAAGGAGCTGAGGAGAGTGGGGCGAAGGCTAGAGAGGGCATGGCGGAAATCTTGCCTGGATGCTGACAAACTTAGATTGATGGATCATTATGTTATCTATCAATCGGCAATATCCATAAGAAGGCAGAATTCCTGTCCAGGAGATTGCTGCTCTGTAAACGACCGACTCAACTCTTCGGACTGTTGACAGATTGTGCAATCCACTCTGTCTACAGTCTGGAAGAATTTTTCTAAATAAAGTGTGATGAGCTTGCTCGTATTTTTCGCTGATAAGATTGCCAGCATTAGGTCGGATATCAGCCAAGCTCACTCTTCAAAGGTTTGCAGTGATCGGCGAGGGGAAGCAAACACCTGTGTCACCTGGTCTGACTTTGGTAGGCTGGAATTCATGGACATTATGAGGATTGTCCAGACTGTATGTCCAACCAGTTGTAGTTTGGATCCAGGCCCTACGCCTCTATTATTGGGTTGCGTAGATATTATCTGTCCGACCATTGCTGAAATTGTCTGGAAATCTTTGGAGCAGGGGATCTTTCCTGAACCCTTAAAGGAGGCGGTCGTTCGACCACTCCTAAAAAAACCTTCATTGAATCCGGACTGCCCAGCTAACTACAGACCTGTCTCTAACCTGCCCTTTTTGGGTAAGGTTATTGAAAAGGTGGTTGCACTGCAGCTGGATGACCATCTTACCAATCATAATGTCTATGATACTCTTCAATCGGGATTTAGGAAAAGACATAGTACTGACACTGCTCTTGTCCGGGTTCTAAATGATCTCCTGATAGCGAGGGATCGAAAGGCTCGTACTATTCTAGTCCTTCTTGATCTCTCTGCAGCATTTGACACTGTGGACCATGGTGTGCTTTTGGAACGCCTGCGGTTTTATTGTGGACTGTCTGGTATGGTTCTGCAATGGTTTCAATCTTTTCTCACAGGGCGGAGACAGAGGTTATCACTGGAATTTATTCCTCTGACGCTGTCTCTTTGCCTTGTGGGGTTCAGCAGGGTTCCATTTTGGCACCCATGTTGTTGTCTATATGCTGCCATTGGGAGACATTATTAGGCAATATGGCTGGGTTTTCACTGCTATGCAGATGATACCCAAGCTATATTTGTCCTTTAGTCCCGGGCAAGAAGATGCAGTCTCTATACTTAACAACTGTCTATCCGAGATCAATGATTGGATGAGTGCCAGCTGGCTAAGGTTAAACTCGGATAAGACTGAGGTGTTGGTGGTGGACCCAGGTCGCCTTGAGGCGGGTTGTGGGGCTGAGCCTCGCTTCGGGCATATGGATGGTGGTGCCCAGCTCTCGACCTCAGACGGTCTCGCGTAACCTGGGCGTTATTAATGTACGACAGTTTGACGCTGAAATTTCAGGTGTCTTCTGCTGTCAAATCTTCCTTTACCATCTGAGGAATATTGCCGGTGAAACACCTTGTTCCTCCGGCCGACCTTCCGACATTGGTCCATGCCTTTGTTACTTCTCGCCTTGATTACTACAATGCCCTGTACCTAGGGCTGCCTGGGGTTGATATCCGCTGCTTGCAGCTAGTGCAGAACGCAGCAGCCAGGCTTTTGATGGGGACATCTATGAGGAATCATATTACGCCTGTGCTGCGCGAGCTGCACTGGCTGCCGGTTCAGTGGCGGATCACCTTTAAGATCGGGTTACTGACCTATAAAACCTACCGACGAACAGGGACGCGTGGTATCTTCAAGATCTGCTTGTTCCCTACTGTCCCTCTACGGCTCACTCCGCTCCGCCGGCGAGGATTGCTAGAGGTTCCAGGGTTCGTTTAAAAACATAGGGAGCACGGGTATTTTCTATGCTGCCCTACCCTGTGGAATTCTCTACCTCGTCGGATACGAAACTGCCTGACCGTTGAGAGCTTTAGGTCAGAACTAAAAACTTATTTATTTCAAATGGCATATGGGGAGTGATTTATTGTATTTTATTGTAATTATATTGTTATTGCTGCTGTTGTGTTATATGTATGTATTTTGTATGTATTTAAATTGTTCTATTTGTACAGCACTTTGATATCGAAAAGCACTTAAAAAATAAATTTTTACTTACTTACTTACTTACATGGAACAGTCTCAAGTCCTTCTGGTATGCTCTGACTCCATAATCATTATCATTGCTACAGATACAGGAAATCGCAAGATACCTTAAATCTCTACTGACATCATCCATTTTAACTTCTGCAGCCTCTTCTACCAACTCTGACTATATTGACCATGTTAGTTGACTCCTACTTTCTCAACAGCCATTGCTTGTCCTAAGACCTTCACAGCTGCCTTCCCAGAACTTCCACCATTGGATCTCCAATGCCTAGCTGCCTTACTACCATTATGCTATCCAAACCACTGCTGTCTAGCTTCTGGACATCACCATACCTTATACAATCATCTGCATTACTTCATCTCATTATCATCAGTCAAGTTAGCTACCCATCCAGCGGTCCTTCTAGTCCATCCTTCGCGATTTATCTCCATTACTCCCTCCAGTGAAGACTTTCACTTCACTGAGAATAGGCTCCTTTGGTTCTCAATCTGGAAATCCGCAACCCATATGGTGAATTCACTATCCCAGTCTTGCCTCCCAACAGATCTTAACTGATCATAGCACTAGGCTCCTCTGACATTCCGTGCTACTCTCGACTCCATTGCCACCCCAGCCTATATAGCACTTCAAGGCTTCCCACAAGTCTTTGGACATCAGATTACCAGTAAAGCTAACCAGCCAAAGCCACTTCAGTGCATATAATGGGCAATTATGCCACATAGATACCAATAGTACTTCAGCCAATGGAACAGCAAGAGCCTATTTAAGTATAATTATGACATCAATACCCTAATCAATTATTGAATTCCTGTACTGCACTTCAATCATTATATATATATATATATATATATATATAGAGCAAAAACTCTGTTTAATGCATCAGTTAGGGTTGTTCCACAGCAGTAAAAGTGAGGAAATTGATGTGGTTGAAACCCCTTGCACCCTCCAGCCCACCCCCAAATGGAATCGGGGTGCACATTGGGGACATCAGCCCCAAGTGTCACCCCATCACATGTGGAAAGATGTTGAGGAATAGGAGAATGGGGTGACAGTTAGGACCGATGACCCAAATGCACACCCCGATTCCATTTGGGGTGGTGGGCTGGAGGGGTGCAAAGGGGGTTTCAACCCTAACATTGAATTTCCTCACTTTTGTCGCTGTGGAACAACCCTAACTGATGCATTAAATGGAGTTTTTTGCCTCTAATTTCCCTTCTTTTTGAGAATGATAATGAGAAATAGTGAACGTAATGCAGCGACGGGAGCTCGGAGGTGATGTCTTGTCACATTGTAACATTGTGCCCACAAACGCAAATCATAATGTGCATGGTGATGCAAAGCGAAACAGAAAGAGGAACAGTACTGTAGACAGAAATGTTAAAAACAACAGAAATGCAACCACAAAAGAAAATGCAATGGGTAACGCACATGGTGGCGCAAACGTGAACGGTAAGTGAAACGAGTACGGAACCGCAAGCAGAAATGGTAATGGTAAGAGTAATGTAATCGCACAGGCTGGTTTTCCCCAAAAGCTGTATATAGAAAGACAGTGAGTAGAAAGAATGTATGCAAAATAATGACTCTCGGAACACAAAATTCAGTACTTGTAATAGTAAATTGCTTATATCTCAGTAACCATACGACAAAGAAAAAAAATTTAAAAGTCATATGTGTTATCACTTTCCTGGCTAGTTTTATACATAGTCCCCTGGGCTATAATTTTTTGACAAAAACTCTGTATCTCGCACCATTTTCGAAATATGGGCCCTCAAAGGCGCGGCAAATGCCGTAATGTTATCCTATGGGAAAAAAACAGAAGTTCAGACAGCCATAACTTTCAAACAGTTTAATATTTCTTCATGAAATCTTTGATAGGCACATTAGGAACCCCGGCTGCACATTCGCTGAAGATTTCGGGCCGGTTACGCAAACTGCGGCGACCTGTAGGTGACCATAGAATTCAGAAAACGTGAACGCATACTGCAGATCATGCTTAATAACTCCCACAGCCGTATCCGACCAGTATGAAACTTGGCACATCCTAAGGCATATGGGTCTTGATCACATATACCAAATTTCAGGCAAATACATCAAACAGTTGCAAAGTTATTAAGGTGCAAAATTTGGGGTTTAACATGTAAATGGCTCCTCAACCCTAACTATGGTAGCACTACTGTGCTACCATAATATATATATATATATATATATATATGTATATTCAGTTGCCATCAAGACTGCATATGCCAATCTTCCCATATTGGTCTACAAATCACTTATGTCATTTCTCCTATCAGGCACTCAAGACTCCGCTCGACTCCTTCATCCACTTCATGGATGCTTACTTAGCAATCTATCACTCACCACAGAACTCCTCACCTTCAGACTCTACCATGAATGTCAAACCTTCTACAAGTTGGATCATTTACCCATGACTTCATAAGCCATCGCATTCCCACCGTTCTCAGTCCGGTAGCATATTAATCTACTCATGCTCTTCCTGCTCATTCATCCCTGTAGTCCTTTGGACAATCATCCATCATCACCTTGGAAACCTGGACTTCACTTGCCCTTCCAAGATCTGCAACAGAGTAGATGACCCAGATGGGGTGGGCAGAATGAGTATGCAGATGACACCAAGATCTGCAACAGAGTAGATGATCCAGATGGGGTGGACAGAATGAGAAGAGATCTGGATAAACTAGCAACATGGTCAGAAGAGTGGCAACTGGGATTTAATGCAAGAAGTGCAAGATCATGCACATAGGGAAGAGAAACCCTGAAGCCACCTATAGGCTGAGAGGGGAGTTGCAGCCAGTCACAAGGGAAGAAAGAGACTTGGGCATCATCATCACCAATGACCTGAAATCATCCAAGCAGACCTCTAAAGCAGTAGGTATGGCTAGGGGGATGTTGGTGTGTATTAGTAGGGGTATCACAAGTTGTAGGAGGGAGGTAATAATCCGTCTTTACAAGACACTGGTTAGGCCCCATCTGGAGTACTGCGTGCAGTATTGAAGGCCACACCTTCACAAGGACATTAACCAAACTGAGGCATTCCAGAAAAGGACAACCAAAATGGTGCACGGACTGCATCAGAAAACATATGAGGACAGATTAACGGAGCTCAATATGTATACCCTAGAGCAAAGGAGGGAGAGAGGTGATATGATTGAAACATTCAATCACCTTAAGGACATTAACAAGGTGAAAGAGTCTAACATGTTTCAGTACAAGACAAATATTAGGACAAGAGCACACAGAATAAGATTAGAGGGAGGCCGATTAAGGGGTAGTGGGAGGAAGTTCTTTTTCACAGAAAGGGTGGTGGGTGCATGAAATGGCCTACCTCAGGAAGTGGTGGATATGAATACAGTGCAGGGATTCAAACAGGCATGGGATAGGCATAAGGGAGCAATATAGATGAGTATGAATAAATAGGTCATTGACAGAGCAAAGGCCAATGGCACATTCATAAGGTAGAAAAAGAAATGGGCAGACTGGATGGGCCTTGTGATCCTTATCTGCCATCAGCATTTATGTTTCTATGTTTCTATGTTTCTTCTTCGGATAGCTCTGCTTCCTTCTCTTAATTCTACAGTCCTGCAGAAAAGACCTACTTCTTCAATCTCAGTACTGCCCTTTCAAATTACATCTTCTATGGATCGAAGAAGGACCATCATTTCTCCATGTAGCTCTCCTTCCTCAAAAAAATTAGCTATGGTTGCTAGAACCTAGGTTCATCTCCTCTTAGTATACCCAGAGGACGGGCAGACCAATGGCTATGGATCATCACAGGTTTCCTTCACCTGGGTTTTTTTCCTCTCGTGAGTGTTAGCAGTCATACTCTCCATGAGTTGGAGGAGGTACCTTTTGGGGCCTTCTATTCCCTACAAAATTCTACCTACCTACCTACTGTTCAAAGGTGAGAATAGAGTAAAGCCACAAAAAGTACTACAAGTTACATAAGTACTAACACCCCATTGCTGTTCCCCAAACATGGAATGGGAGGGCTTAGCCTGAGGTTCAATGTGAGGAATAACTCCTCCCACAAACTCTACTTAAAGCCCATCACTCACACACCTCCTTGCTTAGGGTGTGTTTTTTGTCCACCTCCATCCCCACCTCCTCCTTCTTTGGTACTCTTCTCTCCCTTGTTCCTGGGCCTTCTGTTCCCTACAAAATTCTATCTACATACCTACTACTCAAGGGTGGGAATAGAATAAAGCCACAAAAAGTACTACAAGTTACACAAGCACTAATACCCATTTGCTATTCCCAAAACATTGAAATATTATTGTGCCACAGAATTTTCAGAAAGTAATGCCTGTCATGTTTTTTTTGCTTAGTGAGCGAGAGCGTTCCCACCCAGCTCATTCAGTAAAACTGAAAAGTGTGCCAATGCTACCATTTTTTTTAGTTGATCACCTCACCAACACTGTTCATCCACAATCCCTTTAACCACAATCACTCTTTTATCCTTGCCGACCATGGCAATAACAGTCATTATATTCCTATATAAAAAAAACAAACTGTTTTCGAGGTGATGGGGAGGGATGACATGGAAGTGCAAGCTTCCACCATGCTACCATTGTGATCGACCCCTACAAATCCACTTACGAAAATCACTAGCATTATGATGTCTTTAATAAACACACTGCTGTTTTTACTCAGTGCAACTCTGACACGGCTTCCTATTATTATCTCCTCAACTCGCCATGTTTCACACCTGGTCCGCAAATCCCCATAGTTACTATGTTATATCCCCGTTCGCCTTTCAGCACTGAAAATAAAAAAAATTACATTATTTACCTGTTTTTACTAGTTTAGTCTTCTCTTCCTCTGCTGTCTCTACCAGCACTATGATTTCAGACAGGGCCAGTGACAGTATTGTAACTGATAGCACTTAGCCAATGCCACTCACACTCCTTGCAACTGCAACAGATCTTGAAGTAACAGCAGCACAGAACTAGAAAAAGATACATTCCTTTCTAGTTCTGTAGAAAACATTCTTGTTTCACCTCAGCAGGCTCTGCAATCCAGGTGGTACTGGTTGGAAGCCTTTGAATGCAATAAAATAAAAAAAAGGAAAAACAAAAGCTGCGTGTGTGTGTGTGTGGGGGGTTACCATGTCAACCAGCTCCAAAGTCAAACTACAGAGGCTCCAGTAGGACAAAAGCCTCCAGCTCAAAAAAACAAAAAAAAACAAAACTCAACTTTCTAATGCAGGCAGAGGAACTATTTTATAACAAAATAAATAAAACAACTAACAGTTTTAGCAGTTAAACATAAAAATTATTTTTTAAATATATATAATACAGTTACCCATTTTCTAAGCACAATAATGCCCTCCAGAGTGGGTGGTATTGTACTATGCTGGACATTCCGGGAGGCTATAAGGCATTACACCCGGGGCAGTCCAGTGCAGCACAATACTGTCCACCCTGTTGGGAATCATTGCTTACATATGCACCCATAGACGTAAAAAATAATGACATCTGAGTTCTAGTCTTAATCCGGTGGCTCTTAATTGGGTGCCAGATGTAGTGCATCGGTGCCCCCCCCAACTCAACCCCATCACATAACACACTGGAGTTGAGCAGAGTGGCCTGTCTTCATCTCGGTTCCATAAGATGGGTACAGTTTTCATGGTGTCTATCAGTATCCACCATACTCCAATCCCAATCCAGTAAGATACAAAGATTTTCCCTGGTCGCTACAGGTGATCACTCCCTCCGATGCTGGCGATGTAAAATAAATACCTAGTCCCCAGTGATGGCGTCTTCATCACGCTATCAAATCCAAAACTTGAGGTGCTGTATGTACGTACCTGATGACCAGTGGCCCTCCCCCTCCACCCAATCCCCAAATTGGTATCGGGACTGCAACAACCATGACTGGCAGGTTTCCACTGTCTATGCAAAGTGAAAAGAACAGAGATCAGCCCACTCCTTAATACTAGACCCTATTCAGAAGTGGCAAAGTGCACAGATTTCCCCTCCCACCCACCCACATTCATACTCTGTTTTCGTCTATTATTAGAAATGAACACCTCACTTTCATAGGGCTTGTGTGAGGCATCTTGCCCTATAAATGAAATGCATCCCCTGCTAATGGGAGATGCAGTATTGCAAGGATGTGTGTGTAGTTGACATTGCCGCTTAACGTCCTTTATCCATGAATCCAATGGCATAATAGTGGGACCAAGGATATAGGATTCAGTGTGAGTCGGTGACACGGGCTGGAGGAGGGCCCTGATCCACCAATGGGACATAGGTGGGGAGGGGGCAACACTGTAAATAGCTTTATTCTGGGATGGCAATGTGTTGTGGGTGGAAAGGAGGGAGAACTTTGTTACTTTCCTCTTGGCATAGGCACAGGTGCACCGTCTGTAAGGTGGGTGATTGTCCAGGTACTGTGATGTGCATTGGGTAGATGGAGGGACCACTGGACACCAGGCACATTTATACAGTTAAACTGATTTGGGATTGGATGACTGGGTAAAGGCGCTAGCACTATGCACTGTATATTTAGGTTACAAGACTAGCATCAGAGGGTGGGGGGTTTGAATGGGTTGGGCAGAGATGGAGAATAAGACACAAACCACTAAACATTTAATTGTCTCAAAGTTGAGGGACTGGAGGGATGGGGGGGTGAAGTGAATCACTAGACACCATGTAAATTATGTCTTATAAATGCAATCGATGAGAGATATCACCTTAGGAGCTTGTTTTGGAATGATGTAACCTGATTTTGCCTTCAATCCATATGAGCGCGCAATCAGATGCCAAATCTAATTTTCTTACAAAAAATTTGAGAAATGTTTTATAAGGGTAATAAGCCCCTTCAGGGTATGCGTTGTAGGAGTTTTATGAACTTCCAAGGGTCAGCAGGACAATCTGCCTTCTGCCTCATGCCTTATTACACCCCTGTGTCATGCATTGCAATATTATATAAAATGGGCAAGGAAAATCCCTGTGCCCTGATTGGCTCAGACTTGGTTCTAGCCATGTCAATAATCAGGAAGTAAGTGGCTCATGAATTCTGTATGTGACTTGTGAGTTGTCTTGGTTGGTAGGGACTTGTTTTTAGCCATTGGTAGTGCTCTCTGAAGGCAATGGCTACAACCAAGTCCCAGTCAATCAGGGCACAGGGATTTCCTTGCCCATGTTATGTGAGAGCACCACCAATTGCTAAAAACAAGTCCCTGCCAACTAGGGCAATTCACAGAATTCATAAGCCACTTACTTCCTAATTTCCATAACAAACATGGCTGCAACCTTTTATTTATTTTTTGTTGACCGGGTAAGTGCACTAGACAAATCCCGCCTATTTTCAGGCACAACCCGGGGGAGGGGGATACAGATGAATGCCAACTGGCCTTGAACCAGATTAAGCTGTTGCTGGTATTTTTAGTAAATGAGGGAAATTTGGCCAGGACACCTGGGAAATTCCCCTACTCTTTTTGATAAGTGCCATGGGATCTTTAACAGTCACCTGAACTACCCCCAATCCAGGCAGATGGGGCCTCAGTTTAACGTCTCATCCGAAAGACGGCACATCAGAAGTGCAGCACCCCTCTCATGCTACACTACAGTGTCAGTACTGGGATATTAGCCCAAGTACTAGATGTGGGAACTGAACCCACAGCCCTCTGATCTCCCGGCCTCAGAGGCGAGTGTGCTACCTACTGAGCCACTGACACTGGACACCTTTACTCATATATAAAAAACTTCAAGTAGGCCCTAAAAGTAAAAGTTTATTAAATTAAATGAAGTAAGTAAATAATTGAATATGATTTTTACTGAAGAGCCCCTCCTTACACACATAGACAAATTAAAAAAATCAAGTACTATTCCGAGTTTCCTTTGCTGCTATTTCTCTGATGACCATGGAAAATCCCCCTCCTATCCTTACCAGTTTGCCACAAAACTCCTTGCTCCTTACTTGGCAACAGATAAAATTGAGATTACATAGATACATAGCTACATAGATACAGTCAGCAGATAAGAGCCTGTGGCCCACCCAGTCTGCTCATTTGAGCTTGTAAGTTCCCTTTACATTTTTCTAGAAGTCTGTTGCCCCTTACTCCTGACCTCCAGAATTCTCTTATGTCTATCCCATGCATTCTTAAATCCTGTGATTGTTTCAGCCACCACCACTTCCTCTGGCAGGGTGTTCCACTTGTCCACCACCCTTTCTGTGAAAATATTCTTCCTCATGTTTCCTCTGAATCACCCTCCCTCCAACTTCATCCCATGCCCTCTAGTCCTGGAAGATCTTTTTCACTGGAAAATAGTGGATTCATGCACTCTGTTCCTCCCTGTAAGGTACTTGTATGTCTCTATCATATCCCCTCTCTTCCTCCTCTTCTCCGGGGAGTACATATTCAAGTCCTTCAACCTGTCCTCATAGGACCTGTGATGCAATGCCTGTACCATCTTTGTTGCCCTCCTCTGAACCTTCTCTACCCTGTCTTATATAGGTAAGGTCTCCAGAACTGTATACTGTATTCCAGGTGGGGCCTCACTAGTGTCTTGTATAGTGGAATTATGACCTCCCTTTTCCTGCTGGTGATGCCCTTACCTATGCATCCCAGCATCCTGTTTGCTTTACCTGCTGCCTTGTCACACTGTTTCCCTACCTTGAGGTCATCAGAGATGATTACCCGAGGTCCCTTTCCTGCTTGGTACATGCTATAGTCTCACCCCCCAACTGATATGTTATTCCAAGGTTTTTGTGCCCCATATGCATTATCTTGCACTTCTTTACATTGAATTTCAACTGCCAAACCCCTGACCATTCTTCAAGCTTCTGCAGGTCCCTTCTCATTCTGTCTACACCTTCTGGCATGTCCACTCTGTTACAGAGCTTCGTGTCATCAGTGAACAGGGAAATTCTACTTTCTAGGTCCTGTGCAATGTCACTGACGAAGATGTTGAATAGGATCGGTTCCAGCACTGATCCCTGTGGTACCCCACTGGTCACACTTCCCTCTGTGAAGTGACAGCCTTTTACCACCATCCTCTGTGTCCTGCTGCCCAGCCAATTACCCACCCACCACACTACTGTCCTGCCCACTTCCATATTCCCCAGCTTGTTTAATAGCCTTATATATGGCACAGTGTCAGAGGCCTTGCTGAAGTCCAGATAGGCCACGTCCACTGCCCTCTCCTGATCCATCTCCCTTGTCACCAAGTCAAAGAATTCAATGAGGTTGGTCTGGCATGACCCCGAAACCATACTGCCTTGAGTTCTGAAGTCCATTGACAACCAGATGTTCCACCAGTTTCTCCTTCAATAGTGCTTCCATGATCTTCCCCACTTCGGAGGTCAGGCTGACTGGTCTGTAGTTCCCTGCTTCCTCTTTGTCCCCACTTTTGTATAAGGGGACTACATCTGCTGTCCTCCAGTCTTTGGGTACCTCCTCTGTTTCCAGTGATTGGCTAAACAGGATTGCCAGAGGTTGAGCCACCACCTCTCTTAGTTCTTTTAGGTCCCTGGGGTGCACCCCATCTGGCCCCATTGCTTTATTGACTCTTATTCCTTCCAGTTTCTGGCTCCACTTGAGGACCATGTGTGTGTGTCTGGTGTGTGTATACCAGTAGCACTCCAAAGAATTTTGAATTCATGTATTCCATGTTACCGTTCTGTGTGCGTATGGTGGGGGGCATTCTACTACTGGAATAATGCAGAGCTTTAAATTATTTTATTCCATGGTAAACAGTCACTCACTGTATTGAATGTGAAGAAAGACAGATGACTCCTGCATCATATAATTGTTATTTTTAGTAGTGTTTGTTTATAGTTTTTATAGTTATGAAACTAGATTACTTTGGTTGTTTTTTATTATTTTGTATGGGTCGGGGTTCTTCCTCGACTCCAATAGAAAGTATCATAAGTATGGACCACGACTGTTAGCATTAGCAGACCTAAGCTTCTTCTATTGGTAATTACAAGTCTATGCTCAAGAACAAGGTGATATATCAACTTTAAGTGTGTTTTTCCCATTCTGCATACATATATTAGCTACTGTTGTGTCCATTTTAAAAAAGAATTAAAAAAAAGAAAAACAGGTGACTAACAGGTGAAAAACATCTGTGGAGGGACTATTTTATATTATTTAGCAACATTTTATTGTATCTTTTGTGACTTTGAAAACTTTTACAGTGGCTGCAAATGGTAGTGTTGCACTCACCCCTCCACAAAAAGACGTACTCCGTGTGACTTGCAATTTAAATAATTTATTTAGTAGTCACTGCTATCAGCAGAGTAGTACTGCAGCACAGAAAAAAATATCTTACTTTTCTCCTGGATTCAACCAGCCTTCATCAGAGTGTTTGTTTTTTAAAAGTTGCCTATGGACCCATTTCATATAAGCAATAAGGCACTCCAGGGATGTTGGTGGTACTAGGTTCACCCCACGGTCAATGGCTGAAGGTACTCAGCTTCGCCTTGTGCCTCACTACACTCCTTACCATAGGATAAACCTAGTGCCACCAATGCCACATCATGCCTTATTGCATAAATAATGAACAACATGCTGTGCCTGTTTGCTGTGGGAGGTGTGACATAGGTATACACTTCAACACCATATATCGTTGTACACCTCAGTCACTCTGTGTTTCTGCATGAATTGAGCACCATGTATGATACCCTACTACACCCCCTATGTTCAAATGCCACTACACTCTTTGGCAACTGGGTACTGACATCCACTTGTCACATTTGATAATACAACCCACACAGGGGATCAAGCCATGAAGGCAATGCAAAGGATGCTCATAGTCGATGACATTTTACCAACATCCTGAGGTTTCACATTCATGTGGGGCTAGGGGTGAGACAGTGTGTTCATTGTATAAGTTTAGTTCCATTGGGTGGGGGGAAGCAGTAGGTGGGGACCAGACCGGGGCAATGACCATCAAGTTTGACTTCAAATGCATGCTCCTTTAAAAAATAAAAAATAAATAAAACAATAAAAATCAACCAAAGTTATGTGAATATGCTGTGTCTACCTTGAAAGTACTGAAAGGTGCTGGTGAAGGAGATAAATATGATCATCCTGGAAAACACGACTGTGAAAGGGGTTTAATACTGTATATTGTAGAAGATGTCTCAGAAGACTGGAGAAGGGCTCATGTGATCCCGCTCCACAAGAGTGGTAGCAGGGAGGAGGCAGAGAACTACAGACCAGTCAGTCTTACCTCAGTAGTGGGCAAGATTATGGAGGCAGTCCTTAAGGAAAGGATAGTGCAACACCTGGAATCCATAGGGGCACAGGATCCAAGACAGCATGGGTTTACAAAAGGAAGGTCCTGTCAAACTAATACCATAGATTTCTTTGACCATGTAACCAGAGTGGTGGACCAAGGGGGAGCAGTTGATGTCACCTACCTTGACTTCAGCAAAGCTTTTGACACTGTTCCACATAGAAGATTGATAAATAAGCTGGGTAGGCTAGGGGTGGGTCAGAAGTTGGTCAACTACAGAGCCGTAGGAAGGCATTTGGGTGCCCTGGGCAAGAGACAAATTTTGCACCCTCCCCCAAAAAAGAGCCAGAAGCTTTGGAGGGTTTACATGCTCCAGCTCTGTGGTGAGGTTTGGGGCTTTTCTTGAAGAAAAAAAACAAACACTTTTGCTACATGGTCGGTTCCTAAGGGAAAATTTTGCTGCCATGAATCTGAGGTGTGGGAAGAAGAATCAGCATTTATATAGCACTTTTCATATACAGTGTATCCCAAAGCACTTTACATGCAATGCTAGATTGGTAATGAAGTGAATAAATGTGTGGTGGCGGCCATATCGCACATCAGCACCCACACACAGCCTGGGCAATTGCAAGAACCAGTTTATGGGAAGGAGAATGTTGGCCAGGACACCGGGAAAATCCCCTACTCTTTGCGAAGAATGCCCCTCAGTTCTTTTACTTCCACCTGGACACCCAGCAGGACAAAACCAGGATGGGTAGAAGGGAAGAAGGGATCTCAGTTTAACATATCATCCAAAGGACGGCACACCCCAGCAGTTCAGCACCCCTACTACTGCACTCTGATGCCAGCATTTTAGGTGCAAGTCCAATCCCAGTGTGGGCAGAGAATCCACAACATTCTGGTCCTTAGGTGGATGTGCTATCAAATGAGCCAGGAGATTCTGGCTGGCTAGAAGCACATTTAGACAGGCAGTATTTTTCATTTTCTTTACAGTTTACTTTAAGTAGGGGGCATTGCAGCTATGTTTTGAGGCCTAGGTTGGGGCGTGGTCCCTGGAAATGTGTCAATCTATTGGGAGGGTAGTCTGATTCTTTATTAAAGCAATGCACTGCAGATGCATGATTTTATATAGCATTCATGGGTATGAGTGACAAACTATTTTGCTGCATTATAAACATTTGAATGGGATAATTGGGATTAGGAAAATACAGTACATGTATTTTCTTATGTCTCAGTTTTGAAGATATGGAATTTCGTTTATCTTCAAAATTGAGACATAAGGAAATACATGCACTCACTGAGGAATCCTCCGAAACTGAATATTACAACATGGATACTTCTATGTGATTGTGCTAGAGATGATTTCTGACCAGTTTCCATCTCCAGGGGTCATGTGACCAGCCATTAGAGACCACAGTCTGCACAGTGTCTGTAACCTGGCACCTGTCCCACCGGATGTACACTAAAGAAAAAAAGCATGTACCAACCAACTTGAGGGAGACTAGTCAGTGCAGTGCAATGGAGTCGCAGTATGACTGTGGTCTGACTGCAGGCTCTGCTCTGACAGGGACTGTCTGTGCCAACCCTCCACCACCCGCCTGCATGAAGTAGAAGGTAACAGCATGGGGTGGGACTGGGGGAGCCTCTCTGGTGTGGAATTGTAGTGCAGGAGGAGTGCGGGTCAAGATGAGAGAAAACAATGTGGTGGGCTGGAGTGAGGGTGCCTGTGGCCCACCCACACCATGGCAATCAGTCAGCACACAAGCAGCAGACTGGAGGGCGTGAACATCTTCACTCTCATCCCAGTCACGTGAACTACTAAGTCGTCTTGTCACACTTGAGTTAGGCCTGGGCCGTGGGTCCCTTGGCCCAGTCCCACAATCAAATAAAAAATCAGATCCAGTCCTTCCTCCCGATCACTGAAGTGCAGTGCATTTTTCAAATTCCAATCAAGAATCCCCCCCCCAGTGGTGCTGCCACTGCCACGTGCCACATACAACACACTTACACCTCAATCATTGACACTGTCACACAGACACAACAAACTAAACAGTAAACAAATTTGAAGAATTAATTTTTATTTTAAAACAATACAGAATCACACAGATACATGGGAGACAGCCAGGATGGACTTGTACATACTGTAGATGGACTACTACAGTGATACGCTACATTGCTTTGCTTAAAAATCTTCAAGATGAATTTCTCTTGTCAGCTCTGTCTATCATCTCTCACAATCTTCTCTCTCTACATACACTCTGTCTATTGCTTTTTTTGCTGCCTGCTAGTCACTCTATTTCTAGGCTGTACTCTCAACAATAACATTGTCTCCGACTCAAGTTTAACTCCTCTCCGTTACTCGTTCACACGCCCTTTCCTTTTATACTAGTGAAGCCACGCGCCTGCCCACAGTTTCTCTTTCTTTCTCATCGCAGCAACACCACACCACACGATTATTTCTCTGCAGCTCATGTGACCCCCTCAACCCAACCTGCTGGTCCTTGGTCCGCAGATGCGCCCCTACTGACAGTCAGACATAATTACAGTTAACCAAGCCAAAATAAATTTAAAAAAGCAGTAGCGCAAGCTAATAAACAAATGAGCTTCAGTTGAAAATTGTGCCCCTCCCGAGGCTGCGCCCAGTGCCAGAGCACCACCCGCCTCACCCTTCCTGCGGAACTGGTCAACTAGGTGGCAAACTGGTTGACGGGCAGAAAACAGAGAGTGGTGATAAATGGTATACAGTCAGAAGAGCTGCAAGTCAAAAGTGGGGTACCTCAGAGATCAGTCTTGGGGCCAGTCCTCTTCAATATCTTCATTAGTGACATTGCAGATGGACTAGAGGGTAAGGCTTGTCTGTTTGCAAATGACACCAAGATCTGCAACAGAGCAGATGATCCAGATGGGGTGGGCAGAATGAGAAGAGATCTGGATAAACTAGCAAAATGGTCAGAAGAGTGGCAACTGGGATTTAATGCAAAGAAGTGCATCATGCACATAGGGAAGAGAAACCCTGAAGCCACCTATAGGCTGGGAGGGGAGTTGCTGGCAGTCACAAAGGAAGAAAGAGACTTGGGCATCATCATCACTGATGACCTGAAATCATCCAAGCAGACCTCTAAAGCAGTAGGTAAGGCTAGGGGGATGTTAGAGTGTATTAGTAGAGGTATCACAAGTCGTAAGAGGGAGGTAATAATTCCTTTTTACAAGACACTGGTTAGGCCCCATCTGGAGTACTGCGTGCAGTACTGGAGGCCACACCTTCGCAAGGATATTAACCAAATGAAGGCAGTCCAGAGAAGGACAACCACAATGGTGCAGACACTGCATCAGAAGACATATGAGGACAGATTAACAGAGCTCAATATGTATACCCTTGAGCAAAGGAGAGAGAGAGGTGATATGATTGAAACATTCAAACACCTTAAGGGCATTAACAAGGTGAAAGAGTCTAACATGTTTAAATATAAGAAAAATAGTAGGACAAGAGGACACAGCATGAGACTAGAGGGAGGCCAATTAAGGGGGAATGTGAGGAAATTCTTTTTCACAGAAAGGGCAGTGGATGCATGGAACGGGCTGCCTCAGGAAATGGTGGCTATGAATACAGTACAGGGCTTCAAACAGACATGGGATAGGCATAAGAGAGCAATATAGATGAGTATGAATAGATAGGCCACTGACAGATCAAAGGCCGATGGCACATTTATAAGGCAGAAAAAGAAATGGGCAGACTGGATGGGCCTTGAGGTCCTTATCTGCCATCAACTTCTATGTTTCTATGTAATCATGGACTGAACACCAGGACATATTGAGGGTCCAGTGGCATACCATGGATTATTAAGATAGTGGGATGAAAAAAAGTTGGAGTCATGCAGTTCTGCATAACTGGTGGCATTATCCTTAGTGAGATATAATGGACTATGTCACTGCAGAAGCAGTGGATTGATGCCTTGCGTAACACAAAATGTTCCAAGTCGGTGTGGTGGGGTGTTAAGATTGATGTGTTTCTCAAGGGAAGAGGCTAGTGCAACGTGAATAACACCAGTAAGCCAAATCAGCAGAATGAACACATAGCATGACATCAAGTACAGTTGAGCAAGCTAATAAAAAAAATGCAAGGCACCATCACTGCTTAAAGCATCATCGTATGCATGTTCATAGAGAATTTGTTGCTGCGTATGCTTCACCTGCTTGTAAATTATGAGCTGATGTAGTGCACCAGAGCATTGCAGATTGTGCGAGCATGCTCAACTCCTGGACCACATGTTGCCCTTTCTGTGTGATTTGGCACAGGCTGCACTAAAGCATTATCATCCCTCAACATCCAGTCAGCATCAAACATCTCCCCATGGCATTCACATAGACTATAGAAAATGCAACAAGTGTACACATGGTGGGCATAAAGTGTATGTCCATGTCAAGTCTTTTCAGAAGGCATCTCCATCTTCTCTTCAGTCAACCAAAGGTGTTCTCCACCACCACTCATGAACATGAGAGTTGGTGGTTATTATTTTTTTTTTGTTTCTGTGTCAGTCACCCTGTATAAGCTAAAAGCTTCATTAACCATGGCACATCAATGGATACACTGGCTCATCCACAATGAAGATCGGCACACTAACAGTCCCAATATCAGGTGTTACATCAGGAAATTAAACACCAGCAATGGCCTTGGCATACAGACAACTGTTTACTAGAATGTGCACGTCATGTACTTTTCCAGGCTATCCTATATTAAGGTTCCAAAACTGATACTCATGGTAAACCACAGCCTGCATCACTATGGAGTGCCACCCTTTCCAATTTTAGTAATCTGCAGGATCCTGTGCTGGCACCCGAAAAGGACTGGGTGCACTGTCTATGACACCCGCAGTTTGTGGAAACCCAAACCTGTTTTTGAAGCCTGAGATAATATCCTCCGAGTGCGTACCAGTGGATATTTGAATTAACTGTTTAAAAGTGGAGCAAATGGCAAAGCATGCATCCCATACAGCTATGCATACAACAGACATGGAGATACCAAATAGATGACCAGTTGAACGGTGCTCATTGTTAGTTGCTAGTCACCACAGGATGATTGCCAGTTGTACATCTGGTGGTACAGTGGGATGCATGCTGGTGTTCTGACATTGCATCAGTGGCTGTGTTTTGTCTAGAACATAGAAAAAAGTAGCTCTTCCCACGTGGAAATTTTCAGTCCACTGGTCTTCAGAGAAGGTGGTCATCACAACATTCCAAAACATAGACCTCTTGCTCGAGACCACACAGTTTGTATTCTGGGTTGGTAGGTTGCAGACATCAACCACAAGAACATCAACATCATGGCTTGTCTGTCTTGCAAGTATTGATGTAACTATTGCTGGACCTTTGCAGCCAAGGGTGCACAGAACCGTTTCATAATATTCCCAAGGCATTGTATAACAGCTGTCAAGATTTTGAGATCCATGACCTTATCTGTAATGATGTATATATTTGGTGTTATTTGGGTGTTTACGTCAGATAATCGTGATGTCTGTGCAAGCAATACAAGAGGTTCAGTTACATGACTTTATAAAAACATAAGTCAGTATTTCAGTACTGCGCATGAAAACAAGCTCGAAAATGACTCCAGGCAATAACATATGTGCAGTACCACCATTGCCTAATTGAAGGAGTGTACTAACTCCATCAAGTAAGGCAATATAAGGGCAGAGTGCTGTGATGATAACAGCAGACACAGTGCTAAAACTCTGGTCGACCCACAATGCCAACAACATAACTGAAATATTCAGGTGCACAACCAAAACAGCATAGTTACGTAAGAACTTACCGTAACAGTAGATCTTCGAGATGAGCTCTTGTAGTAGGCAACACCATTAGGACTAAGCCACTAGGTGCCAGGACCCCACAGAAAGATTCTAGCTAGTAGTACCAAACTAGGACCACCCCCTGACGTCGGCACATTGACATCCGGTCTGGTATAAAGGATGTGGTCCACCACACCCACCTCAGTTCCCCCCCAGAGAGCCTGGAACAAGGTCCAACAGGAGAAAAAGGAGGACTCCTGTGGCCTGAAAAGGCTGAGATAGAGAGAGAGAGAGAGAGAGAGAGAGCAGGGGGATGGAGGGAGGGAAATAAGTGCCTACTGCAAGAGCTCCTCTCAAAGATCTACTGTTATGGTAAGTTCTTATGTAACTGTACTATCTTACTTCAAGGGGGCTCTTGCAGTAGGCAACACCATTAGGATAGAGTCCCAAGCAGTACCCAAATGAAAATATCCAGGAGGAGAGGTAGTAAAATAACCTCCACCAGAAGTGACCTCTGACAGTAGGTCGACTCCAGAAGGACACAGACTGAGAGTCTGAAGAGCACCCTAAAAAGTGTCTCCTACAGAGTAGACCAAAACACAAAACAGGTGACAACACCTGATTGACCCTGAGGCAGAAAAGACATTCTCCAGAGAGATTCAACTACCAGTCATAGATGAGGGAAGGCCAGCGACAGGAACTGTTGTCAGTCTCCTTCAAAAGGCTGAAGGGAAAAAAGAGCAGTGATAATTGGATCTCTGGTATGGCTAGGGAAGGTGAACAAATAGAAATCCATCCTGGCTCTGGATTTGGCCCTAGGACGCGATCCCTGCTGGGTAAAATTGGGGGAAAGGGAGCATTATGACTGTTCTTACCAAAATGTCTGAGTCTCAGTGACCATTCCAGAAAGTCACCAACAGACAGAGGGAAGTATGGTACAGTGGTTTAAAGCTCTGAGCTGCAAACTTGGAGACCTGGGTTTGAATCCCACAGTCCCCACTTGCATACTGTGTGACCCTGAGCAAGTCACTTAACTTCCTTGTGCATCCAGGTCACACCTGTAAATAAACTTCAGCTTAGTGTGTTTCTCCTGGTAAAACAAAAAAAAAATACCATTCAGAGGAGAGACACTCTGGAGAAAAAAAAGGGAAGGGGAAGTAATCCTGAAGGATGCTAGCCCTGCCTCTAAAGATGAGTCATGCTGCAATATTGTGAAGACAAGAGCAGAGAAGGTTACAAATCGGTCAGAACTGAAGGCATCCAAATCAAAACGGTCCAATAAAACCAACGGAATGCCCATATGTGAAACAGGGGGATGGAAACCCTAGAGGAAAAAGGAAGAGGAGTTGTTCAGAGGGGAATGTGTCCTGAGAGGGGGAGCCCTAGCTCTCCATTCCCCTATATCTCACCCCATCCCATGGGATGAAAACGTCTGACCCTCCTTCTGAGTGGTCAATGTCTAGTGGGAAGATAAAACCCTGGAACGTGAGGGGGCAAAAGGCCAGTAGTTTGCCTGTGGGGAAAGGATTCCCCTTCCACGTCTATTTTTTGTTTTGATTGTGGAAAAACATCATCTCCTGAAAGAAGGGTCAGTATCCCAAATGCCCCAAATTAATCTTCAGTCTGCCTGCATTTGGTAGACTGCCCAACAAAACCCAATGAAATGTGGGGCAAGGGAAATGGCCCCCTCTGAACAGGGATAGAGGAAAGTTGGTACCAGTCCTGAAACCAGCAGTTGCATGGAAATGCAGGGTCCAAGTAAGCAACGGTGACCCCCTCCCAAGGAAGGAGAGAGAGAGAGAGAGAGGCAGGATTCCCCAGTGAGGGAGACCCTGAGGCTAGAAAGGCCCGAAAGGCTGCCACAGGAATCCCATGAGATACCAAGGTCCATTCCAATGTCCGAGAACAGGGGACTTCAGCTGGGATGTCTGAAGTATCCGGTGATCACAGAGGCAGTCCAGCATTAGAGCAATGTAGAATAGACATCACCAGAGGTGTTTAGAGGATATAGTCAAAGAACAGCCAGCCCCACTCAATGGGATGAAGCCGCAGGGGTCATGAACACCTCAGTGCCAGTATTGTCTCCACAGCAGTGGACTGATGAAAGGCCTGCAAACCCAGTCAGGACACCTGAAAGCATTCTACTAAGCTGGAGTTGAGAAAACTGGGGGGAGGGGCATTGTTTCCCGTACAAAGTGAAAATTGCCTATGCATCCTGGGGTCCAAAGGCACCTGAGAAGTGATGTTTGGATCTGTCCCGCCAAACATTACGGTAACCAATGCCAATCCCTGTTATTCATAAGGAGGAAAGAATTTCTCCTTCCCAGAAGCCCAGGTAGAAGTTATCTCCAGTCCTTGACCTGCCAACCCAATGATAGTGGTTGGGGTTAAGAAACTCAATACAAGCCTCTTAAAAAGAAAGAGCAAGGCCCCGGACTCCAGGGAGAAGGCTGAAGACTACAGAAAAACGACTGAGGGCCTGACAGCAACCTAAAAGTCTACTGAAAGGAGGGTTCAGAGTAGCCAGTTGACCCGAACCACCTCCCCAGGGATGCTCTTGAAGGGAGAGAACATTGAAGAAAAAATTTGACAAAGAGGACCAGAGGTCTGCGGCTGCATGGGGAAAAAATCCCTCATTCCGACGAAGGACTCCCTCCTCCTTCAATATCTCCATAGATGACTGAAGATGGAAAGGAAGGTAAAAGGCATTAAAATTAGGGCAATGAGTCTGACATCAACACTGGGGCACCTGCCGCCCTGTGGGTCTTTGCAGCTAACACCACCCTTGAGGCTGCATCCAATGATGGAGTCTTACATTTGCCCCTCAGATTCAGACATCGGGTGTGATGTCCGGGAAGATTGTAAGTTTGACTTTGTGAACCGCCAAAATGTTCCCAAGAAGAGGGGCCCTTGAGTCCTGAAGGGAAGTCATGAGAGTCTGAACATCTTCCCCGAACACCACAGGTCCTCAGAAAGGGGCCTCCAAAATGGAGGCCTGGGTTGCAGCGCTAAGGTGCATCAGTCAAAGCAATGCATGGTGTCTGAGACAAATGGCAGAGGCCACACTCAGGGCTACCACATCCACTGCATTGTATGAGGCACTTAAAGCAGAGTACCCCACATTGGAAGCTGAGGCAAGGAGGTGGTCCAATTGAGACTGGGTAGAAGAATCCCCATCAAAATGAAGTAAATCTCCAATTTGACCCAAAAAGGACTGCTGGTGTACCAGCATGTGGGCCAGATAGTTCTGAGCCCCCCAAGGCCAAAGTCAAGGAGGCATAAGCCTTACAGTCTAAGGAGTCCAGAAAATTGGACTCCCAGTCCGATGGGTGGTCTCGGAAACCCAGGCCATCTCCTGTAGATGGAAATCCCTCAATAACAGAGAGGTCCACATTGGGCTGGGAGGCGAAGTGCTCCTTCCTATTTGGGGTGTGATAAAGGTGATTAGCCTTGAGTGGGGTGGCTGGAACTGAAGCTGGTTGCAACTACACCATGGAGGATATGTCGTCATGGATAGGTATCAAGGATGGGATCATTACCGCCTCCACATCGGGAAGGTGTGGATGCTGTGTGAGGCATCTCCGCTATGGGTCCTGATCCTCTGTGTATCACCCTGGAGAGTTTGTATCACCCTCATCATCACTAGGAAGGAATGATCTTCTGGGGGCAATTTGGGCATATCTTGAACCCAGAGTTTTGTGGGAAACGAAAGCGGAGTAGGGTAGCCCAGGGAACTGGAGACCATATGGAGGGATTGCTCCAAATCCACTGCTGAACATGGCTAAGGGGAAACCCTCGAGGTAACTTCCTGATCCATTGCCCAATGGGAGCCCTGATCCCGGAGATAGTAGTCTAGATCCAAAGGTTGGGCATCCCTTCTGGGTGGAGACAAAGGTACCATGGACTTAGAGGTCAAATTAGGCCTTGGAGACAATGTCCACCAGGCATTTTATAAGGCCCCATAACCCACTGATGTACAGCAGAGGAGTGTCAGATAAAAAGCACAAGTAAACACCAGATAGTGTGCCAGAAGGTCCAATGTGTGGCCTGATGAGGTACCGGCTGTACCTAGTGTCCTTCCAGAGGACACCATGTGCAGGGCCGTGTCTGTGACAGCACCTAAATCCAGGCCCAATGATGAAGTAAGCTGTTCAGTTCCTGGAAGCGTGCCTGATGGGCAGAGACCAGAGGTGTAAACCTCATGAGATAATGCAGGTTCTGAAGCAGACTGGGATAAGCCAGACTGGTCCAGGGAAAGTGAATGATGTGGCCTGGAACCATTGGGCATAAGGGCCCTGGCAGAAGGCTTGGAGATGAGGGTCTCACTGGGGACTGAAGGGGTGGACCTGGAAGGCCACCCCAGCAAGAGCCTGGAATCATGCAGCCCCAAGGATGGCTGCTCTGCAGAGAAACACTGTGGCCCAGAGGGTGACAGTGGGTGTCAATTCACTAGTCCATCGCTGGACCATAGTTCAGGGTCCAGTGAAGATGCTGAGGCCATGAGGGTGGAATCAGCTGCAGCCTCACCCTTAGCATTGCCCTGGCCACCTGCATCAGGCCCTTGCAAGAGGACCGGCTTGAGTAGCAGGGACAGAGGTCAGAACCTCCACACCCTTAGAAGTGCCTTCCATCACAGTGAGAACTGCCAGAGGTGGGTCCGCTGGCAGCCCCGAAGGAAGGAGGGCTGCCGCGGACAAGGATGTCAACCTCTGGCTGAAGAAAGACCCTGCAGATGTCTCAGTCCCAAGAGAAGGACTGTAACTTTAAGTTGGACTGATCCTAGTCCCGATGTTTTTGTGCTTCTTTTTCAAGGACGATGGAGGATCACCTGAAGCCCCGGCCGTGGAACTGTACTGCAGCTCTCTCTCTCTCTCTCTCTGGGTGGTCAGCTTCTGCTGCAGGAGATGTGATTCCCAGATCTTCTGCCTCCTTTTCCATGTGACAGAATTGAACTTCTGGCAGGCCTGACAGGCATTGGTGTCATTGTCTGTATCTAAGCAGATGACACACATGGAGTGACCATCCTTTTCCGGGAGCTGCTTCCCGCAGGTGCACTTGGACTTGTGGGTCTCAGTAGAAGAATGCGGTGATGACATCAGGTTGAAAATGTAACTACTAATAACAAAACCCCTAAGGGGAAAGAAAAATGTTGGTAAAGTGTAGCAGTGTTGATCCAAAAAGTCCGACGAGTGCAGGTCAGTGGCGGGAAAAGAACTGAGGTGGGTGTGGGGTCCTCGTTTGGTACTGCTAGCTAGAATTTCTCCGTAGGGTCCTGGCACCTGGCGGTTAGTCTTAACAGTGTTGCCTACTGCAAAAGCCCCTTCGAAGAAAGCTCAGGAGTCATTGGTCCCCAGTGTGACAGGAAAGGGGACCAGAACCATGTATTCTGTTGATTCATTTATTCTTTTTTAAATATGTATCTGCTTTCAGTACAAGATGGCTATCAGATCATATGATCAAGTAGTAGATGACATCTGATGTTCTCATGGGAAAGTTAACAGGAAAGCCAGTGAGGAGGCAATAAAGCAATATGTATGTATTCATTTTATTTGTTCAATCATAAAAAGATCATTACAAAAGATTATACAGAAAAATGAACAAATAGACAGTACATTTTACAAGTGAATTACAGAAATATTGTGCAAAATAGCAAATAATTCCAGCAGCATCTAATCAAGAGCAATAACTCTGAATGGTACCTATTATTCATTTCCTTATTTTCTGTATATTACATAAAAAGACAGCAGTATTTCTAATATTATACCCATGCTCTGTAGTAAAAAGAATCCCTAGTATTGTCTCATTCGGGCAGTCTGTAAGAGAGACAAGAATTGGCTCCAACCATCTCTGTCTAGCAACCCTATACCAGTGACATTTTAAGACTACATGTTCCAAGTCTTCCTTCTCATTATTACCACAAAAACAGTAAGAAGATTCTTGGTCATAGATCTTGTTAAACCTACACTCAAGCACATTGGACAGGAAAAAAACAATCCGGAATCTTGCATAAGTCCAGCGCATCTCTGGTTGTTCTAAATATTCTAAATAATAACGGCAATAATGGTGGCAATCATTTTGAGTATACCAGGTTGCAAATTTTGAGTCCTGTATATAATGTAAATCATGAATCTTATATTTCTCAATGATCAAATGTTTCGGATGCAAGCCATAGCTTTTAGAAATACTATTATGTTGAGTAGTCAATACAAACAAATTTAGATAACCAACTGAATTTAATATCTTTTTAACCCAGGACAACCATTTAGATTTTTTACAGTCCAGACGTTCCCAGTTCATTTTTTCCAATAAACATTTTTTTGCATAACGTTGATCTGATAAAAGATTAAGCCTGATCCAAAAATTATCTACACGGGATTCAGCTAGAGCAATAAGGTTAGAAAGACCCAATTCAGCTCTAACAAACTGAGCAGGAGTTGTTCTAGAAAAACCAGTAGCTCTTTTGAGCACTCTTATTGCTGGTTTCTCTAATAAAACAATATATTTATGATTCCATAGCTCACACCCATAAAGAACTTAGAAGTTGTATTTTGCATATATAGTTCTCAAAAGAGGAACAAGTGAATTGCCACCATATTTATAATTAAAGTTACTCAGAGCTTCAATAGTTCTTTCAGTTTTTACTGAAATAGCCTCACAATGCTTATTCCATTTAAAAGATGTCACCACGATTCCTAAATACTGGTATTTATTCACAAGTTCCATCCTTTCAGACTTTATAGACCAGTTAAGTTTACATGAATTACCTCCCAATACCATAACTTTCGATTTAGTCAAATTTATTTTAAGGAAATTCTGGTCTGCAAACACAGCCACTCATCAAGCTTTATCTGAAGTCCCTTAGGGGTCAAAGATAACAATAAGAAATCATCTGCATAAGCAAGAATTCCACATAAATCTCTTCCAATTTTTGGAGAATCAGCATTTGACTTATTTATACTTACTGAGAAATTATTTATGTAAATTGAAAAAAGTGAGGGAGCAGGAATACAGCCCTGTCTCACACCACAGGCGGCATTAAAATGCTCAATTACGCTCCCCCCACCATTTCTAACCTGAGCCCAAGTATCAGTACATAATAATTTAATAGCATTTATGGGCACAGGATCAATTCCATCACTTCTCATACTATACCACAGCAGAGTTCTATTTATGGTATCAAAAGCTGACGTGAAGTAAATAGATGCCATATATAACGTCTGGCTTCTCAATTTAACATATTTTTCTTGTAAATGTTGTAAAATATAAATATTATCAAATGTTGAAAAAGACTCACGAAAGCCAGCTTGACCCTGAAAAAATCACCCAGTTCTTGTATACTCAGAATCAAACGATTGAACAAAAGTTTAGAAATTATTTTTTCCATAATATCAATTAAGCTTATGGGATGATAATTTACCAGATTCTCCCTATTACCTTTTTTAGAAATGGGTACAATCACAGAGCCCCTCCATGAATCCGGTATATGATTAGTGGTTAAACAGGTATTATAAAAATCTAACATCAACTCAACCCATTTATGTTTCAGCTGTTTGTAAATTTCACAGGGAATTAGGTCAGGGCCCAAAGTCTTGTTATTTTTAGACTATCTATTACCTCACTCACTGTAACTTTAGAAATAGTAAGCTTCAACACCACATTTAAATCAAATGAGGGTGTGAGCTTATGTGAATCTTGAAATAGAATCTGTGCATAATAATTGCACCAATCCCTATCACCAACAGCACTCTTTATGCGATTGGTAGCCTGCTTACATCCATAGGCTATCAGTTGCCAGAAAGCTCTATCATCTCTATCTCTAATTGCCTGATTCATTAGTTGCCATTGGTATAGACAAAATTGTTTCTTTTATCGGTTAATAATTTCCTATATTTATTTCTATCTATGCTTAATTGAGCTCAGTTATTGAGAGTGGGTGAATGCTTGTACTTCCTCAACTGTGCACTCAACAAGTGCTTCTGAGTAAAACATTCATTATCAAACTAGCTTTTCAGTTGTTTTTACTATTATTATTAAACACCTCCATATAAATATCTTGTTGAATCTTTCTCAAAATCTCAAGCATATGCTTATATTGAGCCTCAAAATCTGTGGTAATAGTATTATTGTATTTGTCAAAAGAGTAATTCCAAATTTGGACAAGAATCTAAGTCCAACATACATATCCAGATTAACCTTTGTCTGCTATGAACCTCTACATTGGCCTTACTAATAATTAGCGGAGTTATAGATTTATTTCTAATTGATTCAATGTTAGCAGTCAGACAAACAATAAAGCAATAAATACAGTGGGGGTATCCTTCCTGGAGATGTTCCCAAGCTGAACAAAGGACCCAGGTGGATGTCATTATGGTAGCAAGGAGGTACTGAAGGGTGGGTAGACACACACACACACACACACATACAACACACACACACACACACACACACACACACACACACTCTCTCAAAGAGGACTGGGACAACATGGAACTGTCACTCAAAGTGAGTTGGACCCCTCTCTGCAGAGAGGAGAAATGTGTTGAGGGGCTGTGAGCAGGCTCATTCTCTTGGACTGAAATATCTAAAGACAAGGGTCCCTGCCATTACAAACACTAGCTGATGGGTAAGATAGCACAGTGAGGGATAGTAATTCTGTAGCTAGGGCAGCTGAAAGATTTTAGATAAGGACAGCTCAGAATTTTGCTGCACACCAACTGTCTGTTAACTTGCTTTGTGTTCTGTTTCTTAATAAATGTGCAACCCTTTTGTCTTCTTGTAAATACATCCTGTTGTAAATACTTGTAGTATTTTAGTAAAGATTCTATTTTTATAGAATCAGTGACTGCTTGTTTTATTTAAAAGGGTAATTTTACTATTTCTGTTGGTCTCTGTTTGCAGTCCATCTCCAAAGGGGCACTCTAACCACAGTTATTGTGTTGACCTTCCTGACCTTGAGCAAGGAGGATGTAAAAAAACAGGTTTCTTGGTTCCTGTTGGTAAAAACCTCATGGTAGCAGTGAGCTGGAAATCCTTGGTGAGTGGGATTTCCATTACATTGGTGGCAGAGTGGTGGGATCTGAGTAGCAGCTGGTATCAGTCCAGTACAGAGCAGTGGACAGTGTGCTTTCCTATGAGTCAGGAACTCTGAGAGAGAGATAGCACACTGGTGATGGAGTGCCAGCAGAATTATACTTTTTAGCAGTCAGGACACAGGATTTCAAATGGTTGCATTGTTTACTACTGTTTTTTTTTATTTCTAGACAGTGTAATGCAGTGTAGTTAGAGATTATGAGCTCATCAAGCTATATAAAATTTCACGTACAGCAGCTTCATGAGCTGTGCACAGCAAGGAGGATTGTCTATAAGGGCACGACAAAGGGTGCACTCATGGAAGCCGTGTTGGTGCATGACTGGCTGCAGGAGGGGCAGATGGTTTCAAATGAGCATGGCCCAATACCTAGTCAGCAGGTGGTTGCTGAGGACAGTGACTCAGGTAGCGAGATTGAGGTCCTAACGGCTGAATGGGGGGGGCACCTTGTGGCACATGCTGGGGAAACTGTGAAGCCTGATCAACCTTGGCTCGAGATCCTAAGGGCAGAGCTTACGCTGCAGAATGCTGAACTGTAGAGGGCAAGGCTGGAGGCTGAAAGGGAGAAAATAAGGCTGGAGGTAGAGGAAAGAGAAAAGATTCACCAGCATGAGATCCTTATGCGACAGGGGAGAGAGAGAGAGAGAGAAGGAATGAGCAGAGTGAGAGAGAGAGAGAATGACTGCATGAGATCGAGATGGAAAAACTGCACCAGCAAACATTGCGGCAAACCGTAAGTAAGGGCAAAGGTGGTTCAATCCACAAAGCCACGATTAATTCTAAAATGTTTATGCAATACCTTGGGGGGATGATCTTGATTAGTTTTTAAAATCATTTGAAAGGGTCTGTGGGCAATTTAAATTCAATAAGGCTTTGTGGATGATCCATCTGACCCCATTAGTTACTGGTCATGCCTTGCATGCATTTGTTCGAATGGATGATAATGATTGCATGGCGTATGATAATGTTAAAAGAATGTTATTAAAACATTTTTAACTAACTCCTGAGGCAGATAGGCAGAAATTTAGAAAGTTAAGAAAAGGCTCAGGAGACAGCTATGTCTATGTTTGAACTACATGTCCAAATGTGTGCTTATTTAGACCATTGGGTGGATGGGACTAAGGCAAAGACTGTAGAACAAATGAAAAATTTAATTATACGGGAACAGTTTCAGGCAAACCACTCTGGTATCATGTGATATGAGGGAGTATTTTTGAGCCGCTCAATATGAACGACTTAGGTATACTTCTCACAATTAAAGCAAGTGGAGAAAAAGGTCACTATATCCTGCAGAGTGAGTGCAGCAAGACACTACACTCACTACAGTGGGATATAGGAAGTCATTTGGCCAAGTCTTGCTAAGCTGGCTGTTAAGCACTGTGGCATAAGCAGCTGCCTTTGAAGCCAACTAACCCAGGTTCAGGTCTGGTGCTGTGAAAATAGATTTTTGGTTTTTGTATTTCTCTCCTAAGTCCATGTCCCCCATAAAGTTGATTCTATTTAGTTTGGGGGTGTGCGGGGGACATAGGGCTCTGAATAAAAATACCTATTTTAATTGTTTTTGTTCAGGGAGGAAGTGACTGTTGCTATTTGTGATGGTTGGTGTTAATTTAGTCACCCTTTTGACATTGGGTATTTTTTGGGTCGCTCATTGTGGTGAGCAACATGAACTACTCGCTCATATCACATAAAACCTGCAACTTCGCAAAGGAGGCAGCAGAGAGTGCTGATTTGTATGTTGCCAACAGACCACATTTGCAGTGTAAGAACTATGGGAGTGTGGCAGCACATGGTTTTAAGGGGACCCAGGGAGGGCAGCCTAAAGAAAACCAGCCTGCACCCAAGCTGAAAACAGAACTCACTGGTTCTAAGGGGAACAAGGAGCTGGGGGCAAAGGCATGCTGGAGTTACCAGAAAATGGGGCATCTATTTTATAACTGCCCTAAAAACAGGAGTAAAGGGCAAAAGCCTGGGGGAGGGGGTGACTAAGACAGTACATCACTGTTGGTAATCTGCGCACACACTGTAGTGCCATCAAACTCCACCAATCATATGCACTCTTTTCCAGTCAATGGCACAGTAAGTGTGACACAGGGATTGAGGGACACTGGTGCCTCCATCTCCATGGTAAGGCAGGACCTGATCTAGATAGAGCAGATTCTGCCAGGGCAGTTCTCCAAGATTCGGGCACCCATGGGTCCAGTGGTCCAAGTGCCAATGGTGCTGGTCTTCCTGAGCTGGGAGGGCAGCCCTGGGGTACAGGATATGTGAGTTGTAACTGATCTTCCTGTGTGTCATGGGGAACAATTTTGACCACAGGGAAAACATGGTATGTGTTACTACCTATAGCTAGGCAAAAGGGCAAGCTTCTGAGGGGGGGTGACACAGACTGCACAGATCCATCCCTCAGCAGCTGAGGAAGTGGCTAGTGTGGGTGAAGGGCTAGCTAGGAGTAGCAGCCCTGAGTCCCAGCTGCAAGAAGAGGATGTTGCCACTAGGGGCAGCTTTCCTCCTGAAGGGGAACTGGAGAAGATCAGATGGGAGAAGCTGGGCAGGGCACAGCGAGCTGATCCTACCCTCCATAAATTGAGAGAGGTAGCAGATAGTGCTGAGACCTCTCAAGGGAATAAAAAGTCAGTTTATTGGGAAAATGGGCTGTTGTACAGGGAGTGTACACCACAGAGGGGGCTAGAGGGAGAGGTACACCAGCTGCTGGTAGCCCCCTAGGACTACTGAAAGCAGTTTCTGGCCCTGACCCATGATATTCCTTTTTCAGGTCACCTAGGAATTAACCACACAAAAAAGCAGCTTGCCAACAATTTCTTTTGGCCAAGCATGTACACAGACCTGGCAAATTACTGTTGGACTTGTCCACAGTGCCGGTGGTTTGGGAAGGTCTGGGATAAGGCTAAGGCAGCGTTGGTGCCCCTGCCTGTTATTGATAAACCCTTTAAGAGGATAGTCATGGACATAGTGGGGACCCTGAGTACCACAAGTTGCATGGGCAAATGATACATACTGGTTGTAGTGGATTACGCAACCAGGTACCTCGAGGCAGTGGCTATGTCCTCCATTGAGGAAGATAAGGTGGCTGATGAGATCCTGGGAATCTTTAGCCCAGTGGTATTTCCTCAGGAGATTTTATAAGACCAGGGTGCAAATTTCATGTCGTCCTTAATGACCAGTTTGTTGAAGAAGTGCAGGGTGAAACAATTACGTGCTTTTCCCTATCACCCTGAAACAAATGGCCTGGTTGAGCGGTTCAATGGGACCCTTAAAACTATACTCAAGGCATTTGCTGACCAGCACAAAAGGGAGTGGGACAAATATTTGCCCCACCTCCTGTTTGCATACAGGGACGTCTCACAGGAATCCACAGAGTTCTCACCCTTTGAGCTACTGTTTGGTCACAGAGTGAGGGGGTCCCTAGATTTAGTCAGGGATGAATGGGAAGGTTACCATGCCACCCAAGGGGAGTTTGTTGTGAAGTAT
Source organism: Neoceratodus forsteri (assembly GCA_016271365.2). Lineage (NCBI taxonomy): Eukaryota > Metazoa > Chordata > Ceratodontiformes > Ceratodontidae > Neoceratodus > Neoceratodus forsteri. The sequence continues at coordinate 307,217,200 of CM028136.1, forward strand.
GTCCTAAATTTCAGGGCCAGGCTTAAGGAGCTCATGAGTCTCACCCAGGAGCACTAAGTCACTACACAACAGCAACAGAAAGCCTGGTACAACAGTGATGCCAGAGCCTGTGAGTATGAAGTCGGACAGCGAGGGATGGTACAACACTAAAAACTGCAGGCAGCATGGGACAGCCCATTCTCCATAATTAGGAAGCTGAGTAATGCTAATTATATAGTAGGGCTGCCTGACAGAAGGTGCAGGCAGAGGGATATCATGTGAACATGATGAAGCCCTACTTTGATAGGGAGGAAATGATCCTTGCTGTGTGCATCCTGTCAGAGGAGGAGAATGAGGCTGATTCCTTAGCGGACCTCCTTAGAGAAGCCCAGGAGGGATCCTCAGTAAACAACCTCACCCTCTCAGGGCAGCTGACACCAGCCTAGGCTGAGGAGATGAGTGAGGTGCTGTGAGAATTTTGGGACATGTTCATGGGGAATTCAGGGAACACCACAATGGCTGAACAACACGTGGATACTGGGGCCCAGGTTCTGCTGAGGCAGTCTCCCTACAGGGTACCCAAGGGGGTTAAAAAGATCATGCTGGAGGAACTCAGGAAGATGCTGACCCTTGGAGTAATGCAGGAGTTCAGTAGCCCCTGGGCTTCGGCTGTGCTCCTGATTCCCAAGAAGGATGGTACCACATGATTCTATGTTGACTACCGGAGGCTCAACAGCTGTGCAGAGTCTGATGCCTATCCCATGCCCTGATCAGATGAGACCTTGGAACGGCTGGGTGGAGCCCAGTTCCTGACCATGCTAGACCTGATGAAGGGCTACTGGCATGTGCCATTAACCCCTGCAGCCAGGGAGAGGTCTGCTTTCGTTACCCCACATGGCTTATTCAAATTCAGAGTAATGCCAGTTGGATGAAGAATGTGCCTAAAATCTTCCAGAGGCTTGTGGATCACATCCTGGCAGGAGGAGGTGAATATGCACCGGCTTACATGGGCGATATCACCATTTACAGCCAGACATGGGAGGATCACATCAGGCACATGAGGGAGGTGTTCTGCAGACTGAAGGCCTCAGGGCTGACAGTTGAGGTGGAAAAATGTCAAGTAGGCATGGCTGAAGTGTCCTACCTTGGGCACCGGGTGGGCAATGGATGCATTCATCCAGAGCCAGTGAAGGTTGAGGCCATCCAGGCCTGGCCCACCCCGGCCACAAAGAAACAGGTAAGGGCATTTCTAGGAACAGCTGGGTACTGCAGGAGGTTTATCCCTCACTGCAGTGATGTGGCCAAGCCACTTACAGACCTGACAAAAAGAGAATGCCTGAAAAAGTTCTCTGGACAGAGGACTGCGAGTCTGCCTTCCAATGGTTGAAGGAGGCATTATGTGGGTGACCAGTGCTTGCTAGCCCCAAATATGACTTAAAGTCCATAGAACACATGGATGTCTTAGACCATGGGCTAGGTGCCATCTTCAGTCATGTTACACTGCAAGGGGAGGAACACCCCATAGTGTACCGGACCCTAAAGCTTCTACCCAGGGAAGAGTCATATGCCACAGGGGAGAGGGAATGTCTGGGGATAGTATGAGCCCTTCAGAAGCTGCAGTCATATCTGTACAGGAGGGAGTTCACTGTGATCACTAATAATAACCCCTTGACCCGGCTCCATGGGACTAGTGGGCAAAATACAAAGTTATTGATCTGGAATTTGGCACTACAGTCATATAATATGATCATTCAGCACTGAAGTGGGGCACAGAATGCCAATGCAGATGGACTGTTGAGGCAGGACTAGGTGCATGGCATATTCTTTAGGCACTCCCCAGGCCTTACATGAATGGCAGTGTCTCTGGGGTTGCCCAAAGAGACACAACTTCATTTCTTGAAGGGGGAGGGAGATGTGATGGGAAGGGGGATCAGAATCATGTATTCTTTTGATTCATTTATTCTTTTCTGAATATGCATCTGCTTCAGGTACAAGATGGCTACCAGATCATATGATCAAGTAGTATGAGACGGCTTATGTTAGAGGTCTGATATTCTCATGGGAAAGCTAACAGGAAAGGAAGGGAGGAGGCAATAAAGCAATAAACCCCATGAAGGTGTCCTTCCTAGAGATGTTCCCATGCTAAACAATGGACCCATGTGGACATCATTATGGTATCAAGGAGGTGCTGAAGGGTGGGTGGACACACACACACACACACACACACACACACACACACACACACACAAAACACTCTCTCTCAAAGAGGGCTGGGACAACATGGAACTGTCACTCAAAGTGAGTGAGACCCTTTCCCCACAAAGAGGAGAAATATATTGAGGGTCTGTAAGCAAGCTCACTGTCTTGGACTGAAGCATCTAAAGACGAGGGCCCCTGCCATTACAAACACTAGCTGATAGGTAAGATAGCACAGTAAGGGACAGTAATTCTGTAGCTAGGGCAGGTGAAGGATTTTAGATAAGGATAGCTCAGAATTTTGCTATACACCAACTATCTGTTAACTTGCTTTATTTTCTGTTTCTTAATAAATGTGTAACCCTTCTGTCTTCTTGTAAATACATCCTGTTGTAAATACTTGTAGTATTTTAGTGACTATTCTATTTTTATAGAATCAGTGACTGCTTGTTTTATTTGAAAAGGTAATTTTACTATTTCTGCTGGGATCTGTTTGCAATCTGTCTCTGAAGGGGCACTCTAACCACAGTTATTGTGTAAATCTTCCTGACCTTGAGCAAAGAGGAGGTAAAAAAACAGGTTTCTTGGTTCCTGTTTGTAACAACTTTGTGGTGGCAGTGAGCTGGATCTACCTAGTGAGTGGGATTTCCATTACACCCAGCACAAGGCATGTACAGGATTAAGCCCAGTGACCATGACAAGGTTACCTCCCACAACTGGGTACTGCAATGCTGCAACAGTGCCATCACAGTCTGAAAAACAGGGAGGAAAAAAATGTCACTGAAAACATGAGCACAAAACAGGAGCTAAAAACACTGTTAAACTGGGCCAGCTCTGACAAACCCATAAAGGCATCCCTGCAGTTTGGGGGGGAGTGGAGAGGAGGAGTACTTATCTGGAACCAAAAAAAACTGCAAAACAGTCTGCAAACAGAAAACAGTATCACTCTCAGTTTGGTGAGCGGGGGTGGTGAACACTACTTGTTTCAGGAAAAAAACAGCAAAAGTGTACACATACAGTACATTTTAGCATCACATTCTACTGGCAAGTGTTCCAGCATAGGGACCACTTTACAGCACATTTAGTTTTATATCTGTTTTAGTAATGCTTAAACATTTTTTTATTTTTTTTTATTTGAACCTCGGAATTACAAACCTTTGAGTCAGAGACTCATTTACAAAGGCTACACGTCAAGGAGTGCAAAGGGACAAACAATAAATGAAGAAAAAAAAAGCAGTCCAATAAAATACAATTGGAAAGCAAGAGATAAGGCTGTTGCTATACAAGTTAGTTAAAACCAGGGCATACTTGGTCAGGGAAAATAGACAAGTAAGATAAGCTTACAATAACAGAAAATAGCAAATATACATCTTGGAGGGTGATAAACATGTCAAACCAGAAGTTACAATAGCATAAAAGGGTAGAAATGAATATATAAATAAGGTTACAACATCATACATGGCAATATACTGTACATCATGGCATTTGAGCAGTGAGACTTACTGAGGCTTAGAACAACATACGAGAGCAGGAGTGAGGAAGTGCTTGAATGGGAGATCAAATACATAGCAAATGAATAAGTGATTCAGGTGCAATGGGTTGGGCAAACAGTATCCAAGAAAAGCTAAGCCCTGGTAAAAGGGCTCATGTTAGTACCCCCAAAACTGGCAGGAGGGCCAGGGAGGAACAGGAAGGGAGAGGGTGGGTGGGGAGGATGGGAGAGCAGGACAGAGGCTAAGAGGGAAAGAAGGCTGTAGTTATCTATGATGACATTGTCAGTACAAGAAAGTAAAAGGGATGAGTAGGAAAGCAACATGCCAAGGAAGGGAGGAGGCTAAGAGCAGTCTCAACTGTTTATTTCAAGGACATGCCACCGGAGTTTTAGTTTAAAAGAGACAATTTTTGTTATGGAAAAGACCCCTGAAGGCAGGCTGTTTGTTCAGACAGGGGCCTGATACATGAAGGCTCACTGTCCCTGGGCTGTCCTACAGAGTGGGGCTTTGAAGGAGACCTTAGTGAGCTCTTGGTAGTCCGGAGAGTGGGGGCAGGAGTGAGGAGATGCAGTGCCAAGGGTGGGGAGAGGCCCAAGGTTATCTTTTTTGCCAGTAGACAGGTCTGATAGTGAAGCTGACCATTAAAGTTTAACCAGTTAGCTTGGCCATAGAGGTCACAGGTATGGGTGAGCCTGTGGCCATCCACTACAAGGTGACACATTCTGTTGAGTGCAACCTTAACTCTGTGTAACATGATGTCAGTTGTGGATCCATAAATGATGTTGCCGTAGTCAACTACTGACAGCACTGAGCTGGTTATGGCCAGACAGGTCATCAGGGGCCATGCAGGTCCTGTGATGATAAAGTAGACCAGTTCTGGTGTTAACTGCTTTACAAAGCAAGTTGACATGTTTGTGATAGGAGATGGAGGAGCCAGGGTGATACCGAGGTATTTGAAGCTACTGACTTGCTCCAACGGCTGGTGTTGGCTATTGAGTATAGTTAGTTGCTGCCTTTTGTTTTTGTTCTGGGGATTGGCAAACAACATTGATTTAGTCTTTTTATAGTTTAAGATAAGTTTGTGATGGGAGAACCATGATTTGATTTCAGTAAAGAGCTGTTGAAGATTGCTTTCCATGAGGGTGGTGTCAGGGTGACTGGAGTAGACAACTGCATTGTCTGCATACAGAAGCAGAGGGCCACAGCAAGCTTAGGGGAGGGAATTGAGGAAGAGACTGAAAAGGAGTGGTCCAAGAATTGAGCCTTGGGGAACACCAGAGCATACCAGTTGGCTGGAAGAAAGAATGCCCAAAATGTTCACTTTCTGAGTCTTCCCACTGAGGTAGTTGGAGAACCGTGCAGTGGTGTCTTGTGAGAGGTCCAGGGATGGAAGGGATGCAATGAGGAGAGAGTGGTTTACCATGTCAAATGCTTTGGTAAGGTCTATATACTGTATACAGACCCTACCAAATGATCATTATCGAGAGCTTTGTGTATATAGTCTGCAAACTCCAGGAAGGCAGAGGTGGTACTGTGTCCCTTCCTGAAACCATGCTGTTGGTGGCATGGAAGATTGTGAATTGTTAGGTATTCAGACAGTTGGTCAGTTACTATCCTTTCCAGTGCTTTGGAGATGGAGGGGGAGAAAAGATATACTGTAGGATGGTAGTTACTGTGGAAGGTTCTATCGCCACTTTTGTATATGGGGATAATCACTGCAGACTTCCACTGTGTGGGAAATTGGTCAAGTCAGAGGGAGAGATTAAACATTTTTGTGAGGGGGAGAGAACTGCATCAAGGGCCAGATGTAACAGCTTCAGGTCCAAGGAATCACCGCTACTTCTGGATTTTCCCAGGACCCATGTTAGATAGGATTTGGCTTCTCTGCGGGTAACAGTCCTAAAATGGAAGAGTGGGATGTCAACAAAGGTAGGGGTAACTGGAGGATTGGTAGCATTGTTAAAATAGTCTGGTGAGAGGACACCACTAAGATCAGTAAATGCAAATTTGAGGGTGTCAGCAATGACCTGGGGGTCCTGGGTGATGGAGCCATTGATATTAATAAAGGGGGGTGTTGGGCTTCCCAGTAAGATCCTTTATATTATCCGAAAACTTCTTTCATATCCCCATGAGGAAGACAGAGAGGCTTTGAAGTGGGCAGCCTTGACAAGGCATATTTCCTGGGTGCACACATTTCTGGCAGCATGATAGCATTGCCTTTCCTGAGGGAGGCCAGATGCCAGGGCCTTGTGGCACAGGTTATCCCATAAGACCATTTGATTTAGGAGAGCTGGGGTGATCCAGGAATTTCTATAGCCTTTGACAATGCATTTGCTATAAGGGAAGAAAATGTCACAGGCAGTGTTGAAGGTAGAAATTAAACAGGCAAGGGTGTTATCAGTACAGGTGGTGGTATAGATAAGGAACCAATCGTAATAGAGAAGGTAGGTCTGAAACTGCGACAGCATACCTTTTTTAAGTGTGTACTGGTACATAGTCTTAGCAGGGGATTTTAGGGAGCAATTTGACTAACAGCAAAGAATAGAAGAGTGGTCGCTTAGGGAATCAGTTAGGAACACTTTGGAGAGTCTCTCAGGATGGTTGGAGAGGATCTGATCAATAAGAGTACTAGTACCCGACCTGTAGTTAATCCTAGTGGGTGAGGTCATGACCTGTGATAAATCTAGAGCAGCAGCAGCATCCCTATGTGGAGCTGCAGCAGGGGCCAACCAGTTGATATTTAAGTCACCCATTAAGATCACCTCGGACCGACTAGGTAGTTTAGAGACTTATTCAAGAACAAAGTTAAAACCAGGCTTAATATTATGGGGTGGGATATATACAGAAGAAACTATGAGAGACTTGCTTTTATTCCCAATTCAGACTTTTATAGTTAAGACCTGGGCAGAGTTATTAGCGACTTGGGTAGGGAGAGCATGTGCTTGAAGCCAGTCAAGGAGATAAATGGGAGGACTCCCTCCTCTTTTCCCCAACCTGTCTTCCCTATATACTATGTAAACATACAGGGCAATGGTGGAGTCGGGTATTTTGGGGGAGAGCCATGTTTTAACTACCACCAGGACATCAGGCTTGTGCTGAGCTACCCAGGCTTGAAGGAGGCCAAGTTTCTGCATCATGCTACAGATGTTTACTGAGGCACTCTTGAGTCCACTCGAGTAGTAGATGGAGGGGTGAGGGAGTTAGCCAGGTCCTGGATTAGGGTGTATAGTGCCAGAGAGGAGAAGTAATAGTATGGCAAGCCAATATAGTACATGTTTAAGCAGCTTAGTAGGATATAGTGGCTGTTTGTTATGTGGCTTGGTAGCTGTTGTGGGTATTGGTAAGTGGAGGATTTAAGGCACAAGAGGGAAAGAAGGTGAGGAAGAGAGGCCTGCTAGGTATACAGTCAGGCCCAGAAGGTTAGGTGAGTGAAGGGGTGCTACATGCCCAGTGTCAGACATCAGGGGGTTACTTTCAGGGAAGGACAACTGGGTGGTGTGAGGGTATGTTGAGGCAGAGGGGAAGGAAGTGATGGATGATAGCAAAAACACAAAAGACAATAGAAATCTAATGGGCTCCTCCATGGCCAAAGTGGAGCGACAACCAGTTGAATTGTCCTGGGAGCGTCAAGAGGAGAATAAGGAGGCTGGAAAGACAGACAGAAATAAGCCAGACCAGACAGTGAGGAGTTAGGATCCCTGTCTTTAGTGTCCAGGGTTTGATCCCAGGTATAGGAGAGTGAGAGAGTGGAAGAGAGACAGGTAAGAGAAGGAAAATAATGAGGGACAGTAGGAAGAAGGTAGGAAGGGACAGGGTGAGCACAGGAAGAAGTATAATAGGGAGGTAAAGGAAAGGGCTCAAGACTGACCCCTATTGGCTAGGTAACATAACCTGCAAATGGTAGAGTGGGGACTTAAAAAAAAAAAACAGTGGTGTATTATGTGACCAGCAGGACCCAATAAAGTTAGAGACAGCCCATGGTGGGGCAGTTGATGCATAGCATTGATGGGCTAACTCTCCTCTCCCAACAGTATAATTCATTACTTTATCCTGCAGTCAGCTCTAGGACTCCATACCTGAAATGGTTGCTCTGTGCTCCGCTCCGTGGGTTGGGGTCAAATTGGGGAAATTTTCATATTTACAAATATTTTGTTGCAGAAAGTCACATATAACCCATTTTCTAATCGCAATGATGCCTTCCAGGGTGGGCAGCACTGGGCTATACCTGACCTTCCAGAGTCCGTTAGAACCTCCGCCCATTATGTTGTGCCTGATTATGCCCCTGGGCGATCCGGTACATCCCAGTACTACCAACTATATCATGTGTTATTGCTTACATAACAGAGCTGAATAAGCAAAATGTTAAGTTCCATCATTGGCTTCAGTGCTAGCTGTTAGAAAAGACATACCCAAATATTGTTTGGTGTAATAACAATCAACTAATGTTTCACACTTTACACACCCCCATGGTTGCTGTTACATAACTGGTTAAATTTCTGATGCCGTATGTAGTGTACTGTAGCCAAGAGAACCCATAGCATATGTTCCAGATACCATTTAAGCTATCACTTCTTACTGATCAAGATCACCTATCTGAGCAGGCACTCACCAAAAATACAATTATATTGTCTCTATCCATATCCAATACATGTCATGGACCATCTGGAAAAAAGGCACCCTGACACATGCAACCCAGTACATATGTAGTTGAAGCAGTGTATAAGCCAAAAGTTTTGCTCATTTGAGGAATCATCATAAAAAAAGCACATATCAGTATTCAAAATCAGGCTGAGACCCATCCAGACGATGCATGCCCTATACTGAATATGGATAGAGATGTCTGAATTCTAATTTTTTTAAGTGCACTCTCAGAAAGCTAATTTTGTTCCAGTATAAAATAACTGTGGGGTATCTTCAGCAACAGTACACCCAATTTACAACACAATTTGAATTTATTGAGGAAGTTCCAGAAATGGTGCAGTTGTGAGCAACACTTGTGTGTTTTTTATCACATATTTCAACTTGATCCTCATTTGATTTGAGGTCCTCTTACAAGGGAGGTGAGTTCATATCCTTTGTTTGCTTTTTAAAAATGTGCTACTTTGTGTATTCACAAGAATGTGCCAGTAAGCTCCAACCTTCTCTAATGCAATACATTTTTAGGGCTGTAGGTAGGTGGAGCATGCAGCCCTATTGCGTTAGCTCTAAAAATGAGCTACAGGATTCAGACCGAACAATGCTTCCTTTGGAGTTTTCAAATGGTCCTTCCACTACTTTGCAACCCTTCAATTTAACCCTTGCAGTGCTGCAGACTAAACACCTGTGCAGAGCTCAGTCAAATAGATTAATTCTAGTTCTTTTGGCAGCCTTGTAGTTCTTCAGTGACTACAAGAAATGCTTTTTCTTTTCAATCCAACTTGGTAAGCAGCATTTGTAGAGCTACTGCAAGACAGATAACAGCACCTAACTGCAGAGTAGTCTCAAATTACATGCTTGGTCATCTCTCCCAGTGTGTGTGTGCGTGTGTGTGTGTAGCAATGATTTACATTACTTTTGAAACATAACAGAAGATTACTTCAGAGAAGCTAACTAACACCAGTATGCTTTTAGCTAAGAAGCACCTGAAGGACAAAGTTTGTCAAGAATTATCAACAAGTAGAGAGCTCTTCTCACACAAATTTCAAACTGTCTCAGTAAGTTTCAAAAATGCATTCTACTGATAGAAAACCTTGGGATACTATTCTCCCTAATACATGTAAGATGACCTTACAACTTTTATTGCATATGTCCTTGTGTTTTAAAAAGCACAGTCAATGAAAGACAAAATGCTGAAATGAGGCCTAATTTCAAGTTGAAATTAAAATAAAATTATACATGTATCTATATTTATATGTGTGTGTGTGTATATATATATACACACACACACACACACATTATATACACACACACACTATATATACACATACATACATACACATATACATTTATCATATATAATATATATATATTTATATATATGTATATATATATATATATATACACACACACACACACACACATATATACATATATACCACAGATACACACACACATATATATATATATATATATATATATATATGCATATGCATACATACATATACCTACAAATACACACATATGTATATGCATACACACACACACACACACACACACACACACACACACACACATATATATACATATATAGTAAAACACAGCAGGAGTGCATTAAAGGATTTTAATGCATGCCCTGGGGGCATACTAAGGCACATAGCCAAAGGCTGAGTGTCCTTAACACCTCTGGGAAGCGCATTAAAATCCTTTAATACACACCCTGGAGTGGCTTATCACACTTATAAAATGGGCCACTATCATAAAAGAAATAGTTTGATTTATTCTGATAGGGATTAAAACTTATTTACTATTTTCAAAAGGGTATGCAATATATTACCTCTACAACATCTAAAATCTGAAAAAAGTAGTCCCTATTAATGAATAAAATGGCATATCTCAGCAATAGGTTAACTAGTACAGTACTTTGCAGTAAAGGTATTTATTAGTAGACTGGTTGAAAAATACTTTCTCTGTAACATGTAAATTATCATATAAATGCACTGTAACATCTGTAAATTTGCAAAACACAAGTAGTGTTTAAAACTTAATTTTCATTGCACTGTAGTTATATACTTTCATTGAAGGCAAACTCTTTATTTTTTTTATATATGTGTTGTGATCTAGTACATAAAAGGAAAACTGGTATAGGATTGCGGTAAAAGGTTAGTAAAAAAAACTTTAAATCTGACAAGTTGCCTTTTTTTGGTGGGGGTGGTGGAGGGGGGGTAGATTTCACCTGAAAACACCTATATATAATTAAAATGTATGTGCTTTTATAAACATCAGCAATGTACTTGAGCAGTTTGGATCTGCCTTTGTCTATGTAACTGCATTTTCCCACCTTTTCTCTTTGTTTATAAAGTATTACTATATTGCCTAATTTCTTCATCCTGTTTTTTTTCCTGTTTTCCCCCACATTCAAGAATGTCTGATTCAACCTCGGACACAAATGGGTTATGGGAGGATTAGGGACATGAGACACTTTTCAGTTGACAGATTTAATTTAGATATATCAATAGAAAATTGGGAGAGAAGTTAACAAATCCCAGATTTAGATCAAACAGTACAGTATTTTGTAACCACATTTTGGGAGATATGCGATAAGCATGCACCAAAGACAAAAGCAAATAAGAGAAAAGTGAGGGAGCCCTGGATTAATGATACATCATTAAAAAGTATTATGATAAAGGATAGATTGTGGAAATTGGCCAGAAAAAAAAAACAAGTAGGGATTGGGACATTTACAAACACAAAATAAATTCCTGCAAACAACAAATTAGGAAAGCCCGCTCTAACTATTACAAGGCAAAAATAGATGCAAATAATGATCCAAAAAGATTCTGGCAGACTGTTAATAACATTACCAGTCCAGGAAATAAAAATAAGCAACATATAAACCAATTATTTAGCGAGGGCAAGGTAGTGAAGGAGCCAACAGAAATAGCAGATTTGTTAAATATTTTTTTTGTGAACCTGCCAGGATTAGATATAAAAATGTTATGAGCAACCAACCTTTGTAGGCTTATACCCACCTTTTCGTTTTAGGATATTAAACATTAATGAGGTAAAACATTTTTTAAGACAAATAAAAATTCACAAATCCCCAGGTATGGATGGGCTGGAAGTAAAATTTCTACAAATGGCTGCTGATTACATTGCATCAGCAATAACATATATATTTAACTGGAGTTTAAGTACAGGGTCCTTTCCTATGGTTTGGAAACAGTGTAAAGTCATTCCAATACACAAAGGGGGAGAACAAAATGACCCAGGAAATTACTAGCCTATAGCTCTGTTTTCAGTTCTATCCAAATGTTTGGAGAAACTAGTACATACTCAAACAATAGATTATTTAGAAAGCAATAAAATGATGACACCATATCATTCGGGTTTTAGAAGGGGATCATCTACAAGTTCAGCCTTGATAGAATTTAATGACATAGTAGCTACCTCCCTGGATGCAGGTCTAGAGACTGCAGTAATGTTTGTAGACTTGTCAAAGGCATTTACCTGGTGGACCACTCCCTGCTGCTGAGAAAACACAGGAATATGAGTATTACTGAGGGACCATGGGACTGGATTAAATCTTATTTAACTGGAAGAACTCAAAAGGTAAGTGTGTCCCAGACTCTATCATCAATACAATCTGTTGACAGAGGTGTCCCCCAGGATCCACATTGGGGTCTTTGTTGTTCTTAGTGTTCTGTAATGATTTTCCCCAGATAGCGCAAACATCAAACATTCAGCTGTATGCCGATGACATGGCACTTATTGCAACTGGAGTGGACACGACAGACCTGAGAACCAAACTCCAGAGGGACTTCAGCAGCACTGGGGAGTGGTTCACCAGGTCAAGGCTATTAATGAATACAAAGAAAACAAAGGTTCTTTATTTTGGAACCAGAGATAAGCCAAGTTTAGGTATAACATCATTGACAAACACATAAATAGACCAAGTCATTGAATATTGTTACTTGGGAGTAACGTTTGATGCAGAATTAAACTTTCAAGAACACACCAGGGAAGTGTTAAACAAAGTTAGTAAAAAATTAGGAGCACTTAGAAGAACATCAAGATGCCTGGATCAAAGAACAAGGAAAGCTATTGTGGAACAGATGGTAATGCCCTCTACAGACTATGGAAGTATCATATATAGGGTTGTACCTAAAGTAATGTGGGACAAATTGGATAAAATACAGTACAAACTTATGAGATTTGTATTGGGTTGCCATTATAGGACACATCACTGTACATTACTTATACACTGGGTTGGACAACCCTAGAACAAAGAAATGGGGAGGTATGGTTAAAATTATTGTATCATTTTTTCACAAAACAACCGTCTCATTACATATTGCTTAATGCTTTGATGAAACAAATTTAACCTACTCGGACTTTAACTAGATCTGTCCATGTAAATAAATAAAAATAAATTATAATAAAACAAGATTTGGTGAGAAAATCTGAAGACATCAGAATATACTTCCATACTCAACAAGAGTGGCATCCACAAAACTATTTCATATAAGGTTAAAAACAATAATACAAGTAGTGTGTAATTGTTAGTTTGACATTTAGTTGCCATTTTTTTAATGTTTTATGTAGTTACATGTTACTGAATAGAAATGTGGTAATTTAAATCTGTGTGTACATTGAATAAGTGTTGACCATGCATTCGAGGTATCAAATAATTTTTGTCTATATGTATTTGTATAGTGTATGTTACTTTTGCTAGTTTGTTCATCAGATGCCATTTGTCTTACACCTCATGAAGCCATAAATTTGTCTGCGTGTTCATACTGTAACCTAAGTTTGTCTGCATATTTCACAAGTGATAACTACGAGTTTGCGGTATTAAATAACTCTGTCTATATGTATCATGTATAGTATATGTACTATAGATGTAACTAACTTATGTACAGACTTTAGTATAAGCATCTTATTTTATGTATTTTTATGCACTCTGTAACATCAAACAGGACTTATCTTGTACACAGGGATTATATCCCTAATGACAGGGTTTATCCTGTATAAAAACACAAATTTTACCTACTACCTACTCCAGACAAGGTGGAAAGAATAAGGAAGGGCCTGGTGAAACTTGAAAAATGGTCTGAGGTGTGGCAACTGAGGTTCAGTTCAAACAAGTGCAAAATAATGCACCTGGGATGAAGGAACCCTGGGGGGAGCTACAGTATGGAAGGAAGAGTTGCTAACAATCACCAAAGAAGAAAGGAACCTGGAGATTATCAGTTTACCCATAGCACTTCAACAACACTAGTGCTGACATTCCCTACAGCGACAGCTACAATGTCGACTGTTGGCATTGTAACCATGGGAATGTCGGAGCACACAACCGGGGGGCCGGGCCCCCAAACCCCAGAGCACCCCACACCACCCGGTCTCTATGATTCTAACCTCTGAGTCGGAATTGGACTGGGGACAATCACCAGCAATGAAAGCCCTGATAGTTGCAAAGACCAGCACAGCGGCGGTGGGTTTTGCTCGATTTCTGGTGCTGTGCTGGTCTTCACCATTGGGGAGTAGCTGCAGTAACAGTATATGGGGATTATCACTTTAGACAACCAAAAAGTATCTAAGTAGAGTGAAAAGGCTGCAGGGAGGGCCAGTAGCATGCTGGGGTGCATAGGCATAGGTATCACTTGCAAAAGGCAGGAGTTAGTAATGCCATTGTATAAAATGCTGGTGAGGCCTCACCTAGAGTACTGTGTGCAGTTCTGTACTCTGTACCTTCATAAGAACATTGACAGGGTGGAGGCAGTCCAGAGAAAGGTGACTAAGATGGTACAGGGATTGCACCAGAAAACATATGAGGAGAGGATTAAAGGACCTCAATATGTTCTCGCTGGAGGAGAGGTGGGATCAGGGGGACATAATAGAACTTTTCAAGTACCTTAAGAGCATAAACAAGGTGCAGGGGATGACATCTTCCAATATAAGAGGAGTACAAGAATGAGGGGGCATGACATGAAATTGGAAGGTTGCAGGTTAAGGGGAAATGTGAAGAAGTTTTTCTCCACAGAGAGAGTGGTGGACACATGAAATAGGCTGCCACAGGAGATGGTAGATGCGAGCACGGTGGGGGGATTTAAACACTCCTGGGACAGGCTTAAGGGAAACTTAGAGGTGGGAAGAAGAGTGAAAAGCCATTGGCCATGTATAGTCACAGGCCAAAAACTAGTGTAGGGCTTAAGGGCAGATTGGATGGGCTTGGCGGTCCTTATCTGATGACATTTTCTATGTTTGTATGTTTCTAAACTGTTTTTTACAAACTAGGTTAAGCATGAACTTATGTGTACATTTTATTCTTTATGCGCTAAGATCACTATTTAAACATACTGTATAACAAATAACGTCTGGTTAGCCAAGTAAGTACGAAATTAGAAATTCACTTAAACAAGATTAGCCTCCAGTACAGAAAAGCAGTAAAGGAGGTCTTGTTTTGTGATTGCCCATACTAAAGAAATCAAATAGCAGGGATCCGCATTTTCACATAGCGAAGTTAAAGAAGAACAGCAGGTGGAGTACAGAGGAAATTACACTCAGTGATCACCCATCTCAAACTTCACAGTGCATCTCAATTTCTGGGGGATCCACATAAGTTACAGTCTCAGGGTACCTGAAATGAGAAAAGAAAGATCAGAAAAAATTGAGAAGTTAAAGTAGTTAGAAAATAATAACGGACTATATAAAGAAGGCTAGACAAATCTGTGAATTAATTCATAACAGCCTAACGGATGCAGTCACATAACTTCTTTTTTAAAAAAAGTTTGTGGTCAAGTTCATCATTAAGACCAACTGGTTTCAGACTCCTTAGTTTATAAATCTATTGCCTCTCTCTCTGAAGAAGCGAGTTCTATCACCCCCAAATGTAGGTACTGGTACATGGTCACTGCTCATGAAGCACAAACATCTGGGATCTGAGCTATGCTTTTGCAAAAAATGTAGCCCCACTGGTTTGTCAATACACTGGTTCACAGTGAAACATATATGTTCCTGGATTCAAGTTTTCAGAATCCTAACAGTGTGCCAATGTACAGCATATTACAAGAACACCACAATACATATATCACAAATGCAGTGTCACAAATAATGAATTCCCCTTATGTTTGCACTAAGTGTTGGGTCACTTGGGTGTTTGAATTCCTTCCCTGGGGTGCAATGCTCACAGACATTGCATTTCTTACATTTAAATGTGCCTGTAGGTCTTTGGATTAGCCAGTTGCTGTTATCTTTCCTTTGTTCACAGGGCAATTGACTGTGAACTAGTTTGTCTCTCAAGTTAGTAGCAAGGCTGAAACTAACTCTGGGGGCCAGATTATCAAATATCCAGTAATACCACAAGCCCCCAGTGCACCAAACATATGGTGCATGGGGCTTGTGGCATTCACCAGCCAGCATTTGGGATTTTCCATTCCTTACACCTGGCACCACACCTTAGACCACAATATTGTGGTCTTGCATGCACCACTCCTGGGGGACAAAGTATTGGTGCTTGTGCCCGGATATGTGGCACAAGGTGCCGGAAAGCAGGGAAACTGGGAAATCAGGCACAGTTGTGGCACAGGGGTCTAGTGTACCACCAAAGTTTAATTCTTGTGGCGCAGGGCAGGATGCAAGCCCTGTGCCACCATTCAAAAATCCTACCCTGGGTCTTTCGCCAATAGCCATGGCTAACTGGGGGTCACTTGTTAATTTGTGCTAGTTCCTAAATAGCACATTCCCAACCCTGTCTGCATAATCATTAAGCTCTGTAACAAAACTAATAGGTTCCCTTAGTGTAGATGTGTTTTTTGTTTAATCTCTGTCAGTAAGGAGCTGCGATCTCTCCCTCCCTTGAAAATTCTTTTTGTTTAGCGTTTTCTAGCAGTTCCCTTTGATATTCCCTTCTCAAAAATCTGTTCTCCAATTCTGCTGCCTGTTCCAGAAATATAGTGTCATCAGCACAATTCCTTCTCAATCTCAAGAACTGGCTAAATGAAATGGAGTCTTTGAGCTTCTGGAGGTGGGCACTGCAGGCCAGCAATACAAAATTTGTGGTGGGTTGTTTATGGTAACATTTGAAGTAGACCCTATCACTATCTGGTGCAGGTTTTGAGAAAGTAATGTCCAGGAAGTTAATACTGGTGATACTGGCTGTGTGGGTGAAATGCAAATTTAAATAATTTGTGTTTAACCATGTCATGAACATTTCAATTTCACTGGGGTCCCCGTTTCAGATGCATATTATGTTGTCTATATAATGGTGCCAACTCCAGATGTTCTGTCTGTATGGGTAATTCTCTGTGAACACTTGCATCTCCTCCTTTCAAAGCCCTAGAAAAAGATTGGTGTATGCTGGGACCATTGAGGCCCCATCGCTGTGCCACAGATTTGCAGGTAATGTGTGCCATTAAATTCAAAACTGTTGTGTGTTAAATAACAATGATTCTAGTATGAATTCAGTGGGCTTTTCATTTTTGTTAGGATGGTTTTCTAGGTAGTACTTACATGCCCTAAACCCCAGATTGTGTTTAATTGACTTATACAGAGCTTCTACATCAGTGGTTAGCCATACCATGTTTTTCTGCCACTGCACATTTTTCAGTTTTTTCGTAATATCCTTGGTGTCCGTCATAAAGGATAGTAGCCTAACAGCACATTCCTGTAGGAAAAGATCTATGAATTTCCCTAACTTCTGGGTGATTGAATTAACTCCTGAATGACTGGTCTCCCAAGGGGGTCACTTTCAGTTTATAAACTTTTGGGGAGGGCATACATGTAGAGTACCACTGGGTTTTCTTCCCAGATATACTCAAATTCTTTGCCTGAAAAAAGCCCTTTTGTTTTGCATCTTTCAACAAATGAAATAACTCTTTCTTAAATATAGGCAGAGGGTTACCAGGTTGCTTTTTGCACTTCTGTTCTACATTCAATAAGTTCATAACCATATTTACATATTGCTGTTTGTTGAAAACTACAACTCTCACTCCTTTATCCAAGGGTTTAATAAACATAATAATGTTTTCTGTTAGTTCTTTTAAAGCAATTTGTTCTTCTACAGTTAAATTCTTATCTATATGTACTCCTTCCTTATTTAATATAAACTCTATTTCTTTATTAACTAGTTTCATGTAAGTTGAGATGGCAGGGTGAAATACGTTGGGACAAAATGTAAAACTTAGTTTGAACTTTCTTTTTCCAGTTATTTGGCCCTCAGTGATAGAAGTCCTACTATTTTCTGCATTTAATAGTTCAAAAAGTTCATATTCACTTAAGTCTTCCATTAGGTTAATACCTGTTTCACCTGATTTAAACAGTGAGTCTTCTCCAATTCCTGCTTCCTGTAGCAAAATAACAATGTCCTCCTGGGGGAGAAACATGGCCAGTGAGCCCCATTGTATTTTCAGGGGTAAAAGTTCTTCAAACTAAAGAAGTATTTCTATTTAATATTTCTTATAAACTTGAAAATGTCAACATGTATCTGAAATGTGTTGAACTTAGAAGGGGCAAACAATAAACCTCTTTCAAGTACCGCTGTCTGGGCTCTTGTTAATTCAGTTTGTGCAAGATTATTTGAAGCCTTTCTTCTTGGGGTTCTTTTCTCTCAGAACACACTTTTTCTGATTCTGACCCCAGCAGTTTCCTCCCTTATTTCTTCTCCCTTGTCTTGTCCTTCTTTTTCATTTAGTTGTCTTTTTTTCTCTAAAAAGCTTTATCTTCTGCTGTCTGCTGATTAGACTTTTGATTATTGTAGTTTGTGGCTTTTGCAATCTCACATGTGACCTGCTTCTGCCCCTGCTATCACTCTGTTTATGGCTCTAGGCAATTATGCAATCATTATCACAATCAGTTTGGTCTCAGTCCAGTTTCTTTTGCTTCCTAGCAAAAATATCTTCCTCGTATTTTTTTAATTTGTTTTGTAATTTTTGATCTAGCTCTTTAAACTTACTAGTGTCTTTATATTTCAGAACTTCTGTTTTAACAGTCTTAAGCTCTTCACTTAGATTTTCATATTTACTTATGTCTTCTTTGATGATAATCTCCATGAATCTTTTTGAACACTTGATTACTGCATTCAGCCACTCCTCTTTATGTTCAAAGCTCTCAAGTCCATTTGATGGTTGGACAGTGACTCTCAGTCCTCTTGGAGCTTGATTTTTGATTTTTCTGTAAATACTGCTCCACAGTGATAATGCCATATGTGAGATCCAATTCCTTATGCAGTGGTTTTTCTAGGTGCAAAAAAGCAGCTTTAATATCACCGCTCACACCTAGTGTGGTCGAAAACTCTGGTCCTTTCAGTCTCTCCTTCACCTTCTTCCTGTTAGAAAAGTCTCCATAGCCACTCCAGCTTTGTCCAGCTCCAGTATCTGCTGTTGATGCAATTGGATCTTCAGAGTCGTCTCCTTCTTGTTGTTCACCTCATTGCATCATATATGGTGGTGCTGGAAAAAGTCAAAAAGGTACCCACCACATATTCTCAGGTCCTCACATGCAGCAGCACTGCATTCAGTGGAGGAAGGTAATCAATGAACAGTCCCCAAAGTTTCCAACATGAACTGCAAAGTGACAAAGGTAACATTGCAGTGGTTCCGTGATGGTCATTCTGTTATAGAGAACTGCGTGAAAAGGCACCTTATGTTTCTATGTTCCTTAGTTAAATTCTGGGGAATGTGATCTTCTAGCACCTGTCTGTTCACCTCTACTGCAAATACCTCCTTGACCAGTTTTATTCAATTTCTGCTCTTTCCAAAGCAGAGAGACTGCCCCTCTTTGGGTGGTCAATGATCTTCTTCTCACAACTGATTATGGATTCTTCTTTCTCCTCATTTTCTTTGACCTTCATGCTGTGCTTAATAACAATCACATTATGTACTGTACTGTACGTGACCAGATTTAATGATATGTTGGTGTCTCTGGCACTCTTCTGTCCTAGTTTTACTTTTGCCTCTCCAGTTTCTCCTTCTTTTTCCCTGATAGTAGATCTTCCTCCTCCACCCCTTTTGCCACCTCCTCTTCCCCACTGACCTCACCCCATGGAAGCTCATCTCCTCTTTTAACCTTGGGTATACTTTCTATGCAGATGATACATAATCAAAATACACAGTTTAGTGTGATATATTATGGGATATACCACATGCTTTGGGTGTCTTCAAAACACCTTTGAAATAAGTATGTCCCATGATCAAGCACATTGCTGGAAAGGCTTGAGCAGGGATTGTGAATAGCTGAAGATTAAACACAATTTTAATCAATAAGCCTGACAAAAGGGCATTAAATTACTCAATCATGGAGACACAAAATACATTTACAAAACATGTCTGGGTGTCAATATTTTAATAGCTTCTATTTGTCACTATTCTTCTTAGAGGAAAAAATTTAAATTTGCCTGTATTTGTATTTCTTATACTGCGTGGCCGAGATTTTCAAAGGAGTTGCACCTGGCGCAAAGGAGTTGTGCCAGCACAACCCCAGAAATGCTCCCCATGGCAATATTCAAAAGGGAGAATTGTGCAGCACAATTCCTGATGCACTGGGGTGCAGAGATAATGTATGCGGCGCATCTCCAGAGGACATGCCCATGCATATGTGGCAGATCTCGATATTCAGCCAAGATGTATGGCGCATATGCTGACACATCCCAGAGATGTGCCGCATACCTGGGCACATAGTTGGGCATGGTAAAAACATGCTCAAGTGGAAGCCACCCACAGGTGAGCTGCCGTAATGCAAGGTGCATCACAACAGCCACCAGCCGTGGGTGGCTTCCCCCCACCAGAACACTGTACACAAACACCCACATAAATCCCTGGTGGTCCAGTGGTTCTCCCTTCCCCACCTGTAGCCTCAGTCACCCATTCTGAATAAAATAAACTGCCCTGGTTGTCCAGTGGTACCCCCCCGCCCATAACCCCGATCACCTGTTTTGAATAAAATAAACTGCCCTGGTAGTCCAGTGGTGCCTCCCTTCCTGCCTGTACACCCAATTGCCATAATAATATGTTTTAAAGATTCCTGGTGGTCCAGTGGTTCCCCTTCCCCATCCTGTACCACCGCTCACCCAAAATAAATGTTTATATGTTCCCTGGTAGTCCAATGGTACGTCCTTCCCCACCCTTAACCCTGATTGCCTAAAAACATGACCAAAATTAGTCCTGGTAGTCTAGTGGTTCTCCCACCCCCACTCACATAGGACCCCAGCCACCAGCTCCCCCCAGTCATCGGCAGGTGGCATACCCACCCACATACCTCCATGGCTGCCCACCAAATGACAGCTTACAATATGTGCTGCAAGCTCATTGGTTCACACTGAGGACCAATGGGCTTACAGTGCATACTGTAAGAGTCATTCATAAATTTGCGAATGAATGACTTCATTCACAGAGTTGTGAAAGACTATTACAGTATGCACTGCAAGCCCATTGGTCCACAGTGTGGACCAATGAGCTTGCAGCACATACCGTGAGCTGTCATTCAGCAGGCAGCCATGGAGGTATGTGGGTGGGTATGCTGCCGGGCGACTGGGAGGGGAACTGGGTGGGCTGGGAGTCCTGTGTGGGTGGTGGGGTCACTAGACTACTAGGGACTGATTTGGTCATGTTTTTTAGTGATCGGGATTATGGTTGGGGAGGGGGTACCACTAGGCTACCAGGGAATACATAAACACTTATTTTGGGTGATCGGTGGTACAAGGTGGGGAGGGGGGAAGCACTGGACCACCAGGGATCTTATAAACATATTATTACGGCAATCGGGTTTACGGGCAGGGAGTGGGGTACCACTGGACTGCCAGGGACTGCATTGAGCCATATTTACGATGATCGGTGGTACAGGATGGGGAGGGGGTACTACTGCAGTCCCTGGTACAGGGGCTGCATTCTGTGCAGAGCACCAGGTACATTTTGCTGACCAGCCTACTGCACAACACATGCAAATGGGACCATAATGACATGCAAATGGTCCTATTTGTGCCTTGCATGCATAATGGCACATTTGCATATCCAGGTCTGAATATCTGGAAATTGCATGCGGTGCAGCTTCAGTTGCGCTGGTGCATCCCCATTCCAGGTATGCAGGCCTGTCTGAAGTGTGCACCTGCACATTGTATTTGCGCTACGTGCATTCTTTGATATATTCAGAAGAGGTTCACCATGGCACATCTCTTTTGAATATATTCCTTTGTTGCTCCATTGCAACTCAGTTGTATTGCACAACCACTTGTGCCATTGCCAGGTGCACTTCTGAATACTGGGCCCGATATTTGTAGTTAGGACCCTCTAATTCTATCTGCTGCTGCTCATGAATTTCCTTGGTAACATGGGTCTGTTTTTTTTTTGTTTTGTCCCTCTTGGGACTGTTGTCTGCTGTCCTTGCCTGGACTTGCTACCCTAAATTAAAACACATGCTACAGCTGCTGAACAAAACCTTAATTAAACCCTGCCCCCCAAGCTTAGAACTCCCTCTTTTTAGTTGTTACTAGTACACGTGGGTCTACAACTTAATGCAGTATTCACTTGCCTCACCTAATTGCAGTGGAGGTGGGTCATCATTGAGGGTTTGGGGGTGTAGTAAAAGGACAGAGTGCTTCCCCTTCTTTTGGCTGGAGGCCCCCCTCTTTCTCCCACTGGTTGAGGTACTCCAAAGCTACCTGGTGCTGGTATGGAATGCTGATTCTGTGTTCTTCCTGTACCTGTTGCCACTTCTTCCTTCAAATTTAATGCAGACTAATGTCCTCATTATTGATTGCTTCACTTGTCAGCTGAGAGCCCTTGAGCCTTGTAGCTAACCTGACAAGCATAGCTTTCTCTGCCAACAGTCTGGTACATGTAAAACTCTGGGCCTGGCTAGGCCCCTGCTGTTTTTAGCTGCTAATGCCTCTGACTGCCAGGCCTACCCTGGCTCTGCCAACTCCTGGTAGCTGTTTGTTAAGATGTAATTTGACCCCACCACCTCCTAGATGCTTGTGCCTTAGACTCTCTTGATTTAGCCTGACCTCATTATTTTCAGCCTTAAAAAACTACCCTAGTGTATTCTATTACCATAATCAAGCAATCTGTCCTAGCATTTAATGCATTGCCTCCATGTACTGTAGTAAATTGTCTCTGACTGAGGATTCTGAAAAAAAGCTTAATATATTATTAATCACCCCTGATCAGTAATATTTCAACACATCCACCGATACCACTATTATTGTCTCACATTCTTAGGGTATCAGAACTACTCACCTTTGGTTCACAGTTCTCATATCATAAGAATGTGTGTGAGACCACTCTTAACAACTGTGAGGATGATCTTGGAGGACATTTTAGCAAACATTTTAGATGCACATTGTTTTCAACACCTGGCTGTTGTTAAGCAACACATGTTCTGGTATTGTGTTCTGTTTCTATGATAGAATCAGAACTATCAGCCCACTGAGTTCATTGTGTTCACTCAGCCACTGAGTTCTAGAATACCAATACTAAGGGCTGGAGCCACAGAAGGTTCTCGGACATCCACACCTGCAGAGTGCCCTCTATAAGCAGGATGTGCACCAGTGGGGCACTCCACAGCATCCACAGTGAGGGAGGAGCCCCCTTCACTCCTAATCCATGTACATTGCTGCAGTGGTGGTTTAGGGCAGGCCAGGGAGCACGGTTGGGCATTCTCCCTATTCTGAAACTATTCTCCATGGTACAAAGAACTGGTGGAAAGGACAGAAGCTATACAGTCCTAGGGGCTGCATTAGTGGCTAATGGCTATTTACCCCATCCATGTGGCTGCAAAATAATTTCCTGGTCATATCTCTCCTCCCCACTATCAGTCACCAGCCTTTGGAGTCTCCAAGGTGGGCTGGCAGCATACCAGCACTGACCGGTGTGACTTAGAACTTATATACATGGTTGGCATATGGCAATCCTGGTGGGCTGTTGTATCCTATTTTTCTCAGCTCCCAGTGAAGGCAGGGATCACCTTGTGGACTGGTATGGGCATTGAATTAGATGCCCATCATCCAGACTTGCTCCTCCCACCCCTGCCACCTCCCACCTCAAGGTGTGACTCTTTACCAGCTTAGAGTGGAGGCAGGGGGATGAGGATGCTGTCCAGTGTAGAAGAGCATCAGGGTGCAAGGATATGGTCAATTTGAGTGTATCCCTGCACCTATGTGGACTGGGCCTTAAGTGTCTTTGTCAGTCTGGAAATAAAATTGCTGCTTGTAATATTTTTGCTTTTAGCACTGTGCCTGCCATTCCCCTCCTTCCTGTCCAGATCTCATCACTTGACCACACTCTTTTGAAAATTCTTGCACCCCTCCTTACTCTCTACTCCTTCTAACTCCTTTCTGGCTCCCTTTACTCTTAACATTGCTCATCTCCCCTTTCTTTCTCCCCAGGCTTGAGTTGCCCTGTTCTTGCCTTATGTTTTAACTACACTGTACCATTAATCAACTTTTGTGCAATGTCATTACATCCTAACTGAGCTGCATGTCACACTTAATTTTATTTATAAATTTCAGATATAACTGCACTTTGTTCTACATACACTCACTGTACATTACATATAATCATTGACTATTTTCTTTTTTTCAGTTTGGTTAATATATCTGTCTAGTTTGTTTGACTTTTCTGTTCCTTTGAACTTTTTGCACTGTATATATTCAAATTTTGTGACTGACTATTGCTCTGCCATTTTTTTCCTTTTTGTCTGATTGCCTTTGTAACCCCCTACTCTGGGTCGCACCTGGAAATGAACCTCGACTCAGGTTGCCTCTCCTGGTCCCCAACTTACAAATAATTAATTGTGAACATCAAATGAAAGACTTGAATCCAGGACTACACTGTGACTGCTTAACAGTATGCTTTACTTTCAACTGATATCTGTACTTCAGCAGAGGTACTGTAAAACAATTACAGACAGCCAAACAGTGAGAAAACTTTGAAAAAAGACAGTGTAAACAGAGAGCTTGCTTTTCATTTTAGCATGTGAAGATGTCAATTTAATTCAAACTGCATGTTGAGGCTATAAAAAAAGTATTACTTATTAAATTTGTATGCTTGCTGGTACATGCAGTGTGAAGTTAACATCTTTTTACAATAACGACATTTCAGAGGTGTGTCACTGTTGGGTCCAATGCAGCTCAAGCAGCAATGGACTCAACAGTGACAGGCCAACCAGGAGCAGGTTGATGATGATGTTGTTCACCCTGGCTGATAGATGTTAACTTCTTGTTGTCCTATAGGTAGTAGTGCACCAATCCCAGCATGGTTACAACATTTCAAGTACAACACAGCACCCAGCAGCCAGCTGGGCATCATAATTAGCAGCCTGTAGCAGTGCCCCCATGCTCCCTCCCTTGCATGACCCCAGAGACCTCAGCAACTGTCAGTCAGTCAATCAATCAATATTTGTGAGAAGAATGTAGGTGGCTCAGCAGCTCATGAAGGTGTTCTGGCCCGGCACAGTAGTGCCTAATTCAGCTGCCACTGCCTAGTAGTAGCTGTCTAGTAGTAGCAAGTGTCCATAGGTCTAAGTCTGCAAGTAACTTTTTTTTTCAGCTGGGCTGTGACATGCATGTACAGCACATTTCTGTCTGGATCCATGACAGTCGGTCGACAGATTCTGTGCTGACTAACGTTACAGTGACACCTTTATGTCAACTGCAAATGGAGTCAGCATAAAGCCAGTTACTTGAGACTGTGTTTTCTTCAGGGTCCATCACCTCTGAACCCCCGACAGCTGGCGGGCTCTGCCCCCTGCACCCTCTGTAACTAAAATAATCAACTCTGAGCCAGAGTTGAATTGGTAAAGGGGGTGCTAGACCCCCAGAAAGCAGTACCGGAGTCCCATGCCAACACTGCAGTGACCTGTCATTGTCATCACTGTACTGACAGTCACAGTAAAATTGTTTCGATAGTGATGGCATACCTTTATGTCTCTCTGTCCTCATGTGGGGGGGGGTCTGTGGGATGGCTGTACATGCCAGTGCCCTGCCCCTTCACCATTCAAACTCTGCCATGCCATACCATCCTATTGGCTAAGGGAGCCATGCCTGTTGCACTTTCCAGTATCCCTACCTCATCCTGGCTCCTTCTGCACAAGACAAGACTTCTGGCTGCTACTGATGCATTTTGGCTCAAAATCACCATTTTGGCTGTTAAGTGGGCAAGCAGCAATGCTCACTCTGAGTGATGAGTGAAGAAGGATAAATCAAATCATGGCATGGAAATGAGCGGCAGGATGGCAGTGGTTACGATGAGTAGACAGCATTTGGGTTAGTCAGATAATCATGGCCACACTAAACTCCATCTAAAGACTAAAAAACATATTTCCCCAACATCACTCAACTATATTTTGTGTGAAGTCAGATTGGGCTGTTGGGGTAGCACATGTGGCAACTAACAGTCTGCGAATCAGTCAGTATTAATGAGAAAAATACAGGTGGCTCAGCAGCTCATGAAGGTGTTCATGATCCAGCCGCAGTGGTGCCTAGTTCTGCTGCCACTGCCTGCCACACTGTTTAGTAGGAGCAAGTGTCCATAAGTCTGAGTCAGCAACTAATGCATTATTTTTTAACTCTCTGCCATGCCATGCTATCCAACTGGCTAAGGGAGCTGTACCTGCCACACTTTGCTGCATCTCTACCACTTTCATGCTCCATTTCCATGCAATGAGAATTCTGACTGCTGCTGCTGCTGTTGCATATTGGTGCAAAATCATCATTGTAGCAGTGAAGCAGGAAAGCAGCAGTAGAAATGCTCACTCTGGGTGATGGGTGAAGAAATATGAGTCAACTCATGGTATGGACATCAGTGGACAGGGTGGTGATGGCTATGATGCATAGGGAGGACTTGGATTAGTTAGGTTATCATGGCTAAGCTAAACACCATCTAAAGATAGCCCCAGTACTACTTAAAAAAAAAACAGTGTATTCCCCAGCACCCCCCCCCCCAACTATCTTTTGTATGAAGTCAGGTTGGGCTGTCAGGGTAGCACACATGTCATCATGACTAGCACATTTGGAGGAGTTGGTGCAGAAGCAGCCTTCAAAGGGTGAAAGGAAGCCCAGAAAAAGAGCTTGTTTATGTCTCGTAGCCTGAAATTAGCCCTAATGTCCCCCCATGTCCAGTTTGGCCCTGGACTAGTACCTGTTGCATGGTAGCTTATGTTAGTGAAAAGAAAAGTGATGTTGTACTATGAGCTTTCATAAACAGAAATGAATGTTGATGTTTAAGAACAGACTCAGCTAGAGACAGTCACTAGATGAGAGGTTGACAGTAACAGCTCCGTGAGTTCTCTCCTGGCTATGCATCTGCATGCTTCACTACACACCATGTGAGTATGTGTTTTGAATGCCTGTGACACCCTGGACATGTATGACAGCTGTTGTTTGCTTAAAGCAAGAAAATCTTTGCTCTGTTTTGGAATAATAATTACTCCAAAAAAGCCGGCCAAACAACTGAAAAACACCAACCCATATAAGACAACTGCTAAGTCAGTTAAGCAACTTGAAATCCAGACTAGACCCCGGTCAAGTACTGCTATATGAACTGAGCAGACCAGTGTAGAAGATGAACCTCTGTCTTCGAATATGAAATCAGTCACTGTTCCAAGCCATAATGAGAAACTACCAGACTTTGAATTAAGCAAAGCATCTGTACCTTCAACCTGTAGTCTGCCAGAGAAGCATCAAGTTATCTTGTCGGTGAGAATGCCAACTTTCCTGACAGCAATGGCACAATACAGATGCAGGTATTGTGCCGCTTCTTACATGGGTTCCCCTGCACCCCCCGGGACTCTAGGATTCCAACTCAGATTGGAGTTGGTCCAGGAAAGTGGTACACTGGAAAAGAAATAAGCCAAAGGACCATTACCATGAACGTCCGCCAGAATGGTCTTTTTTCTGTGTTTCCATCACATGTCAATAACAAGGTGATACAGTCTGGCAGCACCAATTTTTTGAAAAAACTGTCGGGTCTGAAACCTAGTGTGCAGAAAAATCAGAAGAAAGGAGTAATAACAGGCTACAGAAACAAGCTCCCACCTCTGCATTCAATCAAACCTGTGACATGGATTCAGGGGAACCATTTGGGAACCTCTCTTCACATGAACAGCAGGTCAGACCAGTTATGGTGGGTAACCTGAAGGCAGAGCAGCAATCTCATGCAGCCATGGGAATACAGCAGACAACTTTTCCTTAGGTGAGCCAGACAACCAAGGTATGTGAAAAAAAATAAAGAAAGCATCACTTTGCAGCCTGTGATACAAACTGATGACAAGTAAAGACGCTAATTCAGGAACTGTTGGTAACATGATTAGAAAGCCAGATACTGAGATTCTGTTGGGAGTCAACATTGACTTAGTACAAGCTAAGAATTCTTACCATTGTACTACTAATCTACCTATCAATGTTAGTTCAGTCTGTCTAGGTTTGTGTGTTAATATCAATACATGTATATAAGGCTTCTCCAATATGTTTACCCTAATACTGTGTTTTGTTAAGTGATATTTTATACCTTACATGGAGGATAGTCTTCTGTTGTATAAGATGTGTGCTTTCTTATATACTCAAAATTTAATAAAAAGATGAAGTGGAAAAAATGTTAGTTCAGTCTCTTTGAAGCCCTCTAATTCTGAGGGAGAAGGATTTCTGTCTCAAATGGAGGAAACAAGTCCAGTATCAGACCCTCTAAAAGATTTCACTAAGAAAAATGCTAAAGGGAAAGGTCGAGAGGTCTTAACACATACACAGCTACCTACAAACTTGCTATCAGAATCAGATGATTCAGAAACTTCAGATCATTCTAAACAGGGTGACTGGGAGCCCACCCCCCATGGGCTAAATTCATAATGGAGCAATTGGCTAAGTTGTCTGAGGAAATGGACAAAGAAAATAATGCAGTGGAAGAATTTATTTATCTTTTCAGGCCACTATAAATCATTTGATAAAGGATAATCAAATCTTGAGAGCAGATCCAGTTGAGGCACAGTGCAGAATCTTGAACTTGAAGGATGAAATGATTATAGCTAAGAGACAACTTAGAGACATGGAACAACAACTAAACAAGGAATTCAAATAAAAAAGAATTGGACTTTGAGGCTAGGGCCCAAAGGAAAACCATTCATGTTTTGGTAGTCCCTGAGTCCTGGGATAAAGAAAAATCACTAAAAGATATGCTAAAACAAATTATGGTGGCCTAAATGGGTACTGACCCTGCAAGTATGCAAGCAGACATCAACAGAATGCATATGGTCTTTAGACCAAATATAAACAAATGGGGCCCGCCTAGACCCATAACAGTGAAATGTTGTAAATCAGAGGACAGAGGCAACCTAGTGTCTACAGTGTATAAGAAAAAAAAGACTAACATTAATGGGCACCTCCATTTCAAATTAGAATGATTCGCCACTGGATGTACTACAGGAACAAAATAAATTTGACTCTTTATGGAGCAAACTGTGGTCTAGTGGATTGAAATATATTATGATTTATCCTGCCTGAATGAGAGTGATTATTGATGGGATCATACATATCTACTGTATGACTCCCCAGAGGCAGCTGAAAATACCTAATGGACAAACTGGGGAACACTTTTAAATAACAGAGCTTTTTGCCTTTGCAGGTTTTGCTTTCACAGGTTTTTGTAACAGATTTATGAGGGGGGGGGAGGGGGGAGTACTATTCCCAGATTTATTTACTGGAGATAGAAATATATAGGGATTGTTTTGTTCTATTGTCTTAATCTTCCTAAATCCCACTTTGGTAATAGAGTTTTGTTATTTTTTTGCCTAAGTAAAAAGGTGTGAATTAGGGAGTGGGCTTTTCCCACAGGGAGGAATGCATAATAGAATTCTCTGAAGGTTGTATGACTACCCTGTTTCATAAGTCTGGGGTATAGATGCATCCTGACTGTTTGGACTCTATTGTGGTAATTCTCCAAGTGGGACTTGGGGACTGTATACTTCCTAGGAGGTATCTATAAGAAAAGTATATTGGATCAAGTTATTTTTAATGGAGGCCTCCGCTCTCCTTGCAGGATTAATGGACTTAGGCTAAAGAGAAGGAAAAGGAAAAGAATTAATGGGAGGAGGGAGAGGGAAGAAGGGAAGAAAAAGGGGTGATAGTGGAGATTATTGGACCACTGCTACTCAAGTCGTATAAATATTTCGTGAATACAATGCATGCTTGTTCTTACTGTCAATGTTGGTTGTGTCAGTTTGCTTGAGTTGGGGGGCTTTGCCCCCACACCACCTTGGTTGTTTTGTTTTATGAGAGTGTTGGAGGTGAAGACCACCAACTCAAATAAACTACTAAAAAATAACCTAAAGACTGATATGAGAAAGTAGCATAACTTGACGTCACACTAATAGCATAGGTCCATCGGTGGTCCAATAATGTCCACTATCTCCAAAAAAGGAAAGATTTTTTTTTCTTTTCTTTCTCTCTTTCCTTCTTCTTCCCTCCCCTTGAAATTATGTTCTAGGCCTTTACAGGGCTTTATGGTAGGATATGTCTTAAATTATCTGGTTATAAATTTCCTATTGAACAGACATCTAGTTTAGACCCTAACATCAGAGCAATGAGATCTGGAACTTGGAAAGGATCTACATATGATTGCAGATTAACAGGAGAAGGATGGAACTGTTCATTCTAGGGCTGTGAAGGTACTTTATTTTGTTTAGTCCTTATGAGGGCAGTACATAAATAAGGGAGTGTAGCAAAACTGAGGGAGTGTTCATGGAGGAACATAAAAGGGTACAAATAGTAGTCCTGTTGGACAGCAACTGGAAACAATTTTTTTCCTCTCTGCTTTTTGGGGGGACTATGGTCTGTGGGGGAGGGGGCTTTGAGGTGGGGGTGGATGGGGCTTGGTGCTAGGAGGAACTTGGATCAAGAGAACAGAGGAGAGGACCTACTGATGGGAAGTGGCCAGTTTTCTTTTGGGGAGGGAAGTGGTAGATTTGGTTGTTGGGGGGAAACTGCTTCCTAAGTACGTTTCTTTTATTCCAGGGCTCTCCATATATTCTTCTTAAGATTTTTAAATGAATCATCACTCAGAATTGTGAAATGGGCATCATTCAACATGAATGGTTTGAATTTACCTATTAAAAGACCAAGGATTCTTATGCACTTGAATAAAATTAAAGCTGATGTAGTATCCATGCAGGAAACCCATTTAGATACTGTAGAACTAGATAGAGGTGCATACTGTTTATATCACGCTACTGAGTCATGCTCCTTGATTGCACCCACATACTTTCGGGTGCTTTATCCCTTCAAAAACAGCTGTTGGAGCTGCTGTCTGCATAGCTGCTTCTGTGTCACAGCGCATCTGCATTGTCTTTGTGATTTTGTGCCGCGGCTCCTAAACTGCTAAAAAACTAATTACAGCCACATTAATGTCTTTATTTAAGTGGCTAAACTCCCCTTGCAGACCTGCCACCAAGAGAGACTTTTCTTCTTTGGAAACCAGTAACTTGGATGCTGATATTCTTTCCGTGACAGCTGGGACATCCAACCTGATGGCAGAGGCTGTAATGAAAGATGTTATTGTATCTTCTCCATTGGCAACAAAGAGCAGAGCACATTAAGCCATGTACACCCCTGAGATCAGATTTGAAATTGGCAAATATTCGTGTGACCATGGGGTAGTGAATGCAATATGGTATTATAAGAGTAAATACAAGTAGAAAATTAATGACAGCAGACTCCTCACCTTCAAGTGTGATTATAAACAAAAACTGTCACAGATTCTAGACCCAGACAAACTTACTAAAGAGCTGCCCATAAACGCCCATAGTCACCCACATTTGCTCATGTCAGACATAGAAAATGAGCTTAAAAACATTATTAAAGCACTGAGGTCTGAGGGTGCAGTTATCAATAGTAGACTGTTGCTGGCAATAGCGACTGGGATTGTTAAAGCAAAATGCCCAGAACTGCTAGTGGAAAATGGGGGCAGCCTCTTCTTTTCCAGGCAATGGTCCTGGTTATTTTTAAACTGCATGGGTTTTAACAAAAGAAAAGGCACAAAGGTCACAAGAAAAACACCACAACATTTTGATTCCTTAAAAACAAGCTACCTGAACAGAATTGTGACAGCTTCTTGTCAGGAGCTCATTCCCCCAAGCTCATTTTAAATCTAGAAAAGACAGGGGTTAACTTTGTTCCTTGCTCTGAATGGACAATGGACACTGTGGAGAAAAAGCAGGTTGAGGTTGCAGGTTTGGGCGACAAGTGCCAGATAACAGCGATTCTATGCTGCAGTCTTTCTGGCCACTACCTACCACCTCAGATAATCTACCCTGGCCTCACTGAACAATGCCATCCCTCCTATAAGTTCGCCCTAGATTGACATGTTATGCATACCGAGAACCATTGAGCCAACACAGAGACAACAGTTCAATACATTGAGTGTGTTATTGTCCCATATGTGCATACAATAAAACAAAAACTGCAGCTGTCAAGTGTACAGAGGATACTGTTAATCCTAGATCTTGTTAGAGGTCACACAATGCAAGAAGTGCTTGACACCTTTGACAAGCACAATATTGTTTCAGTGTTTGTGCCCGCCTATTGCACCAACCTATTACAACCCCTTGACATTGCCATAAATAAAGTTTTTAAAGATGAACTGAAGCAACATTTTACAGAATGGTATGCCAATGTGGTAGCTGGCAAAGTAGCCAGTTCAGATCAGGACCCCACAAGAAAGATTAACGTCGATCTCAGAACAACTGCACTGAAAAATTACCACATTCAGTGGCTGGTGAGCAGCTTTGCCAAACTGGCAGCTCGACCTGAGGACTGCCATCGAGGATTTGAAGAAGCTGGCACCTACAGGCACATACTGACTGTCTGAATGATAAGTTTGTTTCAACACCCCCCAGCCAAACCTTGAAAAGCAGTGCAGTCATGTGTAATCCTTTTATTTTTCAGATGGTGATGGAGTGGTGTGAGGCAGCAAGATGAAATGCCACAGTTCCGAAGAGTTAGTATATCTCAATTAGCCTCCTCAGAAGCTGAACAAGCTGTGTACTGTTGTTTGCCACTTTATTTTTTAGATGCCACAGTGTGAGACAGTGTGAAATGCTGAACTGCAAAGCATCAGAGCTCCGTGATGTGAAGCAACAACTTTTTGTTATTCCCCCTATTTTTTAATGTTCACTGTGAAATAACATTTTTCTCACCTTGCAAACATGTTTGTTTGAATTTATTCAATAGTATCCCAGGAATTACCGACTAAGTAGCAGTGGTAACCATGAAGTAATTGTACTGACCACATGGTCCTGATTGGTGAATCACAGCGTGCTCTTAGTTGGTGGCCTGCATGAGTCAGATACATCATGTAGTAGCGCTTTATCTGGATTACTGTATTTTTTTGAATTATGTGGCCAATACCAAACAAATTTGTATGCAAGGTACTGTAATACAGCCACTTACCATTACTTTATGCCTTGTCTTCATACCTTGTGGTGCTTAAGTATGGCCATAGTAGTCACAATGAATCAAGCATGTTTGGGTGATGGTACTCTGGTGGTGGCATGTCGGCGAGCTACTGTTACAACAATTTTAAAAAAATAACAATTTGTGAGGCAGTATAGCACAGTGGTTTAAGGATCTGAACTGCAAATCTGGTGACATCCAGCAGACCAGACCTGGGTTTGAATCCCACAGCTTCCACTTGCATACTATGTGACCCTGAGCAAGTCACTTTAACTTCCCTGTGCTCCCAGGTCGCTCCTGTAAAAAATCTTTCAGCTTAGTGTGCTACTCCTGGTTAAACAACTAAATAAAAAAAAAGTCTGGTTTACAATTTTAAACCTGTGCTATTACATTATACAGGAATTGTTATACAGTTGGGTCGGTAATAGGTACTGTAGTTTGATTGTATGCTGTGATCCAGTCATGCAGAGCACACTGTAGCAATAACCAACCTTGTTTATTAATATATGCTGTAAAAATAATTTCACTGAACTGGACCATTCGGCGATTATAGTGAAATTATTTTTACTGCGAACCTTTCTAGTTCTACAGTATTAAGGAATCAAAAAAAAACTGATGAGAAATTAGATCTCATACATATTCTTTTCTCCAGGTACTAAAAATTCAGCTGGGGTTGCTAATTTAATTAGGAAATCTTTAATTTTCAGTTAGATAAAAAAAATTGGCAGATAGAGAGGGAAGGATCTTTTTATTAAAGGGTAAGGTTCAAAACTTTACTGTAACAATAGGTTCTGTATATGGCTTTTTTAACAATTATAAATCATTTCTAGCTAAAATAACTGAAGGTCTGATTGAAATTCAAGCCTCTAATATAATCCTTATGAGTGATTATAATGTATTATTGAATCCTTACCTTGATAAAAATACTAATATTTCCTCTAATAATAAATTAATCTCCCACTTCCTCAAGCACTTTCTAGAAACCAATGATTTAATTGACCGTTGGATAATTTGTAACCGAACAGTCCATAAGTATACTCACCACGATAGGAAAAACAATAATTTTTCAAGAATAGATTATATTTTTATATACAAAACACTTATGTCCCTAGTTATAATAATTTCCAAAAGATCAATTTTGTACTCTGACCACACTGTGGTCAAAATGAATATTATGGTTAAAACCAATGCTATTAAAGGAAATAGAACCTGAACCCTTAATAATGAACTACTAATAATAGAAGAATTTGTTTAGAAAATTAAAGATATACTGTAATTCAAGAATATTGGTTCTTTAATTATTCAGGGCAGCAGTCAATTTCTTTACTTCAGGATGCATTAAAATTTGTTCTTAGAGGTGCACGTATATCCTATCAAGCATTGATAAATAAACAGAAATCACTAAAGATAAACAGATCAATGCAAGACTAAAAGAACTAGATCAATTAGTGTTATATAATCATAATAAATATTTTCAGGAATGGACTGAATATAGGCGTAAGCTACAAGAAAGAATAAACCAACAAACAGAAAACAATATAAGAAAAGTTGGAAGAGCTAGATACTTAAATGGTGATAAATTGGGTAAATTATTAGCTAACCTGCTAAAAAAGCAGAAGGAACAAAATACAATAACTCACTTAGTAAATAAACAGAATATACAAGTCTGACTAGGAGGACTTAGCAGAAATAGTCATAGGATATTTCAAATATTTTTATCAGAGTGACAACACCATAAACTCTCGGAAAATGGAAGAATTTTTAATGAGAGTTAATCTAAAGTCAATGGAGCTGAACTCAAATCCATTTACAATCAAAGAAATGAAGGTCACACTTGATGAACTTCCCAGAAATAAGAGTCCACTGGATGGGCTCACTAATGAGTTCTGTCAAATTTTCAAAGATTTACTTGCCCCTTGGATTTTGTAGCTCATGGTCAAGTTGGTGGATGTGGCGGGGGGGAGAGCCCTTCAACTATGATGGATGTTAAGGTGATACTAATCCATAAAGAAACTAAACCAAGAAAACTGGTCGAGGTTATAGACCCATAGCCCTCCTCAATTTAGATTATAAAATCATAGCTAAAACTATTACAAACAGGTTGGTGGGAGGAAGGAGGAGGCAAGAAATTACAGACCTGTCAGTCTGACTTTGGTAGTAGGCAAAGTAATAGAAATACTACTGACAGAAAGGATAGTGGAATACCTTGCAACCAGTGGATTACAGGATCCAAGGCAACATGGTTTCACAGGGGAGAGATCTTGCCAGACAAACTTGATCGAGTTCTTTGATTGGGTAAGCAGGATAGTGGATCAGGCAGGAGCAGTAGATGTGGCCTACCTGGATTTCAATAAGGCCTTCAACACCATTCCACATAGAAGACTGGTGAACACGCTGGCCTGTCTGGGATTGGGTGAAAAAGTTATAAACTGGGTAAAAAGTTGGTTAAGCAACAGGAGTCAGAGAGTAGTGATAAATTATGTCCACTTTGTAGAAGGTAAAGTGACCAGTGGGGTGCCTCAGGGCTCAGTACTAGGCCCAGTCTTCTTCAATGTCTTTATTAGCAACATTGCAGAAGGGCTGGAAGGGAACATTTGCCTGTTTGTGCATGACACAAAAATCTGCGACAGAGTAGACACACCCAGAAAGGGGGGGATGAGGGATGATATGAAAAAGTTGGAAGAATGGTCAAGGGTTTGGCAGCTGGATTTCATTGCAAAAAAAGTGTAAAATCATGTAGTTGGGGCACAGAAACCCGGGGGCTATGTACAAATTTGGAGGTGTTGTACTGGCAACCACCAAACTAGAAAGAGACCTGGGTAATAATTTCATATGACCTGAAGGTAGCCAAGCAGTGTGATAAGGCAGTGGGGAAGGCCATCAGGATGCTTGGGTGCATAGGTAGGGGTATCACCAGTAGGAAGAAGGAGGTAATATTACCCCTGTACATATCACTGGTAAATCTCCACATTGAGTACTGTGTCCAGTCCTGGAGCCCCACCTCCAGAGGGACATTTATAAGGTGGAAGAGGTACAAAAAAAGACTACCAAAATGGTACAGGACCTGCATCAAAAGCCCTATGAGGAGAGACTCAAGGAACTGAATATGTGCTCTCTGGAGGAGAAGAGGGAAAGTGAGAATATGATAAAAACATCCAAATACCTAACAGATATTTATAAGGGTACAGGAAGGTAACACTTTCTATAGAAAAGAAGGTAGAGGGACAAGGGTCACACTGTGAAGCTGGAGGGTGGAGGCTCAGAGGAAATACTTCTTAACGGAGAGGGTGGTGAATGCCTGGAACAGCCTTCCAGCAGAGGTGGTGGGTACCAAAATGGTAACGGGATTCAAGCATGCATGGGACAAATATATGGGGACCCTGGTAGTAAGGCAAGGGGAGGAGAAGACCAGAGATCAAGTAGGGTCTGCGATGGCACACTAGGCAGGCAAAATTGGGAAAACTAGGTGGGCCAAGAGGTCTTTATCTGCTGAAAGCTTCTATGTTTCTATATTTCTACATCCACACTGACAAGAATTGTTTTATTCCGGACAGGCTACAGCAGCAGCAGCAGTTAAAGGAGTGCAATAAAAAATATATACAGAAAGACACAGAAATAGATTTTACAGTAACAAAAGATGGAAGCAAAGCTTTTGATTAAATAAATAGAACTTACATGTTTAGAGTCTTCGAAAAATAGGGATCCCTACCAATATCAGAAATGTTATCAAAGCTTTATATAGTAACCCTATGGCTAGCTTCCTCATTAATGGGCAAATACCTCTGAACATTCAGATGAAGAATGGAGTCAGGCAGGGTTGCCCCTTCTTCCAATACTGTTTTTCTTATGTATTGAACCTCTTTTAATAAAAATAAAGATGAACTCGATGATCAAAGGTATTATGGTCAGAAAACTGGGTGTGTTTGCTGATAATATGTTGATACTTTTTAGAGATTTAAATAATTCCATACATGCATTATTAGACGTAATTAGAGATGTTTCTTCTTTTTCAGGAAACAAGCTTAATCAGCAGAAATCCATATTAATGCAGTTGACCCAAGATAGAAAAAATGAAGATGATCAAAAGTTATTATTTTTTGCAAAAGTTGATCAAATTGAATATCTAGGAATAATTTTAACAAACCAGTGGGGAGAACTCTGGTTAATTATAATATTGCCAAAGAGCAAATTCAAAAGAAGCTTGAATTATGGTAGAATGTATCATTGTCTCTTTGGAGAAGAACTGATGTAGCTAAAATGATGGTTCTTTCACATTTAATCTTTGTTATGCAATCATTATATGGAGGGCCTAATATTATATGGCTTGCAGATATTAAAAGATCCTTTCCAAGTTTTTTGGGAGAGGCAGGGAAACCACATATTTCATGGTCAATTCTGGTTATGTCTAGAAAGGAAAGAGGCTTTGGCTGTCTAGATTCATTCTCATATTTTTTGAGTCAAACATTAGTTAACATTTGGGAGTAGTCCTCTTACCCTAGGGAAGATTTTAAAAATTGGCAGGGAATATTAACTAATGATGGAATAACTATGCAATTGGAGGATATACTCTTTTTAACAAACCTTAAAAAATTGAAAAAGTCAGCTTTTTTTCCAACAGATTACTAGTTGTGGACTTTAAGCAAAAGCAAAATTTGGTTTTGATCAGATTCCATAGTTGCACACCCCTTGTAGAGTTCAGGAACAATCCAGTGGTGACTATTTTTAAAAACTTGTAAAATTATTAAGTGAGAATGGTATTGACTATTGGAACCAATTAATAAAAGACAATGGCCCAGATATTCAAAAGAGTTGAGCCATGCACAATAGGGTTGCGCCTGCGCAAGAACGAAAATGCACCATTCTGTGATATTCAGCAGGAGACAGTTGCACCCCTCAAATCACGCTGAGCAACAGTGCAATGATAATGAAGGCATATGCAACTGAAGGGGAGGAACCATGCATAAATGGCGACTGTGTCGATAACAACTGTGCCATGCGCAATAGGGAGCAGCGAAGTTGCTTACAGCGGAAATGAGCCAAAATAAAAAGGGAGCAAGGAGAGCACAAGAACGATACAGGGAAGCCACATATGAGAGCAAAACACAGCAGGAAACACTGGGCAGCAGGGACACACAGGGCCAGGCAGGAAAGGCACCTGGAAGCAATAGCCACAGGGGAAGGTGTGGTGAGACATTGCACAAGGGGGAGGTACACTACACAGCAGTGAGGCAAGCACAGACAGGTGTTCTCAGTGCAGGGGAAGTAGCAGTGAGGACAGCGGGGGGAATACAGTAACAGATGCCGGGGGGGTGAACACAAGCCAGGGACATGGTCAGTGCCACCTTCCAGATGGAGGCCGTTATGAGGGGGGTGAGAAGGCGGGTAGCAGGGGGACTCGGCCGTGGAAGGGCCAGTCAGCGTATGCCCCAGCAGCATCTGAGCCTGTGCCAGCTTCGAGCTGTACAGTGATACCAGATTGTGGCTGGTACTGCCTGAATCGGGCAATTTGAGGCTGCTCTGTGAGCAGTGCAGTGATGTGATGAAAGCACCCACATGACGAGCCATGCCCTGTCAGTGGAGACCAAAGTGACAGCTTGCATGTGCTTGCTCACCACGAGTACCTTCCAGAGACCAACTGGGGACACCACAGGCATAACCCAGTCAGCCACGTCACGCCACCTCACCCAATTCCTCAGCGCACTGCTGCCACATGCTTCGGAGTACATCCATTTCCCCAGCACACTGGCAGAGCACACAGCAAACATACAGGAGTTCCACAGGGTAGCACGTATGCCTGGCATGCTAGGGGCAATAGACTGCACCCATGTGGCCATCCACACACCACCTGGCCCAGAGGGGGCCACATACATCAATCGCAAGGGCTATGCCAGCATCAACTGCCAGGTGGTGTGCGATGCCAGGGGGCGCATAATTAATGTCTGTGTCACGTACCCTGGGGAGCACATGATGCCTTCATCTGGCACAAGTTGGCACTGTGCCACAGATTTGAGAGTGAGGATATCCCCACTGGCCACCTAGTGGGTGAGTATGCAAACCACATGGACAATCATAGGGCCTGGGGGCATGGTCAGAGGTGACATGGGTAGTGGCCTACATGGCCCGGGGCAGGGCAATGCTGATCACCAAACTAACCTCCACCCTATACACACAGGTGACAGTGGATACCCACTCTGTCCCTGGCTGCTCACACCCTACCGGTGGCCCGTGACCCCATTGCAGCAACGCTACAATGAGGCACATGCCACCATGTAATGTCATCGGTGGATGTTAGGGATGCTGAAGGCATGTTTCCATTGCCTGGACACCTCTGGCGGTGCCCTACAGTACAGCCCCTCAAAGGCCTGTGGGCTATTCCTGACCTGTTGCATCCTGCACAACATGGCCAATGAATGTAGGATAGCCATACAGGTTGAAGAGGGGGACAGCGATGGGAATGATGAGGATGTCAGTGACGATGGTGATGGGCAGCCCCCCCTTGGGCGATGGGACCCCCAGCTGCTCTGGCTAGCACAGCTGCACTGGGACACCATCACGGAGGAGCACTTCAGTCAACCCAGGCAAGTCATGGGGCCATGTGCAACCACCAGTGGCTAAGGCACAACCCTCAAACATGCATGGACACACACCAGGGGTGCATGCCATCAAGGGAAGTGGCAGGGCATGGAACCACACACACACCCAGGGATGGGTGAGGTCTAACATGCCATGCAGACGGACACACACACATGCACACACACAATGCACCAAACTTGCACAAAGGGTAGGAGGCACACTGAACCAGAACGCCACCCCTAGCCACACACATGTCCACAGACCACCACGCCCACTGCCTGTCCATGTTCGTGTGTCAGATGCTGAGCACCATCGCACATTGGTGTAGAGCGCAATGCAGGCATCATCATGCACACACAACTGTGGACAGCAGCCGGGAGGGTGTGCAGATGGATTGTGTGTCCACGTGCAGGGCCGGGTACCCACCCATGCACTGCCCACTGAAAGACACAATGCACATAGGGCAGCACCAGACAGTAGCCACATTGGGAGACAGGTCAGTCACGTGACACAGTGCCCCGGCCACCATGGATGCGTGGGCAGCCCCACCGAGACCCGCCAGCACTGACATGCTGATCACTGGCCTCATGGGGTGGCACCGATGGTTCCCAAGGGGTTCCACTGCATGAACGTGACCGTGCTCGCACAGGGGTCTGCAGCACACCGAACATGCCTGCACCAGGTGTGCTCGGGATGCCCATAGCTGAACCCGGTGTCGACAGGGAGGGTGTCACACAACACCGGGAATGGGGGGTGGACAGTGCACTGTGTGGTGTCCGCGACGCATGGGCACATGACTGTGTGCCCATTGTGGCCATGACAGCAGTGAATGCCTGTTCATGCCTGTCAATGGCAGCGGTCACATCCTCCCACAACCGGTCCATCCCTGCCAGGATCAGAGCGGTGTCTCTGCTGCAACGCTCCTCTGCCCGCTCCAGAGCTGCATGCAGTGCATCCACTGACATCGCAAGCTGCATCTACTGCTGGACTGATGCTTGCAGTAGGCGGGTGTGCTCATCCAAGAGGTCATCTGCCTCCTCGACATCCTGTCCCTCAGGGTGTGCATGGGCCTGATGCTCAGCACCCCCTGAGGGTGGGTGCTGTGCACCAGGACCAGGTCTGGGCATGTCCACAGGCAGTGCAGAGATGCCGCCACTGGACACTATACACCCAAGCCCATTGGCTGACTGCTGATGCTGCCCCTCTGGCTGCCACTCCCCAGGGCCCAGTGGTGCCACCGCAGTGGCTGAAACAGTCCCACTGTCCTGAACAAACACCAGTGCTGCCCCACTGGCGCTGACAGGCACAGGCTGGGACTGTGCTGACATGCAGGCCTCCACGGCAGCACCCACCACAAGCTCATGGCCGCAATGTTACCTGATGTGGCCATCCTGTGGATGCATCGTCACTGCCCATGCCGTTAGCGACATCATCATCAGTGACAGACTTGGCACTGCTCGAGTCACAGCATGCTGTCATCCATG
The DNA here is from genome assembly GCA_016271365.2 of Neoceratodus forsteri. NCBI lineage: Eukaryota > Metazoa > Chordata > Ceratodontiformes > Ceratodontidae > Neoceratodus > Neoceratodus forsteri. Next base: position 307,257,987 of record CM028136.1, read on the forward strand.
GACGCTGTCATGTTGGGACACGGCACGGCTTCCTCCGCACCTGTTACAACACATCAGTGTGGACAGCCAGGCGGGCCCACTGTTGCACCGAGCCATGTATAGCCTGTGGAGGTGGATGGGTCTTCTCCATCTCCAGCTGACTGTCCTCAGTGGACAGGCCCACCACCACTGACCCATGCAGATGCTTAGAATCTGAAGGAAACAAAGTCATGTTACTGCATGTGACCTACCCTGCCCCCCATAGACAGACCATGACTTACCATGCAGTGATGGGCCACCACCTGTCTGGAAGCCACCACCAAACACCCTCAATGACTCAACGCTGCATGCTTCCAGCAAGCCTCTCCTCCTGTGGGATCAGGTGTACCACCTCCGGCTGTCCCCCACCTGTCGCAGCTCGTGCTGCCCTGATGGCAGCTACCTTCTCCTTTATCCTCCTCCTGTCTGTGCCCATCTTCTTCTTGCACTCCTGCACAGAGTGCTGGTGGCTGCCATGCAGGTTCACAGCACATGCCACCTCCTTCCATGAAGCAGCATGGGCTTGAGGTGTTCCCTGCTGTCCGCTGAGAAGTGGCTCCTGATCCAGGTAGGCCTCAAACAGGGCTTCGGTCTCGGCCTTGCTAAAATTAGGCCTCCTCCTCCTCCCACCACTGTGTTCCTCCTCTCCCACAACTTGCTCGGTCATTTTTTAGCCTGTAAGAATGGCAGTTGTTATCTTAGACTGTGCAGTCCCATGCATGTCCCTAAATCCACAGTCCACACTCCCAAACAGCATGCAACTCACCAATAGACTGCAGTAACCAACTATGGCCACTGCAGCCCAATGTCGCACTTTTATAGTGCAACCCATGCAAATGAGGTGAGGCACAACTTTAAGTGGATGCAAATTGCAGTGCTGTGCCATTGCATGGCTGATTAGCTGTTTTGCATATGATGACTGAATATCGCGCTGCTGCGCTTTGCACAATTGTGTTGAACGTGCTGAGCCAAGGGTGCAGTTCTGTGACATGCATAGTACACACCTTCACCGCGAATGCCCGTTGCTGACGAGACGCCTGCTGCACTGCTGACGTGCTGTGCGGAAGCAATGCAGGGCACGGCCATCACTGTGCCAGTGGCGCTATAGAGATGTTCACCACATGGCGCTGTGGCACTGGGCCATCATAGGTGCACTGGGCCAACAGCGGGGTAGGCCGCTACTGGAGGTAGCACACAGGCAGCCAATCAGGCTACATGCATTGGGTTCCAATGGCGATGTGCATGTCCATGCGCCAGAGACCCTTGACCCTGTGCCCGACCTTTGCCCCCTAGGTGCCATGCATCAGGCATGTGTGCACCATTATCACGCTATTCGGTGACAGCACGATAGGGAATGGCAGCGCTGTACTGCGCAGCATCTGCATGTGATGAGCCACACTGCAGAGCGCCATATTTGCAGACCGAGCTGAGAGAATGGTGTACAGGAGGGCTGCTCAATGGACGCAGGTGGAACTGGCCAACCTAGTGGCCACAGTAGTGCCACACCATGGACCACTGTTTGGGGAGGCACCCTGGACTGGTCCAGGAGCCAGATGTGGGAGAAGGTGGCCACTGCATTGGAGGAGGCCACTGGATGGGGGAGAACTGCTGAGCAGTGCCGCCATAGGTATGGGACCTGCAGCGGAGGAAGCCAGAGCTGCTAGCCCACCTGCGGGGATGTGCCAGGAGGAGCACAGTGCCACGGCCAGGTAGGTGTTATGTCAACACACTTTTATCTTCCATATGGGTATCACGGTTGTATGTGTCCAGCACATGGGGGTGACCATCCGGTGTTGGCTGTGGTGGTGTTATCAGGGTGTGGGGTGGATAGGTCTGGCTGGGTGGGTGGGTGGGCACACACCTGGGGCAGGGGGCTTTGCTATGGGATTGTACTGATGTTCCTCTCTCCATGTTTGCACCACAGGCCCAGAGGAGTGGAGACTGACTCGTGAGTGCGGCGCAATGCAGAGAATGAGGCTAGGTGGGGCAAGGGTCCACAGCGCCCAGGGACCGCCTGATGATGGTGAGTGCCATACCTCCATGATTACTATTGCCTGCTGTGTCAGTGGCTCAGTAGGTAGCACACTCGCCTCTGAGGCCGGGAGATCAGAGGGCTGTGGATTCAGTTCCCACATCTGGCACTTGGGTTAATATCCCAGTACTGACACTGTAGTGCAGCATGAGAGAGGTGCTGCACTTCTGAGGTGCCGTCTTTCGGATGAGATGTTAAACCGAGGTCCCATCTGCCTGGATTGGTGGTAGTTCAGGTGGATGTTAAAGATCCCATGGCACTTATCGAAAAGAGTAGGGGAATTTCCCCGGTGTCCTGGCCAAATTTCCCTCATTCACTATAAATACCACCAACAGCTTAATCTGGTTCAAAGTCAGTTGGCATTCATCTGTATCCCCTCCCGGGGGCCTGAAAATAGGCAGGATTTGTCTAGTGCACTTACCCGTCAACAACAAAACTAAAATAAAAATAAATAAATAAATAAATAAAATAAAAATAAACAGGGTGGGCAGTAGGGCATGGCCACCATCCACTGACACCACTGCCATGCACACAACTTGTTACAGTCAGCACTGTCCAGTGGCTATGCATGTCTGGGAATGCGTCGATGGTGGTCCATGTGTACCATGTACATGGCTGGCCCACTGCCTTTGCACCACATAGCCATGTCGCTAAATGGCCACGGTGGTGCTGTGCATGACTTGGCCAGTGGGTGTGTGCAGCATTCCGCATGGCTGTATGCGCCTGGGTGGGCAGGTCATATGGACGTGATCAATGTGGGTGGTCACACATCATCACAGAGGTATGTCCCATGGCTGTATGTCATGCACAGTGGGTGGGCTGTATGGAGCAGTGCATTCACACCTATTGACTGTGCTCCCTTGTCCTAGGTATCCACCAGCTCAATGACATCCAGGAGGCACTGTGGAAGATCCGGCAGGTGGCGAGGGCGTCTCCCTGGATATCCTTCGCCGATAGACGAGACTGGGGTCCTCAGGAGGCACAGGTAGTGGAGAAGCCAGAGGGGGAGGGCCCCGTTAAAAGTCCCTCAGCCCCTGTTTTCCCATACCCCTGAATGCACCCTCACACCCCTCCTTTCCTGTCCCATTTGTCCACCCTGCCCTTACCCACCCCCACCTTGTTTGTGGCCCTCCCCCCACCTTGTATATGTTATTGTACTTAGTTATCTTTTATATGTTGTTTTAATACAGATATTTTGATATGAATACTGTGGTGGTCTCTGATTTGCAGCAGGCTATAGGTGCTCAGCTGCAGTGGTGTGCATGGCGTCAGGGGTGGTGCAGTCATGGGTATGTGTGTGTCCATGTGGGGTGACTATGGTGTGGAGGTAGCTATCAGTCAGTGTCTGTGGTGTGTGTGTGTGTTGTGCCCTGTGCACTGGATGACTGTGTGCAGTGGTCCATGGTGCATGCTCTGTGTCCATGGCGCCCCTGTCAGCCCGTCCACTGCCAGTGCAGCTGACACCCATGCATGTCTGTGACCTGCATGGTCTGTTGGCATGTCAGTGGTGGCTGTCCATGCAGGGCAGCCACTGTACCCGCTACAATGCTGGGTTGCCTCCTTTCACTGGTGTGGTGCATGTCTGCCTCGGGTGACACTGTGGCCTCCACAGTTGTTGACCCACCTCCATGCTGTGGCTTGTGTGTGTTGCAGGGGATGTGCACCACTGTCTGTGACATCTGCTCTGGGAAAATACTGGTGGCATACAGGTCCACAGTGCCTGCGCAGGGTGGCTGGCACTCCAGTGCCATGGAGGACTGTGGGTTGTGTGTACACAGTTTACATGGGCCCACGCTGAGGGCTTGGCTGCCTCGCCACTGCTTCCCTGTGTTGTTCTGCCCTTGGGTATGGGTGGGTGTCTGTCCATGCACTGTGTAGCATCCAGTGTGGTGCATGCTTCCACGCACCACTGTGGGAGTCTGCACTGGCTGTTGTGGCCAGTGCTGGGTCAGGGTGTGTCATTGGGAGAGTGTGCAGGGTGCCTTACCACTGGTGGTGGGGTCCAGGGCATGCCCTGTCCTGTGTGGGGTACCTTGTCTGCTGACGCATGGTTGGTCTCTCAGCAGTACCTCGGGGGGGGCTGTGCATGATGGCACCGTGTATGCCATTGTTGCATCGCTGTGTGCTGCCACCCACTGATGGGTGCTCGTGGTGGGGCTGCCTTGCATGGTTCTGTGGTGCACAGGGTTGCAGTGTCACAGTGGGGGTGGTGGCATGCATGGGGTTTCCTGCAGTGGTGGACGCTGGTCCTAGGCAGGGTGTCTAACGGTCATGGTGCAGGGTGTGCTCTGCATTGGGGGATGATGTGGCATGGGGTGGTCAGCCCTCCTTGTGTTCCAGTCACAGCTTGCTGGGGGGTGTGATGGGGCACTATGGCCCAGCTGTGGGTTGGTTGCTGGTCTCCATGGGCCGGTGGTTATTCCAGCCCTCCCCCAGTTGTGCAGTGCATGGGGTGTGGGGGGACGATGTCTGTTCTGCTGTGTGTTCCTCTGCCCATCTGTGGCATGGGTAGTGGGCTTCTACCTCCTGGTGGTGCAGTTGCATTGCTGCCTTGCTGCTGGGGCATCCCTGGTTGCACTATGGCATCTCTGGACTGCTCAGCTGCACATCCTTGTTGTGCTATGGCGCATCTGATCTGCTCTGCTTCCCTTCCTAGTTGCACTATGGCAGGTAGTATGATATTCAGTCGTCCAGCTGTAGGTGCAGTTTGGCGCTCAGTTTTGAATATCATGCCTCTTGCCGCGTGGGAGCAATGGACTTGTGCTTGCTCCTGCTATTGGGCACTTTTTGGGTGCAGTTTGAATATCTGGGCCAATATGTTTATTTCTTATCAACAATTTCATTCTCAAATTAAGCAACCAACACTCAATAATTATCTCACTTATATGATGATATATAGAACTTTCAAGGAATATTGTAAAATGGTTAAAATATACAGTTCTGATTTTTCTGTCCAAGCGAATAAAGAATAGAAACTACTTGCTCATTTCAGAACAAAGATTTTGTCAAAATCTTTTTCTCAGGTTAATATATTGGTTAAAAATAACTAATATTAAGCAGTATATAAGCTGGGAAAAAGAACTGGGCTTTCAGCTACATGCTAATCAATGGAGGAAAATCTGAAGTGGTACAAATAAAAATATAATATCAGCAAAAATCACACTATACAACAATAAATAAGTATCGGAGCATATTTTACCCCAGTCACTGTCACTAAAATAAACCTGGCATGCAATAATCAATGTTGGCATGGGTGTAAAGATATAACGACTCTTTATCATAGTTTTTGACAATGTCCTACTATTACTATATGGTGGAAGACTGTCTCAGTATGCATACAGTATCTCTTGGATCATAATATTCCTGCAATCCAAATATTCTCTTCTTTAATTTGCTTGACCACTAGAACTTACACAAAATCAAATTAAAGCCTTATGTTTGGGTACATTGGTAATAAAAAATAACTGTTCTTAAAGAGCAGCTGACACCTTCAGGAAACCTTTATCAAAACACCATATTTAGACAGAGTTCAACATGTATGTCATGTCAGTTCTAAATTCCTCCTCCACATTATTTACTACTGATGTAATTTGCACTAAAGCAAAATCTTTGTTCCTGAAAAGTTCAGCTCTTCCTGTTGCTTTCTCCTTACCTGAGGTCGTAATACACTGCTTGTGACATCATAGTTACTTCATTCTAACAGATTGTGATGTCAACAGAGGATTATGACCAAGGCCACTGATTTACGGTGATTAAAACAATTAAATTCCGTTTTCAAGACTTAAGATTCCGGAATTTCACTGGTGATTGTTACTCTAATTTCTGGATTTTACCGGGATTCTATTATCATTCTTTTAGTATGTGCATAAATAATCAGAATTAAAGAAGGCTTAATATACAGAGCATTAAATAAAGCAAACTGAAAATAGTACGGGAAGGAATTAAAAGAAAAACAGACTTTTTTATAGCTTTACTGATCTGATAGAAAATGCCAGATTCCATGAAATCTTCGTTTTTACCGGTTTTCAGGCAGCCCTAATTCCGGAATTTTACCGGATTTTCCGGTAAAAACCGAAAAACAGTGGCCTTGACTTAAAGTAGGGAGCAAACTATAGAGTCAGATGAATTGTAAGGGAACACTAAAGGAAAAAGATCATGAATGCGTGCAAGTTTACTCAGAAATAAATAATGGGGAAGAGAAATATATTGAGTATACAGTATATGGAATGAAAGCTGAATTGTATCTAATATGTTTTTAAATGTTTCCTTTGAGGCATCAGTAGCTCTTTGAAAACTGAAAAAGCCAAGGCCTCCTACTAGTTATTGAAGATGAATGGTGGCACATGTTTAAAGAGAATTTAATGTTTGAAAAAATTAGGATAACGTTATAGAAGACATGGATAATCCACAGGATGATTCATGGAGAGAATTTTTACTTTTATTTCCACCTTTAATGCAGATATAATAACTTGGTGATTCTTAGGAAGCAGGGGTTAGGGTGGGGAGAAGGTTAGGGGATCTGTTTATAATGTTCTTTCTAACTACAAATGGTTACGTTCACTGACTATATTTTTATCATATTATTCATGGTGAAATTCTACTATTCGTGGGTGAAATTCTGCACTTCGTGGGTGAAATTCTACACTTCACAAGTGGAACTTGTCACTTCATGCCCACGTACTAATCCACAAATTACATACATACATAGATACATAGACAGTGTCGGCAGATAAGGGCCTATGGCCCACCCAGTCTGCCCATTTAAGTTTCTAAGTTCAGTTTATGTTTTCCAAGAAGTCTGTTGCCCCTTACCCCTGACCTCCAGAATTCCTTTATGTCTATCCCATGCATTCTTAAATCACTAAATTCACAGACTTAATTAGTGGAGTGAAGTTTCCCCAACTTCACCCATCTCTTTATCTAACTAACAGTTTACCTTTTACCTACTAGATTATTCTTAAAGATCAGTTGTGTGTTTTTAAAATGCCTTTAACATATTTTATTTGCTCACCATTAGAACAACCACTCCATATATATTGCAAGTGATGTTCAGGAATGGTCATTTCTCATGTTCAGATGCTATTTTGCTGCTTGTCTTTTTGAAGCTTTCACAGAGAATCCCTCAGTCATTTTCAGACAGCTGGTGGACTTTTGGGTGAGTGTTGATTCCATTCAAGCAACAATGACATAATTTTCCTCAAGTTCCTGGTACTGAGCTACCAGGACCTTGAGAAAAGGTATGTCATTAAATAACAACGAGAATGAGAGTATTCTCCCAAGGTTCTGCTAGCTGGTCAAAAATGTCTAAGAGATTTTGTAAAACCATCAAACAGGAGAGCATTAAAATAGTATTTGTAGAGGGTCACATGATGCCTGGCTGCTGAGAGGAGCGAGTCTGCTGAACTCCATCTCTTTGTAATAAATAAGACCTGGTTGTCCTTATGTTACGGAAAAGGAGTAAAGTTTATAATATGTTTACAATATAGCTGTAGTTGATCTTTAAAGAAGGCCTATGGTAAATACTTTGATTCTAACATTATTATTTATTATAATTTAAAATATATATTTTTTTATATCAGCATGCATTTAAATCTATCCCTTTTGTTTTATTTGCAGCTCACATGCTGATGCAACACTGTTGATTAAGCAATAATGACTGACAGGGTGTGTGTCGTGCTGGGATAACATCACGCCTCAGGTGGTTGTGCATGAGGCGCGCAGGCTGAGTGCATCCAACAAATGAAGCGTGACGTTATCCCAAACAACACACACCCTGGAGGGCATATTATTGCTATTATAACAATGGCTCATTGTTATACATAATAAAAATCATTTTAAAGATATTTTGTGTGAAAAATATTTTGTTTTTAGAGAAGATGAAATAATCAATCAAATGGTCAAGCATATCTAGCTCATCATATAACTCATCTACAGGTTCACAGTGAGGCTGAGACTAGATCTGTGATGTTGTACTGGGAAGACATCACAGGTTCAGCCCAAGACTGACCAATCAGAGTCCAGGATTTTTTCTTGCCATTGTATAATATGTATTAGACAATGTTACTAGTAATTATTTTAAATGGTCTCATCCTCAAAGTTCTATGTTCAAAATGGGGGAAAGGGCATTTTAAAATCTGACAAGAAAGAAGTTTTTTTTAGTGCCCAATAACATGGACAGGGATAATGGCAGCTAAAATCCATTTATTCTAAGATCAGTTACAGTGCAGTTTTTTCATATTAATGTTGATCATTACTATCCTGGAGGGACCAGCCTTAATAATTGAATAGATAATTCTTCTTTCATATCCATTCAGTTATTGGCTACTTGTTTCTATTCTTATTTTTTCCTGGGGGGTGAAAGATTGCCAACTGTGTCCTATTGTGACAGACTGGGTCAAAGTCATATAACCCCAACCCCTTTTTTTGTTACTCAGACAAGGCAACAAACCATAAGTGGCAGAAAATAGGTACCAAGGTCCTGAGTACCTGTATCCTAGCCATCTTGGGCTCCTACAATCTGCAGATCACACACAAAATCCATAGATTATAAATTGAACACACGCAGTCTCTACATTCTGGGCAGTTCTGATAACTCCCAAAGTACTTACAGAACCTTCAATCCCAGTCCTCCTTTCTGTGAAAAATCTTTACCTTCTCAGGGCTTCACAGGATCTGGTAGCCACCAATTCCCAGGAAATCTGCAGTTAGTTGCTTTACTAAGGCAGAAAATAATAGAGGTTCCTTCCCTCTAAAAGTGATCATTGGGCAGAGCACCACTTGCTCTTAGAACTCTCCACACAAACTGACTAACTGAAGTCAAAAGACAGCACAGCACTGTGGCTTGCGCTGCTGTGAGGGTTCTAAATTTCATGACATCATCCCTTGCCCCAGCACAGCTGAGCAGGTGGTGATGTAATGTTTTACTGAGAGGCTTTAAGCTCTCTGAAACTGCCTTGGTTATCTGCCTGATCTAAAACTGATGGGATTCTAGTAACCTCAGGAACTGGCTGGTTACACTCATTGCCACCAGACAAGCTTACTGTCCACAACAAGGGCTTTAGACTAAAACACAGGCCACCCAAACCCTTGGGTGCCCTATGAGAAGGGGTGGCCAGTCCCTCCCCTACCAATGATTTAACATAGGTAGGTTACCACAGGGAACATGGAGGCATGCTGAAGCAAACTTCAGCCTTACCTGACAGACTAGCTAAGGAAACCCCACTCCATGGTGTCCCAAAGGAACATCACGAAGCACTCCTCGACAAGACAGGGCTGGTCACCCCTATCCAGATCAGGGCCACTTGCCTATCCAACCCCTAACCCACTAGAGAAAAATTATCTATCACTACACTACCTAAGGGGCAGCCTATACCTTTTACGCACTTAACATTGTACATTGTTTTGAAAATATACTGTACATATCACATTGCTATGCATTTCCCAAACCAATACTGCACACTTTACACCTGTAAACAAAATGTCTAACATTTCCTAGTTAAAACATTTCCAAAAACCCACAAGAGCTCTGGATGAGACCCAATCCTCTTCTTTCTTCCAGGTGCACCTGTAAAAAACCTGCAACAGAAAACAACAGCAACAAACCCCCAACAGCAGATACAAGTCCAAAATCTTTTAAAGGGTATTTCTATAAAGGCAGTATAAAGTACAAAAATAACACATGTGAAACACTTTTTGGGAGGAAGGAACCCTTAATTGTCCATCTAAGGATGTAATGTCCTGAGTGCACAAGGCACTCACACACAAGAATGTATTTATAGATTAAGGCCGAAACCATTCTTGCAAACAGGCACAAAGCCTACTGGAAATGCTCATACCAGATGTCCACTGGACCAAGATAGTAGGCCATTACAGCTTCAATAGACAGTCATATCAACAGAATTATAGAGAAACTTTGCCCTACCAGTTCAGAAGTACAGGCTGACTTCCCTGCAACACCTTTCTCAATGTTCGGGATCTCTTCTCTGCTCAAGCTGAAGATAGGTCTTTGGATCAAACTCTTCCATGACACCTCTGGATCTGGTTTCTGCTGACCAAAGAAGAAACAGCAGCCACAAACTCCCTTGTTGCTCGGGGTGGGGGTGGGTGGGTCGATGCACTTCAATCTTCCAGATCTTCTTTCTTCGGCCGATTGCCCACTGATTTTGTGGCTCACCGACCATAGCTTATGGTCTTTTTAGGACACATGCACATAATGGATCTTCAAGGTACTTTCAGGGGTAGTACAAATGGGGATGAGGACCATAGATGATTGTCCCATCTGGGCGAGTCATCTTTACTGAATGCACTGTCTCTTTGCCTTCACAATCAATTACTTTTACTGAGTCCAGGTGGAGGGTGCGGCCCACCTTCCAATAAATGACTTTATCTTTACACATTTTTCTCTGCTAGGCAGTTTAAGTCCTTTAATCCAGCATCAGTGCTCACTTGTGCATGCCCTGGTTTCCTCCAGCAACCATTGATCTCTTTGATCCTCAATTTCTTTCCATATCCACCTTGACATGAATGGACACTTGACACCAAATTTCTTCTCAGTTCTTTCCAGATCCTCTCTCCTCCTTGCAGCTCTTTGGCAGATGCAGGCCTTTAGCCTGGCTTGGGTGGCCAGGTCTGATGCAACCATGCATCTTTGTTCCACACGGAGAAAAGCAGTCCTCTCCTGTGTCCTCCTCCACCTCTTGCACACTAGAGTCCCATTTCTTCTGAAGGCTCCAAAAGCTCAACTGCTGCATCTGATGACCCAGTCTCACCATCAGATGCCTCCACCTCCTCCACGTCTTCCATATGAGCCACCCAGGAGCTGGCTACTGGCTCAACCCCTGCAAACACCCATTCTTCACTGCTGCCAGAGGCATGTGCCTCCCATGTGATGAGGTTCTCCAGTTCCTCATCCTCCCTGAGCACACTCAGACTTGGAACCTTTGCCCAAGGGTCCACAGGTTTGAATCCTGCCACTGCCAAACCCCTGTCTGCCTCTTCTTTGGCTGAAGGGTGACTTGCTGCTTGCACCTCTTTGCTGTACTCAGCCACACCCTCAAAAATTATTTCAAGAAATTCTCTGCTTCATCCTGCTCACACTGGGTACCACTCTATCTTTCACAGCTCTGTTCTGCTCTGTGGGAATCCATGTAGGGGTCAACCACATACATCAGACAGTCTCTACAGGAGGGCCACTAGCCATACTCATGCCAGAATTTCTCCTTCAGTTCTGGCAGTGGGGATGGCTATTGCATCTCGTCCAACTTTTAGGCATACTACACACACTAACTGGATATCCAGGGAGCGCTATGTCGAGGGGAGCTCCTACAGCCAATTTTCTCTTTACACTTTCTCAATTCCTGTTCTTTCTGTGCCATCCATGTCTTAACATGCAACAAATATGGCTCACCTCCACTTGCCATGTTTAACTCTTTGGAAAATACATCCAGAAAAATCACTGTTAAAAAGTGCACAAATTCTCACTGCTTAAACTTTTAAAAGTCTTTCCTTTAGCCTGTCCACTTTATTTAGTAACCTGTATTTTGTTGCATTGCTTTTACTTTTTTGTTTGTGCCCCTGCCCTAGCATGGCTGCTGCATTTTCCACTGCATCACTACTAGACTCCTCTGTGTTGTTCTCACTTTGTTTACTTGCTCAGTTGCTTGTTCACTTGCTACACACTTGGTTACTTGCACAAACACTTGGTTTACTTGCACAAACACTTGGTTTACTTGCACAAACACTTGGTTACTTGCACAAACACTTGGTTACTTGCACAAACACTTGGTTTACTTGCACAAAATACTTGGTTACTTGCACAAACACTTGGTTACTTGCACAGCACTTGGTTACTTGCACAACACTTGGTTTACTTGCTCAGCACTTTGTTTCTTGCTCAACACTGCCCATAAATGTTTTTGCTTTGCATTTAAGAGTTTTGTTGGTACTTACTGAAGTCACTTGCTTCAACTTTATGGCTGCAGCCTGCAAACCAGTTGACACTACTTGCACTTGCTTTTTGAACTGTCCTGCCCAACAGCCAGCAAGAAAACATACTGCAGTGGCTACCAGAACAATCGCTTACTACTAACACAGGAGAAGCTGATTTTACTGTTTCCAGCACTTTTTGAACTAAATCTCAATAGTCCACCAATGATACTTCTTTTTGTAGGCCTGATACCTTGCACACTCCTCTCTCTCTCTCCCTCATGAACACTAAACAGTCCACAGAGCTCTAGCCAGGGGGTGGAGCTTCTCTGAGAAAGCTAATCACTTGATGCCATGCAGACAGGTTAGGGGCACTCAGTTTTGGAGAGTAAGTAGCAAGGCCCCTAGAATTCTGCAGCCGCATAATTTTGCACAGAACTTGCAACCTACTGCAGAACTTCTGTAGTGCCACAGAATTCACTGTTCTTGGTGATTCTTTATTAATATTTCCGTTTATCCATAGAACCTGGTTCCCTTCTCCTCTTTTTATATCCAAAACCCATATATGCACAGAATATGATGTTATAACATCATACATTAGCTTGAAATATGGCTGCATTCTACCACAGAAATGAATAGTCACTTATCTACCACAGCTCCCACTGCCAGAGGCAGTGGCACAGCACATCAGACATGGTGATATTTGCTCAACCTGCACTACAGCCTAATACAATTTTCAGTCTTATGTTATCACACTAGGGCCATCTTAAACATAACCTTGACAATAGCACAGACCTGTTAACTCCATATCTTACTTTGTACAAACTTATTTTTGCCTTTAAGGTATAGAGATGCTATTTAAAATGAATAACTGGTAAAATGAATTAACCTGTCATTTTTAAGAAAAATAAAGTAATTATGCCCAGAAAAGTGGAATATAATAATGTGTAGACCTGTTGAAAGAATATACCTGTTATATAAATAATTGTGCTGTACACATTTTTGCCAGGGTTATTGATTATATATTGTCATTGGTTGATAGTATCACCTAAAAGTTATGGAGAAATGTTGTGTGCAGGGCCAGCTGTTGGGCCAGAGGGTAGCATGTTGTGTTTCCATGCCAGCAACTCGGGTTCGGAGATGAGCTCAGGGAGCTGGCTGGGCAGCACAAGGATTTGGGGAACACATCATTGCTCTGAGCCTGGGAAGGTATAACACAGTGTTCTGTCACTCAGGGACACATTGTGATGGGCTGGAGTGCTTTATCTCCAATGGGTTCTCATGCATGTCATGGCCTGATGGTGTTATGTAGTAGTAGGAAAAGCAGGTTGGCATAAAAATGAGTTTTGCAATATCTCCTCTATTCTGTTTATTCCATTTCCGAAGGGACTTGTATGAATGAGGATGCAATTTTATGGACATTAAAAAAAAAAAATATATATATATATATATATGTACATACACACACACAGTATCTCTGTCTCTCATATTATATATAATATATAAAAATATATATATATATAAGACAAAGAACCTCTGTGCTCAAACACTGAGACAAGGGTTACCCCAAAAGGCATTTGGCTGGGAAGCTAAGTTTCAAGAAAATGCAAAATCACACATGCCCACACAATGCAAAGCATCATGGATTGCATATGCAAATCACCACAGAATGTTACGCTGGTCTAACTTTAAGCAGAATTGCATGGTGCCGAAAGGCCTCTCACACAGTTTGCAAAGGGTGCTAACAGAAGACATAGACACATGTTTCGTCCTACCAGGACTCATCAGTATGCCTCGTCTGTTTGACCCCCTAGTGGACTAGACCAGCTACCCTACGACAGTGGGTCTTGGATATGTTGTGGTAAACCCATTAAAATAAACAACTATTTAAAGACAAAGAACCTCTGTGTGCAAACACTGAGGCAAGGATTACCCCAAAGGGCATTTGGCTGGGAAGCCAAGTTTCAAGAAAATACAAAATCACACATGCCCACACAATGCAAAGCATCATGGACTGCATATGCAAATCACCACAGAATGTTATGCTGGTCCAACTTTAAGCAGAATTGCATGGTGCCGAAAGGCCTCTCACACAGTTTGCAAAGGGTGCTAACAGAAGACATAGACATGTGTTTCGTCCTACCAGGACTCATCAGTATGCCTCATCTGTTTGACACCCCAGTGGACTGGACCAGCTACCCTAAGACAGTGGGTCTTGGATATGTTGTGGTGGACCCATTAAAATAAAAAACTATTTAAAAGACAAAGAACCTCTGTGCGCAAACACTGAGGCAACGGTTACCCCAAAGGGCATTTGGCTGGGAAGCCAAGTTTCAAGAAAATACAAAATCACACATGCCCACACAATGCAAAGCATCATGGACTGCATATGCAAATCACCACAGAATGTTATGCTGGTCCAACTTTAAGCAGAATTGCATGGTGCCGAAAGGCCTCTCACACAGTTTGCAAAGGGTGCTAACAGAAGACATAGACACATGTTTCATCCTACCAGGACTCATCAGTATGCCTCATCTGTTTGACACCCCCAGTGGACTGGACCAGCTACCCTAAGACAGTGGGTCTTGGATACGTTGTGGTGAACCCATTAAAATAAAAAAAAACTATTTAAAATCACCACAACATATCCAAGACCCACTGTCTTAGGGTAGCTGTTCCAGTCCACTGGGGTGTCAAACAGATGAGGCATACTGATGAGTCCTAGTAGGATGAAACACGTGTCTATGTCTTCTGTTAGCACCCTTTGCAAACTGTGTGAGAGGCCTTTTGGCACCATGCAATTCTGCTTAAAGTTGGACCAGCATAACATTCTGTGGTGATTTGCATATGCAGTCCATGATGCTTTGCATTGTGTGGGCATGTGTGATTTTGTATTTTATATATATATATATATATATATACATATATATACACATAGACACACACACCACATATTTTGTATGTATGTTATAGATTGCATATAAATATTTAAGTGATACAACGTGGAACCTCATGAGTGGTATAGACAGCATAAGTATAGAATACTATATTTATCACATAAGTTCCTCTCATGCATTTCTTTTATGCAATAGGCTAGGACCTTAAGTGACAGATTTTTTTTTTTTTTTTTGCTCTTTTAGGCATCAAATTATTTTTGTCTTTTTTTTTGTTTTTTAATTGTTTAACCAGGGGTGGCACACTAAGTTGAAAGCTTGTTTACAGGTGTGACCTGGGAGGAGCACAGGGAAGTTAAGTTATTTGCTCAGGGTCAGGCGATATGCAAGTGGGGGCTGTGGGATCTAAACCCAGGTCTCCAGATTTGCAGCTGAGAGCCTTAAACCATTGTGCCGTGAGTCTGTTATTTTTTAACTAGTATTACAGTGCTTTCTCATCCTGATTGCTATAACCATTACCACGGAAGTGAAGTCAGGATAACAAGCTGACACTATGATGTGGTAGTTCGTTAGTACTGCAGAACTTCAGCAGAAATTACACACCTCCTAAAGTAACTAGTTACTGTAATATAAATAGAATAACAGATGAGCAGCCATTATGGTTGCTGTAATCCATCAAGGGTTCCTATGACTTCTAAAGCTCAAGAGGTTTATGACACCACAGCAATCCGGAGATTGTGCAGGTGTCTTTGATATTCAGGTTTCAGTGTACACAAAGGCTGCTCGGATGACTATGTGCTTGATTTATTCCAACATCAGACTAAAAAACACTGCCTTCTGACAAGCACTTAAGCACCCAGCATCTTCACCTTGCACATTCAATGCAAGTGGCCTATCATTTTTTTGCCTTTTTTCACAATAAAAGGTTTAGGCAACATTTCATGGGTGTGAGATGTCGTTTTTTTTGTAGCCTTGCTGATATTCAGGTTTGCAGTCACAGTGTTTAGGTATTATGCGCTGCCAGAGCTACAGGGTGGTATAAACCCATGGCATGACAACTGAGCAAAGACATGCAGCCTTGCAACATTTAGCCTAGGACTTTGACCTATACTGGTTTGCCCTTCAAGGTCTTTGCTCTAACACGTGGCTATGCTATCAAGGTAGCCTCATTTATCAGACCACTGCTTTCTACGTGGCTACAGTCTCACTGCCTTTGGGTGCCAGGGTTGTTTTTGCCAGTTGTCAAATTACAGAAAATGTTGTTAGGCTGAATGGCTCTGGTGAGGTGTCATTGGACAGGGTGTCCTTGTACCAGTTGTCGCAGATCCGGTGTAAATCACTGGCCCCTCCAATCTGAGTATTTCTTTGAGCAGTAGAAAATGAAAATGATTGTGCACAGATAGCTTTCACCTTTCAGCCTTCTTACTAGGTCCTGCTAATTAGTCCCCACTTAAGGACACCTCAGCTCATTCACTTCTACTATGCCTTTTCATACCTATCATCACCTTTTCGTTTTCCAGATTCTATTCTTACCTTATCTATAATCACTTTTTCTCATACAGCCTCCCTCTATTTTCTTTCCTCACATATATTTCTCTTATTTCCCTTACCTGCCATTTTCTCTTTCAGATAATTCCTGAAGAAGACCTATGGTTGAAACATTGATTCTAACTCAGTTTTCTGTTTTCAGCATGCATTTAATATTACCATTTTGTTCTATATCTATAACATTTGCTGTGCAAATAAAAGTCATAAAACACTATTTTATCTGTTAGTATATTACTAAATATATAATTTTGCAACATTTGTTATACAAATTATACTTCTTATGCACCACTACAAGGTACAGCTAAGAATCACTATAGGAATTGATGAAATTTGTTTGAGGGGGAAAAGTTTGGCCATTGATGTATAATTTATAAATAGCTAGCTACACCCCTGTATGTAATCAGTTGTGGCCGTCTATAGTAGCCATTGTGAACCCCGAGGGAACTGGGGCCAGCCTAGCTGTGGTAGGGAAAAAGACAAGTAGTCCATCTGCAGGCTGGGCTCAGGGCCTATCTACACCAACACAACATGTGCAGAACTGCCACAGCAGGCCACTTGATCAGCCAGCCACCTGCCTATTGGCCAGGTATATCACCCTCACCCGACCCATCTCAGAGAAAATTCTCATCAAAGGGGTATGTACTGGAGTGCAAACAAGTGTGTTGTGTTGTGTGATAATTTGATTGTGACACTGTCTGACTTCAGCTGTGGCATACTGGTAGTGGCATAATAGTCATGGCAGACTTAGTTTTACTTATAACTGTGTCTCAGTGGCAGTGGCAAGTCATGATTCAGCTGTGGGAAAGAGTGTTTAAATTGTGCTGGGTAAGCAGGTGTGCTGGTGGAATTTATTGTATGCAATGTGGGGTGGATCTGTGGCTGACAATGGCAAAGTTAGGATTCAGACTGCTGTGGGAAAATGATACAAGATCACCAAGGCAAGGAAGGGCAGTAGATCTGCTGGTGCGTGTGTGGAGTGTAGGTGTAACTATGTGAGGGTGGTATTTTATCATGGAAATTTGAAGGGGTAGTTGTGGCTTTTTCAGTTAGGAGGAGAATACAGGTTAGATGTGAGAAAGATTGCCAAGCAGAATATGCAGCAGGTGTGTGCAGTGGGTAAGGTGGGATATAAAGGGGTAGTTGTGGCTTGCATTGTTAGGATATACAGCTGTGTGGGAAAGATCACCAAGAGCACTAACAGTAGATGGTGTGTGTGTGTGTGTGTGTGTGTGTGTGTGGAGGGTGAGTGTGGGTATTAAGGAAATGAAACAGGTTAGGAACAGCAGTTGCTGGCAAAGACAGAATTGTTGTGGCTAGCAAAGTCAGATGGGTACTGCATTATAAATTAACATATTCAATATCTTTAGAATCTGTTGTATTTCTTTTATACACTTTGGGGTTTCATGAGCACGTAGCTATGTTCAGTGAATAAATACAACCATGTTATCAAAAGTAATATAAAATAATATGAAAAGTAATATGCATTACAGTTACAGTTACTGATTGATTACTTTTTATTTAAAAGTAATAAATAACTGTAATGGGTTACATTATTTGAAAGTAACTAGTAACTGTAACTGATTACTTTATTTGAACAAGTAACTTACCTGACACTGGGGACTCTCTCTCTCTGTCTCTTTGTCTCCTCTCTCTTTCTTTCTCTCTCTCTCTCTCTCCACAGCGATCCTCAAGCTGTGAAATCCAATTTTAATGTGTAACTGACTTTTTTCCTTCGGCTTTACTTGCAGTCTCAAACAAGTGCCTTTACTGAATTTTGACTTTTAAAATACATATTTTTTACAGTGACTGTGATACTTTCTTTCTCAGGCATGGGGAAAAATATATCCACAGTAAACCAATGTTTCTTGGCCTCAAATCACTTGCAACTGGCAATTTTGACCACTGTTAACAGTTTTAAGCACACTCTAAGCACAGTTTCTCATTTCCACTAAGGCACACACAACAGCACATTTTTTCAGAAAGTTGCATACTGTAGTCCACTCTCAAAAAAGGCATTTTTCTTGGCAAATTACAACATTTCTTCCACAGAACAATCCTTTGAAGGGTGCACTGCCACGAGACAGAAAGACCACAGCCATACCCTCTGCATGGCAACCTTTAACTTCTCCCCAAATCCTAGGATGAGTCCCCAGTTTTGTAACACCCCAACCCCCCTTTTTGTTTACTCAGACAAGGCAACAAACCACAAGTGGAAGAAAATAGGTATCGCCCCTGGCATTAGGGCAATGCCTGGCTTGGGCATCTCAGAGTAGAGGGTAGTGCAAAAAACATTTCTATTTTGCCCAAGTCGAGGAGAGAGGTGCCAGGGCTATAGTGTGTCTCCTATCTGTGGGGCCCCAAAAAATATCACACAAGTCACTCAAAGAAGGATTGTCTGCAACCAAATATTTGGGATGTTACAGTATGTCTTTATTCCTGACACAGTGTTAACAGAAATAGTGCTCCCCGGCTTGAAGTTGTACAGACAGATGTGACACTTTGGTAGCAGGCAAAAACATTTCCTACCTCTTTCAGGCAGTACTGACTTTTTTCATGAATATTTCCTACAGACATCCAGCCCTATGTCAGGGGTTCATGGACTTACCAAAGAACATTTTCCACAAATGTCCAGCCCTATTTCAGGGGCACCTGGACTATTTTGAGCACCACTAGGTGACTTAAGTTAACACCTTAGAACATTTCTCTTGTAACCAGTTTCGTCTTCTTGGGACCTGGAATGAGGGGATATCTCACTCTGGCCAAAGCTAGACTCTCTCTGCCATTACTTTTAGGAAAACATGATTCCCTAGCCCCATAGGGGCTACAAGAGACATCCTACTGCACAGTCTTTGTGCCAGGGTCCTTAGGACATGTATCTTGGTCATCTTGGGCTCCTACAAGGCATCAGCCAACCCCACTTGAACATCAAATGAACCTCGTACTTGCTACATCTTGTACCCCTCAGGACACTTGTAAAGAACACTTGAAATCCACAAATCACACCAAATCCATATATTCTAAATTGTGCACACACAATCTCCACATTCTGGGCAATTCTGATAGCTCTTACAGTCTTTTTGGGGTTGCCCCAAAGTACTCACTGAACCTTCAGTCCCATTCCTCCTTTCTGTGAAAAATCTTCACCCCCTCAGGGCTTTATAGGATCTGGTAACCACCACTTCCCATAAAACCAGCCATTGGTTGCTTTACTAAGGCAGATAACCAACAGAGGGTCCTTCCCTCTAACAAGTGATCTCTGAGCAGAGCACCACTTGCTCTTATAACTCTCCACATGAACTGACACACTGAAGGCAAAAGACAGCACAACACTGTGGCTTATGCTGCTGCAAGTGTTCTTAATTCCATGACTTCATCCCCTGACCCAGCAGAGCTGAGCAGGAGATGATGTAATGTTTTACAGAGAATCTTTAAGCCCTCTGACACTACCCAGGTTATCTGCCTGATCTAAAACTGATGGGATTCTAGTAACCCCAGGAACTGGTCGGTTGCAGACAGTCATCTCTATCCCATTTCATCCTCAAATATCGGTGGTGTAGGTTCTGTGGATGAGACCATTGGCCTCTTCTCATTTGTGTATTACTTGTATGACAGGAATCGAGCAGCTCACAACAGGATTTGGAACAGTCTGTTAGCTGATGTAGTGGGTGACAAAACCATTAATGGGTTCAAGCATGGCTGAGATAGAGGAAGGACTTAGCAGTTAACCCAGGAATGGTGGCAGTACAACAGGGAGCATGGGTGGATATTGTGGACTAAAACCCTGTACAAAGACAAGGTCTAGGGATATGATAGGATATTATGGGCAGAGTGAATGGGCTAATGATCTTTTTCTGTTGTCATTGTCTATGTTTGTGTGTTTGTGCCATGCTTTGCTTTTGGGGCAAATGTGTCATTGAGCTTGCCTTGAATTTTCTTTAACACTTAGACTACTGAAACAGCTGGAACTGCAGTGTTACTGGACATCTCTTTTGGATGTCTCAGAAGGAGCTAAATGTTGTATCTGTAGGCCACGTATTTTAGCTTATGTGATAACATTTTATCTGCAGCATCCAGTTTAATTTTAAGTAGTGGCTGTGATCAGATTAAACACTTTGACAACTGTTGCTTTAAAGCTATAGTTTTCATCCCAGTTTGTGGCATTTTATTGTCACCTTTATGTTGCTAATACAGTTTCTATATTGCTCCATGTTGTCACTGGGAAGCCATAAACAAAGGGTAAGATACAGTCCTGCTAGGGACACTTTCTGTGTCCTCAAACATATATGAAGCTCTGCCAAAGAGCCTCTGACACCAAAGTGGTAACCTTTAAAGCATGCAATAAGTGTCCACGGTGCAGTGTATAAATCATAGGCTTATCTTCCTCTCATATGTAGCAAATTTCTATGAAAACCAGATTGGCAGGATGCCACTTGATTGTCTGAATATGAATCATAAGTCGTTACTATGAATGCTGTTTTTTTTAGTTTTCCCTCTGATGACAAAGGCTCATCAGAAGATCTCACTCCTTATCCTACTGAATAGTCTAGAAAGCACTGGATTGACTTTAGGTTCATTGTGCCCTCTCTGTCCACTGCTACACATGACATGAGGACTGACTGTGACTGGCAAGGGGTTTATACATTTTCTTAGAGGTGTTTTGTGGTAAAAAAATACATTTGATGGTATTTCTTCTACTTGATATATGTCCTGTATTTAAAAACCTGTGTATATTGCATTTATTACATGATGGATTATGGTACTTGGTATATCCTGAAATGACAGAAACTAAATAAAAAATGTAATCCCCAAAAGAAAGAACCATTTTGCAATTAATTTAGCTGTCATGGGTATTTGATTTTAAATATTCCTTGCAGAATTCAGTTAAACAGGTGAAAATAGTTATATATAAAAGCATTTAAGCAAGAAAGTTAATTGAGTTAGAAGGTTTTTGTCAGTTATTAAATCATTTTGTCTTTATATTAATCATTTTAAATACAATAAATATTTTATATGATGGCATTTTAACTTCCTACATGTAGTAAACCATATCTTGCACATTTGAAGTCGTTTTCAAACATTTTGTTACAAAGAAACACATTTCAGATTTGTGTCCCTTTTTCCTGCTACAGCATTATCCCCTCGACCTGCCCTTTTCTCTCCGTCCATGGTGCTAACTCCCTCATCCTCTGTTTCCCCCCTCACTGCTGGCAACTCTTTCAACAAGAATCACCACTGCCTATGTCAGCGCTATATCCTCAGCCTGGATCCTTAGGCCCTCTGGCACCATGGCTGATTGCAGCATCAGAACCTCTTGCATCAGATCTGTCTCTTCTGGCACCTTACTATCACTGCTGCTTATGGCACTTCTCTACGACAAACCTCCTCTCTCAGTGGGAACTCACCTCTGCTCTCTCCCTGCCCCCTCTGACCTACTGCTGCACCTCTCGATGGCCTGTACCTCCTAGTAGGACCCACCTCCACTCTCAGTTCCTGCCACTTCACTACCCTGACATATGCCCCCTACCAGGAATCTCACATGGAGACAAAAACTCTACTGCCTATGGGTTTGCATGGAAACTGTTGTTGCAGCCCCTGCACCTGCAGCTCCACACTTTGTCCTGCTGCAGTGTCACCTCCCCCCGACCTGTCCATTCTTTTTCTCCCATGGTGCTAGCTCACTTGGCCTGGACTGGTCCCCCTGTGGCTCTTGCTACAAGAACCAGCACAGCATTTGTTGGCCCTCCATCATCAGGCCCAAAGCACTGCCACCGTTTGCTGTCTCAGAGCAGGTGCAGCCTGAGCTCCATATTGGCTGGGAGTAGAAAGCACCACATGGCACTTTCACTTTAGTATAGTTGCTTGCATCAGCTGCAGCAGCCTCAGCTCATCCTCTTCCTCACATTCCACCTCCTTGTCTGCCAAAACAATACTGGGAAGCAGGGACACCCCCCTCCCACTAGACCCCAGGGAAAAGGTTCTTATTTTATTTAAATGCTGTACATTGGCCAACAGGGACACTAGCCCCACAGGCGTATTACATAAATTACTGACCTCCATGGACGAACTCTAGCCCCTTGGACCACCAATACTAAATTATTTTAATAATGATGAGCCACTAGTCCAAAAAGGTCCCCGGTAGCTCACCCAGGCTACTACTTTTAATTACTGGCCACAAGGCCACCTAGGGGCAAGAGGTGGTTTTGTTGAGCCCCCCCACAACACCCCAACAACACCTTCTCTTCACTTTTTCTGTTTATTAAGTTCTCTATATCTCTATCTTCCTACTTTACCCTAACTCTAACTTTTTCCCTAAAGCTCCCTTTTTCTTTACTGAAATGTTGTCCCCTCATATCCCTCCACTCTTTGCCTCTTCTCTCACTTCTGGATTTTCTCCATATAAACCCATTTTTCTCTTTTACTTTAACAGTTCTGACAGGACACTGACTCCTTCCCCTTCCCCATCAGATATGTATTACTCTATGTCTAACCAGTCTTATTCCTCCTACTTTCTCTCTAAGAACTACAGATCCTTTGTGACCCCATTTCTATATATTTTTTTAATTAATTTATTGAAATGTTTCACCAGGAAGGCACACTGAGTGATAAGTCACTTGTCTCCCAGTGCGACCTGGGGGGAAGGGGTACAATAGCAATGAGACATTAAACATTCAAGTTACAAGATCAACATTAACGTACAGTTGTAAGGCAGGTGTTACAAACAGTGTTACAACAGTGTTGCGCATAATAGGTAGAAAGAGTGGACAATAATAAGTGCTGGGTTAATAAGTAAATAATTGCTTATGTGAAGGAAAAGGGGGAAGGAGAGGGAGGGGGAAGAGCTGTGTCCATGGAGACCCCTTCAGGATGCGAGGAACCCTGCAAGGGAATGGGGACCAGAAAGAAGGGATAAGACAGTGTCCCAGAGATACTCCTTCAAGATGTAGAAAACCCCTGAGGGGCTGTGGGCTAGATAGAAAGGGGTTAAGGCTGTAAGGATTTAAAGAGGGAGGAGAGAGAAGGAGGAGGTGTGACAATGCTAGGAGGGGGACTAGGACCTAACCTAAGACAGAACCCTTCAGGATGTGGGGTACCCTGCAAGGGGTTGGGGTCAGTAGATAGGGATTAAGATAGTGATAGGAGAGGGAGAGTGAGAATTGAACCCTTGAGGGAAGGGAATTAGCACCTTTGGAGGATGGGGCCTAATCAATAGTCAATTAGGATGCATTGAACTCTGCTAGTAGTCATGGAAAGCCAAGATAGTGGCTAGATAGAATAGGGAGATGTGCTTAGGCTCAGTCGGACCCTTCAGGATGCTGAGAACCCTGCAAGAGGACTGCGATAGCCAGGGAGAAAGGTGGATGGGGAGGGAAGGAAAGGAGACAAGACTAGGTGCAATAGGACCCCTCAAAATGCTGAGAACCCTGCAAGGGGACTTAAAAGACTAGGGGAAAGTTATATGGGGGAGGGGAGAGGAGACAAACCTAGGTCCAGTAGGACCCCTTCAGGATGCTGAGAACCCTGCAAGGGATTTTACAGTCTCCGATGGATGTCATCCCTTTAAGACGCCTACCTCTGGCTCCTTAGTACCCAGGTAAGAGACCCTCTGCATCTTAACTGTTGATGCCTAGGGCCATATTTATTTTTTATTATCATTTTATACAGTAAAATTGATCATTTATGTGTCATACTGAGCTAGTAAGCAGCATACACCATGTATTTTATACAGCTCTGTTACTAGAGTAAAGATGATAAATCCATACTGCTTTTTTTACTGATAAACATCAATTGTGCTTACCAGGACTTCATTTTTAACAAAGAAATAAAACTTAGACATCAAATAACTGCAAAACCATTCTGCATTAGCTTTATATGTAAAGCCTTACTGTGATGTAAGCATGGGTGATAAAGAAAAATGAGTGGCTGTCTAAGTGTGAGGTATAACACTCGTATTAACTCTCCATTTTCTAGACACACATTACAATAATATAACAAATAATAATAATTAAAAAAACTTACTGATCATGCTAATTCCCAGGCAGTAATTGCTACCTGTAGTTAACTTTGGTTTTTAATGGAATCTGTGGTCTCTTTCAAGTGAGCCCTTTGCGAGGCTTGCCATCAGCTAGGATGGCACTCTACACCAAAGTTCCCTCAGAGGGATGACCACTCAACCTGCCCCACTCCCCATCCCTCACCAAGAGACATGCCTCTGTGGGGACAGTGGTGCCTCCTGATCCCCCCTCCTCTACATTGTCACTCTACAATGCTGAAAAAGGTAACTTCTGTTGGGTTCATAGAATTTGAAGAGGTTGCATTTCTATGGTTGTGTCATGCTTACATGCAACCGGCCCATGTCATCAGGTACTGGCCACAGGAGAGGAGGGCAGACCAGTGAGCACTGGTGGTGGTGGCAGGGCTAGCAAAAAGTTGAAATCTAAGCGGAGGCAGCCTGCATCCTGGCCAGCCCAGATGCCATCTGGTCCATAGAAGAGAATCCTGGATCATCTGCCAGCTGCCAGCTGGGACCATAATGTTGATGTTGGCAGGAGCAGTTAGGAAGCAGGTATTGGATATTTCAGCATTTTGGACCAACAGATGCATAATTTGTTTTAGCACTGTCATCGGTAGTACTATTGGGGATATGCTCTATGCACTATGTGTACATTGGCAGGGTAGGTGTCAGCAAATGGGTGGGGCAGCAAGTGTTCATGCTGGGTAGAGTGGATGTCAGCAGATGGGAGAGGGCAATGGTGCTCGTAGACAGAAATGGTTTGCTAACAGATGTGCAGGCATATAGGTACACATACTGTTTCAGGGAGTTTGTCAGCAGATGGGTGGGGTAGAGGTTTTCATACTGGAGAAGGGTGGGTGCTTGCAAATGAGTGAGAGTAGGGTACAAATACTGTGTGGGCATGGGTTTTTTATACTGGAGTAGGATGAGTTCCTGCAGATGAGAGGCCACAGAGGAGTTCATATTGGAACAGTGTGGGGGCTAGCAGATGGGTTTGGCTCAGGTACAGTATCGATGTACATCCACAGTTGTAAATACTGGGGAAAGGTGGGTGTCACCAGATGGGTGCATGGGTACACATTATGAAACAGGATGGCTGTCAGTGTGTGCAGGAATATAATTTATAGTGGGGCACAAAGGGTGTCAATAGATAGGTTTTGGGATCAAGGATCTACATATTACCTTGGTCAGGCTATCAGCAAATAGGAGGAGCTGGGGGTATGCATGCTGGCAAGGAACATACTCAGAATACATGCATTCTCTATAGCTAAGAATAAGTGGAACACAGCAGAAGAACTGAAAAAAATTGAGTCACAAACAGACACAGAGACTAGGGTTAGAAAAATACCTTTATGGTCTATTTTTAGTGGATTTTGTGATTGTTTTCATGTATTTTGTGATTTTTTTTTGGTATCCAGTGATATTGGCAACTGCAAATGAGCGACTGCATTAATAGCTACTCATTTGCAGTGCCTGACATTTGAGCTACCCTGTAAGGGTAGTGAGGGAAACGTACAACGAGAGTAGAGATGAGCGAGGAAGGGTTACCGGTAGTGTAGGATGGCAACTGGAAGGGGAGGGATAGGGAAGATGGTTTGTGTGGTGCAGTGTGGCATACTGCTGCTGAGCTGGCCATGTGATGTGGTGGTGAAGGTAGCTAGCTTTGGTGCAGCAGGTACAGGGTTCGGGGCTGGAGAGGGATATATTTTTTTTAGCTTGCACTTGAATTTTGTTCTTTTTTGGGACTGTCTCTCCCTCCCAGACATACACCCACCCGGAGTTGGTCATCTAGAATCGGGGGGAGGGTGTAGAGCGCAGCCCCCTGCATAAATGCTTGTTTGGTTGCTGGATGAGGTTTCACTGATAAGTGTACATCGTTGATTTGCTTTTCGGTTATGTACACTCGCTGTAACGGCGATCACTGTTTTGCAAATGCCGTTATGACATGAACCATTTTTTCCTATTAACATTAATTTCCTAAAGGTTTTGATTTGAATCAAAATCAATCAGAACTAATCAGGACTCTAACCTGGAACTGGCTCCTGCTAAGAAGCATCAGGACCTTTTGGGTCTGTCCATCTGTAATACTGACTAATTGTAAACACAGGACACAAAGCATCTCTTCATTTCTCAGTCATACCAATTTTACTGTTGTTAATTTTGGCTCTGTGCTATCTATGCCCAACAATGACAGAACAAATGCAAGCAAGCAAACATTCAGCATTGATAAATAAAGGAATAATGCATGACAGGGTGTATGTTGTGCTGAACATCACGCCTTGGTGATTGGGCACGAGGCTGTAGGCCGAGTGTGTCCAACACCCGAGAAGTGACTTCATCCCAGCATGACACACACAGTGAAGTGCATTATTCCTAGCGTACAATAACTCCTTTGCATTAAAAGCAAAAAAAAAAGGATTTAGGTCTCTCTGACATTTGGAGACTACATCATCCCAGACAAAGAGATTACACCTTTTATTCCTCTTTACATAAATCATATAGTAGGATTGATTATTGGTTCTCTTCTCCCCTCATTACTGAAAAAATTATTGATATATCGATTCTCCTATTGTTATATCTGATCATTCCCCTATCAGTTTGCATTTACTCTGGGGTCCACCTTCTTCTAAATCCCCATCTTGGCGTTAGACCCACTTTTACTCAGAGACCCTGAATTCACCTTGGATTAAAACCCAGATTCAAGATTTTCTTTCTATTAACGATACTCCAGATATGTCTCAAGGTACTATCTGGGAAGCATTAAAAGCCACTATTAGAGGTAAAATTATTAGTTATGCAGTAGAAAGAAATTAAGAGAACAACAATTAGCTAATTTAGAAAAATCCCTTAAAGAAAAAGAAACCCAATACTATAAATTAAATAAACCTAATCATAATTCACAGCTTCATCTGGAAATTCTACAATTAAGAATTAAAATTAACGGTTGATATCCAGGAAAGCTGAGCGGTCTTCCTTTAGGATTAAACACGGTTATTGGGAACAAGGCGATAGATGCGAAAGTTGCTCTCTTACCAGCTAAAAACTCAACAGATGCAGAGACATATAGCAGGTCTAAAAGATCCATCAGGTCAGACACACACAGACAACCTTTCAATCAATTGTATTATGCAATCCTTTACCATCAACTATACTCGCAACCTAATACTACAAATCCCAATCTAATACAACATTTTCTGGAAAATTGAATCTACCCCACCTACCCCTCAGAACAAAGCTGTGCTTGATAAACCAATCACTTTAAGGAAATCCAAACTGCTTTATCATCATTAAAACGGTAAAGCACCTGGCAGTGATGGGTTCCTATTGATTTTTATAAAACCCTATCTGACACTCTTTGTCCTGTATTAGTCAATGTATTCCAAGAAGCAACCTTAATAAAGAAATTCCCATGCACAATGACCGGCCATCATAGCAGTCTTACCAAAAAGACAAAGACCCTTTACTTCCTTCAAACTATAGACCGATCTCACTTCTTAATACTGATGGAAAAATTTGCCAAATTATTAACTCTCCGCTTAGAATCTTTAATGACTAAACTCATCCATACTTCTCAATCAGGATTTATCAAAATAGAAACAGTTCCGATCATCTTCGCCATTACTCAATTTAATTCACAAAGCAAAAACTCTTAAAACCCCTGCAGCTGCAATAGCCATTGACTTTGAGAAAGCATTTGACTCTCTCAATTGGGAATATCTATATCAGGTGCTATCTCATTTGGCTTTACAAATAATTTTTGTGCTTGGATTCAATTATTGTATGCTTGGATTCAATTATTGTACACCTCCCCTTCAGCTCGAGTTCTCACGAACTCTATTTTGTCCCCCTCCTTTTACTTAGCAAGAGGCACCAGACAAGGATGCCTTTATCGCCTTCATTGTTTATACTTGCCATGGAACCTCTTTTCTGTGTCCCTCACTCAATCCGGTACAATTAAAGGCATTACTATTGGTAACTCTCACTATACTTCACTCTCATATGCAGATGATCTCCTATTTTACTTGAAACCTCAAAGTTCTGGGCAACCTTTAGTTAAACTACTGAATGACTTCACCTCCCACTCTGGACTAGCTCTAAACCTTAACAAATCCAAAACGCTACCACTGAATACCCTTTGTAGTCCCCTCATGAACAACTCATTAGGCTTTCGTTGGGCCCCCCAAGGTATATCTTATCTTGGCATTCGGATCACCTCGACATTGAATAAATTATGGGATGCTAATCTTTCCCCTCTGTTAACCAGTATCCAAACAACACTTGATAGATGGAAGATACTTAAACTTTCTTTTAACGGTAAAATTTCCGCCATTAAAATGTCAATAACTCCTAAAATATTATACCTATTTTCCAATATCCCTTTGATACTTCCCTCCAGTTTTCTTACCAAAATAGACAAAATTATTGGCAGCTTCATTTGGGAAGGCAAAATACCTAGATTTAGTCATAATAAACTTAGATCCCATTGGTCAAAAGGTGGCTTTGGCCTTCCTTGGTTCCAAGCCTACTTATGGGCTTTCCGTACATCTCAAACAATTAAATGGTTTAACAAACCCAACATCCAGTCTCCTTTATGGGTCAATATGGAAACATCCTTATGTCCTGGTAATGTGGTGACTTCTTTCCTTTATAACACCCTTACCTCTTCTTTAAAGTCTCACCCTACCATAGCTGCTTCTATAGTCTATTGGAAAATCATTCACAAGCATATTAAATCTAACCCCAAACCCTTAGCTTACACCCCATCTGGGGTAACCACTATATATCTCTTGATAATCACCCATTTTTGTTGTACCTGGAAAAATAAGGTGTATCTCTTTGCAGGATATATTTGAACCCAAGTCATTAAAGTTAAAATCTTACACCGACCTACGAGGCATATGGAATCTTCCCATCACGATTTTGGAAATATCTGCAGCTTAGTACTGCATGCAACTCTTACCTCACACCCTTCTCTATCAATTCTGTGTATGATAAGCACATCTCTAAATGGATAAACAACATCCAATTTAAATAGCACCTTTACAAAGATATTTGTGATATCCTCCTGACTACTCTATCAATGCTAAAACAGATGGAGTACTTTGCTACAATATAATATCACCAATGCACAATGGTCCAGATGTTGGCTGTCCTGTCACAAATCTTTTAATGATAAATGCAGTTCCCTCATTCAAACCAAGATCCTTCATTTGTGGTACAGAACTCCTGTTGTATTACAAAAATGGGTTTATTGAACAATAACAATTGTTGGCGCTGCAGTTCCCCAATGGGATTTATTATATATCTTATGGCACTGTCCCTCATACAAAAGATTTGGCACTGTACTCACAGATTTGCAATGAAAGTGGTAGGTCAACCTTTTACACTAGACCCTAAACATTGCATTCTTGGTATTTTAACCACCGTTCTTATAAAATTTCATAGTCGCAGAGCAGATGGTTAAATATACTCTTTCTTCAAGTTAAACGACAATCCTCATGCATTGGAGATCCAACATAATCCTACCCTTCCCGGTATCAACCAACTATTGCAATATGCCTCTGGACCGTGATGATATATCTTGTCTGACCGACTCATGTTATATAACAATTGTTGGCAGGGTTTTAATTTTTGGAATCAACTAAATCTTCCAACACCAATGTATGGACTTAAATATATGGATTTTCCCTTTACTGATACATCATTGTAGTCTCGCTTTTTTCCCTTTTTATAGTTTCTCTCTCTTCTTAACTTTCTTATATATCTTTTCTTTCCTATACTCTGTTCTCAATCATTCTTTATTACTCCACAATCCTTTTACGAATGTTCTTTTTTCACTTTTGCAGCATCATATATAATTATGTAACATTTTAATATAAACCGTATCTAATCATACTATCTGCTTTAAGTTCACTACAAATGTCAAGTATATGCTAATTACATGACCTGTATTGTTTACTATATTTTAAACCAAAAGCTCCTTGTATTATTGTAGCAATGTTCTTATTATATGCTGCCTCAATTTCTTAAAAAAAAAATCACATTGTACTGTACTGTAAGAGGTTTGTCTGTATATCTTATGAAAAATTAATAAAAAAGTTTAACTGAAAAAAAGCAAAAAAAAAAAAGAGAGATTAAAGAATAGATTTAAAAGTAGATTTTAGTATTTTTTTAATGAGTAGGTATACATAGGAAAAAATTGTACAGGTTTACTGTTTTGTCCTGCAGGTGGGGCTGCTGCTTTAAAACTCCAACCCTAGGGTCATGGTTTCTGTGCCCAGCTGTTACTGTGTCTCTTGGTTTGTCTCCCCACCCCAACTGGCTTTTCATTCACCCCCCACCCCTGAAAGCAAATTTCCACTGATGCTGTCCACTCTCATTGAAACTGTTGCATGTTTGGATCTGTTGAAAAGTTATGCTGGCTGTGTGGCAAAAGGGAAAGGGAAATGGAGCCAAAGATCGATAAGTGGAGCGCAGTGCTTTAAACAGCACACATGCTCATGGTCTCTTTACTGTCATAGCTTCATTATTGTTGGTGGGTCTCTGTAGGAAAAAAAATGGTTTTATGCTTTCAAACAGATGTGCTCTGTCAGTTCTGGGAAGGCGGGGACACTGTTTCTTGAATGGCGTACTGACTGTACTGTGCACGCACTAAGTCTTTTAGCAGGGACTGCTGGTTGCGATGACAGCTTTCTTCTGTGTTTCATATTATTTATTTAGGAAATCTAAGGGCAAAGTAAGAATTGTAATGATCTGCAGAAAAACTGTGACAGTCAGAGGGAGGACTTTATCTTTGGGTGGGAGTACAGAAATGGAGTACTGAAGCCGATCACAATGACGACTTGTACTAAGTGGTGGACTCAGGCCTGATGGCTTCATTTTCCTTCAACTATTTTTTTTTTAATTGGGATTCAGTAGGGAATTTGTTGGGGGCTATGTGTGGACTGTGTAGTGAGGGAACAACTGAATGTCTGCCAGAGGGATGACTTCTGGCACTGTGAGTAGACAGGGCAGTGCAGCTACTGGCATTGGGCAGTGATTTGTTTTACATACTGGCATATGTGATGTGGTCATGTGTGTGCTGGGACTAGATCCATGATGTTATGCTAGGATAAAATCACAGGTCCAGCCTCAGACTGACCAATCAGAGCACAGCATTCTTTCTTGCCATTGCGTAATGCTTGTTTACTATTAAAACCGATGCTGTATAAATACCTGGGGTCGGATTTTCAGACCCCCTGCAATTGGCGCAGGTGCAGGGAAAAACTGCCACCAAGTGGGACTTCACTTGTGGAGCTTCAGATTTTCCTATAGACACCAAATTTTCAAAACAGGATCTATTTTATGACCAGCTCCCTGATTTATGGCAGCTTGTAGCCATTTTTTCAGTGTCATTGTGCTGACATGTTATGCCTGATGGGACCAGGCATAACATCTCCCACAGTTTCACCTGCCGCATGCATGGAGCTCGGGCTGAAAATAGCAAAGTCCACAGGTGTGGAGAATTTGTTCCTCACCTGGAGGGCTGAAAATCCAGCCCCGATGTATGGACCGGGCAAGGGTAATTATTACAGAGAAAGATGGGCCAAACCTCAATGCTTAGCAACAAGATGCTCCAAATTTGGATGGCCTCTTATTTGCCATTGTTAAGTCAAACAGCCTACACTCAGCTTGGATTATCCAAACAAAAAAGATGACGTACTGTAATGCAGGAGTAGACGCAACACTCAAGGGCAGCTAGTCCTCTCCATTTCCCAAGTAAGCAATAAGGTGTATGCTCTCTCAAAATACTCAAGGGCAAAAACACATCTCAATTGCATAAAAAATGATAGTCTTCATTAATTTTGCAGTAATTTATTCTACGAAGTGCTAAGAGTGCAATAAGTCATCACAGCACTGTAAAATATGCCACAACTGATTGCGTAGCCTCACCACTATGGCTCAAACATCACAGTGCTTCAGAGATCAATTTCTTCTTCATCAGCAGGCAGGAATGGACTTACACATCACTTCATTATATATTCCATCCCACTGGATTGCGCGACATACTGAATATACTGAAACATGGGAGTAGGGTAAGTCAAAATGACAGTGCAGACATGACATTTTGGGAATATTTTCAAACTACTGCATCAATAACAAACAAATATATTCTACCACAAATAATTATGGAGAACTACTAAACCCTACATACATTACATATTATCTGGAGGCATAAAGAGAAGAGAGCGAAAGTGTTCCACACAGGTTAGGCAGTGACAATTCATTAAAAACCACACAGGTAAGTAGCTTCAGTAATGTTTTAAAGGGATCTACTAGAGGTATACCACAGTCATGGAAAATGAAGACATAAATACAGAAAATAAAGGATGTCTTCCTGCATTGAGAAATAAATAAGTTTACAAAATTAGTGCAAATAGGGATCTTCCCCATTCCCAAATATTCAGAACTAATTAAATTACAACATTGGAAATGTTCAGCTAAGAGCATACTGAGAAATTTAAATAAAGCAGTGCTACACCAAGGCTCCAAAATATAAGTTTCCAAACAAACAGAAATACTCCAGTGCTTCAAGGGACTGCAGCCCTCTTCATCAGGGGGTGATGTACTGCCTGAAATTAATATTAACATTCAAAAGTAGTGAACTATTATTTCTTATATCTGAAGCATTTTTTTATTTTCCCTTCCACCAATTAGATTTTCTACTTGACAGTAATTGGTATGATGTGTGGTACTCCACCTGCAGGCTGACATAGTTAGTTTATTCCTCCTCATACATCATCAGCCCTTTGACTCATGTTCTGTGACATCACAACTGACCAAGAAGAGTCAATCATCTGCTGCAGGATCGGTCACTTGTGATGTCACAATAAGTGAGGTCACAATGCTGATGTGGCATTAGGAGGAATGTACTATGTTAGTCTCTCAGTAAAGTATTGCTCTTTACATCACACTTATACTATCAGGTAGAAGACCTTCTCATGAACAAATGGAAAATGAAAAATATTTCAGAAATAAGTAATAACTGACTACTTTTAACAAGCATTTGTCAATGCCGAATGTTGTCTTGCTGGCATTGGCATTGGTAGTGCAAAGTTAGAGATGAATAATAAGAATGGCGGTGAAGTATTGAACTGATGCCAACCCCCCACCCTGAAGAGACTGACAGGCAGTGGGTGTGTGGTCATCGGGCACAACGCCATGCCATTTCACTTCACCTTACCCTGCAGACACCGACAAGTGTCATGGTTTGCCTTGGGGTCTTCGGGCCTTATACTCACCCCATTTCATAAGGAAATATGCTGAGATGGGTGCAATATAGGAGAATGGGGTGAACTTTGGGGCCAAAGAGTCCAAGGTACACCTCAATGCCTATCAGTGGCTGCAGACTGAGGGTGGAATGGTGTGAGCATTATAACCAAAAATTCCAAGTCACACCCCTGACGCCTGTCAGTCTCTACAGGGTGGGGTGTTCCAGCTGGAAACCATAATGCCCCAGAAATTTGTTGGTTGTTTTCACTCCAAATTTTCAACATGGGCTTTTTGTGACCCCACCTCATAAACAGTGGCACTGTCAGTTCATTAGCTGAAAGGTAATTTTGCTCAGCGACTGTGCCATTTGGTACCACAGGTGCAAAAACACATTTCAGGCAGGATGTGAAAAATGACAGCAGTACTGTTCATGAGGAGGTGTAAAAAAATGGTAATGTTGAAAATCTGGAGTGAAAATATGGAAAATTGGTGAAGTCACGAGCGTGGGTAGAAACTGGGCAACAGATGCCTGTAAAGCAATTATTTTGGGGATTTTTTTAACCAGATTTTGACATAGGCATTTTGGGACCTCTGCTGATGAACAGTGTCACTGTGATTTTCTTAATCTGTCCCGAACGTTGATTTCCCACAGTGACTGCGCCATTGTGTGCCAGATGTGTGAAAACACATTTTGGGCAGGATATGAAAAATGACAGCTGTACTGTTCACAAGGAGGTGTGAAAATATGGCAATACTGAAAATCTGGAGTAAAAATATTAAAAATTCTCGAAGTTTCGAGTGTGTGTGTGGAAACTGCACAATGCACGCTCATAGCACAGTCATTTTTTGGAATTTTGTTCAAATTTTCAGCATAGGCATTTTGGGACCTCTGCTCATGAACAGTGACACTGTGATTTTCTTAATCTGTCCTGAATATTGATTTCCCACAGCAACCACAGCATTGTGGGCCAGATGTGTGAAAACACATTTCGGGCAGGCTGTGAAAAATGACAGCTGTACTGTTCATAAGGAGGTGTGAAAAAATGGCAAGATTGAAAATCTGGAGTAAAAATATTAAAAATTCTTGAAGTTACAAGTGTGCATGGAAACTGCACAACACACGTTCATAACAGTCATTTTTTTGAATTTCTTCACCAAATTTGCAACATAGGCTTTTTGGGAGCCCACCTCATGAACAGTGGCACTATTGTTTTGTTAATTGGTCCAAAAAGATGATTCCACGCAGTGACCGCAAAATCACCTTTTGGGGCCGAATAACAAAATGACAGTGACTGATTTCATGAGGTGGGGTTCCAAGAACCCCATGTTGAAAATTTGGAGTCAAAAGTAAAAAAAATGGCTGAGATATCCACCTACATTGAAACCTCCCCCATTGATGCCATTATACAGCTTACTGGTATTTCTTCAGTTGGCGGTCGGCTTTGAAGAGTGCAGGCGTGTTTCGCTCCACTGAAGATCGTGGCACTGGACCTCGGAGATAAGTATGGGATGAGGTGGGGTGGGGAGGTTGGAGTGTTCAGAGGGTGAGGTGCAGTTTGGGGGAGGGCCGCCGACAGTGAGAAACGTTTTCTTTGATTTAGGTTCCAAAAAAAAACAAAACAAATGAACAGCACGGATCATTTTCTTTCCTTACAGGTGTATGAAACAATGTTGGGGACACTGGGTTGGATTCCCAGTGTCTCCCCATGACTTTGGGGGCATGACAGTTGCCACACTGGGGTGGGCTCCCAGTGTGGCTCACAATGGGGGTGGGCAGGGGCAGGAAAATGCCAATGTGCTCGGCTTCCGAACACTGGGAGGCACACTGGGGTGGGCTCCCAGTGTGCCACACAATCTTGGGGAGTTTACACATGCCAAAAGGGGGACTGGGCACCCCTGAAGTCGGCTTTCTAGGGATTGCAAGAGGTGGACAGTGGAGCCGTCACCGTATTTATTGAAATGTTACACCAGGCAAGACACATAGTAGAGGCATGTCATCAGTACTGTTGCATGACGAGCTTGGCTCTGATTGCAGCAGCGAAATCATTTCAAGTTGGTGGCACTGCAAAACACTTGTGTCACCGCTACCATGCTCACTAATTGGTGAATGAGGAATGCACCTTCTAAAGCGTGCCCTGCATTCACCAAAACTGACACACATCCGCATTTCTCCTACTGCCACAAAATGTTGCTTGCAAATGCGCAAGACAATATAAAAATTAATAATATTTCTGACTGCTATTTTTGGCACCACTAGCTGTTTAAGGTAAGTTACAATAAGCAAGTAGAAGTTATAATAACAGTCAGATACCCATCAACAATAAAATGGCTTAAGGGGAAGCAATCAGCACCAAAGGCCCAACACTCAAGTGTGGACTGGTCCCAATGTGCACATTAGCAGCTATTCACAAAATTACCGCCAGTATGCACAAAAGACATGTAGCAGGGTATGTGTGCAGCTGTGTGCCACGTACCACAAGCGTGACATGCAGCATTCACAAACAAGCACGGAAGACACCCATGGGGACAGGGAAGGCCAGACAGAGGTGCACTGCAATGCACAGGAGTGGGACACGGACCGTGCAAGCTGCAGGCGCCCTTGACCCCGCCATAAGTGGACATGGAGCTTTACACTGCACCGCTACGAGCAGGCACACAGAAAACACACGATAGAGGAAGCGAGACCGTCCGCCAGCAATGTGGATTCGGAGATGGCAGGTGCCACGGAGCATGTAGGCGGAGGCACGGGATGCGACACAGGCCACGGAGGGCACAAGGCATCGGTTCCCCAACTTCACAGATGCACATGTCACCCTGTTGGTGATGAAGATCTGCCAGCACTACAACATGCTGTGCGGTCACTGGGCACTCAGCACACCACCCGAGATGAAGGCATGGATATGGCTCGATGTGTAGGTGGGCATCAATGCACCCAGACCGGAGGCACGCACACTGCCCACCACAAAGCACAAGTGGCATGACCTGTGGAAGTAGGTGAAGAGGAAGGTGAGCCATGTATGCCAGGCACAGTGTGTCACCAGCAGCAGCCCACCACCCTCTGGACCCACATTTACGCCTATCGAAAAGCTGGTGGCATACATGATACGTGATGTTGCCATGGACAGGGAGCCCAAGAGCATCGACAGCATGCTGAGTGATTGAGCAGGATATGCACCAGGGGTGGTAGCACTGCATGGGGGCACAGTCATGACCACTAACATATCTATATCACCACCCACAGGTCCCAACGATGACAGTGTGGGTGAGGGACTGAGTGAGACTGGTGGCACCACCACCTGCCGACCAGGGGATGCAGGTATGTGCAGCATGGACATGGGACAGAGCACTGCACCCAACCACTGTGTGAGGGCACTAATACATGTATCTTCCCATGTATGCCGCACAGCCTAGATGCCACAGGAGGAGCCATCACAGCCACCCGCACCCATGGAGGGACAGCAGAGGGTGCCGAGACCCAGACAGAGGCCGGAAGCAGAGGAGGAAGGTAGCCAGGCCACACCTGAAGATGACCAGACCAGTGTGGAGGACATGATGGTGCAAGACCAGGCAGTTTGAGGAGGACTACACTGTGGCCAGAGTGCACGGGGGCATGGGGAGGACAGCCAGCAGGACATCGATGCTGACACCTCCCCCACAGGGCCAGGGGAAGAAACTGCACTGCTGGACACCCAACCACTAGACAGCACTGCCCCCGGGGGTCCCCCACCCACATGGTGCTGGTGGGCATGCAGCAGTGGCTCAGCACTGGTGGCCTACTACACAGACCTCCGACGGCTGGGCGTGACTGGCTGAAGGCAACGCCATGATTGCATGGAGGCAGTGCACCATCTGACAGGTGTCCTGGATGCATCCTGCATGCACAGGAGAGCCTGGCTGAGGGCATAGCTGCAGGTGTGCGGGCACAGGTCTGCATGGCTGCATGCCATCGTGGCAGGTGCATGTACCCAGGACAGACTCAGGATGCAGTGGCGTCGGCGCACACACAGAACTGATAGCCGATGCACTCCAAGCCATAGCTGCACACCTGGCCATGCATCCACAGCCACCACAAGACACTGGCACGCCACTGGCACCATCAGATGATGCACACCGCCACAGCCATGTGAACAGAACACACACCCGCACTGCCGCACAGTCTGATGAACACCACAGCGGGCCAAGGTGGCATGGCCCAATGAACACTCCACGGACCGAGACCACAGCCTGCCACAAAGCTAATGCCCATGCCACAGGGGCAGGGGACCAGCTGTGCACACATATGCAGAGGGACAGCACAGACATCTGACACACAGTAACGAGGCTGTGCAGCTGGCAACATCAGGCACATGCCACGCACATGCCCCACACACACCACGCACATGCCCCTCACACACACCACGCAGTGGCACACCACGTGCACCACCGAGGCACACTGCACCATTGATTACAGAGGCACCACATGGACCAGCACCGCATTGGTATAGCAATGGAACACACATGGCCGGGGGGCACTGCACACACCATCAGGCATGGCCAGCAGTGGCATGTAACCCATCAGGTCAGCACGTGGGCTGCATTGTATGCCTCCACTGCAGGATGCTGGGGTGCAAGATATGGTGTCAGGAGCATCATCCTCAGTGGGTACCCACTGTCACCTGTGTGGGGAGGGAATCAAACACACATTAGGCACATGGTATAGCACTGTCGTGGAACGTTATTGCGGGCATGGGGAGGCACTCACCCAACAGCCACCTGTATCCCTCATCCTGCTGTTCCAGATGGCGCCGCAGAGCACTGTTGTCATAGATGTATGCATCATGGCATGATCCCGGGTACCATGCCAGGATGTTGGTGACAATGCCCCTAGCATCGCACACCACCTGGCAGTTAATACTGTGGAAACCCTTACAGTTCCGGTATGCCTCCTCGTTCATGCTTGGCGTGAGTATGGGCACATGCATACAGCCTATGGCACTGACCATATTTGGCATGCCATAGCTGTCCAGGAACCCTTCCTTGACAGCTCTGAGCTCCCCTGGCACCGTGGGGAACATGGTAATGTGCCGTCTGTGGCACATGAGGGCATCAGTCATCTGGTGCAGGGCTCTGGAGATGGAGGCCTGGTTCACACCTGACACATCCCCTGTCACCCTCTGGAAGGAGCCCGTGGCATAGTACTTCAGGGTGCACAGCACCTTCGTCTCCACAGACATGGCCCGGGAACACCCTGTACATGGGCGTATGTTGTCCTCCACCAGTGCACAGACATAACGCAGTGTTTCATGGTCGAGCCTGTACCAACACAGGAGGTCTGTGGCATGGAGGCCCCCAGCTGTGAGCTGTGGCCTGAACATCCGTGGATGGCAAAGGTGCCATCAGCAGTGCTGCTCCATAATGTCCTCCAATAGTGCAATGTATAGCAGTGCCCCAGGGCACATCATATTGCCTCTGCCTGGTCCGCATCTCGAGTACACTCGTGTGCGTTGCATGCACATGTGTGTCCCATGCTTGCTGGGTGGCATGCCGCACATGCCCTATGGGCGGTGCCTGGCCATGCTTTGGGCGGCGGACGGCCACAGGGACGCCGATAACTGCAGTGAGTGTCATGGTGGCTGCTGCACCACTGATGCCACAGGGTGATGTGTGGCAGGCTTGCCCTGCCATGGAAACTGTGCCGCATCACCAGAGACATGTGTACCAGGAAGGGGTGCCCTGCTGGAGCCATGTGGGGAGGTCATGGAGCAGAGACAAGTAGAGAACTGGCCCGAGGTCTGCCGTTGTGTGGGCTCATTGCTCGGGGGGTGTTACAGCACATGGCCTTCACTAACACTGCCTTCTCATTTCCACAGGGACATGCCAGCATAAGGCCATGCTGATGCTGGAGCTGCAGGAGGTGGGAGTGCTGGGACAGGCTGTGGTGGTGACGCCAGGCCACCACCTGCCTCATGACATACCACTTAGGATGGACCTGTGGCAGAGCATGGACAACATGGTGTACCGGGATGATGAGGGGGACCTGTGGGCCTTCCATTCCCCCTCACAGGTAGGTGCCGTGTGCATGCGTGTGTGTTTGTGTGTGCCAATGTGTGTGTTGCAACGTTGCATTTGTGCCCTGTCAGCATGTGTGTGTACTGACCCAGGTCCCCTGTGTGTGCTGTTCTCATTGCAGCGTTATCGTGGGCCCCTGAAGTGCCTGGTGCTGGAGGAGCTGGCGTTTACCAACACCACCGCACCGCTTGAGGTGACGCCATCTATGAGCCCAGTGGAGATGATGGAGGACTTGTCAGACTGAGCAGGGGTTCTGTCTGCCCACCTTTTGTTGTGCCTGATTCCTTGCCCTTTTGATGTACCCTGTGCTGGTGATGTGCACCCAAATGCAATAAAGGCCTTTGCCTGTACCACCCTCTGTGTGGCCTCTTCTTTGCCCTGGCACGGTGTGTGGGGGGTGGTGCTGTGTATTGTGCAGTGTGTGTTCGGGTTGGGCCTGTGTTATGGGCCCTCTGGGATGTGTTGGTTGTGCCTGGGGGTCGCTGTGCTGGCCATCTGGTATCAGCCGTGCCTAGCTGGCAGTGTGGATGCCGTGCTTGGGCCTGCACTCCTGTCATGGTGCCATATGCATGTACCACCTTCCCAGCATGTGCTTGGCCATGCAGCTCGTGGCATGTGTGGCATCATGCCCTGCCAGCTATGTGCGCTGTCATGGG
Organism: Neoceratodus forsteri; assembly: GCA_016271365.2. NCBI lineage: Eukaryota > Metazoa > Chordata > Ceratodontiformes > Ceratodontidae > Neoceratodus > Neoceratodus forsteri. The sequence continues at coordinate 307,298,370 of CM028136.1, forward strand.
CATGTCCATCACGTACATCAGTTCACAGCGCATGCCAGCCCTGCTCTCTGTGGGGCATGTACTCCTTATGGCTGCTTTCTAGACACGACTACTCTGCGTGGCTCTGTGGCATGCCATTCTGATGTATGGTGTATCGTGAATGTGCATATGGCTCGCCGTGCATATAGCGTACGTGGTCATGCCCCCTGAATGGGCGCATAGCCACACATGTGTGTAGCTGAGCACCATGTGGGTGCGCATGTCCCTCCATATGGTTTGTGCATCCTGTGTGGTATTAGCCTATGTGCCTTCTACGTGTATGTGCCTGCATGGGGGCCATGCACACCCTGCAAAGCGATGCATTGCCTTTGTGAATAGGGCCCATTGTGTGCAAACACATGTTGGTTTACTTACTGCTCACTGTAGTACAGAAGATTATATCAGACTAATTTTGCTTAGTTGTAGACTGACATCTTCTATTACTATAAATCCCAGAATCCTCTGCAGCTGACACCAGAATAGTAGGCAACAGTTGGAGATTCAATAGCCTGCAGTAAATGCTAGAGTTCATACAGTATAAGCCCTGGGCCCCAGTTCACAAAAAACTTGCAAAGGCAGCACAAAATTTTGCATTGCGCTTTGTGGTTGCCCAGGCATCCACAATTGCTATTCACAGTCAGATAGTGTGGAGCGCTATCCAACTGTGAATAGGGGTAGTCTGAGGCAGCAGCAACCCCAGTACTGTCAACACTCCCCCAGTAGCGCTGCCCCAACGTTCAGCCAGGAGCATGGCCCCACAAGGAATAGCGCAGGGACACTGTTTCCTATTCACAAAGGAAGGCATGCAAATAAGCCCATTGGGCATTTGCATGTTTATTATGGACCCATCTACATAGGCTGAGGCAAGTGTAGTACTGCCCCCCCATTGCCGATTGCTGTCCTGAGAAATAAATAAATTAACAGTCCATGGTGGCTAGTGGTGCCCCCACATTGCTGATCACCAGACCATTGCTAAAAAAGACCCCCAGCTCCCTGGTGGTCTAGTGGTCCTTCCCCTTCCCTGATCACCGATTGCCATCCCGTTGATAATAAAAATATGTCCCTGGTGGTCCCTCCCTTTCTCAATCACCAATCACTGTCCCATTGATAATAAAAATATGTACCTGGTAGTCTAGTGGTCCTTCCCTTCTTTGATTGCCATCCCCATAATAAAACTAAACACATCTCCCTGGTGGCTAGTGGTTCACCCCATCCCGATCTGCCAGTTGTATGAGAATTAACTGTCCCTGGTGGTCTCCCCACATATAGTTTGCCAAAAGTACACCACAGGATATAGGTGACAAAGCTTGTGTTGCGGGTGATCAGTCTCAAATCCTGTAAAGTAGAGCAGTTATAGTTGAGCATCACAAATTGCCCATACTGGGTTAGATTCTATGAGAGACCTGGTACAAGTACCATCTGCTGAGTGATAGATTTAAGTCTGTTTCCTTTCTCAAACTCACTCATTGTGCTGGTGGAGAGATTGCACCAGGTGATAGTGAAAGTGCCACTAGATGTATTTTGCCAGCAGATCATTTACAGAAGGTGGTCCAGAAGTGTGGAGGTGGGTGGGTACTGTAACCCAGGAAGAGGTATTATACACTGCATCAGGTCCAGGAGACTGTATCAGGTGATTGGGGGACTTGCATCAGGTGAAGGAAGGATGGCATCATCAGATGATCAAGGCGTGGAAGAAGAGAATGCAGGATTCCAGGTAAAGCCATCAGATGATTGACAGGAATGTAAAGATTTGTCTGAGGATAGGGGTGCCACTGGACACTAGGGAGTGCTGGTGATAGGGATGTGGAGTTTAGTGCTATGGATGCAACACTACTGCTTGTAGCATGACAGTACTATAGTACATGACACCACATCTGTGAGCACCCACTGTGATTTTAGTAGATGATATCCCAAAACTGCCTGCAGCAGCAGATCCAATATGTAGTGAGTTAGCATTGATACCCCCTTAAGCCAGCACATTTTTTTAGCCTAATGTGAATTTTAAACAACCTTTAATGTTTTTTTCTGGGGAAGTGCTACCTCATGGCAAAATGGCTACCCCCTAAAAAGTTCAGATCTACCCCAGTACCAACTGCATATGGATCATAGATTTTCATTGTTTTTGTATCACAAAATCTAGTGGCAGTAAAGCAGTGTAAGCGCAAAGCATCTGTTTTGCAACAACCCTAACTGCAGTTCATAATAAGGCCCTACACATTACTACTTTCTCAAACAAGTGTTGTGTTCACACATTTGTGAGCAATAACAACTTTCATTAAAAAAGCTTCTCATTTATACTAGTTTGTACCACCGCACACAAGCTCACACAGGTTTATTCTGGAATTAACTAACTGCTAAAAATCTGAACATATAGAATTCATAGTGACCTGTTAGAAGGAAAAACTGCACCTTTACCTTTAAAAATAAATTATAAAGAAGCTCCTTACAGAAGCTTAAGTGTCTCAGCATTTGTTGCTTTTGGAAGATTTTGCAGCATTAAATGTAACCTGATTCTAAATCAACTGAAGTCATTAATGACTGTAGTAACACTTTCTGCTCTGAATATAATTTATTAATCAGCGTGCTCAAGACTGCAGTTCCAACCTCTAAAGAATGTTGTCTGACACTCTTAATAACCTTGTTTTATTTACTGATGAGGCAGCTAGACCCATGAATACAGAGCTCGTTCTCAGCTAGCAGAATGACGTAGCTTAGCTGCCTGTTTGGTTTAAGGAAAGAAGAGATTATTTTGACTGCAGTGAACTACCAGATACAGTGTTTCACAGCTGGGCTGGATATAGATGACATGCAGTCTTGTTCTTTTCTGCCATGTTTACCCCATAAATTAAAGGACCTTACACAGTAACATAATAATTTAAGGTAATATCACACTCCTAACCACTCTCTTTCCTCTCTAGGCTGGCAAGGATGATATGGATGCTGGGTTTTCTCTCCTTCCTAAGAGTACTGGCAATTTGTATCCAGACTGCAATAATGGCACAGTGCCTCCAACCAGATGATTTAAATGGACCTGATGCAGTGTATAATACCTCTTCCTGGGTTACAGTACCCACCCACCTCCACACTTCTGGACCACCTTCTGTAAATGATCTGCTGGCAAAATACATCTAGTGGCACTTTCACTATTCAGTCTCCCTTTCCTCTATTCTCAAATGGCACTCAACACAGGAAATGCAAGTAATGATGATATTTATTAACAATCAATCTTGCTGGGGGAGAAGTTTAATGTTAGTGTACCATCAAAAGCAAAAAGCAACACTGAGCACCCTACAGCAAGGACACAAGGCACAACAAGAATGGAATATCAGCTTATCATTTTATTGTAGCTCGCACGTTACCAGTCGCAAACTGGTATGGTGTTTGCGTTCACTCCTGGCTATGAGGTCTGCACTGTAATGTTTTGAAAAATATAAATTGTTGTCCCCTTATCAATCTGGTTTTAGAAAAGAACATTCAACAACATCTGCATTGTTGAAGTTCAATGATCTGGTATGCACCTCATTAAATTTGAGTCAGGAGACAGCAGCTGTTTTCGCAGCTCTATCAAAGACCTTAGACCTGCTGGATCATTGCCTCCTGCTTGACAGATTAGGTGAGCTTGGGTTTTCTGAGGAACTATTACACTAGATCTTGTCGTATTTGACCAGACAAACTCAGAGGTTGGGGTTCAGCATATACTATCTGCCCTTGTAAAGTTGCAAGGGGTCCTTCAGGGTTCATACTGGACTCATTATTCTTGGCATTTACCAACAGCTTGCACAATGTAGTAAAGCATACAGCAATAAATCTGTATGCTGATGATACTGTATTGGTGACTTTGGGACAGAGTCTTGTAGATTTATAAAATGGCCTACAGTCTGATTTCAGTACAGTGGTGGAGTGGTTCACCAGGTCACGACTATTTATGAATGTGAAAAAGCCTAAGTTAATGCATTTTGCCCATAAAAAAACAAAATCGCAACTTTACATTTTAACCTTAAAAAATTAACGATTATAACAGGTTGAAAACTACTGTTATTTGGGGATCACATATGAATCTGACTTGACTTTTAGTTCTCATATAAACAACAGTAAAGTTAATAAAAAAAACTTGGTGCTTTCAGGCTTACCACAAAATGATTGAGAATTCAGGATTGAAAAAGGGTAGCTGAACAAATTCTTTTACCTGCATTGGCCTATGGGGAAATAATATATAGGACTGCTAGTAAATTGATGACGAATAAATTAGACAAATGGATGATGCTTACCAGGACAGCTTTGTCCTGGAATAATTAACCAACTTCAGTGCACATGGCTACTGAGCATAAAGCTTTTATTCAAGCTTTGAAAGGTTTGTTCTTCTTCTCCTTCTGTCATTATTTTTAGACTATTTATCCAATTGTTTTGGGTTATTGTATATATATACGGTATATATACATTTTTCTACAACCTAATAATGTGCCCTGCTTAATTTTATAGTGTGCATTCCCTCCCTCCTTATTTATAATGTTTATATTTTTATAATTTTGTAATTTGTACTTTACAATTGTAATTATAATTTATTTTGTACATGGGACTGTCTTGAAAACAGGGTTGTAAGATCCTAATGACATTACCCTGTATAAAAATAATGTTTTACCTACCTACCATGTACTATGGTGAAAGCTACAAGCTGAAAGCTACAATAAAATGATAAGCTGTTATTCTATTTCTTGTTGTGTCTTACGTCCTTGCTGTAGGCTGCTTACTGTTGCTTTTAGCTCTAACTTCTCTGGTTGGTAGTGTACCATGTATGTAACTTTCACAGCTCTGCTCATATTCCACCTTCCCTTACTAGACACAGCTTGTCTGTACTGTACTGTACAGTGAGTCTCTCTTACTCCCCCGTTCCCCATGCCAGGACTACAAGCATTTAGGTGGGGGCACTTCCACAACTAAAGCACTTCCTGGGCACTCATAGTTAGAGTTTGGCAGGCCTGATGACTGTACTTTCTGGGGTCTTGCACTGGAGCACTTAAACCAGTGAAATGAATAACCCACCATGGAGTGACTTTCAATAACAAAACATCAAACCAAACTGGTAACTCCAAAATTGTAATTCCACTTGGTGGCTGGGTGGCAAATGTGAAACCTAAATTTCAAGAGTACTACCTTTTGCAGATGATGCCTGAGTACTCATGACCTTTTGACACACATTCCTCAGCAACAGTGACTGTGCAGGTGCTGAACCATTTGCCTCTAATTATGTAAAGTCAGGGGTCATTCCAATTTACAGGTGGTGTTGGATTGGATCATTTTGGGCACTAACTCTCACCGATGATGATGCTCGACTAATCCAATTGGCAACCCTCTCAGCTGCACTATTGCATCTCTGTTCTCTTTCTGAGTGTGTACTCACATTGTTCACTCTGTGACCTACTCAGGCTGTAGTGCTACAAGATGGGGGACCATGACTGATTCTCCCAAAGAGGATATACCACCTGCTTTAAGAACAGTCTAAATATTGTGTTAGAGGGCTTAAAACTGATATTTTTTGTTCTACGAATAGCTATGACTTTGCATGGGAATGACAAGAGCAGTAGAGCAGTAGACCTTGACTGTGCAACACTTGGTTCTCACTCAAAAACTGCAATAGATGACCAGCCATCTTGTCATACTTGCCACACTTAATACTTTAAAGTACCTGCGGTTTGGATTCAGAAGTGTGGGTGACTCATTCAGTATTAGAATCATGTCAAAAATGCTTTCATCATAACCAAGCAATCTCTAACCTCCTATCCTTTAAGAAAGATTACTGGTCATGATCTGCAAATACTTATGATAAAGTAAAGTACATGTAGGACAGCTTGTATAGAAGTAATTGAGTTTAAAAATGGCAGCCATATCTCATCAAGCTCCATACCTCTATTAACTGTTTTGTGGGATAAAGAAAAAAAGATATGCTTTTTCTACCCTGGACAAATCTACAATAACTCCTAGCCATTCCATAAAGACTGGGGTTCCTGATCTTTCCAATGCAATAAGAGGTACGTTTTAGCTATTAAAACTCCGAAATTAGTAGTGCCTCTTTTTCCAAAATTTGTCACTGCTAATTCTGTTTCCAAAAGTTCAAATGCCATAATTCAAGGATCAAATGGAAAGTCCCTGTGAATAACCTTTGCAAAAATAGCAAAAATCTTTGTCCATAGGTTCTGAATGTGCTCACAGCTGATTAACATATGTAACAATGTACCTTTTGTTTTAAGCAACGTTGGCAATTTTTAGGAAATATAGAATCACATTTATGTATTCTTGAGGAAGTTAAATAATTATGATGAAGGATGTTTATATGAATTTATTTTAATCTGGTATTTTGTCATAATCTCTTTAAAGTTTATCACATTACCCCACCTAGCCTGTGATATACAGTATTTATGCCCAAATCTTTTTTCCCATGTCACCTTTAAGTTCAACAGTTGTACATTTTTGGACTTTCTTAATAGATTATATTAGTTACATATTAACGTTTTACTTGATTCAAGATTTACAAAAACATCCCCCAGCTTAGTTGATGGAATAGCTTCCATTTTTTTAACCATTTCAAAAATAATTTTTGACTTAAAGATATTGAAATCTGTTACTCTTCAGCATGTGATATTTGAGTTTGAGCTGCTCAAAATACATAAGTCCCTTCTCATCAAAAAAGTTGCCACTCTGAGATAAATTCTTCTCTCTGTTCTAGGCATGAAACATAATATTTCCTACCAATGGAGCAAAAAACAAAACAAAACAATGTATATGTATGTGTGTGTATATATATATATATATGTGTGTGTGTGTGTGTGTGTGTGTTTATCTATCTATATATATATATATATATATATATATATATATATATATATATATATATATATATGGCATGGTAGTACCAGTATATTAGGGTTGAGTGCAAACTTCTATGTTAAACCCCAAAGCTTGAACCTTAATAACTTCGAATATTCAATGGATTTGCACACATTTGAAATGCATAATATCCAGAGAAGATCCCTTGACATGCAAAATGTCATGCAAATCCATTGTGTGGTTTGTAAGATAGAAAGTGTTAAACAATCCTACATTTACCATTTTTCACATTTCTTTGTCCATCTGTATCTCAGAAATGCCTTTATGTTGTGGTCTGAAATTTTCAGGTTAGAAAGCCTTTGGGTCACATATGTGCCTTTTGTAGGTTTGTTGAAAAAAAAAAAAAGAATCCATTCCAAAGTTATTAAATTATTAATTTCCCATTATTTTCTATGGGAAAAAATATATGTTCTGAAAGTGAAAGTACTTTTCGCATACTTCGCACCTTAATAACTTTACAGCCCTTCAATGGATTTTCATGAAATTTGGAATGCATAAGTTCTGGAGGTAGAGCTCTTGATATGGTAAACATCTTAATCTGTTGTGAGTTTTCTGACACACTGTGTCTCAAATGTCCTTAACCTTACATGTTGTATTCCCATTTCACAGATAGTCTTCCAATTTTGCCTATTTTCACCTTAGTAACTTCAGGACCCTTAAACAGATGTGCATGAAAGTTTGCATGCATAACCTCATGGGGTATGTCTGTAAATGTGTTAAATTTCATTTGAGTCTCTTGTGTGATTTGTAAGATATTGTGCCTCAAACATCATTAAGCTTACATTTTTTTTCCATTTTACTAGCAGTCTTCAGTTTTGAATAACTTGTACTGTAATAACTCTGGAGCCCTACGACATATGTGCCAACATTTTGCATGCATAATTTTGAAGGGTTGGTCTGTTGATGTCTTTAATTCCATTTGAATCGCTTATGTAGTTTTGAAGATGCTGTGTCTCAAATATTCTTAAATGCATGTTTTTCCTGTTTTCACAATCATCCAGTTTTGCATACTTTGCACTTTTAATAACTTTGCAACCATTCAACAGATATGCATGAATGTCTGCATGCATAATTTCATGGGTAAGATCTCCTGATGTTGCTAATTTCATTCGAATTGCTTTTGCAGTTTCTGAGATTTGCAGCCATATATCCAAAACTTTGCGCTGGGCAAAAGACGTCTGCGCAGGTTTAGTCGCAGGATTAGCGCAGGTCTGCTATATTCAAAAGGCCAAATGGCGGAGGCAAACTTCATTATCGCTGGGCAAAATCATAATGTATGCAAGGGGCAAACTGACATGAATACAGGCGCAATGCTATATTCAGTGACTAGCGTCATGCAAAGTGATTTTGCGCAACTTTGCGCGACACTTAGCCAGTGCGACATTACCGCCCAGGAAAAGGAAGTCTTAACCCTGGGCAATCAGCTTGTGTAGTGTTTGCACGGCTTTATTGACCCCTTAACAAATATGATACATAGACAAAGCCAAACATACAGGAAACATGCTGCTAACTGATGGCATCACAATGATGCTATCATCTGTCACTCAGTCCCAGCCATGCCAGGCGTTGCTGCAGCCTGCTGCGGTGCTATGTACATACACCTGTGTACTTCGTCACCATCAATTCCAGCACACAAATGCAGCATTGTGGATATGGAGGATGTGGAGGGAGAGTGTGGTGGCCAGGCTGTGCCACAGACCAGGTGTGGCCACAAGGCTGGGACACATCATGCAGTGCACATGGGCCAGTATTAGGCATATCCCAACACCAGTGTGCCTTTTTGATTATATATGCCCCTGCCACATACCACACAGCTGTACAACTGCCACAACACACAGCTGGACATGTATACGTCACTGTGAGCATCCCATGCGAGGGGCAGCATCTGTGGGTCACACAACAGCTGAACAGTAATGTCCACTGTCAGTAAACACCTGCAGGTTGGGCCTCTCGCTGCATAAGTGCAGTCATCATCACTGCTCTATGCACCATAGAGCATGTCACTGTGTTCACACTACTGGCCCCCTGCTACTGTAGTGTCTGCTGTGCACTGTAGCATGACCTACAGTGTGACAGTTGCATGCAGCACCACCACCATCTGTAGCTTATGCTGTGTTGTCCCAGTACAACTGCAGGCAGCAGCACATGTGAAAGTACAGTGTTCAGAACTGTATAATATTCCCCAAACTGTTTGTGTAGCGCTAACATGTTTGTGCGGGTTTAAGCAGAGGCTAAACCATTAGTCCTGGGCAAACTGCATGCAAATCAGGGCATAATGAGATGCTAATCTGGATGTTTGCCCAGAGGCTACCTAAGTAGGCTCATTTGCATGTCACTTTGAATATGGCAAAGTTCAGCGCCGGGCAATGTGTTTGCACAGGGCTAATGGTTTAGCCCTGCGCTAAACACACGCAAATGTGTTAGCACTGTGCAAACAGTTCGGGGAATATTTTACAGTTTTGCACACTGTACCTCCACATACACTGCTGCCTGCAGCTGTACTGGTCCATGCATTTGCTGGCACACATATTGGCCACATAGTTCACCTCTACTCTACCTTTCACATCGCTGTGTACTGTGTTGCTGTTGTGGTTTGCACTTCCTGGTTGCCATATTCAGAGCTGTATTATTCCAGGGCTAAGTTTGCCCTGCACTCCCAGCCAAGTTTGCCCAGCCTCAGTCCCATGCTATATTCAGAAGCTGTTTGCCCTGGGCTATTCCTTTTGAATATGGCTTGCTTTGTGCTCTGGGCTAAGTTTGCCCACCAGGCAGTGCTAATTTAGCCCCGGGGCAAAGTTTTGAATATCTGGCCCATTGCATCTTAAACATCCTTAAATGTACATGTTTTTTCCAGTTTTGCATACTTTGCACCTTAATAACCTAGCAACCTTTCAACGGATGTGAAATTGTGCATGCAAAATTTCATGGGACAGTTCTGATTGATGTGGCTAACTTAGTTTGAACTGATTAATTGTGACATTGTTTGCCAAAAGAACTAGGGTCTGCTGCAGTTTGTGACACTACTTTTCCAGATATTTATATTTCTTTGCCACTTCATAACTGAAAAATGGTTTGGGCTTTTGGGCTAAAATTTTCAGGGTACAAAGGACTTGCCCCAAAGATGTGCTTTTAGCTGGCTTGATGGAAAAATGCTGCTGTGCAAGCAGAGTTATTACACTTGGATGTTTCAGAATTTCCCTTAGGGTAACATTGTGATGGTTGGGGTACTTACTTTTCAGATGCTATACTGTATCTTGAAAACACTTGGAGATACAGCTTTGGCACTATATGTAATTTAATACACCTTTGGGTGTACTAAGTTGTTTTACATGTTACCAGGCCCTGTTTCAAACTGTTGGTGAATTGCAATGAATAATGCACATATGACCTATACTGTGGCATGCATTATCAACATGGCAGCAGTACTGCTTTGCAGGGCACAGTGGTACCACAACACACTATGCACTGATGGGAGTCCCACATGCACATGAGGGATAGTTATAATAGGCATGGATGGGAGCAGAGGATTCTTATGGGAGTCTCTAATGGCATTATTGTCCCTTTGGCACCCCTGAAGGATCACTTAGCCTCTTATCTCCTGACACGAGGGTGGGAGGGGTGGAGTAGGGAGTTATCTGTTAAATGTGTATTGTTGGTTCTGTTTTTGTGTTCATCTTTTTTCTGTTTTTTCTGGTTTGTTTGTGTATTACTTGTTAAGTGGCTGTTTTGGTTTTATCTGCATAACTGTAAAATGCTGTTGAAAATTAATAAAGTATGTTGAATTAAAAAAAAATAGAAATCCCTACTGAAGTGACTGAGCATAGGCAGGAGAACTGAGAGAGTTCAAGTGTTGTTTTTGAGGGGCAATTGGGCAAACAGCAAGAAGATTAACTGGGAGTGGTGTGGTATTGGGTGGCACACTGGCACAGTTCAACAAACTTCACCTCCCTCTGCTAGACTGCTACCCCCCCAAAAAAATGGGCAGTCTGGCTCTGGCACTTGATAGTGAAGTCTCTCTTCACTGTCTTGTTCTCTTCTTTCTTCTCTGCAGCACATTGTCTTGAAGTTCTTTCTCATAACAAGTTGTCCCCAGTCTCCTCTAACTTCCTCCTCCCCTCCCTGAGTCTCCCCTCCCAACAATAACTACTCCCCTCCTCACCCCAATCCCTGACTCCCACACTCAGGCCTCGACTTGATCTCCTCCCAAGTCCCTGACTCCCAGTCCCCTACTTCCCACCCCCAAATTCCCTCACCGCTTTTGCTTTAGTTTAGTATTTTTACATATATCTATCTATCTATCTATCTATCTATCTATCTATCTATCTATCTATCTATATATATGTGTGTATATATATATATATATATATATATATATATAAATTCTCCTTTCATATTTTAGAGTCAGCTTCTTCCTCTGTTGTCCAAGGAGCACAAAACAACCATAAGCAGCACAAGTCAAGCACACAGAATCTGATGCAGCACAGAGCAGCCTCCAGAAGCTGCTGATGCTTCTCTGTCCCAGTTCCACTGTGTAGCTCTAAGGTGGAGTGCGTGAGTTGCTAGAGCAGCAACACAATCAAGTGCCATCTTAGAGACAGAGAGACAGCTCAGCCACCCAGTGAGGAACCAGAGTCTTGTCTCTGGTCCTTCTTATGGGTTCCTTCTGTTCTGGCACTTCTCGTGCTGCATTTTCCACAATACGACAGCCTTCTGAACTGATCCAAACAGCTGAAAGTCTTCGTAAGCCATTAATTTATGAACACTTTGGCATATTCAGATTGGTTCGTATTTTGGACAAACCGGTTTGCCCATCACTATCTTTTTCCAATATCGGTGCGATCATGGCTTTATTGAAGGAGGGAAAAGGTTTAGTTATCAATGTCATGAAAGACATTCAACAACAATGGTGTTCATTCTTCCCTCAGATTCTTATAGAACTCTGAAAGAAAACCGTCTGGGCTTGGAGCTTTCAATTAGTTAGATTAGTAATTACTTTCATTATTTCTTGTTCAGAGATATGGTATCGCTACTTAATTTTTCCTATAATTTTCCAAGATCTCCAGAAGTCCAGAATTGTTCAGAAAATCCTGAATTTCCTGCACTTCAGAGATATTTTCTGGGGTGTGGAGATTTCATAAAAAGTTGTTAGTTGTTTAATTTCTGTAGGGCTGGTGATGACTGTCATCTTCTAAACTGATTGGTTAATCTTTCCTTGTGATTGTTCAAATCTGATTTGCAGTGCTAAAAGTTGATCCAGTAAATCTGAAAAGAAATAATATTTGGCTTGCTATCTCAGCATTGCTCTCTGCTTCTACATTCATTTTCATCTTATATACAGAACTTCAATCAAATCATGTTGTAATCCTGACTAGATATGCTGTAGTACAGCCATCATTAGATCTTGTTCAAATTTTCATAATTCCCTCAGTTTTTTTCCTTAAAATTATTGAATGCAATAATCCAGTCTCATAAATATAGTTTAAGGGTTCCCAAATATTATGATGAGATGTGTCCAATGAAGTATTCAATTTAAGAAATCATAAACCTCCCATTTCAGAAGATCCAGAAAACCATTATCTGACCAGACTGTTGTCCATTCTCCAACTTTTATTCTTTGGAGGAACTGACACAGATGACAATTTTAATGAACAAGGACTGTGATCTGATATCTTTATGGGCCCATATTTAATGTCTGCAACTCTATATAATAGTGATACAGATAATTAAAAGAAATTGATTCTTGCTACAGATATTGTGTACCTTGGAATAATAAGATAAATTCCTATGGTGCTGAAATTCAAATCTGAGTGGGTCTGATAGAGCTAAGTATGACATGTAACCTTTTAGTACTTGAACTGCTCTAACGTTGCACTCTGTGGATGTTTGTGATCTGTCCATGGATGATAAAGCTAAACTGGATCACCTTCAAGTCACATAGGAATATTATATGCTGCAATTTCAAAAGAAATTTGAAAAAGAAAAAGAATATCCTCTTTGTTTGGAGCATATATACTTATAGGCAAGCTCTGAGTGGGAAACAACAGGCAAGACAAGTTTATTTATATAGTGCTCAATCCAACATGGGCTCTGAGTGCTTTACAGAGTTTGATCCTAGTCATGACACAACACAATTAAAGATTGGGACAAAAACTGGCAAATAAAATCAAGAAATGTCATACTGAATAAGCTTGGTCAAACAGGAATGTTTTCAACAAGGCTTTAAAGGCCTCCACTGTGCTAGCTGAGCAGATATGGAAGGGGAATGAATTCCAAAGAATAGGAGCTGCCACTCCAAAGGCTCTGTCACCCAAGGATTTAAGTCTAGAAAGAGGGACAGCCAGCAAACCAGCACTGGTGGAGCAGAGAGGGCAGACTGGGTAGTATGGAATCAGGAGCTCTTTAAGTAGTCTGGTTCCAGACCATGTAAGGCCTAGTATGTTGACAAGCAAATCCTGAAGGTGATGCACGAATGCAGAGTCAGTCAGTGCAGAGCATGCAAGACTGGTGTTATGTGGTCACTCTGTGAGGAGCCCACCAACATCTGGGCTGCAGCATTCTGCACTAGTTGCAGTCGATACATCAAACCTCCAGATAGTCCTAGGTAAAGAGCATTACGGTAGTCCAACCTAGAGGTAACAAAACCATGGATAATGTCACTAAGCTGTCCTGAGCTAAGTACAGCCTGACTCTGGTGATATTTCATAGATGAAAAAAGCCAGATTGGACAGCAGAAGACACCTGATGTTCAAATGTCAGTCTGTCATCCCATGACCACCAGGTCCTTAACCATACTGGCTGCAGTGAGGGAATGGCCACCCAACACAGGGAGAGCCCTATCCCCCACAGCAGAACAGCTCCGATGACCAGGTTCAATTATCATTATCTCTGTTTTGCTTGAGTTAAGACATAACCAGTTTGAGGCCATCCAGTCATTAATCTTTAGCCAAACAATGGTTCAACACCAGGGCCGCAGATATATAATCAGCGGCACAGGGCAGGTATAACAGGGTATCATCTGCATAGCAGTGAAATCCCACATTGTACTATCTAATGATCTCCCCTAGCAGAAGCATATACACAAAACATAAAATGGGGGCAAGGATCGAGCCTTGTGGAACACTGCAGGACAACACAGATGCCTCTGAGGTGAAACTCCCCAGAGCCACCTGCTGTGTTCTTTGGCTAAGTAGAACTCAAACCAGCACAGAACTGCACCAGTCAGGCCCACATAGTTCCTCAGGCTATGCAGTACTTTGGCAATAATAAAGTGACCTTCTGTATAAATATAGGAATCTAACCTGATGACTTTATAACTCATAAGTTGATTTTTATATCTTGGCTATCCAAGTCCTTTCATTTATTCATTTATTTAAAATTTGGTGACTGGGATACGCACACAGCCAAATCTCAATTCCAGGTATGACCTGGGGGTAGGGACTGAGGAGAAGATGCAGAATACAACAAAACAGCTAGTAACATTTAACAACTTGTATGCTAATAGGACAATTAATCATTTTTTCAGTTGTTGGGGGACAGTGCATTCAGAGTCACATATAATGCTGCTGCTGCTAACAAAAGACTAGCAGAAATCTGCGTTAATATCCCAAAGTTTTTACAAGTGTATGCAAAGCTGATTTAAGGGCATTTTAAGCTACAATACTGAGACATCAATTGTTAAAAAAAATACACAATAATCTGGGCTTTGTTAAGTAGTGTAGAGAGTGCAGGACTGTGAAGTAGCTGATTCCAGGTTTGAATCCAATCACAGCCATTGATTCACTACGTGCCCTTGGGCAAGCCATTTGACCCCCCCTGTGCTTCAGTCATGCCAGCTGTAAAACTATATAATGCAAACCCCCCTGAAAAAGAAGTGTTGCCTCAACTGGAAAGAGAGGAAGGAGGAAGGAAGGAAGGGAGGAGGAGGGAAAGAAAAGAAAGAGAAAAGAATGAATGAAAAAAGAGAGAAATAAAGAAGGGAAGAAAAGAGATAAAGAAAGGAAAAAGACAAAGAGATAAAGAAAGAGTCCTTCATTTTTAAGCTGGTAGAAACTTTCCCAGTAATTAGTAGTACTATACTCTGGATGAAAGAACTACAGGAAGTGGGTAGCAGTAAACATGACCCTGCCCGACAAGCTGAGGTCAGAACCACAAATGTGATAGTACTGATATAATTTGACTAACATTAACTGCATCTGGAAATAATTGCACAGCAAAACAGTGTAAGTGGAGGACTAAGAGCCTTCTTAGTTCAGTAGTATAATACTATACAAATGATCATGCAGTACTGTGGGTCAGTTAGACAATGTTGTGCTATGCTACTGTGACACCAGTAGCAATCACAGAGTAAAGAAACAAGCACACCACTCAGTTAAAACAAATAATTGAATGTGTGGGTGCAGAGCCCCCACTGGTAAAAAAACACAGCTGAAATCTTGTTTTTGGTTATATGGGGGCTCCGCTCACATCCCTCGATATATGTATTTTGTGACTGTAAATTGTTTTCCCCCTCCCAAATACACCAGTACAGCATAGCAGTATGCTAATACTGTTATGGTAAGGTCCTCCACTTACATACAAAAACAAAACAGTACATTGTATCGCAAAAATTTATTTTAGGTGAAAACATAACTCATGATTCTCAGTTTGCACACACTGCAGTTGCTGTTGCTGCAGTGCCATGTTGGAATGATGACTCACAGAGGGAGCTGGTTAGTTTACATGAGTGGCACTGCTAAAAGCTGCATGCAAGTTGTTTGCAGGATGAGGGAAGCTGATGAAGTGCTATGTGGCTGGAGTTGTTTCAGAGGTTTTGAGATGGCTGGAGAATGTTATTGGCATTGGTACATCATGGAAGAGCGGGGAGGGGATAGATTAACTCCCTTCCTCAGCATTTCTGCCAATTTAATGTTTTCAATACATTAAAAGCCACAGTCTACTCATCTCAGCTTCTCCTTCCCCTAGTCCTTAACAGCCATTAAGTCTCTCAGTTTAGGAGACAATGTTTTCTCTGGTGGAATGCAACTTAAACACCCTCATCCTCCTACTCTCAGTTTTAAGTACTAATATCAGAAATCTCATTCCAGCAGTGCTTTGTGTGAAATTACTGGCACTCAGGCTAGGAGGTGAGAGTGAAAGAATGAGGATGTTCATACTGTGCTGGAATAAAAAAAATATATTACTGTACTATGGTTTACAATGGTCTTAATGAGCTAGTGTACTGACTAAAACTAATATTAGTTTTTAAAAGCAGTCAACAATTATATTTTATTTCTGAGGTACCATTTCTCTTCCCTTGATAATTAGAAGATTTTTACCTGATATTTTACCTGATGTTAAAAGTGTGATGTGGAACAGCACTGCCTGGCAGCTGACATATTCAGCTCTGTTCCACCAACTACATCATCAGCTTTGGTGACCTCACTGACTGTGACATCACTGCTGCTTTGGAACAGCCACTCAGTAGCTGCCATGTCACTCAGTTATTGTCCCATTATCAATAAGATAACAATTCTGATGATGTAGTGGGGGGACTAGAGATATATATGTCAGCTGCCAGGCTGAGAGCAATTCTACACATCCAACACAATAGTATCACATAAAAAACTTTCTAATGAGCTAAAGGAATAAGAAAAATACTTCAGAAATAAAAAGTTACAGCTCACTACTTCTAAAAATTTGTACAATTTTCCTGTCTGTCTGTTTTGGTTACACTAGATCTTTAACAACAGAAGAAAGTTGTGTAGCCCACCATGACTGCTCCCTGATCATCCTTATCAGTAGTACTCATTAAGGTTCCCTTTGAGTATCTAGATGTGTAGCCACTTTTTAACCCATTAATGCCTAGTGTCCTATATATATAGGATGGGGAGAAGATATTTGTATCCCTGGTTATGAGTGCATTGAAATGAAGTAATGAAACATGTAAACTACAGCCCCCTGACAGCTGTATTTTTTCTCCTTTTAATATATGGCTGCCTGATCATTTCTTCTCTTCAGCACCAAATGTAATTTTTCAAGTTGACTGTTCTATGCAAAGAGGCAACAGGTTATTTATATTGATGTCAGTTTATTTAGCCATTAACTTTTATTCTTATTTTTGCATGACTGTGTGTTGGTTAAGGTCTGCCCTATCTATACATAACCATTTTATAATAATTATTTGCATATTTTCTAAATTGCAAACTTTTTGTAGTGTCTCATATATGTACACTACTTTTAAATTCAGTGTCAGATTGACAGTTTACGAGTCACTCCAGCAACTTGTTCCACACCACAACCAACATTTGTATATATATAAATATTTCCTTATATCACTACTGAATGGAAGAGTAACACAATTTAATTCTGTGACCTCTGGTGCTGTAGGTGTTCAATCTGGCTTCCACGCTTAAAGATGTTCCATGGTGTTCAAATTTCCATTTTGTGATTCACCCAAAATATTTTCAATGTTGTTTACTGGCACAACCACCTTCTTAAATACAGTATATGGAAGCATTATTAAAATAATGATTCATCCAATGATGTCATGTCCAGCTAAGGATATATACAGGATGGTAGTGAGGAAATTGGTCTACAATTGCAGCCATTGGCATTATTCAAGATGCTTTATGAACATGTCAGTATGTGTTTGGTTACTCTGTTTCTCTTATGTTAATGTCATTGTCATTCTACATGTACTTTAATTGTTTGAAAAGTTTTCTGGTGAGTTTTATTTTTTTATTGGGATTTTTTTCATTATTTTTCTGTTCTGAGCCAATCATTTCTTTAACTGCAACACTGAAAGCAAATATAACCTAAAGATGCATGGCAACCCCTATATTTCTTTCTTGTAGTATAGTCACAATATTCTACACTTATCAAAAAAGTCTTATGGAAATGACATGGGACTGAAATAGTTTTATGCATAAAAACATTTTAATATTTTCACCATTTTTTGGGAATGTTAGTTCAAGGGGGTGCTATAATACTGGAACGTTATTCTTTATTTTTGTGTTTGCTGAACAAATGACATAAACATCATGACAAATGATGTGTCCTTCTTTCACTTTTTTTTTCACACTCATGTATACATACCTAAAGCATGGATATTATAACTACATAAAACAATCTGACTCCTTAAGGATTGTTTCTATAAAGAGGGATTGTCTCACCATGTACAGTAACTTAAAAATAAGCATAGCAACTCATGTTTTTTGGAGTAGATTTTAAATATTTAGAAGACCGTTATGTACTGGGAAACAGTTGTGAATTTAATATGGAATTGCTGAAACATCAGGGAATGCCCTTAATGTTTCTTAGTGTGCCATCTTTGCTAATATCATGCATTAATAATAAATCACCTCAAATACATCTCCTCTCCAGACTGATTAAATTTAGCTCCTTCAGCCTTATTTCGTAGCTCATTACAGACAATCCGAAGATCATCCTGGTAGTCTCTGGCACCTTTCCACTTTGTCAGAGCCCAGAACTAGGTGCAGTAATCATGGTGTAGTCTTAATAGTGAGTGATATAATGGGCCTAAGACCATCTTGTTACAGCAAGTGAAGTTGCATGTAATGCAACCCAATACTCTTCCTGCCTTTGCACCTGCCTGCTCACAATGTTTCAAGTGTGCAACGTTATTTATCACTAAGATAACCAAATCTCTTTCTGTGATTCTCTAATTTAATTTCTGTTGAGGATATATCTGGTTCTGTCTTCCCATATGTAGCACTGAGCACTTGTCAACATTAAGTTTCATGTCCTTTGTTTTTGTACATAAACATACTGAATGTTGATCCTCATGGATAAAGAGTGCCTGAAGTACTTCAAGCACTATCGGTTGAAAAACATATTGCCTCCTTCTGTAATTGTCTTCAGGTTTTTTATTCTAAGTGGGAACTGCTTTATTAATTTCTATAAACTCTGTAGATTTATCCTTGGGCTCCCTTACAATGGTAATTGGATTGTATAGCATTGGAATGGTAATGTATTTGATATGAAAGTATTGTACATGCATTGTTCGCTGGTTTATTTGTTGTAAGATTGGGGGTGTAGAGCACCAGTGAGGGGGATATTTTCTTTATAGGACTTAAATATTAGTCTTTGTTCTGGTGCATAAGTTTTTATAGTTTTGCAGGTATGTTACAGAGAATTTGGTTCATATGTTAGTTATGTAAATTTGTATTTGGGATCTGTTTCTTTACAACAAAATTTGAATAAAGTATACTTAATAAAAAAAAAGATAAAGAGTGCCTGTTCCATGGTCTTAGCAGTTCCTTCCAACTTAATGTCATCCACATATTTCTGGATCCAGTTGTAAAGAACCCTTTCAATTTTGCCTATGTATACAGTATCTGAAAAACAGTGGGACCCAACACTAATCCCTGGTTTACACTGCTGGTCACTGTCCCTTTGAAGGCAAGAGTCTGTTAATGTACACTCCTCCATATCCTGTACATTAACCAATTTTCAATTCATCTTATAAGGTCATGTTAGTTTCAGTTTCTATTATTTTGGTTATGACTGCTTGGTGAGGGGCCAAGTCAAACACTTTACTAATGCCCAAGAGTACTTAGAAACATAGACAACGATAGCAGAAAAAGACCACTGGCCCATCCAGTCTGTCCATAAACCCTAACAAACCTGGAACCTATTGTCCATGCAGGGTTCTAACCAACACTATCCACCCCATGCTCCCATCCTACCACTATCACCCTGAGCAACCACTAAGCCCTTCACTCTGCCCCAGCTGTGTTTGAAATCATTGATAGTTTTGGCACCCCTACATCAGCTGGTAGATTGTTGCATGACTCTAACACCCTCTATAAAATAAAACTTTCTTATTTCCTTATTGAATCCACCCTCATCAGTTTCCACTCATGCCACATGCTCTTGATCTGCTATTTATGCTAAATAGTTCCTTGCAGTTTACCTTGTTCATTTCCTTTCAGGAACTTGAAGGTCTCTATCATATCTTCCATCTCTTGTCTGGCATCCAGTGAGTACATATTTAGTGCCTTGAGCTGATCCTCATAAGATCTATCCTGCTGGCCCTGACACATTTTGGTCACTCTGAATTGCACTGTCTCCAGCCTGTTCTTATCTTTCCTTAGGTTAGGACTCCATAACTGGGCACAGTACTCCAGGAGGGGCCTCACCAGTGATCGATAGAGTGGTAGTAATACATCCTTCCTTCTGCTGTCAGTACTCCTTCCTATATACCCCACTGTCCCATTTGCCTTACTGTAGGCATTGTTACACTGGTTTGATTGCTTTAGGGCATAACTGATGATGACCCCAAGATCTCATTCCTCAGAGGTCATGCACAGCTTTACCCCTTCATTCAGTACTCTGTCCTCAGGTTCTTGCTCCCTATGTGCATCACCTTGCACTTTTTGGCATTGAATTTCAACTGCCAAACTTTTGACCACCTCTCTAGAATTTGCAAGTCTCTCTGCATTTCCCTAACCCCCTCCTCACAGTCTACCCCGCCACAGAGCTTAGTGCCATCTGTAAAGAGACGCCTTGCCCTGAATGCCTTATCCCATGTTGTTATGAATATATTAAAAAGGACTGGACCCAGACATGATCCTTGTGGCATCCCACTGATAACCTCCCTCTCTTCTGATTTGACTCCATTAACCACAACCCTCTGCTGTCTCCCTTCTGACCAGTTTCTCACTCATCTAATTGTGTCTTTCACCACACCCAGATCCTCTAGCTTCTTCAGCAACCTTCTGTGAGGCACCAAATTGAAAGTCTAGCTGAAATCAAAGTAGAGTAAATCCACAGCATGGTCCTTATCCACTAGCCTCATTACCCAGACAAAGAATATTATCAGGTTAGTCAGACCTTCCTGCTACAAACCTGTGCTGTTTGTGATCTTGGAGTTCATTGCTGTCCAGGTAGTTTACAATGTCCTCTTTAGCTGGTGTCTTCATCAGTTCACCCACAATAGAGGTACTGTAAGACTGACAAGTGCGTAGTTATCTGGTTGCACCTTTTCCCAACCCCCTTATGGATCAGGACAATGTCTGCTACTCGCCAGTCTTTTTGAACTACCCTGTCTGAACTGAACTATTGAATAGCTCCAACAGGGTACAGTTAGTTGTACTGCCAGTTCCTTGAGCAACCTCGGATGCAGCCCATCTGGCCCATGGGCCTTATCTCTCTTAAGGGCTGCTAGCCCTTTCCAAACCCTTTCACTGGTAAATACTTGCTGTCTCAACTCAGGGTTCCCTTATAGCTGACTTAATGCCACTCTCTGGCAGAGGCCCTCTGTCTTCCTTATGAATACAGAGCAAAAGTAATCATTAAGAATGGTTGGTTTCTGCCTGTACCCCTCAGTTACCCTACCTCCCTCTATTAGACTAACAATTCCTCCTCCTTCTTTCTTTTTCCCTAATATATCCAAAGAACTGATTTTCCAACCTTAATCCCTTCTGCAATATGCAGCTCTTGTCTGTCTGCTTTGCTGAGTGCCCTTCTGGTTTCCCTTGTTCTCGCTTAATATTCTCCCATTTTTCCTTTATCTTGTTTTTTCTGTACCTGGTGAAGGCCTTCTTGGCTCTCACTGCCCACTGACCTTTCCAGAGAATAATATTGGTCTCTTGTACCCTTTTCTATGATTACCATTCTCATGCAAGACTTTGTTGCCTTGAGAATGGCCCCCTTGATTGCTTTGATAGCCCGTCCTCTTTTCTCCATATCCCTGATGCGTCCACTCTGACTAACTTTTCCCAGACCAGCTCCTTCATCCAGTTGAAGTCAGCCCTTCTGAAATCCAGGACTTCAGCCTTTGATGAGGGCTTGCTTGTCCCAAGGGCTAGGTTGAACCACATAGAGTTATGGTCGCTGGACCTAGTGACTCCCCTACCTTCACTCCTCCTACCACTTCCAAGTTGGTGAGCACCACATTGAGAATGGCAGCCTGCCTAGTGGGTTCCTTAACTAGCTGAGCCAACAGGCAGTCCTGCAATGTATCCAGCAGGGCCTGACTTCTGGAGCTCTTGGCCTCTGGAAAGACCTGATCAATATCTGGCAGGTTTAGCTCTCCCACCATTGTCACCTCCCCCTTTTGCCATCCACTTTCTAGTTCTGCCCCAGCACCTTATCTCTTCCCCCATCCTGAAGGTCTGTAGATCACCCCCATTTATACTCTCTTGCCTGAGAATGCTGTCAGCTGATCCCACCGCAATTCTGTTTAACTATTACCTCCTCTGATATTTCCATCCTCCACTGCCTCTATGCCCTCTCTGATATATACAGCTACACCTCCTCCTTTGCCTTTTCTTCTGTCCCATCTAAACATGGTGCAGCCTGAGATTGTCAGGTCCCAGTCATTATTCTCTATGGCCCATGTTTCTGTGATACATTAGACCATCCTCGTGTCTGCTACCATTACCTGGAGCTCACCAATTTTATTTTCCAGACTCCTACCATTAAGGCAGACCCTTTCTATCTTTCTTCGATCCCTCTTCCTTTTTCTTATTCCTTCTCCTTTATTCTTCCCTACTCTCCTTTTTTTCCTGAATGAGGCTTTATCAGCTCTCCCTCATTGGCCTCTTCCTAACCTAATTTGAAGTTCAACCTTACTGTTACTCACCTTGCTGCTCTTCCTTGTTCAGGGAGTCCTAGCTAGGTTCCTCACCTGCTCTCCCTTTTAGTGGTTCCCCTGGCCTCTGTCTCCCCACAGTCAGTTGAATTGTCCACTTTAAATGTCAAACATCTGCCCCAAAGCATTGGCCCTCTCTCTCATCAGATGAAGGCCATCATCCTTGAAGAGTCTCCTGTGACAGAATCCCCCCCAGCCTCCCACCAAGTGATACCTCTCCTCCTAACACCATCCCATCAACCACCCATTAAACTCCTCAGTCTCTTCCTTTCTTGTGCTGCCATATCCATTCCCCTCTTTCCACACAAGGCAGACCTCAGAAAAGGCTGGGGAAGCTGAGTGCACCTTCAGTTTGTCCCCCAGCCTCATAGAGTTCCTCTTCATTGCCTCCACAGTCTGGTTTGCCAGATTGATAGTACCCAAGTGTGCCAGCAACCCTAGATCCCCTTCCTCCTTCTCTACTATCCCTTCTATCCTATCTATATCCCTGATGGCTGACATACCGGGAAGACATCTGACATTTCACTCCCCTTCCCTCCCCTGGCAACCACACTCTCTACTCCCCTAATCATTGAGTCCCCATTCACTAAGACTGTCCTTGCTTATTTCCTCCTGCTCACCCCATTGGGTGCCACCAAGTCATCCTGCCCATTTCCCCCAACATACTTAGATTCCCCCCTGAAGGAACCAGGTGACAGCCTCCTCCAGGGGTGGCTGCCCCTGCTACCCTTCACCCTGACCTTCCCCATCACACTCCATCCCCCAGGCCAGTGGACCTCTGTGGGAGTGGGGTTGTGAGGGGTGGACCCCAGCTCAGCTAGTGCACTACCAGAGATATCTCATCTCTTGCTGCAACCAGCTGAGCATCAAGCTCCACAAAGGTCCTGCAGATGAGGCAGTGCCTCTTCCTCCAGAGCATAACCCTGGAGAAGACTGCCCCACAGTACCCATAACTGACTACCCCCATGCTGTACCTCATCTCCATATTGATACTATAATACAAAACATTCTATTTATTGATGGAGCTCTGTTATAATTGGAGTACATCCTACACCTCTCTTACTTAATTCCTTAATCCTTGGTTAATTACAATTATATATTTGTATAATATACAAAAATTTAAAAATTAAAAATATCAATTTCATAAAGTACATCAGCTGTTGTTTTCTCATTTCATGTCCTGCTTACTGGTTCATAAAAAGTGAGCAGATCTGTAACACACACTCTGTCTTATGTAAATCTATGTTTCTTTTTTCATTTTCTCCTAAAGTGGCTGACTTGATAGGGGTTTTAAGTATTGGGTAGGGGTGGGGAGGTAGTGGGGCTGAAATGGCTTAAATAGGTGGAAGTGCTTGTGGAAGGGGTAATCCATTACCTTCAGCACTGCATGTTGAACCAGCTTCCCTTCCCAATACACCAATAGATTGCACCAGAGAGGCTGCTGGGAGAGCAAGGAGACTGCATGCTACATTGTTGTGGAGGATCAGTGGAAGCAGGACCTTAAGAATGCTGTTTTTCTACTATAACAGGTATGTCACAGTTGCCTGCCCCCAGAGGAAGATATTGAATGATTTTCGGTCTATGTGGGACAGCAAAGTTCAAAAGGTCTTTCCAGGCCAGCTTGTGTTTCCAGATGTATTGCCTTTGTTCTTTTGCCAGTTAACTGGGTTCTTTGGTTTGGAGTTCAGGAGTTACAGGAGCCAATCAAACTTCCTAGAATGGCTAAGCCCCGCGGGGGTGTATGCAAAGGATGGATAATGGCATATGAAGGAAGGAGATGCTATTTTCCTCCGTATGAGCATTCTAGCTGTGTTGCCTCTGGGCAAAACTGTTGAATTTGGATTTTAATCCATTTAAGACACTAATATTCCTAAAATTTATTTAATTTATTTAACTTATTTTATTTATTTATTTATTTTTCACAAGGCGTTTTGTATTAGTTAAACTGTTTTGTGTTCTGTGTTTCTAACAATTGAGACAACTGAGCCCCAGTCTGGAATTTTTTTTCTATGTTTCTCTATGTTTTCATGTTTTAGGTTTCCCAGAACTTTAATTTTAAAGTACAAGATCTTTTAGAGCCTTTTACATATTCTTCGGGCTGAGGGCACTAATTGATTTGTAGATATATAGCCTGAGTAAGGAGGTGCTATTACAATGGCCTCAGGGTTAGTGGATCTGGATACCCATAGTAGAATCTTGCTGGCAATTAGATTTCATTTGATTGCATTAGTATTTATGATTTGCAACAGCTGGTGTTAAATTGTGGCAATTGTGTTAATTGAGGCTTAGTGGAAGCCTAAGGTTAAACTACTCATAGAATTACTGCATACAGGGCTGGAATCGGATTCAAATTTTGCCCCAGTCAATTAGATAGTACATAATTAGATTCTGTGGCTACCAATAAGAGACTGCTGCCTAGTAGTAATACTAACATAAACTGTGTAGACTCTGCATCTTCCAAGTCAGCTGCCATTTTAAAATGCACAAGAACACCAGCTCATCTAAGCTCTGCTAATCTAAGAGGTTCCTTTGTTTGGGAAGCTTAATAAAGCTGAATCCAACTATCTGGTAACAGAGGAACATTATTTCAAGTAAAAATGCTGCTATTACCACTGTCAGCACAGTCGTGAAAGTTTTGTGGGGATCTTGTTATTCATCATTTTATCTTAACTCATGATGTTGGATATGGTTTATTCATAGGAAAGGTAAAAGAGTACTGATGATCTGGTGATCGATCTGGTGATTTCTCAAACTACTCCTGTCATTTGCCAGCCCGCTCCAATTTCAGGCAAGCTTAAAACTGTGGTACTGTGTTGGACCAGGATATGAGCAAGTTAATGCCTCTAACACCTACTATAAGGTATTTTGAATACTCAGTTGTTATGCCTAGAGATTTTATCTTTTGAACAATAGTGTCAATTTTTTTTTGTTTGGATTCTTAATAAGAATATTAAGAATATTAATTTTAGGCTACCTATACTCTGGTTGATTTTTATACATTGCATATGCAGAAACTGTATATTTAATATATTAAAAAAAATAGAATAAATATAGAATAATACATCATAAATACCATAAATACTATAAATATTTCAAGCACTTTAAAAATCAATTTGATCGAGTTTAAACCTGATTTAGCGGCCTGCAGTTAATTTAGGATAATAAAATATTACACAAATGGAAGTACAAGTTGATTAAGTTATGAATAAGAAACCTTATTTTACCTAAGATAGTTTTAGGTCTTTTTACTTTTGACAGGATTTACAAGGACCAATTAGGATAAAATCCCAAGTGAAACATAGCTGGAAATAGTCCTAAGACAATCAGACTTCACCGGGACTACAAATTGTGGAAAATCTAAGTTTTACTTGAATACATTCCTCAAAATGAACTATAGTGAATACATTGACTTTTGTGATCAAAATCGAACTGGTCATTAGCCTGCAGTAAGGCGTTTATTTACTAAAAATAGGTTTGCCATTTTCTTGCAACTGGTTTTCTTATTTTCACACTTATTGCACCTTATTGCATTTATTTGCACCCACTGTAAATTCACTAAAATACCACCAACAGCTTAATCTGGTTCAAGGTCAGTTGCCATTCATCTGTATCCCCTCTCGCGTTAGCTTTAAAATAGGCAGGATTTGTCACAGTGCACTTACCGGTCAACAAAAGCTAAATAAAATAAATAAATAAAATTGTGCTTATGGTACGTTGGTTTAATTGAAGCACTTTACCTTGCCAAATGAGATTTGCAACAGTGGGATCTGTCTCATATTCAGTAGTATCCTTATGTGCAATATTATTCAAATTGGATGTCAATTTTTGAGAACTCTTATTAGTCAATTTAGGTGTCAGCTAGAGCACCTAGGTTGGGTAGGACTTATTTATGTGCAAATACTGTTTTTAACTTTGGAATGTAATAAAATGGGTATGGCTCCTTAAGTGGCCTGCTTTTTAACACTCACCTGTGAGCACCAATTCATGCCTTGAGAAAGAGCACAGGGAGAGTGCTCGAAAATGTTTGGCTTTGTTCTAGAGTAGCAGATCCTTTTAAACAATAAAGTGGACTTTTGAATCAGATACCTAATTGCTTTTTGGGGTTTTCTTTCACTGGAAAAGCATCAGCTCGACTCTTTTGTGTGCTGTATGTATTTTTCGTTTGAAGCTCAGCTGCATTGTCTAGTTGCCATTTTTTCCTGACTAATTGAACACTTACTACATGGCACAGATGAACTCCAGCAATATGTCTGATAGCAGATCAGACCTGGTGTCTACACCAAGTTTTGACATTACTACTCCAGGTATGGCAGTCTCCAACCATGAAAGTTATCATAACCAACAAAGAACATTAATAGGCACACTATTCTTTAAAGAAGGAGATGTTAATCCCTTGCTAATGGAACAATCTACAAGTACTTGTCCTATAAAGCAGGCTAGTAATGGTAACAACAGTGAAGTTAAAACACCTATGGACATTAGAACTGCATTCTTTAAGATAGAAAAAGTAGCCTTAAAGAGGACAGGAAATTATTTCTAATTAGGAGCTGCATGTAATGTTCTTGGGTTCAAAAATGATATTCATGCCCCAAATGATCTATATTGAACTGTGACTAAATAAAAGTTTATATAAAAAACTCTATTTTGTATTGTTTTGTTTTTATGGGCAACATTCTGTACAGTTTCTTTCATGGAGCAAGTAATTTAGGGTTCTAACTAAGTCAGGGTTTGTGTACAGAACCCTAAACTCAGTTTGGATAGGTCAGCAGCTCAAACTTAGCATGCGTGACACAAACCATGACATAGTCAAAACTCAGATTTCTGTTCCATGAAAGGAACTGTATAGAATGTTGTCCATAAAAGAAGCAATGCAAAACACTTTTCACATAAACGATTTATTCAGCTACAGTTACCTATGAAGCAGTTGGGTATGAATTTTATTTCTGTAAATCAGAACATTATACTCATTTGCAAAGCAGCATAAGCTTCCTGTCCCCTTTAAAGGCTCAAAGGTTATACTGGCATAAATTTATTCTGTCAGCCTACTTAGAAGTAAAGAGAGCACTCAGGGGGCTACGTTTTACTAAACAGCCTACTTTTGGTAATGAAAGAGATGGCTTTTTATCTGGATGGCAACAGTTTTTTATTGGATTCATCAGCTGGATCAATACAATACATCCTGAAAACACAGATGGAGTGGAAAAAGGTGTTAAAAAACAAGTTGCAGAAGCAGAGGAGATTGTCTCAGATTTGCAGCACATGCGGACTATAGCAGATTTAGGATGCAACTTGATGAAATTATAAGATGCACAGATATAAGGATTAAAAGGCAAAAGAACAGAAATTTGAGAGAGACAGAAATGATTATCTCCATGGAAAAATTTTTGACTGGTAGAAGAAAACAAACATTTCCTGCCAAGATCAATTCTGAAATGTACCCCCAACAAACAGATGTATATACAAGTGGGTCAGATAATGATGGCCAGAGTACAACAGGTGGAAACAAAGTTTTTTTTTTAGAGATGAGTCAGGAGAGCAAAATTCCACTGAATCAAAAGGAAGCATCACGAGAAATCCAAATATGACAGGTGGATGAACCCATACTGCCAGAGAGAACACTGAGAAGGAGCCCTAGGTTCATGAGGTTCACCCATCAAAGACAAGATGGGGAACAAAGGGGTGGGGAGACAACAGCTACTGAAGAGGTTGGCAATGGAGAGGAGGAGAGATCAGGACCCCTAGGGAAGATACTTCAGTTGTAGCCCGAGGAGGGCAGGAGTTAAATAAACAACTGGTAATAAATATCTCTCAGTACCATCCTACAGAAACAGTACCACAAGTACTGAAAAAGGGCCTGTCATTTGTTCCTACAGATCAGGAATGTGAGTTTGATTCTGTCATAGACATTCATAGATATGCAAGAAATTAAAATCTTAAAGTGGCATTTTATGGTAAAGAAATAATTAATGAGTACACAGCAGATAGTCAAATAACTCAGAGTAATACACAATATGAAACAGGCCACATAAAATCCAATCTGAGGACAAAATCAACTTATATGCCCTAGCATAATCCATGTGTAGCTATGTTTGAAGAATTGTGCATAAGAGATCTACAGCAATTTATGACAGATATACCAAAACCATGTTTTCATAACTGTAGCAGTGCAGAAAGTCAAGCACTGGATTCATTTGCACAAAATAAATTTATTGTGATAAAAAGAGCAGACATGGGGAGGCCATAGTCATTTGGGATGCTGACAAATATGAAAGAGAAATGTTTAGATAACTTTCGGACCATAATTCCATCAAAATCTGTTATGATCCAACCACGCAGTACAAAGTAACAATTGATATGTACCTATATGAGAGCAAGATGTCTGGGATAATTTCAAAAGAAACATACAATTTTTTACAGTACAACATCCCATAAGGTCGATTATATATAGACTCTAAAATTCACAAGAATCTGTTTGATCCACCTGCTCATCCAATAGCATCATCTATAGGCTCTTTAACTGAACCCTAGCTCACTTTGTAGAAGAACAAATCAAAATTTGGCTTGTAAAACTTCAAGCTATATCAGAGACAGCACACATATACTTGAAGCACTTAATGAAATAATCATTGAACCAGAATGATGGCTTGTGACACTTGAGTTTACATTATTATACACCAACGTTCCACATCACGATGGCTTACAAGCATTAAGAGAGTCCTTGTTTTGCTACACATAATATGAGTGACAAAATATAGAATTTGTTTGACCCTGGCAGAATATGTGCTCAAGTTTAATGTTTCTAAATTCACAATAGAATTTTATTTACAAATCAAGGGAACTGCTATGGTTGCAGTATTTGCACCCACTTATGCAAATATCTATTTAGCAGACTGGTAACAAAATGTGCTTAACCAAGAAAGGAATATGTTCTATGAGCAAATAGCCTTGTATAGATGAAACATAATGCTATTAGCATCTAACGTTGCCTACCCCCTCCTCCATCCAACACAAACATACTCGTATTTACTAGTAAATGCATCAAGCAATGCTCTTTCAGAATGACCCAATCCCAGTCACTAAAACACCTCAGGTTACAGGCAACCACACTGATCTGGCTCCTACTACTCCTATCAGGTAATATTCACCCAAACCCTGGCCCCACAACTAAGGTAGCTAACCCCCCTGTGAAGCACAACTCTCTCTCTATAGCTTCAATTAATATCTGCAGCCTACTAGCTAAACTTGACTCACTGCCGGTGTGGGTAGCACAACATAAGCCAGATGTGTTATCCGTTGTCAAGATCTGGCTCACACCCAGGACCATCAATGCTGAAATCCAGCTCGATGGCTATACATCATTTAGACTGGATCACATAGGGAAGAGAGGGGGTGGTTGTGTAATTTATACCAGGAACCATCTTCAGGGTCATCTCCTCCCACCTGTCAAATCTGGAAAAACATACAAATGCTACCTATTAATGTCATCCTCGGGAAACATGGTAAGGGCATTACTATCATCTCTGTCTATATCCCTCCCAAGGAGCAAGCTCAGGGGTTTGCAGCACTGCATGTCTACCTCTCTGACCGTTGCTGTAACACTGAAACATTAGTGGTCAGAGACTTCAACATTAATTGGCAGTCCAATTACGCTGCCCCCTACAAAGATGCTATTGCCTCAATAAACTTTACTCAACTAGTCAATTTCCTCATGCAAACTAACTATTATTCTGGGATCAGTACCCTACTAGACCAGTTGTTAACAAAACAACCAGAATGGGTCACCAGTACAAAAGTCTTCCCTGATGTTATAAGCGATCACTCCCCCGTACTCTGCACCTGGTCTGGCAAGTCACCTAAAGACCCTGCGAAAGAGATGACAGAATGAATTCTAAGAAAGAGGAAACTGGGCCCACTGTGAGACTATCTAAAACAACTGAACTGGTTCACTATCCATTTGGCAGCTGACGTTGATACTGCCCTTGACTCCTTCATAAAGATGTTCAATGCAGCTTGTGACATCTTCACCCCAATCACCAAAAGAAGGTAAAAGGTACCCATAAATCGTGGATTACCTCCTCAGTCCTTGCCCAACTCCAAGCTCAGGATCATCTTTGGCAGATAACAAAAAGTACAGGCTCCTCCATTGATGTCCAAAACTATAAAACAGCATGAAGCAACAGTACCCAGACCATACACCTAGCAAAAAGACAATACTTTCAATCCAAACTAGAAAATTCCTGGAGTGACAGCCACAGATTTTGGACTAATATCAAGGCCCTGACAGGGACTCAGATAAATCACCACCCACCATGCTTAATTTTAATGGTGGAATAACCCAGGACCCAAAGCGCATATCAAATACATTTAATAAGGCCTTTATGCACCTCAGCAGGGTTCTCCCCACCAACTATCTTGACCCCCTCAGCCCTGACTAAAGTAGCACATATACCCCTTCCCCTTCAAACAATGCCCCACCTTTTTACCTTCACAGAATATCAAAATTAGAGGCAAACAAATACCTGATGGAAGCTCTAGGTAATTCCAGGCACAGCAGTGATAGTCTGGATCTAAAGCTAATTACACTAACCATCGACGCTATCCTTTCTCCTCTTAGAAGTAAACTCAACCTCTCCCTTATCACCGGTCAATTCCCAAAATCTGGAAGTCAGCGATTGTTACTCCCATTTTTAAAATGGCAATAAGACAATCCACTCAAATTTTAGACTGATTTCCATTCTACCACCAATTTCCAAGGCACTTGAAAGAATTGTCTATGATCAGTTAATTGATCACCTCAACAAATACAATCTTCAGTTCAAGGAGCAACATGGTTTCAGAAAGCTGCACAGCACCACCACCACTGCCCTAGTCGAATTTACAAGGTTCATACATGACTCTCTTGATCGTGGGCACTTAGTGGGAGCCATCTTTATTGATCTCACTAAGGCCTTTGATACAGTGAATCATGAGTTCCTACTTGCCCAGCTAGGTGCAGCTTCTCTCTCCACAACATCGCTGTGTTGGTTCCGGAGCTACCTCTTTGGTCGTGACCAAAAAGTAAAAATCGGGAGCACCCTTTCTGATAGACGAGGTATCAGCACAGGTGTCCCTCAGGAGTCCATCCTGGGCCCTCTCTTATTCAGTCTCTTTCTTAACCACCTCCTGCTAATATTTCAAGACCACATCCTCCTTTATGTAGATGATGCGTATTATTCACCAGTCAACCGGATATCGTTAATGTGGAGCAAAGCTTGTAAACCAACTTCACACTTGTTGAAAACTGGTTTATCAACTCATGCCTACTGCACAACTACAAGAAAACCGAAACTATGTTGTTTTCCTCAACTCATAGCAGGTTAAAATCAGCAAAACTTACTATACGTAACAAGCAAAATAAACTGCTAGACATGGTTGACAGCTTCAAATACCTAAGGGTTACACTACATTGCTCCCTCTCATACTCTCAACATATCAATCTTGTCTCTAAGGCTGCAAACAGGAAGTTAGGGCACTGTAAGTATAGGCCTTACTGATGATGCACTCAAACTCACCATAACAAACTCGATATTCTCTATCAATCAATAAAACAATCAATCACTTTATTTAACCAGGCATAAACACCATTGAGCAAGCTCATTTTCAAGGTGGTCCTGGTCATTAATACAATGCAGTACACTTCATAAGATTACAATTATGAGTGGACAGGTTGCAAAAAAAAAAAAGAAAAAACATTGTGAAGGTGCGGTCAATATGGGCCTATACATACCAGTCCAACATAATTAACATGCAAAGGTAAATAATGATAAGCTTTACTGAAAAGAAGAGACAACAATTCTATAAAGTCTCCGCTAAGTAAGAGCTCATACCTAAATGATAAAAAATAAGGAGGTATTAAAGAATAGTTAGAAATGAGGTGAAAGAGTAGGCAGCCAAAGGGAGGCCAGAATAGGTAAAAGGTAGAGATAGGCGAGCGGCATCTTGGATTAAGGGAACTAGGCTTGTAGGTCCTAGGTTTCTGTTGTTAGGAATGTGGGGTGGATGAGATACTTAGGAGTAGGATTTGAGAGTGGCACCCAGGGCTTAGGGGTCATCGGCGTCTGAAACAGTTGCATGATTCCTTCAGATAATCCGTTAATAGAGCTTTGAATGTGAAAATGCTTGGAAGTGAGGATAATTTTAATGAGTCTTGCATAGTGTTCCGAAGTGATGGAAGTGAGAAGTTGACTGCTGCTGAGCCAAGGGTAGTTTTCACTCTAGGAATCTGGAAGCAGATTAAGGAGAAGCGTCTCAGGCCATAAGAACCTTTAGCCCGTTTGAAGATGTTTCAGATGTATTCAGGGAGGTTATCAGATAATGCTCTAAAAAAACAGAGGAGAGCATTCCTTTTCCTTCTATTTGAGAGTGAGGTACATCCCGAAACCTGGTATAGACGACAGTGATGTGTACTATGGGGTAGAGTTAAGATAAATCTTAAAGCCCGGTGGTAAAGGGTGTCCAGTTTGTTTAGCATCGTTGATGGGCAATGACTGTAAAGGAAGTCAGTGTAGTCCAGTATAGGTAGGAATGTAGTTTGTACTAGTCTCATTCTGGCTTTTAACGTGAGTAGGTGTTTAATGCGATAAAATAAACCTAATCGCTGTCTTAGTTTCTTTGAGGTTTCATTTAAGTGGCACAGAAAGTTAAGCTTGTTATCCAGCCAGAACCCTAGGTATTTAAAGGTATCAACTACTTCAAGGGGTTCATCTAAGAGTGTTCGGATCTGTGTGATATGTGGACATCCGGAAGTAGACTTTGGTGAGAGAATCATTGCTTTAGTCTTTTTAGCATTGAGGAGGAGCTTATGAGTGAGAAGGTTGTATTGGAGGGTGACAAAGTCTTTCTGTAAGTACTCATGGGCCAGATCCAAGGATGAATTTTTGGTATAGAGTACAGTATCATCTGCGAATAAGTGCACATTTGCTGTGCCCAGCGGTGAGTACAGATTATTGATGTATATTGCAAAGAGGATAGGACCCAGGATGGAGCCTTGTGGGACTCTCCTGGAACAAGGATTTTGTGGGGACAGATCTCCTATGGCTTTGACTTGTTGTAATCTATTGGTTAGGTAGCTGGTGAACCATTTAATGGCAGAACTATCAAGTCCGATGTTACTCAGTGCAGTAAGCATGATGGTATGATCCACAGTATCGAAGCCTTACTTAGATCAAGGAAGAGGGCAATACATGTTTCCTAGAGTCCAAGGCCATTTTCCAGTCTGTAGTTACTTTGGCAAGAGCCGATACTGTACTATGTTGGGCTCTGAAGCCAGACTGAGCAGGGTTTAGCAACTTTTGTGAATCCAAATGTTCTCTAAGTTGGATGTTGACAATTTTTTCAAGTAATTTAGAGAGGACAGATAGTATAGAAATAGGCCAGTAATTGTTCAGACCACTCGGATCCCCAGTCTTGAATAATGGTAGGATGTGGGCAGTTTTCCACAAGACAGGTAGCTCACCTTGAATCAGAGAGGTGTTGAATAAGTGTGTAATGGGGGTGGTCAGATAGGTATGGTCAAGTTTAAGGAAGTAAGTAAGGTTCAATATTATCTGCACCCACACTCTTTTTTGTATCCAGAGAAAGGAGGAGGTCCTCTACTTGCTTGAACGTAATTTTGAGGAAGCTGAAGGGGGTGGGTTGCGGTTGGTTATGGGTGTGATTATTAGTGAAGCCAACAGTGTAGTCTCTTGCTGGGCTAAGTTTGCTGATAGGTGAGGTGTCAAAGGCAAGCCCTGCAGTGGCAAAGTGATCATTAAGCTTCTCTAGTATATCAGCTTTGTCCGTATAGGTGGTACCATCAGACACAATTTTGTTTGGAAGTGGTGTTGCAGTGGACTGACCTCGACTTCTTTGAGGATGTTCTAAAATTTGGCAGAGTTGTTTTTATTGTCTTCTAGTTCTTTTTGGAAGTACCTAGCTTTTTCTGACCTAATTAGCTTGGTACAAGCATTCCTAGTGGTACGGAATGCTAACCAATCAGCCTCCAGGTGGGATTTCCTCGCTTTTTTCCACCAGTAGTCCCTATCCCTAAGTGCCTTCTTCAGGATGGGAGAGAACCAGCCAGGAGTTTAATTTTTTGATTTGATCAGTCTTAGTGGGGCATGTTTGTCTATTAGCCCCAGTAAGAGGCTGTGAAAGATGTTAAATGCCTCGTTAAAGGAGGGGACTAGATAGAAATCCTGCCAACAAATGTTGCTTAGATCTTTCAGGAAAGTGTACTGGCAGAACTTTTTCAGGCATCTTTTCAGTTTGAATTTGGAGGCTGTTTTTATTTGGGAAGGATGTCTGATGCAGGCAGTAGTGCAATGGTCACTTATATCGTTGAAGAATACTCCAGTATGTGAGATAGTGTGAGGTTTGTTTACTAGCATAAGGTCCAGGAGGGTGCTGCGCTCAGGGTTTTTTCTGTTAGGTCTGGTTATGGCAGTCACCATTTGTAACAGACCATTAACATCGCATAGATCCTTCAATTTCTTAGAGCTGTCATCATTCCAATTTAGATTGAAATCCCCATTAGAATACACTCAGTATTAGCAGAGTCAAGAAGGTTTTGAAGGTGTGGCAGAATGCCCAGCCACCAGATCCGTGGTCGTAGCATGCTGCCATAAGGAGTGATTCTCACTGGAAAGTGATAATTTTAGAGCAAGGCATTCAAATTCCTTTAACTTTTGAGGTACAGTCAAAGACTGTGACTGTGAATTTGCTTTTGACATATATTGCAACCCCTCCCCCTCTAGTCGGTCTATCACAGTGGTAGATGATATATCCGAGTACGTTGATAGATTTGTCTGGGTTCGAAGGTGTGAGCCAGGATTCAGTTATCATGAAGAAATCAGGAGATGCATGCAGAGCCCAGGTCTCTATAGAGTCAATCTTCTTTAGCAAACTACAGACATTGATATGGAGAAAACTAATCCCTTTATATTGAGGGAGGTCCGCAGGGGCATCCAGAGAAATAGGTGGACCTGGGTTTAATTCAACATTTCCCGAACAGAGTAGGAGAAGCAGTAGTAGTTTTTTAAGGTGGTGTCTTAGCCTACTAAATATTCTTTTGTTACTCCTTCTAGCGTACATTGGTTTAGCGGTGGCTGTGTTAAGGGCAGGATTGCTATTGCTAGGATAAAACATAGAGAACTGATAGAGCCAACACCATCCATGGAGATTGCACGTGTTCTATAGTTATGGCCTGGTGGGAGGAGGGGCATGACCATAGGGGAGACGTCCGTGATGTAGGATGCCATGGTCTAATGTGGGAGGCTATATCTTGGTAGATGATAGAGGAGGGAAACTGGCCTTTGTCCGAGTTGCAAACTGAAATTTTGGGTAGAGTATAACAAAGTAATATAAGGCAACTATAGAGAAGGATAGGCTCAGATGGCATTCTTAACGTGGAGATATTTCCTTTTACCAGTAATAAACACAGGATTTGCAACAGTTCCTTGAGAGGGCCAAGGAAATGAGTGGATCTTGTGGGAGGATGGGGTACCAATGAAAAATTAAGTCCTAGATAACTAATGAGGCGTGGCTGGCAATAGCCAGTAGGAGTGAGCTAGAAGGCCAGGGCGGGGTTTATGTGTATTTATTCAGGACTGGGGGGGGTGGGGAGGTGAAAAAATTGGCAGCTAGGGCTCCCTTCCTGGAGGTAATCAGTCCCTGAGGCAGTCCGTACCTGCGCTTCTGTGAGGGGCTGGTGGATTCAGACCTGGACTGCGGGTGGCAGTCTGGCAGGTCAGGTTCATCAGAGAACCACGGCTGTGGCTCTCAGACTACCTGGAAGGAGAAGGAAGAGGAGAATTAAATAAGAATGTCAGAGGGGTGGGGCTGCTCATGGAGCTAAAAAGAAATGCAGACTGGCTTAAACAGGGGGGTTGTTGCAGACCAAAATGTTAGGCAAGGTGCCTCCAAGTCTGAGTGGGCAATAACAGGGCTATTTAAAACACAATACTAGCATAAAAAGGTGAAGGGGGAGTTTCAAAGGCCTGAGCTGAGATCGCTACTGGTCTTATGAGGAACACAATACAGGCATTTACATTAAATCAGAAAACTTCAGCTATAAAATACAAACAAGACAGTTTTAACAGAAAACATAATCTAGCACAATATAGTCAAACCTTAACAGTGCAGAGCTATATGGAGCCAATCGGAGTGCTCTTGGGGCTGACTGCAGCCAGTGGGCCACAGCAATAAAAGACTCTGAATTTAAACCCAGAGACAACTGTCCTCATGTAAAGAAAAGCAAAAATTGGCAGCTAGGGCTCCTTCCTGGAGGTAATCAGTCCCTGAGGGCAAGTCCATACCTACGTTTCTGTGAGGGGCTGGTGGCTTCAGACCTGGACTGCGGGTGGCAGTCTGGCAGGTCGGGTTCATCAGAGAACCACGGCTGTGGCTCTCAGACTACCTGCATTTCTGTGAGGGCTGGTGATTTCAGACCTGGACTGCGGGTGGCAGTCTGGCAGGTTGTTCATCAGAGAACCATGGCTGTGGCTCTCAGACTACCTGCATTTCTGTGAGGGGCTGGTGGCTTCAGACCTGGACTGCGGGTGGCAGTCTGGCAGGTCGGGTTCGTCAGAGAACCACGGCTGTGGCTCTCAGACTTCCTGCGTTTCTGTGAGGGGCTGGTGGCTTCCAGATTGACTATGGGCTTGTTGTCTATAGTGCAGCATCTGACACAGTCCTAAAAGATTTGCAATGACCCTCCATAAAGCCTGTAGGCTTCTCCTGGAGTTCCTGGTCTCACCCACACCTCGAGAGCTATACATCTGTATGGGTTGGTTTGACCTCAATAACAGGATTAATTACCAGATTTGCCTTCTGTCCAGAAAAGCCACCTTGGCATGACCTCCACAGGGTCCAGCCCATTCTTACACCGTCAGCGCCAACAAGGCTGACCCAGGGAACAATTAACCATCCCTTTAAGGTGCTATTCCATCACACCACACATGACCAGTGGTCTTTTAGCTACCTTGCCCCTACCCTGCTTAACTTCCTACCTAGATACCTATTTGCTATAACAAGAATAGGACCCTTTAAAAACAAGCTTCACTCCCACCTTTCTAGTCTTACAGTGTGCTCTTGCCCACAGTAGAAATCTTCTAATGATAGCAATTCCTCCAACTGTTCTCAGCACTAAAGCCTCTTACCTTACTCTCTCACCTGTACCCTTCTACCCCGTGCCTTTATCTCCCCAAAACCCCTCCACTCCCCCTACCAAGGGAATCCTTTTCCTATATGTTACTTTCTCTACTTCCCATTACCTATGACAATAGGAACTGACCCAACCTGTACCTGGCTTCTTTTACCCTTACTCACAGCCGCTCCCGCCCCGTTACTCTCCCATATCCTGTGTTCTATCAGTCCTTTTATACCTTTCTAGTTTTTAAGACTTTATTGTCTACTAAAGTTTCTGCCTGCATCAAGTATTTGCCTGACTCATGCATTAACCTGACCAATTCATACCCAAATAATCCTGTAAATGTTTTCTGTATAGTCACTTTACGTATTTGCTTTATGTATTTTGTATTTGACCTTATCTGACGTGGAGCCTCTGTAAATGAGCTCTGAGCTCAAAGGTTGTAATCCAAGACTTTAATGAATAAATAAATAAAAAATAAATAAATAGATGATCTGCTAATAATATGATAAGAACAAAGAAGGAAATGGATACATTTGTTCTATACCTGGAATCAACTAACAGTAATTTGCACTTTTCTGTTACAGCCGATCAAAAAACTATTAGTTTCCTTGATTTATAAATAACTAAAGATGGGACAGCAGAAATAGGTGTACACACCACATTACACAGAAAGGAAACAGACAGGAACTGTCTTCTGCATTATACAAGCTGTCATCCTAGGCACTTAATAGAAAACATTCCTTACAGCAGGTTTATCTGACTAAAAAAAGGAACTGTTCTGAAGAACAAACATTTGAAAGGGGCACCAATGAAATGGCACAAAGATTTGTAAACAGAGGATATAATCCACAATGCATAAATCAAGCTATACAAAAAATTAATGGGATCCAAGAGAAGAACTGTTAAAATATAACAAAGACAGAAACAAGAATGACATCAAGGCTGAAAAACAATAGAACTCATGACTTGCAGAAACAGCTCAACTTCATCACCATGTTTTCTCCATAATCAGGAGCAGTTAAGGACATTGTTTTGAGGCTTTGGCACATCTTGCAAATGGAGTCTAAGCTCAAAGAATGGACAGGTAAAAATGCAAGATCCACATATAAGAGGGGGGAAACTGTGAGAAATACTGTAACAAAAAGTGAATACACATGAAGTGAGACACAAAGCAATATTACACTGTCCAGGATTCTCCCCTTTTCCCCTCACAAAAAGACAGATACCATTGTTTGTTGTTGTGCTCAGAGTGGCAATTAATTTATTTATACTTCATAATTCCAAATTTCATTCTCATTTCTTATTATCATATTTTCAGAATTTCATTTATTTCCATCCATATATCAATCTCTGATTATCCCTCCTTCTTCTTCTTTTCTCTCCCCAGGTGAAAACCTGGGTGCCTTCTTCTTCTCCTCTTCCGTTAGGTAACAGTGAAAACCAAGACCGCTTTCTCCTTCATCTTCTTCCTCTTCTTGTGTTATTCCTTTTTCTCCCCCCCCTTCCCCCCTTCCCCCCTTTTTCTCCTGCCATCCACCTTTGGCAGTCCATAACCATATTATCATCTGCCATCCACCTTTGGCAGTCCAAACTGTCTGACCGGACGTGCCTGTCATCCACCTTTGACAGACCCACCCTACAGTCCCATCTTGACTGTCTTCCCCTCTTGCTCTGCCTAGTAGGGTGGGTGGGTGGGATCAAAACTCCAGCAAAAAGTGGCTGAGGCCCCCTTGTGCTGTCCCTTATGTACCTCCATTCGCCCCTCCCTTCCTGTTGCCTGCCCATTGTTCTGCCCCTAGCCCCTCCTCCCTCCCCTTCCTTCCTCCCTCCCTCCCCTCCTGAGCACAACCATCCTATGAAGAAGGGAAGGAGTGCACCAGGACAACCTGGTCTGCCCTTTAAAGGGCAAACTCCATTGTCCAGGATTCCCCCCCTTTTTCCTCACAAAAAGACAGAGACCATTGTTTGTTGTAGTGCTCAGATTGGCAATTAATTTATTATACTTCATAATTCCATATTCCATTCTTATTTCCTATTATCATATTTTCAGAATTTCATTTATTTTCATCCATATATCAATCTCTGATTATCCCTCCTTCTTCCTCTTTTCTCTCTCCAGGTGAAAACCTGGGTGCCTTCTTCTTCTCATTTTCCGTTAGGTAACAGTGAAAACCGAGATTGCTTTCTCCTTCATCTTCTTCCTTTTCTTGTGTTATTCCTTTTTCTTCCCCCTTCCCCCCTTTTTCCCCACTAGCCAGTCTCCAGCTTGCATTGGACGGCTGGCTTCCCTCATACTTAGGGTATTATTCTCCCTTACCTCAGGGAAGATCCTTTTTACTCCTTCTCTCCTTTTTTTTTATTTTCCATTTTTGCAAGTTTTTCTCCATGCTTCTATAAAGCCCATTGTTTCTGTATTGAACATGTCTATGGCTAGGTCCAACAGGTGCACACCATCTGACCTGTAGAAGTCTTCTACCCATTCCTCTACCACCCGCAGTATCACCTGTCCTCCCATCTGCCTTACCAATGTCCCTACCCTTCTATTCATCTTTCTCCTGGCCCTCTCCACTTCTGTATGGCTGTGCTTCTGCCTCCACACCCTCCTTGCTATCATATCCGACCAGGCGAGGCATACCTGAGGCCACCACTGTGGTATTGTTCCTAGATCCCTTTTTATCTGTAAGACTGTGTCCACCCATGGCTTGCCTGCAAGGTCATTGTCCCCTAGATGTATAATAATTAAGTCTGGACTTGGACGCTGTCCCTTGAGCTCCTTCAAGGTGGGAAGCAGTTGTGCCCATCTCATCCCCCGTATGCCATGCCAGACCAACCTACACTGTTTCACATCCTGGTACAGCTGCTTTCCCCAGCCTTCTTTTCTG
The DNA here is from genome assembly GCA_016271365.2 of Neoceratodus forsteri. Classification (NCBI taxonomy): domain Eukaryota; kingdom Metazoa; phylum Chordata; order Ceratodontiformes; family Ceratodontidae; genus Neoceratodus; species Neoceratodus forsteri. The sequence goes on from CM028136.1 coordinate 307,338,916, forward strand.
CTCTCTTTTCAGCCCAATAAATATAGGAATGGCTGCAGATCCAGACTCGTGATCTTCCCTCTACCTACGGGGTTCAAGCAAAATTGATTATTTTACATGCTTTTAGTGTCATCATCGTAGTATCCCTCTCCTGCCCTCCCCTTTACCATTTCTTGCCCCCTCAGATCTGTAGTTAACAAAACAGGAGCACTACTTTCAATTTCTTACTTCAGTGCTCGAGATGTATCTCTTATAACTGGCAGACCGCCAGCGTCCTTTTTCAAAATGTCATTCACCATTTCTCCGACTGCTGCCCACTGTGAGAGCAGCCCAATCCGCAAGGAATGGGATGAATAATTAGCCAGGTCTTCCCCCATGAATTGCATGCCCTTTTTGAGCAATGCTGTGACTTGGTAGCCGGTGACCCTTTTCCCATCACCATGTACAAATAATGTTCCCGTCCTGGTCCCATGCTCTGCAGCGAAAGCCCACAGAGCATGTACTGGGCATATTGCAACCTCTACCTGCCCCTTCAGCGTCTCTATGCAACCTTGTCCTCTTTGATCCGTTTTTGACCTCCTGATCTTGATCCGTATCTCTTTCACTCCCCAGCTTATATCTTCCTATTCTAACCCCCCTTCCTTGTCTTCTTTCCCATGGCCTACCACCTCACTCACTCTCATGGCCCCTGCAAACATTACCACATAAACTGTGTGAAATAGCTGGGCCTCAGCCTTAGATCTGCATATTGCCAGAGCACGTCCTTTAGTTTTATTAGCCACTGCTCCCCTATTGGCCTTCTATTATCTCCTGGCCCATGTTTCAACCTACCCCATCCTTGCATCATTCTCCTGATGAACATTGATTTTGTCAGGTCTTTCCATCCTTTTAGGCTGCAGATAACACTAATCCCTGCCAGGTAGACTCCCATTGTGGTGTGGGTGGTCCCTTTTTGCCACTGCTCCATGGTGAACGTTCCCAACTGTTCCTCTGTGAGTGGCCCACTTACCTCCATCTGGTGCTCAGCCCTGAATGTTTGAAACACCCGCCAGGCCCCATCATAGGCCCTCAGAGTCTGAGGCACCCATGAACTGTGAAACAACAGTTCTGCTCCCTCTTGCCAACATCCCAGATGTTCGTTGGTATGGGTGTTTTTTGTTCCTCCGCTGCTGGTGCCAGCCTCCAGAAACGGTCCAGCTGCAGACGGGAAAGGCTGTCAGCCAGGGTATTGTGTACCCCTTCTATGTGTTTTGCTCTGAATAACATGTTCAGCTGCAAAGCCCTTAACACTAAACGTCGTAATACTTGCATGACCGTTTCTGACCTGGCTCTCCTGTTGTTTAGGACCTCCACCACTGCTCTATTGTCACACCAAAATGTCACTTTCTGATCCCGTAATTCCTCCCCCCAGACCAGAATATTGCATGCCCATATGGGCATGATCTCCAACAATGTTATATCTCTTATTTTCCCGTCCCTTGTCCAGCTATCAGGCCATGGTTCTGCAAACCACCTGCCCTCTGGTAACCCCCCACCAAACCCCTGGCTGTGTCTGTGTAGAGATTGAGGTCTGTATTGTACACCCACTCCTCTTGTCAGAACAAACAGTCATTATATTCCTTGAAGATGCATCCCATATTCAAAATCTTCCTGACACCTTTTGTCAGGTCCACCCAGTGATGTGGTCTGGTGACCCCTGCTGTAGCCCTAGCTAACCTCTTTGTGAATGCCCTCCCTGGTCCAATGGCCCTTCTGGCGAAGTTCAGGTGCCCCAGTACTTGTTGTACTTTTTTAGCTGTACCCTTCTCCTGCTGGTGTGTACTTGAATCAATTCCTTCAGTTTCCTCACTTTGTTGTCTGGCAGCCTGAATATCTCTTTTGAGGTATCTATCTCAATCCACAGGAACTCCATCACCCTGCTGGGCCCTTCTGTTTTCTCTGGCACCAGTGGCACCCCCAGCTCCCTGCATAATTCCTGAAACTTGCCTAGCATCCTCTGCATCTCTCTTCTCCCCCTCCCAATGAAAAGGAAGTCGTCTAGATAATGAATAACCGTTCTATAACCCGTCCTTTCCTGAAATATCCATTGCAAGCATGTGCTGAATGCTTCAGATGTCGCACAGGCTATGAAACATCCCATTGGCATGGATTTGTTGAAATAATACTGCCCCCCCAATCTTAAAACCCAATAGATCCCAGTCTTCTCTCCTGACCGGCAGCAGTCTGAAAGTGGATTCAATATCCATCTTTGCCATCCATGTGTCCTCAGTAGCCCAGATTATCTGGACTGCATCCTCTAGTGTCACATATGTTACTTTACTGTGTTTCCTCCCCATGAAATCATTCACAATCCCCTTCTAGATAAGATAGGTGGTAATCACACTGTACTCTCCTCTTGCTTCTTGGGTACCAAACTCAATGGCGAAATCCGCACCATATCTCTCGGGGTGTCAAATGGTCCCTCTACCCTCCCTGCTGCCTTTTCTTTCTCTATCTTCTGTCTCAACATTTCTTCCCTTCCTTTAACCAATCCCAGGTTGCCTGCCTCTCTCGCTTGTCTGGGTCCCCACACTGCAGTGAAAACCCTGTGCTAAGACCCTTTATAATCATATCCGCACTCTTTTGTTCGGATATCTGTCCAAACAGGCTGTCCATGCCTCTAATTTGATGGGGTTCTAGCTACCTCAAACTGCTCCTTTCGTTCCCCCATTCTGCTCCTGGCCCCTCCCTCCCACCTTGTGTAAGGTTCTTCTGATCAGTGATTCTGACCCCTCTCCTCTGCCCCTCCCTCCCCTATTCCATGTCTGCCCTTTAAACCCCTGTCCCTCTCAAAAGAACTGTTGACCTGACCCTTGCCCCCCGTGTCCTTGTGCCCCTTGGGTCCATGTCGTCCTGCATCTGCTTGCTGGGTGCCCTCCACCGCATTTTGAGCAAGCATGCCAAAAACAACATTGAGGCCATGAGCAAAAGGCCCTGTTGTAGGCCAACAACATCTCTGGGGCGCCGCCTTTCCTCCCTTGGTGTGGACTGATCTAGACATAGTCTGTCCATAAGTCTAGCTGCTTTCGTGTCCCATCTCACATCCCGAATGTTGCCATTCTCTGTCGAAAAAATTCATCATGGTATACCACCCACCCCCCCTTTTGCCTTTTGCCTCCTTATTATCAAGGAATACGTGATGAGCGGGATGCCCAGCTCCGCCTTTTCACCAAGAGCGATGGCTGAGAAAGTGGCAAAACCTACGAACCATCCGTCCCACTATTGCCGCTGCCATTTCACTCTTACTTATGTTCTCAGCCTCCTCATACTTTGCTGCTGATTCCCGGCTCACCAGAGCGAATATATCCACATACTCCCCTTTCCATATTTTTTCTTTTGTGGCCAGTGGAACATGCTCTCCTATCCTCATACCAGGCGCACCTGTCTCCCTTGTACCTTTCACTTCTTTTTCTGCACTCCCTTCATTTCTTTCCGGCACCTCTTTCTCAGTCCTAATCTCTGCCAGAGCCGATTCCATCTTCCCTAACCCTCCTGTCCCCAGCACTTGACACAATTTGACCTATGTATTCTTTTTATATTGTCCCCACTGCACTGGGTGCATTACCTGTAACCTTGTCCAGGCCATGCTGCCTAAGCGTCTCCAATTGCCCCTTTTTCTCCCTGTGGTTGAGGAGGAGGTGAACTACTATAGTTTGTGCAGGGAACACCACATTCTGGGGATCTGGCCTGGGTTCACCAAGGGAGATCCCACCTTGATCGGGGAGGTACTGGCATTACGAGTCTATAGGCTGCAGAGGTACTGGATCAGCCACCCAGGTGGGTCCCACTGCAGCGGTGGCACCCTAGTGGGGCTGCGTGGCCCTTTGGCTGGTCATTTCCCTCTGCCCCCTTTTCCTGGGCCCGCTTTCCTTTCCTCCCCGGGTCTCCCTGGTTCCTCCCCTTCCACCAGTTCCCACATTCAGTTGGCTTTTTCTGCCAATTTTATTATAGCCCTGTAGGCATCCTCTTTGATGGCTTGCTTTTCTTTGGTGCCATGTCCTTCGCTCTTTTCTCTGTGAAGACAACTACGGGAAGAGAACAAGATTTATTATATACCTATATTACTATATATATTGTTTCCTTTTCCCTTTTTTTTTTGTCCCTTCTGCCATGCGCCAGCGTGACAGACTGCTCTGTTTTACCTTTCGTGACCACGTGCCTCCCTTTTGCCCAGTATTCTTGCACTACGAGGTTGTTGCTTGCTTTTTTTTTTTATAAAGGGGCTTCCTTCCACTGGGCAACCATCGACTAAACACCTGTTCCCTGCCGCTCATCACTCCCTTCTGATCCTCCCCGCTGGGCCATTTTAGTGCTCCTTTGACCCTCCTTTTTTTTTTTGTTCCTTTTAGTTTTCATCACCGTATGCCCCTTTGCATCCCCATGTTTCTCCATTGCCGTCTCATGGGCCACTACCATCTGTTGCTGCCTCCCCGACCCTCCCTTAAAGCAATACCTCCTTCCTGGGTGATGCCAGGTTATGCTTAACCTCTTTATTTGAGGAGTTTTGCTCTCCCCTTAAATAAACCAACTGGAGGCCGCCACGAGGTCCTTTGGGGTGGGGGAGTGTCTGCCTCTCCCCGAAGGCCCAGGTGGCATGCATGCGCCTCGTGCCCCCCTTGTCCCTTGTTAGCCTGCCTCTCTTTGCACAGTCCACCCGCTCCCTTCCTTTTTTCCCTCTCCTATCCCTCCTGCTCCTTTTCTCTCCCTTCCCCCTGTCTTTGCGACTGTTGTGCGGCATGTGACTTCACACCGCGCATCGCTATAGCGTGCTTCCACTCCTTCCATTACAGGGCCTCTCTCTGCTGGCCCTTTACTGTGCTGCTCCCCTCGCTTCACCTGCTATCTCTGAAAACCACCACAAACCTCATGCCGATACGTCCAACAACCCCATCTTCAATATCCCAAAACTCTGCCTTGATGCCATGGCTAACCAGCCTCCCCTACCCCCAGGAATCTGCTGCTCGCATCCCGGCCTACCCATAACGCATGCGCCATCATGCCCACATGGCCGCCTGCATCGGCCCCACACCAGCTCTATCTTTTGGGCCTCTTCCCACATCCTAATCATTTCTCCAGGCAAAATGCACAGTACCAGCTCCATATCAGGCTTTTTCACTTGCCCTCTTTTTCCTCCTTGTTCACCTGCTTTCCCCCGACCATCCTCTCTGCAGCCACGTTTCCGCTAGGCCACCACCGGCCAAACAGCACCACAAAATGTTCCCCTTTCTGGCCATGTGCTCAATGCTCCGCCCCAGCTTCACTCGGCTCAGTCTCCTGCAACCCTGCCCTTCCCACATTTCTCGCTAGGCCAACGCCAGCCAAACACCACTGCTTGCTGCCCCAACCTTCCAGCCATGCGCTACAATGCTCCGCTCAGTTTAAAATGCTCGCTCTCCCCCGAGACCCTGCTCTACTCTCATTTCCTTGCTAGGCCAACGCCGGCCAAACATCAATGCATGCTGCTCATTCCCTTTTGATCATCTGGACCATTTCTCCTCAGCTAGCTTCAGGCAAAGCACTTCACAACCCGCTACTGCTCTTTAGCACTTCATTTCTGTCCCACATCATGCCATACTATCGTAAATAACCACAAAAATAACATTTTTTTTTAATTCTACTAGGATGCACCCTGTCCCTCTGCTGTAAACAGCCTCTCTCCTACTACTGCTATACATAGACTTTCATTATTAAACCAAGTAGCCCCAAGCATTTTTTTTTTTAACATATTCAACCTTGTTCTTTTTATTTTTTGCTTACCTGTTTATCCTGGTGCACAAACCTTCACCAACAACATGCCAATCGACGTGCTGTAGCTTCAATAACACAACCATCCTATGAAGGAGGGAAGGGTGCACCAGGACAACCTGGTCTGCTCTTAAAGGGCAAACTCCATTATTATGTGGGAATTTCAAAAGTAATAACTGTAGTTTCTGTAAATATCTGTTACTGGTAAGCTCTTTTGAAAATCCCCATATTATGCAATTGTTTGAAATCAAATTATACATTGACTGTAACAGTGAAAATGAAGTTTATAAAACAGCGTGTACATGCAATTGTTTCTACATAGGAAAACTACTAGAAAGTTAAGTCAGAATAAGTGAACATTTAATAGCTGTAGAAAAGAAAGATGAGAAAAAATACTATAGCGATACATGTTTCAAACAAGGGCCCGATGCACATATTTAAATTCCAGGCAATAGATAGAATATTTATGCCATCAAGAGAAATATAGATAATGAGCTATTGCAAAGAAAGTTTGACAGTATACATTAGGTGCTATACCAGGGAATACAAATAGTTTGAGACGATAAATTTCAACTGAAACCATTTTTGAACAAATGAATACTGGCTAAGATGTTGGCACTTTATTTAGTTGTTTAGTTTTTTTTGTTCCTCAGGAGTACTGTAGTTCTGTAATGAAGTTATGAAATCACAGTTTTACTATCAGAATAGATGTCTCATAAGAAAGATAGAGAGCTGCTAGTACAATTTGCATTTATCTATGTACCCCCTTATTTTCGCCTTTTCTCCCCCTTTATTTATTTTTATTTTTCCCTGCCCCTTCCCCAGTTATGTGTAAAGCCTCCTCCCATTTAAAACAAAGATCTTAGAAATCATAAATTATTACCTTATCTTTTTATTTGCAACATTGGAAATTGAATCTGATGTTTACAGCAAAACATTCATGAATTTGTAATTAATAGGAAATATGTCACAATGTCATGATTGACCTCCCACCTTGAAGGTCAGCTATAAATATTGTATTGTGAAGCACTAAATCTGAATATATGCTCCATAGGGACACACTAAAAAGCCACCTAGACTGTTAAAACACTTTGGGGTTCTTTTTTTCCCCTATTCTTTTCTTTCTTTTTTCTTAACCCCCATCCCTCTATAACTTAAAATCTATAAATAAGATGTACCCTTTAATGATTTTTCTTGCACTTTACTATTTATAGAGCACTGAGATTACATGATAAAATGCATCTGGATATGTCTGCTTAGTGAATATTACATGCCGAACATGAAAATATATGTAATGGAGTTTGGTGACCTCCCATCATGGAGGTCAACTATAATGTAAATATGAAATTGCTGTCTGTAGCTTCACACATACCTAAAATAATGATTGGATCATAAGTTTTATTTGTTGGTGAAGGGTTGTGTGAAAATTATGGACTTATTTATGTGCAAATACTGTTTTTAACTTTGAAATGTAATGAAATGAGCATGGCTCCTTTAATTGGCCTGCTTTTTAACACATACCTGTGAGCACCAATTCATGTCTTGAGAAAGTGCACAGGGAAAGTCCTTGAAAACGTTTGGCTTTGTTCTGGAGTAGCAGGTCCTTTTAAACAATAAAGTGGACTTTTGAATCAGATACCCCATCTTTTTTGGGGGTTTTCTTTCACTGGAGAAGCCTGAGCAGGACTCTTCTGTGTGCTGTATGTATTTTTTGTTTGAACCTCATCTGCATTGTCTAGTTGCCATTTTTCCTGAATACTAGGTAGGGTAGCTAGCATAGCAGTTAGCAGTTAGTTGTGTCTATTATCCAGAGTGCAACTGAAACTATTATTAATTATTAGTTAATTAATATTATTACACCTGGAACATTTGTTAACTTAGTTATTGTAAAATATCTTGGCTACTTAGGAGAACAGTATGCAATATATTCCATGTAGGTTATTCAGAAGGATCTGTGCAATACAAAGTGGTTAGCTGCTTTGCAATCAAAAGGGATTGTGCAATAATAGTTTTGCAGCAATTTAGGTTTAAGGTATGCTGGAATAACAGAGGTTATTGAAACACAGAAATACAGACTTTGATGGCAGATAAGGACTGCTTGGCCCACCCAGTCTGCCCATTTCCCTACCTTATGGATAAGTTGCAGATCCTAGTTAACCAACAGCCTACTTCCTCCTACCCCCCACTAGATTCGCTTTATGTCTGTCCATGCATTCTTGAATTCCCCTACTGATTTTGACCCCACACCTCCTCTGGAAGGCTGTTCCATGTGTCCACAACCCTCTCTGTGAAAAAATACTTCCTCATGTTGCCTTTAAGCTGACCCGCTCTATCTTCAAATTGTGCCCCCTTGTTCTTGTACATCTCTTTTTCTGAAATATGCTGCCCTCTTGGACTTTGTTGATTCCATTGAGGTACTTGAATGTTCCTATCATGTCCCCCCTTTCCTCTAGGATATACATATTAAGCTCCTTTAGTCTCTCTTCTTATGGCTTCTGGTGCAGACCCTGCACCATTTTAGTTGCCCTCCTCTGGACTGCCTCCATTCTGTCTATGTCCTTGTGGAGATGGAGTCTCCAGAACTGCACACAGTACTCCAGATGGGGTCTCACCAACTGTCTGTACAGAGGGATAACAACTTCCTGTTTTCTACTGGTGATGCCTCTCCTATACATCCCAGTATCCCCCAGCCCTCCTTACTGCCTTTTAAAAATTCCAGCATTAGTTTCTCAATTCTTGAGAGACAAGTTTGTAGGGTGAGCACACATTTTCAGCTCACTGCTTAGCAAAGTCAGGATTGTTCCTTGTGCCTGATACTACCCTCCTTGATTTTTTCACTGCATAGAGGGATAATTTAATATCCTCCTAGTCTCTTCTCCTTTAGAAGGGTAGTTATATTCTCTATCCTTACTCCACACCAGCCTGCTTACCCTGTTGTCCCCTTTTCTGCCACTCTAATTTTCTGTTGTCCCCATTTCTGCCACTCTGATATTCCTGTTGTCCCCTTTTCTACCCCTTCTGATCTTCTTCCCTCTTAATACTTTCAGACATTATATAATTGTCAGATTTTCTGCTTCATATATCCCCTCCTATTTATTGGTACTTTTTCCTGCTGACCACTTCATCTCCTTGACCCTAATACAATTTCAGCAGCTCAGCGAGCCTGCCTCCCCACATACTGTGAGTAACAAACCCCTCCATGTGCACCTTCTTGTACCATGTCTCCCTAAATATGGCTTTGCATATCTTGAAAGTTGGTACTTTAGAAAGTTGATAATGTTTGGTAGTAATACCAAATTCATAAAGCGGCAGCTCCTGACTACAATCAGATGCTTCCTTCTAGTTCTCCTTCTCTTAACCCTCTTGGGAGATGTTGAGCCCAATCCTGGCCCTTCTACTCCTTGCCTCACTCCCCTCCCCCCGCATAATCTTATCAACTCCCAAAAGGCATGAAAATAGCACATCTGAATGTTCAGAGTATCAGATCCAAAATGCCAAAGCTTGAAGCTTGGGTTAATTAACATACCCCAGACATTCTTGGTATTTCTGAGTCATAGCTGAAGCCTTACATTAAGCATGATGAGATCACGCTATCTGGCTAAAAGTGCTTCAGAAAGGATAGGTTGGGTAAAGAGGTGGTGGTATCCTCCTGTATAGCCAAGGATAACTTAGATTTGTCTGAAATCCCAATGCCTGACTGAGGACTCACCTCGGTTGAATCTATATTCATTTCCATCACCCTTGGCACCATCAGGAAACTCATGGTAGGATGTGTTTACCTTCCCCCCAAGGTAGCCACATCCAGTCTTCCCCCCCTTGATTTCCTCCCTCACAAACCTTCCATGCCACAACCTTATACTATGCAGGGATTTTAATATAGACTAGCTGAACCCAGGCTCCCACAAAATGCTCACCCCGCTTGTTGATTCCAACCTGGTCCAACTTATTGGAAACCCAACTAGAATCAATACCAAGTCAGGTAATCATACTCTACTTCATTGGATGGTCACTAACTGTTTCACAAAGATTAGGGCAGTGGGTGTGCTTCCTGACAGCATAAGCAACCATTCTCCAACATTTTGCATATGGTGCAACTCCCCAACCCCCCCCACAGAGTTATCCAAGTATGGGATATGAGTAGCTTTGACCCCAGTGCCTTCACTACCACAATCTGTGACACTGACTGGAGCCCTATAAATGCTCTGCTGGATTTTTTCCAACCTCTCAATTTCTTTATGTCCAAATTCAGCGAAATTGTCAGCCATCATGCTCCCATGAAGTCTTGCTGGGTTAAGGGTACTAAGGCACCTTGGCTACCTAAGGACATAAGGAAGCTCATGTTTGCTCACAATAAGTCCTGGCAGACATATAAGGCCAGTGGGCTTCTCTCTGATTGGCAAACATATAGGCAGCTAAGAAACTTCTGCAAGAACTCCATCCAGAAAGCCAAACGCCAACATTTCAAGAATCTCCAAACTGAACATCTTAGTAACCAAAAGGAATTCTGGAAGCAGGTTAATTCCCTCATAAAGGGCTATACCTCAGAATCCCCCAGTTCCATTGAGGCCCAGGGCACTGTGCTCACCGACCCCTCTTCTATAGCAGATGGCTTTAATAAATGTTTTTCTGATCTGCATAAATATACTTCACTCTTTACTAACCCTTCATCTCCCTGTCCAAACCTCCTCTTGCCCATAGATTCCTTAGCCCACCCTTCCTTTCATCTGAAACTGGCTACTCTTTTTTTTAATTCAATATGCCTTATTATTTTTAAGCAGCTTACATGAAAGGTTCCATTATAGACATGTCAAGAGGCTGCATAAACAACAACATAACACACATAAAACAGTATAAGACAGAAAAAAACTACCACCCCTCCCCAACCCCCAAACAGTCTGCTGAATTTACAGGGAACATGATTATAATAGCAGTAAGTGAGGCACATAAGTGGTCTATGGTTTCCAGAGGAGAGCAAAAAGAAGGGCTCCCAAGTATGCTGGAAAGTGTGGAGTCTGTTCTGCATACTAGCTATATGCTTTTCTAATTGGATAGCAAGCAAAGCCTCATGGTACCACTCTCTAGCACTGAGGCAAGGAATCCTCCTTCAGTGCCTTAGCATAACCAACTTTGCCATAGAGGCCACCAGGCCAGATGGGCTTTCCTTATTCTGGGCGTTCCATGGGGCTACATGGGGATAACAAGCAGCACTCTGGGGTGAATAGAGGTTCCAGGCCCAAAAGAGGGTCCAGAACTTGCTTAATAGACATCCAGAAGGCCTGGGATTGGGGCAATCCCAAAGGAGATGATCCAATGAACCCAGGGCTTGTTTACAATGAGAACACATGGGAGATGGGAGGTAGCCTATTCTATGTAGCTTTATCGGGGTGTAGTATAAGTTAAGCATGATGTTAAACTGGGTCAGACGGAGTCTGTCTTGTTTGATATATTTATAGACTGCACTCAAACTGGCTACTCGTAATGAGGTGCTCTGGCTTCTCAAAAGCCTGAAAGCAGATAGCTCACCAGGACATGATATTCCCCAGCCAAAATTCCTCAAGCTGGGGGCTGATGTCCTCACTCATCCCATTCATGACCTTTTCACTCACTCATTCCTTTCTGGTACCATCCCTGAGAACTGGATGGTAGCAGTAATTGTACTGGTGTATAAGAAGGGTTCCAATTTTGCATCAATATTGTTAGCTTAGACTGCGCTGTTATTGTTTTCTGACCGGTTGAGATTTATTGAAATAAAAACAAAAATTAAATAATCAAATACTGGATAATTTTCCCCAAATGGTAAGTACAAGGAATGGGAGGAATGGTTCATTGGTCCAGATACAGGATAAGGATAAAGATTCAAAAGCAAATAACTGTAAACCAAACAAAACCAAGGAAAAGAAGTGAAAAAATAAAGATAAAAATGATGCATCTAAAAACAAAGGGAAGGAACAGCTAAACATTACAAATTTGGGGGAACATTTTCCAGTTTCTGTAGGGGCTAGTTCTACACCTAGTGTGGTAATAATGTGAAAAATAATGAAACTAGTGTAATCACTAATACAGATTTTGAGCTTAGCTCCCTGAGGGAAATTACCCCAATTGCATATCCCGAAGAATACTCTGAGGATGAGTTATCCATCTTACTTAATAATAGTGAACTGCTTGATACCATACTTTTCATTTTAGATAAGTCTAATTTAGATAGTAATTCCTTTATTTTTTCCCCAACAGGAATCAGGACAAAATAATACTCTCCCAAGGGTCCTGAATAAAGGTGATGACTGATGAGAAAGCCTCAGTTAAATTAAAACCTATGGACAACCTAGAATCAGCTATACAAGAACTTAATATGACTATAGAGGGTTTAAAAATGTTAGTGGATTTGGATCAGATGAAAAATCAAACATTTGAATACAAAGAGCAAGCCATACCAGTCATGCAATCACCAAGAATAGACCAAAATACTAATGTAACTTGAGTTGAATTTAATCAGGAGCATTTTATGGATGGAGGAAACTTTATGTCATGTTCATCACTGCTAACCCCCTAGAGTACCACTACCAGAATAGCGCCAGTCAACTTAGCGCTAGTCTGGATAGTGCTACCATGGACAGCAAGGTGGGATTTACAGCACTTGCAGTACATGCTCCCCAGGTCGCTGTCCATAGTGCTGACAGGGGACAAGGGCACCAGAATCCAGCAGTCTGGCTGAGCTGCTCCCATGGCGAGGAGGGCTGAGGCATAGAAAAGCTTGACCAAATGGCAGTGGAGATCAAGGTTCTAATCCTGGTCTCCTTAGATTCTTGCCGATCGGGATTTTGATTTATGAGGGCTATGGAAAAATATTCCATGGCTCCACAAATTTAATCTTGCCCCATAATCCGCTTCCCCCAGGTGAGAATCCTTTAGTCCGGGGGCGTGGGACAAAACCACCCATAAAAGCAAAAGCAGCATTTTGCCACATGGTTCTTGACCGCACTGTCCTGGTCAGTGATGTTCCAACCCAGTGCCTCATCATTATCCAAACAAATGTTGGAAATAATTAAAAATATGTATTATGCAAATATTGTACTGTTAAAAAATTTATAGGCTACAAAAGAGGAAGTTGCCAATCTGAGAACAGATATATTCCATAATCAGGTTTTACTTAACCAGCTTAAAACTGCCACTGTATCAAATTTGGACAGTTCCTCATTGTTGTAGTATGTCAGTCTAAAATGGTAACCCTCAGATGTAATAAGGCTATCCAGGTTAAACTGACTTCTCCATTCAGTATAGATAAGTCAAATACTCAAAGAAAACAAGAAATAAAGCCAAAACAGAAAAGAGATAAGAATCAAACTAGGAAAACTCCAGATTGCAACATTACAAAGGTCCAACAAAATATTAAAGTTAAAATCCCAGGGAAGGAGATGAGACTGGGGCAAGAACAGGATAAGGTCATAGTTACAGCAGAAGGGCTTTCTATAGCAAAAGAAACTAACAACAAAAATGATCAAGGACAGGGAAATGAGAACCAAGGAGAAATGGTACCACAAAGTACCCATTTAGAAACTGAGGGGTAAGTTGGATCTGCTAGGGAAGTTAATCAAAAAGGGAACTTCTCTGGAAAATCTAACAAGATGGAAGGATCCCTGCCTAAGGGACTGAACAAACGTATAGATAATGGGCCCAATTCTCAAAAGGGTACGTCTGGCGTACTTGACTTGCACCCCCAAAAATGGTGCAAGTAGCAAGTTATGCCAGTAGTTGCGACATACTGTATTCTGCAAAGCAGCCTGTGGCATGCCGCAGGCTGCCTGCACCAAAATGGACTTACACCACCAATTATACCTTAAACCCACTGCGACATGGTGCTAGGGAGTTTACGGCAGCAGTTGCATCCTATTCTGGAGGGGCAGCAACAAAGTCCCCCAGGGTGCTATTCTACAACAACCCTTGGGGGGAAACCATCAAAGTAAGTTATACCAGCATATAGCTGACGTAACTGTACGTACACCACCAGAAGTTGCCTGCATGTGCAGCCCACCCATCCCCCCATGGTATGCCACCCCCCCAACACTGCCCTTATCCCAAAACACAAAAGCCACACAGGGCTAAGTCTGTCTCCCCAATGCCCAGACCCAGAAACAACATGGTAATGCCCCCCAATATCAAAATGCCCTGCAGGGCTGCAGCATGCCCCCAATTCCCAGTACTTGAAATATAGCCCCGCAGGGCTGCAGCATGCCCCCAATCCCCAGCCAGTACTTGAAATTTAGCCCCACAGGGCTGCAGCATGCCCCCGACCCATAGTACTTGCAAATTAGTCCCAGAGGGCTACTCACTGCTCCCCCAAGCCCCAATCTCCAAATGTGTTAGTTAAAGCCCTGTAGGGCTACACATGGCCCTGCCCCAAGCCCAGATCCCTGATGCCAGCCGCTCACAAATCTGACATTCTGTAAAAATAGAAAACATACACGAAACCCCAACCCATATTTCCTGGTAGTCTAGTGGCCCCCCACCCCCACCTGGCATTGCCAGACCACTCCACACACCCCTAACCAGCCATCAACTGGCATAACCCACCTCTTCCCACCATGGCCTAGCCACTGACTGAGCTCCGTCTGTGCACGTACTGTATTTACACACTCAATGAATGAACTTTCATTCATTCACTGAGTGTATATATACACTATGTGTTCAGATGGGGCTCAGTCGGTGGCTGGCAGTGGTGGTGAGAGGTGGGCTGTACCAGCTGCCGGCTAGGTAGGGTGGGTGCAGGGTGGTTGGCAATGCCAGGTTGGGGGCTACTAGATTACCACGGATTATGGGTTGGGGTTTCGTATATGTTTTCTATTTTTACAGAATGTGCCATTTGCGGGAGGCTGGCATCGGGGATCGGGGCTTGGGGTCGTGTGTAGCCCTGCAGGGCTTTAACTAACACATTTGGGGATTGGGGCTTGGGAGCTGTGTGTAGCCCTATGGGGCTTTAACTACTGCATTTGGGGATCTGGGCTTGAGGGAACATTTGCACCCTTCATGTCCAGGGTTGCAGCTTGTGACAAGCCCCTCAGATACACCTTTCATTTGGCCTACATGTGGGTTTGTCGCAAGTTGTGGGACTTAGCCACAGGGACCCTGCCCCTTACAGAATCGGGTGCAGGATCCATGTCACAACTGCACCCCTTGCATGTTGCAACTTGCGACATGTGTAAGGGTGATTATAGAATTGGGCCAATGAATGTAATTACAAATATACACAGTTTGAAACATATAAGGCCTAGATAGATACTGCAAGCAAAGACCTGCTTGAGATATGTGGAGTCAATACATTGTTGGAGAAAACTCAAGAAAAAATTATTTAATTGGATTTACCACTTTTTACATCTGAAAATTTCAAAAGACTCAGTCTTTATAACAAGGCCTCTCAACAAAAGTTTCTGGATTGTGTCCTAATTTATTGCAAACCCCAAGTTTTAATAGATGAAATTTGTGAGATTTTGTTAGATAAGATCTATATGTATCCTCTAATTAGGGTCCCTGCTCCTGAAGATCCGACCAGGTAAATCATCCTTAGCCATCAAAGACTGAGAACAGATGGAATAAAGAAGATTGGTTTAAAGACTATATGGAGGTAATTTCAGGGCATAAGAAAGGTAGGCACTGGGAATGTAAGACTTTATCAATCTTTGGTTGGAAATTAGATAAGTCTAAATCATAAAGCACTATAAAAATGACATATCAAACGTTTTACACAGTTCTTATAATTCACTATAGCTTGTAGAGCTATTACATGGCTTAAGATTCACTGAGAATGCTCTGATTTTCCACAAATTGATGTGACCTTTAAAAACTCTTCGATGACTGCTAGAATCCTGAGTGCTTCACATATTTTGGATGGAATAAGGATTTTGATTCTGGATAACAAATTTTGGAATAGGGCAGACTCAGGCTAACATGTAGAAGTTGAATCAAAGGATAGCCAAAAAAAGATTTCTCATAGAAATATGGATCAGGAAGTAAGATGGAAAAATGCCCCAGATAGTAATATATATTCATTGTTACAGTCACAAAATGCAAGCTGACAAACTGCAGAAAGTGCTGTTTTGGAGGTAAGCTTGTATTCTGAGAAGCTCAAGTTGTTATCATGGAATATAGAAGGTCTAGTATTAAAATTAGCAGATCGAAGTACAATAGGTTTCTTTCAGTCTTTTGATACAATATCTTTACAGAAAACTTGGTTCCCAGATATAGCTCCCCCTCTGATCCCAGATTATACTGGATATGCTATGTCTGCTTGTAAAAGCAAAAAATATGGCTGCTATAGGGAAGACTTGGCTATATATAGCCAGACAGAACTAAACTTAGATGTTGCACAAATAGATTGCCCATAAGATAAGATCCTTATTTTAAAACTGGTTAATGGTTCTCTAAATCTGATTATACGTAATGTTTATCTTCCACCTAAAACAGGTAACTGGACCAAACAGGGAATTTTCTCTTGAGACGTATTAGTGAAATACTACCTAATTATGATTATTTACCAGTTATGTTGGTGGGAGATTTTAATTATTTATTTTTTTTTTTTGATTGGGTAGGCCCACTGAGAATAGAAGTCCCTTTTTCAGGGGTGACTGGGGGAGAGATATAGATGGTAACCAACTGAAACTGAACCAGATTAAGATGTTGGGGGTATTTTTAGTAAATGGGGGAAATATTGCCAGGACACCGGGGAAATTGCCCCACTCATCAGTAGGGGGAACCTCTGGTCCATCTACCAAGATGGCTGCTGAGGAGGAGGCTGGAGGAAGACAGGCTGCTACAGAGACAGGAGGGTTTACCTCCCCTCCTGTGCTCTCAACCCAAGAGGCAGTAGAAAATGCAGTGGTCTTAATGGAATTACAGGACAACATGGAATTGCAGACTGAAATGGATAATATGGAGGTTGAGGCTACTATAGCTGCTGTACCTGTCAATGAAGTGACTTCTAAACATCCTGCTAATCAAGGTACTATTGATACTCCTGAACACTACACTGTCTTGCATACTTCAGTGAAATTATCTTCTGTGCCTTTAACAGACGTCTCAAATACAATGGAACATCAGTTAACAGCTGACCAACATAGGGTTGCCACCTGTCAGGTTTTTTACCTGGTGAACAGGTTTTCAGGGTCCTTATCAGGTAATTCGGTTTTGCTCTGTGCTGGTCAGATTTTTGAGCCATTTTGAGTGCTCACATACTTTTGAAGCATATTTTATCATACCTTTCGTTGTTTCAGCTACATATCCAGGTTACAACCAAGTTCTCTTGTCAGTATAGCCCTTTGTTTGAAAGCAGTCAACCTTGGAGGTGTAAAGTGTGGCCAGTAACATCATTAGCACTTACTTAACCTAATCTTTTCCTCTACACCTTAAAGTGGCATAGCAGTACAACTGCCCCCACCTTTTGTAACAGTAACAGAGCCAGTTGTCTTCCAGTTTCATTTGCTGGTAAACATTTTCATCTCTGACAGAATGTAGACATTTTTAAATGTTTTAAATTATTTTTTTCTCAAGAAAATGGTATGGTCACTTCTTTGGCTTTGAAATAGTACTGTGGACATGAACAGGGAAATGTATCAGAAAAATATATAACATAAACATTACAGGAAATAATTTAATATGTATTATTATCGACCATGTATACTGTTGTGTACTATTTACAGTGTTTCCCTTGTCTCCCAGATCATATCTGTAAATGATATTTATTTTATCTCTGTATATTTATTTGGTAAACCAGTGTCAATAAATATGTAAATAAATGGATGACTAGGAAGAACCTAGGAAAGTAACTTTGCAGGTACAGGCATCTTGACATTTTTGTTGAACTGCTGCTTTAAATGTTGTCCTTTATTGATATAAGAAATGGTCTTCTAGAAGAAACAATGCATGATGAGTCATGAAAAGGGGTGGGGCTAGGGGCGGAGCTTATGATCCGGTTTTTGCCCCATCCAAAGGTGGCAACCCTAGACCAACAGCATGAACAACCTAGTTCTGTACCTTTGAAATTTGATACTACAGCTGTCAAGTCTGCTAAATGTCCTGTGAAACTTACTGCGGAAGCTTCTTCTTGCATTTAAATGCACAGCCTGGTACCAGCACATTAAGTTCAGCTTCTGAAGAGGAGGTGCATGATTTGGCTGGCAGTTCAAACAACCCTTCCATTGTGTGCCTACAGCTGAGTGCACCTCCTGATTCACCGGACTTGTTGCCTCAGCCCGCTCCTATGGGACAGTCCTGACAGCACCTCGGCCCACAGCGGCCTGTTGCTATGTCCTCCCACTCGACTGAACAAAAACAACAGCAAACCCAAAAGACCAATCTGACGCATACTATCGGACAGTCAAAAACATTGTTCATAGAAGAAAAAGCTCTGAATTTTTAGCTTGGCACTCTAAACAAATGACTGAATCAGCATGGAGTTCTGCAGAATGGGTCAAAGACTCTCCAGCTGCCAATTGGACACCAGAAAGCTTTAAAGGATGCTGGCTGGTAGCTGACCTCCAATGGCAGCTGGATCCCAGATCCTCCGGATGACACAGTTAAAAGATACCATGATATTGCCCCAAGTGAACCCAGTACAAGTGCAAATTGCTCTGGCTCTGTGACTAGACACACACACTACTACCTTATCGCATGACTCTCCTAGCACTTGCGACTTGAGGCGTATCCTCAACTAGTAACAACACCTATAGTTTCTGCATCTACTGATGTTCCTTTACATTTGGGCCCCACCGAAACTGCTCTACAAAATCCTGGACAGACAGCATGGCTGGATCCATTCTTTCGACTTGCTGGTTTATTTCAGAATAATGGGGAGCCGGCTCCAAGAAAGAATGCTGTGAGACTTATTTATAAAGGGGGCCTTGAAACCCCCCTGACAGACTCTGTATTGTTAAAGAATTGTTAAAAAAATCATTGCATTTTCTCTCTACAGATATCTTTGCTCTGATTCATATTGGTAATGCTAATTTTGATATATAGCTTTAAAAGTGTAACACATCTAGATAGATTCTGGGCACAGTATCAAACTCTTAAGAATAATTCTGTTTGGACTCCTATTTTTGGCAGTACCCCTCACTAAACCTTCAGTGAAGTTTATCACAGTTATGTTTAAGAATGAGGGAGTGAATATAAAGGACATTTTATTTAGGTTAAAACAATGCTGCGAAGTACTTGACAGGCCTAACCCTATCATGGATAGCGAACAGATCTGGAATAGGGGATGGAAGATTAAGGTGAAGCTTTTTTCCTCTATCAACGGCCCAGTCCACCTCCCTAATTTTTTTTTTCTTGGGCAGAGATAGGGGGTCCCTATTCTATGCTGGGCAGTCCAGATCTTGTTATAAATGTGGCTCTAGATCACACCTTAGTGCTGCTTGTGACATGTCTAGATGCAGTCATTGTTTTGAGTGTGACCATGTTTCTTCTAATCCTTAATCTATTTAAATGTAATCTTTGTGATCAAACTGGCCATGCTTATGGCAAATGTCCCTGGGCCTCTCACAACAGGGATGACTGCCCTTCACATGAAGGCCTCATCAACCGTGGCAGTTGGAACAAACAAGGCAAACTACTAAGCAGCAGCAGTCTGAAATTCATGAGTCTTTACCTGACGATGACCCCATTTGAATACTCCCTGTAGTCCCTTTGCTAATGGTGACGCTTTAGGTGGTAATACTATTCCCCACCTGCTGCCTTTTCTCAAGAGACAGAGGTAGAACTTGATGGTCAGAAACTAGAATGGATGACACCTGAAGACTTGATGAATTCCTCAACTATAATGATGCCCCCTCCCCCTACACCAAACACAGAAAACACCTTTACTAAAGTCATACAGACAAAAAGGTCCCGAAGAAGGAAAGCATTGACCCCTAAAAATCTGTCTCTCCCTACTAAATAAAAACAGGGGAAATCTAGTTCCTGGGCCTCAGGTAACAGATATGCAGCTCTGCACCCAGATTCTCAACTCAGGGTCTCTGATGAAGAGTCTGACACGTCTTCTATAGCTTCCAGAGTTACTGACACAGATGAAGGTACAGGAGATGACTCTATTGTGAAGTGCACTAGACAAAGAAAGCAGTTTAGTACCCCTTAGGCAGCTATACCCTCTTCTATCCTACATACATGCATTCTTTAACCATAACCACCATTTATGTAAATAGCATTAAGGACGATAGGAAACGGATAGGTACCATGCATTCCTTGTCAAACCTTGGTGAGGACATACTATGTCTACAAGACACTAGACTTGAAACATGTGCTGAGTTGCACAAGGCCTCTCATGCATGGACACGAGGTCCTTCCTTTTGGTCCACAGGTGAGACCACCTGTGACAGTATTGGTATTTTGTTTTCTAATCCAAACCTACAGGTTTCCAGGCTATTAGATGTTCACCCAGGTAGAGCAGCTTTAATGTTGAACATTAGCAACTCAAATGAAAGAATTCGCCTCATTTCAATATGTGCCCCTCAAACTAAAGCACAAAGAGTTGCACTTTTTAAAGAAGTACAGCCTTTTCTGCATACCTCACGCATGGTAATATGGGCCTGTGATTTTAATTGCGGTTTAAAGCAAACTGACAGAGGATTACAGATGAATACATTATTTTGTGATTCCCAAGCCTTGAATGACATAGTCACTACTGAAAATTACTAGACTCCTATAGATGTAAATTTTCAACAGAGGACAACACGTATTTCAGAGGGTCCCTATCCACATGCATTAATTTTATTTTTGTTTCATCTACTTTGTCTGTCCAGAACATACAGACTCAAGCATGGGAGTTTTCAGACCACAGGTCTATTACCATACAAGTGGCCTGGGGTAATTCCCCAAGGTGTGAAAAAATGCTTGGTGCTTTAATAAGGCTGTTTTGGAGTATCCTCATGTACAAAAAGCATGGAAGAGAATGGACAGCTATACTGTCTGTTTTAGGATGCTATGATGAACTCAGTGAGTGGTGGGAGGATACAAAAAAATCCTGGTGGCAGTTTTTTCAGAACAGAGCTCGGAATAAGATGAACAGGGGGTATATTCAGTGTTTGCAACTAAGAGGGCAGCTGCAGCATCTCGTCTCTCTAACTGAATTGGCTAGAGAAGACTATAGCAAACAAATCGCACAAATTAAAAAAGAAATGTCTGTTTTGCAATATGAAAGAGCTAAAACCTTACAACAAGAAGTTAGATTTGGTACTCATCTGAAGAAAGTGTCTTTGGACCACTTCAAAGAATGTAAATCCGGAGTGGATCATCGGTTTGTTACCGAACTTCTCACAAATACAAGTCAAGTAGTATCTTCCTCTGCTGGTATTCTTAGAGAAATAAAATACTATGCTACTTCACTTTTTGGGACTTTGCCTAAGGTAGCTCAGCCCCAGGCTGTATTGCGGACCCTAAATCTCCTCCAAGTCTCTAATCAGGAATCCACAGAAATGATACAGGACATAGCGTTAGAAGAAGTTAAAATGGCCATTTCTGCTCTTAAAAATGGCACCACTCCTGGGTCTGATGGTATCAGTGCAGGGTTTTATTAAACCTTCGTAGACTAGTTAGCCCCTGCTCTAGTAATTTTATATAACCATATTCTACAGTCAAATGATGTGCCTGAGACTATGAATATAGCTATTCTAATACTGCTTTATAAAAAAGGTGCATGTAATGATATTAAAAACTGGAGACCTCTGAGCTTACTGAATAATGACTTTAAAATATTAAGTAAAATTTTACTTGCTAGGTTACCTAAAGTGGCACAGCATTTAATCAGTCCCACACAAACTTGTGCATTAGCAACCAGATACCAACAGGATAATGTTATTTTATTATGAGAACTTTTTCAAAGAGGTAACATGGATGGGTTACAGGGGTATGTGTTAAGTTTGGATCAGGAGAAAGCCTTTGACAGGCTAGCCCATAGCTTTATCTTATCCACACTAGAAGTATTTGGGATCCCGGTAGGATTTGTGTCCTAGCTTAGACAGTTATATGCTAGTGCAGTTCTTATTCCCAATATTAATGGGTGGTTGGGTAATATCATACCAGTCTGATGTGGAGTTATACAAGGCTGTCCTCTCAGTCCACTTTTATATGTCTTTGGTTTAGACATCTTTATTCACATGGTAATGCATGAGAAAGATATAATGGGTATTCAAGTAGAGCCAAGTGAGTCTCCACTTAAAATATTAGCATATGCAGATGATGTCATACTTATAGTTACAGCTGGCACCAAAGAGAATGTTTTATCTGAGACATTGCTGCAATATTCTTCTCTATCTGGTTCCCGCATTAATTATGTTAAAAGCAGAGGCATCCCTTTAGGTAACACTCCTTTGCCTTCACAAAACTCCTTTTCTGGATTTCAGGTTTCCTATGATCCTATACAAATTCTAGGTATAGAGTTCAGTTCTGGAGATAAGGCATGGGCAAACTGGGAAACAAGTTTGTCTAAAGCAAACTGACTTGTCTCTTCTTGTAAGGACAACAAGTTTCCAAGAGGAAGCAGGTAATTCTGATTAAAACATTACTGCTTCCTATCTTTCTAGATCTCAGTTATGTATTTCCCCACCACATGCACTCATCACTACTCTGTTTAGCATTTTTTCAAGCATTTTGGGGACATAGACTTAACCCGTGAAGACAGAGTTGACTTACAGGAACATTAAAGAAGGCGGTGTAGATATGATACACCCAGTGGCCTTTTACTAGTATTTTGCAGCTTATAATATTGGACTGGCCTTAAAACCAGGGGTAAATTGTTGAAGCCACTGATTTTAGCCTGGTTAACTCCTGTATACCCATATGGACACAAAATAAACCAAGACAACTAAGTTTGATTCCTAGGATGCCAAGATCACGGCTTGACACTCTCAAAAATCTACTTAAATGGAATTTTGTGATCAACCAGTTACTAACAATGGATAGAAAGCATATCTATAATATTATAGTGCTAACAGAAAAGAGTAGTTGAGGCTCCTTTCCTCAATGTCCTGACTGCCATACTAAGGATGTGATCCACCAAATGAGCAACCGCAGGCTCCAGCATATGTCTGGGACTTAGTATAGCTAGGAAGTTTTGGTAGATTAAGTGTAAGAATAATAACAAACATAAACAGGTTTCTGATAGATATTGTGCTAGGGATACATGTGTCAACATTTTAGAGACACAAGAGCACCTGTTTTGACTTGTGATTTTATAAGGCTCTTTTGGATTCAAATTGCTGCTATATGGGCAGAGCCCTTATTCAAATCCTAACTTATCCTGGATTAACGTTATGCCATTCTCCCATCAGGATGGAAGAAGTACAATCAGGATACTGCATATATTGTTTTGCTATACTCCGCTATTACATTTGGCAAGCTAAATGTGTTCTTGTTACTCAGCAGAGAGTGGTTGATTTAAAAGAATTATTGCACAATGTAAGCTTGCTTTAAACAAAGTTCTACAGAATGACCTGAAGACTTTACCACTTGACAAAGTTTCATTACTCTGGGTTAACTGTAGACACTGGACAGTGGAATGATTGTAAGTTTTATTATGTCTCTATGTATAGTTCAGTTTGGGTTTTTGTGGAGTGTTTTCTCTCTTTGTTATATATTTTGTAATACATATGTATTTTTTTTCTCATGTATATTGTATTGCTTGTGTACTGTTTTGTTTGATTTTTTGTACTGTAGTACACCTTTTTCAATAAAAATTCCCCTACTTTTGGCAGGGGGCACCTTTAGGCACAAGCCAAGATGGACGATCTGAGTGTGGAGACGATGGAGGTGGAGGCTGTGGTGGAGTCCTCATACCCAGCCCAGCCAAAGCTTGAGGTTAAAGAAATGTTGTAAGCTTTGCAAGTAGTGCATAATGAGCAAAATGTTAATGATATGGCAGCAGTACAAATGGAGAACACGATGGTAAGCTCTAATTTATCAGATCTTACTGAGGCACCGGAGCAAAACAGGGAGTGTCCAGCTATGGCAGTTTCAGAAACAATGGCTACCAAAGCGCTGAATGGACGCCCTGCTCTGATAATGTCTGAGCAGGCACAAGAGACAGCTGTTCGTGACATACAGCTGATGGGAGAATACAGAGGAGTGCAGAGTATATCCGACCCTATATCGGTCATCCAACAACTAAGGCAGCAGTTTCACTTACCTCACAATGACAATGAGATATCAGAGGAATCTTGGCCAGCAGAATAATCTTTGCAAAATGCTGGATGGACTTAAGATGGAATGGGGCAGTGGATCCTGGACCTGATGTGGAATGCAACAATTAGTTTACTAGAGGATTCAATGGCAACCATGCCTGCAATGGATAGCTTTATGAAAAGTGTGGAAAAAACAAAAGGAAGCACTGAAAAGCTGCAACAGGATTTTATACAGGTACCACACCAAAATTATTCAAATTGGGCCCCACAACAATCGGCACTTTCATATACTGACAGGCATACAATGAACAATGAATCACCAAGCATCTCGTGACAGACATACACCGAATGCCATAACAACTGTGGAATGCAGTCTAGGAGAGCATCTAATGACAATGATTCTGATAGTATGAATAAAAATTCAAGAGGTACTATTAGGACTGATAGTGGGAGTAGAAAGGGGATTATCTTCTCAGATCTTTTTAAAAATAAATAAGAGCAAGCTCCAAGAAATATTGTGGTAAGGTTAAGGTAAAGAGGAAGCCTACCAGAACACCCTAACAGAGTATATGTGGCTAGACGATTACTTAAAGAATCCTTGCAATTTGTTCCAGATGATATATATGCATTAATTCATGTATCTGCTGAGTATACTTTTGATATAAGCTTTAAGATTAATGCAGGGCTGGAAAAATATTGGTGGAAATTTAAAACTGTTAAACTCCTTTGTGGACCCCTTTTTATGCAGTTCATCTAACTAAATCACAGATAAAAATGGTTACTGTCATGTTCAGGAATGAAGGGGTTCATGTGTGTATTTATATGTACCATGGAGCCACTTGTTGCTAGAGAAGAGTAGTTTCACGTGGGTTCTGCTTGTGAGAGAACAACGAAGATGAGCTGTTCTGGCATGACCAGAACGTGCATGGAAACCACTCTTATCTAGCAATGTGGCGACAGGACATATAAAAATATCATTGCCATTAAACAGTAGTGGCTTATGCAGGAGCACAAAAAAACAAAAAACAAAGAATGAATTGATGTTAAATACAGTTTTAATGATGTGCCACATTTAAATGTAGTCACTATCATGAGCCCTATTAATCATCAATGTCTATCCTCTGTGTTTCCGTTCAGGTGGGGTGGGTTACAGGAGCTGGTGACAGATCATTTATTCGATTTTATTATCCAATTTTGAACTGGCACAGTGGCTAGAATGGGTGTTATGCTCTTTTTTTTTTACCCCAGTCAGTTTGTTGCTGCTGTCAAATGAAATGTGGGGGTGAAAGGTCGTTGCCTGGAGCATTTCCATGATGACTTAAAAAAAAAACACACAAATAAGTGGGCAGCAGACTAGTTGTTAAATTTTCTTTTGCAGTTATACTCCTTTACTCGCACAGTGGAAAAATTATTGGCTTACTTGTAGCATATTGCTTTTTTATTGCCCCACATGCAGGTTGCAGCATTGTGTCATACTATGTGGGGTCAAAGGTCACTGCCTTGGACATTTGCTCCATGACGGATCTGGGGTTAATCGGAGACGGTGAATCGAGAGCATCTAATGCAGTTAATCTAGATTTTTTTGACAGTTTGTTTTATGCACTGCTAAGGATTTTACCTGGGGAAATCTGTCAGGTACCGATAATATGTCATTGGAAATATTAACAAAACCATGACTTAATTATGTAGCACTAAAGTCAGTAAACCGGATGCTGCAGAACGAAATCTTATCAAATTGTATTAGATTGTGAAGTTTTAAATAAAATTATTTTTTTCATGTATGAGTGTCATGTCAGGCATTTTTCTTTGTTTTTAAAATGGATTTATTTTATATTAACATTATGCACAGCCATTTATTCTTCAGGCACGACCCATGCCCGAAACTTGTTTACAACAGTTTGCAGAGCAGTTATTCCTTAATTCCTCAGATCAGAGGCAGGTAACAGAGGAAAGCAAAACTCTTTCTCAACTAAATGTGATGTGCATTGTTTTTAACAAATACCAAAATCTGCTGTTATCAACAAAATTCACATGTTGCAGATTTTGGCTGTTGATAGTCTGTAAGATCCTAACCACAGGTTGTGCAGTCTTACCATGATATACCTGTATTGCCTGAATACTCTTTTCCCTGCTTTTTTACTTACTTACTTACTTAATACTTACCAGCAGAAACAGGCCTCACGGTATATCAAGTCTGTTCGATTGTGCAGCTAGTACCCCAATTGCAGCTTCAACTCATCACATTGGACCCATCCCCCACCCCAACACAGATGATCGCCAACTTATCTTGAGCAAGATTCAGCTGTTGGTGGTTTTTCCAGTGAGTGAGGGAATTTTGCTAAGACACTGGGGAAATTCACCTACTCTTTTCGATAAATGCCATGAGATATTTAACATGCAACCAAACTACCATCAGAACAGGCAGATGGGATCTCAGTTTAACGTTTCATTCAAAAGACAGAACCTCAGAAGTGCAGCACACCCAACATGTTACACTGACAGTAACAGTATTTGAATATTTACCTAAGTGCTAGGTATTCGAATTTAAACCAGAGCCCTCTGACACGCCTCTGCCAGGTGTGTGAAATGAGCCCACATCTCTACAGCCCTCTGATCTCCAAGCCTCAGATGTGAGTGTGCTACCTGCAGAGCCGCTTACACTAACAATGATGTGGCAGGGGATACATGAGGGGGAAACTGACACAGTCTCAGGTCTCCCAACTGCACCATGTGCTGATGCCCTATACACCCTTACACAGGATGGGCTGCGCTGCTGCACAGGATGGGCTCCTGCACTCTCAGTGGTTATCCCTGTCTATGATGGTATTATATGCTGCAGTATACATTCCTGGCCTGTTTGTCTTGCTGTCTGTGTTAGTCAGTGTTAATCTGGTGTCTTTTAAAATTTTGTGGATAATGTTACCATGGTGTGTGTGTGTGTAGGTATGTGGATTGGAGGGGGAAACTATTATAAAATCTAAGAAACACCTGGATGTTTGTGGCAGCTAGTCTCATCACACATCAAGGCTCTGAAAGTACTTATCTTTGACTTGAGCCTACATAACAAACTGTCTGAATGGCAAACCAAGTATCTATAAGAATATACAGTATTGTACTTTAACAGGTGATACAATTTTTTATTTATTTTTCAACTGATCTGGTATTAATGAGTTTAAACGCATAAAACTTTGATGAACCATGCCATCCCGCAACTCTCACACTCAACTTCAAATCAGTTTTTTTTTACACTCGAGTATGGCCTATATTTATTTAATATGATTTTTTTCTTTTGTTAATTCTGTTTATACACCTGCGGAACTGGCAACTTTACTGGGTGCTTACTTGGCATAGGTCTCCAATCTCTACCTGAACTGTCAACAGCTTACTACCCCCCCATGATCAGCCAGGCATGTATTCCTCCACCCCTCACGGATCACTTCCCCCCGGGGAAGGGCATAACCACCCGAGGTGGCCTTTCTGATACTAGAGGGACCTACCTAGGTATTGGGTCAGCCATGTGAGTCCCTTAGTGTGCCTGGCCCGGTGATAGGATGTGGAACTGCACGTGGAGCCCCCTTCATCTACACTGTGCCACAGAGGGGGTTTTCTATTGCTTTCCCTTGCGGAGTGTGGACATGCAGTGCCATACATGGTGTTGAGCACTGATGACTGCCAATGCTACGCACCCCCAGCATTAGCTGCCCTGAAGCTGCACAACCAAAAATCTCACATCGGGAAGGAAGAGCAGTCCTATGGATTCTCGATCCTTTCCCTACCCTGACAACCCCCCGGCAGCCTGAGCTCATTCTCGAACCCAGGTTTCCAGCTTAGTGTAAAGTGTGGAGTATAGCACGTCAACCTTCAGCACCACCAGAACGGCCTATTTGCTATGCTGTTTGCCAAAACCTTTAACCAGTTGAAAAAATT
The DNA here is from genome assembly GCA_016271365.2 of Neoceratodus forsteri. NCBI lineage: Eukaryota > Metazoa > Chordata > Ceratodontiformes > Ceratodontidae > Neoceratodus > Neoceratodus forsteri. Next base: position 307,366,764 of record CM028136.1, read on the forward strand.
ATACAAGAAATCAGGTGTTGAGTAAATAGGATATCAACATTTATTTAAATAGCACGCATTACAAATATCTTTGAGGAGTACATTTTACTGGTCTACTATAACTCTACGAACTAGGCTGTTTGTTTTATTCATGTGTTTAACTATTACATCAAAAAATAAAACTACTGTATGTATGTTGCCCTTGCACTTTAGATAGGTGGAATACATTCTATTTTCTTTCTATTTCATTTAGTTAATAAATTACTCTACTCAATAAATTAACACAGTGACAACTCTAGTCCTGCACTGAGGAGGTACTAATTTAGAAATAAGCGAGCAACTAGTGCCTACATGGGTCATATAAAATGCTTTTATATGTTTCTAAGCAAAAAAAAAAACATTATTTTGATGCATAGTTAAAAGCACAGCTATTGAAGTTAGCACCCATTGCAAACATGGGTCCAAACATATCCTTTGTTTCATTGTCCATCGACGCACTCATTATTTGTCTGTTGACTGGCAAGGGCAAATGCATATCATTAGGTGGCTCACAATCTTGAAGGGCGTCAAACAGGAGTTGATTAAAATGTCTCTTTTGGTCATCATCCACATTACTTGCATAATGCTTTATACTTGTTTCTGACTTATGCCCTGAAATTGATATTATGTACAGTATCTGTCTTCTACTCTGGCATCACTCAGTAGCTGGCAGTATGTTGCCCTGATGCAGTGATTTGTGTATGCATAGGACAGGCCTGCTGCAGATGACATTTTTTTCATTAAGGTATTGATTGTTTTTGCACCTGTCAGGTTTTTGCCATACCAGATTTTGCTTTGTTTCTCAGTGTTATGGGGCTTCTGAAATAGTCACTTTGAGATGTACAGCTTGTAAATGGTTACTGGACAGTTTGGATTACCTGGCTGTGCATACACATGTATGTCCGATATGTTTGGCCATCATTTAGCCTTCCTTCGTGATTTTTATTAGAGAGAGAGAGAGAGAGAGAGAGAGAGAGAGATAGATAGATAGATAGATGGATAGATAGATAGATAAAAGCATTTTTTATACAGGATAAATACACGTCATAAGGGTAAAATACCTTGCTTCCAAGACAGTCCTGTTTAGGTGTTCTCCAGTGCATAAAAAAATAATAAATACATAAACACACCAATCAAAATACACAAACTAATGCTACACAAAATACAAATGCACAGACAAACTACACAGAATATACTAGCATCTACATACCAAAGAAAAAGTATATTCTAACATGGAATTAAACATGCTACATGAAGTGGTGGTACGCATGGAATATGATAACTTATTCCAAAGAGCAGAAGCCTGATAGCTCAGTGTTTTTGTCCCAAACTTAGTCTTACACAAGATGACTGGTATCTTATTTTCATGAACTGTCCTGGTTAATACTCGAGTTGATGTTTCACTCTTTCTCAAAGCTATTACTGAAATATAATGTAATGGAGAAATTATAAAAGACATATGGAGTAACTTTAACCAGGTCATATTATTTCTTGAGTCCAAAGTGTACTACCCCAATGTATTTAACATATTACAATGATGCATACGAAAATGACATCCTAGAATAAATCTAGCTAGTCTATACTGAACTTTATCTAACTTTATTTATTTATTTATTTAAGAGTTTAACCAGGCAGGCATACTGAGTGGCTAACCACTCGTTTCCAGATGCGACCTGGGGGAAACAGGGGGGAACATTCTGGGAAACAGACACACAGGTTTATGTACAGTTGAGAAGGCACAATATGAAGGACTATACACGTTGGTAGCATTCATTTATTTACTGTCCTATAAATACTACTTCCATATTCCATAGCTGGTAAAACCATTTGTTCCACCAAAGTCTTTCTAGTTTTTAAATCCAAGCACCTGGAAGTACGCCTAAGTAATTCTAACTTCCCATTTATATTTTTAAGTGTATTTGTAATGCGTTGGATAAAATTTAACTCCGCATCGTAAACTATTCCTAAGTAAAGATATTCTGTCACTCGTTCTAGTTTTATTTTGTTCATAGCATAAGTAGTCAACTCAAAGTTTTTCTTTGCTCCAAGATGAAGTATTTTGGTTTTTTTAGTATTCATTTTTAAGTCCCAACCTGGTGAAACACTCCCTAACCTATTAAAATCTCTCTGTAGCTTATCCTGAAATTCATACCTTCCTACCCCTGTAGTAATCAGTGCCATATCATTGGCACATAATCTTATTTGGGAATGCTGTACTTCCAGTGGGAGATCATTTATAAACTGTTCTGTTCAGCAGCCACCTTTGTAATATACTCCACTCCTGAAGAATCATGGCGTATTACGAAATCTGTCACCAGTAGGTTTGTGATATTTTCTTGTCCTCGTCTGCAAAACACTTGCTGTAATTCGAACCATACTTTATACAGTAGGTTCATGGGTGTCACACAACCCAATGTTTCAGTTGCGTACATTTTTTTTAAGTCTGACTTACTAATAGGTGTCTTATGTTCAACTGTGTTTAACCCCTGTACAGTGGCATTTTTACATTGAAGATTAAGATTCTTGTTTGCTTGATGGAATTCTGGGTCTGTTGTTATATTTATGTTTCTGTTCTATGGCTGACTCTGGAGATGTTTATTTATTCCGCTGTGGATGTTTATCAAGCTACCTCTGCGACATAGGGAACCATCACCTTGACGAAGTGAGATATAGAACTCTGAAAGGAGATGTGCTAACTGTGGAGTTGGTAACATCTCAAATTCCTCGAATTTCTTTCTCTCTTTACAAAACTTTTAAGATGCACACAGCCCAGTTTTTCTGGTATTGTGTGTTTTTTTTTTTGGTTGTTGAACTTTCCAACTCTGCTATAACTTCTTCGGTCAAAACAGAAAACCTTTGCATGTTGCTTTCTGTTGTGGTTTCCTGGACAGATGTAATCTGCTCAGTCTCCGAGAGTTGTGACAAGTCATCTTCGGTGAAGTCTCTATCAAATATATTGTCTGTACTTATGTCAAAATTGATAGATTCCATTTTGCTGTAGAAAATAAAAAACAACATACAAAAAATGTGTAAATAATATGCTTTTTTGACAGTTATGTTTAATGACTTACATTACTAAGTACAATTTTTTTAAGATACCCTCTTCTACAACTATCTGTTACACTGTGGGCAACATTTTTACAAATTTCTTTGTGAAAATGTTTACATTTTTACAGAAAAAAAGTATGGCTTTCTGAAATGCTGCTATCTGATTGGATGTTATTATTCTAACAGACTTACATTTATTAATGTTAGACTGTCATGTACAACCTAGTTAACATGGATACTTTAGAGCATAAATGTAATCTGCTGGGCACCACTTGATTCATGGAATGATGCATCCTGATTTTGAATCAGTATTCTTAAAATACTGGTGGAGGAACTACTACATTTAAAATGTGAAACTGAGCTGACCTGGTGGCACTGAGGGCGGAGGTACTGGATGCCTTACTTCGTGCCACGCTGGTGACCCTTGTATGGGAATGAACAAGGGCCACCTGGGGTTGGCAGGGGAATGAGAAGGATTGAGCAACTGATGGACTGCTCTCCTTCTATGGGGAGGGGTGTCACCAGTGGATGGCATTTGACTGGCCCTTAGTGGATACTGGGGGACAGATCATTGACACTGTAGAAAATGGGATGAGGTGGGGCAGTTGCTAGGAGGGAGCGCGTGTGGACGCGTGTATGCTCACTCCACAGGAATCATTACATGCCTCACCTCATGGGGAGAAAACCAAGAAAACAAGATGCCACTGTGAATGATGGAGGGAGCCTTGCAGGCTTTGTTCCCAGTTAGCAATGGCACTGGGCACACTTGAGTCAGTCTCCGGTGGGGGTATGGAAGGAAACATTTTTTTATTTAAAAAAATGAAGCATAAGGAATATTATCACCCTATTAGGACCAGTTTGTTAATTGTTGCCACCTTGCTATGTATTACACCTATGGGGGGAGATTTGCAGAGTACAAATTTAACCACACAGCATGCACTGTTGCATTTAAAAAACATAAAAAACAATCAGCTACCTTAGCTCATGACTTTTTCCTTTGTCTGTCCCTGACTGATTGGCATGGATGTACAATGTGCATAGTGAGTGCGCATTGACGCACATGCATGCTGGGTTGCAATCACAGACAATACATCTTCTAGAAATATCCACGAGCTTGTTGCATACCCCCCAGTCAACGCCAGGTTTCAATTAAAGAACATGATCTTTGACCCCCCCACTACCTCCCATGATAGGAGACCAGTCATACAGGCAATCAATTAAGTACTCCACTGCTGTTAACCACCACCCCACCACCACAACCTTATGAGTATGCTACCTAATGAGAGGTGTGGTGTGTTGTGTCTGGACCTTAAGCACCACCGGGCCTGCTACTCTACCACTGGTCGTACACCACGCACAACACTGAGACATGCATCCCAACTACAGTTCACCATTTAAATCCATGACTGAACACTTAGATTACAGGAATTAGTAAAGAAGATCATTAAGAAAATTCAAAGTAAAAAGAAAAAAAAAAAAAATTGATAGGGTGTCTCAGTCTTGTGACGTACGCTACACTACACATGCTTGTGAGGGTGTAACAGTTTAATGGGTTAATAAGTAGAGTGGTCAAAGTTTTAAATATACTGGGGAGAAAATGATGCTCTGTCACAAATAGAGACATTTTTTATGTTTATTTATTTTTACGTCATGCTGAGCCATCTGTTGTTAGGTAAGAGTGGTTACACAGGCATTCTACTTGTGAATCAACAGTAAAGCTAGGCTGAGCTGGTTTCGCACAGTCTGGACACATGTTGAAAACAATCTTACTTATCAATGACTGGCATTGCATGACACATTAACATTTTTAATTTAACTATCTGTGGTAGATTTTCATGTTTTGTGTTTTTAAGAATTTCTAACACTTTTCACGTTGATTACTAACACGTTTTCCTATTCTGTCCTCACTAACATGATCAGTGTTGCATATGTTGCAAGAATGGGAGGCCCTGTACCTTTCTTTCTTCTTTTTTTTTAATATCGTTCTTACTTATACTCTTCATTGAACCCTGGTATGTAAGTTGGCAACCAGGTGGTGGAGGGTGAACTGGAGGTGGGATGCAGGACTCACTGTTGGGTCTGGTGGTCAGACATTAAACACACCTTCGACTATGCATGCTCAGGGCTTTTACATTGTTCTGTCATTAACTAATTGTACTGGACGTGAAATGCAAGTGGTATGTATGTGTTTGGGTCTGTAGCAAATACACCTAATAGAGGAGCAATTAGTTAGTTGTGCACAATGGTCATCACCTACAGTCAATTAAAGAATGGGATCTGTGACAACTCACTACATCTCATGACAGGAAAGTACTCCTCTGAATGATCAATCATGTACTACACTGAGCCAACTAAGGAAGCCAGGTCACCGGTGTGATGAGAGGTGTGGCGTACAGCGTCTCAACACTCAGTCCTACTTTGTCTAATGCCCTGCGAGTGTTATGCTGCCCAACCACACTCTACTTTCTTTTATATATATTTCTGTTTATCTCCTCCTTTGCTGAGTGGGCATGCAGGTCATCTGGCAGCCAGCACCACACCCCGGACCGGGTGATTGCAAGTGCTGTGTCCTCCAGTGGGCTGGACAACACCTGGAGTGCACACCGGGTATGGGATGCACATGGCCATCAGCTGACATGACCACCCCACAGTTTAAAGCCTGGTTTTCACTGCTGGAGCTGGACATGCAATGATGTCAGTGCATTACGTGCTGACATCCACCGTACTTCAACCCTCTACTGTGTGCTGCTCCTGTAATGCCCCCAATTTCTGTCAGTTGACACTGTAGAGAAATGTGAACCCCTGCACCCACCCAAGAGAGAAGAGAGCAGTTGTTCAGTACCTCAACCTCAAATCTATGATTACAACTGCCAAGAGGAGACTCAAACTGAACTTAGTAACTAGGGTAAAAGACAACAAAAAACAATTCTACAACTACATTGGGTCACTAAAAGGGAAACAACATGTCATTGGACCATTAGTGTCTGAGAATGGCATAAAAACAGGGGAAGATGAAATAGCCGAGGAATTAAATAACTATTTTCAGAGTATCTATGAAACTAGAGAAGAATTTAATGAACCAGCGGAAGTGACCATAGATAGCTCCATAGACTTCAGCACCAGAGAGGTAGAACTGATAATAAAATCACTAAGACCAAATAGTTCACCTTGGCCTGATGGAATTACCCCCAGACTCCTGCAAGAACTAAGTAAAAAGATTGTGGGACCACTCACTTTGCTACTTAATATCTCCATCTCAGAAGGAAAAACAATAAAAGAATGGTGTGAGGCACTAGTAACTCCAGTTCATAAGGGAGGAAAAAAAGAGGACATTAAAAATTATCTACCCATTAGTCTCACATCTGTAACTGGTAAAATAATGGAAAGACTCCTGCAAACATATAAAAACACTGGATTAGAAGACCTCACTCAGCATGGTTTTACCTCCAGAAGGTCATGTCTTATGAACCAGATAAATTTTTTCGAGCCAGTAAGTGCGGCTCTGGATAAGGGGGTTTCATGTGATGCCATTTTTCTGGACTTTGCCAAAGCATTTGACAAGGTATGGCACAAAATACTATTACAGAAACTGTATAGGATAGGTTTACACTCAAACATTATTAGCTGGATAAGATCATGACTGGGCGATCAATATCAGAGGGTACTGGTCAAAGGACATTTGTCCAACTGGGATAGGGTGACTAGTGGAGTCCCTCAAGGATCAGTTCTGGGTCCCACACTATATAACATCATGGTGACCAGAATGAAAGTATCCAGAAATGCATGGATATGCAAATACACTGATGATTGTAAGTTGGGAGGACTTGTTAACAGGAAAGAGGATTGAATATTGTTATAAAAACGGTAAGACAAACTATGATTCGGCAAAGGACAACAAAGTGCAGTTTAATGTGGATCAATGCAAGGTCATGCATTTAGGGAAGAACAACCCATTTTTATGTTATAAATTGGGTAACAGTATACTGCAAACAAAAACTGAAGAAAAAGACCTAGGCACCATAATAACAACACACAAGCTAACCTTCGATAGGAACACCACAGTAAAAGTCAAGAAATGTAAAAAATTGTAGGCTCAATCCTGGCCAATATTAAAAGCAGGGAACTGGAGGTGTTAGCACCTCTGTTTTCAAGCTTGGTGCACCCACACCTTGAGTACTGTTCCCAGTTTAATTTACCACACACTAAGAAAGGCCGGAAACGTATTGAGGAGGTACAAAGGAAAGTCGCCAAGAAAATCAAACTCTTAAAGGATATGAGCTATGGAAACAGATTTAGGAAATTAAGCTTATTTTCGGCTAAATACAGGCAGATCAGAGGAGACCTTTGTCTAACATAGAAAGCAATAAATAATGAATATATAAGGGACACTATAGCATTGACATTACAAGAGGGTAAAAAAAAAACCCAAGAAGTAATGGTTATAAAATAAAAGAGGAATTAATAAGAACAACCAGGAAAAGTAGCTGTTTTACGTAGAGGGTTGTAACTTTATGAAATAGCCTTCCACAGCATGTTATTACAAGTCATAACATCACTATATTTATAACTAGGCTTGATGAGTACATGAAAGACAAGAAGTAGGAGTTCCACCCATGATTGTATAGGTGGTGAGTTCAATAAATTGCCCATAGCCTACTGAACTCGTATTATTCCTATGAACCCTCATCACTACCAGGTCAGCTCCACATTATGTTTTAACTACAGACGACCTGGGGGGAGTGGTGGCGGGGGAGAATTTTAAATACACTGCATTTCCGAATACTATTTTGTAGGTTAAAAAATATTTTGCTGCACAACACTGCTAATTCGCTGCCATGATACTATCACACCCAAGCCATTCCTCCCTCCCCCTGTAAAAAAAAAAAGTAAAATAAATAAATAAAACCAAATGTTTTATATCTACAGCAAATTACATGTTTTGGTAATACATGTACAGGGGCACACATTGTTGAAGTTGTCACTTGTGGATTTTTAAACAAGTCATGGAGGTATACAGATAAGTGCACTATATTTATAGGCTTACAGTTGATTACAAACTCAGTTTCATTTTATTGTGATTTTTGTTTGAGTTTGTGATCTGAGTAGCATGTAATGTAATAGCATGAGTACTGAACACTTTCTTACACAATGTTTACATGTTAGTTTTGTTTTCTTAAGCCTGAGTTTTTTTATTCAGCTATTCTTATATTGTGACTAATTACATGCAGATCGCAAGCCGATTCATTTAGAGGAAGAAGTCACTGTATGAACATCCCCCTGTATATGCAGATTAGAGCTGTGGGATTCAAACCCGGTTCTCAGCTTAAGATATTTATATGAAGCTATCTAGACTAAATGTTTTATGATCTGCTACTGTGACAGTCTGCCCTTTTAATTTCTTAGATATACACTAGCACTTTTTTAGCTCTATTAATGAAGCTTTCATTTTATTTAGTAGTGCTTCACATTCGAGGATCATTTGTGTTACACAGGAGTACGTTCAGGAAGCGGAAGGGTATTACTAGCAGTGGGTCATGGCTCATTCATCGAGATTCATTACGTAAGTACAACTTGTGTAATATAACATTAAACTTTTTTATTTCACTGGATCAGGTTGGAGATTTACAACGATGGCAGTTATGTGCTTAGTGGTACCGTGCCACTTTTTGAAATCACTGCAAGGTATGTAATGATGCGCCATGGAACTGTTATGTGTGGCCCTAAGTAAACTGCGAAAACAGAGTGATGCTTGTCATAACATTTACTTTTACCTGCCGTTATTATGTCTGGCTGTTTCTTTGGCAAACAAACAGTTTAGCAATATGTGTGGTGTACAGGATAGCTGTTTATTGTACTGTTGTGCAGTTTGCATTTGTAAGTACCATTATGGGTTGTGGGCTTGTGGAATTTTCATGTATTACAATTCTAGCTCATTTTTTTATGTAGCTCGTGAAGCACTGGTCTCTATATAAGACTGCTTCACGAGCTATGTAAACTGGTGATCTGATTGGATAATACATTTTGTATGGACTATAACAAGCAATAGCCATCAATAGTTACAAAATAAGTGCGATATCTTGGGACCTCCCGAAGCTATCATAGACTCAGAGGTGTTATGGACCGGTGGGTGGAAATTCAAAGTTAAATTGTTCCAGGTTAGTTCTAAAGTTATCCACCTACCTAATAGTTTTTTTCTGGGAAAAGATAGAAGAGTGTGCTTCTATGCAAGGCAGCCAAGAGCTTGCTACAAGTGTGGGGCAAAAACTCACCTGAGCAGCACATGTGACATACTTAAGTGTGCATTATGTGGGGGCTATGGGTGTGCTATTGAATTATGTGAGAATATCTTTCAGTGTAATTTATGTGAAGATAAAGGCCATGCTTTTCACCAATGCCATGGGCCAGACATAACAGGAAGGAAGAATGGGATTAAGACAATCTTGTGTAATGTGCTTAGGCTAGAAGAATGGGCCCTACTACCCCTAACCTTCCCCACCCCCAACAGGCACAAACTCTGAACAGGGAACCCACACAAGGGCACAGGGAGAAAACAGTCAGCCAGACACTGAAAATAGAGATGAGGAAGAACAGATCATCCCAACTACAGAACTCCCCACCACACCTGGGGAACAGAGTGAAGAAACCTCACAGCAGGACCTAGGTACACAACAAAAACAGGATACCCAGGGATTAGCTGGCAAAGAAAAACAGGAAATGCCCCCAAAAGGAACCTACACAAGCGAGTTGCAGACTAACTAGAGCAGCATTTAAACAACTTCCAACACAATTCTTTAGAGAATGTCTATACTCCACTACAAAAAGATGGCGGTGATTCAGAACAAGAATCTAATGTTTCCATTAGATCTGAGATGATCTCGGAGATAGATGAGAAGAACCGTGGTCATTAGAGATAACTAAAAAGAAAAAAGGGAAAAAAGAAAAATAAAAGGCTCACAAAGGGATAAGGATTGACCCCAAAACTACCTGCTAATAAATGACAACCATATGCCTAGCATCCTTCAATATATGTAGTATAAAAAAAAACTATGGAAAGAGAATATCAGTTTTGTCATACATAAAGCAATTAACGAATGACATTGCTTTCTTACAGGAAATAAGACTGAATTCTTTGAGGTGGAACAACTAAAGAGAAGCTGGTGTGGGGGCCATCCTTTTGAACCATTGGGACAGACATACTGGGTGGGATAGGGATTTTATTTAGGGGGTCTCAATTTTCAATAATTAGAGTCATTGATATACTACCAGGTAGGGCACTACTATTAGAGTGCAAATATAGAGATTTTTTTCTTTAGACTGATGAACACTTAAGCACCACAAACCAAGCCAACCAGTACTGAACTATTTGAATCTATTAAGCCATACCTATACACTAGGAAGCATGTTGTATGGGGTGGAGATTTAAATTGTTGTCTAGATTCCAGATCATCAGGGGAAGCTGTTAAGAAAACCAGGGAAGACCCAGGCTTTATCTACAGTACTACAGGTACACTTATGCCACAAAGATTGATTATTTGTTTACTAAATGTGTAACACTCATTAAAATGACTATAAAACCAACAGAATTTTCAGATCACCATATTTTACTAGGGAATTTTAGTTTGGAATCTGCACCCCCTAGGCTCTTTCCCCAGTCTCACATATGGAAACTGAATTCTTCCTTATTAGAGCAAATAGATTTAAAAATGCAGGTAGAGCAATTTTTAGCTGCCAGACATTCAACTATGTGTTTCTGTGATGACTTATGGGAATGGTGGCAAGATTCAAAAAAGAATTGAAGCAACTATTTATAAAAAATGGGATGCCAAAAATCCAATACAGAGTATTTAAAGTATTTAGGGTTTCACAATCTGTTTTATAAATTGATGTCTTTACCTCCCAGGCATCAGGCCAAATATAAGACACAGATGGCAGAAGTAAAAAAGCAAATGTTTGCCTACCAATATGATAAGGCAAGGATGCTGGAAGCAGAAATGAGATTTTGGGACAGTAAACAACCAGCTTCTGACCCATACATGGTGTGCAAACAAACACTAAATGCTACAGTTATGACAGGCCTATATACACAGTCAAGCACTTTTTTTTAATTTTTTTAATTTTAGTCTTTGGTAACCAAATAAGGCCCACTAGGCACAAGTGCCTGTTTTCAGAGGTGACCTGGGAGCACTGGGCGGTTAAGTGACTTGTTCAGAGTCACACAGTATGCAAGTGAAGGTTGTGAGAATCAAACTCAGGTCTGGTCTGCTGGATGTACCAAGCTCATTCACACCTCATTCCTCTAACCTCTAGGCTATACTGCCAGCCCAAACTTTGGTGACAACCGATGCAAAAATGCTCACTGTAGAACAAAATTCACTATGTGATACCTTTTCTAAAGACAATTCCACTCAAGATAATCTATTTAATTTCATGACTGCACCAATACTACAACTGTCCGTGGCATTTCAATTCATATTAGAGAAACCTACAACTCAAGAAGAGGTATATGAGGTAACAGTGTCATTAAAAACAGGAACCTCTCCAGGACTAGATGGTCTAACAAGTGACCTGTATAATAGTTTTGAAACAAGGCATTTGTTAATGCCGAATGTTGTTGCGCTGGCATTGCCTTTGGTAGTGCACTGTGGAAACACTTGTTTAGCAGGATGTGAAAAATGACAGCTGTACTGTTCATAAGAGGTGTAAAAAAATGGCAGTGGTAAAAATGTAGCATGTAAGTATTGCAAATATGAGATGTTACAAGGTGCGTGGGGTAGCAATGCACACTTGTAACAGGCATTTTATGGAGTTTTGGCACCAAATTTTCAACATAGGCATTTTAGCACCTCTACTCATGTACAGTGTCACTGTCGTGTCCTCAAGCTGTCTCAAAAAGTGATTTCGCACAGCAACCGCGCTATTCTTCACTGGATGTGCGAAAACACATTTCGGGCAGGATATGTAAAATGACAGTTTTACTGTTCATCAAGTGGTGTGGAAAAATGCCAATGGTGAAAATCCAGAGTGAAAATATTACAAATGCACAACGTTACAAGCATGCGTGCAAACTGCGCAACGTACGCTCATAACACAATCATTTTATGGAGTATTGTCACCAAATTTTCAGCATAGGCATTGTAGGACCTCTGCTCATGAACAGTGTCACTGTCATTTTTGCAATCTGGCCCGAACACTGATTTCCCACAGTGACCGTGGCATTGTGTGCTAGAAGTTCGGAAACACATTTCGGCCAAGATGTGAAAAATGACAGCTGTACTGTTCACAAGAAGGTGTAGAAAAATGACAGTGTTAAAAATCTGGCATGAAAATATTGCGAATTCACAAAGTTACGAGCTCGTGTAGCAATTGCGCAATGCACGCTCGTAAAACAGCCATTTTTTGGATTTTTTCCACCAAATTTGCAACATAGGCTTTTTGAGAGCCCACCTCATGAACACTGCCACTGTTCTTGTATTACTCAGTCCCAAAAGGTGATTTTGCACAGTGACTGCGAAATCACCTTTCTGGACCAATTATTGTCAAAGCTGTGACAGAATTCATGAGGAGGGGTTCCAAAAACCCCATGTTGAAAATTTGGTGCAAAAATTCCAAAACATGCCCAAGATATGGAGCAAAGTTGAAAAAACCCTATTTAGTCCATTATACAGCTTACCAGCATTTCCTCAGTTTGTGGTCAGCTTTGGAGAGTGCAGGTATGTTTCCGGTCCAGCGAGGATCATCATGCCGACTCCGGAGGTAAGTATGTGGTTGGGGGTGTGGGAGGCAGGGTGTGCAGTGGGTGGAGTGCGGGTGGTGGGTAGGGAGACAACGAGGACCGTTTTCAGTTTACAGGTACTGGGGGGAACATGGGCGTTTTCTTTTTACAGGTCGTTTCTTTTTGTTTGGGGGTACAATAGCTGATGGGGATTGGACACCCCGTCAACCAGAAGAAGGGGACATGATGCCGATGGGGAGTGGGCTCCCCGTCAGCACAATTACAATGGGAAGGGGCAGATGCCGATGGGGATTGGGCACCCCCATCGGCAAACAACGAGGTGGGGGGCACATTCTGCTGATGGGGAGTGGGCTCCCCCATCGGCACATAATTCATGGGGCAGGGCAAGCTGACCGGGGGACTGGGCACCCCAAAGTTGGTGCTGTCGGCAGTGTAGCATCCACTGTGCCGCCATGCTACTAGCTGGCGAGCACATAGGAAGGGTCCGCAACGTGTGATGAGCATTGCTTGGATTGCAGCGGACCTTTCCTTAGATGTGCTCGCCAGCTTAGTATGCATGGTGTGGCATCGGCATGCAGGCTGATTGGGGAATGAGGGATGCACCTACTGGTGCGTGCCCTGCATTTGCCCAACAGCAACCGTGCCCCCAAATCCCCACTGCCACAAGATGTTGGCTGCGCACGCGCCAACATAAAAAGGAATTGAGTAACTTTTTGGTCTCGGTTTTTCATGATATTTTGGAACACAATGAGAAGCACTCAGACTTTGGGAAAGCAATTATTAGTTACATTTATAAAAGGGGAGACAAACATGTCCAACTGGAGACCTGTAAGTATTCTTAGTACTGATTATAAAATTCTGTCCAAACTAATTTGTCAAAGACTGCAGCAAATAGCAGAGCCTCTTACTCACATGGTCCAAACATGTGCAATCCCTCACAGAAAAATACAGCATAATCTTTACCTATTAAAGGAATTGTTTGAAAACAATAGGAGTCAGGAAGCATCAGGGCATGTGATGGCCTTGGATCAATTAAAGGCATTTGATTGGGTGAAACATCAATATCTTATGCAAGTGTTATCAGCTTTTGGCATTCCTAAAACAATGGCGACTTCGGATAAAGGGATGATATGAGGGAGCCTGTTTTGTACCCTCAGTTAATGGATATTTAGGGGACACATTAGCCTTAAAAAGTGGGGTATGTCAGTACTTTAAGTCCCCTGTTATACACTTTCACCTTACATCCCATAATTAGACACATTAAATGGGATTACTTAATCATAGGCCTAGCCCCACATCTTACTGTACACACGAAAATATATCTGCATATGCAGATAGAAACATAGAAACATGATGGCAGAAAAGGACCACCTGGCCCACCCAGTCTGCCCAAGGTGCCTAGCTGAAGGCTATGACTTCATCCAGTGCACTGTTTCTTCATCCTGCGCCCTACTCCCTTCCCCCCAATACCAGACCCATGTGGCCATCCCATGCTCTCTTAAGTCCCTTTATGGTGAGCTCCCCTACCATCTCCTCTGGGTGCCCATTCCATTTCTCCACCACCCTTTCTGTGGCAAAGTTCTTCCTGATGTTCCCTCTAAACCTGCCTCCCTCTACCTGTACTGCATGCCCCCTGGTCCTCTTCTGCCCCTGTAGTTTAAAAAGTCCTCTAGCAGCTCTCTGTTGATCCCCTTAACATATTTAAAGGTCTCAGTCATATCCTCCCATCCCTTCTGTGCTCAAGGGAGTGCATACCCAGTTCCTTCAATCTATCTTCATAAGGCAAGTGACTGAGCCCTGCCACCATCTTGGTAGCTCTCCTCTGCACCTCCTCCAGCCTGTCTACTTCCCTTCTCTGTACCAGCCTCCAGAATTTCACCCCATACTCCAAATGTGGTCTAACCAGTTGCTGAATCAGAGGGATGATGACCTCTCTCCTCCTGCTAGTGAATCCCCTCCCGATGCAGCACAACATCCTGCTAGTCTTGGCTACCACCCTCTCACACTCTTTAGCTATCTTGAGATCCCTGAATACAATAATTCCCAGGTCCCTCTCCTCCTCCTCCATCACTTCCAGGGCCTGACCACCCAGATAGTAAGCCTCACTCTGGTTTCTCCTCCCTAAGTGCATGATTTTGCACTTTTTTATGTTAAATGCCAATTTCCATCTCTTAGACCAAGCATCTAACAGTCTCAGGTCCCTGTGCATATTTTCCATCCCCTCTTGGTTAGCCATCCAATTACAGACCTTCATGTCATCCGCAAAGAGGCACACCCTTCCCCTTAGTCCCTCCATTATATCCACCATGAATATGCTAAAAAAACAGTGGTCCCAGCACTGACCCCTAGGGAACCCCGCTGGTGACCATTTCCTCCCCTGAGGTGACCCCATTTACTATCACCCTCTGATTTTTACCCTTTAGCTAGTTTCACACCCATCCTACCACCCTCCCCCCAAGGCCCAGACCCTGCAATTTATAACGCAGTCCCCGATGCAGTACAGAATCACACGCCTTCCTAAAATCAAGATACACAATATCCACCGAGCCCCCCTGATCCACCTCCCTAGTAACCCAGTCAAAGAACTCTATTAAGTTCATTTGACAGGACCTCCATTTGGTAAATCCGTGCTGATGCTTCTCCATAAGGTCATTTTCTTCTAAATAATGCAGAATCCTACCCTTCAGTAACTTCTCCATAATTTTACCTACTATGGATGTTAAGCACACAGGCCTATAGTTCCCCACCTCCTCCTTATCCCCCCTTTGTGGAGAGGGACCACATCCACCCTCTTTAAATACTCTGGGACCTCCCTTGTCTCCAGGGACCTACTAAATAGAACTGCCAAGAGAGCTGCCAGAATATCCCTAAGTTCCCTCAACACCCTAGGGTGCACCCCATCTGTCCTCATGGCCTTATCCACCCTTAATTGATCCAGCTCTCCCAAGACTGCACTCTCCACAAACAGGCTCATATCAACCCCTCTCTGCCTTATCCTCAGTACTGATGTCTCCAAACTCCACCCCCCGTCTACCATGATTACTGAGCAAAAATGTAATTTAATAACTGCACCTTATCTCTGTCCTGCTCCATCAAAACCACCTCATTGAAAGTCTGTTTATCCCCGTTCCAATTTTCCTCCCCTCACTGATATACCAAAAAAAGCGTTGTCCCCAATCTTGACTGATTGGCAAGTTCCTCTTCTGCTCTGGCCTTCACCCTCTGCACCTCTCTGCCCACCTACTTTTGCCTCCTCTGGTATGTTTCTCAGTCCTCCCCCATTTGTGTTGTCTTGAACCTCCTGAACGCCCTCCACTTCTCCCTAACCCTGCCTGCCACCTCCCTGCTGAACCAAAGATGCTTCCTTTTTCTCCTTGTCTTATTAACCCTCCTGACATAGAGATCTGTCACCCTAATTATGGACCCTTTTAAGCAATCCCGTATGTCCTCTACCCACTTCCTGCTTTCCATCCCCCTTATTGCCTCCCACACATAGTCCCCAATTTTGGTAAATTCTACCCGTCTGAAGTCAAATACTCTCACCTTGGTTCGAATACCCTCAGCAGATGTCTTTAAAGTGAACAAAGACAGTACTGTGGTCACTCAAACCAAGGTGTTCCCCCACTGCAACTTCACCCACCCTGTCACCATTTGTCAGGACTAAGTCCATGATGTGTGTGTTTTTGTAAGAGACACATTTTCAGGAGAAAGAATCATGCAAACATTTCAGGCATTTACTGCAGTTTCAGGGCTTTGTTAAATATAGAAAAAAGTGTGTGCCTGCCAGTAGGAAATAGCCAAGAAGGTATAACTGAATTTGCAGGAGTTAAACTGCCAATACCCCACAAAATATATTAGGCATATGGTTTGGGAAGGGAGACTGAGCCACTTTAAACTGGGAAAAACATCTGGAAATATGTGAAGCTAAAGTAAGGATATGGAAAAGCTGGAAACTGGGGAAAAAGAAAATAATTCTGATAATAAAAAAATGTTATTGCCCATTTTACATACCTGAGCTATGTACATGTTCTGTACCACCAACACATTTAGAAACAAGAATACTAAGTAACTTTTTTCAGATGCTCTGGGGAAGCCATCTGAATCTGGTTAAAAGATATTTTACATATTTATCACACAAAGATGGGGGGCTCAATATGATGAACCCTATAGCAGGTTACCACTCTTTCTTTGTTAAACAGTCTCTTATGTGGGGATGGAATCCTCCACAACATGGATCCACCTCTCCCTAAAAAATACACATCAAAATGGCAGCAGGGAGCACCAAAGATTATTACAACTTATGAAATACCAGAGTATGGTGTTGCATCCCTAAAAAGGTGAGACGATGAGTACTAGAGAAACAAACCATACAGACTTTAGGATGTAAGTAACTCTATAATTATATTGTATACGAGGTACGCAAAGTTATATTAATATTTCCAGAGTGTACACCTTCTAAGATGCCTCAGGCCATAGCTGTGCTGAATGATAAGAGGATACACCTAAACACCTGTGCTATTACCTAGCTTTGTAGCCAGGGAAAGTTAGGATTACAAGGAAATTTAAAGCATAACACAATTCAGAAAAGACATTGCCCTAGAGCTTTTTGCATACACTAGTTTTATATAGCCTGCCTGAACAGTATTCTGTTTTGGGAAGAATTGGCAACCAAATGGCAATGGCCTTTCTTAACTAGACTCTCTTACAATACACTCATATTGGGGGATTATTCTGGGATTTAGAGAATTTTTCACATCAGTACATTAAATGTCATCTTTTCAATTATAAAATATTACCTCTGACAAACTAGATGTCAGTTTTTACTACAACAGATATAACTACCAAATACTGTTCTAATTACACAAATAGACAGCACTGCTGAATGTAAAAGAGAAGGATAAGCAAAAATATGCCTCAGATAAATTTAATCACTTATGGAAGAATTTGGAGAGTGTCTGCTAAACAAAATGAATATTTGGGGAAAGAAATAATTTGTACAATTATTAAGTACTGAGGGTATAACACAGAATATAATACTGTATGTGAGGACTATAGTTTGACTGTATAAGAATTTTGTGTGTGTATAAATTGGATGCTTTACTGTTTTTTTTTTACATGTTTATTTTCTTTTCTTTAATAAAATTCCCATACTCTCTTTGAGAAGTGCCATGGGATCTTTAACATCCACCTGAACAACCACCAGAACAGGCAGATGGGACCTTGGTTTAATGTCTCATCCAAAAGACAGCATCTCAGGAGTGCAGCATCCCCTCTTGATGCACTGCAGTGTCAGTATTGGGATTTACCCCAAGTGCCTGCTATGAGGCAAGAACACACAACCTTTTGATATTCCAGCCTCAGAGGCAAATATGCAACCTGCTGAGCTACTGACACTACAAGAGTATATGTGGGCACTAGAAAAGAAGAAAGTCAGGAGATTCATTTTCTGGGTTATCAATAATTACTCTTAGAATAAAATACTGCAGACAGTCCAAGAATAAAAAACTTAATTTAAGAGGTAAAGAGCTATTGAAAACTATGGCAGATAATAACATATATCTTATTAATGGACATCTTCCTGGAGATTCTGATGGAGACTATACTTATATGGGACTGATGAGTTTGTCCATAATTGATTTGGCCTTGGTTAATTCAGAATTTGCAAAACTGATATTTCAGATGGACTACCCCCTAGGAAGAGATTGCCACCTGTTCTTATGTCCTGGCATGGTTGGGGTTAGAAAGAGAGCTGATTACAAGGGCTGGTATATCCCCTACTGTACTGTTGCACATTCCATTCAAGGCCCTGCCATCTAGTCTAGCTAATTCCCCTATCTCTTCCTCTGTCAGCATACATACTCAATTGTGTTCCTTTTTGTGATACAGGAATACTAAAGACCCCATTCAGCCAGTGGTCGGGAATCCCAATCTTAAAAATAGAGGGAAGTGTATTCCATTAGCTTGGATCCCTCAGCTCCAAACTTCCAGGTTAAGGGACTTTTTTTTAGGAGGAAACTGCATGTCAATGAGCACTATTTTGGTTCATTTTGAGATAGACAGAAGTCAAGTTTTCAAGGTCTATCAGCTACGTCACCTTTTAGTCCAGTTCTCAGAGCACTTGAGATTAGATGATTTTAGGGATGATTGGGTAGACACCCTGGGTTCTCTCTGCGGCAAACCTCACACTATCTCTTTGGTTTACTCCACACTTCTGTCTAATTCTTCGGATGCCTAATACAAGGATCCTAGGTTCTGGTCCCAACATTTTCCCAATATACAGGTAAGGTGGACAACATTTTGGAAGGATTTGCACACATCTATTTCTTAGAATAGATTAAGGCTTACCTAGTATCAGATTTTAAATGAAATGTACTGGACTCCTGTCAAATTATACAGAGTGGGCAGGTCTCTCACCTCCACAAGTAATAGATGTAGGCTACAAGAGGGCACTCTCAATCACATTTTTTGGGATTGCCCACCAATAAAAACTTTGTGGGAGTTGATCAAGACCAGAGCTGATCCCTTGTTAGGTATCAATGATTTATTTATGCCTGAGGTTTGCCTACTCAGAGACCTGTCTCAAATTCCAGTATGCACTCACAGATTTCACATGGCCATGATTTCTCTCACCTTGAAAAAATTAGTCTCATGCCACTGGCTGGATGGTCATAGTATTACATATACAGAATGGGTTCAAAAGCTGTTATTTAATCTTCAGGTGGAACAGCTTAAAGCTAGTCTATGGGGGTCCCTATCCTGATATAAAAAAATTTGGGAGGGTTTTCATACCCTATACCTCCTCCAGTCAGGAGCCTCCTCTGGGTATGGTTATTTTTGGTCATCTCATGTAGACTCTCCATGAGGGCCCATCCCACTTCACTTCTCTCCTTTAGTTTTACAATATTAAGTATTGGTTTGTGATGCAAGGATTACCTGATGCCAAGTTGGGGGTGGGTGGGTTGGGGAGCTGACATGCAATCTCTGCTGATTTATATAGATTTCCTGCCCTGTTATCTTGTCAAGTTGGTGTTATAGACATTTTAATAAAGTTGGAATAAAAAAAAAGAATTTGCAAAACTGGTTAATGATCTTGAAATAGCTGACCATTCAGATTCAGCACACTGTCCACTTAGTATTACTTTTTTTTCAGGGTAATCTATACAGGAGGAAAGGAGCAAATTATGAAATCAGGAGTGTCTGGAAGTAGTCAATCAAAAAAGGAAAGATGGGAAACAGAAACTTTTCAAGTCTTTAAAGAGGTACTTTATAAGGGCACTTTGGATAAATTACATTGTGGTTTCCTTATTGAAGCAGATTGGTATACTATCCTTGAAAGATGGACATGTATGGTAGAATATATTAAACCTTTCTGTCACACAGTAAGCATCCAAAAAACTACTAAATCTACATGATTTAACAAAAAATGTAGATTCATTAAAAAAAGTCTTAATGGATTAGCTCGCCATTATAGGATATATAACAGCCAGGAAGATATCAAAAAATTTAACAGGGCAAGGAAAGAATATAAAATAATCTTAGAGAAAGAAAAGGAAAACTATAATAAGCAAATGTGGGAGAAACTTATGAAAATTATTCTGCAAAAGAATGTTAAATCATTTTGGTTGCTAGTAAGTAAAGGGTATAAACAATACTGTAAGGGACGGCGCTTATATTCCTCCAAACAGCTGGGAAAGGCAACTTACATCATATTATTCAGAAGACAAAGGATATGATGTTAATATGCTTTTATCACAGAAATTTCTTGATAAAGGCTCCTTTTTCCCTATACCTGTGTATATTACAAAAGAAAAATATGGCAAGCTTTATTAATGATTTTTCCTAATAAGGCTCCAGGCCCGAATCTTATAATTGCGGATATCTTTTAAGACATTTTCTAGCTGGTAGCTAACTATCTTTAAAAAACTCTTTACTAGTTTTGTACAAGGTCTAGACTTTCCAAATAGTTGGAAGGGGAGTATAATATTCCCTGTATTCAAAAAGGTGACCTCCTGGAGCCAAAGATGTATAGGCCAATTAGTCTTATAAATTAATCTCAAAAACTCTTTGCCAGGGTAATATTGCAGAAACCTCAGAAATGGATCGATGAGAAACAACTATTTAGTGAACTTCAAAATGGATTCAGATGTGGTCAATCCACTACTCAACATTGTTTTGTACTATCACACCTGACACATAGGTATATCAGGGTTTGGAAAGCTAAATTATTTTGCTGCTTCATAGATTTATCAGCAGCTTTCGATAGCATAAGTAAAAATCTGTTGTGGCATAAATTAATGAAGTACAATATCGACCCCTCGTTATTGGATGTCCTGATAAGATTACATCAAGACACTTGGACTCGAATACAATTCAATTATAAAGGAGCCTTAACCTCAACTGTCTTTACTAATAGAGGGGTTAGGCAGAGTTGTCTCTTGGCACCCACTTTGTTTAATCTTTACATTGATACAATAATAGTACAATTAGAGCATAAAGAGTTTCCACTCCAAAAATCTTAGATAAAAGGATATCATGTTTGGCCTATGCTGACGACTTGGTGTTGCTATCAACTTCTCTTTTGGGCCTTCAGTGGAAGCTAAACTTATTCACAGATCTTTGTAATATCAACAAATTGTCTGATATAGAAGACAACATTTTTGGTAATAGATGAAGGAGACCATTATGTATTTATAGTAATCATAAAAAGATTGATAAGAAATATTATAATTATTTGGGTATACGATTTGCACAAACTCTATCATGTAATAATCATTTAACTCTTCTTCAAATGAGACTTAAAAATGCTTTTAATGCCTTTAGGATATTTAATGCCACATTGGGTAAGGGATCAATAATGGGACCTTAAAGAGTGATAAATACAAAATAAACCTAGTGTTCTTTACGTGGCTGAAATTTGGGCAACATCTAATGTAAATCCCTTAGAAGTTATGATGAATAAAATGTATCATTACCCATTGATGGTTCCTCAATCAGTACCATCAGAAATTCTGACATTAGAACTTGGTCAATTTTCTATCATAACTCTGGCACTGGAAAAGCAATTACAATTTCTTCTTAAGCTCTTTTTAATGCCTGACTCACATATCCTAGATGGTGTTTGGAAGAACAAATAATGTATTCTGACAGAGGATTCTCCTTCCCATTATTGTCACTAGTAAAAAAGAAACTCTTTCCATATGGATTGGGGAATTTTTTGTGTGAGATTTATATTCAACCCATGGAAGATATGAAAAAAAAACAGATTAAAAGGAGAATTATGGATATACAGTAGCTATCACTAAAGATTTTAACAGACTGACAACACTTAAACATTATAGATGGTATAAGAAAATTAAATCAATATATGGTTTAGAACCCTATTTGATATCTCTCTCTAATCCAGAGTCAAGACATTTGATAACTAGATTTCAATTTGAATTGTATGTTGAAATTATATTCTTTTTCAGCAGCCCAGAAAAGGCATTTCAGGCCCCTAGTGTCAATGTAATTTATTGTGTGAGGATGACTTAAGATACGTTACCCTAGCATGCTCAAGGTATGGGGAAAAAAGAAGGAAATGGTTACGATAAATTTTGGGGACTCTTAGTTTGCCTATTGATCAGTTAGTGATAGCTTTATTTTCAGCCTCAAACTGTGGAGTCTTACATAATTGGTTATTTAAAAACCTTGCATCTGTAAACCTCCATTTAGCATGTCTTTATATTGATGAACCTATCTCACAGAGGTTAAACTGTTACACAGAAATGTTCTAAATGGTGTTTAAGAGGTTATACTGCTCTTACCTGATAAACTGTATCCCTACTTCATTATCTGTTGCACATTATACAAGTTTGCACTAAAATGATTTTAATACTGATGGAATCTAGACCAGGGTATTTTATTTGACTATGACTGTTATAAAATTGTAAAGACTTTTGTCAAACAATGACAATCTTTGTATTGTATTGTATTGCATGCTGAACCAAATTAATAATATTGTGCAGGAGCTACATATAAAACTACATATAAATTATAGAAATTAAAATCAAATTAATGTCTGCAGTGTCAGTGTAATTTATTTATCTTTTGTTCTACTTGTTTTATGCTTACCTTGTCTGCATTCCACATTTTGATACAAAATCTTTACCTATGGCTGCTCATTCTTTTTACCTAGATTTCGTGTTTTTATAAGTGTCTTCAGATCCTTTTTCATTCTTTCTCACTCCTCCATCTCCTGGATTGAAGCTGTTTTTGGTATACACTTCTGGTCCCAGTACCCTCCACAATTGCACGCACACATGAATGCAAACACATGCAGTAGGATTGCTCAGATATCCCAAATTTCAATCCACCATAGGATATTCAGATATTAGGATAATCCATTTTTGAATTCAACATCCAAGTATATGGTCAGATATTATCAGATTTGGAAAGGGATTATCCTAACATCTGACTATCCTAACATCCAAAAAGTACATCATGATTGAAGTAACCCAAATTATGCTAACTGAAAGAACTATAAGATTTTATTACCTTTTTGTCAATTCATATATTGACCTGCTGGCTGGCTGAAGGATTGCATCTGTGACTGGCTTGACAGCCATTATTATGATGGGTGGCAATTACTTGCAGGAAAAGGGAAACAAAAGGGAAGAAGAAAGTGCATTTTATTGTCTTGGTTGTCACAACCTTGACTTCAATCCTGAAGTCCTGTGGGAGGAGTGAGCAAGTTAGCAAAGCAAGTAACAACTGTGCAGTGGATGAATCAACACTTACCAATCACAACAGACAAAGAAAGGCCTTGATGGAGGCGTCGGCTTTTTTTGGTATTCTGTCTGGCTGGTTTGGTGGAGGATAAATTTGTTTGCTTCCAGCTTCTGCCAGGTTTGACACTCGCACAACAGTCTGGGTTTTTGGAGAAGAAGTTGTTTGTGTACTTGAATGGCTGCTGCTCAGTTCTATGCTGGCACAAGAGTTTGAGTTGCTGGAAAAGGAATTGTTTTGGAGTTGCCCAGCTTCTGACAGGTTATACACCAGTACATGAGTCTGTGTTGCTGGAGAAGTTGTTTTCAGAGTTGACCAGTTGTTGCTGCTGGGTTCTACTCTGGCACAAGAGTCTGGGTTGCTGGAGGACTCGGAGTTGTCTTGGAGTCCAGCTGCTGCTGAGTTGTACACTGGTACAAGAATCCAGGTTGCTGGAGGAGGAGTTGTTTTTGGAGTTGACTAGCTGCTCCCAGTTCTACGCTAACACAAGAGTAACGTTTGCTGGGGAAGGAGTTGTTTTTGGATTTGACAGGCTACTACTGGGTTTTACTCTGGCACAAATGTCCAGGTTGCTGGAGGAGGAGTTGTGGTGGAGCTAACTGGCTGCTGCTGGGTTCTGCTCTGGCACAAGAGTCTGGGTTGCTTGATGAGAAGTTACTTTGGAGGTGACCAGCTGCTTCCATGTCCAGCACTGGCACAAGAGTCTGAATTGCTGATGGACAGGTTCTTTTTGGAGTTGACTGGCCACTGTTTGGTTCTTCAATGGCTCAAGAGTCCAGATTGCTGAAGAAGAGGTTCTTTTTGGAGTTGACTGACTGCTGCCTGCTTCTTTGCTGGCACAAGAGTCTGGGTTGCTGGAGGAGGAGTTGATTTTGGAGTTCACCAGATGCTGGCAGGTTCTACACTGACACAAGAGCATGGGTTGCTGGAAGAGAAGTTATTTTGGAGTTGAATGGCTGCTGCTGGGTTCTTTGGTGGCACAAGTGTTTGGGTTGTTGGAAGAGGAGTCATTTTTGGAATTAACTGGCTGCTTCTATGCTGGCACAAGAGTCCAGGTTGTTGGGGGAGGTGCTGTTTTTTTTTTTTACTTGGCCAGCTCCTGACATGTTCTATGATGGTCCAACAGTCCCAGTTTCTGAGTAACTGGCTACATGAAGTGGAGGAAACAGAATGAAAATGAGCCATTAGAATAAACTATAAGAGTGAACTTTGCAAATTCTGTTACTGTGCTTATAATTACTTACCCTACAGTGGCTGACAAAATGTGCTCTGCTATAGAGATAATGTATGTGGCACCGGTCACTGTGTTGCATCAGTCATTATTGGAGGTGTTACAAAATATTTTTGTAATTACTGTCTATATATGTAATATATAATCTCTAATAGTACCATTGAAAGTCAGACAAAAAAACTTGTGATACTTTTATAGAAATACAATACTATCATTGGATGTTAAATGATGGTGTTACAAGATCTTGTAATACTAGTGATAGATTTTTCTACAATAGTTTCATGGGATCATACACCTTCCTTGAGTTGCACACACTCAGCACAGTTGCACAAGAGCTGGACTGACTTCTATCCTGTTTACCTCAAACAGTTTTTCATTCTGATCATAGTAGAGAAAAAAAATATGTTGCCGGTGATACCTTTTATTGGACTAACAAAATTATTTCTGAGACTAGCGTTCGAGAGATAAAACTCTCTTCTTCAGGTCAGAGTTTATCTCTCGAAAGCTGGTCTCAGAAATAATTTTGTTAGTCCAATAATCACCCACAACATATTTGTTTTTTTTTTCTCTACATTGTTGACTGGACTAATACGGCTTTCACATTACTTTTTTTCATTCTGATCATAGAATTGGTGTTTTGATGTCTATGATTCTAAAGTCCACTCCATTAATACTTCTTGGTGCACTGTGAAGTGTGAACCACTCTCCAAGCTAGTGTTGTTACGTTTTTTTCTCAGCACTTCCCACTTGACACAAAATTCTGTCCCAAGCAAAAGCAGCACAAATCCTTCTAGTCAGTGCAAACCAGTTTTTACTGCAACTGCTGTATACAGTGAAAGCCAACTCACCACTGACTACAAATGTGGAAACAAATAGCTCCTTAGATCCATGTATTGCAAAAAATAAAACATATGTGACTGTATATCGCTCAGTTGTAATTCCGTCTCAAGGTTCTGGTGACAGATTGGAGACTCCCAAGCTTCACTGTCAAGGCAGGCTCGCATGTCCCCAGAACCTCTCAATGGGATTATAGCTTGGTAATACATAGCCCCTATCTATTATTCTATACACAGTAGGTGCAGTAGAGCCTGTATATTAGAGTTGCATTGGGGTTTCAATAAAAATGATCATTTTCAAAGCCTTATATTTCTGCTGTCTTAGAGTCTAGGAATGTGAACATTGGTATGCAACTTCTCAGTCCTGAGGTCTCTCAACTTCTGAAATTTTATAAATATTGCTCCTGAATTTTTTTTTGTAGTTTTTGAAATATTAAGGGATGAAATAAAATATTTTTACCTGATTTGTTACCTCATAATTTGCATTCAGATAGCTTTAAAATGGTAAAGAGTTGAGGTATGAAACTTACAGTTTTTATAGGTATCATATGACAATAGTTCCTTTTGGGGTTTGGGGTAAAAATTAGTTTTTAAGTTAATTACAATTAATTGTTCATGCATGCAAAAAACTATCCAAGAAAAATAGCTAGAATTATGCATAAACTTTTTTCATGTTAAAATTCAACCCAAACAAAAACTTTAAGGTACGGCTACTTTTTAATTTTGTGAAAGTTAAAGTTGACAGTGTAGTGTTTATGAAGGAGAGTTAGTATAAGTTATGACATGTATTCTGTATTAAAAATAATTAATAGTAATCAATTATCTTTAATTAAAAATTAAATGCTTTGCAAATGAATTCTCTGTGAATATTATTTTTCTGTTAAATATACATGTAGCTCAATTATTGGACATTGGTTTTTACAATATTCATACTATTGGTGGTTTTTGCCCTTTGCAAAACTATTCTGACTCGTTGCGAGGTTATAAAACATTTTTTAGAATAGCTGTACTTCACAATGTAAACTGTGCTGATCTGCAGTTTTTGCTCTTTGTGAAGATTTTCAGATTTATTATGAGATTATAAAGTGTTTTTTATATACCATAAAATTGCCAGATTTTTCTTAAGATATGAACAAACTACCATCACTGTTCACTTTATCAAGCACTGTCATGGAGTCCATTGCAACTAAAAAGAGAAAGAGCTTGGACACTCTTATTATATAAAATTTTGAAATCTGAATCACCAAAGAGGATTGCAAACTAACTGGAATGGGTGAATCATGTTTTTGTTTTAAGAAATAAAAGTAAAACCATAATTGTTCCTAGAGTTCAAAATAATATTGGGAAACTTAAATATAAATATAGGGCTGTTAACACTTGGAATAGTTTGCCACTGGACCAGAGAGATATGGATCTAACAGTAAATGAATTTAGAGAAAAAATTTATCAGGATACTGTATACACCTGTCAGTGTTTTAAGTAATATGATGCTTGAGTATGAAATGTTAAGATGAATGCCACTGAATGCCTGTTAGTTTTTTTCAGAAATACTATGTTTGGGGTATGAACTGGTCTGCAAAATCAAAGAGAAGGAAACTTGTATATGTATAATTTGTTTGTATGTATTTTGGAACTTTTAAAGATTTAAATTTGTAACAGCTACAGCACCACCATGAAAACAGGCCTTGCATAAGACATATGGTGCAAGAAGTATTACTTGTCATAAATTTCTGCCTATATAAATAAAAACAGGTTACTCACCTGTAACAGTAGTTCAGGGAGTGGTATATGTTGTTCATCCACACTCTTGGGCATGTTCCCTTCCACTTTAAATCTACCGGAAGTCTTCAAGCTGGCGCCTCCCACCCACCCGGGTGGTATATACCTTGGCTCCACCCCATGACACCAGATCTTAGCCCGCTAGAAGCCAGGTGTTGTGTGTCCACACAACTTGAGGGTAGGGTGAGTCAGTGTGGATGAACAACATATACCACTCCTAGAACTACTGTTACAGGTGAGTAACCTATTTTTCTAGGAGTGTGGATATGTTGTTCATCCACACTCTTTGGCAGACTCCTAGCAGTTCTCTGGGAGAAGGGAGATGAGGTGCACACCCCCTACTTAGGGAACAGAGATTGGAGAACTGACTCCCCAAAACCAGCATCCCAGCGTGACTCAAGATCGATGTGGCAGTGGGTGATGAAGGTGGTTGCTGACTTCCAGGTAGCAGCCAGACAGATTTCCTGGATAGGGATGTCCCTTGAAGCAGCTACTGATGCAGTGGTATGGCAGGTAGAATGAGCTCTTATCTCTTTGGGAGGCTCCTTGCCCACCAACTCATAGCATAGACTAATGCATGATGTAATACATCTTGCAATCATCCGCTTTGCTGCAGGTCTGCCAAAAGTGGCTTCAGCATAGGTGAGAAACAGCTGGTAAACCTTACCCCAAATTTCTGCCACCCTCTCCTTGTAATAGGAGTGAGCACATCTCGGGTCCAAAGTATGGAGCCTGTACTCGGCCTCTGAGGTGTAATTAGGGTAGTATACCGGCAAAGTTAACACCTGGTTAAGGTGAAACTCTGACACCACCTTCGGAAAGAATTTTGTGTGGGGCGTAGGACAACCTTGTCCCTGTGGAAGACCAGATAAGAGGAGTCCATTGAAAGTGCCTGGAGCTCCCCGTCCTTCTGACAGAAGTGTTAGTCACCAAGAAGGCCATCTTCCATGACAAGTGTGACAACTCACATCTGTGCATTGGTTCAAATGGCTTGCCCATGAGCTTTTCCAGTACCAGTAGTAGATGCCACAGAGCTGGAGGTTCATGCACCAGAGGGGATATGTGATCCAGGCCTTTGAAAAAGCACCCGACCACTGTCTGCTGCACCAACACTGGCTGACCAGCCCACACCCGGTAAGCAGATATGGCTGCCAGGTGCACCCTAAGGGTCGATGACCATAGACCCCCTTTGGAGAGAGACCAAAGGTAGTCAAGAATGTTAGCCACTAGACAGGACAAAGGGTCCAGGCCCTTGCCCTGAAACCAAATGGAAAACCTTTTCCATTTGAAGGTGTAACATTTCCTGGTCGATTCTTTTCTGGATGCTTCCACCATGGTGTGGACATCTTCAGAAAAACCCAAAGCCTGGAACTCTAGCTGCTCAGGTACCAAAACTGTGAGGTGCAGGGATTGAAGGTGTGGATGGAATACCTTCCCCTGGTTGAGTGAGATCAGGTCTGGGGGCCTGCAGCTGAGGCTGAAGAGATCTGGATACCAGAACTGGTGTGGCCAGTCTGGGGCTACCAGGATCACCTTCGCCTTGTCCCTCATCACCTTGAGGAGCACCTTGTGGATCAAGGGAAATGGAGGGAAGGCATAGAGGAGGCCTGGGGTTCATGGCCTTGAGAAGGCATCCCCCTGCAGCAAGCCCTGCTGAGGGGGCAGGCATGGAACAGCCTCAGCTTGGTGTTGTCCCTGGATGCAAGCAGGTCCACCATCGGTTTTACCCAGTGGGAGAACAGGCTGTAAGCTACCTCTAGATGGAGAGACCACTCATGGGATGTCTGGCTGAAGTGGCTGAGAGCATATGCCAGATGGTTTGAGGCTCCTGCCACATGGATGGCTAGGAAATCTGCCTCTAATCTGCTTACAAGGGTCCAGATGCAAAGCACCTCCCTGCACAGCAGACAGGAGTGCGTGCCACCCTGTTTGTTGAGGTAGTACATGGTATTGTCCATCTGGACTTGAACAACTTGATCCCAGAGCTGAGGAGTGAAAGCTGACAGTGCCAGTCTGACTGCTCTGAGTTCCAACAGGTTGATGTGGCATTGGGACTCCTTGGTGGTCCAGAGCCCATGGGGCCTTTTGTCCCCCCATGTGGGCTCCCCAGCCCATGACAGAGGCATCAGTCATGAGGACGACCATCAGCTTGGGGTGGACAACCAGGATCCCTTCCTGCAACTGGGCTGGGGCGGTCCAACAGTGGAGAGTGTCAGACATCTCCTAGGTTACAATGATCAGCTGGCTGAAATGACCATGCCACTGAGTCTACTGGGCAGCCAGCTCCCATTGGAGGGGGCACATGTGCAACTGGGCCCAACTTACCACTGAGGTATATGCTGCCATGTAACCCAGAAGGTGCAGAAAGTCCCAGGCAGGGCACAATTGCCCAACCAGAAATGATCGGGCAAAGGAGAAAAGAACCTCTGCCCTATCCGCCAGAAGCCGAGCTCTGGCTTGACAAAAGTCGAGCTCTGCCCCAATGAAGCCCATCACCTGAGAAGGCATGAGTTCTGACTTGGCCTCGTTGATCAGGAGGCCAAGTTGGGGGCAGGTCTGGAGGGCCAGGTCCCTGGACCTCTCCATCTCCTTTTGGGTGGAACCTGCTAGGAGCCAATCATCAAGGTAAGGATAATTCCTGACCCCCCTGATGCCTTGAGGTGGGCTGCCACTACTGCAATGATTTGGTGAAGACCCATAGGGGTGATGACAGGCCAAACGGCATGGCTTAGAAGTCATACCGAGTCCCCTCAACCCTGAGGCAGAGGAACCGCTGATGGGACGGACGGATTGGGACATGAAAGAACGCATCCTGCAGATCCAGTGAACAGAACCACATGTTTCACTCCAAGGATGGTATGATCTGGGACAGAGTGACCATCCGAAAGGTGCATGACCTGAGATATTGATTCAGGTCGTGCAGATCTAGAATGGGGCGCCAGCCCCACCGTCCGCTTGGGCACCAGAAAGTACCTGGAGACAAAGCCTGGGTCTGCTGGAGGATCCACCACTGGAGCTACTGCCTCCTTGAGGAGGAGCTGAGCAATGTCATCTCAGAGAACTGATCGAGTCTGAGAAGATACTCTTTCCTCCTGAGGGGCATGGGCTTGGCTTGGAGGGTACTGCTTGGATTCCAGAGGCAGTCCCTGACCGACCACTTCAAGAACCCACCTGTCTGAGGTGACAGAGGACCAGGCAGAAAAGGAATGGTGAAGCCAGCCCCTCATGGGAGGACCCAGAGCTGAGATGATGGGAGAGGGGGTTGACAGCCCCCGCCCCGTCACTGAGCAGGTTGGAGGAGGAGGATCCAGGACCTGAACCTCAGCCTCCTTTACAGGCCTGGGAGGGCCCGGACTTGGGCCGGGGGCACCAAGATTGAGCCTGCTGCTGTTGCTGGTGCTGCTATCCACTTTGAAAGGAGGACTGCTGAGCCACAGGGGAAGAATAAAGGCTTCTTCTTTTTCTTCTGCTTGTTCTTTCCCAAAGAACCCTTGGCAGAAGTAGCGTCCAAGGTGGCATTGGACTGCTCAATGCACTGAAGATGAACAGCCACTCCTGGGCCAAACAGGTCAGTCCCTAGGAAGGGCACATCAGCTAGTTTGTGCTGGGTATCTGCCGGAAAGGAGAAGAGCCTCAGCCTAGCCCTGCAATGAGAGGGCAACTGCAGCTGCCATCTAACATGCACAAGAATCCCCAATGTCCAGGGCCATCTGAAGCTGCTGTTTGGCAACAGCTCGGCCCTGATCCCGGACCTGCTTGACTGTGGTCTGCATGTCCGCAGGAAGATGTGGGAGGACTTCATTCAGAGACCCTAGAAGGACATGATGATGGCTGAACTTGCCTGACGAAGGCCCAAGGAAGAAGTCGCATAGACCTGCCTGGCTGAATGACCCAAAAGCTTGGACTCTTTATTAGGAGGTCAGTCAGCGTCAGCAGAACTGCCAGTATGCCTGAATACAGGGGCAGTCACCAGGCTCTCGGCCGAAGGGTGCTCTGTGAACCATGCAAGGGACTCCATGGGCACCGCATACTTGTAGGCCAAGCGGGAAGATGGAGCTGGAAAAAAGGCAGGGCACTGCCAGAGTTCTAAGGCCAGGCCAACAATAGCCTCGGTCACAGGAAAAGCCTCCGTCATGGTATCACCTCTCTTCTGGATGTCCGCGAGAGGGTACTCTGCCTTTTTCTGGATTGGCTCCAGGGGTATCCCTGTGGACTCAGAGATGAGGTAAAGAATGCTATGAAAAGATGAAGGACCTTCCTCCATCTCTAAGCCAACAGCTGATTAGTCATTCCTAGAATGAGAATGCAGGCCAGTGATGTCCGAATCCGAGGAATCCTGATATAACAGTCAACCGCCTAGGTCACCTTCAACTTGCTGAGGGAAGTCCGGGGTGACAGTGACCAATAAACACCGGGGAAGCCCGGTGTTCAGCCTATCTTCCTTGGAAAGAGCCCCTCCCACAGACAGCTTGGGTGGTGGTTCCACCATGATTGGTGGAGAGACTGTTTTAGGCAGAACTGGAGGTTTTACTGGCTCCACTGGCTGGGGAACTGTCTTAAATGGCTCTGAAGTAGTCAGCTTCAGCCTAGGAGGCGAAAGCCTGGTAATGGCTGGTGTGAAAGCCAGAGTTGACTTGTGCCCAGTCTATATCAGCTGTTGCCACATGAGGTCCTCATAGCGCCAATGGAGTTTCTGCTGGAGCCTCTCCTCAACTGTGGAGAATGAGGACGACTGATGGTGTTGCCTTCTTTTAGAGCATTTATGGCTCTTCCTCTGCCTTTTGGTTGAGGGGGTCCAAGACCTCGATCGAGATCAGACAGGCCAACTCAGTCGCTCAAGACACACCGGCGGGACCGATGATTTCCTAGTGTTGGGGACTACTTCTTCGATGGGAGTCCCAACAGGCTGGGTCTCGTCATCTGGGAAAACCAAATTCGGAGTTTGAGCGAGGGAATCATCGTCCGGAGTCGGCGATAAAGGATCGATCGGGTCGATGACAATCTCAACATCTTCGTTCAACAGTTCAGTTGACTGACCAGATAGCAAAGTTGAAAAGCCAGTGGCTGAAGAAGCAATCTCAACCGAAGTCGAGACCACATGTTCCTGGGACCGATAAGTCTCCCACTCCCAAGAGCGTCTCTGTCGAGATGAAGATGATCCTGGATCCTTCTCCCGCTTACTGGATTGAGAGGAGTGCATACCTGCAGAACCCTCTCCCTTGGTCGGGGGGCAATGACACAACTCTCAGAAGGAACCCAAGAAAATGGAGCCCAGGTTGAGAAGAACGAAGAAGCTCCGAGTAGTTTCTGCAGTGTGAGCTGTTTCTCCTCAAATGCATGCGTTCCAATTGCTCAGTGGATCCCACAGCCATGGAAACCGCCCACCGAGCCTCCTTGGATTTCACCAGAGGATTCCGTTTCTCCGGTGTCCCCAGCTTCAGGTGTGCAAGACAGTCATCGAGGACATTAGGATGAAAGGTGAGACA
Source organism: Neoceratodus forsteri (assembly GCA_016271365.2). NCBI lineage: Eukaryota > Metazoa > Chordata > Ceratodontiformes > Ceratodontidae > Neoceratodus > Neoceratodus forsteri. Next base: position 307,399,659 of record CM028136.1, read on the forward strand.
CATATCGCATTTCGAGGTGTCATGGTCAAAACTGAGGCAATAAACACAGGTGGTGTGCGGATCGGTGCATGACATCTTCTGGCTGCAAGGGCATCGATGAAATCCAGGAGAAGACTTGTCTTCCATAATCAAAGACTTAAACTCACAGTCGCTAATGCGAATGAGATGGATTTTCGGAATATCTTAAGGTTTTAGAGCCAGGGCCTACAAAATGCGTGAGCACGAGGGAGGCAACCTGAATCTTCCAGCGGAAAGGAAGATCTGGCATCATGGGGCAGAGCCGAGGTATATACCTCCTGGATGGGTGGGGTGGGTGGGAGGAGCCGGCTTGGAGACTTCCGGTAGATTTAAAGTGGAAGGGGACATGCCAAAGAGTATGGATGAACAACATATCCATACTCCTAGAAAAATGTTTTACTACTACTATAACATTCAAACTGCACAATGGTTTTCATGCTTTGCAATGATTTATTCCATATAACATCTCTGTGCTTGCTTTGTGACTATATACTGTAGATCATACAACATCTGTGTGCAACACAATGTCTTTGTGGAAATATTTGTGCTGCTTAATGATTTTTCATGTTAAAATGGGCAAGCTTTGCATATAAACTACAAAGTACAGGTGATTTGCTTATTAGTTGAGATGATGTGTTTGTGTTTTATGGATACTTTTAGGAAACTTTATTTTTTGTTTTAAAAACTTCATTTTAACTTATATGTTCAGTCACAACTTTTCAGATTTTGATTTGAATTTCAAAACCAATTTGGGCAAAGGGTCCTTTGCCTACTCTGCCCCCCAGTGCTGGAACACATTACCTGCCTCCTTAACAAAGTCCAGCTCCCTTAGCGGCTTCAAAAAAGGCCTCAAAAACTACAAGCTGGGGGGGTCAATTTACTTACTACTGCTGAACCTTACACGCCCCTTGACTTGTGCCTTTATCCTGGTCCCTTGCATGAATCCTAAGAAAAGTTTCTTACCCAAAATGCACTGTCCATATATTGGCAACTGTAACTCGAAACTTACTGTGTGATCATTTTGGCTGCTATGCACTACGGTGCTGAGTGGCTACACACCACATATCTGTGGTGCATAGCCACTCCACACCCATTGAGCCCCCCACGTGGCTGGCTGCAGTATTCATCTATGGGGAATGCAGCGTCCTCTGCCAGACTGCATGGAGGGCAATGTGGTTGAGGTGGGCATGGGGCATGCCCGCACTCTACAATATTCACAGAGTTGTGAAGCGCTGGGTGTGAAGGCTGCACAGTATGCAGTGGGAACCCCTGCCATAAGGTCTGCGCACCCCCCCAGGATGCCACCTCCCCAGTAACCAAATGTCAGATGCGGTATGCTTTCCCCCACAACATGCCGCCACAGACCATGAATGACTGGTGGTCTGGGGATAGCCGACTGGGCACCAGCCCACTTCTTGCTTGCTATGCACAGTGCTGCAGCAGCCATTTCTCTGCACTCGCAAGTGCAAGGGATCCACCAGTGGACCAGGTCGGGCATCACATTGGATGCCCACCCAGTCCGCATATCAGTTCTCTGTGCTCCCACGTGATGGGGGGGTAGGGTCATGGACAGAGGTGCAGCCCTTCACGGGTGGGATGTGCACCTCAGTTGCATACTTCCTGCCCCATGTGCATAGGGCTCATTGTATGTAACTAATGTTAAACACTCCGTTGTTCCCCTACCTAGTTCACTATGCAATGCTGTCATCTATTCTCTGTAAAATGCGTGCAATTTCTTTTGCCAGTAATTCCTGTGTTTTGTGATTTATCTTGCTATCAATGTACAATGTTTATTTCTGCCTGTAACTAATTCCAAGTCACCCATGAAAAAAGGGCATTTGGTCTCAGTGGTCCTACCTGGTAACCAAAATTCAATAAATAAATAAATTTACCTGTTCAACCACATATTAACAGTTACGTATGTTTTACTCTTTGAAGCTATATAAGGTTTAAATAATTTCAAAAGTGACTCAGAGAATGATATATGATATTTGCAAATTGTTGACTATAATAAATTTCAAATCTGGTGGAGAGTTTCTCCACAAATAAATGACAAGTGTACAAATGTTTAAATGAAATGTACATAAGGCATAGTCACTAAAATACAAAGGGTAGTTTTCCCAGAATAAAACTCTCTGATACCTATTACATAATATTGCATAGAACTAAAAAAATGATGCAGAAGGTATCTATCAAACTATAGATGCAGATAGATCTAGATAAATATTCTTTGAACAAAAACAATGATTTGCTCAAATGCACATATTATACAAAAAATGAAATGAAGTATATACAAACATGTTGCAAACCTATTAAGAAATTGCAAAAAGGATGGAGAACGTATATATATATATATATGTGTGTGTATATATATATATATATATATATATATATATATACAAAATTTTAACAAAAACAATAAGCAATTAGCCCAACATATACTAAACATACACATATTATGCAGATTTTGAAATAAAGTATATACAAATATATTTACAAACTTATTTACAAAGGGGTGGGAATGAGAGGGGTGGACTACAGGAAACAGTTATGGGGTAGGGTTTATTTTCATTGGGAGTTTTGAATTTTTGGGGAAGGAGGAGGGCAGGGTTCAGATGATATATGAATGGTTTGTACTGGAGTACAAGGAGGCAGTGAAGGAGGAGAAATAGGGAAGTGAGAAGGTTCAGAGTGAACAAGCATTTGTCAATGCCAAATGTTTGCTTGCTGGCATTGGCAGTGGTAGTGTAGAAGTTACAGAGCTGTGTAATAGGAATGGCAGTGAAGTATTGAACTGAAGCCAACCCCACCACCACCCTGCAGAGAGTGACCGGCATTGGGGTGTGCCTTTGGATCATCAGGCATAACGGCCACGCCATTTCACCACACCCCACCCTGCAGACACCGACAAGTGTCACGGTGTTCCTTGGGGTCTTTGGCCCTTATGCACACCCCATTCCAATAGGAAATACGGTGAGATGGGTGCGATATAGGAGAATAGGGTGAACTTTGGGGCCGAAGAGTCCAAGGCATACCTCGATGCCTCTCACTGGCTGCAGGGTGTGGAATGGTATGAGCATTACAGGCAAGAATCCCAAGTCATACCCCTGATGCCTGTCATTCTCTACAGGGTTGGGCGTTATGGTTGGAAACCCTAATACCTCAGGCATTCGTTGGTATTTTCACTCCAAATTTTCAACATGTTTTTTTTGTGACCCCACCTAATGAACAGTGGCAATATCAGTTTGTTGGCCGAAGCTGCTTATGCACAGCGACTACGCATTTAGCACCACAGGTGAAAAACATTCGAACAGGATGTAAAAACTGACAGCTGTTCTGTTCATGGGGAGGTGTAAAAAATGGCAATGTTGCAAATCTGCAGTAAAAATATTAAAAAAACTAGTGAAGTCACGAGCGTACATAGAAACTGTGCAACGTACACCCGTAATATAATTAGGTTGGGAATTTTTTACAGCAGATTGTCAACTCAGGCATTATGGTGCCTCCGATCATGAACAGTGTCACTGTGATTTTCTTTATCTGTCCTGAACAATGATTTCCCACAGCGACCATGCATCTCTCGCTGAAAGTGTGAAACACACTTCGCCATGTTGTGAAAAATGACAGCTGTACTGTTCATAAGGAGGTGTGGAAAATGCCACTGGTGAAAATCTGGACTGAAAATATTACAAAGTCATGAACTTACGAGGGTGCGTGGAAACTGCGCAATGCTCACTCATAACACAGTCATTTTATGGACTTTTGTCACCAAATTTTCAACATAGCCATTTTAAGACCTCTGCTCATGAACAGTGTAACTGTGATTTTTCGTAATCTGTCCCAAACATTGCTTTCGCACACCAACAACAGCATTGTGCGCTACATGTGTGAAAACACATTTTGGGCGACATATGAAAAATGGCAGCTGTACTGTTCATAAGGAAGTGTAATAAAATGGCAATGTTGAAAATCTGGAGTGAAAGTATTAAATTCGCAAACTTACGAGCATGCATAGGAACTGCGCAGCGCATGCTCGTAAAACAGTCATTTTTAGGAATTTTTTCACCAAATTTTCAACATAGCCATTTTAAGACCTCTGCTCATGAACAGTGTCACTGTGATTTTCTTAATGTGTCCCATACATTGATTTCGTACATCGACTGCGCCATTGTGTGCTACATGGTCGGAAACACATTTTGGGCAAGATGTGAAAAATGACAGCTGTGCTGCTCAAAAGGAGGTGTGGTAAAATGGCAATGTTGAAAATTTGGAGTGAAAATATTGAAAATTCGCGAACTTATGAGCATGCGTAGGAACTGCGCAACGCACACTCGTAAAACAGTCATTTTTAGGAATTTTTTCACCAAATTTTCAACATAGCCATTTTAAGACCTCTGCTCATCAACAGTGTCACTGTGATCTTCTTAATTTGTCCTGTACATTGATTTCGCACACCGACTGCGCCATTGTGCGCTACATGGGCAGAAACATGTTTTGGGTGAGATGTGAAACATGACAGCTGTACTGCTCATAAGAAGGTGTGATAAAATGGCAATATTGAAAATCTGGAGTGAAAATATTGAAAATTCGTGAACTTACGAGCGTGCGTAGGAACTGCGCAATGCACGCTCATAAAACAGTCATTTTTTGGAATTTTCCACCAAATTTTCAAAATAGGCTTCTTGAAAGCCCACCTTATCAACACTGGCAGTGTCGTTTCATTAATCGGTCCTGAAAGGTGATTTTGTGTAGTGACTGGAAAATCACCCTTCGGGCCAGAATAACGCCATGACAGTAACAGCATTCATGAGAAGGGGTCCCAAAAACCCCATGCTGAAAATTTGGTACAAAAATTCCCAAAAATGCCTGAGCTATGCAACAAAGTTGAAAAAACCCTATCTATCCCATTATACAGCTTACCGGCATTTCCTCAGTTCGCGGTCGGCTTTGAAAAGTGCAGACGTGTCCCGGTCCACCGAATCGTTCGCGGACTCCAGAGGTAAGTATGGGGTGGGGGTGGGGAGGCAGGGTGCAGGGTGGGTGTGGCTGTGGGGGCAGGAGACTGCGTGGGACCGTTTTTCTTTACAGGTTCTTTTTTTTTTAAATGACGATGCGGGATGTTTACTATGCTGGGGTGGGCTCAGCATGGCACAAGGATGGCTGGTTGGGGGCGTGGAGCCGATGGGGATTGGGCACCCCATCAGCCATAGCATCTATTGCCATGCTGGGTGGCCTCCCAGCGTGGCACCCTGTACTCTGGGGGAGGACAGTGGGCCGGCGAAGTTAGGCACCCCATTGGCTATACCATGAGTTGCCATGCTGGGCTGGGCACCAGCATGGCATGTGGAAGGCTTTGGGGAAACGCAGCACAGCCTATGGGGATTGGACACTCCGCCGGCCATACAGTGTGTGTGCTGGGGGCTGCACGGTATGCATGCGTGTGTTTGTGTGTATGTGTGTGTGTTTGTGTGTGTGTGTGTGTGTGTGTGTGTGTGTGTGTGTGTGTGTGTGTGTGTGTGTGTGTGTGTGGGGAGCTGTGCATGAGCAGGCAATATCTGATCACTGCTCACTGAAGCGTAGCTCCCCCTTTCAACTGTACACCACTGCATTTTGGAGCTGTCATAGACAGCTCCAGCATGCATTGGAGGACTGGAGCCGTGCCTGCCAACACACTGACTGAATTGGAAGAGGGGGTGACACACCTCCGAAAACTCAGATGATGGCACTATGTTTCTTGTACATGCGTGCAAGCAAATATAAAAATAATTAAAAGTATAGCAGGAGGTAGAGCAGGGGGTGAATGAGGTGGAGTAGTAACAGTAGAGGATAGTGGAGGTTCAGAAGGGGTAAGTTTTGAAGGATGAGACCACATAGAAGTCTGGGAAGTGGTAGGGTGAGTTTTAATAGGTGCAGTAAGGGTAGTTTTATGTTTAGAAGGGAGAGAAGAGGTAGAATGGGGAGGATAAGATGGAGTGCTAATAGATGAAAAAGGCTCAGGTTTAGAAGGAGTAGATTTTGAAGGACTGGAAGAGGTAGAAGCCCAAGGAGAGGTAGGATGAGTTGTAGCAGGTGTAATAAGGGTAGTTTTAGTTTTAGAAGGGACAGCAGAGATAGTTTTTGATATGGAAGGTACTGTAGAGGAAGTTAGAAAGAGTAAAAGGGGAAGGTTCGAGTGCTGTACACAGAATAGGGGAGGCTTGGGTGGGAGGAGGGGTGGAAGGAAAGTAAGGAGTAGAAGAGGTATTTTGGGGTCCACTAGAGTAACAGGATGGGTTGAGTGGAAAGTGCGATGGTAGAAGAGGAAAGAGTAAAAGAGGTAGTTTGATGTCCACTAGATGTTGCAGGGGTAGGTTGGATGGGATGAGGGATCAAGGAAGAAGCAGCAGAAGTCTCTGCTCCTTTGCCCTGGAAATAGACATGGTCCCACTGCTGTGGAGGCCAGTAATAGCATTGGACATATGCCATTCATTTCCCTCCAAAGCAGTAGACGTAGAAGTACCAATATCTTGGAGGGCAGTAACAAGGTTAATCATATATTGTTTAAAGCCCTCCAAGGTACTGGACATAGCATCCATTGTATTGGACAAAGTGCCCATTCCCACTGCCATACAGCAGTTGTAAAGCAGTTGCCATGTTGCCCACTTGGGTAGCCATGGCTGATATGGCAGCTGCCATCGTCCCTATGTTATTGAGAAGGTTCCTCATCTTCTGCGTCTGCTATTGCAGTGATATGGTGCACATGCGGATGAGTTGCCACAATGCCTCTCTTCAGAGTCTGGAAAGAGAAATAAATAAATAAATATTAAGAATGATATATAGTAGTATGCATTTTGTGTTCTACCTAGGTTGTATTTCTTCCAGTGTGGTACTTTCATATCTGCATTTGTTGGTTTGAAAATTATCTAGGATTGCTTTGGTAAAAGGCAAAAATGATTTATGGTAAAATTAATCTATCATGCTCAGTCTGCAACTGTGATCAACTTTCTGTTGTCCAAAGCCCTGTTTGTTGTGCATGAGGTACTTATATGATGAGATCACATTGTTCTCATATAAGATGGCATCTATCACAGTTAACATGCAACTGCTAGCATTTTTCAGCTGTTCTGAGCTCTGTTTGCTCTGCAGGAGGAATCTACATAACTAGAACAGTATCTCTGGAAAGATTGTGTGTTCTTTGAAGCGCCCTCATTAACAAACCAGGGTTTTTTTTTTCTGATAGGAAAAAGGGACCATGGTTATCTGACAGGGAAGCTGGTCTGTTTTTTGTCGAACTTTTAATCTAATTTCCACTACTCTGTTAAAGTCCCTGGAGCTGATTAAATGTTACTGTTATTCAATGCTGACAGAGATAATTGCACCATATTTTTATGTTGCTTGCACGCATGTGCAAGAAACATAGTGCCATCATCGGAGATTTCGGAGGAGTGTCACCTCCTCCTCCAATTCAGTCAGTGTGCTGGCAGGCGCCGCCCCTGTAAGCCAATGCATTTTGGAACTGTCTATGTCACACTCCAAAATGCAGTGGCATACAGTTGAAAGGGGGAGCTATGCTTCAGTGAGCACCGATAAGAGGCTGCTCACGCAGCCCCCCCCCTACAGGGCGGGCGCTTCCGGTCGCATTGTATAGCCGACGGGTGCCCAATCCCCATCGGCTGAGCTGCGTCCCCTCCCCAAGTAGTAGTTGCCACGCTGGGAGCCCACCCCAGCGTGGCAAGCAATCCTTTGCCGAAGGGTGCCCAATCCCCGTCGGCTGAACACCCCCATCCACAAATTCCATGGCCGATGGGAAGTGCCCAATCCCGTCGTGAGCGCCCCCCCATCCTTTTGCCACTGGGGCCCACCCCAGCATGGCAACAAATTCTATAGCCGACGGGGTGCCCAATCCCCGTCGGCTGAACGCCTCAACATCCTTGTGCCACGCTGGGAGCCCACCCCAGTGTGGCAAAGGGTCCCATCATCTTTTTTTTAAATACCTGAAAACCGAAAGCGGTCCCGGGCGCGTCTCCCAACCCCTCCCACAACCCGCACCCACCCACTGCGCACCCTGCCTCCCCACCCCCCACCCCAAACTTACCTCCAGACTCTGCGCGATGATCTTCGGTGGACCGGGAACATGTCTGCACTCTTCAAAGCCGACCGCGAACTGAGGAAATGCTGGTAAGCTGTATAATGGGCTACAGAGGGGGGTTTCAACTTTGTTGCATATCTCAGGCATTTTTGGGAATTTTGGCACCAAATTTTCAACATGGGGTTTTTGGGACCCCCTCTCATGAATGCTGTTACTGTCATGGCGTTATTCGAGCCCGAAGGGTGATTTCGTGCAGTGACTGTGAAATCACCCTTTGGGCCTGAATACCACCATGACAGTGACATCATTCATGAGAAGGGGTCCCAAAACCCATGTTGAAAATTTGGTGCCAAAATTCAAAAAATGACTGTTTTACGAGTGTGCGTTGTGCAGTTTCTTCGCAGGCTCGTAAGTTCGCGAAATTTCAATATTTTCACTCCAGATTTTCAATATTGCCATTTTACCACACCTTCTTATGAGTAGTACAGCTGTCATTTTTCACATCTCACCCAAAATGTGTTTCTGCCCATGTAGCACAGACTGGCGCAGTCAGTGTGCGAAATCAATGTATGGGACACATTAAGAAAATCACAGTGACACTGTTCATTAGCAGAGGTCTTAAAATGGCTATGTTGAAAATTTGGTGAAAAAATTCCTAAAAATGACTGTTTTATGAGCGTGTGTTGCGCAGTTCCTACGCATGCTCGTAAGTTTGTGAATTTTCAATATTTTCACTCCAGATTTTCAACATTGGCATTTTATTACACCTCCTCATGAGCAGTACAGCTTTCATTTTTCACATGCTGCCCAAAACATGTTTCCACCCATGTAGCGCACAATGGCGCAGTCGGTGTGCAAACTCAATGTATGGGACACATTAAGAAAATCGCAGTGACACTGATCATGAGCAGAGGTCTTAAAATACCTGTGTTGAAAATTTGGTGAAAAAATTCTAAAATGACTGTTTCACAGTGTGTTGCGCACTGTTCCTATACGCGCTCGTAAGTTTGCGAATTTTCAATATTTTCACTCCAGATTTTCAACATTGCCATTTTCCACACCTCCTCATGAGCAGTACAGCTGTCATTTTCACATCCTGCCCAAAACATGTTTCCACCCATGTAGCACAATGGCGCAGTCGGTGTGCAAACTCAATGTATGGGACACATTAAGAAAATCGATGTCACTGTTCATGAGCAGAGATCTTACCGTGGAATTTTAAAATTTGGTGAAAGAACTCCTAAAATGACTGTTTCACAGTGTGTGTTGCACAGTTCCATGCACGCAGTGGTTTGTGAATTTTCAATATTTTCACTCCAGATTTTCAACATTGCCATTTTACCACACCTCCTTATGAGCAGTACAGCTGTCATTTTTCACATCCTGCCCAAAACGTGTTTCCGCCCATGTAGCGCACAATGGAGCAGTCAGTGTGCAAACTCAATGTATGGGACACATTAACAAAATCACAGTGACACTGTTCATGAGCAGAGGTCTTAAAATGGCTATGTTGAAAATTTGGTGAAAAATTCTAAGAAGTGACTGTTGCAGGCTTACGATTGGCAGTTCCTCATGCGCTCATAAGTTCGCAAATTTTCAATATTTGCACTCCAATGACTTCCAAATACCTAAACAGCACATAGAAGTAAGCAACATTCGGCATTGACAAATGCTTGTTTTGTATTATTTTAAGTTTAGGTATGATGGTACTTATCCATATCCCAAATCTTCTTGGTCTTACAATAAGGGACCTTTCCCAACTTTTGAGAGGGAGCAGGCACATCTCACTGTTTCTGGGGTTTGTCTGTAATATAACTGTAGAACATATATTGTATATTAAATTATGTATTTTACATGCTTGATTCTCCTCCTGTGACAAGTACAACCCTACCAGTTATCTGATGTGAAATTTATGTATTATACTGCTTAACATGGTGGTGCAAGAAGGTTCAAAGCATGCCCCCAACCGAAGTTCAAATCTAGACATTTGCAAGGTTTGCGTGATTATGTGCATGTAGGATTGATATACATAGTGTTATAAATGTATGTTTCACCATCCATTGTTCTTTTATTTTTACACTCTTCATTGAAGAGGTGAGGTATGCATGTTACTGCAAGTGTGTGAAGATATACACTGCCTGTACTGTCACCACAGAGCTTACTTGATCTCTGGCTCCTTCCCGTTCCTTGCCTTGCTTAAGATTTCCACGTGCCTAGTCCATGCATGCTTGAAGCACACCACTGTTTTTGCCCCCACCACCTGGAAGACTATTCCAGACATCCACCACTCTTTCAGTGAAGAAGTACTTCATCACATCTCATTTATATTTTTACCCTTCCAGCTTCACTACATATCAACGTGTTCTCGTGCATCTTTTTATGTAAATAATACTCCTGCCCCGCCGTATGTTCTTCAGGGCTAATTTAAGTCTTGGTTTACTGTGTCAGTATAATATAGAAAAGTTACTACTTAGGTTTCGTGTGTGCAGGTTCTGTGGTTGAACTTTTGGGCAGGGGAGACCTCTTCATTGGTGCTAAAGAAATTCATAAGTATAATTTTGTTAAGTTGCTGTTAAGACAGATTATTGAAATGCACTTTGTGTTCTATTATTTCTATTTTGAAAATTAATTATTGTTCTATATGTTACATATCATATACTGTAATATTTATTGCTTAACATAGTTAATATTTTAAGAAAAAGTACGTAATGGTGTGACAGAGGGTATGAAAAAATTATCAAATTAAACAACTTCATTGGTTAAATCATAGCAGCTTACCATTGATTCTTTATGTATCATTACACAGTTCATAACTAATCATAACTAATCTGCAATATTGCACTAGACATTATATTCAGTTTTTAAACAGAAATCCACCCAACTAAGCATTGGTTTTTACAAAATAAATGTATACCTTGCATTACATACATACAAATGTGCCAGCGGATAAAGGCCTTATGGCCGATGAAGTCTACAGTTCAAAACGTGTTTACAGAGGAAACTGACCCTTCCCCATTTCCCTCCTGATCTCGCTTAACAACCCTTCCCTCAAGCACCCACCTACCTGCAACGTTCCTCTTCACCCTGTCCTATCTCCTCTTGAAGCTGTCCACCATTTTAGGGATACCATGCACCTCCTCCAACAGCTCATTCCACTTTATCACCACCCTCTTGGTGAAAAAGTGCCTCTTGTCTCCATTTTGAATCTACCCCCCCACCACCACCTTTAGGCTGTGTCCCCTAGTGGTATTGTTCCCATTAACATTGAAGAAGCCCTCAGTGCTGACTCTGTTTATACCTTTAAGGCACTTGAAGGTCTTGGTCATGTCCTTCCTCTCCCATTTTTCCTCATGATTATACTTGATGAGTCCCCTGAGCCTCTCGCCATAGGTCTTGCCCTGCTGGCACATAACCATTGTTTCCAAAGTCATGTAATGTCTGTTTCTACAACCTATTTGAAAAATAATGGAAAGTTTTTCCTTTTATGGCAATTACTTTTTGTAATGTGTAATATACTTACTTGGGTTGAGGCTGATTTTCCAGATTCGGTGTGTTGGGTAGGCGTTTGGCCGGGTACTGTTTTGGTTGGTGCTGATAAAGGTAAGAAAGGTATATATATTTATTTAGGGAGTTCAGATTTAGTTCTTATATTTGTACATTTTATTATCTGTGTATTACTATGTTAACTGTTTATTACTATGCTATTGTAGTTTATATACTAACAACTGCATGTTTAAACAACTGTATTGTTAATGTAAGTTATCTATTAAAATCACTAATACCACCAATAGCTTAATCTGGTTCCAGTAAGTCAGTTTGCATCTGTATACATATTCCCCTTCCCTTTCTTCAGGGTTGTACCTGGTGTGCCTCTCCCAGTCAACAACTTTCAAATAAATGAATAAAGACTCACTGTATATAAAGGAAACAATTGTTTAAAATACAGTACATGATTTTTGATTATTTGGCTGTAAACTGCAGTATGTGCAATTAATCTGTCCTAATCAACATAGCAAAAACCTAAATAAATGAAAGGATAACCTTTTCATATTTAAAGACACATTGTTTCAGTTTTTATTAAAGATTAAAACTCACAGTGGGGTTTAGGTTTTTTTAAAAGACATTCAGATACATGGTTCACTGAAAGGTATACAGTATTTGTTACTAAACTGAATTATTCTACCTAGCAATAACTTAAGAAAACTAAAACCCCTCTTCTTAAAAACCAAAAAAAGTTGTACAGTATATGCAGAATTACATAATCTATGGTACGATAACTTAATTTATATGTAATATACTTACTAGGTTAGGTCGAGGCTGGTTTGTTAGGTTTGGTAGGTGGTTGAGTGGTCACCATTCAGGTAGATTCTGATGCAGATAAAAAAGGTATACATACAGTATGTATTAAATAACATATTTAGTTCTTATATGTTTATAGTTGATTACTATGTTACTGAATTTTATTGTACAGAACTACATAATCTTCGTATCAACAATTTTATTTTTTACATAATTTACCCACTAAACGATCCATTACACGTGAAGAAAACTGTTGTTTCAAACATAGTACATGATTCGTACTTATTGCAGAATTGGTAACTAACTTGCACTAATTTACCTAGCAACGACCAAAGTAAATGATTATAATAATCTGCAGTACTTCCACTTAAATACATTTATGTTTCATTTAAAAAAAAAAAACATTCACAACAGGGTATTAGTTGTTTCAAATTAAATGTCGGTTCACAGTTGATTCAAATGCAGGCAGTCTTTATTACTAAATTTACATATTCTGTCTAGTAGTAACTGAATTTATGAAATGTAAAACTTTTACATTTACAAAACTGTACTTTTAATTTCATAATTATAATAAACCACTCCAAGGTATGATAGGTTAAATTATATGTAATATACTTACTAGGTTGGGATGAGGAAGGGTTCTCAGGTTCATTGGGGTGGGTTGCTGGTTTAGGGGGTATTGTTTAGGTTGGAACTGATAAATGTAGCAAAAGGTATGCAGACTTATTGCATGAGTTATTGATTTAGGTTTTACGTAATTCAAGTTTATTAGTATCAGTTTATCAGTATTGTATTCTATTTTTCTGAGTAACAATTGTATATTCTTGGTATCAAATACTTGATTTTATAACCTAAGTTATGTTGAAAAACATTTATATTTCAAAATAAGTTTTACTGTAGCCAGTGCAATGATCTAGTTGTACTTTTAGTTTTACAGGATTTGGTGGAGTTGGTTGCTATACATGAAAGAACAGCACTGATTGGAAATTAAATACATTTACCAGAAAAGGGAGGGTGTGTGGCTTGGTCAAGGGTTTCTGAAGGATGCCAAGGTCCTTGTCTGACAGAATAAGAAGAAGAAAAAGTGGAAGAAGATGAAGAAGAGTAGTTATAATTTGTCAGACTTTGGTTATTTCTTTGCATATTTACTCTGATTCTTTTTTGCCTAACTTATCCCCATACCCCAATTTCTCCAGCATTGCAAACTCTGTATCCGCTAGAATGTACTTTTATTCAGTGTCCTTCCCCAGGGTTTACCCCTCAGGTGGGGTCAATGGAATTCTAAAAAGCACACCGTTGAACAAGATCCACTTATGCATGGACTGTGTCTGGCTACTTGGGAGCAGGGCCTGTGTGAAACTAGCTTCATGTGGCTCATTTGCTACAATTTTCTCCCTCTTTGCTTTTTGCTCCGGAGCTGCAGATGTGCAATGCTCTTATAAAGAAAACACGATTGCATATACTCCAATAAGGCAAAGCATCACGAGAAACTTTTGCAAATCCCCATGAGAGAATTTGGACCAGCTCAGCTTTAAGCAGAATTGCATGGTGCCAGAAGGCCTCACAGTGCAATCAGCAAAGGCTAAGAACAACAGACACATACACGTGTTTCTTTCTCACTTGGACTCATAAGTGTGCCATATCTGTTTCTTAGCCCAGGGGGAGGATGCCAGCCACCCCTTAAGCGGGATGTTATATGTTTGGGTCATGGGAAGCCCACAATTCTGCTTAAAGCTGAGCCAGTCCAAATTCTCTCATGGGGATTTGCATATGTTTCTCATGATAATTTGCATTATTAGGGTATGTGCAACTGTGTTTTCTTTAAAATTTGGCTGTATGGCCAATATCCTCTGGGATAACCCATGCCTCAGGTCATTTGCTCTGGGGTTCTTTTGTAGTTCTTTTCCTTTTCTATTTTGGGCTCCCCATGACCCAAACATATAACATCCCCCTTAAGGGGTGGCTGGCTCCCTCCCCCTGGGCTAAGACACAGATATGGCACATTGATGAGTCCAAATGAGGATGAAACATGTGTATGTGTCTGCTGTTCTTAGCCTTTGCTGATTGCACTGTGAGGCCTTCTGGCACCATACAATTCTGCTTAAAGCTGAGCCGGTACAAATTCTGTCATGGGAATTTACATATGTTTCTTATGATGCTTTGCATTGTTGGGGCATGTGCAATTGTGTTTTCTTTAAAATTTGGCTGACTTTTGAACACAAATTGTAAACTTTGGGCTGGCAGTATAGCCTAAAGGTTAGAATAGTGAGCTGTGAATGAGCTTGGTGCATCCAGCAGACCTGGATCTGATTCTCACAACCACCATTTGCATACTCTGTGACCTTGAACAAGTCAGTTAACCTTCCCAATGCTCCCGGGTCACCCCTGAAAACAGGCATTGTGCCCAGTAGGCCTTATCCAGTTACCAAAGAATTAAAAAAAAATGTAGGCAGTAGTGATATTACCGTGCCTGCAAGAATGTACCTTCTATATCCTCCTCTGGGGGACCCTCTGCTTCAAGTTCTTCCTTTGCTTCATTGAGCCCCCTACTTCATTGCTGGAGGAGGAGGAGCTGGACTCAGTTTGAGTGGCGGAAGAGACTAAGGCACCAGGACCAGATTTCAGGCAGACTAGCTGACAGCTTTTGATTGTGTTCTTCTGAATGGAAATTAATGCATTGTATTACATTTTTTAACATAATTGTTGTTTTGTACTGTTTGCATTAATTTTATGTGTAATTACATATGATACATACTTTTGTACTTCGTATACATGTTTATATAAAGTGGGTCTCTCTGTTGAGCACACCTAGCACCCCCTCATACCCTGACCTATATTGAGGTTGGCCTGGGTTCTTTTGGGTGCAGTACACAATAGGTGTTGGTGCCTCCAGCTGGGGTAGAGGTGTATAAAGGCTACCTAATGTGGCCCTAACCTCACCCCAGGAACAAATATTTCCCCTGTCACATACAGTTAACTTGTCCCCACACAGTAGTACTATGCACAAAGCAATAACCATGAAAAAGATTCATAAAATGAACTAACCTCAGATTTATTATAGGGGAGGGGTAAAAGGGGAAGCAAAAACATAGAAACAAACAGCTTTGTTTACAACAGTTGTCCCTCACACAGACCCAGTACCACCACCACCCAAGTACACCCAGCTATCCCCCATGGCGGTAGGAGTTATTATTGTCTGTTGTGGTAGGTACCTCACTGGGATGCTGGTGGCCAAACAAATGATGCAAGGCTGAAGGCAATTTAGGATACAGTGGGTACAACAGTCTCCAACTTGAACGTAGGTAACTTTAGTAAAGTGGCCCTGATTTGATTGCACATAGTAAACACATAATGCTTCAAATTTCTGCCTGAGTGCTTCCTGCAGGTTACCAGTCCTGCCCAGGACTTCACCCCATAATACATCTAGCTAACTAACTAACTGACTAACAGCTGAAGAGAACTTCTCGGGCCGCATCCCAGAAGTACTCACAATTTGATGAGTTCAGGGGGTGCTGAGGAGTGCCTTGAATTGGTGTTACCATTCAATGAGTTGCAGACAGTCTATAGAGAAGCAGCAGATGCTGACTGGAATGTGAAGGCAGGTGCTGAGCCATTCACCCATTACAGACCTTTCTCTTCTTCGCCCCTTGGTCCTTTTGTCATCTTTGCCTATCATGGGCCTTTCATTGTCTTCTGTTCTCAGGCCTTTCATTGTCTTCATCAGGGGGAACATCCAGGCTTGTGGTCACCTGGGGCTGCTCAAAAGGCACTCACTACCATTGGAACTGAAGTTCGTTTAGATTTCTTTACAG
The DNA here is from genome assembly GCA_016271365.2 of Neoceratodus forsteri. Taxonomy (NCBI): domain Eukaryota; kingdom Metazoa; phylum Chordata; order Ceratodontiformes; family Ceratodontidae; genus Neoceratodus; species Neoceratodus forsteri. The sequence continues at coordinate 307,415,856 of CM028136.1, forward strand.
TTTCTGACCAGTCCAGTTAACTTTTCTTCTCAACGAGGAACAGTTCAAACAGGGCAACCACTTTAAACAGTTTACAGGCTTAACCCTTTGTAAGACAATAGCTCAAATAACTTCCCATGGGAAAAACAGGTCAACAGTTCAACTGCTTTCCAGCTTAGAAAAGAGGCTTGCAGACCCGGTAGCACTGAGGGCTGAGGCACTGGATGCCTTACCTTGTGGCACACTGGCGACCTGAGTTCGGGAACGAGCCTGGACCATTGGAGGTCAGCAATGGGGGGGGAGGGTGGAGTTGGATGGAGCTGCTGATTGGTGGGCTCTCCTCTCTGGGGTGGGGTAAGGGCTTCCTTCGGCTGATGGCTGCCACCTGGTGGAGGCTGGGGACAGCATGGGCCAGGAGGAGCCAGGCACTTGGCCTTGGGTGGGAGGAAAGGGGCCATTACCAGGGCTGTGGGACTAATGCATGCCTTCACACACATGCATCCCACTCCTGGGGCCCCTGGGTGTAAAATGGAGGACAATCGCAGGTGGCAGGATGGCGACTGACTCCCCGCAGGCTCTGCTCCTGGGCTGGGCATCAGGTAAGCCCTGGTAATTCCGGGTGTCAGAGCCGGGGGGCGTCGGTCAGACAGGGGCCATCTGGAGGGGGTGTAAAAACTGTTAAATGATTAAAAAAAAAGAAAACAGGCTTATAGGCACTCTAACTAAAGGGACTTGAGCTTGGAGGGGTTTATCTACACAAAGGCTATCCTACTGGCTTGTGCAGCCCTCCCTCACAGTCTCTCTCCCTCCAGTTCTTCTGGTAGGCTCCTCCCAGAAACCAGGGTGCAGTCCATCATATAGCAGCCCAGAACTACCCACTTGATTGGCTCATATTTTCTGGGGCTACTGAAGGGTGCCCTCTAACACTTCCCAGAGCCCTTGGCGCCAGGGAGAATCACTGGGGCTGCCATGTTTGTTTACCTTAATTATGCCTGATATTGCCAGCCCATACAATTTGATCAGAGCCCATTATGGGGCAGATGACCACTTGCCCTGGCCCTGCTTGCCCTGATGGGGCCAAAGAAACCCCCATTTTGCCTGCTGGAAGCCCCATTTGGCTGTTGGCTCCTGAAACAAAGGTTGGCTCCCAAAACAAAAGGCACCCATTTCATGCCTTTAGCAGCTGCAGATACACATGCGCACCTCACTCCCACTGTTCCCAGTCCCACTACCTATAAGGGGACCAGGAAACCACAAATTCTGCACCTAGATGCATCTTGTTGAGTAGGAGGTGCCTCACTCTTCCTTCCAACACTTGTTTCCAGGCTACACTGCCTGGTCTGGAGCCAGGAATTGCTTTTTTAAATGATGGTCACATGGCCACACTGTTAAGGGACCCACGGCTCCTCTAAGGCTCAGACCACGCATGTGCTACTTCCACATGAGTGGCCATAATGGAAATGCACAATGGCCACCACAGAAACCCCAAAACTAGGGGCAGCAGTACTCTCCCCCTGGCACCTGGAGGTGTAAACAAACAATGGAACTCAGCCCCCTACCTCTATGGGACTGAGGAGCAGGACAGATAGGTGGCAGTGGTGCAGTGGTAGGGGAATGGAGCCCTGGCCTGAATCCCGCCAGTGGCTCCTGAAGTCAAGCCCTTTGGTCCCATTTGGTAGTCCAGGAGACTTGAGCCAGAAAACAACAGATCAGGGGCAGCTTTGGGCCATAGCCCAACTCAGGTAAGCCTCACACGGTGCGGGGGGCTTACACTTAGCTTAATATTGTTCACCATGGAGTATGTTATTGTTTACATTAGTTAAATAAATGAAAATAGACACTGGGGTATGTAAAAAGTGCCAGTCAGCTGTAGCAGATTCAGCATTACTAAAGATCCTGTGGTATCAGGACTCTTCTTGGTTATTTAAATGGTATACTGTTTAAACAATTCAACATACATACAACTGTAAGTGCCAGAAGGGGGGCACTACAGCCATCACCCTACCACTCTTATAAGTGGTAGGACCTGGTCCTATCAGTTTTTGCCATCATGTTAATTTGTTACTAGGGAGGACTGTGCCGTTAAAATGCAACATATGCAGTAGGCAGTTTAAATTTCTAATCACTCCCTTTGTGGCTTGCAGGATGTCAGCAGAATTTTCAAAAGTGAAAGTCTGTAGTGTTGATGGGTGTGGGCTTTGTTCATGGTCTGCTCAGTGAAGTGACAGTGCTCAAACTTTAAAAATGAAAAGAAAGGGATAGGCCTTCAGGTGGGTATCACAGATCTAGGCACTGGAAGCTGCTTGACAACTGGGGAAGGGGGGAGGAGTCATTCCACATATTACAGTATAAAGCTGGATGAAAAAAAATGATTCTGTGGGTAGACCCATTTTGGGGACAGGGTAGAATTTATGTCTTACATCCTTGGCCCTTCCAGTTTTCAGCATTCTGCAGTCATAGTATTCATTAAATTTATTTTTCAGTAAATAAAAGTTAATTTTATCTTGGTCTGTTATCCAGAGTTATAATGTTCAGTACAAGATAACGCACATGAAAGCATTCTATTTGGTGACATGATACACTGTTTAAACAATACAGCATATATCAAATCAGATGCTGGAACTGGGGGAGGCACCATGGTCATGATTTTATCACTGTCATAGGTGGAATGGATTGGCCCTATTAGTTTCTACAATCATGTTAATTTATTACTAGGGAGGACTGTTTGTTTAAGACGAAGCATGTACATTAAAAGTTGTTTGTCATCTTAATTTATTATCTGTGGAGTGTGTCCCCCCTCCCTAAATGACGGCAGCTTGTAGTGCCTACTTCTTTAATACATACTTGAAAGCATCTCCTGTCCTTTCAGTTTTCAAAGTTTGACCGCTGTGCTTTTAAGCCAGCAAGAAATAAACCTAGCCTACCTCCATCAATTCTACTTGGGCCTTCACTTTTCACAATTTTGCTAACACTTTCAAGCAACAACATTATTGGCAAGATCCCTTTTTATTGGTGAACTTGGATGCAGTAGCTGAGAGGTTCATGAAGGACATCCTGTCCAGCACTGATGCCCTCAGTAGCTGTCATCCTTTTCCTCCTCTTTCTCAATTAACTAAACTTCTGCACTGCAATGTCTCATTAGATTCTCTCCCTAAAGCTCTGTAGGCTGCTGCTATCCATGACTGTCCCTCACCAGCCTGTCTCTGAGGACATCTTTCCAGTAACCTACATCACTGTTGGGTGGAAGAATGCTCCCATTTGACCTTTAAATCTAGGATCCACCATGGAGGAAAGAATATACTGATCCTCATTAAACATTCATTGGATATGGTCATTTGTCCTGAGGAACTGTAGAAGTGAGTCAGTCGGGTACTCTGATCCTCATTCACTCCAACATCTCACCCATACTGGTGGCTCTTCTACTGCAAGAAGGCATAAAGGAACCATACCTGTGGAAATATCATGGTCATGCATGATGAGGCAGAACTGACTTCCCTGGTTGCTGCCTCAGATGGTCAAAGATTGTCAATAGTGTCTGCAAAGCCCTCCGGTTGCTGGCAGACATAACATCTGCTCCGCCAATATTATTTGTGAAGCAGATACTCATGTATTACCAGTTGTTCTTGGAATCACTGAAGCATATGAAAAGTTGAGTTCCACCTTGTGGGGGCAGTCTTCTATCAAAACATGTTCTGGCAGACTCTTCTCTCACTGAAGATGCCTAAGTTCATGCTGAAACTGAACCGAGTGGGAGAAATGGGTACATATTTTCTTTACTGTACTCACGGCATCTTCCATCACCCAGTTTTTTGTCAGCAGAATCCATACAACAAGATGGAGACAGTGAGCAAAACACAGCACATGGTATACACACCATCATTCGCAGCCCTCACAAAGTTCTCACTTACCAGCATGCCAGGCTCCAGGTCACTCCTCCACAACCAATGCTCAAACATCTCCTCAGGTTTGAACAACAGGTTTTCTGAGGGGTGCATGTTATCAAACCCACCCATACAAAGCAATGCCTGGCACCTGAAGCCTCCTGACTGACTGCTAACACCCTCTGATGACTTGTTCAGGCATACCCAGTATGCCCTCACTGTCATGTAGTCTACCACCTGTCCACTTGTTCACATGTCTGTCATGATATCTGCATGTTGAATAACCAACTCCTTAAGACTGTAGGAAACCGTGGCACACACACACTTTTGTATAGCTCTGGCAAGGCAATGCAGATAAAGAAATGATGGGAAGATATTTGGTACCAAGGTTGAAATGCATGCACAAATGTACAGAACCCCTCCCTGGAGACCAAGGAAAAGGGCAGCAGGTTTTGCACCAGCAGCTCTACCAGTGCCCAATTGATCTCCTTGGCATTCAGGTAAGGGGGTGGAAACTTCATGGAATCCACACACTGCTGCAGTGCCAACTGCCACTGTGTTGCAGCTGGAACAGAGATGGAAGTCTCTCCTCATCACCTTCTGGTACTGGTGGGGGTGTCCGAGAATGCAGGAAGGTGGTTAAACTGCATTGACAATCCTGACCAGCCTCACACAATGGGACCCCAGACATCATAGACCAGTCCCAGCAATGGTGACTGTGCGAGTGGTTGTGAAAACCAGAAGCCCATATGAAGGTGCACAAGGCAGATCAGGCACCAAGCATATTTCAGGTCAGTCATACATACTTTCAAATATACCCAGACATCAGAGCCCTTTATATGTTTTCCACCAAATGGCTCCTGCCGGCACCACTGTCTCACCCAGACTCACTGGTACTGCCATCTTCACTGCCAGTGTCACCAGCTACAGCATCACCCTCAGGTTCAGCTGAGCCACCATGTCTCATAGCAGCAGCCAACAGCCTCTCGTTAGTCTTCTTCATAGTGCTTACCAGATGCTGCAGAACCTTTTTTCCCCTTAGGTGTTCCAGCTTGCTTTTACTCCTGACAATGATGGAATTCCTTCTCATCTCCATCTTCATCAGATTGCAATTCTGGGCAAACATAAGAAAGGTCTTCATCTGAATGATCCCCTTCTTTGACTGAAATTAGTTGGATGTCCTCCTCCTCACCGGTACCTCCTTGGGCATGTACTACAGGCACAGGCTAATCTGCAACATGTTGGTCATCACTACCACACTGACCTAACCCAGTGCCCTCATCCTCTAAGGAATTTGTTGGGTCAGGGTGGATCTTCTGGACAGGTGGCTGAGCAGGATCTTTCTCACTCTTCTTTCCAATACCTGCACTTGTCCCACTACCCACATGGACACACATGAGTATCAAACAGTTCTGACCAGTGCAGATGGCAATGGCTGGCTTCATCACCTTTTCAACCAGAAACTGCTTCTCCATTTCAATCTGGGTTGAAGAAGATATTGCTAATGATGGAGGTGACTTAGGCAAGTCTGAGGGCACACTCCTGGATGAAGATGATGATAGGAATGAACCCTGCCTCACAGTGATGCTACTTGTAGCTGCATCTCCATGGGTACTGGAGGATTTTTTGGGTCAGCACGTCTAACTATAGCAGCTACATTACTGTCTCCCACCATCCAAACTCCTCCCAAATAAAGTGCTCCCCAGTCTGCTCCACCAGAAAACACCTCTCTCACCAGAGTGTCCAGCAGTAGCACCAGTTCTGCTTCAGCCCCCACCCATCCAAGGATGAGACTCAATCCAATTTCACTCTCTTAGCAGTGGCATCCTTTACCTGGATTGGGGTTGGGGTCTGTGGAAGGAGCCCCCAGATGGAATCTCAGTGTACATACACTTTTGTAAAGATACTCCAGCTGACACACTCTGCTTTACCCCTGCATGGCTATCACCACCATCAACAAATTCAACATCCTGCTATGCACTAGGCCCAACAGAATCACCTTCACTGGACACTAAAAAATACTTTTATACAAATTATTAAACAAATGCAGGAAAAAATGTTAAACTACTTTTTTGGGTGAAATATCACCAATTCACCACTATACTGCTAAACACACAAAATTACACTAGTACAGTTAAAGCACACAGCCTGCTCCACAGCAGGCCCCAGTTATTCTAAAACTATTATTTTTAAGATAGAGACTGCACAAATTACTCACCAGAAGAGATGGACAGAAGACAGTAACAGTGACCCCAAAAAAAAAAACACTTTCTGACAAACTCCTTTGTTGGACACCAGGCAAGGTCTAGAAGATGCAAACTAGGCTTTCCAAAGCAACTACACTACAAGGAAACTTTCCAACATCTGCAAGCAGGGGGAGGGCTGCAAGAAAGAAGTATAGTTAGTACTTCCTGCTTGTTGCAGAAGACAGCTAATTTTGAATTTTAGGATATCAGATTTCAGATAATCTGATACTGCCATCCATTGTGCTTTTTTGTATATAGGATTTTGAGGGCTAGTATTGTAAAATTCTAGTGTCCTAAAAACACCTAATATCCTAACAGTCAGTTTTTAAAATGGATTATCTCAACAAACATAACACACACACACACACACACACCAGGTGGGCTACAGAGTTGAGCCCAGTCCACTCTCCCAGAAATATACACACAACTGCAGGCAGCATTAAAGGGAAGAGCCCTACAATTCTGTGACCCACTGCTGAGGTCATCTTCAAAGGACAGCTCTACAGAGCTGAGCCATGTTGCGGGGTGCAGTATCATAAGAAATAGCACTACAGGACTGAGACAGAAACATAGAAAACAAACACTGGTCAAAGCAACAATGGCTGTTAAACAGACTACCAATGCAGTGGATCTGAGCTATGGAGGGTTATTTATAAACATGCTGCCAGCCACAGCAGATCTGAGCCCTGAAGGACTCTTTTCAAACATGCTGCTGGCCACAGCAGATCCAAGTTCTTGAAGTACTGTAACTGGTGGTGAGGACCTAGTGCAGCATTCTGCTGCATACTAATTTTGGTGTTACGACTATGCTTGTGGATGCCAAAAGTAGTATGCAATGGTTCTCCTTCTGCTTTCTCCATTCCAACTGATTGCACTACATCATTTATTGTTGTGCTATGCTAAGCAGCAATAAGCAGAGTAAAAATAAGCAAATGCTGGTTGTGAACATTATATAGCATCACACAAATCAGAATAATACTTTGTCTATCAAACTACAGTACAGTATTTTTTCTGATGTGTGTGTGTGTGTGTGTGTGATGCCATTTTCCTTTCATAAGAATATTTCAACTTTTCTGGTTCCATGACTATCCCTTTCCTATCGAAAGTTACATAGCTGCTGCACAGCAGCACTATGGAGCATAACAAAGAATATGTGGATCATACAAATATACAGCAAAAATATACAAGAAAAGTTACATTACAAAACAGCACTGGTGGAAGTAGCAGTAGTAAAGCATCCAGGTTCCATTTTGACCAGATAAAGCCTACTAGGCAATATAAAGAGCTTATCATGAGGCTTTCCATGTGCAGTAGCTTATGTAACCAATACAGGCACACATAGTACCTATACAGCACTGATTGCAGTGAAGAAATTACAGCCTGCACCTGCACATCACATCACATGAACACTGCTATGGAATTCTACAAGTACAACTATGGGCTTATAGACAAAAAGCAACATGGGTTCACAGAAGGTAGGTCATGTCAAACAAACTTGGCTTATTTTTCAATTCAGTGACACAAATGGTGAATAGGGACCAGGCAGTGGGTATCTTGTAGCAACTCAGAATAAGCCAGCACTACCCACCACTGAAAAAGGCAACATTTTTAGATTGTATATTTGTAAATTTATATATATTATTTTGTTTTGTCATTTGAAGAGTGACCCTTTCTTTATATGATTTGTATTGTGTAAAACACATTGGTAGTAGTTTTTGAGGTTTTTTCATTTATCTATATACATATTTAAACACTCAATGTGGTCTCCTTTAAGAGTTTGCTTTTAATTGCCCATGTTGAAGCATCTTGGGACTCTTCCTGAAGAGGCTACTGCGAAACCAGTAGAAGTTAGTTGGGCCCTGCCCTTGTTCTTCCAGCCTGTGCTATCAGCATGTTTAAAGTCTGTGGATTTTATACCTTTTGTGTTTGAAGCTCTGTCATTAAACTGCATTTGTTTGGACATTTATAATGTGTCTTTTGCCTTTTTCAGTGGTGGGTAGTGCTGGCTTATTCTGAGTTGCTACATTTACATGGGGTTTTATTAGCACACCCTGATGTGGGGCGGCCAAAATAGAGTATAGATTGGGTATCTTGTACCTGGACTTCAGCAAGCCTTTAGATTCTGTGCCACATTGGAGGCTAGTAAAAAAGTTAGGAGAGTTAGGACTAGAGGAAGGGCTGGCTGTATGGACTGAAACATAGAAACATAGAAGATGATGGCAGATAAGGACCGCAAGGCCCATCCAGTCTGCCCATTTCTTTTTCTACCTTATGAATGTGCCATCGGCCTTTGCTCTGTCAATGGCCTATTTATTCATACTCATCTGTATTGCTCCCTTATGCCTATCCCATTCCTGTTTGAAGTCCTGCACTGTATTCATATCCACCACTTCATGAGGTAGGCCATTCTATGTATCCACCACCCTTTCTCTGAAAAATAACTTCCTCATATCACCCCTTAATCGACCTCCCTCTAATCTCATACTGTGTCCCCTTGTCCTGCTATTTTCCTTATATTGAAACATGTTAGATTCTTTCACCTTGCTAATTCCCTTAAGGTGTTTGAATGTTTCAATCATATCACCTCTCCCCTTCCCCCTCCTTTGTTCAAGGGTATACATATTGAGTTCCGTTAATTTGTCATCATATGTTTTCTGATGCAGTCCCTGCACCATTTTGGTTGCCCTTCTCTGGCCTACCTCAATTTGGTTGATGTTCTTGTGAAGGTGTGGCCTCCAGTACTGCACATAATGCTCCAGATGGGTCTTAACCAGTGTCTTGAAAAGAGGGATTATTACCTCCCTCATACAACTTGTGATATCCTACTAATACACCCCAACATCTCCCTAGCCTAACCTACTGCTTTAGTGGTCTGCTTGGATGATTTCAGGTCATCGGTGATGATGCTGCCAAGTCTCTTTATTCCTTTGTGACTGCCAGCAACTCCCCTTCCAGCCTATAGGTGGCTTCAGGGTTTCTCTTCCCTATGTGCATGATCTTGTACTTCTTTGCATTAAACCCCAGTTGCCAGTCTTCCGACCATTTTGCCAGTTTATCCAGATGTCTTCTCATTCTGTCCACTCCATCTGGATCATCTACTCTGTTGCAGATCTTGGTGTCATCTGCAAACAGACAAACCTTACCCTTCAGTCCATCTGCAATGTCATTGATGAAGATATTGAAGTGGACTGGTCCCAGGACTGAACACTTGTGACTTGCATCTCTTCTGACTGTATACTGTTTACCACCACTCTTTATTTTCTGTCCATCAACCAGTTTGCCACTGGGAACTGGTTGACAGATAGGACTTAGTATTTCTAAACGGAAAGTCATTTGATGTCAAGAGGTCACTAGTGGGGCATCATAGTAGTTTATCCCAAGGGTTGATACTTTTTAACATTTATATTAGTGACATCAGAGTTGGGGTTGTATGGAAAACTGAGTGTTCACAGACGAAAGCTCTGTGACAGAACATGGCAAGGTAGGAATAACTGAATTAAGAGGATATAGAGAGGCTGGAGCAGTGCAGCAGAATTTGGTAACTTATTTTACGATGAAAATTGTCCAGATGGGTACTCCACACTGTGATTCTGTATGGAAATTCTTTGTGATGCTACCCAGGCTCAAACAGCAACAAAATTCCAAAATAAAAACTATCCACTCCAGTTCAAAAGTTCAGTTCTTTCGTAGAATTTTATTTTCTTAATAACAAGGGCCCTCATATCTTGGCCCAATGTTTCACCCAACTAGGCTTCCTCAGGGTGCAAGGGCCTGTGTGCAATAATATAACAGTTAATCATATATACATACATAAAATAAAATGCAATATATCACATATCTATAGTTTAAATATAAAAAAAGACAAATAATAGATCTGAATCAATCATACTGTACATCCTTTTCAATCTATTGGGATCTTTTATGTGTACATGTAATAGATAACCCACTGTTAGGTGTATGGTCATACTCTGATATATGCTTGCCTTGGTCTGCGTCAATCATCTAGGGCATGTGTATATCAGAGCACGACCGCACACTGCAGAGTGAGTTATCTATCTTATAAAATGGCAAAATTGTTTTTCAGGGGGGTAAAAGTGCATGTGTGCAGTTGCTCTGATATATATATGCAGTCATGTGATGGGATCCAACAAATCAGCAGACATAATTTTTCCTACCCATTTTATATATATATATATATATATATATATATATATATATATATTATATATCTATATATCTATATATATATGATATATATATTCATTGCAAAAAACTTCATTGATGCACCATTAGGGTTGAAGCATCAAAAGTAGGGAAATACAACCTTAAGGCTCCCAAGCCTTAGACCCCACTCCCACAGTGCATGCAGGAACAGGTATGAGGGGTGTGTTTTGGGGCTGTGAACCCTAATGCTCACCCCATTTCATGAGTAAGTAAGGTAAGATAGGTACAACATATGAGAATGGGGTGAGCATTAGGGTTCACAACCCAAAAACACACCCCTCATGCCTACTGTAATTGTCCCTCATGTGTGTGGGACTCTCATCAGTGCATAGTATGTTGTGATACCACTGTGCCCAGCAAAGCAGTACTGCTGCCATGTTGATAATACATGCTGCAGTATATGTTGTATGTGCCCCATTCGTTACAATTCACCAACAATTGAAAACAGAGCCTGGTAACATGCAAAACAACTTAGTACACCCAAGGGTGTAGTAAGCTACCTATAGCGCCAAAGCTGTATCTCGAAGCGTTTTCAAGATATAGCATCTGAAAAGTACCCCAACAATCACAATGTTACCCTAAGGGAAATTCCAAAACATTAAAGTGTTATAACTCTGCCATACAGTAATATTTTTCCACCAAACCAGCTAAAGGCACATCTTTGGGCATGTCCTTTGTACCCTGAAATTTGCAGCCCAAAAGCCCAAACTGTTATCTAGTTATGAAGTGACAAAGAAGCCGACATTGCAAAGTTATTAAAGTACAAATCATGCAAAACTGGATGACTGCAAAAATGGGAAAGATTTTTGAGACACAGTATCTTCAAAACCACACAAGCGATTCAAATGGAATTAAAGACATCAACAGACCAACCCTACAAAATTATGCATACTAAATTTTATGCACATATTTTGCAGGGTTCTACAGTTAATAAAGCACAGATTACACAAAACTAGAAGACTGTTAGTAAAAATGGAAAAAAAATGTAAGTTTAATGATGTTTGAGACACAATATCTCACAAATCACACAAGAAGCTCAAATGAAATTTATCACATTTACAGACATACCCCCTGAGATTATGTATGAAAACATTCATGCACATCCGTTTAAGGGTTCTAAAGTTATTAAAGTGCAAATATATGAAACTGGAAGACTGTCTGCAAAATGGGATTTAAAAAAGATGTAGGTTTAAAGGTGTTTGAGACACAGTAGCTCAGAAAACACACAGCAGATTCACATGGAATTTAACACTTTAAGAGATCTGCCTCCAGAGCTTATGCCTGCCAAATGTCATGCAAATCTATTGAAGGATTGCAAAGTTATTAAGGTGCAAAGTATGCAAAACTGGATGACAGTGTGCGAAAAGTACTTTCGATTTCATTACACATATATTTTTCCCATAGGAAATAATGGGAAATTAAAAATCTAATAACTTTGGAATGGATTAATATTTTTTTCAGCAAACCTTCAAAAGGCACATCTGTTACTCAAAAGCTTTCTACCCTGAAATGTTAAGACCCCAACATGGCATTTCTGAGATACAGGTGGACAAAGGAACGTGAAAAATCTGGTAAATTTAGAGTGTTTTGTCAGTTTCTATTTCAGGAACCACACAACAGATTCACACAAAATGTGGCCTGTCAAGGGCCATACCTCTAGAAATTATGCATGCCAAATTTCGTGCAAATCCGTTGAACAGTTCCAGCTATTAAGGTTCAAAGTTTTGGGTTTAACATGGATGTTTGCACTCAATCCCAATATACTGGTGCTACTGAGCCAGTGTAATATATGTATATGTAATAGATAAACCACTCTGAGGTGTACAGTCATGCTCTGATACATGCACGTCTTGGTGTGCGTATATCAGAGTGTGACCGCACACCTCAGAGTGGTTTATCTATCTTATAAAATGTCAAAATTGTTTTGGAGTGGGGTAAAAGTACAGGTGTGTGGTCGCGCTCTGATATATGCACGGTCACCTGATAGTCTTTCGCCAATTGATTAGCTTCTTTTTTCAAACCCATTTTATATGTGTGTGTGTATGTAAACATTAACAATTGAAAGGCTATCGCTTGCAGTTCAATGGGGTGAAGCAACCAGCTATGCCCCCTTCCTGAGCTATATAAGCAGTTCTTCCCTGCCTCCTTCTGAAGTGCATTTTCTTTGTGGCCAGAGGCTTTGTCAGTCTCTGCCTTCTGCCTTGGGGCCTACTGTGGCTTTGCCCCTCCCCCCTTCATTCTCCAGCATCTGTCTCCCTCCTTCCCTTGTGCTTTTGGCTCTACTTGATTTGTGCTGGACTTTTGTTTGTTGTGTTTCTCCTGCTTTTTGGCTACTATTTGCTTTACCTCAGGCTGCTGCATGTTTTTTTTGTGTGGCTTGTTTCCTGTTCTCCTGTATTTCTGTATTTGTGTTTTTTCATTTTGAATTTCCTTTCTTTTGGGGGATTTCTAGTTTTCCTAGCAACCTATTGCCCCTTGTTTATATTGTGCTATTCCTGTTCTTGTGCTATTCAGGCTCCCATTTACTCACCGGAGTTTAGCACACCTTCAGTTCAATTGCAATTGTTATCTGTATGCTTCAGCTCAAGCTGCTGCTTCTCTGCCTCTGCAGTCTCCTGTGCTTATCCATCTTGTTTGTACCTGGTCCAGACTTCATCCTCCTTCAACTAGCTTCCACTCTCTACTGTGCTATGTTTGTTTCTCAGCAGCTCTGCTCAATGTATTCAGTGTTATCTCAGTCTGGCAGCAATGACTCCCAACTTTCAATCTTTGTGCTGCTCTATTCCTGTTTCTCTATTCCTATACTGACACGCTTACAGCTGCAGGCCTTTTAGCACTATATTTCTGATTTTAACTATTCTAAACCTTTCAGTCATTATTCATTTCTTTATTTATTAACTTAATTTTGGTGACCGGATAGGCCCACTAAGTCCAATAATGGTCCCTTTTCAGGGGCAACCCGGAATTAATTGTAGATAGTACAATGCTTACAGAGTACAACACTTGCAGAGTTACAGGGACAGTAGTTTATGAATATAATATATCCCATACTAAGGTACACCACTTAGAAATGCTGGACAATTTACAACACTTGTTAATATACTTAAATACATTTGTGGACACAGACACTCACAGTTAGAATTATTTGGGTCATGATGTACAAAGTTGTGATGTCAATGGGGACAAGTGCATCGGTTAATCTCCAACAGGTGGGCCTTGAGTCCCCTTTTTAATCCCCTTAGTGAGTTACACTGCAGGAGATTTGTTGGAAGTGCATTCTAGAGGGCAGGGATAAAGGCCGAAAATGCCTGAGACCATTGGGAGGACTTAGCTTTTGGTACCGTTAGGAGCTGTCTGCTTGAAGACCTTATAGTCCTGTTGTTCTTTTTTGCTGTCAGCATCTTGGCCAGACTTGGGGGGGGGGCACTAGCCAGCCGGAGCTTGTACACCTGGCAGAGAGATGGGTATTTTAGTCTGCCTTCCAAGGTGGGCCAGGATAGAGCTTGGAGGACCTGACAATGATGTTCTCTGGGCAGCGGGGGCCCTGGCCCTGCCATGAATCTGCAGATTCTATGGTAAAGGGTTCTGAGCTTCTGCATCTCAATGTTTTTAACAGAGAACAGTACTGGGGAACCATACAATAGGGTTGGTAGTAGGGTACTTTGTGAAATCTTGAGCCAGGAGCCCTATGTTAGATAAGGACTAAGATGATATAGAAGTCTGAGCTTCTGGTTCATTGACTTATTGAGCAGGTCAATGTGAGCCTTAAAGGTACAGTCCTGGTCAAGAGTGATTCCTAGGTATTTTAGGGACTCAATTACCTCAACCCTTGACTCATTTGATTGAGAGTGTGCCAGTACATTCAACCTGTCCAGTCCCAGATTGTTTTGGCCAAATAAATATCCTTAGTTTTTCTGCCATTTAGGATCAGTTTATCATTATGCAGCCATCCCTCCAGCAAGATGAGGTCTTTCATCAGCAGTTTGATAAGGACATCAGTGTCATCAGCAGACCTACAGTATATAGTATCATCTGCATACAGGGTGAGCGTTGCCTCACCACAGAATTTGGGCATATCATTTATGAATAAAGAAAATAGCAGAGGCCCCAGGATTGATCCATGTGGGACCCCGTGAAGTAGTGGACATTAATCCGATGTGGCCTTTGCCATCTAACTAGTTGAGACCTACCCTGGAGATAAATTGGCAAACCATTGTACCACCAGATTGTCTAGGCTGACCTGTTTCAATTTTGAGAAGAGTAGTTGATGAACTACCAAGTCAAATGCTTTGGTGAGGTCAATGAAGACTGCACCAGTGAGCAGGATTTAACTTGTTCACATTACTCTGGCAGCTTGCTATCATATGGCTCTGTCCTTAACTAGGACCTTGCCAGTAAAAGTGCCTCTATTTGGGGAGGTTCCTACTCTACCTACATTACAGCTGCTGTTTGGTCACATGGTGCTCAGCTTGCGACTTCCCTGTTATTCCCACGGTGGGGGACTGTGATGTCACAGTGGGGCATCGTGACTCCAAGTGGCAGGAGCATGCTTTTATGTAAGCTACATGATTTTTCCCTGCTGCTTTGCCTACATGGCTTTCCAGTTATTCATGCATGAATACATTAACCTCACAGCCTACATGGCTTTCAAGATATTCATTGAATTCCATTACTGTGTTGCAAATACTCCTTACTGGAATAACCTAACTCTGCCTTAATGGCATTTACGGTATTCATGCCAATCATATCAATTCACTATTCATGCTGAAACCATAGCAATGAACTGCTAAACCTCATTGATTTAAGTATGCTAAACTTCATTGAGTCAATTACTGGCATCACAGCGTCTCACTACTTAGACACCTACCTTCTATGTCACCATTAATTGGCTTCCTTAATGGAATTGGTTGGCTTGATTTTTGCTGGCTCCTACTACTATCAAAACTCCAACCGCTGGCTCGCACTGCAGTCTCTAATCTCACCCAGGCTCTCATTCATATATTGGAGGCATGCCAACCATGATCATTACCTTTTCTGGCTCAGGACTTGCCCTATAAACTGACGGTCTCACTCTGTACTCACAAAGTCCACATCTTGATCATTCAAACCCTGATGCAGGGTCCTTCTTGTCTCACCCTTACTGGGAATGTCCTCACTCTGGGTGGAGCTGTAGCATGCAGTCATAAAGCAAACCTCTTATTGCAGAATTTAAGACATCAGCTGTCGAGGGGTGGGGTCCTTAAGCCCAAGGGGGCTCCTTTGGATAAAGCTATGCCATGGCACATTCGAAAGCTATTCTCCCTATGACTGCCTACTATTCACCTGGTCTCCTCGACCTCCCCTTCCCTGCCCTGCTCAACTCTCAGATGGTTCTCAGGGAAGTCTCTTCGATGTCTACCTCCACCTTAGGTCTCCCACATGGAGGCCGGGTGAGTGCCTTCCAGTGGTTGTTGCTCTCCTCTTCCCACCTTAGGGTGAGGGCTTCCTGTACGGAAGTCTCCCTTTGCTGCAGTGCTATCTTCATAGCTGCACCATAGCATTTCCTGTAAAGGGATAGAGCAAAATCCTTCCTTCAAATTGAAAAATCCCCTGAAATTGAGGGCCATATTCACAAAAGGTTACGCATGGCACAGAATGACTTGCACCCCCAAATATGGTGCAAGTAGCACTTTGCACCATGAGTTGCAACATTTGGGATTTAGCAAAGCAGCCTGTGACATGTGCCAAAGTGGACTTATGCCACCATTTGCACCATAAACCCCATACTACGTGGCTCAAGGGGGTTTATGGCAACAGCTGCACCCTATTCTGGAAGGGCAGCTGCCAAGTCCCTGAGTTTGGTATTCTGAAACAACCCCCAGAGGACATCCTTCAGAATAAATTTACACCAGCAATTAGCTGATGTAAGTGTACCTTGCGTCCACTTGGGGTTGCAATGTGCTGTCAGCCCATCCCCCAGTATATGTCCCCCCCATGCCCTGATCCCCTGACATATGTATGAAATGCCCCACAGGGCTAGAGGACCCCCAATACCCTGATCCCCTAACATTCAGCAGAAAAAGCCCTTCAGGGCTAGAAGACCCCTCAGCCCTGATCCCTGTACTCCAAGTCTGAGCAGTAATGCAGACTGAGCAAAAAAAATAAAAAAGATCTTTGTTAACCATGGTAGTCTAGTGGCCCCCCACCCAACAGTGCCAGACCATCCCGCACCCTCGCCACCCATACCCAGCTGGTGACTAGCACAGACCACCTCTCACCACCACAGTCAGCCACCAACTGAGCTCCATATGAGTGTGTACTACTGAGTTTAGAACTTTAATTTCTTTTGAGTCTTAATGTTTTTGTTGGGCTGCTACTTACGGTATTTGTAATATTATTCTTCCATATTTACCCTTTTTTGTGTAACTTTACCTAAACAGCTACTCATTCTGAGCAGTTCTGTTCCTGTTTCCCTTTGTTCAATCACTTTTCTGCTTTATTTTTGTATGGAAGTATTCATGGACATTGAACACTTGTCCATATCCAGGTACACTGCATTGTTAAATTGCTCACAGAATTTAATATTGTGATCTAGCCTCTGCATTGAGTGTTCCTGTTTTTCAGTTTGATTTATTTACCATATTAACCCTTTCCTCCCTGTTACACCACTGGTGTTTGCTACCTGACTCGTACTATATAAAAAACTACAGTTTTCAAGAGAGTGGTGGTCCCTGCAAGACTGTTGTAGGTGACTTGGTTTGTTCATTTCAAATCTTGTTTTCCCAATCAAAGCTGACCAGATGAAATGTCTGTCTTTTGTTCCTGTCCTCGACGGAGGTGTTTTTTTTTTCTGCTTTTTGAATAAACTGTACATATCTATTGGAGATTTTTGGCTGGACTTCAGTTTAGGTGATGCTGGGGGTGAGTTCCATGACTTTCTACCTTGTATTGTGTTTTACCTTAGGAATCGAAGTGTTAAACATTACTGTTTAATTAATATGTTGCTTGTGCTAACGTTTTATAAATTTATTCCAATGGTACTACCGATTTTTTTTAACTAGGATTTCTCCCCCATGGTCTGACTGGCTCTGACTGGCTTCTGTGCCCCAGCAATACCCCAGGGGTCAGCCCCTCCCTCCATGCACCCATGACTTACCCTTCGTGGCAGGGTGGTGGGGAGTGACTCAACCCACCAAGAATGGATCCAGTGCTGGGGAGGTGTCATCTTGGGGCCAGTGCCTGTGGGGGATGGTGATCATGCCACTCGGCCGGGTCCTTTTTCCGCTTTTTTCTTTGTGGAGGAGGAGTATGCAATGCTGACAGTGGCTTTCATGTGTCTGAATGCTGCACACCGGTCAGCTGCTTCTCCTCCAAGCCCCAATGTATGGGACTCGGCATGCCAACACTTAGCCTCTGCTAGGTGTCAGGCAAGTGCCAGTCCATGTTCCTCACCCTCCCTGGGAGAGGAGAGCTGTCCCCTGATTGCTCAATTCTCTCCTTCCCCAGTGAACCCCCAGTGACTCACCTGCACCGGGAACATGGGTCACCGGCGTAGCAGGAGGTAAGGCATAATACATCAGCCCTCCATGCCACTGGGCCAACATGTATTAATGATGTTTTAAAACAGAGAAATGGTGTTTAGTACAACTTTTGAGTCTACCTCAACTCACCATTCAGGCTTTCATAATGTCCCCCAGGTGGCACAGTATTCCATATGTGCACTGTTGCAAAGTCTTTGCTTTTATCCTGGTGGGAAAGGGCCCTTGTGCAAGGAGCACCAATTCTGGAGTGTAATGTGGCATACTGATCAGACCTCTGCACTTTAGCTTGGAGGTTTCCATATCTGGAATGTATAGTATGGTATGGGCTGCACGCTCATTGGCTCACGCTGTGAACCAATGGGCGTACAGCCCTACCAACGATGTCGTCAGCGGCGGAGGGTGGCAGGCGAGTGGGTGCTGCCGCCTGGCTGACCGGGGAGTGGGGCAGAGTGGCTCAGTAGGCAGATGGGGAGGGGGGTACCCTAGACCACCAGGGATATTGGACTTGTTCCTATTTTTAATACAAATGCCCACGATCGGGCAGATAGTGGTCCACTGGACCACCAGGGATATTGGACTTGCTCCTATTTTTAATACAAATGCCCGTGATCAGGCAGGTAGCGGTCCACTGGACCACCAGGGAGTTTGGAACTATTTTTATTTAGTACTAATGCCCGCGATCGGGCTGTGGAGCACATTGCCGGCTGCACGGGGCATCGGGCCCCGACGGCTGTTGCCTGACAGGGCGCCAGGCGCAAGTGGCCGGGGATTGGTGCACCTGCATGCAATTGGGGCCATAATGACATGCAAATGGCCCCATGTGTGCCTTGCATACATTATGGCCCCATTTGCATGTTAACTTTTGAATATCGCAGTTGCTGTCATGGCGCAATGGAACTTGCACTAGGGCATCCCCATGCTCCACTCTGACCACTTGCGCTGGCGCAGTGCTACTGCGCCATGCACACTGGGGGTGGCCAGTGTGTGATATTCAATGCTACTGAGCCATGGTGCAGCTCTGTCGAATATCGCCCAGTCCACACACCTGCGCAGCCAAGTTGAGCTGCGCCCAAGCTTGCTCCACAGCCTGGTGTAGTTTGAATATCTGGGCCTATGTCTATACATATAGATGCTGCAGATAGGATTTTCTTTACCTGGAGGTGCTGGAACGTGTGTCATAACATAATTGTCTTATTACCTTGCAAATTCTCTTAATATAGCCATCTATATCAATGTAAGAGTCCAAGTCATTATAGCAACAATGTTGTGAACTTGAATGTGTTAAACCATGCAGTTGTTAAATAGTCATAAAAAGTGACTGGAGCTATAGCTTAATAGGATAAACATTTTTCACTAGGTCATTTGGTGCAGGGTTTGAATCCCATCACTAATTCTTTTTTGTTATACAACAAAGTTTAATATTGTACATTATACATACAAATTTCAATGACTGCTATTGGTTCCCTTGTTTTATATGGGATAACCGTGAGATCACATCTATTTGTCTCAGTTTATAAAGCATTCAATTTCTATGCAAAGTTGATGAATTGAGCTATACAGGATCAAGTGCAGTGTCACAGTTTCCCTGCATGACAAAAGGAATTAACTCCCATTGAAATTGCATTGTTCCCTGCAGTAATTCTACTGCAGAATTTTGCAGAGTTGGGCCTTATCCTGGCGAGCTTCATTGTAGCTCGTGCTGATTAAAATGATTTTATCAGATCATTTGGTAATAGGTTTGAATCCCATCACTGATCATCTTTAGCATTTCCAGATTTTATAATAAAGTTGGTTATTAAAAGAATAAAGCATTACAGGGTGTGTGTTGTGCTGGGGTAATGTTATGCCTGGGGTGATTGGGCACGAGGCCACAGACCGAGTGCGACCAATCACCCCAGAAGTGACATTATCCCAGCACGACACGCACCCTGAAGTGCATTATTCCTATTATACAATGGCTCTTGAGAAAAGGAAAAGATTAAAAAGTACCCCTGAAAGTATATTTTTTGCTATTTTTTTCAAGGAGTATATATACTTTTAAAACAGAAGCACCAAGATATCCCATTGGCGAGAATGCCGACCTCCCCCAGCGTGACGGCACAATACTGGTGCAGGTATTGTGCCACCTCCTGCTTCACTGTTTTCTGTGGGGGGCTGTGTTCCCCACACACCACATGTGGGGAGCTCTGCCTCCCACACCCCCCAGACTCTAGGATTCCAACTCCGGGTTGAAGTTGGTTCAGGGTGGGGCAGAACACTGGGGGAAGGTGAAACACAGAAAAAGGACCATTACCGCGAATGTCGCCGTAATAGTCTTTTTCTGTGTTTTGCCATCAGGATGTAGACCACAATGGGTTAAAACAAATAGTGTGGATTGACTGTGCTGGCCAGCATGTGGAGCTGCTATTGCTAGGTTGTGTAGTTTGCCAGAGTAATCTGTCTGTCTTTTCCTTGTCTCAATATTTATGCTACCATGCTGTTGAAGTTAGAGATGGCCTCCCCCATCCCCACGCGTGCTTATTTTCACAGGCATAATAATAAAAGACACCCTTTTAGTTTGGAATAGTAGCTACCCCCCCACACTCCCCATCACAGCTGAAAGAGTGAAGGGAGAGAGGATGATGAGTGGTAAGTGGCAGTGGTTTCCAGACAGCGTTCACAGTATTGTGTGCCCCACCCACTTTCAGTTATGGTTTGTTTGCTCTTCCCAGTACAGAACCCGTGAGCATGTACCGAGATAAAATAATGAAATTAAACAAACGCCAGGATAATCAGAACAGGGGTGCCGAGTGCAGTTTGTTTTTGAAAAAGCACGTGCTGATCTTGCAGAACGAGAATCGCAGTGTAGTGGTGAAGCCGATGGTGATGACCACAAAGGCTTCATTTTCACTTTTAGTTTTAAATTCAAGTATTTTGGAAAAAAAATGATTAAAAATAAATGTCATGTGCACGGAAGGTGGTGATGGGGGGGTTGGGTTCTTTACTTAGCCATCCAATGTGACCATTGTTTTCAGGACTTGGTGAGCGCGGCACATTTCAACCCTGTATGCACTCGCACAATTGTGCTGGCAAACAGAGGAACGAAGATGTAGTGGACTTTGGCTTTCTTCGTTTAACATTTATTTTCATTGGAGTTTAGCAGGGAATTTGTGGCTATATGTGGACACAGTGGGCCCAATTCCATAACAGATACGCCTGACGGAAATGCATTATGCCAGCACCAAATGGCGCAAAATGCATGTTAAGTCTGCAACTTGTGACATCTGCGATTCTAAAAGGACCCCGCACCACAAGCCGCAACCATTGTGCCAAAAACGAGTTACGACAGTGTTACACCAGAAAAAGCATGCACCATTGCATAATGAAGCCTGCGACATGCATAATGCACCACTACAATGAAAGTGCAATTCCAGATCAGGAGGTTTAAGTAGCTACTCCAGAACAGTAAGATGCAACCTAGACCAAGGAGGAGCAGGTCTAACCAGAGCATAGTATATATAACCCCCACACACACACATAGTCAGACAGTAGTGTGGAGTGACACACAGCAGAACATGTCGGCATTATCAGTCCTACTGGGCATCATGCTAGCTGAGCAAAGGGATCTCAGGCAAGCCAGGTGCCGTGGCAGGACCCGGGGGCAGAGCCACAGTGGCCCATGATGGTGCCAAGGCCACCTGTGCAAAGAGTGAGATGCACATGGATAACGTATGAGGAGCTGACAGATGAGCAGTGCATTGCATGCTACAGGCTCAACAAGAGCTGCATCAGGGAGCTATGCCAGGACCTGGGGAGGACCTACACAATACCAGCAACAGAGGTTACCCACTACCAGTGGAGGTGTGTGTTAGTGCAGCGCTGTGCTTTCTCACCATGGGAACAGTCCAAACGCCCACAGGGGACACAGTGGGCATATCCCAGCTGGAAGTGTCGAGGTGCCTGAGGAGGTCCCTGACAGCCCTGATACAATGCACCATGTGGTACATCAGCTTCCCAGGGGATGCCCAACAACAGTGCCATGTGAAGCAGGCCTTTCTACAATGTGGCACAGTTCTCCCAGGTGCTAGGTGTGATCAACTGCACACATGTGGCCATCAGGGCTCCAACAGCAGATGGGGATGTGTACATAAACAGAAAGGGGTACCACTCCATGAATATCCAGGTGATATGTGACAGAGAATGTTGCATACTAGATGTGGTAGCCAAGTATCCTGGATCCTGCCACGGCTCCCACATATTCAGGAACTGTGGGCTACAGGAGCCATTCGAGACAGAGGGGACATCATTGGTGGATGGCTCATAGGTATGTACCAGGGAGAATGACACCTGCATACGTGTGCATGCGCCTGTGTGTGCATAAGTGGTAGACAGTGTGTGCAGGTGTGAGTGGACACAGTGGCACAACAGGGGCACAGGGTGCATAGGCAATGCAACGTACAGATGTGACAGTCACACAGACACATGGCACAGCACAAATGGGATGCAAGCAGGGCCAGGGACCACACTCTGTGCACCACACAGGGCCCTGGGAGGGCCACACAACACCGCAGTATGCCCATGCTGTGCATGGACACAGCCAAGGACGTGCTTGTGACTGTGAGTGTGTGCCTGCATGTGTGAGCACGTGCATGCATCTGTGTGTGCCATGCAGATGATAGGTAGCTGATGATGTCAATGCATTCACAGTGCAACAGGCAACTAAACAGTACCCCCCAACAGGTGACAGTGGATACCCCCAGATACCATGGCTGATGACACTAGTGAGAACACCTAAGACTGTAGCTAAAGAGAGCTATAACCAGGCCAACTCTAGCACAAGAGCAGTCATCAAGTGCACCTTCGGCCTACTAAAGTCCATATTCAGATGCCCCGACACATTGGGAGGTGCAGTGAAGTACAGGCCTGAGATGGCCTGCAGAAATAGTGCTCACCTGCTGCATCCTACACAACATTGTACTGGCATACCAAGTACCACTTCCCAACACAGACCAGGAGCAAGGTGCACCACAGGAGGGAGATGGAGAGCCCAATGGCGTGGCATGAAACCGGCAACAAGGGGGTGCATCAGTGGGAAACCTTGCAAGACAGGAGGTGATACAATGGTACTCCTGAGGCTGTACACAACCACCACCACCATCACCACCATGGTGGCACCTGCAGTAGTACGGGAGACACACAGTGTGGTGTTATGCAACACCAGCAACAACACGGCACCCAAGGCACCATTGCAGAGTCATAACAGGATGGGATACTGTCTGCCAGATGCCATACAACAAACATGGCTGCACTGGTCCTGTAACAGTGGCCATGTGTGTCGTACAGCATCTGGACAGCATGGCTGTGCATGACGCAAGGCCTCTGGGTCACACACAGAGGACCACACTGCATGCAAGGTCTAATGCTATGCAAACACAATCGACTGCGGGTCACACATGGGATGGTGGCACACCCGGCAAGTGGATGGTGCCACCAAGCACAATGCACCTGCCATGGTCACTGATGCATATAAACAGTGACACCACAACATGGACACAGCACCAGGCAGCACATTACTGCAGACATACAGTGGTTGTACACACCATGACGATGTACCACTGGAGCCACCCACAGGACCTACTATGCCACTGGGTGGATTGATGTTGTAACGGCTCTTGGACACCACACAGGCATGACATACACAGTGTGGTGGCATGTAAACATGTCCCTACACAAAGCACTGCAACAGAAACAGTGCACCATGCAGGCACGCACACTGGTGTGTGCCAGAGGCTGAGCCATGGACAGCCATCACACAGGTACCATGCGCAGGATGGGGACACACATGCAACAGCACTGCTGTGTAACATGTGTGTTCACAGGTGCACAGTGACACACATACACACATACAGTACAGGCACACACACAAGCAGACCACAGACAGGGATGCAGAACCAGGGATGTGAAAAATAATTTAATGTACAAACATTGCAAAACACTGGATGAAAACAGTACAGAATACAGCACATATCAACTACAACACAGCACAATGCCCCCCCCCCAACAAACAGCCCCAGAACAAAAAGTTATGTATAGGCCCCCCTCTTGGCACAATACAGTGCCAGTGGCACTGACCAATGTGGATGCCCAATGCCAAGTGGACCCACCCTACTGCTCCCAGGGCACCAAGGGACCCATGCAAGTGGGCCACATCCCCAATGATGGCTGCCACTAGCTGCACCAGCCAGTGGTTATGATTGGCAGGCTGACCATGTGGTCCTGGCTCCTGCTGTGGTGGACTGCCCCTCTATCTGCAGTCCAGGATGCCCTGCAGGTGCTCCAATGTCCTCTTCTGGTTCCCCAAGGCGATGCAGTGGCATGTCCCCTCCACCGGCATCCCTGTTAGTCTCCTCCACCTGTGGCATGCCCTCCTCCACCAGCACATCAAGCACCTGTCCAGCTGGCAGTCCTTGCTGATGTTAAGGGTCCTCAGCCTCCACCCCCGTTGGCTCCTCCTCCAGCACCTCCACCCCCGCTGTGGTGGCATGCACCCCATCCCCAGACACTCTGTGGCTACCAGCTCATACACCTCCTGCACTTCCACTCCATCGTTCCCCTCATCCTCCTCCTCCATCGATGGCAGCAAGGGGCAGACCCCGTGGTGCCGGTGGTGTGTGCAGTGCTCATATTCCCGGGCATCCTCAGCCTTCTGGGTGGCCATAGCACATGGCAGTGCCTGTGCCTAGGTGCAAGGCTGCCTCACTCACCTGCAATGTAGCAAAGGCATAGGTAAGTGGCATACGAGGACACCATGACTGCTCTGACACACATGCATGCATGCCTGCACAAACTACACATGACAGTACCATAGCAGCACACCCGCCCCACCAACCCCACAGTGCACAGCAGCAGGCTACCTGGTGGCGTGCAGCAGCCACATGCACTGCAGGGGCACATGGGGTCACTGCTGATGCATGTCCTCATACCCCTGTATGCCACCCATCTACATGTGTATGCCCTGTCAGCATACCACACCCCCTCACCGCCACTGCTGACCCTGGTGGCACAGCCCTGACACATGATAGACAGATCATGCACCTACCTGACCTCCATTGGCCCCGCGACCATTAATGTTGCCCTCCATGCTGTGGCTCCACTGCACACTGCCCCTGCTGGTCCTGGTAGTCACGGCTTGCATCTGTGGGGATGGAGGACACTGTCACATCTGTGCATCACTATTGGCAATATCATATGTGGCAGTCTAGTGCCAGGGATTGCATGCATGGCAGCCTACCCACTTGCACCAGGTTGTCAGCCAGTCCACACCTTGGTGACCCTCCTTGTTGCCATGGTCATCAGATGCCTCAGCATGGTAGGGCCCCTCCTGGCGAGGTCCTGCCACTTGCACTTCAATTGGCAGATCATGCGGGACACACTGCTGATGGTGCTCAGGCATGCCCCAATGGCCCTCCATGCCCTGTCCCTCTCTGCAGTGCTGTGGTTCCTGCAGCCAGGAGGGAGCAGGGTAGTGCACCACTGCTGCACCAGGTTGATAAGCTGGGCAGTCTCTGCAGCAGTGAAGTTTTGTGCCCTGCCACTCAGGCTATACATATTGCACTGTTGCTAGTGTCCCACCACACCCTAGGCCACTCCTGCAACTGTGCAGCATGTCTGCACTCTGCGAGGCCTGTTCTGTGCTTTTGCAATGGCAGGTATGCACATGGAACACGTTCAGGTCTCACATATAGCTCACAGTGGCATGTCACACACATGCGGCATGCGTGTATGCATATCGCATGTGTGGCCTGCACATGTCCCGCTTGCATATGTGCCTTCACGATGGCACAGAACAGGCCTCGCAGAGCACAGTCAGATGCTGCACGGTGCGGAACAGGCCTCGCAGTGCACAGTCACATGCTGCATAGTGCACAGCATGGAAAAGGCCTCACAGAGCACAGTTACACGCTGCATGGTGCATGGTGCTCACACGGGCAGGCGTCTGCCCCATCATCAAACAGGCCTGCGCGTGCCGCCTGCTCTATGCGTGGTGGACAACCGTGGCACGCGGGATAGGGCCTGTGCGGCCACTGCGTGGTTGGCCACGAGATGCGCCGCGCATACCATTCTTGTCACAGCATGCTGCATGTTGGGCACCCCTACCACATCTGCCACCTTGGCAAGAATGAGAGACACCACACTACTGCTAGTGCTATGACTTTACTGTGCATTACTGCAGTGTGACCCAGGTCTGTGGTACAGTACATCCTATGGTGCTACAACCCATTACAGATCTGCACACACCCAGTGGCATTACACGGCATCCTCACCCACACAGTGCTGTCCCACATCCCTCACACACCTGCATGCTGTGCACACACATGACACACACACACACACACACCTCACATACTGCACACCCCGTGTGACACTGAGTACAGTGCCCACCCCCCTCTGTCAGCCCTGCAGCACACAGTCCATGTCATATGTCCTTCTGCCACTAAACAGGCTGTTTCCATTTGGCTGGGCATGTGTCCTGTGCCCCAACCTGTGGTGTGGGTGCTTCAGCCCCTGCAGGCAACACTGTGCCCCTCGACCCCTGTTGCTGTGATGTAGGTCTGCCACTGTCACTTGTGCCCTGCACGACTAACATCCTCCTCCACCTGCTATACTTGCCTGTGATGGCTGGTGCTGGGCCTTCCATAGTCCCCTGTCCCCTCAGCAGTGTGCTGCTGTCCTCCGATATCATGGCTGGCACTGCTTCCTGTGTGGTGGCCTGTCGTGATATGGCAGCAGGTGCGCCCACACTCTGTAGGACCCTCTGGTAGTGGAACCACTGCTTGTTGTGCCTCCATCTCCTGCATCCCCAGGTGTTCCTTGTTGCGGCCGGACACTGCCCCTGGTCCTGAAGCCAGTGGTACGTGCATCTGGCACCACAGGCCTGGTAGCGGGTAGTGGTGCTGTTGGTGATTTGCGGTGGTGGTGATGGTGGTGGTGGTGGAGGTGATGGTGTTGGCAGTGGTGGTGGAGGCACATATGTGCCCCCCAGGTGGTGTTGGTGACACATCTGGCACAGTGTGCTGCAGTTCTGTGGCCCTGCCCACTGTGGTCGTCTGTGGCCCGACCCCCTGCTGGTGGGACTGCAGGGTCTCCTGTGCCTGTGTGGTTGTGTCCATGACCTGTGGTGTCCACAATGGCTGTGACACCTGTGTGGCCACATCCGTCACATGGTGTTGTTGCACGTTGGGTGTGGCCTGCATTGCGGCATCTCTCCTCTGTGTGTGGCGCACCATCTGGTTTGCAAGGATCCTCTGTAGTATCATGGCAAAGATGTCCATCTGCCTCCTCTGCTGTGCCACTGACTCTTCCACAGCCACCATCACCCAGGTGATTGCCTGGGTCTGTTCCCTGGCACAGGCCTGTAGGCATACATGGCATCAGCCAGCTGCTCCATGGTTGTCTCTGTGTTGTGGTTCCTGATCTCAATGGCATTGACCAGGGTGCCCATCTGCCCCTCCAGAGTCTTGTGGTGTGCATCTAGGCAGAGGCGTATGCATCCCAGCATCTCCACCTGCTCCTCATGGTTGGTCACCAGTGTCCTACAGAATGCTGCATAGTTGGTGGGGGTGTGTTCATGGCTGTTATGTAGGTTATAGCTGTTCATATGAAGCTGAGATCAGCTCCTGTGCTATGTTGTTGGCTATGCTGCCCACACTGAACAGGTCGCAGACATCCACACCATCGTCCTCTTGCTGTGGCACTGCTGCTACCTGCTGCACAACTGCCATGGTAGGTAGGGCTATGTCCAGCTCCACAGTGTCTGCACTGCCCTGGTGTTCCATCACAGTGTCCTGTGCATTAGTGGGGTGTGTGCTTGGCCGCTCCATGTCACTGTCTGTGCCACCACTGTCTTTTGCCCCAGTGTCCTCTGCTGCTGTACCTGTGGGGTGATGACAGTGCATCAGTGCCACAGCCAGCCCTATGCAAAATGCCAATCATACTCACCCCTGTATCGCTGCCACTCGCTGTGGTGGTGCATGCCGTGAGGCATGTTGCTGCCATGGGCAGGCCCTTGCAGGTCACTGTAGGTGTACAAGGCCCCCCCATTGACCATGGCATGGGTGTCCCTGACACCCTAGTGCAGGCCACCTGCCCATGCACATGCCCTCTGTACATTCTGACAGTGCTATGTGCCATGTTGCCATGGGTGGCCGTGGGCCCCCATGCTCTCCTACACTACTTGCATGCTGCCTGTCCCTAGTGTCCGTCACCACTGTACCACCTCCGCTGCATCCCTGCATGCCTCCCAGGGTGCATTTTGCTTACATTGCCACTATCCATGTCCAGCACCACACTGTACTCCACCATGGCCTTACTGCACTGCCCATGCCCCCCAGCCCCCAGGCCATGGCTCATAGATGTTGCTATTGCACAGCTGATCCACCACTTACCTGTCCTGGTCCCTTTCCTTGTGGTGTCCAGGTCCGTGTCACCATGCACACTGTGCTCAGGAAGCCTAGGACCCATTCCTCATGCGTGCTTAGTGGTCTTTCCTCCCTTGGCCCACTGCCTGTAGCTGCTGCTGCTTGATGCCTGTTATATGCCTCTTTCTCCTTGGCATGCCGCTTGAGGTCATTGACTTTCTGTTGCAGGTCCCTAACCTTGCACCTGGAATTGGCAACCGCATTCACCTTGCGGGCTACTGCATCCCAGGCCACCTTGCGCTATATGCGCAGTTCACACTCCCCACCCTTGCCCATTAACAGAGTGGCCTGTGCCTCTAGCTCACTTAGGAGCTCTTCGGTCTCCTCTGCAGTGAAGTTGCATTTTCATTTGCGTGCTGCCTGCGCCTCTGTCCTGGCTTGTGCCATTGCCTCAATCTACGTTGCTGTATGGGACAGGTCTGTGGTTTGTGCACCATTATAGTGCCATTGCTTTGTGTCATGCGTAACCTTTCCACCCACTTTTGTGACTTGTGTCTTGCGTGTCTGGCGTAATTTGCAATGTGCGTATGTCCGCTGATTTCCATCTTACTTGGCCTTTGTTCTGGAGTAAGGTGCAGCTCGCATGTCACAGGTGTTTGGGCATAGTTTTCTACCATGGCGCAGTCTGCGACCTGCTCTAACCACTCTTTTGGAATCAGGCCCAGTATGTTGAGAGAACACATGAACGTCTGCCCAAGTGAGGGATGACTGCTGAAACTGTGAGTGGATGGGGTAGTGCCAGTGCAGAACAGTGGGCAGTGGTTCTGCCATGTGTGATGTGATCATGTATGTGCTTAGACTACATCCGTGATGTTATGCCAGGATAACATCATGGGTCCAATCTAAGCCTGACCAATCACAGTGCAGTATTCTTTCTTGCCACTGTATAATAAAACTTTTAGCGTTAAATACATGATTCCTTTTTCTGTTTTTATGGGACTCTTAGGAAAAGGTCAAAAACTCACATTATTTACCTGTACCAAATTTGTTACAGGATATTCCACGATATTGTTTGGATGGATGTACCATTACATTTGCCTAGATGAATAATGGGTGTTGAGACATCATTGGGTGGGACAGATCTGGTTTAAGGTACAGAACCCAAGACACTAGCGCAGCCCAGGCCTACCAACATACTGCCCAGTTTTCTTCTTCATTCATTCCCACATTTGTATCTAAGCTGTTTAGCATAGAAATCCCAATACATCTCTCTTTGTTCTAGTTTTTTGTTCCAGTCTCCCCCTTGAGGGTGCTCATATACCTTTTCTATTGCCTAGAATCTTATGCGTGTTACCAAATGAACTGAAAAATGGAAATATTTTGCTACTGGGAAGCATTAAAGTTTGTGTCTAATAACACTTATGTGCTCACTAATCCTTAGTTTACATGGTCTGGTGTTTTTTTCTTACACAGTATTTGCAGCATGAGCAAGTCAGTATATACACCACATGATCTGTATCAGAATTAACATGTGACTAGGAGTGTGTGAAAAAAATTTTCCACGAGCAGAATTTCGGCGAAAGTGCGAATTTCACTTCCACGAAAGTTAGGAAATCATTTTCAGAACTTTCACGGAAATAAATATACAAACTGTGGGTTAATTTATTAAACTGTGGGAAAAAATGCGCAGAAAGGATCACTGTCAGTGGTCAATTCTGAGGCTTTTTTTAACCGCAGTTTAATTCATTAATCCACCTCCCACTGATCTGGGGTCCCAGTAAATAAAAATACCTTCAATCCCTTCCTCAGACCCTCCTGGGTTTCTAGTGGCCCCGCCCACCAATCTTGGCCCCCAAAACATTTTATTTCCCTGATGTCTAGTGGACCCCACTCCCTATCCTGAATTCCTTAATCCACAAAAAAACAGCTGGCAGTCTACTGACTCACCCCCCTCTATTATCAGTATTCCCTGCTGTCTACTGGACCTCCCCATCCCCGATCCCTTATAAAAAAAATAATCCCAATTCCCTGGTGTCTGGAAGATCCCCACCCCCCCACCAGACAGTTGATACGCCACTACCCTGCTCCCCCCTACCCTGCAGTGCAGCCCTCCTGTCTCCTCCACTACCAGTGGCCCAATGAATTGTCAGTGAATGACTGCATGGTTGTGAAAGCAGGTGCTCATTCGCTGACAGTTCATTAAAATGTGGATAAAATAAATTCCACAGTTTACATGCATTTTTCATAGTGAACAAAAAAAGTGAGTGGAACTCGGCAAAAACCCACGGAAAATCCCAGTTTTGCCAATGGCAAAAGTTCTGAAATTTCCAAAATTTCACAGGAGTTCCATGAAAGCGGAAATCGCAACTTTCACCCACTCCTACACGTGACCTGATGGTGCACTTGAGGTCTCTGCTTGAGTGCTCAAGTTTCCTTTTTCCTTGTTGTACTACCACAATGGGAACATTAGCTACACAGTACCATGCGTGGTGCTAGTGACCCAAGTACTAATTGGCTTTTCTCTCTTTCCTGTCAATGGTGTTCGCTGTGCATCAGCTTCTGTTTCAGTGTGCTCACTTTTTTTGATGCCACTACTGGCTGCTGTTGGAATTCTAGTATGCCTAGTGATTCTATGATTTCCTCAATGTTTATTAATGATCCTATGAATCTCATCTGTGGAAAATTCCAATGTGCAAAAGTTTCCTGGTCATCCCTCATGATCTCCTGTCTACCGTTTTGTTTAGCCTTCACAATTGCCTTATTGATGACACCATCATGTGTATCCTATTGTTAGAAATCTGCCAGCAGTATTTTCAAGTTCTTTCTCCTGTACTTCCTGGATACTGCAATTCCTCCTTACCCTCAGCATTTGAGAGTAAAGCATGCTCATTTTTAACTTTTTAGGGTGGAAACTGGTTGAATGTAGTAAGCTGTTCCTATCTGTTTCTTTTCTGTATAATTTTGTTACCAGTCTCCATTTGTTCTTGTAAATGGCAAGATCCAGAAAGGGATTTTTTCAGTGTCAAAAATCTATGTGAATTTGAGGTAATCGGTGACTTGGTTTAAATGTGAGTGAAACTCCTGCAGCTCACCAATAGTGCCTATCCATAAAATCAAGATGTCATCAATAAAGCATCTCTATAGATGCAAGTTTGTGTACTAGTCATTGTAAAGTGGTCTCAAAATAAACTGTTCTTCAAATAGCTCCATAAAGAGGTTTACATATGCCAGGGCCATTGTGCTCACCATGGCCGTCCCTTTCATGTGTCTGTAATAGGTTCCCTCAAACCTAAAGTAACTCTCATAGAGGACTAGCCTTGCTAGCACTAAAAGGAATGCAATTTGTGGGTCTCCTGTCCTGTCCATTCTCTGCAGGGCTGATTCCAGGCTCAAGTACCCTTCCTCATGAGGTATAGATGTTCACAGATCTTTAGCATCTAGTGTAGCTAAAACGGTGATCTCAAACATACTCAGTCTATTTAGTTCCTTTAATAGTCCCAGCACATCCTGAGTCTTTCAAGTAACTCTACATAAGTGTAATTAATGGCTGGGCAAAGTGGTTGATATAGCTGAAAAGTGGTTCCAGCACACATTCCAGACCAGAAAGTATTGGTCTACCTTGGTAGTAGATAGGATCTTTATGTATTTTCGGGAGCCCATAAAATACAGGAATTCTATAGCATTCTGCAACTAATAGATCTTTCTGCCATGTATCCACTTGCTCCAAATTCTCAGCTTTGTCCAATACTTCTTTAATAGTTTCCTCTATTCTTGGCATGGGGTCTTCCTGTAGTCTGAGATAGTTTTATATGTTATTTAACAAATCCATACATGTTTTACTATTTTGGTTTCTACTCGTAATGACTATCCCTCCTCCCTTATCCTCTGACTTTGTAATGATACTATGATTGTGTTCAATATTTTTAATGCCAAAGATTCATTTTTTGAGAGGTTGAATTCAGTTCAAAATTTAGTCTGTTTGTTAATGGTTTCTTGGGCATCTTTCAAAACTAAGACGCAGAAGTCTCAATGTTGTGTTTATGGCCTTTTGGGGGGTTGTAGATTGATTTATATATGTATTACACTTATGCGTATAGTCTTCTGTTGTTTAATAGTTGTCACCCCCCATGTGACCCATAATGTACCTAAGGAACAACCTATTTGCACTGGAAGAAATTGTACAAATGAAAATGATTGAGGTCAAGAAGTGTGAGCAAATCAAATGTTTCAAGAACCATGGTTATAGTCATAAGTCTATAATGGGTGTCATCACTAATACTAACAATATGTCAAGGGCATCCATGTTGACCCCTAGTACTTCCCAAAGCAATGGCTTCCAGTTTGCCCAGTTGTCACTACATATAGCACCTGTGTTCATGGAGTTAAAAATATCATCTCACAGAATTAGGGGATTTTGAGACTAGACTCCAAACTTAATCAAGTTGTTGATGCTAAGCCCACAGTGGTCTATTGCAGACCAGAAAATTTAAAGGACAATGTGGTCTCAAGCCTTTGAAAGTCCCCTCTGTACATATGCCATGGTTACCCCATCTGCCTTGTGGCATGTTCAGTTGTGGCAGATGCCTCTATTGTAGCTACATCAAACAAAAAATGTTTTTGTAACCTCAGTAAATTGAATCATCAGGCTCACTCACCAAAGGGTTATTAAAAAGAGGATATTTTGTTTAGACATTAACTTCCGCTCCTCAAAGAAACTGGTATAATTCTAAAAATGTAAAATAAATATATACATTTAGTTACATACTGCTGTTTCTCATTCACAATGAAATTATATAAAAAACAGTTATGCAGTTGTACCTTTCCTTCCGACCCATAATTACACTATTTTGTATCCTATTTACCTGGAAATTATTTAGTTTTCCTAAAACATATAATAAATTTTGTTGAGCATACTTTACATACCTTATAGCATTATTAAATTAAAAAAATGCTATTCACCAGATTCTTTCTTATTTTAGTACTCTTTCATTCTTTTAAGGTTCTGTAGATATATAAGAGAATAAAAAAAGTATAAATATTACACAGTATTTATTTATCTAATTATTTTCTGTTATCCACCGTATGTTCACCTTAACTCAGTTTACCTTAAAAAATCTATGTGCCATACTGAAAAAGAAATGTTTACATATATATATTCTGTGAAAATACCCACTTTTCTTGTCTTATTCTATTCAAAAAGAACCATGCCAAAAAACTCAGCAGTGGATAATGAATTCTGTTATATATGTAAGCTTACATTGTGGTTTTC
Source organism: Neoceratodus forsteri (assembly GCA_016271365.2). Lineage (NCBI taxonomy): Eukaryota > Metazoa > Chordata > Ceratodontiformes > Ceratodontidae > Neoceratodus > Neoceratodus forsteri. The sequence goes on from CM028136.1 coordinate 307,449,372, forward strand.
CATTTCTTTTTCACTTTGTTAGGTTTATGTAGTTTATTTTGTGAAAGCCTAACATGAAAACCCATATAAATCTTAATTTTCAGACATAAACAACATCCTTGGTTTAATATTTTTAATTCTGTTTGTACACAGAGACTCACCTTACATAAAAGGTGTCCCAACATGTCTCCCTGCATGTCCAGCCTGTACAGCAGTGTGTGCACAACCATGGTAGCATGCAGGGTGATGTCATGCCAGTGATGCACTTCAAGCACAGATGTGCTCTGGGCCATGCCCAACCTGCCAATAGGTGGCACCAAATCATGCTGCGTAAAGCACTGTGTTGTCCGACATGCCAGTGACGCACTTCAAGCACAGAAGTGCTCTGGGCCATGCCCGACCTGCCAATAGGTGGCACCAAATCATGCTGTGTAGAGCACTGTGTTGTCTGACATCCATTAGAGAAGAAATTTTATGTAGCTCAAGACAGCTTACTTTGTATAATTTTGTCTCTGCAATGTAAGCTTCCCTATATAACTAAGAGTCTGCTCTCCATGACTTGGTTCTTTTTGAATGTAATTACACCAGGAAAGTGGGTGTTTTCATAGAATGTATAAACAAAGAGTTTTTTCAATATGGCACATGGATTTTCTTAAGGCAGTCCCGGTTATGGTGGAGATAGGGTGGATATCAGAAAATAATTAGATCAATAAATTACCATGTACTATTTATACATTTTTTTCTAAATTCCTTTATATATCTACAGAACCTTAAAAGAATGAAAGAGTAATAAAACCAGAAAGACTTAGGTGGATAATGTAAGTTTTTTAACTTAATAATACTATAACATATGTGTACAGTATGCTCAGAGAAATTTATTATATGTTTTAGGAAAACTAATCTCTAAGGTAAAGAGGATATGAAATAGAGGAATTACAGACCACTAGCAAAGGTGCAGCTGCATATCTGTTTTTCTGTATAATTTCATTATGAATGAATAACAGCAGTGTGCGTGTGTGTGTGTGTGTGTGTGTATGTATGTGTGTGTGTGTGTGTATATATATATATATATATATGTATATATATATATATATATATATATGCATGTATATTAACTCTGTATAATTATACCAGTCTCACTGAGGAAGGTTTTTTCCCCCTGAAACGTTGGAATTTATGTGACTAGAAGTTAATGTCTAAATAAAATATACTCTTTTAAATAACCTTTTGCTTAGTGAGCCTGATGATCCAATTTACTCATAGTTTGTTAGCCATGATTGGATATGGTTTCCCAGATTTAACTACTTTCTTTACTTAACCCAAGGAGGGCTGGGCTGGATTCTTTAGGATAACCACAGGAATGGTAGAGATGTAGCGGTCAAACATTTCATAGATTGTAATACTTTTGTGGTGGTATTTGTACTGTTCTGTACATGTGGAACATTTTATGTTGGATGCACAATTAGGCAGTTTAAGACCCACATAGGAGAACACATACAGGTATTAAAGAAAGATAATATATGTTATGCAATAGTGAAGCATATACAACAATTGGGAGGCCAACATACAATATATTTTGCTGGGATTGAGAAAGTGATTATAGTCCCTATGAGGGGTATTGGCAGGATAAAAATAGGCCAGAGGGACAGCTTATGGGTGTATGAGCTGGGGACAAGAGAGGGAATGGGCTTAAATGAAAATACAGTATGCATCACTTACAGTATAATGTCCACTGATAAGCTGGACTGATGCTTATAACGGATGTTTTATGGTAGCCAAAAGCCATTTTGTATTGCTGACAATGTAAAAGCAGGCTGTTACAATGAACTATGGCCACTGTCTATACTGGCTGCCAGCCCTCATCTAATGAACAATTTGTAACACCTGAGTTGGTGTTAAGCGATAATTTGTGGTCATTATCAGGTGCTTAAAAAGGTTCAGGTGATAGTCTGTGCTGTCTACTGTACAGTTTGATGCAGCTACCCCTGCAAGATGTCTGTTTCAAAGAGAAGCGGTTTTATCCTAGCACACCTACCCATTGCGATTTAATTAAAGTCAAGGAATGTCATCTTTCTTTGTTTTTTATAACTCTGCTTTATGGAAAGATTTGAAATATCCCATCTAATTACCACAGAGTGGCACTCCAGTCAAAATCCAGAAAGAAAGAAAGCATAAAAGGAAAGCCAAAGACAGCAATGTGGCAGAGGCTCTGTTGTGGTGGTTTGCTAATACCTGAGGCCATGAAGCATTAATCTCAGTCCTCTACTGCTCCAGAAAGCCAAGCAGTTAGCAATCACCTTTGACAAACCTGAATTTAAACCAACCTATGTTTGGTTAACAAGGTGGCAAATAGGCACAACACTGGATATAAAAAAATCCACAGGGAAAAAGTGCAGATTCAGAGAAAGCTGCTGCCTGGCTAAAAGATGTACTGCCTGCTATGCTTGATGATTATGCCCCCTCATGATTTTTTACACTGATTAAGCAGGTCTCTTCTTCCATTGTGTGGGCTATGGGACTCTGTCTTTTAATGCTGAAACCCTGATGAGCTTAAAGGAGAGCCAAGGAACCAATTTCAGTGCTTCTTACATGCAACATGTCTGGCACAAAAAAGAAGGAACTCTTTGGCCCATCGGCGCAGTGGTTGGATTTCCGCTTGTGACTCCGGCAACCCGGGTTTGGGAATGGACCCAAGTCATCAGAGGGCCGGCCGGGGGGAGAAGGATCAAGCATCCTAGAGACAGCTGTCCTTCTTCGGGGGAGGGCAGGGTGCATGTCCGTTGCTTGATGGACCCCTAGCAGAGGCCGGAGGTGCCACAGCAACCGGCATCTGAAAGTGGTTGGAGGGGCAGGACAGACGCTAGATGTCATTGCACGTTCCTGCCCCCCATGTACAGCACCAAAAAACACTTCCTGCCTGTGGCCCTAGATGAAGCCTGCCCTGGCCTTCATCAGCCTCCAGGACCAACCCTCAGACCTAGTCCCATTGTTTGGTGCCATTAAGGGGGACCAGTGCTGCACCCCACCCCAGGGGGCAAGCCAGGGGGTATCTGAGGGGCTGGGTCTAATGTGGAGGTACAGGTTAGGGTCTGTGACCAGGCTGAGGTGCTGGGTCACAGGTAGCAGGGGCAAAAAGTATAATAAATAAAAAAAAAAGAAGGAGCTCTTGGTGGTTGGAAAAGCTACCCATCCATGATGCTTCTATGGTATTATAAATCTTCCAGTGCTATACCATGCAAACCATACAGCCAGGATGACCGGTGATATTTTCACTGACTGGCTTTGTGACTGGGACAGAAAGCTACATTATCATAAGATCGTACTGATCTTAGATAATTTCAGTGGTCACCCTGCAGTCACAGGGCTGAAAAATATTAAACTGTGTTCTCTGCCCCCTAACATGGCATTTATAGTGCAGCCCTTAGATCAGGGGATCATTTATAGTTTCAAGAGGCACTTTGTTCAACACATGACAGCACGTATATGCTACAACTCCTGGATTCGGAGCAAGAGCTAACAGTGAATGCTTCTGTTAAAAAAATTAACTTACTTGATGCAGTCACTTGATGGGGCATGCCTGGGAGTGTGACAGCATGGAAACAATCATGTGGTGCTTCAGGAATGGTGGGGTGGGCTTCGCTCAAGATGCCATGATGCTAGAGAATCCTGATGACCCAGGTGACCTGGAAGACACACAGCCACCACCACCAACTCTAACCTCAGATGAGTTTGCTGACCTCTGCAGTCTGGGGAGTGCTGAAGACCCACTGCCAGAGCAGGGTGACATACAAGAGGCACAAGGGGGCCTGAAAGCAGAGCCAGAGGAAGAAACAGAAGAAGAGGATGGGAACAATACACAGGATGAGAAGGAGATAGCTGTTATCACCACTGATGTCAGAAGCACAATTTTGACACTCAGAAGAGCCATGGAGCAGTGCAGTGATATCCCTCCATACAGGAGTTTCCTTGCAGCTACAGAAAACACATGGGGAAGTATGCCAAAAAGCCAAAAACCGAAAGCAAGATTACGGCATTCATGGGCATGATGACTAATAGAATGCAGGAGCATGTAAGTGTTAACACTACTTTTAACAAAGAATTTTAAAAGCTTTCAATAAATACAGAGTTTTAATCAACAAGAGGAGCTAAACCAAACTAAAACAAACAAAAAGATTAGTAAGTAGTAATAAAAAATTTTATTTTTATACAGGATACATGTCATTTGGGTTGATAACCCAGTTTACAAGACATACCTGTTGTGAACGTTACAACTGAAATGTACAAATAAACATTTATCTACAAGACAGTACACGTAATCCTTAATTGTGCAGTAGTTGACACATCATTTCTATACATTTCTATCTAGTCCAGAAAGGTTTTAAACATATTCATCTACACATATAGGTATTATAATTAAGATCACAGTGGTGGTCCCTAAAACTTTATAAAAGTTCATTTGTACTCATAAATACAATAATGACACATAAACAGGTAGAAATGGGAATCTATTTGATTGAATACCACCTGAAATCTCGGGGTAATGGTAACCATAAAAGTATAGGACCCTCTAGGTACAAACACATCTATGTTTACTAATTTTGTTTGTTTCCTGGATAAATAAGTCATAAGATGTTGATGTATGTATTGAAAAAGGTAGAAAATTCCAATATTTTGAAGCTTGGAAACTCAGGGTTCTTTCACCATGTTCATTACAAATTTTGGGGACATAGATTTTGTTTACATGGACTGATCTTCTAAGTTTGTCTATTGGTTTTTGTTTATTAAATAACACAACATTAATGTAGTGATTTGGGAAAAATGTATGATATTTATATATTATTCTCTGCCATAATCTAATGCAGATAATATCCAAAGATTGCCACTGCAAGTTATACAACAATGTGCAGTGGTGTGTTCTGAATTTGCATTGGAGAACATACCTTGCCAGGTTATATTGTACTTTATCTAATTTCAATAGTAATTGTTTGTTAGCTGTATGATAAATAAGTTCTCCGTAAGTTATTATAGACATGATTAGTTGCTCTGCCACTAATTTATGATCACTTTTCCTTAAGCACTTTGTTGTCCTGCGTAAGGTGCCTATTTTTTTATTTACTTTCTCTATCAAAGTGTTCACATGTATATTAAATGACATTTGAGCATCAAAAGTTAAACCTAGGTAAGTGTACTGATCTACCTGCTGAAGAAATTCTTTATCATCTATTTTAATTTGAATTTGTTCTTTTTGTTTGGGTGCAAAATGTAATAGTCTTGTCTTCTTTGTGTTTATGATAAGCCCTGACCTAGTGAACCACTCCCTCAGTCTGGCAAAATCTATCTGCAATTTTTGTTGTAAATCGTGAATGTTTGGTCCAGATGCTATGATGGCAGTGTAGTCTGCGAACAGTCTGACCTGTGAGCCCTGCACAACTCATAGTAAGTTGTTGCTAAATATCAGGAATAACAGGGGTCCCAAAATGGACCCCTGAGGTACTCCTCTTTTTATGGTTTTAGTTGATGAATTTATACCTGAAACTGTAACCGTTTGTGAGCGCCCTCCAAGGTAGGACTGCAACCAGCTCCAAGGCCCTTCTGTGATACCTATATCTTCCACAACCTGTAGAAGAAGGGAGTGGTTCACTAGGTCAAAGGCCTTTGACAAATCTATAAAGATTGCTGCTGTTTCCAATCCTTCGTGTAGTGATGTGTTAATTAAATCACTAAATTCCAATAGTGCAGTAGTAGTTGAATGTGCTTTTCTAAAACCAGATTGATAAGGGGTAATTAAGTTATATTTATCTATATATTCCATTATTTGTTGATGGACAAGACATTCAAAATTTTTAGACAGGATTGAGAAGAGTGCTATCGGTCTATAATTATTGATTTCAGATGCCACCCCTCCTTTATAGATAGGGATGATTTTGCTTTCTCTCCATACTTGAGGGAATAGGCCTGTTTGTAAACTCCAATTAAATATATGTGTTATAATTGGAGCAATTGTATATGCAGCTATCTTGAGAAATCTGCCCTCCAGTCCATCCATTCCTGTTGATTTGTGGACATTCAGACATCTCAAACCTTTGCTCACCTCTTTTACAGTTAGTATTTTAAATTTGAAAGGAGGGTGTAAGTCCTGTTTTTCTCTATGTAGGTCTCTGTCATACCTTAAGTTATTTTCATCAACATTGTAGCCTGGCAAGTCAGTGAAAAAGTTATTTAGTAGGTTCGCAACCACGCAGGGGTCATCTGTTTGTAACCCCTGTGTTTCAATAGTGATTTTTTTGAGTGAAGCTTTCCGTCCTGGGTCCTTTAAGCTATTGATGTTCTGCCAAAACTTCCTAGAGTTGTTAACACGTTGCATCTTGTTTTTATAATAGGTAGCTTTTGCTTTCGTTATTAGTTCTTTACATCTTTTTCTATTTTTTTTAAATAGAATTCAGTCCATTTCTTGCTTTGTTTTCCTAGCCTTTTTCCAAAGTCTGTTTTTAATTCTTATAGTTTTGAGTAGTTTCTCATTTATCCAAGGGAGTCTTGCTATTTTGGTTTCCTAATTCTTTTTGGGGGCGTGCTGATCACAGATCTTGTTAAATGTATCTGTGAAATATTGTATTGTTTGGTCTAAATCTGGAATCAGTAGACATCTGTCCCATTTTTCCCTGTTGATATCTGCTAGAAATTGTAATTCAGAGAATTTTCGGAAGTCCCTTATTTTCGTATAGTTAGTAGGATCCAGATGCTCTTGGATAGATGATAATGAGAAAGTTCCCCATATTGGATTATGGTCACCCAAAAGAGGTGAAAGTACCCCTAGGTTCTCAAGCTCCATAAAAGAAGTAACAAACAGGTCCAATATAGTCCCTTATAGTCCCTTTCTTTGTTGTATCCGTGTATCTTGTAGGAGTATTTATATGTTGGGTCACGTCTAGAACTGAAACTAGTTCTTTCAGTTGTTTACCACGGGGACCTAACCAGTTGCAGTTTAAATCACCTATCAATACTAATATTCTATCTCCCAAGACAGTGTGTATCTTATTTATTACTTCCTCTATGCTTCCCAACTTAGCCTTTGGGGGAGAGTACATTACTATAAACATTGTCTTAAGAGATTTTATTCCAATAGCCAAATATTCAATGTTATTTTCTGATCCCTTTAGTATGGGTTCCATATTTCCTAGGCAGTTTTTAATGTAAAACAGTACCCTTCCCCCTCTCCCAGGCCTATCAGAGCGAAACAGGGTATATCCAGGTATATTAAGTTCTTCATCCTCAATTTTTGGGGTAAGCCAGGTCTCTGTCAGACCCAAGACCTCTGGGGCTTGTTCTTCAACCAGAGTATTCACTAAATTCAATTTAGTTTTCAAACTTCATGTATTATCATGCAGGACCTTTATGGATTTGTTCTGTGGACCAGGATTTAATTCCACATCACCCCCCAATATTAGTAAGACTATTAGAACTGCATCCTGTTTTTCTTGTATAGTTCTATTGAATTTATATGGACTTCTAACCCTTACCCTAGCACATAGACTGTATATCTTCCAGGAATTAGTAAATGTATTTCTTCTATAGGAATGTAATCCTGTTTTATTCTGTATATGATTTAAATGTAGACGGCAGATCCCATTTACTTTATCATGCCTCTCAGAAGGTAAAACACTTCCCACATAGTATGAAAAAAGCAGCACACTCATTAAAAAGCATGTGTGCATGCTTGAATTAGTATATCCCTTTAAAAAGGACTTTAGTCCAGTGCCTCTTTTTTTTTTTCCAACACCAAGTAAAAATGGAAAACTAATTACAAACTAACTCTGAGCACTTATATCTCTATACTACTAAAGGTTTAAAATTAGCAAAAACAAAGACTATATGATTTCTATAATACTTCAGGCTCCTTTAGTACAATTTTCTTTGATGGGTTTGTTTGAGAGTCACAAAATTAGGCTCTTCTTAGGCCTGCAATATGATGTATCTAGCAGGTTTTCCTATTGAGATCAAGTTGCGGAAGTGCACTAATAAGCTCAAGTCTACTGGAATAAAATACTTACTAAGGCTGATAATATGATGGTCAGTGATCAGCTCTTGGGGCCAGTCCAAATCAAAACCAATCTGAAGCAGGCTGTAGTTTCTCTTCTTCATTTAACACTGTTAAAATTATAAAAACACTGAGATGTGTTTAAGCTGTTTTGATGCTGAATGGAGCTCGCGCTGCCGCGCTCACGCTGCAAGCCGCACAATCCCTTTTATGTGTGCTACTGCCCCTCCTCCTTTAGTGACGTGTTCCCGGTTTGAGCTCTGGTGGCTCCATTAATTTCTAGCAGCTCGTGAAGGTCTCAAACAGTGGAGCATTGGCACAAAGACACGTAGGTTCACACAAAGCAGCAATTCTCAGTTCGTTATATCAGGCAAAGCATATATGATGTCAGGCAAGTGGAAACAGCCACTGCATACCTTGAGTCTTTGATACTACCACGCGATCCCTTTTATGTGTGCTACTGCCCCCTCCTCCTGTAGTGATGTGTTCCCAGTTTGAGTTCTGGCTGCTCCATTAATTTCCAGCAGCTGGTGAAGGTCTCAAACAGTGCAGCATTGGCACAAAGACATGTGCGTTATATCAAGCAAAGTATATATGATGTCAGGCAGGTGGAAACAGCCTCTGCATTCCTTCACAGGAAGGGCTGTATCTCTATTGCAATTAGTGTGCTGTATCATGGCACATGCTAATGAATTTTTCCCATACAGGTCTCACCTAAATCATAGCTTGGATATTCTCTCCCCTTCCCAGTCTGGATTCAGAAAATGCAACTCCACCACTTCTTCACTATCATGGTTCACAAACATTATCTTTTCTGGGATATATCGGGATCATATCACCACAACCATTTTCATAGACCTGGCTGAGGCCTTCAGTTCTGTGTCCCACTCTTTCCTCCTAAACAAGCTGTACTCTGTAGGCTTAGCTGCTCCTGCTTCTGCTGTAAAATGGTTTGGTTCCTACCTTATGGGCAGGCTACAGTCGGTACAGTTTGGGAAATGTCCTATCGCCCCCTCTCCCTATCCTTGCTGGGGTTCCACAAGGATCAGTCCTCGGCCCAATCCTCTTCTCTCTTTTCATTAATGACCTTCCTTCCGTCTGCTCAAACTCTTGCATATACATGTATGTGGATGATACTGTCAGCTACACCGCATGCCCCTCTCCAGCAAGACCTCCACAATATGCTTTACTGGTTTCACACTTACCAACTCAAAGTAAATACCAAAACAAATATCACAATGACTTTTAGCACCAGGCAGAAATTGGCAAAGCTTACTACACTGCCAGTGTTCACCAAAGTTCAAATACCTTGGGGTTTGGCTTGACTCAAATCTCAACTTCTCGTCCCATATTGATGCTATTCATGCCAAACTTCACCCCAAGCTTGGAGTATTATATCAAAATAAAGACTGCCTCTTCCTCCCCATTTACCATGATTTGATAACAAAAACAATTCTTCCATTATTCAGTTATGCTGATATTGTCTATTGTTCCTCTTCTGCTATGTCCCTTGGTAGACTTGACACTCTTTTAAATGCTTTTTGTTGATTTGCCATAAACTCTTCCTTTAGCACACACCACTGTCATCACTACTCCTCTCTCACTTTTTCTCCCCTTTCCACAAAGCTGCCTACCCACAGTCTAGCCTTTATCTCAAAATACTGGTTTCAAACCCTCCTATCCTATCTCTCCTCACTTCTTTCCCTTGTCACTCCTGTCTCTTACTCTCTGCACTCCAGTTATTCCTGCTCCTTCACCCTTCCCCATTCTCACTCGTCCACTGTCCAAGTGGTTTTCTTCTATCATCTCTCCTTCCTCTGGAATCAACTCTCTTCTTCCATCTGTTTCACCCCTTCATTCCTAGTCCTTAAGCACCTACTCAGACCCATACCCGGTGCTACTTGCTGCTGCCCCTCAAACCCCTAGCCTCTTCTTCATCACCATGGTCATTTACTTGTTTGTCTAGGGCCTTTACTAGCATGGCTGCATTTGTGCCCTATGTTAGTTTTGCTGCTATGTTTACTTAGTTAATTGTATGTAATATTGCATTATCAGTTTTGCTGCAATTGCTTATTTTAACTAATTTAATGTATACATTTTCTCAAATGGTACTCCCTACCCTCACCTTCATTTTACCCTGTGCACACCCACCCCCCCAAATCTCTAGCCCTCCTCCCCTTCCCACTAATTGCTCCCCCTTACTGGCCTCTCTTGTTCTCTCACAGAATGTAAAGGATATCGCATGCTGTCCATGGGTCCCTCTCCTACCCCCCAAGGGGCATGTATCTCTCACCTACTCCCTTCCCCCACCATCTTAAAGGGGTGTCTCTGGGACACTGCCTCATCTCCGTCTTCTCTAGTCCCCCCAGTCCTCTTGCAGGGTTCCTCACATCCTGAAGGGGTCTCCAGGGACACGACTCTTCCCCCACCCCCACCTCACCCTTCCCTCCCTCCACTTTCTTCCTTTTCTTTCATGTAAACACTTGTTTACTTATTAACCCAGCACTTATTATTGTCCACTTTTTCTACATGTTATACGCAACACTGTTGTAACACTGTAACACCTGCCTTACAACTGTATGTTAATGTTGATCTTGTAACTTGAATGTTTAATGTCTCATTGAAACTATACCCCTTCCCCCCAGGTCACACTGGGAGACGAGCGACTTGTTGCTCAGTGTGCCTTCCTGGTGAAACATTTCAATAAATAAATAAATATGGTATTATGTTTAAGTGGCATTATGTTTAATGTTACTTGTCTCCCTTTGTTTGTATCTGTCTTCCTTCTCCCCATGTCGCACCTGGAAATGAGCCTCGGCTCAGCATGCCTTTCCTAGTTACCAAATTTTTAACTACCTACATAAATACATAATGATGGGAAATACACTACCGGTCAAAAGTTTTAGAACACCCTCATTTTTCCAGTTTTTATTGAAATTTACGCAGGTTAATGTCTCAATGTACTCTGAAATTAAAGCATAGAACAAATAAACAATTGGAGATAAAAAAGAAATCACAGAATCATTTTGTTTAACAAAATTGAATCTAAATTTTTGACTCATCAAAGTAGCCACCTTTTGCAGATATACTGTAACCGCTGAACACACTTGTGGCATTCTTCCTACAATGGACATCAAATATTGTTCGGGAAGTTCTTCCCAACACTGTTGCAGAAGTTCCCACAAATGTGTTGCACTAGTAGGTTGCTTTGCTTTCACCCTTCTGTCTAGTTCATCCCAAACCAGCTCAATGGGGTTTAAGTCTGGAGACTGTGCTGGCCATTCCATGATTTGAAGCCTACCGTCTTGTTCTTTTCCTCAAGGTAGTTCTGACATAGCCTGGAGGTATGTTTTGGGTCATTATCTTGCTGTAGGATGACCCTGACCAACTAGATGTAGACCAGAGGGTACATGCGCATGCGCTGCAAAATGCTGTGGTAGCCCTTGGTTCAGGGTGCCAGTCACTCTGTGCTGTTGTCCTGTGAGCTGCCTATCACACAAGCTGTTGACTCTCAGAAACTTGTCTTCTGATTCTGTTGTGGCTTTGGGTCTGCCAGACCTCTTCCTGTCAGAGTTTCCTCCAGTTTCCAAGTGCCTTTGATGGTGTAGGAAACTGTACTCACTGACACCTTGGCTTTCTTTGCAATTTCTCTACAGCAGTTTTTGCTAATATAAACTTTTTTTAACCTCTAGCAGTTTACCGCTTACCTTTGTACCATTTCAGGTTATTCACTGGACTTGAATTGCTTAAATTTCAATAAAAACTGGAAAAATGGGGATGTTCTAAAACTTTTGACCGGTAGTGTATGTGATATGACATATTTGTCTTGTTGTACGTGGCATGTACTGTATTGATTTAGCTGCATTTCTGTAATATAATTGATAGTGAATGGAACCATTTCCTGTAACATCCTCTGTGTGCTAGGTTTTGTTCTTCTTTTCAGAGTTATTCTTCTGTTGTATGCTTGTCTGTGATTGTGTATAGTATGTACCATATGTAGTACTTTGCTATCAGTTTAGTGACCATGTATGGGGGTGACTGCCATATGTTGGTATGATATTAACCAGCACATTTTGGACAATATGGTCATATTGTACCATATTATACCATACTTGAGATCCCAGTGCTTTTTCTGTGCTCTTTCTTATACCCATCTTATATACTGTAGTTTCCAACGTACATGATGAAGTTTATAAACACAATATTCTTTTCCTTTAATGGTAGGCATAGTCCATTATGCAGGTGTTTGTTTTTTTTATTACCAAAATTCCCCTGCTGTCATTTGTCATTCTTTAAATTGGTGTCTGTTCACCATTTATGGTGGACATGTTGTTTTAAAGTAAGATCTCGGCTTAGGTCAGCCTTGATTGGTGATCATTGTATACACTATAGATTGGGTAAGATTGGTTATTATCGTATGTATAATTTAATATCAGAAATTGCTGTGTGTGTATTTTTTTTCCCCAACTATTTTTCTGGCCTCTCCGTCTCGGAACTCTCTTGGGCCACTGCACTCGCCTACTCGCTCTACCGCCCGCTGTGTTCCCCTACATCTTCAATTTCATCACGGTACCCCAGGACAGGAGGAGGCAGCAACTTGGGGAAACCACAGGGGCAGTGACGGGGAACCAGCATTGGGCATGTGGGGAGGGTACTGACAGGGCCGTCACCTATCCGAGGCAGAGGGTATTTTTCTTGGTTACGCCCTCGATGTTGGACATGCAATGCCGCCCAGCCCGAGATGTGAGTGCTCCCACCCACATCCGGAAGGTAGCTGCTGACGTCTACCCCATGCTCGTGAGCCCATGAGCATCGCAGCGCTGCCGGTCTCCACTGTGGGGCGCTGCTGCGCCAGGCTTCCCCTGGATCCCTCCCCAAGAGAGGAGAGCAGTCCCACAGATGCTCAATCCTCTCTCTCCCCCGCCGACCCATGGTGGCCTGGGCTCGCTCCGGAACCCAGGTCGCTGGCACGACGCGAGGTGTGGCGTCCAGTGCCTCAACCCTCAGCACCACCGGGCCAGCCTGTGTGTGTATTTTAATCTCTGTTGTCATTAGTTTACTGTTTTAGGATCATGTGGTTAGGTTACTATGGTGACACAACACTATAAATGAGCAGCACAAGAGAATTCATGCTGTCTCTGACAAAGCTTGGGCACCACCAAGCAAAACATTAAGCGATTTTTCAAACCATCATGACATCACTTGTCATTGCCGGCACGTTATGAACACCAAACTACTGTGATTGTGTTTCACGTTTGACACCATGAAATAAAGGTGGTGAGTTATCGTTTATTGAATACCATTGTTTGCAGTTTGTTTTTGCCGTAAGGTACAATCTCTCATTTTTGTTTTATGTTTAATAGCATTGACTTTGCACCATGGCAGAGTCCCGCTTCATTGCATTTACCTTGTTTTATATTTCACTGCTTTGCTTATTGCTGCAATCTCAGGGTTTTGTGGTGGTTCCTCAGAGAATTGTTCTTTGAGGCAAGTACTTCTTAGAAATCTGAGTATGTCAAGTTGGCCCAATGGTGCAGAGGGCTGAGGCATTGAGTGCATTACCTCTCACTACGCTGGTGACCCATGTTTGGAAATGAGCATGGATTGCTGAGGGTCGGCTGGGGGGGCTGGGAGAAGATAGAGCAGCTGCCAGGCAGCTCTCCTCTCCTGGATTAGGGAGGTTGGCTCTCTCAGACTTAGACCACCACCTCGTGAAGGCGTGATGGTGGTGCAGGGAAAGAGGGAGCTAAACACTAAGCTTGGGGTGGTTGGAGTGGAGACAGCTGGGCCAAGGCATGTGTGCATGCCTCCACGCGGATGCCCGACCTTGTCTGGGGCTCCAGGGGTTAAGGGGGGAGGGGCTCGAGGGGTTAATGGGGAGAAAAACACGAAAACAAGTGGAAGTTGCAGCTAGATGATGCCCCCAGGCTGGCTCTGGTGGTTCAGCCAAGGAGATGTGGGGGAGGCCTCGAAAGACCGTGGAGTCCCATACGGATGGCTGACACAAGCCACCTACCCACCAGGGAGAGAGAAACACTTGTATGAAAAACAAAGAAATCTGTGTATGTCTGCAGTTATTTGAAAGTTGCCAGGTGGTTTGCTGGGACAACAAAAGAATCCCTTGCTTAGAACAGCCATTTCTGTAATTTCACTGTGACTGAGGTTAAAGACTCCTACTGCCTCTTCTTCCTTTGGCCTCCTCTCCCTGTGCCTCTCCCTCTGTCTTCTCCTCCTCTTCCTCCTCCTTTTGGATGTCAATAGTAGTCTTTTTCCTAGTACCAGATGGGGCTTTGTGCTCTCATGTGGTACCTTGGCTGAGTTCTACCTGCAACAGCATGCGCCATGTGCAATAGGGGAGCTAGCGGAAGTTACGCGATAGTGGAAATGATGCAAAATAAAAAGGAACAAGACAGAGGTGCAAGAATGCTACAGGGAAGCCAGAGGTGGGAGCAAGGTGACAGCAACCAGAAACAGGGTAGCAGTGAGTGGGACTGTGCAGGAGCAGGACAGGGCACACCTGGGAACAAACAGGAACCGGACAGGAGTGGGGAGCCTGAGCTACTGTGCAGGAGAGACAGGGTAGTGCCACAGTGGACTGAGGGCAGTGGCAGTAGGCAGGACAGCAAAAGGCCGGAGGTGTACCCAGTGCAGGGGGAGCATCACAAAGGACAGCGGGGGGAATGGGATAACAGCTGCGGGGGACACCAGCCAGGGACATGGCCAGTGCCACCTTCCAGATGGAGGCAGTAATGAGGGGTGTGAGAAGGCAGGCAGCAGGGGGCGCGGCCGTGGAAGGGCCCATTGGTGGTATCCCCCAACAGGTGGTGCTGAGCCGGCGCCACCTTGAGCACTACACCGACACAGAGATTGTGGGCTGGTACCACCTGAACCAGCGATCCTGAGGTGGCTCTGTGAGCTGTGCAGTGATGAGATGCAGGCACCCCACGATGAAGCCATGCTCTGTCAGTGGAGACAAAGGTGACAGCTGTCATGTGCCTGCTCACCACGGGCACCTTCCAGAGACCAACAGGGGACACAACAGGCATAACCCAGTTGGCCACGTCATGCCTACTCACACAATTCCTCAGTGCACTGCTGCCCCATGCTGCAGAGTACATCCATTCCCCAACACACAGGCAGACACACAGCATACATACAAGAGTTCCACAGGGTAGCACGTATGCCTGGCATGCTCAGGGCCATTGACTGCACCCATGTGGCCATCCACATGCCATCTTGCCCGGATGGTGTATCATACATCAACTGGAAGGGTTTTACCAGCATCAACTGCCAGGTGGTGTGCAATGCCAAGGGGCACATAACCAATGTCTGTGCCATGCACCCTGGGGGAGCACATGATGCCTTCATCTGGCACCAGTCCACACTGTGCCACAGGTTTGAGAGTGGGGACATTCCCACTGGCCACCTAGTGGGTAAGTATGCACATCACGCAGGATGACATGGGCAGTTGTGGGGGGGTGCCTAGTCAGAGGTGCCATGGGTACCGGCCTTGATGGCCCATGGCAGAGCGATGCAGACCGCTATACTAATGTTCACCCTCTACACACAGGTGACAGTGGCTACCCACTCCGTCTCTGGCTGCTCACACCATACCGGTGCCCCGGAACCCCATCGCAGCAACGGTACAATGAGGCACATGCCACCACATGTAATGTCATTGAGCTGGTGTTTGGGATGCTGAAGGCACATTTCTGGTGCCTGGACACGTCTGGCGGTGCCCTACAGTACAGCCACTTGAAGGCCTGTGGGCTATTCCTGGCCTGTTGCATCCTGCACAACATGGCCAATGACTGTGGGATAGCTATAGAGATCGAAGAGGGGGACAGTGATGGGAACAATGAGGACACCGGTCCAGACAGTGATGGTCAGCCACCCCCTGGGCGAAGGGACCCCTGCCTGATCTGGATGGCACAACTGCACCGGGACACCATCACAGAGGAACACTTCAGCCAACACAGGTAGGTCATGGGGCCATGTGCAACCACCAGTGGCAAGGGCAAAACCCACAGACAGGCATGGATGAACCACAGGGGCGGATGGCGGCAAGGGAATGGGTCTGAGCATGGAACCGCACACACCATCAGGGATGGGCAAGGCCAAACATGACACGCGCTCATGCACACACACACGCACACGCACACACCACAAGACATGCACAAGGGGTAGAAGGCACACCAACCCCAACTGCAACCCCTAGACACACACAGGTCCACACATGACCACACCCAGTGGCCATCACTGTGCATGTCTCAGACACTGGGCACCACTGCACACTGGCGGACAGTGCAATGCAGGCATCATCATGCACACACCACAGTGGCTAGCAGCCAGGAGGGTGTGCACATGGACCGTGTGTGTGCAGGGCCGGGTACCCCACCCATGCGTCACACAGTGCACAACACACTGTACACAGGGTAGTGGCAGACAGTGGCCATGGTGGGAGACAGGTCAGTCACGCGGCACAGTGCCACGGCTGCCACGGATGCATGGGTGGCCCTGCCGAAAGCTGCCAGCCATGCAAGGCTGACCATTGGCCTCATGGGGTGGCTCCGATGGTCCCCCAGGGGTGACGCTATGGGAACATGACCGTGTTCGTGCAGGGGTCTGCAGCTCACCGAACATGCCTGTGCCAGGTGTGCTCGGTATGCCCACAGCTGAACCCGGTGTCGACATGGAAGGTGTCACGCGACGCCAGGAACGAGGGATGGATGTGACATTGTGTGGTGTCTGCGGCGCATGGGCAATGAACTGGGTGCCCAAAGTGGCCATGACAGCAGTGATTGCACGTGTCTGCCTGTCAATGGCAGCGGTCACATCCTCCCGCTGCCGGGCCATCTCTGCCAGGAGCACACCGTGGTCCCTGCTGCGCCGCTCCTCCGCCTGGTGCAGAACCGCACTGAGTGCATCCACCACTGTCACAAGCCACAACTGCTGATCCACTGAAGCCTGGAGTAGGCGGCTGTGCTCATCAAAGAGGTCATCCGCCTGATCGGCATGCTGTCCCTCATGGTGTTTCTGGCCATGCCAAGCAGCACCCCTTGATGATGGGCGCTGCACACCAGAGCCATGCTGGGGCATGTCCACACATGGTGCACTGACGCTGCCACCTGACACTGTCCCCCCATCACCATTGGCCGACTGCTGGCACTGCCCCTCCAGCTACCGGTCACCAGGGCTCACCGGTGCCACTGCAGTGGCCGCAACAGCCCCACCAGCCTGGATGCACACCAGTGCTGCCCCACTGGGGCATACATGCACAGGCTGGGACTGTGATGTCACACAGGCCTCAACGGTGGCACCACCCACGGCTACGCCTGTGCTGTTCCCTGCTGTGGGACCATCCTGCGTCCCACACATATCACTGTCCGGGATGTGTGATGCATCATCATCGGTGCCTGGTCCAGCACCAGTCCGTGTCCCAGCATGCTGGAGTCTGTGGCCGCTGTCACACTGGGACACAGGCAGGGCCTCATCCGCACAGGCACCACCATCTTCAGTCCGGACAGACAGGCAGGTATGTGGTGGTCCTGACCCTCGGACACCTGTGGAGGTGGATAGGTGCTCCTCCATGTCCAGGGCCTCACCCACAGTGGACACATCCACCACCACTGACCCATGTAGACGCTCAGGAGCTGTAAGGGAATACAGTAGCGTTAATGTCTCCGCCCTACCCTGTGGCATTCCCCCGACCTCCCACACAGTGACAGCACAGGACCTACCATGCAGTGACGGGCTGCCACCCATCTGGAAGCCACCACCCGGCATGCCCTCTATGGCACAATGCCGCATGCTGCCAGCCATCCGCTCCTCCTGTGGTGTCAGGCGTGGCACATCCAGCTGTCCACCACCAGTTGCAGCATGTGCTGCCCTGATGGCAACCACCTTGTCCTTAATTCTCCTCTTGTCCGTGCCGACCTTCTTTTTACATTCCTGCATAGACCGCTGGTGGCTGCCATGCTGGTTCACAGCACGCACAACCTCACCCCATGCCGCAGCTCGGGCCTGTGGTGTTCCCCACTGTCCACTGAACAGTGGTTCCCTGTCAAGGTAGGCCTCGAACAGGGCATCTGATTCCACCCGGGTGAAGTTGGGCCTCCTCCTTCTCCAACATCCCTGTTCCTCCTCTTCCTTATGTTCGGTCATTATAGAGCCTGTGGGAATGACAGGTGTGACCTTTGATTGTGCAGTCCCATGCATCTCCCACACACCACAGTCCACACTTCCAAACAGCATGCAACCCACCACAATAGACTGCAATACCAAACTATGTCCCTCTGCAGCCCCATGTCACATTTATATAGCGCAAGGCATGCAAATGAGGTGAGGCACAACTTTAAGTGGATGTTAATGCAGTAGCTGCACCATGGAATTGCTGATGAGCTGATTTGCATATGCTAGCTGAATATCGTGCTGTTGCACCTTGTGCAATTGTGTTGAGCGTGCTCAGGCAAAGGCACAGCTCTGTGACATGCGCAGTAGGCACTGCACAGCACATGCCTGGGGTGCTGACAGCAACGCCTGCCGCGCTGATGATGTGCTGAGTGCAGGAGGCAGTGCAGGGCATGGCCACCACTATGCCAGTGGCACTAGTGCGCTGTTCACGCGTATGGTGCTCGTGCCCTGGAGCGCCATAGGCGCCATGGTGCCACAGCGTGGTAGGCCACTTCAAGGCATCACACACAGGCAACCTACCATGCTACATGCAGGGAGTCCCAATTGCACTGTGGCGGTCCGTGCGCAACAGACCCTTGACTCTGCGGTCAACCTTTGCCCCCTAGGCACCATGCATCTGCATGGGTGCACCCCTATTGCGCTGTTCGGTGGCAGCGCGATGGGGAATGGCAGCGCTGTACCATGCAGCATCTGCACATGGTGGATGTGCACTACAGAGCGCCATTTTGTGATCCTGGCTGCAATAGAGATGGCACGGAGGAGAGCAGCATTGTGGAGCCCTCTCAAACTGGCCAATCTGGTGGCTATTGTAGAGCCCCATGCTGGGGCCCTGGTTGGGGATGACCCCTTAGAAAGGGCCAGAAGTGCTGTGTGGGAGGAGGTGGCAGAGGCACTGGAGGAGGCCACTGGGATCACCCGGAGTGTTGAGCAGCATCGCCACTGCTATGGGGACCTCTGGCGGAGGGACCCAGACAGGCTTGCCCATCTACAGACACGTGCCAGGCAAGGCGCAGTGCCACCTCCAGGTAGGTGCTCCATCCATACACTGGTTGCATCCATCCAGGTATCGTGGTGGGCATGTGTCCACCACATAGGGGAGTGGGGGCCATCCAGTGTGGGCGGTGGTGGTGGTGGTGGGGTTGCAGCATGGCTGGGCTGTGCGGGATTGCACACACTGGGGGGGGCCTTTGCTACTGGTTTGTATTGATGTTCCCCTCTCCATGTTTGCACCCTAGGCCCTGAGGAGAGGCACAGAGCCCGTGAGGCACGGGCACAATGTGAAGATGAAGCTGCCCAGCAACAGAGATGAGCTGGAGGGCCCATACTGCATCAGCGCCTGGCTGTTGCAGATGCAGGTGAGTGCCTTTCTTCCAGGAAATTTTGTGCATGCTGTGTTGAGGGGTAGGCAACGGGGCATGGCCACCAGCCATTGACACCACTGACGTGCACACCACACGGTACACTCAGCACTGTCCTGTGGCACTGCATGTGTGGGTGTGCATCGCTGGTGGTCCATGCATGCACCGGGTATATGGCTGTGCCACTGCCTTCGCACCGCATAGCCATGTCACTGTACAGCCACGGTGGTGCTATGCGGGACTTGGGCGGTGGGTGTATGCAGTGGTCCACATGGCTGTGTGCACCTGGGTAGGCAGGTCTTGTGGACATGATCATTGTGGGTGGTAGCACACCATCACAGGGGTGTGGCCCACGGCTGTATGCCATGCACAATGGGTGGGCTGCAGGGGGATGGACAGTCACACGTATTGACTCTGCTCCCTTGTCCTAGGTAGACGGAGATTGATGGCCACTGAGAGAGGCATGCAGGAGCTGCTGAAGCTGGCAAGGGCATCTCTGGAGATCCTCCAGTGACTGGAGTGGCATGGGGTCAGAAGGAGGAGGACACATAGGCACCACAGGAATGGAGAGCAGGGCAGACAATAGGCCCTCCATGCCCCCAGAACCATCTTACCCCCCGGACCCACCTTCACACCCATTCTTCCCTCTTCCATTTGTTCACCCCTGCCCCATACATACCCACCCCCACCTGGTATGTGGCCCTTTCCCCCCATTGTAAATATTTGTAAATAGTTTTGTTTGTTACTTCTTTTTAATACATTTGTTTTGTTATGACAACTGTGGTGGTCTATGATTTGCAGTGGGCTACAGGTGCTCAGCTGCAGTGGAGTGCATGGTGTCAGGGGTGGTGCAGGCATAGGCGTGTGTGTGTGTGTGTGTGTGTGTCCGGCAGGGAACCGCCTATGGTGTGGGCGGGGGAATCAGTCACTGTCTGTGGTTTGTGTGTTGTTCTCTGTGCACTGGATGCCTGTGTGCAGTGGTCCATGGTGCATGCACTGTGTCCATGGTGCCCCTGTCAGACCATCCATGGCCTGTGCAGCTGACACCCTTGCATGTCTGTGCTATGCACGGTCTGCTGGCATGTCAGTGGTGGCTGTCCATGCTGGACAACCCCCTGTACCCGGCACAATGCCAGGTTGCCTCCTGTCACCGGTATGGTGCACGTCTGCCTAGGGTGGCACTGTGGCCTCCGCTGTTGTTGTCCCCCCTCCATGCTGTCGCTTGTGTCTATTGCAGGGGATGTGCTCCACTGTCTGTCACTTGTGCTCCGGCTGCATGCTGGTGGCGTACGGCTTCATGGTGAATGCACAGGGTGGCTGGTACACCTGTGCCATGGAGGGGTGTTAGCCATGGGTACACGGCTGCTGTGGCCACATGCCAGCAGATTTGTTGACCCACTATTGTGTTCCTGTGTTGGTGTGCCCCTTGGGTATGGGTGGGTGTTTGTCCATGCACTGTGTTGCATCCTGTGTGGCACATGCTTCCATGCACCACTGTGGGCATCTGTGCTGGCTGTTGTGGCCAGTGCTGGGATGGGATGTGTCCTTGGGAGGGTGTGCAGGGTGCTGTACCACTGGTGGTGGGATCCGGGGCAGACCCTGTCACATGCGGGGTACCTCGTGTGCCGACGCATGGTCGGTCTCTCAGCTGTACCTCGGGGGGGGGGCCGTACAGGGCAGCACTGTGTCTGCAGTTGTTGCATCGGTGTCTGCTGCCGCATGCTGCCGGGTGCTCGCAGTGGGGCTGCCTTGCATGGCTTCATGGTGCATAGGGTTGCATTGTCACAGTGAGGGTGGTGGCATGCATGGGGTGTCCTGCACTGTTGGGTGCTGCTCCTGGGCAGGGTGTCTGGGGATCACTATGCAGGGTGTGCTCTGCATTGGTGGGATGGTGTAGCATGGGTTGGCCTGACCTCCTTGTGTGCTGGTCACAGCTTGCCAGGGGGTGTGCTGGGGCACCATGCCCCGGCTGTGGGATTGTTGCTGGTGTCCATGGGCTGGTGTTTCTTCCAGCTATCCTCAGGTTGTGCGGTTCATGGGGTGTAGGGGGCGATGTCTGTTCTGCTGCGTGCTCCTCTGCCCATATCTTCCATGGGTGGTGGACCTCTGCATCCTGTCCCTGTGCATCCCTGGTTGTGCTGATGCACTGCTACCCTGCTCCACTGTGCATCCCTGGTTGTGCTATTGCGCATCAGACCTGCACCACTGCGCATCCCTGGTTGCGCCATGGCGCAGTTGGTGCGATATTCAGTTGTGTGGTGCAAGCGCATCTTGGCCTGCGCAGTGTTTGAATATCGCACGTGTTGCACATAGATGCACTGAACTTGCGCCTGCTCCTGCTATTGCGCTACTTTGTGGCACAGTTTGAATATCTGGGCCCCTGTATTTATTTATTTGAATTTTGATAACAGGGTGGCCCCATTGAGACAATATGCCCCTTTTTCAGGGGTGACCCAAAGTTAATTGCATTATATGTAAGGACAGTCAGAGATATTGCATATTACATTTATAGGCTGCAATTCTCTAAGGGGCATAGGGTGGACACTCCTCACTCTAGATTGGAATGCGGTGCAGCATTGTGCTCTGGACCCCCTGGAGGCATTCATTGCAAGACAGCAGCCCCATGTGCTCACGATTCTCTGTCTGATCCCACAGCCACATGCTACGGGTGGTCTGGAGGCATACCAGGGGGCATGCCTGTGCTCCGCACCATTCACATAGGTTTGGAGTGGAACAGAGTGACTGGCCGAGATATGAAAACAAAACCTGGCCATACAAGGGATGCAACCCCCCATGCCACCAGCTAACAAGACACCAGCTGGGGCAGATGGCTGTCAGACCCCTGCCATACAGCAGCCCCTGACCATTGGGCCACCTGGGTGTGTTGGGGGGTTGTCACTGACAATCAGGACCATGCTAGGGCACGGGTGGGTGTACACTGCATACGGGTCCAGGGCAGGTGTGGCAGATAACCATGCGTGCCATTCACTTCCCTAGACCCATGCCACAGTGCAGGAAATCCATTGCATGACCCAAGATGGGCATCCAATTGGATGTTTGCCTGGGTCCGGTGCACCACCTACATCCTTCCTCTGTGCACCTGTATGCTGGGGGGGATGGCAGAATACCAGACAAGCAGCCAGCAATTGTGAATACTACCGGTGCATACCTTTCCACAGGTGCGGAGCGGAGCGATCACTGTATGTGGCTGTCCAACATGGGAACCGCACCTCTGAAAATTGCAGCCATAGTGTGTGCATTCAGTGTGTAAATCTGCACATGAGATCTTTGTAGTGGAGAAAAAGCACAGTGTCACTGGTTAACTATATAACTAGGTTTTCACAGTTGCCAAACAGTAATATAATTACATTAGAGTATGACAGCATTTAAAGGTCACGGAAAAATACATAAGTTACATTCATTACAGAAACTGAGAACACAAAGAGTTCCAGTTACCAAAGACATAAAAAATAAGGCTTCATAAGTCATATGTATTGCACAGTTTAGCAGATGGAATACCACAATCTACAGGATGGGTTGCACCTACAGTGAGTCACCATTGCGGAGTGACCTTTAAATTTGTTTTTAAAAGCAGCAAGTGTGGAGCAGTTCAGAAACTCACTTGGGAGATTATTCCATACCTAAGAGGCTGTGAAGGAGAAGGTTCACCTACCTGGAGCAGTAGTGCTCTTGGAATTTCAAGCAGTGATCTGGAGCTGAAGTGAATGTTTCTTATATAGTGCTTTCACTTAAGGATGCCCTCAAGACAGGTTGCAGTAAAGACTTTCATGAGCTTTAAGCAATAAGGCTTGACCAAGGGTTATGTTACTGGTCTGTTAAATCACCTTCTAGGGGTGTACTGTGGCACAAGGTGTAGCCGAGTGCCACATGCCCCTAGAGGGTGATTAATTGACCATTAACATAATTCCTGGGAGTGCCTTATTGCTATTATAATAAAAAATGTTTTTAAACAGTGTTAAATCTTGTTCAGCATATAGTTAAGCTCCACATGTATGTTAATAAAAGATTAACATAAGGCTGTTAGAATGTTTGCAACCAATCAGAAAGCTCCATTTCTCAGACCCTTTTTATAATAAAGGTTAAGCAGAGCAGGGGAGCTCCCTCCATGTAGTTAAAGATGACCACCCAAGGGCTGCTAGGACTATACAGTGGTGCTCCCTTGGGGGGCACCAGCTGCAAATAGACAACCTTGTTATAAAGGCTATTTAGTTTGCTAAGTTCTGTGGCCCAAAGGGATTGTAAGATAAATGCACTATACACAAGAATGGGTAGAAGCATACTATTAGCTATAGCTAGTTTGGCATCCTTAAATAGGTAGGGAAAGAGTGTATATAGTGAGCCCAGTTTCTAGTGTAAAGGTTTAGATACAATGTCTACATAAACACTGTATGATAGGTCATCTTCGAGCATAACCCCTAGATACTTCAGAGAGCTCACCACTTCCAAGTGAGCACCCCTCACAGTAGCCAGTTTCTCAGCATCTAGGCTTTTTGGGCTTTTTGACATTTACAGTAATACTAACTTGTTTCTCAATAACCATCTCTCCAGCTGATTGAAATCATTCCCCATCTGTGTGCTAATCCAGGTGATGTCAGTAGAGGACCGGTAGAGTACAGCTTCATCTGAATACATTTGCAGGGAGGTCCCCCACAGTTCTCAGGCATATCTCAGAATAGAACCTTGTGGTGCTCCATCCATTATGTCTCTAAGTTCAGAGAGGCAGCCCTGCCATCTGACTAGTTGTTTATAGTTAGTCAGGTAGTTTCTGAACCAATGGTGGCTCCTACTTTATCAAGCAGTAATGTATGGTTCACGAGGTTAAAGACCTTGGTGAGGTCAGTAAAATTTGCACCAGTAGCCTTACCATGCTCAGCCACTTCTAATTTGTCAGTCGTTTACCTCACCAAAGCAGTGTCTGTACCATAACCCTTTCTGAACACATGTTGGCAGTGAGTGAGAGTGAGTGAGTGAAAGAGCAGTGTAGATCCAGGTAATCCTGTAATTGGTTGAATACTGGCCTCTGTTGTATTTTCACCAGGGCACACCTATTAGGGAGATGATACTGGAATTATCAATAGGTTCACTAGACCCCGCTTTATGGATTAGGAACACAATGGCTGTTTTCTGTTTCTCTGGAATGACTCCAAAGAGGAGGGACTTACTGGTAAGAAGTGCTAGGGGAGTAGCAATGACAGGCACTGCAATTCATAGGAATCAGGGTTCCACGGTATCATAGTCAGGGGAGCCCTCATTTTTATACACCAAAACTGCTGGCATACTTCCTTCCTATTGACAAGCCTGAAATATAATTTGGGTCAGTTTTTTTGAAGTTTTTTTTTCATTTGATTTACTCCTTGAATTTTTTTTTTCCTTAATTTCCTCTAGTGTCTTATTTTGGGTTGGCACTCCTTGCACAAGGGCCCTTCCCTACCAGGCAAAAGCAGGCAGGACTTTGGAATGGTGTGCACTAGGAATAATACCATGCCACCAGAGGACACAATGGAAGTCTAAATGGTGAGTCAAGGTAGACTCAAAAGTTGTCCTAAATCCCATTTCTCTGTTTTAAAAAGAAAATAATACAGCTTAGTTCTTGTAGATTTATTACAATAATGGTATACCCTTATATTTTGATAAAATATGATGCGCACTATGCAAAATAAGCTGAGAACATATGGCAATCAAACATGATGTATTACTTATATATAGTATATATAGCATAATGACATTAAGCAGAACTCTTCATAGCTGTTGGATACAACCCAAAAGAAACTTTGTTAATTAATGTTTATATATATTTTTATAGAATAACTCTGTAATGAATCATAGCACTGTATAAAGGGAGCTGTAAGATACCAATAGAGTGAAAAGGAGGTATGACTGATTCAAATCTAGCATTTTATTTTTAGATGTAAACTATAGATATATGTTACATACTGCATTTTATTTTATGGATGTATATATGATTAATTGTTATATTATTGCATACAGGCCCTTGCACCACGAGGAAGCCCAACTGGGTGAAACATTGGGCCAGGACATGGGGACCCTTCTTATTAAATAAATAAAAACCTAGGAAAGAACTGGGCTTTTGAACTGGGGTGGCCAGGTTTCCTTTTGGACTTTGTAACTTCATTTAATGCCCAAGAATGCAGTAATGAACATTGGTAACAAAACATAACATATGGAATTTTACATTAACGGGGTTAAGGCAGAACACTGGAAAGAGAAAAAGGACCTGGAGTGATAATTAGCAATAGCTTAAAAACCTCTCCCCAATACAATGCAGCATACCAGAAGTAAACAAGGTGGTGGGACTACGTCAGGTGGGATTTTACTAGTCAATGAGAGAGATAATTGTATCATGGTACAGGGCATTGGTTTGACTGCATCTGAAATATTGTGTATAGGTTTGGACCCCACCTCTAAGGAAGGACTGGGAGAGCCTACAGACAATTCAGCATACATACTATTCAGCAGAGGGCTACAAAAATAATCCAAAGGTAGCAGGGTAGGTCCTACTAGAAGACAATGGCAAGTTTCAACCTGTACTCTCTGAAGGATGGAAGGGAAAGGGGGATATGCTGGAAGCATACAAATACATGCAAGGATAGAATAGACTTTACTACACAGAGTTATTTTCTGTAAGCTGAGGAACACTGCAACCACCAGTTGCACAGACTCAAGCTGGAAGAAGGAAATTCAAAAAGGACATCAGAAAGTATTTTTTCACAGAGTGAGTGGTAGACAGATGGAAAAATGACCCAGCAATATAATCAATGCTAAGACTTGGGGTATGTTTGGCACTTCCTGAGAGGACCAGAGAATACATGTCTCCTTTTGCCATTGACCTGTTTGTTATTTATTTATTTATTTAATAACTGGATAAGTACACTGGTCTTAGAGACTGTTTTCAGGAATGACCCAGGTCCTCTAGATGGCCCATACACTGCATAAAATACAACACATGAGATTCAGCGTACAGAACATAAGTAACAACATACAATTGGAGGTGATACCTGTAGTTGGACAATTTCAACAGACAGACAATCAGTACATTAGGATCAATATACAAGTGGAAGGTGATAAAAACAATCTGACAATACATGCGCTTATACACATTACAGTACTCGCTCATTGACAGTTCAGTCGGGGACTGGCCATGGAGGTGTGAGGAGGGTTGCACCTGTCCCCGGCTCTGTCTGGGGATGGGGGGTGGTGGGAGCACTGCCAGCTGGGGTGAGGGGTGGGAGGGCACTGGACCACCAATGAGGGGTATTTCCATTACGATACAGATGGACACATCGGGGATCAGGGCGGGGATTTCTATACATATGAGACTTGTGGGGCACATCAGGGTTCTGGTTGGGGGAAGGGTGTCTAATATGAATATTATAATTGTAGGCACATTTGGGATCTGGGCGGGGGGAGTCTAATAAATAATTTATACCTGTGTGTACATCGTGGATTGGGAAGGGGTGATCTGGGGCACTATTGCGTCCAGCATCTTTCCCAGGGGAGAAATGTCTAAGTCCCCTTAGATCAGCCCTGGCCAGTCTATGGGTACTTAGTATTTCACCCTCTGGGACAACTTTGTGGATTGCATTTCTGGGCTGTGGTAGCTTGTGTCTGCTGCAGGGCCCCTAGCACCTTGTTGGAGCCCATTTCTGGGCACAGGGATGGCACAAGCCCCATTTGGTGGAAGCAGCCTGCGTTTGACATAGGCTGCCTTTGAGAATTGCTCCATGGTATATATTTCAGTGCAAGGTGCACCTTGCACCATTCTTTTGGTGCAAGCCCCTTGCACCTTGCTGGAGGCTTTGAGAATTGGACCCCTAGATATTTAATGGAATCTTTGATTAGAATTTCAAATTTAGTGAAAAAATTTCTGACTTCATTGTTGTCATTCAGCAAGAATACTGCCATTTTATGCCAATTTATTTTATAACCTGCATAAGTGGAATATGTCTATATGAGACTGAGCAGTGGTGTAAAGGAGGAGCTTATGTCATTTAGGTTAACTAATACATTGGGCCAAGCGGTTCTTATCTGTCATCAAAGTCTATGTTTGTATGTTTCTATGTCAGCATACAGTGAGATTTTATGATGTTGTTTGTTGATTTTTAACCCCTCTATTTCCCTGAGACTGCCTTATGCTTTGTGCAGATGGTTCCATGTATATTGCAAACAACAGAGATGAAAGTAGACAACACTGTCTTGTCGCTCTATATAACTTGAATGAAGTTGATAATTGATCATTGGTTTTTATTATGGCCAATAGATTTGTAAAAATTAGTTGGATTAACTTACAGAAATTCTTTCCAAATCCCATTGTCTCTAATACTGTTGTGAGAAAATTCCAATTGACCTAGTCAAATGCCTTTTCAGCATCTAATGCAAACAATGCTGCGTTCTTAAAGATAGATGAATTCATCAGGTTTATTATCCACCATATATTATCTGCTAGTTTCCTGTCCATAATAAAACCTGTCTGATCTGGATGTATAATTCTTGGAGCAACTTTTTTTTTTTTGGCCCGGTAACCCCACCACCTCTGCCCTGTTTGGTAGAGGCTCCTCAGACCCCATTCCCATTCATCACCCCTCAGTCCAGGCTTACCACCCTGGGTGGGGACACTGGGTGGGGACACTGGGTGGGACCCCTTCCCCAGGACACTTAGTCTCTAGCCCTGGCCTACCCCCAGGATGGGGCCACGGGAGGGGGACCCCCCGGCAGATCTTCATCATGGCAGGAATGGCGGCAGAGATGAGACCGTCATCCAAGGAGCTGGATTTTTTTGGATTGCTGGTGGTCTCCAGAGGTAGGATGTGCAATGACATCAACAGGCACACTCGACATCTGTTCTGCCTCCCGTAACATGTGGCCTCGATACCTATGACTCCCCAGCCTCTGCCAAGGGCTGCTGATATACCGAATGCTTGCCTCCCTTTCCCCCAGAGAAGGAGAGTCACCAGACAGCACTCAGTCCTTCTCCGCCCTTGCTGGCCCTCCAACTACTGAGTCCATTCCTGAACCTGGGTCATCGGCATTGCAAGCAGATGCCCTACCACTGCACTGGTGGGCCAGCTCCTGGAGCAACTTTTGTTAACCTTAAAGCTAGAATTTTTGTGATAATTTTGTAATTCATGTTAAGGAGTGAAATTGGCCTGTATGAGGTGCATTTTTCTGGTAGTTTGCCAGGTTTTAATAATAAGGTAATGACTGCTTCGTTGAATGATGCTGGTAGCGTGTTTAGCAGTAGAACATTATTAAAAAGTTGATTTGATGTAGTGGCTATATCTTCTTTGAAAACTTTATAAAATTCAGCTCCAAATCCAGCCCTGGGGATTTGTTGTTGGGAAGATTTGATATGACTTCCAAGATTTCTTGCAGTGTAAACTCTTTCTCTAAGATACTTATTTCTTTGTCATGTAGTTTTTCCAGTTTTAACTGTGACAAAAATGTTTTGATGTTGTTTTTATTTTCCTTGTTTTTTTTCAGTGTATAGATTTTTATAAAACACATTAAAAATCTCATTAATCTTTTTTGGGTCATTATAACTATTACCCTGCTCATCCTGTACTTCATTTATGGTGCTGCTAGCTTTTTCACATTGTATTTGAAATGCCAGTAGCCTATCTGTTTTTTTCTCCATGAACATGATATTGGGACTTTGCTCTCATCATTGCACTCCTAGCTTTAATTACTGTGAATTAATTTAATTTATCCCTTAATAACAAGAATTTGTCTAAGTCTGTCCTAACTGAGGACAGCACAAAAAGCTCATTCTGCTTCTGCCAGTTCTGTTTCTAGTTGATTTAACGTTAGGTGTTCTGTTTTTTCTTTTTTATATACACTGAGTAGGCTATGCAAACCCCTCACAGATATGCTTTAAGTACATCCCACATTGCTGTGATTGGGATTGTGAGACTTAGTTCATTAGATAAAAAAAATAATTTCCTTTTTGATCAAATTAGTAAAAACTGGGTCATCCAGGACCTTAGGGTCTAGTCTCCATCTTTTCTCTTTTGGGCAGGTATCATTTGCCTGAAATATGATTTCAACAGGGGTGTGATCTGATATATTAATAGCTCCATATTTGACCTGTTGAACTGTTCTTAGTATACAGTATTTTTTGATATAAGACAGAAGTTGATCCTTGAGTGTGAGACATTAGGTTATGAACAGAAAGAATATACTTCTTGTGTCGATGCTAATTGCTTGAATGGGTCAACTAGATTTAATTTATTCATAATATTTGAAACAAAAGCAACTGATTTTGCTTTTATCTCTGTTGAACCAGGGCTCCTATTGAGATAACATAAGGTAAAATTAAAATGTTCAGCCATCAGGTCCCGGAAATTGTGTTAGATCTAAAAAGAAATTTGAAAAGAAGTTTGGGTTGTCCTCATTCGATGCAAATATAGTGGCTAGTTTATTATTCTGATTATTACATTTAATTGATATAATATTGTATCTGTCATTGGGGACACTCAAATTGTTAGTGATTGTTATTCCTGCAGTATTTTTAATTAATATGGCAGTTCCTCTTGATTTGGTGGTGAAGATGGCTTGACAATCCCTAGCAAGTAATAGAGTCTGAATATATTTGAAGTCCCCTTGTTCGTCTTGCAGGATGTAACAATTTTTCTTAATTTTATTCAATCCTGTGCTCCCTTAACATTCCAGGACATAAATTTTTTAGTTGTTTGCCATTTTATCTGTTCTGAAACTAAAATGATCTAGAGCAAAGATAGGGTGCTATATCTAATTTTAGTTCTGTTTTGGGGTAAATCAGTGTACATATTTGTTATTGTTTCTTTTTTTTGAACTAACCTATTTTCCCTTTTTCTATTCTCTGACCCTCTCCCCTTAAATGACACCTAATTCTTACCCTCCCCATGAGGTCAAGTGTGGGAGTGACTTTAAATTATCTATTCATAGTGCTCAAACAATAAACCCTTCCCCCATGCACCCCCCCAACAAAACAAAACAGCAGAGAAGATACACCCAATAGGGTAGACCCTGTGACCACCCTTTGGTGTGTAAGTGCCCTACCTATCAGACTACCTCTTTCAGTCTGGGGGACCATAAAGTAAGATGTAGTAAGAGATATCTATTTTTGAAATACCTTGCAATTTCTATATCTTTGAAACTTTTTTTTATGTCTTCATTTTTTCCATCACCTTTTCCACCCTCCCTCTTACGAGGCAGGGGTTAAGCATTTAATAGTAGTTCCTCATTTTAGAGAATTGTTAGATTGTTGATGTTCTTGAGTTGTTGGATGATGAAGACCCTCCAGTGTCTGTAAGTAGCACTGATCTAATAGTTCATTCCACATCTACTGGACATGTAAATATTCTCATTCTTCCTGACAGCACAACCTTGAGCTTTACAGGTGGAATCATTGTGAACCAAATTACATGTTAGTTCAATAAATCCTCTGCCCTTCAAATGCATTCCCTTCCAAGTGTCTCTGTAGAGAAATCTGGAACAACCTGAACAGAAAGGTCTCCGACTTTAAGCCCTTTTTTCAGTCTTGCTTTTCTCATTAGTGCTTCTCTGTCTTGGAAGTGGTGCACCCTTATATATACAAATCTGGGCTGGTTGCCCTGGTAATTAGGATTATAGTCTGCCCTATGTACTCTGTCCATCTTAACTTTATTTTTGGGATACTGTTTGCCAAGTGCCTCAGTGAAGAGTTTCTCAAAAAACTCTATTGGAATGGCACCTTCTGTGCCTTCAGGAATGCTCACCAGTTTTAAATTATCTCCTTGTGCTCTTGTCTCAAGTTCTTCTATTTTTAATTTTAGGATTTCTAGCTCTCTGGCTTGAGATCTGATAGTGTTCTGCATTGGTTCAAGTTTATCTTCCATTATGCTTAACCTGGTTTCCAGTTCCGTCATCCTTTTAGTTAAATTATCGATTGTTTTTGTTAAGCTTGTAAGAGATTCATTTAGTCCAGAGATAGAAATATTGATTTTTGCAAATCCCTGCCTTACTTCATTTATTAAAGCCTCTTGGAAGATGCCTGTGAAATGCCCTGAGAGCTTGATTATTTTTGACCCTGACTAGGATCAGAGTTTGATTTCCTGCTAGGCACAGGGCTCCCATGTCCCATCTGCCTCTGGTGTTTGGATAAGTTGGTTAGCCTCTTTCATGCTGGAGTCAGAACTGTGCACTGGGCTGCAAATGTGGTTAATTTCTTTTTCCATATTTGGTTGCTGAGTATTATTTGATGGAGTATCAGCATTTGGCAGGTGATTTGAACTGGTGGTGTTTTCAGCCATTTGAATGCTGCCTGAATCAGTTTTTTGTGATTCCTTTCAAGTATCACCCAGAGAGTCCTCTGAATTTTTATCAACCAGTTTTCTCTCCTTACTATTAAAAACTGTGGTTGCCTGCTTTTTGCTTTTTGCAGTGTGTGACATGTAATGTTCTTTGGTGGCAGCCTGTATTCAAGCCTTTCTGTGGTTTGTCTGCTTCTGAGCTCATTGCTTTGGCAACCTGGGGTTCATTTTGTTGGTGTGCTCCCATTATAGCCAAGTATAACATTTTATTTTCATACAAACTTGATAGTGTTTTATGCAAGGCAAATTGTATGTCTGAATTAGTAGATTGTTTTTTTGCCAAGTTTTCTGCATTTCAGTTTTTGTGCCCATCGCTAGTTTGCTGTGCAGAGGGTGTTTACCTAGTGATTGCCTTCCATTCAGTTTCAGAGATGTCAGCTTTCACCCTTTGTGTACCCTGATTCTCACTTGTGTAGCCTTTTTTTTGGTTGATTTCTTTTAGCACAATCTTATTTTTTACCCTCAATTGCTCACTGGATAATTCGCTGGTACCTGCAGATGGGCCTGGGATTTTAGTCTCCAGAACTGGTTCAGGCATTTCAGTGACCAGTGCTACTGCAGCTGATGCTTTGCTTGCCTCTTTGCATGGTTTCAATACTGGTGTTTTTCCTGATTTTATTAAATCCTTTACCTCTTGAACTCTTCTGAATTTTGTAGACATTACTGGGGTGGGGTGAGAGCAACAGGTACAGCTTACCTCATACTGGCATTTCATATCGCTATTGTCAAATGCTCTTCATTTTTTCCTCTTTCTTTTCAGTGAAAATGGAAAACAAGAGTGGTATATTTTTCCTTCATTTTTCTGTTTACTGCGTTTGTTAGGGTTAGAGATTTGGTCCTCAGCTGAGAGGGTAACACTTCAGCAGGTCAGCATTTCAGCCATCTTGACTCCTCCCACAGGGGCTGTTTATAACTGTTAGGGAGGCTGAGGATTCTAAGAAAAGGTGGCGTAAAGGTCAGATGCATAAAAGAAAAATGGTTAGGTTCGATCTTTGATAGTCATAGAAGTCCTTTTAAAAAGAACTAATTCATTTTTTTACTAAACTCCTCAAAGGTGTTCTTATTGCTAAATTTGCAATTTATGCTGCTACTGTATCAACTTCAGTTTGAAATTAGTTACCGTATAGCTGATATGTAAATGATTTGTAAGTTATGGATATCCCAAATTGCTTGACATTTAATATTTAGTTGTTTAACCAGGTATAGCACACTAAGATGAAAGCTTTTTTACAGGAGTGACCTGGGAGCACAAGGAGGTTAAGTGACTTGCTCAGGGTCACACAGTATGCAAGTGGAAGCTGTGGGATTCAAACCCAGGTCTGGTCTGCTGGATGTCACCAGATTTGCAGCTCAGAGCCTTAGACCACTGCGCTATACTGCCTCCTTCAAATATTTTACCACACTGTACATGTATTCTTTTTTGTATATGTATGATCATTTTATACATATTTTTTGTATTTTTCCTTTTTACGGCTACAGTTGACAGAGACTTGCAGATGTCTTGATATTAGTAGAAAAAGGGAGCTCTCCAGATTCCTAATGGACTAGATAAAATTGAGGGTTTTGTAGCATCACTGTGCTAATTGTAGCAGTCTGCTGTGTTCATTGAGCTGAGCAGTGTTGCATGCACTATGTTGTGTGATAATGTGGTTACTACAGTAGTTCAATATGGGTAGAATTCTCTTTCAAGAAAGATCATAGTTCATAAACATGACATCTTAGTCAGCCTTTCAACTGTAATTGTGACTGATATTTTCTTTTAACTATCCACTGATATTATTTGGATATTCATGTCTATAGTTTTCCTATTGCCTGTGTTGCACTGAGATGCAAACCGAGATTCATTGTGGGCAAACTCATGGAGACCATACTAAAGGAAAGATTGGTGGAATATCTAGAGGAGCATGGTCTTCAGGATGCAAGGCAGCATGGGTTCATGGGGGGAGATCATGGCAAAGAAATCTGATTGACTTCTTTGACTGTGTCACTAAGACAGTAGATGGGGCCAAGTGGTCGACATCCTCTATCTTAATTTCAGCAAGGCCTTTGACTCTGTGCTCCACAAAAGGTTGATCAGGAAGTTGGTGTATCTCAGGGTTGGGGAAAAGATGGCCAAATGGGTGGTTGTGAGGAGAGAGTTATCTGACACTAGAGAGGTAACCAGTGGAGTCCCACAGGACTCAGTGCTGTGGCCGGTGTTGTTCAATGTCTTCATAAATGACATTGGAGATGGCATTAAGGGCAAAATGTGCCCATTTGTGGATGACACCAAGCTCTGTGGAAGAGTGAACACAGCTGAAGGGATACAGGACCTACAGAAAGATCTGGAAAAGCTGGGAAGTGGTGCAGGATCTGGCAGCTTGGCTTCAATGTCAAGAAATACAAAGTTATGCATATTAGAGCCAAGAATCCCAGGACAGAGTACTACCAGAGTGGAGGCTGAGTATCTGTATCAGAGGAGGAGAAGAACCTGGGAGTGATGACCTGAAGCACTCCTCACAGTGCAAAAAAGCAGCACCAAAAGCAAAAAAGATGCTGGGATGCATATCTAGGGGGTTCTGTAGTAGGAGAGAGGAGGTTATACTGCCCTTGTACAGGTCACTGGTAAGGCTGCATCTAGAGTATGGAGTTCAGTACTGGTGCCCACACCTCAAAAAGGACATTAACCTGCTGGAGAAGGCCCATAGGAGGGCTACAAAGATGCTAGCAAGTCAGCAGTGTAAGGCATACGAGGAGAGATTGAGGGCACTGAACACGTACTCCCTGGAAGACAGGAGAGAGAGAGAGAGGGGACATGACTGGGACCTTCAAGTACTTGAAAGGAATAAATAAGGTTG
Organism: Neoceratodus forsteri; assembly: GCA_016271365.2. Classification (NCBI taxonomy): domain Eukaryota; kingdom Metazoa; phylum Chordata; order Ceratodontiformes; family Ceratodontidae; genus Neoceratodus; species Neoceratodus forsteri. Next base: position 307,484,143 of record CM028136.1, read on the forward strand.
ATAAAGAGAGTCTCTTTAATCTGAATTGCAACCATAACATGAGGGGGCACAGTCTTAAGCTGGAGGGTGGGAGGTTTAGGAGGGAGGTCAGGAAGCAGTTCTTCACAGAGAGGGTGGTGGACACTTGAAATGCACTGCTGGAAGAGATCATCTCGTTGAAGACAGTGGGCAGCTTTAAGAGATCCTGTGATAGGCATGGGGGAAGGTAAGGATCATGGGTAAAGAGGATGGGAGGAGTGGGGAGGGAGGGCAGGGACAGTAACTCAAGCTGTGGACCCTGCTATATGAGCAGACTTGATAGACCAAATGGCCTTCTGCTGGCTTCTTCATATGTTCATATGCACACAATAGGTGATTTCATAACACGCCTTCTTAAAAAAAAAGAAAACCCAGTTTTATTCTACACATGAATGCCACAGTTTTAGAGAAATAATTAGCTGGAAAGCACAGCACTAGAGATAAGATGTAGCAGTGTTAAGGTCAAATGCCACTAAAGGAATGCTATGCAGATATACAAGGTCATAAAACACCCAATTTTGAAGTCTTACTAAAGATTAGAGAAACTGAAGATGTGTGTGTGTGTGTGTGTGTGTGTGTGTGTGTGTGTGTGTGTGTGTGTTCAAGCCTTTGATGGAATTAGAGACATGCTGCAATTGTATTTTCAATGCTGGCACTGTGTAAACATGTTTCTGTCATTAACTAGGTGTTCATTTGCCAGTATTATTTGTGAATATTCAAGCTTGCACTATTTAAACATGTTCTGTCTATAACTTTGTGTTCCACTGAAAATGTAATATCTGATCTATATGGTTTTCTGTCTCCCATTAATACCATCTAACTACAGCTCTGCCGTGTATTTCTTTCATATTACCATCAAGACTGGATTACTGCAATGCTCTGTACCAGGGGCTATCTGTAGGCAGTCTCTGCTGACTGCAGCTGGTGCAGAACGCAGAAGCTAGACTGTTGATGGGCACGCAAAGATTGAAGCATATTATGCTCATCCTCTGTGGACTGCACTGGCTGCCAGTCAGGTGGAGGATTGTCTTCAATGTCAGATTACTGACCTATAAAGCCCTGCACAAGAGGGGACCAGACTACCTGCAAGATCTCCTTGTTCCTTACTGTCCTGTTGAATTAAACTTTTCCTGGCTACGTGTGTTGCTGTGTGGGACTGCTGATTTTTTCACAAATAAAGGACTTTATGCAACTTTATTTTGCTCAGTGTTCAAGCATAAACATGTGCCGAAGTTTATTGCAATCTAGTTCACTTTTTACTTTAAGCACCACACACTGGGTAGTGGCTCTTATTTCATTTTGATAAATCCTCCCAATTTGCTCAGCATAGGGTTACCACCTGACCTGATTTTGACAGGACAGTAATGATTTGGCAGCTGTGTCCTGACAAAAATCATGAAAAAATGATGTGTCCTGATTTTATAATAGAAAAATATTTTCTTACTTTCTTCTAAATGTTGCAGAAAACTATAATACCTTAATTAAAATTCCTTAAAATGATAAGAAACAACAGGCCAGATATTCAAACTGCACCATTCTGTGGCGCAAGCCTTTGTGCTGCTCAAAAAAGTTGCGCAGGGGTGTGGCCAGGGCAATATTCAATGGAGTTGCGCTATTGAGCAACTTCTTTGAATATCGCCCCCTGGCCACAACCACTGTGCATGGCGCAGTGGAACTTGTGCCACTGCAAGTGATCAGAGTGGAGCATTCAGATGCGGTGGCGCAAGTTCCGTTGCGCCATGCGCAAACCTGCGATATTCAAAAGGTGACATGCAATGGCCCCATTTGCATGCCATTAGCATGTAGGTGCGCCGATCCCCAGTGACTTGTGCCTGGCGCCCTGCCAGGCAGCAGCCATCAGGGACCGACACCTCCTGCAGCCCGATCGCGGGCATAATAGTATCCCCCCATAGCCCAATCGTGGGCAGCACAGTAATCTCCCTCCCGAATAGCCCGATCGTGGGCATAATTAGATGGTCCCCCACCCCCAAATAGCCCATTGCGGGCATAATTAGATGGTCTCCCCACCCCCAAATAGCCCGATCGCGGGCATACTATAAATGGTCCCCACCCTCGACTAGCCCAATCACAGGTGGCATCCTCAACCACCCACATCCAGAATCCTGGTGATCTGGTGGCCCTCCACCCCTCCACCCTGGGCTCCACCACCCGCTCCCCGTCAGGCGGTGGCGGCAGCACCACCGCCTGCCACCCACCGCCCGCCGACTGACAGCTCGGTAGGGCTGCGCCTATTGTTCAGAGCATGAGCCAATGGGCTGCAGCCCATGTTATTGTTAGTGAAGTCTGTGATATGTGAAGAATTAATTCACATATCTGGACTTCATAGAGCTGCACGCCCATTGGCTCATGCCTGAACCACCGGGCGACAGCCCACCGAGCTGTCAGTCGGCGGGCGGTGGGGCGGCAGGCGGGTGGGGTGCTGCCGCCACCGCTGACGGGGAGCGGGTGGTGGAGCCCATGGGTGGAGCGGGGTCACCAGATCACCAGGGATTCTGGATGGGGTTGAGGATGCTGCCCGTGATCGGGCTAGCCGGTGGGGGACCATTTATAGTATGCCCGCCGATTGGGCAATTTGGGGGATCATCTAATTGTGCCCACGATCGGCTATTCAGGCTATTCAGGGGTGGGGGGACCATCTAATTGGCGCCCATGATCGGGCTATTCGGGGAGATCACTGTGCCGCCCGCGATCAGGCTGCTGGGGAGAATTACATTATGCCTGTGATCGGGCATGGGGGCACTCAGGAACAGTTGATGGCCACCCACAGGTGGCAGCTGCTGTGTTGCACCCTGCAATGCAGCAGCTCACCTGTGGGTGGCCCTCAACTTGATCCTTTTTTTTTGGCTTAAAGTTGTGCAGGCACAGAGAGGGGGTTGCGCCTGCATAACTCTGCATGGCCTGGCTGAATATTGGGCTGTGCAGTTTATGCATGGTTCCACCCCTTTCGGTTGCACATGCCTTCATTAGCATTGTGCTCTTGCTCAGCATGATTTGAGGGGCGCAACTGCCTCCTGCTGAATATCGCAGAATGGCACATTTCGGACTTGTGCAGGCGCAACCCTGTTGCGCATGGCTCAGCTCTTTTGTATATCTCGGCCAACATGAACAACTAAAAAACTACAACACTTAATCTTAGTTCTGATTATTTAGAGAAAACAAGTCTGTTGCATTGGTTGAAGTTATATATTGTCCTGTGAAAAATCATGTTTCAGTAAGAAGTGTCCTACTTTGTGTGATACTTGGCCAGCTGGTTATGATTGTTGTATGATATTTGTAATACAAAAACGTAGTATGTGATTGTCTCACATAAGACAGCTTGTGTTTCCATGGGTGCCCCCCCCCAGGTTTCAGTGAAGCTACAATATATATTAAACTGACCAGGAGATCTCTGTAATGCAATTAATTTCCTTGAGAAATTGCATTTTATTACCTTTTTATGACCTCATGCTTTGAAGTTGGGAAACTAAAATATACATTTTATTACAGGACAGGACATGGCTATCTCACACCTAGGTGAGGGATTGCAAGGTTGTAAACCTCAAGGGAACTGGTGAATCAAAGGCTTAAAATTTGGGAAATGTGTTTTTGCTGATGTCACCTTATTTAATATACTTTCTGATAAAACATTCTTTTAATTTTTTTTTTCAAAGTGCAAGTTAGAGTGGCCATAGTTAGGGAAGGAGATGGCTTCCAACTACAGTGAGCACACTGCAGACTACCTGAAGCAGATGTGCAAGGAGAGAGGAGACCTGCATGAGGGGAAAACCACCAAGCAGAACCTCATGGACACTCTGATGGCCGCTGATGCCGAGATTGTCAAGTCACAGACTGTGACTGTAAAGGACCAAACCTTGGGCATGGAGGGGCCAGTGCAGTGTCCAAATCCAGTGAGGGGGACAGCAGGGCCAGTGCAAGCCAATGGCCACAGCAGTAGGGGAAGATCACCAGCATTCTAGAGCCAGAAGCAATCAGGCAGTAGACTGACTTGCACAGGATGGAGCTGGAGTTCCAGAGAGAAGAGAAGAGAGAGCAGCGAGCTACAAAGAAGAAGAGGGAGTGAGAACAGTGAGCAGCAGAGGAGAAGATGGAGCATGAACAGCGAGAGGCAGACCATGAAGAGTGTGAGCGCCAGAGGCGACATGAACTGGAGAAGTTACAACTTCAACCACCAGCACCAGAGCAGGTTAGTGACTTGGGTTTAACTGGAACTATAGGACTGGGTTACAAACTAAATTCTAAATTGATAGCTGAATTTAAAGAGGGGGAGGATAAGGACACCTTTTTAAATTCCTTTGAAAAAGTTTGTATTCAGGCAAAGATTCCTAGAGGGTCCTGGAGCTTCCAGCTATCCCCGCTACTTACCGGGAAAGCTTGGGATGCATTGGGTCAAATGGACAATGAGGACAGTAATGTTTACAGCAAACTTAAAGCTGCACTTTTTAAAAAAATTTGATTTAACTGCAGAAGCATACAGAGCTAAATTCCGTAAGCTCAGGAGAAGCTCTGACATGAGCTATGAGGAGCTAGCCACGAAACAACATCTGTTTTTAGGAAGTTGGTGGGAAGGAATTGAAGCAAACTCTGTAGATCAAATTGAAAATGCTATATTGTTAGAACAGTTTTTTTGGGCATGCCCAGCAGAGCTGAAAACCTGGCTGGAGGACTAAGATCCCAAAACAGTGCAAGAGGCTGCTGAACTCTCGGACCACTATGCCAGGAGCAGACCTGCTCTGAGAGCAAATGGGGTGGGCGTGGCAGTGCAGAAAGGGAAAAGCTCACCTTCAGGGCAGCTAAAACCCTCAGTGCCTCCACCAAAACCAGTCAGCCCCAGGTTTCAAAGAAAAGATTTCTCTGAGAAAAGAAAAGAATGTTGGGTTTGTAAAGAAACTGGGCATATTGCCAGACAGTGTCCCAAAAGAATGAGCAATATGCAGAATGGGGCTCAGAAAGAAGTGGGTTGTTTGTGTGTCCCTGGAAGCATGCCTGTGAACATGAGAGAACACATGCACCCAGTCATAGTGAATGGTGTACAGACACAAGGGTTAAGGGACACGGGGCATCCCTGACATTGGTAAAAGGGGATCTGGTAGAGCCTGGTCAGCTTATACCCAATAAATTTGTAACTGTACAAGGGTTCACTGGTGAGGAGACCACTGCCACTCACTAGTGTTCTCCCAGACTGGGGTGAAACAGGGGGAACTGTGCAACAGGTGGCTGTAGCCAAAACTTTAGCAGTTGACATCATCCTTGGCAACAATCTCAAACAGGGGATGGTGTGTGCAGTTACCCATAGCCAAGTGACAAGGGAAAATTGTAGTTCCCTGTACCCCACAGAAGCTATTGTGGAAACCACTGGAAGGCTGGTTCCCCAGCCTGTGTCTCCAGATATGAAGACTAATGAAAAGGGGGTAGACATTCCCCCAGTAGCAGTGAAACACACAGCTACGGAGGGTTACTCTGAAGAAGGAGGGGTGACCCATTGTCAGAGGGTTAGGGATGACAGTGATCCTGAGTGCCCTGATGCTAGTGCTAGGGACCCTAGTTTAGATACTGACAAGGACCTGTCCCATGCCTTGGGAATGTGTAAGGAGTTTGCAGCTGCTCAGAATAGTGACCCTAGTCTAGAGAATCTGAGGGCTTGGACAGACTCTGATGGAGCACAGGGAGGGATGGTAAACATAAGGTTTATTTGGAAAATGGACTGATGTATACTCAGGCTGTGAAGACAGAGGGAGGGGTGATAGGCAGGCAGCTTGTCGTTCCCCAGGGGTACCGTGAGCAGTTCCTCAAGACTGCGCATGATATTCCCTTGTCTGGTCATCTGGGAATCATGTGCACTATGCAGTGGTTGGCTCAGAATTTCCATTGGCTCAACTTCACCCAGCAGGTGAAGGAGTATTGCAGATCTTGTCACCGGTGCCAAGAAATAGGGAAGGCAGATAAGAAAACCCAAGCCGCCCTACTTCCATTGCCCATAGTGGAGGAGACATTCTAGAGGGCAGGAATGGATATTGGGGGGCCTTAAAATACCCCCAGCTCCTCTGGGAAGAGGTTCATCCTGACTGTGGTGGATTATGCCACCCGGTACCCAGAGGTAGTCACCCTATCCTCAGTGAGGACAGACAAAGTGGCAGATGACTTACTTGGGATTTTCCTGCATGCTGAGTTTCCACAGGAGGTTATCACCGATCGAGGGGGTTCCTTCATGTCGGACTTAATGAAATGTTTGCGGGTGAAGTGTGAGGTGGTGCAGAGGTGCATGGCACCTTATCACCCGCAATCCAATGGGCTTATGGAAAGATGTAACGGTATCATGAAGTTAATACTCCAAGCATTTGCTGAACAGCATGGGAGGGACTGGGAGAAATACTTTCCCCACATGTTGTTTGCATACAGGGAGGTGTCCCAAGAGTTGACAGGATTTTTCCCTTTCAAGCTCTTATATGGACGCTGGGTACGTGGGCCCCTAGTCTTGATTTGGGAGGACTGGGAAGGCAAGCACACCACCCAGGGCACTCCCACAGTGGATTATGTCCTTAGATTTAGGGAAAGGCTGAAGGAGCTTATGTGGACAGCCCAGAGCAACCTGGCAGCTACCCAACACAAACAAAAAGTGTAGTATGACCGCAGAGCCAGAGCTCACTCATACACGGTGGGTCAGGAAGTCATGGTCCTTATTCCGGTCTGGAAAGACAAGCTGCAGGATGAGTGGGCAGGACTGTACAAAGTAGTTGGAAAGGTAAATGACATGAACTATATCATAGTTACCTGACAGCAGACAGACAGAAAGAATGTACCATGTCAACATGATGAAGCCATATGCTAATAGGGCTGACAAGGTGTTTGCAGTATGTGGTCCTGGGGAGGGGATGGACAAAGGAGACCCCCTTCTGGACTTGCTGGAAGAAAGCAAGTGGGAGTCCTCTGTGGAGACAGTTAATTTGTCTCCCCAGCTGGCCCCAGACAAGATCCAGGAAGTAAGGGAGGTTTTAGCAGACTTTGCCCCACTGTTTAGCGTCAAGCCTGGACTAACTCCTTAACAATGCATGATGTGAAGACAGGGACACAGACACCCATATGGCAGACAGCATATCGGGTGTCAGAGGACATTAAGAGGGAGGTGGAGGACATGCTGGATTTAGGGGTAATGCAGAGATCCCACAGCTCCTGGGCCTCACCAGTAGTCCTTGTGCCCAAGCCCAATGGATCTACTCATTTCTGTGTGGACTGTCGTGGACTGAATGCAGTCACAAAGTCAGACACCCACCCGATGCCCCGGACGGACAAACTCCTGGACAAGTTGGGTGGGGCGACATACCTTATGACTATTGACCTGACAAAGGGGTATTGGCAGGTAGAGTTAACTGACAGAGCTAGGGAGAGGTCAGTCTTCATCACTCTGATAGGATTATTTGAATTTAAAGTAATGCCTTTTGGAATGAAGAACGCCCCGGCCACTTTCCAAAGGTTGGTGAACTAGGTGTTAATGGTGCTGAGGAGCACGCCATGATGTACCTGGATGACATTGCCATCTTTAGTGCCAGCTGGGAGGAACACCTGTCCCACCTTAGGGAAGTGCTGGGCAGGATACAGAGGGCCGGGCTTACCGTCAAAACTGAGAAGTGCCAGCTGGCCATGGCTGAAGTGGCATACCTTGGGCATGTTGTAGGCTGGGGACAGCTCTGTCTTAACCAAGTAAAAATAGAGACGATCAGGGCATGGCCCAGACCAGAAATGTAGAAGCAGGTCATAAGTTTTCTAGGGACAGCAGGGTAATATAGGACATTTATACCCAATTACAGTGCCCTGGCTGCTCCCCTATCTGACCTGGTAAAGAAAAAGATGCCTAAGAAAATTACCTGGGAACCAGCCTGTGAAAAAGCCTTTACCAGACTGAAGGAGGCACTGTGCAATGCTCCTGTATTGACAAGTCCTGACTATAGCAGACCCTTTATAGTCCGGACTGATGTACTGAGTCAGACATCCAACCAAGGGAAAGAACACCCTGCAGTGTACCTGAGTAAAAAGTTACTTCCTAGGGAGCAGGCTTACTCTACTGTGGAAAAAGATTGTCTTGCCATAGTGTGGGCCCTAAAGAAGTTAGAGCCATACTTATATGGGCAGCATTTTGAGGTAGAAACTGACCACAACCCCCTGGTTTGGCTGACACAAATGGGAAAAACTAATGGTAGACTATTGAGATGGAGTCTTGCCTTGCAAGGGTATGACATGACGATCTTACATAGGGCCGGAGTGACCAATCAGAACACAGATGGCCTGTCGCGTCTATATGAGGAGTGAAGTGACTTAGGGAACTCATCCCTGCAGGGGATGGAGACCCCAAATTCAGTCTAGGTGGGGAGGATTGTGACACTTGGCCAGCTGGTTATGATTGTTGTATGATATTTGTAATATAAAAATGTAGTATGTGATTGTCTTACATAAGACAGCTTGTGGTTCCATGGGTGCCCCCCCAGGTTTCAGTGAAGCTACAAGATATATTAAACTGACCAGGAGATCTCTGTATGTAATTAACTTCCTTGAGAAATTGCACTATATTACCTTTTTATGACCTCATGCTTTGAAGTTGGGAAACTAAAATATACATTTTATTACAGGACAGGACATGGCTATCTCACACCTAGGTGAGGGATTGCAAGGTTGTAAACCTCAAGGGAACTAGTGGATCAAAGACTTATAATTTGGGAAATGAGTTTTTGCTGATGTCACCTTATTTAATATACTTCCTGATAGGACATCAAGTTTGTATTTTTTTCTATTCTAAAAGGAGGAGCTAGATGACTCACCAAGGGGGTGGTAAGATGGAGTTGAACTGTATCCTTGTAACTGGGGAATATGACATATTATTTTGGGATTCCAGAGAGACAGAGTTCTCTGATTTAACTTAGCACTTACAGAGGTAATACATTAGATAGAAAAGATCTAACCGTGTGTTGGTAGGAGTTTGTTCTGTAGTTTTTCTTGTTTTTCTTTTATGTGATTGTGATTCTCCTTGATATATGGTTCTGTGTTTACATTTTTCTTATTTTTATCATCTTTTAGTTAAATCTTTTTTTCAAGATACTGCCTGGGTGTGTCTTCCAAGTTCTTTTTGCAAGTGATGTATATGTGGTTAAGTGTGACAGCTGTTCTGAAGGGCTTGATGGTGTTATTAAACTGGGAAAAGGTAAGAATATACCCAATGTCTCTTACAGAGTTTTAAGGGTTCATTTTGGAAGCCTGGCTTGGTGCCTCTGGCGAAAGATTGTGCCACAATCCCTGAAGAGGGTACGTATCTGAGCCTATACAATAGGTACACTAGCATAAGATTCACAGTTTGAATATCCCCATAACTTGAGACTAAAGGTGATTCAGACCCAAAAGCAGACGGGAGGGTTATCCTGTCTGTTACCTGTTCACACTATTGCACTCGGAGGTTGGCATTGTGGGAGCAGAGGGCCTGACCTGCTGAATACATTTTTGACACTTTGGAATTCTTAAAAGGTGGTAACCCTAGCTCAGCAGTTCCTTGAGTTGATGGAGTTATTCGAACTTACACAGGCCAGTGCCACTGTTACTCAAGAAGATGTCCATAACTTGGACCCATTTTTTTCTCTCCAGGGTGTGATATCCTGGATGTCAAGGTGGATCCAGTGGGATGGTCAGATAACTTCACTGTTAAGTTCCTTGCAGGAGCCCCCAGAAAAGTACCCCCTATGGAGATGAGCTGGCATAACCCTTTGCATTATCTGGAACCTGAGAAACTGCTGGGTGTACTGGATGTCTCAGGTATGAAGGAAGCATGTAGTGGTGCTACAGAGGCAGCTGTCAAAGGCTGTAATTTGATCATATCTTTGATGCCTGACTCCATTCCACCAGGCCATGCACATCCGCTGACCTATTGCTGATGCTCACCATAGTATAACAACAAGATTAAGCAGTTGAAGATAACAGGGTGGAGGTTAAAGCATTCATGGAAGAGAGGTGACCCTCTGGACAACAAGAAGGCTCTGAGGTCTTATTATAGAGACTATCAGAGGGTGATAACTCTGCCATAGGCAGAATTCCTGTCAAAGGGTACTGCCTCAGGTAAGAAAAGGCTGGCCCAGCTCTGCTTCACTGGAGACAGGTTGATTCATCCAGTCTGTCTGCAGCCCACTGGAGTTTTGCTACAGGAAAAATGTGTCCACCATCAGTGTTGGTATCACTTTGGGTTTCCTATTAGGGGCCTGCCATGGTTGTAAAGAATGGCACAAGGACACTCAATGGGTCTGGTGTTGGTTCCAGCCAGTTTCTGTGAGTGATATACTCAAGGTGGTCTTGACACTGCATTCCACATGTTATGAGTTGGACTCAGGACCTATGTGTCTGTTGGGGAAATGTGTTAAGGCTCTGGAACCAGTATTTGCAGAAATTGTCTGATGTTCCCTTTTGGAGGGTTGTTTCCCTAAAGCTCTTAAGAGGGCCTCAGTGAAACCCCCCTGAAAAAGTTATGCAGCTGTACCTATCTTTTGCATCTGACAAGCAGTTGGCAGTTCCAGTTCTGGAGCAATGCCTGTAGAAGACTGTAGACTGGATGGCCTCTAGTTAGCTGAGCTCAAATCCATTCAAGACATAATTATTTCTGTTGGGACAGAGTCCTCGTGAGTCAGTCGTTAGATGAGATGCCAGAATGGAATGATGCTGACAGCTGTGGCTAGGGTTGAAAATCTGGCCATGATAGTGGACTTCAGTCTAACATTTGAATGCAATTGGCTTGAATCTCAAAGGATGATGCAGAGCTTGCACAAGCCCTGTGTCAAACCATGTGCTGCCCCAAACACACTGCTGCATGTTGCTCCCTATTCTCATAGGTCGCACACATTTGCAGCACTTTATCCTCTTTACAGTGGCTTGCACCAAATATTTGGTGCAAACCCTTTATAAAGGAACATGAAGTTAGACCAGGAAAAGCTTGTCTACCTTGTGGCATGTGGTGCACAGGATAGAGATTCCTGATTGCCATCCAGGGACTGCTGCAAGCCCTATGTGACATATCTTCAGCATACCAGGAGCTTGTGGATGTCTAATGGGTTTGAGAATCGAGCCCCATGTGTCAGCAGTGGTCTGCAGTGTATTTTTTCAACTCAGAAATATCTCCAGATTAGACCCTATTTGATGCCAGAGGATCTGGTGGCCCTGGTGCATGTGTTCATGACGTCAGGGCTTGACTACCGTAAAGCTCTTAACTTAGGGCTGTCAGGGATGTTTGTGCATGACCTACAGCTGTTCCTGAATGCTGTGGCTAGGCTGATCATGGGATCTTCATACATAGAACACATTATGCCTGTTCTGCACAGCTGCACTTGTTTCCAAAAAAGTGGTGCATATCCTTTAAGTCGGCGTTAACTTACAAGGCCATACATAGATTGAGGCCCAGCTATCCCAGAGACTTCTTAGCCTGGTATGCACCCTATTGCTCATTTTGCTCCAATGAGAGTATCTTTTTGTCCATCCTGAGAGAACTGTTGAAACTATCTGACAATGAGGCAGTCTTATTGGTAGCCTTTATTATCTGGTACTCCTTGCCTTGACATCTTAGCAGTTCTCCCTCAGTGGAGATATTTAAGAATGGGCTCAGAGGCTATCTTTTCATATTAGTATTTGACAGCATTTAGGATGGAGGCAAAAGGAGCAGCTGATCAGTAAATTTAACTCCACCATGTGCATAGGAAGTTTGCTTGGGGAAAAAAGGCACCTGGAGTCACAGTGTGAGACTGTATCAAAACAGGGCAAACAGCTGGGCTAACTGGTAAAGACAGCTACAACTAAATACTGGATAATAACTATCAAAAATTATTTTCATGAAAATACCACATACCACAACAGTAGCAAGGATCCCCCACAACACTAATGGGGACACCTAGTAATGATGTTTCAACTTGACAACGTGCGTGATATTGGCGCAAAACTGTGGTGTGGGAATCCTTGCTGCTGTTGGGGTATGTAGTATTTTCAATAAAATAATTTTTGATAACTATTACATAGTTGCAGATGTCTTTACCAGTTAGCTCAGCTTTTTGCCCTTCCTCTTGCAGAGCTGATCTGAGTAATTGATTGCTCTTTGCAGTATCTTTGCTGGATGACTTCACTTGCCCAGTCTACCAACACTGCTGTGACTGTTAGAGATTCTAAACAACTGGAAAATTATTTCAAAAGCCAAATATTCTTGCTGCTGCCAGAGGCATGGTAGATGGTCAGATGATAATTAGGCACTCTAAAAAATTGGGGGTTCTCTGTATCTGTCTCCACTTACTACTGTAAAAGTAGAGCCGATGAACACTCTGGAGGAATAATGACTAGTGGACTTATGGTAATTGGAATGTAACCACTGTACTAATTTTGCAGTTAGTTACCTAGAAAAAGCCCAGCTTTGAAGCATCTTCTTTTCAAAGTAGCACTACAGGAGCTGAGAGGGAGAACAGCTACCAGCTACCTTAAAGCAAGGAGGTGATTTAACTGAGTACATTGAATTCAGTTCATTATTCAGGGGCCTGTGGAAGTAGGTAGAGGTAAGTGTTTTGGTTCACTGTTTTTGAGGTTGTTCTTTACTTAGTAAATCTTTTATTTGCCAGGGAAGTAATCTAACTGGGAGAATATTTGCAGTCATTTGAGAGTAGAGCTGTTACTTAAACTTTGTGAAATAGGTGTCTGATAAAGGGAGAAGCTGAAGGAGGCTTGAGGGGACTGGGGGAAAAAGTAGTTGACTGGGGGTTTGTTTGCAGGAGCTGAGAGGGAGAACAGCTACTAGCTACCTTAAAGCAAGGAGGTAATTTAATTGAGTACATTGAATTCAGTTTATAATTCAGGGGCCTACGGAAGTAGGTAGAAGTAAGTATTTTGGTTCACTGTTTTTAAGGTTGTTATTTACAGAATGAGGAGCTTCAGGAAGAGTGAGGGGTCCTCGGCTAATTGTTTTTCTCAGTCAAGGGATAATCCCACCCACCCACTTCTCAACCCACTAACCCCAGGGTTCATCCTACTTATATAGGATGTGGGTCTGACATATAATACATCTTTCTGCCTCCTACCAGGAAGACTAGTCCAAAGGAGGGGGGTGGGGGAGGAAAAAGCAAAAGAGGAAGAGAAAAGACAAAAACTTAAGCAAATCAAACTGAGAGACTACCAATAGCAGCAGGAGGGTTTAGATAGTATTAAAGGAGGGGGTATAGACATATTAAAGGGAGATGATGCAGGGAGTGGTGCAGTGCACTGAGTGTGGAGCGGCAGTCTTCAGGAGGACATTCTGGGTACTGCAGTGCTGCCCCATATGAAGGCACCTCTCTGGGCTGAAGGTGTAGGTGCCCAGTCTCTGGGCTGAGCTGGCAGGAGTACTGGTGACCTTCATCCCCACTCAGAGGCCACCATGTCACCAGCTGTTGCCACAACAGCTTCCCAGGCAGATGGCAGGATGGACTATGGCAGGCTCAGGGAGGTTCAGGGAGGGGGGCAGAGATACATCCTCCATCTGATTGAGCTTAAGAACTCCTACACTGTCTTGGAGGAGCAGAAGAGTCCTGCAAGGGAACCTGAGGCTGCAATCAGGGAGGATGTGAGGGTCCTCCAGAACGGACATCCAGTGGGGGGGGAGAAAGAGGGCCCCAGGGGAAGAAGAAGTTACTCCTGATGGGGGACTATATAGTCTAGGGAATGGATTTGGGCAAGGACAACAGAGAGGAAAGGGAGGTTAAGTGCCTCCCAGGAGGCAAAGCTCAGAGGGAGGGAGGGGGAGTGGATCCAGAAGATTGCTAAGCCAGTGGTAAGGAGAGAGGGTGGAGGTCATTATCCACCTGTGAATGAATGACCTATCCAAGGACAGGACAAGCATGGAGCAGGTGCAGGAAGATTTCAAAGAGGTGGGAGGGCAACTATGGAATGTAGCAAGCTCCGTGACGTTTTTGGAGGTGCTGTGGGTCCACAACAGAGGTGAGGATGGGAATCTCCATATCAGAATTTTCAACACATGGGTGATGGGTTGGTGCAGCGAGAAAGGGTATGGCTTCATTGCTGATTGGGGATCCACATAGAAAGATGTGGCCCTGTACTCATGTGATGGGCTGCATCTGCCCAGGAAGGGAGTAAGCAGTCCTAAATGAATGGTTTAATTGCTTCCTTGCTGGGCATTTAAACTAGCTGGGGGGGATGACAATGGGAACAGGGATACTCTAGAAGCCCACACCCACAAGAAAAGAAGCCAGAAATGAGGAGCAGGAAGGCAGAATGTGGGCAGTATCATCTACCTGTAAATCAGACAAAGAGGGAAATTCAGAGATAGAAAGGCAGCACAAAAGGATAAAATAGAAGGAGGGAAGAAAGCAGCAGAGCAAAGGCGTGAGTACAGAGCAGATAGGCAGCAAAACATTTAAGCCCATGGTTACAAATGCTCACAGCCTGGAGAATAAAATCCCAGACCTGGACGCATTGTTAGTAGAGGCAGACCTGTACATAGCAGCAATAACAGAGACCTGGTATACCACAAATCATGATCGTGACTGGGATGTTAATGTACTAGGGTATGCTCTGTCCAGGAGGGAAAAGGGGTAGAAAAGGGAGAGGGGTGGCCATGTATGTTAGGGAGGGTATAAAGGCAACAGAGTCACTGGGTAAACAGGCTGAGGCCGAGGTACTGTGGGTCAACCTTGAGCCAGGTAATGGCACAGCAATCCGAGTAGGGGTGATCTACAGGTCTCCAGCACAGGGGGAGGAGTTGGATCGGGAAGGAACTAGGGGATCAAATTAATATGATGGCAGCAAAAGTTGAGGTATTACCGATGAGTGATTTCAATATCCCAGATGTGGACTGGGCCATCCCAGCAACTGCTTCAACCAGGAGCAGAGACATCCTGGATTCCCTACAGGTGCAGGGCTAAGACAGCTAGTGATTAATCCCACCAGAGAAGGAGTGATTCTGGACCTAGTACTGACCAATGGTGACAGAATCACAGACATCCAGGTGGAAGGTCATTTGGGGTCCAGCAACCATCACATAGTGTGGTTTAAGCATAGGGACCAAGACACAGTTTAGTCACGCAATGGCAAAGGTCTTAGATTTTAGGAGGGCAGATTTTGCTAAAATGGGGAGTTGTATCAAAGAGGCATTGGTGAGAAGGGAGTCAAGAAAGGGAGTCGAGGAGCAGTGGGAACAACTAAAGGGAGTCATAGAGGAGGTGACGAGCCAATGCATCAGGTTGGTAAATAGGGACAAGAGAAGAAGGAAACCACTGTGGTTCTCGAGAGAGGTGGTGGCAGACAAGGTAAGGGCCAAAGGGCAGGTTTCAGGAAATATAAGGAGACTCAAAAGGAGGAGGACAGGAAGGTGTACCTAAGGCATCTAGGGGAAGTAGGGAAAGGCTGTTAGGAGAGCAAAGTTGCAGACTGAAGGAAGATTAGCACAGACAGTGAAGAAAGGGGACGAGGCATTCTATAGGTACATTAGCGAAAGAAGGAAGAACTGGGGGATAGTAAAGCTCAAATGGATACAGGGAAACGTAAGGAAGGAGACGTGGAAAAGGTGGAAATGCTTAACAAATAATTCTGTTCACTATTCATTAAAGAGGGGGAGGGTCAGGGACCACAGCTGGGTAACAGATACGAAGGGGGGAAGAGGTACACACAAGTCCATCCACAGTGGAGAGAGTCTTGGAGGAGCTCACAAAACTGTAGGTGGACAAAGCAATGGGACCAGATGGCATACACTCGAGGATATTAAGAGGGTATCTATAGTAGTCAAAGTGTACATGGTGTGCTTCCAGCCTACCTAAGCTACCACATAGTCAAACCAACACAGAAATACCAGCTCTGCTCCCAAACTAAGATAACCTGGAATGTGCTACTAAATAAAGTGAAAGAAGTTCAAAAACTTTAAATCTATCAAAGGGGATATATTTAAACACTTATAAAAGCCCTGTGTGACTGCTAAGCCTATCTTCCCTATGTTCCCCTATCCATTAGGGGACCTTTTTGAATCTGAATATAGGGAGATATGATTCTGATCTTTGCAAATATGTATTAAAAAATGGCAGGGTAAGCCGGCCTAGTGGCACAGATGGCTGAGGCGCTGGTACCTTACCTTGCATTACGCCCACAACCCGGGTTTGGGAATGACCTCGGGTCACCGAGGAGCCAGCTGGGGGGGTGGGCTGGAGTGGGATTGAGCTTGCTCTCCACTCCAAGGGGCGGCTTCCCATTCATCCATAGTCCTGCTTCCACCTGGTGGAGGTCCAATGGGCGCGTAGGCAGTACCAAGCATCAATGCAAGTCAGGGGAGGGGCAGAAGGGGCCAAGAGATTCTGGTGTGTCCATACACCTCCATGTGCACTCATGCATGTGTACACTGTGGCCTCGGGGGGATAGGGAGAAAAGTAAAAAAGCAATAAAGTGTAAATGGAAAAAAAATGGCATGGTAAAATCCAGTAATCTGATTGGCGCTTATTTATGTGTAAAATATGGTTTACACATGGTTAAAAAAATGGAGCAGTGAAGAATCTGGAACCCAGATCAAGGGGCATTTGGAACACAGGCATTTCAGTTAGCCTCTACAGCCAGAACTGATCTTCCACCACAAACATGGCTGCTACCTTTACACTGTTAAAAAACTTCAACTGGGCCCTAAAAATAAAACTACCTTTAAATAAAAATAAAACAAATTAATTAAATGTTGTTTCCCTGATTATCACACTCTCCTTACATACATAATCAAATTAGAAACAATAAGTATTGTGTATTTATTTATTTAGTTTTTGTTGACCGGGTAAGTGCACTAGACAAATCCTGCCTATTTTCAGGCACGACCTGGGAGAGGGGGATACAGATGAATGCCAACTGACCTTGAACCAGATTAAGCTGTTGGTGGTATTTTTAGAAAATTTTACTACAACTGTTTCTTTGCTGACAGTGAAAAATCCCCCTTCTATCTTTACCTGCTCATCAGGAAACTCTCTTCTTCTTGCCCTGACAGTGAGATAATTGAGTCTCTGGCTGTAATAAAGGCCTTTGTTGTCTGTGTGTACAGTGTGTTAGGAGAGAAACATTCTGCCAGTGGAAATTAGCAAAATTTTGAATCCATGTATTCCATGGTAAACATTCCATGACAAACATTCCATATCTTGAATGTGGGGAAAAACAGAGAAAAAAAAAATAGGAAGAAGAAAGTAGGCAACAATGCAATGGCATCATCAATGACATCATTTGTAGTGGGCGGAAGGACTATTTTATCATAAATGCACACAAATAAATCTATTGTTTCAACATATAAACATGCTTTTCCCAATTGTAAAAGATTTTTAAAAAAAAGCCCATTTTATAAGTGCAATAAGGCACTCCGGGATGTGCGTGGAACATATTTTACTGCATAGCCAGTGCCTAAAGTCACTTGGTATTTGGCTCTGTGCCTTATTACACCCTAGCCATCTGGTAAAATATGTTCCATGCACACTCCATCATGCCTTATTGCTTACTTAACTAATGCTGTAAATTTTAACTCTCTGCAACACTTTAACTGTCAAATAGTGACTCTGCTGTTGTATTGGTCCCACATGAACCAAGATAGGTTTCACCCAAATTTGGCTATCCTGGTGTGTGAAATTCTAAATAAAATAGCAGAGTTTCAGCCTGTTATCTCCTAGTTCCCAAGCCGGTGCTTTAACCACAGTACAATGCTTCCTTCTTTAAAAGGCCTTAAGGAACTTCCCAATTTGAGGGACACTCTTTGTCGTGGCTACTGCATTGTTAAATCCCATTATTGTCAAATGACTGTGTAATTATATCTAGTTATCTAAGGATCATGTTATATGTTCGTATGTACAGTTACTGTGTCCCTTATGGTTATAAGACTGCATTCCTGAGTTCTTTAAGTGAGAGAACTGCGCAGTGAAGCTGAGCAGTTCTGGCACACAAAGAACTTAGAAGAAACTTATAACCATAAGAGACCCAGAAACTGTACAAATAAACATAAGTAATGTTAAAAAAACTGTTTAAAAATTAACAGTTAATTTAAAATCAAAATTTTTTTTTGCAGAATATTAGAGAAGCTCCTTTGTTGGAAAATGGCTTTGCTTACTAACTTAGAACTTCATAAGTTTAGAACTATGTGCATGAGACACCGTCTTATGAATATATACTGTAAGAGTACCAGGAATATTAGAAACAAGCAATCTTGATTGACTAAGAACAATGTCATTATTTGTAATAAAAATTAAAGGTGAAGAAAGGTTTGCCAGGTCCTGTAAATTCTGAAAGCCAATGAAAAGAGCTTGCCACAAGCTGTTGGGCTTATGTAAGTTACCTATAAATGCTAGCAATCTGGAGATATAAAATACCTACAGTACGTTGTCTGTAAATTAAATAAAGGCAGCAGTCATTTCATTAAATCTTATTACAGAAAGTGATGTCACTGAGGGGTAACTGTTCTTAACATGCTACTTGCCCCTCCGTGACAAAACGTTTTATATCAAGATTCAGTGATTTAATTTGTGGATGATTTAGATATTTTTGCACAATAGGGGTGAGCCAATAACTCATTGCATACAAACATGTATTCTCACTGCAGTGGAATAAATCCATTAATTTCACTGTGGTGACATCATCAAACCCAAAAAAAACAGCAAAAAAACACAGTCCTATTGTATAAATCAGATACGTTATGGCCGATGGTGGAATACACTATTTATGTGAATGAGTGGAGAGTGACCTCGGTTACCATCACTCATGGCTCTGCTACGCTCCACCACTTGTGAGGATATCTGAGGCCACTCTTCACTCATTCAAATAAATAGTGTATTCTACCACCAACCATAACATATCGCTATATATCACTGAACTGCTGACACCTATACCTCACTTGAAAGATCTTTTCATGGGCTTTCTGAATTTGACTGGCTTGGTACACTTTCTCACCCCAATACTTGTAATTTATGAAGAAAGAAGGGAGATTTGTCTGGGGTAGAAAGTGTAAAGGAAGGAAGGTTATCAGCAGCTAGGAGGGAGGAGAATAAGCATGTGATATATCTACTAAAAGATCAATTAAAAAGTGCATGTCTGACTTATTGGCTATGCATGGAAGGGAAAAGGTTTCTGAACTCTGTCAATTTCTTTAATGTCCACTGTACAGAAATGACATTAAACAGGTCAAGATGGTTCACTAAGCAAAGGGCCATCAAGCAAATAGTGAGT
Organism: Neoceratodus forsteri; assembly: GCA_016271365.2. Lineage (NCBI taxonomy): Eukaryota > Metazoa > Chordata > Ceratodontiformes > Ceratodontidae > Neoceratodus > Neoceratodus forsteri. The sequence goes on from CM028136.1 coordinate 307,503,391, forward strand.
TATGAAGCAACAGCTATGGTATGAGGAGGGATTGGATATTCTCAAATGACAGCATAGCACAGAGACAGCTGTGAGGGGACATGATCACAGTTTTCTGAATACTAAGGAGAATAGACAGGGTGGAGTATTAACTGAGGTTTGAGCTGGTAAGTGTAAGCAGAACTAGAAGGCATAACCTCAGACTGAGGGAGGTGGGGCAAAAATAAAGAGAAACATTAGAACCCATTACTTCAGATGGAGGGTGGTGAACTTCTGGAATAGCTCAACCAGTGAGGTTATGAAAACTAGTAGTGCTCAGGCTTTTAAAGCAGGACTAAACAGATTTCTGAGGGAGAATGGCTTTATGGTTAGACACCATGAAGAGGTATGACATTCAAACTGCTTGGCTTGGATGTGTGCACAACTGAGTATGTCACTGCTGTTATGCAGCAGAAGGGGCTGACAAGTTGGATCATAAATCTGTTCCATAGTCGCAATACTATGAAACTATAATAACTGGTTTCTGTTTTTTAACGTAGGAAAAGCTGGTTATAATTCTGTTGTTATAACCAGCTCGTTATAACAACATTCTCTTTTCTAAGTAAAACTGTAAGTTGCACAGGCAAAAATAGAAACCAGAAATTATACAAAATAAAACATGGGTAGCCAGTTAAAACTCAGCTTTTCACCCTCGGGTGGATGCCTTATAAACTCCTCGAGCTTCGCTCTCGAGGTTTATGTGGCATCCCACCCGAGGGGGGGTGTAAAATCCTCATTATAAACGGGCTACCTATCCATTATTCTCTATATAATGCTATGATACTATATTTCTATCAACTGGGAAAGAAAATTTGGTATTACCCAGATCTTAAACTGTGCGGTTAAGAGCTAACTGAGCCAAAAGCAAAGCTAGCTAGTTATTACTTTTTATTCCTCAAGTATTTGGCTATTTTCTTTTACTAATAAAAAGGCTTTCTGCGTGATAGTATTAGATGTGAGTGCAAAACATAACTCTACCTGAGTACTGACATATCCAGTCAATGCACAGTGTCAGTGGCTCAGTAGGTAGCAAACTCACCTCTGAGGCTAGCAGATCAGAGGGCTGTGGGTTCAGTTCCCGCATCTGGCACTTGGGTTAATATCCCAGTACTGACACTGTAGTGCAGCATGAGAGGGGTGATGCACTTCCGAGGTGCTGTCTTTCGGATGAGATGTTAAACCAAGATTCCATCTGCCTGGATTGGTGGTAGTTCAGGTGGATGTTAAAGATCCCATGGCACTTATCGAAAAGAGTAGGGGAATTTCCCCAGTGTCCTGGCCAAATTCCCCTCATTCACTAAAAATTCACTAAAAATACCACCAACAGCTTAATCTGGTTCAAGGTCAGTTGGCATTCATCTGTATCCCCCTACTCCGGGTCGTGCCTGAAAATAGGCAGGATTTGTCTAGTGCACTTTTACCTGGTCAACAAAAAAATAAATAAAATTAAATTAAAAAAAATAAATGCTAACCCCCTCATTCCTTGTTAACATTGTAACTCGTGACTTCAGCAGTGCCAAATTTAGCAGAAGGTGAGAAGCTATTCATGACCATATGTGTGATGTCATGTTCAGTGTAGTATCACCTGATGAGGTATACTAAGGTGTATACTAAGGTAGTAGAATCTAAAAGGCGATATATCCATTATTGCTCCTGTCATTCACCCATAATAAGATAAATTGTGTCCCTGTAATATATGTGCATCTAGCCTATGCTTGAATTCTTGTTTGTCTTTGCTAATAAAAACCTCCAAGGGGAGTCCATTATAGGGGTTCACCACTCTCTGTGGATAGAAAACCTTCCTTCTATGTGTGTTAAATCTTTTTGGTCTGAATTGTAATGGATGACTTCTTGTACCTGGCAAGTTGTTTTTATATTCTAGACCCAGTTCTCTAAACAGATAATCTTCCTAAATTATGTCATAGCATAACAGGAGATCCCCTCTCAGTCTCCTGGTCTTCAGCGACATCAGATCTAGTTTAGTTAAGTGTTCATTATGTGAACTATGCCTGATGTTATAAATCATTTTTATTGCCTGTCTCTGGACCTATTCTATCTTTAGGATGTCTCCCTGATTGATTGGTCCCCACACTGGACTTCTATAATCCAGTATGGGCCTAACATAGGTTCTGTATAATGGCAGAATCACCTCTTGGTCTCTGCTCCTAAAGTTTCTTTTAATAGTCCATAAAATTATTTTACCCTTTGCCACTTGCATTTCACAGTGCAATTTAGAGATTAACCTGTTATTAATTATTACTCCTAGCTCTTGCTCTTCATTTGATACCCTGAGATCTGTACCACCCAGTTTATATTTATACATTTTATTATTTCCACCCATATGAATCATGCAAGATTTGTCAGTATTAAATTTCAATCCCCTTTTTTCAGCCCAGTCATGGACCTTATCTAAGTCCGGTTGTAAGGAGGCCCTGTCATTATCAGTGTGTACTATTCCAGTAAGTTTAGTATCATCCACATATTTACTTGAACAACTTATCACTTTCTTGCTCATATCTGATATGAAAATTTGAAATAATACAGGCCCCAGCACAGACCCTTGTGGGATACTGCTGGTCACAGGTTTAGATTTTGATATATAGCTGTTTATGTAGACTGCCTATGTTTTGCCAGTTAGCCACGTGCTGATCCATCTGATTATATCTATGTTTAAATTTATCATCTGTTTAATGATGGCCCCATGCGGCACAGTATCAAAGGCCTTGGAAAAGTTGAGATAGGTACAATGGACCGGTTTGCCCATATCCAATGCCGATGAAATTTTTTCGTAAAAACATAACAAATTTGTTATTCATGACCGTTTTGAAGTGAAACCATGTTGTTCATCATCTAGTAATTTGTGACTATCCTGATACTCATGTATCTTGTCTTTGGTTATGGCTTTGATTATTTTCCTTATGACTGACATCAGGATGATGGGACAATAGTTTGTATGATTGTCTTTCCTCCCCCTCTTATGTATTGGAATAACTGATGCCATTTTCCAGTCAGAGGGGACTTCATTCTTAGTTATTGATGTTTGAAATAAATATTTCAGTGGCTGCGATATGCTAGGTACAATCAATTTAAGCATATTTTCTTCCCCCATCTCCCCTCAAAATTGCCTCCCCCACCCCATCAGCTCACCTTGTCCCCCACCTCATCAGCTCACCTTGCTGATTGACCTCCCTACTCTACCCTTCCATCCACCTTCCTTCGGACCACCTGTTCCACCCCTGCTACCTCTACCCCTCAATTTCCCCCACTCCACTACTATCTCTACCCCTCTATTTCCCTCTCTCCATTCATCTTGCCAGTTCCCCATCCCCTTGCAGGATTCTCAGCATCCTGAAGGGGAGTAGGTTTTTGGCTACCTTTCTTCTCCTCCTCCTCTCTCCATCATTCTGCCATTCCCCTGTCCTCTTGCAGGGTTCTCAGCATCCTGAAGGGGGTGTAGGTTTTGGCTACTTTTCCTCTCCTCCTCCCCCTCCCCTACCTTTACTCTGCTTGTTTACCTCCCCTCACATTTCAACATGGCACTTAGTATCCTTTTCCCCTGTACTCTAAGCACTTGGTATCCACATGCACATTTTTTCTGTCTACCTGTTGCATCCTCGTGTACTTAGTATTGTACACTCCTCAAAATACTTCACTTGTGTACTTATTGTTGTATTTATGCTGCTATTTTCATAAGTATGATTAATTCATAAGCTGTATCCTAAATGTACTGTTCTTACATTAAGTATATCCATTCACTGTCACGCTTATCTCATAACGTCTATGTTTTTTGACTTGGCTTGTAATCAATGTATTTGTTTTGTGCACTGTTCTTTATTGTTTGTTTATTGCTCTTCCCCCCATGTAACCTTCTCCCCCCCAGGCACTTCTGGAAACGAGCTGTTCTTAGCTAATGTTCTCTTTCCTGGTGACACTTTTCTAAATAAATAAAATAAATATTTGAGAAGATATTATCTGGGCCTGTAGAGTTACTTGATTTTAGACCCCCTGATTCTATGTGCAATGTTCTCTTTGGTTATGATAATATTTGCAGCACAGTTAGTTGTCGTATTTCCTTAGTATGGTTCATCTTTTGTAAACACTGAAGTAAAGTAGTTATTAAAATATTTCAGCCATACTATAGGGGTCATTTAATGTTTTGTTCTCACAGACTACAGGACTCAATGCACTATCAGAGCTTCTTAATGAGTTTATGTAGCCATAGAATTTGTTAAAGTTATTTGTATCTTTGTTTGTTGCTAATCTCCTTTCAAAGCCTCTTTTACTGTTTTTAATGGTGGATTTATATTTCTTGAGAACTTTTTGGTATTTATCCCAGGTCAGTTTTGATCTGCTCTGTTTATAGTCATTATATAGTCTGTGTTTGTCCCTTATGAGTCTTATTATTTTTTTGGTTAGCTGCTTTGGTTTCCTTCCCCTATTGTTGTATTTTTTTTGTTAGTTTTCTTAATGTGAGTATTACACTTTCTGATTATGTGCTGTTTGATTTGTATGCACATGTCATTGACCAATAGTTTTTTTAGTTCATCATTCCATTTTATTTTGTCCAGTTCTTCTTGTATAGCCTGTTTATCAGCTGACTTAAAATTATAAATCATTCTACAGCCCTTTTTTATATCGCAACAGTGATGGAAGGTGAAAGAGACACTGTTGTGGTCGCTGGTGCCTAGAGGGGCCTCAATGGTGCGTGTATCAATATTATGATTAGGAGAGCTGAGCAGGATGTCTAGGGTATTACTACCATGTGTTGGCATTTTAATATGCTGAATTAACTCTAGCTCCTCTGTTGTCCTCATAAATTCTTTGCTTAGGTAATTGTTTGCCTTTTTAGCTTCCCAGCACATATCATTATTGTTCAGGTCACCCATAAAGAGTAACATCCCCATAGCATATGCACACTCAAGATCTTCATTTATGATTTTACTATTATTACTGCACTTGTTTGGGGGTCTATAACACAACCCAATAATTACATTTTTTCCAGATTTGTGTTAGACCGTAATCTATAATGTTTCTGTACTGCTGTCCTTAGTTTTAATTTTTTCAGTTATATCCTGTGATATTAATCTATCAGAGATATAAGCCACAAACTCTTCTGTTTGCCCGATCATATCTGTATAACTTATAACCGTTGATTGTTTTATCCCAGTTATCGTTGTCTGACCACCAAGTCTCTGTGATAAATGTCATATTAATCTTACTTTCTGAACAGAGTACATACACTAGCTCATCCTTGTTTTAACTTAGGCTGGGGACATTGCTGAGATAGCAATTTATTTTATTTTGTGCAGGATTATCCTATAATGTTTTTACACTAGTTTTCTCATGTGTTTCTATATTATTATTATTACTTGTGCCTAGTGGGCCTTGCCCGGTTACCAAAGACTAAAAAAAAAAAAAATTATTCACAGCATTTTGCCGTCCCCCCAACCCTATTAGTTTTAAGACTCCCCTGTTATCTTCTTGTTTATTAGCCCAGCTAATGTTTTGGTAGTTGAAAGTTTTAAGTGTAGGCCATGTTCAGTGTGAAACTCAGTGGGTGGGATATTCAAAGGGATTGCGCATGGCACAACAAGGTTGTACCATGCGCAACCCACCTATGCACCCTGGCGTGATATTCAAAGGGACATGTTGCACAGCCCAACTCCCAATGCACTGGGGCACATCAGTAATGTATGCGGCACAAGTGCAGGGGGCGTGCCCATGCATATGCAGCACATCCTGATATTTAGCCCTTGATGTGTGGCACATATGCTGGCACAACCACACCTTGTGCCACTTAGGGGGGTGCAAAGATGTGCCTGGTAAATCCAGGAACAATGCCTGGCCACCCACAGATGAGCTGCCATATTGCAAGGTGCAACACAGCAGCCGCCTGCTGTGGAAGGCCACCTGCCCACCCAGGACACAGTCCACATGCCCCCTGCCCAGGGAGCGTTGTGCCCCCCTGCCCATTCATGGACATATGTGAATGTAAGCCCTGGTGGTCCAGTGGACCACTATCATTGACTAATCATGGGCATATGGTAAAATAATCCCTGGTGGTCCAATGGAATGATCCTCATTGACTGATCGTGGGCATAAGATAAAACACCCTGGTGGTCCAGTGGAACCCCCCCAGCACCCAATTGCAGGCAGAATGAACAAAGGACACCCTGGCGGTCCAGTAGTACCCCCAACCCCACCCATCCACTGAGTTCCCCCACCACCCTGCACTCCCCCAGTCAGCGGCGGGCAGCAGCACCCCTGTCAAACCACCCAGCTGCCGCCGACTGATAGCATACAGTGGGGTCTGTACACCTGTTGTGGCTTGTGCCGATGGCAGTGCAGATTGGCATATTACATAGCCTGAAATGTGAATGAACCATTCACATTCTGGGCCTGCAGTACAGTATGGTCTGCATGCCCATTGGCCTACGCAGTGGACCAATAGGTGTACAGATGCTACTGCACACTGTCAGTTGGCGGGCAGCTTGCGGGCAGGGTGTTGCCACCCGCTGCTGACTGGGGGGTATGCAGGGTGACAGGGAACTCAGTGGGCATGTGGGGAGGGGGTACTACTGGACCACCCAAGGTGTCCTTTGTTCATTCCGCCCACGATCGGGCGCTGAAGGGGTTTCCACTGGACCATCAGGGGGTTTTATCTTACGCCTATGATCGGGCGATGGGGTTCAGTCCACTGGACCACCAGGAATTATTTTAGCATATGCCCATGATCAGGCAATGGATAGCGGTCCACTGGACCACCAGGAAGTTTTAACTTATGCCCACGATTGGGTGATGGGGATCGGTCCACTGGACCACCAGGGTTTAATGTTACACATGCCCATGATTGGGTGATGGGGAACAGTCCAATGGACCACCAGGGATTATTTTAACATATGTCCATGATCAGGCAATGGATAGCAGTCCACTGGACCACCAGGGAGTTTTAAGTTATGCTCACGATCGGGCGATGGGGATCGGTCCACTGGACCACCAGGGTTTAATGTTATGCATGCCCATGATTGGGCAATGGGAATCAGTCCACTGGACCACCAGGGATTGATTTTCACATGCCTGTGATAGGGCAAATGGGAGCGGAGCCCACCGAGGGGCAGCATGGCATCGGTCCCTGATGGCTGCAGCCTGGCAGGGTGCCAGGCGCAAGTCACCAAGGATTGGTGTGCCACATGCAAATGGGGCCATAATGACATGCAAATGGCCCCATTTGTGCCTTGCATGCATAATGGCCTCATTTGCATACCCACAGCTGAATATTGCAGATGCTGCACCTAGCGCAACCACAGTTACACTGGCGCAGCCCCCTGCTCCCCTTCTGCCACTTGCATTGGCACAGTGCCACTGTGCCATGTGCAATGCGTGTGCCCTCAGTGCCATACTCAATGGTGGTGAGCCATTTCACAGCATCGTTGAATATCACCTGGTCCATGCCCTGGCTCAGCCCAGTTGCACTACGCCCAGGGTTGCGCCCCTGCCTGGTGCAGTCTGAATATCCCACCCAGTATGTTTGTAAAAGTTATCCCATGTTTTTAGAAATTCATTTCTTTCCCTGTAGCACCTAATTTGTACTCTGATATTGATATGCTGGATAGTTTTGTTTTTCTCTGGGTGTCCCTTTAGTATTGGCAGTATGCTGAAAATAATTGCCCTTTTTCCACTGTTCTTTATGAAGTGACCCATCTCTATGAGATCCTCCTGTGGAACAAAACCTTAATCATAAAAATATTTTATTGTAATTGTATTATTTTGCATTATTTTATTATTACTATATAATATGTTCTTTATAAATGCCTAATTATTAATTAAGGTAATTGGGATATAATACAGAGACAACTGGTTTATATTCTCATTTACATAAGTTCTTTAAGCAAAAAGGAAGATTGTCTGCAAGAAGAAAAAAAAAACTTCCATCCATTTAATTCTGCCTAAATGAAACTTAAGAAGATATGGCATCTATGACTCTGAAAGATACCTTAAACTGGCCTCTGGACAAAGCAATATCAGAAGACTTTTTGCAGTTCTGCCACTTGAAGGACAGGTTTTGCAATCCTGAAAAACTGGAAGAGGTCTGAGGTGTCAAAGTCTCCAAGGCAACCAGTGAAAAAGATGTGCCTCAGTGCTTACACAGAGTAGCCATAAAAACAAAAAAAGACTGTTTGAAATGACATAAGCTTCAATGGAAGTAAAAGACTATTTTTCACAAATGAACCATGCACTAGGTATTTGTGGTGCAAACAGCTGAATAATATTCCTTTTCTATGATGATTGATACATCTAATACATCAGAGTCTATTAATCACGATTACCAGCACTATTACCGATCGCGCTTCGACAATAAGGACTTATTGTCCAAAACGCGTCAGGTGTGGTGTGCTGCTGGTGAAATAAATGATTAGAAGAAGCTCTGGATCCTGAATGTTATTGGGTGTGTGTGTGCATCAGCTTTTCGTAGAAAGGAAGTAAAAGACTGTTGTTCCTTGCAAAACTATTTTTGATGCTGCCAACATGAAACTTATACAGTAAAATAAGACTGTCTAAACATGTTGACTGGCTGAATTTGGAACATACAACTTGAAGAGATAGTGAGTTATTTGATTATCTATTTTATATCAAAAGCCTGAAAGAGAAAATACCTAAGTCTGATCTTAAATGGAAGATGACATCATGACAAATCCAAAAATATGACTTTTGGATAAGGGCATGGTGGCAGAAAAGTGTTACACCGACTGGAAGATTTCTTTAACAATTTTTAACAAGCATGTCTTCAGGGTTGACTGCCACAAACAAGGGCACAACTCTTTGCAAAGGAATCTGATGCTCGTAAGGACTTTCTAGAACTTGAATGGAAGAGAGGCCTGCTTAGTTTTGGAGCCTAAGACATGTGAAACAGAAGTACCACTTTGTTTTTAAAAGACTTTGCTGAGAATTAAAGTTACAGTCATTATTAACTTATCTCAGGAAGTATTTGTCTCACACACATGGAAAACATCTCAAAAGACTGCTTTTAAGGAGCTGAATCCAATAATGTGTATTTGGAAGTTGTATGTTTTTCCATTCAAGAGTTAATAAACTTTGGGTTCAAAACTGTGCTTTCCAAGTAAGAGGTGGAAACTCCGAAGAAAAAAACTAACCATTCCCATTCTTTGTAAGGACCAATCAGAACTGGTGCAATGATGACCTAGCAAGGTGATGATGTCACTCTCGACCATCGGTAATAACAGATAGGTCCCAATAGGGGCTGGCTCAGTCTGCTCCCAACTGAGATGCCAAGAGGACATGCTGGTGCTATGAACATTTGTTGTTGTTTGTCTTGTTGTTTGAAGTTCCTTCCAAAACCAGGCCAAAGGACTTGAGATGCCCATTGATATCTAAACCAGAAGAAGCAAGCCTGTACTGCTGTGTTGATGCCAGAGGAGTCCATGGTCCAGGGTTCAAGTGTGTGTGGATTGAAAACAGAAGCTATAGCAAGGTTCAACCACTAGGAAAACTCCTGGAGACATTCAAAAAGGAGAGGTGCTCACCAAGATTTTGAAGTTAAAAGAAAAGAAACCAAACCTTTGCAAATAACCAGATGTCTGAGTGTTATTTTAATTTATTTTATAATATTCTAATTTGGCTTGGCTGGGGAGGTGACATGGTGAACTTAACTTCTTAAATACAGAATCTTGGGTACATGGTTAAGCTTATGATCATTCTAAAAAGATATGAACATTTTGCATGCTATAAAGTATTGAAATAAGTTCTATACAGAAATATAATCCAAGACACTAATGTAAAGAGTGTGCAAGTTCTTATGCAAGAAAATAATGCTCTATACAAAAGTATGCTGAAGGCATGGTATACAGCTGATGTTACTCATTGCTTTTGAATTTTACTTGTTTTTCTTTTGTTGTTTTATTTTCTGAAACCTTTGTTGTTTATGTTTACATTTCTTTTTACTATGTTTACAGTGTTTTATATCTATGCAAATTATTAGTATTTAGAAGAACTGTACAGGGACAAATACAATCTATTTTCTTATATACTACATGAGGTGTGACACAAAAGTTATTTACTGTTATCTAGAACTTACATACAATAGGTGCCAACATATGATTTGAACCCGTCTTACATTGGTTATATAATTTATGCAAATTTTGTGACCCAGGGCTAAAGGCTTAGCTAAGTGCCATACTACAAAATTGGTATTTAGATCTATTGTTAGCACACTTCACTATGTCCTTCTCATGATCATTCCCTACGTTATTTATTCTGCATATACTAGTATTGTTTCATTGTCCTTGTGCGGAGTCATTATCTTGGGTACAGTGCAAGTCACATTAAACTGTTCCACCAATGAGTTGGTTTAGCATTGTTTTTTATAGTTGGCAATGCATTGGCAACTAATATTGCATTATTTTTCAATGCTTAACCAGCTCAAGATCAATGTTTATAAAAGGTTTTGCAACTCAATTGGAATTAATCTTCAGTCCAGTCACAGTGCAATGCAAAACTTAGTTTTTACTTTTAAGAAACAGTTTATGAAGGGCTTTGTGCTGGATCCAGCAGCACTTATGCAACTCAGTCAGAAATGCTACAGCAACTCACTGAAGGAACAGTTTAATGTGACTTGTAATGTAGTTTTTCTCTGATGTCCTCAACCTTTGCCCCGATAAGCAATTTACCTTCCTGTTCATTTTGTCATTTCGACATATTATGGTGTCACATCTCCACAATATGGAGTCTCCCATGACTAGAATCTGTTTGTTTGAATTAAATATGTTTATCTCTTGGTAACTCTCTGATCTGTTTATTATGATTTCATTTTCATTTCTACCAACAAGGGGTTCATATCTGTTTGACAGGGTCAAGTCACTATTTTCCAATGCTCTCCTACCTCTTTTGTTTGATTTGTTTGTAACTACAGACTATTCCTCTGGTCCTTCATTTAAATAATTTGTTTCTGGTATGGTGCTTGTTTCAGTTAGTCTGTGTCCTCCCTTTTTAACTTATCATGCTTTCTTTTCTCTTTTGGGGTAGCATTTATTTGTTGTAAGGTTTGAATCTCCATTTTCTTTATTTTGTCTTTTAGGGACTGTAACTCAATTACCATATTCCCCAGGTCTGTGCATTTAGAACATATGTATGTATTTCACTGATTGTCTGTTACATTCAAGGAGTACATGAAACAGCTGCAACATTTTGTGACAGTGCCATCATTGCATTTTATAGGTAGAAAGTCTTCTGAAGGATTGTACTCTTCCATTGTTTAAAAGAGTAGGAATATATATATATATATATATTATATACAAAACCCCTGCGACTGAGGTCTAACCACTGGGGCTAGTGTGTCCTACTGCAATAGTTCATAAGGATGCTTAGAAATTGTTACTTTCCTATTCCTATTTCCTATGTACAGTATGTTGTTGTATCTGGAATAAATTTTTACTGACTTGCTACCCTATTGTTATGTATACCCTTACCGACTGTCTTTTACCTGAACCCAAATGTATTTTTACTTTTCCTGTCTATTGCAGGCCTACCTGTACTATTGTACTCTTGCATGTACTGTCTATTTGTCTGTATATAAATGCATTGTTACTTGACTTGTGTAATGCAGGTCCACCTTGTATATGAGCTTGCTCAATGGTGTTTGCCTGGATAAATGAAGAATTTGATTGATTGATTGATTAACACCATTTGGGCCTTTAGTTTGCCAAGCATATGCTCTCTCTAAACCGTGTTCTTAAGGCTTAGTAGCAGTAGTAACTTAATGTAAGATTATTTACTTACTATTACAATGAGTTTACTCAAAAACCAATCATGTCCCTCCTAGCCCTCTGGCCCCACCAGACATGCACAAAACATGCGTGTGCCCCTGCACACATCTCCACGAGTGCTCATCCTTACATGCTCAGCTCGCTTGCTTTTGGGTGGTCTTTTATGGCTCCAGAGTGGAGATCATGTGATCGCACAGTCTGTGGAGCAATACAACTAATAGTAATTAAAAGTCACTTTTTAAAATACTTCTGCACTAAAACACTCTTCAGTAGGAAACTATTCAGTTCCTTTTAGCTATTTCTAGCTGTGCTGCATAAGACCTGCTGACCCCATGTTCCAGAAGTCAGCGTTTTGTAGTCTAACCACAGAGAAGAAAAAATTACATTCTCCAGAGACCCTAGGGAGTAGTATGAGGGTGGAATTACCAGCATAAGTTACCAGTTACAGTGTTGTTTTGTACATTGCCAATACAAAAAGTACCTTTTCTTTTCAAACAGTGGTGGGATTCAAAAAAGCCTGGGATAAGCACAAGGGAGTCACAAGGGATAGGTAAGGGGTGACAGAGAAAATGCCATAGACCTGAAGTGGTCTACAATATAAGCAATGCAACAAAAAAGGGCTGACTGAATGGGCCATGCTGCCCTTATCTGTCAACAGCGTCTATGTTTCTATGTTTTTTCTGATTTTAAGAGTTAATACTAATTTCATACAGTGTACTGTATATTCATGCTTTGTTTTGTTTCTCTATAATTACTGGTTAGCACTTTTAATATACACATAACCACATTGCAATTATGCATTACAACTGGCCATGTGTAATTGGGACCTGTCACTCAAATGAACACTTCTATATTGCATGGTGTAGTCTCACAATTCAGTTATAAATGCTACCCAGTAATTATGAAAAATAAAACATTGGTAGGTGGGTGTAACCCAGAATTTTATGCATACCCTTAGTAAGGTTTTAATAAATACCTTGAGCTTCATTCTTGGAGTTTATGTATCATCACATACCTTCAATGTATATACAATTCTGATTACACACACTGACCCATGTAATAATCTCTTTATTATAAAATAGATAATACAGATTTACTTGTGCATGTTTATGTTTTGCTTATATACAATGGTGCATGCACTCGTATGACTATTGCCAACTTTGTCAAAAAATTAGAGGGAACACTGCCTCCCACCCTAGCAGCCTGTCAGTTGCTTCAGCACTGAGTGGTGCAGTGCACCTGCCAACAGGAAGAAAACACTTGAGCTCAATAATTTAATGCTGGACAGCACATCTAGCTTGTTCCACCACCTACTCACCACTGCTGGAACTGCCTAGGGAAGAGCAAGGGATTGGGAGGCCTGGAGAGCCTTATGGTTATGTCATGCTGAAGGGGAAGTGACTGCAGATCCATGTTGCTGGACTGCTGGTCAATGGATTCAGTGCCATTACCCAACTGAAGCCAGAGAAGGAGGAGGAGGGATGACTGAACAACTGACTGGACTGCTTTGCCCTGTCAGGTAAGCCCTTTTCATGTTATTGTCACTCTCTTGTCCATCTCTTCTGCTATCTGACTGGACTCTCTAAAAACAACCATTTACACTTCAAATTTGGCTTAAGGTTCTATATTGGAACCCTGTGTTCAAGCCAGCTGGTAGCCATGCACTGGGCTGAGGCAGAGACCTCAATGCATACCAACAGGTACTTTCGTGCTGCCTGCTCCAAGGAGAGTGTGCAAGCCAGCAGCCGGAACAGGAGGTCTGGAAGGGAAGAAAAAATGCCTCCAGGAAACAGGTTTCTTTTAACTTATCACAGTCACTGGAGTTTTTTTCATACAGGGTCTGTCTGGGGAAAACTAAGGTGAAATAGATGGCAAGGCAACTGTCAGACTGCTGGGGATTCTACGTGCCGTTTTTTTTTTGGGTAACCAGATTGATTGGTGCAGGGGATACTGCAGGGATTTAGTAGTGGTCAGGGTGCCTAAACATTGACTTTCTTCTCTCCTCCATCCCACACTCTACCCCTGGTCCCCTTGTACCTCAGTACTGCTCCTGATTTCCCCAATTGGTCCTCAGAGATCCCTTACTTCAATTCTGTAGTGCTTCAACTTTAAGCCCCTAGAGTTTTGTGTTTCCGAGATCGTGACATTTTCCACTGAACATGCACCATGCCCCAGAATACATGTAGTGCCATGTTATTTATTACTTTTAGTGATTTTTTCATTCAAACATAGTTTTTCCATAGTACCATGCTGCCCTTCCCCTCCCTGTTTATACTGAAGCCGCTCCTCAGTTCTTTGCATATGATGTCATATATGACATCACATCATATTTTAGCCAATGACAGGACTGCATTCTGTCATAGAAAAAAGATGACTGATGCCACAGGAATGTACATATTCTACTGCAGAAGCCTAGGAGCCCTGCAGCAGAAATCAAGACAGAAGTACCACAGAGAACTTAGGGCCTTATATATAATCCTGGCAAGTCAAAACCCATGGCCTTTCTTTATGTCATGCATCATTATGGTGATCAAATGAAATTGTCATAATTTAAATGTGGCCAGTATTTTACAGTCATAATGGATGGGATTTTCAAAGCCCTCAGATGGCTTTACTGTATATTTTTACTGCATCTGAGTGAACTGCGACTGAATATTAGACCATGTCAGAGGTGGCTTAACATTTGGGAGCAGTTGCTATAATTTGCAGAACTAAAAATGAGGCATGCATCAAAATAATGACATCATTCCATCCTGGTGCCCATGTTGGGTCAAGTTAAGCAAAGGATGATATAAATGCCATATGGTGCTACTGGAAGTAACGGTTAATGAAAGATAGAACAAGTCATGGCAACTGTTGTAGCCCTTCCCCATTGATGGCTTTGAAAATATGCTGGGGATGACATATCTGGGAGATGCAGGTACAACTATAAATCGACCATGTCTTGTGACTGCCCATTTGAAGATCCGCCCAATGCATCTGCAATACTATTTGTTTTCATACTCTGTAAAGTTGAAAATTCAATAAAACCTTTACTAGACAAAAAAGATGCAAATGTAACAAAAACTGACACAAACTAAATTTGTGCTCTTTTTTTTACTGCGAATCGTGACTTTTTGTTACAAACAGATGCAGCTTTTGAAAATAGCATCAGGGCTGCTCAGATGCATTCAGGCGGACACAGATACAGGCACAACAGCATTTGCAACTACAATCACCCCTTTTGAATATCTGGCCCCATGAGTTCAAATGCAGCTGAGAATGTTGATGAAAGACTATGGGTGCTAGTGGCCATATTAAATGGAGATATGCTTGAATTATTTCAAATCTAAAAACTTGTGCTTAAGCAGACTCAAAATGGAGGCAATGGGACTCTTACATAACAGAACATAAAGGCCAATCCAAAATGGAATCAAATTATAAAAAGGAACTGGGAACTACAGCTTCCTGATTGGCTTTCTATCAGCCATATGTTAAAGTGATTTTGTCAGTTTGCCATAGCAAATGGGAGTAGTAACCTGTAGGAGATGTGAATCAATCTCCTACCATTCAAACTGCCAAAAGTGCTGTTTTCCATGAAAAAAATGCTTTTATTTCTGTGCTCTGCTTCATTTGCATAACCATGCCCCTTTTTTCTCAGTGCTGGAACCCCAACCGTGACATCATGCAAGGGAACCAAAGTTTTTAAGCACTGTGTTGAAGCAGAGACCTCTGTTAGTCAGTCTTGGTATTGCAGACATCCTTTTTCTTTCACAATTTTGAACTCATAGCAGAAGCTGGACACTAAAGAACAAGAAAAGTAGTCTGACCCATAATTACACTCCTGAACTACTTATAGTCATTCAGGTCCTATAACATTAACATAGAAAAGTATCATCATGCCCACACATTCTGAGAGGAGCTGCCAATTTAGACTTGTCACTTCACCAGCAGGCAGCAAAAGTCAAACAACATCTACACAGACTGGAAAATTATCTTTTTGGCCTATCTGCATCACAAAAATAGTTTTCCAGAAACTTTTCTGCAGTCTCTACTGCTATAAATACTACCAACATAGGAGACTGCACTTTGATAAGGGAGACAAAAAAAAATAGCTATGCACTGTACCCACAATGCCTTGCTACATGTACAGGTATATACATAAATATGTAGATGTTGATAGCAGATAAGGGCCTACAGCCCACCTAGTCTGCCCATGTGCACACATACTTAGCTTCTTCAAGCTTCTGTAGAACTAGGTTATATGTTTACATATTAGGTGCTATTCTGCAGGTCCCACTACCAAAATAAGGGACTGCACCTTTGAGTAATGAACATTTAAGTTAACTTTATAATTTACCCAGAATTCCTTGTTGCTGTATGTGAAACATTGACAGTTCCCTTGCATGACATCATTCTGGGAGTGTAGCCTCACACAGAAAACTGGAGGGCATGCAGAAACAAAAATATAAAAAATGACAGATTTTTTTACAAAACAAATTGCAGCTTCAGCATCTGAAGCATGGGTGTCAATGGCATACTATGTGAAACAGGCATTTGTAGAATGTGAATAAATCACTTTAATATTTTAACATACATGTAGAACATAATCACATGTTGAACAAATTACAAAACTATGTAAAATTCCCATTTTACTTTAATATTAATAAGGCACTCCAAGGGGTTATATTAATGGTCTGTTAATCACTCTATTGGGGCATGTGGCACTTGGCTACACCTCATGTCACATTACACCATTTAGAGGGTTATCACCAGATTATTAACATAACCCCTAATCATGTGTTATTGCTTAATATGTACAGACCTTTCACCGTGACATGAGCTGCTGCTTGTAAGCAATAAGACACAACAGGGTGTGAGTTTCTTTTCCTGAACTACAGTACATGTCCAGGTGTGCTGTGACACACATAGAACATAGAAAAATAGTAATTGTCGGCAGATAAGGACTGCTAGGGGGGTCACGTGATTACTGCACTTCAGTGAGCAGCACTATTGCTAAACTCCTGCTCCACTGACTCAATTAAGTAAAAAATGCTATAATTTTTGTATTAACATCTTTTTACTCTTCTACGAACAGCTGATCGGAAGGTGTACTGCATCAAACAGGGCAACAAAAAACCCAGCAATAATGAACCTGAGGGTTAAAAACAACTTTTTCCTGGATCCAACCTTGCTGTAATGGAGGCCAAAATGCTCCAGACCCCACCACGCCATACACCCCCAAGGACTCCAGAAAAGCAGCCGCAGAAACCGAAAAGCCAACAATCGATAACGGGAAAATTCACATCTACAGTTGCTTCCATGGCCTCTCTTCAAATACCACTTTCAGAGGAACTTTTTTTGGAAGAATTACAGCCCTTTAAGGCTGCTTTGCAAGATATTACTATGGAACTGAAATCCATACGGGGGGCCTGACAGAAACCACTAAGGCAATTGCAGATGTAGCCTCCCGTACCTCATCCTTGGAGGGATGGAGTACAAGAATCAATCCAGAAATCATTGCACTGTGGCAGAAAATGGACAAAAATAGATACCACGCTGGAGGACCTGGAAGGCCAGAGCCGACGCAATAACTTAGTTGTCTTTGGCCTCCCAGAAGATGCCAAAGGTGCCACACCAATTCAGTTCTCCCAGAAGCTGCTTACTCAGATTGTGGGGCCCTCTTCCAACAATACTATCTCTATTATTGAGAGGGCCCACTGCTCCCTGAGACCCAGACCAGCTGAAGGCTCTCCACCAAGGCCCTTTATTTTAAAGCTATTAAACTACCTTGATAAAGTTCACATTTAGCTAAAATTAGAGACTTACAGGAGGTGCTGTGGAAAGGGCAGAAAATTCAGATCGCTCAGGATCTTCTGGTGGCTGTGAGGCAGAGGCGCGTTGCATATCATCCACTCATTTCTAAATTGATCGCAGCAAACATAAGATTTAAAGTTCTGTACCCTTCTCGCCTATAGGTGCTGCATCAAGGTACTTGGCAGTCCTACAAAATTGCTGAGCAGGTTGCTCCAGCATTACAGGCCCTATTTCCAGTGCTATTTAGCAATCGCTGAGGTCAACCACTAGAGGGCCCTATGCAACTCACCTCTGCAGTGCAGATGCTCAAAGACTTGAGCAGTACACAGACTTACCGGCTGGCTATTTTTATAATTTTTTTTTCACTGTATTAAGACTAGTAACCTGTCATCTGTTCACATTTAGTTCCTGGTACCTGAAATCTCTGTAGATCTCCTCAGTCTACCAAGGGTTGTGGACTAACATATAAAATACGTTTTACCGTGGCACCCACGATCTGTTTATGGTCCTTTGTGGAATATCTAATCTACTGGGACACAGAATGGGATGCTTTACTACCTTGCTGAGGACAATCATTTCCTAGATATAAACACTGGTTACCAGAGTTATGAAATGGAGGGGGCCTTTTTTTTCTCTTTCTGCTTACAGAGATATACAAAGACATTCTTTTTGGTCTGAGGACTTTTGCTGGATTATACGACATGGTGATAAAGCCTGTTGGTTTCTGTGGAAGGGACTCTTGATTGGGGGTGGGACGGGGGGTGTTGGTGGCTAATTCTGCTTACCTGGTTGTGGATCACGCACCAGGAAGATGGGGTGGGGTTGTATTTTTCTTGAAAATCCTAAACTTTATTTGGTTGGTTTGTACCAGAGGGTACAGTCTGATTATACAGACCAATACAAGTTATATTATGGAGGGAGGAGAACTATTGTTTGCAAATTGGTTGTTGTTTTGGAATGGGGAACTCATTTTGGTGTTTGTTAATATTGGGGGGTCATTTTCAATGGATATAAGGGTGGATCCTGTTCACCGGATTATACAGGGATTTCTTGCAAGGAGTGGGTGGGAGATGATTTGGGCAATACGGGGTTTGGTAATTTCTAACAATAAGAACGGAATAATTTTTCACTTAGATACTTGGGAAGAACAATTTAAAAGGTTCATGGGATTATTGTGCCCTCAGTTACTAGTATTATTGTTATGATGGTTAGGGTTTGGGGGTGTGGAGGGAGGGGCTGCACTGTTGATACCCTACGTGGTGACAACATCATATTTCTTGATGCTTTTTGTGTGTATCTGGTTGTTGCATCTGTTCTAGGTCAGTTAACGAAGCATGGCTATAAATCTTAAGGCTTGTACCTGGAATGTGAAAGGTGCCCAATCGCCCATCAAGAGAGCTAAAGTTTTATTACATCTAAACAAGTTAAATATTGATGTGGCTGTCTTACAAGAGACACATCTTCTGTCTCCTCAAGTTCTCTAACTCTGTAGATCCTGGGTGGGACAGGCAATGGGTACACAGCCAGATTCACATAGAGGAGGAGTAGCCATTTTAATAGCAAGAAGAGTCCCGTTTAGATTGCTGGACCAAATTATAGATCCACAGGGCAGATGTATTATAATTAAAGCACTGGTGGGTCACTCAGAAGTGATGTTAGGCTCAGTGTATGGACCAACTGTGGAGGAACCACAATTCTTTATAGCCCTTATGACCATGTTAGCACCTTGGTCCTCCCTGCCAATTTTGATTGGGGGTGATTGGAACTTAGTATATTGTAATTGGCTGGATAAATCCAGAAAAAAGGCACAAACTCTATCTCCCGCCCAAGTAGCCCTCAGAGAATTTATGGATTCTGTGGTTCTGGTGGATCCTTGGAGGGCATTATTTCCTACTGATAGAGAATACTCCTTTCATTCAATTCCCCACAATTCCTTTTCTTGCATTGATTATTTCTTGCTGGGTACTGGGTATCTTCAAAATGTTACCTCCTGTAACTATCTTTCTAAAGTAGTTTCTGATCGTCATCCTGTGCTTTTGCACTGGCAACTAGGCCCACTTCTCAACAGAGATAAAGTCTCGAGGTTAAATACCCAGCTACTGAGATCTGAAAAGCTGGTCTCTCATCTCCATACTTTTATCTCCCCTTTCCTAACCAATAATCTTCCTTCAATGGTTAAGCTGGACCTACTGCGGGAGGCTTTGAAATGTACCTTATGGGGAGAAATAATAAGATTAGCCTCCATTAGGAAGAAAATTACTGCTCAAATCTCATCTGACCTCCTCTCCCAAATTAGGCAGCTGGAACTGTCATTATCCCCTATGCCAAACCAGGGCGAGCTTAATCAGTTAGAAATCCTTCGCTCACGTTACAATATCCTGTTAAGTGACAAGGCTAAGCATTTACTATTAAGATTGAAGGTTCTTTATTTTGATCAAGGGAACAAGGCAAGCAAGATACTTGCTCTCCGGCTGCAGGCCCAGAATGCCGACAGGATTGTCCACTCCCTTCGAACTGCAGAAGGAGAACTTGTCATTTCCCCTTCTGAAATAGTGGCACATTTCCAGGATTATTAGCAAAATTTATACTCTCAATCCTTGAGGCCCTTTGATCCAAACTTTATGGATCAGTTCATGCAAGAAATTCAGCTTCCACAATTAGGGAATCCTTAGTCAGATTATTTGAGCACCCCACTCACCACAGAGGAAATTGTTTCAGCTTTTGAGTCCCTTCCAACAGATAAAGTACCTGGCCCCGATGGCTACACCACTGAGTTTTATAAAGCCTTCCAAGCCCAACTAGCACCTTTGTTATTAGATGTTTATAACTACATTTATAAATATGGCCTGTCAGATTTTTCTGTGACTGAGATCACAATTGTGGTCCTCCCTAAACCAGGAAGAGCCCCTCTCCAGGTATCAAACTATCGCCCGATACCTTTGATCAACATTGATTTAAAAATTCTTGCTAAAGTTCTGGCCAGCAGACTAAATAAAGTATGGAACGCACTCATTAGTCCTAAACAGGTTGGATTTGTGTCCGGTAAGCTGTCGGCGGACCACCTCCGGAAACTTGCTCACCTTATCTCTGTGTCCAGGGAGTCCAATGTCTCAGCGGTCTTGGCCTCCCTGGACACAGAGAAAGCTTTTGATAGGGTCTCATGGGACTACTTTTTCCATCTTCTACCAAAATACAATTTTCCTCCACAGTTTATCCTTTGGGTAAGTATACTATACTCACATCCGAAAGCCCACATACTCTGTAATGAAGTATTGTCGCATACCATAAATCTGCAGCAAGGCACCCAGCAAGGCTGCCTACTGTCCCCCTTTTTATTTAATTTATATCTTGAACCCCTAATTCACCTATTTAACAATTCACCTAAAATAACAGGGATTCTCATTGGTACCTCCCAGTACAAGGTGTCGGTCTATGTGGATGACATACTTCTCCATGTTACCTATCCCTCTTTATCCCTTAATGCAGATATAGATATAATTAATGATTTTGGATTTTTTTCTAACTATAAACTAAATATCACTAAAACAGAGCTGATGCCCCTCAACATCTTCACCATGCATGCAGACATTCAGCATCTGGGGCTAACCTGGGTCAAGGACAAGATAAAATACTTGGGAGTATATCTTTCTAGATCCGAGACTAAAATGAGGAAATATAATTTGGATGAGACACTATCCCGTATCAAAATAGACCTTAATCATTGGGTTTTACTCCCTCTTTCCCTATGGGGGCATATTATTGTTATAAAAATTAATGTCCTTCGCCGTCTTTTGTACCCACTTCAAATGTGCAACTATTTTCTCCCAAAATGCTGTTTTTCTCAAGTACATAATATTATTTCCACTTTTATCTGGCAGGGAAAATCACCAAAGCTAGCTCTTTCTAAGCTACAGCATATAAAATAGAGAAGGTTTCCAACTTCCTAATTTGTTTTATACTATCTTTCTATATCCTGTGCTATTATGCATCATTGGATGACAACCCCTAACCAGACAGATCCCAATACTTACTAGCCACTCTGGATGCAGATAGAGAAAGATTTATGTGCCCCTCATAATATTGATCTGGGTTCACTACTATACGTCCCTCTTAGATGCGTTCCCAGGCAGTTACGGAATTCTCCTATAATGGCAACGCTCTGGTTACATGCACAGTTAAATGCACTAACTAACACCTCTCCTAAATATATCTCTCCCAGCAGTGCTACAAAACCCCAATTTTAAAATAGGGGGTAAGATTCTAGGTTCTTCTTTCTGGCCTAGTGGTGAGAAAATTCAGGTTAAGGACTTACTGAGCGATGGCAGGTTGCTCCCATTTCTGGAAGCTCAATGTAAATTCAACCTCCCCTCTTCCTATTGTTTTAAATATATCCAATTGTCTCACATGCTCCTCCACCATTTTGGTCCTGGTCTTTGGAATAAACATTTAGATGGGCCAATTTTCCCAGTTATTTTTTCATCGCCCCCATCCCACACTATCTCATTTTTCTATAACCATATCCGGGACTTTATAGCGGACATGGAAGACCCACCATGTTGCAAGTGGGACTATGTCCTACCCTCTTCCTCCACTCCCACACGTCCCTAGAGTCAGATTTTGACCCATTTGTACAAAGATATAAAATGGGACCGATACCGTATCCTTCAGTTTTATATACTTCATGATCTTTATTACACCCCATCTAAACTTTTTAGTATGGGAAAGCTTCCAAGTGGTCTATGTTCATACTGTGGTGAGCAGCCTGGCACACTACTTCATGTTTTGTGGCATTGTGATAAAGCCTCTTTGTTCTGGTCTGCCAGTAAAGCTAAACTGGACTCCCTTTTGGGTCTGACGGATGCTTTTTGCCCAGAAATATGCATCCTGGGAGATTATGGTAATGTTCTGACTGGAAATCAAGGAAACACATGGCTTTAATTTCTTTATGTGCTAAAAAGTCTTAATGCATCACTGGATGGACCAGAAGGTTTCTACAGTAACAGAATGGTTACATGAGATTCTTTTCACATTACAAGAGGAGGATCTCCAGGCTAACCTTTCAAAGAAAACAAAACACTATCAATGAGTTTGGGCACCTCTATATAATTACTTACTTTATAGAGTACTAGGTATTAATTCTGTATATTTCTAGGCCAAATAATAGTATTTGTTGTGAGTAGACCTAGGATTTTTTTTCTTAAGGATAGGTCATAGGTGCAGCTGGGAGGGAGGGATGGGGGATTGGGCATTGTAAAGGCTAACAGAGTTAAAATGTCATGTTTAACTGTTTTTCTTGTATATCTTTTTATGAGAAAAACCAACGAAGTATACTTAATTTGAAAAAAAAAAAGATAAGGACTGCTAGGCTCATCCAGTCTGCCCATAAGCCCTACACTTGTTTTGGCCTCTGACCGTACCTGGTCAATGGCTTTTCACCACTCCTCCCCACCTCTAAGGCTCCCTTATGCCTGTCCCAGGCATGTTTAAATCCTTCCACTGTGCTCACTCCCACCATCTCCTGTGGCAGACTTCCTCACATTTCCCCTCAACTGCCACCTTCCAATTTCATATCATTCCCGCTTGTTCTTGTACTCCTCCTATATTGGAAGATATCTCCCCCTCCACCGCACCTTGTTAATGCTCTTAAGGTATCTGAATGTTTCTGTCATGTCATCTCGCTCCATCCTCTCCTTCAACGAGTACATATTGAGGTCCTTTAATCTTTCCTCATATGTTTTCTGGTGCAAGCCCTGTACTACCTTTGTTGCCCTTCTCTGGACTGCCTCTACCCTTGTAAAGTCCTTATGAAGGTGTGGCCTCCAGAACTGCACAAAGTACTCCAGATGTAGCCTTACCAGTATGTTATACAATGGCATCGCAACCTCCCGCCTTTTACCACATGAGGTACTTGTGCTGAGGACCTTCAATCACCTAGCATTCAGGGAAAGCAAAACACACCCTGGAGTGTTGTATCATATCAAAGGTATCATATCATAGGCATTTCAAGTCAGCAGCAGTTAGCCATTATGACTTGTCACTTCAGTAGATAAATCCCATTCTTCCTCTTATTTTCATATATAAATCTAGTTGTTTTTTAAATTTGTTCATGTTTGGACTCATTACTATATCTTCCAGTAATTTATTCCAATCAGTCACCACCCTTTGATTAAACCAATTTCCTCTTGCAGTCTTTTTGTAATTTCCCCCTTTTAACATATATCCATGTCCTCTTATGTCTCTAGTTAAATCTTTTTTGACTAGTCCTAAGCACTCCTATAGTTCTTCATTTTTTAAGGCTCTATACACCAGGTACATATCCCCCCTAAATCTTCAGTACTACAATTATTTCAATCTATTGTTGTTTTCTAATTCTCTTACATCTCTTACCATCCCAGTCACCCTCCTCTGCAATGCCTCTAATTTTTTGTTGTATGTTTTGTCAGTTGGGAGCCAAAATTGAATGCTGTACTCTGCATGTGGTCTCACCATAGCCCCATACAGTGCAACAATAACACCAGCTTCTCTACTTTCAATGTTTTTGGTTATACAACTCATCATCCTGTTCCCCCTTTTTATTACCTCTCTACACTGCATGTCAAATTTTAATTTGTTATTAGCATGAACCCCCAAGTCATTTTGCTTATCTGTCTCCTTTAGTTCTATGCCATTTAGTTTGTATTTTGCTCTTATGTTCCTTGGCCCAAAATGCATAATCATGCACTTATCCACATTAAAGCAAAGCTCTTTAACGTTTGCCCACTTAGGTAATCTATCTATTTCAAGTTGAAATCATTTAGCACCTTTTTGGTTATTAATCAATGAACCGATCTTTACATCATCTGCAAACTTGCTCATCCAGGTGATCCTTGCAATCTAAGGAGGACACAAATATATTGAACAGCAGTGGCCCCAGTACAGATTCCTGTGGGACCCCACATGTAAACCTTGCCCAATCTGATAGGTGTCCACAAACATTTACTCTTTGTCCTTGAGCCATTCCAACTAAGCAAGATGTTATTAATTTTTATGCTATGTAATGTTTGTATTAATCCCTTCCCTATGTGGCACAGAATTGAAGGCTTTTGAGAAGTCCTGGTAAAGCACATCAACTGGAGTTCCATGATCTAAAACTTGACTAACAGGTTAAAAAAAAATAATGAGATTAGTGAGGCATGAACTGTTTGCTCTAAGCCCATGTTGTAGAGCATCAATTTTTCCTGCCTCCTCCAAAAAGTTTTCAAAAGTAGTTTTGATTACTGATTCCAACAGCTTTCCCACAAAGGATGTGATACTTATTGGTTTATAGTTCTCCTTTTTACTCCTGTCTCCCTTTTTAAATATAGGGGTAACTAAGGCTAACCTCCAATCATCCACTACCCTGCCCTGATCTATTGATGTCTGGAATATATGTGTAACTGGGGCCACAATGATTTCCGCTGTCTTATAAAGAATTCTAGAATGTAGTCCATCTGGTCCCTGTGATTTATTAGTGTCTACGTTCTTTAATTTTTTTAGTGCAACCTGTATAGATACCCTGATTTCAATATTATTTTGTTATATTATAGGTTCACTATACCCAATACTACCTGTTTTATTCATTTGTGTAAATTATTTAACTCCTCAGCCATGTCACTACAGTCGCTTATGACTTCCATTTGTTATCAATGGTCCTATCTGCATTCTTTTTTTCCTTAAACCTCCAATGTTTGCAAATAATAATTTTTTATTATCCTCTGTTCTTGTTGCCAATTTAATTTCATAATCTCTTTTTGCCTTTTTAATTCATTTTTTACACAGTTTGACTTTCAATTTATATTTACTCCATTCAGTGGATGTTTCTCTAATCTTAGCTGTATGGTATGCTTATAAGATGTGTAACTAATTTAAAAAAAATAATATTTTTTTTCAAAATTAGGATTTTAAGAAATTACATTATAGTTAAAAAAAACTTAAAAAGTTAAAATAAGACATTCCCTGTTGAGACTATTTGCCTTTGTAATGTTTCTGATTGTGACACTAGAGGGAGCTATGTTGCTGTTTGTCAGCTGAGGTATAAAGTTTTTGCTCCTTCCCCACAACCTCCCCCAAACAACATCCCTGTGTCTCTCACTCTTTCTATGTCTCTCTCCCTGCTTGTTTTTGCAGTGTTATGAAAAGAGGAGGGATGCATCAGGTCATAGATCACAGTTCACAGAGATCAGCATAACACCACAAAGACAACCAAAACAGACATTCATCTTATAATCACAGTAATGCACTTCAGGGAACATGTAGTAGTGGATTATCAAGAACCAGCTGACTTACTCAGCATCATGCATGCAGCACAATGTCAGACAGCATGGTGCTAAGTAAGCCACTTGGCTCTTGTTATTTTATTTAAAGATTTTTCATAATTTGTGTATTGGGACTGCACTGTTTCATCTGCTAAAAGCATTTTGAAGCTATACTCTGAGTGGACATTGGAGTTCCTGAATGGGAGCTGGAGTGAGTGCCTGTGTGACAATCCTCTGAACTCTGGTGAGTGCATGTAACGTTGTGTTTTTCATTTAAGCAATAATGCACGACAGGGTGTATGTTGTGGGATTTACCCACACCTTGTGTGATGTGTCATGAGGTGCAGCCGAGTGACTTTAACCACACAAGAGGTTGGTAAATCCCACTACTACACACACCCTGAGGTGCATTATTGCCATTTTAAAATTAATCTTTATTAATTTAAAAAAAATAAATTAGGTTTAAAGAAAGTAAACATTTGATCAGTGTGATCTTTACCAGTTGTCTGTTGCAGGATTTGCACACAGTCATGTGGCATATTTTGACCAATGAGGTTACAGTATTTTCATAATCCATTTTATGATTATCTGGTATTGGAGGCTGGCCACCCGACATAGCACTGCAGACTACTCAGAGTGCAGAACTTAGTCTGTTTTGGTTGTCTTTGTAGTGTTATACTGATCTGTATAAACTGCGCTATATGACCTGACGCATCCCCTCTTCTTTGCTCTCCTTTGCAGTACTGCATTGTGTGACCTGTTGTTTTAGCCCATGCAGGCTGAATAGTGCTGAATAGCAGTGTAGTATGAAAAAATTGATCCTGGCAGCTAAAACAAAGGGTGTTATCAGAAGCTTGTCATCTCATAAAGGTAGGCAAATCATGTCAAACTATAAACTTGGCACCAGAGGTCATAGAAACATAGAAACCTAGAATTTGATGGTAAATAAGGACCGCTTGGCCC
This sequence comes from Neoceratodus forsteri, assembly GCA_016271365.2. NCBI lineage: Eukaryota > Metazoa > Chordata > Ceratodontiformes > Ceratodontidae > Neoceratodus > Neoceratodus forsteri. The sequence goes on from CM028136.1 coordinate 307,530,221, forward strand.
ACCTAGTCTGCCCATTTCCCTACCTAATGGATAAGCTGCAGCCTACTTCCTCCTACCCCCCACTAGAATTGCCTTATGTCTGTCCCATGCATTCTTGAATTCCCCCACTGTTTTTGACTCTACAACCTCCTCTGGAAGGCTGTTCCATGTATCCACAACCCTCTCTGTGAATAAATACTTCCTCACATTACCTCTGAGCCATCTCCCCTCTATCTTCAAATTGTGCCTCCTTGTTTTTTTCACATCTCTTTTTCTGAAAGATGCTACCCTCTTGGACTTTGTTGATTCCCTTGAGGTATTTGAAAGATTCTATCATGTCGCCCCTCTCCCTCAAGGCTATACATCTTTAGTTCCTTTAGTCTTTCTTCATATGTCTTCTGATGCAGACCCTGCATCATTCTAGTTGCCCTCCTCTGGACAGCCTCCACCCTGTCTATGTCTTTGCAAAGATGGGGTTTCCAGAACTGTACACAGTACTCCAGATGTGGTCTTACCAACTGTCTGTACAGAGGGCCAAAAACTTCCTGTTTTCTACTGGTGATGCCTCTCCCTATGCATCCCAGTAACCCCCCAAGCCCTCCTTACTGCCTTCTCACATTGCTGGCCCACCTTTAGGTCATCTGATATGACTACCCCCAGGTCCCTTTCCATTTTTGTTCTTGTCAGTATCTCACCCCCCATTGTGTACTCTTCCCCTGGGTTTTTGTTTCCCAGGTACATTACTTTGCACTTCTTTGCATTGAATGTAAGCTGCCATACAGTTGACCATTCCTCCAACCTTGCCAAGTCCCTTTTCATCCTTTCCACCCCACCTTGTGTATCAACCCTGTTGCAGATCTTTGTGTCATCTACAAAGAGACATACTTTGCCTTCCAGTCCCTCTGCAATGCCACTTATAAAGACATTAAAAAGGACCAGCCCCAGTACTGAACTCTGTGGTACCCCACTAGTAACCCTCCTTTCTTCACTGTGGACTCCATTTACTATTACCCACTGTGTCCTGTTGTCCAACCAGTGTTTTACCCAGGCTACCACCCTGGGACCCACTCCCAGGCTGGCTAATTTGTTTATTAATCTTTTGCGCTGGACTGTGTTAAATGCCTAGTTAAAATCTAGGTAGGCCATGTCCACAGCCCCTCCCTGGTCTATTGCTTTGGCCACCCAATAAAAGAAATCAATTAGATTTGTCTGACATGACCTTCCTACTGTGAATCCATGAGGTCCTGTGCCCCACTGGCCTCTAGGTACTGAACAATTCTTTCCTTCAGAAGTGATTCCATCATTTTCCCTACCACTGAGGTCAAACTGACAGGTCTGTAGTTTCCTGCCTCTGTCTTGCTCCCACTTTTGTGAAGGAGAATCACATCCGCCCTTCTCCAGTCCTCAGGTACCACACCATCCTCCCATGATTTATTAAAAAGGGGTAGTCAGTGGTGTTACTAGTTCTTCCCTTAGTTCTTTTAGAATTTTGGGGTGAATGCCATCAGGCCCCATTGCTTTATCCACCTTCAGTTTTAAGAGTTATTTCAGAACCCTTTCTTCTATGAAAGGACTAATATCAACCCCCATATCCAGAGTGCTTCTATTGACCGGATTAGGTATTTCCCCCTGCTTTTCCACTGTGAATACTGAGCAGAAGTATTCATTCAGTATCCCTGCTTTTTCACTGGCGCTCTCTGCCCAACCACCTTCCTCTTTGTTCAGCCTCAGTATTCCTGCTAGTCTTTTCTTTGCTCCCTAATGTACCTATAAAAGGTTTTATCCCCCTTCTTAACCGAGTTGGCTATCTTTTCCTCGGTTTGGGCCTTTGCTATTTTGACTGCCTTACCTGCTTCCTTCTGCTTTAACTGGTACATTTCTCTGTCCTGCTTCTTCTGTGTTTCCTTATACTTCCTGAATGCTATCTTTTTCTCCCTTACCTTCCCCGCCACTTCTTTTGAGAACCATAGTGCTTTTTTCTTTCATTTTGATTTGTTTATTTGCTTCACATAAAGGCTTGTTGCCTCTGTGATGGCAGTTTTGATGTTTCCCCATTGTTGCTCCACCCCACCTTCTTGCCTGTTTGCTAGTGCTTTTCTGAGGCACTCTCCCATTTTGACAAAATCAGCCCCCCTAAAGTCCAGTACCTTCACTTTTGTGTGGCTTGACTCTACAGCTAAGTTTATTGTGAACCACACTGTTTGGTGGTCGCTTGTTCCCAGATGGCTACCCACTTCAAGATCAGAGATCCTCTCTCCATGGAAAAGACTTTGTTTAACAAAAAAGCATGCAAGGTAGGGGAATTTAATGTTACATACAAGGTGTGCTCAAGGTGGATGTGGTGCTTGAATGTTTAGAAATTGCTGTGCTTTTTTACTTTTGGAACTAAAGGCAAAAGGGGTGACTTGGTATGGGTACCATAGTAAAATGGCTGCCAGACATTTTGTTGGGAAAAAAATTCTGGGAAGCTTTGTACCTGCTGGCTCAGCATCCTGGTTGATGGAAGAAGTCCAAAGCCATGGGTTTCTTTTCCTGAACTACATGGCTTCAATATCTTCTCGGCCAATAAAGATGCTGGAAGATCCATACCCATTTTATATGAAAAGAGAGCCCAGTGTTTTTCTTCACTTTTCAGCAGTTTCTGTTATCACAACCAGTTTGATTTTAGCACTGCAGATTTACTACACAGTTTGGGCCGGAAAGGCTCTGATATTACTGCAACACCCTATAAAATATCTATAAAATTGATGCTTCTTGTTCTCCATATCACTATTTAGAAGGTATTTTTCTCTGTTTTATGGACAGCATCTAGAAACTCAAACATAACAATCCCAGCACAAGCAGGAAAGTCATTTGGTATAGTGGTTAGTGCTCTGATAAGTGACATAGGAGACTACAGGTCCCACCACAACCTTAGGCTGACTGTGTGTGTGTGACCCAGAGCAAGTCATCTGACCTGCCAGTGCTTCAGTCCTACCAGCTGTAAGTTGATTAAGAGCAGGATCCCACAGAAATGAGATGCTGCACCTTAGATGGGCTATTCTTTGTAAATAAATTGCATTACGAAAACTGGAGCATAGCTCAACAGCACACTGGCATGGTGGCAGCATGTCCTGCTGCCACTTTGTAAACTAGGGTTCATGTAGTAGCCCCAGAATCCCTCACTGTGTTCAGTAGATCACGGAGGTGAGGCACATGACTCACCACCCTGCTGGTCTACCAAGAAGTAAATTGACTTCAGCTGGAAAGACAACCACCTGTCCTCCTGATTCCCAGCTGGAGAAGGTTACAGCTGTGGTAATTTAAACTGTTAGGTAGGGAGACAGGGTAGAAAAAGCATGAGGGGGGTAAAGCTCAAATAGGGGTGGGGACTGCTCTCTCAGCTTTTGAAAAAGTCACTCTTTAGCTCTGTCAAACATCAAAAGAAAGATGTGGTAAAACAGAGCCACACAGAGTGGGCTAGGGGTGCTCTGTGACAAAATGAAGCACAAGCAAGAACAGTCACGGCACTCTCCTCAGCACAACACAAATATAAAAAACAAGATAGCTGGCATTGAAGTCCTGAAGTACAGTTGTTTTTTTAATTTTTTGCAAACCAGCAGACAAACAGACATCATGCAGGGTGTGGAGTAAAGTGCATTCTGACATTTCACCTGCAAGAGGCTTTCTCAAAGATTTTTTCTTCACATTGTCACCATGATTTTCTTAGGAAATTTGAAAATGGCAGCCACGCTGAGCTACTGTTAGTAGAGGTGATTTTTTGTGTAATCTCTATTTTAATTGCTATTTAAGATTCAAGATTTATGGTTAGGCAGTAGGAGTAGGGCTTTTAGTTTTAGAAAGGGACGTTTCAGTGAGTTAGAGTGAGGAGGTAGTTTTCTTATTTTTAGTTTAGGAACCAGAGAGGTGAATTCCCTGCCCAATGGATTTGGGTGATTTTTGGAGTGTTAAGGAATCCTGCTGAAAAGCCCTCAGAAGATGATTCGATATAATAATGTGAATCTGGTGTAAGGAGTTGCTTACCGTTGCTGTGCTCTTGGGAGATCCAGGACTTTGGAGTGCGAGTGGTGAGTTGCTGCTGCTGCTACTGTTGTGATCTGGGGAAATCCAGGACTTCGGATTATGGTTGGGGAGCATGGAGAAGATAGGAATTGGTGTGGAGAATGACAGTTGGAGTGGCGGTTTCCTGTTACGGTGAGAGCCCAGTCGGACCGATTTGGCAGGAAGCTGTTGGTCATTGTGTGTTGGAACAGTGGAAAGGAAGTCCTGAGAAGAGAATGTATAAGGCAAGCAGATAGAAGTTCAAATGGATTATGATGGAGACCACCTGTGGGCTTAAGGGATCTGCGGTGCTGGGTCAGTAGTTGAGCGGTGTGGGTAACCGGTGGGCAGGAGGAGGGAGCTCCACTGCCTTCAGGAGAACCTAACCTGTCTCCTGCTGTGGAGAGAATTAGAATTCTGTGGTGGATTCTGGGCTGGAGATGGTGGACTTCTATGCTGGTTGACTGAGCTCCTTTTTGGAATTGCCATGATGGACTAACGCTATGGATGAACTAAGCTGAGAATGTGAGTTTGGGCACTATTTCTGTGACTTCCTGGTCATGTTGGTTACTTGCTCCCTGAAGAACTGGTGAGATTGAAACTGCTGTTTCTGAATTGTGGTCAATAGCTGACTAGAAGGTACTATCACCAATCTGTGTTAGGACTGGATTGACTGTTTCCTGCTGAACCATAGGATTATTATTGGGCTAATTCTTTCTGGTTTTGGCTAATTTAGATAGTTGTATATTTTTTTAGGTTGTTTTTTCTGTGTTTTATTTATATAGAGGGGGAGGGCTGGTGTTGTGTTTATGGGTTTATCTTTATGTTATGATTAATGAATAAGGGGGGAGATTTGTTTGTGTTAGGACAGATAAATATGTGTCGAGAGGTGTGTAAACTGAAGCGGGGCTAGAATAGTGTATGGGGTGTCCCAGCTTTATGATCTGTGGCCCTTTATTACCCCCACAGTATCTGGTATTACAGCTCGCCAATGCCAGGAGGTGGGAATTGGAAGGAGACATGTGGGCAGAAGCTGGCAGGGAGCCCCGTACACGGGTGAGGGGAATAGGATAGAGGTAGTTGGGTGCAGAAGGCACCCTGGGATGAGATGGGATTTAGAGAGATGCCAGATGAAATTAATCCCTATCCCCAGGGTTCCCATGTGATCAAGTGGGCAGGTAGTTAGAGGGGCTGCACTGTCCACCAATCCCCTGAAGGTGGTGCTATGCAATGCTGGGTTGATCAATAATAAGACTGCAATTATTGCGGATCTGATTTCATCATTCGACCTGACTTGCATTATGGAAACCTGGTTGAGGGATGATAATGGGCCAGTGTTAGAGGCTGCTATCCCCCCAGGTTATTATGTTGTGCACTGCCCCAGAGTTAAATGCAGTGGTGGAGGTGTGGCTATCTGTTTTAGAGTTGAGCTAGGCTTCACCGTGCACCCAGTGAGAACACCAGGTTCATTTGAATGTGTGGCCATTCGTGGGGGTCCAGGTGCAGGCTGCAGAATTCTCTTGATATACCGTCCTCCTGGGGCGGTTGGAGAGTTCCACCAGGAAGTGGATGACTTCATGGTCGGTGAGACATTGGAGTCCTTCAGATGTTTAGTTCTGGGGGACTTCAATGTCTGGGCTGATGATGAGTCATCCAGGCTGAGTTATCACTTCCTTCAGTTGATGACATCACTGGGCCTTTCACAAGCAGTTACTACTGTGACTCATCAGGGTGGACACATGTAGGACCTGGTCTTCTCGTTGGGGCTTGAGATTGAGTATCTCAGGACTGATGGGGTCATTTGGTCTGATCATTGCATGGTGAAATTTCTGCTCAGGGCACCCTCCAAGGTCCCTCCTCCTGCAGAAATGGTGAACTACCGCCCATTGAGGGGTTTGACCCTGGAGGGTTTTTTGGCAGTGGCTAACCTATCTAGTGTGGACAGTGCATGCAGAGGATGTGTGGGTGCAGCAATTGATGCCTATAATAGGGTGGTGACTGAGGCACTCGACTCCCTTGCACCGGTCTGTGTATGACCCAGATCTTCTCACTTGAGGTCCCCATGGTTTGATGGGGAGCTCAAGGCATTGAAGATCAAAGGTCAGAGGTTGGAGTGCTGCTGGCGGAGGTCCAGCTTGGAGGTGGACAAACTGGCCCTGCATGCACACTATGGTGTGTACCATGGGGCAATCAACTGTAAGAAGGCAGTGTTCCTGTCCAGGGAGATTACTGCTTGGAGAAACCGACCAGCGATGCTTTTTCAGACTGGGGACAGGTTATTACATCCTGCCTGTATTCAGCCAAAAATAGCAGTTTCTGAAGCTTTGTGCAATGAGTTTGCTTTGGTTTTTCCTCAGACAGGGTGTCCACCATCAGGCAGAGAGTTCCGCCAGTGGCTTGTACTATGGCCAACAGTGGTCGCCTGGATTGTCGACAAAGCACTCCGCCCGGTTGGGTGATGCCATTGAGGTGATCTAAAAACTGAATCACACATATTGTGAACTGGACCTGGCACTGATGTGTTTCTTAGTGGGATGCGTCGATGCTGTTGGTCCAGTGTTCCTTGCCAGATAGGGTTGTCCCAGATGCATTGAAGGAGGTGCTGGTGAGACCCCTCCTGAAGAAGTCATCACTGGACCCTGACATCAAGGCGAATTATTGACCGGTCTCCAACCTTCCATTTTTAGGAAAGGTTGTGGAGAAGATTGTGGCACATCAGTTGGGTGATCTCCTTGTGGCATTTGATATCTATGAGCCATTCCAGTCAGGTTTTCGTGCAGGACATTCAACAGAAACCGCATTAGTTCAGGTGCATAATGATCTCCTCAGGGTGAGAGATCGAGGGAAGGGGACAATTCTCATCCTGCTCGATCTCTCCTCAGCTTTTGACACAGTGGACCATCGGGTGTTACTTGACCACCTGAGGTACTTCTGTGGACTCACCAGCACTGTCATTTACTGGTTTGAGTCCTTTTTGACAAACAGAAGACAGAGCGTGGTGACAGGGAATTTTTCCTCATCTTTTAGCCTTCTGTCTTGTGGGGTACCTCAGGGTTCAGTGTTGTCGCCGATGTTGTTCGCCGTGTATATGCTACCCTTGGGAGAGATCATTAGGAAGTACAGCTTGGGGTTTCATTGTTATGCCGATGATACCCAGCTGTACTTATCCTTTGCCCTGGAACATCTGATGTGGTGGATGTATTAAACAACTGTCTGGCAGAGATCAGTGACAGGATGGCCTCCAGCTGGTTGCGACTGAACTCCGATAAGATGGAAGTACTGGTGGTGGAGTCGAACAGGAGGTGTGTGGGGTTGCCCCCTGAGGCAGACCCTGGACTTGTTCTATGGTCTGTCCCATTGATGTCTTCCTCCAAGGTGTGTAATCTTGGCATGATATTTGACAGTGGTTTGACAATGGATTATCGGGTATCTGCCATTGTCAAGGGAAGTTTCTTTCATCTGAGAAACATTGCCAGGATTAGGCACCTGATTTCACCCATGGACCTCCGCACCTTGGTACATGAATTTGTTACATCCAGGTTGGACTACTGTACTGCGCTCTACCTCGGGGTCTCTGGCGGCATACTCTGTCGACTGCAGCTAGTGCAGAATGCAGCTGCCAGGTTGTTGACAGGTCAGTCGAAATACTGCCATGTCACTCCAGTGCTGTGGGAACTGCACTGGCTCCCAGTTTGATGCTTTTCAAGGTGGGCTCGCTCATCTACAAGGCCCTACACAGACTGGGCCCTTGTTACTTGGCTGACCTTCTTACACTCGCTGCCTAGGTTTGTCCCCTCCGGTCCTCATCGAGGGGCCTCCAGACGGTTCCCAGGACAAGATTGAAAACTTCCAGTGATCGAGCTTTCAGTGACGCCAGTCCAGTCTTGTGGAATTAGCTCCCGCTTTTGGTGAGGGAGGCCCCATCAGTGGAGGCTTTTAAGACCTGCCTGAAGTTTTATTTGTTTAATCAGGCCTTCTCAGACTCTGTTTGATACTAATGTTATCAGTCCTTTTTAAAATTAAGAGGGTTTTATGCAGTTATGGGGTTTGTATGAGGATATATTTTGTAATTTTGTATTTGTAAATTAACTCATATGTTCTTTGTACGGCACACAATGCATCTGGGATTGGGCGCCAGAAAAATAACATTTGCCTTGCCTTGTCTTGCCTTCTTTTTGCTGAGACATGGCTAAAGGGTGTTTTTTTTCAAAAGGTGAGAGAACAACCCCCCCATTTGAGAGGGGTTACTTGTTTGCATCTGGGTCCTGTTCCTATCATTTAGAACCTTTAAGTAACTGAGTGATTGCCTGTAGTACATCTTTTTGTTTTTTTTTGGGGGGGGGTTAAAGAAAAATAATATTAAAAACACTAGCACACTATAATAATTTTTAAGATACCCAGTTACAGAATCGTACAGTCCCTTTACTTGCCCCACTCTGTTATCAAAAGATTTTTATAAATTGGTAAAACTCTTTTGAGAATAGGGCATTCATCACATAGCTGTAGCAAGGTGCTGCCGACTTTCCAAATAGTCCACAGACAGCCAGCAGAAGCCCTTAAATAAAGAAACAAGGTAAACCATCTTCTGATGAAGCTACTTGGGAAGCAAAGCACTGAAACGAAAAACCCCGATGCTTTGTTTGTCTTCTCCATGTACAAAGGAAGCGTAGGCAAAATCTTTTAACTGAATGGTTTTATTTGTTTTTAGTTCTCACTTTCATGAAGCAAGGGGTGGCTGCAGGTGTTTTTTGGCAGTGAAGATGAAGTCAAAGGGCTTTCTAAAATATTTGGTTAAGCATAATTGAAGTAAGATTTCTTTTAGCTCTAAAACGAACACAAACAGCTAAAACTCTGCTTTTTGATGAGATGCTAATGGGCTAGAGATTCAATATATTCTGCTAAGGCAGATGTGAGGTAATGTAGCTGGCATGTCATAATTATAAACAAATGAGTGGTTTCAGTATTACATCCGCTACATCACATTGCTTCAGACATCTGCCTGAGGCTTTTGAATGTAAGCCTGCAATATTAATGAGAACATGAAGTTACATAAATATTAGCGTAGCCAAATACCAAAATCAAAAATGATATTTACAGTACAAGGCAGAACAGATCGTACCCTACGTCATCATTGATTTTATTTTATTTTACAATTTGTTTACTTAGGTACTCTAGCTGAGATGTAACTTCTTGTTTCCAGTAAGGTCCTGTTGCTACCTATTACTGTAAGGGATGGCCATCCCCGGTGTCTAGGGGTATATGGTGGTATTCTCATCACAGAAGCACGTGCCTTACATCATAAAACCTGTACCTGCACCAAGACTTCTAGCACAACAAGCCTTTGATGCTGGAGTAGGGGGCACCATAAACCAAATACTGGGGCACGAGTGAACATGAGACCACAGGCTAACTGAGATAAAACATGGAGCTGAGATCAGGCTGGGTGCATTTGCTTTCTTTTTTAAGATGGCACACTACATAAGGGCAATTCTCCTGGGATTACTTTACCACATTGCTCAACAGTACAATATTAGTTGCATCACACTGTACATTTAATTCCATATGGGGCTCCGATTTTCATCCCTACCATTCCAGGGTCTAACTCCCTGAACTACTCCCATGATTGTCCTTTGGCAGGTGTATTCCTGAGCTATGCGGCATAAATGCTCACAGTTGTCAATGGATCTAGTTTAAGCACCTCTACATTTTTTACAACAGTCCATAACCACTTGATGGGGTTTCTGGAGCCCTGGATCTCCTAAAACCATTTTTGTGTGGCATGCTTCCAGGTAGGGTGAGCACTGTCCATGGGACAATTCCATGACTGCACCTTTCTCATTATGCCTTGAAGGGCAACATTGCTTTAGAGCATGTCAGCATTATGATAATAATGCAAATAGTTGATAGTTGGTCCAGCCATACCTGCCTCCCTCTGGCAGCATACTGATACATAGAAACACAGACCATGGTGGCAGAAAACGACCAGAGGTCCATCTAGTCTGCTCATATTCCCTATAATCCCTTGAACCTTCCCTGGAACCTATTGTTCCTCCAGGGTACTAACCCTCCCTGTCCTATCCCCATTCTCGTCCCTGGTCTTGTCGCTCCAAGCAACCACTATTCCCTTCATTCTATCCTATGCCTTCTTGAATCTTGTGACTGTGTTTGCACCCACCACCTCATCTGGCAGACTATTCCAAGATTCCACCACCCTTACTGTAAAGAAGTACTTCCTCATGTCCCTCATGAACCTCCCTCCTGTTAATTTCCACTCGTGATCACATGGCCTCTAGTTGGTATTCAAGGTGAATGATTCTCCACAGTTTGCCTTGTTAATTCCCTTAAGGAACGTGAATGTCTCTATCATATGTCCCCTCTCCCTTCTGCTTTCCAGTGAATACATATTTAGTGCCTTGAGGCGCTCCTCATAGGATCTGCCCTGCTGGCCCTGAATCATTTTTACTACTTTGTGTTGCACTGTTCCCAACCTACCCTGTCCTTTCTGAGGTGAGAGCTCCAGAACTGGACACAGTACTCCAGGTGATGCCTCACCAAGGATATGTATAGGGGAAGTATAGTCTCTTTTTTTCTGTTATCAGTACCCCTCCGGATACATTCCAGCATCTTGTTAGCCTTCTTATAGGCCTTGTTGCACTGGCTTGTTTGTTTAAGGGAGTTACTGATGATAACTCCTAGATCCCATTCCACTTCTGTAGTGCTAAGTCTCACCCCACCCATCCAGTATTTCATCTTGGGGTTCCTTTTCCCTAAGTGCATTACCTTGCACTTTTTGGCATTGAATTTTAACTGCCAGACCTCTGACCACCTCTTTAGTTTTTGTAGGTCCCTCTGCACATCACTTATTCCCTCATTGCTATCCACCTTCCCACATAGTTTTTGCCATCTGCAAAGAGACACAGCCTGCCCTGGATTCCCTCACCAGTGTAACTAATGAATATGTTGAAGAGAAATGGACACAGGACAGATCCCTTTGGAACCCTGCTCCCCTTCCTCTGATTTAACCCTGTTGATCACCACCCTCTGCTGCCTGCATTCTAGCCAACTACCCACCCAGTTCACTATGGTTTTAGCCGCACCCAGGTCTTCCATCTTTTTCAGCAACCTTTTGTGACGTACCAAATGAAAAGCCTTGCTGAAGTCAAAGTACAGCACATCGACAGCATGGCACTTGTTTACTTTCTTGGTCACCCAGTCAAAGAAAAAAATCAGGTTAGTTTGACAAGACCTTCCTGCCATGAAACCATGTTGTTTACTATCCTGCAGTGCGTTGCTCTCTAGGTAGTCCACAAGGTCCTCTTTGATTAGTGATTCCATCAGATTCTCCACAATAGAGGTCAGCCTGACAGGCCTGTAATTACCTGGCTCCTTATCCTCCCCCCAAGAGCCCCAATAACCCAAAGTAACAGGGTCCCATGCCTGGCCCCTCACATGGGGACTTACTGACCCCAAGTCTTGCCAGACCTTCTCTTCCTGATGCCAATTTATTCAGCTACCTGCCAGGGGGTAATTTCCTAAATTACCTGGGTTCTATAATACATTACAGGACCTCTTTAATGCAAGGCTTACTTACAAATGTGTACTTTACAAATGGCCACTCCTTTCAGTAGAGCTATATCTAGAATGCCTTTAGCAAAAGTGGATCATGCAAAGATCCCTGGTAACCACTTTTGAGGATGAAGCTCTCCACTACTCCCCATTATGACATTCTGGTTCTTGTTCATATTGAGGTCCTCGAGGGACTCCTAGGAGATCCATCCTACTGATACCTGCTGGTGGAACTCCAGACACCTCAACAGCAAACCAGTGCCACCTGGACCCAAGGACCCTGCTTCCAACTCTGGGCCCATCAGGCCCCCTGCCTCAGCCGCAGTCAGAGGCTGGACTCCTTCTCCTCCCTCCAGATGCTGCTGTTATGATTCCTGTTCTGCGGTCTCTCTCCAAAGCCCTAACTCCCTGAGCTTGCTTCCCCCCTTAGGGAAGGGAAGGGTCATGAATATTCATGACAGAGTTTCCCTCTTCTAGCTGAGTAAGAATACTTTGTACCACAAACAGACATCTGAGGACAGATTTTCAAAGGGTGGGGCCAGGCTTGCATCAAGCCCTGTACCACCAGACTTAGAAACTGGTGGTGCAGCAAATGGGTTTGCCACAACTGCATCCAGATTTAGTAGGTCAGATGCAGTTGCAACAGTTCACATGATTTTCGGCAGCTTGCACCAAATATTTGGTGCAAGCACTGTAAAAAGGGTCCCTAGGATTGCTGCAAGCTAGGTCACAAAAAGTTGGTCTACCTTGCAGCAGTTGCTGCACAGGATATAAAATCCTATTAGATGACTGCAAGCCCGGTGTGCCATATCTTTGGCACACCTGGGCCATGTGGCAATCAAGCCGCTTTTAAAATCCTGCCCCTGTCCTTAAACTCTACCCCTCCAGATGTCACCTCTCAAGGTCAAACTTAACAATCTGAAAGCCCTCTAGCAACCATCCTCAAGCTGAGTGAAGAAAGAGGCTGGCTACATTACATTTCCACACTTGGGAGGACTTGGGCACTAGAGAGGTTAAGTGAATCGCTCAAGGTCACACACTATTATTTGGTTCTAATAGAGTTTTTACTTATGCACTCCCAGCTCCCAGGCCAGTATTCTGTTGTAAACAAATATCCTTAAACAGGCATATCACTTGGAGCTGTCACAAACACTTTTTTGATATGAATTTGCCTCTTTTTTCCCCTATCATTTCTTTGTCTTTCTACTCAGACTGCACTCCCTGGCCCAGATATTCATACTGCGCCAGTCTGAGGCGCAAGCCCTGCGGCTGCTCAAAATAGTTGCGCAGGGGTGTGGCCGAGGTGATATTCAAAGGAGTTGCGCTGTTGAGCAACTCAGCACAGATATATTCCTCTAACACTGCGCACTGGCGCATGGCGCAGTGGAACCGCGCCACCGTAAGTTGCCAGAGTTGAGCATTCAACTGCGGTGGCGCAGTACCATTGCGCCATCGCAAATTTCCGATATTCAAAGGTGACATGCAAATGGGGCCATAATTTATGCGCAAGGCGCAGGGGTGCCATTTGCATCTCTTTATGGCCCCATTTGCATGCCATTAGCATGTAGGTGTGCCGATCCCCGAGGACTTGCTCCTGGCTACCCTGCCAGACAGCAGCCGTCGGGGACCGACGCACAATGCAGCCCGATCGCGGGCATCACAGTTACATGACCCTCCCACACATCACCCATAGCCCGATCGCGGGCAGAATCCGTACATGTCGCCCCCCCAGTGCCCGATCGCGGGCAGAACCTGCATAAACTCCCCCCAGTGCCCGATCGCGGGCAGAATGTAACCCTCCCCAACCGAATAACTCCCTGGTGGTCAGTGGACCGTAAAAGCCCGATCGTGGGCAGAATGTCACAGCAGAACCCCCAAACATCTCCTGGTGTCTAGTGTCCCCCCACCCACCCTGACCCCTCCACCCGCTCCCCGCAGCGGCGGGCGACAGCATCCACCGCCTGCCACCCCGCCGCCCGCCCGACTGACTGTCGGTAGGGCTGCCGCCAGTGGTGCAGAGCTACAGCCAATGGGTGTGCAGCCACCGTCTGCCATGACAGTCAGGATTTGTGAATGATCATTCTGGGCACAGGAGTGAGTTGGGGGCCAGCCAGGGTGGCAGCTGCTGTGTGCGCCCTGCAATGCAGCAGCTCACCTGTGGGTGGCCCTCCACTTAAGCCTTTTTTTTTGGCTCAAGCTTGTGCGGGCGCAGGCTGGGGGTTGCGCATGCACAACTCTGCGCAGGTTTTGCATGGATCCTCCCCCTCCTGTTGAGCATGCATTCATTTGCATTGCTCTCTAGCGCAACCTGGTGCCAGTGGCGTAACTGCCTCCTGCTGAATATCGCAGAATGGCGCATTTTGGACTTGCGCTTGGCGCAACCCTGTTGCGCAAGGCGCAACCCTTTTGAATATCTGGGCCCCTATATCAAGGTTCATTACAGGTGTGACTTGGGGGGTGGTTGCAAGGGAGAAAATTACAACAGCATGCAAACAAAATGCAAGACACTGCAACCCAGTGGTAAAGTACAGTCAACTGCAAAAACAATAATGATAATGGTGATTCTAAAGATGTGCAAATTTGGCAGGTGGAATCAAGAAACAGTGGCTAATGCTAAATAAGTAAAAGCAAGTCATTGGAGTCAGTAAAGTTGCTGAAGCAAACACGTCTTTAGCATGGATTGTGGACAAAGTTTGATTGAGTTACTGATTAATTGTAGTCATAGTTACTGTTCAGAATAAATACTGAATCAACCTCATGCTGAACTTTATTTCAAGAACCAATTTTATTATTACAGTATTACTATTATTATTATTTTTTTACATTTTATTAGTGGATGGCAGAGGATGAACATGAGTGGCCTTTTTTTTGTCTGTTTGCTTTTAGTCTAGCATTTTTAAAATTTCTTCATGAAGTAAGAAAACACCAGTACAGTGGATAAACAACAGCATATACAACAACCCAAATAGTTAAGTAGAACACTAGAACATACAAGTAAACATATTACACATACTTGTATTCCCAAATGACAGCAAAAAGACAGTGGGGACACACTGGACATGAAGCTGATTGCCCTCACCCTTGAGGCTGTCCTGCCCCCCTTACCAGAATTATCAATCGATCCCTTACGCTCTCCCAGTTCCACTCAAGCGGAAGTCTGCCCTGGTGACCCTAATACACAAGTTCAGGGACAGGGCAATACACAGAAATTACAGGTCTCTCTCCATCCTACCTCCCCTATCCAAAGTACTTGAAAAATTGTCGCAGACCAGCTGGTGGAATACCTGGAGAAATATAACCTGCAATGTCTACAGTAACATGGCTTCAAAAAAGGTCATAGTACCACCTCTGCTCTCCTTGAATTTTTTTTTTTTTTTTTACAGGACACATCCGCCAAGCATGTAACCAAGGACAACTCACTGGTGCCACCTTTATCGACCTATCAAAGGCTTTCGATATGGTTAACCATCCATTACTACTTGAACACCTGGCAAATTTAGGACTGTCTTATGATACAGTACCCTAAAATGGGTTCAAAGTTATCTTTCAGACTGGTCACAAGTTAAGGTTGGTGATACCTTCTCTTCCAAACAATCTGTCCGGTCTGGTGTTCCCCAAGGATCAATCCTGGGGCCACTAATTTTCAGCATCTTTCTGAATAAACTCCCTACTGCCTGCAATGAACACATCATCCTGTATGCCGATGATGCGGTGATTTTCTCCATGAACCCAGATCCCTCTCACTTGGAGCACCAGCTGCAGACAAGTTTCACGGAAGTTGAGGCCTGGTTCGTCTCGAAGAAACTAGTGCTAAACTACAAAAAAACAAAGACTATGCTATTCCATGGCATGCATAGCAAACATAAAAACAAACAGGTGACTGTCAGAAATAGCTCGTGTATTGCTCTGGACCAGATGCAAACTTTCAAGTACCTTGGTGTGACCTTGAACAGTACTCTGTCTTTCTCCAATCACATTGACATGGTTGCCAAATTTGTGAATATCCGCATCGGTCTTCTCTACAAACATAATCACTGCATGATACCCGAAGCCCTTAATCTAGCATTACATAGCTCCATTTTCTCCATCATAGATTATGGGCTTGTTATCGATGGAGCAGCCATGGTCACAGCACTACGGCGAATTTCCTTAGCACTGAATAAGGACTGCTGACTTCTAACTGGAGCTACCTACTACACACACACACACCTGTGACCTCTACAAGCAGGCAAACTGGCTACAACTGCAGGGAAGAATAGCATACCAAACCTGCCTAGCAGTAAAAAAGGCATCTATCGGTCTCATGCCCCCTGGGGTCCAGAATCTCCTCATCCCAGCCAGCTGCATTCGAAACACCAGAAGCTCAGATAATTACACACTACTTGTCCCCTGCTGTCGCACTTCTCAAGGCCAGCAGTCATTTGCAGGAAGAGTACCTAAGATGTTTAACTTCCTGGATGGTGATACCACCAATTTAGGCACCCTTGGCCCATTTAAACATAAACTTTGGCAGACACTTGTGTCAAGGGCCATGTGTGACTGTTTCTCATAATTTCCCATGATGGCCACCCCCTTTAATTTTCACCTTTACCTTTCACCTCTATTCTTTCTCCCCCCCCCTTCCTCCCTTATCTATCTCCACCCACTTTCCTTACCCCTCCTCCTTCCTTTCCATCCTAACCTGGTCCCTATCCATACATTCACACCCACTTCACCTCCCCTTGCCTCCCACCAAATTACTGTCCGCTCACCACTTTCCCGCTGGGCAATCCCCCTGAATGTTGTCTCCCATTCCCCCAACCCCTCCTACCACCTTCCTGTTACCTCCTTTCTCACCATGTCTCCCCCTCCATTACTTCTCACTGGCTGGTAATCCACTCCCCTTCCTCTTGCTGATCTCCCCCTCATCTCCACCTGCTTCTTCATCAAGCCCAGCTTGCCCTGGTATAATTTCAAACTAGGTCTTGGGCAACTCTTTTGTCAGATCTTCTGGACAATGCTATGCTGGCTGCATTATTAAACTGTACTTATTATGCCTGTGTGATTTGAATAATCTGTATACATACTCTATGTTTTTGATTTATGTTCCCTTCTACAGTGAATTGATTCCTGAACTACTTACCTTGCTAATTTTTACCAAGTTTGTCCTACTAGCTATGTATCCTATCCAAACAACACTAAATGCACCCACTCTTATAGTTTATCCCAGTTGTAAGAAGTGAGACTAATGCCTTATACTAATTGTACCACAGATGGAAAAAAATGCTTCAGATTATGGAATAATATTTCTTTTAATCTTTGAATCTCTTTAAAAATTCCATCGTAATAAAGTACAAAAAATAGACAACGAGCACTAGGACAGACACAATACATGAAAGAGCAGTGTAAAAAAGGCTTTATGTTTCACCACACCTCAATGTGGTTTCATCAGAGGCCTACTAAACACAAGGGCCCAGATATTCAAAAGAGTTGCGCGTGAGGCAACAGTGTTGCACCATGCGCAACCCACTGATGTGCCCTGGCGCGATATTCAAAAGGGGATTGTGCCTGGCACAAATCCCGATGTGCCAGAACGCATCAGTAATGTATGCAGCGCAGGTAGAGGGGGCGTGCCCATGCACACTCCGCACATCCCAATATTCAGCCCGGGATGTGCTGAGTCCATGCATGCGCAACCCCTACTTGCGCCGCACACAGGTGAGCCAAGAAAAAAAGGAACAATGCCTGGCCACCCACAGGTGAGGTGCCGTATTGCAGGGTGCACCACAGCAGCTGCCAGCTGTGGGTGACCCCCTGAGCTCCGGCTGCACCTCCATGGCAGCACCCCCCCATGCCTGATCATGGGCATCTGTTTAAAATAATAACTTCCTATCTCCCTGGTGGTCCAGTGGACCGCTGTCAGCCAGATCGCGTGCTTCAGTGCAAATGAATAACGTCCCATATCTCTGGTGGTCCTGTGGACTGCTGTCAGCCCGATCGCAGGCTTAAGTATATAATATATCATGTCCCATATCCCTGGTGGTCCAGTGGACTGCTGTCAGCCCGATCGCGGGCTTAAGTATATAATATATCACGTCTCATATCCCTGGTGGTCCAGTGGATCACTGTCAGCCCGATCATGGGCTTAGGCATAAAACAACAAAGTCCTATATCCCTGGTGGTCCAGTGGACCGCTGTCAGCCCGATCGCGGGCTTAGGTATAAAACAACAAAGTCCTATATCCCTGGTGGTCCACTGGACCACTCGCAGTCTGATCGCGGGCTTAGGCATAAAACAACAAAGTCCTATATCCCTGGTGGTCCAGTGGACCGCTGTCAGCCCGATTGCGGGCTTGGACATAAAACAACAAAGTCCTATATCCCTGGTGGTCCAGGGGACCACTCGCAGCCTGATCGTGGGCATTTGTAGTAAAAATAATGAAATCCAATAGCCCTGGTGGTCCAGCGGTACCCCCCCTCTCCACCCGCCCACTGAGCCCCACCACCCCACTCCCCCCTGGTCAGTGGCAGATGGCAGCACCCACCCGCCTGCCACCCTGCCGCCCACCGACTGACTTACCGTGTAGGGCTGTACAACCATTGGTCCTGGCGTGAGCCAATGGGAGTGCAACCATACCACTCTACACAGTCCAGATATTGTGAATGGATCCATTCACATATCTGGAATCGTCAGTATGGTATGGCTACGCGCCCATGGCCACACTGTGGACAATCAGCCTACACAGTGTCGTCAGTGGGCGATGGTGACGCAGGTGGGTGGTCTGCTGCCGCCACTGACCATGGGGAGGCAGCGGTGGGGGCTCAGTGGCAGTGAAGAGGATACCGCTGGACCGCCAGGCACTAGTGACTCGTATTTTTAACAAATACTGCATCGACACTGCAAGCCCACTGGACCACCAGGGCTATTGGACTTCAGTTCATTATTACAAATGCCCGCGATTGGGCTGTGAGCAGTCCACTGGACCACCAGGTATATAGGACTTCATTTTAATTTTACAAATGCCTGTGATGGGGCTGACAGTGGTCCACTGGACCACCGGGGATATAGGATGCAATTTATATTTACTTAAGCCCGCGATCAGGCTGTGGGGCACATTGCCACGCTGTGCAGGGGGCGTTGATCCTGGCGGCTGCTGCCTGGAAGGCGCCAGGCGCATCACCGATTACAAGCACCTGCATGCAAATGTGGCCATAATGACATGCAAATGGCCCCATTTGCACCTTGCATACATTATGGCTCCATTTGCATGTGCACTTTTGAATATCCTGGTTGTTGCACATAGCGCAATGGAACTTGCGCTAGCGCATCCCCCTGCTCCACTCTGGCCACTTGTGCTGGTGCAGTGCCACTATGCCATGTGAACTGCGGGTGGCCAGGGTGCAAATATTCAATGATGCTGTGCCATGGCACAGCTCTGTTGAATATTGCCCAGTCAATGCCCCTGTGCAGCCAAGTTGTGCTGCGCCCAGGCTTGCGCCACAGCCTGGCGCAGTCTGACTATCCGGGCCAGTGAATTCTAAGCCTATATATACATCTCTTAATTACAACATTAAAGTGCAATCACATCAATTTATCTAAATGCATAAACACATGTGCTTAATAAAATGTAACCATCAATAGTAAATACCACAATACACTGATTCCACTCCTCCATCAAACATTAATTAATTACAACAATTACAAATAAAGCAATTATGTGGTCTGAGTCCCAGAATGTTTCTTTAAGCTTGTGTTTTCTTTCTTTATGTCCTGAAATTCATTTTTGACTCTTTCTCTTTAATGTTCAGGCTGTGTTCCTGTAAATTAAAAGGAAAAATGTTAAGTTCCCAAACCCCTATTCTTGTATTCATTTTGTTCATCTGCAATTGATATTTTTAACTCACTAATAACCATTCAGTTTATATTTCTGCTTTTGTTATTTTCATTAATGAATGCGCTGCTGTCCCAAATGCTAGCACTACATATCAAAAACTAACTGCACAACCATAGCACACTCCAAACAAGCGAAAAATGCTGCTGGAAAATAAGTCACCTAATAGATCAATACAGCACCCTGATTTCCCGAGATTCATCACAACAGTTACACACAGGGCAAATGAGGTCAGGGATACTATCAATAGAAGATGGCCCATTTTGTTGAGGGATTCTAGATTACAAAATATTCTACCGGAAAAACCTGAGGTGACATTTAGAAAAGCGAAGAGCATAAGGGACATAGTGGTTAGTAGCCATTATGTTGCACCTGAAAAGAATATGTTTTGCAAGGCTCCCAATGTGAACAAACAATGTGGTAATTGCATATACTGCAGTTACATTATTCAAGGGAGTGAAATTAAACATCCATGGGGCAAAAAGAATATTTTCTGCAATTCGCTTATGAACTGTAATACTGAAGGAATAGTATATATATTGCAGTGTAAATGTGATGCTTTCTATATTGGGAGAATGATTAGAAACTTTAAACAACTAATTGGGGAACATGTACATACATGGAGGGATGGCAACGTTAAATATGTTATTGGTAGACATGTTCTGAACAAGGATAAAAGAGAACACACTATCAGCTTGTTTGGAATAGAAAGGGTATGGAGGGGTGCAAGGGGGGAGACTGGGAAAGTATAGTCAGCCAAAAAGAATCCATTTGAATTAACAGAACTTGGGCTTGTTTTCCACCAGGTCTTAATGACTCAGTGGAAGTTAAACATTTGCTAAAGAAGCAGCATTAAAATATAAGAGAATTCAGAAAGGGTTAAAAATATAGGAAAGGAAGTGATTGTAATAAATTACAATAAGTTAAAACTTTCCCAATAATGCCTTGGATTTCTGTTTAAATAATAAAACTATGTTGCAGGTTGCAAGAATACATTTTTATGGCTATCCTGGGCTTCCTGGTCTCCCTCCTGTGGGTTGGTTCCCCCCCCTCCCCCAGCTTATTGTGTGCTCTTTGGATTCTGATCTGTAGATTTACCTTATCCTGTTCTAAATATCTGGTATGTCCATAACATGTATAATTAAGTATGGAATGTTTGGAGTGTGCTATGGTTGTGCCGTTAGTTTTTGATATGTAGTGCTGGCATTTGGGACAGCAGCATATTTATTAATGAAAATAAGAAAAGTAGAAAAATAACTGAATGGTTATTAGTGGGTTAAAAATATCAATTGCAGATGAATAAAATGAATACAAGAATAGGGGTTTGGGAACTTAACATTTTTCCAATTTTTTTTTTTCAGGAACATAGCCTGAACATTAAGGAGAAAGAGTCAATAATGAAGTTCAGGACATAAAGAAAGAAAACTCAAGTTTAAAGAAAACAAACGTTCTGGGACTCAGACCACATAATTGCTTTATTTGTAATTTGTAATTGTTGTAATTAATTAATGATTGATGGAGGAGTGGAATCAGTGTATTGTGGTATTTATTATTGATGGTTGCCTTTTATTAGGCACACGTGTATATGCATTTAGATAAACTGATGTGACTGCACTCTAATGTTGTAATTAAGAGATGTATATATAGACTTAGAATTCACTGTGTTTAGTACGCCTCTGATGAAACCACATTGAGGTGTGATGAAATGTAAGGCCTTTTTTACACTGCTCTTGCATGTATTGTGTCTGTCCTAGTGCTCGTTGTCTATTTCTTGTACTTTATTACGATGGAATTTTTAATGAGATTCTAGGATTAAAAGAAATATTATGCCATAATCGGAAGCATTTTTTCCATCTGTGGTACAATTAGTACAAGGCATTAGTCTTACTTCTTACAACTGGGATGAACTATAAGAGTGGATGCATTTAGTGTTGTTTGGATATTTTATTGTTTCTAAATGTACCACTCTTAGAAAATTTAAGAGGATAGCGGAGAACCTCTGTGGAAGTTTAATTATCTATGTATCCTGATGTGGAACCTTTGTAAAAGTGCCTCTGGCTCAAAGGTGTAAATCTTAAATTCAATAAATAAAATAAAATAAATAAATAAATAAGGACTGACATGGCACATTCACAGTCTGCGTATAACTATGAAAGGGATGTAATCCCTGAGGCAAATTAGAGAGAAAAATATAAAAGAATGAATAATGCACTATTCAGTTTGAAAGAGTTCAAATTCCCCATAGTAGTGTCTGTTAAACAATTTAAAGAGTCCAAGAAACTGTTAGAAAAAGTTTTAAAAAAAATGTGACATTTTGGCACAATTAATTTTATATTTCTTATATTATCTGTATTACTTTCTTTTTTTTTTCTTTATTACTTAGGACAGTTGCATGAAGGAGGATACTGTCCCTTAGACTTTATCTGCTGTTTCTGCTTATCTACACCTGAGATCATAATCCTCTGTTTATGGCATCATAACTGTCTCCACAGCAACAGACTGTGATGTCATAAACAAAACTGTAATGTCAGGTGTAGGCAAGCAGCCAGGACAGATGAGGTGAGAATTACAGGGAAAAAATATTAAAAAGAAGTTGAATTTTTTGTAACTATTACATTTTTTTCAAAGTTGTCACAACAGCATCAGAGGCTTTTTAAATTTTTGAGGCGTATACCATGTTTCTTTATGACGATAGCAATGCTTTGCAAGACTAATTATGTCATTGAGGTTGACAGTCTGTTCCACATATACAGGATGTGTGTGATCCTTGCAGTGTTGGAGTACAGTATATCCCTAAGGATAATTTGATATTTTAGTAAAACTCCATCGCTGCTAGCCTTACATTTTCTTTGTCTTTGAAGTTTATAACCCCTTGAAATCACCATCATCATTGCTTCATTTTTATAAAACTAGAAGAAGAGTGTGGTTCTCCTTAACAGAATGCCTCTAGAATATTCAGCTACTTAGGGAATTGTCATTTTTCCCATTTTGGCAAAGGATCATGAAAAGTTTAAGGTGGCAGAGCTACAGAATTAGCTTGATGAGGATGCATGGGTCAATATACTGTATGTCAATATGTAAACAATAACCGACTTCCGGTGACGTTAGCAGACGAATGGCCGCCTAACCTCTTAGCTCCATACCCGCGGCTACATAAATCTATTATCATCGCCTATAAAGACCATGCCTTCTCTGGCCAAAGTGACGAGAATGAAAGCCGGGGAGGCTCCAGAGCACCCCAGTGCAGAAACTGAGAGAGATGTTACAGTTGGAACAGCAGGAAACCCCTGGGGTTCCCGACTCTGCAGAAGGCCTACAAGCAGAGACATCGTGTGATACAGGAACGCAGATGGATCTGGCCTCGACAAATGTGCAAATGGCCCACACTGTCCAGAAAATCAATCGCGATCTTTCAGAGCTCAGATCGGACATTAACTGCATTGAACGTAAAACGGATCAGATGGAGCTCTGTCTGACCCAAACTTCTGAGCAGACTGACAGACATGATTGCTTGGTGCTGTATTTACTGGCAAGGGACAGGGAGCTAACCAAACAGATCAACGACCTGGAGGGTAGAAGCAGATGGCAGAATATTCACATTTATGGAGTTCCAGAGGGAACTGAGGCAAACCATAAGGATACCATAACTTTTCTGCAAGAAATGCTCCAGGAACTGCTGTCTCTCCCGGAAGACCTAGACATAACAATGGATCGGGCCCACAGATCACTAGGACCAAAGCCCCACAACTCAGAGGCCAGGCCCAGATCACTGATCGCTCATCTGACTTCATACCGGTCAAAAGAGGAGCTGTTGCACCGAGCCTGGCAGCAGGGGGCTCTGCAGTATAAGGGCCAGAGGATCACAATAGATAATGATCACACTTCTTCGGTCCAGGAGGCCAGGCGAGTACTCTGGCCAATAATAAAGCAGCTTAAAACCAAAGGTATGAGAGCACAGGCTCTTCATTCGGCCAGACTGAAGGTGGAAACCGAGAAAGGTATAAAGGTGTTTCCAGATCTATTGGCAGCATTGCAGTTCCTCACAGATCTTGGTATTCCCACACCACCACTAAATAAAGAAAAAATTGAGTGGGACCTGCTTGCCTCAGCCTGGTCAGTAGCTCAGAGGGGTACCATGCACCTGGGCTCATCACAGAGACTCCCCCAGTCGAATCTAAGAGCCGACATAGTGGCCCTACTATGAAGATATGGAGAATCCTCAGTGGTAAACAAAAAGGCAGCCCACTTAAGGGAAGATGAAGAGGATCCTAACCTGTTGTGTGCTTCGGAGACCTGAGGGGGCTACTACCCAGAAACTGAAACTAACCTCATCTAACCACTTATTTGGCACCCCCCGGGGACTGTACCTGGCCTGTGACCTGCCCCCCGGTGTCTGAAGACTATAAACATACTAAATCCCCCAGATGAATGTCGCAGACTGTGAACCTGTCTGAGACATCTAGTGATTAACGCACAGGATTTGAAATATGAAGGGGGGGTGTGTTATTGTTTTTTTTTTTTTCCCTCTCTCTCTCTCTCCCTTCATTTTACCCATCCACTAATTGGTTCACTTACAAAAGTAAGGTCTTCATAGTCTGGGAGGAATTGGGGGGGAAGGGGGGATGGTCGGGGCTGAGGGCACACGCCCGAGGCAATGTTCCTAAGGGGGAGGGTGATGTCTGGGAAGATGAACGGGAGGGGACTCCCATTTACTACACAGGCATTCATTTTAATAGTTGTATACTTCATGACACCATGCCCCCCGCCCCGGACGAGGCTGCCGAATGCTGCAGAGGTCCTGGGTTCTGCGCTGGAAGGTAGCTAAGGGAACTGGGAGGCTGCCCTCCTGATTGCAGCAAGCGGGAGACCTGATAGATAAGCGGAGGGGCTACGAAAGTTCAGGTTGTTAAATTGGTAGCCCGTGGGGAGTACAATTAGGCCTGTGTTTTATGGGAGTCCCCTAAGAATGGCAAATGGAGAAATAAGGGTATATTAAGAAATCAAGCGACGATGACCAGGATTGATGTCACAGGGCCGCGGGGTGGGGGGTGGACATTACGATCCTTGGTCACAAATGATCTCTGCAGACGCCAAAGGGCTCGGCCCTTATAGGGAAATTTCCCTTGTGCTTTTTGGGAGCCTCACCTTTTTGTTGAGCTCCCTATTTCCCATCACACACGTGACGGCCCATAAGCTGGAGAGTTCTCAGCTTAACCATGGAAGTCGAACTACTATACCCACGCATGGTAGGCCATCCGGCCCTCAACTCAGGGGGTCACCTGCGTGTCACTTGATAGCCCTTTCACTACGGAATGGGGCATTATGTTTTATTTACACCCACTGTTGGGTTACTCAGGTTGTAGGTTTAATGTTACAGTTATTTAATGATGTTATAAATGGGTACACAAATGAATATAATGAGTTTTTTCCTGTAAAGCTGCACAATTGGGTCCATCAATGCAAAAGATTAAGGTCTATGAGCCTAAAGATCAGAAATGGCTAGCCATAACTCCAAAATCCTCTCATACAATGTTAATGGGAGTTCAAACCCTGTAAAGAGAAAATGGATATTGAGATACCTGACGGCACAGTGGTGTGACGTGAGTTTTCTACAGGAGACCCACCTATCACCTCCTGAGGCCCTAAAGCTGAGATCCAAGAACTACCCGCAAGTTTTCCACTCTTCGCTGCCAGCTGGTAGGAGGAGAGGAGTTGCCATCCTTGTAGCACCCTCCTTTCCTTTCGAGGTGGAGGAGTTGGTGGAAGACCCGGGTGCAAGATATGTCCTGGCAATAGGGCGGGTCCAAGACAAGCTGATTACCTTGGCAAACGTTTATGCCCCCGTGGGCTCTCCTATATCTTTTTACTCCTCCCTTGCTCAGTTGGTGGCAGAAAAAACAAGAGGGGTGTTGATTATGGGTGAGGACTGGAATCTAGTGTTCAACAGGACCCTGGATACCACTTTCAAGATATTGAATCCAGACCATAGAAAAGCAAGGTCAGTTAGAAAGATCTTTGAACAGGTGGCTGTGGCGGATGTTTGGCGGGAAAGATACCCCATGGCTAGAGACTATACGTATTATTCTCTTCGATTTAAAATATTCTCTAGGCTGGATACCTTTTTCACCTTCTCCAGGGACCTCCTGCATTTTCCCTCCATGTGGGTGGGGACCTCCTCCCTGTCAGATCATAATCCCCTTTTCTTAGAAATAGATCTCAGCCTGCCGCGGTGAAACATGCAGTGGAGGCTGAATTGTTCCCTCCTCCGAGATCAGGCCATAGTCAAAGACCTCAAGCAACACATTGCTGCTACAATAGAGGAAAATAACACAGGGGAAGTATCCCCACAGATCTTATGGGACACCTTAAAGGCCACAGTCTGGGGTAAAATTATTGCCATCACCTACGCTAAGAAAAGACTGGCAGCACAAAGACACCAAGAACTTACTACACAAATCAAAGTCCTAGAGGATGCTCAAAAAGTTAAATGGGAGTGGGCAAGAGACTTAACTCTAAAAGGGGATTAGGAAAGATTTAAAGAACTTGCAACAAGCGGAAATAGAAAAGGCCCTCTTTTATTTAAAACAGAAATATTATGAGGGGGGACCGAAGGGCTGTTGTCTGCTGGTCTTCCGCCTGAGGCAATATGCAGCTAGAGCCACAGTTACTAAAGTAGTATCCCCTACCTCGGAACGCCTGGTTAATAAACAGACCCAGATCGCAGAGGTCTTTGTCTCCTACTACACCAACTTATATGCCCCCCATAGAGAGACGACAAGGGAAGAGAAACTGAAATTTTTGGGCTCCCTTCCCATCCCTGTCCTTGCCCCAGCAAAGGGTCAGTTCCTAATCCAGCCAATTACACAGTCAGAAATTCTTCAAGCCATTAAGACCCTCAAGGCAGGCAAGAGTCCTGGACCGGAAGGCTTTGGTGCCGAGTTCTATAAGACCTTTCGGAGGGAAATTGTTCCCCTCCTGTCAGAAGTCTTTACGGAGGTCTGGTGGGACGGGAACCCAGTGCTCCCCTCCTGGCAGTACGCGGCCATTTCCCTAATACCCAAGGAAAACAAGGATCCTACTAAATGCGAGTCATACAGACCCATCTCCCTACTTAACTCAGACTATACAGTTTTCACTTCTATTATAGCCTCTAGACTAAACTTCCTTTTACTGGACTTGGTGGCTTTGGACCAGACAGGCTTTGTTTATGGCCGGCAGGCCCCAGATAGTGTCCGAGCGGCCCTAAATGTAATAGACACCATACATCGACGCCACATACCTTCCTGCCTAATGAGCCTAGACATGGAGAAGGCCTTTGATAAGGTTTCTTGGAGTTTTTTGTTTCTAATCCTTGAGACCATGGCCTTCCTGCAGCCTTTCATAGACAGCATTAAGGTACTATATACTGGACCTCAAGCTAACGTCAGGGTAAACGGTGGCATTTCTTCTCGGTTCAGGTTGGGACGTGGTACTAGACAGGGTTGCTCCCTTTCCCCCCTCCTCTTTGCCCTTTACATAGAACCCTTGGCGGTAGCTATACGCCAATCAGAGGAGATTGGGGGGGTAGAGGTGGGGGGGTTGGTCCGGAAAATATCTTTATATGCAGATGATATCCTACTTTCCCTATCGAACCCAGAGGAATCCATCCCAAAGGTGTGGTCAGTCTTAGAGGAATTCGGCAGACATGTGGGCTACACACTTAATAAAACAAAGATGGAGGTCCTTAGCTTTTACTATACACCCACAGATAAGATTAGGGGAATGTTCCCACTGGATTGGGCAGCAAATAAGATGAAATACCTGGGTGCCTATATTACTAAACACCTCTCCCAGCTGTTTAAAGCAAATTACAACCCTCTCATAAACCAAATGACAAAAGACTTTGGAAGGTGGTCATTAATAAATCTTCCCATGTATGCCAAGATACAGTCAATCACTATGAATATTCTTCCTAGGTTCCTTTATCCGTTCCAGTGCCTCCCCCTCCTCATAACCAGAGCACAATTCCAGGCCTGGCACAGGAAGTTTACAAGGTTCATCTGGAACAATAAAAGACCAAGAATTAACTTACGCATCCTGCAAACACATCGGTTGGTACCTCCCTGATTTGGAAGATTACTATTTGGCAACACAGTTGAAGATGGCCCTGCATTGGTCCACTCCAACTTATGTCTCAAACTGGAAACTAATGGAACAGGGTGAGGAGGATGGGCATGACCCTCCACTGGGTGCCAGGGTCATGATTTCTCGGGGATCTATGCTGGCCCCCACTCATGGTGGTTAACAATATGTTGGCCGCCACACATAGAGTGTGGCAGAAATATAGGATTGGGAGATCCATTTGGCCCCTGTGTGGACTGCCATGGTCCCCAAATTTTACACCAGCCCAGCTAGATCACACTTTCAAGGCTTGGGGCAGGTGAGGTCTGATGTGTCTTGGACAGTTCGTGCAGGGGAATTTGGTCCTGGACTTTGAAACACTCAAAAACACATATGGCCTCCGGCACTCTGACCATTTTAGATTTCTGCAAGTCAGAGCACACATTCACAAATGTCAGGAGGCGGATCCAGACCCTGCCCAGGCACTGCCTTTTCTTGAATGTATGAGGGGGTGATGGGCGGGCAAGTGCAGAGGGGTCACATATCAATAATATACAAATCATTGGCTGCATTGAGGAAGGACCCCCTAGATAAAATCAAATCCAAGTGGCAAAGGGAGTCAGATACCGAACAGAGGGAGGTAGATTGGGGTAAAGCGTTTTATACTACCACCAAAACAACTAGATCTCCACTCTGGCAGGAATTTAGCTGGAGAATGAGGGTGCGCTATTTCCTTACCCCAGCACTTCTCCATAGGAGAGACCCTACTCACTCCCATTTGTGCTGGAGACTCTGCAGGGAAGGGGATGCACATCATTTACATATTTTCTGGATGTGCCCTAAGATAAGGCCCTTTTGGAATGGGGTGGTAGCAGCTTTGATGGATCTCTTCATGCTGGATCAACCATTGGACTGGCCGGAGGCTATATTGGGCATTCCACCCCAATCCCTTGGGGGAGCCGATCCCCTGTACCTCTGGGCCATACTAGTGGTTGCAGTGCACAAGGCCATTACCCGCGCCTGACTGAAACCAGAGCCACCTGCTTCTGAGTCTTGGATTTAGATTATACAAGAAATTTCTGACTTGGAAGAGCTAACCTTTAAAATTAACTAGCAAACACATATCTATATCCATAGATGGACAAGATGGTTAACCTGGTTGGATGCGCATCCAAGTCTGGACCTTGAGGAAATGGTAGTCTGAAACATGTTTACTCTCCAGTGCAGGGGCGGGGGAGGAGAACGATGTTCAGGACTCGAACCCTATTTATGAGGTGGGAGGCTGAAGCCCCATAACCTTGATCAGTAAAATAATAGGGAGTTTGACTCCACTGAGGGGATATGGCACCTTCAAATATTCTTAACAGATATCATTAACTGTTTCTGTACCAAATGATGAACTTGTTGCTAAATGGACTTGTGCCTTTTTTGTATGTAAATTATGTATGTACCCACTTGTTGTTAATAAACTTGAATTTAAAAAAAAAAGTATGTAAACAATAACCCACAACAGGGCATGGGGTTATGGTGCATTAGTGCACACCTTAGGTGCATTGTGAGGCATGAGACCAAATGCTGATTATCCTCCAGTACCCGGGAAGTGCATTATACCATATTCTCCTGAAGTGGGTTGAAGTCTCACCCCCACCCCATTGCTGCAACAAGTTTATTGCTGGATGTCTTTAGCAACTACTGCATGACATTTTATGTCATAAAATTCTAGCTCCCTTCCCTCTTCCCAAATTACATCTGGTCCAGGTCCATTTGGTCACTGAACAAAGAAGCTGTACTGAGCCCCATGATCACTGCCCCAGACATTGATATGGCCCTCTCCCTGTTCCACTCAATATTTACTTCAGCCTGGGACAAGCAGGCCCCATCAGTAAATCCTGGGTTAAATCCTTTCATCACCCTTGGATCACCTTTGATCAACTAGTGCAAGGCCTGACCAAGCATAAATTATCCTACTCCCTGTCAGACCTCCACTCCTACAGGATAGTTAGGAACTCTTGCACTAAGTTTCATATCACCAAGTTCCTCTACTTCAAGGCCAACCTCCAGAATAATCTTAATTTCTCAACCAAATTCTGGAAGGTTATTCACTCCATTTTTGATCCCCCCATCCCAGTCCTCTTTCCCAGTCCTCAAAGTTAACGACTTGCCAGTGTCTGACCCTCCCTCTGTTGCTAATCACTTCAATGAGTTTTTTTTACCACTTGTACTCTCCCCTTCCTCCCACTTCCTGGCTCCTCTCCTCTCCCCTCCCCCCTTCTCCTCCCTCCTCCTTACATCATGCCCTGGAGTTTCATTCCTCTCATCACTCCACAGGAGACCCTGCTCACCCTTTTTTAACTCAACCCTTCTAAATCTAGTCTGGATGGCTTTGACAATAAATTTCTTCATCTGTCTACTCCTGCCATCACCTTCCTCCTTACTCACCTCTTAAATCTCTCCTTTACCCTTTGCACTATCCCTCAGTCTTGGAAGATTGTCAAGGTTCTTCCCCTCCACACAGGGGGGTGAGCCCTCCACTCTTGACAACTTCTGCCCTATCTCCCTCCCATCTCTTGCCAAGCTTCAGGAGAAACTAGTCTACTCACAGCTTACAGACTTCTACCACTCCTACAAATTCCTCTCCCCTTCCAGTCTGGCTTTAGGAAGGACCATTGCACCATCTCATCCCTACTTAGGATCTCTGACTCCATCCCCTCAGTGGATAGGGGCACATCATAGCAGCCATTTTCATTGATCTGGCCAAAGCCTTTGTTCGATGTCCTACTCAGTCCTTCTGGATAGGTTGAGCTCAGCCAGCCGCTCAATCCCTGCTGTTGACCAGTTCCATTCCTACTGCTTGGACCATCAACAGTTGACACTCATAGGAGGCACCATCTCCCCAACCCTCCCTATCCAGGCTGGGGTTCCACAGGGCTCCATTCTGGGTCCACTCCTCTTTTATATCTTCCTAAACGATCTCCCCTCTGCCTGTGCAAACTGACATATTCACATGTATATGGATGTCACAGTTCTCTACACCTCCAGTCCCTCAACTGTATCTCTGGAAGTCTCACTCCAGCAAGACTTTCACAATGTTCTGCATTGGTTTCAGTCCAACCAACTTCAGGTCAACACAAAAAAAACACCTATGACCTTTGGTACCAGCCAGAAGCTGGCCCAGCTTGCCTCCCTCCCCATCTTCTCCTTGTTGGATGGCACACCGCTTGAAGAAGTCCCAACTTTCAGGTACATTGTACATGGTTAGATAACGGGCTTGCTTTATCTGCCCACATTGATGCCATCCATGCCAAACTCCACCCAAAACTCAGTGCTCCATGCCATAATAAAGACTATATTTCTTCTCAGGTCTGCTGGGAGCTGGACTCATGATTTTCTACTGTGCAGATGTGGATTAATGCACCACCCTCTCCACCTCCTTTGGCAGACTGGATACCCTCTGCAATGCCTTCTGCTGCTTTTCCACCAACTCACCCTCTCTTACCCACCACTGCCCCTTTTACTCCTCCCTATCAATCCTCCCTCTCCCTTCATGTCACCAGCCCCTCTGTGCTTCCCTCATCTCTAAATGCTAGTTTGGGTCATTCTCTTCTCCTCTCCCCAGCCCCTCATCCTACTCCCTGCACTCAAGGGACCCCTGCACCTTCTCCCTTCTCTACCCTCACTCTGCAGCTGGGAAATTTGCTTTCTCATACTGCCTCTACTTCCTCTGGAACCATCTAACCTCCTCCATCCATCTTTCTCACACCCTCCCTCCCTTCCCTTCATTAGATGCCAGCTAAAACTCCTCTCCCCTGGTCATGCCAACCCTCTTCCTAAGCCTTTCCTTACCCTTGCCTGGCTTTTAACCACCCTATACCTCTCCCTCCTCCCTAACCTCATATTTCCAGCAACCTCATTTAGTTTATCAACCTGTTTTGTCTCCTTTCAGCACTAGCTCAGCCTCCTATCACTCTGGCACTATGCACTTTCTGAGTTTGCCCAATTTGCAAAGATGATTTGCATACTAAGTTATTTGTCCTCCATATACAATGTTCTGCAATTTTGTCTGTACTGCACTGAGCAAATGCTCCTTATGTCATTGTCATTTCAATCACATCATCAAACCGACTGTATTTTGTTTGTAATTCTGCATTTCCACTGCCCCTTTTCAAGAGATCGCACTTCAAATGTGCCTCAGCTCAGTGTGCCTCTCCCGGTTTCCAATTTTTAAACAAATAAAAATAAATTAATGATACTTAAATTAAGAGTACACTATCCAGAGTCAAGCCTAACTACCAGAAGCTATTAACTAATTCCATACTTTCCCTATTATTTGCCTTAGTCACAAATTCATTGGTAACCAATTTGGTGGGACCTGAAAAGATCATTACTTGTGTTATTTTGATGTTTAACATACCATTTTTTGTGGAGAAAAACAACTTTACATGTGATTAAAATCTTGTTGTAGAATACTATTTAATTCAGCTGAATTCTCACTTGAAAAAAAATCCCCAAACTGTCTGTATAGGGAATTAATTCTGTTAAGACATGCAGTGTATTCAGAAACAAAGAAAAAAATTGGGGCCCCAGTATGAAGCCTTGTAGAACCCTACACTCAATTCTCAAAACAGAAAAAATTAGATAGTATTTAATATTGCTGTCCTATGGGCTCTCTCACTGAATAACTTCTAAATCAGGATAGCATCCCTACTGAGAAGTGAACTTAGCACAAGGATTGAGTCAGATATTTATAATTTAGAAAATAGGCTTAAGAATTTAAGAAATCTGACTAGCTAGCAGGAGTACATTAACTTATAGAGTGAGAGCCCTCTAAATAACAAGCCCCTGCTATGCCAACCCACTTAAGTACCATAGTGCTTACCCTGCTCTCTAATTGGCTAAAGCACCTCCTTTCAATTTAAAATCACTGCCATTTTTTATCTCTCGATTACTGTTCCCCAATGCTTCTTCATTCACTGATACCTAAACAGAGCCCCAGATCAACCTCCTATGGGGGAAAAGAACTGTCCTCATGTATTTATTTGTGTGATATTCAAATGAAAGCTTCTGTTCTATATGTACACTGCACCATGGCTCCCAGCTCCCAGTGTACTTCACAATTTCTGAACTGATCCACAGTGTTACCTGTCATTTCTCCTCGCTCCACTCTCCAACCCCTCACATTCATCATAACTGCTCCCAACCAATTGAAAGAGAAATTAAATTAACAGGCACCACCAAAAAAAAAGAAAGAAAACCAACCACAGCTTCATATAAAAATAAAGAAAAAAACAAATGAGGTTCTTGTTCTGACACCTCTTCTCATACTTCTGGATCTGGCGTCATCGGGCATGCGAGAGGTAACTGCTGCATCTCTGTTCCGGAAATGATTATGAACAACAGAGAATATACATTTTCTAAACAAAAAAGATACCAAGACACTGCTGGGGAGAGAATAACTATAAACTCTGTGCCTGCATTGGGGGGGGGGCTACAAGAGAATACAGGGAGGGGAGACAACAGATACAACAGCACAGAAACAGGAACTACTTTACCATACACACATATAAACTTAATTATTAATGTATGTTTTAACTCTTTTTCTTGATGTTTTAAAAATCGCATATGAAAATGCCACAGTGCCAATTTTTTAAGTGCAATAATACCGTCCAGGGTGGGCGTAATAGGCAATACTGGACCTTAAAGGGGCTTTAAGGCCTTCCGCCTGTGGTGTTGGGCCTCATTACACCCCTGGGTGGTCTGGTATTGCCCAATACCGCCCACCCTGTCGGGTATTATTTCTTGTTTACTAAGTGAAAAGCCTTGGTGAGGTCCACGAACACTGAGGTCACATAATTATCTGAGCCAGTGATCTAAGGAATATCATTTGTGAACCTCACCAAAGGCAGCGTCACTATTATGCAATTATCTAAATCCTTGCTGGTCCTGAGTTAATAATTCATACTTAGATTGAACCTCAGTTACTAGGTCAAATGCAATTCATTCAAAAATATTGGGGGGGGGGCCAAAGAGAAATAGATCTATAATTAGAAATAATAGATTTAGAAACTTATTTATGAAAATGTTTAATGGTGGCCTGATTCTACATCAGAGGATAAATAAAAAAACACAATGAATGATGAAAGAGTTTAGTTTAGGAATCATCACAGGACCATAAGCTCATGATTAACCTGCAGAAGATGCAGGCCATGCTCTTCGGCTCAGCAGCCAAGACTAAAACTGTCCCAGATTCACTACAGATTTCTGGGGCTGATGGGATCCTGCTGCTAGTTGTAGAGTCTGTCAAGTACCTGGGGGTGACTCTTGACCCACAACTGGATCTGAACCTGCATATACGCATTACACGTAGGGCCTCAAACTGCAAGTTGGGCCATGCATACAGAGTGAAAAGCTATCTCACCCCAGCTGCCCATTTCACCTTAGCCAGGGGTATCCACCTACCTACGCTCTGCTATGGACTAGTCACCTTCACCCACATTGCAAAAACTAGTCTAGCAAAATGGGACTCAGCGTACAACAGCATATGTCACTTTGCACTCTCAGCCCCCCACCTCACCCACCGCTGTGAGCTCTACTCCCGGCTTGAATGGCTCCCACTGGAAATTCACCACACCTATGTCATGGGCAAATTCATAGACAGTGTTGTCAGATCTGCCACCCCCTTATCCTCACTGAATCCCTCGTTCCGGCTACTTCCTCCTACCATCTGAGATCCAGTGACTCTCATGCCCTCCTAGTACCTAAGATTCGCACCTCTGGGGCTTTCTCAAAAATGGCCTCTATCTGCTTCTGCACTGGATAAACCCCCTCGACCTATGCTGCTCCAACTAACTGAGATGCTACCTAAATAATATGACAAAGGCAGTGGCCCTCTGCACTTTATTCACTTGATGTGCTCACAGCTTCTAGAAGGTTTTGACCACTTAGGCCCACCTGCCCAACAGGGAGAGCATTGTTACTGTACTATCTCCTTATCCTGCTCTGGGCCCCCTCAATCCCAATTGTCTCCTCTCTGTCCACCTGCAATCCTTGCTGCATTGCTGCCTGGCATGATGATCACTGACTTTCATAAGAGTACCATACTGTTATTCTACCTGCTGCCTGCATTCTAAACCCCTGTTGTTACTTGTAGTGATCCTGTGTGCTAATGCTCTTAAATGAAACCTTTCACTTGTTTTTTGCCTGATGTTCATGTATGTACCTTGTAATCTCCCGGGTCACACCTGAAAATAGGCACTTGGTTGTCTAGTGTGTTTACCCGGTTAACAAAAGCAAATAAATAAATAAATAAATCATCACATCACTAGCAATATTTAAGAGTTGACAGTATAATCAGCACCATCTAAACCAACAACTGGATGAGGCTTATTTTTTTCCAGACATTGGACAAAGCTAATTGAAAAAATGTTGGATGATTCAATTTCAGGAGAGAAGAATTAGATACACCAAAGCTGTTGTAACTCAAAAAGATCTAAATATACCCAATTTACACACACAAACAAAATTACAGAAACTAACTATCTCAGTAGGGTAACTAAATTCTGATCATTTTCAAAGCCAAATGTACAGACTTTTTTGGATCTCCCTTTAGGATCATTCAAAATGTTCCATGTCTTTCTGTAATAATCTAAGCTTTTAACTATTTAGTTACTTAGTGGATGGCTGGAACAGCCTGCCAGAGGAGGTTGGGGGTAAAGACGGTTGGGAGCTTCAGGCGTGTGCAGGATAGGCACGGTGTGTAGTAGGTAGAGGAATGGGGGGAGACAGTGACACCTATATGACCAACTAGGATCAATAATGAAGGAATAAGCAGGGACAAGGGCAGACTGGATGGGCATAAAGGTCCTTTTCTGCCAACAAAATCTGTTTCTATGTTTTAAAATATGAACTCTTAGCCTGTGTTACCAATTTGCATTTATTTCTATCAGATTTATAATCAGTCAAGAAAGAGAGGTCTCTCTCTCTCTCTCTCCCCCCCTCCCCTCTCTATTTATACAATTTTTCTTAATTTCCTTAAGCATTCTTAAACTATCAGGTGTAACCTATTCCTGCTTTTTCCTTCTTATCCTCATATATATACAGTATATATATATACTCAAAGTAATAGATGAGGGAGGGGCTGTGGATATGGCCTACCTAGACTTTGGCAAGGCATTTGACACAGTCCCGCACAAAAGACTAAAAATCAAGTTAGCCAGCCTGGGAGTGGGTTCCAGGGTGGTAGCCTGGGTAGCAAACTGGCTGCACAACAGGACACTGAAGGTAATAGTGAATGGAACACATTCTGAAGAAAGGGGGGTTACTAGTGGAGTACCTCAGGGCTCAGTACTGGGTCCAGTCCTCTAACATCTTTATAGGTGACATTGCAGAGGGTCTGGAGGGAAAGATATGCCTCTTTGCAGATGACACAAAGATCTGTAACAGAGTTGATACACAAGGGGGGGTAGAAAGGATGAGAAGGGACTTGGCAAGGTTGGAGGAATGGTCAGACATATGGCAACTTAGATTCAATGCAAAGAAGTGCAAAGTAATGCACCTGGGAAACAAAAACCCAGGAGAAGAGTACACAATAGCTGGGGAGGTACTAACAACAAAAAAAGACTTGTGCACAGATGTTCTTTGTCTTTTAAATAGTTTTTTGTTTGAATTGGGTTCACCACAACATAACCCAGATAGACTATCCTAGGGTAGCTGGTTCATGCCACTGGGGTGTCAGACAGACAAGGCATACTGATGAGTCCTGGTAGGATGAAACACATGTCTATGTCTTCTGTTGGCACCCTTTGCAAATTGTGTGAGGCCTTTCGGCACCATGCATTTCTGCTTAAAGTTGAACCAGCATAATACTCTGTGGTGATTTGCATATGCAGCCCTTGATGCTTTGCATTGTGGAGTCATGTGTGATTTTGTATTTCTTTGAAACTTGGCTTCCCAGCCAAATGCCTTTTGGGGTAACCCTTGCCTCAGTGCTTGTGCACAGAGGTTCTTTGTCTTTTATATATATATATATATATATATATATATATATATATATATATATATATATATATACAGTATATATCAAACACTTATTAATAATCTTAGTCTGACATAACAAAAGATTAATAAAACAATCACAAATTGAAGAATTTTCAGGAAAAGAAGCTTCGGCAAACTGTGATGAAGTGTCACACTAATGGACATGAAGGGACAAGGTTACTGCCACACTTCAATTCCACTATTTACTATTGAAATAAATGTCAGTGCTCCTTTCTTTTGCTATTTAACTGCTAACTTCCAGTGTTTGGCTCTTTTGTGTATCACTCCAAGATTTTTGGTATGGCCAGCATCTGCTACATACTTTGTGCACAAGGTTCATGCCGTGTGTCATTTGTCATAGTGAAAGGCAGGCTGGAGGGTGGCTGCAAATGGAAGGACTAGCTGAGAAACCTTGGGGTGGAGGAATGAAGTCCCTTCACACTTTCAGATTAAGTCTTACAAACAGAAAAATGTCTCTCTGCTGAAGAAGCATAATAGCCCCACTTCCGCCACTGATGTCACCTGCCTCTGATGCCCAGTCACCAGATGCTGCCACTCAGCCAAAGTGGGAAGCTGACATAGGAAGGCAGACAGGCTGTAGGGATGCTGAAAATAGAAGGGCTAATTGAAAGAGCCTGAGGTTAGGGAATAAACTCCCATTACGCTTTCAGTAGAAGTGCTATAACCAGCTGAGAAGTTGGGAGAAGCCCTGTCTCTTTTGTTGATGTTACCCTTCTTCAATGCCTGGTCACCAGCTGCTTCCACTCAGCTGGACTTGGAATCTGACACAATGGAATGCAGGCAGACTGGAGGGATTCTAAAACTGGAAGGGCTGGTTGAGAAAGCCTGGGGTGGGTGAACGAAATCTATTAATGTTTTTAATATGTCCTACAAACAACTGAATGCCTCACCTTAAGAAGGGGGGCCCACCTCAGCCATTGATGTCACCCTGCTCCTATGCCCACTCACTAGCTGAGCTGCTGCCATCCAGCCAGACCAGAGAGCTGGTGCAATTAAAAGGCAGACAGGCTGGAGGGATGCTGTAAATCAGAGGGCTAGCTGAGAGAGCTTTATTCACAAGGTGGGTGAATAAAGTTCCTTTGTGCTTTCTGCACAAGTCAAAGCAAATGTGCATCAATTAGACTGCAGAATGGCCCATGAAAAATAATATTTCATTTTGGTGTGGGTCCTCTGGAATAGCCAAGTACTAAAAGTACTTCCTGTAGTTTGCAATGCAATTAGTGCTGTGCGGAATTGTCAAATTCTGACGGAACGAAATTACATTGAATTTTTAAAAAGTCTGCTTAAATTCTGCTGAATTTCACCACAAATAGAATGGTGAAATTCTGCAGTAGAAAATAGTTATGGAATGATTTTCTGTGGAAAAAAATGCTGTTCCACTGAATATTATTCCACAGATCTCAATATTTTCCACGGAAATTGTTGCGGAATCATTTTCCGTGGAAAAAATTGCTTCTACATGGAATATTATTCCATGGATCACAGTAGATGGAACTCCGCTGAAGAACCAGTGAAATTCTAGCAGGAATCTTACCAGACGAATGGCCATTCCGTACACTCCACCGCAGAATTCCGTGATTCCACACACAGCATGAAGTGTAATACAAAGATATCCGTATCTGTTGCTGTGAAACACAGTGCACTATCTCTGGCAGAGGAGTACCTGGGTATCAGTCAAAGGCTGGTATTGTGTCAGTTGGAGTGTGTTTTGGTATTTGTATACCACAATTTGGGACATTAAATTCACTGTGGATCTGAACCTTGAATTTGAATGTTGGTAATTTTTATAACATTCACTCTACAGCTTGACCCTGGAGTGCAATCTCATCTGGTTGTTGTTTTGGTGTTACTGTGGGGTTAGCAGCCCCAGACTTGCACTCTGCTCTGCATCGGTTGAGCTCTGTACTTCGTGTTGCACTAGAGTATTATGATTCCACATGTAGGCAAACAGGAGAAGCAACTAATGTGCAATGGGCAAATTTATTTGGTCTAGATGTCTTCGGTAGCAAAGTTTAAGGGGAAATATGAATACAGAAATTATAAGAACTTTAAGGTGATCTGCTTCTAAATACAACTGCTTTCCCAGAGGGGCCAGTAGCTCTTGAACAAACTGTAAATGGGCTTTGTAACAGCAGTCTTCCACCTCAATCAGCAGATGGTGACCACACTGAACAAAGCAGAATTCTATATGACTATGTTCAGTAATATTTCTGGCCAGATAAAACATTATTCTTAATGGGAGGTCACCCTTAATGATTCCCACACTTTCTGTTGGATTTCCCAAATTTTGATGGCATACTGTAGGTTTTGTGGTAGGCATATTTCAGCTTTGTTTCTTTTTGTTAAGCTAGCAATAATTATATATTTTTTAAGAATAAGGACCTTGATTAATGAAATATTTAATTATGTTGGACTTCTGAGATTTTATCTCCAGATTGGAAATTCAAGTGACTGTGTGCAGCTCCTGAACCCTGCCCCCCCCCATGTTGCCTGTGGGATTTTTCTAAGATATCACAGCATGTGCAATGCAGTAAGACCCAGTACAATAACACATTATTTAATGACATGGTGGTCCTTTTCCTAGAATGGTTGGAGGAGCCTAGGACTTAAGGTAATGCTAAAGGTGCCTCATGCCTGAGTGAATAATTAGTGTGAATAAACAGATCATGGCACATAATTTAGTACTGCTATTATGAACGAGCAGTGATAATGCCAGTTTGAAAAGGGAAATTTTATTAAAAACATACTCAAAGCCATTTCTGAACTAGGAATGTAATCTGCTAACAGAGATGAGGAAGGCTTTATGAAATACTTTAGTTGATAGCACCTTTTTTACCCAAATCATTTTTACGCTGTGCATGGTGAGATGTAGAGCTAAAGCGAGTTAGGTTCTTCAGTTCACTAACCCAAAATAAGTAATCTCCTTTTATACCACATGCAGTAGAAGGAGATGTTACAGTCTCTGTCCCCATCAAAATTGCTTGAGGTCAAAATGTAAAGCCCCTGAATGGCAGGCATCATATCAAATGCCTTAGGGGATAGGGCACCACTACTTTACACTGCCCCCAGGCTGCCATAGGTATTTGCAGTGGTGCCTATGTTTTTTTCTCTCTCACTAGTGAGAGGAGTTCACATCCAGAAAGATAGAATAGTGTGGTGCTTATGCCAAGAGTAAGATTTAAATGATCCTAGGAACCATTCAGT
This sequence comes from Neoceratodus forsteri, assembly GCA_016271365.2. Lineage (NCBI taxonomy): Eukaryota > Metazoa > Chordata > Ceratodontiformes > Ceratodontidae > Neoceratodus > Neoceratodus forsteri. Next base: position 307,570,035 of record CM028136.1, read on the forward strand.
ACAACTCCCAGGGATATTGTACCCAAGCAAAGTATTGATGGGGCTCCACTGATATTTGGTAACACTCCTGACAATGACAGAAGATCATGAATTCAAGCCCCAAATCAGTGGGTTATTCCCATGACTGACACTACAGTGAAGTACCATATTAAGCGCTACACTGTTGTAAGCATGTCCTTTATACAGGTATGAGATGTTATACCAAGGTCCCTTGGGGTCATTTTAGGTTGTTGTCTGGGTAGAATTTTCCAAAGCAATAAAGCACTTTTCAAAAAGATACTGCACGCAGTTACTGCAATATCATGGCCAACATTCATTGTCATGAGCAAGATTCTAATACAGTTATTCATGACTGCATAAACTTTATTCGCAGGTAGTTTTAAATGAGGCTTTGAACACAAACAAAAGCAGTGAGAGCGAGCCAAAGCAGAAGTAATATCTCTTTCTGCTGTTGTTACACATTTAAGAAAGACGTATGCTGTTTTTTCTTGAACAATGTATTATTGCAAATTTTGACTGTCTCTAAATATTTTCTTCAACAGTCTCTGCCACACAATGCTGTTATCTTAGTAAATGATCCTTCCGTATCATCTATGTGCTTTTGCCCCAGTGGGTTACTCCTGTTTTATACCTGTACATTCGCAACACTTTAATCTGTCTCATTTCAGCATTTCCACTCCTAGATCATCCAACATAATTGGAAGTTGTTAGATGGTATGTCTATGGTACACTCTTGGCAGATTATAGACGAAGTGCTTCAGACATGTGTCCAGAAGTATGTGCCATTAACAAAAAAAATATAATAAGAAAGGCAGGGTGCCAAAATGGATGACATGGACAATACGAAGACAAATAAATAAAGAGAATAAGGCATACAAGAAATATAAGCTAAAACCCTCACCCAGTAGATTAGTAAAGTATAAAATGTTAGTTAAAAAATGCAAGATAAGCATTAGAAGGGGAAAAGAAAAAGCAGAATTAGATTTAGCTTTAAATAAGGAGAATGGTAAAAAATAATTTTATAGTTATTTGGGTAGTTTAAAGAAGAACAATAGTAATCAAATCACAAGTATAAGGGACCAAGACAATTGGTAGAGGATGAACAGGGGATGGCGAATCTGATGAGTGCCTATTTCCAAACTGCTTATACTAAAGATACTACTGCTCCTGTAAAAGAATTAGAAGTAACGAATAGTGAAAGAGAGACAGAATTGCCAAATATATCAATGGAGGTGGAAGGCTAGGTTTGCTGGCCAAGACACCTAGCTTCACCTGAGCTCTTTCCTTTTAGCTTGCTTGAAAGGACAGAATGAGAATCTTACCAGAGTAAGGGAAAGGATTACGACTTTTGGCTAGGCAGATTTACTGTGTGTTGTTTTTATTTTGTACACACAGGGATTGTTACTGTTTGTTGCTATCATTTTATTGTTTTATTTTTCTCTGATTCACATTGCTGTTGCTGGGTATACCTTCTGCTGCATTATTACAATGTGTGCCTACAGGTGTGTGCTAACAGATTACTGCTGTAATCTTCTGATTCAAATTGTCTTTTGCAAGGTATATCTTCTGTTACTGCTTTATTTTTCTCTGTAGCAAAGTGTTTCTTACAGGATATATCTTCTGTGAAATTATTACAGGTGGTGCTTAAATTGTTGTGACTTTTTATCATCAGGCTAAGTAAAATTACTGTTTGCCCCTATTTTATTTATTTATTTTTTGCTGAAAAGGTTTTTTTTTTTGTCTCAGAGGTGTTGCAGTCTGCTTCTCACATTGAAGACAGAGACAGTGAGAAAGCAGCCACAGCTTCCTTGAATCAAGGAGGTTATTTTTTAGACTACACTGAACTGAATTATTACTTTTTGGACCTGTGTAAGTAACTGGTATTGATTCTGTTTTTGGGGTGGACTTTTCTTAGTTTTAACTTTAATTTGCCAGGCTCCTACTCACATAGCAGAAGGCCCTTCAGATATAGGAATACCCTTAGTTGCTCTAGGTAGCCTCTACCCTCCTCTATATCGGGCACAGGATTGCTTATTAAGTTTGGTCTGGGAGACATTCTGGAGGATGCAGTGCTGTCCCATCTGCAGACACCTCCTTGGGCTGAGGGAGGAAATTGTTTATCTCCAAGCCAAGTTGACCAGGATTTGGGGGACCTTCTCCTTTGTCCATGGACCACTGAGTCTGTTCTCACTGCCTAAAAGGTTGCCTAGGCTGAGGAGCAACTGGACTATGGTGGGCTCAGGTAGGGTGAGGGCAGTGGGACAGAGGCACATCCCTCCTAAAGTTCCACTCCACAACTCCTAATGTATGCTGCACTGGCAGGGTGGGACTGTCCCAAGGAGGCAGATGCGGTGGAGACCAAGGAGGATGTGGGGATCCTCATTGATGGAGACCCCAGGGGGAGCCAGATGACCCTGAGGAGGAGGAAGCAACTCCTGGTGGGGAATTCTGCTGTTAGGGGTAGACTTGGGTGTGGATGGAGTGGGAGACAGGGAGGTTAAGTGCCTACCCAGTGCCATGACTTGGAGGGATAGAAAGTGCATCCAGAGGATCACTGGGGCAGCAGGATGGTAGGGAGAGCTAGACATCATTGTCCACATGGGGATGAATTATCTGGCTGGTGATGAGGTTAGGGTAGTGCAGGAGGACTTCAGGGAGCTAGGGAGGGGTCTTAAACAAGTGGCATGCACTGTAACCTTTTCAGAGGTGCTACCAGTCAATGACAAAGGGTAGGACAGGGCACTCTGCACTATGAAATTCAATGCATGGTTGGACTTGTGCAGAGCAGAGGGCTTTGGCTTCATTGGGGACTGGGGTCCCACTTGGAGGGATGCAGGCCTATACAAATGGGATGGACTACATCTGTCCAGGGGGGAGCCAAGATCCTCACTGAGAGGGTTAAATGTTTCATTAACAAGCATTTAAATTAGCCAAGGGGGGAGGTGAAAGTTGGCAGGAAGAAGCTAACTGCCCCCCCCACACACTCAGGATGAAGCAGTCAGTAGGAAGGAGCCTACGGTTGGGAAATTGAGACTAAAACCTCAAACTGAGATAGGTAGAATGGCAGAGATGAGGAAGAATGGGAATAAAAGTAGGAGGAGAAGGTAGAGAAGACATGGGGATAGGAGTAAAGCTACTAGATGGGAAGATTGCAAATCATGGAAGGCCATGTGCATGAATACCCGCAGCCTGGGAAATAAAATCCCAGACTTAGTGACCTTGATGGCAGAGGCAGACCTAGACATTGTCACTGTCTTTTTTTTAATTTAATATATGTTAATTAAGTTTGAACAGGGGAAAAGGGGATACTTGAAGATAACAATAACGTGCATTCAGTACAATGCTCTTATCTATGACCGCCAGTTTTCTACTATTAATCCTCCCTCCCCTCGCTTCTTCCCACCCTCCCTGCCTATGACCCAACCCCACCCTTCTAATCCCTGAGAACCACTGATGTGGTAAAGGCATCTTACTATCTAAATGTGTCCATATTGAATGTTAGTCCTCTAAATAATAATATTAAGTATTTCCATTTAGGTGTTTAATAAGTTATAATATAGTTGCAATAGAGCTAAGTGTTGTCACAAAAAGAAAGGGTCCGCAATGCATTTAGAGAAACAAATAATTTATGTAGAGAGGAACGAGCATAAAGTATGGAGTTTATCCCATTTTGTGTGGTATGTGGATAACTTACCCCAAGGCTAGCTATTGTTTTCTCTATTCTTAAGTTATTTAAAAGTTCAGTTTTCCATTCAGAATAAATGATGACTTCCTGATCCTTCCAATGATGTAGCACCACTCTCTTAACTGATAGGAATATAAGGGATATGTGGCAATGCCTTTCTTTCACCTTAATTGAAGAGTAATCACCCACTAAGCAGATTTCTGGTGTAAACAAGTCCTGGAGCCCTAACAGGGGGTCCAATTTAGTCTGAATGAGATGCCAGAGAGGGTCCACCTCAGAGCATTCCAACAGCACATGGAGTGGCGAGCCCTGGTCTTGGCCACATCTAAAGCAGTCAGGCCCAGGTAGTTTACCCATTCCATGCAGTTTGGCAGGTGTGAAGTACATATTATGTAGTATATAAAACTGCACTAGTCTGGGCATATCATTTGTGGTGTATAAATACACACCTTGCCAAATCATTTCCCAAGAAAAAGATGTAGTGGGGAAAGTCAATGCCCAGTAGGAGGTTTGGCCTGTGACTTCCAGGTAAATTTTAGTGAACAAGGTCAATACTAGGCAGGATACAACGTGAGATTGCCAGGCCAAGGCCTGAAGTTCATGAAGAAGATCTTCACGGTTAGTGGTCCACGGGCCTGGGCCAAACCATTTAACTAACATGTGCCTGATTTGGTGCATAAAAAAGATATACTTCACAGGGAAATGGAAGTGTGCTAGCAGTTCAGGTGTGGTACCTAATTGTCCCTGGGTTACCAGATCACTAACTCTGGTTTGCATACTGTTGGTCATCCCCCTTAGGATTCACCATTTGCCCTCCAACCGAAAGTTAGGATTACCACATAGCAGCTGTGAAATGTCTTTGTGGTTATCATATTTAAGGGATTTACATAGTTGATTGTGAACCTTAAGTGAAATAGAGATGACTGAATTGTAGAGAGGTATTGGAAGGTTTTGGGTGGTTATATAAAATAATCTAATGGGTGTAATCTCCAATTCAGATATCATATGGCATTCAGGTTGAAGCCAAGTAGTAATATAGTGGGATTCCGTAATTGGAGGAGAAGGTATGGCCCAAAAAAAGTATTTAGTCATGTGACTGGCCAGATAATACAGGAAACAATTAGGTAATTTAAGACCCCCAGATTGTTTCGGAGCACCTAAATGGTTGTAAGAACACCTCAGAGGTTTATTATGCCATACAAATCTAGAAATAATGCCATGAATTCTTTTAAACCAACTCAGGGAGAGGTGAATGTTAAGCATATTTAGTGGCTAAAACAACCGTGGTAGTACACACATTTTGATAACACTAATCCTCCCTTGGAGAGAGAGGTAGAGAAGGGATCATCTATCCAGGTCTTGCCGAATGGTCATAACAATTTTATCTATGTTAAGGTTTTTCATGAGGACTCTAGTTAGAGCCAAAGTAATTCCTAGGTATTTAAGCTGGGGGGCCCAAGACATAGAAAAAGATGCAATATCCGATTGTAAAACATATGGGTTTAGGGGCATTACCATTGTTTTACTCAGATTTAACTTGTAGTTAGAAAAGTAACTGAATTCCTCAATTGTGGCCAGGGCAGCTGAAATGGATTTAACCGGATCAGTGACATGAAGGAGAATATCATCTGCATATGCAGATAGTTTTAGCTCAAAGGGACCTACTAGAATACCTTTTAGGGAAGGAGAGGTGTTTAGTTGATGGAGAAGAGATTCTAGATATAGGTTGAATAACAACGGGGAGGGTGGGCATCCCTGCCTTGTTCCCGAACGTAGGAAATGTGGTTGAAAAAAAATACCATTTCAGTACACTTTGGCACTGGTTGTGAGTATAGAGTACGAATCCAGTTAATAAATATGAGAGGGAAACCAGATTTGGCTAGAATTTCAAATAGAAAAGGCCAGCTAACTCTATCGAAAGCTTTCTCCGCATCAAGGGAAACCAGCGCCATTGGTTGAGTGGCCTCCCTGGATACAGAGAAAATATGGGAGAGTTTACGAATGTGATTTGATGAAGATCACTCTTTAACAAACCATATCTGTTCAGGACAAATTAATCCTTCCCAAACCGTTACCATTCAGGTAGCTAGCATTTTGACAAGTATCTTAATATCATAGTTCATAAGTGAGATGGGGCAGTAATTGGTCACTCTGTCTTTGGGCTTGCCAGGATTTGGTAGTACTACTATGATTGCCTCTAGTAATGTAGGGTCTGAGAAGCCAAATTTACATATGTAGTTAAATAGCTGGTGAAGTATTGGGGTCAGTTCTTTTCCAAACGTTTTATAAAAACTGGATGGAAAACCATCAAGACCAGGTGCCTTGTCCCTTGGTAGGGAACAGATAGCCTCTGTAATTTCCTGTAGGGTAATAGGGTTGTGAGAAAAATGTGTTGGCTAGGGTTGAGGGTTGGGAGAGGAATAGGAGCTAAATATTTCCCTTGGGGTAGTAAGAACTGTATTATTGCCCAGAGAGGAGAGCGTAGTTACTATACATGATTCTTCTTGTTTTATAAGCCTTAATGCCAGCAGGTGACTCGCTTTATCCCCTTGCTCAATATACCATACCTGTGTTTTAAATAAGGCATATTCTGCTTTCTCCCTCAAGCTCTCTGCATACTGATCTTTTAGTGCTATAAGGCATTCTATATCCCCTTCCGCGGGGTGATGGGAAAGAGTTAGTTCTAGTTTTTTGATAATAGATAGTGGCAGAATTCTCATGAATTGTTCCAATACGATGGCCTCCATCATTTGTTCTTTAGTGCTAGCCCACGGTCGCAGCCATTTTCCGCACAGGTCTTTTAATCTAGTATATGCTTCTTGCAGTGTATCAATTGTTTGGAATTTCAAGGCTCTAAACCTTTGCAGATATGTCTCTAAACAGATGTCATAACTTTTCAATATGGCTTCCTTAACAGCATCATAATTATCACTTAGTCCACTTTCAATATGTCCATATGCCAGCTGGGCTTTACCGGTAAGATAGTGGGCAAGTCGAATATCCCACTGTTCTCTAGGCCAGTTATATGCAAGTGCAATATGCTCAAAGGTTGTAATATACATTTCAATATCATCAGTCTCTAGTAGTTTGGTTAACTTTATGTCCTTTGGACCATCCACAGTTACAAGAGTTTGACCAGTACCTAGTGCCTGTATGGCCTGCGAGGTGTCTGCCCACCTAGCCTCATTACGTTGATTGTCCCTTTCCCTCTCCCTCTGTTTTTCAAGAGCCACCTGCTGCAAACAGAGCCACTGCAACAAATCCTGTGTATCACCAACTGGTGGATTGACCATCTTCTCCTCTTCCTTCCCCTCTTCTTCCTCTATATATCCTCTGATAGTGCCTTCCTCCTCTGTCTTGGCCATCTTACACCTTATATCTCTGAGTCCAGGCAACAAAGTTTCTCCAGTCTTAGTAGTCATGATCCTAGTGTGGATGGCACTAGTCAGCTCTCCCTCCAACATCTGGTGCATCCACAGACACTTAGCAGTATCCGAAAGTCTGGCGTGTCAGACTTCCAATCCCACCTCTGCCACCATGTGTGAGGATGTGGGATTGAAGGAAGACACCAGCAACACCAGATTCAGATGTAAATCAAAATATAATTTATTTCATTAACAAAAGGCGTATTGAATGGCAAACAAAATAAACAAAGGAAAATAAGAAAGGCATAAATCATACAATATAATGCACCAACACTAGAAAATAGCTAGTGTTCTCACTGAGCAGGACAGAGTATGTCTAGTCCTTCCAAACTCCTGTTTAACAATGAAACAGACCTCCTTTTATACAGAGAAAGTCAGCTGATCTGTGAAACTCGTCCCCCTTTTGCTAACAAACACAAAAACACAGAAACATAATTAGTTATTATATTTTGAAGTCACCACATTTCTTTCATAGGTATTGTTATCTCACAGGAGTTTATTAATTCAAAAAAAAAATGTTAGTTTCAGATTTAGAAGGGATATGCTGTGTAAGCCCTGCCCCCTTTAAGATCTGGACTATAAAGTATGCCAGGATAGGGCCGGTTGGCTCTATAGAGAACCAAACATTAGGGCTATGCAAGACATGGCTCCAGAAAATATACTTCACTGAACCAAGAATACACCCTTTACAAATTCTGCTTTAATGTGTAGGTATTCATTTCATGTGATTAACAATACTGCATAAACGAAGAACTTAACGCTGGCTTTGCATGACACGGCAGTATTAAACTGCAGTCAGCACTACGCTTAGCATTCTTTTTTATGTGCTACTACACTAACCTACCTCTCTTCAAGCTATGGCTAAAAAAAGAACAATATACCTAACTGAAGGGATAGAATAACTAAATAAATGTGGACCAGATATTGTCTGCAAGACTAACCGGTTGTTTTCTTTTATCAGGAAACTATTTGTTCTAGGAAAAGCTGCCAGCTTAGCAAAAGCCGGGCAGGTGCAATGCTCATCGCGCAAGTGTGCACAACTGAGCAGAACTGCTCAATCACCTGGAAAGCGAGCAAGCTGTTTATCCAGCGAAACAGCTGTAGAAACTAATCCTACAGGATTCTAGGGTGATAAGGCACTTAGACTACTTATATACTTATGCCCTAGTTACTTGGTTTATGATTTCTTTACTCTTGACATGATTCACTGGTCTGAACTAAGTGCTAAAACAAAACACCAAACCTCAGCGTTTCTTTTAGAAACGCTTACTCCTATTTCACTCGCTATTAATTCAGACATTTAGGAGGTGGTACAGTGCTTCAACCACAAAGGACATAGAAACAAAGAACAGGATTTTAGTTTTTTAACAGAAGTGAGAAAATAGCGCTATACAGATGGCCAGTCTGCATATAGACTCTTAAAGAGATAGTAACATAGAAGAAAAGAAAAATAAAAAATGACACGCTGTTGCAACAGACTTTAAAGAAGACAAAAAAACAAGATAACAAGAAGTAGAATAGAACAGTAAATTAGTCCCATGATCTGGCACCTATATCACAATGGGGTATAAGGCGATACAGTGGGTTAGAAACTGGCTGAAGGACAGAAGGCAGAGGGTGAAGATAAATAGGATCCAATCTGGGGAGAGAGGGGTGACCAGCAGAGTGCCACAATGATCAGTACTGGGACCAATCTTGTTCAATGTCTTCATTAGTGACATTCCAGAGGGGCTGGAAGGAAAGGTCTGCTTATTTGTGGATGACATCAAGATCTGCAACAGGGTGGATACTCCAGAAGGGTTGCAGATAATGAACAGGGACCTGGAGAAGCTTGAAAGATGGTCGGAGGTGTAGCAACTGAGATTCAATGCAAAAAAGTGCAAGATAATGCACCTGGGTAGGGGGAACCCTGGGGGAGACTTACAGAATGGGGGGAGGTGCTGACTTTCACCAAAGAGGAGAGGGACCTAGGGGTTATCATATCTGATGATCTGAACATATCAAAGCAGTGTGCAAAGGCTGCAGGGAGGCTCAGTGGCATGCTGGGGTGCAGAGGTAGTACCAGTAGGAGGCAGGAAGCGGTGATGCCATTGTATAAAACACTAGTAAGGCCTCACCTGGAGTACTGTGTGCAGTACTGGAGACCACACATGCGTAAGGACATAAACATGGTGGAGGCTGTCCAGAGAAGGGCGACAAAGATGGTGCATAGTTTGTACCACAATACATATGAGGAGAGACTAAAAGACCTCAATATGTACTCACTGGAGGAGAGGAGAGAAAGGGGTAACATGACAGAAACTTTTAAGTCCCTCAAGAGCATAAACAAGGTGCAGTTGGGAGATCTTTTCCAATGTAGAAAAAATGTCAGAACAAGGAGGCATGATATGAAATTGGAGGGGGGAGGTTAAGAGGTAACATGAGGAAGTTTTTCTACATGGAGAAGGTTGTGAATGCTTGGAATAGTCTGACACAAGAGGTGGTGGGGCAAGCACAATGGAGGGGATTAAACATGTCTGAGACAAGTACAGGGAAACCTTGGGTGGGAAGAGAGTGATGAAAAGCCATTGACCACTTAGGGTGGGTGGATGCATACATGTATAGGGCCTACGGGCAGACTGGATGGGCCTAGCGGTCCTTATCTGCTGACAGTTTCTATGTTTCTATGTTTCTACAGACCTCCAGCACAAGAAGAGGATATGGAAGAGGTAGTAGTGGAAGCCATGCACAAAATGACAGCTAAAGGTGAAGTGCTGCTGGTGAGAGAGTCCAGTTTGTCTGACGTGGATTGGAGCACCCAGGCTGCAGCCACAGCCAGGAGCAGAGGCATCCTGGATGTCCTGTAGGGCATGCCTCAAGCAGCTTGTGGTGAAACTCACCAGAGAAGGAGCAATATTGGACCTGGTACTCACCAATGGGGACAGAGTCGCCGATCTAATGGTGGGTAGCCACCTGGGGTCCAGTGATCATCGTACGGTGTTGTTCAATGTGAGAACAGTGGAGGAGTCAAACCATACAAAAGCAAGAGTCCTGGATTTTGAACGGGTCGACTGAAAAAATGGAGTGTCATAGTGGACCACTCCCCTTTCTCTGTTGTGACCCTTCTGTTTGCTTTCTTGAAAAGACTGCTGCAGTAGCATCTATCTGTTTAACCTTTCTTTTCTCTTTCACTTCTTTAGCTGTATTTCACCCCTACAGGGAGGCCACCTGTAGCTGATCTTCTACTATCCCTTTTATTTCCCTCCTCTCTGGGTCCCGAGAAGGCTCTGTGATCCTGTGTCCACTACGAAAACCATCCCAGCCTATGTTTTGTTGTTTTATCTTCTACATTCCCCGTAGGAAGTCTGCAGCAGTCCACCTGGGAATCATGCAGTCAGACACTGCTCGAGTCTGCGAGCTGTTGCTGCAGCTCACAGCTCACAAAATTAAATTGTTTATTTAGGTTGGTTTGAATGCAAGCTGCAAGTCGCGGCTGGTTTTTTCACTATGCCCCAGGGAAAAAGAAATATTAAACTTGTTGGGAGGGCACACAGAAAAGAAAAAAGAAATATACCTTTGTGCTGCTCCCAACCTGTTGTAAACTTTAAAAATAGAAGGAAAGCATTTGCCCCCCCCTCGAATGCTCAACTGCACCGGAGCACGCTGTGCGAGTTATCTATGCTCTGCATTCCTTTGGCTAATCCTTAATATGGTAATTAACAAACAAATTAAAGGAAGCAGAAGAATTAAGAGTCTGCATCACTGCTTGTTTGATTACTTGAAGGGCCTTATATGTATAGCTGTAGCAGTTTGAAAGCTCTTTGCTGCATGCTACGAGGAGATAGAGCGGCGGTTCGAGATGCAACTTGTATAAAGAGCTGCATCTCTCGCCTCTCTATCCCTCGGTCCCTGTGTCAGCCCAGTAATATATGCCCTATGTAAAAATAGTACTTTACTTGCATTTTGGTAGCTTTTCTAGGATTTAGGGTACCTTGATTTCTGTCAAAAGGTGAAACAAATGTTTTTTTGTTTAGTACTTTAGAACACAATACAATATATTAGTGATGCCTTAATGTTATGCATTTTAAAGGGATAAACTCCTATTGTGCTTTCATTGTTCATTCACTTACCGAGGCTTGTGGAGTAGTGTCACAAGGTCCTCCCCCAGTGCTGTTCAGTTGCTATTAAAGAGCCAGTCGGACATATTTCGCTATACTTATACACTGACAGCCTGAGGGAGAAGCCTGTGTGAGCTACATCCTATGAATCTACTTTTATCTTTTATTATATTAAGCCATGAAACCTTATATATAAAAATATTAACCCAATGCATTGCACAATAATGGTTTGAAATACAAAATGTGTTATTTGAAGATGTTTGCATAATAAAGCAAGAATTGGGTGGAGCCTAAGATAGTCACCTGACTGCCACCAGATATAAAAGACTATTCCCAAATGGATAGGATCAGATGCATTGAAGGTTCAGTATAGTGCTGATCCTAAGAGGTCTGCAGCTTCATTCAGACCTTGAGGAGACAGGTGGGTTAACTACCCATTCTGTGATGTTATAACCTATTTCAGAAGCTGAACAGTGATTGGAACTGCAATGTCGCTTTGAGCTATGTTCTCCTTCTTTTATTTTGCTGACCAAAAGTCCACTTATCTGTTATGTTATATAAAATAAAACACTCAGCCTGGCAAAGTTTGCCTTGCTGCACTTACTTGCTGTGTCTGTGTCCTTCCTTTCCTACAGTCTCCTTCATGGATGAATATCTCAAGGTTGCCCTGGCAAGAGAAGGAGAAGGGGAGGGGTGTAGAGAAGCAATGGGCTAACCTTAAGGGAGCCATAGCAGAGGCAACAAGCCTTTATGTTAGGCAACTCAGCAAAACAAAGAGAAACAAAGAGAAAGACAAAACACATCTATAGGCCACCTGATACAAATCTTAATGACACAGACTCTTTTATTGAACATGTAGTTGCTGTTGCTGAGGACTCAGATATATTGCTGATGGGGGACCTGAACATCCCAGGTATTAATTGGGGAGGTTTGATTGCTAATAATAATTCTATGGTGGCCAGAGTGTATAGTGAATTAATATCAGCTGGGGTGGAACAGTGTGTTCAGGAGAGAATATATTGGATGTTATTATAACTAATATACCAGAAGACATTTCCGGCATTAAGAACACCCCACCACTCGAGTCAAGTGACCATGACATCATTACATTTCAAATTAATAGGGCGAGGAGCAACAGTAAGGGAGTCACAATCCAGACAATGTGTAATAAGACCAATTATGCAGCTATCAGGGAAGATCTAGTAAAAATTAATTGGACTAACATGACAAAGGGCCTATCAACTGAGGCATGCTGGGGACTGTTTGTACAAACTATTAATAATCTGATGACTAAACATATTCCAACAAGAACTGTATACAGTAGTAGAGGCAAGAAGCCACTATGGCTAAATAAGAGGACTATTAATTTGAGTAAGAGAAAACAATTACAGTATAAGAGAATGAAGAATTCACAGTCTAGTGAAAATAGGACTAAATATAGGAATATATTATGCCTCCTCAAAAATTAAATTAAGAAATCAAACAAGTGACATTTAGACTAGCAATGTCTAAAACTGATACCAAGGGTTTCTTTTCTTATGTCAATAATAAGAGAGGTAATAATAGAAATGTTGGTCCACTTAACATAGGTGGAGTAGTTTTCACCAAACCACATGACATGGCCAGGGACTTTAATACATTCTTCAGGAAGGTGTTTTCTAAGTATGACTCAAGTGATGTAAATGATCTGCCTGTTGTCAGGGCTAGTGAACAAATAGAGTTAATTACAGCTGACAAAGTTCTTAATAGGATTATGGCACTTAAGACAGACAAGTCAGCAGGTCATGATAGCCTGCACCCCAGATTTATTAATGAGTTAGGAAGGGAACTTTCACCAATTATTCCAAACATTGGTCACAGATGCATGTGTGAGGGTTGTGTACCTAAGGACTGGAGAACAGCTACGGTGGTCCCAATTTCTAAAAAAGGTGTCAAAACAAAGGCAGCTAACTATAGACCAGTTAGCTTGACCTCGGTGGTTGGAAAATTAATTGAAGGAATAATTGTTGATGAAATTAGAAATTATTTGGATGGTAGAAACCTGCATGATGAGTTGCAACATGGATTCACAAAAAATAGATCTTGTGACACTAACTTGGTCAGTTTCTATAATTATGTTGGTAGTAATGTGGATCAGGGGAAAGCAGTGGATGTGGTCATGTTGGATTTTAGTAGAGCTTTTGACAAGGTCTCAAACAAAATTTTGATCTCAAAACTAGTACAATTGAGGATTGATGGTACCATAATCAACTGGATTAAACATTGGTTATTGGAAAGGACGCAAGCAGTAAGAGTGAATGGTTATGTGTCTGGGGAGATGGAAGTGACCAGTGGAGTGCCGCATGGGTCCGTGCTGAGACCACTGCTGTTTAACATCTTTATAAGTGACTGAAATATTAGCAGTCAAAATAAGATTAATAAATTTGTGGATGATGTAAAACTTGGGGGAGTGGTGGATACATTTGAGGAGAGACTTACATTTGGGCAGGCTATATTACCAATTGGTGAATGGGCAGAGAAGAATAAAATGAATTTTAGCTTGAATAAATGTATAGTCATGCATATCGGGAGAAATAACATATAACAGGACTATTATTCACAGGGAATTAGATTACAAAATCCCATTGAAGAGAAAGATTTTGGGATACACGTTGTCAATAACTTGAAAAGAGGGGTGCATAGTAGAATTGTTGCAAACAGGACAATGAATCTCATAAACTGTATTCGTAGGATTTTTTTCTCACATAATGAAGGTGTATTATTACCACTTTACAAAACATACATTAGGCTGCTGTTGGACTACTGCTCTTCTAGCTGGAGTCCATTCCTAAAGAAAGATAAGGTGTTGATCTAAAAACCACAACGGTCACTTACAAAACTAATATCAGGGCTCAAGTATGTACCATATAAGGTCAGGCAAAAAAGTCTTGGATTATGGCCACTGGAGGTTAGACATGCACGGGGGGACTTGTCATTATTATATAAAATTCTCAAACAAGATGTGCTAAGAAATAATTTGGACCTCTGATATAGAGAGCAAAATTATAGCCTTAGAGTTCATGATTTGCAGTTAGAAGAACCACAGTGCAGGACGGACGTATGGAGGTACAGTTTTAAACCTAGAGCAATCAGATTATGGAATAGGTTGCCTGCAGAGGTGGTGGGAGCACCTTATTTCAATAGTTTCATGACCAGGTTGGATAAATATATTTTGGTTGGTAACCTTGGTTGCCTCCACTGAATAGGCAGGGAAAGCAATCAGGAGTGCAAAAGCATGAACGGAGAAATACGTAGGCCAAGCAATTAAGAAAGGAGACAAGACCCTTTTCAGGTATATTAGTGAAAGAAAGAAAGAAGACCAGGGGTGAGATTGTGAGGTTAAAAAGGGAGTGAGGGAGGTGTGCAGAGGAAGACCTAGAAAAAGCAGCAATCCTGAACAAATATTTTGGTTTAGTATTCACAGAAAAAGGGGAAGGAGAAGGACCACTATTGGGCATTAGAAGCACCAATGGGAGAGAAGTGGACACCAGCCCTTTTACAGAGGAAAGAGTCCTAAAGGAACTTGAGAATCTAAAAAGGGGACAAGGCTATGGGACCAGATGGGATATATCCCAGAATATTAAAAAAATCTAGAGGGGTGCTGGCAGCACAACTAACAGCCCTATTCAACAAATCAATAGAGACATAGGGTGGTTCCAGGGGACTAGAGGAGGGTGAATGTAGTCCCTCTCCACAAAAGTGGGAACAGGGAGGAGGCTGGCAACTACAGGCTGGTTAGCCTGACTTCAGTGGTGGGGAAGTTATCGGAGTCACTGCTTAAAGAAAGGATTGTGATATTTCTTGAATCCAGCAGAGCACAAGATCTGAGGCAGCATGGATTCACAGTGGAAAGGTCTTGTCAAACAAATCTGATAAGATTTCTTTGCTGGGTGACCAGGAAGGTAGATCGGAGGGGGTGGATGTGGCCTACCTAGATTTCAGCAAGGCCTTTGACATTGTCCCATGTAGGAGGTTGGTAAATAGGTTGGGCAGTCTGGGAGTGGGCCCCAAGGTGGTAAACTGGGTCAGAATCTGATTGAGTGACAGGACACAGAGGGTGGTGGTAAATGGCATTCAATCCGAGGAGAGAGGGGTGACCAGCGAGGTGTCACAGGGATCCATGCTGAGGCCAGTCCTCTTTAATGTCTTCATAAGCGACATTGCAGAGGGGCTGGAATGGAGGGTATGCCTCTTTGCAGATTACACTAAGATCTGCAACAGGATCGACGCTCTGGGGGGGATGGAAAACATGAGAAAGGACCTAAACATGCTTGAGGAGTGGTTGAGAGTGCGGCAGCTAAGATTCAAAGTAAAGAAGTGCAAAATAATGCATTTGTGGCACAAAAATCCAAGGGAGGAGTACAAGGTGGGGGAAGGGTACTGACAGCCAGCAATCAAGAAAGGGACCTGTGGGTAATCATATATTTTCTTTGCCATAATAATTTTTATTATGATTTGTTCAAGCAAATCAATACAGAATAAATTCAAGCAGAATATGTACCAATTGAATAATATGAACATGACAAAGATTTCCTAATCCAATAACAATAGCGTAGCAACATTTAAAAATATCATAGTCAGTTTCAACAGTGTACATTAAACTAGCATTAAATTAAGATAATTCATTTATCAGTCCAACAAGGAAACAAGGAAATAAATAAAAACAAAGATTACTATCATATCTAGCTGATTAGGTTATAAAGACTAATAAACCTATTCAAAAGCATTTTAATTCCTACATGCAACCTAGAAATCAATATAATATTACTGCACATCTGGAATGCTCTCATTAAAAGTGTTTAATTGGAGGAACTGTCCCCAAATATCTAAAAACCTGTTTAACCTATTAGCAAGTAGATAAGAGATTATTTTATTGTTAGCAGTAAAACTCATCATATTTAACTGCTCGGCTAGGGAAGGCACCTGTGGTGTTTTCCAAGTTTTAAGAATTAATCTTTTGGCACAAACAGAGGCAACTGAAATCCATAGTTTCTGATTATAAGTGTAGGTTGTATTGAATGGAAAGATGCCCAAGATGAAAATAAGTGGAGAATATGGTAATTTCACTGACAGGGAAGTTTCACATTTTTCTTTTACATCCTGCCAAAATCTTTGGAGTGTGGAACAAATAGAATAATGGATCGTTTACAGTGTATTACCGGTCAGTAATACCATCAAGAGGTTCCTACGTGTCCTGAGGTTCTTACATGTCCTGAACCTCGAGATGGTATTCTGACAGGTAACATACTCTAAACTATCCATTATTTTTTTAATATATGGATCCAAGTTTTTTTAGTCTGCGGTCGGCTGCTGCCATGAAGGATTGTGTCAGTCGTAGCCCACCACAGCACTGCCTCGCTCAGTCTGTTTCTCCCTCAACCGCTTGCCCACATAGAACACTGCCTCGCTCCATCTCTTTCTGCTCTGCTGGCTTACACACACACAGACAGGGCAGTAAAAAAAACTACCTTTTTTTATTTTTGTTGGGGGGTACAGGATCAGATAAATCCTTTTAAAAATAAAAATGGAAACTGCCATGGACACTGCACTCTCGCTAAGCGAGAAATGACCACCATGTTTTAAAAACTGTTTTGGCCACCCACAGACAGAGAGCAGCCAACCATTAGCTGCATTAGTGAGCATCAATGGTTGAGTGATGGTTTAAAGGTTTACTGATATGGGGAGTGGTGGGCTTGCACTGTTTAACTTGGCTGGTAATACTATCGTTCAAGTCCCAAATGATACTATTATTAGACGTGAACGATAGTATTATCACTCTCGAAGTGTGGTATTATCACTTCAGGAGTGATAGCATTACAGAAAAAAAATGGTATGCTTTAGTAGCATATTAAATCTGCTATGCATTTATTAAATTCCCATAACATGTGCAGCATATTAGCATCATTGGAGTTGCATTTCCAACAACAAGCATTTGAAACTAGCCCATACAATGTGAGAAGGCTGTGGGGAGAGCCAGTGGGATGCTAGGGTGCACAGGGAGTGGTATCACCAGCAGAAAAAGGGAGCTGGCTATGCCACTGTATAGATCACTAGTGAGATCTCATCTTGAGTACTGTGTCCAGTTCTGAAGGCCATATCTCCAGAAGGACATAGACCAAACATAGCAGTTCAGAGAAGGGCAACAAAAATGGCGAAAGTACTGCACCAAAAGTCATATGAGGAAAGACTAGAGAACCCCAATATGTATTCTCTGGAGGAGAGGAAAGAGAGGGGGGGATATGACAGAGACATTCAAGTACCTAAGGGGTAAAAACAAGGTACAGAAGGGTAGTATCTTTCAGAAAAGAAGGTATATAAAAACAAGGGGACATGACATGAGGCTAGAGGGGGGCAGGCTCAGGGGCAAGGTGAGGAAGTACTTTTTCACAGAAAGAGTAGTGGATGCTTGAACAGCCTCCCTGCGGAGGTGGTGGGGGCAAAAACAGTAAGGGAATTCAAGAATGCATGGGAAAGACGTAAGAGTACTCTCGCAATAGGCAAGAGAGGGTAAACCACAGATCAACTAGGGTCTGCGGTTTAGCATTAGGTAGGGAAAAGGGGCAGACTAGGTGGGCCACACAGTTCTTATCTGCTATTGCCTTCTATGTTTCTATGCAGCCATATAAGAGGTTGTTGTCAGTGACTAGGGTAAATGCCCTACCATAGAGATAAGGCTGCAATTTTGGAAGTGCCCACATTATCTCGAGACACTCCTTTTAAATGATTGCATAGGCCTGCTCCCTGGGTAGCAGTTTCTAGCTCAGGTACACAATCTGGTGTTCTCCTGTGGGTACAGCCTTGCTCAGAATGACTACTAACCCATGACTGAAAGCATCCTCAGGTACAAAGAACATTAATAAATAGGCTGGATTAGCAAGCACAGGTTCCCAACACAGTGAATTTTCAACTGACAAAATGCCTTATAGCAACTTTTTATTCACTGAACCTTATGAACATATGGATATGCCAGCAGAAACAGACCTCACGGTCTATCGAGTCTCCTCAATTGTACAGCTAACCCCTCAACTTTCAGCTGCCCCACCCTTCCCCCCTACAGACATCCCCCCTACTCTGTCCCATCCCCTCTTGAAACAGCCCACCATCCTACAGAAAACCACCTCCTCAGGTAGAGTGTTCCACTCGTCTACCACCCATTCAGTGAAAAATGTCTCCTGATTTCCCTACTGAATTTCCCCCCTCCAACCTCAGTTGATGCCCTCTAGTATCCCTCCCTCTTCTGATCTGGAATATCTCTCCTGTATTAGTTTTGTTTATCCCCTTCAGGTACTTAAAGGTCTCGATCATATCCCCCCTATCCCTTCTTTCCTCCAAGAAATACATGTTAAGAATGTTCAACCTTTCCTCGTAGGATTTCCCCTCCTAACCCTGAATCATCTTAGTCGCTCTGCGCTGCACCCCCTCCAACAATCGGATGTAATTTTTCAGGAACGGGCACCAGTACTGCACAAAGTATTCCAGGTGTGGCCTGACCAGTGACCTGTACAGGGAAGGATCACCTCACTACTTCTAGAGGAGAGTCCCCTTGCTATACAGCCCAGCATCTCATTGGCTTTCACTGCTGCCTTCCTGCACTGAGCCGAGTTGTTCATATTCCCTGTTATAGACACCCACAGGTCCTTTTCTTCCTCTGAGCTCCCCAACTATACCCCTCCCAGGTGATAGACCTCCTCTGGCTCTTAGCTCCAAAGTGCAGTGCTTTGTACTTCTTGGCATTGAACCCCATCTGCCATGTTTTTGACCACTCTTGTAGTTTAGTCAGGTCCTCCTGCAGTCCCCTCCACCCCTCAATGTCAATTTCAATTCAATTCAATTTATTGCAAAGCAAAATTGAGAGCAAGCTCTCTTTTACAATTGCATCCAACACATAGTAACATACTAATAAGGAATACATGAGAAATGACATAAACATACAGTAGTACAAAAGATAAATGAGCAGTTATTAAAATATCACATTAGCTATACATATATCAGACACTCAAGCAGTTCAATCATAAAAAGTAGGTACAATCGTGTGCATGATAAGCTAATAAAATTTTTTGAAACGTGAAAAGGATATTAAAGACCTCAATTTAAGCTTTTTTGGGATTGTTATCCAAGAGGTAGGAATAGCAATAGTCAACCTATGGCTGCCATATTTGTTTTTAAATCTAGGTAATAAAAACTGAGGTAAATCAGTAGAACGAAGTGAGTATTTATTCAGGAGTTTATTATCAACCAGATTTATTAAGTATTGAGGAACGTTTTGTTGTGCAACTTTGTAAACAAAAAAAGTACCAATGTATCAGCCTACGGGTAAACAATGACTGCCTTCCAGAGATGGAGTATAATGCACAATGACGAGTATTCCAAGGCAAGCCAGTGGCAAACCTCAAAACACTGTGGTAAAGCATGTTTAAGGGCTTCAAAATATAGTTATTTGTTCTAATATGTATACAATCCCCAAAATCAAGTAGAGACAAAAACAATGAGTCCACTAATTGATTACAGATAACCAGACTAACGCAGGCCCTATTTCTATAAAGAAAAGATAGGACATGTTTGAGCCTGGTGGACAGACTTTTTTTATCTGTATATCAAATTTCATGTTCTCACCTAAAATAACACCAAGATATTTGTATGAAAAAACCTTATTCAGGTCTGTCCCATCTAAAGCCTTTAAGCTATGACTCTGACTAACCTCATTAGCTGTATAAGAGAACAATATCCATTGGGTCTTCCCTACATTTAACAAAAGATGCAGTTTTAATAAAGTTTGTTGAATAGCATCAAAGTCTAGTTGCAAATAATCCAATGCTATATTTAGGTTTGTGTTTTAGGTATAAATTATTGTATCATCAGCATAAAGCATAACTTTGGAATTATCTGAAATACAGTTAGGCAGATCATTTATATATATATAAGAAACAGGAGTGGTCCTAGTACAGAGCACAGGGGCACACCCCTGTTAACCTTAACATACTCAGAACACTAGTCACCTACTTTAACACACTGTGTCTAGACGTCAGATATGAAAGAAAAACACACCAGAGCTTCGGGGCCAATCCCTATATCTTTTAGTCTGTTCAAAAGAATAGTATGTTGGACAGAGTCAAATGCTTTCAACAAATCATGATAAAGGGCACCTCCTGAGGTAAAGTATTCTACTTGCCCACCACCCATTCAGTAACAAAGTGTCTCTTGATTTCCCTCCTGAATTTTCCCCCCTCCAACCATAGTTGATGCCCTCTTGTATATCTCCATCTTCTGATCCAGAATATCTCTCCTGTATTAGTCTTGTTTATCCTCTTCAGGTACTTAAAGGTCTCGATCATATCTCCTCAATCCCTTCTTTCCTCCAGGGAATACATGTTAAGAATGTTCAACCTTTCCTCGTAGGATTTCCCCTCCAAACCTCCCGCACCACAGCTCCCACATTGGTATTGTCTGCGTACAGACTTATCTTACTCTGGGTCCCGTGTGAGATATTTGCTATGAATATCCCAAACAGCACTGGTCCCAGTACTGATTCCTGTGGCACCCTGCTTGTTACTGCTCTTGGTGATGAGAGTTTCCCCCTCCACCACCACTGTCTGCTGCCAGCCCTTCAGCCAGTTAGTGATCCATTTGGCCATCTTAGCACCCACCCCTACATATTCCAGCTTCCCCCCTAGCCTCCCATGTGGCACGGAATCAAAGGTTTTCCTGAAGTCTAAGTACAGGACATCTACTACATGGCCCTTATCCAGTTCCCTGGTCACCCAATCATAGTACTCAATCAGGTTTTCAGGAATGCTGTTTTTTATGAGGACTGTTAGGGGTTTTGCTATGCTGCTGAAGTTTTTCAAAAACCTTTGGTAATACCCTTCACTCCTCAGAAATCCCCTTGCCTACTTCTTAGTGGTGGGCATGCTCCATCTCAGAATGGCCTCAATCTTTGGTGGCTCAGCCCAGATGTGCCCATTGCCCACCCTGCGACCAAAGTGTGACACCTCTGCCATATTTATTTGACATTTGTCAGCCTTCACTGTCAGTTCAGCTGCTTTCAGCCTGCGAAATCTCTCCATCACGTGTCTGAGGCTCAGTCAGTAACATGCTCACCTCTGGGACTAGAAGATAAGAAGGTTGCATGTTCAAGTCCCACACCAGGAATGAAACTGACACTGTAATGCAGTATGAGGAGGCTGATGCACTGGTGAGGTGCCATCCTTCGGCTGAGACATTAAACTGAGTTCCTTTGTGCACATCTCTGGTCACTGTCTAGGTGGAAGCAAATGATCATGTCTAGTGGTGGGTGAAGTGGGCGCAATCTGCTCTGTGAAGCAATTTGAGGAGCAAAGGCAGATTCACAGAGTGCTCTGCAATGCGAAGCAGAGTACTTTGCATTATGATGAGGAACGTAAAGTCCATTGGAAGCAATGACTTCACGTTACTCCGCCTCCCCAGGCCACTACTCTGCCAAATTTAAGATGAAGTGCATTGCAGGCAGTGCACTTCACCTCATGTCACCTTGTTTTTGAGCTCCAAAGGCAAATTTTGCAGTGATTCATGGGATTTCAGGTCTAATGGGCTCTATATTGATCTGCACAGCCTCAGTTCGGTGTAGTATGAGTAGGAAGGAGTAGGAGATAGTGTGCTCTGATAGCTGTCTGTGATAGTAATCTTGTAAAAGCTGTTGAAAAAGCATTTTTGCTTTTTTTGGGGGATCCAACTTTAGTTCACCGATTGTAGGAAACCCTCCTATGCTCATATCATCGAGCGTTTTTGTTTTTGTGTGGATTTTGAATGTTAATTTACAACATTGAGTGTGTGTGTGGTGAAAGACAATGAAAGTGTGCTTTGGGGAGGGGCGTATCTGTGGTGTAGGTAGATTTAATTTGGAGACATAGTGATTTATTTGTATTTTGGTTATATTTTTGTTATACGACTGACTGTGTTAATGTACACACAGTAATGTCAGTAATAGTAGAAATGTTCTTGCTGTTTGTTGTGTGGATGTGGTGCAGCAGTTCATAAGTTCAGGTTGTTTACATTACAAATGTACAATATATAATGTGGCATAGTACTGAACTTTGCATTTGCAACGCATTCCTCGTTCAGCATTGTACACAAACTGTTCTGTGTGTGAGTGTGTGCAGCATTGCATGCATCAAATAATACACCTTTTATAGTGCCACAGACTAGTGTAATTGCAAGTGCAGCAGTGTGAACCTGCTATCTACTGCAGCTGCCTGATTTTGTACTGCGATTGTGGTATCTGTTCTTAGTTTTGCTGCTTGTAATGCCGTAAAAATCAACACTGTCTGCATTCAGTACTCCCCCCCCAACCCCCATGTTCAGAAGGTATTTTTTACCAGATTGGATTGTTTTTGTGACCTCATCAGCACCACTGGTTACTGAAGTTGTTTTAATTCCGTGACAGTCTCAGAGTAGTCTCTTATCTGTTGCTGAAGCCACAGTTGTTTATTTGGCTTCACATCCAGCGTCCCTCCAATCAGAGAGTGAACGTATCAAAATCTGAATTTGGTTATAATATTTGTGGTTGATCCCCCAAAATGCCTGCAAAGAGATGTGCAAGCAAAGCTGTTTCTTGCCATGGCAATGTTGGCAGTAAGATGGTCTGTGGGCGTGGTAGTAGTACACAGATGCAGAAGTGCATTGCTGATGTGAGGAAAGGTATTTCTCCTGCAATGTTTTTTACAGCCCAATCAGTAGCTTCACTCATAGTTGGAGGAGATGATGTTTTCCCAGCCGGTGGTGTTAGTGTTACTGGTGTTAGTGGTGGTAGAGGTAGTATTAGTATTGTTGCATCAAGTTCTAATTCCGACAAGTGTACCGCATCCAAAATATTGAGTGTGAAGCAGTGTAAGTGAGTGGTAGCGTAGATGATGTCATACTTCCCAATAACATCCCAGTAACTGAACCTGAGGATTCTGATGATCATGTCAACGATAGCAGACAATGTGATATTCCGTCCACTGTGGCATTTAATGTCACACATTTTTCATGCAGTGATTCACAGTGTGGTGAAAAAATATCAGGTGATGGTGGTGTAGATGCTGATGATGAATGTGACGATCATGATGATGATGTTGCTGTTGTTGCAACACGCATTCCACATGCTAGCATCCAAGCAGAAGATGTGGATGTGTGTGATGTTGATGAATATGATGATGATGTAATTGACCCCAGTTGGGAAGCGGAGAAAAAGAAATTAAAAGTGGCTGTGTCTGAGTCTGTTTGCAGGACTCCCCCAATATAAAAACTCGTGATCTACCAGTTTTAGTTGATGATAATGATGGCCCAGTAATCAATATGATAGGTAGTCGTGGTGGTCAGTTGCAGTCCAGGTGTGCAGTGCTCAAAACATCATGTGCCCCCCCCCACTTCAGTGCTTAAAATAACGGACTTAAATAAGCCACATCATGGACATGTTAAAAGCAGAGCATCACAATCCCTTGTTTGGGATTTTTTTGTTCAAATGCAAATGATGATTCAGTTGCAATCTGCCAGGTTTGCCATGTGCGTGTGAGTCGAGGTAAAAAGGGGAGCCATCTGGGCATAGGAGGACAGCATACACATCTTAAGAATAGGCACTTGGCACCATGGACCCAGCACAAGCTGGCAGCTAATACCACAGTAGGGCATTCAACCGCATCACCGGCAACCATAGCCAGTATGTTATCCCCTTCCATGACAGTTAAGCCCAGTAGGAAATTAAACGTGTGCAGTAGTGCGGTAATAATAGCAGAGGATTACTACAGGCATGATGAGGTGGAGGACCATAATGACTTTGAAATGTTGTCCAGTGCTGGTGAGAGTGGCAGTTTTTGTGGTGGTGGTGGTGTATACAGTATGTCTAGTGCAAGTGGTACATCAACCCCGGTTGGCATATTTGGCAAAATAACAGCATTTCTGGGTTTGTCATCATCACCTGTGCAACCGTCTTCATCAAACGTCCACACTCCACGCCCTGCCAATGCCATTCATCACAGAGCACAACCATCTGTGATCAACATACCCCATGTAAAATGTTTAAGTCAGCCCACGTTACAGAGTGTTTTTGCGCATAAGCTGAAGTACCCCCCCACCCCGAATCATACAGTGTCATGTGAACTCAATGCTGCTGTGGCAGAAATGCTGGCAATTGATCTTTTGCCCTTCTCCTTTGTGGAGAATTCTGGGTTCTGGCAGTCTGCTGCACGTGCCTGTCCAAAATGGAAAGTCCCATCCAGGACATACTTTTCTACCCGTGCTGTCCCTGAGTTGTTCCACACTGTGTCTGACTCAGTAAGACATGCCCTTCAACATTCCTCCTCTCCATTCATCCATTTAAGTATGGATATGTGGATGAGTGGCAAAACAGTGGGGAGTTCATATTTGTGTGTAACTGCACACTAGGTGCAGGTGCCGGGGATTGTTTGTGGTGTTGGCTGTGTGAATAATCAGTGCAGTAAGGTGGATTGTTACGGTAGCAATCTTCCAGGAATTCGACAGCATGCAACGATTGCTATGTGCAGTGTGACTTGTTCACACACTGGTGAGAACATGTTGGAGATGGTACTGACTGAAACTAACAGATGGCTAAACCCTCTACCCCTCAGAGCTGGGTTCATAGCAAGTGACAATGGGTCAAATGTGGTGAAACGCATCACGAATGGTGTTTTTTTTCATGTTCCATGCATGGCCCACTGTTTAAATCTTGTGGTTCAGGAGTTTCTGCAGCACCCTGATATAAAGGAAATGCTGACTGTTGCATGACATATCTGCTTTCACTTTTCAAGATCTGGAAAGGCCCATGACCAACTGCGGCAGTTGCAGATACAAAACAGCCTGCCTCAGCACCGCTTGAAGCTGGAAGTTGTCACCCAATGGAACTCCATTTTATACATGGCAGAGAGGTTGTATGAACAAAACAAAGCCATCTCAGAATATCTTGTTATGCACACTAGCCGTGACAGTTCCAGGGCCTCCATGTCTATGACGACTGAACAGTGGCGCCTCATGGACTCTGTAATAACAATTTTGCGCCTTTTAAACATGCCACACAGGCAGTAAGTGGCGAGTCTGCCTTCATTAGCCAATCAATTCCACTGCTGTGGGTGCTGAGGCAGACATTGGTGAATGTACAGCATAGCCTTGATGTTGCCGGAGATGGTGGTAGCAGTATGTTGCTGCAACACATGCTGACAGTAATCGACCAGAATCATCACTTTGTGAACATTCAACGTAGTGATAACTTTGCCATAGCAACAATGCTGGACTCACAATACAAACGGGAACTGCATCAGCACTGGAGGGAGAGCATGAACAGGTAAAAAATATCAGTGGTCAACTGTTGCGCTTGGTTCATGGGGCACAAAAGTCACGTGCCAAGGTCAGCAAACCTCAGCAGCATAATTTGGCTGAAGGTGTACCTGGAGGACCATCAAGCATATCCTGCAAGCGGAAGGGGACTGCAGTCCCAGGTGGTCTCTCATCCAAAGTGGCTGGCGTCAACCCACTTTGGGAGGCTTTGTTCCAAGTGGGTATTTGTGAAATAAATGATTCGGGAGAACAGGATGATGCATCAACAATTGGACTTAGTGCGGCACAGAGAATGGTTGAGTCATATTTGTCTGAAAAATGGCATCTGACAATAACTGAAGATCCTCTTTTGTACTGGAGTGGAAAGGTCAGTGAATGGCCAGAGCTGACTGCAGTGGCACTGAAGTACCTCACATGCCCACCCTCCAGTGTAAGTGTTGAGAGGGTATTCAGCCCTGCAGGTGAAATAGTCCGGGATCATCGGACAAACCTGTCTCCTGCAAATGTTAGTTTGCTAACATTCATTAAAATGTATGAGGCACATACCAGCAGAGACTGCAACCTCGATATTCATACCCCGGCCTAGTCATGGTGGTCTTGCTGATATGGAAATGAAGCATCCTGGTGGCACTGGCAGTGGCTGCCTGAAAAGGCCCACCACTGACGTAGATGATGACACAATGGAGAAAGAATTTCTCAGTGGTCAGACCTCAGACATTAGTGACTGTGAGGGCAGCTTTCTTTATGAGGATGATGATGTGGTTAATGTTGGCAGGTTTTAACTGAAGTTTTTAAAAGGCAGTGTGCCCCCCTGGACCACCACCACCACCGGGAATGATGTTAGCCACTGCCACCATGAGTCTGTCTGCCCCCCGGAACACCACCACCGAGACTGATGTTAGCCACTGCCACCACTGCCACCATGAGTCTATCTGCCACCCGAACCACCACCACCACCGGGACTGATGTTAGCCACTGCCACCATGAGTCTGTCTGCCCCCTGGACCACCACTACCGGGACTTATGTTATCCACTGCCACCATAAGTCTGTCTGACCCCTGGACCACCACCACCAGGACTGATGTAAGCCACTGCCACCACTGCCACCATGAGTCTGTCTGCCCTCCGAACCACCACCATCACCGGGACTGATGTTAGCCACTGCCACCATGAGTCTGTCTGCCCCTGGACCACCACAACCAGGATTGATGTTAGCCACTGCTACCATGAGTCTGTCTGACCCCCGGACCACCACCACCGGGACTGATGTTAGACACTGCCACCATAAGTCTGTCTAACCCACGGACCACCACCACCAGGACTGATGTTATCCACTGCCACCATGAGTCTGTCTGCCCCCCGAACCACCACCACCACCAGGACTGATGTTATCCACTGCCACCATGAGTCTGTCTGACCCCCTGGCCACCACCACCAGGACTGATGTTAGACACTGCCACCATAAGTCTGTCTAACCCCCAGACCACCACCACCAGGACTGATGTTATCCACTGCCACCATGAGTCTGTCTGATCCCCGGACCACCGCCACCAGGACTGATGTTAGCCACTGCCACCATGAGTCGGTCTGCCTCCTACACCACCACCACTGGGACTGATGTTAGCCACTGCCACCACTGCCACCATGAGTCTGTCTGCCCCCCCGAACCACCACCACCGAGACTGATGTTAGCCATTGCCACCATGAGTCTGTCTGACCCCCGGACCACCACCACCACCGGGACTGATGTTAGCCACTGCCACCATGAGTCTGTCTGACCCCCTGACCACCACCACTGGGACTGATGTTAGACACTGCCACCATGAGTCTGTCTGCCCCCATACCACCACCACCATCGGGACTGATGTTATCCACTGCCACCATGAGTCTGTCTGACCCCCTGACCACCACCACTGGGACTGATGTTAGACACTGCCACCATGAGTCTGTCTGACCCCCGGAGCACCACCACCAGGACTGATGTTAGCCACTGCCACTATGAGTCTGTCTGACCCCCGGACCACCACCAATAGGACTGATGTTAGCCACTGCCACCATGAGTCAGTCTGCCTCCTGTACCACCACCACTGGGACTGATGTTGGCCACTGCCACCACTGCCACCATGAGTCTGTCTGCCCCCTCCGAACCACCACCACTGGGACTGATGTTAGCCATTGCCACCATGAGTCTGTCTGACCCCCAGACCACCACCACCAGGACTGATGTTAGCCACTGCCACCATGAGTCTGTCTGACCCCCGGACCACCACCACTGGGACTGATGTTAGCCACTGCCACCATGAGTCGGTCTGCCTCCTGCACCACCACCACTGGGACTGATGTTAGCCACTGCCACCATGAGTCTGTCCGGACCACCACATCTATCAGCCAGCGACACAAAGCTTCTTAATATTTAAACCATAAAGTGAGTATGTGTACTCATGTTTGTTATGCTGCTTCACTTCCTTTAGTTGTTTGTTTTGTTTTCTGTAGCTTTTCAGAGCCGCAATTGTAAAACACGTACAGTATACTTCTTTTGTTTCTTTTACAGGGTAACAAAAAAAGGCTCCATCGCTAAAACTCATTGGGAATGGTACTGTAGCTGTACTGTACAGAGAGAAAGTAATGTAATATCCATGTGAAATCCATTCTGGTAAGTATGAACATTTTATTTCATCCGTTTCATTGTTTTGTAAAGACTGCAGCAAATATCGCACACAGGTTGTGTTAGTTGACAAGATGTGAGTTTGAAATGTAACTTGACTTTAGGGATTGAGATTTGAGAACCAGGGAGGGACACATAACAATTAAGTTGTAAGAAGTCATTCATTTCTTTTTTTAGGAAATTTCCAAATGCTTTGTTGTTCTGACAAAGTGGCCTTATCCAAACAAGTTCTTCAACATCAGGCCCCCCCTTCCGGGCTGGGGTGCAAAACGCAAAAGTCATTTCATTAGATGACCATGACCATCATTAACAACCAGACTCGAGAAGGATGCAGATGAAATCTGTGAAGAAGTAACAAAATAAGAAACCATTACAGACAAACCTGCAAATATACTTCCCACCCAAAAAATACTTACCTTCATGTGCTTGAGAGTTATCCATTGCAAATTTCTACGCAAAAGTTCTCATTAAGCACTGGAATGTGCACACCAACAGTATCTGTGACCTGTGATACAGAACAATACCATGAGTACATGTCCATGTCAACCCCCTTCACCCACAAAATACAAAATATATATATATATATATATATATATATATATATATATCAACTCACCAAGGCTACTATTAGTGTACAGACAAAGGGCACCCTTCCATCCAGTTGACATGATCACATGTATTTGCTTGAATCGCAGCACACATTGGACCAGCAACAGTTCACTCATGGTCATCATTTTATTCTGGGGCACTGCACGCATGAGTGACTGTGCAATAAATTCTGGGGGACTTTGCATGTGGCATGATGATCCCATTTCACTTCCTTAGCACTTGTCAAGTTTCTGGACAAAAGGCGGATGCATTTTGGGCATGCAGAAAAAATCTGGGACTCTGTGCCACCACTGCACACATGACTGAGTGCACCATTAATTCTCGGGGACTTTGTATGTGGTGAAACACCCCCTTTTCACTGTGTTACCACTTGTCAATTTTCTGGACACAAGGCAGATGCATTTTGGGCATGCAGAAAAAATCTGGGGACTCTGTGTGACCACTGCGTGTATGAGTGACTGCGTAATAAATTCTGGGGGACTTTGCATGTGGCGTGATGATCCATTTCACTTCCTTAGCACTTGTCAATTTTTTGGACACAAGGCGGATGCATTTTGTGTGTTGTGGTTGTGAGCACATAATGTCATACTTAAATTATAAATTAAAGCAGCATTGCAACAATGTGCTGACAATTTTGACCTATACTTTTTTATGCTATTTTACATTGCTACTGTTGCCGGCCACTAGTTACTTCATGACTTGTATGATACCCTTCTTTTCACAATTTGTGTCTGCTTTAATACTTTTTCTCATGTCAGAAAATAAAAAAGGAGCACGCCATTTAATATTGTTCTGACCAGGTTCTTATCACTATTTGCAGCTGTTTTTGTACAACTATTGTTCCTTGAGGTCATAAAACACTGCCTGCTGCATAATTGCTAATTTGACAACAGAAGTAATATATAACAAGTGATGGAGAAAAACAGCGCAAAATACTGACGAAGACCTGGTCTGCACCATATTAAAAGGAGTGCTCCTTTTATTATCTCAGACATGAAAAAAGTACTAAAGCAGACTCAAATACTGGAAAGAATAGTATCATACAAGTCAGGATATAAGTAACGTGGCAATGTAAAATAGCATAAAAAAGTATAAATCAAAATTTTCAACAGATTGTTGCACTGCTGCTTTAAAGAGATTCACCAAGTTACAAAGTTATGGATGGTATTGCACCCAATATATTGGTGCCTAACCTCCAGGGGAATCTTTGTTGCTCCACATGTCCTTAAATAGTGCAATTCTTTTCTGGCAAAAATGTTCGTAATTTCAGTAAACCGGGTCCCGGAGGACTTCCCGTTCTGAAGAGTAGCCCACTTTCCGCCCCCACGCTCAGCAACATTGTGGTGAAACGTGGGCACGTTTCAACTAACAAGAGTCTTGTTAGTGGAAATGTGCCCACGTTTCACCACAAACTGACCATTATAACATAAAGAAACATTTGGAAAGCTGCCGGCCATTCACTATAATAAATCATGCTCCCGTGCTCTCCCTGGCATCGCGTCATAACATTACTGAGCGCGGTAGCGGAACTTGTGTGGCTCATCAGAATGAGAAGTCCTCTGGGACCCAGTTTACCGAAATTACGAGCGTTTTTGCCAGAAAAGTATTGCACTATGGAATGTAAGGACATGTGGAGCAAGAAAGATTACCACGGAGGTAAGGCACCCATATAAGGAACATGTATGACTGTGTGTGCATGTATATATTTAAAGGGAAGCAGTCAGCAACAGGAGCTCCTGCGTCCTGCCCAGTGCAAGGCTTACCCTCTGGTAAAACCTTTTAAGTATGTTGCAGCATTTTTCTCGTGCTGCAACATACTTTATTTTAATAAAGAAAGGTCAGTGACCCAGAAGAATGGCGGATGCTATAGGGGCCCGTTTATGTGTAAAGGAAAGGTGTGGCGAGACACACCATGAGCTTCAAATGCTTTTGTATTGAAGTGCATGGTGCATCGCCATTGCACCTTTACACATAATGGAGCCCCCATAGCATCTGCCATACTTCCAGGTCACTGACATTTCTTTAGTACAATGAAGTAGGTTGCGGTGTGAGAAAAATGCTGCAACATACTTAAAAGGCTTAACCGGAAGGTAAGCCTTGCAGGAGGCAGGATACAGGCACTCCTGTTGCTAAAATGGGTTCACCACAACATATCCAAGACACACTGTCTTAAGGGTAGCTGGTCCATTCCACTGGGGTGTCAAACAGACGAGGCAGACTGATGAGTCCTGGTAGGACGAAACACGTGTCTATGTCTTCTGTTAGCACCCTTTGCAAACTGTGTGAGAGGCCTTTCAGCACCATGCATTTCTGCTTAAAGTTGGACCAGCATAACATTCTGTGGTGATTTGCATATGCAGCCCATGATGCTTTGCATTGTGTGGGTATGTGTGATTTTATATTTTCTTGAAACTTGGCTTCCCAGCCAAATGCCCTTTGGGGTAACCCTTGCCTCAGTGTTTGCGCACAGAGGTTCTTTGTCTTTTAAATAGTTTTTTATTTTAACGGGTTCACCACAACATATCCAAGACACACTGTCTTAAGGGTAGCTGGTCCATTCCACTGGTGTGTCAAACAGACGAGGCATACTGATGAGTCCTGGTAGGACGAAACACATGTCTATGTCTTCTGTTAGCACCCTTTGCAAACTGTGTGAGAGGCCTTTCGGCACCATGCATTTCTGCTTAAAGTTGGACCAGCATAACATTCTGTGGTGATTTGCATATGCAGCCCATGATGCTTTGCATTGTGTGGGTATGTGTGATTCTGTATTTTCTTGAAACTTGGCTTCCCAGCCAAATGCCCTTTGGAGTAACCCTTGCCTCAGTGTTTGTGCACAGAGGTTCTTTGTCTTTTAAATAGTTTTTTTATTTTAATGGGTTCACCACAACATATCCAAGACACACTGTCTTAAGGGTAGCTGGTCCATTCCACTGGGGTGTCAAACAGACGAGGCATACTGATGAGTCTTGGTAGGACAAAACACGTGTCTATGTCTTCTGTTAGCACCCTTTGCAAACTGTGTGAGAAGCCTTTCAGCACCATGCATTTCTGCTTAAAGTTGGACCAGCATAACATTCTGTGGTGATTTGCATATGCAGCCCATGATGCTTTGCATTGTGTGGGTATGTGTGATTTTGTATACTCCTGTTGCTGACCACTTCCCTTTAAACTAATACTGTGGCCTTCCCTCTGTCTGGTATTAATCAAACAAAACACAAAACAGTACAGCAGTGGGGGAGGTGTGCAGAAAACAAAACCTAATGCTCAATCCCATGATGTTCCAGCAGCAGATGAAGCATCTACACTTTTTGCATCTGCTCTTGCTCCATCCGCTCCATCTGCTGCTGGACAGCACCCATCCTTTGATTGCTTTCCTCCATCGCAGCCCACAGCAGTGCTATTTCTGACTGCATTGCAGGCATTGTGACAGGGTCCACTGCTGCAGGAGGAAAGTCAGGTAGTGGTGGTGGTGAGGGTGTGCTGGTGCGGGTAGTGGTGGAGCAGCAGCTGCTGCTGTAGCCCTCCTCCTGCTCTGGCGATGCACAGCAGCTGCACCCACTGCCACTGCCACAGAAGGGCCAGCAGGTCGAGGCCAGGCCCGTTCTGTGGCAGCCTGCACTCAACCTTGTGGTGGTTAAGCATGTGTGTCCTCTGGCCCCCAGTCCCCATATGTCCCCCAGGGGCCACAGCACACCTGCAGACCACAAAGCAGGCACACCACAATGATCCTGTCCCCCCTGACACAGTTGAAAAACTGCCAGACTATTGAGCTGCGGGAGGGACCAGGCACAACAGGGGCAGATGTATTGCCGGCAGCACTGTCACGCACCTGGGGGGGCTCCACTTTCTGCTGTGGAGAGGGAGGTGGTGCTGCTGCTGCTGGAGCTCCTGCAGCTGGTACTGGTGGTGGTGGTGGACTTGCTGGATGTGGCGGTGGCACTGGTGGTGCTGCTGCTTCGGGAGGGGCAAGATCAAATAATCTGGAGTGGTCCAGCGACACCCGCGCACGCTGACCCCCACGTGTCTGCACTCCCCTCTGACCACCACAGGCCACAGACTGTCCCTGGTCCATAACCCAACAAAACTCTCCTTCTTTCTCCACTCCAACACGTCATGCAACGACGACGATGACCGACTTCACACACAGTCACAGACAGTCTCACACACGCACACACACACAGTCACACACAGACACACACACACACTCTTACACAAAACAAACTTATAAAACAAATAAATCAGTCACAGAAAAATAACTTACAAAACAGTACAACAAAAACTAAAGAATTAGCTTTTAAAAAAGCTGTTGGTTTTTATGAAGTTTAAGAAAGCAACAAATAAACACTCCTCTCCTACACTATCCTTCCTCCTTCTACCTCTGCAAAGGAGAAAGTGAAAGTATCTGTTGGCATGACTCACTTCCTTCCTGCCTGGCTAAAGTGTGTGACTTACAGTACTGTAAGCCATGTGATGTGTGTGGGGGAGGGGGCTGCCTAAAGTGCCTATTGTTGTCATTCCGCCTTACTTCGCGTTAAGGCTGAATAACAACGCGAAGTCAAGTCATAATCACAAGGCGAAGTGAGCACTCCTCAATGGCCACTTCGCGTAGCATTGCACTTCGCCTGCAGATTTTAAATTCGCTGCATCTCTAATTATGTCCATGCAACCCATCCCTAGGATACACCTGACAACAAGCTATAATAGCTTAGTGTGCCTTTTTGTGATCACAAATAAAATACATTAATAAAAATATGTTCTTCGCAAATCTGTCTGTCTGTAGGGATGTCATCCAGATATACCAGTACAAAGTCACTCACCCTATGCAGTCCATGAGCCACTGATAAGTTGCTGGAGCATTCTACAACTTGAAAGGTATTACATTTGAATATGCCAATTGAGGCGATAAAGGCTCACTTTTTCTTGGCTTCACAGGAGATCTGGTACTGTGCCTACCATCTGAACCCCTTGTCAACTTTTCCAGCTTATGATGACCCTTGCCATTGGCACTGAGATCAAAGGGCCAGTCACTCCCTGAATTCTGGAGAACTGACCTGGCAAAATCTGTCACTTTTCGATTAAATTCTGTTTTACCATAGAGATGGGAAACACCTCTGCCTCTCAACCCCTGTGTTATTTTTACCATTGGTAAAGACAGAGGGGTATGATTTACAAAGGCTAATGTAGGGCTTGCATCAAACCCTGCATCAGACCCACTTTTTGGTGCAGCTGTGCCAAGCACACTGCTACAACTTGCATCCAATTCAAGAAGATCAGGCGCATTTATGACAGTTTTCCAACTTTACGACAGCTTGCGCCGAATATTTGGTGCAAGCCCCATAAAAAGGGTCCCACGACTGCCACAAGTTAGACCAGTAAAAAGCTGGTCTAACTTGTGGTAACTGGTGCATGGGATCGAGAATCCAGATTGCCAGCTGGGTGAATGCCACAACCCTGTACCCATATTGTGCATCCAGAGCTTGCGGCATTCACAACACATTTGTGAATCAGGCCCAGGGAGCATATGTTCAATAGAATTAGCAGGAACTGTATTCTCAGCAGAGGCCACTAATAGCTCACCCCCCTGGTTTATTCCATCTCTCTCTCTGCCTTCTGCTCCTTATTCATCTTCTTTGGGCAATCATATGACAAATCCCCAGTTTCTAGCGGTTCCATGTCAGCACATCAACAATGATGTTGTCATCATGCCTGACAGCTACAGGAACAATGCCAAATGGTGGCATTGTTTCCATTGGGACAAAGTGTTTTTTTGCATTCCCCACTTGGGGGACTGTGCCCCTGCACCCCCCCCAAATGTCCAACTCCGAGTCAGAGTTGGTTTAGGATGGGGGTGAAACACTGGGAGTTGCGGTGCCATCGTGCAGTGGACCACCACAGCGACCTGGTGAGATTTGTCACTGTACTGAACTTTGCTGTTAAATTGTCACTGTGCTGATGGTACACCATTTCTGGCATATACTGTATAACACATCTCCTAGCCCATTAGCTTTGAAAACATTATTTTTCACTTTAGGTTTAGGCTGAGGTTGGTTTACCTTAGATATTCATTAAAGCCCCCTGATTTCCTTCCCCTACTGTGTTTAAGATGGATGTAGTGTCTGCTGGACACAAACTGATCTGCTATTTCAACTGCTTCTTTGTTAGTATTGGGTGCTCTGTCCAACAGGCATACTCGTATCTCCTTTGGCACTATCTGGAGACATTTTTTCCATTAGAAACATTTCTTTTATCTGCTCTGCAGAAACTGCCTTTGCACCCTTCCATCACTTTTCTAGACTATAACATAGTTGCACATACATTTCAGGATAACTATCTGCTGGCACTTTGTTAAACCATCTAAAATTAGGTCCTATATGCCTCAGGAGTTCATTCAAAACAATTTAACTATACATTTTTCATTTCACTATAGCCTACACAATATGCATTCTCTATCCTGGCAAATGCCTGTAATGTCTTGCCTGTGACAAGTGGCATCAGGTACATTGCCCAAGAAGCACTGTCTATAGTTTTTCAAAAGATTTCAGGAGAAGACAGAAACAGACAATTTTGACAGAAAAAGACCACTGGTGCATCTAGCCTGCCCAATTATATCCTACCTACACTGAGAGCTGCTGTCTAGACAGGGTTTTTTTTTATATCCCCCCCCCACACCATACCATACCACTACCACCCTGAGTAACTATTAAGCCCTTTACTCAGTCACAGCCATGCTTGAAACCATTAAAGCTTTTGGCACCCACCACCTCTTCAGGAAGGCTGTTCCAGAGCTTAACCACTCTCTATGAAATAATTCTTTCTCATGTCCCTTGTGAACATCCCCCCTCCAAAGTCCACTCATATTCCCATGGTTTTGACTCTTTCCCTCTGAATAGTTCCTCACAGTTTACCCCATTCATTTCTTTTAGGAACCTGATCAAGATCATCCTCCTCCTGGTACTGTGGAAACATTTTTGAACTAATTTTGACTTTTTGGGGCCAATCTCTCCTGACAGTACTCACATTTTGGGGTAGAGCTTTCTGATGCAGAATCTCCATCTCCTACTTGAGTTCACATCTCTCTTGTGGTGCTTTCTGATGGTGAATCACCATCTCTTACTTGTGTTGACAACTCTCTCACTCTCTTAAGTGCTCACTTTAGCTTATGTTCCCTTTCTTGCTCTTCTTGCCCCAGGATCTCATGTTGGCATTGATTCTCTCATTCTTGATGTTCCTTCTCTCATGTCTCTGCCTTTAGCTTGGCCTTCTTCATTTTTCAGCTTTGTTTTCTGTAGCTGAGCATTTGCCTTTGTCTTTACTAGTGTGAGCTTCAGTTTTTTATCACAATCGGATATTGTTGCTCAGCCCCCCCCTCCCATTCCGGGCTCAGACTTACTCTTCCTGGCCTCAGTCTCACCACTCTGGACAGCTTCTTCATTTTTCTCAGGGGCCTCTATGAGGTATGTCTTTGTTTGCTTCTCATAGGCAAGCCCTCTCTGTTGTACAGCTCCTGTATTGCAGTTGTACCACAGTAAATTTCTTATATACTCCAGGCATGGCACCTTCTAACTGTCCTACAGTCACTAACAAAATAATAAAACAGTACTGTGAAGTATCTCCATTTGTATATCTTGCTATGTGGCTGGACAGGTAAATTTTTATTGGCAATCTATTTCTCCATTTACTAGGTAACTGCTTACCTTTTCCATGCACACACTATGATTTCCAAAGCAAATCTCCTGGTTGGATATAGGATCCCCATAGTCACTCCAGGTAACCTCTCCCTTCTCTATATCAGACACAGGTTTGTGTATTAAGTTTGGTAGAGGTCTCTCCAGAAGCAAATCACAGACTTTGACCAACAAAAATGGATTACCCATGCTTATTAAAACACAGCAATCATACATTCATATTAAATATTGCATATTTACACTACATTTACAAAATGTACAGCAAACTAACTGACATACAACAACACAAACACATTTAGTAAATAAATCATTTGGAACAGAAAGAATTACAAATAGAAAAACCTTTCTATCCTTTATGTGAAATCATCTCCATTGTCCCACGGTCCATCTTAGAAATTACAGATATGGTGCCACACAGGTCTTGATACCAAAGTGCCCAGTATTCCCATTTTATATGGTGGGCATCTGCTACAGTATCAGGCTTCCCAAATGTATCTGCCTTTTCTATAGCAAAGACACCTTGTGATATACCTTGCAGGGGCAGACTCCTTCGTTACATCACTCAGAGGGTTCAAACTTCAGCCTACCTTTTGGGAAGATTGTGCAAGTTCTAGTCCCTTTTTACAAACCTAGGAACCAGTTTCACCAAGATTATCTTGTGTCAGTGACAAAGTTAATTAGGGATTCACTTTGGAAAATAAACTCATTACTTTAATTACCAGCCATTGAGACTGACAGCAAGCACAACAGGGCACATCATTGTGAGCTCCCTGGCTGACCTGTTCAATAGGTTTCTTGAGTCAGGAGTGGTACCCATAAACTGGAGAACAGCTCAAAGGCTGCCACTTCAAAAGAGTGGACCCATGGATGACCCAGGCAACTACAAATCAGGCTATCTGACCTCAATCCTGTGCAAGGTAATGAAGGCAATACTTAAAGAGAGACTGGTAGGATGCTTGGAAGAAAATGGCATCCAGGATGAGTGGCAACACAGGTTTATGACTGGGAGTTCATGCCAGACAAACCTGATCAATGTCTTTGACTGGGTCACTAAAACTTTGTACAAGAGCCAAGCAGTAAATATCCTGCACTTGGACTTCAGCAAAGCCTTTGATTCTGTGCTTCATAAGAGAGTGATCAAAAATCTGGAGGATCTTAGTGTAGGAGAGAAACTGACTGGATAGGTAGCTAGTTGGCTAAAACGCAGAACCCAGGGGATTGTGGTGGTGGTGGGGAGTGCTCAGGTGCTAGAGCTGTCACCAGCAGGGTCCAACAAGTTTTGGTGCTTGGGCTGGTGCTATTTAACATCTTCATCAATGACACTGTTGAATGCACAAAGGGCAAGATTTGGTTGTTCATGGACAAGACCAGGCTCAGTGGGAGGTTGGGTACAGCAAAAGGAATACAAGCCCTATAAGAAGATCTGGCCAAGCTCAAGAGATATTGCAAAATTTGGCAACTTGGCTTTAATATGAAGAAGTGTAACATTATGCACATTGGAGCCAAGAACCCAGAGATGGAACACAGTCTGGGAGGGTTCTGGTAACTAAATCCAAGGAAGGAAAAAGACCTGGGGGTATTGATCACTGGCGACCTGAAGCCTTCCACACAATGCAAACCTGTAATGGGGTGGTTACTCTGGGGATGTGGAAAGAATGTGCAGAGACCTAAGAAAACTCGAGGAGTGGTCAAGGGCAAGGCGGCTGAGTTTCAATTCGAAAAAGTGCAAAATAATGCACTTAGGGCACAGAAACCCAGAGGCAGAGTACAAAATGAGGGAAGAGGTATTGATGGTCACCAAACAGGAATGGGACCTGGGGGTAATCACATCTGATAATCTCAAGGTGACCGGGGAGTGCAAAAAGGCAGTTAGTAGGGCCAGTGGGATGTTGGGGTGCATAGGGAGAGGTATCACCAGCAGAAGAAGGGAGGTGGTTTTGCCACTGTATAGATCACTGGTGAGACCTTACCTGGAGAACTATGTCTATTTCTGGAAACCACATCTCAGGAAGGACATAGACAGAGTGGAGGCAGTTCAGAGGAGGGCAACTTAAATGGTACAGGATCTGCATCAGAAGCCTTTTGAGGAGAGTCTAAAGGACATCAATATGTACACCTTGGAAGAGAGGAGGGAGAGGGGGATATGATAGAATCCTATAAATACCTCATATGATTAAATAAGGTACAAGTGTGGAGTATTTTTCAGAGAAAATGATGCACAAGAACAAGGGGATGTGCAATTAATATGGAAGGGGTAAATTCAAGAGAGATGTGAGGAAGTAGTACTTCTTCATGGAAAGAGTGGTGGACACCTGAAACAGTCTTTTAGCAGAGGTAGTGGGGGTGAAAACTGTGGTGGGATTCAAAAATGCATGGGATAGGCACCAGACAAGGAAGAACAAACATGAGGGGAAGAGGGGAATCGGGGGCAGGTAGGGAAGGGAGGGGAAGGTTGTGATCTTGGGAAACTCCATAGTTAAGGGAGCTAGAGGGGATGAAACGGGAACTCAGGCAAACCACAGAAGGGTGCAGAGTATGCTGGGAATAACTGTAGGCAGGGTGGGACCATGGATGACCAAGGACACAGGAAAAGAAGAGGGACAGCAGCACATCATTGTGCACCTC
Organism: Neoceratodus forsteri; assembly: GCA_016271365.2. Lineage (NCBI taxonomy): Eukaryota > Metazoa > Chordata > Ceratodontiformes > Ceratodontidae > Neoceratodus > Neoceratodus forsteri. The sequence goes on from CM028136.1 coordinate 307,609,172, forward strand.
TGGTACAAACAACTTAGCTGATAGTGAGGTAGGGGCAGTTCAAGAGAGGTTCAGGGATGTAGAGAGGCTCTGAAGAAAGGTGGGGAGGTCGGTAGCCTTCTTGGAGGTATTACCAATACCAAGGGCCAGCACCCAAGAAAGGCAAGGATGGAGGAGTTCAATGTCTGGATCAGGGCGTGGTGCATAGAAAAAGTAAGTAAGTAAAACTTTATTTATAAAACACCTTTCCAAAAACAAGGTGCTGTACAATCAATAAAATCAGAACACAAAAACAATTGAAAACAAATAATAACATTCATAGGCAGCTAGAGATTTTAAAAACCATCAGGAAAATCCAGATGAAACAGGTAGGTTTTAAACTCCAGTTTAAAACTTTAGATGGTCAGGCATTTCCTTAACCGACAAGGCAGAGAATTCCACAGGGTAGGGGCAGCAAAATAAAAAGCATGTGTACCCGATGTTTTTAACTGAACCCTGGGGAACTCTAGCAATCCCTCATCAGTGGATCGGAGTGGACTGGAGGGGCAGTAGGGAGTCAGAAGATCTTGCAGGTACTGGGGTCCCTGTTCCTGTAGGACTTTATAGGTCAGTACACTGACCTTAAAGGTGATCCACCACTGTATAGGCAGCCAGTGCAGTTCTCGCAGCACAGGCGTAATATGACTAGTCATAAATGTACCAGTCAAAAGCCTGGCCACCACGTTCTGCACTAGCTGCAAGCAATGGATATCAATCCCCGGAAGCCCTAGGTAGAGGGCATTGCAGTAATTATGATGGGTAGTCATGAAGGCATGGACCAATATAGGAAGGTCAGCCGGAAGAGCCAGGTGTTTCATCTGGGCGATATTCCTCAGATGATAAAAAGAGGATTTGACAACGGCAGACACCTGAGATTTTAGGGTCAAACAACTGTCAAAAATAATGCCCAGGATACGCACCCGGTCTGTGGTCATGAGCGGGACACTATTAAGCCATAAGCCCAAAGTCTTCCTAGCCCCCAGACCTGCCTCCAGATGATCCGGGCCCATGACCAACACCTCGGTCTTATCCGGATTCAACCTCGGCCAGCTGGTGCATATTCAGTTCTTCATCTCAGCTAGACAGCTGTTAAGCACAGCGACTACATCATTCTGTCTAGGCATAAAGGGCATATACAGTTGGGTATCATCTGCGTACCAGTGAAAACCTAAACCATATCACCTAATGATGTCTCCTAATGGCAGCATATACACTGTGAATAACATGGATGCCAATATGGAGTCCTGCGGCACCCCGCAGGACAGAGGGAAAGCATCAGAGGAATAAATTCCAGTGACCTCCCTCTGAGACCTGCCCATAAGAAATGATCAAAACCGTCTTAAGACTGTTGCAGACAGTCCACAGAGAAGTCGCAGGCAAATTGGAGACTGGGAGAAACATGTGGGTGAATAAGGAACTCATGGGAGATTAAGGAACTCTATGCACCAGACAGGCTACACCTAACACAGGAGGGTGCAAAGCCATCGAATATATTTATTTTACTTATTTATAATTTGATAACTGGGAAAGGCACATTAAGCCAAGGCTAGTTTCCAGGTGGGACCTGGGGGGGGGGAGTGGAGGTACATACAATAAAGAGGACTTATAAGTATTCAAAGTGCAGCATACAAAAATATAAATTTGGCAGGAAGTAAAAACCAAAAATTGAGTGAAGTGACAGCTATGACTGGTAGCATACATGGCTGCAGTGCAGCTACAAAACATCACTTACAGTGTAGCTGGCTGTCTGTGTTTGTCTCTGTCAGTAGTTTAGTTTTTTGTGGATTTTCATGTGTTTCTGCTTGGAGGAAATGGACCATTCTTGGACATGACATCTATGAACGTTTCCTGGACTTAGAAACTGTAAAACATCATCACCAGATATTAGCATTCTCATTATAAATCACCTTTTTTGAAGCCATCAAAAGCAAAAGTAAGGTCAGTAAATCTGTTACACAAGCTCTGAGTTGTGGAGTGATGCATTGAATCCACATTTCTGTCTGACTTGTTCCTAAAGAATCTGTCCTTGTCTTTGAGGTCTATTCACAACCATTTTGGAGAACAAAGGGAAGACACTAACAAAGGATATTTTTACATCCTGCATATGCCCCAGGCCAATGTTCATCACCTTCAGGAATTTAACACATTCTGGGTCTTTGATCTACAGTGAAAACAGTTTGCTGGTCCCCAGTAGTTCACCATTTCCTGTGGATTTGATTATTTTTCATCATTTGACTCCTGGTACCTTGGACAAGATTACTATATTACATATCCCTGAACATAACTATCTGCATGGTTTAATATTACTGCATCAAGAATGCAACCTAACCCCATGAGTGGACCAGGGTATACCGGGCTGAAGAGAACTAGCTTGAAACGTGCTACGATGAACATCTGCAGCCTAATTCCAAAGATGCCTCAACTGCAGGCGTGGGCCACCCTACATAACCCCAATATACTTTGCCTGACTGAGACCTGGCTATCCACCTGGGTAAGGGATAATGAGATAGTGCTCCCAGGTTACAAACTTTTAGATGTGATAGGAATGGGAAAAGAGGTGGCGGCTGTCTCATTTATTTATGGAACACCCTACAAGGCGTTGTGCTCCCCATCGCAACCTTCAGAATTGACCTTGAGCTCCTTGCAGTTAGAATAATTTTTGGTGAACATAAAAAATCTCTGGTCATCGCATGCATCTACCTCCTGCCAAAAATGGCCAAAGATGGTCTAATTAAACTACTGGGTCCTTGGCTGGCATTAACAACAACTGTGAGCTCAACATGACTGGGGACTTCAACATCAATTGGCTCAGTAATGAATCGACCAATCAGAAGGATACCATAGCCAGCTCCCTCCTCATGCAATAAGTCATGGAGCCCACTAGAATGAACCATAAGACCGGTAAGCACACACTCCTGGACTGGCTCCTTGCAAGCTCACCTGACTGGATTACCGATATCTTGGTACTACCAGATTTGCTAATCAACCACTCCCCTATCACCTGTCTGTGGTCCAATAAATTAAAAAAAGCATCACCTGTCTTTATGAACAGCAGAATTCTCAGGAAAAGGCAGCTCTCAGCTTTCAAGGAGGTGCTTTCTCAGATTGATTGGTCTCCCCTTAAGGTACTGCATGACCTTGACATAACACTCCAGCACTTTATTGATAACTTTAATAGCATTTGTGACAGATTTGCTCCATTCAAAAAGAGAAAAACACGCACCCATAACAATGGGTGGATTACTAGTGACCTTCTAGATCACATGAGGGCAAGGGACAACCTTTGGTATCAAGCCAGGGCCTCCGGTAAGCCCAGTGACCTTCAAAGATACAGGGCAGCCAGAAACAAATGCACACATCTCATGAGGAATGTTAAGGCTAATTTCTACAAGGATCAGTTGGAAAGAACCTGGGGTGATGGGAGGCAGTTTTGGGACAATATAAAGGCACTCACAGGGAAGGACGACAAAACACAGCCATCACTGCTAAACATTAATGGCACACATAGCATGGCCCCACACACCATTGCCAAAGAGTTCAATTCCACCTTCACGGATCTTAGCTCTGTTCCACTGGCTGAATACCTCAAGCCTATCAAAGCTGATAATAGACACCCACCGGACATCAACTCGCACCCTCAATTTTACTTCAAGACTGTCACTGTCAAAGAAGCACTGGGTCATGTTAAAAAGTTCCTGGGGAAAACCAGAATGTGGTCTGACAACACTGACATGAAACTGCTGGCACTGGCATTCAATGAAGTCATCGCTCCCATCACTACGATTTTCAATAAATCACTCCAGCTCTCCAAATTTTCTTCTCCTTGGAAACAAGCGCTGGTGACCCCAGTGCATAAGGGAGGTGATAGGTCACTGACCACAAACTACAGCCCATCTCTATCCTCTCCCCCCTCTCTAATGCACTGGAAAGGATTGTGACAGAACAATTTACTGACTATATTCACAAATACAAGCTGCAATGGCCCCAGCAGCATGGCTTTAGGAAATTACTACAGCACGAACATTGCACTGGTGGATTTCACTGAGAATGTCCACAAGGCATTGGATGAGGGAAAACTGGTTGAGTCCATCTCCATTGACCTAACAAAGGCATTCTACACAGTCTGCCACCCACTCCTCTTGTCTAAACTGCATGCCCTTGGTGTTTCCCCAAATGCCACTCTCTGGTTCCTGGACTACCTATCCTCCCGGTCTTAAAGGATCAAGATAGATCCCTACATATCTGCATCCAAGGAAGTCTCACTAGGGGTGCCTCAAGGGTCCATCCTGGGTCCACTGCTCTTCAGCATGTTCCTGAATGACCTACCCGATGCCTGCACTAGCAAAGTCATTTTATACACTGATTATGCTGTCCTATTTAGCTGTCACTCTCACACTGAGCACCTACAGGCTGAGCTACAATCATCCTTCCAGTAACTGGAGACCTAGTTCTACTCCCAAAGGTTGCTACTAAACTACAAAAAAAAAACAAGACGATGCTCCTCTCTAGCACCCAACTAAAAATAAGATGCCCAGAACTAACAATCACAAATCACCTGACTGCCCCACTGGAACAGGTTCACTCCTTTAAGTACCTGGGTGTCATTGTGGATGATACCTTCTCGTATGTTCAGTACATTGACATGGTGGTGAAAGCTGTGAACACTAAATTAGGGATCCTGAAGCCCCCGGGCTCTCAGTCTCCAGCTCTGTCCTCTCCCTGGTCAACTATGGGCTGGTGGTTTATGGCGCTGCCACTGATACGGCCCTCAAAAGGGTTGCCACTGCCCTTAACAAGGCTTGCAGACTATTCCTAAATGCTGACTGCTTTACGCACACTTGTACCCTGTATGGTCTGGCCTACATACTACCGCTTCAATCCAGAATCAGATACCAAACTTGCCTGCTAGGGAGAAAGGCCATGCTCTTCCTAAACTCTACCTGCATTGCAGACCTGGTAAAGGAAGAAAGCTCTAAATACAACACACAAAGAACAGTGACAACGCAACTTGATGTCCCATTTCGTAGAACTTCCCTAGGACAAAGATCCTTCATGTACCGAGCTCCACTATGGCTAAATGAGATCCCTGCTGCAGCTCACAAATGTTCGGTCCTTTAAAAGAGAACTGAAGCAATACCTGCTGAACTCAAATGCCTGTGACTGCCTTACCTGAATCCATATCTTCAACCTGGATACCCCCTCTTAAACACCTCTGACTCCCTTACCTGAGTCAATATCCTCAACCCGGATACCCCTCTCATGTGTCTGAGTTGTACTCCTGTTTTACCTACCCTGAACCCCCATCTGCCATCCCTTGCCACCCTCTCTCTAGCTCCCTCCAACTCCCTCTCCTCCATACTCCCTCGACAACTCCCCTTTCCACCCACTCTCCCCCCTAAATATTCTCCTTCTCCCAATCCCTCTCTCCTTTTTCTTTCTCTCTCTCTCTCTCGCTCGTTAATCTACCCCTCGTTCACACTCTCTTCCATTTCTTTCTCCTACCCTGTCCGATACTCTACCTTGACAGGCCCCCCTAGGGCAGCTATGCCGTACGTTGCTATTTGGGAAACCTTGTTCACACTCTCCCCCTTTCTTTCTCCTACCTTTTCCGATACTCTACCTTGACAGGCCTCTCTGGAACAGCTATGCCGTATGTTGCTAATTGGGAATCTCCTCCCGCTGTTTAGTTTCAGTTGTCTAGGTTACTCAAATGTATTATTTATCCATTTTCTGTATTACATAGCAATCTTATGTTTTGTGTTTACTGTCAAGTTTTTGTAATGTCTCTGCTGTTTTACATCCTGACATGGAACCTTTGTAAAACAGTGTATACTCAAAGGTTGTATCCAAATTATCAAATAAAAAAATAAATAGATAAATAGTTAACATTCCATCTGGGCTTTCTTCATGACCTTAGCTACACCCACAGCAACAGTTACAGCCAGGATAAACTGTATTCCTACACCCCCTGGTGTAATTTGGTACTTTGCATCTGCAGCATCCAACCATTGCAACGGTGCTGCACCCAGTGTCCTCTAGCCACAGGCCTGCAATTCCTCAGTGTGCACACAATGTACTTGGGAGCTCCCACATGGACTTTGGTGTTAAATGGTGCACCAGCGGGGGAAGTGGGACTGAGACAGAGAATACTGGGTTGTATATAGTGCGGTACCTGTTTATTCTGCCTACATACAGTATTTATAATAAGGTTTTGTTGAATGTTTTATTACTCTTTGCTTCCCTCGTCCCTTATCTCATTATCCAGCCCCAAAATAAACCCCCTTGTTTATTTTACTGTAATGGGCTGAATTATTTGCATTATTGTGTAGTGTGTTATTTGCATGCTTTGAGTGATAAGTGGGGAGGGGACTGCATATTGTTCTACCTGTTACCAAGGGAGGGGGCTGTATTTCATTTCCTGTGGGGAAGCAGCCTGGCAGTACGTTGCTATAAGAATCCCCATAGGTGAAGGCACCACACCACTTGCCAAACCAATTTTAACCATGAACCCAGGTGTCAACCTATATCCCTTAGGCAGCACCACTTCCTGGTGGGTGTGCAGATAGAAGGAAAGGGGTAGTTACACCTTGAACTACTAAACACTTTTTGAGGAAACTGTGAAAGATATGCAGGCATGGACACTGCTGCCTCTGTCCTTAAGGGGGCAGAATTGAAGTTCTAAGATGAACGTCCTGCCCTGTTTAATGCTCTTATTTTAAGCTCCCCGATTACAATACCAAAAAGCCTGCGAGGTAGATTGAAAAAACTTACTTTGCATTTGTAACCCCCAGGGGGCGCTATCCTAAGGGCTACTACCCCTGCCTGCCCTAACTGTAACAGGGTGAGGGGCCTAGATCCATTGGCGGGTGCCTCCACCCAGAGGTCGGGGTTAGAACGGTCAAGTATAACTTGGTCACAGCCCTCTGGGTTGCTGCAACCCCCCTTTCTTCCCACTAGTGGTCCACACAATTCAATTACAGTGTCCTTATCATATACACTTACCCCACCCCCGGCTCGAACCAATCGGCTTGCTCTGGGGAACCCCTGAAAAGTAAGGTGCAGTTACACAATATTCACTGTGCAGTAATTCACCATTAACACACAAACTAGCCAGTGTACTTTTGCAAAACAAGCAATCTGATTTATTTAAGAGGAGATAACAAGGACCAGGGGAATCAGGTTGATTAGCTTACCACTACAATATATGAGTATCTACCTAGGGCTCTGTGCACAGGCCTAACCTATAAGTTACTGTCTATGGGTACCCAAGCCCTAAAGGTTAGTTCCTCGATGCAGCTGGTTGGGGCCCTGACACAACGAGCATTTAATTCCTATGAAGATTAAATGGAGCCAGCAGGCCCAGATAGTGTCACCAGTACAGAACCCAAACTGTCCTGCCCTCACTAGGACCATTGGCCAGGGAGCTACCCTGATTTAGTACTCACGACTCCAGCAGACAGAGCACTCTTTCACCTCTTTCAGGACTGAACCTGTACTTCAAGCACTTCTACACACATTTATATGCAAGGCAGAGGGGTACCATACCAGGCAGCTGCTGTCCTTTTCTATCACCTGCCCGCCATACACTGGGCCCAACCGACGCAGCTTCACTATTCCTGACAGACCGAGCGTGATTCAAGCAGATTCTCCAGTCTTCTACAGGGTCAGCCTGGTAGGTAGCCAGCTCCTGCATGGCCTCCTCTGACCGCTTCCCAGTGGATTTAGTCCGAAAATTACTAGCGTTTAAAAACGCCCGACGCTGGTCCTACATGCACTTCCCGCGCGACCGCTCAAATGGCACTGGAGCCCCGAGCTCCTTACTTGCTCGCAGCCACAACGTCTCTCCTCCTTGGACAGTATGGGGCCAGACTCTCTGTTCGGGTGCCACCCGATCGCATTGGTGGGCTGCTGGAACCAGCCACTAAGTTCGCCCCTCATTGGTGCAAAAAAGGCGCCATGGTCCAGAACTTCACTTTCCAGAACCTCTAGCTGTGTCCCCATTGGTCAGCAGGCTCCATCGAGAGTCCCGATCCTGGCTGGTCACCAGTTACTCCATTTTAGATACCCCCTACCCCTATTGGACCCTTAGGACAGTCCTGGTCCAAAATGGAGGGTCACAGCACACAAAGTCCAGCTGCAAGAAAAGCAGGTTAAACAGTTTACATTCCCACAACCACATCTAAAGGTATGGGACAAACAGTTACACTTTCTGGAAAGTGCTCACTCTGCCCCATTGGCGACTGCCGAAACCGGAGCAATTAGTCAGCGGCTCGAGTGGGGCTCGAGCAGGAGAACCCACAACCCCCCTCATAAGCAGTGAATATGTCTGCAAGCAGACAGCTCTTAAAGAAACAGTACGGGGAGGCTCTACAAGCACTCACAGAGCCATTTAAATGGCTTTAAGCACCAAACGTCAGGGTGATGCTTGGACAGCTCCTAGACGGCTGTTAGAAACCCCCATTTGTAGAGGGGTTACACATTTTTTGTGGCAAGGGCATAGAATTAGACAAGTGGCAAACCCTCTCTGCCTACCCAAGGACAGAGGAGACTGGTGCCTCCATAACTTTGAATTACATTACTTAGAAGCCCAAGCCACATTTTCTTGGGATGTGCCAAAATTCAGGAATATTGGACCCAGATCCAAATACTGTAAAGCTGAGAAGGGTATGGGGCCCAGAAGTGCCAGTGAACTTCAAAACATGTATATTGGGGCTTCCCCTAGAAGACTGAGATCCAGAGGACACAGAGAGGTTTAACATGGAGAGGTTTTTTTTATGTAATATGTCTTGTAGCCCTAAAGGGCATTACCTTGCACTAGTTGTCCCCCACCCATTCAACAGTAGCCAAGTGGAAGGAAAGAATAAATGGGATACTCAGTATGGAACGAACAGCCTCACTTTGACTCACAAAGGAGCAATTTGTTGGAAAGGGAACAAATGGGAAAGATATCTACTCCACAAGAGCGGGAAAGAGTATCAGCGGGCAACCAATCTTAAGAAGACCGAGTTTTTGTCTCAGCCGATTGCTGCGGTACGAAATAGCCCATCTGTGCTTTTCCACAATGCTGACGTTGGCTGAATCCCTCCTATCTGCAGTCTGGGACAGAATTTTCCACCAAAAGGTGTGAGCGGTTTGGGCATTTCTTTGCCAACAAGGTGTCCTCTGTCAGGGCGAGTATTGCCTCCTCTGGTCCTACTTTTGCTGGAGGTGACTGGCCTGTTGGAAAATATATTTTGCTGAGTTGGAGTGAGTTTCGGCTGGTTTTGACAGCTGAGGTCCTCCATGTGCTTACCAGCATGCATCCTACCAGCTGTGCCCTGGACCCAGCCCCAACATGGCTTGTCATCAGCTGCTTGGATTTCCTGGGTCCAGTGTTCATGGAGATTGTGAATGGGTCATTGAGGGTATCTTTCCCTATAGCCTTGAAAGAGGCTGTGGTGAGTCCCCTCCTTAAAAAGCCAACTTTAGACCCTGACATTCTCTCAAACTATAGGCCTATCTCTAAGCTTCCTTTTCTGGGGAAGGTTATTGAGAAGCTGAACTTGACCAGCTGGCTGAGCATTTGGAGAGTCTGTCCATCTTTGAACCTCTCCAGTCGGGTTTTCAGCCCCGGCACAGCACTGAAACGGCTTTGGTCAGGGTGGCACATGATCTTTTCATGGCGAGGGACTGAGGGCAATCTACCATCCTGGTGCTCTTGGACCTGTCTTCAGCTTTTGACTTGGTAGATCACGGGGTGCTATTGGATCATCTGCGGAACTATGTGGGTGCTACTGGTGCAGTTCTGTGCTGGTTTAGCTCATATTTAACATGTAATATCACAGTGAGTTGTCCTTGGGAATTTTTCCTCTGGACTTTTCGCGCCTCCTTGTGGTGTTCTGCAGGGTTCTATTTTGGTCCCTTGTTGTTCTCTGTGTACATGTTGCCACTGGGAGAGATCATTAAGCGGTACAATCTGGGGTTTCACTGCTATGCAAATGACACCCAGTTGTACCTGTCCTGTGTCCCAGGTGACCTTTCTGCCTAAGGTACGTTGAGCCAGTGTTTGGCTGAGATTAACAATTGGATGTCTGCAAACTGGTTATGTCTCAGCCCAGACAAGACAGAAGTCATGGTGATTGAACCGAGTCATGGGGGTGTTGCTTGCCTAGCCGCGGTGGGAGACCCGCTGGAACCTGGCTCTGTCTGTCGGGGGTCCTGCACCCCCTTAATCAGCTCCAACTGGAGTTGAAAATCCTTAAGTGGGGGGGTTGGGGGTGCAGCCTCCCATGTGGGGGGTTTGGGAGGCAAAGGCCACCGAAGAAAACAAAGATACAAATAGTGAACTGGCAGCGGACTGCAAAATGCGGTCGACCTACCGGTGTCGCTGACAGGGCATTTGACAACATTTTTGTCAGACTCCTGTTGTGGATCCCTTCGGTGTTGATCCCAGTTCTGCTTATCTGCCCTGTGCCCTCTAGAGAGCTGTCGGTGTTCCAGCCATCAGTCCCTGATGCAGAACAGGCAGACAGAGGAGGAACGTCACCATGATATCATCCTCCCTGATGAAGAGGAGAATGTGGAGGTTGACTCCTCTGAAAAGTCTACCATCTCCTCCAGGAGTGAGGACTCAGTCAAACACCCCTTCCCAGGTCCCCCGCCAACCCAGGAGGACCCCTCCTTCTTTAATATTATGAAACAGTTCTCCTCCACTATGGGGTTCCAGACTGAGAAGGAAGACATCACAAGGAGGAACTTGGTGGATTTCTTGGAGATCCCAGAATCTCCACCCAGAGTTATTCCTCCTCTGCTTCTAGCACTGCAGGATGCTGCCAATGGTGCCTTTCATAGGCCCAGTTTGGTACCTGCCATTCTCAGAAAGGCTGATAAGCTTTACCAGGTACCCTTAGGGCTTTTCTTTCTATCTTGCCCAGTCAGGAATTGACTCAGTGGTAACCAAGGCAACTCATGACAGGTCCAAGGCACCCAAACACCTTAGCTCCCTCCCCTCCACTGAGAATTTTGGAGGATTGACCTTTGGGGCAAGAGGACATTTGCCTCAGCCACGTTGGGCCTTAGAATTGCCAACTACTTGTCTCATATGATCAAGTACCAGAATATTCTCTGGAGGAGGGCAAGGCTACTGCTCAGGCCCTTCCTAAGGGTTCCAGAAACAGAAGCTTCTCAAAATTGTCCAGGCCTCAGAAGATGTTAGTAAGCATCTCCTCGGAGCCATCTATGATATTGCTAATATCACAGCCAGGGCAGCTGCCACTGGTATTTGCCTTAGAAGGCATTCCCGTCTTAGAGTCTCTGGCTTTGCTGCTGATGTCCAACAGAAGGTGTTGAATGCCTCTTTTGTGGGTCACAAACTTTTTGGTCCTGATGTTCAGGATATTATTAATGACCTGCAGGCCTCTGGCATGACTGTTAGGTCTATCTACTCCTTTTGTCATACCCAGTCTAGGAGCAGACTGAGAACTTCCTTTCATAAGATCTCTCACAAATCTAGCTCCAGAACCAAGCTCCAGGGCAAGCGCAAGGCCAGTTCTGCCTTGCCTGCCCCATCCTCCACCACTGATTCCTCTGCTAAGCACTCCAGGGGAGGAGGAGCGGCCCAGGCCACTGATTCTGCCTCCTTGCCTGGCCTTCCCTCCTCTTGCTCCAAGCCAGGAAATGGTGGTTCAGAGTCAGTTCTCCCTTCATCTGTCCCATTGGAGAACCATTACCACAGATGCTTGGATCCTGCAGATAATCAGGGCCATGCTCTAGAACTTCTAGAATAGTTTCCAGATCAGCTGGCCCGCCGGCGCAGCAGTTGGATTTCCGCTTGCGATGCCGGTGACCCGGGTTCGGGAACAGACCCGGGACACCGGAGGGCCGGCGGGGAGAAGGATCGAGTGTCTTTGGACAGCTCTCCTTCCTCCGGGGAGGGGCAGGGCAGCACTCACGCACGAGCTGCACCCCAGCGGAGGCTGGGTTGCCGCGCCGATGCTCAACAGTACGGCCAGATGGGGGCGGATGCAGGTCATCACTGCACGTCCCCATCCTGCTTAAAGGGGGCGGGGATAAAAAAATCCTAAACCTCGCCGTCTATATGGAGCTCTGCCCCCGTAAGGCCTCAATTAGCCTCTAAGAGCCAGTCCCCCAACCAGATATTAGTACCGTGGCTCCGATAATGGGAGGGTCGGCGCCGCAGCCCCGCTCTCTGGGGGGAAAGCCAGGGATAACCATGGGGATGCAGGCATTTCTGGAGGTGGAGGTGACCAGAGCTGAAAATAATGACGGGAGCAGTAGGAGGCAAAAAGAATAAAGAAAAAAAAAAAAAAAAGAACAGTTTCCAGATGTTCCACTGGTTCCCACCTCTTATCCGCCGGACCACACAGCAGTGTTCCTGAAAGAGGTATTCACTTTACTGTGCAAACGTGCCATAGAAGCAGAATCCAAGTGGCAAAGTAACAAAGAGTTCTACTCCCAGTTCTTCTTGGTTCCCAAAAGAACTGGGGACTTGAGGCCCATTCTAGACCTCAAGTAGCTGAATCTTTACATCCAGTACAGAACGTTCTGGATGGTAACTCTACACGGCCTTCTTCCTCTGCTCAAGCATGGTGACTGGCTATGCTCCCTGGACATGCAGGATACCTATCTGCATATCATGGTTTGCCCCCCTCACAGGCGGTACCTATGGTTCCTCTTTGATGGGGAGCATTACCAGTTCAGAGTGTTGCCCTTTGGCTTATCCTCCGTGCCACAGGTATTTACCAAGTGTTTAGTAGCTGTAGTAGCAGCAGTCCTCTGATGTGAATGTCTTTATGTGTTCCCATACTTGGATCACTGGTTACTGAAAGCCCCATCCAGGGAACTTATTGTCTCAGTCCTTGAGCATCACTGTCAATTTGCTCAAGTCTGTGCTGACCCCATCCCAGCAGTTGCAGTACATGGGGAGGTTCTGGACTCTACTCAGGGCAAGGCCTTCCTACCACAAGACAGAGCAGACTGCCTCATAGCTCAGGCCCAGGCTGCAGCTAAGTGCTGGTATGTCCCAGATAGGAAGTTCTTGAGGCTGCTAGGCTTAATGGCCGTAGCCCTTGTTATGGTCCCTGTGGCTAGATTGCATATGAGGATCCCACAGTGGACCCTCAGAGTCCAGTGGGATCAACATTCCAATGATCTGGATGAGCTGGTCCTTGTCTCCCCCCCCAGTTAACAAGGTGCTCAGTGGTGGATGTCCCAGACAATCTCTTAAAAGGGTCCTGTTTCTTGTCACCACTCCTCACTAAATTCTCACCACGGATGCTTTGGGTTTGGTTGGGGAACACACCTGGGCCCTTATCAGACCCAGGAGATCTGGTCCCAATGGGAGATCTGCCTTCACATAAATGTTCCAGAAAAGTGAGCAGTTCTGTATGCCTTAAAGGCCTACCAGAGCCATCTCTCTCTCCATGCCCACTGTTGGTGCAGTCAGGCAATCTCAGTGTGGTATATTACATCAACAAGCAAAGGAGAACTCATTCTTAGCCCCTATGCTGGGAAGCGATGAGGATCTGGTACTGGGCTCTAGATCACTGTTTAGAACTGTCAGCTGTCCATGTACCAGGTGCCCAAAATGCCTTGGCAGACAGCCTCAGCTGGTCACAGTACAGAATGCATGAGTGGGAGATGCTGACCTCAGCTGTAGAAGACCTGTTCGACAAGTGGGGTCGTTCAGAGTTGGATCTTTTTGTGTCCACACTCAGTGTAAAACTGTTGTGTTTCTGCTTGCTAGATCCAGGGCCTGGAGTTTTCTGGTGAGACAGGCTGTCCCTCTCCTGGAAATAAAAGTTTCTTTACACCTTGCCACCTTTTCCTCTGATTCAGAGGGTGCTCATCAAGCTACACATGGAGGGCACCACCTTAATTCTGATGGCTTCATTCTGGCCTCATCAGATATTATTTCCATTACTGTAGCAGATAGCTGTTGCACCTCCAGTTCCCCTACCCCTCTGCTGGGACATGTTGACTCAGGAACAGGGAATCCTGGTCCAACTGGACCTCAAGTCCCTCCATCTAAATGCCTGGCTCCTGAAGACGTAGCTGTTGCCTGACATCCTAGTGACTACCAGGAAACCTTTCACCAGGGCCACTTACTGTACTCGATTAAATGGAAGCACTTTGCTATATGGGCCACTTCCCATCAGCTGGACCCTTTTATCTGTCCAGTGAACCAGGTTCTAGAGTAGTTCCTGTTCTTGTCTGATGCAGGACTCCAATACTCCTCTATTAAGGTACACCTGTCTGCTATATCAGCCTTCCATGTGCCCACTGATGGAAGACTAGGTTTGCTGACAAAGGCACCTAGCTTCACCTGAGCTCTTTTCTTCTAGGTTTGCTTGTAAGGACATAGCAAAGAACAACATTAACAGAGCAAGGAAAACTTCTTTTGGCTAGGCAGATTTACTGTGTGCTATTATTTTCTTTTGTGCTCACAGGTTTTGTTAATGTTTTTTGCTAACATTTTATTGTTCTCTGATTCAAACTGCTGTTGCAGGATATACTTTCTGCTGCATTATTACAGGGTGTGCATACAGGTTTGTTAATGTTTTGTGCTTACAGATTACTGCTGTAATCTTCTCTGATTCAAATAGTTTTTTGCAAGGTATATCTTCTGTTACTGCTTTATTTTTCTCTGTGGCAAAGTGTTTTTTGCAGGGTAATTGTTACAGGTGGTGCTTACTGGTTTTACAGTTTTATCTATCATTAGGCTAAACTTTCAAGGCTACTTGCATTTGTTGTTGGTTGATTGTTTCTGCTCTTACTTCCTTGTTTCCTTCAACTGTGGTTCTTCTTTTTTGGCAGGGGATGAGCCCAGCCACCCACCCCTATCCCCAACCACCCCATGCTACACTCCTTTTATAAAACAGCACAGTCGTGACATTTCCTGTAGCAAAGCAGGAAGGGGAGGATCAGAGGGGTATCCACACAGTGACCTCATGTACAGGGGCACAATTAATTTAACTTGTTATAAAAAGTTATACAAAAACAAACAAACAAAACAAACAAGTATATATATATATATAAAACTTTTGTTTTCATTTTCATTCTAAATACTCAGACCAGGTTATAAACTTAGCAATTCAGCTGGAATGGATATTATTAACTGCAGGTGCTGCAGGACACTTTTCAAAAGGGCAGTTATATAGGATTTAGGATGCTGTCCTACATGCTGGACCATTGGAGATCTAAGGGCTCAGCTCTGGGCAGCATGGACAGAGATTACTCTCCTCAAATCGCATATTCAGGAGGAAATGTATTACAAGAACCACTTGCCATTTCCCCAACATCCAACTGAAGAACCTCAACCACAGAGGGTAGTTGGTCTGGGAGGTTGGTAGGTGGTTAGGAGGGGCAAATCGGGTGCCCCATCACACAGTCCTCACCAATGTATCACCTCCACAAACCATATAAAAACTACAAACAGGTATCTGCCTCTATCTCCGATATCAAAAAAAGGGGGCCCAGGACACTGCAGAGCAGGACACTGCAGCACAGGAGCTAGCATTACAAAACTTGCCCAAAACAGGGACCAAAGCAAAAAAAAAGCAAAAAGGAAATCCAAAACACTTCTGATCATAGAAGACTCCATGATTCGGGGAGTTGATACCTACCTCCGGCCAGGGGTATTGGTCAGATGTCTCCCAGGTACAGTACAGCAGCGTGGAGAGACACTGACTGCATTGCTAAAATCATGCAGGAAGCAGGAGAAAACATTGACATCCTGGAACACATAGGGACTAATGATCTTGCCATCTGGTCAGTTGTGGAGACGATGGAACATCTGACCAGGCTGGGAGACACACTGTCATCCATTTCATCCGGCATCTCCTTCTCTGAGATCCTGCCAGTCTGGGAGAGGGGAGCAAACAGACAGAAGGTCAGAGAAGGGGAGATAGGGGAGCTAAACATGTGGCTCAAGGGCTGGTGCCAGGAAAAAGGACACAAATTTGTAGGTTACTGGTAACAGTTTTGAGAGCGAAAGTTCTTTAAATTTGATGAACTGCATCTGACTAAGGAGGGACTCAGTGCATTTTGGCAGAAGTTAGACGTCTTTGCAGAATATTTAAACTAGCAAATGTGGAGAGGAGTGCAGCACCCGATACATCGAACAGGAAGAACACCCCTCCCCCCTCAGCTAGTGATCAAATAGGAATTCAGTATGTTTGTAGTTCATTTGCAACACCAGATAAGGAAAGAGGTCCGGCTTCCCATACAATGTGCACGGGAAATACTGGACCTTGCCCAACAACTAACGCACCAAAATCTGGCCAATGGAAAATCATATACACAAATGCCCGCAGTCTGAGAAACAAGATCCCAGACCTGGAGGCAACAATGACAGAGGCTAAACTGGACATAGTAGCCATTAGTAAGACATGGTTCACCAGTAACCACCCTTGGGAGACTTCAGTACCTGGCTATGTACTGTTCAGAAGAGATCGAGGTGCAAAAAGGTGAGGGGGGAGTGGCCCTTTATGTCAATGAAAATATAAAAGCTATAGAAATTCAGAATACACATAAGGAGCCATAAGAACTGTGGGTCGTCCTGGAAACAGGAAATGGGACAGCCATATGAACTGGAGTTGCTTTACAGGCCTCCAGACCAGGGGAAGGACATAGACACATTACTGTTAGAAGATATTCAAAACATGACAGCTAAAGGGGAGGTTCTGATAATGGGAGACTTCAACATGTCAGATACAGATTGATCAATACCAGCAGGAACATCAGCCAGAACTTGACATATAGTGGATTCCCTGCAGGGGGAGGGCCTCAAACAACTGGTACAACAACCGACAAGAGACAGGGCTATCCTGGATCTAGTACTGACTAACGGGGAAAGGATCACAGGCCAAAAGACTGGCCTTCAGGAAATATAAGGGAACACAGTGGGATGAAGTTAGGGAGGCATACCAAACTTCTCTAAGGGAAGTAGGTAAGGCAGTAAGGCAGGTAAAAGCCCAAACCAAGGAAACATAGAAACATAGACTTTGACGGCAGATAAGGACCGCTAGGCCCATCTAGTCTGCCCATTTCCCTACCTACAGGATAGGCCGCAGATCCTAGTTAACCAACAGCCTATTTCTTCCTACCCCCCACAAGAATTGCCTTATGTCTGTCCCATGCATTCTTGAATTCTCCCACAGTTTTAGACCCCACAACCTCCTCAGGAAGGCTGTTCCATGCATCCACTCACCCTCTCTGTGAAATAATACTTCCTCACATTGCCCCTGAACCGCCTCTTCTTCTATCTTTTAAATTGTGTCCCTTGTTCTTGCAAGTCTCTTTTCTGAAAGATGCTACCCTCTTGGACTTTGTTGATTCCACTGAGGTACTTAAAAGTTTCTATCATGTCCCCCCTCTCCCTTCTTTCCTCAAGGGTATACATATTAAGCTCCTTTAGTCTCTCCTCATACGGCTTCTCTTGCAGACCCTGCACCATTTTAGTTGCCCTCCTCTGCACTGCCTCTATCCTGTCTATGTCCTTGCGGAGATGGGGTCTCCAGAACTGGACACAGTACTCCAGATGGGGTCTCACCAACTGTCTGTACAGAGGGATAACAACTTCCTGTTTTCTGCTGCTGATGCCTCTCCCTATACATCCCAGTATACCCCCAGCCCTCCCTACTGCCTTCTCACATTGCTTGCTAACCTTAAGGTCGTCTGATATGATTACCCCCAGGTCCCTTTCCTTTTTTGTTGTTGTTGCTACCTCCTCACCCATTGTGTATTCTTCCCCTGGCTTCTTGTTTCCCAGGTGCATTATTTTGCACTTCTTTGCATTTAATCCTAGCTACCATACTTCTGACCATTCCTCCAACTTTGCCAAGTCCCTTTTCTTCCTTTCCACACCACCTTGTGTATCAACCCTGTTGCAGATCTTTGTGTCATCTGCAAAAAGGCATACTTTTCCTTCCAGTCCCTCTGCAATGTCACTGATGAAGACATTAAAAAGGACTGGACCCAATACTGAACCCTGTGGTACCCCACTAGTAACCCTCCCTTTCTTCAGAGTGGACTCCATTTACAATTACCTTCTGTGTCCTGTTGTCCAGCCAGTGTTTTACCCAGGCTACCACCCTGGGTCCCACTCCCAGGCTGGTTAATTTGACTATTAATCATTTGTGTGGGACTGTGTCAAACGCCTTGCTAAAGTCTAGGTAGGCCATGTCCACAGCCCCTCCCTGGTCTACTACTTTGGTCACCCAGTCAAAGAAATCTATTAGATTCTGCCTGACATGACCTTCCCGTCCAGAACCCATGCTGCCTTGGGTCCTGTGCTCCACTGGCCTCTAGGTACTCAACTATTCTTTCCTTCAGAAGTGACTCCATCACTTTCCCTACCACAGAGGTCAGACTGACAGGTCTGTAGTTTCCTGCCTCTGTCTTGGTCCCACTTTTGTGAAGGGGAATCACATCCGCCTTCCTCCAGTCCTCGGGTACCACACCATCCTCCCATGATTTATTAAAAAGAGTAGCCAGTGGTTTCACTAGTTCCTCCCTTAATTCTTTTAGAATTCTGGGGTGAATTCCATCAGGACCCATTGCTTTGTCCACCTTCAGTTTTAGGAGTTCTTGCAGAACCCTTTCTTCTGTGAAAGGACTGGGATCGACCCCCCTATCAAGAGTGCTTCTGTTAATTGGATTAGGCACTTCCTCCTTTGTGAATACTGAGCAGAAATATTCGTTCAGTATTCCTGCTTTTTCACTGTCCCCCCTGCCCACCCACCACTCATTCTATTCAGCCTCACTATCCCTCCCTTTGTCTTTCTACGCTCGCTGATGTACCTATAAAAGGTTTTATCCCCCTTCTTAACTGAGTTGGCTATCTTTTCCTCAGTTTGGGCCTTTGCTATTCTGACTTCCCTCCCTGCTTCCTTCTGCCTTAACTGGTACAGCTCTCTGTCCTGCTCCTTCTGTGTTTCCTTATACTTCCGGAATGCTATCTTTTTCTTCCTGACTTTCACAGCCACCTCTTTTGAGAACCATAGTGGCTTTTCTTCGCTTTGATTTGTTTATTTGCTTCACACAAAGGCTTGTTGCCTCTGTGATGGCAGTTTTGATAATTCCCCATTGTTGCTCCACACCTCCTTCTAGCCTGTTTGCTAGTGCTTTTCTGAGGCACTTTCCCATCTTGCCAAAGTCAGCCCTCCTAAAGTCCAGTACCCTCACTTTTGTATGGCTTGACTCTGTAGCTGAGTTTAACGTGAACCACACTGTTTGATGGTCACTTGTCCCCAGATGGCAACCCACTTCTAGCACTAGCACAAACAGTAAAAGAAGGGGACAAAACTTTCTATAACATTAGTGAAAGGAGAAAATCCAGAGGGGGTATTACTAAGATCAAAGGGGATAAGGGGGAGTGTGAGGAGGTCCAAGGAAAGGCATCTATCCTAAATAGATACTTCTGCTCAGTATTTACTGAGAATAAGGTAGGGCAGGGCTCACAGCTCAGCACCAAAGACCCGGGGGGGAGGGATGTGTGCACAAGTCCCTTCACAAAAGAAAGGGTCCTACAATAGCTCACTAAGCTCGGGGTGGACAAGGGAATATGACCTGATGGCATACATCCCAGGGTACTAAAGGAGCTAAGGGTGGAACAGCAGAGCCATTAGTAGAACTGTTTAGTAGTGAGTCCCTGAGCACAGGAGAGATTCCAGAAGACTGGAGAAGGGCTCATGTGATCCTTCTCCACAAGAGTGGCAGCAGGGAGGAGATGGAACTACAGACCAGTCAGTCTTATCTCAGTAGTAGGCAACATTATGGAGGCACTCCTTAAGGAAAGGATAGTGCAATACCTGGAATCCATAGGAGCACAGGATCCAAGATAGCATGGATTTAGAACAGGAAGGTCCTGTCAAACTAATCTCATAGATTTCTTTGACTGGGTAACCAGAGTGGTGGACCAAGGGGGTGCAGTTGATGTTGCCTACCTTGACTTCAGCAAAGCTTCCGATTCTGTTCCACATAGAACATTGATTAATAAGCTGGGTAGGCTCGGGTGGGTCAGAGGTTGGTCAACTGTGTGGGAAATGGGTTGGCGGGCAGAAAGCAGAGAGTGGTGATAAATGGTATACAGACAGAAGAGATGCAAGTCACAAGTGGGATACCTCAGGGATCAGTCTTGGAGCAAGTCCTCTTCAATATATTCATCAGTGGCATTGAAGATGGACTGGAGGGTAAGGTTTGTTTGTTTGCAGATGACACCAAGATCTGCAACAGAGTAGATGATCCAGATGGGGTGGGCAGAATGAGAAGAGATCTGGATAAACTGGCAAAATGGTCAGAAGAGTGACAACTGGGGTTTAACACAAAGAAGTGCAAAATCATGCACATAGGGAAGAGAAACCCTGAAGCTACCTATAGGTTGGGATGGGAGTTGCTGGCAATCACAAGGGAAGAAAGAGACTTGGGCATCATAATCACAGATGACCTGAAATCATCAAAGCAGACCACTAAGGCAGTAGGTAAGGCTAGAGGGATTTTGGGGTGTATTAGTAGGGGTATCACAAGTTGGAAGAGGGAGGTAATAATCCCTCTTTACAAGACACTGGTTATGCCCCATCTAGAGTATTGCGTGCAGTACTGGAGGCCACACCTGCACAAGGGCATTAACAAAATGGAGGCAGTCTAGAGAAGGGCACCCAAAATGGTGCAGGGACTGCATCAGAAGACATATGAGGACAGATTAATGAAGCTTATTATGTATACCCTAGAGCAAAGGAGGGACAGAGGTGATATGATCAAAACATTCAAACATCTTAAGGGCATTAAGAAGGTGAAAGAGTCTAACATGTTTCAATATAAGAAAAATAGCAGGACAAGAGGACACAGCATGAGATTAGAGGGAGGCCGATTAAAGGGTAATGTGAGGAAGTTCTTTTTCACAGAAAGGATGGTGGATGCATGGAATGGTCTACCTCAGGAAGTGGTGGATATGAATACAGTGCAGGGCTTCAAACATGCATGGGATAGGCATAAGGGAGCAATACAGATGAGTATGAATAGGTAGGCCATTGACAGAGTAAAGGCCTATGGCACATTCATAAGGTAGAAAAAATGGGCAGACTCTATGGGCCTTGCAGTCCTTATCTACCGTCAACTTCTATGTTTCTGTGTTTCTGTATTGTAGCCCAGCTGAATGCTGCCCGTACTTTTGTGAGAGGCATTCTACACTTGAAGCCTCCTATTTGGAATCCAGTCCCAGCTTGGGACCTGAATTTTGTTCTAGAGAAACTGACTTTGCCTTCTTTTGAGCCAGCCTCATTTTGAGAGCTACACTTTCTGTCACAGAAAGCATTATTTTTAGTTATTACTTTTATTCAAATGATTTCAGAGCTACAGGCTCTCATGTGTGAGCAGCCTTGTTTCATTTTTCACAAAGACAGAGTGACTTTGCGTACCAACCCTACGTTTCTTCCTAAGGTGACGTCTGAGTTTACTTTAAATAAATCTATCCACATGCCTGCTTATTACCAAGAGCATACAAATCCTGGGGAATCATTGCTCTATACTTTAGATGTGCACAGAATTCTCAGCTACTATACACACTATACAAAGGACTTCTAAAAGTCCTCTCAGTTTGTTTCTTTCGCCCCTGGCAAAGAGGGCGCTCCAGTATCTAAACAGTGCTTGTCCAAATGGTTGGCCAATTGTATTACTTTTTGTTAGTACGGTTAGGAAATTCCTGGTGTGGTTTTTGGCTGTTCATACCAGAGGCATAGCCACTTCTCTTGCCTGTTTCAGGAACACATCAGCTGCAGAAATGTGTGCTGCTGCCACTTGGAGTACTGTTCACACATGCATCAAGCACTACAGTCTGGACATTGCCTCCAGAGGATGGGCAGGCTTTGGTCTACATAGCAGTTGATGGCAGATAAGGAACGCTAGGTCCACCTTGTCTGCCAATATTCCCAGCCTGCATCAGTGGCTGCTGACCCTACTTGGTCATTGGCATTTGCCTCTGTTCCTCACATCTAGGGTTTCCATATCTCTATCCCATGCATATTTGAATCCCCCCCACTGTGTTAGCACACACCACTTCCTGGGGTAGGCTATTCCAAGCATCCACCACCCTCTCTGTGAAGAAAAACATCCTCACATTTCCCCTTATGCTGCCCCCTCCAATCTCATATCGTGCCCCCTCGTCTTTGTACAGCTCTTATACTGAAAAATGTCACCCCCCCCGCACTTTGTTCAAGCCTTTGAAATACTTGAAGGTCCCTATCATATCCTCCTGTTCCCTCCTCTCTTCAAGTGTATACATACTGAGTTCTTTTAATCTGTCCTCATATGTTTTCTAATGCAAGCTCTTCACCATCTTGGTTGCCCTTCTCTGGACGGCCTCCACCCTGTCTATGTATTTGCAAAGATGTGACCTCCAGAACTAAACACAGTATTCTAGATGAGGTCTCACCAGCATTTTGTACAATGGCATCACCACCTCTCTTTCTTCTACTAGTGATAACCCTTTCTATGCACCCCGACATCCCACTGGCCCTCCCCACAGCCTTGTTATACTGTTTGACCACCCACAGGTCATCTGAGATGATTATCCCTAAATCCCTCTCTTCTCTGGTGACTGTCAGTAATTCCCCCACCCCCATTCTGTAGCTCTCTGCAGGGTTTTTTCACCCCAGGTGAGTGATTTTGCACGTTTTCACAATAAATTGCAACTGCCACATCTCTGACCATTTTTCCAGCTTTCCCAGATCTGTTTTCATTCTTTCGACCCCCTTTGGAGTGTCTATTCTGTTGCAGATCTTGGTATCATCTGCAAATAGGCAAACCTTCCCCGCCAGCCCTTCAGCAATGTCACTAATGAAGACATTCAAAAGGACTGGCCCCAGGACCAATCCCTGAGGCACCCCACTGGTGACCCTCTTTTTCTCAGATTTGATCCAATTTACTACCACCCTCTGTTTCCTGTCTCTCAACCAGTTTATAACCCAGTTTTCCACTTTGTGGCCCAGCCCCAGGCTCCCTAGTTTGTTCACCAGTCTTCTGTGGGTTATGCTGTCGAACGCCATACTGAAACTAAGGTATGCAAGATCCATTGCTCCTCCCTGATCCACCTCCTTCCTCACCCAGTCAAAAAAGTCAATCAGATTTGTTTGACATGACCTTCCTGCTGTGAAACCATGCTGCCTTCGATCCTGTGCTCCCATGGTTTCCAAGTGTTCCACAATCCTTTCCTTAAGCAGTGCCTTTATAATCTTACCCACTACTGAGTTGAGGCTGACTGGCCTATAGTTTCCTGCCTCCTCCTTGCTACCACTCTTGTGGAGAGGGACTACATTTATTTTTTATTTATTTACTTATTGAAATGTTTCACTGGGAAGGCATGCTGAACAACAAGTTACTCATCTCCCGGTCCGACTTGGGGGAGGGAACAGCGGGAAAGTACACATAACATATACAGAAGAGTATAGTACATAGGAACAAAATGGTACATGTGAACATAAGAGCAATACACGAGATACAGCAATGTCATTACATACAGGATTACAACAGTACAACAAGGTAAGGCAAAATAAAAATGAACAAATTTAAGTGCAGGACTAGGGCTGCAAGTTCGGTTCGACCATTCTGTCAAAATGGTCAAACCCCCGATGTTCATGCTAGTCCACACATGCGCTAATATATGAATGAAATGTGTGAACTTTGGTTCTCCTGGTTCATCTGGTTCACCCCTGCAGAACCCATACAAAATTATAGTGGCCATTGCAGGGGCAAACCAGGTAAGCCAAAGTTTGTATATTTCAAATTCCACCATCATGTGACTCCTAATTGTTCATTTGTGTTAAGTCAGCAGCCCCTCCACGTCAGCCTCAGCAGTTCCACCCCCCAACCCCCCATGTCAGCCTTATTCCTTCCCAAGTTCCCGCCTGGAACATTTGTAAGGGTGTGGGTGATTGGCTGTTGAAAGGCAGTCTGAAGAGACAACTCCCTCTGTTGGCTGTGACAGAAAATTTGTCATGTGGTTGGCTGGGTAAGTCTCGCAGCACCAGTTAAGTTCTAAGAGCGGCAGTTGGTGTGTGACTCGTATCTTACTGCTTAAAGTACTTGACTCGATGCAGCCAGCAGTGCTGTTATTTACCGGTTAGGGAGAAAATACCCGTGTCTTATCACTTAAAGTACTTGACTCAACACAGCAAGCAGTGCTATATTTACCTGTTAGGGAGAAAATATCCTTGTGTCTTACTATTTAAAGAGTACTTGACTCGATGCAGCAAGCAGTGCTGTATTTACCTGTTAGGGAGAAAATATCCCTGTGCCTTACTACTTAAAGCATTTGACTTGACGCAGCAAGCAGTGCTGTTATTTACCTGTTAGGGAGAAAATATTCCTGTGTCTTATCACTTAAAGTACTTGACTCGATGCAGCAAGCAGTGCAGTATTTACCTGTTAGGGAGAAAATATCCCTGTGTCTTACTACTTAAAGAGTACTTGACTCGACGCAGCAAGCAGTGCTGTATTTACCTGTTAGGGAGAAAATATCCCTGTGTCTTACTGTTTAAAGTACTTGACTCGATGCAGCCAGCAGTGCTGTATTTACCTGTTAGGGAGAAATTATCCCTGTGTCTTACTAGTTAAAGTACTTGACTCGATGCAGCCAGCAGTGCTGTATTTACCTGTTAGGGAGAAATTATCCCTGTGTCTTACTAGTTAAAGTACCTGACTCGATGCAGCCAGTAGTATTTACCTGTTAGGGAGAAATTATTCCTTTGTCTTACAACTTAAAGTACTTGAGTCGACGCAATCAGCGGTGCTGTATTTTCCTGTTTGGGAGTAAATTTACCTGTGTCTTACTAAAAGTGCTTGACTCGATGCAGCCGTGAGTGGTAAAAAAAAATAGCAGCACTTCTCAGGCAATCCAGGCAACAGTAACAACAGTACAGAAAATTCAGGCCGTTGCAGGAGTATCCTGTTGTGGTACTCAGAGGATGAGCACAAGGGCTATAATAGTGTGGCAGTCAGTTTTAGTAAGCAGAGTGATGGATGATGATGGTGAGAAGGAGGAGAAGACTGATGAGAGTTTGGGGGAAATCAGTGGAACAGATCTGGAGTTTGTAGTAGATAAGGCAGCAGTCAGTGTATCAAGTAGCAGTAGCTCTGGGGAGTGGGATGAAAAGGAGGAATACAGAGGCAGAAAAAGAACAAAAATGAGTTCTCGGAAGGATGGCTGTGGTGCTAAAAAAACATTAATGATAGTGGGGCATAACCTGGAGATTCAGACACCCACACATGCAAAGGAACAACAGAGGACAGAAGATGGACAGGCTTCACAAGGGGAAGAAAGAGATGCAGCTTAACCAGTCAGAGAGGTTGCGCATCTTCAAAATTACACGCAGATGGGCATGGAAAGACCTCAAAGAGATAGTGGAAGTAGTAGTGGCTGTGGTGGTGGCAGTGGTAGTAATGAACCTCTCCTCCCTATAAGCAGCAGTGCAACAAAATCTGTGAAATCCATTGTGTGGGATTTTTTCACACAAGATAAATCATCTGGCAGCCATGTGGTTTGCAAATTATGCAAAACAAAATTAAGTCGTGGTAAAGTGGGTACTCGACTGGCAACATCAACAGTGATAAGACATATGAACAAGTTTGACATTTATCAGTATCAAAAAGCACAAAAGGAGCACACACAAGTTGTTGCAATGCTGCACTCAGCTGAAGAGGATGTAGTAATGGATGTTTACCAAGACGATGAAGTAAATGATGCAGAGGTGGAGGATGATGAAAGTCTTCCTTCCAGTCAAAGCACAGCATCCTCAATTTATTGTTTCTTTACCCCTCTGAGTCCACCACCACAGCCCAACCAGAGTCATATACCACCCATAGCCACAACATCCACCACTCATGGTGGTAAAGGTCAAGGGAAGCAGCCCAGAAAATCAGGTGATAGCAGCAAGTATAACGGGCATCAAATTTCTTTGAAAGACTGCTTTGAGTGGTCACAGAAATATAAACCCAACAGGCCTGAGGCAAGGTGATTGACAAAGGCAATTGGGGAGATGATAGCCACTGACTTGCTCCCATTCTCATTTGGGGCTAACCCAGATTTTAAAGCACTCATGGAAATCACTGTGCCAAAGTATCAGGTCCTCAGCTGGACCTATTTCTCCAGTGTTGCCATTCCAGATTTGTATGATGCTGTTCAGAAAAGCATGTCTGATGCTCTGAAAGGTTCAGTGGGCAAAAAGGTTCATGTCATGACAGATATGGGGACCAGTGGTCAGACGACTAACTATATGGCTGTGACTGGCCCCTGGGTAAACTTTCTTCCCTCCTCCTCCTCATCATCATCATCATTATCATCATGTAGTGGCACTGGCAACAGCAGCAGCAGCAGCAAGAAGCAAGGGACTTTCACAGTTCGAAGGCAGGCAGCTTTACGTATTTATGGTTTTAAAAAAGATCACAAAGTGGAACATCTTCTGGAGGACCTCGAACAAAAGTTTGCTGAGTGGCTGACTCCAAAGTCCCTAAAACCAGGATTTATAGTGTCTGACAATGCTTCAAATATTGTGAAAGCAGTAAGACTTGATAAAATTACACACGCACCATGCTTTGCACACACTATTAACTTGGTGGTAAAAGACTTTATCAGTGAGGACCAAAATGTGCAGAACTTGATTGCAGCTGCCCGCACTGTGTGCACCCAATTTAGCTATTCTGTGAAAGCCTCGAAAGTTGTTGTGGCAGATCCAGATTGAAAACAGCCACCCTCTCCACCACATGATACAGGAAGTTCCAGCCTGGTGGAATTCCACTTACTATATGATGCAGAGAATGCTTGAACAACAGAAAGTGATCCATCAATATGCAGTCCAACGTGGCATTGAGAAAGGAGATGTGAATATCAGCCCCAATCAGTGGCATCTGATGGAGAATCTTTGTTGTATCCTTAAACCCTTGGAGGAGGCTACCCGAGTGGTGAGCTCTGATGGTTCCAGACTAAGTCAGATCCTACCCTTAATTTCACTCCTCAGCATCTCGAGTCACAGTTCTTTGACAATAGTGACATCAATGCTGCATCACTTGTTGGAAAAATGATACAAACCTTCTGGGCTGATGAGCGCATTGTAAATATGTGCAAAGCAGAACATTACGTTCTGGCCACACTTCTGGACCCTCAGTTTAAGGATACAATTGAGACATTCTTCAAACCACATGACTTTAAAGACCTGGAACACTATCGTGAATTGTTAATTGAGAAAGTGTCAGCATGATTAGTTGAGAAAAGTAGCACATCATCAGTGCCCTTTTGGCAACATTCAAATACTGAACAAAATCTGGTGGAAAGGGAGCGAGCTCAATCTGCTGTTGCTGCTGCTGCCACCACTACTGATGTTTTGGGTCATCAAACACAAACCAGAACTGCTGCTACACCACAAGAGGACAAACCACTGTGGGACATGCTGTCAGACTTTGGTCTAATAAAGACAGCTGGGAAGGCTCAGCCAGCTATAGTGGTACCAGACGTCCCTGCTGCAAAAATGATTTAAGGATTATATTGAGGAGACTGTACATCTCACTGCAGGTGATGAACCATTGCTTTACTGACAACAGAAAAAATTGATCTGGCCTTCTTTAATGGAGATCGCAATTGAATACCTCAGTTGCCCACCTGCCAGCACATATTCAGAGAGAATTTTTAGTGCTGCTGAGGCAATAGTGAATGACAAAAGAACATGTCTTTCCACGAAGAATGTAGAGAGGCTCACTTTTTAAAAAATGAACCTGCCTTAATTCAAAAACATATACTGTCCCAAATTTATGCAGGTCAACAGCACACAGATAGCATCATGCCACGCTGATGATGACGATGATGATGGTGAAGGATTCTGTTGCCACTAGTAGCCACTAGCCTTTCCAGCTGTCTTTCCTCTGCTGGTGGGTCCCCCAGTCTCCTTCTCATCCTCGACTTCCATTAATTTCAGAAACAAACATCCACTGCTGGTTCTCATGTGCCACTAAGGCCCAATCTGACTAGCATCAGAAACTGAAGGACCACTGCATATGGCAGTTCAGCTAAAATAACCAGAAATGACTACACATTTTCACACAGCTCTTCATCCATTTGTTTTATTGGATTTTTATTACAAAATACACACTCAATGAATACTTATTACTGGCTGTTAACAAACAAAAACATTAATAAAATAAATAAGTAATAAATAACTGTTCTTCTGGTTCAGTTCCAGATGGGAATTTAATTAATTTTTTTTTTTTTTGCTGTAAAACGTCAACTTTAAAATACATTCCCAATTTCAATGTTGCACCCAATGACATCCAATGTTTTGATCTGAAGGAACCATTCACCAGATAGAAATGGTTTTCATCATAACCTGTAAAATGAAAAGAAAAAGAAAAACAGATTTTACAAAATGCTGTTGCCACATACTGCACTAATTAACTATCATGACAATAAAAAAAATTCCTGATCTTACCCTAGCCCCCATCCGAAACTCCAAGCCCTCCAAACCCCTTGGAACACTTCCTCTTACAAATACAATTCACTCTCCATTGTTAGACACCAAACCATGCACGTGACCGGGCATCATAAACACAATTTGCAGATGGTATACTGTTACGGGTTTTTCAATTATTCTGAGTAAAGATGAGGAAGGGGCAGCTGTTTGGGAGGGTGGGAAAAATACAGTAATATTGACATAGTTACCTATGGGAGGTATAGGGATCAGAGCAGAAGAGTGTACTAGAGGCAAAGGAGAAAACGATGGTGGGTAATGTATTACTAACATTGACATTTACTCAGAATAACAGAAAGCCCCAAACTAATAGCTACACAGACAAAAGTATAAAGTAGAAAAATAATTTAATCCACACAATGTGGTAAAGCAAAATGCTACACTGCCCAAGTGCGTCAGCACCATGCCTTCCTCAGGGGAGGGGGGGCACTGAGAAAGGTAAGGTACAGAAGCGCTGGGGCAGTGTGGCATTTTGCTTTACCACATTGTGTGGATTAAATACATTTTGTACTGTAAACTTCTGTCCATGTACTTATTTGGTACTAAAGCAGCTGAAGCTATAGGTACCATGGGTGCCAGTCATTTTGAACTAGGCTCTATTAGTACCTGAGTCTAACAGTGGGGGAAGATTTAAAATTATTGTAACAGGGTGTAGCTCAGGGGGTTAACCCTTTGGGCTGTCTGTAACCAGATTTAAAAAGCTAAAGTTGTCAGGGATAATATACGAATCATATATCGTCCCTGACCTTTACCGTTTGCTACATCTGTTTCAATACTAATATTTTTAAGCATCTGCTGGGTAACCAGGTAGTTCTATAATACATAAGCACATTCCACCTGGTTTTACATAACTATAAAAAAAAAAATTCACATATTTTATTTTGCATGTTTGGGAATATACATGTAATACTAAGATTCTAACTGTAAGAATGATAAGTTTTGCAAAGCTTTCGAGCACTGAGACAGAATTCTATGCATCAAAGCTTTGCAATACTTAACTGTATTTATACCATTCTTAGTACTACATGTACTTTCCCAAACAAAAAACAATACTTCTGTGGATTTCTTAATTAAGTAGAACCATGTAAATTTTTTTTGCGTTATATAATAGAACTTTGTTATACCTTGTAGAACCTGGTTTTATTTAGTAGAACTTGTTATTTTACAGTTCTAGTTTTATTTGGTAGAACCTGGTTTTACTTGGTAGAACTTGATTATAAATGGTAGAACCCAGTTCTACCAGGCTCTACCTGGTAGAACCAGATAAAACTTTTTTGAGTTCTACTCAGAAAGTTCACAAGGCAGACTGTTTAAAGGTTCGAGCAGCCCTATGCAGGACTAATTGAATGTAAGTGCTACTGCGTAAATTATGTTGCGGTCCAGATTGAGGTTATGGTTGAAGATAGGAGGTGCAGTTAGGGGAGAGGAAACTGAGCAAAACAGAGGAGAAGGAATGAGAGGAAGAGGAGTGACATATTTGTTGGGGAAGGGCATTCCAGATTTTTGGGAAATGGATGAAAGCGGACTGCCCGACCAGTGTAGAACAGCAGGGGATTGAAAAGATGCATGAGTCTGAGAATCTTAAGGCGTGAGAAGGAGGGGAAGGGGTAGAAAGAGAAGAGGATAACAACAGTGGCAGAGAGCCAAGCCAGTATTTCGAAATGAGTGGTGCACAGTGGGAGAGGCACCTGTTGCAAGAGAGGGGAAAGCCAATGAGCAGTAGAGGTCGCAGTGTTACGTACCTACAGAAGAGTCCAGGGCAAAACAGCAGAAAGATTTGAAAAGGGGGTCCAATCTGGATAAGGTGGAAATGGGAGTGACACTGTAAACTATATCCCAGTAGTCAAAAATAGGGAGAATCATCTTTGGACAATCTCAAGCCTGGCCGTAAGAGGAATGCAGTTACGGTTCCTGTATATGGCATCAAGCTTGTGGTGCAGCTTTTTTGGGATGGTGTCAATGTGCCCAGACTCAGAGAAGGTGAGGTTTTGTCCCAACCAAACCCCAAGGTATCTAAAGGAGGAGGTGTCCTCTAGCAGTGTCCCATCCTGGGTGTGGAAGCCTAGCAAGTCTCTGGCTAGTGCCAAATGTCATGAAGACTGTTTTCTTGGCATTTAGAAAGAGTTGATACATTGCAAGCCAATGCTGGATCTTATTAAAGTCAAGCTGTCATCTGGATTCAACATCTGTGGGTGATTGGCCAGAGGTGAACCACATTGCATCGTCAGCATACATGTGTATGGAGGAGGAGGAGGAGCAGACTGACAACAAGTCATTTAAAAAGATGGAGAAGAGTAGAGGGCCCAGCACAGAGCCCTGTGGTACTCCAGTGAGGATTTGGCATGGGGGGGGGGCAGGACTCTGCTATTCTAACTGATTGTGTCTGCCCTGTGAGATAGGCCCTAAACCAGTTAGTAGCAGAAGGTAATAGTCCTGCTGAAGAGAGAAACTGGAGAAACAGGGTGTGGGAAACTGTATAGAACACTTTGGTAAGGTCGACAAAAATGGCAGAGGTAATCAGGCCCTTATCCATTCCTGTGAAGACTGAATCAGTAAGCCTGAGTAGGCAGGTAGTGGTAGAATGATTTTTCTGAAATCCAGATTGGAAAGGGGTGAAGAAGTTTGAGTCTAAGAGACAGGAGGAGATTTGGGAGAGAACTAGATGTTCCTGGAGTTTAGCGAGGGTGGGTAGCAAGGAAATAGACCGATAGTTACTAGGGGAGATGGAGTCACTGACTTTGGGAAGAGGGAGGACAACAGCATGCTTCTAGGGCATGGGGACCTCAGCGGTCATAAAGGAGAGGTTAAAAATTACTGAGAGAAGATGGGCGATAGCTGGGGCAGAGAGAGAGAGAGAGAGAGAGAGAGGAGTTTGTGGTCAAGTTCATCAAGAGAACTGCCTTTAGATGGGTTAATGGCTAGCAAGGCAGTAAGGGTGTCAGCAGGCAAGACCGAGGAGAATGAGAAATTATGAGAGTCATGAGAATGGCAGTGGTTATTATTTTCAGAATTTGAGAGGAGTGGCATAACTGGCAGGTGGGGAAAGAGGGTTAGTAGGGTCGAGGCACACATTGTGAAGTATGAATTGAATTTCTCAGCCACTGAAGTGTGATCTGCTATTGGGGAGTTATTTTTTTTAAGGACAGGGGAGGGGGTAAGAAGGGGGGTGGAGAATAGGGCGTGGATAACTCTCTAGAATTTGGACTGGAAGTTTAGGTTTGTGTGAAAGGTGGAGTTTAGGTTTGTGTGAAAGTCCTCTGGAACCACCCCTGCATTGAGCGACTCACTAAACAGGGCTGCCAGTGGTGCTGCTAGCAACATCCATAATTCCTTTAACATCCTGGAGTGTACAACATCTGGCCCCATCACTTTGTCCACCCTCAGTTTTGTGAGTTCCTCCAGGATCCTCTCTGATGTAAAAGGATTGGAGTTTATCTCTCTCCCACCATTGTTTCTGCTGCCCTTGCCGTGGTCCCTGTCCCTCCCCCTCCACCGTGAATATCGAACAGAAGTAGTCATTCAATATCGGTGCATTTTCTAGGTCACCCTCTACTCACACCCCTTCCTCCCCTTTAATCCTTACAGTCCCTACCCAGGCCTTCCTTCTATCACTAATGTATCTATAAAATGTCTTGTCCCCCTCTTTAGAGTCTGTGCTAATCTCTCCTCTGTTTGCACCTTTATGCTCCTAACTGCTTTCCCTGACTCCCTCTGTCCCTCTGTGTACACCGACCTATCCTCATCCTTCTGAGTCTTCTTATATTTTCTGAAAGTCCCCTTTTTTGTCCCTCACTTTCTCTGCCACTTCCTTTGTGAACTCTGATTGTTTTTTGTCCCTTCTTTTTCCCTTGTTACTCAGCCTAATGCACTGATTTGTTGCCTCCACTATGGCTTTTTTTAGGTGTGCCCACTGCTCCTGAACTGCACCCCCTGGATCGCTTCCTGCCAGGGCTTCTTTCATCCCCTTCCCCATCCTAGTGAAGTCTGCCCTCCTGAAATCCAGTACCTTTGTCTTTGTGTGCCTCTCCTGCGACACTGTACTGATGCTGAACCACACTGTATGGTAGTCACTGGATCCTAGCTGCCTATACACCCTGACTTCCTTTATCCTATCTCAATTGGTCAGCACAAGGTCTAAGATCACCGTGCCCCTGGTGAGCTCCTGAACTAACTACCTGAGATCTGCCCCCTGGAGGGATTCCATGATGTCTCGGCTCCTGGCTGAGGCAGCTGCCAGGATGGTCCAGTCCACGTCTGGCATGTTAAAATCACCCAACAGCAGTACCTCCCAATTTGCTGTCATCCTGTGTATTTCCTCCACTATTGCCCTATCTACCTCCTCCCACTGTGCCAGAGGCTGTAGATCACTCCTGTGCAAATTGCTGTACCATTTCCTGGCTTAAGTGTGACCCACAGTGCCTCGGCCTCCCCCTGTTTACCTCACATTGCCATTGCTTTAATACCTTCTCTGATGTAGAGGGCCAACCCCCTCCCTTTTAACCCCCATCCTACCTGTGTAGAGCATGGCCTGGTACCTTTACCTCCAAGTCATGGTTTCCAATGTACCATGTCTCAGTAGTTGCTACTATGTCCAGGTCTGCCTCTGCCATCAAGGCTGCCAGGTCTGGGATTTTGTTTCCCAGACTGTGCTTCGAGGCCTTCTTTCTTAGACCTCTGGCCTCCTGCCACCCAGACTGTCTTGCAGTTAGGACTGCTTAGGACTCATTCCATAGGCGTGACCTGATGACAGAGATATCCCCAAAGAAGACAGAACAGTTACGCAACAACTTACCATAACAGTAGATCTTCGAGGGAATCACTGTCATCAGGTCATGCAGTCCCTTCCTCCCTCCCCCTTTTTTCTCTTGCTTTCTCTCCAGCTCAGCTTTTCTGTTGCTCCAGCCTTTTCACTAGCTGGGCACCTTCTCACTCTCTCTCTCTCTTCTGTTCTCTAATGGGACTCCTGTCTCTTATGGCCTCTGGTAAGGGAAAGAACTGAAGAGGCAGCAGGACCTCCCCCACTTATATAGGGCTGTGACGTCTGAGCCTGATGTCAGCGTGGGTGGCCCTTGCTAGACTGCTGTAGAGAAGCTCCCATGTGATCCTGGTGCCTAATGGCTAAGTTCCATAGGTATGACCTGATGACAGATATTCCCTCAAAGATCTACTGTTGCAGTAAGTTCTTACATAATTGTTCTTTTTCATATGTTCAATTTCTTCTCTTTTGCTTTATCTTTCTCCCTCCCCCGCTACCTTCCTACTTTTTCATTCTCCCCACTACAATCTTTTTCTATCTTCTTTTTAACTACTGCCACAATATTTATTTTATAGTTTTATTAGGATTTTTTTTGTTTGTCCTTATAGCCTCTTGATAAAGTTTGCTCCCCCTCCCCCTTTTCTCTTAACCCATCTTCATCCTCATGAAGTCTGAATGCATACCTGGACCCTGGTATAATTCATACTGCTTTGTGAGCTATTTCCTTTGCTTCCCCTCTCCCTTTTTATTATGACCATTATAATGTTAATTTGCATTCAGGTTTAGAGCCAGTTTCTCTGTATACTTTTTTCCTCCTCCTCCTCCCCTTCCTTTGTCCCTCTTTTTGCTTGTAATTCTTGAACTTTCCTTTATTTTTCACTTTTTATATCAGAAAATTAACTTACAAAAGGGTAGTCATTTATTTATATTTATTCATTTATTTTGTTTATGTATGTATTTCAAAAGTTTTATCAGGGAAGACATACTGAGCTGGTAACAACTTATTTCCAGATGCATCCTGGGAGGAAGATGTAGGGGAGCGACATAAAAAATAATTAGAACTGAATTACATAGCAGGGTAAAAACACATTAATCATCACATAAACATCATAAAACAAGCAACATAAGACACTTAAACAAATTATGTACATTGGAATAAACAGATATAGAAGGATGCATGCAGACGACAAGCAGGAGGATGCTGTTAAGTGCACAGCACAGAAATGTAGGCAGGTGGTAGCTAATCTAACCAGAAGATATTAGAAGAGTCTAATTGGAGGTGGGGAAAACGGGGATTGGCAGTAGGATATAGGGCGAGGAGTTAGAGAGGGGGGATCAAGGGCAGTTGCAGGGGTGGGAAGAGAACTTGAGAACAGAGGAGAGAGTGGAGGGAAGAGGCTGAGTGGATAGAGAGGAGGAGAGAATTCCGTAGTTTGAGGAAGCAGTAAGAGAAGGCAGCATGGCCAACTGGGGATGACTTAGTAGGGACCGCAAGAAGTGTTCATTTTAGGCCATGACATCGTGCTATTGGTGCGCCCGACGTGAGGCCTGACCCATCTTCATATTGCTACTTGGATCTTTTGCCGCACCTGGGGCATGTGCACAATTTAACTTGTCCACACAGCACTGAAATCAGTGTAGGGAGGGCCTGTTCATTCTGGAGAAGAAGACTAAAGGCTTGCCGGCTCAGGAACACCCCTGGGGGCGTGTTGGCTTACAGACTGACTCCAGTGCTAAGAATTTGCCGAGAAGCGGCTGCCGAAGGAAAAGTTAATATTAAATAAGGACTAAAAAATGCCTCTTGGGCGTGTGTCATGTATGGAGTACTTACAGTGCACTGGACAGGATGCCGATGATAAGGAATGCTGCGGCATGATGGAAATCTGAGATTGATTGCTTAAAAAAAACATGTTGATCTCCATTTGTTTGCTGCAGTGGGAATCAGTATTGTAAACAGTATAATTACCATCCCAGGCATCTGAGTGCAGATTTGATTGTTAAATTCTCTCGATCGGAACAGAAAAAAGCAGACTGATGTATTTTCTAAGTACTGTTGAGCTGGGCTGAGTGTAACCTTAATTATCTAACTAACTTACATGTCAGGCAACCACACAATTTTCCTGTTTTAGCAGATGATTGCCTTTGCGTGAGCTGAGCTCTCACACAAAGGGAATCTGTTAAGGAGAATGATCGTGATTCGTGTGGTTGCCACTTTGGAGTGCTGCTTGACATGTAAGTTAGTAGATAAAAGGTTTTATTTATGTATTTATTTATTTGCTTTTGATAACCGGGTGGGTGCGCTAGGCATGGCAATGCCTATTTTCAGGCACGACCCGGGAGAGAACAATTTAAACAAAATTTAGTACATACAATTGGGGTGCATGGGACGCAGCACATGCAGAAAAACAGAGCAATAGAACGGGGTAAGACTAGTTTAGCAGGTAATACAGCAACAAATACTGAATATACAGGTAATGCATTTCAAACACTTTTAGATGTACAGGTAGAGCAAGAGTAGTTAATGAAAAATACAGGCGGTGCTAAAGAGATGGTATACATTAAGCAGGACAGTAAAGGCAAGTCTGAAGCAGTGAGACAGTTTAAGTGCCTGGTTGAGGTAGGTGAAAGAGCAAAAGTGGAAGCAGGAGGAGAGGTGGAAGCCTGGGTAAAGGTATTTAAGAGCGTTTGAAGGGTTGAAACCAGAGAGAGAGGACATGGAGAAAAAAGGTTACACACAGTCCAGCTCAACAGTACTTAGAAAATACATCGATCTGCTTTTTTTTGCTCCGATCAAGACAATTTAACAATCAACTGTACCTGCACTCAGACACCTGGGGTGGTGATCATGCTGTTTACAATACTGATTGCCATGGCAGGCAGCAAACAAATGGAGAACAATATGTTTTTCTGTGGGGGGGGGGTAAGTGAGAAGTTTGAAAATCTGAGGAGTGAGCATTGAGTGGCAGCTACTAATTGCAACACAGTCATTGGGGGAAGGTGTTTCTGACAGTATTCAGCCACAGAATGGCTGATTTGGATGCAAGGGGTGGGTGCTTCTGTTGTGAATCATGAGATGTGCACTGAGACACATCACATAATACAAAACAGAGCTACCAAAACTGCGCCATTTCCCTTGGTGCGCAGTTACTTTGGAGTCACTGTCGTGGAGTGAGCCTGTAGTTCTACCTAAAAATTAGCTATAATTGCATCGCTATAATCACTGATTGATTAAAAAAACTAAATGTATCAGGCAAATTACAGCTGATATTCTAGCTGTGGGAGTATAGATCTCAGAGTAGACTTTGGATTATTTTGTGAAATATTACAGACTTGAACTTAGACAATTATTGTTAGGGCAGCTGAGACTGCAGCAAGGCAGAGCTGTGGGGCCTCTGCCTCTGAACCATCTACCTACTAAGGCAAGAAAAAAATTGCTTTTTCAGAACTTAAGTGATTTCTAAAGCCAGAGTGGAAAGATTATAGAAAGAACAAAGAGTCAGATCTGTGTGTGGGGGAGGGTTGCTCTAACTCACCTAAGTTGGCAGCAGAGCAGGCAGAGAAAGCCCAAGCAGGTTGAAAAAGTGTAAAGAAAAGAATTACAGCATAGGACAGGTAGACATTAAAGCAAGGAGTGTGAGGGGGCTGTCTAGTTTTGTTCAAAACTGGCAGCAAGGCAGGGAAAAAGCCACAGTAGACTTAAAATAATTGAATGTTAAACTGCAAAAATAAAAAGGGATAAGAATAAACTTAGGAGAGGAGTCAGTGTGTGAGGGGTTGTGTGTGTAAGGGAGGGCTATGTCTTTTTCACACCCTATACTGTCTATACTAGTCTCCATCTGATCACACAGGCTGAGCAGTCAATATCTATACTCTGTCTGAATTTCACCTCCTCTCACAGCAAGTTCAAAGAAATAATTATAAACTGAGTTTGTGTGGTGTTTGCTCTGAGTCGAGCTGCAGATTTCATTAATAAATAAACAGCAGCCACTGACTGTGATTTAAGCCAGAGTGTGGGGGATATATTGATGGCATCCAGGCAGGAAACTCAACAGAAGATTTAAAACAAGCACTTGTCAATGCCAAATGTTGTCTCGCTGGCATTGGCATTGGTAGTGCAGGAGTTAGAGACGCATAATAGGAATGGCAGTGAAGTGCTGAACTGACACCAACCCCACCCCCACCCTGCAGAGACTGACAGGTGCTGGGGTGTGCCTTTGGGTCATCAGCTATAACGCTCATGCCATTTTACCTCACCCTATCCTGTAGACACTGGCAAGTGTTGTGGTGTACTTTGGGGTCTTTGAGCCTTATACTTACCCCATTCCATAAGGAAATACCCTGAGGTGGGTGCAGTAGAGGCGAACAAGGTGAACTTTGGGGCCGAACACTCCAAGGTGCACCTCAATGCCTGTCACTGGCTGCAGTGTGGGGGTTGGGGTGGAATGGCAGGAGCATTACAGCTGATGATCCCAAGTCACATCCCTGATGCCTGTTAATCTCTACAGGGTGGAGTGTTACAGCTGGAAACCCTAATGCCGTAGGCATGTGTTGGTATTTTCACTCCAAATTATGAACATGGGATTTTTGTGACCCACCTCATTAAGAGCTTCACTATGAGTTTGTTAGCTGAAAGGTGATTTTGCACAGCGACTGTGCTATTTGGTGCCACAGGTACAGAAACATATTTTGGGCAGGATGTGAAAAATGACAACTGTATTGTTCATGAGGAGGTGTAAAAAATGGTAGCGTTGAAAATCTGGAGTGAAAATATGAAAAATTGGTGAAGTCATGAGCATGCACAGAAACTGCGCAATGCACATCCGTAACCCAATTATTTTTGAGATTTTTTAACTACATTTTCAACTTAGGTATTTTGGGACCTCCCCCTCATGAACAGTGGCACTGTCAGTTTGTTAATCTGTCCCAAAAGTTGATTTCCCACAGTGACCACGCAATTGTACTCCACAGATGTGAAAACACATTTCGGGCAGGATGTGAAAAATGACAGCTGTACTGTTCATATGGTGGTGTGAAAAATTGCCAGTGTAGAAAATCTGGCATGAAAATAATGCAAATTTGTGAAGTTTCAAGTGTGCGTGGAAAATGCATAACGCATGCTTGTAACACAGTCATTTTATAGACTTTCATCACCAAATTTTCAACATAGGCATTTTAGGACCTATGCTCATGAACAGTGGCATTGTCATTTTGTTAATCTGTTCCTAAAACTGATTTCCCACAGCGACTGTGCTATTCTATGCCAGAAGTGCAAAAACATATTTTGGCCAGGATACGTAAAATGACAGCTGTACTGTTCATAAGGAGGTGTGGAAAAATGGCAATGTTGAAAATCTGGAGTGAAAATATTACAAATTCACGAAGTTACAAGCATGCGAGAAAACTGCACAATGTACGCTCATAAAACAGTCATTTTTGGATTTTTTTCACCAAATTTGCAACATAGGCTTTTTGAGAGGCCCCCTCATGAATAGTGGCACTGTTGTTTCCTTAATCAGTCCTGAAAGGTGATTCCATGCAGTGACCATGAAATCACCTTTCAGGACAGAATAACACCATGACAGTGACTGAATTCATAAGGAGGGATCCCAATAACCCCATGTTGAAAATGTGGTGCCAAAATTCCCCAAAATGTCTGAGATATGCACCAAAGTTGAAAAAAAAAAACTATTTATGCCATTATACAGCTTACCGGCATTTGTTCAGTTCACAGACTGGCTTTGAAGAGTGCAGGCGTGCTCCCAGTGCTCCAAAGATCATCGCACCGAGCTCCAGAGGTAAGTATGGGGTGGGGCTGTGTGGGGAAGCAGGGTACATGGAGTGTGGGTGCGGGTTGGGGGAAGGAGCAGGACAGACCGCAAGGGACCGTTTTCTGTTTTACACGTTAAAAGAGGAAAAAAAAAAAACAATGTGGGACTTTTTTTTTTTTTACAGGGACATTTGGCAAGCTGGGGTGGGCTCCCAGCATGACACCTGAGTGTTTTGGGGGGCTGTAGCCGATGGGGGATTGGGCACCCTGTCGGCACATACCAAAGAGGGGACACAAGCTGAGGAGGATTGGGCACCCCCCTCGGCACACAACAACTGAGGGGGGAGGGAACATTATGCCAATGGGGAGTGGGATCCCCCATTGGCAAATTAAACTGGGAAGGGCGGACTGAAGCTGACAGGGATTGGGGCCCCCATCAACAAAGAAAGACTACTGGGGGTTACATGATGCCGAGGGGGATTGGGAACCCCATTGGCACTCAATTGAAATGGGAGGGGGGCTATTATGCCAATGGGGAGTGGGCTCCCCCGTCAGCAAATGAAGTGGGTCGGGGCATGACAGGAGGATTAGGCACCCCTGAAGTTGGGCAGTGGCAGTCAGTGCTGCCATGTTTGGTGAACAACTTCATCAGTAAAGGCACACCGGGAGGAGGCGTGTTATTGTACCAGTGCATGAGAAGCTTGCCTCTCATTGCAGCGGCACTTTTGTTAGATGTGGTGGCCACGTTATGTATAGCTGGTGTCAGCATCTGCATGCTGGCTTATTGGGGAATAAGGGACGCACCTACTGATGTGTGCACTGCATTCGCCCACAGTGACTGCACCTTCAAATCCGCTACTACTGCAATATGTTGGCTGGCGTGCAAGCGCAAGCCAACATAAAAAATAAAATATTATTATCACAGCAAGGACAAGTGAGGGTGCAGAATCTTGAACTTCTCTCTCTTGTATGTAGTTTGCTGCACAGGCAGGGAAATAGATTTATTAAGAGTCTTTAAGAAGTGAATTAAAGAAGCAAGGGGAATGGCTCTGTCTTTGCTTTAGATAAATTTGCTGCAGGCTAGAGAAAGGCACATATAGACAGCAACACATTAATGATTAAAGTATCCTGTTCAGTCAGGTAGGGGAAATCCAGAGAGCTGCATTATTAAAAAAGAATAAATCAATAAAATAGTGTTGTCTCTGTGGCACAAAGGTGTAGTGCATTGGACCCTTAATGAAAAAGGTTGGTGGTTTAAGTCCACCTAAGTAATGTTTTGTGGGGAAGGTGGAGGTGGCAGTGGGATGACAAATGGGAGGGGGGTCGGGGCAGCTGCAAAC
Source organism: Neoceratodus forsteri (assembly GCA_016271365.2). NCBI lineage: Eukaryota > Metazoa > Chordata > Ceratodontiformes > Ceratodontidae > Neoceratodus > Neoceratodus forsteri. The sequence continues at coordinate 307,649,561 of CM028136.1, forward strand.
TAGGGGTGCTAGCTGCACACTCGAGCAGACTTAGATAGACCGGGTGGTTTGTTTCTGATGGGACATTTGTATGTCGTAAATAAATAAATCAATAAAAAAAAGAAATATCAATTCTGCAAACAGAAGGAAATAAGAGACAGCAGATTAAAAAAGAAACTTAAATTTTAGGAAAATAGCAAGGTGGGTGGGACTGAAAAAAATAAAGCAGCAAGCAGAGAGTTACTGACTACTAGGGTGTGTGTTCTGAATTTCCTGGCCTGGCTGAGCTAACTAATGCTGTGATGGCCAGTTATGTGTGGTTCATAGCTCAGTGCTTATACTTCATACTGCAGTTTAATGTAAGTTGTGCTTGGATACAAAGGCCAACAGAAGTAGGACAATGCTGTCACAGTATTAGTTGTAGGAATTGATAAGTGCTTAGGTACTTCTGTAGATTTGAGTAAGTCACTGGTTAAAGCATCTGTAAACTGGATAGTATAGGCATGGTGCTTAACTGTTTAAGCTGGTGAGTAAGTTGATAAGACTTGATGTTTTGGCTTTACTCTGTATCCCACTGTAGGAAGACTGCTTAGTTGAGTAGGAAGATATCCCCCCAAAAATAATAAATATCAAATGATTATTGAATGATTATCTCCTCCAACTCCAGAGAGTGTGGCCTGTAGCACACAGGAGAGGACCCCAGGGGGAAACCTCTGAGGACCCATGGCTATTGACCTGCCCATCCTTCTAGGCATGCTAAGGAGAGTAATCCTAATTAAACATTTTAAGTTGTCAGCTAATCCGAAGTCCAATAATTGTAAATCTGGAATCCAATAAAACAGAGAAGCTGAAATTGGAGTCTTCTTGAGAAGTCCGTTGAGAGATGGCAGCACATCCTTCTAGCAATGTCATAGTCTAATAGATATCCAAGTGCTGGTAAGAATCTGTTATAGATAGGTACAAATCCATAGGTGAGCATAAGTATACTGAAGGGGTTGAGTTTTTACCGGTCAAAGCAATCCAGCAGGTGGAGAATTCTTCTGAGGAAGATTTGAGCTGAACAAATGATTCTGTGATCCAGCATACAAGAATTCGAGATTCTGGATTCTATGGCAGCTATGCATAGGTATGGTTCTTGGTGTAGTAAGGAAGCTAGACACAGGCTATAAGCTGGGGCAAGCTGTTGAAACTTTGATTCTAAGCATGGCAAGCATATAGGAGTAGATATTGCAATAGAACTCAGTATGAGTAGATGGAGAGCTGAAAACCTCCAGGCCCAAGGGTGAAGTAGGTTGTAGAATAGGCGAGATAGTCTTTGATGAACCTCTAGGCCCTGACAAGGTGAAGCAGGTTACTATGAGCAGATAATGTACATAAGTGGACCTGCACTTAGGTCGGCAGTAGTTGTAGTAGAATTGAACCTGCATGATGCAGACGTAGTAGCAGAAGTGTAGTATTGAATAGAATACGTATGGTATACAGCAGAAGTATTGAGGGAATATACATAACTATGTAAATTGAAGAGCATTTGTTTGGTGAGCAATATAGTTCTATAGAGCAATGTATATATACATTCAGGGAAGCCAGAGTGGTACATCTGCTGAAATTAGGTCTGTGAATGATCTGACAAGTCCTGAGTCGACGTGCTCCACTAGTCACAGATGGAGATAACGATGGAGAAGGCGAAGTCAATGAAGTAGTGTCATGACAGGATCCAATAGCTTTGCAGCACTGGAGTAGAGTAATGTGGAGACCTAAATCATGATTGAAATTCTTCCAGATAGGCTCAACTAAGTTTCCTGGCAGGAGTGGAGTGGTAGGCATTCCAATAACTAACACAGCAAGGCAGAAGCATCCAAAGGAATTAATGGTGAATGTCCAATTAATCTAAATGGAAAGTCACAAAAGAACAAGGAGCTCCTCAAAGGCTAACAACTGTAAATCTTCATGGATAGCACGGAGCATTGAAGTAATACCAGGCGAAGCACTTGCGTGGCCGGCAAATACGGCCAGACCCCACGTAGGCCAGGTGAAGGAAAAAAGAGTCAAGCTAGACCCCACATAGGCTAGATGACTAAGGCCCCACCACGGAGGGTAGCTTGGAGTGAGCTGATAGTGCATTACTGAATGAGCTATGTAATAGCCACAAGTGAAACAAAGTAAATCGGCAGCCGGAAGGTGATTCAAACGTTTGATTAGGCTGGAAAGCTGGAGAGGTGAATGAGCACAGCATGCTGACATCATAATGAGCATTGAGAGCTGAGACCTTGCAAGGTCGATACAGAGTTGAGTGCAGCAGAATCCCAGAGGCTGAAGCCGAGGGAATGTCAGTAGTTATGAAGCAATGGTTTGCGTAAGTGAGGAGCAATGATTGCATAAGCAAGTGTGGACCTACACGTAGGTCAGTAAAGAGAGAAAAGTAATGATTGTATCAGCATGTAGGCTACATAATTCAGGCATGAAATGAGGTGAATCAGACACCTTCGATATGGGAAGCACTGGTAAGATGAGGCATTGTTACAGCAGTAAGAGTCAGACATAGAATAAAATACATAACTAGTAGAAGTAGCCATACGAGGTTAGGTCGAGCATTGTAGCGATATGGATGGAAGAAGGACTATGGTCTCAGGCTGGAAGCTTGTTGTAATATAAGTTGTTAGTCATTCTGTCCCATATTCATCCTTTAAGTAGCCATGGGAGAAGCTGGCTCGGAAGCTAAGAACCAGTAGCTTGTATTCTAGAAGTATCCGAAAGTTTGGAAAACTGGATTTCAAGGGATAGAGCAAGGAGTACCTGAATAACTTGATAACTGGAGGTGGGTTGCTGACAGCTTACTACGCAGACATGAGGAGGTGGACAAAGGAGGGAAGCAGTGCTTGCAAGTGCTTCCTTGACTGTATAAGGGGATATATGATATAGCTTGACCGTAAGATTAGAGTTACATAAGAATCCTGCTTGCCTGCCTAAATGTTTACTTGAATGATGAATAGAGGTGTATAGCTGAATACAAGTTAGATCTGTCTCTGTCAGGGAATGACACACTGCATTAGAGTATAGTAAGTACAAAATGTGTAAGTGCCTTGATGCCAGTAATAGGTTGGCAGACAGAGTTAGCTTAGCATAAGCAAATGCTTTGAAGGAAGCAGTGTCTTTAAGCTCATATTTTATGAATAGTGACTGATAAGCGATATACATCCAATACAGACTTGAAATATGGCTCCAACATTTTCCTATCCCTTTGCCCATTAATTCTGATAGCTGTAACAGGTCTTCCGAATGACTGCCTAGTAGCCTGGTAGTTCTTGCAGAATGTTGCTCATAATGAGTGTATAATACATCCTCAGTTGTGTACATGATGGGCAAACAAATATTGCAGTAACTAGCACTGTTTAGAAGCAAAAGGTCATATAAACGTAGCAGCTGATAAACCTATCTGAGAGGCTTACTGAAGCCAGACTTTCCTTGGTTGAACAATGAATGAATAATATACTAAACAGGTATTGATGATTAGACTCTGCCGCAGGAGTTGCCTCATGTCCTTAACCCAGATAGGTAACTGGTCATGGAATGCCCAGAGTAAAGATCATAATTAGTAGAAACATTTAAAGTATTAGGAAACATTACATTGGTTGTATATGAAGGAGCCTCAAGAGCTTTAAATTTTCTGAAGTTGCAGGAGTGACACCAGCCCAGAAGAGTTGCTAGGGTAGCAATCCAGTAGCCCATAAAGATAATAATGAGGAGTATGCTATGCATCATACCTCGGCTAGGAGGGAATCCAGGGGAGTCCATGGAAGCGCGCATTGGAAGGAGAGCATGTGCCATCAGAGTAGCCACAGAGTGAATGGTACCCGGAAGTTGGAATGAATGGGATTGGAGGTTTCTGAACGTTTAGGAAACCCCTGGCAGTAAATTGTGGCAAGCAGCAGTCCATCTGCTTAGAAAGTGTTACTTGCATGGCTGGAAGTTAGTGAGCCCGCTGTACATGTATATAGGCGAAGTTCTCTGTGACACGAGATGGAAGCCATCCTGAGATGTGCAGAAGCCCAGATTCCCCAGTCAGTTCCAATGGAGATACACCAGTCGATTATGTTAAGGTAAGCAGAACTCATGCATCTGTACCCAGCAATGCTGTAAAGTAATATCAAGGCAACAGGTCCGAAATGTGGATGCAAAATTTTGAGCAAGAGACACATTGAGGGTTCTCAGGCCGGCAACTGCAGCAGATCACAGTAAGCATTGCCGGGTGGCAAAACTCAGGTCTGGACATAGCGGATCTGTAAAGCAGCAGGAAGAGTGCAGAGTATGGTGGTAAAGGAGGTCCAGGGGAGCGGACAGCAAGTGAAAGGAAGGTGGCATGAACTGCGGAGCTGCTGAGCTGAAGTTAGGCAGAACCCCTCCCCAAAAAAAACATAAAGAAAGAAACAGCAAGAACGAATGGACAGGGAGGGGAAGGAGGAACAAAACAAGGCAGAGGCAACAGGCAAAGGCAGGGAGCAAGGGGAAGGGAAAGAGAGAAAGGAGCCAGCCCCAGTAAGCAGCAAGGAGCAAGCACAGCGAGTGCAACTCACTCTAAGTAGAGCACCTGCAGTGAGTTAAAGTAGTGTGTGGGGGAGGAGCTCTTCCCCCCCATAACTACAGGCAAGTCTTTAAATTAATACCTGTGACACACCCCATCACATCATAACCCTGTGTTAGCCTACACACACAGGGCTCTTTTTTTCTAGGTTGCTTGAAAGGACTGAGCAAAGAACCTTACCAGAGCAAGGGGAAGGATTAAGGTTTCTTTCGGCTAGGCAGATTTACTGTGTTTTGTTATTTTTATTTTGTACTCACAGGGATTATCACTGTTTGTTGCTAACATTTTATTGCTTTATTTTTATCTGATTCAAATTGTTGTTGTTGGGTATACCTTCTGCTGCATTATTGCAGGGTGTGCCCACAGGTTTATGCTAACAGATTACTGCTGTAATCTTCTGATTCAAATTGTCTTTTGCAAGGTATATCTTCTGTTACTGCTTTTTCTCTGTAGTAAAGTGTTTCTTACAGGGTATATCTTCTGTGACATTATTACAGGTTTTATGGTTTTATCTATCATTAAGATAAGCTTTCAGGGCTACTGTATTTGTTGCTGGCTGATCGTTTCGTTATTTACTTATTTTTTATTTATTTAGTTTTTGTTAACCGGGTAGGTACACTAGACAGCATAGCTGCCTATTTTCAGGTATGACCTGGGAGATTACAACAAAGGGTGCCTAGACAATAGTAGATACAAGAAAACATCATGGGAACAAGTAGAAGCCAGACATAGTACACTTATACAAAATTTTCAGCAATGACAGTACATTTGCAGGAATCTATATGTAGTAACAAAACGGAAATATAAGTGCAAGTAACTAACAGTCATAAGTCATACAACTAGTGAGTAAGTGCTAGAAGAAAGGAAATAACAAGATTTCAAGGCAGGTTTGACAGTAGTAGAGGTTGGAGCCGGTAGGCAACTAGGAGGAACCAGTACAGGAGTGGGTGGATAGAGGACAGGAGCAGGGTTCAGAGCTTAGAAAAGCGATACGAAGCTCCTGTTTGAAGCTGTGTAGAGAAGGGGAGATTCTTAGACTCAGTGGAAGGGAGTTCCAGACTTTAGGGGCCCAGCTAAAGAAAGCATTCTCCCCCATTTTGGTTTTGCATCTCAGTTGGACAAGAAGGGAATTGTCAGCTGATCTCAGTGGGTAGCCAGAGGTCACAGGTTTGAGCAGTAGAGCCAGTTTGTCAGGTATCTGGGAGGAGATTATATTCTTTATCAAACAGTAGGAAGTAAACTGTCTGAAGGCTGAGGGGGTAAACCATCCCAGACTGGAGTATAGTGTGCATCAGTGAGTAAGTTTGGGCAAAGACAAAGCAAAATGGCAAATGCTGTTATAGCAGACATCCCACTTTCAGAGGAGCCCTCCAGTACTTGCCGGAAAGGCTATTAACCCATATGCCAATTTGGGTCTCAGGATCCCCTGTGCAATGGCCATCCTCACCGTGGATGTTAGGCTATGTCTCACTTTATAAGCCAATCCAAGTTGAATATTGACAGATTTAATTACTGAGGCTAGGTGCAAGTCAAAATCCAAGGTGGGATCAAGGGTTACTCCTAGGTATTTAAAAGAGGTAATTGTGTTAAGGGGAGAGCCATTAAGTACTCTGATACTTAATGGTTGGGCATAGGACTGAAGTTTTGAACCTGAACTGTAGAGCATAATCACCATTTTATTTTTATTTAAGACAAGCTTGTTTTGCAATAGCCAGCTCTGAAAGGTGTTGAAGTTACTATTGAGATTCAGGTTGATATCTGAGAGGTTTGAGGAGGATGAGTAAAGAACAAGATTGTCTGCATATAGCAGACCTGAGCAAGCACCAGTGAGTGGTAGGATGTCGTTTATGAAGACTGTGAACAAGAGAGGACCAAGAATCGAACCCTGGGGCACTCCGATCCAAGTAGGAGCAAGAGGGAACTTAGTATCTCTGATCTGGACAAATTGTTGCCGCTTTGAAAGATAATTTTGGAACCAGGCAGTGACAGAGGGGGAGAAGACTAGGGATGACAACTTTGATAGAAGCAGTGGGTGGTCATCTAAATCAAACGCTTTTGTAAGATTAACAAAACTAGCCCCAGTGAGAGAGCCTTTGTCCATAGCGAGTCTGACATCATTTGTAAACTGTTTGAGAGCAGTGGATATATGTACTCACCTCAGAAACCATGTTGGTCAGGGGTGAGGAGTAGGAAGGAGTACAGGTAATCCGACACTTGGGTAGCAACAATTTTCGCCAGTATTTTAGAGAGGGTGGAGAGGATGGCAATAGTCCTGAGCATTTCAAACTAGCAATAGAAGCAAATAAGTGCCTTGGACTTGAATTTCCAATTACTGCCCCCACACATGTGGAGATGTTTTTTTAGCTTAAATTCCATAGTGTTCTGAATGGTTTTGAATGAAATCTCTCCGTACTTTAAGAGCTTAATCTTAGCGCATGTTTAAAGTTCTTAGATGTTTTACTAGTTTAGCACATCAGTGATAGGATTCTGAATGAAATATCTCTGTCCCTTAAGAACTAAATCTGGTGCCAGTTTTAAAGTTTAAATATTACAGTATTTACCCTCGCACCATAGACGCTGCGCCTTTACTGAAATAGTAGCTAATCTTATCTCTGAACCAGCCTGTATGCAGAAAATAAAACCCTCTGTGCCTTAGAGTGTAATCTCGGCACCAGAATTCCCCTGCTTAAATTACCTACTTACAACATGGTCACTGGGCCTTATTTTAAGTAGAAACTGTGATCCTGTTGTTAAGTAAGCAAGCAGCCTGTATATGAAAGTCAATGCTTGCTGTAAGCTACATGTTGCTAATTTGTAGCCACCATTTTTAAAGTCTCCTATGCAGTTTCAGACTAGTCTCAGACTAGTAGCCCCTGTCCCCTGCAATCTCGGAGTAAACTCCACCCCCCCACGCCTGTGAAATCTCACCTGATATTTATTCTGCTTTCCTCTCTCTCTCCAGCAGAATCAGCAAGACTCCCCTCATGGATGCTGGTGGTTGTGAGGGCAAGGACACCCTCCCCCAAGCTTTGCAAGGACACCCGCAGCAATTTTGATCAGGCAAATGTGTGCTCTCATGGAACAAACAGCAGCTCAGCAGCAATGCAGTCCTTAGCATTTCAAAACTCGCAATAGAAGCCCCGCTGATGCTACACATCAGCTGCCCCACTGCCCCCACCACCCTTGGTCGACTTGTTGTTTTATAGAGTCTCAAGAGACCCCTGGTGACGTGTTCTTACCAATTAGGTAACTTTTCCATAGGCAGGTTATCAGGACCTACCACTAGAGGCTGCTACTGTCTCTCAGCTGATTTTCTCTCTCAGCTCCTAAATTACAGCATGGTTGCATCTGTGTGTGACACAAAAGAACTTCCAATACACCTAAAATAATCCTGCCTAAGCTCCCACACTTCGCACCCCCCCTCCCAAATCTGCAGCAGAAAAATGTTACTCTACCCAATTTGTAAGTACAAAACAACATTAGGTTTGATACTAAATTCTTCCCAGATATGCCAATCAACATTGCTATATCTCCCTCTCTTGTTCACAAAGTGACTCCGTGGCTTACCCTCCTCTTGTTAACCCTTCCTCTCAGTCTACTACCCTCCTGCCCTTCCCATACTCATCCTCACACTACCCCTCCCTCTGCCCCACAAACACCTCCTATGCCACACAGCCCTGTGAAAACTCCCTCAACAGTTACCATGTTCCACCTCCTCCACCCTCCTCTTGTGCCAAGCCACCTACTCCCTGAAATCATGATTACCCCTTTTGTATATGGCCATGAAATATTGCACTTCACATGCTGTCATATTTCCAATAAACTGCACCACCATGCAGTCTCATCGTTGCACACTCATGAAAAGATCCTAAAAATTACCCTAAGCAGGACAGCAATCATCCTCCTGCTACTTGTGGGCAACATTCACCCAAATCCTGGCCCCACTGACCATGCCCCTCGATTAACAATGCAACACAAAGGACTGCGATTGTCTGCCATTAATATATGTAGCCTCCAAAAGAAACTTGCCCTTCTCCAAGTCTGGGTCTGCCTCCACCACCCTGATGCACTAGCCGTAACTGAAACATGGCTGTCACAGCATACCCCTGGCTCGGCTGTGTACATACTGGGCTACACACTGTTCAGGTCAGATAGGCTGGATAGGTGGGGGGATAGTGCACTGTATCTTTGGGAACACCTGCAAGGAATAAATACTGCTACTATAAAGCCTACAGAAGGGGCACAGTCCCTCACCATCAGGGTTGAAACTGGAAACTCAGGAAAATCTCTTTATTTAATGTCAGTATACATACACCCTTGAAGCCAAAGGGATGCCTTCACATCCATTCTAAACATAATCAACCAGCTCCCAAAACACTTGGAAGTCATAGCACTAGGTGATTTCAACACAAACTGGCTTGCTCCCCAGACATCCTCCCTCAGGGATGCAACTGCTGCCCAAAATCTGTCCCAAATGGTCCTTACCCCTACTAGAGTGAACAAAAACTTGGACCATAGTTCCCTCCTTGATCTCATACTCACAAATCATCCTGAGCACATCCAGGATGTCCAGGTCCTATCGGACTCACTTAGTGATCACTCCCTTGTAACTTGTCTCTGGACAAATAGCTGGAAGCCCCCCCCACCTAGGATCTCCATGTATCGCCAACTTAAAAAGGGGGTTTGGTACATCTCCGAAACCAACTCTGAAACTTCGACTGGTCCCCACTTGACCACCAGGTGTCAGTTGATGCCGCCTGTCCTTCTTCATAAGTTCCTTCCAATCTGCCTGTGACATCTTCCGCCTTGTAAAATGGATCAAAAATCAAAATCCTCCCCCTGGGTAACTCCGTCCTTGCTCGACCAAATGAAGGCACATGATGACCTGTGGCACTGAGCCCTTCAGACAGGTCACCCCTCTGACCGACAACTGTACCAAGCTACCCGAAACACATGAACCTGGGCTATCCAGCAGGCAAAGGCTGCTTACTATCAGACCAATCTTACTGCCACTTGGGGAAATGGTAAGAAGTTCTGGGAAAATATAAAGGAACTTAGTGGCAAGACTGCCTCCCTTCCCACCATGCTTATTATTGATGGTGTCTCCACCCAAGACCCCTGCAAAATAGCAAATGCTTTCAATATATCATTCTCTGACATAAGAACTATTCCCCTCCTGACTTTTTCACTGCAGATGCTGGACAATTCCCGCCACCCCCTTGTGCTCCTCCTTTTCACTTCAAAACTATCTCCACTAGTGATGCCCACTCATATATTGCCATGTTCCTAGGAAAGACTAGGCATAGTGGTGACTCTCTTGATGCAAAACTGCTATCCTTAACCCTTGACGCTGACCTAACACCCCTCACTAAACTACTCAATATGTCCCTGTGCTTAGGGCAGTTCTCATCTTTGTGGAAAAGGGCGGTGATTACACCAGTTCATAAAAATGGCACCTGTACCTCAAGTAGTAACTATAGGCCCATTTCCTTACTCCTTCCCCTCTCAAAAGCCCTGGGCAAAATAGCGGCCGATCAACTTATTGACTATTTAGACTCACACCACCTACTATGCCAGCAACAACACGGTTTCAGGAAAGGACACAGCACCACCACTGCCCTACTAGAATTCACCTCCTTTATTCATGACACCCTTGACCATGGAGACTTGGCTGGATCAGTCTATATCGATCTCTCCAAGGCATTTGATACTGTCAATCACAATATGCTCATAAACTCCCTCCTCTCTGTTGGCGTATCCAAAGAAACCGCTGGCTGGTTCTCCAACTGTCTCCATGGCTGCACTCAACAAGTGAAGATAAATAACACCCTCTCCACAAACTTTTCTGTCTGGTCAGGTGTCCCCCAAGGGTCCATCCTTGGTCCGCTCCTTTTCTCACTATACTTGAACTCCTCACCCCTGGCCTCCTCAGGGCACCTCCTCCTTTATGCTGATGATGCTGTGATTTTCAGTTGGCACCTGACCCTACACAGCTCCAAAAATCCTTGCAGGGCTCCTTCACACAAATAGAAGTCTGGTTTCCCTCCCACAAGCTTGTACTCAACACAAAAATGACAAAAGTAATGCTATTCGCCCACCCACAACATAAACACAGCACGACCAAAATATCTATGCATAACACTTTGGGCACCATACTGGAACCTGTTTCCAATTTTAAATATCTAGGGCTTACCCTTGATTCCGCCCTTACTTATCGTGAGCATATTGTGTTGACTTGCTCTGAAATATATAGGAGAATCAGTCTCTTATATAGGCTTAAACCCTGTCTCCCTTCTGAGGCCCTACAATTAGCTGTCTCTGGCTCCATCCTTTCCCTGCTTGACTACAGCATAGTCATGTATGGCGCCACCTCTGACACGGCATTGACCAGCAGTAAATGCACCCTAAACAAAGCCTGCAGATTGGCCACAGGCTGTGATCGGCTCATGCATACCTGTGACCTCTACCTACGGTCCTCATGGATAAACTTCCAGGGGTGATTATTTTACCAGACCTGCTTATGGGCCCAAAAAATCCAGTTGGGCCTAGCCCCCCCCCTCCCCCCTGGCTGTCTCCAGCTCTTCCAAAAGAGCTTGCCTGCTTGCACCACTAGACATTCGGACACTGCAGCATTTTCATGTCCCCTTTGTGAAGACCACTGCTGGCCAAAGGTTCTTCTGCTACAGGGCCCCACTCTGGATGAACTCAGTCCCTGACTCTATCTTATCTATCCCCAGGCTAGGGTCTTTTAAACCTGAGTTACTGAGCCACATTACGCCCAACTCCCACTGCGACTGCAGATGAAACTCCTTTAAAAAATCTAAACAGTTTTATTGCAGTATTTCCTCTTGTGTCTCCAATAAATGCATCAAATAGTCACACCTTGCCTTACAGTATGTATGTGTTATGTATTTTCACCTCTGTATTTAGTGTCATATTCTGTATTAGAGCAGTAGTCTGTATTATGCATTTGTGTTATACTGTGTACCAATTTTTATTTATGTATGATGTGGAGCATTTGCAAATGAGTCTCTGACTCAAAGGGTTGTAATTCCTACACCATCAATAAATAAATAAAACATCACAATGCAACCATTCCCAAACAGTGCTGCTCATTGCACAGGTGGTGGTTGACAAGCTGTGTGCTCATGCTGGCTGGGTGGGTGGTCAGAGGAGAAGGCAGAGTCTCTGGTGGCAGGGACTGACATTGGGAGCCACCAGGAGCAAGGTAGCTTGTTTTGGGGGTCCTTACACTATATAGAAAAGTGTATGGTAGCCCCAAATGCACAACCCACTATTCAAATACCTTGTGGTCTCCATGACAACAGGGACCTCTTACGCCCACTACAGAGGTAGGTCTTTGTCATCATGGAAACCACTCGGCATTAGAATAGTGTGGTTGTGTATGGGCCCCCATAGTCTATCCTATATAGTGTACAGTATGTTGGAATGCTGTTCTGAAGGGAATTCCATCTCTAGAGCATAGAAGATTGTGTATGAGCAGTCATACACAACAAGGGATATTCTTGTATTGAGAGGTTTCCTTGGTAACAGATGGCCTCGACAGCGCAGCTCAAGAGGAGGTCTGTTACAAGGGAACCTCGAAATACAAGAATATCCTTGTTTGTGTATGCCTGCTCATACACAATCTTTTATAGTGTATGGGCAGTCACAGCACAGAAAATCACACAAAACTAGCTAGTGAAGACAACAGAGAATAGAAAGCGTAGCATTTTCTTTTTTTTCAACTGACACAGTATGCTGCAGATGTTTCTGCAAGTTCAAGCAAAAAAAAAACAATTCTCAGCTTAATTGGATAGAGGAAAGCTACTATGTGGCAGCATTCCAAGTTGTGCTGCAACAGTGACATTGCTACTACAGCAGAACAATATAATGATGTCACTACTGCAGTAGAACAAGCATATTCCAGGCATGGAATTCCATGCATAACAGCATTCCACCATACACTATAAGCTTGTTGTGCTGCACTAGTGACAACAAGATGTTGTGCTGCACTAGTGACATCACTAGTGCAGCATAACAAGATAGAACGACTTTATGCATGCGCGTTTTGAATCCTCCACAATTCAGGAATCAGTTACGGCAGTGAGAGCTGGCCTAGAAAGCAAGTGCCAATGGAGAAAAATGCCAAAGTAAGCACACAGCCTTGTCTAAATGGTTGCCCATACACTATAAAAGATTATGTATGAGCAACCATACACATACAACACTTTTTTAATCTCAGGGTTTCTGTGGTAATGATCTCTTGTTACCACGGAAACCTCAATTGGAAAACAGTTTTGCCATGTATGACTGCTCGTACACAATCCTCTATATGTCCAGCCATGCCCATGGTACATACGTCACAGATCACAGTGTGGATGTGTGCAGATGACCCTTCCACATGCTGCACATGTGTGCTCTGAATGTGACATTGGCCACCTTCAGTGGCTGCTCAGTATAAGTACCTATGTTTTATGGTTCATGGCCATGCACCTCACCTACTTATTCTGTGGAAAGACCTATCCCAGCCCTTCATTTTCTTTTAAAAGTAAATTTATAGTGGCCCAGTGGTGCTGAGGGCTGAGGTGCCGATGAGCATCTTACTTCATGCCTTACCAGTGACCCCTGTTTGAGAACAAGCTTGGGTTGCCAGTGGTCAAGGCGGGTGGGCCAGGAGTGGAAGATCAGCACTCAGACAGCAATCCTCTCCTGGATGAGAAGGCTTGCTGACACAGCTCTTGGTTGCCACCAGGTGGAGGCCTGGTGGCAGTACTGAACACCTGAGTGGCGTAGGTATCTGCATCGAAGAGTGGGAGGACAGCCACAGCTTCTGGGGGCATGTGTGCCTACATGACACAACCTGTGTCACTTCAGTTCACACAGGGGCAGAAAATGGAAACTTGGGCTTGTGGGTTAGCTGGCACTCTGCATATCTCTCCAGACCCACACCACCACCTGGGCATCTTGGTGCATTCTGTATGCATTCACTGGGGAGGGACACCCTCCACCCTCTGGCCCAGCTATGGGGGAATCCGTGGCACAACCTGCTCAAGGGTAGTCCAGAGGAGGTGGGACGGAGAGGTCAGCAACCTGAGGGGAAAACGTTATATAGAAAAAAAATGAAATTTATGTTGTCAGGATTCAATTTTATGTATAATAGTTTTCAATGTACCTGTTTTTAGCTGGAGGAAAATTGCTGAGACTAAAATGACCTGGTGTACTTTTCCATGGAAAATTGTGAACCCTGAAGGGTAGAGACAGCAGAGACAAAAACACAATTTACTGTCACACTTCAACATTATTTGTGTGTCAGTACTGCCATGGAGGGCGCTATTACAATTGTAAGAGTAATTTCATTTGTATTCTTAGGGTATGAGAACCACGGACCGAAGGTGAGTGGTTCTGGTACCCTAAAAATACAAATGAAACAGCTCTTACAGCCATAAAAAGCATCCTCCATGGCCTTATTAATATGTTATACAATGTAGGTGAGAATGAAACCTTACAGAATCATTATTTTTATAAAATAGGCAACAAAAATCCAGTGATCTGATTGGTCAATAGCTGCCCAGACCTGCGACTGACCAGTAAGCACATGGGTTAGAAAAGTGCCATGCAAGTCTTGGAACTTGTTTTCTAGGATGATCTAACTGGATAGAACTATCACTACACTGCTTTGAAATTAAAAATATTCAACTAACAGCATGAGTGACTTACATGCCAGCTAACTGTACCTCTTTGATGGGACAAACCCTGCTGTTTGGTGTGAAAAATTATTTGTCAATGAAGAAGATTTATTTATTCCTAATTTATAGATTTATTTAGTCTTGTGTTATTTTTTTATTATTTTGGTGCCATTTTATAAATGCAATAACACACTCCAGGGCTTGTAGTTATTGGGTAATTACAGCACTCCTCCCCACCCTTTGGTTGATGGGCACTCAGCTACGCCTTGTGTCTCCAACCCTTGGAGTGGGGAGGTGCAGTAATTACCCAACAACCACATGCCCTGTGATGTGTAATTGCTTACATTTCTATGGCTTAAAGACCTAAAACTGGGAGATCAGACTTTGCTGACAGAGAGGAGTGAAATTACCTAGCTTTACCATAAAGGTATATGGATATTTATTTATATTTCTCGTCATACTGAAAGTAGCAGGGTGAGTGAGGAGAAAAGAAGAGAATTTTAGGCAGTGCTTGGAGCACTTTGCAACTTTGTAGGCAGCGTTTGGGACACTTTGAAACTTGGGTTTTAAATTGTAACAGGTGGTGTGTGGGAAACCAGCTCAGGAGATTAATCTTGGGGTGAATAGATTCAGTAAACCCTGTGAATCAGATATGCCATTGGGGGTTGGAACTGACAGAGGCTCAGTGCCTTCTTACATGAGCACTATAAAAGGACTTCCACTCTAATGTGTCCAGCACATTTGTGTCCCAGTGAATGACTGGAACAGTGAAGGAGTGGAAGTGGTGACTGGCATGTTTGGCATTGGCAGGCATCCACTGGAAGAAGCAGGAAAGCAGGGGATTCTGCCGGTTGACTGAGATAAGGCACCTGTTCACTACTGTGCAACAGACACTGCTGAGAAGGGCAGAAGGTCAAATGTAGGTCAAAACTGTGAATAGGAGAAACACCCTGTCTAGGGTAGGAGTATAACTTTAAACAAGGCATGGGGGAGCACAGATAGAAACAAGCAAACAAATGGTTAAAACTAGAAACACCCCATCAAGGGTAAGGGTACAAAAATATTTCCAGGTAACACAGGGAGAATAGAAGTTGGGAATGGTGGTAGTGGTGCAGTGCAGTGGCTGTGGGGCAGCAGTTTCCAGGGAGACCTTTGCAGACTGCAGTGCTGCCCCATCAGCACACACCTCTCTGGGTTGAGGGAGGAGGTCACTAGACTCCAGCTCAAGTTGACTGGGATTTAGATGACCTCTTACCCCACCCAGGGGCCACCAGCTCTACCACCACTGCCTCAGAGGATGCCAGAGAGGAAGAATAACTGGACTAGGGTGGGCTTGGGAAGAGAGGGAGGTGAGTCAAAGGCACATTCCTCAACTGCCACTTCTACACAATTCCTACACTGTTCTGGCAAAGCAAGACTGCCAGGACGGGGCACCCATGGTAGAGGGCAAGGAGGATGTGGGGGTCCTCCATAGCAGAGACCCTAAGGAGGGTGGAAAAGGACCCCAGAGGAGGAGGAAGCATCTTCTGGTGGGGGACTCGATTATGATGGGGATAGATTTAGGAATGGGAAAGGGAGGGGAGAGGGAGGTTAGGTGTCTATGCAGCACTATGTCCAAAGGAATGGGAAGCAGATACTAAGGATTGCTATGACAGCAGGGCAGGAAGCAGAGCTGAATGTCATTGTCCATCTGGGGGCTAATGACCTGGCTAGGTATGGGCCAGGACAAGGCAGGGGCATTTAGGGAACTGGGGAGGGGGTCTTAGGTAGCATTCTCAGTGGCTTTCGTTGGGATGCTGCCTATTTACAACAGGAGGGAGGAGAGGGATCTCTGCATTAGGAGCTTCTGTTCATGGCTGAAGGAATGGTTTATAGAGGAGGGGTGCGGCTTTGTTGGAAACTGGGGACCCACCTAGGAGGATAAGGGCTTATACAGAGGTGATGGCCTACATCCATTCAGGAGGGGAACCACAGTCCTGTTGGTTTAAATGTTACTTTGATGAACATTTAAGCTAACTGTGAGGGGTTGGGTGGCAGAAGAGATCGGGGAGACAGAAATTGTCCCCCTTCCTACACACAGGCTGAAGCAGAGAGTAGGGAGAATCCAAGAGGAGTGGAATCCGCTGAAATGCAAATTAATACAGGAAGCAGAATGGAAGACATGAAGGAGAATGGAAGAGGGTGCATTAAAAAGAGAAGGGGGATGGAAGGAAAGGAAAAAGAAAAAAAAGGGGGTTACTAACAGAGTGGTAATGAAACCTACAAGGCCATGTGTGCGAATGCTAAAAGTTTAAGAAATAAGATTTCAGACCTAGAGGCCATAATGGCATACACCAACTGGGATTTTGTGGCTATTACCGAGTCATAGTGCACTGAAAACCATGACTGGGACATGGTCATACAAAGCTATACTCTGTTCAGGAAGGACAGGACAAGAAAGAAAGGAGGGGAGCATGGTACTTTATGTGACAGAGGGAATTAAGGTGACCGAGACACAGGGAATACAGGGGGGAGGGCAGCGGTACTGAGGGTCCCCCTAGAAATGGGGAATGAAGCCTCTGTTTGTACTGGTGTGGTCTACAGACCTCCATCACAGAGGGAGGCATTAGATAAGGTACTGATGGAAGCCATTAGCAAAATGTCAGAAAAGTCGGAGGTGCTATTGGTGGGTGACTTCAGTCTGCTGGATGTAGAGTGGAGCCTCCCAACTATGGCTTCAGCAAGAAGCAGAGAAATGTTGGTCTCCCTGCAGAGGGTGTATCTCAGGTGTGTCAGTGAACCCACTCATGATGGGGCAATACTGGACCTGGTACTCACCAATAGGGACAGTGTTGCAGATGTCAAGGTGGGGGGCCACCTGTGGACCAGAAATCACAATACAGTGTGGTTCAATGTAAGGACACCTGTGAAATCAAACCACACAAATGTAAGGGTCCTGGACCTCAGGAGGGCAGATTTTAAAAAGATGAATGAATGCCTCAAGGATGACCTGGCAGGGGTATGAATTGGGTGGGGTGGAGGAACAGTGGGGAAAACTAAAAAGGGCCATAGTGAAGGCAACAAACCTTTGTTGCATCAAGCAAGTGAATAAAAGAAAGAGGAAAAAGAGACCTCTATGGTTCTTGAAAGAGGTGGTGGAAAAGGGAAAAGGTAAAAGCTAAGAGGGTAGCATTTAGATGGTACAAGATGCAGATGGAAGAGGATAGGGGGTGTATCAGAGGAAACAGAGTGAAGCAGGGAGAGCAGTAAGGAGCACAAAGACACAAACTGAAGAGAGGACAGCCAGGGCAGTAACAAAAGGGGACAAGACATGTTTTAGGTATGTAAGTGACAGGGACTGTGCAGAGGGGGAACAGGAAAAGGCAGACATCCTGAACAAATACTTTTGTTCAGTGTTCACAGAGGAAAGAGGTGGGGAAGGGCCACAGCAATGTAAATGAAGCATTGGAGGGAGGGAGGTGGACACTAGTCCATTTTCGGAGGAGAGAGTCCTGAAGGGACTCACAAATCTGAAAGTGGACAAAGCAATGGGGCCAGACAGTGTCCACCATAGGGTAATGACGGAGCTCAGAGAGGTACTAGCTGCACCTCTGATGGTCCTATTTATCAGTTCATTGGAAATAGGAGTGATCCTAGAATAACGTAGGAGGGCAGATGTAGTCCCACTTCACAAAAGTGGTAGCAGGGAAGAGGCTGGCAATTATAGGCCAGTCAGCCTGACTTTGGTGGTGGGAAAGTTAATGGAGTCTCTGATGAAAGAAGGGATTGTGGAATACTTTGAATCTAATAGGTTATAAGGTCTGAGGCAGCATGGGTTCATGAGGGGGAGGTCATGTCAAATGAATCTGATAAGAGTTCTTTGACTGGGTGAATCAAGACTCACATAGACAGAGAGGAGGCAGTCCAGAACAGGGCTACCAAAATGGTGCAGGTTCTGTATCAAAAGCCCTATGAGGAGAGGCTAAAAGAGCTCAATATGTATACCCTGGAGGAGATTAGGGAGAGAGGGATATGATATAGACTTTTAAATACCTCATGCTAGTTGTTGAGTTAATAAGGTATAGGTGTGGGGGGGTAGTTTTCAGAGAAAAAGGTGGCTAGAACATGGGACATGCTATGAAGTCAGAGGAAGGCAGAGTCAGGAGAGATGTAGGGAAGTACTTCATCACAGTAAGGGTGGTGGATTCCTGGAATAACTTTCTGGCAGAGGTAGTGGGGGATAAAACAGTGACGGGGTTCAAAATGCTTGGGATAAGCACAAAAAAATCAATGGAGTAAGGAAATAGGGGGAAGAGACAGCACCACAGATCAAGTAGGGTCTGCTGCAGAAATGGAGATACTAAAAAAGCTAAAAGCTCCTCCTCCTGGGGCTGTGTGGGTGGCTGTTTGTGCTTGTCTGTGTCTGTAGGTTAGTTTTTGTTCATTTACATGTTTTTCTGCTGGGAATACCTGTGCCATTCTTGCACACAACATTGGTGAAAGTCTCCTGGACTGAACTTCTGCAAATTGCCATCATCAGGTATCAGCTTTTTAATTTTAAATCAACTTTCTTGAAGCCTCCCCAAGGAAGCATATGCCTTACAACTAGTCTTACAAACATGGTGATGCTGGGTCCTGCAACTGAAGCAACATTTTCAACATTCTCATCTGACCACTCTTAAAGCAACTGCACTTGTGGACTTTAAAGAACAAAGGAATTTTAACACATTTTGTGACTGAATCAACATTTTTGTCTGACCTTTTCCAAAGGTATTGTACTTATCTCTGAGGACTTTGAAGAACAAAGGAAACATATAGAAAAAAGGATTTTACACATTGCTTATGCCCAGGCCACAGTTTATCACCTTTCAGGAACTTTAACATATTATGCGATCCTGGATCTCAACAGTACTATAGTACTTCTCTTAAACCCTCTGGCACCAAACCCTCCCAGTCTTTTTTTTTTTCATTTTTCTCTGTACTTCGCCATAGTGCTTAGCTATCCACCTTAGCCCACCAAAACTGCACCCACCACCTCCTATTGCTCGCCACCCCCCGACTGCCCAGCCCACACTACTTCTCGGCTCTCCTGCCTCGTTAAAAAATGCTTTGGCTTAGTCCCCACCACCTGTTCCTGCTCACCCTCACCCTCCTTTTCCCTTATGCCAACTCTCCCTCCGCCTACCCTACCCCTCCACCTACTCTCACCTTTCTATACTACTACCCAAACATTGTACCATGGCTTTACTCTGAAGTCTTAAACAAACATCACCCAATTAATACCTGGGTGCAAAGAGCCATATTTCCTAATTGGAAACTGCCACATCATTATAACTCACTAACGATCACCTCTACTGGGACTCCAGAAGACAATCCAAGCATCTTAAAAAGTACAAGCAGAAACTCACTCCAACCTATTATGAACTACTGAATGGCATCGCTGAAACTCCTGCTCTCCTACTTTTAATATCTGGTGGGATACACCCAAACCCTAGTTCTGTTGCACTGAAAGCCGACAAAACAGGAAAGTTGGTAGTGGTCTCTCCATTATCACTCTAAATATCTGCAGCCTCCTTCCCAAATTGGCATCTCTTCAAACTCTCGCTGGACAAAAAAACCCTGATATACTAGCCATTGTGGAAACCTGGCTATCTCCCAGCACCCGGATCATGTGGTCCTCGCTTGAAGGCTACAATCTTTTCCAGACTCGACCGGGCAAGCAAGAAAAGGGGGGCTGTGCTATCTACATAAAGGACAACTCTCCTGTATCAGCTGCAGCTTCACCCCACATACACACAGATGCAACTCCTCCCTATCAAACTGCTTCTTGGTGCACAAAACAAAGTTCTCACAGTGGCGCAGTCTATATCCCTCCAAAGACCACCGTGCCAGTATTTAGTCTGTACTTGATTTTGTTAGTCTGCAGCCCTCTGAAAATGAGCTCCTCCTCCTCCTCGGGATTTCAACATAAACTGGCTCGCCTCTGACACTGGCTCTTACAAAGATGACAGCCTAGCAGCAAACCTGACTCAGATGGTAACTCTCCCCACCCAGAAAATTACAAAACTGGTACAAGCACCCTTATTGACTGGTTCTCACAAATCACCCTGACCGATAAAAACATTAAAGTCCTCCCTGACTCCCTCAGTGACCACTCCCAGTGTCCTGTACCTGGTCTAATAAATTTCTCAAGCCACCCCCAAAGTTATAACAAGCAGAGTATTGCCTTATGGGAATCTTATCAAGTTGAAAACCCATCTCCTACAACAGGACTGGCGCCAATCCTTGAATCAACTGATATTAATACCGCACTAGAATACTTCATTAAATCTTTCAACTCTGCATGCGACTTATAGCCCCAGTAAAAACATAAAATCAAAGCGCTATCAAATCCATGGATTACTGCCAAACTACTTGCCGAGCTCAGGTTGGGACCACCTCTGGGCAGTTGCCAGAGACACAGGCTCACCTCATGATACCCTAAAATACAAGCAGGCACGAAATTAGATGTACCTCACAAATTAGGCAAATGAAGAGCTTATTTCAAAATGCCCTTGAATCCATCTGGGGTGATGGAAGAGCTTTTGGGACAACATCCGAAACATAATGGGTAAACAATCAAAATCGTCACCTACCATTATGAAAGTTGATGGATCCACCACTCTTGACCCAAGTCTATTGCAGATGGGCTTAATAAGACATTCACAGACCTTAGTGGGGTCCTCCCCCCAGATTTCTTCTCGGACTTACCTGTGCCTAGCCTAGTATCACAAAACACCCCTCGTGACAAACCACAATTTTACTTCAAGAAAATCAAAGTGCACGAAGCACACAAGTACATAAGAAAGGCCTGCTCCAAATCCAGAACAAGTAGTGACACGCTAGATCTAAAAATCCTGTCTCTCACCCTGGATGAAGTAATTCACCCCTTTGCAAAAATTCTTAATCTGTCACTTTGCCAAAGTCAATTTCCCAACAAATGGAAATCTGCCATAGTTATGCCAGTGCACAAAGTGGGGACAAAACCTCAACAGGAAACTATCGACCAATATCAATACTCCCTCCCCTCTCCAAAGCACTTGAATGAATAGTGGCTGACCAACTCTCTGATTACCTGGACAAATACAATCTACTCTGTAATCAACAGCACGGCTTTAGGAAAGGACATAGTACAACAACAGCCTTACTTGATTTCTCTGGAGAAGTCCAATGAGCCCTGGACAAAGGGTGCCAAACAGGTGCAGTCTTTATCGATCTTACAAAAGCTTTGACACAGTCCATCATGGCCTACTTACCTCCCTACTTTCTAGCCTAGGCCTGGCGAAGGTCCTTGTGCTTGGTAAAAGTTACCTGTCCAATCGGTCACAGGCTGTAAAATCTCTAATGAACTCTCCGACTTCAAACCAGTTCTCTCTGTGTACCACAGGGATCAATTCTTGGACTGCTCCTCTTTAGCCTGTTCCTTAACTCCCTCCCAGATATCTGCCAGGAGAAAATAATCTTATACACTGATGATGCTGTAATTCTCTCTTCCCACGAGATCCAAACTCCCTACGAAAAAGCCTGCAACTTGCTTTCTCTAGTGTTGAAAGGTGGTTCCTGGATAGTAAACTTGTGCTAAACCACAATAAAACAAAAGCCATGCTCTTCTCCAATCACCAAAACAAAATAGGCATACTCCACTCACCATACAAACCTCTCTGGAATTACACTGGACCAAGTAAATACTTTCAAATACCTTGGCATCACTTTTGACCAAGGGCTCACCTTTGCAACCCACATTGACAACACTGCGAAAACAGTGAACCACCTTTGGAATACTATTCCGTGAATCGTCAATTTCTAAATCAAGTGGCATTGAGAATAGCTATACAGAGTTCCATAATCTCAATCATTGACTATGGCCTTATTATTTATGGCTCAGCTACCTCACTGCTCTAAGTGATCTCAATCACTCTAAATAAGGCCTGCCGCTCCTCACGGGGCTCAAAGACTGACTCACACGTGTGATCTGTACTATGAATCAGGCTGGTTGAACCTATCAGATCATCTTATTTATCTCACCTGCACAATGGCAAAAAATCTATCTTGGGACTGACTCCATTATGTATTCAAAACCTACTCCGACTGAATCCTGGCTCCGACCCTCCACCACATCTGAGCATCAACCTTTCCTGGTTCCGAGATGCCGGACTGCACAGGGGCAAAGATCTTTCCATGACAGGGCCCTGACATGGTTCAATGCGCTTAGTCCACCTACTCTATCCTCAACCTCGCTTGAAGCTTTCAAATCCATGCTCTATGCCCACCTCACCACCACTAGCAACTGTGATTGCGCTAGATAAAGACTACTACTCCTCATGTCCATCCTCACATCTGAGGCCTCTTCCTCCCTGACTAATGAACCCTCTGGTACCTCTACTACTTCCTGTCTCCCACCCAAACTCACTCCCCCCCTTTTTTCCTGTCCCCTCTCACTTACTCTCCCGCTCACCACCTTTCCCTCCTCTCTAGCCTCCTTTTGGCGCCTAATGATCACCCTCTCCCTGGAAGTTTCCTTAACCTCTAAATTGTCTACTCGCTTGAACCTGTTATAGCTTGTTTTTCTATGAAACTTAAAAATGTTACTGCCTTAAACTGTTAATAGCAAATTTATGATGTAACTTTCCTGTCTGGTTTTACCTGTAATGTGTATCGTGCTTTGTTAAATGTTCTTTGTGACGTGGAACCTTTGTAAAAGAGCCCTGGCTCAAAGGTATTAATTACTAGACTAATAAACTAAACTAAACTAAACTAAAAATGGGAAGACTGGATTGGCCTAGTTGCCTTTATTTGACATCAGTTTTTATGTTTCTATCCTTATGTTTCCATGCATTAGATCAAGGTAAAGTGGTGGACATAGCCTACAGTACCTAGATTTCAGTGAGACATTCAATACCGTTCCCCATAAGAGACAAGTAAGCAAGCTTGGTAGCTTAGGAGTGGATCTCAAGGTGGTAAACGGGATAAGAAATTTGTTAAGGGATAGGTGGCAGAGGGTTGTGGTAAATGGAGTTCACTCAGAGGAAGGGAGGGAGGGTTACCAGTGTGATGCCTCAAGGATCAGTTCAGGGACCAATCCTCTTTATAAGTGACATTGCAGAGGGGCTGGAAGGGATGGTCTGCCTCTTTATTAATGACACCAAACACTGCAGTAGGGTGAACACTTAGGAGAGTGAAAAGGATCAGTAGTGACCTGAAGAAACTCAAGAAGTGGTCAAGGGTATGGCAGCTGGGTTTCAATAAAAAAAAGTGCAAAATAATGCACTTGGGGCACAGAAACATAGGGGTGGAATACAAAATCCTGAGGGAGTGGTACTGATGACCACCAGCAAGAAAGAAATCAGGGGATGATCATATTGGATGACCAAAAAGTGGCCAGGCAGTGTGATAAGGCAGTTAGGAGGGTGGAAGGGATGCTGAGATGCATAGGGAGGGGTACCAGCAGCAGAAAGAGGGAGGCAGTGTTGCCTCTGTATAGATTACCGGTAAGACCCCACCTAAAGTACTGTGTCCAGTTCTGGAGACCACATCTCAAAAAGGACATAGAGTAGAAGTGATTCAGAGGAGGATAACTAAAATGGTGCAGGCTCTGCATAAGAAGCCCTACAAAGAGAGATTAAAGGACCTAAATATATACACCCTGAAAGAGCAGAGGGGGGATATGATAGAGACCTTTGAATACCTCATGGGGTAAACAAGGTACAAGAGGATGGTATTTTTCAGAAAAAAAGGTGCTCAAGGACAAGGAGGCATGATAAGAAGCTGGTGGGGGATGATTCAAGAGAGATGTAAGTAAGTACTTCTTCGCAGAAAGAGTAGTGGATTCCTAGAAGAGTCTTCCAGCAGAGGTTGTGAGGGTAAAAAACAGTGGTGGGGTTCAAGAGTGCATGGGCATAAGGGCATCTTAGGGAAGGGGTGAGTGAACGGGCAGGAGATCTGCGGTGGTACCCTAGGCAGGGAAAATTGGGCATACTAGGTGGGCCAAGTGGTCCTTATGTGATAGCAAATTCCATGTTTCATATTTCTGTTGCCATTTATCATCTCTTTAGGTTGGTCACAAAGGAGCTCCTTAACCGATGGGAGAGCAGCTAGATCAATGCCTGATGACATTACAATTTTATTTATTTATTTATTTATTAATTTTGTTAGCTGGGTAGACCCACTGAGGCATAGCTGTCCCTATTTCAGGGGTGACCCAGAATTAATTTATTTATGACTTTGATAACTGGGTGAGTTCACTGCTCCCAGGGACCGTTTTCAGGCACGACCCAGGCCATAACACATGGCGCAGGGTGACAGTGGAGTACAAGGTGACAGTAATACATATGAAACAGATTTGATACAAGCAACAATAGTAGACACAATATACAGGAATTGGAAAGGCTTTGCCTGGTGTTCGATGGCCAAGCAACCAGCCACTCCCACTTCCTGAGCTATATAAGCAGTTACTCTCAACCTCATTGTGAAGCACTTTTTCCTTGCAGCCGAAGACTCTGTTGGTCTGTCCTCTGAGCTGGTTTGGGTCTACCCCCGCTGCTCCTGCTTGTCTGCTGGATTTCTGTGTTTATTTCTTGCTTCTGGTTTGTATTTTGCCTTTGGCTGCATGTGCTTCTTCTGTCTTTGTTTCCTGTTTTCTGTGTTTGTGTGTTTTTGGTTTTGTCTTTTGGGGGGCTTTTATTTCTAATCTCCTAGCATATTGCTCCAGAGCTCCTACTATTTGCTCTGTTACTTACAACTCTCACACTACTACATGCAACTGCAATCATTATCTGTGTGTTTCAGCTCAACCATAGCTGCTCCATGTTGCATACTCGATTGTTTTCACCTGACTCAGTTTACTCTGAACCTAGCTATGCAGCTCAATCATGGTCTCATTCTACTTACCTCATTGCAACAGCTTCATTGTCCTGCCTGGTTACACCTGCTTTCAGCAGCATTGTGTCTCCTTATTTATGTTTATTGCAAGTTTTAACAACTCGGTGTACTCCATTCAGATGTTGCTTCTATGTTTATTCATCCTGTTTTACTCAGAAGTCAGCTACAAGCTACTGCTGCGGCTGTTAAACTAGCTTTAATATCTGTATGTGGTTCTTGGCCCTTCCATCACTTTCTTGTTTGTCCAATGGCAGACACTGGGAAGTGTTTGGGGAATTGTGGCCCCATGTGGCTAATTATTTCTGTTCTGAATCCTGCCTTCGCCGCCGAAAATCCTCAGAGTATTTGGCACCTTGATTTGGCTTTTCATTGCCTGGCTGACTTGCCCCTCTATTCAGTGCTGTTTCATTGCTGTTATGTTATGCAGACCTACGTGCAGGTCCACTTACTACTACTTTGTTTACTGACCTATGTGCAGGTCCACGCTTACTTACGTAACCATTGCTCATTGCTTACGCAAATCATTGCTTCATGCCTACTGCCATCCCCTCAGCTTTAGCCTCTGGGATTCTGCTGCACTCAGTTCTGCATTCGACCTTGCAAGGTCTCAGCACTCCCTGCTCATTACAATCTCAGCACACCAGTGCTCAATACGCTGCTCACCAGCTTTTCAGCTCTTATTCAGTTTCGGGGGGCATGCCAGCCCATTCTATTCTGGTGCAGGGTTCTTGCGGCCGATGGTCTCGCTCTGCATTTAGTCCACATCTTGACCATGTCCACCTTGGGGCGGGATCCTTCTTACCTGGCCATAGCTGGGAATGTCCTCATAATGGGCCTAGCTTTAGCTGCCTGCTACGCGACAGCAGCTCCTGGTGTAGAATTTAAGACTAGCCGTGAAAGGTGGTTACTCTGATCTCCTTTGGCACTAGTGTTCCATTATAACAGTTATCCATTGGCTTTAGTGGTTTCCCTAGCAAGGCACCTTCACCGCATTCTGCCAACAACTGACTCTGGTTCACCTGGTTTAAGTTTAGGGTGGGTAGGCCAGGTGAGTGCCTCAACAGTCGTTGCTCTCCTCCTCCTGCCTTGGTTGCACGTGTTGTTGCAGAGTTTTCTCACAACCTTCCATGGCATTCCCGCTAGAGGGTTTGAGTGCGAGCCTTCTTCTAAACTGGAATATTTTTCACCTCTATTTCATTGGGTTTTCCAAACTGCAGCTGCAGAGCCATCACTAAGTAAAATATCCCAGGCCTGGGGGGAAGAAGACCTAGGCCTTGGTTCCCTAGAGATTTCCTCCTCATAGGGTTTTTTTATCTTCTTCATTGCCTCAGGTCATAACTGTTAGTTAGCACAGTTATTCCCTGGTTTCTCTAGGTAGGTTCCACTGTTGGATGGAGGCGGATGGTGTCCCAGTCGTTCCCTCCCTCTCTCCTTAGAGGAGCCCCTCATTCTCAATGCAAACCCTCAGACTCATGCTACACAAACCTGGGCATTTCATTACGTCATTATCCTGAGCACCTCATTACTTTATCAAACTGCCCAATGCTTATCTACTACTACGTCACAGTTACTGCTACTACGTCACAGTTACTGCTTTCTTATATGCTTCGTGTCACCTCATTCTTTTTGGGATATGCTTGTACTACATTTCTTTTTGGGGATTCCTAAGGTATCTTTAGCCACGGGAATCGTCCCGTGGCACCTCTAGGGGGAGAACCCTCTTTGAGGGTTCCTTGCCTTTGGTACCCCTACAGGGTGGTAATTCCTCTGGAATAAAGAGTGTGAATGGCCAAAACCAAACTAACACAATTGCATAAGCATAACACTATACTGGCTGCGCCAGACATTGAATTAATTACAAATAGACAATCAGGCATAGCAACAAATGGTAATCTCTGCTGCTCTCAAAATAGCAGTGAAATCAAACAGAAACTGTTTATTCTTCATTAAAAGAGCTAATCTGAAAACTTTACAATTTAAAATGCATTGAATTAACTAGACACACAATTGCCTCACTCAAAATATGTCATTTATCATCACTTGTGAGGGGTCAGGACTTCCATAACTCACTCGGGACTCTGCCACTTGTAAGTTATGGTCCTGTCCCTTCACTCATAATGACAAATGGCATATTCTGGATCTCGCCATTGTGTGTCCAATATTTATTGATAAAGTTCGATCAATCACATATTAAAAATATAAAAACCTCCCCTGAATTAGCATGAATAATTTTCTCTTAAGGTGATTGGAATGAGCCTGTTTTCAAGTTACCTGTATGTGACTCACTCTTTGCAGAATAAGAGCGTCGCACACACAGGAGTGTGTTGATTGGTCAAGAGTGCTCCCTAAATCTGGAGGCAGTATAGCGCAGTGGTCTAAGGCTCTGAGCTGCAACTTTGGTGACATCCTGCAGACTAGACCAGGGTTTGAATCCCACAGCTTCCACTTACATACTGTGTGACCCTGAGCAAGTCACTTAACCTCCTTGTGCTCCCACGTTGCTCCTGTAAAAAAAAACTTTCAGCTTAGTGTGCTATACCTGGTTAAAAATAAAATAAATCTGTAATTTTAAAAATAAAGAAAATATTCCAAATGCACCTAAGGATGAAAACACCACAAAGTAAATGTATTTCCACTGATCTTTATTGCCAAACAAATAGAGAGGCTGCTAGCCTGTCACAGCAGCTGGCTGTTTGCCTGTGCCCCCCCCCCCGGACCTGGTCAGGATAAGGGGGGGGTGCGTTCTCTCGGGGGAACACTGGGTCTGGCAATGACCAGAAGGAGGTCCCCAGCAGGTTGCCCTTAGGGAGGTTGGCATAGCTCGAGGGAGGAAACAGATGAGATATTTAAAGTGCCTCCCTGGCACATCTCCCTTCTCTCTCCTCTGAGTGGATCCAGGACTAGCATGCAGAGTTCAGCCTCAGCACTAGGTAAGGACCTAGTTGGCCTTCCAAGGAGGAGAAGTGGTTAGTGCAGCGCTCTGGTATCCCTGAGCTAGTCCCCTCATAGCAGTTGTGGTGGGGTAATATTGTGGGGAGGCCCAGAGCTATTGCCTGAATGCTGGGGGTCTGAGCCCTGTAACCCCTTTTCAATTTGTACAGGCTACTTCCCTTGCTAGCCATGTGGTCTGGTTTTCTTCACATATTATCCCTTGCTGGGAGTACCACGGCTCCCATGGAGTCCTAGGCTCCTTTCTGTTGGTGCCTCCCGGTGTGCCTGCCAGAAGGTATCCATGTATGGCTGCATCCCCCAGTTCTGGTGGTCGGTTCTTCCGGCCAACTGGTAGCCTCCTGGACTGCATTTTTTCCCTTTCCCTCTTACTCACCAGTCCAGTGCCTCTTTGACTGTCCTGGGCATTGGAGTATTGTTTGGGTGACTCCTACCAGCAGTTCCTGGATAGCGGTGCCTGGACTGGCAGCCGCCTAGTTTCCTTGCCTTCTCTGTGACTCAGTGGGGTTGCAGGTTGCCTAGGCGCTTTCTGCTGCAGCCACTGTGGGCTGTCTTGAGATCTGCCATATGGTGGTCTTCGGTGATGCCTGCCACAATCACGGCACCATGTATGGGAGCTCCTTCTCGGCCATGCTGTGCACACTACCCACATTCCTCATTTCGGTCTCATGGGAATGTAGCGGGTTCTTGCAATGCTGGGAAATTGGTGGCCATCTTGTGGATGGCTAATAGCTTCGGGCATTGGCTAGGTGCTCTCACTGTGGGCAGGATCTTGTCAGCCATCTTGGTATGGCAAATGGCTGGTGAGTCCCGGGGGGAAGCCTCCCCTCATTCAGATAATGGGGTGCGGATGTCCAGACTGTGGTTGCTCTCCAATTGGCTGGGGATGGCCCATCCCTCCACCTTCCATCCAGCATTGGGAGCCAGCATGGCTTAGCAGTTAGAGCACATAGGGGTATGTATTAAAAAATAAATAATAATAAGAGGCAGCAGCTTGGGTTTGAATTTCAGCCACTGCTTGCATGCTGCGTGACCCGGAGTGCCAGAGTGCAGTTCCCAGCTAAAGCCCATCATTGTGCATGTTATTCTTTGTAGGTGTTTTAGTTGCAGGACAAGTTACAGCCATGCTGTTTTGTGTGCCTATCTGCTCAAAAGAAATTAACAAATAAATTAATATGTTTCCTTTTGGGGGAGTGGTTGCACCGCAGTAGGGTGCCGGTCAGATCATGGACCCACATCCCAGCTTGGATAAATATTTACAACCATGGGCCGAGACAAGCAGTGGACCAGGAGGATAATTTGTTCTTCACTAGCTATCCCCTGGTGGCTGGCTAACCCCCCAACCCACCCCCCAAAAACAAAACAAAAAAGTGGATATGGAATTTTAAAACTGCCTTACTAATGGGGGTGTGGGAATTGTGGGGAGGGGGGCTTTAGTTGTCGTAGCAGGTATGGCTGCCCAGCAGAAGACACCTACAGCCAAGAGACAGGTGGCCATTGAGGAACAAGTGTGGCAGCTTTACAGGAGGAAAGGGGTGGCCTGGCTTGAGGCATGTTTGGACAGGTTGGACAGTCCATTGGTGTCCGGAGACTCGGCTTCAAAAAAGAGGATGGGAAAAGGGAAGTGTTAGGAGCCATCCAAGGTGAAGGCTCAGATAGTGAGCTGGAGGCTATGGACGTGGGCGGTAGGGCTCCGGTGGAGAGTGGAGCCTCACAGGATCTTCCAGGGAGGTTGGAACTGGCCAGGTTGTCACTCCAGGGGAACCTACGTGACACCCTTTTGAGACTGGCAGATGTGGTTTCGGCAATAGTGGTTAAGGTGAACACCTCACTGCCTGAGGTGCCAGAGGCTTCTGATCCCCCCTGTCCACCAGCCAGATCATTTGTGGGACTGGACATGCTGGTAGGGATGCACCTGTCAGACAAGGTCCACCAGCAGATCCAGAACTGGCAGTATGTAGACATGTTCTCCTTATTGAATTAGGAAGCAGAGCAGGATGACAGCAGGAAGGACAAGGGGGATAGGGTCAAGGTCCATCCAAGCTTCGACAACTGGATTGCGGTGTTTCCAGTGTATGCCACGGCAGTCCTACAAGAGGATGCATTGCAAGGGTTAGAACTATTCAACTACATGCATTGCATTGCCATGATGTACCAGAGAAAAGGGGGGTTGGTGTGGCTGGAATACGATGAGGAATTTCGGCAGTAGCAAGCGGACGCAACCTGGGGTGGGGTCACCTCGACATGCCCCTGATGGTAGATGTTATGTAGGGAGGTGGAGTGCTGCACATTGACAGTGGCTTGGCCCTGCATGTGGTGTCTCCCAAGCAGTCGGAGGGCAGGTCTGGGCAGTTGTGTTATGCGTTCAATCATGGCAACTGCACCAGGGTGACATGCTGGTTTTGTCATGCATGTATGGCATGCAACTGCCAACACCCTTTTGTCCAGTGGCTGAGTTCATGGTCCTCCCGAGGAGGAGTTTGGGCCAGCAGAGGTAGAACGCCCAGGCCTTAGGGGGACAAGCCTCCCAACTCCGGTGTGGGTGAAAAGGCTTAAGCCTTGGTTAGATCAGTACCCAGACAGGCCAGCCACCTCCTTGCTTGAAGAAGGTTTCACTGTGAGCTTCAGATTGTGTTACCCTGGCCCCATTCAGGGCTTTAAGGTGGAAAATCTGAAGTCCTCACGTGACTGCCCACAAGTGGTCTGGAAGTGGTCCAGGAGAAGCAGAAAAAGAAAGGCAGCTGGGGTGGGTCAGCAGCCCATTTCAGTCCCTTCTGCGGCCCAGTTTGAAGGTGTCACCCATTGGTTTGGTACCCAAGAAGGTGCCAGGTGAATATCGCATGATCAATCATCTTTCCTATCCAGAAGGGGATTCAGTTAATGCCCACATTGATTCAGTCTATACATCAGTGCAGTATACATCTTTCTATGAGGCCATTGAGGTGGCGAAGGTGGCAGGTCCAGGAGCCTTACTGGCTAAGGCGGATATCTAGTCGGCATTTCGATGGCTGCTGGTGCATCCTGATAGGCATCAATTTTTTTTCCATAATAGGCATGAAGTTTGAGGGGAAATACTACATGGACAACTGTATGCTGTATGCAATGGCCTGTGCCATATTTGAGCAGTATAGTACTTTCTTGCACTGAGTGATGGTGATCTTCCGAAAACAAGGCAGTTGTCCACTGTTTTGATTATTTCCTGTTTCTGGGCCCAGATGGAATTCGGCAGTGTGAGGCAACCCTGGAGGCCTTCGTTCTCATGTGCCAGGATTTTGGGGTTCCTTTGGCCCTGGGGAAGGTTGAGAGGCTGACCACAGTCATCACGTTTCTCAGCATAGAGATTGACATGAAGCACTAGCAGTGCCAGTTGGCAACCAAAAAACTGGAATCGCTCAAGCGGTTGCTCTGGAGGGCAGAGTCGGCCAGGACGGTTAAGTCGCGGGAGTTGCAGCAGCTGGTAGGGCACCTTAATTTTGCATGCAGGGTCATCCCTATGGGTAGGTCCCTTATGCAGCACTTCATTAATCAGGGCCAAGGCTTCAAGAAGAAGCACCATCGGATCCGGGTGATGGCAGAATTCTGGGAGAACATCCAAGTTTGGAGAACCTTCCTTGATCACTTCAATGGGGTAGCCCTGTGGCAAGATCCAGTAGATGAGGCATCTTTGGACTTGTTCACAGACATGGCCAGGGGATTGGGCTTTGGGGCATACTTCTGGGGTGAGTGGTATACTGGTTGGTGGCCTCTGGAGTGGCTTGAAGCAGGGCTGGGCCATCAGATCACCCTCTTGGAATTCCTTTTTCTGGTGTTAGTGGCACTATGCATTCAGGGCCTTAGATTAAGGGACAAGAGGATTCATTTTTGGTCAGACAATATGAGGGTGGTGTACACCATTAACAGCTCAGTCCAAAGTGACCTATGTGAGTTTCTGTGTTAAAATGCTTACTGTTCAACATTCAGTTTCAAGCCGTGCATGTACCTGGGGTGGATAATGGCATTGTGGATGCTTTATCTTGTTCACAGTGGCAAAGGTTTCAGGAGCTGGCCCTGACTGCAGAGCATCAGCCACGGGAGGTCCCTCCATTCCTCTGGGAAGTGGTAAACATGAAGCTTGGTGATACATAGGTAATTCCATCACACCCGGGACAAAGGTGGCATACTGCAAAGGAGTATGGCACTGCCTACAGGTACAGGAGGTGGCTGGGTGGTCTGATGCCTGGCCTATTCTGGTGGACCAACTCTGCAGTTACACAGTGAAGGCTAAGGAGCAATGACTGTCACCGGGCTCAGTGGGTTGGCATTTAGCAGGGCTCTCTTGGCTGGCTAGGCTTATGGGTGTGATTGACAACACCAGGGCCTTTAAAGTGTGTAAAGTGCTGGAAGGGTAAAGAAGGTCGCTGGGGACTAAGACTGATGACAGGTGGCCTATTACACCAGCAACCCTGGTTCAGATTTGAAAGGCATTGCCTTTGGTATGTTGGAACACCTATGAGGCAAGACTGTTTGAGACTATGCTTCTGGTGGCCTATTTCAGGGCTTTCAGGGATCGGAATTGACTCAGCCGAGACAGGCTCATGGGACACCAGGTTTGTTGGCAGGGATATGGTAATTATTTCAGAAGGTGTCTACATCCATTTCCGGAGGTCCAAGAATTGAGCAGATGGGGGCTGGCAGCTGGCATAGGCTGGCATCTCCCCTTGGAGTGTTGTAGCCGGTGAAAGACAAGGTACAGGCATATGTACAAGCCTGCCCGGCACAGGGGGAGGCATTCTTCTGTCATGAGGATGGAAGACCTGTGTCGGCTTATCAACTTCGATACATTCTGAAGTGAGCCATGCAGCACATTGGATTGGAGACATGGGACTTTAGTAATCATTCCTTCCAGATTGGGGCAACAATGAATGCTCAGGGCCAAGGGTTGTCAGATAAAGAGATTCAGTTGCTGGGGCGCTGGAGGACCCAAGTATTCTTGCGTTATGTACATCCTCACTTGCAGTAATCTCCCTTTTTATGTTGACTTGTGCTTGCGCGCCAGCCAACATATTGCATTAGTGGCAGATTTGGAGGCGTGGTCACTGTTGGGTGAATGCAGGGCACGTATCAGTAGGTGTGTCCCTCATTCCCCAATAAGCCAGCATGCAGGTGCCATACCAGGAATACATAATGTGGTGAGCACATCAAACAAAAGGTCCACTGCAATGACAGCCAGGCTCGTCATGCAGCGGCACCAAAACACGTCCTCCCTACGTGCTTTTCCTGGTGATACCCTTCCAGAAACATGGCAGCGCTGACTGCCGCCACATGGAGAGCTGACTTCAGGGGTGCCCAATCCCCCTGTCAGCATGCCATCACTCAGTTCATGTGCCAAAGGTGGAGCCCACTCCCCGTCATCACAGTTCTTCCCCCCCTTCCCTATGTGCCGATAGGGGTGCCCAATCCCCCATTGGCTAGCCCCCCCCCATCACTCAGGTAGCACGCTGGGAGCCCACCCCAGTGTGCCAAATGCCCCTGTTAAAAATAAAAGTCCCACAATGTTTTTTTTTTGTTTCCCTGTAAAAGAAGAAAATGGTCCCACGCGGTCTGTTCTGCTCCCTCCCCAACCTACAACCACCCTCTGCGCCCCCCACCTCCCCACATCCCCTTCACCCTATACTTACCTCTGAAGCCTGGTGTGATGATCTTTGGTGGACCAGGAACACGTTTGCACTCTTCAAAGTGGACCAAGAACTGAAGAAATGCTGGTAAGCTGTATAATGGCATAAATAGGGTGTTTTCAACTTTGGTGCATATCTCGGGCATTTTTGGGAATTTTGGCACCAAATTTTCAACGTGGGGTTATTGGGGCCTTTCCTCATGAATTCAGCCATTGTCATAGTGTTATTTGGTCCTGAATGGTGATTGTGTGATCAGTGTGCAGAATCACCTTTCGGGACCGATTAATGAAATGACAGTGCCACTGTTAGGCTCTCAAAAAGCATATGTTGCAAATTCGGTGAAAAAATCCAGAAAATGACTGTTTTACGAGCGTGCATTGTGCAGTTTCCATGCATGCTCATAACTTCATGAATTTGTAATATTTTCACTCCAGATTTTCAAAATTGGCATTTTTCCCCACCTCCTTATGAACAGTACAGCTGTCATTTTACATATCCTGGCTGAAATGTGTTTTTGCACATCCGGTGTAGAATTTACAGGGCAGTTTGAGAAAATGACGGTGACACTGTTCATGAACAGAGGTCCTAAAATGCCTATGTTGAAAATTTGGTGACGAAAGGCCATAAAATGACTGTGTTACAAACGTGCATTGCGCAGTTTCCATGAACCCTAGTAACTTTGCAAATTTGCAATATTTTCATGTCAGATTTTCAACACTGGCATTTTTTTCTCACCTCCTTATGAACAGTAGAGCTGTCATTTTTCACAGCCTGCCCAAAATGTGTTTCCGCACTTGTGGAGCACAATGGTGTGGTCGCTGTGGGAAATCAACTTTTGGGACAGATTAACAAAATCACAGCACCACTGTTCATGAGGGGAGGTCCCAAAGTGCCTATGTCAAAAATGTGGCTAAAAATATCCCAAAAATAATTAGGTTACGGATGTGTGTTGCGCAGTTCCTATGCATGCTCATGACTTCACCAATTTTTTATAATTTTACTCTGGATTTTCAACGTTGCCATTTTTTCACACCTCCTCATGAACAATACAGTTGTCATTTTTCACATCCTGCCCAAAATGTGTTGTCATCCCTCTGTCGCCAAATGGCATAGCCGCTGTGCAAAATCACCTTTCAGCTAACAAACTAATTGTGCCACTCTTCATGAGGTGGGGTCACAAGAAGCCTATGTTGACAATCTGGAGTGAAAATACCAACAAACGCCTACGACGTTAGGGTTTCCAACTGTAACACCCCACCCTGCAGAGACTGACAGGCGTCAGGGGTGTGACTTGGGATCACTGGCTGTAATGCTCATGCCATTTCACCCCCACCCCAACCTGCAGCCAGTGACAGGCATCAAGGTGTGCCTTGGAGTGTTCAGCCCTATGTTCACCCCATTCTCCTATGTTGCACCTGTCTCAGTGTATTTTCTTATGAAATGGGGTAAGTTTAAGGCCCAAAGACCCCAAAGCACACTGTGACACGTGTCAGTGTCTACAGGGTAGGGTGAAGTAAAATGGCATGAGCGTTATAGCTGATGAGCCAAAGGCACACCCCAAAGCCTGTCAGTCTCTGTAGGGTTGGGGTGGGGTTGGCGTCAGTTCAATACTTCACTGCCATTCCTATTATGCATCTCTAACTCCTGCACTACCAATGTCAATACCAGCAAGAGAACATCTGGCACTGACAAATGCTTGTTCTCTCTGTTGCAGGTCCCTGCAAAGGTCCCAAGAGCATATGGGTGTTTGGGCATTCCTTCATCCATTGGGCGACAAAGCAAGCGGCCAGCCAACTGGGGGGGAGCAACCTGGGCATTTCACCGCAGGCAGCGCAGATTGTTTGGTTTGGCAAAGAAGGGATGCTGGGTGGGGGGAGGGTTGCTTCCATTGTTGCAAGAACAGGTTGGCCAGCAGGGCATTGCAGATTTCCTGCTGATTCATGTGGGAGGAGAAGACTTGGGCCTTTGCAAGACAGTGAACCTCCTGATAGCAGTGAAGGAAGATTTGTGTGCCATTAGAGACTGGTGGCCCCAGACGGCTCTCATCTGGTCCACCTGCTGCAAAGATTGTATTGACAGCATGCCAGGCAGCAGGGGACTCTTAATTGGGCATGCATCACAGTGAATAGGGGGATGAGAGTCATTATGGATTCTGTGGGGGGGTGCAATTTTGAGATATGGGGACTTCTATGCCTCCCACTGGCCCATTTTAGTGGGGGAGGACAGGCAAGTACAGGCAGTAGATTTGGATAGAATGCTGGTAGCTGTTAAGAAAATCTTGGAGGATCATCTTGAGTGATAGGCTTGGGGGGTCAGACAGGGTCTGGCCTGTGGCAGCCTGGGAGGAGCGCAGACCCGAGGTATCAGGGGAACATGGGGGATGAGGCCAATTCTCACGAAGGACTCATTGTACTTGGTCGGCATGAGGCCGTGGGCCTGCCAGATTATGACCAAGGTCCAGCCTCATTGGGTCACTGCAAGGATAACAGGTGGTGCCGGATGGGGGAGGGGTGGGGGTGGCTGCCAGTGCCTTGGCCATATAACCTTATTTCCAAGAATCAGGGGCACGTTCTTCCAGCAGCACCCACTCTTAAGATGGTAATGTTCTGTAAATCAATAAACACATGGCTGTGGCCATTTCCTCCAAGATTCAGTTTATGTGTCTTCTTTGGGAAAGGGAGATATGGGGGGGTGGTTACCAGGCAATAGAAAGGCTGCCAGCCTGTCGCAGCAGCTGGCTGTTTGCCTAGGCCCCCCCACTACCTAGACCTAGTCAGGATAAGGGGGAACTTCTCTTGGGGGAACACTGGGCCTGGCAATGCCCAGGAGGAGGTCCCCAGCAGGTCACCTTTAAGGAGGGATGGCATAGCTCGATGGAGGAGATGGAGATATTTAAGGTGCCTCCCTGGCACATCTCCCTTCTCTCTCCTCCTTCGAGTGGAGCCCTACCCACCCACCTTCGTAAAAGCAGGGTCAGGGGCCAGGGAGGTAGTGTCCCCTTTGACCCTCTATGAGTAACTGCAATAGGGGTTGGGGAGTGACTTTTCCCTTTTTTTTTTCCCCCACTTAACATCAGGGTTTTCTGGATTTTTCACCTCCTCCTACAAAGGGATGTTAAAAAGCAGTTAGTCAACAGAGGCAAGGATAGTGTTGCTCAGCAGATGAAGTTGTTGTGGCTTGCATAGAACTATCGCAGCCATATGAGGTGGCTTGGGAGGAGCACAGACCCGAGGTATCGGCAGAAAATGCAGGGTGAGGCTAATTCTCACAAAGGACTCATTGTCCCTGGTGGCATGAGGTTGGGAGACTGCCAGATTATGACTCAGGAATCAGGGCACATCCTCCTAGCAGCACCCATTCTCAAGATGATGTTGTTCTGTAATTTAATAAACACATGGCTGTGGCCATATCCTCCAAGATTCAGTGCATGTGTCTTCTCTGGGAAAGGGAGATATGGGGGTGACCAGGCAACACTGCTTTTAGGACAAGGGTATGGGACAGTAGCTCATGTATGGCTTCTTTGTTGCTACTTGTTTTTTGTCATCACATCTGATCAGCCCTGCATTCAGGTTCTTCATACCATGCCTAAGATTGTGTATCAAAATGTCATGTGCATGAGAAATCAGGTAAAATAAAAATACAGTTTATTTCACTCTGCAAAGTACATCAAGAAGCAAATGCTCTAACAGCAGTGAATAGAAACTCTGGTCTTGATGCATGGAAGTAACATATGTTTAATAAGGTGTTTAAGTAAGGTGGAATGTTATCAGTGCCTGCAGCAAAGCCTTTCTTTTCAACAGAAGACAAACTCATTGGAGCGTGACAGAGTAGACAATTCTGTTTATCTTTCTTGGATGGTAGGCATGCATATCACCACTGACGCCTTAGATTCTAGAAGCCTGTAAGTACAGAAACCATATCTCAATTTAAGACTTTTTTCTCTTTGCAAATTCAACCACACCACTGCAATCTGATACTATCTTCTTTATAACTAAGGTGTAAACTTTCCAGCAAAAGAAAGAGTGACGTGAATAGGTCACATGTGTGACACTAAATGCTTATCTCATTTTGAAAAAAAAATACAGGAACAGGTTGAATAACCTGTTCGGGTTGTAGAAGGCAAAACGCATTTTGTCCATTCGCTTTAAGCAGGTAGATAGAAAACAAGTTGGTCAACCTTGTGTAAAACAGT
This sequence comes from Neoceratodus forsteri, assembly GCA_016271365.2. Classification (NCBI taxonomy): domain Eukaryota; kingdom Metazoa; phylum Chordata; order Ceratodontiformes; family Ceratodontidae; genus Neoceratodus; species Neoceratodus forsteri. Next base: position 307,687,499 of record CM028136.1, read on the forward strand.
ATTATTTGAACTTGCTCTTTTTTTACCCCCACTGCAAAATCTCCACAGGCCAATTTGCCTTCTCTGCCCTCCCCCCTTGCCTTCTGAAGTCCACCTTCCAATCCTCTATAACAGCCTCCTATATCTGCCTATCCTCTAGTATTTCTCCCTTAAACAGCTCCTTAGGGTGCACTTTGTTCTCTCTCTTGGACCTGCCATTAGTCTCTGTTCTCCCCCTTCCCCTCAGTATGTCTGCCATATGCATCTATACCTCCCCAATGTAGCTCTACAGCACAGCTTGTTTTCCCATAGAGGTTCTTCTCCCTGTCAGCCTCACCCTTACCCTCAGGTTGTTACTGCAACCACCCAGCCCCATCACTTTACTAATCCACCACTGCTGCTGACCTCCACAGCTTCCCCTCTATTAATGGTGGTCTGAGAGAGGGCCATCCTTCTCCCTATGCCCAACACTTGATCCAGTAGATGGTGGGTGACTGTGTGGCATGGAGCTCGAGTGTGCAGCAGCTATCATCTAAGGTGAGATCGGGGATTTTTTTTTTACAGTTTTTTCCCATGAGATCTCTCTTCTCCTTTGGGAGGTGCACAACCTCTAGTTCGGCCTTGGAGGCATGTAGCATGCTTGCTGGCCAATCCATTGAGGTTGCTGTGGTGCCAGAGCTCCTCAACCCACTCCAACCTGGCACACTGCCGAGCGGCTTCTACCAGGGCCAGGCTTGCCTCCTGATGTGGCTTCTGAGCTCATTCTCAAGCATGGGTCATTTGTGTGGCAGTGTGATCCACTGCCACTAGGCCAACAGCTATATTTGCCAATTCTGCACAGTATCCATTCATACAGCTTGCTGTAGCCGCTGTTTGTGATTTTCTACACGGTATACTCTGTGTTTCTATTTTTGCATTTTCTCTTTTTACACTTATTACTATAGCCACTGTTGCACAGAATGTCTAGTCACGGTATGTTAATAATGTGCATTTTATTCATGGCATTCCATTTGTTAACCCCCATCACCCAAGTCGAACCTGGAAATGAGTCTCAACTCAACATGTCTTTCCCAGTAACCAATTTTACATCAATAAAGACTCCAGTCCTTTTTGGCACTTACAGTGCTGCCTTGGGAAAAAAAAAGCATTTTTTTGGGGGGGGATGGCAATGAATATCAATTAAAATGAAACAGATTACCTCCCAATCCATGGCATACAGAGAAAAGAAAGCTGAAAAGATTGTTGAGAATTGACAGGACTGTGTCCTGCCAGAATGTTGCTGCCAGTGAAATGACGAGATAGCATTGACAGAAAATAACAATTCTAAAGTCAAAACTGCATGCTGTGTCCGCCCAGGAAAAAGGCAAAGAGAATTCTATGGTATCCAAATGTTTACCCAGTATGGGCTGGACGGATGTAATGTCTGAGAGTTTAACTTGGGCCGGATTGTATTATATTTAAGAGGGTAATCCACAACATCTTTGGGTCCAGGATAAAGGTTTAGGCCTCTCCCCACCCATGAGTCATGATTTCTGTACTCCTTCAGCATAAGTCATACCTAGGCAAGTGCCCAATCCCCCCAGGTGTGGCGTTATCCCAGCATGACATATACCCTGGAGTGCATTATTCCTAATATACAATGACTTGTTGTTATATACAGAATAACAAAAATAATTTTAAACAATGTTTTTGTTAGTGTGGAAAAATATTTTTGTTTCTTATGAGAAGACGCAACAATGCAAATGCTAATGCAAACAATCAGTCAAGAGGTTCACAATACTGAGACTAGAGCCATGATGTTATTCTGGGATAATACCACAGGTCCAGCTCCAGACTGACCAATCACAGTCCAAGATTCTTTCTTGCCATTGCATAATATAAAATAAAATCATGCATACACTGAAACATGAAAACCTGACACTTCACTAAAATGATTGCGTCTCAGAGTATAGAATGAAGTGTGGGGGGAAAAGATTGGCTATAGGAATTTTCTACTAAATTAACAATCATTCCTGTAGTCAGTGTACTTTTTTTTCACTTTACCCATTTCTCCTTGTTTTTCTGGCTGACTCCACTCTACTCAGCCACCCATCACCCTGACATCCTCTTGTTCCCCCAGAGCTTGCCCCCTCTGGCAGTGGCAGCAGGGCTCCCCAACTCCTGCTTTGGAATGGATCCAGTCCGGAGACCCAGGCATGAGGCCTAGGATACCGGTAGCTTGTGTGCAAAAATAATTCTAATTTGTAATACATTTTGGGTTTCCTATTGGGGTGGGTGTTCTGTATATTTTTGTGGTTTCCGTGATTTAAAATGAAAGGCCATGCAAGGACATATTCAATAATCCAGGTTAGGTAAATGTATGCATGTAGATGTCAGCCCCCTTCCCAGCATCTAGGGGTATGAGGTGGTGGTTTTCCATGAGAAGGGGCAGTCACAGCAGCAGAAACAAAAAATCACTGTACTTTACTAGGATGGCTGGCATTAGCTGGGTCTGTAGCGGGGGTACTGTCTCCTGGTGCTGGTCTGTAAAGTAATTCATGTTAGCAGGCATAAACAATCCCAATAAAAATAACTGAAGACCACACAAGCCTAAACGTTAACAGGGGGATCCCATTTAATGAAAGAGTCAACCAAGACCAAGAAGAGGGTGGTGGACTTCAAGAGGGCAAACATCAGAGGAATGGGGAACATTCTGGCAGGGCACCTGGCAAAAATCAAGCTGGAAATGGATGGGGAGCAGAAGTGGTCCATCATTAAACTAGGTCTGAATGAAACCACAAATACCTGCACACAGACCTAAAGTAAAAGGTCCAGAACCAAGAAACCAAGCTGGTTCAACAAGTAAGTGGCAGCAATAGTGAGGGAGAAGAGTACAGCCTATCTGAGGTACATATGTACAAGAAGGGAGAAAGCCAGGGAAATTTATGCAGGGAAATACAGGGAGGCAGGGAGAGTGGTCAGGGCAGCTAAAGCTGCAAAGTAACTAAGATTAGTGCAGGGGATCAAAGAAGGTGAAAAGGACTTCTTTAACTATATGAAGGAGAGAAGAAGCATTAAGGAGGGGATTGTTAGTATTACGAAGGGGGATGGGCGGAAAACAGTGTAGAGAAAGCAGAAGTGCTGATTGAGTGTTTCAGCTCTGTCTTCACAAGGGAAAAGAATGGAGCAATTCCACAGGAGAAGACCGGGGTAAGCATTGGGGGAGATGAGACAGAAAAAGTAATTAACGAGGACAAGGTCTTAGAAGGACCCAGGACACTTAGCGTGGACAAGACACCTGGCCCAGATGGCATACACCAGCGGGTCCTAAGAGAACTGGTGGAGGTACTGATGGCCCCCTAGTGGATTTGTTTAACACCTCGCTGGGGAAGGGGTGCATGCCTTGGGATTGGAGAATGGTGCATGTGGTGCCACTCCACAAGAGTGGGGTCAGAGATGAGCCTGGGAGCTACAGACCTGTCAGCCTAACCTCCATCGTGGGCAAGTTTATAGAGACCAATCTAAAAGGAAGACTGGTGAACTTTCTGGAGGTTAACGGTCTCCAAGACACTAGGCAGCATGGATTTGTCTTGGGGAGATCCTGTCAAACAAACATGATAGACTTCTTTGACTGGGTCACTAGGTCAGTGGACAAAGGACAGGTGGTGGTCCTATACTTGGACTTCAGTAAAGCCTTCGACTCCATGCTGCACGGAAGGCTTCTCAGCAAGCTGAGTAAAATGGGAGTCTTGAACAAGCTACAGGGGTGGGCAAGAAACTATTTCTTTTTTTAGGTTCTATTTATGCACCCTACCTTCAGGGCATTTCTCAAGGTCCCATCTGCAGCCGCTGTACTCAACCACCCACCTGAACTGAACTTTCCGGAAGCTGCATTGGGTATGTGAGGTCCAGGCTCTCCTGGCCCCCACAGAGAGGCTCCAGACCCCAAGGAGAACCGGAGAATCAGCCAACATTGGGTGTGTGGTCGGTCGGCCTGCCTATGTTTGCCATCGCCTCACCCGACTGTAGGGGGATTATTTTTTTCTTGATTTCCACCTCGGAGCACAGACATGCAATGACGTCCCACCCAGCGTGCACACGATCCCACACACATCCGGAAGACATCCACAGCTGCTCCAATCCCCATGCTGCTGCTGCCATGCACCGGAGTAGCCCCAGCCTCCACCAGGGGTCGACAGTGCAACAGACATTCCCCAACCCTCCCCAGGACTCGAAGAGCTGTCTACGAATGCTCAATCCTTGTCCTCCTCTGCCAACCCCTGATGACCTGAGTTTGTTCCCGAACCAGGGTCGCCAGTGTGGCGTGAGGTGTGGCATCCTGCGTCTCAACCATCAGCACCACTGGGCCGGCTGGTAAGAAGCTAGTTGTAAGACAGAAACCAGATGGTGATGGTAGGGGGGAAATTATCCATGCCTAGGCCTGTGACTAGTGGGGTCCCACAGGGCTCATTACTTGGACCAGTGCCATTCAACATCTTTATTGGAGGCACAGTGGAAGAGGTCAGTAACAAAATATGCCTGTTTGCAGATGATACTGTAACCCCTAGGTGGCACTATCCCAAGGGCTACTACCCCTGCCTGCTTGGCTAATAGCAGGTTAAGGGACCTGATTTCTGAAACGGGTGCCTCCACATGGAGGTCAGGCTTGGTAGTGGTCAAGCTAACCTGGGCACAGCCCTCTGGGACACTGTAACAACCCTCTTTCCTTACTAGTGGCCAGAACAATACACAATAATCACTTTCACAATACTCCTGATACACCACACAAGTACTCATACTGTATGTACTTACCACCAGGGCTTTCCTCTGGCCTGGCCCTGGGGACCCCCCTGTAAAACAAGGTTATACACAGTAAATAACAGCAGTACAGTACTCTTGTGCAAACTGGAACCACAGTCAGGGTAAATGCAAAAAAAGAGTTAGATCTGATTTATTTAAGGGACTTGAACAAGGGAGGGGTGTAATCAGGTTAATTTGCTTAAAGGCTGTATCAATCAAACAGTTATGCATGCACTTCAGGGTCCATAAACAGTCACACACTCTGGGTACCCAGATGGAGAATGGTGGGCTAGCCAGGAATGTTGCAGCTGGTTGGGGCATTGTGATGGAAGAAAACAACATGCACAACACACACTATTTGTAATCCGGAGCCGGAGGGTTCAGTTCATGAAAAGAAAACAACAAGACAATCAGATGACACACTTTTAGTTTAGGCTGTTGTTGCAGGGAGCTACCCTGCTGATTACTCACGATACCCAAGACTGGACACAGGCTGGATGAAAATTGAGACAGCAGATGGTTAATCTGGAGTGCCAGGAGAAGCAGGGCCCACACGAATCACTGAGGCATTGTTCCTGTTCAAGTGTGGAGCCGGGGGCTGATCCCCAGGCAGGTCTCTCGTCGATGGCTTTCTCTGTGCAGCGGGTAGTCAAGCTGGGCCAGTGTGGCAAGGCCCAGGCCAAATGGAGACACATTTGGATACAGTCTGTTTGGGCTGGATACAGCTTTCAGCCAGCAGAACACAGTTCAAACAGTGGGGGACCAAATCACGACTCACTTTCAAAACACAGCACATTTACATGTAAGGAAATTCTACTGTACCAGGCAAACTGCTCTCCTGTCATGATCGCAAAGTCTGTGCACAAACTGGGGATTCAAAAGCAGCTGGAAATCCTGACAGGCTGATCGCATTTAGCAAAATCTTCGGTCTTCTTCAGGTATGAACCTGGTAAAAAAATCAGTGGCTTTCTTCTTTCTCACAAACTTCGATTTAGTCCAAAATAATTCTCTTCTCTCCCTCTCTACTGCCCAAATCACTTGAGCTGTTCTCATCTCACTTCCCAGCTCAGAACTGACTGACAGCAGGCAGCTTGGGGATTTCCCTTAGATCCAAAAGATTCGGCTGGCTGATCTGTCTGTCAGTCACAACAAAGACTCCCCCTTCAGGTGCACAAAAGCGCCAAAAGCCCAAAACTACAATTCCTACATATTTTGACTCCAGACAGCTCCTGTAGTCTGGCTGCATTCTAGGTCCCACCAGACTGATGGGTCCAATTCGGCAGTTCCAGGCCAAAATGGTAAGGATAAACAAAACAGCCCTTGCTGCAAAGAAGACAGGTTAGACAAACTACATTATTATTACTACTCTAATGAATGATCAACAAACAGTTACATCTATTAACAGGGCTCCCTCTGTGCAATTAGCGATGGCAGAAACAGAACGATTACTTGGCAGCCTGGGCAGGATTTGAGCATGACAAGACTCAGCCCCCTCCCAGATTAATTATTACTGCAATCTAGGCAGCTCTTAAAGCGACAATACATAGAGGCTACACAGGCACTCTTTGGCAATAACGATTAACTGCTAAACGCAGGACACCAGCCTGGCAGTGAGCATTTAGGCAAGCTCATGGAAGACTTTTTGGGAACCCCCATTTGTAGGTGATTACAATACTAAGCTCTGTGGGAGGGTTGACACGAAGGAGGGGAGACAGGAGCTCAGGAAGGACCTGGCAAAGAACAAGAGATGGTCCGACATCTGGCAGTTGAGGTTCAATGCCAAGAAATGTAAGGTCATGCACCTGGGGGCAAGGAACCCAAGGCCTAGCTACTATCTGAAGGAGGAGCAGATGTCCAGCACAGAGGCTGAAAAAGATCTGGGGGTGATAGTCCAGGGCCACATGAAGCACTCTTTGTAGTACCAGAAAGCAGCAGCCAAAGTGAATAAAATTTTGGGATGCATAGCCAGAGGAATCACCTCCAGGAAGGAAGACATAATTTTGCCCTTGTACAGGTCATTGGTGAGACTTCATCTGGAGTACAGTATGCAGTACTGGTGCCTTTATTTGAAGAAGGACATCCAATTGCTGGAGGGGGTTCAGCGAAGGGCAACCAAAGTGATCCAGGGCATGGGGGACAAACGATATGAGGAGAGGTTGAGGGAGCTCAATATGTACTCTGTTGAGGACAGAAGGTGGGGGGGGGGATATGATGGAAACCTTCAAGTTACTTAAAGGCATAAACAAGGTTGGAGTGGAGGGCATCTTCAACTTAAAATGGATGGGGAATACAAGGGGGCACAGTCTGAAACTTTTCAGGGATAGACTTAAAAGGGAAATGAGGAGGCACCTTTTCACAGAGAGGGTGGTGTCAAAATGGAACGAGTTACTGGAGCAAGTGATATCCTTGAAAACGGTGGGAAGTTTCAACAAGCATTTGTCAATGCCAAATGTTGCTTGCTTATATGTGCCATTTAGGTATTTATACATAGATACATAGATACATAGACAGTGTCGGCAGATAAGGGCCTATGGCCCACCCAGTCTGCCCATATTTGGGAGTGATAGTACCATGCCTAAGAACTGTCATTTGCCCCACCCCCAAGACATCCACTGTGTCTTTCTGTTCAGTATTCACAGAAGAGGGGGAAGGGCAAGGGCCACCTCAGTACAGCAGTTGCCAAGGGGATGAAGAGGTGGACAATAGTCCATTAACAGGAAAAAAGTCCTGCAGGAGCTGACTAAATTGAAGGTGGATAAAGCGATGGGACCAGATGGCATACACACAAGGATATTAAGAGAACTGTGAAGGGAGATAGCAGTACCTCTGGCAACCATGTTCACTGAGTCATTCAACACAGGGGTGGTACCAGAAAATTGGAGGAGGGCACATGTGGCCCCTCTACACAAATCCATCAGCAGGGAGGAGGTGGGGAACTATAGGCCAGTCAGCCTCACCTCAATAGTGGGGAAGATCATGGAGACATTGCTTAAAGAAAGGATAGTGGGGCATCCATAAGCCATCAGAGCCCAGGTTCATAGCAACATGGATTCACAGTGGGGAGCTCATGTCAGACAAATCTGGTTGATTTCTTTGACTGGGTGACAAAGAAAGTAAATCAGGGTGGGGCAGTGTTCAGTGCACCTGATATGTATATTTCTTTACTTTTATGAAAAATTGTGTCCTACTCAAAACTAGCTGTATCTTCTGTTCCAAATATATACTACTGTCAATGCTACCTGCTGATACTTTGTATATACTGTATTATTGTATCTCACTTTATTTGTATTATTACTATTTTCTTGTGTGTTGCATCCCATGTATATTGTCCCTTGTTAACAAACCCAGGTCCACCTCAAAAATGAGTTTGCTCAATGGTGATCGCCTGGTTAAATAAAGACTTTGATTGATTGATTGATTGATTGAGTGGACAACGCTTACCTTGATTTCAGCAAAGCCTTTGACACCGTCCCACATAGGAGGCTGATAAACTAGCTGGGTAGGCTGGGCATGGGGGAAGGGTGGTAAACTGGGTTAGAAACTGGCTAACAGACAGGAGGCAGAGAGTGGTGGTAAATGGGGTGGAGTTTGGGGAGAGGGGGTGACCAGTGGGGTGTCGCAGGGATCGGTCCTAGGGCCAGTCCTGTTCAATGTCTTCATTAGTGACATTGCAGAAGGGTTGAAGGGAAAAGGCTGCCTGTTTGCAGATGACACCAAGATCTGTAACACAGTGGATACCCCGGAGGGGTGGAGAAAATGAGGAGGGACCTGGGGAAGTTTGAAAAATGGTATGAGGACTGGCAACTGAAGTTTAATTCAAAAAAGTGCAAAATTATGCACCCGGGACACAGAAACCCTGAGGAAAGCTACAGGATGGTGGTGGGGGGAAGGGAGTTGCTGACAGTCACAAAGAAGGAAAGGGACCTGGGGGTTCTTATTTCAGATGACCTGAAAATGTCAGCATGCTAAGGCAGCTGGGAGGTCCAGTGACTTGCTGGGGTGCATAGGCAGGGGTATCACCAGCATAAGAAGGGAGGTAGTGATGCCATTATATAAAACCATGGTCAGGCCTCACATGGAGTACTGTGTGCAGTTCTGGAGGTCGCACCTTTGTAAGGATATTAACAGGCTGGAGGTGGTCCAGAGAAGGGCGAATAAGATGTTACAGAGTTTGCAACAGAAGAGTTATGAGAAGAAATTAAGGGACCTCAATATGTACTCACTGGAAGAGAGAAGGGAAAGAGGGGATATGATAGAAACATTCAAGTACCTCAAGGGTATAAACAAGGTGCGGGGGGATACATTTTCCAATACAGGAGGAGCACAAGAACGAGGGGGCATGACATGAAATTGGAAGGTGGAAGGTTAAGAGGGAATGTGAGGGAAGTTCTTCACAGAAAGGGTGGTGGAAATGTGGAATGGTCTGCCTCAGGAGGTGGTGGGAGCCAGCACCATGGATGGATTCAAGCATTCTTGGGACAGGCATAGGGGAACCATAAAGGTACAGCAGCGAATGGGTCAGAGGCAGTAATCCGGTACAAGGGCTTACGGGCAGACTAGATGGGCCAGGCAGTTCTTATCTGCTGACAAATTTATATGTTTCTATGTCTGTGTCTCTTTCTCTTATGAATTACAGACAGAGAGAGACACACAAGCATATGCTGCTTGAATGTGCTGTTCCCCACTATGTCCTCCCTAACACATTACTATCCACAGACACACAGAGAGAGGACACAGCACACATTATCTCTTCAATGCTGCTCCCCCAGTGCCTCTGTCTCTCTCTCTCTCTCTCTCGTTCTCTCACTGTTACTCTCCCAGTCTGCTTTCTCTGTCACTCTCTCTCTCTAAGCACTGAGCTCCATTCCTGAACGTCGGGGGGAACTCAGTTGCGCTCTCTCACGGTCTCTCTCTCACTGGGATCGGGGGTGGGGTTTGGCAGAATGGGACACAGAGAACTTGTTGTACGGGAGGTAGGAAAGCAGCACAGAGGTTCCCAAAGAAAAAGACATTGAGAAAGACAGAGAGAGAGAGAGAGAGAGATAGAGAGAGAGAGAGAGACAGCAAATACACAGGTCTCTCCTGCACACAAACTGTAGCACTGTTCTATACCGGGGAGCAAGGGGAAGCCACAGACAACATCATTCCAATGTTTTCTCTCTTGCTGTCTCACAGATCATTTTAGCCATGGTTCAGGTGCGGAAGAGTGATGATGCTGTCTCTCACTCTCTCTATCGTCTGTGCACTGAGGGTGGGGAACAGGCAATAGGGCAGCCACAGTTGGGGGGTGGTGGCAGGAAAGGAAACTCTGGGTGGCCACTGTCACGCTTGCTCTCTCATCTGCTGTCCTGTATTGCAGCCTGTCAGAGGGCTCTGTACTGCTGATCTTTGCTTTCACTGTTTCTGTGGACAGAGACATAGACAGACAGACAGAGAGAGAGAAAGACACAGCACAATTGCCACAACTTTAGTACCTACTTCTCCCACTGTCTGTGTGTGTGTCTCTCTCTGTCTTACATGCCAGACCGCATGGCCACTGTCACTCTGAACTACCTTTTTGTCCACTTGGACTGCCGATTATCTGCAAACTGGACAGGGTAGCGGCAGGCGGAACACACACAGACGCTCTGTCTCCGAGCTCACAGGCTACACAGCTGCCATGCACGTCTCGCTGTCTTGCACTGTGTGGTGTTTCTGTGTCCCCTAACCACAACTTGTCACAGAGACACGAGATTGCTGTACCATTGCCTGACATTGTCTCTGACCCGGTCGCTCTCTCTCTGCATCAGACTGCACAGTGAGATCACTTCACCCAGCTTGTCTCCATTGCACTTTGCCAACTTGGGGACATAATCTGCCTGTGCCACTGGACTGCAGTCTGAAAATGCAATCCAACTGCACACAGCATGGACTGGGGCCTCAGAAGCTACAAATTGTACAGTACGGTACTGATTTCACTGTGGGCATGGTGCCCGGTGGTCCGCGGGGTGGCTGAGTGTGTACACAGAAGTTATTAACTGTGCTTTGGTTGTACGGAGGTCTGTATTATCGCACTGTCAGGTGCTGCCACACAGTCAATCAAATCCATTCAAAAGAAGAACTGTACGGATTCACTTTAAGAAAAAAAGTGTAGTCTTAGAGCTGCGGGAATATTGGAGCGAAACCGGAGTATTTTGCTGTTCACAAAATGCATGCACAGTCTGAGTCAGCCATCCACTCTGCCTCTTGGAGCATATCAGGTTTCAGCTCTTACAGCAACGCTTGTCCCATGGAGCACTAGGCAGCTTTGTGGTGCATCGTTTAAGCTAAAGCTTCTCTGGTTCCTCTTGTAATTTGTGATGCTGATAGCAGTACAGCTAAGACAGTCACGTTAGCACGGTCACTGGAGCCTGACTCGAAGAAATGCAAAACATGAGGAGACAGGAAAGTCAGAGAGACAACAAGGGAGAAATGAGGTACGGGGAACACATGAGACAAAAGGTGTGTGCAGGGGAGGAGTGAGAGACAGCAAGGAAAATGGAGCGAAGGAGGGGAAGGTGGATGGCTTTATGAATATGAAACGAAAGAAGTGTTCTCTCATTGGAACGCTTCATTTGTTTCAAGTACACAAAGTTTCCACCCATAAACTGTAAACCATTGTCATACTTAGCTTGCATGATAATTGGTCCGTCAAGGATGAGCCCAATGCAGCTTGACCTGCATTGGGCTAATCAGTGACACACCTCTGCAATGCTGTTCTCTGTAGCAAAACATTTATTGTGCAAGTGCAAGCAATGTAAAAAGGAAGAGAAAGGCAGACAGTGGATGTAAGTAGGGAGTAGATTCAGTATTCTGAAGCTTTGATAGGTGGAGGAGGGGAAGGCCCCTCGCTCCCAAAGCCACGTCACAGTTCAGACCAATACCAGTATGTTTGCTTGCCTTGCAAATGAACACAAGCATTTGTCAGTGCTGAATGGTTGCTTGCTGGCATTATCAGTGGAAGTGCAGGAGTTAGATAGATGCAGTATAGGAATGGCAGTGAAGTATTGAACTGATGTCAACTCCACCCCCACCCTGTAGAGATGGACAGACATTGGAGTGTGCCTTTGTGTCGTTGCCCATAACGGTCATAATGTTTCACCTCACCCTACCCTGCAGACACTTACAAGTGTTGATGTGTGCCTTGGGGTGCTCAGGCTTTACACTCACCTTATTCCATCAGGAAATACATTGAAATGGGAGCAGTATAGGAGAATGGAGTGAACTCTGGGGCCAAAGAGTCCAAGGCGCACCTCGATGCTTGTCACTGGTTGTGGAGTGGGGTGTGGGGGTGGAATGGCGTGAGAGTTACTGTCGACAGTCCTAAGTCACACCCCTGACGCCTGTCAGTCCCTACAGGGTAGGGTGTTATGGTCAGAAACCCTAATGCCCTGGGCATTTCTTGGTATTTTTACTCCAAGTTTTCAACATGGGCTTTTTGTGACCCCACCGTATGAACAGTGACACTATCAGTTTGTTAGCCGGAAGGTGATTTTGCACAGCGACTGTGCCATTTGGCGCCACAGGTTTGAAAACACATTTTGAACAGGACGTGAAAAATGACAGCTGTACTGTTCATGAGGAGGTGTAAAAAAATGGTAATGTTGCAAATCTGGAGTAAAAATATGAAAAAACTGGTGAAGTCATGAGTGTGCATAGAAACTGCGCAACGCACACCCATAATTATTTTGGGGATTTTTTACACTAGATTTTCAACATAGGCATTTTGGGACCTCTGCTCATGAACAGTGTCACTGTGATTTTCTTAATCTGTCCCGAACACTGATTATTTTATTTATTTATTTACTGAAAAACTTCACCAGGAAGGCACACTGAATGGCAGGTGGTGGCTTTCCGTCAGCTCTGTGGAGACTATGAGAGGCAAATGGAGAAGCCGTCACCATGGGGACACCACACAATGCAACTTGTAATTGGCTGCTGCACTCAGGGATGCCCCACAGCAAAAACAGCTGATTGTGTAGTGACGGGGCGCTCTCTGATTGCAGCGGCCAAGATTCTTTGATCATAGTGGCATGCTCATTAACTGCCATCATCGATAGCATGCTCCTCTATTCGCCGCGGCAGAGACCAGCCCCAGAACTGACTGCTGCCATTCGACACAACACTGCCACGCCTCCACAACCCGCTTGAGAAGGAAGGTGATGCGATGTCTTTCTTGCACATGCGTGCAAGCAACACAAAAATGACTGATAGATTCAGTGCAGTTCTCCTTTAAAGTGCAGTAGCAGGCTCAGTGACTTCTAGAACAGTGTCTGTAATATCATAATGTTCTTCATAGGGTGGTTTTCCTCTGTTTAGAATGTGATGAGAGCTCTCATTGAGTAATCATGACATTCACAGTGCCAGAAGGTGTCCATTCATCTCAACTGGTAAACATTAGGAGGGATGCCCCACCCCTCAGTTTCCTACTCAGAAACCGTCTATCTCACATGGAAAGGGTGCTGTCTCACATGCTACACTAAGACTTTGAAGGCAAATTTCAGAGTTATTTATATTACTTAACGTATGCAGGGCTAACTTTAACATGAAAACAGTGAATCCCTGCTGTGTTTGGAACTTCTTTGTCTCAGATGTGCTGAGGTGTTCCATGTTTTAGAAACACAAAAACATAGAAAGGTGATGGCAGGAGAAGACCAAGATCCATCTAGTTCGTCCATTTGTTACCTATCCAGTACTATGTCAAGACTGCACTAATAAAGGCAGTGTGGTCAATAACAGAGACATCAATAACATGAAAGAAAGAAGCGCATAGATACAATTACAAAGGAAGTATTCTCTGAGTCAAAAAACGCATATGCCAAAAGACGTGCCAGTACCAAATTGCGTATTCTATAACTTCTTGATCAAATGCAGTCGATATTTTTTCTTTCGCTTTTCCATCTTACTTGATTATGGCAGAGCAGTTTTGACCATGTTGCTTTGGATGGCACGGTTTTGACAGGAGACACCTGAAAACCACTTACTACAGCTCCTGTGTGATGTGGTTTCACTAGTCATTTATGTACGCCCTATGCTGCCTTGAAGCCTGTCACTGTTTTGTCCTTCACTATCACTCCTGGAAGGATGTTCCAGCTGTCCACCACTCTTTCAGTGAAGAAATATCTCCTCATGTCACTCCTTAAATTAGTTCCGTCCATTTATATTTATCCTCCCTGGTACTGTAGTAGTATGACTGCTGCTCTTTTTTATTTTTTTATTGTAATATTTTATTGAAGTTTTCAGTTTTCCATTCAGTTCACTTAGCACATAGCATTGTATTCACCATAAGCCTCAACTGCTGACAAAAAGCCACAGGATAACTGATAAAACTGCCATTTTACAGGACTTATCTTAATTACCAAGTTACACTAAAACTATATCTCTGTTGTACAGAATCCAAGTCTCCACTGGCCTTGAGAAAGGCCTAATCTATGTGTGAGATAGACTGAAGGTTGCAATTTTTAAGTGAATGCAAACAATTACTGAGACATGGGATCCAGCAGAGCATTAACTTACAGCACAGACCTCTCAAATTATACAATGAGTTTACACTAAGTAGGTTCTTCCAATCGACTTATACCCAACAATCCCACGATGCAATGCTTAGGCTATACATAGGATCAGGGTTAAGAGGGAAGCAGCAAGCAGGAAGTATAGGGAAAAATAACTATAGATAAAAGGAAGAAGAAAGAGCATAACAGAATCTACACACCGTGAAAGAGAATACATAACATTGGACATACCACCCTCGACTCACCTTTGCTAATAAGTAATAGGAGGGTTCTGTACTGGTGGAGGGAGCACTCTGCAAATATGGGAGTGCAGATAGGCATCCCATTTTTCATGGTAGTCAGTCAGTTTGCCTCTAGCTACTGCCGTAAGTCTTTCAAATGTGGCCAGCCTAATCATGGCCGCCCGCCATTGAGAAAGTGTGGGGGGCATAGGTTGCCTCCATTTCACTAGCACAGCTCTCTTTGCTTCCATGACAGCGACCAGGACCCAGGATTTATTAGAAGGAATAAGTGCATTTGTAACCCCCCTGCAAATGGGAGTTCCTAAAAAGTCTTCCAGGAGCTTGCTTGAATGCTCCAAGCGTGAATGGTGTTTGGCGTTTAAGCCGTTTATCTGTGAGTGCTTTTAGAGCCTCTGGTACTGTCTCTTTAAGAGCTGTCTGCTTGCAGACATAATTAGTTTGTATGGGGGGACTGTGTGTTTCCCTGCTTGAGTCCCACTCGAGCTGCTACCAAATTGCTCTTTCTGCTGTCGCTAAGTGGGCAGAGTGAGCACTTTCAAAGATGTAACTATTTGCCAGAAATCATTTAGAGTAATAATGAAAATACAGTTTGCCTCACCTGCTTTTCTTTGCAGTCTGAACTGCTTTTGCCTAGCCCGCCATTCTGGTTCTTGAACTGCTGAACAGGACCAATCAGTGTTGGGGGACCTTTAAAATGGAGCCTGCTGCTGGCAAATTAGAACTTGGACTCTCATTGTGGAGCCAGCCACCTATGTACTGTATGGCCAGTGACTCTGGGAAATGTAATTTTGACCTAGGCGCCTTTTTCCACCAACAGGGGGAGTTTATTGTGAGTGACAGCTGGACCAGCCAACCGAATAGTGTGGAGCTAAAGGAAATGCACTGCCCTGGGACTGGAGAGATTAGATCAGTTTTGGCAGTGAAGAGACAAGGAGCTCTGTGCTTCTGCGGTGTATAGTTTCGTACGGGAAGCACGTGTAAGGCCCTGAGTTTTGGTCTGCAGCTTCTGCAAGCGTCTGTTTGGACTGAATCCAACCTGTGAGGAGAATCAAGGAGATCTGAAGAGTAAAAACTAGGCTCACCCTGTAGAAGACTGGAGAAATTGCTGAATCGCGCTCGGTCTCTCAGGAACTGAAGCTGCTATGTGTTCTCCCAGGTATCAAGCAGTAATTGTGGTCGGGATCGAGAAGCAGCCTGCCTGGTATAGTACTTTCCTTTTACATATAAATGTGTGTAGTGCTTATGAGGAATTGCGTTTAAAATCCCCTGTACAGTGAATTGAGTGCATGAAGCTGGAAGTAAACCCAGCTTCATCCGGACTATATCCATTTGCTATAAACTGCAGTAGGGTCCAGTGACAAGGACCTTATTCACATGTTCTGCTCCTCCTGGCAATTCAGAACAATCTGCCTTCCATCTAGTTTTCAGCACTGAGTTTGTGAGTATAAGCAGGGTAGCTCCCTGCCATCTGTTTATCAAATTGAATGTGTGTCATCTAAGTGTTGCTGTTTTATTTCTTCATGAACTGAGCAATCCAGCTCCGGATCACAATTGGGTATTGTGCAAGTGTTTTTCCATCACAGGGCCCCAACCAGCTGCACCAATCCTGGCTAGCCCCTCCCCCCATCCTAAGTACCCAGTGAAAGTGACAATTTGGGACTCTGAATATGCGTACAGTATTGTGATTATTAATGTGTTTAACCTAATTAACTTGATTTCCCCCATCCTTGTTGCCATCCCCTAAATAAATCAGATCTGTTTGTTTCAGCAAAGTTACACTGACTGAGGTATTCATTTATGCTAAAGTATTGTACTGTGGCTATCGTATTGCATCATCTTGTTTTACAGAGGGTCCTCAGAGTCAAGTTGACCGAACCAGTCCCGGGGGTAAGTGGAAATAGTGAAGACACTCATGGGGTATTGTGTGGGTCACTAGCAGGAATAAAAGGGGGTCTCAGTGTCCCAGAAGGCTGTGTCCAAGTTAGTCTAACTACTGCAAACCCTGACCTCTGGATGGAGACACCCGCCATTGGATCTAGGCCCTCCACCTGTCCGTACTCAAACAGACAGGGGTAGTAGCCCTTGGGATAGCACCACGTAGGGGTTACATCTTGGAGGCATTGCTGGGATTTGCATCCTCTAGTGTCCAAGTGAAGAAAAATACCTCGAAATGTTTGATTTAAGGGAAAAAATGGAAGGGAGTACCACGCCCAGATTAAAAATTGACCCCCACATGTTGATGGTGCGCAAAATGGTGAGGTGGAGCGAAACTGAGGGGATAGACCCCCAAAAGGCTATTCTGTTGCTGGATGTCCCCTTAGGGACCAGTGATGCTGACATTGTATCCACTGTGGAACAAATTAAGGGCGTGGGCAAGGTTGAAGTAAGGGGATGAGGTACTGATTTATTTGAGCAGACTATGATAGCACTGATCTTGTGTAACTCCCCAGTGGACCCGGAGAGGGTAATCCCTGTCATGATGCCCGAAGGTGCCCAGATGGGATGGAGGGTCATTCATTTACATAGTGGTCCGGCCAACTCGGGTGGGTCTCCTAGTATAGATTGGTTCAAAGAGAAATTACTCAAACTGCTAGCCTCTGAAGGGTGTGCTGCTCAGGAACTGGTAAAGGTGATAGATCTCTCAGGTGACCACACACCCCTGTATTCCCCAGGTACATCCCCAGTTCCCCACAAGAGTTCTCCAGTAGCCCCCTCCCCTGTCATAGTTCCCCTGATACAGTTGGATTCTTAATGCAAGCTCAAAGTATTCTCTGGCATCTGCCCTACTCCAAATGGGGCAGTTGATCTGGAGACCTGGATAGACTCTGCTACCCTTGCGGTACAAGACTGTCAATGCTCCGAGGCAGAAAAAAGGGCTTGCCTGGGGGAGCGCCTCCAAGGACCCGCCCAAAGTACTTTTCGCTCCCTGAAGGTCTCTGACCCTGATGCCAAAGCCCAAAAGTACCTAATTGCCCTTGAAAATGTGTTTGGGGGCACTGCTAGTGTTGAGGCCTTGAAATGGAAACTTAAAGATGTTAGATAGCAGCCGGGGAAATTGTTATCTGCCTATATGGATCAATTAGAGGGGATCTTACAGACCATTTTTCGGAAAGGGGGCTGGACCTCTAGTGAAGTGGACCGGGTAAGGCTGGATCATATACTCTGCTCTGCCCGGCACTCCAGCTGGGTGTTACTCAAATTGCAACTGCATCAAAGGAAATCCAGTCCCTTGCCTTTCCATGTGTTGATGAGGGAGGTATGGGAAGTTGAGGAGGAGGAGGGTTTGTCAGAACCCTGTGCAGTTGTTGCTGCTACCTCCCCTGCTCCAGGTGCAGGGTCAGATGCTGATGGCCCAGAATCATCTAAATTTCATGACTCAATCCGAGGTCCCCATGTTAGCCAAGGGGGGCCCAGTCAGAGAGGGATGGTTACAGCTGTCCCACCATGGGGTGAACTGCTGAGAGAGTTCAGGGAAATAAAAAAAAGTCTCTTTATGAAGGCCGCTCCTGCAAGTTTAGGCCCCGACCCTGATCCGACTGCATATGCTATGGGGGTTGGGGTACCCACCCATGTATCTCCTGCTGACAACAGCTCAAACTCAATGTCTTGACTATGGAAGTGGGGAAATTGATGAGATGTCTCCAAATGCTTATCACACCACAGACAGAAATGGCACCAAGGTTTTCTGTTGGAAATACTCCCGCCCCGGCTCCCAGTGTGATGCCTCGGCCAGCTCAATCTCCAGAGGGTATGTTTTTCTATAATTGTGGGAAGGATGGGCACATGAAGAGAGAATGCAGGTCCCCAAAAGACACAGACAAAGCTGTATACAGGTTACAAGGAGAGCTTCGGAGGACAAATCAGTGGTTGAGAGGTACACAAAATGATCGCAGTGAGGATCCAAAAAATGCTAACTCACGTCCCTTTGTGGCAAGGTCAGTTGCCCAGGCCCCTGCTACCACCTCTCCAGACTGGTCCAGAATAGTGAGTCCCTCCATGGAGACCACTGTAAAGGTGAATGGAGTGTCCACAAGAGCTGTATTGGACAGTGGCTCCCAAGTGACAATTATGTTCCAAGACTGGTGTCAGAAGCATTTGTCTGATGTACCCTTACAACCATTGGAGGGGCTGCATGTCTGGGGGTTGAGTGAGAAGGCCTACTCCTACTCTGGATATATCTGAATTTGGCTGTCTTTTCCCACCTCCTTGGCTGGGGTGGCAGAGCAAGTAAAGACCCTGGGCTTAGTGTGTCCCCCTACTGGACTGTATGATGGGGTTCCTTTACTAATTGGGACTAATGCACATATGTTTGGACAGCTGGCACAGTTGTATTATGAAAAACAGGGGTCAAGGACTAGTAGAGCTTTAAGAATTCTGGCCTTGATTAAGAAGGCCTATGAGGCACAGAGAGATGCTGAAAAAGTAGAACCAGAGGAACCAGTTGGAATTGTCTGGAAGAAGGATCCTGAGACTCTGATCCTGGCGCCAAATGCCCAGTGTACCTTACAGGGAGAGGTCCATATCAGAAAGGATGTCAAGAATAAAATATTAATGTTGGATGCACCAGGCGATGGAAAATTGCCAGAGGGACTGCTGGTCAAGCCTAGTATGTTGCTTGCTAGAGCCCATGCTTATGCCAGAAAGGTAATGGTTCAAGTTCATAATGTGTCTGACAGAGAGATTCAAGTAAATAGAGGTTGCACCCTGGCTAATGTGCATTGTGCAAACACTGCAGTGCTACCTAGTAGCAAGAGTTTGGGGAAGAATGACAGAGTAACGCCTGACTTGTTTGATTTCGGTGACTCCTCGTTGCCAGCTGAATGGAAAGTGAGGATCAGTGAGAAGCTTGTCCAGAGAGACCAGGTGTTTTCTTTAAAGGAATGGGACATAGGATGCGTGCAAGGAGCTAAGCACCATATCCAGCTGCATGATGAAAGGCCATTTCGAGAGAGGTCTCAACGCCTGGCACCTGCTGACATAGATGATGTGAGACGGCATCTGCAAGAGATGCTAGCTGCTGGTGTAATACAAGAATCCAGAAGCCCCTATGCTTCCCCTATTGTGGTAGTGAGAAAAAAGAATGGGACAGTAAGGATGTGCATGGATTATCGCACTTTAAACCGGCGGACTATCCCTGATCAGTACACAATGCCCCGCATTCAGGATGCTTTGGACTGCCTAAATGAGAGCAAGTGGTTCTCTGTTCTGGATCTCCGCAGTGGGTACTACCAGATCCCGATGGCCTCAGAGGACCGTGAGAGGACAGCCTTTATCTGTCCGCTTGGCTTCTATGAATTCATGAGGATGCCTCAAGGGATTTCAGGCGCCCTAGCCATTTTTCAATGATTGATGGAGCGTGCAGTGGGGGACATGAACTTAATAGAGTGCCTAGTATACCTGGATGATGTTATTGTGTTTGGCAGCTCACTGGAGGAACATGAGAACAGATTATTCAAGGTGTTGGACCAACTGGAAGACTTTGGCCTTAAACTGTCCATTGATAAGTGTCAATTCTTTCAAACATCAGTAAAGTATGTGGGACACATAGTATCCACCGAGGGAATAGAGACCGACCCAAGTAAAGTTGAGGCCTTGACCACCTGGCCACAGCCCAAAAATCTAAAAGAACTGCAAAGATTCCTGGGATTCTGTGGTTATTATCGGTTTCATCAAGGACTATTCAAGAGTGATCCGCCTTTACTTAACCTTACTCAAGGGTATCCCCAACCCACAAAAGATACAAAAAGTCAGCGTCCCTCGAGACTGAAAGAGTGTATTTTCATCCAAGTGAAGTATTTGGAGCCCGCTGGACTCCTGATTGTGAGACTACTTTTCATGAGATCATATATCAACTTACCCACGCTCCAGTGTTGGCCTATGCCGATCCAACAAAACCTTATGTCCTACACACTGATGCTAGCTTGCAAGGGTTGGGGGCTGTATTGTACCAAGAGCATGAGAATGGCCTGAGACCAGTGGCCTTAGCCAGTAGAAGCCTGACCCCATCCAAAAAGAACTATCCTGTACATAAGTTAGAGTTCCTAGATTTGAAGTGGGCTATTGTTGACCAATTCCATGAGTACTTGTATGGGGCTAAGATACTGGTAAAAACTTACAATAATCCTTTGACCTATGTGCAGACTTCAGCTAAGCTGGATGCCACTGGCCATAGGTGGCTTTCTGCATTATCTACATACAACTATGCTGTTGAATACAGAGCAGGCCTGAACCACATAGATGCTGATGCTGCCTCCCGGAGGCCTGTTTCCCAGAATGACTGGGTCAGACTGTCAGAACCTGATATTTGAGCACTCTGCCAGAAGTTTGACAGGGAAGAACAAATGTCCACAGACGCAGTGGACTGTATGGTGGATTGTTTAGGACCCTCTAAGAATTGCATACCTGCTGCTTACTGCCGCTTTTCTGCAATAGACATTGGTGCACTGCCTCAGTTGGACAATGACAGTATTCGGCAGGCTCAATCGCAAGATCCCATGATCAAATCAGCTTTAGAAGCCCTCTATGCAGGGAAAGATGTGTCCAAATTACGTTCCACTGATTTGAGAACTGCATTGTTATACAAAGAAGGTCCTAAGTTGAAACTGATCAATAGGCTGTTAAACAGAGAAACAGTAAACAGAGGGGGACAAGTAGACAAACAACAACTAGTGTTGCCCACTGCCTTTCGAGACTCAGTACTGAGGTCTTTACACAACCACATGGGGCGCCTTTGTATAGACAGAACACTTGACTTGGTGAAATCCAGATTCTATTGGCCTAAGATGGGGGCTGATGTGGAGCAACACATTTGAACTTGCAGTCGCTGCTTACAGAGGAAAGCTTTGCCCCAGAGGGCTGCCCCCCCCCGTTAACATCACCACCAGTGCACCCATGGAGCTGGTCTGTATTGATTTTCTGAGTTTGGAGTCAGATCAAAGAAATATTAGTAATGTGCTGGTGGTCACTGACCATTTTATGAGATATGCCCAAGCTTTTTAATTTTTTTTATTTATTTAGTTTTGTTGACGGTAAGTGCACTAGACAAATCCTGCCTATTTTCAGGCACGACCCGGGGGAAGGGATACAGATGTATGCCAACTGACCTTGAACCAGATTAAGCTGTTGGTGGTATTTTTAGTGAATGAGGGAAATTTGGCCAGGACACCAGGGAAATTCCCCTACTCTTTTCGATAAGTGTCATGGGATCTTTAACATCCACCTGAACTACCACCAATCCAGGCAGATGGGACCTCGGTTTAACGTCTCATCCGAAAGACGGCACCTCAGAAGTGCAGCACCCCTCTCATGCTGCACTACAGTGTCAGTACTGGGATATTAACATAAGTGCCAGATGTGGGAACTGAACCCACAGCCCTCTGATCTCCCTGCCTCAGAGGCCTTTCCCCATCCAGGACCAGAAGGCATTCACTGTGACAAAAGTACTTGTAGAAAACTTTTTTGTTTACTATGGGGCTCCACAAAGAATCCATTCTGATCAAGGAAGAGACTTTGAGAGTTGTCTGATCAAAGAGATGCTTTCTCTGTGGGGAGTGCGAAAGTCCAGAACCTCCCCTTACCACCCCCAGGGGGACCCACAGCCTGAACATTTCAACCGCACTTTGCTAGATATGCTAGACACCCTACACCCAAAGGACAAGCCTAGATGGAGCCAACAAATTAGCACCCTGGTACATGCCTTCAACTGCACCAAAAGTGATGCCACTGGGTTGTCCCCCTACTGCCTGACGTTTGGAAGAAAAGCTCGACTGCCGGTAGTTGTGTGTTTTGGGGTCTCTCCTGATGGGGTGCAAGCTGACAACTATTTACAGTATGTGCAAAAATTAAAGGCCCAGCTAAATCATGCGTACCAACTGGCTCAACCACAGGAACGGCAGGAGGGAGACCGGGTATTGCTAAGAAATCTGGGACTGCATGGCAAACATAAGATTGCTGACAGGTGGCACCATCTCCCTCACATTGTAGTGGACAATCTAGATGATCTGCCTGGGTAAAAAGTAAAAGCTGAAAAAAATTCAAACCATGTTAAAACAGTGCATAGAAATCAGTTACTGCCCATTGGACAAATCTTGGTTGAGTCTGAGCCCCCAGAAAATGCCCCCTCTGGACCAGTGACTAGAGCTGCTGCTAAGAAAAAATCAAGAAAACCTGCACCTACAGAAGCTGAGTTAAAGTGTTCCCCTCCACAAGTCCCAGTTGAACATGACTGTCAGTTCATGTCAGAGGAAAGTGAGTGTGGCTTTGAATACTACTCTTCTTACAAACTGAGTCAGTTGTTTCAGGGCAATCCCCTAGTCAATCCTGGAGATGAAGCTGGGCCTTCTGGACTGTCTAAGCCCCCAGCTTTGTCCCTGGAGCCAATGCTCCCAGAAAGTGAAGTGCAAAGCATCAAGTCAGATGATATGGAATCATTGTGTATGGTTGAACTGTTCGAGCTTTCAGAGGAGGAAAATGATGGACTGGAACAGACTGGTGATATACCAGAACAAGAAGAGTATTTTGAGTGCCCTGATGGTCCACTGCCAGTGTCTGAAAGCTCTCCATGTGAGCCAAGTGTTGTGGACTCAGAGATTGTAACTCCTGGAGCTGAAAGTGCCCCAAGTTCTAGCCTCACTACCCCAATGAAGACTCCCCTGACAAGTGAGGACAATGCTGAAAATGAGGCTCAGAGTGCAGAGACTGTAATAATTCCCCCTAGAAAGACTGGTCGAGCTGTAAAGCCAGTGGTGCACCTCAGTTATGATTCCCCTGGGAGGCCTGTGGACTTGCCTCTCAATGTTGTCCATAAAGGAGTGTATGTGTCCCTGAGCTCATTGCCCAAACTGAACATCAGTGCTAACTCCAAGTTACTTGTGTTGCCCTCTAGGTATGGTGCCCCTGCCCCGTCCAGCCCCAAAGTAGCTGATAGGAAAGGGCCCCCTCTCTTCAGGTTTCATGTACAAGAGGTAATAACCTGAGTTATGGTACAATGTGTGTGTAATACTGTGTAAAGAGTGACATACTGCAAAGTTTCAGAAATGTGTTTCTGGTAAAGTGATATATTGACTGATGATTACATGTATAAGCCTAATGTGATACTGATGTAAATGTATTTGGCTGTATTGAAACCTATGGGGGTACTTGCTTGACCCGGACGCTAAGCTTTCCCAGGCCAGAAAGGATGTAACCCCCCTACAAATGGGAGTTCCCAAAAAGTCTTCCAGGAGCTTGCTTGAATGCTCCAAGCCTGAATGGTGTTTGGCGTTTAAGCCGTTTATCTGTGAGTGCTTTTAGAGCCTCTGGTACTGTCTCTTTAAGAGCTGTCTGCTTGCAGACATAATTAGTTTGTATGGGGGGACTGTGTTTTTCCCTGCTTGAGTCCTGCTCGAGCTGCTGCCAAATTGCTCCGTTTCTGCCATTGCTAAGTGGGCAGAGTAAGCACTTTTCAAAGATGTAACTGCCAGAAATCATTTAGAGTAATAATGAAAATACAGTTTGTCTAACCTGCTTTTCTTTGCAGTCTGAATTGTTTTTGCCTAGCCCACCATTCTGGTTTTGAACTGCTGAACTGGACCAATCAGTGTGGTGGGACCTTTAAAATGGAGCCTGCTGCTGGCAAATCAGAACTTGGACTCTCATTGTGGAGCCAGTCACCCATGTATTGTATGGCCAGTGACTCTGGGAAATGTAGTTTTGACCTTGGCGCCTTTTTCCACCAACAGGGGGAGTTTATTGTGAATGACAGCTGGACCAGCCAACAGAATAGTGTGGAGCTAAAGGAAATGCACTGCCCTGGGACTGGAGAGATTAGATCAGTTTTGGCAGTGAAGAGACAAGGAGCTCTGTGTTTCTGCGGTGTATAGTTTCGCGTGTGAAGCATGTGTAACCCACTGAGTTTTGGTCTTCAGCTTGTGCAAGCATCTGTTCGGACTGAATCCAACCTGTGAGGAGAATCAAGGAGATCTGAAGAGTAGAAACTAGGCTCACCCTGCAGAAGACTGGAGAAATTGCTGAATCGCGCTCGGTCTCTCAGGAACTGAAGCTGCTATGTGTTCTCCCGGGTATCATGCAATAATTGCGGTCGGGATTGAGAAGCAGCCTGCCTGGTATAGTACTTTCCTTTTACATATAAATGTGTGTAGTGCTTGTAGGGAATCGCGTTTAAATCCCCTGTACAGTGAATTGAGTGCATGAAGCTGGAAGTAAACCCCAGCTTCATCTGGACTACATCCATTTGCTATAAACTGCAGTGGGGTCCAGTCACAAGGACCTTATCCACATGTTCTGCTCCTCCTGGCAATCCAGAACAATCCGCCTTCCATCTAGTTTTCAGCATTGAGTTTGTGAGTACAAGCAGGGTAGCTCACTGCCATCTGTTTATCAAATTGCAAGTGTGTCATCTAACTGTTGCTGTTTTATTTCTTCACAAACTGAGCCATAAAGCTCCAGATTACAATTGGGTATTGTGCAAGTGTTTTTCCATCACAGGACCCCAACCAGCTGCACCAATCCTGGCTAGCCCCTCCCCCCATCCTAAGTACCCAGTGAAAGTGACAATTTGGGACTCTGAATATGCGCACAGTATTGTGATTATTAATGTGTTCAACCTAATTAACTCGATTTCCCCCATCCTTGTTGCCATCCCTTAAATAAATCAGATATGTTTGTTTCAGCAAAGTTACACTGACTGAGGTATTCATTTATGCTAAATTATTGTACTGTGGCCATTGTATTGCATCATCTTGTTTTACAGGGGGTCCTTAGGGTCAATCAGACCGAACCAGTCCTGGGGTAAGTGGAAATAGTGAAGACACTCATGGGGTATTGTGTGGGTCACTAGCAGGAATAAAAGGGGATCTCAGTGTTCCAGTGGGCTGTGACCAAGTTAGTCTAACTACTGCAAACCCTGACCTCTAAGTGGAGGCACCCGCCATTGGACCTAGGCCCCTCCACCTGTCTGTAGTCAAACAGGCAGGGTTAGTAGCCCTTGCGATAGTGCCACCTAGGGGTTACATATTTATTGAGAAAGTATCTCCTAACAGAAGGGAATAATGTTGAAGAGATAGTGAGGTACCCACTATAGAGGAGCAATGCTTCAAGACTAAAGTCCAGAAGGTACAAATCATTGGGCACAGCCACAGTATATGGTACAGGTGGGCCGGAGAGGAGTGGCATCTCCAGCAATTATCTTATGGGATTATCTTTCGCCTGTAGAGGACTGAGAGAGTTTGATACAATCTAAGAAGAATTTTTAATTGAATCAATTGGGTCTTTGAGTATGACTGCAGCTCTTGACCAGGCTCTTGTATTCTACCTTGTTCACCCCTTTCATGACCTTAAGTCCTTCCCCATCTCTTTCCCAGTGAGTACCTACTCAGGCTGGCTAACGTCTGCTCACATGGCCTTCTCTGCTGACCACTGATCATTTTCATGGCCCTTCTCTGGACAGACTCAGGGTGACATGTCCTTTTTGAGGTATGGGCTCTTGAACCAGATGCTGTACTCCAGGTAAGGGCTTGCTAATGACTTTTATTGGGCAGTATCACCTCCTTCCCTCTGCCAACAAAACCCACTCCCTATACATCCTAATGGCCTTGCCTGTTTTGCCTCTTTTTCCTACATTTAGAGGGACAGTGTCCAATGTTTTGAGTCAAACAAGGTTTAGAGGTGTTGGAGTGTTGTTGTGCAAGAGCTGGACATTACACAATAGCTGTTGTGGATAATAACCGTATACCTCTCAACCTCTTGCCTCATGAATCAGGGACAAGGCTTAAAAAAATCAGGGACAAAGACCCCAAATCAGGGACACGTCTTAAAAATTGGTACTATTCACTCAGAAAACAGATATAATAAAAGGATATGTGTTAAGATGCATTTTCTGAAGAAGAACAAGTCTATAACTTTAATGTTTGACATTATTTTGTGATTTTAATCCCATGGTTCTGTCACAAAAACCGCAAATTTTATGAGGGACAGAGGAAAATTGTGAGGCAAAATCAGGGACGTCCCTGAAAATCAGGGACAGTTGAGAGGTATGAATAACCGTCTGTTAACTAACCTAATGCTGTCTAATCATAGTGGGAACAGTTAATCTTACCTAAACTCCAATGCAGAGTACTACATTCTTTACATTTCTGTCTCATTTGTATCTTCCTTGCCACTCCCTTTTATGTCTAGGGGTCCTGATGAACTACGGGGAGGTGGGAGTACAGACTAAAAACCATCCAGGGAAGTAAGTCAGAAACATAGAGGGAAAACAAGGCCTTACTGCAGTTTTTTTATTTTTATTTATTGAAATGTTTCACCAGGAAGGCACACTGAGCAACAAAATGCTCATTTCCCAGTGCAACCTGGGGGGAGGGGGTACATAGAGGATAAACAGTGATTTACAGTAGACAGATAATTACAACAAACAGTGATTTACAGTAGACAGATAACTTCATAAAGAATAGATACAATCAGGGTACATGAGACAATAGTTACATGCAGTGAATAAGAACAGTGGGTAAGTTAACCTATGGTATTATAGTGTACATGGAGAGAAGCCTGTAGGAATCTATAACGGAGAGAAATAGCTAAGAGGAACAGGTAGATATAGACAGTGTAGAGAAGTTAGACAATGGTTAAGTGCTTTCACTTTTGTCAGTACCTTAAGTGAAGGAGGGGAGGGGGGATTGGAGCAGGTAGATTGTAAGTGCTGTATCAAAAGGGTAAAGGGGGCAGGGAGGGAAGTGAAACCTTGGGTCCTTCCAGGATGTTGAGAACCCTGCAGGGGTCTGGGCTGCTAGATGCAGAGGGGTAGGTAAGGGGAGAGGAGGAAAAAGGAGGAGGGAAGTAAGTGCGAGGAGAAAAAGGGGGTCCCTCCAGGATGTTTAGAGCCCTGCAAAGGACAAGGGTGGCTTCCAGGGTGCTGAGAATCCTGCAAAGGGAGGGAGGTCTCCAGGATGCTGAGAATCTTGCATGGTGTTTGGTGCTAGCTGGCAGGAAATAGTTCATGCTGACTTCAGGCAAAGGGTGGGGGGTGAGCCAAGCCCAGAAGAAGACCCCTTCAGGATGTTGGGAAACCTACAAGGGGGCCCATGGGAGGCTATAAGAGATTAAGGAGGGGGGAAGGGGCAGGGGATGAATTATGATGTTGGGAACCTCATTCCTGTGCAAGAATATAGGTTGGGAGGGGGTCACGGCAAGAGCAGTTGGAAGATAGGTAGTTGTGGAGGACTGAGCAGATAGAGTTAATAGAGGAGGAGTGGCGGACTTGGGGAGGAAGGGAGTTCCAGATTTTGGGTAGGTGGTAGGAGAAACCAGTTTGCCCAATTAGGGTGGACCACCGAGGGATCAATAAAGAACGAGTGTCGGTGGATCTAAGGGAGGGGGATGGAGGTGGAGGGATGATGAAAGAAGGGGAGAGGTATGACGGAAGTTCACCCAGCCTGTGTTTGAAGGCGAATTTTGTGCAGTGGGACAGGCATCTGTTTGTTAGAGAGCGGAAGAACAGGGCATGGTATAAATCACAATCATGAGTACAATTACGGGCATCCAAAGCAAACCGGCAGAAAGAGTGGAATAGGGTGTCCAAACTGGTCAGGGAGGATTTGGGAGCTGCACCATAGACCACATCACAGTAGTTAAAAATAGGAAGGATCGTCTTCTGGACATGTTCAAGCCTGGTTGCAGGAGGGATGCTATTGCGGTTCCTGTAAAGGGCACAAAGCTTGGGGTGCAGTTTTTTTCAGAATGGCTTAGATGTATCGGCAGCATGCAGGGTATGGCTCCTCCACCAACCCACCTCTCACCAGCTTCTGTAACTCTTGGTTGAGCCAGGGGGAAGAAATTGAAGATCTAAACCAGTATGCTTCATCTCAGGAAGGAATCATGAAGTTCATTCAATAATTTTCAGACTCATGTAACAGGAACACGAAAAGAAATGTAATTCTGATCTTTGATATACAATTTATAAATAAATTAATGTGCAACTACATGGAGCTGGCAGAGCAGTACATACATAGGGCAAACAAGAGAGGCAATATAAGCACAAGTCGATACAATGCATTTGCAGACCTAAGACAATTATACCGGGCACAGACTCCACACAGATTTCTAGAGCTTTTGCAAAGCTCAGAACCTTACATGGGGTGTAAATACAACCAAACTGGTTAGGGGGAGTGCCTTACTCCCCTGCCACAGATAAACTAACACCAGGACTGCAGCCTTTATACCTTCTGTAACCCTCCAGCTCACCACCCTGCTTGCCCTCCAGGGCAGAGGTGCCACAGTTACATTTTGAAATGGGTGAAACGGCTTCCTCCTTCCCAGTTACACATCCTTTGTATTCCACTAGCTGCCCAGGTCTAACACAGATCCTGCCCCAGACACAGGCATGGCAAGTCTGATAAAGTGAATCCCAGAAATGCAGCCTCCAGCCATCATGAAGCAGCATGCCACAGGGGTACTGGCCCCCCTGGCGCTGCCACCTCCAGAGAAGCCCTGCCATGGCCCTGCCACCACCACAGTAGCTCCACTGCCATACCTTACTGTTTGGAGCACCAGACCTCCTGGATTCAACCTCCTTCTGACCTTCCTCCAGCTTCTCTCCTTCCCTCCTGTGTTCTCCCAGATCCTGCACCCCACGGTCACCATACTTTTGCCACCCATCCCTTTGAAAAACAAATAACGTGTACCCTTGACGCTCACAGGCCGAAACCTCCCAGGCTGAGGAGGTGTTAGCCCCTCAACCCTACTTGCCCTACATGATGCCCGGCAACTCCCAGCCAAAATGGCTCCTTCACCTAGTTATACCCGGAGCCTGGAGCAATGCCCCCCACCTAAACAGGGTGGGACACTCAGATGCCCCAAGTCAGGGTCCTAACAACCAGGAGTGAGCACAGGTTAGTAAGCCAGCTCCGTGAGGGGTGGCTTACACTTTCATTTCTCATCTTCCATTTTCTGTTTCTTTCTTTGTTCCTTTTTTCTATTTTCTTCTCATTCTCTCCTCTCCTTATTGTAATATATTTTTAACAGAATATTATCTAATTTAGATCCAACAAAGACTATATATGCCATCTCTATTCTTAGTAAAGGGGGATTCTGTGCTTCCTAGAAGCCTAGTTTTACTCATATTCTGCTAAGGTAATATGATTCCCTAGGAGAGAACTTGCGGAGAAAAATCTTGTTGCTGACCTTAATTGTGGAGAACTCACTGTCTGAAATTCGGAGGGCTGCTGCATCAGCGTTCATCGGAAGGCGAGAGGTGGATCTTTTGCTCGTCCTGCGGCTGTGATCGGACCCACGGACTCACCGCTGAGAATCCTGACTTTGGGCAAACTGTTCTTTGTTTAAACTTTGATGCCCGAAACCGCAGCTCCCTATTGGGCTCCGGTCTGTGGTGACGCTCTCCCTCTGCCCTCTAAAACGGGAGTGCTGTCCCACCAACCCAGTACCATATCCTGACACCGTGAGAAGGGGAGGTGAGGGTGACCTACTCCGAGGGTCCCCCCCCGCGCGGCCAAGAAATCCTCCCCGATTGCTGATTTGAGGTGCCGTGGGCTACTGTGAGCCCCGGCGGGCCTCCTCGGTGGACAAACTTGTGAAATCCAAGCTCGTGGCCCCAGCCTCGGTGCAGGAGAGAACTTATGGAAAAAAATCTTGTTGTGGCCCACCCACCCTGCCTGTTTGGTGTGTGAGTTTATATGCGTACCAGCCCCGCCCCTTGAAAGCTACATTATCCTATCTGTCATTAGTGGAGGTTCTCCTTGCATAGCGCGGGGCTTCTCCTGCATAAATCTCTTCCCTTATCACTGATTTATGTCATGAGCGCTATTTGGGTATACAAATCCTGCTGGACAGCACTGTTGCTTAACTTGGTTCTGTGATTTTAGCACGACTATTTACTTTTGCCCCATTATCTCTATAAGTTCTGTCATATAGTACTGCCTAGTGTTGCCTCTTTACATTCATGTTTTATACCATTGTATTTTATGACTTATGATGTCTGTCCTTACTGTCCCTGGAGTTGGGCTAAAGTCGTAAGGTTATATACTCACTAGCAGCCCTGCCTGGTTGCCCAGACTATTTGGTTGTTGTGCCTGAACTTGCCTTCTTTAACCCAGTGGGATACAGCCTTGGCTAAACCTGACGTAACTGGCCTCTGTTTGCTGGCAATCTAACTGTGTGGGTGAAATTAGAGGGCGAGAGCACTACACCCATCCATCCAGTTTATCCCTGGTGGGGTGTCCGGGCATGAACCCACACGCTGGTTTCATCGTGACTCTAGCCAAGAAATGGGAGCAGTTCCCCCTGTCCTTACCTGGGGAAGGTAGGGAAGCTCCTAATGCTGTGGCTAAGGGTAGGCTTTCGGCCACCCCCAGGGCTCTTCTGCTTGTAGGGCTGTCACTGGGGCTGGCCCTCCTTCAAAGTGTCACCTCTCCCCCAATATCCCTGGGAGTCATCTGGAAGTGACCCACCTCTCATGAGGACATTGACTACTCCTTCTCTAATATGCTGGTAACAAACAAGGCACACCACTGTATTATTTTCAGCCTAGACATTAGGTGCCTTATGTACTCAGTCAGGGTCAAGAAAATCCGTGCTAAAAATCGTCCAGGTGGCCACCCAAACTATAGGTGGTGGTATCTCCCCTGGCTCCTCCTCCTTGCATTACGTATGGCCGGGGATATAGAATCCAAACCCGGACCCTTTAACCTGTCCACCAATATCCCTACTGCATGGAGCATGAGTAAAGGGACTAAAAATAGCTCATCTAAATATCAGGAGCTTGCTACCTAATCGAGATGAGCTATTAGCGTGGGTGGCACTATATAAACCTGACATCCTTGGGGTAACTGAGACCTGGCTTAAACCCTCCATTCTTGACTCTGCCTGCACACTCAGCGGATATGAGGTCACCCGCCTTGACAGAGCTGGGGGTAAGAGGGGGGGTGGCATCCTAATCTACGACAGAAACCACCTAAAAATCTCCCTAGTAACTCACCTGCAACCCGAACAGACCCCCTGTGAGCTACTTCACGTGCTTCTGCTTCTAGGGGATACAAAGAAACTGCATCTGGTGTGTGCCTACAACCCTCCTAGGGGAGGTCTAACTGGACTTACCTACCTTCTGGACGCAGTTAGTCCCTGTGCTGGGGACAACAAACTAATTATCATGGGTGATATCAACCTGAACTGGGAGAGTGGCAATGTTAAGAAATTTGAACCTCAACTTGCCAGCCTAACCCTAACCCAACTAATTCATGACCCGACCAGGCGGACGGCAAATGGTTCCTCTAGCACCCTGTTGGATTGGATCCTGTCTAACTGTCCGGAGAGGAAAGCATCTGCAGGCACGTTATCCGACTCCATCTCGGACCACTCTCCGGTGTTCTGTGTCTGGAAAATTCCCTTCCCCAAAATACCCCACAAAATCATACAAGTCAGAAATTACTCCAGGTTTGATTTAGGGGGGTTCCTGGATGACTTAAGACTTACCGACTGGTCCAGGGTGCTTGGAGCCTCCGACCCCTCAGTGGCAACCTCCTGCTTCATTGAAACCTTCGGGGACCCACAGGACAGACATGCTTCCAAGGTCACTCGGAGGGTGAGGGGAACTGCTACCCTCTGGCTGAATGGTAATCTCCTAGCCCAGATGCAGGAGAGAGACAAATGCTGGGCCCGTACTAAGGGATCCAATGATCCTTCTAATCTCCAAAGATACCGGCACCTCAGGAATCAGTGTAAGAAGGCCATCAGGGCAGTGAAGAGTGACTTCTGTAAGTCTGCCCTACTTAGCTCTGCCAGAGATCCTAGGAGGTTTTGGAGGAATATCAAATCTTTCGTCAGTGGGTCCACCCATCCGGGAGTCACGGATATGGTTATAGATGGAGTCTCATGTAATAATCCTCATACCATAGCCAACTCGCTCAACTTACACTTCACTGATCTCTCGGTCCTCACCTCTCTTTTCACGACTGGGGAGAGCTCGTTCCTCACCCCTTCCCCCCCCCATGTCAGGAAGGTCATCCCCCTCTGAGTAAGTTTAATCTCAGGGGTGTATCAGTTCAGGACATTCAGAGACGCCTTGCTGGTCTCTCCCAGCATTCTAGTCCAGGCCTTGACAACCTGAAACCCAGGCTTCTTAAGCTTGGCGCTGTTTACATTGCCTCCCCAGTAGCCCACATTTTTAATCTATCCCTCAGCTCGGGGCTAATCCCTGATATCTGGAAGGAGGCGAGGATAGTCCCTGTTCTGAAGCAGGGCAACCCCAAACTACCTGACAACTATCGCCCAATTGCTATTCTACCATTCCTTAGCAAACTCCTAGAAAAGGTGGTGGCCGAGCAACTCTCAGAGTACATCCACACCCATGAGCTGCTATCCCAGGCCCAGCATGACTTTTGAAAGGGACATAGCGCCACAGCCGCCTTGATTTCTGTAACTTCAAGCATCAGATCAGCCATGGACCAGGGCAAACTCTCGGGTGCCATATTTATTGATTTGTCAAAAGCCTTCGACCTTGTTGACCACGAACTACTTGGAGCGCAGCTATGGTCACTTGGACTCTCTCCCCATGCTATGAATTGGTTAATGGGCTACCTGAATGGTAGAAAGCAGCATACCTGCTTCAACAAGGCCCTCTCTGAGCCCAGGGCAGTGACCATGGGAGTCCCCCAGGGCTCGGTGCTAGGCCCTCTCCTATTCTCGCTCTTTATTAACCAACTGCCCATGGCGATCTCCCACTGTCGAGCCACCTTATACGCGGATGACCTGGTGATAGTGGCTCATTCTCACAATGCCACTGCCCTAAACCAGTGCTTGTCTGACGATTTCAACAAAGTCTTGTCCTGGGTTACAAACCACAAACTGGTTCTGAACCTAAAAAAAACACAGGCCATGCTCTTTGGTTCCATGGCCAAGATCAAAGCCTCATCAGCCTTGCTCAACATTACTAGTAAGGGTGGTCCCTCACTGCCAACAGTGACCTCAATCAAATATCTTGGTGTTACTCTTGACCCCTAACTTGACATGGGGAGTCATATCCTAAACATCTGTAGGACAACAAATTGTAAGCTTGGCCTGGCCTATAGGGTCAAATACAACTTAACTCCCGGAGCTAGACTCGCCCTTGTGAGAGGAGTGCTTCTTCCCTCCCTCAGCTATGGACTTCACTTATTTGCTCGATCCCCCCAAACTCATCTCACTCGGTGGAACACGGCATATAATAACATCTGTCGTTTCACACTAGCTGCCCCCAAACTCATCCACCGTTGTGAGCTTTACGACAAACTCTGCTGGCTCCCCCCAGCTAAATACCTGGAGTTCGGTGTTGGAAGCTTCTCTGGGAAGGTGGTTACTTCTGGCATTCCACAGGGACTGGCTCAGCTTCTTCCAAAAATAGACCCCACGCCCTACCACCTTAGGTCCCAGAATGCTGGGTTGCTTAAAGTCCCCCCCACCCGTACTCTTATGGGGGACCGTGACTTTACTGCGTATGCACCCAGACTCTGGAACTCTCTCCCTGATCCTGTCCGTTTGGCCTCCTCCCATGAGAACTTTCGCACCTCCCTGTGGTCTCATCTGAAATGAACATCGGTGTGTGACTGCCCCAAGCCCCCTTAGAGAAATGAATCAAGTTGAATCAGGCCACCCCTATTGTCAATTATGTACCTTCTATACGTTGTGTAATTGTTGATTGTGTATCTTCTTTTCCACACATGTTTATTATTTCATGTAATATGCTGTTCCAC
The DNA here is from genome assembly GCA_016271365.2 of Neoceratodus forsteri. Taxonomy (NCBI): domain Eukaryota; kingdom Metazoa; phylum Chordata; order Ceratodontiformes; family Ceratodontidae; genus Neoceratodus; species Neoceratodus forsteri. The sequence continues at coordinate 307,721,762 of CM028136.1, forward strand.
CCCATGTTGCCTTGTATGTCATATCAGACATTGCACACGGGGTGGTGAGCAAGATAAGTCTGTTCGCTGATGACACCAAAATCGGAGCAGTGGTAGATGGAGGGGAGGGATGGAAGCAGCTGCAGAGGGACCTAAGCAAGCTACAGGAGTGGTCAGACAGGTGGCAACTGGGGTTCAATGCAAAGAAGTGTAAAGGTATGCACTTTGGGGCGAAGAATCTAAGGAAAGACTAGAACCCATTAAAATAGTTTTTTATTTTAATGGGTTCACCACAACATATCCAAGGCACGCTGTCTTAGGGTAGCTGGTCCATTCCACTGGGGTGTCAAACAGACGAGGCATACTGATGAGTCCTGGTAGGACGAAACACATGTCTATGTCTTCTGTTAGCACCCTTTGCAAACTGTGTGAGAGGCCTTTCGGCACCATGCAATTCTGCTTAAAGTTGGACCAGCATAACATTCTGTGGTGATTTGCATATGCAGCCCATGATGTTTTGCATTGTGTGGGCATGTGTGATTTTGTATTTTCTTGAAACTTGGCTTCCCAGCCAAATGTCCTTTGGGGTAACCCTTGCCTCAGTGTTTGCGCACAGAGGTTCTTTGTCTTGTATGTATTCCACATGTTGTGCTCTCCCGGGTCGTTCCTGAAAATAGGCATAATACTTGTCTAGTGTACTTACCCGGTAAACAAAAGCTAAATAAATAAATAAAAATAAATAAATAAATGTATCTAATAGTTATGTATAAATATTCTGTTTAGAAACATATGAAAATACAAAAATAACCAGCAGGAAAAGGTCTTTCGGTCTATCTTGTCTGCCCAAATTTGCAGACCCCTCAGTATCTACCGTGGTATCCGACCCTGGCCATCTACTTCCTCCTCCCTTTGGACATTCACCCCACCTTCCCCCCTCTCCATGCAGTTTCCCCCTTTATCCTGTCCCAGCCTCTTTTGAAGCTGTCTGCAGTTTTCAAGGGGACAACTTCCTCCAGCAACTCATTCCACTTTGACACTACCCTCTCAGTAAAAAAGTGCCTCATTATTTCCTGCCTCCTATTTATTGATATGTATTATGTATTTGCTTTCTTCAATATGTTCACTGTTATATCAGTGTAGTAATCAGTTTCCTAAAGTCAAAAATCCTTTTTGATGTTATCAGTTAAGCAACCTGATGCTGTGGACAAGCAGAGGGCTTGAGGATTTTAGTTTCAGTGCTGTCAGTCCCACTCCTTTCACCAGCAGTAAATACATCACAGTGTGAGGATGCTTTCACTACACCTGTCCCACTTTGTACCAGACTCAATGGATATACAGTGGGCTTCAGCCTCTAGTGCTGTTAGCCCCTCACTTTTCATCAGTAATAAATACATCACAGCGTGGGGAAGCCTATATTGTGCCTGTCTAGCACTGTACCTGGCCCCGTGATAAAGAGAGGGTTTCAGTCTCCAGTGCTGTCTGTCCCTCAGCTTTCACCAGCACTAAGTGCATCACAGTTTGGGGAAGCATTCACTGTACCTGTCTCGCTTTGTACCTACCCATATGGATAAATAGAGGGCATTATTCTCCAGTGATGTCAGTCCCTCACCTTTTACCAGAACTAAATGCATCTCAATGTAGGGAAGCCTGCACTGTACCTGCTCCACATTAAGCCTTACCCTGTCGATAAACAGCGAGCTTCAGTATTGGCAACCCCTCAGCATTCACTAGCACTAAATATATCACAGCATGTGGCCTCTTGCACTGAACCTGACCCAGTGGATAAACAGTGGGCTTCAGTCTGCAGTGTTGTCAGTACTTCACATTTCACCAGCACTAACCACACCACAGTGTGACGAAGCCTGTACTGCCCCTACCCCAAGTTTTACCTGCCTCTCTAGATAAACAGAGTGTTTCAGTCACAAGTGCTATCAGTATCTCACATTTCATCAGCAGTATATGCATCACAGTGTATGGAAGCCTGCAATGTCCCTGCTCCACACTGTACCTTCCCTGAGGATAAACAGAGGGCTTAAACTCCAGTTTGATCAGTCCCTCAACTTTCACCCACACTAAATACTTGACAGTGTGGGGAACCCTCCACTGTCCCTGCTCTGCATTGTACCTGCCATGTGGATAAACACAGTGTTTCAGTCTCCAGTGTTATTAGTCTCTCACCAGGCATTCACCAGTGCTAACCACATCACAGGCATTTGTCAATGCCGAATGGTTGCTGGTTGGCATTAGCAGTGGAAGTGCATGAGTTAGACAGACAGAGTATAGGAATGTCAGTGAAGTACTGAACTGATGCCAACTCCACTCCCTCCCTGTAGAGATGGACAGGCATTGGGGTGTGCCTTTGGGTCACTGCCCATAATGGTCACGACATTTCACCTCACCCTACCCTGCGACACTGACAAGTGTCGAGGTGTGAACTCTGGGGCCAAAGAGTCCAAGGCGCACTTCGATGCCTGTCACTGGCTACAGGGTTGGGGTGGAATGGCATGAGCATTACTGTTGATAATCTCAAGTCATACCCCTGATGCCTGTCAGTCCTTACAGGGTAGGGTGTTATTGTCAGAAACCCTAATAACCTGGGCATTTTTTGGTATTTATACTCCAAGTTTTCAACATGGGCTTTTTGAGGCCCCACTGCATGAATGGTGACACTATCAGTTCAATAGCTGAAAGGTGATTTTGTACAGCGACTGCGCCATTTGGCGCCACAGGTGCGAAAACACACAGGATGTGAAAAATGACAGCTGTACTGTTCATGAGGAGGTGTAAAAAAATGGTAATGTTGCAAATCTGGAGTAAAAATATAAAAAACTGTTGAAGTCATGAGCATGTGTAGAAACTCAGCAACGCACACCCGTAATGTAATTATTGTGGGGAATTTTTACACCAGACTTTCAACATAGGCATTTTGGGACCTCCACTCATGAACAGAGTCACTGTGATTTTCTTAATCTGTCCTGAACATTGATTTCCCACAGTGACTGCGCTATTCTGCACCGGAAGTGCAAAAATACATTTTGGCCAGGATGTGAAAAATGACAGCTGTACTGTTTATAAGGAGTGTGGAAAAATGCCAATGTTGAAAATCTGGATTGAAAATATTACAAATTCGTGAAGTTTCGAGGGTGTGTGGAAACTGTGTAATGCACGCTCAAAACACAATCATTTTATGGACTTTTGTCACCAAATTTTCAACATAGGCATTTTAAGACCTCTGCTCATGAACAATGTTACTGTGATTTTCTTAATCTGTCCCAAACATTGATTTCACACACCAACCGCGCCATTGTGCGCTACATATGCGAAAACACATTTTGGGTGAAATGTGAAAAATTATAGCTGTACTGTTCATAAGGAGGTGTGGTCAAATGGTAATGTTGAAAATCTGGAGTGAAAATATAAAAAATTCTCGAAGTTAAGAGCGGGCGCAGGACCTGCGCAATGCATGCTTGTAAAACAGTCATTTTTGAGAATTGTTTCACCAAATTTTCAACATAGGGTTTTTGGGGGCCTACCTCATGAACTGTGACACTGTCATTTCATTACTCGGTCCCGAACGGTGGTTCCATGCAATGACCGCAAAATCACCTCTCGGGATCTAATGAGAAAATGAGTGACTGAGTTCATGAGGTGGGGTCCCAAGATCCCCATGTTGAAAATTTGGTGAGAAAATTCCCCAAAATGTCTGAGATATCCACCTAAGTTGAAAAAAACAATTTATGCCATTATACAGCTTACTGGCATTTCTTCAGTTCGTGGTCAGCTTTGAAGAGTGCAGGCTGATCCCAGTCCACGAAGATCGTCGTGGCAGGCTCCAGAGTTAAGTATGGGGTGAGGGGGGTGTGGGGAGGTTGGTGCACAATGGGTGGATGCGGATTGGGGGAGGGGGGCACGAAAGACCGTGAGGAACCGTTTTCTGTTTTTACAGGTTTTAAAAATACAGTATATAGAAAATGTGGGACACTTTTTTGCACGCTGGGGTGGCCTCCCAGCATGCTGGCACACCTCGGTGTTTCTCTTTTGGGGGGGCAGGAGCCGACGGAGATTGGGCACCCCTGTCGGCCATACACTGTGCTTGTGGTTGGGGGGGGTGTGCATCAGCCGAGGTGGATCGGGCACCTCCTCGGCATACAACAAATGGGGAGCGCATCATGCCAATGAGGACTGGGCTACCCCGTTGGCAAATGAACTGGGTAGGGTGCATGCTGACAGGGGGATTGTGCACCCCCCATCGGCTTTTCTTTTATTTATTGAAATGTTTCACCAGGAAGGCACACTGAATGGCAGGCAGTGACTTTCCATCATCTTCGTGGGGACTGTGAGAGGCTGACAGAGAAGCCATCACCATGGGACACCACACAGTGCAGCTGTGTAATTGGCTGCTGCAGTCAGGGATGCCCTGCAGCAAAAACAGCTGATTGCGTAGTGACGGGGCGCTCCCTGATTGCAGCAATCGAGTTTCTTTGAGCATAGTGGCATGCTCATTAACTGCCATCATCAACAGCATGCTCCTCTATTCACCGCAGCAGAGACCAGCCCCATAATGGACTGTTGCCATTCGGCACAACACTGTTACACCTCCAGAGCCCACTTGAGAAGGAAGGTGATGCAATGTGTTTCTTGCACATGCATGCAAGCAACACAAAAAGGGGTGGGACAGGATAAAAAAGAAGGTTGCAATGGGAAGGAGGATGGGTAGGGAAGTGAAGGAGGGGGAGGATAATGTGGGGAGGTGGGGGGCAGTTCTAGTAAAATAGATTGGGCTACACACTTGAGCAGACTGGATAGGCCACAGTGGCCTGATTCTGCTGGCAATTTTTGTACATTCGTATATTCATATACATCTTATCAAGGGTGCTCCAATACATCCAGTCCTGTAGATTCTATCTGTTCAGGAAGGTATGGGTAAACAAATTGAGGGTAGTCCTGGTGTATCTTCCTTCTGATGATTCTTTCTGCCTGTGACCATTCAGGCAGGCTTCTTACTGTGGTCCTGGGAGCCTGACATCTGGCAGCCACACTCACTCTCAATACCACTGCACTTGCAGATCTACATTCTGGCTTTTCCTTGCCATAGGAATTCAGAGAAAAGAGAGTGTGGTTGGGTAAACCATCATTTGGTGAGATGGGGCAGATCATACTAAGAGGATAAAGCAACCGTGGCAGGATATTCATTTTGATTACGTTTATGTGACCCCATAATGACAAAGGAAGATATGTCCAGCACTGTAGGTCTACTTTAACAGAGGCAAGGATAGGCGAGAGGTTAAGTTTGACCATGCGTGACAAAGTACGAGGGAGTTTGATACCAAGATATGTAAGAGCTCTGGGTTCCTAGGCCAGTCCCAGATCAGTAACCCAAGGCTTCTGGACAAAACCATTAAAGGACATAACACAAGATTTCGCAAGGTTAAGTTTATAACCCAAAATCTGTGAAAAAACGATGTATGATGTTAAGGGCTACGGGAATGGAAGACTGTAGATGCACTAGGTACAAGAGAAGGTCATCAGCATAGGCTGACAAAGAGAAAGAGAGCTGTCTAATTGAGATGCCTCGGACCTCAGTGCAGGTCTGCAGGGATCGGATTAGAGGTTCCAAATAAAGGTTAAAAAGGAAAGAGGATGGGTAGTGCCACGGCTCAGAGGAAATAGGTCAGAAAGGACTCTGTTGCATCTGACTTTCACAGTTGGGTTGGAGTATAACACCCAGAGCCAATCACAGAAGGGGAAGGGGAAGCTAAACCTATCCAGGACAGCAAAAAGGAAAGGCCAAGAAATGAGGTCATGTGCTTTCTCAGCATCTAGGGAAACCAAAACTGTGGGGGTAGAGCTGGTGGCAGCCAAGGCCATAAGATGTAGCACCTTACGCGTATGGTCAGAGGAAACATGGCTGGCCACAAAGCCTACTTGCGAATGACTCAGCAAGCCTTGCCATATCTGGTGTAACCGATTAGCTAGGATTTTTGCTAAGATTTTTATGTCAGTATTTAACAGGGATATAGGACAGTAATTATCAGGCAGGAGGGGAGATTTGCAGGGTTTTGAAGCACCGAAATCCAGGCCTGAGTAAAAGAGTGATCAGATAGCCCAGAGGAGCGAAGGTGATTGAACAAGTGGGATAAAAATGTGACTACTTCATCCTGGAAGACTGCATAGAAAGAAGCATTAAACCCATCAGGGCCCGGTGCTTTCTCCTTAGGTAGCTGTGCTATCACCCGTTTGACCCCAACAACCGAGCTAGATGCCTGTAAGACAGCTTGCTGTTCAGGAGTGAGAATTGGCAAGGATAACGAGTCTAAGAAATTATTTATAGAGGGAGCGTCATGCAAATGATCAACCTCCAGCGTGTATAAATTTTCATGAAATTATTTAAAAGTTGCAGCTCTCTCCCTGGGCTCAATGAGGATCGGTCCAGGCGAGACAGGCTGCAGACCTTGAATCATATTTCTGCCTCCACTTGGCGAAGACGAAGGGCTAGCAGCTTCCCAGCCTTCTCTCCTGACTCTAAATAGTGAAGTTTGACCCATGGGAGTGCTAAATCGGCCCCTTCAGCTAGGATACTGAAGTATTTAGCTTGTAGGGCATTTAGCTGGACCCAGTTGTTCATGTTGTACGAAGAGGACAAGGTTCGCTCCAGCTCCCTGATCTGATGAAGCAGCTGTTTGGTGGCTGCTTCCCTGGATTTCTTGGCTTTGGTGGCCAGCCGGATGCACTCGCCCCTGATAGCACACTTTGCAGCCCCCCACAACATATCCAAGGGAGTAACTGAACTGAGGTTGTCCCTGAAGAAGTTTTGGATATAGAGTGTGAGGGCTTGGATGAACTGTGTATCTCACAAGAGTCAGTAATTGAAACTCCAAGTTCTATCACGAGGTTCCATGCCCCCTAAGAATGCTCCATGTGAACAGAGGCATGGTCCGAAAGGACCTTAGGGAGGATATCACAAACCCTGATCCCAGGGAGAATAGACAGCAACGTCAGAAAGTAACCGATGCGAGAAAAAGAGTTGTGAGGGAGGGGATGAAAGGTATAATGTCTATCTGTGGGGAATAAAATACGCCAAGGATCCCCTAGCCCCAGAGTGTCAATCATTTCTTGTAGGCTGCTTTGGGCTGGGGAGAGATTTGCACGATGACCACCGTACTTATCCAGTTCATTGTGAAAGACCAAGTTCCAGTCACCTCCTAAGATTACTGGGAGGCAGAGGAAGGTGGAGATTTGAGATAAACGTTTTGTGAAGAAACTGGGGGAATCCAAATTCAGGCTGTCTATACACCCCAATACAATCTCCATAATCCCTAGGCATCCACGTAAGAGAAAATAGCGACCCTCAGGATCTTGTATAGTGTCTGTCAGCTGGAGCGGGGTACCTCTGTTGATTAGAATACCTATGCCACCTCTTTTGCTACTGGCACCTGCCCCACAGGCTTGACCGACCCTCTCCCTGTGAAAAAGCAAAATGTCTTCCTATTTGAGATGCGTTTTCTGAAGGAAAACTACATCCAGATGATATTTGTTAAGATGGCAGAGTATCATGTAGCGTTTGTGCTTAGCATTCGCCCCTTTAATATTCCATGTCAAAAATGTATATATAGTCCCCATAGTAGTTTATATGTGAAGCAGTTACCCCGGCCTCCAGAAATAATGTGAATGTACATCAGCATGCTCCAGTCCCAACTACTCTCCCAACTCCCCCATCCCACTCTACTGTACCCTCTAAACAACAACATCTTAAGAGGTGCAGCTGGTAAGGGTGAGCCCTGTAGAACTGCCCCTTCCACCCTCCAATACCATACCAATGACCGCAAAATATGTTTCTCCCCTCTGTAAACCCCCTGTCCCCCCAAACAACTATATACAAAATACAAACCCCCAGCTCTAACATCCACACTACTACTTTAGTCGTAGACGTGATGTCTTCTACTCTGAGAGTGGGCCCCCCTCTCCCCTGGCTCGGTAGACTCCAAATACAAGCACAAGGCTAAATATTAATAACTTGAGGCAAAGGAAATTACAATCAGATTATCAAAATGTCCTCCAAAGTCCCATTCCTCCTGGGAGACATAATCACATTGAGCAAGGGATAAAGTCTGCATCCAATATGGTGGTGAAAGTACGTCCAAAAGGTCCCCAACAACTCACTTACCCAGTTACCAAAGACTAGAATAAAAAAAAAATACATAAAATAAAACATGAGCTGGTAAGGCTGGATCCCAGCCCAGGGGTCAGGGACTACCGGGCCAACCAAACACGCGAGACAAGTTAAGGGGTCGTGCAGGCATCCCATGAGTGACCCCCGAGGACCAAGCTTCTCCGAACTAAGACAGCCCTCTCCCCACAGCTGGACACACCATAGCATCTCCACCCCGTCTTATGTTATAGCTGGGCATAAGCTTCGATGATGGTAAGAAACCAACTGCTCTGCATGCCCCCTCCCATGCAGCCAACCAAACAAAAAGCTCTTAGGGGCTGCCGCAGCAAATATTAAAAGATAAGCCTCCTTCGCTCACGGCAAATTACCCCCCAGGCTATCGCACCGCCACTGACTGACTGTGGCATCTCAAGCTTCAGGGGTGGAAAAGGGGAGAATACCTCCACTACACCATTGTATTCAGCCATGCCTTTACAGGCTAAAAAGGGGGGGGAGGGCAAGGGCAGCCAGATCAGTATACTTCACCCGAGCTTGATAGTGAGGCTGAAACACCCACTTTCCTACCATGTCCAGCATCCAAAGTTGGGTTGGGGCAGCAGATAGGGGAGGGAACAAGTCACTCCCAAGCTCCCTAGGGCATGCAGAGGAAGTGAGACACGGGGAGGCATGTGCCCCGGTGTGTCCTAGCGGCAGAGAAGAAAGGTCGCCCCACCCCAGAGCTCGGTCCCCAAAAATCCAACAACCAGGTGCCTACCTTACCTCCCATTCAGGGTCACTCGGTGCATCATGGCAGTGAAGCAGTGCCTGTAAGTCCCTGGAGAAGGAGGGGTCATTGTTGCAGACAGATATTAGGCAGAGCCTGTGAGGTGGAAGTACAGGACCAGTCACATTATCCTGAGGTTGTTCTACACGATGACTCTAGAGATGGAAATCATTTGCACAATGTGAGTCCAAGGTTAGGTGGTAACCATCCAGGCTGGTAGTAACAGGTAATGGAATAGGAAATCATCAGAATAACCAATGAACATTTAACTAGTCTTGGGTTTTACAGGCATCTTCAATCCTGGTGCAAGACCACAGCAGACAGACAGGAGCTCATTTAGGGGCCTGGAATAAGTCCATGAATAAAGCTGGCAGATCCATCTTTGCCTGCTTCACTGACTCAAATGACTTGGGAGACCCCTGATGAGTTATTTGCAGCTTGGCAGGGTAGAGCATTTTAAACCGAATATCGGCTGCTATAAATTTTGAGATGACAGGATTAAATGCTGCCCTTTTCAGTCTAACAGATCGTGGTAAATCTTGTGACAATCTCAGCTTGTGCCCTTCCCAAATACATTTTTTCAGCTCATGCAGTTTGGACAAAATATGCACTTTGTCCACGTAATTTAATAATTTAAAAGATCAGTGGGCAGGGTGGAAAATTCGGAGGGAGGGGGTGTTGGTCTAAGAGCCCTGTGAGCCCCTTCAACAATATAATTAGGGCCATTAGGGGAAGGCCCCACAATTTTGTTACATAGTTTCTGAATAAATAAAATAGGATTCTGACTCTCTTCTCCCTCCAGTAATCCCAGGAGCAAAATGTTGCTCCATCTGCTGCACCACCTCGAAGTCCTTCACTTTCTCTTCTAGCTTTGCCAACCTTCGCCAAATAGCTGTGGAATTTTACTCTTGCCTATGCCTTCAGTCATCTAAGGAGCTGATATGAGCGTCTGCATCTCCTGTTCTGCATGACAGGGACTCAGTTGTAGCTTGGAGACTGGTAAATTGGGAAGTGATCCCCATCAAAGATTCTTTTAGGGGTGACAGCTCGAGAAATCTCTCTTTGGAGAGCAGGCTGGGCACTGCGGGTGATTTAGAGGTAAAGCACATCTGTATTTTGGATTTCTTCATTGCTTTAGCCTTATTGGGTGTGTTCAGCGGGGTATGAATATGCCCCGCAGGCCGTATTTCAGTCTCCATGCTCTGAGTGGTGGATAAAGCAGATTTGAGACTGTGGGCACCAGAAAGATGGTCGAAGGAGGTGACAGGTAGAGTGTGAAGTGTGGGGGAGCAAATCAGCTGGTTTAATGGGAGGGCTTTAAGCCTGAGGTTCAAGTGGCAGAGCAACAACGTCACTCCCCCATCAAGCTTAAAAAGGTCCCAACATCCTGGGCCTCCCCAGGATTCTTTTTTGTTGCCCACCATCCACCCCTCCTCCTTCAGCAGCTCATCTCTCTTATCCATGGGCTTCTTCCTAACCTACCTTTAGCCAACACATTCATTCCCGGCACCTGTAGGGGGGAACCCCCCCTAGGGTTCCTTGCATCGTACCCCTACAGGGTGGTATATCCCACAAATAGAGAGGCAGAAAGCCATGAGGCAAGTCAAGTTACACAAGCATCATCTCATATCTTATCCAGTTGCGTAAGCCCATTGAACTATGGTTTATTAGCCTAAATCTGCGATTTAATGGAGCTGAGGAGCACAGCCAAGATCCAAGCAACTTACCAGCTCCAACGCATCATGTGATTCCTTCACACTCCTGTCTGGGATGAGTTTGAGCTAGTTGGGGTGGAAAAGGTGATGGGGATAATCTCAAAGCTGTGGCCTACACATTGTGATCTGGACCAAGGTCTGACCCGCCTTGTGGTTGGATGTTTGGACCTGATAAGACCTGTGGTTGCTGAGGTTGTCTGGAGTTCATTGAGGAGTGGGATCTTCCCAGGGTATTTGAAAGAGGCTCTGGTTAGGCCCCTTTTAAAAAAGCCCTCTCTGGATCTGGACTGCCTCAGCAACTACAGGCTGGTCTCAAACCTCCCATTTTTTGGGAAAGTTATAAAGAAAGTGGTGGCCATTCAGCTTGAGAGACGCCTTGCATCTTCATCTACCTTTGAGCCTTTCCAGTCTGGGTTCTGTGCGAGGCATAGTATGGAGACCACCCTGGTAATGGTCCTTAATGATCTCCTGATGGTGAGGGACAGGAGAGCTCATACCATCTTGGTTCTCCTGGACTTCTCTGTGGCATTTGACACCGTGGACCATGAGGTGCTGCTTGACCACCTGCGGTTCCGGTGTGGCCTGGCCAGCAATGTCATCAGCTGGTTCAGGTCATACCCAATGGACAGAGTGCAGAGGGTGAAAATGGGACTTGTCTCATCTAGCCCAAAGCCTCTGAGCTGTGGAGTGCCACAGGGGTTGGTCTTGTCACCCTTATTGTTCACAGTGTACATGCCACAATTAGGGGACATTATCAGGTGGTAAAGGTTGGATTTTCACTGTTATGCAGATGATACCCAACTGTACCTGTCCTGTGCACCTGATGTCCAGGTGTTGGACTCCATTTTTAACAGCTGCCTCAAGGAAATCCAGTCGTGGATGACTGAAAACTGGCTTAGACTCAACCCAGACAAGACTGAGGTACTGGTGGTGGAGCTGGGTCATCGTGGAGGGAGGGATGGGGGATTGTCCCCAATCTAGTATTGGGGGGCATTCCCCTTGTCCCTTCTAGACAGGTGAAGGATTTGGATGTGATCCTAGATGATGGCCAGACACTTGATGCTCAGGTGTCGGCCATGGTCAAAAGTGTTTTTATCATCTCAGGAACATTGCCCGAATCGGAGCCCTGATCCCTCCTGAGGACCTGCCCACACTGGTGCATGCTTTCATAACTTCCAGGCTGGATTACTGTAATGCCCTGTACATTGAGTTATCTGGAGGCAACCTCTGCAGACTGCAGCTGGTGTACAGTATGGCAGCAAGACTACTGACCGGGATAAAGAGGTGTAAGCATATTACCCCAGTCCTCCGCGGACTGCACTGGTTGCCGGTCAGGTGGAGGATTGTCTTCAAGAAGAGGTGGAAGATTAGGTTTGCTGGCAAAGGCATCTAGCTTCACCTGAGCTCTTTTCTTCTAGGTTGCTTGTAAGGACAAAGCAAGGAACCTTATCAGAGCAAGGAAAAAGATTAGGCTTCTTTTGGCTAGGCAGATTTACTGTGTGTTATTATTTTCTTTTGTACTCACAGGTATTGTTAGTGTTTGTTGCTGACATTTTACTGCCTTATTTTTCTCTGATTCAAACTGTTGTTGCAGGGTATACTTTCTGCTGCATTATTACAGGGTGTGCCTACAGGTTCGTGCTTACAGATTACTGCTGGTATTTTCTCTGATTCTAATTGTTTTTTGCAAGGTATATCTTCTGTTACTGATTTATTTTTCTCTGTAGCAAAGGGTTTTTTACAGGGTATATCTTCTGTGAAATTATTACAGGTGGTGCTTTACAGGTTTTACAGTTTTATCTATCATTACACTAAGCTTCCAGGGCTACTGCTTTTGTTGTTGGTTGATTGTTTCTGCTCTTACCTCCTTGTTTCTTTTGTTCGTGGTTCTTTTCTGGCAGGGGAAGGGCCAGCCACCCAACCCCCTCCCCACGCTACACTTCCTTTATAGGGTAGAACAGTCATAACATTTCCTGTAACAAAGCAGTAAGGGGAGGATCAGAGGGATATCCACACAGTGACCTCATTTAGCAGGGGCACAAGTAATTTAACTTGATATGACATGTTATACAAAAACAAACAAACAAAACACAAAATCAAACTTTTGCTTTCATTTTCCTCCTTCTAATTATTCTGACCAGGTTATAAACCCAGCAACTCATCTGGAATGGATATTATTAACTGCAGGTACTATGGAACACTTTTCAAAAGGGCAGTTATACAGGATTTAGGACACTGTCCTACATGCAAGACCAATGGAGATCTAAGGGCTCAGCTCCAGGCAGCATGGGCAGAGATTGCGTGCCTCAAATCACATATTCAGGAGGAAATATAAGACCCACTCACCATTTCCCCAACATTCAACAGAAGCACCTCGACCGCAGAGGGTAGTTGGTCCAGGAGGTGGGCAGGTGGTTAGGAGGGGCAAATTGGGTGCCCCATCACTCAGTGCTCTCCAACATATCTCCTCCACAAACCATATAAAAACTACAAACAGGTATCTGCCTCTATCTCTGAAATCAAACAAAGGGGCATTGGACACTGCAGATCTAGACACTGCAGCACAGGACCTAGCACAACAAAACTCACCTAAAACAGGGACCAAAACAAAAAAAGCAAAAAGGAAATTCAAAACACTTCTGATCATAGGAGACTCCATGATTCGGGGAGTTGATACCTACCTCCAGCCGGGGGTAATGGTCAGATGTCTCCCAGGTACATCAGCATGGAGAGACACTAACCACATGCTAAAATCATGCAGAAAGCAGGAGAAAACATTGACATCCTGGTACACATAGGGACTAATGATCTCGCCAGCCGGTGAGTTGTGGAGACCAAGGAACATCTGACCAGGCTGGGGGACAAACTGTCATCCATTTCGTCTGGCATCTCCTTCTCTGAGATCCTGCCAGTCTGGGAGAGGGGGGCACAGGACAGAAGGTCAGAGAAGAGGAGATGGGGAGCTAAACATGTGGCTCAAGGGCTGGTGCCAGGAAAAAGGACACAAATTTGTAGGTACCTGGTAACAGTTTTGGGAGTGAAAGTTCTTTAAATTCAATGGACTGCATCTGACTAAGGAGGGAATCAGTGCATTGGGGCAGAAGTTTGATGTGTGCAGAATATTTAAACTAGCAAATGGGGAGAGGGGTGTAGCACCCGATACATTGAATGGGAAGAACACCCCTCCCCCCTCAGCTAGTGATCAAACAGGAGTTCAGCATGTTTGTTCATTTGCATCACCAGGTAAAGAAAAAGGTCTGGCTTCCCATACAATGCACAGGGGAAATGCTGGACCAAGCCCAGCAACTAACACACTGAAATCTATCCAATGGAAAATCATGTACACAAATGCTCGCAGTCTGGGAAACAAGATCCCAGACCTGCAGGCAACAATGACAGAGACTAAACTGGACATAATAGCCACTAGTGAGACATGGCTTACCAGTAACCACACTTGGGATACTTCAGTACCCGGCTATGTACTGTTCAGAAGAGACCAAGGTGCAGAAGGGGGGGTGGAGTGGCCCTTTATGTCAATAAAATATCAAAGCTACAGAAATTCAGAATACACATAAGGAGCCAGAAGAACTGTGGGTCACTCTAGAAACAGGAAATGGGACAGCCATACGAACTGGGGTTATCTACAGGACTCCAGACCAGGGGGAGGACATAGACGCATTACTGTTAGAAGATATACAAAACATGACAGCTAAAGGGGAGGTTTTGATAATGAGAGACTTCAATATGCCAGATATATAGAAGATTGATCAATACCAGCAGGAACATCTGCCAGAACTAGACATATAGTGGATTCCCTGCAGGGGGAGGGCCTCAAACAACTGGTACAACAACCCACAAGAGACAGGGCTATCCTAGATCTAGTATTGACTAACGGGGAAAGGATCACAGATCTCCAAGTAGAAGGTCACCTGAGGGCCAGTGACCATCACATGGTATGGTTCAATTTGGCCACTAGAACTAAATCATCCCATTCCAAGGCAAAAATATGGGACTTCAGAGGAGCTAACTTTGATAAAATGGCCAACAGAGTTAAGCTAGCCCTGGCAAGAAGAAATACAGGGGTGTGGGTGCAGGCAACGTGGGCAAGCATTAAGGATGCAATACCTGAAGCAACATCCCACTGAGTTAGAGAGAAAAGTAAGAACAAAAGAAGAAGTAAACCACTTTGGTTCTCAAAAACAGTAGCAGAAATGGTCAGAGACAAAAGGCTGGCCTTCAGGAAATATAAGGGAGACAGTGGGATGAAGATAGGGAGGTATACCAAACTTCCCAAAGTGAAGCAGGGACGGCAGTAAGGCAAGCAAAGACGCAAACTGAGGAAACACTAGCACAAACAGTAAAAGAAGGTGACAAGACTTTCTATAGATACATTAGTGAAAGGAGAAAATCCAGAGGAGGTATTGCTAAGATCAAAGGGCATAAGGGGAAATGTGAGGAGTACCAAGGAAAAGCGTCTATCCTAAATAGATACTTCTGCTCAGTATTTACTGAGGAGAAGGTAGGGCAGGGCCCACAGCTCAGCACCATGACACGGGGGGAGGGAGGTGTGCACTATTCCCTTCACAAAAGAAAAGGTCCTACAAGAGCTCGCTAAGCTCAGCATGGACAAGGCAATGGGACCTGATGGCATACATCCCAGGGTACTAAAGGAGATAAGGGTGGAATTAACAAAGCCATTATCAGAACTGTTTAGTGAGTCTCTGAGCACAGGAGAGGTCTCAGAAGACTAGAGAAGGGCTCATGTGATCCCGCTCCACAAGACTGGTAGCAGGGAGGAGGCAGGGAGCTACAGACCAGTCAGTCTTACCTCAGGAGTGGGCAAGATTATGGAGGCACTCCTTAAGGAAAGGATAGAGCAACACCTGGAATTCATAGGAGTACAGGATCAAAGACAGCATGGGTTTACAACAGGAAGGTCCTGTCAAACTAATCTCATAGATTTCTTTGACTGGGTAACCAGAGTGGTGGACTAAAGGGGAGCAGTTGATGTCGCCTACCTTGACTTCAGCAAAGCTTTTGATACTGTTTCACAAAGAAGATTGATAAATAAGCTGGTTAGGATTGGGCTGGGTCAGAAGTCGGTCAACTGGGTGACAAATTGGTTGGCGAGCATAAATCACAGAGTGGTGGTAAATGGTAAACAGTCAGAAGAGATGCAAGTCACAAGTGGGGTATCTCAGGGATCAGTCCTGGGGCCAGTCTTCTTCAATATCTTCATCAGTGACATTGCAGATGGACCGGAGGGTATGGTTTGTCTGTTTGCAGATGACACCAAGATCTGCAACAGAGTAGATGACCAGATGGGGTGGGCAGAATGAGAAGAGATCTGGATAAATTGACAAAATGGTCGGAAGAGTGGCAAATGGGGTTTATCACAAAGATCATGCACATAGGGAAGAGAAACTCTGAAGCCACCTATAGGTTGGGAGGGGAGTTGCTCGCAATCACAAAGGAAGGAAGAAAGAGACTTGGGCATCATCATTACCGATGACCTGAAATCATCCAAGCAGACCACTAAAGCAGTAGGTAAGGCTGGAGGGATGTTAGGGTGTATTAGTAGAAGTATCACAAGTCGGAAGAGGGAAGTAATAATCCCTCTTTACAAGACACTGGTTAGGCCCTATCTGGAGTACTGCATGCAGTACTGGGCCCACCTGCCTGAGGACATTAACAAAATGGAGGCAGTCCAGAGAAGGGCAACAAAAATGGTGCATGGACTGCATCAGAAAACATATGAAGACAGATTAACGGAGCTCAATATGTATACCCTAGAGCAAAGGAGGGAGGGAGGGAGGGAGGGAGGTGATATGATCGAAACATTCAAACATCTTGAGGTCATTAACGAGGTGAAAGAGTCTAACATGTTTCAATATAAGAAAAATAGCAGGACAAGAAGACACAGCATGAGATTAGAGGGAGGCTGATTAAGGGGTAATGTGAGAAAGTTATTTTTCACAGAAAGGGCAGTGGATCATGGAATGGCCTACCTCAGGAAGTGGTGGATATAAATGCAGTACAGTGCTTCAAACAGGCATGGGATAGGCATAAGGGAGCAATAAAAATGAGTATGAATAGATAGGTCATTGACAGAGTACAGGCCTATGGCACATTCATAAGGTAGAAAAAATGGGCAGACTGGATGGGCCTTGCGGTCCTTATCTGCTGTCAACTTCTATTTTCTATAGGACTCCTTACCTATAAGACCCTGCATGGTGGGGGTGCCACCTATCTGCAAGATCTCCTTGACCCTTACTGTCTGGCCTGGATGTTCCATTCCACTGAGTGGGGCCTCCTTGGGGTTCCCAGAGTTAGGTTGTGGCATTCAGGAGAAAGAGCATTTGCTGTGGCCGCACCAACCCTGTGGAACTCCTTGCCTGACTATCTAAGGGGGACCCCATCGGCGGAAGCCTTTAAAAGGGGACTAAAAACATATTTATTTAAACTGGCTTTTATAATGTAAGTTTGCTGATAGATGGAATGAAATTTTGTATTTATAATGATTTTATTGTGTATGTTTGGTGTTTTTAAATAATACTGAATTGTGATTTTACTGTATAGTGCCCAGAGTCCCAGGAATTGGGTGCTTTATAAATAAAAATATTTATCTATCTATCAAATCCCCCCATCCTTTCTTCCCTTCTACCCCTTTTTTGGTTTTTTCTCTTCTCCAACCATCTGCATAGCAAGAACTGTATTTTCCCACTGTTTGTTAAAAAGCAATGTTGAAAAGAATGATAAGTGTTACACAGATGTAATGAGTTTTACCAGCCTCATCTGACTTCTTAACTACTTGTTATATGCATATAATGAAATGAGAGTATGGGCTTACATTTATGTTTTTTTGCTGTTTAATTTCAACACCTTGTTCAATTTATTTTAATTTTTCTAATCGTTTCCACGCTACACATTTGCACAATTATTAGTAAATATATGTATGAATTGAAAGATATGGCTTTAAATCTGTTATGGAATTTCACAAGTGTATTTGATTACCAAGGTGCTAAAGGTATATAAGGTGTGTTCACCTGACGGCCAGCAGATCTACGTCCTGACGAAGACCCAGATTAGGGTCAAAGCGCCGGGGCAAGATTTTGGTCAGCATATCCCTTATGCCACAATAAAAATTTGGGGCAGGATTCATGTAGCGAAATGGGACTAAGTCCCACTCCGCAACCCCAGTTGCGCACCAAAATCGGCACAGCTGTGGAGCAGCCAGTCCTCAGCCCCAGCAGTTGCAGAGGGTTCTACGGTGAGTCCCACTGCCCATAGCAGCCTCCTGCAGCTGCGGTGCTCTCCCTGGCAACAGCAACCGTAAGCTGCCATATTCCATGGAGCCGGTCATACTCCAGCTCCGCCTTTGTGAATACCCACAGCTGCGGATGACCTGTGGCTCCACAAGTGGAAACCCACTAGCGGCGAGGTTTTCCCGAAGCTGCGGGTCCTTCCCCCACATTTGTCAATCCTGCCCTTTGTATTTACTTTGACTCTCAAGTTATCTTTTCTGCTGAAGTGCTGTGATCTGAATTGATGCTTCTCAAGATGGCTGCTGAGAATTAACAATTCAGTGTCAGTGGTCCTAAGCCTGAAGCCAAGTAATTTTTTTCAGCACTACTATGCAATGCAATTTTTGCAACTGGAAAAAGTTACCTTCATTTCAGTTTCTGGGTCCCATTTTCTGCTGTTGTTTGAGTTAATTTGGTGCATGCTTCCTTTATGCTCTGTCTTAGCTGAAAGCAGCAGTATTTTCTAGCCAGCAGAAAATGTTATCATATATGGTAGTTTTTTTAGCAAACATTTATCTCTGATCTCTACTCCGTGTCTACACCTCCCCAGTCTGTACCTGCACTTAATCTCACCTATCTCTAACCACAGGCCCGCTCTACCTCCCAGACAGACAATCCTTCTGTACCCTTACCTTAAGTTACACTCTTAGTCTAATGTCTCACCACATGGTGTCTCAACTCTGATCTACCTACATTGTGACTACCCCTACCTCATCTACCTCCAAGTCCAGGTACAATCCTCCTCTCAAGTTGGCAACCTTGTTCCCCTACACACACCTTCTACTACACCCTAAACCTCACACCACACCATGCCTTCTGCTTTTCCCTAAGCCTACCTAAGCTAAAACCTAAGTCTACCCTCACCACACTATTAGAGATGCAGCGAATTTAAAATTTGCAGACGAAGTGAGCACAAAGTAGCCACTTCACATTGTCATAATGCTACCCGAAGTGACCATTGAGAAGTGTTCACTTTGCCTTGTTATTATGACTTTGGGTTGTTATTCTGCCTTAACGCGAAGTAAGGTGGAATGACAACAGTATAGGCACAGCTTACAGTACTGTAAGTCACATGCTTTAGCCAGGTATAAAGAAAGTGAGTTATACAAGCAGATACTTTCACTTTCTCCTTTTCAGAGGTAGAAGGAGTAAGCATTTTGAGTAGGAGAGAAGAGTTCACTAATAGGTTTTTTCTTGAGCAAATTTCAGAAAACCCAAAAGCTTTTTTTAAAAGCTAATTCTTTAGGTTTTTTTGTACTGTTTTGTCAGTTCTTTTTGGTGACTGATTTCTTTGTTTTATGAGTTTTGTTTTGTGTGTGTGTGTGTGTGTGTGTGCGTGAGACTGTGTGTGTGTGTGAGACTGTGAGTGTGTGTGAAGTCGCTCATCGTGTGATGCGTCGGAGAGGGAAGGAGTGTTTTGTGCGATGGACCAGGGACAGTCCGTGGCCCGTGGCCAGAGGGGAGTGTGCACGCATGGGGGTCATCATAGCCGGGTGTCGTTGGACCACTCCAGACTGTTTGGTCCTGACCCCGGAGCAGCAGCTCATCAGTGCCATTGCCACATCCACCAAGTCCACCACCACCACCAGTAGTAGCTACAGAAGCTCCAGCAGCACCACCTCCACAGCAGCAGGTGAAGCCCCAGGTGTGTGACAGTGCTGCCAGCACTACATCTGCCCCTCCTGTGCCTGGTCCCCCCTGCAGCTCCACAGTTTGGCAGTTTTTCAACTGTGTCGGGGGGGAACAGCAGTGTTGTGGTGTGTCTGCTTTGTGGCATGCAGGTGCACCGTGGCCCCCAGGGGACACATCTGGGGACTGGGGGCCAGCGCACACACATGCTGAACTGCCACAAGGTGGAGTGGCCGGCTGCCACCAAATGGGCCAGGCCTCCACCTGCTGGCCCTTCTGTGGCAGTGGCAGATGGTGCTGCTGTTGTGCATCGCTGCAGCAGGAGGAGGGCCACAGCAGCATCTGCTCCACCTCTACCACCAGCACTACCTGGTTTTCCCCCCACACCAGTGTACCCCACCACAATGCCTGCAGCACAGGCAGACATAGCACTTTTGTGAGCTGTGGTAGAGAAAAGTAACAAGATGGTGGGTGCTGTCCAGCAGCAGGTGGAGCATATTGAGCAACACCAGCTACAGATAGTGTCGATGCTCCATCTGCTGCTGGAACATCATGGATCCCCCATTAGCTTTTTTTTTCAGCACTCCTCCCCCTCCCCTTTGCTGTAGTGTTTTGTGTTTTCTTTATGTTTAATAACAGACAGAGGGAAGGCCACAAAGTATTAGTTTAAAGGGAAGCAGTCAGCAACAGGAGGGCCACCCCCTGCAAGGCTTACCCTCCGGTTAAGCATTTTAAGTATGTTGCGGTGTTTTTCTCATGCCACAACATATTTTAGTTTAATAAAGAAAAGTCAGTGACTTGGAAGTATTGCGGATGCTATGGGGGCTCCATTATGTGTAAAGGTGCAATGGCAATGCACCATGCATTTCAATACAAAAGTATTGAAGTGCATGATGTGTCTCCACTGCACCTTTCCTTTACACATAATGGAGACCCCATAGCGTCCACCATCCTTTGGGGTCACTGACTTTTCTTTATTAAAACAAAGAATATGTTGCGGTAGCGAGGAAAATGCTGCAACATATAAAGGCAACTGGATAGTAAATCTTGGGGGAGTGAACCTCCTGTTGCTGACTGCTTCCCTTTAAATATATACATACACATACAGTCATACATGCTCCTTATTGCCCTGTTATTATAATCTAGTGCCTCAGTAATTTTTACTTTCTGTTGTAGAGTGGTTGTGGTAAAGCTGATGTGAGCAGTGCGAGTATGACGTACTAAACTGCATGTGTGCAGTCAGTGTTGTTTCCTGTGTGTGTGTGTGACAGCAGACATTGTTCAGCTTCTTGCAAACATATATTGCTGACTTGTTGCAGTGTTTATGGTATAAAGAATAGCGAGCAGAATAACGAATATTTTATTGTCACCATCATCATCAGCAGACTAAGTAATACGATACTTTTTCAGAGGTGTCTGGCCAGAGTGCGTCTTAGTCACATACTGCACACATGACTTTTAGGAGAGCATGTGTTTTTTGTGCTATGATCTCCGCAAAGTCATGTGTGCATTGTGAGTGATTGAGGTGCACAGTGACCCGATACCTCTGAAAAATATCATATCACTTACTCTGCTGGTGCTGATGGTACAAATAAAATATACATCATATATTCTTTCTTATTTTATTCTTGAGATACTGCAACAAGTCACACCACACATATATTTGCACGAAGCTAGACAATGTCTGCACACACAGGAAAGAACACTGACGGCACACATGCAGTTTAGCATAACATACTTACACTGCTCAGTCATTCTTTTTGTGAAACACTTCACATCATGAATCCCGACACAAAGTAAACATTACTGAGGCTCCAGAAATATTTCTTTTTTGAAATGGACATTAAAGAGATTCACCAAGTTACAGAATTGCACCCGAGGGTGCCTTTCCTCCAAGGGAATCTTTCTTGATCCACATGTCCTTACATAGTGCAATATTTTCCTGGCAAAAAAGCTTGTAATTTTGGTAAACCGGGTCCTGGAGGACTTCCCGTTCTGAAGAGCCACCCAAGTTCCACCTCTGCACTCAGCAACATTATGATGTGATGCCAAGGAGACCACAGTGTGCACTCCATTATAGTGAATGGCTGGCAGCTTTCTGAATGTTTCTTTATGTTATAATGGTCAGTTTGTGTAAAACGTGGGCACATTTCCACTAACAAGGCTCTTGTTAGTTGAAACATGCCCAGATTTCACCACAAACTGACCATAATGACATAAAAAATGTTCAGAAAGCTGACGGTCATTCAGTATAATGGAGTGCCCCCCAACGCTCTCCTTGGCATCACATCATAATGTTGCTGAGCACGGGGGCAGAACTTGGGCAGCTCTTCAGAATGGGAAGTCCTCCGGGACCTGGTGTACCAAAATTACAAACATTTTTGCCAGAAAACTATTGTGCTATGTAAGGACATGTGGAGCAACAAAGATTCCCCTGGAGGTTAGGATTCCATATATTGGGTGCAATACCATAACTATGTAACTTGGTGAATGTCTTTAATGAAGCAGTGCAACAATCTGCTGAAAATATTGACCTATACTTTTTTATGCTATTTTACATTGCCACTTTACTTACATCCTGACTTGTATGATACTATTCTTTCCAGTATTTGAGTCTGCTTTAGTACTTTTTTCATGTCTGAAATAATAAAAGGAGCACTCCTTTTAATATGGTGCAGACCAGGTCTTCGTCAGTATTTTCTAAATTTTCTCTCCATCAGTTGTTATATATTACTTCTGTTGTAAAATTAACAATTATGTAGCAGACAGTGTTTATGACCTCACAGAACAATATTTATTCAAAAACAGCTGCAAATAGTGATGAAAACCTGGTCAGAGCCATATTAAAAGACGTACTCTTTTTTTTTTTTAGACATGAGAAAAAGTAGTAAAGCAGACACAAATTGTGAAAAGAAGGGTATCATACAAGTCAGGAGGTTAGTGGCTGGCAATGTAAAGTAAAATAAAAAAGTATAGGTCAAAATTTTCACCTCATTGCTGCACTGCTGCTTTAATTTTTAATTTAAGTATGACATTATGTGCTCATGATCACAATACCCAAAATGCATCTGTCTTGTGTCCAGAAAATTACCAAGTGCTGAGGAAGTGAAATGGGAGCATTACACCACATGCAAAGTCCCCCAGAATTTAGTGCAGAATCACTCATGCGTGCAGTGGTCACAGAGTCCCCAGAATTTTTCTGCATCCCCAAAATGCATCTGCCTTGTGTCCAGAAAAGTGCCAAGTGCTGAGGAAGTGAAATGGGAATGTTACACCCCATGCAAAGACCCTCAGAATTTATTGCGAAGTCACTGATGCGTGCAGTGGTCACACAGAGTCCCCAGAATTTTTCTGCATCCCCAAAATGCATCTGTCTTGTGTCCAGAAAGTTTACATACTCTTTGATGATGATGTACTCATGATGCACAGTGTCTTGCCAAACAGTGTGAAGGAGGGATAACATGACATGAATCCATTCAGTGTTCTGTCAGAAATGATGACAGTGAGAGAACTGTTGCTAGTCTAAAGTGTGCTGCGATTCCCGCAAATTTGATGCGATCACCTCAACCGGATGGAAGGGTGCTCTTTGTGTGTACAGTAATAGTAGCCTTGGTGAGTTGATACATATATATAGAAATATATTTTTGTATCTTCTAGGTGGTGGGGTTGACACATATAGACATGTACTCATTGTATGGTTTTGTATCACAGGTCACAGATACTGTTGGTATGCAGATTCCAGTGTTTGATGAGAAATATTTGCATTGAAATTGGAAATGGAATACTCTCAAGCCAATGAGGGTAAGTATTTTTTTTGGGGGGGAATATTTGCAGGTAGGTCTCATTAATGGTTTCTTATTTGGTTACTTCTTCACAGATTTCATCTGCATCCTTCTCAGTCATGGTTGGTAATGATGGCCGATGGCTTGTCTATTGATTAAACGACTTCTGCATGTTGCATGGTCTGCCCCAGCCGGCGTGGGCCTGATGTTGAAGAACTTTTAGATAAGGCAACTATGACTCAACAAAGCATCTGGAAGTTTCCTAAAAAAAAGAAATGAAAGACTTATTACAACTTGATTGCAGCAGTAACACATTATATTTAAGCCGTGGCTGTTTCACAGGTATCTGGATTAACACATATAGCAAGCTGTCCCACTGCAATCAGCAGATCACAACTTAATTTAGCACCAGACTGTGTAACAAATAGACTGCATCAGTGTCCCCTCATCTCAACTCAAGTTACATTTCAAAACCACATCTTGTCAAGTAACACAACCTGGGTCCAACTTTTTCAGCACTGTCATGACTGTACAGCTGTAGATTTGAAATACAGTGCATGGTATGTTGCAGAAATATTTTTTGTGACATACACATCACCTAGTTTATGAATCCTTAGTCGGATTTGTTGCACTGTTATAAAAAAAAAAAACAGATGAAATAAAATATATATACTTAACAGTATAGATTGGAAATTGATATTCCATAGGTTCCTGTGAACAGTACTGCTGTTGTACCATTGATACCGAATTTCCTTGAAGGAAAGTTGTTTGCTGTTGACCTGTAAAAATACAAAATAAGTTTACCGTATGTATTTGACCATTGCAGCTCAGAAAAGCAACAGAGAACAAAACACACAGCTAAAGGAAGTTGAATAGCATAAAAAAAATTAGTACACATACTCACTTTATAGTTTTAATAGAAAGAAGCCTTGTGCCTGTGGCTGATGGATGTGGTCCCCTGTTCAACTCCCTCTGCCTTGGCATGGTCAATGTAATGGAAAAACACTGTCAGAATGACACTGGTGGTGGGTGCTGGTGGTCATAGCTGCAGCACATGATGACATTCCCTCTGACATCTTCCTACATCTGGTGGTGGTGGCAGTGGCAAACAGTGGTCTTCTGCTGGTGGTCCAGGGAGCCACACAAAGTCACTTCCTGTGGTGGCAGTGGCTAACAGCGGTCTTATAGTGATGGTCCAGGGGCCACATAAAGTCATTCCCTCTGGTGGCAGTGGCTAACAGCAGTCTTATGGTGGTGGTCCAGGGGGGCACACAAAGTCATTCCCTCTGGTGGCAGTGGCTAACAGCAGTCTTATCGTGGTGGTCCAGGGGGGCACACAAAGTCATTCCCTCTGGTGGCAGTGGCTAACAGCAGTCTTATGGTGGTGGTACAGGGGCCAGGATATATTGTTCTCGCTGTTACAAATGTGACGTGACATATGTAATTTGAATCACTCTAAGTAGGACACTCATTTAACCTTATGAAAAAGAAAACATGTAGCATACAACAAACGTGACAGCCTTTTAACAACTTAGGTTAGAACCTGCCAACATTAACCTCATCATCATCCTCATAAAGAAAGCTGCCCTCACAGTCATCTATGTCTGAAGTCTGACCACGGGGAAATTCTTTCTCCATTGTGTCATCATCTACGACAGTGGTGGGCCGTTTTATGCTGCCACTGCCAGTGCCACCATGATGGTCCATTTCTACATCACCAAAACCATGACTAGGCCAGGGTACGAATACTGAGGTTGCAGTCTGAGCTGGTATGTGCCTCTCATTCATTTTTATGAATGTTAGCAAACTGACATTTGCAGGAGAGAGGTTTGTATGATGATCCTGAACTATTGCACCTGCTGAGCTGAATACCCTGTCAACACTTATACTAGAGGGTGGGCATGTCAGGTACTTCAGTGCCACTGCAGTCAGCTCTGGCCATTCACTGACTCTCCTGCTCCAGTATAAAAGAGGATCATCAGTTATTGACAGATGCCTGTTTTCAGACAAATACTGTATGACTCAACCATTCTCTGTGCTGCATTAAGTCCAGTGGTTGATGCATCATCCTGTTCTCCGGAATCATTTATGTCACAAATTCCCACTTGGGACAAAGCATCCCAAAGTGGGTTGACGCCAACTGCTCTGGATGACAGACCACCTGGAACTGCAGTCTCCTACCCCTTACAGGAACAGGATATGTTTGATACTCCTCCAGGTTCACCTTCAGCCAGATTATGCTGCTGAGGTTTGCTGACCTTGGCACGTGACTTCTGTGCCCCATGAACCAAGCGCACCAGTTGCCGACTGACATTTGTTTACCTGTTCAGGCCTTCCCTCCAGTACTGAGGCAATTCCATGTTTGCATTGTGGGTCCATCATTGTTGCTATTGCAAAGTTGTCACTATGCTGAATGCTCAGGATGTGACGATTCTGGTAGAATACTGTCAGCATGTGTTTCAGCAACGTACTACTAGCATTGTCTTTGGCAACATCAAGGCTATGTTGTACATTTACCAATGTCTGCCTCAGCACCCGCAGCAGTGGAATTGATTGGCTAATGGAGGCAGACTCGACACTCACTGCCTGTGTGGCATATTTAAAAGGCCACAAAATTGTGATTATAGAGTCCATGAGGCGCCACTGTTCAGTCGTCATAGACATGGAGGACCCGGAACTGTCACAGCTAGTGTGCATGACAAGATATTCTGAGATGGCTTTGTATTGCTCATACAACCTCTCTGCCTTGTATAAAGTGGAGTTCCACCGGGTGACAGCTTCCAGCTTCAAGCGGTGCTGAGGCAGGCTTTTTCAGATCTGCAACTGCCAAAGCTGGTCACGGGCCTTTGCAGATCGTGAAAAGTGAGAAAAGATACAGCATGCAACAGTCAGCATTTCCTTTACATCAGGGTGCTGCAGAAACTCCTGCACCACAAGATTTAAACTGTGGGCCATGCATGGAACATGAACAAAGCCACCATTTGTGATGCATTTCACCACATTTGACCCATTGTCACTTGCTATGAACCCAACTCTCAGGGACAGGGGGTTCGGCCACTTGTCAATTTCCGTCAGTACCAAGTCCAACATGTTTTCACCAGTGTGTGAACAGGTTGCATTGTGCATAGCAATCGTTGCATGCTGTCGAATTCCTGGAAGATTGCTACCATGACACTCCACCTTACTGCACTGATTATTCACGCTACCAACAGCACAAACAACACCTGGCACCTGCATCCAATGTGCAGTTATACACAAATACGAACTCCCCATTATTTTGCCACTTGTCTACATATCCATACTTAAATGGATAAATGGAGAGGAGGAATGTTGAAGGGCATGTCTTACAGAGTTGGACACAGTACAGCACAGCTCGGGGACAGCACAGGTCAAAGATTATGTCCTGGATGGGACATTCCATTTTGGCAGGCATGTGCAGCAAACCACCGGAAACCAGAATTCTCCATGAAGAAGAAGGGCAATAGATCAATTGCCAGCATTTCAGCTATAGCAACATTAAGTTCACAAGACACTGTATGATTGGGTAGGTACTTCAGCTTATGAGCAAAAACACTCTGTAACTTGGACTGACAGAGAGAGAGAGAGAGAAAACAGCCAAAGTTTCCTTAAATCAAGGAGGTTATTTTCTAGACTACACTGAATTTAATTATTACTTTTTGGACCTGTGTAAGTAACTAGTATTGATTCTGTTTTGGGGATTGACTTTACTTAGTTTAACTTTAATTTGCCAGGGAGGAACTGTAGCTGGGAGATATTTGCAGTCATTTGTGACTAGACTTGTTACTTAACCTCTGTGCAATAGGTGTCTGTTAAGGGGAGGAGCTGAAAGGGGCCTAGTTGAACTGTGGATTTATAACAGGAGTTGTTTGTGGTCTCTGTCTGCTGAGACACAGAGAGAGAGAGAGAGAGAGAGAGAGAAAGCAGCCAAAGCTTCCTTAAATCAAGGAGGCTATTTTCTAGGCTACACTGAATTGAATTATTACTTTTTGGACCTGTGTAAGTAACTAGTACTGATTCTGTGTTTGGGGTTGACTTTTCTTAGTTTAACTTTAATTTGCCAGGAAGGAACTGCAGCTGGGAGATATTTGCAGTCATTTGTGACTAGACCTGTTACTTAACCTCTGTGAAATAGGTGTCTGAAAGGAAGGAAGGCACTCCCCGAGGTGGAGGGTCAGAGTTGTAGTTGATTGTTTCTGGAGGGTATAGGTTTACTCCCACCCACCCTGCCCCTCACCCCACCCGCCCCAAGCACATAACTTCCTTTATAGCAGGGGTTCTGACATCACTTCCACAAAACTGCTAACAACACACACCTGTGTATATCCTTAAAGGCACAGCACACTGAATAGGGGGTACAGACAATCACAAGTTTGCACACACTAAAACAAGAACAAAAAAAGAGAAAAGCATCTGTAACAGGAAGGGACACAGACATGTTGGGAGTGGTGCAAGGCACTGGCTGTGGAGCAGCAGTGTTCTGGAAGACATTCTGGAGACTGCATTGCTACCCAATTTGCAGGTACCTCTCTGGTCTGAGGGAGGAGGTTTTTTGGCTCCATGCTGACCTGGCAAGGACTCACAAAACCTGCTCCCATACCCAGGGACCACCCAGGCCACTGCCACTACCTCAGAGGTTGAAAGAAAGAGGAGTGGTTAGACCATGGTGAGCTCAGGGAGGGTGAGGGTAGTGAAACAGAGGCACATCCATCCAATTGTACCTCTCCACAATTATGCTTCCTCTATGGAGGTATGACCAGTGGAGACCAAGTAGATGCTGGGGACCTCCACAATGTAGATCCACAGGACAGTGGCACAGGACCCCACAGGGGAAGGAAACAACTCCTGGTGGGGGGCTTAATTGTTAGGGGGAAGAACAGAGGGAAAGCACCAAGTTTTATCAGCAGTGACAATGCCACCCTCCCCCACAGCGATGGCACAATACTGATGCAGGTATTGTGCCACTTGTTCTGTGGGCGTCTTCTGTGGGGGGTTGCACCCTCCACACCCCAAATGAGCTCCTCGCACCCTGCAGACTTTAATATACCAACTCCAGGTCAGAGTTGGTCAGGGAGGGGGCTGAACATTGGGGGAAGGCGAAACACCAAAAAAGGACCATTACCGTGAATGTCGCCATAATGGTCTTTTTTCCTGTTTTGCTGTCGGGGTGTCACCATAAAGGGGTGCACCAGAACTGGAGGATAGAGGGGAAAGGGAGGTAAGGTGTCTGCCCAGCACCATGGCTTGGAGGGACAAGAAACAAATCCTCGGGATCATGGGACCAGCTGCAAGGCGATGTGAGCTGGATGTCATTATCCTCCTAGGGACAAATTACCTGGCTGAGAATAGGATCAGAGCAGTGCAACAGGAGTTTGTGGAGTTGAGCAGAGCCTTAGACAAGTAGCACACATGGTAACTTTCTCAGAAGTGCTACCTGTCTATGGCATGGATGATGTTAGGGTACTCCACACTGGGGGATTGAATGACTGGTTGAAAAACTGGTGCAGAGCTCAGGGTTTTGGCTTAATTGGGGACTAGGGTTCTACCTGGAGGGATGCAGGCCTATACAGGCACGATGGTCTGCATCTATCCAGGAGGGGGACCAGGATCATAGGTGATAGGTTTAAATGCTTCATGGCAAGCCTTTAAACTGACCAAGGGGTGAGGCACTGAAAAAGAGAAGGGAACTTCTAGCCCCCCCCAAAAGATCAGGGTAGTTAGTGAGGTAAACACCAAGATAGAGCAGTTGATAGGGAGAAGGGCAGGGGCAAATGGAGAAAAAGACAAAGGCAGTAAGGACAGAATGGGGCAAAAAGAAATAGTGCCATAAAAAAATGGAGAGTAATGAGTACCAATACCCGTAGTCTAGGTAAAATGCTCCCCAAAATGGTGGCCTTGATGGAAGAGGGATGCCTGGATATCGATGCAGTCACAGAAATATGGTACACAGAGAACCATGACTGGGATGTCCGGGTACACAGTCTACAGGAGGGACAGGGAGGGAGGAAGAGGAGGAGGAGTAGCTTTCTATGTAAGGGAAGGGATCAAAGCAACAGAACTAAAGGGTAAACTGGGAGGAGAGGAGGCACTGTGGGTCACCCTGGAGACTAGAAATGGCACCACAATCCGCACAGGGATTGTATACAGACCCCCATCTCAGGGGGAGGAAATGGACAAGGAAATAATAGAAGGCATCCCTGGGATGGCAGAGAAAGGGGAGATATTGCTAATGGGGGACCTGAATATGCCAGATGTTAACTGGAGCACCTTTGCTGCAGCCACATCCAAGAGCAGGGCCATTATCAATTCCCTACAGAGGGCACGCCTCAGACAGCTAGTTTTGGAACCCACCTGGGAGGGAGCAATCTTAGACCTGGTACTGTCAAATGGGGATGGAGAGAGGCTCTACAATCTTGAAGTGGGTAGCCATCTGGGAACAAGTGACCACCAAAAAGTGTGGTTCACGATAAACTTCGCTGTAGAGTCAAGCCATACAAAAGTGAAGGTACTGGACTTCAAGAGGGCTGATTTTGTCAAAATGGGAGAGTGCCTCAGAAAAGCACTAGCAAACAGGCAAGAAGGTGGGGTGGAGCAACATTAGAGAAACATCAAAACCACCATCACAAAGGCAACAAGCGTTAGTGTGAAGCAAATAAACAAATCAAAATGAAAGAAAAAAACACTATGGTTCTCAAAAGAAGTGGTGGGGATGGTAAAGGAGAAAAAGATAGCATTCAGGAAATATAAGGAAACAGAGAAGGAGCAGGACAGAGAATTGTACCAGTTAAAGCTGAAAGAAGCGGGGAAGGCAGTCAAAATAGCAAAGGCCCAAACAAAGGAAAATATAGCCAACTTGGTTAAGAAGGGGGATAAAACCTTTTATAGGTACATTAGGGAGCAAAGAAAGACTAAGGCAGGGATACTGAGGCTGAACAAAGAGGAAGGTGGTTGGGCAGAGAGCAACAGTGAAAAAGCAGGGAAACTGAACGAATACTTCTGCTCAGTATTCACAATGGAAAAGCAGGGGGAGATACCTAATCCAGTCAATAGAAGCACTCTGGATAGGAAAGTTGATAGTAGTCCTTTCACAGAAGAAAGGGTTCTGAAAGAACTCTTAAAACTGAAGGTGGATAAATCAATGGGGCCAGATGAGATTCACCCCACAATTCTAAAAGAATGAAGGGAAGAACTAGTAACACCACTGACTACCCTTTTTAATAAATCATGGGAGGATGGTGTGGTACCTGAGGACTGGAGGAGGGCCAATGTAATTCCCCTTCACAAAAGTGGGAGCAAGACAGTAGCAGAAAACTACAGACCTGTCAGTTTGACCTCAGTGGTACGGAAAATTATGAAATCACTTCTGAAGGAAAGAATTATTGAGTACCTAGAGGCCAGTGAGGCACAGGACCCAAGGCAGCATGGATTCACAGCAGGAAGGTCATGTTAGACAAATATAATTGATTTCTTTGACAGGGTGACCAAAGTAGTAGACCAGGGAGGGGCTGTGGACATGGCCAACCTAGACTTTAGGAAAGCATTTGATACAGTCCCGGACAAAAGATTAATAAACAAATTAACAAGCCTGGGAGTGGGTCTCAGGGTGGTAGCCTGGGTAAAACAATGGCTGGACAAATGGACACAGAGGGTAATAGTAAATGGAGTCCACAGTGAGGAAAGGGGGTTACTAGTGGGGTACCACAGGGTTCCGTATTGGGGCCAGTCCTTTTTAATGTCTTTATAAGTGACATTGCAACGGGACTGGAAGGGAAAGTATGTTTCTTTGCAGATGACATAAAGATCTGCAACAGGGTTGATACACAGGGTGGGGTGGAAAGGATGAGAAGGGACTTGGCAAGATTGGAGGAATGGTCAAATGTATGGCAGCTTAGATTAAAAGCAAAGAAGTGCAAAGTAACCCAGGAGAAGAGTACACAATGGGGGGTGAGATACTGACAACAATAAAAATGGAAAGGGATCTGGGGGTAGTCATATCAGATGACCTAAAAGTGGGCCAGCAATGTGAGAAGGCAGTAAGGAGGGCTGGGGGATACTGGGATGCATAGGGAGAGGCATCATCAGTAGAAAACAGGAAGTTGTTGGCCCTCTGTACAGACAGTTGGTAAGACCACATCTGGAGTACTGTGTATAGTTCTGGAGACCCCATCTCTGCAAAGACATAGACAGGGTGGAGGCTGTCCAGAGGAGGGCAACCAAAATGGTGCAGGGTCTGTGTAGCAGGGTAGGGATTTCAGGATAACAAACCAGGCAGACTTACAAACTCAGTGCATAAATAATGCCGGCATGGCACTTATCATTTTTTTTTTCTTAGTAAAAGAAGAAATAAGGTTTCACTGAAATCAGGAAAATAAGGTTAGTCATTCACTTTCAAAATATCAAAATCAAACAAACAAAGAAACAAACAAATACAGTATGCTCAGGAAAAACCTCTGCTCAGCCCGGCAGTGCCACCAGACTATCTCCTTGCCTGTTTCACACAAACGTGTGAACTCCTGAGGCCCACCACCTCTGACAGTCAGCTCTCCACTGACATCCTATCTAACTTTAAGCCCCTAGTGGCAATATTTTATACTGTGTCCTAGTGACATCACGTCCTTGGGAAACACCCACATTATGTCCTTTAACTAAAAACACATCTCTGTGAGGCTCATATCCCAGTATATACAAAATGAAAGGGGATATTTCTAAGCCTTGATTAATGAAAGACCTTACAACATCAACTTCATAATCATTTTTGCCTGGCTATATGTGTTTATAGAGGTGGAAAGCTTAATTTCCCCTAGCTCCATCTCTTTTACATAATGATTGAGCTAACAGTTTTGTATAAATATAGCCCTCTAGGGGCCACTGTCCTCCTGTAGGAATCAGTCCACAGGAGGTCTCCTACAAACAGGTCAGGTTGTTTTTATCTGAGTTTTTTAACTAATTATATCTGTTGTACCATAGTAAGACATAAAACAAACCTGAATTGTAACTCTCTGCTGCTTTAAAATGTCATGCAGCAAAATAGAAATAAAAACTGGAAAGCCAGCTGCACTTTCAAGCCCTCAGCTTGACTTTCATTTTACTTCTGCACTTCTCTGTTAATGCGTTCAATCCCAGGCTATTTACATGCTGGGGCAAATACACGTTTCTTTTAATGAGGAGGCTTCCCTATCAGATTAACTATAGAAGCAAGCTTTCAGTGGAATAGTTCATGTAACCCTTTAACTCCCACTACTGAATTAGCTGCCTCCCTTTCATACAAGGTATTTTCCTTAATGAATTTATGTACTGCAATACAGCAATTAAAAGCACAGATGCGTTCTACATTCCCCCTATGCACTTTACTTAACATAGTCCTAAGTCAGAAATGGGGGTTGGGGTAGTAAGAATATCAGTGCCCCTAATCATGACAGGGAACACCCTGTCACAGTCTGCACCAGAAGACATATGAAGAAAGACTAAAGGAGCTTAAGATGTATAGCCTTGAGGAAAGGAGGGAGAGGGGACATGATAGAAACTTTCAAATACCTCAAGGAATCAACAAAGTCCAAGAGGGTAGCATCTTTCAGAAAAAGAGTGCAAGAACAAGGGGCACAATTTGAAGATAGAAGGTGGGGTGGCTCAGAGGTACTGTGAGGAAGTAAGGTGGGGGCGGCTCAGAGGTACTGTGAGGAAGTATTTCTTCACAGAGAGGGTTGTAGATGCATGGAATGACCTTCCTGAGAAGGTCATAGAGTCAAAAACAGTGGGGGAATTCAGGAATGCATGGGACAGACATAAGGCAATTCTAGTGGGGGTAGGAGGAAGTAGGCTGTTAGTCAACTAGGATCTGCAGCTTGTCCGTTAGGTAGGGAAATGGGCAGACTAGGTGAGCCAAGCAGTCCTTATCTGCCATCAGATTCTATGTTTCTATGTTACACGGGTGTGATGACAAATGGATCTGTTCTGCAAATGGCGGAGGTGGAGTGTGGACGTTGGACGAAGACAGTTGCACAGGTGATGATGGCAAACCCACAAATGCAGTTATTTGGCCAGATTTATAAACCAGGGTCGATGTACAACTTGCACTAGACATACTGCATTCACCACCACCACCACCACCAAAACTGCTACTCTCACCAGCACTGGACAACATTTCAAAATCATTATGCTCCTTCACCTCATCATGCCTATAGTAATCCTCTGCTCTTATTTCATCACTACTGTACACATTTAATTTCCTACTTGATTTAACAGTCATGGAAGGGGATAACATGCTCGTTATGGTGGATGACGAGGGTGAACGCCGCACTGTGGAATTAGCTGCCATCTTGTGCTGGGTCCACAGTGCCATGCACCTGTTTCTAAGATGCGTATGCTGTCCTCCTGTGCCCAGATGGCTCCCCTTTTTACCTTGACTCACACACGCATGGCAAACCTGGCAGATTGCAACTGACTCATCATTTGCATCTTTCACAAAAAATACCAAACAAGTGATTGTGATGCTCTAGTTTTAACATGTCCCTGATGCTGCTTATTGGACTCCATTTTTTTAAGACATGAAAGGGGGGGGTGCTACGTGATTTTTCCGGCAGGACACACATGGACTGCAACTGACCACCACAATTACCTATCATTATTACTGGGTCATCATCATCATCATCACTATCAAATGAAACTGGTAAATCATAACTTTTTATGGGGGGAGATTAATGCAAACAGACCCGGCCACAGCCACCTTGAATTTCTTTTTCTCTGGGTTCCCAACTGGGGTCACTTACATCATCATCATCATATTCATCAACATCACCCACATCCACATCTTCTGCTTGGATGCTGGCATGTGGACTGCATGTTGCAACCACAGCAACATCATCATCATCAGATTCATCATCATCAACACTACCATCACCTGATAATTTTTCACCACACTGTGAATCACTGCATGGCAAACGGATGACCTGAACTGCAGTGGAAGAAATGTCACATTGTATGCTATCGTTGATATGATGTTCAGAATCCTCATGTTCAGTTACAGGGATGTTACTGGAAGTATGACATCATCTACACTGCCACTCACTGCACTGCTTCACATCCACTATATCTTTGGACACGGTAAACTGGTCAGAAGTGGAACTTGAGGCAGCAGTACTTATACCACCTCCAGCAACTGCACTAACATCACTGACTGGGACAACATCATCTCCTCCAACTATGAGTGGAGCTACTGATTGGGCTATAAAAACACTGCAGGAGAAATACCTTTCCTCACATCAGCAATGCACTTCACGCCTCGCGTACTACCACGCCCACAGACAATCTCCACTGGCAGCGGTGCCATGAAGAAACAGCTTTGCTTTGCACGCCTCTTTGTGGGCATTTTGGGGATCAACAATGATATTCTAAACAAATTTAGATTTTGGAATGTTCACTCTGGGTGGAGGATGCTGGATGAAGCTAAAAACAACTGCGGCCTCAGCAACAGATACAGATGCAAAATCACAAGTTCAACAACACCTTAACTAACCAGTGGTGCTGAAGTCACAAACAATCCAATGTGGAAAAGAATTCCTGTTGCTGTGGGGGTGGGGTGGGGGCACTGACTGCAGATTTTTACTGTAGTACAAGCAGCAAAACAAAGAAAATATACCACAATGGCAGTACAACATCACGCAGCTGTAATGGATAGCATGTGCACACTGCTGCACCTGCAATTACACTGTGACACAATAAAAGGTGTATTTGATGTCACGCACTGTACACACGCTCACACACTCACACACACAAAATTTGTCTACAAGTAATGTAGCAAATTGAAAACTTCAGTAATATACCACATATTTTAAACAACTGAAATTATAAACTGCTGCACCAGATCCACACAACACACAATCAGCAAAATAATTTCAACAATTACTGACAATATTACTGTGTGTACATTAACACAGTCAGTTATATAACAAAAATATAACCAAAAAACAAAGAACTCCCTGTTTCTCCAACTTAAATCTACCTACGCCAATACAGCGTGATTCTTGCCATGTGGCATATCTCTTGAACCCCCACCACTATAGATTCTTAACTCCGGGTGGGGAGAGGTTCAAGTCGAGGAGCACACAAAGATTGAAAAATAAAAGTTTCTGGGACCGGAATCAAACCCAGTTCCAGAACCACTGGTTGTTCTTTTCTGCTGTGGCTCAGCCCATTGAGCCACAGCAGCTGATCAGTAAAACCCACTCCTAGCAGAGGTCTTATCCTCTGCCTAGAGAATGTGAATGATGCAACACAGCGTACAGCTGTATACGCTGTATTGCACCATTTGCTCACTGGTGCAGCGCCTGTACCGGTAAGCTATAATGCCGTACACTATTAAGTGTGCGAGATTATGACCCGATACCTGTATTAAAATGGTGCTAGCCCATGTTGTTGATGGTATATAGCACAGAACCACACCAAAATGTGTACTTGTTCCATTGTGGGCATTGCAAGAGTGCAAGAATATTTAAAAAATACACTTTTGAGGACAGTGCAAAACCAGCACTGGTTTTGTGTGTGTGTGTGTGTGACTTCAAATGAGTGTTACGATCAAAAATGTTTACAGTGGTTTCTTTGAATGTAAAATGTGCAGCACTTATTATTATTTTTTTTAACATATTTTTTAATTAGTTTTCACAAATAAATACAAGCATTCTGTACACATCCAGAATTCCATACATAAGAAAAGGACATAGTCATAATGCAATGGTAGGAGCTGATACAATTCTAGATCATGTTACGTCATATGCGGGGTAATACCTTTATATGTAACTAATAATAGTTCTATCAGGATGAGCTATCACTGCCAAGAACATGGACAGTCCATGACTGGAGAACTAAACTAAATATTATACCACCAGGGGAGAGGCGTGGCCTGACTCAAGGAAGATGGCAACCTAAAACTGTAGCTCTCTAAGCCTTGACATGCATCCACAATTAAACTCCATGCTCTACCTAAACGAGTCTAAAGGAACTAGCAGATTTGGATGCAGAATCTCTTCTGAGTATTTTAAACCCAAACTTACCTCACTACATGGAGTATTTCGGGAACCAGAGAGACTAGCAGGGAGTGTGTGAGAGTGGCTTGTGCATCCTTCAATCTCCAGCACGGCAATACCTCCGATGCAGCAGGGCAAGCTGATCCTGAAAGAAATCAGGGACATGTTTGAGGCCATGATAACTAAAATGAGCAAATTAGAACTAGCAGCTCAAAGCAATACATCTGATATAATAGACCTCTCACAATGGACCAGCGTTAATGAACAATGTCTAGCGGACCAGGATGACAAAATTCACCTCATGAATGCTAAGATCCGTGACCAGGACAAGGCCCTGCATCTAATGTGGAACCACAACAAAGACCATGAAAACCGAAGCCGAAGGAATAATTTGTGGCTGGCCGGTTCCCGGAAGGGGCAGAGGACCCCAACATGATTTTATTTCTGCAAACAGAATTGCCAGGTCTCCTGGGGTGGCAGGGGCAAGGGCACTTGGAAATTGATCGTGCCCACAGATCTCTAGCCGATTTCCCACCCCTGGGGAGGGCAGGCCTAGATCAGTCCTGGCCCAGTTTCTACATTTAGGGACAGAGAAACTATTCTGTCCAGTGCACATTTCAAAGGGCTGTTTGCAGTGGAAAGCGAAAATACAGATTTTCACCGATATTTTCCAGGAACTGTCAGCCCATAGGAATGGTCTTTACCCTAGCCTACAGAGCCTGTGCCAAACTGGGGATGCAGTACTCCCTGAGATATCCCGCTACTTTTGATCCTGGTTAATGGGTCACCCAGATTCTTGACACCCTCAGGCAGCCAAGCACTTCCTACAAGAGCATTCTCCTAAGTTTAACTGGGCCAAATTATCTGTTTCTCTCCAACCCAACAACAAGCCATCACCTGCTGAGAGAATGGATTGTACACCACACCAGACAAGAGACCAGGCCTCATCTAGACCACTACTGGAGCAGCCGGCTCTTAAGCTGCTCATCTCCCCAACTCCACTGAAAGCTAAGAGAAACCACAAAAAACAAAGAGCGCGAGCACTGGAGGGCACGCACCAGGATAAGGCCCCTAGGCTCTGATCCCGAAGCCAGAGCAGCAGTCAGGAATCTGGAGACTCAGAGGAAACACTGGACATTCTGCCCAGTTCAAACAGATTTTTGCCTGTGAAGGACATACCTACAGAAGATCCAGGGCATGCGACCAACCATGGCACTGCTGCAGAGGCGCGTGGCTCCAGTTGGGAGGCCTCCTTGTGGGCAGATGGACTGAACTTTCAGGTGTCTGCCATAGATTGAGGGGAGAATCTAACTAACCCTCATTAGTGCTGGCTCATGAATCAGTTGGAGCCAGTCCCACTGGCGATGTAGTGTGTTACCCCACTGACCCGGATTACCCCTTGTATGCGGGAAGGAATAGTTACTGGGCGACTCACACAAATATACCTACTAGCATTTTTAGGGCTGGGGGGGCATTATGTTTAGCAGTGTCTCTTTATTTGTTGCAAGTTTGGTTCTTTGGGCCCCCCCATTACTGGTTGAAGTGTTTGTAAGTGCATCACGATGGGAAAGGGACACCACTGTGAGTGTGGCACCTACCTAAAGCAAGCTGCAGCTGAACTAATCTCACACTGCATGCAGTTGCTCGCGAGGGGGCATACCGCTCCAGGTTGCTACCTCAGAACTCCTCCCCCAACCTTCCTGGCCTTCCTTTTGATTTCTAAAACTCCCCCTGGCTATTTATCCACGGTGTCTATACCTTGGTTGATTGGAAGCAAGGGCTATGTGCAACTGAGCCAATTTTCAGTGGAGTGGCCACAGTGCAGGCCACCAGCCACCTGTGCCCAGTTTGATAACCAGGAACAAGCTAAACATACATAAGGGAGGATATAAGAGGGGGAGGGTCAGTCAACAAGACCCCTTTTCCAGAATGGATGGGGCCGAAATTGATCTCCCTTACCCAACCACCAAAATTCAGGGGATTGAAATAAAAAAGTTGGTTCCTTTTTTTTAAATTATTTAATATTTTAGAGGGGGAGCCATTTCTGTGCCTTATGTTTTGTGTTCAGAGCTCTAGTTATAGCCTAGTTGTTCAAGGTCCCGAACTATGACCTGTGGGCTGTCTAATAAGTAGTTACACCTACCCTGGCGACCCACACCTGAGTCTGGGCTACTAGATAGCTGACTGTCGCAAGTGTTAGCCAGTCTTAAGGTAGAAGGTTAGGTGATACTACATTAAGAGTTACTGTGTCCTTTCCCATTTTCTGTTTGAAGTTAAAAAAAAAAGGAGAAAAGGGTCAGCGTTATAAGTCATCACTGTTACCGTTTGATATATTATCTCAATGGCATTAGATAGCTATTGTGTTAAGTAAGGTTTCAAATGTCACAGAAGGTTGACTCTTGGCTGAGCAGTTACAGGCTGCAGGAGTGTACAACATTCCACCAAGTGGTACAGACAAAGGGTGACAAACCATTTTTCACAAGGGATATAATACGCCACAGGGAGATCACTGTACATTGCTATCCCACATGCTTAACATTGGTCTCATAAAGCTTTGTGGCCCAGATGGAGGTTAACCTGGTCTCTTGGAACATTAGGGGCCTCAACTCCCCTATTAAGCGAAAAAAGTTTTAATACATCTTAAAAAACTGGGACCCCAATTTGCGTTTCTTCAGGAGACCAAGATCGCCCCACAAGAGACATTAAAACTGAAATAATGGTGGTAGGGGGAGAGGCACATAGTGCTGCACCCTCTCACAAGCAGAGAGTCTCCATACTGTGGCATAAAAATCTCCCCTGGGATATCAGTAGGTCCCAAAAGACAGGGAAGGTCAATGGATAATGGTGGAAATGATAACCCCTCAAGGCTTTTTGATCCTACTCAACCACTATGCCCCTAATCAGGATGCCCCAGAGTTCTTCCACCAGATTAACCAGACCCTCTCTGACTTCAGTATCAATCACTGCCAAGTCCTGGTGGGGGGGGGGACTTCAATCTCACCCTGGACCCTTCCATGGACAGAAGCAGCAGAGAGGTAGAACCACACAAGCAGGCAGCTATAGCAGTGGGCTGCCTACTGGAGGAGCATGCTCTGTTAGATGCCTGATGCACAGAAAACCCAGGAGCATGGGATTATACCTGCTTTTCATCTGTGCATGGGTCCTCCAGCAGGATAGATCTCTGGCTCACCCCTAGCTCGGTTTATCATAAGATCACCAAAACACAGACACATCCAATAGTGATCTCAGACCATGCCCCCCTAGAGATCAACTTGGAGTGGAGTTCGGAAGAACCTCCTGCTTCTTCATGGAGGCTTGATGTCCTACTATGAGAAGACCCTCAATTTCTGGCCTGGACCCCGAAAGAGTCAGAGGTCTACTGGGACACTAACAACACTGGAGATGTCTCAGATTTGACCCTATGGGGGGGCATACAAGGCCTCCATCAGGAAGCGTATCACAGCCTTTGCTTCAGCCAGAACAAAAAAAAGAAAGAGCAATCTGAACTTGAATTCTGCCTGGCTACTTTAGAAGGCAAAAACAAGAAAGTAGCACATCTAGGCACGTCCCAGCCCTTGTTAGCTCAAATCACCAGAGCCAGATTTAACCTCAACCTCCATCTAACTAGACAGGCTGAGTTCAACCTCAAGAGACTAAAGCACTCCTACTGGGAAGGGAGGGAGTCCGGCCGACTTCTGGCCTACCATCTAAAACACAGGCAGGCTGCCAGGACTATACAATGTCTCACAACAAAACAGGAGGAAAAGTCTCGGCTCAAAAGACATTAATCTGGCCATGGCACAATTTATGAAACCTTATACTCCTCCTCCCCAACCCTCCCCAACCCCCAATCTGGATAAGATAAATATGTTCTTAAATAGCTTCCCAATTCCAGGATTCACAACTGCACTGGTGGCACAACTAGAGGCCCCACTGTCAATGGCAGAGATAGAGACGGTATCCATACCATGAACTAAAAATAAATTTCTGGGGAATGATAGCATATCAGTTGACTTCTATCAGATACCAGGTACCAGGTTTGAGTTGGTGAAATATCTGTTATGCAACTACTCTGACTCTTTGAGACAGGGGAGCTCCACCTTCCTCCGTGAGGCGGTGATCACCATCCTGCCAAAGAAAGAGAAAAAACTAACCGCCAGCTATCGGCCAATCTCTTATAAATGTGGATGCCAAGATTCTGGCAGAGGTCCTTGGCAACCCATTTGGAATCCTGTTGCCGGGCTTAATTCATCCAGCCCAGCCAGGTTTATCAAGGTAGACTGGAATATGACCATCACAGAACCTGGCCTCAATCATTCACGTAGCTCGATCATCCAGCTCTCTAATGCGGCTAGACTGTCGACTTTGAGAAGACTCTCAACAGTGTTGAATGGGCATACTTGATGGGGGCTTTGATAAGGATGAGGGTGGGGAACCCAGTGCAGCTACTTTACCATTCTTCAAGGGCATCAGTTCTCACTAACAGGAAGATTTCTGCCTCATTCCATCTGCAAAAAAGCACGAGGCAAGGGTGTCCTCTGTCACCCTTGTTGTTCATCCTGGCAATTGAGCCCTTGGCCATTGCTATTAGGAAGGCCACTGAAATTGAGGGCATTCAGGTGAGGAACAATATGTTTAAGACTTTCTTATGTGCAGTTGATCTACTCATCACTACCACATACTCCTACAAATCCTTACAGAAGACCTTAGATATCCTAGATAATTTTTCCAAGGTCTCAGGCCTCAAAATCAATCAAACAAAGACTGAGGTCATGCCCCTTAATTAGAACTGTGTCCATCAGACAGCTTCTGATCTGAGATTGCGATGGGCCCCTTAAGGCATTGAATACTTGGGGGTGGTCATACACCCAGACCCAATAAAACAGATAAACACCAACTTCAAAATCCTGGTGGATGACATGTGCTTGGACCTGGACAGGTGGAAATCACTTCATCTCTCCCTAGCGGGGAAAATAGACTCTGTCAAACTAATTCTAGCACCCAAGGTTCTGTATCTCCTTGTTGACACTCCAATGATGGTCCCCAGAAATGGTTTCACAAACTGGATCAATATACTTGGCTGCTTTTTATGGGAAGGAAGACCCCCAAGAACAAGCAAACTTAGATTGAGACAGCACTGGAGCAGAGGAGGCTGGGGCTTCCCTTGGTTCCAGGGCTACCACATGGCATTTGTCTCTGCCGAAACAGCCATATGATTCCCATGCCAGACAGCCCACTCACCGATGTGGGTGGGCCTTGAAGCCAATCTGGTTGGTTCTCCCTTCCTGGCCACAGCTCTTTATGCCAAAAAGCAGGTGTTGGGTCCCTTGGCTCCCCCTATCCTGTTATCTCTATCATACTGGGGCAAGGTCCACAAATTGCTTCAACTCCCCTGACCCCATAGGCCCACATGCCGCTCTGGTGCAACTCAGCGGTGAAACTGGGAGGAACTACAATTCACTTGAAACTTTGGGAAATGCAAGGGATCAACCAGGTGTGGGATCTTTTAATCCCTGAAACAAACATTATGGACACGTTTCAAGTGCTCAGAGACAAGTACCTACTGCCGGCCAATCATTTCTGGAGATATCTCCAAATAAGGGATGCCATTAAAATGTCAGGGGCACAAGGCAAACCCGAAGCTACCCAAGGGTTTTTCCCTATTCTTAATGTCATGAATCAGTCTGGTAGAGGAAAGGCCAGAAGAATCTATCAAGCGATGAGGAACACACAACCTGACTCCACTATATCTGTCAAAGCAGCATGGGAAAAGGAGTTGGAAGGGCAGATCACAGAGTCCCAGTGG
Organism: Neoceratodus forsteri; assembly: GCA_016271365.2. Taxonomy (NCBI): domain Eukaryota; kingdom Metazoa; phylum Chordata; order Ceratodontiformes; family Ceratodontidae; genus Neoceratodus; species Neoceratodus forsteri. The sequence goes on from CM028136.1 coordinate 307,763,947, forward strand.
TCCCGCTGCTGAACTAGGATACACAAGCCTGTAGAGATGGTAAACTCATCTGATAACGAATAAGACTATGGTGCAATGGTACTACACTCCTGCCAAACTCCACAAACAGGGACTCGCCTCTACAGATAATTGCTGGAGGTGGGCCTCCAGGGACTCATCTCTGTCACACATCCTATATAGAGTAGTCCCATGATAAGACACTTTTAGGACTCCATCACTGAACTGGTTCTGGAGGTTTTTTCCCTCATTCAGGCAGATGCCCAGCTTCTCCTGTTAGACTGTACCCCAGACTCTACCCCCAGATATGACGCAGGGGAACTCTGGACCACAGTTGTGGGAGCAGAAGCTAAAAGAATGCTGTTAATGAGATGGAGGACATCAGTGAGCCCTATGCTAAAGGAACTGTTGGGCAACCTAGCTCAGGTGGCCACATTTGAAAGATTATCCCACTTCACCAGTGGATCTATAAATAAGTTCAATTCACTATGGCACCCCTTCCTAGATTCCAAATATTGTCATAACACTCCTCCCTGTAGTACTATCATCTTCCACTAAACTTCCTCTATGATGATCGAGACCTGTAACTCCCACTGGTTCTCTTCACCCTGTAGCCATTCCTCTGCACATACTGTCTGCTTTAACTCTCTGTACAAATAGGTGTATACATGTTTGCAAGTGTTTTATACTCCTAGTATATCCTGAATCCAATGCTGTGTATCCTCCTGTATAACAATTGACTGTACTATAATTTTTCCCTTGAAACCACTAAAAATTTTCAACGTCAAAAAGATATATATTATACCATCCATGCACTGGACCGGAGTGTCCTCTATTGACTATTAGCATGGTTTACAGCTCTTAACCAACACCAATTAAAATTTAACAGCAAAACTCCCTATGTTAGATTTGACAGAGCAAACATGACAGTAACATCCCATTGCATAATAGGGCAATAGAACAAAAAATAAGTAAGTTAATTTTACTGGCAATCATGATTGTAACCCACAGAATAAAAGAACAGCTGTAAACAGAGGCAATACATTCAACAAAAGAACGAAACAAAGTCCTTGCTGGTTGAAAATAATGAAGTGGCCATAATGAAAATGCCAAAAATGAGGTGCCAAGACTGAACACTTCTGCTTAGGGGTAGTCATGGAAAGGTGCCATTTTAAGTCAAAACAAAATAAATTTGCTGTAGCACTAACCTGTCCCTGACATGGAAAACTGTTAACTGTATATCACACAAACAACGTAAACATTTAGCAGACAGCAAAACTCAGCAATATAAAATTATACGTCTGTAGACAGTAATTTGGCTTATCCCAAACCAAATCAAGTCCCATCTCTTACAGACCATAGTGTAGAACTCCAGGAAAAGCTCCTTACAAGTTATCTTCTGATTTAGAATCAGTTTCTTGTAGCTAATTCCCAACTGATACTGGCAACAGTTTTCCCACATCCTTCAGGTCAGTGTTAATGTACAGTAGGTCTTGCCTCCATACACAGTCTTCAGTCTGGCAGGAAGCATCAGGACTCATTGACTCCCCAGTGCATGGAGCTGTTGTCATACTCCATCAAATGCCTTACATCTGGACTGAGTGGAGTAACTGAGGTCCAGAAAAAGATGTATGGATTTGCCATGCCATTCCATGGCTTTAGCCCATCTGGCAGCGTGTAGCATCTCATCACATTCAACTTCATCCACAAGGACAATCATCACAGTCTGAGGAGGAGAATTATCTCCCAGGGCCCATCAAGGAGTAATCCAGTAATGTTTTTTAATTTTGAAATCCTGGAAATGCAGGTGATTAATTAGCCATTGATTAATTAAAGCTTTAAAATCCTCTTCTCCAGCATCATCTGGCATTCCCACCATTCAAACATGTGTGACTCAAGCCTGGTTTTCCAAGTGCTCAAGGTGTAGCCGGAGCACCACGTTTTCTTTGACAAAGCCCACTGCTGTTGTAAGGGCTTTCGCAGCACTTTATTCTAAAATGTAAAATACAGTTTTTTGCTGTAGTCACTATCTAACAAAATTCTTTATTTAGTGTTTTTTTCCCATTTACATTATTTAATCATATTTTGCATTATAAATATCAATGCCATGAAAAAAGCCATTCTTTTAGAATGTAGCAATTCACATTCCTATAATAGTCACTTTATTTTAAAAAGTAAAATGCACAGTTACCACTTTAATTAATTTACTTCAAAAAGTCTCTTTGTGAAGGACAGTGTGAGTTAGTTGCCAAAATAAAGCCTGCAATTAACCAAGATTATTTGAATGTTTACGTTTAAAGCCAGGTAGTCTACATCAATTCTATAATAGAACTGTTCCTCTTTATTACATCATTGTACGACGCTGACGCATATCTGTGAATCAAAAGAGAGACTTATACTGTCTGACCCCCCCACACACACACATACACTTTTTAAACCTCTCCTCTGCCATTGCCTATGATTTGTGTACTGATTCTATTTTTTGTACTTAAAAGCTTTAACGAGTATAAAAAAACAGGTACAGTACAGCATCTTAGTGAGATATGCTACAAACAGTGTCTTCAGTACAACCAGTTCATGTGCATAGGCTGATAATAACCTTTTTGATTAAATAGCACTGCATGAAGTATTTTGTGCGGTCTAAACTTGGCCTGAGAACAATCTTAAACAGTAAAACATTCTACAATTCAAGTGAGATAACTAGTTACCTCTTGATAAGCATATGCATTCCAGTAATTCAAGGACACTAATAAGTAAACAGGACTGTAAGGGAGACAGCACTGTTAGTAACAATATGGTAACATGAAGAGTCATGACATACAGCTTGTACCTTTGCTATTATGGGCTCATTCATGTGATTGGTCCTGTGATACATGTTAAGTAAGGGTCCTACATATGAGTATAATCTTGGTGCTTGCCCATTGTCAAATTGCTGAATCGAGTGTCCCCACCGCTCACTTCCAGTTGAGCACCGAGAGAGAGTCAGTAGCTCTCTTTTGTAATATGAGACGAGTGGCTTCAGTAGCCACTGCCCCCAGCCAAATGTTTAAGAATGGTGTTGCTTGTGGATTTCCCATTCTATATACCACAGGGGAGAAGGGTAATTAAGATTCAAGAACTGTCATAAATGCCTTTCCAGAGGTTAGACAGTGCCAGACAGGTCCATAACATATGCAACAGTGATCCTTTTAGGGCCGTGCATCACCAGCACTGATCTGTGGGCATCAGTTCCATCTTATTGCATGCCTGGGCGGTCCCATACCAATAGTGCAGATTTTTATTTTGATCCAGTCAGCTACTCATGTCTCATTAAATGGTATGAACCACATGCCAGTGCTGAAGCCAATCCTCTGGGGACAGGGTGGTAGCTAACTCCATTTCAGTGGCCTTTCACTTTCAGAGTCTGCAGTGGTTGGGCATCCTGGAGGTCTTTATAGATGGCACTTGCTCTATCTCTGGGTAACCTTAACCAGTTGATAGTTGGGGAGGTTGGTGTCATCTTAATAGCAGCAGTGGGGATCATAACACCCTTGCAAGGCACCACGGATAAATAAAGTAGATGCTTGGCTGTAAGACAAAGCTAGTGTTACAATGGATAGCTATTCGGAAACTTGACAACTACTGTTTGTTACCCCACTGTGAGGGCATTTGGTCTGGTGAACTGATAGAATCAATAAAGTCTGAAACTTGACCTATTATGAGTCCGTGCAACATGATGATGGACTATCATTCCAAGAAAGTCTGTGTTAAGATGCAAGTCTATGTTAGCTCACTCACCAGTGAGTTTGCATGTCCAAAATATCAATATACTGTAGTAACTTGCATTCTTATTCAGACTACTAACTCTCAAGGGTGCATCTCCAAGTCATAAGAGCAAAGATACGAGTTAATAAACCACAGATTATATTTTGTAATAAACATGAGTAATTATTTAAACATTTTCTGTTTACATCATATATACCTTTGCTAAATGAGGCCAAGGCTAACTCTTAGTTGAACTGTAAAAAGTAAAACCACTAATAGCAGAATATGCCTACCAAGGGGCTAAGACATCTCTATCTACAATCAAGGCCACTGGTTTTCAGTTTTTACTGGTAAACCCAGTAAAATTCCAGAATTTGGATTCCTTGCACACCGGTAAAAACAAAGAATTTCACAGAACTTGGCATTTTATAGCAGATCCGTACATTTACATAACTTGAATAGTTCTTATAATTGCTTCCTGTACTATTTTCAGTTTGCTTCATTTAATGTTTCATATTGTCTTCTTTATGTTGATTACTTATACACATAATAAAAAGAAAGACAGTAGAATCATGGTAAAATCCAGAAATAGACTAACAAACAAAGAATTTCCAGAATTTCAAGTCTTAAAAATAGAATTTCATTGCTTTAATCACCGTAAATCAGTGGTCTTGGCTATAATCAGTAAAATCTCACTTTTCACATTGTTACTGGCTATTGCCACAAGGACAGCTACCTACCAGAAGAACATATGAACATACAAAGAAGCCAGCAGAAGAAGGTATTTGGTCTATCAAGTCTGCTCATGTTGCAGGATCCACAGCTTGAGCTACTGTCCCTGCCCCTCTCCCCACTCCTTCCATCCTCCCTGCCCATGACCTTACCCTCCCCTATACCTGTCCCAGCCTCTCTGAAAGCTGCCTACTGTCTTCAATGAGATTATCTCTTCTGGTAGTGCATTCTAAGTGTGCACCACCCTGTCTGTGAAGACGTGCTTCCTGACCGCACTCCTAAACATCTTACCCTCCAGCTTAAGACTGTGCTCACTCATGTTATGGTTGCCACTCAGCTTAAAGAGACTCTGCTTATCAACCTTATTTATCCCTTTCAAGTGCTTGAAGGTCCCAGTCATGTCCCTTCTCTTTTTTCTGTCTTCCAGGGAGTACTTGTTCAGTGCCCTCAACCTTTCCTCATATGCCTTACCTTGCTAACCAGCTATCATCTTTGTAGCCCTGCTCTGGACCTTCTCCAGCAGGTTAATGCCCTCTTTTTTTTTTTATTAAAAAAGTTTTGTTTTTTTAAAATGTTTTTTCAGTGTGCACTGGTGAAAATGCCCAGCGCTGGACAGCCTGGTTTCCACGACAGCCAGTTTGCCTCCCCTTGCAAGCACTAAAGGCACCAAGATGACCATGCAGCAGTCGTCATTTCCAGTTCAGAAATTCTGGGCTGTCACGGCAGTCAGAAAGTGTGGACTGATGTAACATGTTCCCTGCAATGCAGGGCCAGTCACAAACCTCCCTTGATCACTAGTATTATGTGCATTAAAGCCATGGAAATCTCCCCCACCATGCAACTGATAACATGGCACATAAAATTAAAACCATAAGTCGGCCTAAATATGTATTTTGCAGATGACACAAAGAACTGCAACAGGGCTGATACACAAGATGGAGTGGAAAGGATGAGAAGGGACTTGGCAAGGTTGGAGGAATGGTCAGATGTATGGCAGCTCAGATTCAGTGCAAAGAAATGCAAGGTAATGCACCTGGGAAACAAAAACCCAGGGGAAGAGTACACAATTGGGGGGGTGAGATACTGACAACAGTAAAAATGGAAAGGGACCTGGGGATAATTATATCAGATGACCTAAAGGTGGGCAAGCAATGTGAGAAGGCAGTAAGGAAGGCTGGGGGTATACTGGGATGCATAGGGAGAGGCATCAATAGTAGAAAACAGGAAGTTGTTATCCCTCTGTACAGACAGTTGGTGAGACCCCATCTGAGTACTGTGTGCAGTTCTGGAGATCCCATCTCCATAAAGACATAGACAGAGTGGAGGCTGTCAGAGGAGGGCAACAAAATGGTGCAGGGTCTGCACCAGAAGACATACAAAGAAAGACTAAAGGAGCTTAATATGTATACCCTTGAGGAAAGAAAGGAGAGGGACATGATAGAAACTTTCAAGTACCTCAAGGGAATCAACAAAGTCCAAGAAGGGTAGCATCTTTCATAAAAGAGAGATGTGCAAGAACAAGGGGCACAATTTGAAGATAGAGGGACGGCTCAGAGGTAATGTGAGGAAGTACTTTTCATAGAGGGTTGTGGATGACATGGAACAGCCTCGCTGAGGAGGTCGTGGAGTCAAGAACAGTGGGGGGAATTCAAGAATGCATGGGGCAGACATAAGGCAGTCCTAGTGAGGGTAGGAGGAAGTAAGCTGTTGGTTAACTAGAATCTGCAGCTTATCTGTTAAGTAGGAAAATGGGTAGACTAGGTGGGCCAAGAGGTCCTTATCTGCTGTCATATTCTATGTTTCTATGGCTCATTGACGAGAGGCATGGTGGCCGCCTGCAGCGCCTAATGACCCGGGTTCAGGAACGGATCCGGGTGTTGAGGGCCAGCCAAGGGAGCAGGATTGAGCATCCGTGAGGACTGATCTCCGGCTCGAGGGGAGGGTCGAGTGTTTAGTGCAATGTGGACCTCCAGCGGAGACTGGAGGGTACCACAAGCGCTCTAGCCCTGCTGGAAGGAGGTGGGGCAGAGGCTGGCCATCATTGCATGTCCCGCCCCAGGAAAAACAATAGAAAAAAAATTCCTCGGCTCCTGCTAATGAACCGGCTGCAGTTCACTGACCCTCTGGCCACCTAAATTCTGCTCAGGCGGTCCCATTCGGGAGGGTCAGTCCCAAGCATGTGGGTGTTGGTGGATGAGCAGGCAAACCCTGCTTCGGAGGTTAGGGAAGCCGGGGCCAAAAAGAGAAAAATAAAAAAAAAAATAATAATTTAAACCATAAGATACTGTGCAACAAGAAAAAACTTAGCATATCAACTGGAAACAAGCATTTGTCAATGCCGAACGTTCGCTTGCAGGTATTTGCAGTGGTATTTGGCACTTGGACATGGCTTAAAAAAATCAGTGACAAAGAAGTACAAGCATTTGTCAATGCCGAATGTCGCTTGTTTCTATGTGCTGTTTAGGTATTTGGAAGTCATTGAGTGCAAATATGAAAATCGAACTTACAAGCGTATGTGAGAATCCGTAACACACGCTTGTAAAACAGTCACTTTTAGGAATTTTCACCAAATTTTCAACATAGCCATTTTAAGACCTCTGCTCATGAACAGTGTCACTGTGATTTTCTTAATGTGTCCCATAAATTGATTTCGCACACCGACTGCGCCATTGTGCGCCATATGGGCGGAAATACGCTTTGGGCTGGATGAAAAATGACAGCTCTACTGCTCATAAGGAGGGTGTGGTAAAATGGCAATGTTGAAAATCTGTAGTGAAAATATTAAAATTGCAAACTTACGATTTAGCGCAGAACCGTGAACGCACACCGTAAAACAGTCATTTTAGAATTTTTCACCACATTTTCAACACAGCCATTTTAAGACCTCTGCTCATGAACAGTGTCACTGTGATTTTCTTAATGTGTCCCATACATTGATTTCAAGATAATCGACTCGCGCCATTGTGCGCTAATGGGTGGAAACACGTTTTGGGTGAGATGTGAAAATGACAGCTGTACTACTCATAAGAAGGTGTGGTAAAATGGCAATGTTGAAAATCTGGAGGGAAATATTGAAAATTGCAAACCCATGCTGCATATAGGAACCGCGCAACGCACGTAAAACAGTCATTTTTAGGAATTTTTTCACCAAATTTTCAGCATAGCGATTTTAAGACCTCTGCTAATGAACAGTGTCATGGTGCTTTTCTTAATGTGTCCCATACATTGATTTACTTTACCGACTGTGCCATTAATGCGCTATGTGGGCAGCTGCGTTTTGGGCAGGATGTGAAAAATGACGGCTGTACTGCTCATAAGGAGGTGTGGTAAAATGGCAATGTTGAAAATCTGGAGTGAGAATATTGAAAATTTGCGAACTTACGAGCCTGTGTAGGAACTGCGCAACGCACGCTCGTAAAACAGTCATTTTTTGGAATTTTTGCACCAAATTTTCAACATGGGGGTTTTGGGACCCCTTCTCATGAATGATGTCACTGTCATGGCGTTATTCAGGCCCGAAGGGTGATTTCGCGCAGTGACTGAGCAGTGACTGCGAAATCACCCTTCGGGCCCGAATAACGCCATGACAGTGACATCATTCATGAGAAGGGGTCCCAAAAACCCCATGTTGAAAATTTGGTGCAAAATTCCAAAAATGTCTGAGATATGCAATAAAGTTGAAACCCCTATCTAGCCCATTATACAGCTTACTGGCATTTCCTCAGTTTGCGGTCGGCTTTGAAGAGTGCAGACGTGTTCCCGGTCCAACGAAGATCGTCGCGCTGAGCTCCAGAGGTAAGTATGGTGTGAGGGGGGTGTGCGGAGGCAGGGTGAGCAGTCGGTGGGTGCGGGCTATGGGAGGGGGGGCTGGGAGAAGTGCCATAGGACCGTTTTTGATTTACAGGTTTTAAAAAAAGGAAAAAAAGACTACGTGGGATGTTTGCCACGCTGGGGTGGGCACCCAGCATGGCAGAAGGATGGCTGGGGGGGCCATGGAGCCAACGGGGGATTGGGCACCCCCGTCGGCAGACGACGCAGGATGTTTGCCATGCTGGGGTGGGCTCCCAGCGTGTCAGAAGGATCAAAGGATGGCTGGGGGGGCCATGAGCCGACGGGGGATTGGGCACCCCCGTCGGCAGATGACGCTGACGCTTGCCACGCTGGGTGGGCTCCCAGCGTGGCAGCAAAGATTTTGGGGTGGCGTGATACGGTGCTGTGGTGATGACAGCGGTGGTTTTCTTTGAAGAGAAGACCACCACTGTCATACAGCACCACGTCCCATTGGTGCAGGACTGCCACGCCTGCTCAATGGAGCAGGGGATTGCTGAGGAGGGACACACCTCCAAAGTGTCCCCATTCTCCCAAGATGTTCCTTGTGCATGCGCGCAATCGAACGTAAAAATGTAGAATGTTTAAACAAAGACATTTCAGTCCTTCCTTACTTTTCCAGATTTTTTCAGCTTTAGCTGGGTCATTAAACAAAAACTGCTTACCAGCATTGGAAATACTGAGTTTGCAGTCAGCACAGGGTCTCAGGATCTTCCAGTAGAAGTTTTTTCTGAAGGGATTACCAGCATTAATGATTTCTCCTGCCTTTCTTTTTCCTCTTCTCAGTGCTTATCTTCTGACCTAAAGTGGAATACCTCCCTGCTGTCCTTGGCACAAAGCCACCTTTCAACCCACAATGGGATGCCTCAGGGGCATGGCGGAATCACCATGCCACACATGAAGACAATTAAGTCTGTCCTCTCTCTAACTTGCTGTCAGCTGTTGAGGTAAATATAAGGCAATGGTATTGACCTGCTGCATGCCACCCACCTGAATCTTCAAAGATTGCACCACAGTAGAAGGATAACACTCTCTTAGGTTCTAGGGAGACGGACAGGACTGACTGGGAATCAGTCTGCCAGAGGGTGCTGTCCCTCTTGTCCCAGACAAGGGGGCTTATCAGGTTCCTTTTCTTGTGTAGGTGACAAGGCTTTCCTACATCCACACTCCAGACTCTTATTTTCCCTACTTGGAGTATCTCTCATTCCTCCATGAACATAGAGAGTATGGGGTAATGACAACTACCCTGGCAAATTACATGATATAGGGTGGAGCCAGAGGGATGCTGGGTTTTGGCCTTAGTAAAGACCACAGACTTAAAACTGATACTAGGGGTGTCTATGACATTAATCACACTGATCAGCAATTGTTTTCCTCTCTGACCTAAACCATAGGGATGTCAACAAGGATAATCTTGCCATCCTGTTAGATGGGGAATTTAACATCCCCCTTAATGGGGTGCTGCATAAAAGTACACCCTCTTCCACCACCTCAAGTCCAGCACAGCAAGCCCTATTAGCCCTGAAGGAGGAGTCTGCACTCTCAGGTGGCAGGTGACTGCTTCATCCCACCTCAAGAGACTTTACATTTTTCTCAGCTGCTCATACATCCTGCAGTAGGATCAGCTACTGACTACTATTGCCAACTGTTACCGAGTTCCTCCCTGCAAGTAGATGCTAGAAATATGCTGATGTTGGCCTCATCCACACATCCAAAGTCCTCCATATGAATCAACCCATTGCTGCTAATGGATGACAAATTTCTTAAAAGAATTCTGCAGGAAACCAAGTCCTTTTCTGAGCTCACTGCATCCTTGGAGGTATCCTTATCCTTCATTTGGGAAGCATACAAAGCCTATACTGGGAGGATACACTTCACACAAATGGAAAACAAGGGAGAAAGAGGAAAAGGACTGGGTAATTGAGCTGGAAACAAGGGAATCTACTTTTAAAAATGGCGCAGATATGTCAGAAGGTAACCTCAGATATATTGTAAACCTGAAGTACAAGCAAAACATGCTTCTATCAAGGAAAGCTGAGTTAGCGTTGATATGACTAAAACTCAGGTGCTGGGGGGGGGAGGTAGTGGGCATGGAAACTTCTGGCTGATCGGCTCCATGTCACGCAGGCCACCTGAAACATCACGGCACTCAAGAACACCCAAGGTCAGCTGCTCCACTCCCCTGGGATATCAGCTCCAGAAGGAGAGACTTCTATGCACAATATATCTTCTCCCCTGCCCCTAAGGAACAGGATATACATATCTTTTTCAAAGCTCAGTCTGCCAAGCCTGATTTCAGAATAACAACATGCTCTGGGATACCCAATCATGAGGTAAGATATAATAGTGACTATCAAGGCTCTGTCCCCTTCTGAAGCCCTGGGAAATGATGGTATTCTTGTGGACTTATACCAACTCATGCCAAATTTGGTAGCATCACACCTTGTACACATGTTCAACTCTGCTTTTGAGCACAGCACCCTGCCACCTACTTTGAGGGAGGGGGTGGCGATCATTGTTGCTGTACCCAAAAAAGGAGAAGGACTCCACATATTTCTTCAACTACTGACCCATCTCTCTTATAAATGCAGACTGCAATGTTCTGGTCAAAGAGCTTGTCTCATGGCTAGAAGGTTTTCTACCGCAGCTGATCCACCTGTCAAAGGCTGGCTTCATCAAGGGACAGCTTGGATCTGATTATATGAGATCCCTGCTCACACTCATGAAGGCCACACAGGTGTCCCAAGTAGCAACAGCAATGGTCTCTACTGACTTTAAAACCTTTTGGTCCACTGGGCCTTTTAACCGGGTACAGTAAAGCAGTTTGGCTTGGACCAGAATTCCTAAAAGGGATCTGAGTGCTTTATGCTGATCCTGTTGCAAGGGTATCCACTAATGGCCTCCTATCCCTGGCATTTTCTCCTACAAGAAGGCACCATGAAGGCTGCCCTCTCCACCCCTGTTTTGTGTAGGCAATAGGCTTGGCACTACCATCAGGTCACAAGCTGATGTCTGGGTATCACAATAGGTCAAGAGACATGCTCCAGTTTGATGTGTGCCTACAACCTCCTTGTTCACCTCCCCTGACTCCTCTTTACCAGCCCTCGTGCAGGTGCTACAACAATTCTTGGCAGTATCAGACTTCAAGGTTAATAATGGTAAAACTCGGGACTTCCATTACTATACAGTCTTTACCCACCTCCTTTACTAACCAGAGCTTAAAATGGTAATATGATGGTATTACATATCTAGGGGTCCAAATAGTCACAGACGTTCCCTCAGTCCCTAAAATCAATCTCAAATCTCTGCTGCATGCTCTCCATACAGAGTTTGACTGCTGAAAAACCCTGCACTTGTCCTTGGCCAGTAAGACAGAAGCCATGAAGATGACCACAGCTGCAAAGTTTTTCTACTTGCATAGTTGCCATTCCATTTCAATTTCTTGCCAATGGTTCTCTAAAGTAGACAAACTTTTGGGGGCCCTTTCTTTGGGAAGGTGAATCACTGAGGTGCAGTAGGAAGAACTACAGGTCCACTGGAAGCAAGGAGAGTGGGGCCTCTCATTGCTCAAGGGTTACCATTAGGCTCTTCAGCGGTTTGCATAGAAACACAGAAACATAGACTTTGATGGCAGATAAGGACCGCTTGGCCCACTTGGTCTGCTCACTTCCCTACCTGTTGGATAAGCTGCAGATCCTGGTGCAAAAGATGCAGATGCACTCGCCCCTTCAATTCAGACCACAAGAACAGCTGCTTTTTTACTGCTTCATAAGTTTATCTGCAGCGCCAACCCCATACTGTATACTACTCCCAGGAATTTCTTACATTTCGCACCCTCCAGTGCTTCAACAGAGAATGAAGCAGTAAAAAAGCAACTGTTCGTGTGGTCTTTGAATTGAAGGGGTGAGTGCATCTACATTGTTTGCGCTACAGATTTACAAAGAGATCTCCACCACCGTTCTTGTGCGGTCACTACTCACCAAGAAAGCTGCAGATCCTAATTAACAAACAGCCTACTTTTTCCTTACCCCACAAGAATTGCCCTTATGTCTGTCCCATGCATTCTTGAATTCTCCCACTGTTTTTGACTCCACAACCTCCTCAGGATGGCCATTCCATGCATCCACTACCCTTTCTGTGAAAAAAATACTTCCTCACATTGGCTCTGAGCCATCCCCCCTCTATCTTCAAATTACGTACCCATGTTCTTGCACATCTATTTTTCTGAAAGATGCTACCCTCTTGGACTTTGTTAATTCCCTTGATGTACTTAAAAGTTTCTATCATGTCCCCCCTCTCCCTCCTTTCCTCAAGGGTATACATATTAAGCTCATTTAGTCTCTCTTTGTATGGCTTCTGTTGCAGACCCTGCACCATTTTAGTTGCTCTCCTCTGGACTGCCTCCATCCTGTCTATGTCCTTGAGGAGATGGGGTCTCCAGAACTACACACAGTACTCCAGATGGGGTCTCACCAACTGTCTGTACAGAGGGATAACAACTTCCTGTTTTCTACTATTGATGCCTCTCCTATGCATCCCAGTACCCCCCTCCACCCCCCAGCCATCCCTACTGCCTTCTCACATTGCTTGCTTACCTTTAGGTCATCTGATATGACTACTCCATGTCCCTTTCCATTTTGTTGTTGTTAGTATCTCCCTTCCCCCATTGTGTACTCTTCCCCTGGATTTTTGTTTCCCAGGTGCATTACTTTACACTTCTTTGCATTGATTCAAAGCTACCATACTTTTCCACCCCCTTGTGTATCAACCCTGTTGCAGATCTTTGTGTCATCTGCAAAGAGGCATACTCTTCCTTCCAGTCCCTCCAAAGTGTCACTTATAAAGACATTAAAAAGGACTGGACCCAGTACTGAACCCTGAGGTACCCCACTAGTAACCCCCCTTTCTTCGGACTGGACTCTATTTACTATATTTCTCTGTGTCCTGTTGTCCAGTCAGTGTTTTATTCAGGCTGCCACCTTGGTACCCACTCCCAGGCTGGCTAATTTATTTATTAATCTTTTGTGTGGGACTGTGTCAACTGCGTTACTAAAATCTAGGTAGGCCATGTCCACAGCCCCTCCCTGGTCTACTTCTTTGGTCACCCAGTCAAATAAATCTATTAGCTTAGTCTGACATGACGTTCCCACTGTGAATCTGTGCTGTCTTGGGTCCTGTGACCTGGTGACCTCTAGGTATTCAACAACTTTTCTTTCAGAAGTGATTCCATCAATTTCCCTACCACTGAGGTCAAGCTAACAGGTCTGTAGTTTCCTGCCTCTGCTTTGCTCCCACTTCTGTGAAGGGGAATCACATCTGCCCTCCTGCAGTCCTTAGATACTACATCATCCTCCAATGATTTGTTAAAAAGGGTAATCAGTGGTGTCAGTAGCGCTCCCCTTAGTTCTTTTAGAATTCTGGCTTGAATCCCATCAGGCCCAATTGCTTTGTCCACCTTCAGTTTTAGGAGTTCTTTCAGAACACTTCCTTCTGTGAAATGACTGGTATCAACCCCCTTTTTCAGAGTGCTTCTATTGACTGCATTAGGTATCTCCCCCTACTCTTCTTTTGTGAATACTGAGCAGAAGTATTTGTTCAGTTTCCCTACTTTTTCACTGTCTCTCTCTCTGCTCACCCATCCTCCCCTTTATTAAGCCTCACTACCCCCCCCCCCACCTTGGTCTTTCTTCACTCCCTAATGTACCTATAATAGGTTTTATCCCCCTTCTTTACCACGTTGACTATCTTTTCCTCAGTTTGGGATTTGCTATTCTGACTGCCTTCCCCGGTTCTTTTTAATTTAACTGGTACAGTTCTCTGTCCTGCTCCTTTTGTGTTTCCTTATACTTCCTGAATGCTATCTTTTTCTCCATAACCTTCCCTGCCACCTCTTTTGAGAACCATAGTGTTTTTTCCTTTGTTTTGATTTATTTGCTTCAAACAAAGGCTTGTTGCATCTGTGACAGCAGTTTTGATGTTTCCCCAATTTTTCCTCCACCCCTCCTTCTTACCTATTTGCTAGGGCTTTTCTGAGGACAATTCAAGGAACTCTCCCTATGGGTTCCGTGGAACAGTCTCTTATATGGGTACCTGTTGCCTGAGTGTCTCTCTGTATGGATCTCTGCTACTCAATGTAAGATCTTATCCTACAATTGTTGCCTCCTGGCAAGAGATGGAAGGTACTAGGTAAGCGTGTTAAGATAACCTGACTCCCATTGAATTCATGCCACTGTGGAATAACCACAAAATCCTGATTTATAATAAAACCTTATCTCGGGTGTCTTGTAAAGAGGATTCATTGTATTTGCAATCTTCTGACCTCTCACTCTAAGCAGCTTCAATTATTTGTATAATATTCCCAGGCAAGATCACTGGAAATTCCTGTACTTATTCTTATAAATAAATGGGCTCAGTCTGGATAACACTGGATTGGGAATATCAGTCATGTGATTGGCTGGGATCCATGAATACCAGCTGGTAGTTACATGTTCCATGTGCTTCCTGCTGGGTCCATGTCATGAAAGCGATTGCAATACAGTGATCGTTATCATAGCGTATGTATATCTCTGAAAAGCATTTCGGTGATATACTGTACAAACCAAGCAACCCAACTTTCAGCTATCTTAAGTGTTTTGCCCCCCACTCCGGTTGCCCCCCACACTTCTGCACAGCTGCACCCCTGACTAAAGATTGTTAACTTCAGGCAGAGTCGCATGCAGCGGCAAAACAATCACCCCAGCAGGTTCCGACCAGTTCCTGCTGCACCATAGCCAGCCACCTCACCACCACACCACAAGACTGTCTCCAACTGCAGCAGGATCCCCTACCCATACAAACACTCCCTACTATCCTTCCCTGTACTGCCCAATCCATCCCTTCCCGCCCTTGCAGGGTAGCTGATAATGATAGAACTATAAATGAGTCGCTATTTCTACAGTCGCTATTTATAATTGCTGTCATCACTGGTTACCTTCCTGCTGTTCTACAATACAGGGGTGTGTGTGTACAGCTGAGCCACCAATAGTGTTTTTTAAAAAACGTGTAAACTTAAAAAAAAGGCTTACTATGTTTCATAGTCATAGTAAGGCAACTGTGGAGTGCTTGGGCTACTTGATGGTACTCGCCCCCCGCCCAGCCCACACCCATCGTGCCTTGCCAGTAAATTATTTCACAATAAATTGACAACAGTACTAAGGGTCTGTTTCCATTTATACCACAACTAGATACACATACTCATTCTTTTTATGGGTTCTTTTAAGATAAACTGGCAACACCACTGTGGAATTATTTTCTTTTCAGTTAATCTACTCTAACTATACCTCATCACACTATAAGGGGATTTACGGATAATTTCAGATGTAAGGGACATCACAACCGCAGGACTGTGAAGAATACAGAAGCAAACATCCTACTGGGCCCTGATGGACTGAGTGCCAGCTCCACGCAGGATATTGATCCCTTTTCATACAAGGTATTTTCCTTAATGAATTTATGTACTGCAATACAGCAATTAAAAAGCACAGATGCGTTCTACATTCCCCTATGCACTTTACTTAACATAGTCCTAAGTCAGAAATGGGGGTTGGGGTAGTAAGAATATCAGTGCCCCTAATCATGACAGGGAACACCCTGTCACAGTCTGCACCAGAAGACATATGAAGAAAGACTAAAGGAGCTTAAGATGTATAGCCTTGAGGAAAGGAGGGAGAGGGGGGACATGATAGAAACTTTCAAATACCTCAAGGGAATCAACAAAGTCCAAGAGGGTAGCATCTTTCAGAAAAAGAGGTGTGCAAGAACAAGGGGGCACAATTTGAAGATAGAAGGTGGGGTGGCTCAGAGGTACTGTGAGGAAGTAAGGTGGGGCGGTTCAGAGGTACTGTGAGGAAGTATTTCTTCACAGAGAGGGTTGTAGATGCATGGAATGACCTTCCTGAGAAGGTCATAGAGTCAAAAACAGTGGGGGAATTCAGGAATGCATGGGACAGACATAAGGCAATTCTAGTGGGGGTAGGAGGAAGTAGGCTGTTAGTCAACTAGGATCTGCAGCTTGTCCGTTAGGTAGGGAAATGGGCAGACTAGGTGAGCCAAGCAGTCCTTATCTGCCATCAGATTCTATGTTTCTATGTTACACGGGGTGTGATGACAAATGGATCTGTTCTGCAAATGGCGGAGGTGGAGTGTGGACGTTGGACGAAGACAGTTGCACAGGTGATGATGGCAAACCCACAAATGCAGTTATTTGGCCAGATTTATAAACCAGGGTCGATGTACAACTTGCACTAGACATACTGCATTCACCACCACCACCACCACCAAAACTGCTACTCTCACCAGCACTGGACAACATTTCAAAATCATTATGCTCCTTCACCTCATCATGCCTATAGTAATCCTCTGCCTTATTTCATCACTACTGTACACATTTAATTTCCTACTTGATTTAACAGTCATGGAAGGGATAACATGCTCTGTTATGGTGGATGACGAGGGTGAACGCCGCACTGTGGAATTAGCTGCCATCTTGTGCTGGGTCCACAGTGCCATGCACCTGTTTCTAAGATGCGTATGCTGTCCTCCTGTGCCCAGATGGCTCCCCTTTTTACCTTGACTCACACACGCATGGCAAACCTGGCAGATTGCAACTGACTCATCATTTGCATCTTTCACAAAAAATACCAAACAAGTGATTGTGATGCTCTAGTTTTAACATGTCCCTGATGCTGCTTATTGGACTCCATTTTTTTAAGACATGAAAGGGGGGGGTGCTACGTGATTTTTCGGCAGGACACACATGGACTGCAAACTGACCACCACAATTACCTATCATTATTACTGGGTTCATCATCATCATCACTATCAAATGAAACTGGTAAATCATAACTTTTTATGGGGAGATTAATGCAAACAGACCCGCCACAGCCACCTTGAATTTCTTTTTCTGGGTTCCCAACTGGGGTCACTTACATCATCATCATCATATTCATCAACATCACCCACATCCACATCTTCTGCTTGGATGCTGGCATGTGGACTGCATGTTGCAACCACAGCAACATCATCATCATCAGATTCATCATCATCAACACTACCATCACCTGATAATTTTTCACCACACTGTGAATCACTGCATGGCAAACGGATGACCTGAACTGCAGTGGAAGAAATGTCACATTGTATGCTATCGTTGATATGATGTTCAGAATCCTCATGTTCAGTTACAGGGATGTTACTGGGAAGTATGACATCATCTACACTGCCACTCACTCGCACTGCTTCACACTCCACTATATCTTTGGACACGGTAAACTGGTCAGAAGTGGAACTTGAGGCAGCAGTACTTATACCACCTCCAGCAACTGCACTAACATCACTGACTGGGACAACATCATCTCCTCCAACTATGAGTGGAGCTACTGATTGGGCTATAAAAAACACTGCAGGAGAAATACCTTTCCTCACATCAGCAATGCACTTCTACGCCTGCGTACTACCACGCCCACAGACAATCTCACCACTGGCAGCGGTGCCATGAAGAGAAACAGCTTTGCTTGCACGTCTCTTTGTGGGCATTTTGGGGGATCAACAATGATATTCTAAACAAATTTAGATTTTGGAATGTTCACTCTGGGTGGGGAGGATGCTGGATGTGAAGCTAAAAAAACAACTGCGGCCTCAGCAACAGATACAGATGCAAAATCACAAGTTCAACAACACCTTAACTAACCAGTGGTGCTGAAGTCACAAACAATCCAATGTGGAAAAGAATTCCTGTTGCTGTGGGGGTGGGGTGGGGGCACTGACTGCAGATTTTTACTGTAGTACAAGCAGCAAAACAAAGAAAATATACCACAATGGCAGTACAACATCACGCAGCTGTAATGGATAGCATGTGCACACTGCTGCACCTGCAATTACACTGTGACACAATAAAAGGTGTATTTGATGTCACGCACTGTACACACGCTCACACACTCACACACACAAAATTTGTCTACAAGTAATGCGTAGCAAATTGAAAACTTCAGTAATATACCACATATTTTAAACAACCTGAAATTATAAACTGCTGCACCAGATCCACACAACACACAATCAGCAAAATAATTTCAACAATTACTGACAATATTACTGTGTGTACATTAACACAGTCAGTTATATAACAAAAATATAACCAAAAAACAAAGAACTCCCTGTTTCTCCAACTTAAATCTACCTACGCCAATACAGCGTGATTCTTGCCATGTGGCATATCTCTTGAACCCCCACCACTATAGATTCTTAACTCCGGGTGGGGGAGAGGTTCAAGTCGAGGAGCACACAAAGATTGAAAAAATAAAAGTTTCTGGGACCGGGAATCAAACCCAGTTCCAGAACCACTGGTTGGGTTCTTTTCTGCTGTGGCTCAGCCCATTGAGCCACAGCAGCTGATCAGTAAAACCCACTCCTAGCAGAGGTCTTATCCTCTGCCTAGGAGAGTGTGAATGATGCAACACAGCGTACAGCTGTATACGCGGTATTGCACCATTTGCTCACTGGTGCAGCGCTGTACCGGGTAAGCCATAATGCCGTACACTATTAAGTGTGCGAGATTATGACCCGATACCTGTATTAAAATGGTGCTAGCCCATGTTGTTGATGGTATATAGCACAGAACCACACCAAAATGTGTACTTGTTCCATTGTGGGCATTGCAAGAGTGCAAGAATATTTAAAAAATACACTTTTGAGGACAGTAAACCAGCACTGGTTTGTGTGTGTGTGTGTGTGACTTCAAATGAGTGTTACGATCAAAAATGTTTACAGTGGTTTCTTTGAATGTAAAATGTGCAGCACTTATTATTATTTTTTAACATATTTTTAATTAGTTTTCACAAATAAATACAAGCATTCTGTACACATCCAGAATTCCATACATAAGAAAAGGACATAGTCATAATGCAATGGTAGGAGCTGATACAATTCTAGATCATGTTCGTCCATATGCGGGTAATACCTTTATATGTAACTAATAATAGTTCTATCAGGATGAGCTATCACTGCCAAGAACATGGACAGTCCATGACTGGAGAACTAAACTAAATATTATACCACCCGGGGGAGAGGCGTGGCCTGACTCAAGGAAGATGGCAACCTAAAACTGTAGCTCTCTAAGCCTTGACATGCATCCACAATTAAACTCCATGCTCTACCTAAACGAGTCTAAAGGAACTAGCAGATTTGGATGCAGAATCTCTTCTGAGTATTTTAAACCCAAACTTACCTCACTACATGGAGTATTTCGGGAACCAGAGAGACTAGCAGGGAGTGTGTGAGAGTGGCTTGTGCATCCTTCAATCTCCAGCACGGCAATACCTCCGATGCAGCAGGGCAAGCTGATCCTTGAAAGAAATCAGGGACATGTTTGAGGCCATGATAACTAAAATGAGCAAATTAGAACTAGCAGCTCAAAGCAATACATCTGATATAATAGACCTCTCACAATGGACCAGCGTTAATGAACAATGTCTAGCGGACCAGGATGACAAAATTCACCTCATGAATGCTAAGATCCGTGACCAGGACAAGGCCCTGCATCTAATGTGGAACCACAACAAAGACCATGAAAACCGAAGCCGAAGGAATAATTTGTGGCTGGCCGGTTCCCGGAAGGGGCAGAGGACCCCAACATGATTTTATTTCTGCAAACAGAATTGCCAGGTCTCCTGGGGTGGCAGGGGCAAGGGCACTTGGAAATTGATCGTGCCCACAGATCTCTAGCCGCTTTCCCACCCCCCGTGGGGAGGGCAGGCCTAGATCAGTCCTGGCCCAGTTTCTACATTTCAGGGACAGAGAAACTATTCTGTCCAGTGCACATTTCAAAGGGCTGTTTGCAGTGGAAAAGCGAGAAAATACAGATTTTCACCGATATTTTCCAGGAACTGTCAGCCCATAGGAATGGTCTTTACCCTAGCCTACAGAGCCTGTGCCAAACTGGGGATGCAGTACTCCCTGAGATATCCCGCTACTTTTGGATCCTGGTTAATGGGTCACCCAGATTCTTTGACACTCCTCAGGCAGCCAAGCACTTCCTACAAGAGCATTCTCCTAAGTTTAACTGGGCCAAATTATCTGTTTCTCTCCAACCCAACAACAAGCCATCACCTGCTGAGAGAATGGATTGTACACCACACCAGACAAGAGACCAGGCCTCATCTAGACCACTACTGGAGCAGCCGGCTCTTAAGCTGCTCATCTCCCCAACTCCACTGAAAGCTAAGAGAAACCACAAAAACAAAGAGCGCGAGCACTGGAGGCACACGCACCAGGATAAGGCCCCTAGGCTCTGATCCCAAGCCAGAGCAGCAGTCAGGAATCTGGAGACTCAGAGGAAACACTGGACATTCTGCCCAGTTCAAACAGATTTTTGCCTGTGAAGGACATACCTACAGAAGATCCAGGGCATGCGACCAACCATGGCACTGCTGCAGAGGCGCGTGGCTCCAGTTGGGAGGCCTCCTTGTGGGCAGATGGACTGAACTTTCAGGTGTCTGCCATAGATTGAGGGGAGAATCTAACTAACCCCTCATTAGTGCTGGCTCATGAATCAGTTGGAGCCAGTCCCACTGGCGATGTAGTGTTACCCCACTGACCCGACTACCCCTTGTATGCGGGGAAGGAATAGTTACTGGGCGCACTCACACAAATATACCTACTAGCATTTTTAGGGCTGGGGGGGCATTATGTTTAGCAGTGTCTCTTTATTTGTTGCAAGTTTGGTTCTTTGGGCCCCCCCATTACTGGTTGAAGTGTTTGTAAGTGCATCACGATGGGAAAGGACACCACTGTGAGTGTGGCACCTACCTAAAGCAAGCTGCAGCTGAACTAATCTCACACTGCATGCAGTTGCTCTGAGGCATACCGCCCAGGTTGCTACCTCAGAACTCCTCCCAACCTTCCTGGCCTTCCTTTTGATTTCTAAAACTCCCCCTGGCTATTTATCCACGGTGTCTATACCTTGGTTGATTGGAAGCAAGGGCTATGTGCAACTGAGCCAATTTTCAGTGGAGTGGCCACAGTGCAGGCCACCAGCCACCTGTGCCCAGTTTGATAACCAGGAACAAGCTAAACATACATAAGGGAGGATATAAGAGGGGGAGGGTCAGTCAACAAGACCCCTTTTCAGAATGGATGGGGCGAAATTGATCTCCCTTACCCAACCACCAAAATTCAGGGATTGAAATAAAAAGTTGGTTCCTTTTTTTAAATTATTTAATATTTTAGAGGGAGCCATTTCTGTGCCTTATGTTTTGTGTTCAGAGCTCTAGTTATAGCCTAGTTGTTCAAGTGCCAGAACTATGACCTGTGGGCTGTCTAATAAGTAGTTACACCTACCCTGGCGACCCACACCTGAGTCTGGGCTACTAGATAGCTGACTGTCGCAAGTGTTAGCCAGTCTTAAGGTAGAAGGTTAGGTGATACTACATTAAGAGTTACTGTGTCCTTTCCCATTTTCTGTTTGAAGTTAAAAAAAAAAGGAGAAAAGGGTCAGCGTTATAAGTCATCACTGTTACCGTTTGATATATTATCTCAATGGCATTAGATAGCTATTGTGTTAAGTAAGGTTTCAAATGTCACAGAAGGTTGACTCTTGGCTGAGCAGTTACAGGCTGCAGGAGTGTACAACATTCCACCAAGTGGTACAGACAAAGGGTGACAAACCATTTTTCACAAGGGATATAATACCACAGGAGATCACTGTACATTGCTATCCCACATGCTTAACATTGGTCTCATAAAGCTTTGTGGCCCAGATGGAGGTTAACCTGGTCTCTTGGAACATTAGGGCCCCAACTCCTATTAGCTTAAAAAGTTTTAATACATCTTAAAAAACTGGGACCCCAATTTATGCTTTCTTCAGGAGACCAAGATCGCTTCCACAAGAGACATTAAAACTGAAATAATGGTGGTAGGGAGAGGCACATAGTGCTGCACCTCTCACAAGCAGAGAGTCTCCATACTGTGGCATAAAAATCTCCTGGGATATCAGTAGGTCCCAAAAGACAGGGAAGGTCAATGGATAATGGTGGAAATGATAACCTCAAGGCTTTTTGATCCTACTCAACCACTATGCCCCTAATCAGGATGCCCCAGAGTTCTTCCACCAGATTAACCAGACCCCTCTGACTTCAGTATCAATCACTGCCAAGTCCTGGTGGGGGACTTCAATCTCACCCTGGACCCTTCCATGGACAGAAGCAGCAGAGAGGTAGAACCACACAAGCAGGCAGCTATAGCAGTGGGCTGCCTACTGGAGGAGCATGCCTGTTAGATGCCTGATGCACAGAAAACCCAGGAGCATGGGATTATACCTGCTTTTCATCTGTGCATGGGTCCTCCAGCAGGATAGATCTCTGGCTCACCCTAGCTCGGTTTATCATAAGATCACCAAAACACAGACACATCCAATAGTGATCTCAGACCATGCCCCCCTAGAGATCAACTTGGAGTGGAGTTCGGAAGAACCTCCTGCTTCTTCATGGAGGCTTGATGTCCTACTATGAGAAGACCCTCAATTTCTGGCCTGGACCCCGAAAGAGTCAGAGGTCTACTGGGACACTAACAACACTGGAGATGTCTCAGATTTGACCCTATGGGGGGGCATACAAGGCCTCCATCAGGAAGCGTATCACAGCCTTTGCTTCAGCCAGAACAAAAAAAAGAAAGAGCAATCTGAACTTGAATTCTGCCTGGCTACTTTAGAAGGCAAAAACAAGAAAGTAGCACATCTAGGCACGTCCCAGCCCTTGTTAGCTCAAATCACCAGAGCCAGATTTAACCTCAACCTCCATCTAACTAGACAGGCTGAGTTCAACCTCAAGAGACTAAAGCACTCCTACTGGGAAGGAGGGGGAGTCCGGCCGACTTCTGGCCTACCATCTAAAACACAGGCAGGCTGCCAGGACTATACAATGTCTCACAAACAAAACAGGAGGAAAAGTCTCGGCTCAAAAAGACATTAATCTGGCCATGGCACAATTTATGAAACCTTATACTCCTCCTCCCCAACCCTCCCCAACCCCCAATCTGGATAAGATAAATATGTTCTTAAATAGCTTCCCAATTCCAGGATTCACAACTGCACTGGTGGCACAACTAGAGGCCCCACTGTCAATGGCAGAGATAGAGACGGCTATCCATACCATGAACTAAAAATAAATTTCTGGGGAATGATAGCATATCAGTTGACTTCTATCAGATACCAGGTACCAGGTTTGGAGTTGGTGAAATATCTGTTATGCAACTACTCTGACTCTTTGAGACAGGGGGAGCTCCCACCTTCCCTCCGTGAGGCGGTGATCACCATCCTGCCAAAGAAAGAGAAAAAAAAAAACTAAATCCGGCCAGCTATCGGCCAATCTCTCTTATAAATGTGGATGCCAAGATTCTGGCAGAGGTCTTGGCAACCCATTTGGAATCCCTGTTGCCGGGCTTAATTCATCCAGCCCAAGCCAGGTTTATCAAAGGTAGACTGGAATATGACCATCACAGAACCCTGGCCTCAATCATTCACGTAGCTCGATCATTCAGCTCTCCTAAGGCGGCACTGGCCGTGGACTTTGAGAAGACCTTCAACAGTGTTGAATGGGCATACTTGATGGGGGCTTTGATAAGGATGAGGGTGGGGAACCCAGTGCAGCTACTTTACCATTCTTCAAGGGCATCAGTTCTCACTAACAGGAAGATTTCTGCCTCATTCCATCTGCAAAAAAGCACGAGGCAAGGGTGTCCTCTGTCACCCTTGTTGTTCATCCTGGATTGAGCCCTTGGCCATTGCTATTAGGAAGGCCACTGAAATTGAGGGCATTCAGGTGAGGAACAATATGTTTAAGACTTTCTTATGTGCAGTTGATCTACTCATCACTACCACATACTCCTACAAATCCTTACAGAAGACCTTAGATATCCTAGATAATTTTTCCAAGGTCTCAGGCCTCAAAATCAATCAAACAAAGACTGAGGTCATGCCCCTTAATTAGAACTGTGTCCATCAGACAGCTTCTGATCTGAGATTGCGATGGGCCCCTTAAGGCATTGAATACTTGGGGGTGGTCATACACCCAGACCCAATAAAACAGATAAACACCAACTTCAAAATCCTGGTGGATGACATGTGCTTGGACCTGGACAGGTGGAAATCACTTCATCTCTCCCTAGCGGGGAAAATAGACTCTGTCAAACTAATTCTAGCACCCAAGGTTCTGTATCTCCTTGTTGACACTCCAATGATGGTCCCCCAGAAATGGTTTCACAAACTGGATCAATATACTTGGCTGCTTTTTATGGGAAGGAAGACCCCCAAGAACAAGCAAACTTAGATTGAGACAGCACTGGAGCAGAGGAGGCTGGGGCTTCCCTTGGTTCCAGGGCTACCACATGGCATTTGTCTCTGCCGAAACAGCCATATGATTCCCATGCCAGACAGCCCACTCACCGATGTGGGTGGGCCTTGAAGCCAATCTGGTTGGTTCTCCCTCCCTGGCCACAGCTCTTTATGCCAAAAAGCAGGTGTTGGGTCCCTTGGCTCCCCCTATCCTGTTATCTCTATCATACTGGGGCAAGGTCCACAAATTGCTTCAACTCCCCTGACCCCATAGGCCCACATGCCGCTCTGGTGCAACTCAGCGGTGAAACTGGGAGGAACTACAATTCACTTGAAACTTTGGGAAATGCAAGGGATCAACCAGGTGTGGGATCTTTTAATCCCTGAAACAAACATTATGGACACGTTTCAAGTGCTCAGAGACAAGTACCTACTGCCGCCAATCATTTCCTGGAGATATCTCCAAATAAGGGATGCCATAAATGTCAGGGCACAAGGCAAACCTGAAGTTACCCAAGGGTTTTTCCCTATTCTTAATGTCATGAATCAGTCTGGTAGAGGAAAGGCCAGAAGAATCTATCAAGCGATGAGGAACACACAACCTGACTCCACTATATCTGTCAAAGCAGCATGGGAAAAGGAGTTGGAAGGGCAGATCACAGAGTCCCAGTGGTCCCGCTGCTGAACTAGGATACACCAAGCCTGTAGAGATGGTAAAACTCATCTGATAACGAATAAGACTATGGTGCAATGGTACTACACTCCTGCCAAACTCCACAAACAGGGACTCGCCTCTACAGATAATTGCTGGAGGTGCGGCCTCCCAGGGACTCATCTCTGTCACATCCTATAGAGTAGTCCCATGATAAGACACTTTTAGGACTCCATCACTGAACTGGTTCTGGAGGTTTTTTCCCTCATTCAGGCAGATGCCCAGCTTCTCCTGTTAGACTGTACCCCAGACTCTACCCCCAGATATGACGCAGGGGAACTCTGGACCACAGTTGTGGGAGCAGAAGCTAAAAGAATGCTGTTAATGAGATGGAGGACATCAGTGAGCCCTATGCTAAAGGAACTGTTGGGCAACCTAGCTCAGGTGGCCACATTTGAAAGATTATCCCACTTCACCAGTGGATCTATAAATAAGTTCAATTCACTATGGCACCCCTTCCTAGATTCCAAATATTGTCATAACACTCCCTCCCTGTAGTACTATCATCTTCCACTAAACTTCCCTCTATGATGATCGAGACCTGTAACTCCCACTGGTTCTCTTCACCCTGTAGCCATTCCTCTGCACATACTGTCTGCTTTTAACTCTCTGTACAAATAGGTGTATACATGTTTGCAAGTGTTTTATACTCCTAGTATATCCTGAATCCAATGCTGTGTATCCTCCTGTATAACAATTGACTGTACTATAATTTTTCCCTTGAAACCACTAAAAATTTTCAACGTCAAAAAAAGATATATATTATACCATCCATGCACTGGACCGAGTGTCCTCTATTGACTATTAGCATGGTTTACAGCTCTTAACCAACACCAATTAAAATTTAACAGCAAAACTCCCTATGTTAGATTTGACAGAGCAAACATGACAGTAACATCCCATTGCATAATAGGGCAATAGAACAAAAAATAAGTAAGTTAATTTTACTGGCAATCATGATTGTAACCCACAGAATAAAAGAACAGCTGTAAACAGAGGCAATACATTCAACAAAAGAACGAAACAAAGTCCTTGCTGGTTGAAAATAATGAAGTGGCCATAATGAAAATGCCAAAATGAGGTGCCAAGACTGAACACTTCTGCTTAGGGGTAGTCATGGAAAGGTGCCATTTTAAGTCAAAACAAAATAAATTTGCTGTAGCACTAACCTGTCCCTGACATGGAAAACTGTTAACTGTATATCACACAAACAACGTAAACATTTAGCAGACAGCAAAACTCAGCAATATAAAAATTATACGTCTGTAGACAGTAATTTGGCTTATCCCAAACCAAATCAAGTCCCGATCTCTTACAGACCATAGTGCAGAACTCCAGGAAAAGCTCCTTACAAGTTATCTTCTGATTTAGAATCAGTTTCTGTGGCGGCGAATTCCCAACTGATACTGGCAACAGTTTTCCCCACATCCTTCAGGTCAGTGTTAATGTACAGTAGGTCTTGCCTCCATACACAGTCTTCAGTCTGGCAGGAAGCATCAGGACTCATTGACTCCCCAGTGCATGGAGCTGTTGTCATACTCCATCAAATGCCTTACATCTGGACTGAGTGGAGTAACTGAGGTCCAGAAAAAGATGTATGGATTTGCCATGCCATTCCATGGCTTTAGCCCATCTGGCAGCGTGTAGCATCTCATCACATTCAACTTCATCCACAAGGACAATCATCACAGTCTGAGGAGGAGAATTATCTCCAGGGCCCATCAAGGAGTAATCCAGTAATGTTTTTAATTTTGAAATCCTGGAAATGCAGGTGATTAATTAGCCATTGATTAATTAAAGCTTTAAAAATCCTCTTCTCCAGCATCATCTGGCATTCCCACCATTCAAACATGTGTGACTCAAGCCTGGTTTTTCCAAGTGCTCAAGGAAGGTTATGGCAGACACCCGTTTTCTCTTTGACAAAGCCCACTGCTGTTGTAAGGGCTTTCGCACTTTATTCTAAAATGTAAATACAGTTTTTGCTGTAGTCACTATCTAACAAAATTTTATTTAGTGTTTTTTCCCATTTACATTATTTAATCATATTTTGCATTATAAATATCAATGCATGAAAAAAGCCATTCTTTTAGAATGTAGCAATTCACATTCCTATAATAGTCACTTTATTTTAAAAGTAAAATGCACAGTTACCACTTTAATTAATTTACTTCAAAAAGTCTCTTTGTGAAGGACAGTGTGAGTTAGTTGCCAAAATAAAGCCTGCAATTAACCAAGATTATTTGAATGTTTACGTTTAAAGCCAGGTAGTCTACATCAATTCTATAATAGAACTGTTCCTCTTTATTACATCATTGTACGACGCTGACGCATATCTGTGAATCAAAAGAGAGACTTATACTGTCTGACCCCCCCACACACACACATACACTTTTTAAACCTCTCCTCTGCCATTGCCTATGATTTGTGTACTGATTCTATTTTGTACTTAAAAGCTTTAACGAGTATAAAAACAGGTACAGTACAGCATCTTAGTGAGATATGCTACAAACAGTGTCTTCAGTACAACCAGTTCATGTGCATAGGCTGATAATAACCTTTTGATTAAATAGCACTGCATGAAGTATTTTGTGCGGTCTAAACTTGCCTGAGAACAATCTTAAACAGTAAAACATTCCATAATTCAAGTGAGATAACTAGTTACCTCTTGATAAGCATATGCATTCCAGTAATTCAAGGACACTAATAAGTAAACAGGACTGTAAGGGAGACAGCACTGTTAGTAACAATATGGTAACATGAAGAGTCATGACATACAGCTTGTACCTTTGCTATTATGGGCTCATTCATGTGATTGGTCCTGTGATACATGTTAAGTAAGGGTCCTACATATGAGTATAATCTTGGTGCTTGCCCATTGTCAAATTGCTGAACCGCAAGTGTCCCCACCGCTCACTTCCAGTTGAGCACCGAGAGAGAGAGTCAGTAGCTCTCTTTTTGTAATATGAGACGAGTGGCTTCAGTAGCCACTGCCCCCAGCCAAATGTTTAAGAATGGTGTTGCTTGTGGATTTCCCATTCTATATACCACAGGGGAGAAGGGTAATTAAGATTCAAGAACTGTCATAAATGCCTTTCCAGAGGTTAGACAGTGCCAGACAGGTCCATAACATATGCAACAGTGATCCTTTAGGGCCTGCATCACCAGCACTGATCTGTGGGCATCAGTTCCATCTTATTGCATGCCTGGGCGGTCCCATACCAATAGTGCAGATTTTTATTTTGATCCAGTCAGCTACTCATGTCTCATTAAATGGTATGAACCACATGCCAGTGCTGAAGCCAATCCTCTGGGGACAGGGTGGTAGCTAACTCCATTTCCAGTGGCCTTTCACTTTCAGAGTCTGCAGTGGTTGGGCATCCTGGAGGTCTTTATAGATGGCACTTGCTCTATCTCTGGGTAACCTTAACCAGTTGATAGTTGGGGAGGTTGGTGTCATCTTAATAGCAGCAGTGGGGGATCATAACACCCCTTGCAAGGCACCATGGATAAATAAAGTAGATGCTTGGCTGTAAGACAAAGCTAGTGTTACAATGGATAGCTATTCGGAAACTTGACAACTACTGTTTGTTACCCCACTGTGAGGGCATTTGGTCTGGTGAACTGATAGAATCAATAAAGTCTGAAACTTGACCTATTATGAGTCCGTGCAACATGATGATGGACTATCATTCCAAGAAAGTCTGTGTTAAGATGCAAGTCTATGTTAGCTCACTCACCAGTGAGTTTGCATGTCCAAAATATCAATATACTGTAGTAACTTGCATTCTTATTCAGACTACTAACTCTCAAGGGTGCATCTCCAAGTCATAAGAGCAAAGATACGAGTTAATAAACCACAGATTATATTTTGTAATAAACATGAGTAATTATTTAAACATTTTCTGTTTACATCATATATACCTAAATGAGGCCAAGGCTAACTCTTAGTTGAACTGTAAAAAGTAAAACCACTAATAGCAGAATATGCCTACCAAGGGGCTAAGACATCTCTATCTACAATCAAGGCCACTGGTTTTCAGTTTTTACTGGTAAACCCAGTAAAATTCCAGAATTTGGATTCCTTGCACACCGGTAAAAACAAAGAATTTCACAGAACTTGGCATTTTATAGCAGATCCGTACATTTACATAACTTGAATAGTTCTTATAATTGCTTCCTGTACTATTTTCAGTTTGCTTCATTTAATGCTCTGCATATTGTCTTCTTTTATGTTGATTACTTATACACATAATAAAAGAAAGACAGTAGAATCATGGTAAAATCCAGAAATAGACTAACAAACAAAGAATTTCCAGAATTTCAAGTCTTAAAAATAGAATTTCATTGCTTTAATCACCGTAAATCAGTGGTCTTGGCTATAATCAGTAAAATCTCACTTTTCACATTGTTACTGGCTATTGCCACAAAGGACAGCTACCTACCAGAAGAACATATGAACATACAAAGAAGCCAGCAGAAGAAGGTATTTGGTCTATCAAGTCTGCTCATGTTGCAGGATCCACAGCTTGAGCTACTGTCCCTGCCCCCTCTCCCCACTCCTTCCATCCTCCCTGCCCATGACCCTTACCCTCCCCCTATACCTGTCCCAGCCTCTCTGAAAGCTGCCTACTGTCTTCAATGAGATTATCTCTTCTGGTAGTGCATTCTAAGTGTGCACCACCCTGTCTGTGAAGACGTGCTTCCTGACCGCACTCCTAAACATCTTACCCTCCAGCTTAAGACTGTGCTCACTCATGTTATGGTTGCCACTCAGCTTAAAGAGACTCTGCTTATCAACCTTATTTATCCCTTTCAAGTGCTTGAAGGTCCCAGTCATGTCCCTTCTCTTTTTTCTGTCTTCCAGGGAGTACTTGTTCAGTGCCCTCAACCTTTCCTCATATGCCTTACCTTGCTAACCAGCTATCATCTTTGTAGCCCTGCTCTGGACCTTCTCCAGCAGGTTAATGCCCTCTTTTTTTTTTTTATTAAAAAGTTTTGTTTTTAAAATGTTTTCAGTGTGCACTGGTGAAATGCCCAGCGCTTGGACAGCCTGGTTTCCACGACAGCCAGTTTGCCTCCCCTTGCAAGCACTAAAGGCACCAAGATGACCATGCAGCAGTCGTCATTTCCAGTTCAGAAATTCTGGGCTGTCACGGCAGTCAGAAAGTGTGGACTGATGTAACATGTTCCCTGCAATGCAGGGCCAGTCACAAACCTCCCTTGATCACTAGTATTATGTGCATTAAAGCCATGGAAATCTCCCCCACCATGCAACTGATAACATGGCACATAAAATTAAAACCATAAGCCGGCCTAAATATGTATTTTTGCAGATGACACAAAGAACTGCAACAGGGCTGATACACAAGATGGAGTGGAAAGGATGAGAAGGGACTTGGCAAGGTTGGAGGAATGGTCAGATGTATGGCAGCTCAGATTCAGTGCAAAGAAATGCAAGGTAATGCACCTGGGAAACAAAAACCCAGGGGAAGAGTACACAATTGGGGGGGTGAGATACTGACAACAGTAAAAATGGAAAGGGACCTGGGGATAATTATATCAGATGACCTAAAGGTGGGCAAGCAATGTGAGAAGGCAGTAAGGAAGGCTGGGGGTATACTGGGATGCATAGGGAGAGGCATCAATAGTAGAAAACAGGAAGTTGTTATCCCTCTGTACAGACAGTTGGTGAAACCCCATCTGGAGTACTGTGTGCAGTTCTGGAGATCCCATCTCCGCAAAGACATAGACAGAGTGGAGGCTGTCCAGAGGAGGGCAACCAAAATGGTGCAGGGTCTGCACCAGAAGACATACAAAGAAAGACTAAAGGAGCTTAATATGTATACCCTTGAGGAAAGAAAGGAGAGAGGGGACATGATAGAAACTTTCAAGTACCTCAAGGGAATCAACAAAGTCCAA
The DNA here is from genome assembly GCA_016271365.2 of Neoceratodus forsteri. Taxonomy (NCBI): domain Eukaryota; kingdom Metazoa; phylum Chordata; order Ceratodontiformes; family Ceratodontidae; genus Neoceratodus; species Neoceratodus forsteri. The sequence goes on from CM028136.1 coordinate 307,795,242, forward strand.
GAGGGTAGCATCTTTCAGAAAAAGAGATGTGCAAGAACAAGGGGCACAATTTGAAGATAGAGGGGGGACGGCTCAGAGGTAATGTGAGGAAGTATCTTTTCATAGAGAGGGTTGTGGATGCATGGAACAGCCTCGCTGAGGAGGTCGTGGAGTCAAGAACAGTGGGGGAATTCAAGAATGCATGGGGCAGACATAAGGCAGTCCTAGTGAGGGGTAGGAGGAAGTAAGCTGTTGGTTAACTAGAATCTGCAGCTTATCTGTTAGGTAGGAAAATGGGTAGACTAGGTGGGCCAAGAGGTCCTTATCTGCTGTCATATTCTATGTTTCTATGGCCCGCTGACGCAGAGGCATGGTGGCCGTCTGCAGCGCCAATGACCCGGGTTCAGGAACGGATCCGGGTGTTGGAGGGCCAGCCAAGGGAGCAGGATTGAGCATCCGTAGGACTGATCTCCGGCTCCGAGGGGAGGGGGTCGAGTGTTTAGTGCAATGTGGACCTCCAGCGGAGACTGGAGGTACCACAAGCGCTCTAGCACCTGCTGGAAGGAGGGTGGGGCAGACGCTGGCCATCATTGCATGTCCCCGCCCCCAGGGAAAAAACAATAGAAAAAAAAATTCCTCGGCTCCCTGCTAATGAACCGGCTGCAGTTCACTGACCCTCTGGCCACCTAAATTCTGCTACGGCGGTCCCATTCGGGAGGGGTCAGTCCCAAGCATGTGGGGTCGGTGGCTGGAGCAGGCAAACCCTGCTCGGAGAAGGGGAAAAGAGAAAAAAAAAAAAAAAAAAAATAATAATTTAAACCATAAGATACTGTGCAACAAGAAAAAACTTAGCATATCAACTGGAAACAAGCATTTGTCAATGCCGAACGTTCGCTTGCAGGTATTTGCAGTGGTATTTGGCACTTGGACATGGCTTAAAAAAATCAGTGACAAAGAAGTACAAGCATTTGTTAATGCCGAATGTCGCTTGCTTCTATGTGCTGTTTAGGTATTTGGAAGTCATTGGAGTGCAAATATTGAAAATTCTCGAACTTACAAGCGCGCGTAGGAACTGCGCAACACACGCTTGTAAAACAGTCACTTTTAGAATTTTCACTAAATTTTCAACATAGCCATTTTAAGACCTCTGCTCATGAACAGTGTCACTGTGATTTTCTTAATGTGTCCCATAAATTGATTTCGACACCGACCGCGCCATTGTGCGCCATATGGGCGGAAATACGCTTTGGGCTGATGAAAAATGACAGCTCTACTGCTCATAAGGAGGTGTGGTAAATGGCAATGTTGAAAATCTGTAGTGAAAATATTAAAATTAGAAACTTACGAGCGCGCATAGGAACTCGCAACGCACACCGTAAAACAGTCATTTTAGAATTTTTCACCACATTTTCAACACAGCCATTTTAAGACCTCTGCTCATGAACAGTGTCACTGTGATTTTCTTAATGTGTCCCATACATTGATTTCAAGATAACGACTGCGCCCATTGTGCGCTACATGGGTGGAAACACGTTTTGGGTGAGATGAAAATGACAGCTGTACTACTCATAAGAAGGTGTGGTAAAATGGCAATGTTGAAAATCTGGAGGGAAATATTGAAAATTCGCAAACCTACAAGCGTACATAGGAACTGCGCAACGCACGCTCGTAAAACAGTCATTTTTAGGAATTTTTTCACCAAATTTTCAGCATAGCGATTTTAAGACCTCTGCTAATGAACAGTGTCATGGTGCTTTTCTTAATGTGTCCCATACATTGATTTCGCACACCGACTGTGCCATTGTGCGCTACATGGGCAGAAACACGTTTTGGGCAGGATGTGAAAAATGACGGCTGTACTGCTCATAAGGAGGTGTGGTAAAATGGCAATGTTGAAAATCTGGAGTGAGAATATTGAAAATTTATAACTTCACGGGCCCGCGAGGAACTGCGTAACGACGTCAGAACAGTTTCTTAATTTGTACCAGATTAACATAGCGACTTCGATGATGTCATGGTGATATTCAGGCCCGAAGGGTGATTTCCGCAGTGACCGAGCAGTGACTGCGAAATCACCCTTCGGGCCCCAATAACGCCATGACAGTGACATCATTCATGAGAAGGGGTCCCAAAAACCCCATGTTGAAAATTTGGTGCAAAAATTCCAAAAAATGTCTGAGATATGCAATAAAGTTGAAACCCCTATCTAGCCCATTATACAGCTTACTGGCATTTCCTCAGTTTGCGGTCGGCTTTGAAGAGTGCAGACGTGTTCCCGGTCCAACGAAGATCGTCGCGCTGAGCTCCAGAGGTAAGTATGGTGTGAGGGGGGTGTGCGGAGGCAGGGTGAGCAGTCGGTGGGTGCGGGCTATGGGAGGGGGGCTGGGAGAAGTGCCATAGGACCGCTTTTGATTTACAGGTTTTAAAAAGAAAAAAGACTATTGGGATGTTTGCCACGCTGGGTGGGCACCCAGCATGGCAGAAGGATGGCTGGGGGCCATGAGCCAACGGGGATTGGGCACCCCAGTGACGGCAGGCAACGCAGGATGTTTGCCATGCTGGGGTGGGCTCCCAGCGTGTCAGAAGCGATCAAAGGATGGCTGGGAGTGAGCCGACGGGGATTGGGCACCCCGTGCCGGCAGATGACGCTGACGCTTGCCACGCTGGGGTGGCTCCCAGCGCGGCAGCAAAGATTTTGGGGTGGCGTGATGGTGCTGTGGTGATGACAGCCGTGGTTTTCTGAAGAGAAGACCACCACTGTCATACACAGCACCACGCCCCATTGTGCAGGATTGCCACGCCTGCTCAATGGAGCAGGGATTGCTGAGGAGGGACACACCTCCAAGTGTCCCCATTCTCCCAAGATGTTCCTTGAGCATGCGCGCAAGCGAACGTAAAAATGTAGAATGTTTAAACAAAGACATTTCAGTCCTTCCTTACTTTTCCAGATTTTTTCAGCTTTAGCTGGGTCATTAAACAAAAACTGCTTACCAGCATTGGAAATACTGAGTTTGCAGTCAGCACAGGGTCTCAGGATCTTCCAGTAGAAGTTTTTTCTGAAGGGATTACCAGCATTAATGATTTCTCCTGCCTTTCTTTTTCCTCTTCTCAGTGCTTATCTTCTGACCTAAAGTGGAATACCTCCCTGCTGTCCTTGGCACAAAGCCACCTTTCAACCCACAATGGGATGTCCTCAGGGCATGGTGGAATCACCATGCCACACATGAAGACAATTAGTCTGTCCTCTCTAACTTGCTGTCAGCTGTTGAGGTAAATATAAGGCAATGGTATTGACCTGCTGCATGCCACCCACCTGAATCTTCAAAGATTGCACCACAGTAGAAGGATAACACTCTCTTAGGTTCTAGGGAGACGGACAGGACTGACTGGGAATCAGTCTGCCAGAGGGTGCTGTCCCTCTTGTCCCAGACAAGGGGGCTTATCAGGTTTCCTTTTCTTGTGTAGGTGACAAGGCTTTCCCTACATCCACACTCCAGACTCTTATTTTCCCTACTTGGAGTATCTCATTCCTCCATGAACATAGAGAGTATGGGGGTACGACAACTACCCTGGCAAATTACATGATATAGGGTGGAGCCAGAGGGATGCTGGGTTTTGGCCTTAGTAAAGACCACAGACTTAAAACTGATACTAGGGGGTGTCTATGACATTAATCACACTGATCAGCAATTGTTTTCCTCTCTGACCCAAACCATAGGGGATGTCAACAAGGATAATCTTGCCATCCTGTTAGATGGGGAATTTAACATCCCCCTTAATGGGGTGCTGCATAAAAGTACACCCTCTTCCACCACCTCAAGTCCAGCACAGCAAGCCCTATTAGCCCTGAAGGAGGAGTCTGCACTCTCAGGTGGCAGGTGACTGCTTCATCCCACCTCAAGAGACTTTACATTTTTCTCAGCTGCTCATACATCCTGCAGTAGGATCAGCTACTGACTACTATTGCCAACTGTTACCGAGTTCCTCCCTGCAAGTAGATGCTAGAAATATGCTGATGTTGGCCTCATCCACCCACATCCAAAGTCCTCCATATGAATCAACCCATTGCTGCTAATGGATGACAAATTTCTTAAAAGAATTCTGCAGGAAACCAAGTCCTTTTCTGAGCTCACTGCATCCTTGGAGGTATCCTTATCCTTCATTTGGGAAGCATACAAAGCCTATACTGGGAGGATACACTTCACACAAATGGAAAACAAGGGAGAAAGAGGAAAAGGACTGGGTAATTGAGCTGGAAACAAGGGAATCTACTTTAAAAATGGCGAGATATGTCAGAAGGTAACCTCAGATATATTGTAAACCTGAAGTACAAGCAAAACATGCTTCTATCAAGGAAAGCTGAGTTAGCGTTGATATGACTAAAACTCAGGTGCTGGGGGGGGGAGGTAGTGGGCATGGAAACTTCTGGCTGATCGGCTCCATGTCACGCAGGCCACCTGAAACATCACGGCACTCAAGAACACCCAAGGTCAGCTGCTCCACTCCCCTCGGGATATCAGCTCCAGAAGGAGAGACTTCTATGCACAATTATATTCTTCTCCCCTGCCCCTAAGGAACAGGATATACATATCTTTTTTCAAAGCTCAGTCTGCCAAGCCTGATTTCAGAATAACAACATGCTCTGGGATACCCAATCATGAGGTAAGATATAATAGTGACTATCAAGGCTCTGTCCCCTTCTGAAGCCCTGGGAAATGATGGTATTCTTGTGGACTTATACCAACTCATGCCAAATTTGGTAGCATCACACCTTGTACACATATTCAACTCTGCTTTTGAGCACAGCACCCTGCCACCTACTTTGAGGGAGGGGTGTGACATCATTGTTGCTGTACCCAAAAAGGAGAAGGACTCCACATATTTCTTCAACTACTGACCCATCTCTCTTATAAATGCAGACTGCAATGTTCTGGTCAAAGAGCTTGTCTCATGGCTAGAAGGTTTTCTACCGCAGCTGATCCACCTGTCAAAGGCTGGCTTCATCAAGGGACAGCTTGGATCTGATTATATGAGATCCCTGCTCACACTCATGAAGGCCACACAGGTGTCCCAAGTAGCAACAGCAATGGTCTCTACTGACTTTAAAACCTTTTGGTCCACTGGGCCTTTTTAACCGGTACAGTAAAGCAGTTTGGCTGTGGACCAGAATTCCTAAAAGGGATCTGAGTGCTTTATGCTGATCCTGTTGCAAGGGTATCCACTAATGGCCTCCTATCCCTGGCATTTTCTCCTACAAGAAGGCACCATGAAGGGCTGCACCCTCTCACCCCTGTTTTTTGTGTAGGCAATAGAGCTTCTGGCAACTACCATCAGGTCACAAGCTGATGTCTCGGGTATCACAATAGGTCAAGAGACATGCTCCAGTTTGATGTGTGCCTACAACCTCCTTGTTCACCTCCCCTGACTCCTCTTTACCAGCCCTCGTGCAGGTGCTACAACAATTCTTGGCAGTATCAGACTTCAAGGTTAATAATGGTAAAACTCGGGGACTTCCCATTACTATACAGTCTTTACCCACCTCCTTTACTAACCAGAGCTTAAAATGGTAATATGATGGTATTACATATCTAGGGGTCCAAATAGTCACAGACGTTCCCTCAGTCCCTAAAATCAATCTCAAATCTCTGCTGCATGCTCTCCATACAGAGTTTGACTGCTGAAAAGCCCTGCACTTGTCCTTGGCCAGTAAGACAGAAGCCATGAAGATGACCACAGCTGCAAAGTTTTTCTACTTGCATAGTTGCCATTCCATTTCAATTTCTTGCCAATGGTTCTCTAAAGTAGACAAACTTTTGGGGGGCCTTTCTTTGGGAAGGTGAATCACTGAGGTGCAGTAGGGAAGAACTACAGGTCCACTGGAAGCAAGGAGGAGTGGGGCCTCTCATTGCTCAAGGGTTACCATTAGGCTCTTCAGCGGTTTGCATAGAAACACAGAAACATAGACTTTGATGGCAGATAAGGACCGCTTGGCCCACTTGGTCTGCTCACTTCCCTACCTGTTGGATAAGCTGCAGATCCTGGTGCAAAAGATGCAGATGCACTCGCCCCTTCAATTCAGACCACAAGAACAGCTGCTTTTTACTGCTTCATAAGTTTATCTGCAGCGCCAACCCCATACTGTATACTACTCCCAGGAATTTTTACATTTCGCACCTCCAGTGCTTCAACAGAGAATGAAGCAGTAAAAAAGCAACTGTTCGTGTGGTCTTTGAATTGAAGGGGTGAGTGCATCTACATTGTTTGCGCTACAGATTTACAAAGAGATCTCCACCACCGTTCTTGTGCCGGTCACTACTCACCAAGAAAGCTGCAGATCCTAATTAACAAACAGCCTACTTTTTCCTACCCCCCACAAGAATTGCCTTATGTCTGTCCCATGCATTCTTGAATTCTCCCACTGTTTTTGACTCCACAACCTCCTCAGGATGGCCATTCCATGCATCCACTACCCTTTCTGTGAAAAAAATACTTCCTCACATTGGCTCTGAGCCATCCCCCCTCTATCTTCAAATTACGTACCCATGTTCTTGCACATCTATTTTTCTGAAAGATGCTACCCTCTTGGACTTTGTTAATTCCCTTGATGTACTTAAAAGTTTCTATCATGTCCCCCTCTCCTCCTTTCCTCAAGGGTATACATATTAAGCTCATTTAGTCTCTCTTTGTATGGCTTCTGTTGCAGACCCTGCACCATTTTAGTTGCTCTCCTCTGGACTGCCTCCATCCTGTCTATGTCCTTGAGGAGATGGGGTCTCCAGAACTACACACAGTACTCCAGATGGGGTCTCACCAACTGTCTGTACAGAGGGATAACAACTTCCTGTTTTCTACTATTGATGCCTCTCCCTATGCATCCCAGTACCCCCCCTCCACCCCCCAGCCATCCCTACTGCCTTCTCACATTGCTTGCTTACCTTTAGGTCATCTGATATGACTACTCCATGTCCCTTTCCATTTTGTTGTTGTTAGTATCTCCCTCCCCCCATTGTGTACTCTTCCCCTGGATTTTTGTTTCCCAGGTGCATTACTTTACACTTCTTTGCATTGATTCAAAGCTACCATACTTTTCCACCCCCTTGTGTATCAACCCTGTTGCAGATCTTTGTGTCATCTGCAAAGAGGCATACTCTTCCTTCCAGTCCCTCCAAAGTGTCACTTATAAAGACATTAAAAAGGACTGGACCCAGTACTGAACCCTGAGGTACCCCACTAGTAACCCCCCTTTCTTCGGACTGGACTCTATTTACTATTACTCTCTGTGTCCTGTTGTCCAGTCAGTGTTTTATTCAGGCTGCCACCTTGGTACCCACTCCCAGGCTGGCTAATTTATTTATTAATCTTTTGTGTGGGACTGTGTCAACTGCGTTACTAAAATCTAGGTAGGCCATGTCCACAGCCCCTCCCTGGTCTACTTCTTTGGTCACCCAGTCAAATAAATCTATTAGCTTAGTCTGACATGGACGTTCCCACTGTGAATCTGTGTCTGTCTTGGGTCCTGACCTGGTGGACTCTAGGTATTACAACTTTTCTTTCAGAAGTGATTCCATCAATTTCTACACTGAGGTCAAGCTAACAGGTCTGTAGTTTCCTGCCTCTGCTTTGCTCCCACTTCTGTGAAGGGGAATCACATCTGCCCTCCTGCAGTCCTTAGATACTACATCATCCTCCAATGATTTGTTAAAAAGGGTAATCAGTGGTGTCAGTAGCGCTCCCCTTAGTTCTTTTAGAATTCTGGCTTGAATCCCATCAGGCCCAATTGCTTTGTCCACCTTCAGTTTTAGGAGTTCTTTCAGAACACTTCCTTCTGTGAAATGACTGGTATCAACCCCCTTTTTCAGAGTGCTTCTATTGACTGCATTAGGTATCTCCTCTACTCTTCTTTGTGAATACTGAGCAGAAGTATTTGTTCAGTTTCCCACTTTTTCACTGTCTCTCTCTCTGCTCACCCATCCTCCCTTTATTAAGCCTCACTACCCCCCACCTTGGTCTTTCTTCACTCCTCAATGTACCTATAATAGGTTTTATCCCCCTTCTTTACCACGTTGACTATCTTTTCCTCAGTTTGGGATTTGCTATTCTGACTGCCTTCCCCGGTTCTTTTTAATTTAACTGGTACAGTTCTCTGTCCTGCTCCTTTTGTGTTTCCTTATACTTCCTGAATGCTATCTTTTTCTCCATAACCTTCCCTGCCACCTCTTTTGAGAACCATAGTGTTTTTTCCTTTGTTTTGATTTATTTGCTTCAAACAAAGGCTTGTTGCATCTGTGACAGCAGTTTTGATGTTTCCCCAATTTTTCCTCCACCCCTCCTTCTTACCTATTTGCTAGGGCTTTTCTGAGGACAATTCAAGGAACTCTCCCCTATGGGTTCCCGTGGAACAGTCTCTTATGGGTACCTGTTGCCTGAGTGTCTCTCTGTATGGATCTCTGCTACTCAATGTAAGATCTTATCCTACAATTGTTGCCTCCTGGCAAGGATGGAAGGTACTAGGTAAGCGTGTTAAAGATAACCTGACTCCCATTGAATTCATGCCACTGTGGAATAACCACAAAATCCTGATTTATAATAAAACCTTATCTCGGGTGTCTTGTAAAGAAGGGATTCATTGTATTTGCAATCTTCTGACCTCTCACTCTAAGCAGCTTCAATTATTTGTATAATATTCCCAGGCAAGATCACTGGAAATTCCTGTACTTATTCTTATAAATAAATGGGCTCAGTCTGGATAACACTGGATTGGGAATATCAGTCATGTGATTGGCTGGGATCCACATGAATACCAGCTGGTAGTTACATGTTCCATGTGCTTCCTGCTGGGTCCATGTCATGAAAGCGATTGCAATACAGTGATCGTTATCATAGCGTATGTATATCTCTGAAAAGCATTTCGGTGATATACTGTACAAACCCAAGCAACCCAACTTTCAGCTATCTTAAGTGTTTTTGCGCCCCCCACACTCCGGTGCCCCCCCACACTTCTGCACACCTGCACCCCTGACTAAGGATTGTTAACTTCAGGGGGCAGAGTCGCATGCAGCGGCAAAACAATCACCCCCAGCAGGTTCCGAACCCAGTTCCTGCTGCACCATAGCCAGCCACCCTCACCACCACACCACAAGACTGTCTCAACTGCAGCAGGATCCCCTACCCATACAAACACTCCCTACTATCCCTTCCCTGTACTGCCCAATCCATCCCCTTCCACGCCCTTGCAGGGTAGCTGATAATGATAGAACTATAAATGAGTCGCTATTTCTACAGTCGCTTATTTATAATTGCTGTCATCACTGGTTACCTTCCTGCTGTTCTACAATACAGGGGTGTGTGTGTACAGCTGAGCCACCAATAGTGTTTTTTAAAAAACGTGTAAACTTAAAAAAAAGGCTTACTATGTTTCATGTCATAGTAGTTAGCACTGTGGAGTGCTTGGCTACTTGATGGTACTCGCCCCGCCTAGCCCACACCCATCGTGTTTTGCCAGTAAATTATTTCACAATAAATTGACAACAGTACTAAGGGTCTGTTTCCATTTATACCACAACTAGATACACATACTCATTCTTTTTATGGGTTCTTTTAAGATAAACTGGCAACACCACTGTGGAATTATTTTCTTTTCAGTTAATCTACTCTAACTATACCTCATCACACTATAAGGGGATTTACACGGATAATTTCAGATGTAAGGGACATCACAACTGCAGGACTGTGAAGAATACAGAAGCAAACATCCTACTGGGCCCTGATGGACTGAGTGCCAGCTCCACGCAGGATATTGATTAGAAATGCAAAAAAAAAAAATGAAACTGAACAGGTCTGTTTGTTTTACGCTTCTCAATCACTTTCTTTAAATACCTGCTTTGTGATGTGATTACCATTTGAGCCCCTTTTCAAACTAATAAAGCCAAGAGTCATTCAACGCCTGTTTGCTACCAAGGTTCAAATCTCTGTTTACATTTTTCTGCAGCCTTCACCAGCAGATCGGGTTTTTCCTCACATCACTTTCAGAGGTTAATAGGTTTTACCTGTCTCCTAGCATATGTGCCTCGCACTGCCAAGCCTGTGGTTAGATTACCAAATATCTCTTTGCACACTGTTTTTACTTAAGAAGCGCTTGTGAAGATCAACAAGACAAACTGTGTAATTCAATCACTGCCACTACCTTGCTTCTCTTTAATGAACCTTTTCTTTGTGTTTCATTGTATGTTGGGGCATGCCTTAGCACAAAAGACCCTTTGTATTATATTTTATGATTACTAAGTAAATAGTGGGAAACAAAAAATATAAATTCAATAAAAACATTGTCATGTCAAGGTATGTGCAATGAAAGAGGTCTGCTCTATAGCACAAGAATAACAGCAAATACATTAATAAGCCAAAGGCAAAATAAATCAGTTTATGTTACTTAGCCTGGGGCTCACAAGAAAAATAAAGTTATTTCCATTTATGGTAAATTAGTATTATAAGCCTAAGGTGATCGTCTTTCCAGACCAACGATTCATTTATCTTTGTTCTTTCTACTGAACGTTCTGAATATAAAGTTAAAATCTGGAAGCAAAACAAAAGTAAATCTGGCTGCAAGACCTTATTTTTCAAAGATTATACAGTGATTCATGAGTTTCATTTCAGAATAAAAGTTAAAGTGAAATTAGTATTCTACAATGGTTAGATTTTCTACATCTAGATATTTTCAGCCACGCAGAATCCTTCCATAGTTTCAGAAAAATCTGCAGTCATACAGACTGCCGCTTTACACCTCCATGTCTGATTCACAGGTGGGGGGAAGGAGGCTACATAGCAAGACTTTTATGGATGCCAAAAGTCTGCTGCTCTTTCACAGAAGATGCTTGCCACCAAAAACAAAACAAAAACCCAGGAAATCTGTACCACTTTTTGTCAAATGTTGTTGCTTTTCTTAGGTGGAAGTTGTTAGGCAGCAAATACAGCTTGTCTACCAAGACAGTGGGAATATTTCAATATAATTATCTTTTTTAAGGTAATTATTCAATAAACATCAAAAGATGGCAGATTCTCCTAGCTCTGATGAATGTGAGGGAGGAGGAACAGCAAGAGACAGACAGATAGCCTTTTGCAAGTAGCTGATATTGTGGGAAAAATGATCTGTCGATCATCTAGCAGTTTGGAAATCTGGATGAAAACAGCCTGCATTCGTGATCAGTAGTGTGCAGCAATTACCACACCATGAAATAAAGTGCATATGCACCTTTTTATTTTAAGTTCAGTTTTACTCTAATTCACAGAGAGCACAAAATAAGTACTGTAGATAGGACTTCTGTTGGATGTTTAACAAAGGAAAGCATCCTTACTGCATTATGATAAACATTTTAAGGTAAACAGAAGGACCTAGGACAGGACTGAAACTCTCCTAGTGGCACTATGAATGCCAAAATTGGTGGGACACAGATAAATGGCATCATAGCTTTCAGTAACAGAATTATCTAGACAAACTTGACAGGCCATCTGTATTTACATGTTTAGAGGTCTGTCTCTACTTGATATTATACACGTGTGCAGCCAACATTACATAGATACATAGATGTTGATGGCAGAAAAAGGCTGTTGGACCATCCAGTTGGCCCACCTTACGTAACTATTCTGCCTTTCCCTAGTGGTAATCCCTTCTTCGGCGCTGCTCCCCCTTTACATAAACCCTCATGACTGTCATATCCCTGCTCGAAGCTGCTAATGATTTGGCCTGTATCATTTCCTCTCACAGTATATTCCACTTCTCCACCACCCTGTCTGTGAAGATGTGCTTATGGACATCCTTTTTTGAATGTCCCCAAAGCCAGCTTTAATGAATTCCCTCTCATCCAAGTATCTGAATTTAAGAAAAGAAGTTCCCTTATGTCCACTCTATTTATCCTATGTAGTTATTTTTTTGTTTCAACCATGTCACACCTTTCCCTCCCCTTTCAAGGCTGTGCATGTTTAAGTCCTTCAGCCTCACCTCACACATCACTGCCTTAAGGCCATGGATTATAGTAGTTGCCCTGCACTGTACTGCCTCCACTTTCTTGCAGTCTTTCTTCAGGTGCAGTAGCACCCGTGACCTGTACTGTGGGAGGATTACCTCTCATCTTCTATTGCTTATCCATCTCCCTACGCATCCCATCATTCCATTAATTAAATTATTTTTATATATTTAGTTTTTATTTTACCAGGTAGGATACACTAGGCAAGTAAATACCTAATTTCATTTTGTTTCGTTTTTATTTTATACTGAAATGTCTGTGAGCAAAATTGTCCATTTTCACAATTATCCAGTTACAAAAAAACACAGATACAAAATTATAAACATAGTATAACAAACACATACATAGATTAAACAATTAGGTACACATTAATTAAAACGTTTACAAGCAGAGTCAGACAGTAGATAATGTTTGAGGGACCCTTTAAAAGAAGAAATAGTAGAGCAAAAAACAATATAGTGTTTGGCAGTTTATTGTACAATTTTGTACCCTTGAATGTAATTGAGTTTTGTGCAAATGGTGTATGAAAGAAAGGGACCTGAAATGAATTTCTTCTCTGAGACCTGGCAGAAGTGGCATTAGAAATTTTAGGTAACAAACTGGTAACACTGTAGGTAATAGACCCAGATGAATTGTATGCATGAAAATCAAAGATCTGAATCAAAATGTATACCTACAGGTATGACCCGAGAGAGCAGAAACATTGAATGTGCCGCAGAAAAGGACTGTGGTGCCCACCCAGTCTACCCAGATGATCCCTGCCTAATCTGTCTCCCATAACTGGTCTTAAGTGACCCTCCCTCGTCCTTGCCTATTTATTAATATTCCCCTGTCTATATCCCATGCATGCTTGAAGCCTTCTACTGTTTTAGTCTCTACCACTTCCTCTGACAGTCTGTTCCAGTAATCTACAGCTCTTTCAGAGAAGTAGTACTTCCTCACATCCCTCTTAAACTGCCTCCCCAGCTTCATCACATGCCCTCAGGTTCTGATAAGAGCATCTTATCTCATTTGAAACAGACTCCTCTCTGGGTGGGGGGCATGCTTTCTATCTGTTATCTCGTTCTGTTCCATTGCTACTCCCTGCCTCCTGGCTTCACTTTTCTGTGACAGGACTGTCTTTGCCTTGCAGCCTACATGGCTTCCAAGATGTGTCTGCATGTCATTTCTGCATTGCATTGGCTTCCTGCCTTCCAATACCCTACCTCTGCCTTATTGACTTTACAGATTCCTAACCACCACATCATTCTCTATTCCTGCTGGAAGCATAGCTCCTCCATATCCTGTTCCTATTCATTCTGCTTGGATTGTTTCTGGACCCGGTTGACCTCTCCTTCCTTGACGTTGGATTGTTTTTGGGGCTTTCTAGGTGTGTCGCCATCTAGTGCTCAACTATACGTTCGATTATGCTAACAGAGTCCAGAACGTCTCCATTGATTCATTATGTCATATGCACCTAGTACTCCATCATATGTTCATCTATGTCTCAGGATTCTAGCTCCCATCTATCCATCCGCTCCTGTCTCCTTCATCCAGTGCTTAACATCTCCTGCTTCCAACACTTAATTAACTACTCAACTGCATCTCCAACACATTAATTACTCGATTACATCTCCAGTATCCAGTACCAGTACTTTGATGTGCTCACATCTCATGCTTCCAGCAATCAATAATCTATGGATTACATCTCCTCTATTATATACATAACTATCCTCTTATGATCCGCATCATTGCTTCTGGCTGGCTTTCTATGGCTTATCCATTCCTCATAGAAGACATTCCTGATCTAGCGACATTCCTCGACTTCCGTGGCATCATCAACATCGGACAGCTTGGAAGCACCTTTACCTCCCTATAACTGCTACTTATTCTCAGCCATCTTCCAAGAATCAGACCACATAGAAGATCTTTTTCCTCATCCAGTCCTGCAGACTCATTCCTCAGAAAGGTTTCTGGATGCCGACCCATGACAGCCTCTTTATCCTGATATTCTTCTCAAGGAGCACCCTTATCAGAGTCCTCTTTGAACCTAATTCTTGCTACCGGAAACACACACTTACTTCCATCTTGAGGTACCAGAACAACACTATAACTATTCTGCTTTTACCTAACACCTCAGTACCTTACCGATGGTACTCGCTCCATCAGTCTTGAAATCTATCTCTATATCAATCATTGGCAGCATTATATCAGAATGGCTCTGTCATCTCACTCGTATTTTCCTAACATAGTCATAGAAACATAGAAGTTGATGGCAGATAAGGACCGCAAGGACCATCCAGTCTGCCCATTTCTTTTTCTACCTTTTAAATGTGCCATCGGCCTTTGCTGTGTCAATGGCCTATCTATTCATACTCATCAGTATTGCTCCCTTATGCCTATCCCATGCCTGTTTGAAGCCCTGCACTGTATTCATATCCACCACTTCCTGAGGTAGGCCATTCCATGCATCCACCACCCTTTCTGTGAAAAAGAACTTCCTCACATTACCCCTTAATCGACCTCCCTCTAATCTCATGCTGTGTCCTCTTGTCCTGCTATTTTTCTTATATTGAAACATGTTAGACTCTTTCACCTTATTAATGCCCTTAAGGTGTCTGAATGTTTTGATCCCGAAACCTGCTCGGCCCAGGATCCTCCACAGCTTCCTACCCGCCAGGGATTTGGTGGTCCAGCCTGCAGCTGCCTGCCCCTTCTTATACAAAGGACTTGTCCGCCCCTCTCGGGCATGCCCAGGATCCTCCACAGCCCCCTGAAGCCATTTCGCCTGCCGAGGATTTGGTGGTCCTGCCTGCAGGAGATCACCTGCCCCCTCTAAAACAAAGGACTTGTCCACCCTGCTTGGATGTGCCCAGGATCCTCCACAGCCCCCTGAAGCCATTTCACCCTCTGAGGATTTGGTGGTCCTGCCTGCATGAGACTGTCTGCCCTCTCTAAAACAAAGGACTTGTCCATTCCGCTTGGGCATGCCCAGGATCCTCCACAGCCCCTTAAAGCCATTTCACCCACCGAGGATTTGGTGGTACTGCCTGCAGGAGACCGCCTGCCCCCTCTAAAACAAAGGACTTGGCCACCCCACTTGGGTGTGCCCAGGATCCTCCATGCCACCTGAAGCCGTTTCGCTAGCCAAGGATTTGGTGGTCCTGCCTGCAGGAGACCGCCAGGCCCCTCTCAAACAAAGGTAATTCCTCCAGACAACAGTCCATGCCACCTGCCCTGCTGGACTCTTCGGTGCTGCTCCTGAGCAGAGAAGCATTTAAAAAAATCTTGGTGCCTTTTTTCTTCACTACACAGCTACTGCTGCCTGTAGTCCCTAGCTGGAAGCTACTGAGGACACTGCTTAATTTAATGAAGTACAATGTAAATCTAAAGTGGAACAGCCCATTTTCCTTCCAGTCTGCTCTACAAGGGGCTGGGTGTAAATGTGTGTCTGGGCTCCGAATTTCGGATCGCCGGGCATAGACTGAATTTACCAAATTTGCTCCTTAGATCAGGAACAAGGCTATTGAAGTGTAACCAGTTAAAATACAGAAATGTATTTGCTTAGTTATAGTGTTTTACTGCTACCTATATTATACCCGGCCCCTCTCTTTGTGTAATTTTTTATACTATTTTGCTACCTATATCATACCTGCCCCCTCTCTTTGTGTAATTTCTGTGGCCCTGCCTTTCTCCTCTCCCTACTTAAATCCCCTCCTTTCCTCTCTCCCTCAGGACTTGTCCGCTCTGCTCGAGCATGCCCAGGATCCTCCACAGCCCCCTGAAGCCGATTCGCCTGCCGAGGATTTGGTGGTCCTGCCTGCAGGAGACCGCCTGCCCCCTCTAAAACAAAGGTAATTCCTCCGGACAACGGTCCGTGCCACCTGCCCTGCTAGACTCTTCAGCACTGCTCCTGAGCAGAGGAGCATTTAAAAAAATCTTGGCACCTTTTTTCTTCACTACGCAGCTACCGCTGCCCGCAGTCCCTAGCTGGAAGCTACTGAGGACACTGCTTAATTTAATGAAGTACAATGTAAATCTAAATCAGAACAGCCCGTTTTCCTTCCAGTCTGCTCTACAAGGGGCTGGGTGTAACTGTGTGTCTGGGCTCTGAATTTCTGATCACAGGGCATAGACTGAATTTACCAAATTTGCTCCTTAGATCAGGAGCAGAGGCCCCAGCAGCGCTACTCGCCAGCTCCCCACCCACCCACCCCCACCGCTCTCCCTATCTCAGCATTTCCTTTTATAGGCTGTGCATGTCAATTTCAGTTTTAATCTAACAGGCTGTATTCCCATTAACCCTTTATCTTTTACCACCACTAGAGGTCGTTAGTTAACTATTCCTGTTCGTTGGAATGCATGCCCCAATGCTCACAGCTGCTCTAGGCAGTTTTAATTCTTCCCACACTCTACAGCTGCACTTTCCCGACTCCATTATGGCACATAAATTCCTGGTCTCTCTAGTTACCAGTCTCTTGCTCCATTCCCTTGCCAAGCTCTCACTACCACCCTGTCCTCATAGCAGCACTAGGCTGCAACACTCCCCTGGAAATTTCATATTCTCTAACATGCTGGTTAGAACAGCCATCAACCTTGATCTAACTCCACTATTTATTTCAAGATTTATCAACTATCTAGTGGCCTCCTACCTAGATCACAGACTCTGCTCCGTAATTACCATGGTCTCTCCCGTTACTCACTGAAAACTATGGTATCTTTTGCTGCTGGCGATCCTAATGGCAGGGGATGTGGAACAAAACCCAGGTCCTGTACATCCTCAGCTATGCCACAATACCTCCTGGGTCACTACTGGGGGTATACGCATAGCTCATCTAAATATTAGAAGCCTCACACACAATTTTATGGAACTGGGGGCTTGGTTCTCCACCCATAACCCTGATATATTGTGTTTCTCTGAAACATGGCTCAAGTCTTCCACCCCTGACTTAATCTGCACGTTATCTAACTATGGCCTTCTCCGAAATGACAGACGATCTTCTGGGGGGGGGTGTTGCGCTGTTTTATAAAACTCACCTCAGCATCACGCATACTGCTGTACCCCAATCCTCCGCCTGTGAGTCTCTACATGCTCTCCTCTGCTTGGGTGCAAAAAACCTACATTTAGTAGTTGCTTATAACCCACCCCTGGGTGGGCTATCTGCCTTCTTAAATTTACTGGAGGACTCAAAAAAACTAGCAGGTCGCAATGAACTGCTTATTTTAGGGGACATGAACCTAAACTGGCTGGGACAAATGCATAGCCAACTGCTATCTACAATCCAGAATTATAACCTACATCAAGTCATAACAGAGCCCAGGAGGATCTCCCCTAATACCACATCTAGCACATTATTTGACTGGGTGTTAACAAACAGGAAGGACAGAATTGTAGATGCTGGCACCCTACCTGACACAATATCAGATCACTCTCCCATTTATTGTGTTTGGCAACCCTCCAGCTCCCAGTCTTCGCCCCCATGTTATATCACTTTCAGGAACTACGCTGATCTGGATCAGGCTAAATTCCTGTATGAAATCTCATCCATAGACTGGTCCTACCTTTCCCAGTCCCTTGATGTGCGGACAGCTCTGAACCACTTTCTAGACTGCTTTTGTTCTATCCAAGACAGACATACAACCCTAGTGACCCGATGCGTGTGCGCTACACCAACTAAATGGCTGCACAAAGATCTATTGGCAACTTACATGCCAGAGACAAGAGCTGGAAGCGGTTCAGAAAAACTAGCCTCACTGCTGACTACCACTCTTATAGGACCCAGAGAAGTGACTGTAAAAAACGGATTAGACAAGCTAAGAGCGCTTATTGCAAGGGGCTTCTGATGGAAGCTACTGGAGACTCTAGAAAATCTGGTGTCATATAAAAACATTCCTAGGAACAAAGCAAACTAAGCTGGCAGATGATATGCTCATAAATGGCGTTCACTGTACCAGCCCTAGGACCATAGCGGAGGCCTTTAACAAAAACTTCTCTGACCTGCCAAGCTATACATCCGTCTTCATGAATAGCCAGCCTTTACCCAATCCCCCATCACTGAACCTACCCCACATTTCTATTTTAAGGCTATATCAAAATCTGATGTCCTGGGCCTGCTAGATGCCATCCCTGACAATACTAGTGTAGGCTCTGATGGGCTTGAACCTAAACTCCTCAAACTTGTCGCACCATTTATTGCCCTATCACTATCAAGGATTTTTACCCTATCTCTCTGCCATGGTGCTGTCCCTGACATCAGGAAAATGGCATGTGTCACTCCAATTCATAAGAAAGGGGACAAAAGTGATATAACCAACTATCGACCAATAGCTATACTCTCAGTCCAGGGTAAAATCCTGGAAAAACTAGTATCAAGACAAGTCATTGACTTTTTGACTAAACATAACCTTCTCTCACCAATTCAGTATGGCTTTCAAAAGGGTCATAGCACCTCCACAGCCCTGCTTCACCTAACAAATAACACCTTAACTGCAATGGAAAAGGACACCTCACGGGAGCAGTTTTTATTGACCTAACAAAGGCCTTTGACCTTGTTGATCATGATATTCTGCTTGACAGTCTCATAGCCCTTGGTTTCTCTCACAGCGCAACTGCCTGGTTTAAAAGCTATCTGTCAAATAGGACTCCGCTTGTGAGGTTCAACTCTGCACTATCTAGCCCTAAGGCTATCAATCTAGGCGTTCCCCAGGGATCGATATTAGGACCGCTTCCCTTCTCGATCTTTATTAACAATATCTCCCCCAATATCCCCGGCTGCTCGACTATCCTCTATGCGGACGACCTGGTCCTGTACTGTAGTGACAAGAATATCCAAAATATAAACCTAACCCTTACTACTGCGTTTAAGTCCACCCAAACCCAGGGAGGTGGATCAGGGGAAGGCAGTGGACATGGCCTATCTGGACTTCAGCAAGGCCTTTGACACTGTGCCACATAGAAGACTATTACACAAACTGGGGAATATGGGTGTGGGCAGGACAGTAGTGTGGTGGGTAGGTAACTGGCTGGGTGGCAGGACACAGAGGGTGGTGGTAAATGGCTGTCACTCCACAGAGGGAAGAGTGACCAGTGGGGTACCACAGGGATCAGTGCTGGGACGGTCCTATTCAACATCTTCATCAGTGACATTGCACAGGATATAGAAGGCAGAATTTCACTGTTCGCTGATGACACAAGCTCTGTAACAGAGTAGACACACCAGAGGTGTAGACAGAATGAGAAGGGACCTGCAGAAACTTGAAGAATGGTCAAGGGTTTGGCAGTTGAAATTCAATGCAAGAAGTGCAAGATAATGCATATGGGGCACAAAAACCCTGGCACAATATATCAGTTGGGGGTGAGGATATAGCATGCACCAAGCAGGAAAGGGATCTTGGGGTTGTCATCTCTGATGACCTCAAGGTAGGAAACAGTGTGACAAGGCATCAGGTAAAGCAAATAGGATGCTGGGATGTATAGGCAGGGGCATCACCAGCAGGAAAAGGGAGGTCATAATTCCGCTATACAAGACACTAGTGAGGCCCCACCTGGAGTACAGTGTACAGTTCTGGAGACCATACCTACGTGAGGACATAGACAGGGTAGAGAAGGTTCAGAGGAGGCAACAAAGATGGTGCATGGGTTGCATCACAAATCCTATGAAGACAGGTTGAAGGAACTGAACATGTACTCCCTGGAGAGAGGGAGGAGAGAGGATATGATAGAGACATACAAGTATCTTACAGGGAGGAACAGGGTGCAGGAAAACACTATTTTTAAGTGAAAAGATGTTTCAGGACTAGAGGGCATGGGATGAAGTTGGAGGAGGATGATTCAGAGGAAACATGAGAAAGAATTTCTTCACAGAGCGGTGGTGGACAAGTGGAACACCCTGCCAGAGGAAGTGGTGGGGCTAAACAATCACGGGATTTAAGAATGCATGGGATAGACATAAAGGAATTCTAGAGGTCAGGGGTAAGGGGAAATAGACTTCTAGGAAAACAAACTGAACTTACAAGCTCAAATGGGCAGACTAGGTGGGCCATAGACCCTTATCTGCCGACACTGTCTATGTATCTATGTATCTATGTATCTATGTATCTATGTAACCTGGCTCCTCCACCACAAGCTAATCTTGAATTCTGATAAAACGCATACTATGCTGCTTGGCTCTGCAGTCAAACTAAGTAATACCAGTGACAAATTTGCAGTCTCTGGCCAGGACGGAAAGGTCCTCGAACCAGTTTGTGCCTTCAAGTATCTAGGTGTCCTCCTCAACGAGAATCTCAATTTTGGTCAGCATATAACATCCACCTGCAAATCAGTTAACGCCAAACTAGGAGTAGCACATAAAACCAGCTCTGTCTTTACACAGTCAGCAAGACTAGCAGTTGCCCATGGAATTCTGCTCCCATCACTATTCTACCTATCTTAATGCACCCAAAACTCTCCTTAGAGAATGGGACACTACCTACAACAGCATATGCCACTATGCATCAGCCTGTCCCTGGGCAAAACACCATTGCACACTCTATGCCGATCGAAATTGGCTCCCCCCTACTTCGGCTAGAACCCGTGCCCTTGGCTCCCTGGTAGATAATATCATTAGAGCAGGCTCCCCAATCTCACTGGCATCCCTGCTCACTCTACTAGCCTCCTCTCATGGCCTACGATCAGCTGATAAATCACTGCTGCAAATACCCAAATGTAAATCTAACAAAGGAACTCTTGCTTTCTCTCATGCGGCGCCTAAACTCTGAAACTCCATGCCTCTTGATGTCTGCTTAGCCCCCAGTCATGCCCAGTTCAAACGCAGGTATCGCTCCTTCCTCTTCAGTCAGACTTCCTGTTCCTGCTTCAAACCACCTTGAATTTCTGCCTACTTTCACCCACATCCCAAGCCACAATAAACCAATTCTCCAACTATCCTGACCTTTCTAGTCTACTACCCTATGCACTTATTGTCTCAGCCTGTCTGTACAGTGGTTACCCTTACCCGATAATCTATCAGCCATATGCAGCTTTTCTCACTGATTCTCCAAGTATTGTTTTTACCTAATTTACGTGATTGTAAAACCTTGTTTTAGTGTTTATTTTTTAATTTTACCTAATCATGTGATTGTAAAACCTTGTTTTAATGTTTTTTAATTTTACCTAATCATGTGATTGTAAAACCTTGTTTAGCTTTGTATGTATTACGTCTCTACCCCACATCAAATTGTATTCCATTGTTCACCCTGCTTATTGTAATTCTCCCAGGTCGCGCCTGAAAATAGTCATGTTTTGGTTAATGGCACCTACCCGCTAACAAAACTAAATAAATAAATAAATAAAAATATCATCTCTCCTCCTTTGCTCTAGGGTATACATATTGAGCTCCATTAATCTGTCCTCATATGTTTTCTGATGCAGTCCCTGCACCATTTTGGGTGCCCTTCTCTGGACTGCCTCAATTTGGTTAATGTCCTTGTGAAGATGTGGCCTCCAGTACTGCACACAGTACTCCAGATGGGGCCTAACCAGTGTCTTGTAAAGAGGGATTATTACCTCTCTCTTCCAACTTGTAATACTTCTACTAATACACCCTAACATCCCTCCAGCCTTACCAACTGCTTTAGTGGCCTGCTTGGATAATGTCAGGTCATCGGTGATGATAATGCCCAAGACTCTTTCTTCCCTTGTGACTGCCAGCAACTCCCCTCCCAGCCTATAGGTGGCTTCAGGGTTTCTCTTCCCTATGTGCATGATATTGCACTTCTTTGCATTAAACCCCAGTTGCCACTCTTCTGACCATTTTGCTAGTTTATCCAGATCTCTTCTCATTCTGCCCACCCCATCTGGATCATCTACTCTGTTGCAGATCCTGGTGTCATCTGCAAACAGACAAACTTTACATTCCAGTCCATCTTCAATGTCACTGATGAAGATATTGAAGAGGAATGACTCCAGGACTGATCCCTGAGGTACCCCACTTGTGACCTGCATCTCTTCTGACTGTGTACCATTTACCACCACTCTCTGTTTTCTGCCCATCAACCAATTTGCCACCCAGCTGACCAACGTCTGACCCACCCTGAGCCTACCCAGCTTATTAATCAATCTTCTATGTGGAACAGTATAGAAAGCTTTGCTAAAGTCAAGGTAGGCAACATCAACTGCTCTCCCTTGGTCCACCACTCTGGTTACCCAGTCAAAGAAATCTATGACACTAGTTTGACAGGACCTTCCTTTTGTTAACTCATGCTGTCTTGGATCCTGTGCTCCTATGGATTCCAGGTGTTGCACTATCCTTTCCTTAAGGAATGCCTCCATACTCTTGCTCACTACTGTGGTAAGACTGACTGGTCTGTAGTTCCCTGCATCCTCCCTGCTGCCACTCTTGTGGAGTGTGATCACATGAGCCCTTCTCCAGTCTTCTGGGATCTCTCCTGTCCTCAGAGACTAAATAAACAGTTCTGCTAATGGCTCTGCTAGTTCCACCCTTAGCTCCTTTAGTACCCTGGGATGTATGCCATCAGGTCCCATTGCCTTGTCCACCCTGAGCTTATTGAGCTCTTGTAGGACCCTTTTTTTGTGCAGGGACTACTGCTCACCCCCCATGTCCATAGTAATGAGCTGTGGGCCCTGCCCTACCTTCTCTTCAGTAAATACTGAGCAGAAGTATCTATTTAGAATAGCTGCTTTTACATGGTCCTCTTCCTCTCATGCCCCCTTATCTCTTTTAATCTGAACAATACCCCCTCTGGACTTTCTCCTTTCACTAATGTATCTATAAAAAGTCTTGTCACCTTCTTTTACTGTTTGTGCTAGTGTTTCCTCAGTTTGGGCCTTTGCCTGCCTTACTGCCTTCCCCTCTTCCCTTAAGGAAGTGTGGTATGCCTCCCTATCTTCATCCCACTGCGTTTCCATACTTTTCCTGAAGGCCAGCCTTTTGGCTCTGATCTTTTCTGCTACTGTTTTTGAGAACCAAAGTGGTTTCCTTCTTGTTTTGCACTTCCTTTTCTCTGTAACACAATGGGATGTTGCTTCAAGTATTGCATCCTTAATGCTTGCCCTCTTTCCCATATTTTTGCCTTGGAATGGGATGATTTAGTTCTAGTGGCCAAACTGAACTATACCATGTGATGGTCACTGGCCCCCAGGTGACCTTCTACATGGATCTGTGATCCTTTCCCTGTTAGTCAGTACTGGATCTAGGATAGCCCTGTCTCTTGTGGGTTGTTGTACCAGTTGTTTGAGGCCCTCCCCCTGCAGGGAATCCACCATGTGTATAGTTCTGGCAGATGTTCCTGCTGGTATTGACCAATCTGTATCTGGCATGTTGAAGTCTTCCATTATCAGAACCTCCCTTTTAGCTGTCATGTTTTGTATGTCTTCTAACAGTAATGTATCTATGTCCTCCCCCTGGTCTGGGGGCCTGTAGACAACCCCAGTTCTTACGGCTGTCCCATTTTCTGTTTCCAGGGTGACCCACAGTTCTTCTGGTTCCTTATGTGTATTCTGAATTTCTGCAGCTTTGATATTTTCATTGACATACAGGGCCACTCCACCCCCCATTTTTGCATCTCGGTCTCTTCTGAAAAGTACATAGCCAGGTACTGAAGTCTCCCAAGTGTGTTTACTGGTAAATCACATCTCACTAATTGCTACTATATCCAGTTTAGCCTCTGTCATTATTGCTTGCAGGTCTGGGATCTTGTTTCCCAGACTGCAAGCATTTGTGTACATGATCTTCCATTGGCTAGACTTCGGTGTGTTAACTGTTGGGTGAGATCTGGCGTTTCCCCAGTGCGTCGTATGGGGAGACGGACCTTTTTCCTTACCTGGTGATTCAAATGAATGGCTAACATGCTGAACTCCTGTTTGACCACTAGCTGAGGGGGGAAGGGTGTTCTTCCCATTCGATGTATGGGGTGCTGCACCCTCCCCCCCTTTGCTAGTTTAAATATTCTGCAGACATCAAATTTCTGCCCCAATGCACTGACTTCCTCCTTAGTCAGATGCAGTCCATCAAATTTAAAGAACTTTCGCTCCCAAAACTGTTGCCAGTTCCCTACAATTTGTGTCCTTTTTCCTGGCACCAGCTCCTGAGCCACATGTTTAGCTCCCCTATCTCCCCTTCTCTGACCTTCCGTCTATCTGCCCCCTCTCCCAGACTGGCAGGATCTCAGAGAAGGAGATGCCAGATGAAATGGATGACAGTTTGCCTCTCAGCCTGGTCAGGTGTTCTGTGGTCTCCACAACTGACCAGCTGGCGAGATTGTTAGTCCCTATGTGTTCCAGGACGTCGATGTTTTCTTCTGCTTCCTGCACGAATTTAGCAATGCGGTCAATGTCTCTCCACGCTGATGTACCTGGGAGACATCTGACCATTACTACTGGCTGGAGATAGGTATCAACTCCCTGAATCATGGAATGTCCTGTGATCAGAAGTTTTTTGGATTTCCTTTTTGCTTTTTTTGTTTTGGTTCCTGTTTTGTGTGAGTTTTGTTGTGCTAGCTCCTGTGCTGCAGTGTCCTGCTCTGCAGTGTCCTCTGCCCCTTTGTTTGATTTCAGAGATAGAGGCAGATACCTGTTTGTAGTTTTTATATAGTTTGTGGAGGTAATATGTTGGAGAGCACTGAGTGATGGGGCACCCAATTTGCCCCTCCTAACCACCTGCCAACCTCCCAGACCAACTACCATCTGTGGTCGAGGTGCTTCTGTTGGATGTTGGGGAAATGGCAGGTGGTTCTTACAATACATTTCCTCTTGAATATGAAATTTGAGGCATGTAATCTCTTCCCATGCTGCCTGGAGCTGAGCCCTAAGATCTCCAATGGTCCAGCATGTAGGACAGTGTCCTAAATCCTGTAAAACTGCCCTTCTGAAAAGTGTTCCGCAGTACCTGCAGTTAATGATATCCATTCCAGTTAAGTTGCTGGGTTTATAACCTGGTCAGAGTAATTAGAAGGAAGAAAATGAAAGCAAAATTTTGATTTTATGCTTTGTTTGTTTGTTTTTGTATAACTTGTATAACAGCTTTGTTTGTTTGTTTTTGTATAACTTGTTATAACAAGTTACATTACTAGTGCCCCTGTAAATGAGGTCACTGTGTGGATACCCCACTGATCTGACCCTTCCTGCTTTGCCACAGAAAATGTCATGACTGTGCTACCCTATAAAAGGAGTGTAGTGTGCAGTGGTTGGAGATGTGGATGGGTGTCTGCACCCTTCCCCAGCCAAAGAAGAACTATGAATGAAAGAAACAAGGAGGTATGAGCAGAGACAGTCAGCAACAAATGCAGTAACCCTGAAAGCTTATCCTAATGACAGATAAAACTGTAAAACCTGTAAAGCACCACCTGTAATAATTTCACACAAGATATACCCTGTAAGAAACACTTTGCTACAGAGGAAAATAAAGCAGTAACAGAAGATATACCTTGCAAAAGACAATTTGAATCAGAAGATTACAGCAGTAATTTGTTAGCACACACCTGTAGGTACACCTTGTAATAATGCAGCAGAAGGTATACCCAGCAACAACAATTTGAATCAGAGAAAAATAAAGCAATTAAATGTTAGCAACAAACAGTAACAATCCCTGTGAGTACAAAATAAAAATAACAACACACAGTAAATCTGCCCAGCCAAAAGAAGTCTTAATCCTTTTCCTTGCTCTGGTAAGGTTCTTTGCTCTGTCCTTTCAAGCAACCTAGAAGGAAAGAGCTCAGGTGAAGCTAGGTGCCTTGGCCAGCAAACCTTGTCTGCTGATATCCTCATAGACCCTCTCATGTCTAATACCTAGTAATAAGGCACCACACTTTTCCAATGCATAGTTATCTTGCTATCCTTGCCTAACCCAAAATAAACTCTCCCTAACCTCCAAACATTTTGCTGCTTCATGACTTAATCTCCTGTTCAGGATTTAGTATGCATGCCAATTGCTTTCCTAAGGATTCTTCCATCCCATTAGCTCGCAACAGACCATATCATCCATTACCATGGTTTTCACCCATCAGATCTACAACAATCTACATCATCATTCAGTTCAATCATTTATCCTATTCTGACAGCAGATCTCCATTGTGCCATCAGTCAGAAGACTAGTTATGAGTCCTCCTTTTTCGAAACATTATTACAATACACTGGACCTTAATTACCTATGTATCAATTACCACGCAGTTCAACATACCTCCTACCATAGCACTACTCATAATATGCTGTGAAATGCATCTGTCATTGCCATCTTCATTCTTTCTGCATATCACTCACCTAAACCAAGTACTAAAATTCCTAATCAATCATCTAGCTTTGAAACATTCCTATACAATAAGCATGCCATACCAACCATTCCCTGTTCCTGCTCTCTAGCCTACTCCATCCTCACCTCCACAATTACAAACTTTTACTTATACTTTCCAACCTCATCTCCATGGAAGTTTCATTACATGGATTTCTCACATTCTCTCTATAAGATTTCTCAATAACGATACATGGCAAATTTACTGAACTTGAACCCAGTGACTGAAATTTGGAAGTCAAGGATTCCATTAATTCTTCCAGCTTCCCCAGTTTATGCATCCTGGATAGCTATCATCATACTCCTTAACCAAGCTCTGACAATCTTGCCAATGTTATAAACTCCTTAATCTCATAAAAGGAACTCATTATCCTTTCCTTCCTTGCCTTTTTCAAGATCCATCAGATTACATCAAGGAATCCCTTTATATCATCATCCACATTCAAGTACTGAACTCCAGCATCCCAGCCATAAAACTCATGCTTTTCCACATGTTCGAATCTATCTCATCATTCATGTGCCTCTGATACCTTAATACTGAATACCTCAGAAGAAATCCTGGACATCATTCAAACCCATCCATCTTCCTTCATCTGGACATTCATCTGACTTGGATTTCTCCTTCAGCTTCAATGATCGATATTTCTACTCACATCATTAAAGATTCAGAGGACAAGATTTTTTGACCTAACCAGAACTGGAAACTCAGCCCAACCATTTAGGATTCTCTCCTTGTAGATTGCCCGGAGGATGGGCTGGTCAGTAGCCATGGGCCCTCAGAGGTTTCCTCCACCAGGGGGTTTTCCTCTCCTAAGTGCTACTGTTCACACTCTCCATGAGTTGGAGGCAGTAATCTCAAACTGTTAACAAAACCTTTTTTGGACCTTCTATTCCCTACACTCTACCCAGCATTCCTACCAAGGGTGGGAATAGAGAAAGGCCAAACTTCAAGTTCATAAGTATACACAAGCACTATGCTATGCACCAAACATTGAATGGAAGGGCTAAAGCCCATGGTTTAATGTGGGGGGATAGCTCCTCCCATATCCCTATATGGGTTTTCTGCATTTGACTCATCTTGCTTCATACTGTAAGTGACATGGTGAGAAAGTGACTAGTCGCTTTGCCACTTCTCCCTACATCTGAAGAACCCCATTCATGGTACAAAAGGAAGTCAGATTATAGTCAGCCCTCCACCCCTTATTGCCTCCATTCCTTTCTCTATTACAGATAAGGGCATAAAATTACTCCATCCAGTCCCCTGTTGCCAACAGTGCTGGACTGATATTTTATTTAGCCTTTGGTAACCAAGCAAGGCCCACTAGCTACAACTGCCTGTTTTCAGGGGCAACCTGGGAGCACTGGGCAGTTAAATGACTTGCTCAGAGTCACACAGTAGGCAAGTGGAGGTTGTGAGAATCAAACCCAGGTCTGGTCTGCTGGATGTACCAAGCTCATTCACAGCTCGTTACTCTAACCTTTAGGCTATACTGCCAGCCCTTATTGTGCCTAAATATATCCATTATATTTGGGTTGGGGGAAGGGTTAACAGCCCAGACAGTTTTCCTTCCTTAGTCTAGATCAATCTGGGCCACCACAGTCCTAGTTTGTTCTCTGACCAGGAGGATTGGTGAGCTGCTGCCTTCACAGTCAAGATAAATGTGCTGTGCCACAGTTTATTGCCAGGGATGCATAAATATCAGCTGAAAACAGTCACAATGCATGTATATCACTAGCAAATAGTTCCTTTATATAGTTATTTGTAAATGCTTCCTAACAACTGCAGCTCTACACAGACCATTTAGTAGCAATTGCCTGAATTATTTTATAACAAGACTAAGCAAAAAAATAACCTTTGCCACACATTGTTTTTGTGTTTTCAACCCCCATTTAGAAGAATAGAAAAATAAATAAATACAAAAGTAGGGGTGGAATGCAGACTGCTGCTTTTAAAGTGAAACAAGACTCCAGTTGTATATTGATCTGTGTTTAACTACATTTTTTAATGCTGAACTGACATTCATGACAGCATTTTCTTGTCACCTCTTTCCAAACAAATCATACTTTTTAGTGGAACGTGACTCAAGCAATGAAATAATCATTCCTCATGCCATACCATATTTCAAGCAGAGAGGAAATATAGTCAAAGTGTTGAAAGAAGAAATACATATGCCGTGAGAGTTCTCTATGGACCTATTGATGAAAAGTTTTGATTGATAACACAAGAGATATATGACTTCTTTATTAAGGGGTTAACACATGACAGGATGCACAATGCAGGAGGATAATGAACTATCCAGGAATTGAATGCACACTCCTATTGCTAACAAGGTAGGAGGCTCTAACCAGGACCACCAAGTGCCCTTGCACCCTGAAGTGTGCATTTAAGGTACTTCTTGGGAAGGCATTCTCCCCTGAATTGCACAGTCTGTACATGTGTTAACCACATTGTAATATGGTCTTTGATTTGCAATAGAAATAAAGAGGATTGTAATACGCTAGCTGTACGTTTGACAGGCAACAAGCTTACTGGGCAGTCAGCTAATTGGAAATATGAGAGGTGCTTTTCAGCTGACTAATTAGTTACTGTACATGTAATGTTTTTGCCTCAGTGAACTAGCAAGCAGATGGCTTCAGTCATAGCTTGCTTTCAGGCAAGAACTACTCGGTCAGTATCAGTAAAACAAATTGTTTTATAGAGCAACTATGCACATTTGTACATGGTCTCATAAAATATGATGTTTCAGCTGTAAAAACTTACTAGACAATACAGTCGAGATATTGGAATGAGATTTTCAACCACAAACTGGGTTAGCAACTCACTAACATCCCATTCTGGGCCCAAAGCAGGGAAGGACTATAAAATGCCATACTGGATGGCATGGTTAGTAAGTAGCTAACCCATTTGCAACTGGCTCTAAAATATGCCGATGTACCTATGCAAAGCAGCTGATAGCACCTTGTATATAGGTGCACCGGCATATTGGTAGGTTTGGAGAAGCAGTATGTAGACATCAGTGCCACGCTAATTACTGCTGTCCCAAACCAGGTATTACATACTGCATGTATTCACTGGAACAGAGGAGCGAGGGGGTGACATGATCAAGAC
Organism: Neoceratodus forsteri; assembly: GCA_016271365.2. Taxonomy (NCBI): domain Eukaryota; kingdom Metazoa; phylum Chordata; order Ceratodontiformes; family Ceratodontidae; genus Neoceratodus; species Neoceratodus forsteri. The sequence goes on from CM028136.1 coordinate 307,824,608, forward strand.
ATTCAAATACTTAAAGGGCATCAATGAAGTGCCAGTGGGGAGCCTTTTCCAATTAAAGGAGTGGCCTAGGATGAGGGGGCATGAATTCCAAATTGGGGGGGGGGGGGAATTTAGAGGAAACATTAGAAAATACTTTTTCACTGAAAAGTTGGTGGACAACTGGAATGGGCTGCCGAGGGAAGTAGTGGGGGAAAGGACAGTGGGAGGGTTCAGGAAGGCATGGGATAAGCACAGGGTGCTGTTGGCATGGGGGAACACAGAAAGGCCTAGTGGATATCTAGGCAAACTGGGCAGACTAGGTGGGCCTGGTGGGCCTTTTCTGCCGTCATATTCCTATGTTCCTACGTTCGTTCCCCAACTGCTACCTGCCCTGATCACCCACCCATTAAAAGTCATAAATTTCCTGGTGTCCAGTGATATCTCTGCAACTCGAACACCCACCCTTTAATTATCATAACTTCCCTGGTGTGTAGTGGTCCCCTTCCAGCATCCAAATATCCACCTGTTAATATTCATAACTTCCCTGGTATACAGTGGTCTCTTCTGGATGCCCAAACACTCCTTAATATAACTGCACTGGTGGCTAGTGGTCCCATTCCACCACTCCCTGGGATCCAGTCCCACCACCCACCCAGTCCTGGTGTACATCTCGGCTCTGACACCCACCCATGCCCGACAGTAGCACCCCCTCAACGATGGGCACAGTCCCTCCACTTCCCTCTATGGCTGGTTGTGTACTGACAGTTTACAACTGTACTACTGTAATCAGCTGTGATTACAGTAGCACAACCATGAACTGTCAGTAGGGTGTCAGCCATAGAGTTGAGCTGAGTGTCTGTGCCAGATGCCATGGGGGCTGGCAAAACTGGCAGGTTGAGGGGTGTAGGATATGGGAGGATATGCCTGGACTGGGTATGTGAAGGAATTCAAGCTGGAGTACAGAGGACCACTAGCCATCAGGGCAGTTTTATACATATACATATACATATATACATGAAGGTGTGTTTGGGTGGCAGTGGGGACCACTGGACAACAAGGAAGTTATGAATATTAACAGGCAGCTGTTTGGGTGATGGGGGGATCACTGGACAGCAGGGAATTTATGAATATTGATGGGTGGATGTTTGGGTTGTGGGGGAGGAACACTGGACACCAAGGAATTTATGAATATTAATAGGCAGGTGTTTGGGCAGCAGTGGTGACAATAGACACCAGAGAAGCTATGAATATTAATGGGCGGGCATTCTGGTGATATAGGGACAACTAGACACCAGGGAAAGAGTGTTTGGGGGCTTACAGGCAGCCCTGACAGACACTGTGGTGGGGGATACCAGACTTTATTTGCTCCTGGCCTATAATGAGGTCATAATGAGATGCAAATAACCCCATAGTGCCTTACCAGTGTTAAGGGATGACAGCTTGTTCCTGAGGACCAATTGCGATTAGCAGGCCCTAACAGCCTGATTGCTATCCCAGTCTCCGTAGCATACTATTGGCCACATACCTCCTGTGGTCAGTAGGGGGCTGTGGTTTATGAACACAGTCTGGTTAGTGCCTAGATGGTATATGGGAACATGCCTTTAGTGTTCACAAAGTGTCCTAGCATGCTTCAATATACCATTAGTTTGCTCCAGGAGCAAATATTTAGTGGGTCCTAATCAGGACTTTTGAATATCCTAGCCTACTGTTTTTTAATGTTCAGATCTCCTTTCCAGGGTTTATAGCATATTTTGTAGTCTATCCAAAAGTCCTGTTTAAAAAACATTGGCCTCTACCCTACTGATCTCATAGTGCCATTGTTTTTGACATCACAGTGCTCACCATGACAACCGAACATGATGTCACAAACAACAATTGTGTATTCAGTTGGAAACAGATGCTTTTTGAAAGACTTGGTGAAATATGTACAGCATTATCTGAATATTTAGTAGGAAGAACAAAAGAAATCAAAAGAAAACTAACAAACAAACAACAAAATTAAACAGAATTGTTGGAAATCAGTACTTTGAAGCTTTTTGTTTAGTAAAGTTGCTCTTTAAAGCTCAGGTTCTCTAGTAATTTGTTGAGGTTCAATAATGGTCAAAAGGTATGAATTGACCATTGTGGAGTTCAGCAATGCTCACTGAACCACATTACAATTTTTTTTTGTACGCTGGGACAAAGCCGTGAACGACTGGTGACTGCCAGTACACCAGGGCCCAGCCATGGCCCCTGGAGGGTGAAGTAATAAGGTGATCCCCCCTATGTGCCGTCTGAGGTCCCAGAATAAAAAATAAGTTAAAAAAAAATGAAAATTTACTCTGAACAATTGCTCAGAGGAATGGTGGTTGGTTCTTACATTACAAGCTCTGCAGACCCAAACCTCAGTTACTGTAAGCTGGTTGGAGGTTGAAAAGCTCTACCTTCTGCCCTGACTAAACAAGCAAATGACTGTTAGGTGATAGTGTATGAAGAGAGGGAGAATAAAACCATGAGTCATAAAGTCATTCAAAATGATGCTCCTATCTCCAGTTGTTTTCACTGCAGGCATGCTCAGGTTGGCATGTTGTTTTGTTTTTTAGAATCTGCTTCCACCCCCAAAGCCTTTGACTCAATGGTCACTATCCCAGTTGTAACACCCCCAAAAAAGATGAGGCTTACCTGAGCCCCCGAGTCTGTGACCAGCTTAATGCCACCCTCAGTTTAACTTCTCCAGCTCGCAGAATGTGACTCTGTGGAAGGGGAACTGGCAAAAACTGGCAGGACATGGGCCAGCAGGAATGCAGTTTATTCAGTGGATCTTGTGGCAAGTGAAAACTGCACTTTTGCAGGATATCAGAGATGGGCAGCTGTGGAGTCAGAAAAACTACAGCATCTCCTGCAACCTGAACCAGTAGGTTGGGCACAGGAAACCAGGGAAGGAGCCTTCAGAAAAAACTGTAGTGGGGGCTGTGCCCCCAGCTCCATGGTCACCACCATCTTAGTAACCGCTGACACACACAGCACAACTAGGGGACTGGAAGTAAGAAGACAGTTCCTGGAGGCCTCTGGGTAGGACCTGGACCCAGGTTTCTGGTACCCTTTCATGGACCTATGGGGCCTAGAGATTCCAAGGGGACAGACCACTGAGCCTATTGGAGCTGCCCCTGGACTGTTGTATAAAGGGGGACTGAGATGAAGGGAGACAGATCTGCCAGAGATCTCAATAGCTGAGCAGTTCTTGTTACCCATGGAGAGTTCAAGCTGCACCATTCATCAGACTGAGCATCTAAGGGACAAACTATTAGTTTCTGAGAATCCTGTTGAGAAGAGAGAAGCAAACAAGAGAGGCTAACACATGCTACCCAGCTCAAAGATAGACCCAGATTTGGTGGTCTAGGTGCCATAGCAGGCACTCTATCTTAGTATCAGGCTGCTGCCAACCTGAGGGCCTGGAGACCAAAACTTGTGTGTTGGCATGGGGTCTCAGCAGCTAAGTGAATGAGAGAAAAAGAGGCTGAATCGCCAGGAGGTTCCAAAGAGAGAGCCCAGTAAGACAGAGACACCACAGGTGGAGCAGTGATCCAGAGGCATCCCAAGCCTAGAATGGCCAGCCAGCTGGTCAGGAGGAACTGCCAGTACAATGCAGGGTGGCTCTTTTTCAGGTGGAAAACCCCATCTGTTAATTTGGGAATCTGTGTTGCAAGTTTGGCCTGCAACAGCATGGTGTTTAGGGGGATGTTATTTTGAGCATGTTGCTTACTTTATTAAAGTGCACCATCACCGGCTAGCCCACAGCAGTTTCACCGGACTTACATTGATCCACTACCTGTGATACCCAGGGACTGAATGATCAAGGTGCTCCCCATTGTAATAAAGCTTAAGACCTGTACCAGGCAAGAAAGGGAAGCAGCCTCCAGTAAAGTAGGATTACTGTGTTGTATGGTGGTGTGTTGGGGTGGGTTGATTTGGTTGCACCTGCTGGGGCCTGTCTATGAGTGGCCCAGAGTGTGGGGCTAGCTCTGACCCTGTCTAAGAGGGCACTTAAAGGGGCCACACTGTTTGGTTCCTGCTTAACCCATTTTTCTCCTGCAGGGCCTATTTGTAATAAAGTTATGTTTTCCTGTCTCAACCTTGACCTCATTGTTGACTGCTTTGACCTTGTGCATACTAATTTTTTTTGAGGGGGTTTTCTGTTGCATTTACCTAGGGCTTCAGGAGGTGTTACCACAGTGGGAGGTAGGCTGGTACAGTATCCCAGGGGGTTGTACTGTTACTTCATGAGGTCGACTTAAATCTTTCTCTAGGGTGACGTATTGCCATTTCTTTCTTTACCAGATTTGAACCCCCTTTGCTATGGAGTGAGACAAAAATCTGGAAGCCATCGAAATATCATTGGTAGCCTGGTGATGGTGTAAGGTAGTGGAATTTCATTCCTTTGGCCATTTGGAGAGCATACTTACCCTACAGTGGCCTTATACAATAATGACATTATTATTACTTAAATAAGTGGGTTAGATGTCATCACTATTGATTAGCAGCACAAATTGATACTGCTACCAAGTAGAAGCTCTAAAACAGATAAGCACTAACATCAGACTACTGACCATTTACAGACTGTTCCTCTCCAGATCCTCTTATCTACAATTATTGGAATGGTCTGCCCATATAAAGCTCTTGGTTCTTACACTAGGCTTCTATACTGTGAATCTGACTTGGAAACATAGGATCTGATGGCAGAAGAAGAACAAAGTTCAATCAAGTCTTCCCTTACTACACTACTCACACCACCAACCTACTGTACTGGTGGGATGTCTCCGTCTTCCCCGCTCCCTCACCTATCGATCCCATGCTGCCTCGCTGAGGACTTAGTCCCCTTGCTCTGTCTCAGTTATGTTAAAATCTGTTAAAGGTACCAACCCACACCACTTCTGCTGGTAGTTTGTTGTGCAGTTTCACCAACCTTTCCAAGTAGTAAAACATCCTCACACATTTCTTGATCTTACCCCCCCCAACCTCCAGTCATGCCCCCTAGTGATTGCGTCCCTATTTCTTACAAACAGGTCCTTTCTGCTTCACCCTGTTTATACCCCTCAGAAATGTACATGTTTCTATCATGTCCCACCTCCAGCAATTACATATTTAAAACCATCAGTAGTTCCTCACAAAATCTGCCTTGCTGGCCCTGCATCATTCTCTGTATTAACTCCAGTATCTCTATATCCTTCCTCAGGTGACAACTGGATTAAAAACTAGTTGACTTATAGAACAAAGAAAATCATCCTAAATTGTAAAGTCTCTGAGTATGGGGCAGTGACTAGTTGGGGGGAGGGTCAGTCTTGAGACCACTTCTTTTTAATATGTATATTTGTGACATAAGGTAGGGAATTCAGTGGAAGGCGGTAAGTGTGTTTGCAGATGATACCAAGCTCCACAGCCGGGTTAATGGTGAGAATGAAACTAACATTATTTTACAGGATGTGAGGAGACCGGAAAAATAAGGAGGGATTAACCCACGACAGGGTATGGGTTTACTGTGCATTAATCCACACCTGGGGGGGTGGTGGTGTTGGAATCACGAGGCGAACGAAGTGATTTCAATCACCAGAGCATGGATTAGTGCTCCGGTAAACCCATGCCGGTGGGTTAATCCTCTTATGGCATGGGCAATGTTTTGTTAGAGTTTTGCCTAAAGAAACAGTGAAAAAAAGCCATGTGATCATGCAACTGTGGGTATATCAGACATTAATCCACGGTCAGGTGACCTGTTTGGACAAATCAGAAGACAGTATTTTAGGTACCCAAGCACAATGCAAGGTGATGCACATCATGGTGAAGAATCCTGTGGAACAGTAGATTATATTGATGGGACACCAGCAGACAGCACAGAGGAGAGACACCTGGAAGTAATGATGAGCAATAAACTGAAAGTGTCTCTCACTATAATATTCCATACAAGAGGGCTATCAGGATGGTGGGGTGCATAAGGAGAGACAGATTCACATAGAAGGGTAAGTAACACTGCTACTGTATAGATCTCTGGTCATACCACATCTGGGGTACTGGGAACAATTCTGGGGTCCATATCCAAGGAAGGATAGCAATAGTTCAGAAACAGTGTAGCAAAGAGCCACAAAGATAAATCCTGGGGCTCAGGAAGTGTAAGTACAAAGGAAAAACCAGCGCACCAAAAAACTCAGTGCTGCATAACTTTAATTCTGGATGTGTCAAACCAAAAAAAAAAATGACAACACCCCGTTCTTCGAGGTGCACTGCCTCTTTGTCAGGGTTGCATGGTACTTCCTTTGTACTTTGCAGTTTGTGCTGTTTACTGGCAGCACCTTCACCCACTTGAGCATGCTGGTTTTGGCCTTTCAAGGGTGTGTAAGTAGCTGGGAGGATATAGCAACTGCCTACAGTGAAATATTACCCCCAAAGTTTGCCCACTGCCAGTGCCTATACCTCCCATTCCTATCAACATACTGTATGCGGTCTCTATTTGAAATTCCATGTTTTTGGCTACTAATATAACCACTCCTCTCCTCTGTGCAGTAGTATAAGCTGACTCTGTTACTCTCCGAAAGCCGTATCTGCCAATGTCATATTCTCCTGCGATGTCAAGTGAGTTTCCCATAATAAAATAATTTGGCCTTTGTGTTTCATGAGAGTCGCAATAATTTTTGTTCTCTTGATCAGATTACTGAGCCCATTAACATTTTGGGAAATAACCTTCAGTTTACTCAAGGACTTCATAATGTCCTAACAAGCAATTTTCCAAACTGATAAAGCAGCCATGACAGCCAAGTGACACGGAGCCCTGTTGCAAATTATATCCATTGTGTTAGCCCATCGGCACAGCGGTTGGATTTCCACTTGCGACACCAGCAACCTGGGTTCGGGAACGGACCTGGGTCGTTGGGGGGCCAGACAGGGGAGAGGGATGGAGCATCCTTGGATGAATCTCCTTCTCTGGGGGGAGGGTGGGGAGGACATCCGGTGTTCTAGGGATCCCTGGCGGAGGCCTGGGGTACCATGAGCAGCCGGTGTCTGGACGTCTCAGGGGCAGGGCGGACATGAGACATCATTGCATGTCCCCGTCCCCAAGAAACATGGGGAAAAAAACACTGCTGCCAGCATCCTCATGGCACCCTCTCACTGCTCCTTCATGCACTCCCAGGCCGACTCCCCGTCCTGACCAAAGTTCGCGACACTTTGGCCGGTGCCGCAGCCCCGCCGTGGGGGGCAAGCTAAGGGGGCAACAGGGAGTAGTGGTTCATATGGGAGTGAAGGACAGCGGGGACTGTGACCGGACCGAAATCACCTACGCTGCCAACCAAACAAAAAGCACAGTAAATTAAAAAAAATTAAAAATGATATGCATCGCACATGCCCAGGTAACACATAGCCATGATACAGAAAACTCAAAAACCGACAACAATGTCAGTGAAACGCCAACCACCATCCTGTGGCTGGAAATAAAATGGAAACACTATTAAAGCATCTGGATGTACTTCCAAGGTGGATCCAGTTGCGAGACCTGCCCTACATGCTCTGTGGGTGTTTCTGATGGTATGCCAGTATCACCTGAGCTGGAGGTAAAAACGCTAACCAGCAGGTTGTGGACCTCCATGTGGGTGCTTGTCAGCATCCACCAAGTGTGGAAGGGATAGGTGAGGGTACTGAAGAAAAGAATAGGGTCAGGATGTAGACGTCACCCAACCTAGGTGCAAAAGACCTGCAGTCCTGGCACACTCTACCCATCAACCATATAGAATATAACTTCTGGTTTGACGTGATGAGACCCAAAAGAGCTTGCCCCAACTGTGGTCAGGAAGCAGCTGATGGTATAACAGTGGTGCCCTCCTTGTGTGAGAGAACTAAATGAAATGATCCCAATCTTGAATAAGAAGCAGTGAGAGAAAAAAAACATGATCACACAGTAGTAATAGTAGAGTAATGTGGATGTCTCCATAAATGGTTCCTGAAGCTGTTCTATAAAACAGCAGTAAATGTTAGAAGGAAAGTAATGTCTGCATACATAAAATGAGTAGTGTTTTACATATGATTTATTGTACAGCCACAAATCGTGACTGGCAGCTGCCAGGTAACTCTGACATTCACTTCACTCCCTCCTCCCTAGCAGAATCTGAGATCAGTGCAACAGCATTTAAAGCACATCAGCCACTCAGTGTCCCACTACTCCACCTGCTGGCATCAGCCTGTCATTTGTGGACAAGGCACCATGAAGTTACTGACGAATGACCCAGACAGAGTAACAAAACTGCATCCAGTACACAGACTGAGCCAACACTGGCCACCACCACAGCCCAGACTCCACTTTCATACCAGCAGAGTAATGACTCTTGTCTCATCAATGGCTTATCTACTCCCAGCCAGCCTGAAGTTGTTGTCATGCAGGGAGTCATGCTGCCAGCAGCAGCTTGGTTCTGTGATAACGACACTCACCAAAGGGCGAATGTACATCACCGAAAATAAAAACCGCTATGTACATTCGCAGCGAGGAAACTCCCCTCAATTGTTTATGCAGGGGCTCCCTCCCCACATCCCCCCTTGCTAAAAATAGCAAACTCAGGGGAGGGGGGTTGCATGTCAGGGAGGGGGAGAACCGTGAAGAAAAAAAAAAACACACACACAGCAAAGCACAAAATATTGTGCTCCTCCCCAGCACCCTCCCCATCAGAGCCAGCCATCCTAACCACTGCTCCACTATGCCAGCTCGGCGGCTTACCCCTTCACCACCCCCCCACCTACCTTCTAGTATCCTGTTATTCTTCCTTTCACCCTGCACTTCCCAGTTGCTACCCTTTCAGGGTCGGTCTTCCTACAGGTGCTGAGATTCAGTTGCTCAAATCTGAGTCGCTCAATCTAAGTCGCCCTTTTAATGGTATACCCAGCAGCTCAGCTTACAAAACATAATCCACCAGTGATGCCATGATGGAAGGTTAAGTAAATTTAAAATAAAATGTATTATGTCTGTTTTGGAGGGACTGACTTGTGCTTGTGTAACTGGTGGGAGATTGGAGAGGGGTCACTGAGGATACTCGTGATAGCTGGACTGGGGGGGTTGGGCCTGGGGCAAAGCAGGAAAGAGGATGTGTTCATTTTTTACAGTGCTTTTCATAAAAAAAACTGTATCCTAAAGTGCCTTTCAGTCCAAGAGAGGGAGAGTAGAGACTGGGGAATGTTCCATCTGTTAGGTGCACCAGAGTGATTCAAACATTACAGAGATAAATTTAGGCAGAGAAATGTTAAGCACAGGGAGATAATGTTAGGCTTAATGTGCCTGTACAACTGGTTTTGTGCTTGTGTAACATAGATAATTTTTGACTGTTCACCTTTCAGTCTGTGGGATATACCACCCAGTAGGGGTACGAAGGCAAGGAACCCTGGAGGAGGGTTCCACCCCTTGGGGTGCTGCAGGAGTGATTCCCTTGGCTAAAGGTATCTTAGGAAGCAGCCCATGGGAGAGAGAGGTGTGCCGCTGGAGGAGAAGGGGTAGATGGTGGGGCAAGGAAAGAATGCTTGTGTGTGGAGTGAGGAGAGCAGCCCTTAAATGGGCTGAATGAGGGTGTGGCCAGTTGCACCAACCCCTTGAACTCAGGCTGTAGCCTTCCAATTCAGTGTGCCTATGCAACTGGTTTTGTGCTTGTGTAACATAGATAATCTTTGGCTGTTCACCTCTCTATATGTGGGATATACCACCCTGTAGGGGTATGAAGGCAAGGAACCATACAGGAGGGTTCCTCCCCTTGAGGTGCCACAGGAGTGATTCCCTTGGGTAAAGGTACCTTAGAAAGCAGCCCAAAAAGAGTGTCAAGCAAAGCATACAAGGTGGTGAACACTTATCCGAGTCAAGGACCTGTGTAGGTTGCTTGGTAGTATGGGTTCAGTTGGTAGCATGGGTCAATGAAGACTTAGTAACATACTAAAATGCCAGCAGAATAGGCCTAACGGTCTTTTGTGTCTGCTCATTTGGTCAGCCTCCACCCTGGGTGCTGACCTTGCTGCCCCCCTTGCCTCCTCTGGCTTCTCCCTTCCCGGTTCCGGATATTCTTGCTGCATTGGATTTTGCTTCCAGAACCCTTCCCCTGTACCTGTCCCACCCCCTCTTGAACCCCTCCACTGTCTCTGCCTCCACCAGCCCCTAGGCAGCGTATTCCATGGTTCCACCACCCTCTCAGTGAAGTAGCACCTCCTCCTTTCTCCCTGAATCTTCCCCTCCAGCTTCCACCCATGCCCTCTAGTGGCCCCTCCTCCTTCCTTCAAGCACCTGACTGTTCCTCCCTATTTACCCTCTTCATGTACCCTGAAGACCTCTATCATGTCTCCCTGGTCCCTTCTCTCTTCAATGTGTACATATTTAGCTCTTGAGCCTCTCCTCATAGGTTCTGTCCCCCAAGCCCCAAATCATTTTGGTTGCCCCTCTGGACCCTCTCCAGGAGGGCAGTATCCCTCTTTAGTGTGGCCTCCAAAACTGCGCAGTACTCAAGGTGTGGCCTCACCAAGCAGTTATACTGAGGGAGTATCACTTCCCTCCTTCTGGAGGTGATCCCCCTAGCGATGCATCCCAGCATCCTGTTGGCCTTGGCTGCTGCCCTCCTACAAGTCTCCGAGTTGTTCATCTTGACATCTACCACCACCCTCAGGTCCTTCTCAGCCATTGAGACTTGTAGCATTTCCCCCCCAGGGTGTACACTTGGCCTGGGTTTCTGGCCCCCAGGTGGAGTACCTTGCATTTCCCTGCATTGAACCTCAGCTTCCACTTTCTAGACCATCTTTTCAGAGCCTCCAGGTCCCCCTGTAGAGCCACCCTCCCCATCCCTCCTCCCCATCCACCACCACTCCCAGTTTTGAGTCATCCGCAAAGAGACTCATCTCACTCCTGATTCCTGTCCTTATGTCAGAGACGTAGGCGTTGAAGAGGAGGGGCCCAAGGACTGATCCCTGTGGGACCCCACTAATGACCCTCCTTGGGGATGAGACTATCATGCCAACTACGACCCTCTGGGTCCAGTCCTGGAGCCAATTGCCTATCCATCTAATTATCTGGTTCCCCACCCCCATTTCTCCCAGCTTATCCAACAGGCCCACGTGAGGAACAGAGTCAAATGCCTTGCTGAAGTCTCGAAAGAGGACGTCCACTGGTCTACCTAGGTCCAAGGCACTTGTCACCCAGTCATAGAACTCCACAAGGTTTGTCTGACATGATTTCCCTGGGCCGAATCCATGCTGTCTATCGTCCAGGTACCCTGACTTTTCCAGGTCCCCCCCCAGCCTCTCCTTGACAATACCCTCCATCACCTTGCCCACCATCGATGTCAGGCTGACAGGCCTGTAGTTCCCTGTCACCTCCCTTGATCCCCCCTTGTGGATAGGCACTTATTCGCCACCTTCCAGTCCTGGGGCACCCACCCTGTCCTCAGAGAGATGGTGAAAAGCTCTGCCAGGGGTTTCGCCAGGGCATCTGCAAGTTCCTTCAGTACTCTGGGATGTAATTTATCCGGCCCCGGTGCTTTCTCTGTCTTAAGGGAGCTGAGGGCTTCCCTCACTCTCTCTATGCTGTGATTTCCACTTCCGGTACCTCTTCTCCCTGCTTAGCCCTCCCTCCTCCTGCCAGTGATGCCTCCCCTCTCCCCAGACCCGCCCGATCGGTGGGGTCCCCTCCTCAATATCTCTGTCTCCTCCCATGTGATGCAGCACCCCATTTTCCTTGGTGAAAACTGAGGGTGAAGTACTCATTTAGTACCTCAGCCTGCTCCCTGGGTCTTGTGCCCATCTCTCCCTGATTTAATCCTGCTAATCTGCCCCTTCACCCTTCGTTTTTCCCCAATGTATCTGAAGAACCCCTTGTTCCCTCTCCTAATTTTCCTGGCCAGGTTCTGCTCCTTCCTCGCCTTAGCCGCCCTCACCAACCTTGTGGCCCTTCTAGCCATCAGCTCATACTCCCCTCGATCCCTTTCACTCCTTGAGCACTTGAATTGCCTATAGGCTGCCTTCTTTCCCTGCACCACCTCCTGGACCTCCCTGGTCTACCAGCAGGGTTTTCAGGCCCTACTGCATTTTCGTCTTGCTCTTGCACAGGTGCTGGTAGCATCCTGTACCCCTCTCCTGATGATTTCCCACCTACTATCAGTGTCCATGTCTGACCCAATCACATCCAAATGCTCCTTAAGGATCCTTCCCATTTCCTTAAAATCTGTCCCCCGAAGTCAGTTACCTCCGTCTTTGTGCAGCCTTCTAGCCCTCCTAGGTCCAGGCAGAACCAGACCGTGGCATGGTCATTCCCCGACAATGGGTCCCTTACCTCCAGGCCACAATCTGGTCACTGCTACCAGGACCACATCCAGTACCCATGCCTCCCTGGTTGGTTCCCCCACCTGCTGAGTTAGGAAAGCGTCCTGAAAGACATCCAACAACCTCTGTTCCCTGGTCACAGAGGATGTCATAGTCTCCCAGTCTGTTCCTGGCATGTTTAAGTCCCCCAACACCACCACCGTTCCTCTGCCCAGTCTGCAGTGTCTCCCAACATCTGCCACCAAACTCTCCTCCAGCTCCTCTGCCAGGGCAGGGGGTCTATACACCACTCCTATTTTTACTCTCTTGCCCCCCCTTGTTATCAAGGTGACCCAAATGGCCTCCACGGTTCCCTCCGCCTCCTCTACTCCCCCTATGCCAATGCAGTTTTTGACTATCATTACTACCTCCTCCCTTCCTCCCCCTGTCCTTCCTGAATATAGTGTAACCTCCAGGTTCAGGTCCCAGTCGTGCCCTGCAGTGGCCCAGGTCTCAGTGACCACTGCCACATCCACTGCTCCCTCAGTTAGCATCGCCTGGAGCTCAGGCATTTTATTTCCCAAGCTCCTGGCATTTAGCAGGACTACCTTCCACCTTTCCTATACTTCCATTTCCCCTGCTCGTGTTCCCATGGGGATTCTGTTTTCCCCTGGTCTGCACTTTACCAGTCGTCTTTTTCCTGCAATCCTCCAGCTCCCCAGGGGGGTGGAGACAGAGTCTCTCCTTTATCGGCACCCCCTTGACAGCCTTTTCTCCCATCCCTACCCACTTCACAAATTTAAACCCCACCTTTCACCAATGAACCCCTCTATTTTCAACTTAAAGATTCCCCTTCCCTTCAAATTGAGATGGAGTCTATCTCTAGCATACAGCTCCTTATCCTCCCAGGTCTCCCCCAATCCCCCATCAACCCATACCCTCTGGCCTCACACCACTCCTGAGCCACTGGTTTATCTCCCTAATCTTCCTTTTGTGTTTCCCACTAGCCCTGGCACCGGCAGGATTTCTGAGAAGAAACTGTGCATCCTATGTCATGACAGACCCTGGCAAGCTCCCTGAATCTTGCTGTATCTCTAGCTCGCTATTTCCCTCAATGTCATTTGTACCCAGGTGGACCAGTATGTCCGGGGAACCCCCACAATCCTTTGCCAGCTGATATACCTCGTGCTTAGCCCTGTGCACCGTTAGTCCAGGGAAGCATTTTGTTCTAACTGGCCAGGCTTCTCCCTCCCTTTCCCATTTGATACCCCTGATCATAGAATCCCCCAACAGGAGCACTCTGACCGCTCCTTTTCCTCCATTTCCCCCCTTCCATGTCCCTCATCCTTTCTACCGGCCCCTCCACCCAGCCGGCTCCTTGTTCCTCCCCCTATCTGGGTGCCACATGCCACCCCCTCCTTATTTACCCTGGCCACCCCCTCCCCTCCAATCCTATGCCTCTCCTCCTCCTGAGTATCCTTCTGTACCTTGCTAACTCCCCCCTCACTGCTCATGACTGGTCCTTCTCCCCATCTGCTAAACTAGCCTGGCTCATCCTCCCTTCCTTCCTGTTTCCATTTAGTCCCTCCTTGCTTGTTGTGCTCCCCTGGCCTAAACCCTCAGCTCCCTTTACTGAATCCTTCTTGTACTTCTGGTCCTTCTCCTTTACCTTTCCTCCCAACTGGTCCTTCTCCTTGCGCTTTCCTCCCTCTTCCCCCTGCCCCTCCTGCTCCAATTCACTGCTCCCCCCATTTTCCTGCATTCCAGGTTCACCCCTGTTCTTCCTGCTATCCGGCCCTTGCCTCCTGCCCCCCACTCCCTTTCCATCTCTAACCATCCCTGTCGTGGCTACATCACCCCCCTCATCCTTGAGCAGAAGAAGAGAATTGAAGCGGGTATTGAGTGTAAAGTCTGATCCACCTCCCTGCCTTGCTTCCTTCTGTCCAGCCCCGGCCATCTGCCTACTTCCCTGAGAATGTTGTCCCTCTGTCCCTCCTATGTGAGGGTTCCCAGTTACCTGCCTGCTTCCTTGATAGTGTCCTTTTGGACCCCCTCTGCCAGGGTCTCTATGTGACCCCTGAGTATTCTCCTGCACTCTTTTCCCTATGCCCCTGCCCCAGTGCTTGGTGCAACCCCATGGGAGATCCCTGCCCCTTCCCAACCATACCTCCCTCCTTCCCCAGCTGTCTCCTAATCCCAACCTCCTCCCTAAGTTGTGCAGCTGGTAGCACACTGGGCAACCACCAAACTTCCAAGCCCAGTCCAGTATCATGGCTGCTCCACACCCTGTGCACCCCACCACCCTCCCAAAGATGCCGGCCCTAATGATGTGTGGTTCCATCCCCTTTCAAGTAGGTTTCCTTGGGTGAGCCACCAGGTTCCCCCTAGTCCAAGATACACCCCTACTGCCTAATCAGATCACCCACTAATCTTAGATACAGTCCCACAGTACACTGGTAACCCTGTTACTAGGTGCAGTACAACACAGTAAACTTATAAGGGAAATGAACAACTCCCTAAGCTGCTCTCTCCCAGCCTTTAAATCCAACCCCCAGTGGCTAGAACTACATGAGCTGCACCTGCAGCCTTTTCCTCCAATTGCAGGACAGGTGTTCCCCTATAAATTAGCAGAACTCTGGGAGGGAGGGGTGAGGATGTGGGTTTCAGGCAGACACCGACTCGAGAGAGAGTGTATCAGCCTGTGTCTCCCCTCAAGCCCAGCAGCCCAAGAACCAGGCCCCAGCAATTCCCACCAAATAGGTTTTAAATCAGAAGAAATAGGCCTCCCCCAGCGCAGCCTGTTACACAGTGAAACATTCAACACATGAGCCCACTTACAGCCACCAAACCAGTCTTCAAACTTCAACAGCCCCCAAAACAATACCCTGCTAGCCACTTAGAAGTAAGAAAGAAAAGAAATAACCTTCTACCAAGTAAAATCCACAAGAACCCTGTGAAAACAACAAGCAGCAGCTACTGTCCTGGAACACAACTGCTCCTGTCCCCTTAAATTTCCTTCTGAGAAGACAAAGCAGCTTACACCACCAACCTGATTCAGCTCTGCCTCCAGTCAATTAGCTGAGTGAGACCTGGCCAGACCATTAACACCCTTCCCTCACTATGCAGTAATCTTTGCAGCTACTGAAGTCAGCAACAATGAATCAAAATTCAACTCAAAGCCCCCAAAATATGTTTGCTGCCAAAGGAAACAGGTGTCCAATTTAATCAGCTTCACTAACAACACATCAAAATAGGCTTGAAATTAACAGATATAGGTCTCCAATTCAAATAACCAGGCCCCAGCAAATCCCACCAAATAGGTTTTAAATCAGAAGAAATAGGCCTTCCCCAGCGCAGCCTGTTACACAGTGAAACATCCAACAAATGAGCCCACTTACAGCCACCAAATCAGTTTTCAAACTTTCAACAGCCCCCAAAACAATACCCTGCTACCCTTGTACGTAGGTTGGGTGGTAGCATAGGTTCAGTTGGTAGCACGGGTCAATTAAGACCTGTATGCAGGTCGGTTAGTACAATGCATGTCACTTAGGGTGGACTGTTCTGTGCAAATGTATTGTGTCCGCCAAAACTGCTGTCCACCATTGCCGGCTGTGCAAAAAATTGGAATTCGGAGCTTGATTACAGCTTGTGCTGTTATGTAGCCCAATTGCATAGTGATCGTTAAGCTTAAATGAATACAGTGCTATATTTTAATTTTTTGTCTTTGGTGCTGTGCATTCGTTACTGTGCTTAGTGTGCTTTTCGCCTTTATTTTTCAAGGGCTTCAGGGGTTAGTGTGTGGGGCATGCAGTGGTGGTTCTGATTTGTATGCCACTGCTCAAGAATGCTATCCTTTTGTAGAAAGTAGACTTCGGGATTCCAAGTCACTGAACTGTGTCCCTCACACTGCACTTATGCAGTGTTTCAGTCTATCGCATCAGTTCCACTTTCCTTGACGGGGCATCCCGGGACGCCAAGAAGAAGCCATTATCGAGCACAGACACAGACAAAGGCTACAGTAAGTAAATAGTGAACAGACCAAGTAAGGGTGTGAACAGTGTTAATGAATGAACTGTAATCCAGTTCACACATCCTGATACCTCCTCACACCTGATTAATTACTGCCAGGAAGCTGTCAAGTCATTCGGGAAAGTCACTAAGGTAAAAATAAAAGGTGCATGTACCCTATTTTATTGTCCGTGGTAGGCAGCCAGCATAGTCCACATTAGCCATGAGTTTTTACATTGAGGCAGTGCTTTTTGATTTGGGCATCTGGATTTTGTCCATGGAAAGTGATCGCCTGCGGTAACCGCGTCCGCCTAATGTGGCATGGACTGTAATCGGGTTCAGCTGGTGGCAGAGGTCAGTTGGTCATATTGTTTGAGTTAAGTAGGCATGAAATGACAGGTGAACAGTGACTCACTCGGATGTCTGACTGTAAGGTGTGGAAGCTTGGCTTCCTAAGTAGAGAGAAACAGCCAAAAGGGAAGATGGGACGATTACTGGGCATCCAACAGCGGAAACCTACCTAAGTGGGAAACCTACCTAAGTGACCCAGGGACTACAAGGATGCCTATCTAGTATTATGACCATTGGCACAGAGGAGAGGAAAAACCCCCTTTGAGGAGGAAACCTCTGGGAATCCAGTGCCTTGGTCACCTTCCCCTCAGGCTTTGGGACATTTTTGGCTAATGACAGCTCTGCTACTGCAATTTAGTAGACCAATCCAAGGGAACTGCAATTTTGGGGACCACTCTCACTCTAGCCCTCTAATGGGAATGCCATGGACAGTTGCAAGTGCACTCTGCAATAAGAGTTGACCAAGGCAGGAGAAGAGTAATAACTGTCGAGGCACTCAGGCAACCTACCAATCTATGAAAAAAATAGGTGAACCAGAGGTAGTTGTAGGGAGAATAGCATGAAAGGGTGCCTTCAAACCCACTCAGGCAGCTAAAGGGGCAATTCCCATGACAGCCCCACCCCTTCGCCGCTGTAGCCTTAAATGCTACATCAAGAGATGCTGTCGGTACAGTTGATGACTGAAGGTTCACCCAGAGTGAGAACATTCCCAGCTATGGGCCAGGTGAGAAGGATCCCACCCCAAGCTTCCCATGCTCAAGATGTGGACTTCAGGGTGCAGAGGGAAACATTCGGCCACAGGGCTAGCCCTAAGTCCTGGAAGTAATGGATATGGTCAGCATGTCTCCAAAATGTGAAGGAGTGAGTTGTGATGAGCATGGGACCTGCACGTGGGTCATGATGGATGATAGCAGACATGGTCAGACTGAGCACTGTGGACCCTCACATGGGTCTTGACTGAATGAAAGCCAATGTAGAGAGACCTGTATGTAGGTCAGGCTGAGCAATATGGACCCTCTCGTGGGTCTAGGTAAGGCAAACAGCATTTGTCTACCACAGGAATGCATGCCAACCAAGTCCTTTAGGGAGCCAAATTGGGAGTGAATTGAATTGTTAACTATGAGTAAGAGAACGGCGAGGCTGGGCAAAGCCTGGGGTTGACGGTTGGAGTGGAGGAGGTTATGAGTCCAGTTAGGTAGGAGGAGGAGGAGACTGCAAGCCAGTATGGTAGGAGGTGTGGTTCGAAGCAAGTAAACATGATATGCTGCCAGACTTGGAAGGGGATGAGCATTGCTGGTAGTGCAAGGGACAGGAAGGCTGGGATGATTGAGTAAACCAGGTGCATAATATTAGGGAGGAGATGATAGAAGACTGGGTAGAGCCAAAAGCCCTTAGGTGGAGAGTTGTCTGGAATAACTGGTTGCATAGTGCCATGAAGGCTATGCAAAGCAGCAGAAGGATGCCAGGTGTTCCAGGGGCTTATACAATACGTGCCAAATGGGAAGCTGCTCCTGCTGCCTGGGGCCACAATGCCCACTGCGACTCCTCAGTCCACCCACTGTAGAAAAAACAAAGAAGCCACAAACATGACACCACAACACCAAGCAGCTAATGAAACAAGTTAAATACATCCCAGCCATGAAAGCAGGATTAGGTTATCATCAGAAACAGACTGCTGAGGGTTTGGTATAAGTAAGATTTGGTAAAGGTGGGAGTAGTAATAAATGAGCCTAAATAACACAAACATAGAAGTGTGGAGTAATGCAGAAGGGCAGGACACTTCTGGAGCAGGCAGGGGAATGAGACAGAGTGATAGCTGCTAAGGGGAGTAAATTGAAGTTTACACAAGGCATTGGTTGATACAAGCAGATGATTGCTATGTTTTCAGTATGAATAGTAAACTGAATGAGAAGCATGATACCTTAAATGCCTTTAAGACAGAGTTAGGTATTTGAAAGACAGTAAATAGGGAATAATTATTAGCTAGGCAGCACAGCCATGAATCAGGTGTACTCAATTAAGTGAAGCAAGGCAGCAGACTGCAGTGTGAGCTGAAACATAAAATAATAAATGCAGGAACTGAGGGTTGCTAGGTACAAAAGCAGGCTGAGTAAAGCAGAGAACCATGCAGTGGGCAGAGACCTGCAATATCAGGTGACAAATGGAGCCTGGGGGTACAGGCACAGGGCAACTTAAGGCAAGGAAACATAGTGTGTGACCTGGAACACAATTAGCAATGTATACATAGGGCACTAGAAAACTACAAAGTCCAAAAGAAACAAACAAGGCAAATACAGGAGTACCACAAGGATCAATCCTTGGCCCTATCCTGTTCTTGATATTCATCAACAACCTCCCCTCGGTAAGCTCCAACACCCACGTACACATGTATGCAGATGACACCATCCTGTTTGCCTCTGGTCCAGCCCTAACTGATGTCCACACCCTTCTACAAGACTATAATAAGATGCAGTCCTGGTTCCACACAAACCAACTAAAAATAAGTACCACCAAAACTGTGGGAATGACCTTCGGTATGGCACAAAAATTGGCTAGAGCACCCTCACCCCCAACTTTCACATCCTTGGATGGGATGCTGCTGGACTATGTTGCATCATACAAATACCAACAGTTGTAGCCATGATATGGTCAGATATTTCCAGAAATTTCACGAAATAACTAAAGAGATTCTCTCTGGTGGCCCATAGTGGTAATGCAGGCAGGCAAGAAATTTCCAGATATATCACAGACATTTCAGGATGTATCTGACCATGTCTATGGCTGCCACTGTAGGTGTGTGCCTTGACCCCCACCTAAACTTCTCTGCTCTCATAGACGCCATCATCTCAAAGCTAGACATGCTATACTGCAACAGAGACACCCTCCCACTCCCAGTCAGAGATGAAATACAAAGACGATGACACCAATTTTTGACTATGCAAATGTTGTATTCAGCACAACCTCTGCCTCTCCCTTATCCAGACTTGATACCATACTAAATGCTTTCTGCCATTTTGCTACAACCCCCCCCAGAACTCACCATTGCTCCCTTTACTTCTCCCTTGGCTTCTCGTCCTTATCCCACCGACATTACGTGCATTCGCTCTCTCTAATAGCCAAATTCTGAATCAGCCTACTACCTCCCTTCCTCTCTGACGTGCTCTCCCCTGCAGCCCCCACCTCCTACACCCTACATACTAGGGTTACCCACTCCTTCTCTTTCTCTTTTCCCCAACCCTGTTCCTCTGCAGGCAAGTCTGCTTTTTCCTACAGACTTCCATCTTTATGAACCAGACAAACTCCTCCACTATGGAGCTCTCCCTCACACACCTCAATCAAACAACAACTACACCTCCTCCCCCACCCCATTTGCTCCTGCACCTCAACACACCCCTTCCCCCAAACTCCACCACAATACAGTAAGCAAACTTAAGAAGTGGTCAGTCTCCTCTGTCTGGGTAAATTTTAACAGTCAAATGTAAAACCATGTTTCTCTAAACAAATGCTGAAAATGCATTGTAACCTGCCATGTCTAAACAGTTTATTGCACTTGTATTGACTGGGTGAATTTAACAGTCAAATGTAATACCATGTTTCTCTAAACAAACTCTGAAAATGCCTTGTAAATTGCCATGGTAGCCTAAACGGTTTCTTGCACCTGTACTGATTGTATGAAACTCCTGTGTATGTATTGTTACCCCTGTTCCTGGGTCGCACCTGGAAACGAGCCTCAGCTCAGTGTGCCTTTCCCAGTTACCAAAATTTTAAATAAAATAAATAAATAAAAATAAATATAAGGACCTAAAAACCATGTGGAAATGCCAACTGTGGATAGCAGTCATGCTTAACAAAGGAATAGTGCCATAAAGACCCCTGGATCTTGCCAATTATAATAGCACCACCATCATCCATACCATGACAAAAGCTGCAGGGGATAAGACAGGCATGGACTGCAGCCACAGTTATGTCCTCACATGCCGAACTTTATGCTGGAGGAGATGGAGATTGTTGCCAGACAGGTCTGCTGACACTATGGAATTGACTCAATTTGATAATGATGTTTTGAAAGGAACACTGGCCCACAAGTATATTAGGTGGTCTGGAAGGAGATACAGGATGCCATCAATCCATTCGGTAACACCCCTAGCACAATCACTGTGATAAAGCATATATAATGTGACTAGAGATGCAGCATATTTAAATTCCACCAGCGAAGTGAACGCAAAGTGGGCACTCCGCGTTGCCACTCCGCTATGTGGCATGAGCAATGCAAAGTGCTCACTCCGCCTTGTCATTACCACTTTGTGTTAAGGTGGAATGGCAATGAGAAGTAAGATGAAGTCATTGTTTTTAATGGACTTCACATTCCTTATTATGATCCTAAGTGATTCACTTGGTGTTTAAGATTTGGCAGCTCCCCTCCCCATACATCACATGGCTTACAGTACTGTAAGTCACATGCTCTTTAGCTAGGCAGGAAGGAAGTGAATCATACAAGCAGACACTTTTACTTTGTCCTGTGCAGACAGAGAGAGAGGAGTCTTTTTTGTGACTGCTGATACTTTGAGATCAGAGCGAGGGGGAGATTTAAACTTTGATTTAGATCCAACAGCTTTTTTAAAAGCTACATTTTTTGTCTTTTCTGTACTCTTTTTTACTTAATTTGTTCTTTCTGTAAATTTTATTTTTCTTACCTTTGTAAGTAGTTAGTTGTTTGTCTGTGTCTGTGTGACTGTGTGTGTTGTGTGACAGTGTGAGTAGTGATTGCTTGGGCTGAGGAAGCTCAGTAGGAGAGATGGACCAGGGTGAGGGAATGTCTGGGGCAGGGGTAGCTCTGGGAGAGCATGGTAGTGGTAAGCATCATACCGTGCACATGTGTGGGGCATGGGCGTCCATTCCTGTTGGACCACTCAAAACTTGTGAGTGTCCCCCCCCCAGAAGTAGGACCAGCACCGCCTCCTGTCCTGACTCTGAGGCAGTTGAACCACCACCACCACCGCCACCAAGTCCAGCATCAGGTCCTCTGGAGCAGGATGTGACTGTTCACCCAAGCCCAGGTGTGGATCCCATCCCTGTTCAGCACCATGACCAACCGGCTGCCAGTTCATCTGGCACTCCCCTGCTTGTGCCTGGTCCTCCCCGCACCTTCGTTGTTTAGCAGTTTTTTGACTGTGTTGGGGGGGACAGCAGTGTGGTCAAGTGCTGCCTATGTGAGGTGGAGGTGTGTTGTGGCCCCCGGGGGACTCACCTGGGGACTGGGGGCCAGCACACCCATATGCTCAATAACCACCAGTTGGAGTGGCAGGCTGCCACAGAATGGACTATGCCTGCATCTGCTGGCCATTCTGTGGCAGAGGGGTGCAGCTGTGCATGGTGGCATCCCTAAGAAGAGGAGGGCCACAGCAGCACCTGCTACTCCACCAGAACCCCCACCCACACCACCACCACAACCAGCAGGTCAGCCTGTAGAACTTGTAGACCCCAGAGAACTGTGTGTAACACAGACTGACTTGGCAGTTCTCTGGAGTGCTATTGAGGAGAACAATGAGAGGGTGAGTGCTGTGGAGAAGCAGCTGGATCGCACAGAGGGACATCAGTTGCAAATTATGTCCATGCTGGAACTGCTGCTAGATCACCATGGGGTCCCACATTAGTTTTTTTCCCTCACACCATGTGCCCCCCCACATCTTCCTTGCTGTATTATAAAATGTATTCCTCCACCATCCCTGACCCTTGTATGTAATTATGCCCTTTTTTTTGTTTTCTTCCATATGCGTGACACTTTGTATTCTGAGCAGTGCAAGTATACTGTGCTAAACTGCATGTGTGCAGTCAGACTTCTTTCCAGTCTGTGTATGTACTGCAGACACTGTCCAACTCCCTGACTTAAAAACACTTATTAATGAGTACAATGGTGGGGTGGTGAAACCTGGAGACATACTACAAAACAGGCTTATAATACATCCAAGTAACTAGTAAAAAAATTAATGTTGTGATTCATGACATAATCGTAAATCGTGATTTGTGACTGTGTTTGTGACCGTGATGATGAAGAAACGTGAATGCTTAGGGCTGTACTTCCCTGGGCCCCGATGAGGTGTGTCACAAAACTCCCTGATTTAAAAACACTCATTAATGAGTACAATGGTGGGGTTGTGAAGCATGGAGATACTACAAAACAGGCTTACAATGCATCCAAGTAACTAGTAAAACAAGCATTTGTCAATGCCGAATGTTTGCTTGTTGGCATTGGCATTGGTAGTGTAGGAGTTAGAGAGATGCATAATAGGAATGGCAGTGAAGTATTGAACTGAAGCCAACCCCACCACCACCCTGCAGAGACTGACAAGCATTGGGGTGTGCCTTTGGGTCATCAGGCATAACGGCCATGCCATTTCACCACACCCTACCCTACAGACACCGACAAGTGTCATGGTGTGCCTCAGGGTTTTTGGGCCTTATTCTCACCCCATTCCATAAGGAAATATGATAAGATGGGTGTAGTATAGGAGAATGGGGTGAACGTTGGGGCCGAACAGTCCAAGGCACACCTCAATGCCTGTCACTGGCTGCAGGGTGTGGGTTGGGGTGGAATGGTATGAGCATTACAGGTGACAATCCCAAGTCACACCCCTGATGCCTGTCAGTCTTTACAGGGTGGGGCATTATGGTCAGAAACCCTAACGGCACAGGCGTTCATTGGTATTTTCACTCCAATTTTTCACCATGGGTTTTTTGTGACTCCCACCTCAGGAACAGTGGCAATATCAGTTCATTAGCTGAAAGCTGATTTTGCACAGCGACTACGCCATTTGGCAGCACAGGTCAAAAACACATTTTGAACAGGATGTGAAAAACGACAGCTGTACTGTTCATGAGGAGGTGTAAAAAATGGCAATGTTGAAAATCTGGAGTGAAAATATAAAAAAACTGGTGAAGTCACAGGCGTGCGTAGAAACTGCGCAACGCACACCCGTAATGTAATTAGTTTGGGGATTGTTTACAGCAGATTGTCCACACAGGCATTTTGGGACCTCCGCTCATGAATAGTGAAACTGTGACTTTATATATCCCGAACACTGATTTCCCACAGTGACCATGCATTTCTGTGCTGGAAGTGCGAAAACACATTTCGGCCATGGTGTGAAAAATGACAGCTGTACTGCTCATAAGGAGGTGTGAAAAAATGCCTGTGTAGAGAAAATCTGGACTGAAAATATTACAAATTCGTGAACTTACAATGGTGCATGGAAACTGCGCAATGCACGCTCGTAACACAGTCAGTTTATGGACTTTTGTTACCAAATTTTCAACATAGCCATTTTAAGACCTCTGCTCATGAACAGAGTCACTGTGATTTTCTTAATCTGTCCCGAACATTGATTTCACACACCAACCATGCCATTGTGCGCTACTTGCACGAAAACACATTTTGGGCAAGATGTGAAAAATGACAGCTATACTGCTCATAAGGAGGTGTGGTAAAATGGCAATGTTGAAAATCTGGAGTGAAAATATTAAAAATTCTCAACGTTAACAGTGTGTGTAGGAACTGCACAACGCACGCTCATTAAACAGTCATTTTTGGGAATATATTCACCAAATTTTCAACATAGGGTTTTAGGGGGCCTACCTCATGAACTGTAGCACTGTCGTTTTGTTGCTTGGTCCTGAAAGGTGGTTCCGCGCAGTGACCGCGAAATCACCTTTTGGGACCGAATAACAAAATGACAGTGCCAGACTTCATAAGGTGGGGTCCCAAGAATCCCACATTGAAAATTTGGTGAAGAAATTCCCAAAAATGCCTGAGATATGCATCAAAGTTGAAAACCCCCTATTTATTCCATTATACAGCTTACCGGCATTTCCTCAGTTCGTGGCCGGCTTTGAAGACTGCAGACTTGTTCCTGGTCCACCAAAGATCATCGCACCAGACTCCAGAGGTAAGTATGGGATGAGGGGGGTGGGGAGGCAGGGTGCTCAGAGGGTGGGCGGGTGGGGGAGGGGTCAAGACAGTCAGCAAGGGACCGTTTTTTCTTACAGGTCATTTTATTTTAAGACAACGTGGGACTTTTACCATGCTGGGGTGGGCTCCCAATGTGACAGCTGGAAGTTTTTTGGGGGCAGTGGAGTCAACGGGATTGGGCACCCCCATTGGCCATATGGACGTTTGCCATGC
The DNA here is from genome assembly GCA_016271365.2 of Neoceratodus forsteri. Taxonomy (NCBI): domain Eukaryota; kingdom Metazoa; phylum Chordata; order Ceratodontiformes; family Ceratodontidae; genus Neoceratodus; species Neoceratodus forsteri. Next base: position 307,849,398 of record CM028136.1, read on the forward strand.
TGGGGTGGGCTCCCAGCGTGGCAACTGGAAGTCAGGGTTTTTTGTGTGTGTGTGCAGGGGTACAGTGGAACTGATGGGGGATTGGGCACCCCCATCACCATACGGACATTTGCCATGCTGGGGTGGGCTCCCAGCATGGCACCTGGAAATCTGTTGGGGGGCAGCGGAGCTGACGGGGGATTGAGTACCCCCTTTGGCCATACACTGTGTGGGGGGATTTGGAACTGCATGAGCATGCTGGGGTGGGCTCCCAGCATGATACGTAGGTGTGTGTGTTTGCGTATGGGGGGGCGAACTGTCTATGACAGTTCAGATGCAGTGAGCTCTGACGTGTAGGCAATTTACATACAGCCGATGGACGGCAGCATGCAAATTGCCTACACGAGCCGCGGTGTTTTCCTTTCAACTGTACACCACTGCATCTAAATGGCTGTCATAGACAGCTCAGACATTCATTGGCGCAGTGCAGTGACACCTGCAAAAGGGAGCAGGCCATTGGAAGTGGGGGAGGCACACCTACGAAAACTCGTACAGTGGCACTATGTTTCTTGCACATGCATGCAAGCAAACATAAAAATTAATGTTGTGATTCATGACGTGATCATAAATCATGATTTGTGACTGCATTTGTGACCAGGATGATGAAGAAATGTGAATGCCTATGGCTGTACTTCCCTGGGCCCTGATGAGGTGTGGTACAAAACTCCCAGACTTAAAAACACTCATTAATGAGTACAATGGTGGGGTGGTGAAGCATGGAGAGGTACTACAAAACAGGCTTACAATACATCCAAGTAACTATTAAAAAAAATGTATGTTGTGATTCGTGACATGATTGTAAATCGTGATTTGTGACTGCACTTGTAACCGTGATGATGAAGAACATGATTTGTATCATGAGTGACTCGTGATGATGGTCCTGACTTAAAAACGCATATTAATGAGTACAATGTTCATGCAGAATTATGCACCACACCTGTCCAGTACTCTGAAGGGAAGCCAAAGAAACAACTGTGACTTTAGTTACAGATGGAGATTGGGCCCTAAAGAGATGCAAATGCACAGACAGATTAAGATTGCACTGTGCACTGAAGAGATGCAGATGCAAAGGCACAACACCTAACCAGTGCTCACCATCAGAAATTCAAATCTGGAAAAGAATACCTTTGTCGGTTGGGGTGGGCCCGGGGGCAGTGTACTGCACTGCTGTAGTAACAGTCACTAGTACTAGTACCAGTAAAGATACCACAAAGAAGTACAAAAATTACACAGCTGCAGTGGATAGCAGGTTCACATTGCTGAAATTATGTGGCACAATAAAAGGTGTCTGATTTGATGACACACGTCACACACATACTCACACACACACACTAAGTAATGCATAGCAAATTGAAAACTTCGGTAATATAACCACATATTTTAAACAAAAAAAATTATGCACTGCTGCACCACAACAATCAGCAAAAAAATGGCAAGAATTATTGAAAATATTACTGTGTGTACATTAACACAGTTATACAAGAAAAATATCACAAAAACAGAAAGCACTGTCTTTTTCTCCAAGTTAATCTACCTACACCACAGATAAGCCCCTCCCCCAAAGCACACTTCCACTGTCTCTCAGTACATAGACGAATGTTGTACATTAACATTCAAAATCCACACACAAACAATAAACGCTCGATGATATGAGCACAGGACGGTGTCCTATAATCGATGAACTAAAGTTTCAGCAAAGAAAATGACTCAAAAAGGCTTTTTTAACAGCTTTTAGAAGGTTTGAATTGCAGAGAGCTCTCAGAGCAGATTGTCTCCTACAGCTTCCTACACACACTACCCCAAACTGAGGCTGTGCAGAACAATTTAGATCCCATGTGACCTGAAATCCCATGAATCACTGCAAAATTCGCCTTTGGAACTTAAAAACAAGGGGAAGTGAGGCGAAGTACATTACTTTCAATGTACTTCACCTTAAGACTTGATGGAGTAGTGGTTTGGGAAGGCAGAGTAATGCAGAGTCATTGTTTTCAATGGACTTTGCGTTACCCATTATAACACGAAGTACTCCGCTTCGCGTTGTGAAGCACTCCGCAAATTCACCTTCACCCTGCGAATCACTTTGCGGAGTGAATTGGGGCCACTTCGCCCATCTCTAAATGTGACCTCAGTAGTATTGCCAAAAAAGCTGTCGTACACACGCTTTTTTGGAGGGGTTATCAGTGACCATTCCTGCACCCAGCAGAAAACGGAGGCAAAGCCTGCAGTCCATCTACTCTAAGGAGCAGCAGATGGATTGGCAGAGGCTATGAAAAGCAAGGAGTAACCACACTGCAACAGACAGGCAGCTAGGTTACTTCCATGCACACAAAAGTGGCTAGTGTGTCCACCCAGCTGAATGCCCTCACACACACACACACACACACACACACAGAGCTGCATGGCATCCCACAGAGCTGACCGCCATCACCAACACAGGGCTGAGAGCTGCATGCTGCTCATATAAACACTGGTGCTTTTATACAATGGAAGGGAGCTTTAACATGCCTGGCATTCTTGAACATGGTCCTTCAGCCATTCCACAGGCTGTCATAGCAAGCCCAAGCTCCAGGCTGGGTCCTTCGGGGACACCTGGCCCAGTGACCACTGTGCCTGCTAATGCACAGCCAACCTAGTGATGCTTAAACCACCCCAATGCAAGGCAAAAGTGAGCCTGAGCTACCTCCGGGTGCCTAAAACAATTGCATTGATAAATAAGAAATCCAGCACTTCAGACCAAATTACATTCAGGGAGAATAATTTCTTTATTGAAAATAGAAATTACCTAGATAAGTAAGAAGTGATAAGTAATACACTATATTTGTGTTTTTAGGGCTCCACACCCAGCTCCGACCTCAGCACTTCCGGGCAATGCTATCCCTTCATCATGAGCATGATCATGCATACAGAACAAGTGTTTTATACAATAAGTCAACAGGTGTCCACAATAAAATGATTAAAACAAGGAAATGAGTGACCATTTAATGATTTCCCTTAGATGAAGCATATATTAAAGTGGAAGAAAAGCCAGCAGAAGATCCGCTCTACTTAGTGTACAAGCCTTCAAATTAATTTAATTGGAATTCCAATATATAATATATATAGCCTGAAACACTGCTGGCATGCTGTGGGTTCAGCTAACCACCTAAATACAAGTGCAAACCTTATTGTGAAATTGTGACATTTTAAATAAAAAACTATGGTGCTATAGTTTAGTCTATGTTAAGACAAAGTGCTAGTTTGATAATTAATTACATTTACTTACAATATTTTTTTTATACCTCTTTGTAGGACATATATATTTTCATACATCAATATATACAGGCATCCCAGAGCAAGAACATTTTTTTTAGAAAACATCCCCGATTTAAAGTCAAAATGTAATAATCAAAAATAATTCCTTTCTTTTTCCCGCCATAGGCTTCTATTAGGAGAATATTTACTTAACAAAAAAAATGCATTTTTTTACTGTACTTTAATAGTTTTATCTGATGAATACTAGGATTCAAAGAGTGAGGCCATTATTTAGAAACCTTGAACAGTAAACATTGGTACTTAGGCATTTCAATGTGTTTCGATCATAAAATCACAGCGTTCTAATGTACTTGTGAGTTTTTATACCAACCTTATACTTCATGTACTGGGTATAAACCAGATTTTTATTCAGTACTTTAGAGCACATGGAATTATTCCCATGATCTTATGTATGAATATATGGTTTCCAATCCATCAAGTCATTAAACCCTAAGGATCTTAGTGTTTTCAATTTAAAGATCCACATGGATTCTTTTTTTGTCTATTTTATGCTGTCTATTGTCCCCCCCCCCCCCATTCTAAATGATACATGATCTATGGCCATGTAATTTGTTTTGTGGTTCATAAGATTAACTTGCTCAGCCAGGTGCCCCCTAATTGGGTGTTCCAGATCTCGTTTCTGTATAGCACTGTAGTGCTCCTGTATTCTTTCTTTAAGGCTCCTAGTAGTTTGTCCTATATATACCTTTCCACAGGAGCACCACGGGGCATATACTACATACCTGGTGGAGCAAGTAAAGAAATTACCTAGTGTGACCTCCCTGGGTTTACAAACGTTCTCCCTTGTTTTGATGATTGATGTTTTGCATCTTTTGCAAGAAAAAAAGCCCAAGAGTTTGGTGTTAAGCCACAAATTCAGTGGGGAGGGGTGGGTTATATTCACTTTTTGTGTAAGGAAATCTTTAAGGCCTTTACCTTTTCTAAGGCCACCAGGGATCCTGCTTCAGCCACTTTTCTCAAATCTCTATCTGTACCAAGTACATGCTAGTGTTTTTTAACAATGGCTCGTAGATCCATGGACTCAGGCCCATATTCAGTGGAAACAAATATTCTATTTTCCTCTCCTTTTGTTTCTCTGTATTGCAATAACTCAGATCTCTGCTTTTTTCTACCTTGCTTAGTGCTCTGTCCAAGGTCTCCTGTGAATAGCCCCTTAGTCTCAGTCTATCAAATAACTCTTCTTTGGCCTCTTCAAAACCCTGCAGTTCTGAACAACTTCCTTTTAATCTAATTAACTGCCCATATGGTAAAGCTTCTATTGTATGCCTTGGGTGCGAATTGCATCCATGAAGGACACTATTACCCAAGGTTTCCTTACGGTACACCCTTGTTACTATGGGGGAGCCTGTCATTTCACTTAAAGTAAGATCCAGATTATTCATTTCTTTCTGGTGATACTCAACCGTGAATGTTAATCCAATTTCATTATTATTGAGATATTGGATAAAGAACTGTGCATCCTCTTCTGTGCCATCCCAAATAAATATTAAATCATCAATAAATCTTTTGTATTGGAAAAATAAGGATTTATGCTGGGGTCCAGGATTGCCTCCCCTCCCACCAACCCATATACAGCTTGGTGTAGGAGAGGGCAACCGCAGTCCCCATAGCTGTACTCCTTACCTGTTGAAAGTAACACCCCTTGAACATAAAAAAATTGGAATTGAGATTAAATTCCAAAAATAACAAAATAAATTCAACTGGGTATGTTAAACACATTTTTTCTAGCATGCATTTGATTGCTTCCAAACCCAAATGGTGCTCTATACTGGTATATAAAGTTATGGCAGCAACTGTAACCCACCAGTATGATTCACTCAGACCCTTCCCCTCATTTCTTGTGGCACATGTGTAGTATCCCTAAGGTGGGAGTCTAACCTTGCTACCTCTTGTTTTAAATAACTATCTATATAAAATAATTACATGGTCCCACCCTCTGGTGAGTGGAGGGCCAAGACATGGGGTGGCATGCAGCACAGTTCACACCTCCGTAAAACACCACCCATAAAGCGCCACCTTTAAGGGAGCCACTATATTTATTTATTGAAAAGTTTTGCCAGGAAAGTCCCACTGAATAATTACAATTGCTCATGTCACAGAGCGTCCCTGGGGGTAGGGGATACAGAGGAGTATGAATCCAACAATATACATGGCAGGACATGAATCAGAAACCTACACAGCACTAATATTCATGGGACAGACAAAGACATAAAACTAAAACTACGCAAGATCAAACACAAAAATACAGGAATAAGTGCATGCAGTCAGTTTACCCAGCACAGGGTAAAATACATGGATTACAACAACATACAAAAAACTATGTAACCCCCCTGCAAATGGGGGTTCTTAAAATGCCTGTCTGGGCTTACCTTAGCCCTGTCACTCTGCTCTCCTCCTGCTGTCTCCCAGGCTTCACTCGAATCCTGCCGCCATTTTTTCTGGTCCCCCAGGTCTGTTTTGCTCCTCTGTGTGTCCCAGCTGCAGCCCGAATGAAAATACATCACCTTGGGGCTTAAAACGTCCTTGCGAGCTCCCACTTCAAAAGTGCTGCCTCCAGGGCAGCGGGAATTGCATAGGTGCTAAAAGAGCCTTTGATGTGGAACCGCGCTGTTTTGCGGTCACCTTGAGGACTGTGTCATTGGTCCTGGGATCCCTTGCACCTAATTAGGACCTGGTGACCACAGACAGCCAGCTGGGGGGCTGCTCTGATAAAAATTGAAAGAGTTTTGACGGGGGCTCATTTTAAACATGCTTGAGCCGGGCCCAGGTCATCTGTATAATTTAGTATGAGTGTCTGGCTGCCCCCAGGGTAGCTATAAACGGCTTCGGCTGAAAAGAGGAGAAAAAAATGTTTTAAATATTGTTAACTGTTGCTACATGAAGGAGATTTATTGAGTGTGTAGGGGGAGTGTTTAATAATTAAAATAAATGCTTTTCCCCTGGCAATTCCAGTACTTTGGGACTCTAAGTGTCAGCCTGTCAGCTGCTGCAGGGGGAGCTTGCATATGAGAAGTAGCGATAGGAAAACCATCAGAGCCACAGCTTTCATCTGTGCAGCAACTGCAAGTACACCATCTGTGCTACAGATCTGTGGGGCATTGGGGCAAATAATTGTTTCTTCCTGGCTGCACCAGGATATTATTCAGGACTGTATCTGATCTGCTGTAAGGGACAGTGGGTTAAGCAGCCATTGCACGCAGTCACAGCCAGTCAGAAAGCCAGGAAAAGAAAGCCAGGACTTGTGGGACATTCACTGAACCTCATGGGTAAACACCCAAGTACTCATGGGAATTTACAGGGGCATCATTTTAGGTGCCAATTCACAAAACCAGCTGTGCCTTGAGTATTCTGATTGACAGGTCCTTCAGCCACTCGGAGATCTGTCACCCCATCTCTGCTGCCAATCAGGAATTGTAAAAGAAGCCCTATAAGAGACAATGTTTGCCAGCTTTTCTTCAGATCTGCTTGAGTGATAAGAGGCGAGCAGGGGTTGGGGCTCAGGCCCCTGTCATGCTTCCAGGTCTGGGCCACTTAGCTAAGCCCCTCCAGCCTGGAGGGGTTGGTTGCTATTTTTTAAAGTTAAAGTAATTTAGTTTAAGCCGCAATTGCTAGTCTGGAGGTTGCCAAAATTGTCCTCCAGGTGCTAGCCCTCCCTCTCACATAGGGAAAAGATGTGGAAAGAAGACCAGCTATCACCAAAGCTTCAGTTGTGAGAGAACTGAAGAACCCCAGGATGCCTTTGATTACAGATGCGACCCTTGGAGGACCTGAGTGAGTACCCTCGTACCACCCAAGTGCAAGGGAGAAGCTTTAAAAGTAATCTTGGGGGCCTCAGGCCTTGCTTTGCGATATTTTTCTGCTGAATTTGTGAATGAGACCTTAAAGCTATCAGTCCAGGTCGCTAAGCCCCAACAGAGACTGCCTTGATTGACAAATGTGAGGATGCATCTTACCTGCTGTCCAAATGGCCAATATGCACATGCTTCAAGATGTCTTGATAGTTAATCATACGAATGTGCTGATTTCTGTTATTGCCCTATGGGTTTGTTTCTGCCTTGTGGAGTTGCAAGCCAAGCTGCATTTGTCACTTCATGGGGTAGGAGGCCCTAGAGCTTATTGTTCCTGACTTATTCTGGAGATTATCTGTTTCTGTCTCCACTGGATTCTGTCTGGAAATGCTTGCTAAAAGTGCTCTAATATCTAGACATACTGGATGAGATGTGGTTTATGGATGCCTTGCTTGGTATTTAAGTGTACTGGATGTGACTTCATGCAAATTAATATTGGATGCTTGATAAAAGTATTGTCTTCTAATTACACTGGATGGGACTTTGAATTTTTGTGCTGAGTGTTCGGTATGTGAATTTCCAAGATCTAGCCAAGTAGCTTATCCTGGAATATTCAGTTTCTGTGATGCACAGGGCAATCCTTGTCTTTCTGTGACCAGCAGGGCCAATCCCTGTTATTTCTGCTAAATGCAGGGTAATCCCTGCCTTTGTACTGTCCAAGCTCTACAGCCATTGTAGTGACCTATGCTTCCAAGTTTCCCCTTCCTTCGAATCAAAAACAGGCCAACTCGACCAGCTGCAATGTCCACCAGGCCTGCAACATTTAGGACTTTGGTATCTGAGTATCCAGTATGGTATGATATTGCAGAGTTTCAGCTGTATCTGGGACTGGTACCAGTGTGGGTATAATAATAATTGTAAATGTAACATCTGGTTAGTCAGCAGCTAGGTAGCCAGGGCTCTGGGTATCATTTGTCGAATTGGGAAATGTGATTGCTTTGTTCTATTAGTAACATAGCCACCCAGCTGGAGGGTTCACCAGCAAAACCAAATTAATCTGTGTACATGTGTAAATAGTAATCAGATAACCTCTACTCCACTTCCCTGTTCCTAACTCCTTTGTCCCCCAAATAAATCTCTTGATACTGTTTTTGAAATTTTGGTGTAAGCGTATTATTAGAGAGAGTCTTTAAATACAAAAATGTTAAAGCGTGGGGAAACTGGGGGTGGCTAATGGTATTAGTGGGTGGTATAACATCTCGCGGGTTATACCTAGTAACAGCTAGCCCACGTAAAGCACTCTGAGAGGAGGCACTGCCAAAGGTTTTAAAATGGTTATCAGTTAAACTAACCCAAACCCCTCAGCCTAGCTTGTGAGTAGTAGGCATGGGTATAACACTGGGGATAGCGCCACCCAGGGGTCACAAATAGTTCTACAAAAGTTAGTTTACTAAGCGCATAAGTGCAATACGACATTAGAGAATAACCTAAATCGAATAAGACCGGAATAGGAAGGGTTCTTAGGAGCAATTGCAGGTAAGAGAGCAAGTTAAGGAGGGAGACTGAGATAGCCCAGGGGGAAGAGGAGTGTCTGATTTGACTAGGCAGGGCATTCCATAGCTTTGGGAGCCTGTGTGAGAAGGCAGTTTGGCTTGTTGCAGTGAAGCGTCTAGGAATGGTGCGGGAATCGTTTGATCTGTGAGAGAGTTGGGATGGAGGGCAAGAGGCCAGGGAAGCCGATAGGTAAGGGGGAAGGGAAACAAACCAGAATTTGGAGATGAACTTCATACAGTGTAACGGGCATCTGTTTTCCAGCGAAGGTGGAGCAAGAGATCAATAGACAGAACAATGGTGGGTAGGAGGAGGTGAGTGTAGGGCAACTTGACACAAGGCATTAAAGAGGGCATCCAATCTGGTTAAGGAGGAGAGCAGTGTGGCACTATAGATTATGTCACAGTAGCTGAAAATAGGTAGGATCATTTTCTGAACGAGCTCCCGCCTAGCTGGTGATGGTAGGCAACTTCTGTTCCTGTATAGTGCACCTACTGTAGTTTGGGTTACAACTTTTTCAGGATGGAGTCTATATGCCCAGAAAAGTTGAGATGCTGGTCTAACCAGACCCCAAGATACTGTAATGAGGAAGTGTCCTCGAGAATTGTACCATCAAGGGTGTGGAAGGAGGGCAAATTTGGTAGCTGAAAGAGTCTCTGCCTAGTGCCAAAGGTCATGGAGACTTTTCTTGGCATTGAGGAAGAGCTGATGGGAGCCGAACCAGAGCTGGACTTTCTTGAAGTCACGCTGGAGATGGAAAGTGACATCAGCGGGGGAGGAGCTGGAATAGAAAAGGACTGCATTGTCAGTATACATATGGATTGATGTGGTGGTGCATACTGATGGGAGATCATTCAGGAAGATGGAGAAGAGCATGGGGACAAGTACTGAGCCTTGAGGCAAACCAGTGGTAATAGGAAGAGGAGGGGATGTGGAGTCAGCAATTTTAACTGACTACATTCTGCCTGTTAGATAGGAGCCGAACCGACTAGCAGCTAAGTAGATAAGCCAGCCATGCGCAGGTTGTCTAAGAGGAGAGGGTGGGAGACTGTATCGAATGCCTTTGCTAGGTCAACAAAGATGGCTGATGTTATTAGGCCATTATCCACTGCGGTGAGAAAGGAGTCAGAGCCTAATTAGGGAAGTGGTGGTGGAGTGGTCCTTCCTAAAACCAGACTGGTATGGGGAGAAGAAGTCAGAATCGGTGAGAAAGGAAGAAAGCTGAGTGAGAACTAGATGTTCCTGCAATCTGGCAAGTATAGGTAGGAGTGATATGGGCCTATAGTTCCCCAGAGAGGAAGGGTCACCTCCTTCAAGTAATGGGAGGACAACGGCATGCTTTCAGAATTACCCTAAATAGGCAGCAATATTACCAACTCACACCATTATGCACATTATGCACGATATAGACTGCCACAATACACAATACTGTACATGTATGTCCTACTCTGAACATTAATATTTACTATATATCAATCCTGCACAGTGCACATCATCATATACTCCAAACACTGCCCACTGGGTATGGAATCGGTCTCATTTCAGGGAAGCGGATGTGATTTTTGCTGATTTTATTACTGTTGTTGTTGTTTCTTTTCCAGCTTAGTGTAGATTTCAGTTGGTACCAGGTTGCTTTTCTGGCTTCGTTTGGAAAGGTACCTGTTTGGGGGAGTTGTGGTGCAGCTGAGTGTTTCTGGGGAGGTTTGCTGGTGTAGCTGATTATCTCTCTGGAGGTCAAAAGGGGCCCAACCCCTCCACCCCACACCCACCCCAAACGCATCACTTCCTTTATACCATTAGCCTGTGACATCATATGGTACCAGCTGACTGCACATACACACACTGTTAGCCTTCTCATTGCAGTACACAACACAGTCACACACCACACCCTGACATAAATTGAGTAGAGACTTTACTGTGAGCTACTGAATAGGTGAGGTTGTAAAGTAAATTACGGTACTTCTTGATAGCCAGGGGTGCAAGGAAGGTGTGCAGAAAAGGAGGAACCAATTTTAAAGAGTCTGTGATCACCAAATTTGTCTGGACTCCCTCTGGGATCAAGGTACTGTGTCTTTTGAACTTTGTAGGAAAATACTGGATCTTTGCAGTGAAATCGAGGTACTGTGACTCTGTGATTTTGGGGTTGGTCAAATGAAATCAAGGTAATATGATTCTAGAGCTGTTACTGGGGTACGATGTCTGTAACTGTGAATCTGAGACAAATTACTGTGGGATCAAGGAACTTTGACTCTGGGGACTTGCGGCTGAGTAAGTCGAATCAAGATACAGGGAATCTAGTACTGTGTCAAGGGAAATATGGGAATTTGAAGCTGATTGGGTAATAACTGTGACTCTTATACCACTGTAATGATAAAGAGGGCTAGGGCAGCATCACAGAAGGACAATGGAGCAGGACAGGGAAGGACATACTAGAGGGGGGTATGGCAACTTGTGGGGTTGTGGGGGACAGCAGAAAGTTAGATGGGCCAGGGGGAAGCAGGACACCTGGAGGGCCAACACAGGTAGAATAGCTGTGGGCAGGGAGCAGGGGGACACAGAGGAGAGAGGAGAGAATGGATAGGTGAAAATGACTGCAGAAGTTGGTGGAAAGGACAGGAAAGGGTGATGCACCAGGGGGAGGAACAGTGACTGCATAAGGGGAGGGGGGATCAGTGGCAGGAGAGAAGTAGTGGATATGGAAGACGGAGGATCATGAGGCGTAATAACTGTGGAGCAGCCATATTCATGGGCACTCTGTGGAGGCTGGTGGAGTGTCCAGTTTGTCAAAGGCTGGGGAGGCTGTAGGATGAGATTTTAAGGTTAAAGAGGGAAATGTCTTGGACAGAAAGAGAGGAGGAAATGGGAAGCACAGACTGTAATTGGGTAAACAGAAGAAGGGACAGGGGTAGGGACTGGAGATAGAAAGAACAATCCACACTAGGGACAAAGGGGGAGATACAAGTACAGGAGATAGGGGTCCAAAAGGAACGGGGACCAGAGTTACTGCACATAGGCATACAATAGGCTTAAACATGTACTGGCCAGTGATGGGAATGACGGATGAGGGACAAGATACTGTGGAAGAGCAGTCCAAAGTAATAGAGAGAAATGGGATGGGGGGGTGAGAAGGGAAAAGAACCTATTGTGTGTCAAGATAGAATAAGCACAGGAGGGAGTACTGATGAGGGCAGTATAACAGAGGCAAAGAGGAGGAACAGTGTGCAGGACGAAGAAGGAGTTAGGACAGGTAGGAGAAGGGAGAATGGGAGGGGTGACAGGGGAGATAGGGGTGGGATCTTAGTGTTAGGGGACTCAATACTGAGGGGGGTCAGGTGGGGTAGCAAGGGGAAAAGGCATTGTTGGATCTGGGTGGAAGCCATGCCAGGAATGAAGGCAGAAAGGGTGGGGCAATCAGTACTAAAATATGTCAGAAAGGGCAGGGAAAAATCACATCTAATTTTGCACCTGGGGATGAATGACCTGGCTGATGGGATGGTAGATGAGGTGAAGAGGAGGTTTGAGGAGTTAGGTCAAATTTGCATGGGGGCAGGAAGATCAGTTACCTTCTTGGAGGTACCTCCAGTCCCACGGGCAAGTATGGCAAGAAAACTGAGGATTCAGGAGTTTAATGAATGGCTGGTAACCTGGTGTCAGGAAAAAGGGTATGGGCTGGTAGGAGGGTGGGGGTGACCTGGGAGGACAGCAGTCTATACGCTAAAGATAGACTGCACTTAAACAAAGAGGGGAAGAAAGTACTGAAGCAAATGTTTGGGGAGTATATTGAGAATTTAAACCAGGAGGGGGGTGGTAGAAGGGATCGAGGTGATCAGAGGCTTCAAGATGGGAAACTGTATGGGCTTACCCCCATAACAGTGGGATCAGATGAGGAGCAAACAATACAGGGAGGGCCATAAAGAGAGTGGAGGAAGGAGAAGGGGAGAAATAAAGGGGATGGAGGGTGGTATCTTTAAATGCTAGAAGCCTGGGGAATGAAAATGCAGAACTACAGGCAATCATGGCGGAGGGAGGGGTGGACATGGCAGCCATCACCAAGACATGGGCCACCCAAAACCATGACTGGGACCTGGCAGTTCCAGGTTACAGACTATTCCGCAAGGATAGAGTTAAGGGGAAAGGAGCACTCTATGTGAGGGAGGGGCTAAAGTGTGTTAGGGAGGAAGGGGAGGAGGGAGATGCAGAGGCTCTATGGATGCAAATTCAAGATCCAAAAAATAGGATACTATGGTTGGGTGTGGTGTACAGGCTGCCCTCCCAGTCGGAAAAGACAGATAGGGTATTGGCAGAACAGATCCGGAGGAACTGTGAGAAGGGTGGAGTGGTGATAGTAGGTGACTTCAACCTGCCGGGAGTGGAGTGGGGGATACCTGCCACTAAGTGTAGAAGGGAACAGATAGTGCTACACACCTTCCAGGATAACTTCCTGATGCAGTTAGTCAGCAAACCAACTAGGAAAAGGAATACCCTTGACCTCAAACTGTCTAACGGGGAGTGGGTGAGGGATCCGAGGGTGGAGGAACCACTGGCAGGGAGTGACCTCTGGACAGTATGGTTCCAGTTGCAGCTGAGCAGGGAGAGGGGGTCAACTGGCACAAAGATGTTAGACTTTAGAAAGGCTAACTTCAAAAAGATGGGTGAAGTTGTGCAAGGGTTCCTGGATAAAATTCAGCCTAATATGGACACGAATCAGAGATGAGAACTCATTAAGCTAGGGATAGTGGAGACAACAAATTCCTGCAGCAAGGCCCAAAATAAAAAGGCTAGGGCAAAGAAACCTAGCTGGATGAGCAAGGGTGTCATAGACAGGGTGAGGAGGAAAAGAGTTGCCTATAGGAGATACAAGAGATCAGGGTGGGGGAAGGATAGGGAGGAATACCTGATGGTAGTAAAGGAGGTGACCAGGGAAGTAAGGGCACCAAAGGCATCAAGGAAGCTCAGGCTGGCGAAGGGAATTAAAGAGAGGGAAAAAGACTTCTTCAGGTACATCAGGGAGAAAATGGGTTGTAAGGATCAAATGGTAAGGATTAAGAAGGAGGGGGAATGGGTGGGAAAAGGGGACAACAAGGCAGAAGCACTTAATGACTACTTCTGCTTATTTTTTACTAAAGAGAAAGTGGGGGGATACCTAAGGTTGGGGGGAGGATAGGATCAGAGGGGGAAGGGTGATGGATGGGGAAATCATAGAAGATAGAGTACTAGATTGGTTAAGGGCACTGAGAGTGTACAAGGCACCGGGACCAGATAGCATACACTCCAGCGTACTGAAGGAGTTGGAAGAGGTCCTGGCAGGCCCAATGGCAGACCTATTTAATGCCTCTCTGGACTCAGGGTGTGTACCTCAGGACTGGAGGATGGCTCACATGGTTTCACTCCATAAAAGAGGTCCCAAAGATGAACCAGGGAACTATAGACCAGTGAGTCTCACGTCCATAATGGGAAAACTGATGGAAACAATCCTGAAGGAGAGGCTGGTGACCCTGCTGGAGGTCAGTGGGGTGCTGGACAGTTAGCAGCATGGTTTTGTCAAAAGTAGATCCTGCCAGACCAACCTAGTGGACTAGTATGATTGATTGACTAAGGAAATGGACAAAAGGCACGCAGTGGATGTCCTGTTCCTGGAATTCAGTAAGGCATTCGACTTGGTGCCACATGGGAGACTAGCATGTAAGCTAAGGGGCACAGGGGTGGGGGCAAAATTGGTGGGTTGGGTGAAGAACTGGCTGCAGTGATGGTAGCAGAGGGTGGTGGTGAGAGGTGAATTATCATCCCCAAGGGCAGTGATGAGTGGGGTTCCACAGGGGTCAGTGCTGGGGCCAGTGTTATTTGGGGTATTTATTGCAGACATCTCAATAGGCATACTGTAAATAGCAAAATCAGTCTATTTGTGGATGACACCAAGATGGGAGCAGTGGTGGATGACCAAGAGGGGTGGTAGGGATTGCAGGAAGATCTAACAAGGCTGGAGACATAGTCTGACACCTGGCAACTTGGTTTCAACTCCAAACAATGCAAGGTGCTGCATTTTGGGGCAAAGAATCCAAACAGGAGCTACCATCTGGGGAGTGGGGTTACATCTAGCTGTGACTGAGGAGGAGAAAGATCTGGGGGTGGTCATTATGGGAGCAATGAACAACTCAGCACAGTGTAGGAAAGCAGCAACAGTGGCCAACAAGATTCTGGGTTGTATTGCAAGGGGTATAACTTCTAGGAGGAGTGAGGTGATTCTGCCATTAAACAGATCACTGGTCAGACCCCACCTGAAATACTGCGTTCAGTTTTGTGCCCTTACCTAAAGAGGGACATTAAATTGCTGGAAGGGATGCAACACAGAGCAACAAAGATGATCATGAATCTGGGAGAGTTACCATATGAAGTTAGACTGAGGGAGTTGAACATGTACTCTCTGGAGGAGAGGACGGACGGGGGGATATGATTGAGACCTTTAAGTGCAGGAGAGGAATAAACAGAACAGGCACAGAGGGGCTGCTCAAGGGGAAGATGGGGAGAGACACTGGGGGTCATGACATGAGATTGGAAAGTGGAAGGTTTAGGAGGGAGATGAGGAGGCATTTCTTTATGGAAAGGGTGGTAGCAGAGTAGAACGCACTACCGGCAGAGGTGGTGGCCTGTAAAACAGTGGAATGCTACAAGAGGTGCTAGGATAGGGCAAAAGGAAGGGTCATGGGAGGAGGGTAGGGTGGGAGGGCAGCTGCAGAGGAGGGGTGCTAGCTGCAATATCGAGCAGACTCAATAGACCAAATGGCCTTTATCTGCTGGCAGTTTTGTATGTTCATAACCTAGGTGCAGTTCTGTTCCACCTCTCTGGTTTGGCAGGCCCATCCTGCTCATACCCATCCTAGTAATGCTGGACCACATGAGGGATGAAAGAGACCCTTGGATCCAGTGTGGGCCCTCATCCTCAGTGACATCTACATGATTAGGTAAGGGCATCTGTTTCATTTTATTGAATTTTGGTAACCGGGTCAGCCCACTGAGACAAAACAGTCCCTTTTTCAGGGGTGACCCAGGAAGTGCATTACATTGCAGTGAAGACATTGATGACAATGGTACATGGATCAATTACATATTTGGTAGAAGTAAACAACTGAAACAGATTCACAAAGGGGCGGGGTCAAAGATAAACAACATATTACAGTATTATCGAATAACAGCAAGTATACATTTAGGCAGAAGTAAAAACATATTATGATAGAAATCATAATGTATTTACATTTTGACAATGGTAGAGCATAAGGAAAGCACAGATTTGCAGGTAAAGGCTTTTGTGGGAAGGTAGAGAGAGAGAAGTAAGAATCATCGAAAACTAGAGCAAGGCAAGACTGCAAGATGGGGAAGCAGTGAGCTTTGAAAGGGACGGCGGGAGGTGCAGCTGCAGGCCAGAACTGTGGGAGGCAGTGAGTTCCAGCAAGACAAAGCAGAATAGGCAAAGGATTTCTGGGCCAGGGTGAGCTTAGTTAAGCAGCAGTTAAGGTGGGGTTAGGCAATTGAAGAAGGGGTATGGTGGCAGCTCAGAATACGCCGAGGGTGTCGTCACTGAATGATGTCAGTAAGGCAAAGAGGAGTGTAGTGGTGTACCAGTTTATGAATGAAGTTCAAAGTAGCATAATGTAACTTAGGCTTGTAGGGGAGCCAATCCAAGGAGTAAAGGACGTCACAGTGGTGATGATGAGCATTAACTTCCAGTGCAAATCTTCCCACCCTATGGTAGACCTGTGATAGACAGAAAAGCGAGGTGGAGGTAGTTGAAAGTAATAGAGGGGCACCGTATGTGAGGAGGGGCAGGAGGGTTGCAGCCGCTATCTTGCGGCAGGAGGTAGATGTAAGGAAGGGACGGATACGATATAGGACACCAAGCTTTTGATTAAGGGTTTTGGTCAGGACAGAGACATGTGCATCCAGAGAAAGAGAGGAGTCCAGGGTAATTCCTAAGTATTTGAAGTCCTTGACAGATTCCAGGACAGTTTCTGTACGAGATGTAACTGTCAGCAAGGGGAGGAGTTTAGAAGCTGGGCTCATGAACAGCATGCATTTTGTTGTTTTAGTATTGAGGACTAACTGCTTCTGTAAGAACCGGATATGGCAGTCAGAGACTAGCCTTGAGTTAATCCACCCTACATCAGAAGAAGAACGGTAAATGATAGTAACGTCAGCATATAGATGAATGGAGGCTTCACTGCAGTTGTGTGGTAGATCACTGATAAAGAGAGAGAGAACAGTAGGGGGCCCAGGATAGAACACTGGGGGACCCCATGGTTATGGATCTAAGGTCTGATAGGGACCCCACCCACTTTACCCTTTGAGACTGGCCATTGAGGTAGCTCTGGGTCCACAGTAGGGCACTGGAATTAAGGCAAAGGAGATGCAGCTGCCGAAGCAGGAGACCATGATTGATTAAGTCAAAGGCCTTAGTCAAGTCAATGAATATAGCTCTGGTGGCACAGCCATGGTCCATTGCACAGGTTATATTGGAGGTAAGTTTTATCAGTGCTGTCAGAGTGCCGTGGTTTCTCCTGAACCCATGCTGGAAGGTAGAGAGTAGATGGTGGTGAGCCAGGTAATCCTGCAAGTGGTCGTAGGTGATGCGGTCTTGGATTTTAGCAAGTGGGCAAAATATTGAGATAGGTCGGTAGTTTTCAACAGTTGAGTTAGGACCACCCTTGTGAACAGGTACAACTACTGACACCTTCCATTTCTCTGGGATAGTACAAGTAAGGAAGGAGCGATTGATCAGGTCATGAACTGGTCTGGCAAGGGCAGCAGCCGCCAGCTTTAGAAATCTCAGTTTAAGGATGTCATGGGGAACTGTCAGCCTTTAGATTTTTTAGAAGTCGATATACTTCAGAGAGTGTTGAAAGTTTCAGGTGAAATGAGGGGCAGGCCAAGGAAGCTTCAGATGTCAGAGAGTCAGGGTGGTGAGAAGGAAGAAAGCTGGAGAAGAGAAATGTGTACTTAGGAAGATCGGTGATGAAAATATTAAAACCAGTAGCGATGGTAGGTAGGTTATTGAGTACTGCTCCTTAGGAATCTATGGTGGTAGGGATCTCACCAGAATTACCTTTTAAGAGGGAATTAACCTGTTTCCAGAAATTCTTTGGATTGCTCAGATGCTCAGTTTGGAGTCGACAAGAGATGATACACCGAGCAAATAGCAGTAGCAAGAGACCTATGGAGCCGTCTGTGGACCACATGACCAAGATATATCACGCTTCGCCCAGGAAGATAGGGGGGAGAAAATGTCAACATGGGGTAGCAGAAGTCGAGAGGGGTGGGGGAACTGTATCATTGTGCAACTGACAGTGAGTAAGGGGCTTGGCAATGATATAGTCAGCTGTATAAAGTAGGAATAATCTGACAGGGATGTACACCACAACCAATTTGGCCATGATTTGCTGCAAAAATATGAACTCAGTAAATAATGGTGACTGCAGTTAGGTTGTTCTACAATTACCCCAGCAATAGATGGAGGCAGAGGAGAAGACTGCAGCATATACCTGCAGAGAAATCGAGTGTCCTTGGCAAGGGTATCAACAGAAGAGGCAAAGAGGTGGAAAGTACTGGGCAGATAATCCTAGGGCTGTCCTAGATGACTGGGAGGAGAAATGATATCTCTGACCAACGAAGTTACTAGTGGTGATTAGGGAAGGAGCTTAGGTGGATTTAATACGGTGGAGGGTGGGAGAAAAATAACCTCAGAAAGCTCCAAGGGTGAGCACCAAGGCTCAGAGATCTCGCAGCAGTAGAAGGAATACAGCTCCACTTATCTGATTGCCGAGGCTGAGATCCATGGACCAATCAATTAGGGACTGATGAGGCAGTTGGCCAGTGGAGTGAAAAGGTGCCACGGCTTGAATTAGCCAAGCCCCAGGATCTATCCGTACCTTCAGACTAGAATGCTTCAGGCAGGGGCAGTAGAGAGGTAGGCGGCAGCCAAGCACTGAGCTGAACCGCGCTGCCAGCTGGAGGACTGCACCCAGTCAGGGGCCGAGGATCCTAAGGAGAGAACATCAGAAAGTAGGGGATTAAAACAGGATAAACAGGGGGCGTTGCAGTCAAAACAAAAGAGAGATAGAGTGAGAGAGAGAACAACGGGGGAGGCACCATGGTGAGAAGAATGGAAGGGCAGAGACAGATTTAGCAAAACTTAGCAAGTGAAACGGGGGGGGGGATAGTTAGCAGGGCTGCTGTGAAGGAGAGATGAGGGTTAGTTAGGCAGTAAGTGCCAGGAAAAAAAGGAAAATCAGAGGAAAAATAGGAGCAGGTTAGAGGGAGAAACATATCCAATTCAGCATTGCAGGAATTAATTAATTAATTTGAGCAGTATAAAACACTAGGTAGTTTAGTTTAGTTTATTAGTCTAGGAATTAATACCTTTGAGCCAGGGCTCTTTTACAAAGGTTCCACGTCACAAAGAACATTTAACAAAGCACGATACACATTACAGGTAAAACCAGACAGGAAAGTTACATCATAAATTTGCTATTAACAGTTTAAGGCAGTAACGTTTTTAAGTTTCATAGAAAAACAAGCTATAACAGGTTCAAGCGAGTTGACAATTTCAAGGTTAAGGAAACTTCCAAGGAGAGAGTAATCATTAGGCGCCAAAAGGAGGCTAGAGAGGAGGAAAGGTGGTGAGTGGAGAGTAAGTGAGAGGGACAGGAAAAAGGGGGAGAGTTTGGGTGGGAGACAGGAAGTAGTAGAGGTACCAGAGGGTTCATTAGTCAGGAGTAAGAGGCCTCAGATGTGAGGATGGACATGAGGAGTAGCAGTCTTTATCTAGCACAATCACAGTTGCTAGTGGTGGTGAGGTGGGCATAGAGCATGGATTTGAAAGCTTCAAGCGAGGTTGAGGATAGAGTAGGTGGACTAAGCGCATTGAACCATGTCGGGGCCCTGTATGCGAAAGATCTTTGTCCCTGTGCAGTCCGGGCATCTCGGAACCAGGAAAGGTTGGCGTTCAGATCTGGTGGAGGGTCGTGAGCCAGGATTCAGTCGGAGTAGGTTCTGAATACATAATGGAGTCAGTCCCAAGATAGATTTTTTTGCCATTGTGCAGGTGAGATAAATAAGACGATTTGATAGGGTCAACCAGCCTGATTCATAGTACAGATCACACGTGTGAGTCAGTCTTTGAGCCCCCCGTGAGGAGCCGGCAGGCCTTATTTAGAGTGATTGAGATACGCCTTAGAGCAGTGGAGGTAGCTGAGCCATAAATAATAAGGCCATAGTCAATGATTGAGATTATGGAACTCTGTATAGCTATTCTCAATGCCGCTTGATTTAGAAATTGACGGTTACGGAATAGTATTCCAAGGCGTTGGTTCAGTTTTCGCAGTGTTGTCAATGTGGGTTGCAAAGGTGAGCCCTTGGTCAAAAGTGATGCCAAGGTATTTGAAAGTATTTACTTGGTCCAGTGTAATTCCCGCAGAGGTTTGTATGGTGAGCGGAGTATGCTTATTTTTGTTTTGGTGATTGGAGAAGAGCATGGCTTTTGTTTTATTGTGGTTTAGCACAAGTTTACTATCCAGGAACCACCTTTCAACACTAGAGAAAGCAAGTTGCAGGCTTTTTCGTAGTGAGTTTGGATCCTTGTGGGAGAGAGAGAATTACAGCATCATCAGCGTATAAGATTATTTTCTCCTGGCAGATATCTGGGAGGAGTTAAGGAACAGGCTAAAGAGGAGCGGTCCAAGAATTGATCCCTGTGGTACACCCAAGAGAACTGGTTTGAAGTCAGAGAGTTCATTAGAGATTTTTACAGCCTGTGACCGATTGGACAGGTAACTTTTTACCCAAGCACAAGGACCTTCGGCCAGGCCTAGGCTAGAAAGTAGGGAGGTAAGTAGGCCATGATGGACTGTGTCGAAAGCTTTTGTAAGATCGATAAAGACTGCACCTGTTTGGCACCCTTTGTCCAGGGCTGAGTGGACTTCTCCAGAGAAATCAAGTAAGGCTATTGTACTATGTCCTTTCCTAAAGCCGTGCTGTTGATTACAGAGTAGATTGTATTTGTCCAGGTAATCAGAGAGTTGGTCTGCCACTATTCGTTCAAGTGCTTTGGAGAGGGGAAGGGGTATTGATATTGGTCGATAGTTTCCTGTTGAGGTTTTGTCCCCTTTGTGCACTGGCGTAACTATGGCAGATTTCCACTTGTTGGGAAATTGACTTTGGCAAAGTGACAGATTAAGAATTTTTGCAAGGGGGTGAATTACTTCATCCAGGGTGATAGACAGGATTTTTAGATCTAGCGTGTCACTACTTGTTCTGGATTTGGAGCAGGCCTTTCTTATGTACTTGTGTGCTTCGTGCACTTTGATTTTCTTGAAGTAAAATTGTGGTTTTTGTCACGAGGGGTGTTTTGTGATACTAGGCTAGGCACAGGTAAGTCCGAGAAGAAATCTGGGGGGAGGACCCCACTAAGGTCTGTGAATGTCTTATTAAGCGCATCTGCAATAGACTTTGGGTCAAGAGTGGTGGATCCATCAACTTTCATAATGGTAGGTGATGATTTTGATTGTTTACCCATTATGTTTCGGATGTTGTCCCGAAAAGCTCTTCCATCACCCAAGGTGGATTCAAGGGCATTTTTGAAATAGGCGCTCTTCATTTGCCTAATTTGTGAGGTACATCTATTTCGTGCCTGCTTGTATTTTAGGGTATCATGAGGTGAGCCTGTATCTCTGCCAACTGCCCAGAGGTGGTCCCGAACCTTGAGCTCGGCAAGTAGTTTGGCAGTAATCCATGGATTTGATAGCGCTTTGATTTTACGTCTTTTTACTGGTCGCATGCAGAGTTGAAAGATTTAATGAAGTATTCTAGTGCGGTATTAATATCAGTTGATTCAAGGATTGGCGTCCAGTCCTGTTGTAGGAGATGGGTTTTCAACTTGATAAGATTCCCATAAGGCAATACTCTGCTTGTTATAACTTTGGGGGTGGCTTGAGAAATTTATTAGACCAGGTACAGGACACTGGGGAGTGGTCACTGAGGAGTCAGGGAGGACTTTAATGTTTTTATCCAGTCAGGGTAATTTTGAGAACCCAGTCAATAAGGGTGCTTGTACCAGTTTTGTAATTTTTCCGGGTTGGGGAGGTTACCATCTGAGTCAGGTTTGCTGCTAGGATGTCATCTTTGTAAGTGCCAGTGTCAGAGGCGAGCCAGTTTATGTTGAAATCCCCGAGGAGGAGGAGGAGCTCATTTTCAGAGGGCTGCAGACCAACAAAATCAAGTACAGACTTAATACTGGCACGGTGGTCTTTTGGAGGGATATAGAATGCGGCTACTGTGAGAACTTTGTTTTGTGCACCAAGAAGCAGTTTGATAGGGAGGAGTTGCATCTGCGTATTTGTGGGGGTGAAGCTGCCGCATTGACAGGAGAGGTTGTCCTTTATGTAGATAGCACAGCCCCCACCTTTCTTGCTTGCCCGGTCAAGTCTGAAAAGATTGTAGCCTCTAGCGAGACCGCATGATCCAGGGTGCTGGGAGATAGCCAGGTTTCCACAATGGCTAGTATATCAGGGTTTTTTTGTCCAGCGAGAGTTTGAAGAGATGCCAATTTGGGAAGGAGGCTGCAGATATTTAGAGTTATAATGGAGAGACCACTACCAACTTTCCCTGTTTTTGTCGGCTTCAGTGCAACAGGACCAGGGTTTGGGTGTATCCCACCAGATGTTAAAAGTAGGAGTAGCAGGAGTTTCAGCGATGCCATTCGTAGTTCATAATAGGTTGGAGTGAGTTTCTGCTTGTACTTTTTAAGATGCTTGGATCCTGTTAACTATCAGGTTTTAGGCAGAATAAAACTATGCACTAGCAGCAAAGCATTTTTCCTACACTAAAACACAGCATTTTTCCTACACTAACCTCAGCATTACGTTAGGTCGAGCTGAAAAACAAAAAAAGAATAGCAGAGTCAGGACAGGTTAAAAGCAATAGAAATTTTCAGGCAGTAGAGTCGCAGGAGCTTTTTGGTGAAAAATCACCTCAGAAAGCTCCACAAGTCAGCACCAGGGCTCAAAGAGCTCGCAGCAGTAGAAGGAATACAGCTCCACTTACCCGACTGGTCAGGCTGAGAGCCACAGACCGATCAGCTAGGGGCTGATGAGGCAGTTGGCCAGTGGAGTGAAAAGGCGCTACAGCTTGAATTAGCCAAGCCCAAGGATCTATCCGTACCTTCAGATTGGAATGCCTCAGGCAGGGGCAGTAGAGAGGTGAGCAGCAGCCAAGCACTGAGCTGAACCACGCCACCAGCTGGAGGATCGCACCTGGTCAGGGGCTGAGGATCCTAAGGAGAAAAGAGCAGAGCAGCTACCAAATTGTGCAGCACACCACAAATATCCTGCACACTTTTGCAGTGGCCAGCAAGACTGTGCTGCCAGTGTTATCCAGACACCTAAAGCACATTTTCACCATCCTAAAAATACATTCAGTGATACCCCCGTCTGTCTGTTGGCCTTGTTGTACTGTTCCTGTGCTGTAGTCTGTGGCTGCAGATATGGTGTCAGGAGGTGGATAGCTGCTGTCACCTGCAAAACAAGTTAACATATGTGTCATGTGCTGTGCATAATGTTCTCAAAAGGACAGTGTACAATCATGATTGTAGTACATGTCTATTTACCAATCAACCACCCCCTCTTCCTGGGTCAGTGCCTGCAACTGTACATATGGCCTGGAGTACTCCAATACCTAGGCAACATGTATCCCACTTGGGTAATGTAGCCTGTACCATTACACATCACTTGTGCCATCACACACCACCTGCATGTTCATTCTGAGAAACATCTTCCTGATTCTGTAAATGTTCTCCCACTCTGATGGTGCCAGTTTGACCACATTGCTAGTTAATGGTATCAAGTACATTAGGCATGCCAGCAACAGCAAAGAATGCTGCCCTGACATCCTTCTTTTCACCCTGTGTATTTGGGAACTATATGGAGTCCTTAGAACGTGTTGTCAGTGCACCATTAACCTACCACATAAATCTGGACATGGATGACTGGCTCATTCCAGTAGCGTCCCTTGATGCACTGGAAGTACACTATGGCACATGCCAGTGCCATCAGCATCCTGGTATGGACATCAAGTACATGGCTCCTCCATATCCGGGCTTGCAGTAAGGGTCCCAGAACGGGGTGCAGTTTATCAATCGCTGCACAGTCAAACCACCTTTACACTTTTGGAAAAAAGAGTGGCAGTTCACTGCACAAACTGAGGAAGTGACAGGACAACAGTAAGTGACGTGGAGAAAAAAAGCGTTCTCTTGCAGCAGAGAAAGAAAGTATGCATCATGGCATTCCACAGGTACTGCTCAGAAATGCAAAGTGTGTCTGTGACCCCCAGGAGCATGTGGACCCGCAGCAGTGTGAGGACCACAGGAGCAGGAGGATGACGTTCTGTTCTGTGGTGTCTATAGGGTGTCCATAGCCGGTGAATCCATAGTTCTGCAGGAGACTCTGAAGGAGCCGTGACTGTTGAACTGCAGTTAGTAAGCACAAATTGTATCTAAAGTGTAGTGTTACTGACTATTGCTAAAACTGTTACATTCTAGCTGCTGCCTATTTAGGGTAAGCTTGTACAGCAGTAGCTGGTAAGCACAAATTGTAGCTAACATGTAGTGTTACTAACTATTGCTATAACATGTTAAATCCTAGCTTCTGCCAGTATAGGGTAAGGTTATAAAACAGGCAGGCAGACAGTTATGCTATCTCTCATGCGGGGTGTTACTGAGCAGTGTTAATGCTGTTAGTCTTAGCTTCTGCTTATATAGTATAATGTTATGAGACAGGCAATTGGCATCCACACATTACTAAGTAACAAAGGCAGTTTTATAAGAAAACTCAGCAGGGGGCTAGAATGGAGCATAGTGTGAGTGGGGAAGTAGTCAGCTGTGGGGACTATGGGGCACTCATCTCTAGGCTATGCTTTGGAGGAGGGGACATTGCCCAATATATAGGACATTCTGAGAGCTCCATGCATAGTTGGCAGCAGCAATGGAGGAAATATCCCATCTGCGACTCCAACTAAGCTGTTCCCACCCCTTGCACCACCACTACCTCTGAGGTCCACTGGCTCTTTGGGATGCGGGATGGAGAGGAAGGGGTGGAGAAGGAGATTGGGTGGCAGGGACAGTCATTGAGCAGTCAACCATACCCAAGAGATAAAATGGCAAATCACTTTTCACCCCTGGAAGAGGTACAGGTGCCTGACTGTAATGGGGGGAGGGGCCTAGAGTCAGTTGATGTTGATGGGAAAGAAGACATGGTGACACCCGTGGGCAAGAATGGGCAGAAGTTAGTAAAGAGGATTCTGGTGATAGGGAACTCCATGTCTAGAGGCATACAGAGGGTGGTACTGTAGTTGGTGCTGAAAAGGGAAGGTGGTTGGTGAGATGCCTGCCTGGAGTATCAGCCATCCAGGATTGGGAGAGGATAGGGAGGATAGTGGAGGAGGGGAGAGAGCAGGCATTAACGGTGCACCTTGGTACCAACAATCTAGCGAACTGGCCTGTGGAGACAGTGAAATGAGATTTCCAGAGGCTGGGGGACAGATAAAAGAAGTACTCGGCTTCCTTGACCTTTTCTGAGGTCTTCCCTGTCTGGGGTAGGGAGAAGGGAGAGGATAGAGTGAAGAAGGAGAAGATCAAGGAGTTCAATGGGTGATTAAAAAGGTGATGTCAGGAAAGGGGGTACCACTTTGTGGCAGACTGGAGGGCTTCTGGGACAGGAGGATCTTCAAAGGTGATGGCCTTCACCTGACAAGACAGGGGACTAGTATGTTAGGGCAGAAGTTTGATGGCGTGTACAAATGAAGACAGTTTAACTGACTGCACGGGAGGTTGAGGCTAGGGATTCCACAGCTGAGGTAGGTGAAGTGGGGAACCTAGGCAGGACTCCCCAAGGGATGGGGCAAGGTGTGCAAGAAGTAGTAGCGGAGCAGAATGAGTTCAGGGGACCGGGATATGTAGACCACATAGACCAGCAAAAAATGATAAGCACATGACACCTGGGATATCAAGGAATTGTGATTGGGCAAGTCATTCAAGAACCAAGAGGGGTGGGAACATAAGATGGAGGGTGGTGTGCCTCAATAACAGGAGTCTGGGTAATACAGTTAGTGAACTCCAGGCACTGATGGCAGACTCTGGGCTGGATTTAGTCGATATTACAGAAATTTGGGCCAGCAAGAACAACTACAGAGCCTTGGCAATCCCTGGATACACCTTATACAGGTGCAATAGGGAGATGTTTAGAGGTGGAGGTGTGGCTATTTACATCAGAGAAGGAACAAAGGCAGTACAGAATGCATCCATTGGAGGGAAAGGGGAGGTAGAGTCACTGTGGGTACAGCTCAGAGACATCAGGTAAAAAATGGCACTTGGACGTGGTTACAGGCCATTAGGGTAGGGAGAGGAGAGACATAAGGAACTAGAAGCAGAAGTAGAAAAGGGGGCAGCAAAAGGAGAGGTTGTAGTAGTAGAAGATCACAACCTGCCAGACACTGACTAGCCATCCCAGCAGACAGAAGTGCCACAGGTCAGGCCCTGCTTGATACTTTGCAGGACCGCATGCTTGTGCAGCAGATCAGGGAACCCACTCTACAATCAACCATTCTCAATGTGATACTCACCAACTCAGCAAGAGTAGAAACACAGAAACATAGACCATAATGTCAGAAAAAGACCAGTGGTCCATCCAGGTTGTCCATATTCCCTATAATTCCTGGAACCTTCTCTGGAATCTATTGTTCATCCAGGATACTAACCCTTCCCCATTCTCTCCCTATTCTCCTCCTCTCTGATTTTGTCACTCTGAGTGATCACAATTCCCTTAATTCTGTCCCATGACTGCTTGAAGTCCCTGACTGTGTTTGCACCCACCACCTCAGCTGACAGACTGTTCCAAGGTTCCACCACTCTTTCGATAAAGAAGTACTTCCTTATGTCCCTCCTGAACCTCCCTACTGTTAATTTCTACTCTTGACCACGTGGCCTTGAGTTGGTATTCAGGCTAAATAATTTCCCACAGTTCACTTTGTTAATTCCTTTAAGGAACTTGAAGGTCTCTGCCATATCTCCCCTCTCCCTTCTGGTTTCTAATGAATAAATATTTAGTGCCGTGAGACACTCCTCATAGGATCTGTCCTGCTTGCCCTGAATCATTTTTGTTACTCTGCACTGCACTTTTTCCAATCTATCCCTGTCCTTTCTGAGATGAGGGCTCCAGAACTGAATGCAGTACTCCAGATGAGGTCTCACCATGGATCTGTATAGGCGAAGTAGATGGAGTGTGGGTTGTGGAAACACTGGGGTCCAGCGACCACAATACTATACAGTTTGAGTTGGTCCTGGGCCCTCATCTAAGGCTGGGGTGCTAGACTTCAGAAGGGCACATTTCACCCACATGAAGAAAGTAGTCCTGGACAGGTTAGCTTGGGTGGACAGCATAGGGGGGATAGAAAAAAGATGAGGGGATCATAAAAGGTGCTGTTCTCTTGGCAATTAAAACATGCAGAAGGACAGGTATCAAGAGAAACAAGTATAAGAGACCAATTTGGTTCTCTGAAATGGTCAAGGAGGCAGTGAGAGCAAAAAGAAGTCCTTCATAAAATACAAAGAAAAGCAGGATAAGGAATGAGATGAGTATCAGGAAAAAACTAGAGAGACTAAGAGAGCAGTCAAGATCACAAAGGCAGACACAGAACTGCAAATTGAAGAGGGGGCCAATGGAGGGGGAAAATGTTTTTTTTAGATATATATGGGAAAAAAGAAAGATGGGAGGGGGGATTGTCAGGCTAAGGGGGGGCAGGGTAATGGAGGGAGACAGACAGAAAGCAGCTGTGCTGAATGATTACTTCAGCTTGGTATTCACTACAGAGAACAGCTGGCCCTTGCCAGAGAGGCCAGACAGGCAGCTGAAAGAGGGGTCCATGAAATGAGGTTGAGGAAGTATACTAGTGAAAGAATCAGAAAAGAGTTAGCAGCCCTGAAGGTAAACAAGGCTCTGGGGCTGGATGGGATGCATCCAAGGATACTAAGGGAACTGGCATCAGCGTTAGCCGACCCCTGATGGGACTATTCAATAGTTGTTTGCAGCAAAGGGAAGTTCCCAAGGACTGGATGGGAAACTATAGACCTGTAAGCCTTTTTTATTGAGGATTTAAAAAGGAATAATCAATACCACAACTGTTGGAAATAGTTACTAGGATAAGTAACAGAAAAATCACATACAAAACTTAGAAAAAACAAGAATAAGAACAAGAAAACCTCTTTTTACATAAACAGATTTTGCAACTTAAGGACACTTTAAGGTATTAATACAGCAAAACCACAATGGTTAAGTCTTAGCAACAATACTCAAAAGCATAGATTACCAAGCAAGTACTAGTTAATTCAGTTAGTGGTCAGAAAGGGGTTCTATGTAGCATGGAATCTATGTAGGTTATGGTTAGCTAAGTGAGTAAGTCTTTCATATTCAGCCAATTTCACCAGGCCTGCCATCCATTCTGAGAATAACAGAGGGGTATTGGTTCTCCACCTCAGAAGAATCTGTCGCTTTGCTTCCGATGCAGCTGGCAAAAGCCAGGGGTTGCAGGGCATGCAATTGGTATGTTGTTGGGGTCCCCACCTAAAAGTCAGAACATGGGACTCTGGGTTACCTGGGCTCCAGTGACTTTGTGACAGAAATGCAGGATTTGTTGCCAAAATAAGGAGAGGGTTGGGCACGATCATAGAATGTGGATAAGTGATCCTTCACTCTGGTGGCATCACCAGCATGGTGCATGAGACATTAAGTCCATTTTTTTAGGGCTACCAGTGTACAATACCATCTGTGAAGTATTTTTTTCTGAATAAGTTGATATGGCATATCCCTGAAGGCCTTATGTGCTCTTTTGAGTATCATTTGCCAGTCGGACAGAGAAATGCTAACATTTAATTCAGATTCCCAGGCTGCTTTGCATGTGGTTGGCAGGGGTACATGTAGGGAGAGAAGGTAAGTATATATTCTCCCTCTCAGTTGCTGAGGCTTGGCTATCCATCTAGAAATGGGAAACGGGAGTGGGGACTCAGAATGGGTTCTTGCCTGCGCTCTCCTTTTACTAATGGCATTCTGGATTTGGAGGTATCTCCAGAAGTCCATCTAGGGCAAGTCATAGCTGTCTCTCAAGGTTGAGAATGACTGAAAGGCTCCAGCCTCAGAGTCCCATATCTGTGCCATAGCACTTATGCCTTTAGAGGCACAGGATGCCAGAAAAGTACTTTGTTATCTGCTTGTAAATGCAGATTATGTCAAGGGGGTTCCCATTGTTCTATGTGATTCTGTGCCCAGTGTTGTTCAGTAATAGCCTTCCAGCTTAAGGACTGGTGAATTTGTGTGTGGATGTACAGTATATCAGTCTGAATGAGTAATGCAGTGTACCAAGGGGGAAGGGGGTACCATAAAGCGCCTGCTTGCATGTGGAATCAGACTGGTTTTCTGGGGGGAATAGTAAGCAGCACAGGTTTGTGACAGGAAGGTCTTGTCAGACCAATCTGATAGTATTCTTTGACAGGGTAACCAGGGTAGTTGACAAGGGGCACATAGTAGACTTACTATACTTTGACTTCAGCAAGTCCTTTGACTGAGTGCCACATTGAAGGCTGCTGAACAAGATGGGGCATCTGAGTAGAACTAGGGAAATAGTAAAGTTGCTAGTGAGCTGATTTGAGGGGAGGTAGCAGAGAGTTATGGTGAATGAGGTTAGATCAGTGGAAAGAGAGACCAACAGCGGAGTACAACAAGGATCTGTCCTGGGCCCAGTCCTCTTCCATACGTTTACCAGCAACATACTGTAGGAGATGGAATCCAGGTTTTGTCTATTTGTAGATGACATTAAACTCTGTGGTAGTATTGACAATGTGGAGAAGATAAGGGAATTGCAGAGAGATCTGCAAAGGGTAGAAAATTGATTCAAATTCTGGCAAATGAAATTCATTGCCAAGAAGTGCAAAGTGATGCACTTAGGAAAGGGTTCAGCTGGACACAGCATCAGAAAGAAGAGATCTAGGAGTCATCATCAGTGACTCCCTTAAACAAACCAGGCAGTGTAACAAGGCCTTCAGAGAGGCCAACAGGATGCCACGGTGCACTATGATATGATTTGACAGTAGGAAGCAGAAGGTACTGTTACCGCTGCATAGGTCACTGGTAAGGCCACACCTGCAATACTGGGTCCAGTTCTGGAGTCCCTTCTTAAAAAGGGAAAGGGACAGGCTAGAGACAGTACAAGAAAAGGTGACCAAGATGATTCAGGGCCAGAAAGGCAGATTCTATGAGGATTGACTAAAGGCGCTGAACATGTATTCACTCGAAACCAGATGAGAGATGAAGGATATGATTGAGACCTGCAAGTTCAATAAACAAGGTGAACAGTAAAGAGTGATATACCAGGAACAGAGAAGCTAGTACATGGGGTCACGAGTGGAGGTTAATGGAGGTAAGATTTAAAAAGAATATGAGGAAGTATTATTTTACTGGAAGAGTGGTTGAGCCACTGAATGGTCTGCCAGCAGAGGTGGTGGGTGCCAGCTGGTATAGAGCTAAATTACACAGCAGGATGAGGGAGGTGGAAACACGGACAACAAAAGGGGAAATAAGGTAAGCTTAGACCTCACAAAGACAATAGTATGATAGGGTAATATGGGCAAACTTGCTGGACCATCAATCTTTTCCTGTTATCAGTGTCTATGTTTTATTGTATTTATTTAAATTTGTTAACTGGGTAAGGAGCACTGGACCAACAGTCCTTTTTCTGGCTCGACCTCAGCCAAAGACATACAAACTTAAAAAATTTACAAAGCAGTAACATACAACAAGCGTTACAAACAAACAACATGATAACAGAAGTCAAAAACAGTTGCAACTTTGTGATTCAAGCAAATAGTGGTGCAGTTTAATTTTAAATAAACTAAATAAAGTGATTGAACGAAGGGAAACTGACAGGGTATTCCAAAAACCAGGAGCAAACATGGAAAAGGCCTTGGAGGCCATTTTACTTTTACACATGGGAGTAAATAACTGAACACAATCTGAGGATCACAAAGGAGTTTTTGAATTTGAAATATTTAGTAAGTCCTCAAGAGAGGGATAATATAGATGGATAAATTGTCTCATGAAATAAACAACCAGAAAAATGCATCATTCGAGACTTTAGAGAAAGCCAGTTCAATTGAGAATAAAGCAAACAATGAGTACAAGTAGGAACATGTTAAAAAAACAAAAAACAAAAACAAATGTTATTATAAACTCTTGGAGTTTTTGAAGCTTTATTTGTGCAATACTGAAGAACAAAGCAGATGCAAAAATAAAAAGTGTAAGAAGAGATCCCAAAGCGATGGCTTTATGAGTAATCAGTAAGAAATAACTTAAATTTGAATACTGCTTCAAGCCTTTGATTAATACCCAATCTGCTCAATCTAAATACCATCCAAATTATGAACAAGTAATGGGGAACTCTTTTTCAGAGAGATGGGGAACCAAACAGCATAGACTTGGTTTTTGAAAAATTTAAGACCAAATTGTTATTTTTAAACCAAGTGTTGACTGCACAAAAATCAAAATTCAGAAATGTGGTCATCTCAGACAAACTCTTGGAACTTTTAAGAATAACAAAATCAAGAAAAAAAGACTATAAACACCTTCAGACATCAGTTCTCATTTCTCTGAGTTACTGTTCCCTATGCCGTTCTGTATATTGTTTTGTTTTTGTTTATCAGCACTACTATGTCCTAAGCATAGCACATTATGGCATCCATCTCAGGACTCTTGGGGCATTTTGACCTCTCTGGTGCCATACTGGCCTACTGGGACAGGGTCTATGAAGTAGACTCACTTATTACAAGGCATTTGACATAGGTTAATTGGATTCATTGCTCATTATAGCTTGCTTACCCTCTATGAGGTAGCAGACTGACAGTGCAAAGGTTAAACTGATGTGTATAACTTGTATGAAATCTTAAATGTTTTTCTTTAGAAGTCATCAACTCTTAGTAACTTGGGATA
Source organism: Neoceratodus forsteri (assembly GCA_016271365.2). Classification (NCBI taxonomy): domain Eukaryota; kingdom Metazoa; phylum Chordata; order Ceratodontiformes; family Ceratodontidae; genus Neoceratodus; species Neoceratodus forsteri. The sequence goes on from CM028136.1 coordinate 307,881,157, forward strand.
TCCGCTTTCCAGGATGTGTTGCATGTACTGTATAAGTTGTCCTGTATGCTCACTGTTGAAAATTTCAATAAACATTAATTTAAAAAATATAGATTGAGGGAGTGCTCTTGATCAGTCGGAGTGCTCCTTTCCCCTTCGTGTGAGACACTTATTCTGAGAAGAGCGTCTCATGCACAGATGCCCTGGAAACAGGCACATTCCGGGAACAGGTTTTTTTTTAAATATATTATTGATCACTCTCAATCAATAATATATTAATACATCCCCCGTCACTACTCATTCTTACATTAGAGTGGTTTCACTTGCCTTCAGGTTGAGCCAGAACATGCATACATACGAACATATGACGAAGCCAGCAGAAGAATGCCATTTGGTCTATCAAGTCTGCTCATGTTGCAGGGTCCACAGCTTGAGCTACTCTCCCTGCCCCCTCTCCCTACTCCTCCCATCCTCCCTACCCATGACCCTTACCCTTCCCCATACCTGTCTCAGCCTCTCTTAAAGCTGCCCACTGTCTTCAATGAGATTACCTCTTCAGGCAGCACATTCCACCCTCTCTGTGATGAAATGCTTTCTGACCTTTCTCCTAAACCTCCCACCCTCCAGCTTAAGACTGTGCCCCCTTGTGTAATGGTTGCCACTCAGCTTAGAGAGACTCTCTGATCTTTGTCTCTGCTATATGACAATACCCTAGAGGCTGCACCTACACTGTAACTATACCTCCTGTACTAATACCAATACCCTAGCTACTAAATGTATAGGTCAACAGCCACCCATGCTACTATATGTAAATACTTCCTTAAAACTGTGTTGTCTCACTATTGTATAGATCACTGTTATTACTACATGACAATGCCCCAGAGGCTGCACTTGTATTATAATTGTTCCACTGTAATAATATCAATACCCTAGCTACTCTACTTATCAACCTTATGTATCCCTTTCAAGTACTTGAAGGTCCCAATCATGTTCCCTCTCTCTCTCCCCTGTCTTCCAGGGAGTACATGTCCAGTGCGTTAACCTCTCCTCATATGCCTTACCCTGCTGGCCAGCGATCATCTTTTTAGTCCTCCTCTGGACCTTCTCCAGCAGGTTAAAGTCTGTTTTGAGGTGTGGGCACCAGTACTGAACGCCATACCCTAGATGCGGCCTTACCAGTGACCTGTACAAGGGCAGTATAACCTCCTCTCTCCAACTACTGATCCCCCTAGATATGTATCCCAGCATCTTGTCTGCCCTTGCTGCTGCTTTCTTGCACTGCGTGGAGTGCTTCAGGTCACTAGTGATCATCACTCCCAGGTCCTTCTTCTCCTCTGATGCAGATACTCGGACTCCACCCAGGTGGTACTCTGTCCTAGGATTCTTGGCTTTAATATGCATAACTTTACATTTCTTGGCATTGAAGCCAAGCTGCCAGATCCTGAGGGACCCCATGGGTAACAGAATTAAGAGATAACATTATTGGCCCAATATCAACTGACTGACTGAACATGATCTGAAAGATAATTACCAATCCAAGACACAGCATTCAGTGAGGTTACTGGAGTTTCCAATTTACAACAAAGGAATTTATGATCTGTGAGATCAAATGCCTTGGTCAGATCACAAACACGGCCTCTGTCATACCTCCATTCTCCATACCAAAGAGAACCATGTCAGTGAACCTGACCAAGGCAGCACCTGTATCTCTCCCCTTCCTAAACCCATGTTGCTGCTTACAGCACAAGTTATGATTTTCTAAGTAAGCACTGATCTGAGTTGACACAATCTTTTCAAAGAACTTACTCCAAGGATTCAAAATAGAAATAGGTAGTTAAACATTCAAGTCTTTGTCTCTACTCTGCTATTCATTAGGTGTTGCATGGTCCAGTCTTACAAATGCACACCACAGTCATCAGGTACTTAGGTGACATCATCCCTGGTGATGGTAGTGGTGTCCATGGGAGCCCACAGATGGTCACTGTACACAGCATGCATACAGAGCACTCTGGTAACATGCTTACATGTGTCAGCATGGAGGTGTCTCCTCTTAAGCTATATGGGGAGTCAACATGATCTGGCTAACAGCTAACGGCATCACTATTTGTGCTGGTAGGTGGTCGAAGTAACTTGCACACTGCACAATAGATCCATTTCACACACTACCATGGGAGGATGAAGAAATCACTTCCTAAGCTGGGCCCCAGGTCCACTTCTATCTACTTCCCTGATGCCTGACCCATGAGGGCCATGGGTACAGGGATCGGGGATTACTAGAGGGTGGTGGATCCCACTTGTGTAAGTCCTATTTCACAATCCCAGTTGCTTTTGTGTTGAACATGATAGGTTGCAGTCATGTGTCTGATGTGTTCATTCATATATCATTTTAGGCCAATAGATTGCAATCTGAGGACATCCTTCTTCAGTAGCGGGGCCCCATGGGGTGAGCAGCAGAGAGAGTACAGGTGGAGGAAGGAAGAGGAGGAACAGGAGGCTAGAGAAATGGTTAGGGCCACAGAGGAGCACCCCTATTACCTCATGGGCACCCCACCACCATCAGTGTTAGAGGCAGAGGGGCCCAGTGGGGCTCTTCAGTGGGAGTGGGTGCAGCATACTGTGCCATGGTGACTCATTGACAGTAGTGTATGACGTTTAATGATCAGCTGCCTGGGCATGGGTGGGCCATGTTGTGCTGCATCCTGATCACTGAGGTGAACACATAGGGCACAGTTAGTGTTGTCCCATAGTGGTGCAGGATGGGCTCAGGTGTGATGTATTATGTTGTCTGAGAAAAAACTTAAATGTGCCACAAGTTTGAACTGCACTGTTTTAGTACAATGTATGTTTGTGTAAAATATTCCATGTTAGTGTATGCAGTGGGTTTTGTGCAGTGGCCACTAGTGGCATTCCACACATACGCACGTGCTGGGACATGTTTGGGGTACTTGGATACACAGCTTTTACTTGACATGGCCAATGTTTTTAACAAGGCATTCTCGGATTACAGTGCTGTTCTCCCCCCAAAACTGGCCTCATACCCAGTTGGTACTCTGGCCACTGAGGACCCACCCTCCACTGCCAACACTAGGTCCTGTCCTACCTTTTTACTTCAGACAGGTAACCATCAATGAGACAAGAAAATACCTTGCTAGAGTCCTTGGCAAAATAAGGATGGGTAGTGATTGCATAGATATGAAGCTGATCTCTATCGCACTACCCAAGGTCCTTGGATCCATCAACAAGCTGTTCAACTTATCACTCCGCCTCTCCACTTTAACCACCACCTGGAAAACCTCCCTGGTTACACCTGTCTATAAAAGGGGTGACTGGTCTCTTGTCACAACTACAGACCCATCTCAATTCTATCACCACTCTCTAAAGCACTGGAAAGAATCATAGCTGACTAGCTCATAGGCCATCTGCTCAAATACAACCTCCTTTCCCCTCGACAGCACAGTTTCACAGGCAGCATAGCACCATCACTGCCCTAATTGAGTTCACTGGCTATATACATGAGGCACTCAACCAGGGCCAGATGGTCAGAGCAATCTTTATTGACCTTACCAAGGCTTTCAACCTTCTGGACCACCAACTGCTACTTCACAGACTAAGTGGCCTAGAACTGTCACCTGTCACGGTTAAATGGTTCGCCAGCTATCTGTCTGGGCAGGCTCAGAAAGTAAAAATCAATGGTGCCATCTCTAACACCTGTGAGTTTACTGTAGAGGTCCCACATGGGTTCATACTGGGCCCGCTCCTATTCAGCCTTTTGTGACTCACCTCCCAGACACCTGCCCCATGACAGAGATCCTGCTATATGCAGACGACACAGTAGTTTTCACTCGAAACCCTAGCCAAGAAGTGCTCACTAGGGACTTGCAACACAACTTTAATCTCCTACAGGACTGGTTCAATGACAACATGCTGGTGCTCAATGGCAAAAAAACCAAGTCAATGCTCTTTGCCGGATGACAGAAGAAGAGATCTACTGTACCCCTCTCAATCACCCGCAACTCTCACACCACCTTGGAGCAGGTGCCTTCGTTCCGGTATCTGGGTATCACAATAGATGACTCACTGTCATTTGATGAACACATACACAACATAACTACTGCCATCAACAGGAAACTAGGGGCTCTATACAGGCTCTGGTTCTGCCTCACTCCCATGGCCAGGGTTCAGGCAGTCAGAGGTACAATCCTACCTATCATGGACTATGGGAATGTACACACCAAAATCTGCCCAATGGAGAATCATGTACACAAATGCTCACAGCCTGGGAAATAAGATCCCAGACCTGCAGGCAATAATGTCAGAGGCTAAACTGGATATAGTATCAATTAGTGAGACATGGTTTACCAGTGACCACACTTGGGAGACTTCAGTACCTGGCTATGTATTGTTCAGAAGAGACCGAGGTGCAAAAAGGGGGGGAGGAGTGGCCCTGTATGTCAATGAAAATATCAAAGCTACAGAAATTCAGAATACACATAAGGAGCCAGAAGAACTGCGGGTCACCCTGGAAACAGGAAATGGGACAGCCATAAGAACTGGCATTGTCTACAGGCCCCCAGACCAGGGGGAGGACATAGACACATTTCTGTTAGAGGATATACAAAACATGACAGCTAAAGGGGAGGTTCTGATAATGGGAGACTTCAACATGCCAGATACAGATTGGTCAATACCAGCAGGAACATCTGCCAGAACTAGACACATAGTGGATTCCCTGCAGGGGGAGGGCCTCAAACAACTGGTACAACAACCCACAAGAGACAGGACTATCCTAGATCTAGTACTGACTAACAGGGAAGGGATCACAGATCTTGAGGTAGAAGGTCACCTGGGGGCCAGTGACCATCACATGGTATGGTTCAATTTGACTACTACATCTAAATCATCCCATTCCAAGGCAAAAATATGGGACTTCAGAGGAGCTGACTTTGATAAGATGGCCAACAGAGTTAAGCTAGCCCTGGCAAAAAGAAACACAGGTGAGGGGTATAGGCAAAGTGGGCAAGCATTAAGGATGCAATACTTGAAGCAACATCCCATTGTGTTAGACAGAAAAGGAAGTGCAAAAGAAGAAGGAAACCACTTTGGTTCTCAAATACAGTAGCAGAAAAGGTCAGAGCCAAAAGGCTGGCCTTCAGGAAATATAAAGGAACACAGCAGGATGAAGATAGGGAGGCATACCAAACTTCCCTAAGGGAAGCAGGGAAGGCAGTAAGGCAGGCAAAGTCCCAAACTGAGGAAACACTAGCACGAACAGTAAAAGAAGGTGACAAGACTTTCTATAGATACATTAGTGAAAGGAGAAAGTCCAGAGGGGGTATTGCTAAGCTTAATGGAGAAAAGGGAGCATGTATGGAGGAGGACCATGTAAAAGCACCTATCCTAAATAGATACTTTTGCTCAGTATTTACAGAAGAGAAGGTAGGGCAGGGCCCACAGCTCAGCACCATGGACACAGGGGGGAGGGAGGTGAGCACTACTCCCTTCACAAAAGAAAGGGTCCTACAAGAGCTTGCTAAGCTCAGGGTGGATAAGGCAATGGGACCTGATGGCATACATCCCAGGGTACTTAAGGAGCTAAAGGTGGAACTAGCAGAGCCATTAGCAGAACTGTTTAGTGAGTCTCTGAGCACAGGAGAGGTCCCAGAAGACTGGAGAAGGGCTCATGTGATCACACTCCACAAGAGTGGTAGCAGGGAGGAGGCAGGGAACTACAGACCAGTCAGTCTTACCTCAGTAGTGGGCAAGATTATGGAGGCACTCCTTAAGGAAAGGATAGTGCAACACCTGGAATCCATAGGGGCACAGGATCCAAGACAGCATGGGTTTACAAAAGGAAGGTCCTGTCAAACTAATCTCATAGATTTCTTTGACTGGGTAACCAGAGTGGTGGACCAAGGGGGAGCAGTTGATGTCGCCTACCTTGACTTCAGCAAAGCTTTTGACACTGTTCCACATAGAAGATTGATAAATAAACTGGGTAGGCTCGGTGGTCAGAAGTTGGTCAACTGGGTGGCAAACTGGTTGACGGGCAGAAAACAGAGAGTGGTGGTAAATGGTATACAGTCAGAAGAGATGCAAGTCACAAGTGGGACCTCTAGGATCAGTCCTGGGGCCAGTCCTCTTCAACATCTTCATTAGTGACCTTGCAGATGGACTAGAGGGTAAGGCTTGTCTGTTTGCAGATGACACCAAGATCTGCAACAGAGTAGATGATCCAGATGGGGTGGGCAGAATGAGAAGAGATCTGGATAAACTAGCAAAATGGTCAGAAGAGTGGCAACTGGGATTTAATGCAAAGAAGTGCAAGATCATGCACATAGGGAAGAGAAACCCTGAAGCCACCTATAGGCTGGGAGGGGAGTTGCTAGCAGTCACAAAGGAAGAAAGAGACTTGGGCATCATCATCACTGATGACCTGAAATCATCCAAGCAGACCTCTAAAGCAGTAGGTAAGGCTAGGGGGGTGTTAGGGTGTATTAGTAGGGGTATCACAAGTTGTAAGAGGGAGGTAATAATCCTCTTTACAAGACACTGGTTAGGCCCCATCTGGAGTACTGCGCAGTATTGGAGGCCACACCTTCACAAGGACATTAACCAAATTGAGGCAGTCCAGAGAAGGCAACCAAAATGGTGCAGGGACTGCATCAGAAGACATATGAGGACAGATTAACAGAGCTCAATATGTATACCCTTGAGCAAAGGAGGGAGAGAGGTGACATGATCGAGGCATTCAAACACCTTAAGGGCATTAACAAGGTGAAAGAGTCTAACATGTTTAAATATAAGAAAAATAGCAGGACAAGAGGACACAGCATGAGATTAGAGGGGCCGATTAAGGGGGAATGTGAGGAAATTCTTTTCACAGAAAGGGTGGTGGATGCATGGAATGGCCTACCTCAGGAATTGGTGGCTATGAATACAGTGCAGGGCTTCAAACAGGCATGGGATAGGCATAAGGGAGCAATACAAATGAGTATGAATAGATAGGCCACTGACAGAGCAAAGTCCGATGGCACATTTATAAGGTAGAAAAAGAAATGGGCAGACTGGACGGGCCTTGCGGTCCTTATCTGCCATCAACTTCTATGTTTCTATGTTTCTATAGTGTATCGAGCTGCCTCTGATACAAGCCTGCTCAAAGTACAGACCTCTCCCAATAAAGCCTGCAGATTTGTGCTAGGTGCCGACTGACTAACGCATATGTGCATCCTATATATGAGGACTAAATGGCTCCCACTAATGGACCACATTAAGCAACGCACCTGCTTGCTGGGAAAGAAGGCCCTACTTGGACATGCACCTCCCTCCCTACAAGCCTTACTCCACCCTGCCCCAGCTGAACATGTCACAAGAAGTGTCTCTAAGCAAGCATTAGCAGTGCCTTTCAGAAGGACTGAACTGGGAAGGTGAGCATTTGCAGTAAGGGCTCTCACTTGGTTTAATGAGCTTCCACGCACCACAACAAGCCTTATATGCCTCAGTCCTTTCAAGTCTGAGCTTAGGAAGGCTATCTCCCCTCCCAGTACACTGCCATTGCATTCTTAACCTAGGTGTAACCAGCCCCTTGGACACTAGGATTGCCTAGGCTCTTTACGCATTCCCTTACTTGCCCTTAGGCCCCTGCTCTTCTCTTGCTCCTTCTTGCCCACCTGCCTCCCATTCCCGTCTCCTTGTCCATGTCGAGCCCACATTAACTCAAAACACTCCCATTATACTGCTCTCCCAATCTACCCCTGACGTACCCACCTCCTACCCCACCTTTACCCTTCATCTGTGTTCACTCCTGTTCTTGATCTTTCCCACTGATCCAGACTGACTTCTAAAGCTTCTCCTATTCCCCTAGCTGCTGGCTTATAACCTCTTAGGAACTACTATTCCTGTGTGCTGCAACTCCTGCTCCTATATAGATACAACCTCTGATTACACTAGCCAGTATAAAACCCTGGCTAGGGCACTTGTAATTATTCTGTGCTCTGGGTGAACCATATCCCCATTTCCTCTGCACCCTCACCATGGCCTGTGTGATGCATTTGTCTATATTATCCTATGCTGCTGTTTGCTCTACTTGTGCACTTTACCTGGGATTTGTGTTAACTGTATCTCCATGTTCTCTGTACCCATACATTGGTGATTATTTTGCTTTTAATGTACCCAAACCTAGGCGATTGTGAGGCCCCTAGTATGTTATTGGATGATTTTTCTATGTGTTGCTTATACTATATTATCCTTGTAACTGATTACTTCAACTGTCTGATGTCTTTGACAATGCCTTACTAGCTGCTGCTGACTCCCTTACTCATGTATTCCCCACTCCCTTATTTGACGAGGACCCTTTGTAAAAGAACTCTTAGCTCAAAGGTTGTAATTCCGATTACTCAATAAATAACAATAAATCAATAAAATAACAAGATGTATCTCTATAGATATGTATTTGCTGTGCACATTTATGTTTGGGCCTTCTTAACATTACTGCAGCGCCTCAGACTGCATAGGCAGGCCTTGTGCTCCACATGAGAAAATGCCTCTCTTGTACTGTGGATAGCTACTGGCATGTGGGAAACTTGCAAATGTCCAGGAATGCCCACATCCACTGGTGCCCAGGCAGGATGTGCAGACATGTCTGCACTTCCCTTATGCATGGTCTGCAGAGTGTTCTGTGGATATGGATCAGTATGATGTAATTTTGGCATGTTAGTGCCTACACTATTTTGCTAGGCTGCCATGTAAGCCTCACAGAGTTTTTGTGGATCAAGCCCTCAGTTTCATTTCAACCACTGACTTACTTTGTGACTGTAAGTAATTTAGTATTAAACACTAACCTTCCCAAAGGGTTGGTGACACTAATTGTAGGGCAGCAGTGGCATATGGGGAGGTTTGACAGCCTCCCTTTCCATCACCACTACTGCCCTTACAATCAGTGGCCCTCTCCTTTGGGTTGAAAGACTGGGGGGGTGAGACTAGCAGGGGCAGTTCATTAAAGGCAGGGTGCAGAGACTGAAACTGTTGATGAAGTTGGTGCAAAGTGTACAACATCCCAGTCTCATTCCCAGACCCAGGTCTCTTGCGTCATATGTGCTGATAGGCCCCTAACAGGTCAATATGTCATACGCTTTGCAGCACACGATGTACTGTAACCGTATAACAGGAACAACATGGTAGGGAAGAGCGAGAGGGTGCAAAAGCACAAAAGGATGTATGCGCAGTAGTGCACCCTCTTACTCTTCACAGGTACAGGATAAAATCCTGCTGGGATGAGGGACTGGCGAGCAGCTGCCATGGCCCAATGGGATGAACCACAGGCAGCAAGGGAGGCAGTATGTCTGTGGACTGGGTTTTGATTCCTGGTCCCAGATGTTTGGAATTTTTTTATTTTACGCACTTTGTGTGTATTTAAATTTTAACCCCCTCCCCCGGAGTTAGTTATTTTAGTTGGGGGGTTCAGGGGTGCAGCCTCACATAACAGGGGGTGTGGAGGGCAGAGCCCCCTGCAAAACAAAGACTTATGCTGCTGGCAATATAATGTGCTGTATAGGCAGTGTGGCATATTGCTGCGGCATAATGTCTTGTGACATTATGACCCCGTGCCATTGGGCCAGCAAATAATTGCTTCTGAAAGCTTAGGAGGTCATTGAACTTTTATTTGTCACTGTTATTATTTGTAAAAAATGTTATTCAAATCCAGTGCTATAATTGTGACAAACAATACCTTTTATTATTTGTCACTATTATTCTTCTTCTTCTTAATACTTATAAAATATTTTATTCAAATCCAGTACTATAATGTGGCAACTCATATCTCCCTAGTAATCTATGGGAGACTAACAGACTCTGCCTGCTGTGTCACTAAACAACATGTGGTTGCTAGCTGAGTCACGCATATGTGTTTGATTTAACTCTGAAGCGTGGCCAGTGAACATTGCTATTGCATCAGTTTGTTATCACAATGACCCTACTTTTTTGATCGCATTGCAAATGTACGAAAACAATTAAACCAATTTAAAAAGTTATTGTTTTGGTTCTGGTTGTTAGATAGCAGCTCTTGCCTTGGTGCCTTGATGACTGGTTGTTTATCAGGTTTTCATGGACAATTCACAATCTTGTTGCTAAAGAACAGGACTTAAATCAGATTAGGGATAGCACCAGTCTACCCACTCTACAAGTGCATGACGGTTTACTTTATAAAGCATTTTAATCTCTTCTGGATATACATACTTGCACTCTTGATTCCATTAGATACATATAAAGGCAAAATGTAGTTGAAATATAACAAAATGTTGGCAATCTTCATGACACATTACAAACCTGTGAAAGCACTTCCCCTATCAGGCACAGGAGCATAGAATACCAGAAAATGACTATTTCAAAAAGGTAAGTAACTTTTTCCAATAGTTTTTTTTTTCTTTATTTAGAATGGATTTATTTTTGCGATTCTGCAAAGTCTTATAACAATTAGATCATTATCCAGAAGGCTTGGGTTCCAAGATAATTCCCTCAAGGATTGTTTATGTCCCCTGCAGACATGAGATGATGGGCCACCATAAAAACCATGCTTTTATTAGCAAAAGTAATAATTTTTCCCCAGCCATGCAAGTATCTTCTTTCAATTGACTCATAGTTTCCACCTTGTCACATGACTTGATACAAACTATTTTATCTCCTACCCCATGGCATTGAGCAGTGGGTCATCTGTTTGGCAAGCTGGTGACATGAGTTTGCACATGAGTACAGAACAACAGGAGAGAAGGCCAGTAGTGAGGGCAGTACAGCATCCACAAGGACACTCCCCTCACAGGGATGGGTGTACAGTGCACCACTCTATAGTAGTATCTAGTAGTGATGACATGGTAGAGATATGCTTACTGCCCAGCACACCGTAGCATGCTCACTCTTGTAGCAGGAGGGGGAAGGAAGAACACAGAAAACGGAGAGCCCAACCAGCTGCTTCTACTCAACTCCTCATGCCACCAGCCTCTTAGTACACAGGACACCCCGGCTGAGAACTCTCAAGCCTGAATCCATTCTTCTCCCCTGGCAGCCACAGGGGGAACCCCTTCCAGCAGGAATGTATCAGATCCAGGATACACTGGATCCTCTGGGGAGCTTCAAGACATTGCTCTAGCAGAAAGAGATGAGTCTGACAGGAAGATGGTTGGGCACCAACAGGGCCTCAGGTGAGGGGCATGGGAAGTGAGGTAGCAATAGCAATATTTAAAGCAAATTTTTAGAGTAGCTGTGAAATGTTATGGGTTATTTAATAATTAAGCAAGAACTAAATTAATTAGTCCAGAGACAGCTAGCAGGTTTTCTGATATGCAAAATAAAGTCAGTATAAAAGTGTCATTACAAACCTAGAAACATAGAAAGAGACTGATGGTTTACCAAGTCTGCATATGTTATTCTACCTTAGCCCCTGACTTAATGTGATGGTTGGTTGTCACCCTGACCCCCCTCTCCATATTTCCCAATGTTCCCCATTCTGGTGATCTTAGGGACTATGAGACCTTTTGCTCTGTCCCAGATGTGTTTAAACCCATTTTCAGTACCTGCCTCCACCACGTCTGCCAGTAAACTGTTCCATAACTCTACTACCCACTCTTTGAAGCAGAACTTCTTCACATCCTGCCTGAATTTAACCCCCACCAACTTCCAATCATGACGTCTTGTAGCTGTGTCCATATTTCTGACAAATAGGTCTTCACTAATCACTCTGTTTATACCCCTTAGAAACATATATGTTTCACTCATGCCCCCTCTCTCATGTCTGACCTCAAGCAAGTACATATTCAGGGACTCCAGATATTCCTTGTATGATTTATTTTGCTGGCCCTGGATCATTTTGGTGACCCATCTCTGTTCTGACCCTATCCTACATCCATTCTCAGGTGAGGGCTTAGAGTATACTGCAGGTAAACTATGTGAGTTAATTAAGTGTTGTGTTTGACCAACCTGTGTTTCCACTTGTCTGATATAAAAATTCATCTCATGGTGAAGCAACCAATGAAAGCGCATGATTCCTTTCAGCATAGGATTGGAATAACTATAGTTCCTACCTAGGGATCTAGGTCATGATACCAGAACAGGGTATAGTCTTCCTATGCATCATGTCAAACTGCAGGATATTCTCCAAGAGGGTAGTTTTTTGAAGAGTGCCAGAAGTTGTAACAATTTTCCCTGTTTATGACCCCTTGTGAGAAATGCTAGACTTGCCACATACTGTATATATCTACCAGTTCCAAAGTGCCTTACAAAAATCACAAAGTACTGCTTGCCTTCGAAAATGGAGCCATTATTGCAATACTTAGAAAAAAAAATGTCAAGCTTTGTGGTATTGATTTTTGGAGCAGATTTATAAAGTGAAATATAGATAAATAAGAATTTAAAGGCAGGTCTGTATTTAAAACTGATGAAAAATACGTCTTTTTTAAAAGTTTTTTAAAAGTATGAGTGTGCCCCTCAATCTGCATGTACAGATTATTGTAAATCTTTGACTGATATCCTTACTTACGAATAATGAACCTATAATGAAAGTACTTCTCTTAAAATGTAATCAGATTTGTTCTATGGGATACACACTGTTTAATTCACCTATCAGTGTTTTAAAATCTATCAATAAGTATGGAATATAAAGGACTTCTGCCAAACTGCATAAGCAGGAATTTTAACTAGATGAGCTAAATAGATGTATTGAAGTACAGTGTACAAACACTTAACGGTTTTGGATGCATATACAAAATATGCAGTGAACAGAATTCTCATTGTAATCACCCAGTCTCCTAGGATTACTAGAATCCTATCAGTGTCAGTGCTAGGTAGGGAAGGCAGCTGGTGAATAACTGGTTAAATGTTTTTTTCACCTACTCACTCTCTGTTTACTTGGTCTCAGCTGTGATAAGACAGATGAGGTCATTTAGAACTCTCGCAGCAGCATAAGCCACAGCAGCTGGCTGTGACTGGGGAGTTTTATAATCCTGTGTCAGTTTTTGAGGTGGTAGTTGAAGTGTGAGGAGTAAGAACTGCAGTGTGGGCTCTGTGAGGAGAGCCTGTTTTCTCACTCTAGCCCTGAAAGTCATCTTTCTGTCACTAGAAGTAGTGGAAACTGTTGTCTACAGCAGGATCTCCTGATTTTCATCCCCAGAGGGATGAAAAGGACTGCTAGACAATGGATCCTAGGGGCAATCCCCTATTTGATCCAGGACAATTTGAAGCTGCCTGTAATATTTTAACTGTGAGTAGATTTGACTTTGTGCTTCCCAAAGAAAGTACCTGTGCTGTGGTGTTTCTCTGACAAAGAGAATGGTACACCAGTTCTGTTCTAAGTTTGAGACTTTTCTCAATGTTTAAAGTTGTCTGACAATTGTGGGGTCCAGAGGCAGACTAATGCACATTGTTCAGGAATTTAATTTCCTTCACTTCCAGAGTAGTGACCAGACTCTAGGGACTTGTTAAATAGAATAGTCAAAGGAAGAGCTATTATGGGGGCAAGTTCTTTTAACAGAATGGCGTGGATATTATCTGGTCCAGGTTCAGTTTTGCTTTTAAAGTTTTGAAACTCACTTAATACATCCAATTCCTTAAAATGTATTGACTGGTTACCTGATGAGTTAATGATTGTTTCACCTATACAGTGTGTCACTGAATACTGAACAAAAGTATGAATTGGAACACTGAGCTATCTCAAAGTCATCTGAAATGGACTTACCATCACACAATAAGAGAGCAATTTTATTAGTCGACTGTTTATTATTATTGATATGATATAAGCATAGAATCCTTTATTACCTTTTTGTGTGAGATAACCTAAATTCTAATTTCAATTTGTCATTCTTTACCATTTTTTTTGTTTGGATTATTCATGCTTATATGCCAACTTATGGGATACTGATCAACAATTTTTACTTTTTTTTAAAGACTTTGTTTTTTCTAAGTATTTGTTTTTTAATGGATGAGGTAAACCATGAAGGTATAATACCTTTATTGTTTACTTCTGGCAAATTGGAACCTACAACACCTCAGTGTCTAAAATAGTCTGCTTAATGAGTCTCCAACTTTTTTCAGCATCTAGATCACTTAGTTTGCTTGCCCACTCAATTGCTCCTACTGCCTCTCTTAACTTCTCCCAGTTTGCTTTCTTATAATCCTTAACCTGAACTGATTTCTTGTTTCTAGATCTGCAATTAGATATAGTGCATTGAAGCATACAATAATTACAAGTGCCAAGATGACTAACAATCTTTGGATGATTTATTCCACTTTCTGTATTTCTGATTATTAAATCCAATATGCTGGACTCTCTAGTATATTCCATAACTATTTGTTCACAACTGTAAGATATTGTAGTGTCTACCAAGTCTCTTTCATACTCATTTGTCCCTTTAAGGGTCATCCAATTTATCCTGGAGCATTAAAATCGCCCAATACTACTATCTTGCCTAGATTGGATACCAATCCTATTTCATGTAGTAGTGCATTATTGTACTCTTTGTTACTAGATGGTGGCCTGTAACATATTCCTATAGTTAATTTTGGTGAGTTTGAAAAGTATAAAGTTAGCCATAATGATTCTGTCTGGATGCTATGATGATCAGTAAAATTTATCTCACTGCAGTTTATATTATTTTTGATATAGCAACACACTCTACCACCTTTTCTGTTGATCCTATTTTTATAATACAATTCGTAACCTTGAATATTATTCATCCAGGAAGTTGCCTCATCCCCCGTTTCAGTAACACAGGTGATATCAATGCTATTTTCCATTAAGTATACCTCTAGTTCTATTTTCTTTATCTGATTTAAGCTTTTAGCATTGATCAATAATAATCTACACTCATAGGTAAGGTTTAATGATATGTGACCTGGGGCTACTCGAGTTCCCTGACGCCCTTTCTTATTTAGTTTAAATGTCTGGAGATAATATTCATAAATGCTCTCCCAAATACGCTGGAACCCCATCTACTTAAATGAAGCCAGAATTTCCAAAACCCAAGCATCTGAAGTTGTCTGGGCCCATCTTGAGTAAAGGTTTTGCAGTCTTTCACCAGGGGAAGTGTGGCAGGAGAGATGGGGCTGCTTACCCTGCATGATGCAGGTTTTCACCCTGCACCTCTGGCATGGTGTCTGCCAAAGACCCTTCTGTTACTGTATCCCTTGTAGTTAAAATAGGCTCCTTTATTTCTCTGAATACAGAAATTCTGAATGGGACAAAACCCTACTGGAGACTGACTGTGCCGGCTGCTTCCTTGATCGCTTGTGGTAGATGTTTCCCCATGCTGTTGTTTTGACACTTGATGGTGGCCTTGTTATCCTGGATATCCTTTAAAATTTCATCCAGGCCAGAATCAAACACCAACCCTACCTCAAAAGGGAGATTAAACAGCTTAGTCTTTGAAACTTGATCAGCCACCCAATGCCTAAGTCATACACCTGGCATGGCAGAGACAATGTGATAAGCGGAGCATGTGGACATGCACAAATTCTCCACCATGGTGTCACCTAGAAAGGTAGAAACCATAGCAACCATTGTAAAATGCTTGCTCCCACTGATTCAGGGGCCGGCTAGGGTGGTAACCTGAAAATTTAAAACTCTGGTCACAATAAACGAGGTATAGGAGGTGTGAAGATTTGTGCCATTACAGGCAAAAGCCCTTCTACATGTGGCATCCATTCATTTGTGGTGTGAGTCTGTGAGTACAACTGACACTTCAGTAGGGATAGTGATATGCTTGACAGAGTTATGCACCATCTTGTCCACCAAAGGTGGGGGTGTTACCACCTGAATTTTTTTTCCTCCAAAAAGGGGAAATACTGAGCTTTTGGCTTTGGCAGAAACTTGCTGAGCTTGACCCCTGCCCATTCTTGTCATAATTTTGTCACAGTGAATATAGCTTGAGAAACACTTTGCAGTGGAGAAGGACATGGGAAAGATAGGACTGAAGTCTACTGTTTCTGTAGATTGCTTCTCCTTAAGCTGTAAGGACCTACATTTCTCAGCTATCAGGAAGGACAAGGACTTGGCATCAAATATGGGAGGGATAGGAATCCTCCTCTTTAGCTCTGTCTATTCCCCTTCTTCCTCCTTCTCAGAGGAGTAGTCCTCTTCATCATAAAGGAGCTTCAATTAGTCAGGATTTTCCTCAAGATCCCCAAAATCTTCATCCTGACCTTATAAATAGTCAGAGTTGGGGTCTGTCAGCACATCTGAATCCACAGCCATTCTGACTGTGATGCACCTGGACATGCCTGTGTGGGCCACCCCTGACCTGAGGGCCCCAGTTTGGGGTCAGGTGTGTCTGATGGGATGTCCTGCAGGACATCAGGGCTCAGAAGCTCACCTAAGAGCAACAGTAGGGATTTAAGCAATTCTGCTTTGCCACTGCCAATTGAAGGATCAGGTGCCCCTCTTCCCCAGCTCGCAGAGTCAGCTAGGAGGGAACCATAAGTGACAAATTTGTCTGAGCAACACAATGAGGGCAACAAGAACCCATGAGCAAGGGCATCATCACTATCCAGGAGGTTTTATATCTTTTAAAGGATAATGGTCTCCGATAAGCCATGATGCCAAAATATAGTCCTGATTGTACCTGGGCCTTAACTGTGTTACTCTATAGTAAAATGTCAAATAAATAATTGGAGTCTCCCCTCCCCACAGAGAAAATAAGAACAAGCTGCTTCTTAGATGCCTCCGATGTGGTACCTAAAATACTAAATACAAAGAGACAACAGCAGAGCTGTGCATCTGTAGAGCCATGAGACTCAGATGCCTGTGCTCTCTTTCACAGAGGCGGGCATGACATCATGACTCTGATGACCTTGTCAGGCTAGGAAGGGTGCACACTCACAGCACAGGTGCACGGAGCATGCTGAGAAGATTCAAAAAGAAACAGGCATGCACCCTCAAAGAAAACCATTCGGCTGATCGGCAGGAAACACTGATGGCTCGGGAGAGCTGGAAATCCCACCGATGGTCGACAGAGGCCTCAAACAAAAAACCCTAAACTATGTTCAAAAGAAGCAGGATCCTGACAAAAAGGCAAAACAGAGTGAACAGAAAAGCAAGACACCAACCGAAAGGCAAGCCCAGATGCTGGATTTAAAAGGAATATGCTCTTAAAAGGGCACTTCCCACACCAGGAGGGCACAATATTTCACACAAAATAGGACTAGCAATATAGGAGGGGGGGATATGAAGGAAGGGCACCCCAATAGATGACAGGGAATCCCTCCAGGGGTTCCCACCTAAACACTCACCAGATAAGAAAACAAAATAAAACTTACCGGTGGCACCTTTGCTTTTTTTTATCAGAGAACATAATAAGAGACTATGACACCTCAATAAAGGCAGATGTGGCCCCCAATCCAAGCACTGGAAAATGGGTAAAGGCAGGTTATTCTTTTTAAAAGCCACAGCTTAACAGGCACAATTTAAATTTAGGGGTGCTCCCTGTCACCAGGTAGCCCCAACCTGCTATGCAGAATTGCTACCCCAAACTAAAAACAACAAACAAGTTTCTTCAGAGAAGGCTTGATAGGTGTTTCCCTGACTATGGCACAGCAAAAACTGGAGAGCTGCTGCTGTTCGGAATCCTCATGTGCACAACATTCTAAAGTTTGGGCTGTGCCATTCCCCTACTAGGTGTAAACTTTACCCAGTAGTTCTGAATTCTCGTTGACAATGTGGATCACTACAGAACATTTTCTAATGAACAAAAATTGCTGAAACATATCAGAATATGACTGAAGGTAAGAAACATGAAATTATTTGAATGAACACATATTTAAAACTATGCTGCAAGTATGATTTAAATGTCAAATTTGAACCGACTGCATGTATATGACATGCGTGCAGCAAGCAAGTGTGGAAGCCATGATTTTTGTGTTAAATTGGAAAAGACTGCATGCATGTGGCATGTGTGTAAAAAGCAAGTGGTCACTGATAACTGTACACGTAAAAGTTAAGTGACTTGCTCAGGATCACACCATACACAAGTGGGGGTTGATAAGATTCAAATCCAGACATTCATACCTCCAAGTGTCCTGGCTTGCAGTTTAGTGCCTTTAACCACTAAGCCATACTGTCTGCACACATATGGCTTGCTTGTACTTTAATACATATTGTATCTGACTACATCTGCATGCATGTGGCATGCTTGTAGCCACTGTTATGCTTTTCAGTTCTCTTCTCTTACTCATCTCAGTTCACAGTTGAACTGTAGCACACATATCAATGGAAACACATGTGGTTTTTCCCCACACCCAATATACAAACTTACCCACAAAACCACTTAATTACTTCTGTCTGGCCTATACTCCTACTATTTTATCTCCATAGTTTTGAATGTTTCCACGCAAACAGACTTTAAAGTTCAAACACAAAAGTAGCAATAACTCGACACACACCCACATGGCCTGTCCCCCCCATGCACACACACTGTAGCGGATATGGCCATGCTACTACAGACAACCCACCAAGTATAGATATAAGTAAAAACTCTCCTACTTGAGTACTAGGGAAACAGAGGCAAGAGTCTAAGAGATGATGTCCATGGGTCGGAGTGTTGAGGCGTACCCCCTTGAAATGAATGGAGTTACTTTTTATTACTATTTTATATGTTATGATGGTGAGTTGAAGAATAATGAAGGCCACTGTTCTACTAACAAGGCCCTTGTTAATCAAGCAGTAGTCTTCATTAATCTCAAACTCTCCATCAATAATGCATAAAATAGTAATAAAAAAATACCTCCATTAATTTCAATGCTGCACATCCCTGCAATCTCCTTTGCTCTTTGTCATAATGTACCTGAGCATGGTGATGTGGAGGTCAGCTTCACTTTGGAAGGGGGGGGCATACGCCTGACTATAGTGGGGCTCCAATATTCTGTGCATACTATACTGCTCAACTGTCCATGAACACAAGGGACAGTTCTAGAATGTCTGTAACATTTCTAAAAGATACAACTTATTTGTTTTGACTGAAAAGTGATATGTAAATCAGGAACAATTCAAATATATAAGATTCATCTGTATATACCCTGGAGCAGTGCATCAGATTTGGGCTTAAACCCACCCAGTTACTAATCAATTTTTTTCCTGGCTGAAGTTCTGCCCCCCCCCCAAAAAATAACTTTGTTCCAGTTTTTCTCCCTGACTCCATTCCATTCAATACCCATCCTCAATGGGTCATGAAGCCACCCAAAGGTGAAGAAACATGAAAAACACATAATATTTCAGTCCTTCCCCAATCCCCCTGTAAAAAAATTATTTACTTTTACTTACTCTGCCATATGGCCAGAATCTGCAGCCTGGCATAGTGTGCCACCAGCCCAGTTTTCAGTCCACTCTCCCTCTCTCCTTCTGCCAGAAGCTGGATGCTAAAACTGACCATCACAGGTCCCCAACATGGTCCATGACAAAGTCACCTCACCAACCAAACCCACCCAACCTGGGTTGCTTGTTTCTTGCTTGGTTGCTGCTGTGGCTGCTACCACACTGCACTGATCAAGGCCTACGATGGCCACCAATACTGATGTCACCACTGCTGCTAAGCCTAGCTTGCTGCTGTGGGGGTCTGTGCTGTATTTTTTGGGGGGTGAGCCTAGTAAAGTAAGTAGGTAGCCTAGTCTTGAGATAACTTCTAGCTCACCCTCTGCCCCTTCAGTCACCAGGGGAGACAGAGATTCACTAATAGTAGACCAACATAAATATGCTGCCACAACACTGCTATTGAGAGTTCAGTGCTCACCGACGCCTCCAAGCTGTAGTGTGCAGTCTGTCTACTCTGGGGTGGGAAAGACAGTGTCACACTTGCAAGACTCATGTGCTCTTTCTTGGCTACAGCTCATCCACATCAAATGTGATTGTGCCACCACTAAAAGCTGGAGAGAGAGGACAACACAATACAGATGCATTTGAGTCTGGAGAGTACCTGCAGCATGAGCACACACAGGCCGGTGGGCACTTATTGTGCAAAAGATTAAATCCAAATGTAATGCCATTATTGCCACACAATAAGAACAACCTAGGCACAAATATGGGGAAGGGGCAACCCCTCTGCCCTACCTTTTTTTTTCATTCAGTATACTTTATTAAACATAGTATACCAGAACCAGTACAGTAACAGTACAACATACAAGTTTTAACAGTAACGATCATCCATAGGTACAAGATTGAAGTTGTAGAGTAACAATATGTTCCACCCTTTATTTACCCCCTGGAACCCACATCCCCCTCCCTAACATATATCCACAACCCCCCCCCCTCCTGCCACCAGAGAAACTGGGAATGTAAGTGGGACCTTGCAGTGGAGCGGATTGTTGCTGAATATAGGGGGGACTCTTATGGAATCTCTGTATTACCTCTGTGTCAGGTCCAGAGATTAGGCTCAGAGGGATGTGTCTCAGGTTGCTGGAGTAGTAGCAGAGTATAAAGGGGTTCCCATACACTTTTATAATTACCTGTTCTGTTATGTAATCCAGCAATTATATGTTTTGCTTGCAGGGCAAACAAGATTTCTTTGAACCATTCTATGTGGGTGGGGGCGATTTGGTCCAGCCAGTGCCTGAGTATCACTTTCTTGGTGCATGTTGAGGTTAGGGCAATGTGTGCTCACTGAGCACCCTTAACCTTACCTGAATAGTCACCTAAAATGCATATCTCAGGAGAAAATGTTTCGGAAAGATCTAACAAGGGGTCAAGGAGCGATTGAAAAAGGGACCAGAAGGGGAGGATCTTCTCACAGAACCACAACATATGAATGAAGGTACCCAGAGCTTTAGTGCATTTAAGACATATGTCCGTAGATAAGTGACCCATTTTGTGTAACTTTATCGGGGTGTAGTAAAGGTCATGATTAATCTGGAATTGCATATACTGTACCTGTATCTGTTCCATTTGATATTTTTATATAAATGTTCCAGATTTTTGACCACGGTCTGGTGGGGAGTATCGGTGATAGAACCTGATCCCATCTATAGAACCTCTGACCTTCTAGGTTGCTTTTAGCGGTTAGGAGGAACTTGTAAGTGTACGATAGCTGGTGTGAGGAAGGGAATATTAGAAGAGAAAGATTTTTACCAGAGAACGTTACCAAAGTAATGTATTAGCATGTGTGAAATTTGTAGGTATTTAAATATTTGGGAGGAGGGCCAACGGAAAGTGATGCTTGCCAGTTGAAAGGACATTAGTTTTTGATTGGAGACCAGTTGTTCTACACTTTCCACCCCCATATCTGGCCAGAATGCTTGTGGTTTGATTGTTTTACCTGAGATCATGAGATTTTCTTGAGGCAGTATAGCACAGTGGTTTAAGGCTCTGAGCTGCAAATCTGGTGACATCCAGCAGACCAGACCTGGGTTTGAATCCCACAGCTTCCACTTGCATGCTGTGTGACCCTGAGCAAGTCACTTAACTTCCCTGTGCTCCCAGGTTGCACCTGTAAAAAAGCTTTCAGCTTAGTGTGTCTCACCTGGTTAAACTGAATTAAAAAAAAATTAAATTAATTCGGGTTGTAGAACAAGGGTTGAGAGATATCTTTATATACATCAATTTTAAGGAGGGAGTTGAGTTGCACCTGTGTAAAAAGTGAGGAACCCAGTGGCGTGTCTTGAATTTGTTTGAGGAGTTTCTTCTTACTTAAGTAGGGGAGTGACTTGAAGTTGATGTTGTGTTGAGAGCGCAGCGCCAGTTCAGTTTCAATCCAGAGAGGAACGTATGAGGTGTGTGTACCTTCCGGGAAATTTTTAAGCCAGTGCAGGACTCTGGTTAAGTGAATGGATAAATAATAAAGATAAAAGTTGGAGGCCTGCAGGCCACCATCTGTCTTTTGATGTGTGAGTCGGAGGTAATTCCTTCTAGCTTTTTTCCCTCTCCAGAGAAAGGAACTAATGAGGTGATGAACCTGCATGAACCATGATGATGGCAGGGTCCCATTAAACATTAGAAAGAGATAGAGAAAGTGGGGCAAGATGTTCATTTTAATTATACTCATATGTCCCCACAGAGTTAGCGGTAGGTGAGACCATCATTGTAGGTCACCTTTAGAATAGTTGCGATAGCATCTAAGTTGAGTTGCCTAAATTTCTGAGAGGAGGGAATAAGATAGATTCCTAGATATTTCAGTTTGATAGGATTCCACTGTAGGCCCAAATGCCCTCTGCCTACCTAAATGGCACGCCTGCTTAATGGTTGAAATTCATTCTCAGGTGCTAATGCAATGGTTTCCATTGTGTTCTGAGGTACTGTATCTCCATGTTTCATGATGTGTCCTGATCATCATGTGGGTTACTGTCCCTCATTGTCCCTCATTTTGAGTGTCCATGTCCCTCATTTCAGTGACGAAATGTGAGATATGGTGCATGCTTCCGAGACCCTACTCAGCACAAAGAGTGCTGAGCATGGCCATTGTGTATATGCTCAATACAGAACGACAAAGGAAAATAGCTGAGCCATAAAACAGTCATGAAGAAACACATTTGTAGCACTAAATATGCATAAGGGATTTGCATGGCCCAAAACAAAAAGGATGGGTTTCACAACACAGAGGTCCCTCTTCGTACATCTGGAATGGGGAATGTTGACTGGCTATATCCTAGGCATTTAATGCAGTAAACAAACAATACTTTACAAATTAGTGGCGATTTAATAACAAAAATCAAAACCCAAGTTTACCTAATTTGTATGGGAATACAAATAACAATTTATTTTAATGATTCTAATTGCTAGCAGTAGTAGTATAAGAAATAAAAACTGATGTTTTTTCAGATGACATTTGCACCAGCTTAGCTACTGTACACATGGCAAGCGTGTAATAAGTGGGTTACCCTGGGAAATGGTGCCAATACCCCTCACCACCTCTTTGAATGAGAAAATCCCCCCCTCCTGAATCAATCTTTATTCTTTTCTCCACTCACCACTTTTCTGCTGATTACCCTCCTGTTTGCTTGCCTTACCAGTCATTCCCCTCCCAACACAGGACTACAGGCCACTAGGCCAGGACAGATTTTTCTCAACTTCTCCTGTCTTCTCTTCAGACCACACAACCAGTCCAGCTAGCATCCAGCACAGTCGAGAAGACTGGCCACGTGTTACTCGCAGCTCAGAACTGGACAGGTCAGTTCTTTCTCTAGTAGACCATACTTCAAGTTCTCCCACAGTTCAACTGAAGCTAGAAAAGAGCAGCAGACAGTCCTACTCTACCACCACGACAGTCAACAGGACACCACAGCTTGTTCGGCGCTATACAGATGATGTAGCACAGCAGCACTCACACTATTCTGTCTCACCAGGCTTCTCCTGATCTCTCTGTTGATGATGTCTCCATCTCCCTTAGAAATCAATGGTCCTGTACATGCACATTGTGTTGCAGCTTTCTCCATCCGCTAAGGAGACTGCTTAGACACTGAGTTTTTTAGCAGCTGAGCCTGAGCCAACCTGAAAATAAAATACAGGAATTTGAAATTCCTGAGCTAGACAAAAAGAACAACGTCTGTGCTGTATTTCTTGACCTAAGCAAAGCCTTCGACACAGTGGATCATGAGCTGTTACTCTCTTCACTGCAATCCATAGGCCTAGATCCACCCTCTCTCAAGTGGTTCAGATGTTACCTCACTGATAGAATGCAACAGGTGAAAAATGAAGGCAACCTTTCCTCATCAAAACCACTCCTAAGAGGAGTACCTCAAGGATCTATTCTGGGCCCTATCCTTTTTGCCATCTGCATTAACAATATTGACTCTAACCTCACAAAAGCCATTGTTCACCTCTTTGCAGATGACACTGTCTTATATGTTAGTAACCCATCACCTTCAAAGGCCTGTGAAATACTACAATCAGGGTTCTCCCTTTTGCAGTACCAACTACTTGATAAAAAACTCTTCCTTAATGCAAAGAAGACAAAAGCTATGTTCTTCTCCACTAATTACTATACCAACACCTTCTCACCAAGCAATCTTCCCAACTATCCACCATTCTTGGAAAGCCTTGACTATGTTGACAAATTCAAATATTTAGGGGTATGGATTGACAACAGGCTTGATTATACTCAGCATATTGAAGAACTTCTGAAACAACTTAGGTCAGAGGCTCGGCCTTTTCTTCAGAATCAAACATTATTTAACCAGAGTTCAAGACAGAGAATAATCCAGGCCTCATTTCTGTCACTTATCGACTATGCGGTTTCCTCTATGGCCACTGTACTATTTCATATTTAAGTAAATTGGATACCTTGTATCATAGAGCTCTAAGGTTCATCACAGATCTTCCATTCAACACTCATCACTGCTCTCTATGCTGCAGTTGGTTGGACATCCTTACACCTTAGAAGGAATAAAAATGCTGCACTATGGATGTACAAGGCCCTGTCCAACAAACTTCCATCCTATATTTTAGATTGCTTTACTCTGGCCTCAGCTAGGCATATGCCCTAAGAAGCAACAACTTCATCATTTTGAAACTACCAAAAGCCTGCACCGACATGGGAGATCTGCAATCAGTTACTCCCTAGCATTGGCATGGAATTCTCTGCAGAAGACCCTAAAGCTGACCACCTATATACCTCTATTATCCTTTAAAAGCTCTACACAAGTCTCTTCCCAGAGAAATGCAATTGCTTTCATAAAAGCCTAGTCCTATCACATTCTTTACCCCCTACCAAATCCTCCTGCTACCCCTGACACTTACTTCTACTCCACTTAATCATTACTAGTAGATTTAGTCCCTATCCATAACTCCCACCAACCCGCCCATGTCATTTTTCATTTCAGAGGCTGCTTCTAACATTTTATTAGGCTTCAATCATAACTGTCTGGTCTAGCATGCTTTGGAGCCATTAATCCCTGGCTACCTTATTTGTAAATATGTTTATATTTTTGTATCTGTTTACATAGAAGTGTTTTTGTATATGTCTGCTTTTGTACCCTTATTTTGTTCCTCGACCTATCAGGTCCATCTTGTAAATGAGCTTTGCTCAATGATGTCCGCCTGAATAAATAAAGATTTTGATTGATTGATTGATTGATTGAAATTTTCTGAGGTAATTTCAGTGGTGGGGGGAAGGGTTGAACACCCTGAACATTCCCTTGCCAACACCCATGCAATCCACAACAGTTCAGACTCAAGCAATGCTTACACTTAAAGGCACTCCTCCCAGCTCAGCCATCCCCCCTGCCTACCGCAGCACAGTAATGAACACCAACCACGACCCCTTCTATTTGCTCTGCAAGCAGCAAGGATCCCTCACTCTCAGGTGGTCAGTCCTGTACAAGTAGCAGAGTTGGGTGTCCATGGCTCTATTTGGACCTGCTGCTGTAATGGAGCTTGAGCCTGCCTGAATACAACAGGACAGCTAAACTGAGTCCCCTTAATCCCTACAGATGGAGGGCTGCTGCACAAATGATTACTACCACCACTCAGGCACCACCGGGGATTTAAAACAAGAGCTGCACTAAGGCAGGCAGCCTGCCATCCACCTCCTCCTCCTCCTCCTACACTGACTGCTTGCAGCACTTGCCCAAGTCCTCCTCTGATACCAGTGCCCACCAACAGTCAGTAGTGTCAGTGGATGGCCCCCGTTGGAGTGGTCAAGTGAGCTTCTCGACTTGTTACTAGCCCCCCCAACTGATGCTATCTTTTGATTTCCTTCTGTGTCTGGTTGCATTTGCCTGTTTTCAAAAACCCAATAAACTTTTTTCCTAGTGTCTACTTAGATACAGAATATTAAATATATCAAAATAAAATATAATTGCTTTGAAGAAGATAGAAGTCTTTATTATGGCTCAGTTTTATGTATGGTTGGAGAATGCTGAAATCTGATCTTGATTGTTTTACTTCCTTATCGCTATTTTGTATTTTCAGGTTAAATCAAATATAATAAAATATAATTGTTTTTTTTTTTTTTTTTTTGAGAAGATAGAAGCTTTTATTATGGCTCTTTTTGGTTTGATCATGCACACTGAAGCATTGAGAGCACCACAATTTTGGCAGCCTCGCCCCATTCCTCTGATCCTAAAAATATGTATCACAATGGTTATATAATTATAGGTCTATATTCAAATAGCTTTAATTCATTATAACTACACACTAAGAAGAATGGTCTTAATGAGTTCATTTAAGGTTTCATAATTTTACCTTTTGCAATTTTAATGACCTCCCAATCCTGGAGTCTTCAATTTGTTTTCTCTAAACATTTCTTTGCTCAGTTCATCAATAGTCCAATAAGATTCGGAATAAAATTACTTTAGAACAAAAATTGTATAAACTTTGGGTTTGATTTTGTGCAAATATTAACTTCTCTCCAAGTTGAAAACGCATAGGAGATTAATTGTACATACTTTTGTATTTTTCCACACATTTACTGTGGACATTTGTAAAAAAATATGAAAAAATAACACTTGACCTTTTGCACAGGTCTTGACCTCCTGTAAAGGGAATGGCTTAAAATGTATTTAGGAGTCATTCAAGAGTTATCCCATTGTCAAGATTTAGTAAACTATTCATTTAATGTGCTATAATAACAGAAGTTGAAAGATGACATAATAAATGTAAACTGAACTTTACTGTGTTCACTGATATAAACAAACAGTTTCTTTATTGTTGTATAACATATTAGATTGCAGTATTTATTTTGAATGTTGTGGCCATGAGGATGGTGTGTACAGTGTGTGTGTGTTTGTGTGTGTGTTTGCTCTAGCTCAGTATATTTTTTTCACAAAAAGCATAGTAAAAAATGCCTGCTGATTGCTATATATTTTGCCCGGATACTTCACAAAAGACCTGTCAGAGTTGAAAAGGCATAGGAGATTAGTTGTACATACTTTTGTATTTCTCCACACTTTTACTGGGAAATTTGTAAAAAATATTTGAAAAAATAACACTTGACCTTTTGCACAGGTCTTGATCTCCTGTAAAGGGAATGGCTTAAAACTTATTTAGGAGTCATTCAAGAGTTATCCTAAGGCCAAGATTTAATAAACTATACATTTAATGCATTTTAATAATAGAAGTTGCCAAAGAGAACATGATGAATGTAACTTGAACTTCACTGTGTTCACTGATATAAACAAACAGTTTCTTTATTGTTTTATAACATATTAGATTGAAGTATTTATTTTGAATGTTGTGGCCATGAGGATAGTGTGTACTGTGTGTGTGTGTGTGTGTGTGTGTGTGTGTGTGTGTGTGTGTGTGTTTGCTGTAGCTCAATATATTTTTTTCCCAAAAGCATAGTAAAAAATGCCTGATGATAGCTAAATATTTTGCCTGGATACTTCACAGAGGACCTGGCATATGTCTGAGATAGTGCTTATCAGATAGTGTCTTAAAAGGTTAAAAAAACTGTAAATCTTTTAGATTTGCTGAGAAAAGGTGACATTTATGAGGTATGAATCTTTCTTAAAAGACAATACCTGCCCAGCTGAAGCTTGTAGGAAGGAGGTAAACAAATCTCTAGTTTAATAGGCAACCAGTATACAACAAGCTGTTTCAGTTTCCTAATGACCATCTGATAAGCAGCTTGGCGTTAAGTCTACAACATTCTAAACAGAAAGAAGGGAGTATTTTATTTCAATTTGCATAGTGATTTGTAGATGTGGAAGAATAGATTGAAAACTCCAAAATTTGTGTTCCACAATACTCCATGTTTATAGCTATAGATAGCAAGATGGATGTAGGCTCTGCCCACAGCCATAAAAATGTATAAATCTGTGGTCACAGTTGTATAATGCACTGAATGAACTATATGATTACACTGAGTATACACATCCAGCATGTACTGTGAGTCACGTGGCCATGAAATGGGGAAGGGATGCACTGGATTCTGTTTGATTAGTGATATACTGTATGCCATGCATTGGTAGCAGCCAAAGAAAAGGGAGCTTACAAGAAACATGAATAAATCATTGTTAATGATCAAGGGTTGAGCTTGTTACTGTATGTCTAGATTTATTTAATGATTGGATGATATGTGGCCTTCTCTGTTAGCAACCTTCCTGCTAACCACTTGTGAATTTTTAGGTGGCTGCAATTTATTTAAAAGTGAACATTAAGAAGCTAATTCAGCCAAGCTAAAGATTTAAATGTTAAAGAATGTACCCAGCCATGGGGTTCAACTTGTAGTCTAGTGGCTGGACTTAATTTGTATCTTATCTGAACTCAGATAACCAAGTAATCCCCTTTGAAATCATGATGTGAAAGAAAAGTAAGAAAATACATTTGAAAGGATTGCAGTGATGGTGGTGGTGTCTGTGTGTGTGTGTGGGGGGGGGATGCACTGGATTCTGTTTCATTATGGCCACTCCACCTCACCTTTTATCCAACTGCCACCAACCATCAGATATGAGCCTTACCTTTATGTTATACTGTAGATTAATGCAGAGAGTCTGTAGCTTGCTAATTTTCCCAGCCAAGGTAATGACTATGAGGAAAACTCAGTTACCATGACAAATAATGGAGGTGGCAAGTGTCCATAGGTTCAGATGGTCTCTTTACCCTTTGGGCTTGTGTCTTTATGATCTGGTTAGCCCCCTTGATGGGTTCATGTCCCTTACCTATACCATACTCACCCATCATTTATTGTATACATATATATTACAGGGGTGTGGTACTGCCCTCATAGTTAAGGCTAAGTACAGTGTTTAATGTTAAACCCTTAAAGAGATCTACCAAGTCATACAAATATAGATTTGCACCACATATAGTGGTGCCTTACCACTGCGAGAAGCATTTGGTGCAGATAGTACCAAAAGAAACACTGTATTTTTCTTGTAAAATTGCAGCCACCCGGTCCTGTTACTTCCCGGTATATAGCGCTGCCCCTGTTCCACCCCCACACACACAGCCATGTTATGATGCAAGGCCAAGGAGAGCATTGGGACATGCTCCATTATAGCCTATGTGGGGCTACTTTCTAATCAATTTTATATATTGTAATGGTCAACTGGTTATCAATCAAGGGCACCAACAACTAACAAGGGCCTTGTTAGTTGATCAGTGCCCTCGATTGATCACCAATTGACCATTACAACCATAAGTGATTAGAAAGTAGCTCCCCATAGGCCATAATGGAGTGCATCCCTGCACTCTCCCTGGCCTTGCATCATAACGTGGCCATGCGTGGGGGCAGCACTATATACTAGGAAGTAACAGGACCAGGTGGCTGCAATTTTATGAGCAATTTTACAAGAAAAATATAGTGTTCTTTTTGGTATCATCTGCACCAAATGCTTCTTGCAGGGGTAAGGCACCACTACATGTGGTGCAAGGTATTAACTTAGTGAATCTCTTTAACTTTGCATCTTAATTGCTTTGCCACTGTTCAATAGAATTGCACAACATTTTGCACATGTGGTTTGGGGGCAAGGTCTCTTGATTTGGTAAGTATCATGATGGTTGGATGTTTGCATTCTGAGACATGGGTAGGGCAAAAAGAGGAAAAATCAGTTTTCTTTGCTTGTTTTTGCTCTCACCTACAGCCCAAAGAGTTGTGAATTTTTTCTGAAATTTTCAGGATAGAAGGAGCTTGCCCTAGAATGGCATCTTTTGTTGGTTTGATGAAAAAATATTAATCCATTCCCAAGTTCTAAGGATTTGAAATCTCAGTTCTGAGCATGCTCAGTAGGGTCTTTCAGATAGATGTTTGATACAAAAGATGTTCCAGCTTACGAAAGAAGAATCTTCTTCTGTGAGCCAAGATTCTTCCTTCATGAGCTGAAATTCTTTCTTTGAATGGCCGCCATCTTGTTTTCAATTTTAACAAAAAAGGTAAAAAAAACCTATACACATGATGTAATTTAAAAAAAACACATCACCTGAACCGAGGTAAATTTTATTTATTTATTTATTGAAAATGTTTCGCCAGGAAGGGCACACTGAACAGCAAGTTGCTCATCTCACGGTGCATCCTGGGGGTAGAGGGTACAGGGAGCATTTCACATACATATGCTATCAAAGACCATACAGAATATAAAAAGGATACATATGAATACAACATATACATGTCAATACAGCATGCACAATAGTGATGATAATGCACAACATAAGTGCAGATATAAAATTTAGTTAATTAATTAATGTCTAGTGCTTTGGCATAAAATGCAGACAAGAGTGGGCAATGAGCCCGGAATAGGCAGTAGGAGGGGGAAGGGAACAGAGCTAGGAAGGGTGAAGGGAGGGGGTTAGGCACGGGTACACTTTACCTACGGGAAATATTGAAGGACGAGGGAAATGGAGTGAGGGGAGGAGGAGTGACAAATCTGGGGGGAAGGGCATTCCACAGTTTGGGAAAGTGATGAGAGAAGGCCAACTGGCCTATGGCAGCAGTATGAAGAGGGACTTCCAGGAGGCAAGAATCATAGGATCTCAAGGAATGGGCAAGGGGAGGAAGGGAGGATAGAAGAGAAGTAAGGTATGAGGGGAGACATCTGAACCAATATTCTGACACAAATTTAGAGACCTGGAGGAGACAGTGATTTTCTAGTGAGGAGAAAGCCAAGGAGTGGTAGAGATGACAATGATGGGTGTGAGAGAGGGAGTCAAGAGTGAAGCAACAGAAGGAGTTGAAAAGAGAGTCCAATCTGGATAATGAAGACTTGGGAGTGGCACTGTAGACTACATCACAGTAGTCAAAAATAGGTAGGATCATCTTCTGAACAAGTTCCCATCTAGCTGGTAGTGGGAGACAGCTAAGGTTCCTATAGAGTGCACCAAGTTTGGGGTGCAGCTTCTTCAGGATGGCATCCACATGTCCAGAGAAGTTGAGGTGTTGGTCAAGCCAAATCCCCAGGTACCTAAAAGAAGAGGTGTCTTCAAGAATTGTCCATCAAGGGTGTGGAAGGTGGGTAGGGTGGGGAGCCTGGAGAGTCTCTGCCTAGTGCTGAAGGTCATTTAGACTGTCTTCTTGGCATTAAGGGAGAGTTGGTGAGCAGAAAACCAGTGCTGGACTTTGTTGAAGTGATACTGAAGTTTGGTTTCAACGTCCACAGAGGAATGGCCCAAAGTATAGAGGACCGTGTCATTGGCGTACAAATGTATGGAGGAGGAGAAGCAGAATGAGGGTAGGCTGATAAAGAATATTGAGACCAGGATAGGGCCCAAAATGGAACCCTGGGGTATGCCGATGTTTAAGGGGAGGAGAGGGGAGGGGAGATGAAGCCAGCTATTCTGACAGACTGGGTTCTACCTACTAGGTAGGCTTGGAACCAGCTTATGGCAGAGTTTGTTAAACCTGCTGAGGAGAGTGTGTTCAATAGAAGGGTATGGGAGACAGTACTGAAAGCCTTTACAAGGTTGACAAAAATAGCTGAAGTGACTTGACCAATGTCCATTCCAGAGAGGATGAAGTCAGTGAGTCTAATCAGGGAGGTAGTGGTGGAATGGTTCTTCCAGAACCCAGACTGGAATGGAGTGCAAAAGCAAGAATCAGAGAGATATGAGGAGAGTTGAGATAGGACCAGGTGTTCTTGGAGCTTAGCAAGGGAAGGCAGGAGGGATATAGGGTGATAGTCGACTGGGGTCGTAGAATCACCACCCTTGGGTAGCGGTAGAACAGTGTCATGCTTCCAGACAGAAGGTATAGATGCAGTATCAAAGGAAAGGTTCAGGAGAGTGGTTAGTGGAGCAGCGATTGCAGGAGCTGAATGGAAAAGCAACTTTGGGTCCAGTTCATCTAGGGAACTGCCTTTTGAGGGGTTGAGAGTAAAGAGTGCATCCAAGGTCATGGTGGGAGAAATGTTTGAGAAGGAGAAAATGCTAGATGGGGTGGATAGGCAGGGAGGAGGGGGTGGGGGTTAGAGGAGGTGGTAGGGAGTATAGGAGGGTAGAGGCTCAGGAGGTGAAGTAGGAATTAAATTCCATGGCAATGCCAAGGTGATCGAAGACCTGGGTGTTGTTTATAGTAAGGAGCGGTGTAGGTGGAGAGGCTGGTGGGGAGAAGAGGGAGTGAATGACCTTCCAAAATTTTGATGGATTTTCAATGTTGGAACAGAAGGTGGAGCAGAAGTATTCTGCTTTGGCAAGCTGAGTGGCTTTAGTACACTTATTACGTAGGGAGTGGTATGTGTTATAGTCATTTGGGAGTTTAGATATTTTATGTGCTTTCGAGGCTAAGTCCCTGGTCCTTTGATACATCAAGAGTTCAGGGGAGATCCAGGGGAGATGGTTACCCCAGACCCTGGTGCACTGCACTGGGGCATGATTATTCCAAGTCTTTAAGAATTTGTTATGAAAATAATCGTAAGCCTCATCTATGGAGTTTGATGAGGCAATTGGGTCCCAGTTTGTGTTGGCCAGAGCCTGAAGGAGTGGGCTGAGGTTTAGTGATTTATATGAATGGAAGAGTACAGTATTTGGGGAGATCTTGGGTCAATGTACTTTGATACTAGGAAGGTTATGTGGTGATCGCTTAAGGCATCCAGTAGAATGCCAGCTTTAATTACCCAAGGGGGGTGGGATGTGAGGGCCCAATCGATTAAGGAGTGGTTACCAGTTTTATGATTAAGGTAGATAAATTCTAGGATAAGTTGTGTTAGGTTATGGGATGATATGAGGGTACATGCTTTATTGAGAGAAGGGGATAGCCAATTTTGATTGAAGTCACCCAATATGTATGTCTCACCAACTGAAGTAAGGGAGACAATGGAGCTGATGAGCTCAGTGACAGTTGAGGAGGGGAGGCTGGGGTGACAGTAGGCACCTGCCATGGAGATAGGGGTGGAGAATGGAAGGGATAGTTTGAGAATGAGTGCCTGATATGCTTTAGGGACCGAAGTAGCCAAGACATTAGTAAACTGAATGGTTGAGGAGACATATATTGCTATTCCACCACCTCCTCTGGTGGGGCAGTCTTGTTGGGTTAGGGTATACCCAGGGATGAAGAGAGAGGGATTCCCAATTTTGTTATTGAGCCAGGTTTCAGATAGGATGATTAAGTCAGGTGCAAGTGAGAGTGCTAATGGCTGGAGTAAGTCGGGCTTAGGGAGAAGGCTATGGATATTTAGATGTACAGTTTTTAAACCCTGTGGTAGAGTGAGCAGGTTGCTCAAGGTGTGGCCTGGATATGCAGATGCAGGTGCAGTCACTGGAGTAGGACTGACTTGGGGCCAAGGTCCTGGGTTGAGGTTTATATCTCCTGAGGATAGGAGCAGGAGGGCTATAATCATAAAATGCATTTTGTACTCTTGTACCAGGGTGGAGGTTTAGTTTGGGAGGTATCATGGGGAGGGAGATGGGGCAAGGCAGCTGGAATTTTAGTAAGTAAAGCAGGGTAAAGTAGGATGGAATAGAAAGGAGTGTAGCACAAGGCCAGTAAGGGTAATGTGTCCAGGAAGGAAGGAATGATGAGAGGGCTGTAGCATAGTTACAGCTGGGGGGGGGGGATGGAGGATAGGGGAAGGCAGGATAGGATTAGGAGCCAGGAAGATAGTGAGAAGGGGGAAGAAGAGTGCAAGGATGGAAGCGGTCAGAAAATAGTGAGAGAAGTGAACCTTAATGGGCATTGGAAGCATTGGGGGACAGACTGGTTAGGAGTATACAGGGAGCTGATTAGGAGAAGACAGTGAGCACAGACTGTAGTTCTACTGCTTAACTTAGTGCAGTCAAGCTCAGCACTGCCAAGCTCCCGAGAGGGGGTTGTAGCCAAGCGATAGTTGGACGAACGATGCTGAAGGGTGGAGTTCAATGCAGTAAAAGCTCATCTAAAGAGTGCTGGAGGCAGGGACAAATATTCGACAAGCAGATAAGAGTCTGAGAACTTTCAGCTGAAAAATGGGCTGAGCTTGCAGTCCAAACAGAGGAATTCAGGCTAGGAGTCCTGGAGCCAATCGGGGAGAGCTCAGAAGAGCTAGCAACCAATCGGAATCCAAGAGGAGCTAGGGCACCACAAATTTGAAATTGCCAGTTTCCCATTTAGAAGAGATGGCGTACCTGTTAGCGTAGATTCTTTGGCAGCCAGAGGCAGAGCAGGCAGCGGTGGATTCAACACTGCTCTGCAGCGGAAAGAGATGCCCTGTCAGGGGCACAGGAGCTGTTAGCACAGCTTCTTTGGTAGCCAGAGGCAGAGCGGGTGGCGGTAGATTCAGCGCCACTCTGCAGCAGGAAGAGACGCCCTGTCAGGAGCACAGGAGCTGTGAGATAGATAGATAGACAGACAGATAGATAGACAGACTGGTGGGGGATAGATAGCTAGATGGATAGATAGACAGACAGACAGACTCATTTATCTAGATTTTGGTGTTTGTTTGTTGAAAATTGCCCTAGAAATAAAGTTTCTGGGCACCTAAAAATCCAGGATGCTCAACTTAGTGAGATGTACTGTTCACCCCCATTCTCTGTTATGAGAACAGTAGGACTTTCTTGACTAGTGAAGCCACAGCTGGCATGCTGCTGCAGGCTTCAATTTCAGCAGTGAGCCAGTAATCATGATCTCTATCTCTCCCCCATCTGTCTGTCTGTCTGCCTATCTATCTATCTATCTATCTATCTATCTATCTATCTATCTATCCCCCACCACCTTTCCCATGTTTAATTTGTATATTTAAAATAAATAATGTAAATGAACCAGGGTGCCCACCCCCGGTACTGCTTCTCTCGACCCCTCCCCATCGGCCTGCCCCCTCTTTATTTAATACATGTGGAAGCAACAGGGTGCCCACCCCTGATACTGCTGAACACCATCCTGACACTGGGGTGCCCAATCCCCAGTGTCAGCTTCTGTTCCCCTACAAATAAAGAAAACTGACCCTCATTGATTTTTTTTTAAAGACCTGAAAAAACAAAATGCTCCATTGGTGATCTGCCATCCCAGCACCCCCTCCCACCTCATCCCAACCCCACACTCAGCTCTCATCACCTCCACACTCCCTAGAACTCCTAGAATCACCCTAAGGGCTATGTGATTATCTTGATTCATACAAGCTTTATGCATACAGATCCACAGGCATATCATGCTTCACTGTTTCAAACCCATAAATATTATACTACATGAACCATACCTGAAATCTTGGTGAACATTCTGGTGAGTTTACCTTCCCCCGAGAATTACAGCAATAGTAATTTATATCCAGAAACATCTAATCACTGTTCCTTATATTTATGTCTATTTGTACTGTGTATGTAGGACATGATTAACATCCACTAAACTGAGATAACAATCAAGTTTACAAGTTTAAAGTAGGGAACATTTTGGCATTTCGTGCTGTATTTGATATCAACAATAGGAATAAGGTGTTTTTCACTCGCAAGAATTTATAAATATTTCAATTACTGGCCAAATTGGGGCCCATCTAAGAGTATGAATTGTTTTTGAATTTATAAAGAAGACACAGAGAGAATCCAATTTTTTCAGTTTAAAGATGATAAAAGAGATTATATAAGGAGCATGAGAAATGTCCCAGTAGTAAACTTTCACTTTGAAAGACTTTTTGAAATTGCAGGATATGCATAGCTGGTGTGGAATACTTTGAAAATTTACAACACTGTATCAAGAAAATCCTAAGTATGGTTCATATAACATAATTTTTATGGGTTTAAAACAATGCAGCATGGCATGTCTATGGAGCTGTATGCATAAAGCTTGTATGAATCGAAATAATCACACAGCCCTTAGTAGGATTATAGGAATTCTAACATTAATGTTGGGATTTTATCTGTGAATTGTCAAGCACTGATAGAAATGAAACAATCATAACAACCTGTAGTAACTAACAGAATGAAATTTAAATATGGACTCTAGTAACCTTTATAGTATTAAAATATGAGATATGTGGGATGGCTCTATAAATGTAGTGCAGTTCTCTGGGGATGCTGGAACAACTCCCTAGAATACTAAGTAAAAGATAAGGATGCTTGTAAAATAAGGGGAATATGGAATTGGAATATGCCTGTCCTGAACGTGGCAATGATCAAATAGACATTGTGATAGTTTTGCAAAATCAATTGTGGTATAAAAACCTTTTTTGATAATTTTTCTATATGTTTATGTGTAGATCCTCCTCCCTGAGGAAGCCCTGTAGGGTGAAACATTGTGTTTTTGTGAGGCTCTTATGCTGGAAAATTGACAATTAGAACATTGAATTTTACAGAAAAACTTTTTTGTGTGGCTGGTTTACTCTACATGCTTACTTTTTGGGACACCACCTCATGAACAATGGTGGAGGAATTATGTAAATCTGGCTCAAAAGGCGATTTCATGCTTGCTTTGTGAAATCACCTGTTGGGTGAGATTTTCAAGTTTTCAATGCCCTTGCTAATGAGGTGGGGTTAAAAGAAGGCTATGTTGAAAATGTGGGGTCAAAATATTCAAAAACAACAAAGTTATGAGCTTACTGTACATTCACATATTTTTTATGCTTGCTCATAACTTTGGTAATTTTCAATATTTTGACCCCAAATTTTCAATATAACCTTTTTTTCACACCACCTCATGAATGTTACAGGTGTCAATTTTCAGATACTGGCCATAATGTGATTTCACACTTGTGGCATGGAATGATGTTTCTGTGGGGATTCAAAAATGTTTGCCTACCAGGTTTACGAGGTGTGGTCATAAGAAGGATATGCTGAAAAGTTGGTGTACAAATATGGTAAAATGATTAAATTATGAGTAAACATTGCAATATTTCAACGCTTACTCATAATGTCAGTAGATTTCAATATTTTGACTCCAAAATGTCAACATTGCCATTTTTTCACACCACGTCATAAATATGACAGGTGTCACTTTTTAAATCCTGGACGAGATATGTTTTCACACTTCTGGTATGAAATGATGTTTTGGCCAATATACTATAAAAGCCACCTGTCAAGTTTATAAGGGGAGTCATAAAATAACTATCTTGCAAATTTGAGGTCAAAATAAAAAAAATAAGAATTATTAAGATAGTTTGTGTGCAGTGCCAGTCTTGACCCCAGTGTGTATGCTTTGGTATTCTGTCCCAGTGAGCTGTCTTCAGGGGTGAGCTCAGTAACCCAGCTGGATAGGGTGAGGGTGGGGGGGGGATGGTGCTGTTATGTGACACCTCCCCAGCCAGGGAATGAAATCAGCAGGGTTGCCCACTCAGGTACAGTTACCATATAGTGAAGACAACTCTTTTCTTGGCACATTGCCCTGCATGTATGTGCCTATGGGTGGCAGAGGGCTGTGTGCATTGGCTCACAGAAGAACTGTTCTCCCTGTGCATCTGTATCTGAGGCTACATGGAAATGCAGGAAACAGAGCACTGTGCTTCTGCAGCCCACCAGACAGCCTTCTAAGTTCTTGGCATCCATCTCTGCATGGAACTGCAGGGCCAAAAAGGGCCCTGCACTTTGATAAGCAGACAGAGTCTTCCCTTGGGCCCCACACATCTGCATGTCTTCACACAGGTCCCAAAGGGACCTGCATGAATTAGGATACAATTACACTATCTCAAAAAGAAAGGAAAATCTTTGCACAAAAATGAATTAATGCACCAGTTTGGGTTCAAGTTAATACCAGAAAAGTATGAAAATGGGGACTTCCGGTGACGTCACGCCTGCGACGGCCACATGATTTCTCGGCTCCAGCTCCACTAGGCTTTAAAATACCCAAAAATTAATCGGATTAACTAAAAAGACAGGGAAAAACTGCTAACTTTTACCTAAGGATGCCAAAAAAAGGTTTGGGCTCTCGAAAATTGGTGCTGGATAGGGCGGATCCAGACTGTGTTTATTCAGACAGCGATAGCTCCCAGACCTGCAGCAGAAGTGAGTTTTCGGCAGAGGAACTGAATAAGGCTCCTGGCAATATGGCAAGGCAGATGGATGCTGTGCTTCAGGAACTGCGGGATTTTAGGAAGAAGACCCATTCCACATTTTCAGCGTTGCGCACTGACTTGGGGAAAATTGCGAAAAGACTCGAGGATACCGAGGAGCAGGCCACAAATACGGACGCATGCTTTGATTGTGCGGAGTGCGCCATAAGGCACTTCTACCATGCTACTCAGGGTCTGCAGAAAAGGGCAGAAGATTCAGATGCTCGTAACAGGAAAAACAATCTGAGGATTAATGGTTTTTCAGAAGGAGTTGAAGGTTCTAATCCAATACAATTTTTAAAGCAATTTTTGTGATCCAAGTTGGATCTACCAGATGATGTGACCCTGGAGATGGATCGTGTACATCAAACCCTGGGCCCAAAGCTTGGCAATCGCCCACGCGCACTCTTGATCTGTTTCCTCAGATACACCGAGAAAGAGATGGTATTACATAAAGCTTGGCAACAGGGGGATCTAACACACCAGGGTCAGAGAATTTATGTTGAAAATGACTATCCGACTTCAATTGCACTTAGACAATGTGCATACGCTCCAATCTTAAAAAAAAATTAAAGAAGCTAAGCTGAAATTCCGTACTCCATATCCGGCCAAATTGGTGGTTAATTTAAATGAAGGCCCCAAGACTTTTGAGTCAGCTGAAGAGGCTGCTAAGGAACTGGTTAAAATGGCGATTGATATATCCCCCAAAGCAGCTAGGTACAACATTTGTAACCAAACTGGCACAGAAATTGTGGTCTCAGGAGACCTCGAGAGAACAACATAGATTAGAAGGAGTCAAAGCGGTTCAGCAGATTTTCGACAACCTGAAGAAGCAGACTGAGAGGCAGCCAGAAGTATCGCAGAACACCCAGGAAACCAAATAAAAGGACCACTGCGGACATTTTTTCTAGTGTTACTTAACTGTTTATCAGGTGGGCCACCCTGCCTGTTTCCTCCCCACTAGTTCCATCTCCCCCCCGCGAATGTCCTGGATGGCCCTGCTTTTCCCTGATGTCTCCCTCTTCTTGATGTAGGGGTTTCATTTTTCCCCACTAGTTGTGAAGGGGGGTTTTCTCCCTGTTGATGCTCTACCCTCTTTGGAGGTGCAAGGGTTGTACATCCCCTCATCGGGAGAAGCTGGAGGGAGTACCTTGGCTGAGACACCTCGGTGGGCCTCCTGGCAGGATTCTTGCCAGTGCAAACTTGAGGATTATGTGGATTCTGGAAGGGGGTAGATGATGGGGCATACTGTGTGGGTGGGGGGAAGGGGATGGAGGGCTTTTTGGCCTACCATATAAAAGGTCCTGATCGAACACCTCTCAGCCAAGACTGTTGGTATCCTTTTTTCTTAGTCTGACTCCAATAGCATACTAATTTTTGCCCAAAGTTAACTGAAAGTGTTTCTGTTCCCAGGATATATATTGTTTACCCTTGGGAGAGTCGGGCACTTTTGCCAAAGATGCTTTTTTTTCTTAGACCTTAGGAGATATACTCTCCACAGTCTGTCCTGGTTTTACTAGTGGTGGCCTGCCCCTCCTGTGGCACCCTGCCTCCCCATAAGCTGCGTCGGTGGAGGTTAAGGATGCTTGGGGGGGTCTGATAGGTACACCCTGGATGTTTTATTTCTTATTGTCTCTGGTGGACCCGCTACCCAAGGGGTGAATCTTGGGATACAGTGGGGGGATTATTCCCCTCCCTTCTCCCTAGCCATTTTATGAGCAGGGATTAGATCACTTATAATGTATGATCATACACTCCTCCCTTCCTGGTGGAGCATGAGGCATGACCACCTTTCATTTATTGTCCCCCCCTTATCGAAGAGATGTTTTACATCTAGTCTAACTTAGGTTAGACCATGCCAAAATTGTTTGGCACAACCGGGCTTGGTACTCTGCCCTGTTAGCGGGAAACAGCCCTATGGAAGTCCTCAGTTTTATCCCATCCCTTGTCCAGTTGGCAGATGATGGGTGTAAGAAGTTTGGCCTATTAAGGTTAGTTAGGCCAGTTGCATTTTTTCTGCAGTTGGAGGAGAATTATCCTCGCTATACCCCATTAAGGCAGTCACCATTTCTTTTAAAAATAAACAAATACATCAGTGTCAGTGAGCTGATAATCTGTGCTTCGACACAGAAATTCTTTTTGAATGCCCAAAATACAATACAATGTCTGGGGCACCTTTGCAGATTTTTTCATTAAACGTTAATGGGCTGGGCAGCCCAGTGAAGAGAACAAAAATGATTTCATTATTTAAAAAAACTCATGCAGGAATAATATTCATTCAAGAAACCCACATGAACAAAGTTGAACATGGAAAGCTTTCTAGGGGAGGTTTCACACAGGTCTTTTCCTCCTCATTCCCTAGTGGAAGGCGAAGGGGGGTCACCATACTGATTTCCAGTCTTACTCCCTTCGAAATGACATCCGAGTGGGCCGACCCCGAGGATCATTTGGTGGTGGTGCAGGGTTTAGTGCAGGGCAGAGAGGTCACATTAGCTAATGTGTATTTCCCCCCTGGTTCTACCCAGCAAGCTCTTTGTTCCCTTTTAAATAAGATGGTCCAACTTACCAGGCGCACCCTGATATTAGCAGGATATTTTAATATAGCTCCCAATCTAAATGTCGACTCCACTAGGGCAACTAGGGGCAGACAACCGGCACCTCACAAATTTTTCAAGAGATTTGTTCAGGAGGTGGGCTGGGTTGATGTGTGGCACTCCCTTCACCCTACAGATAGGAAATATACATTTTATTATGCTGTTCATGGTTCTTATTCTAGGATAGATCACTGCTATACACAGAAAGAATGTCTAGAAACCCTTAGGGAGGTAACTATAGGTGATATTGTTCATACCGACCATGCTCCAGTTATAATGAATTGGGATTTAGGCCTTGAAAAGTGAAACACGCAGTGGAGACTAAATCCTGTTTATCTTAAAAATGCCCAATTTAGAGAATTTCTAGAAAAGAAAATACAGGAAATTCTGAGTGACAACTCTAGCCCGGAAATTTCCTCAACTGTCAAATGGGACACATTGAAAGTGGTCTTAAGGGGCCACTTAATACAGTATTCTTATCTCCAGGCAAAACTGCAGAGAGAAAAATAATCACATCTGGAGGCAACCCTTCATTTCCTCCAAGTCACCCACCAACAGGGGGACTGCTCAATAGAGACCCAGTTAAAACAGGTCAGGCAGGAGTTGAAATCATTGGTTCGACAGAACACAGAGGTGGCATTAGCCTTTTTAAGGCAAAGATATGGGGAAGTGGGACCGAGAGTCTCCCGCTTATTGGCATATAGGCTTCATAGGCAACGCCAGCTCGCTACTATATCCACTATCAGGGACCCTACATCAGGTATTATTTATTCTAAAACTGGTCAGGTCTCCAAAATTTTCTATGATTACTGTAGATCATTATATACACCAGACCATCCATCAGATTCTGGGGACATTGAAACATTTCTTTCACCATTGAACCTCTCTAAATTGGATGAAGACCAAAGATCCTCTTTAGTTTCCCCCATAACACTCCCTGAATTGAAAGAAGCCATTTCATGATCTAAAACTATGAAGGCCCCTGGCCCTGATGGGTATGGTACAGAATTCTATAAACAGTTAGGGGAAATATTAGCCCCGGCCCTCCTAAGGGCTTACAATGATGTATTACAAGGCTCTGTGAACCCCCACCCAGCTGGTCATACACAGTAATATTCCTAATTCCCAAACCTGGTAAGGACCCACAAAATTGTGTAGCATACCGCCCAATTTCAGTTTTGAATGTAGATTATAAATATCTGATGTCTATCCTGGCTAGGCGACTGGACACAGTTCTCCCCACAATAATTAAATTAGATCAGATAGGTTTCGTTAGTGGCAAATCCACTACAGCTAACACTAGAAGAGCACTACATTTAGTACAAGAAATGCAAACCATGATAACACCTTCTGTTCTTCTCAGCCTTGACGCTGAGAAGGCGTTCGATAGAGTCTCATGGACTTTTTTATTTGCTGTTTTAACCAAGATGGGCTTCCCCGCTTTATTTATTTCCCTGATAAAAACACTTTACTCATCATCTCAGGCTTGTGTGAAAGTCTCGGGACATCACTCCCCTTATTTTCCTCTGTTTAGGGGCACCCACCAGGGCTGTCCCCTGTCCCTTGGTTTATTTGCTATTTTTATTGAACCCCTGGCACAAGACATTAGGGACTCCCCGTGGATAAAGGGAGTGCAGATGGAGGGTATGAAACACCGCATAGCCCTTTATGCGGATGATGTCCTGCTTTTTTTAACAACCCCCCCCCCAATCAGTACCAGCAGTTTTTGAATTACTAGACCTATTTGGGAACTGCTCGGGGTATAAACTTAATACTACCAAAACCGAAGCACTGACTTTTCATTTTTCTCCCTCTCTAACACTTAAACAAGGGTTCC
Organism: Neoceratodus forsteri; assembly: GCA_016271365.2. Classification (NCBI taxonomy): domain Eukaryota; kingdom Metazoa; phylum Chordata; order Ceratodontiformes; family Ceratodontidae; genus Neoceratodus; species Neoceratodus forsteri. The sequence continues at coordinate 307,923,337 of CM028136.1, forward strand.
CATTCCGCTGGGATTTAGATAAATTAAAGTACTTAGGTATATACCTCTCCCATCAGACAGTTGATATAATTAAACATAATTAAGATTTGTTTCTTGTGCAGTTGCAGGCAGACCTAACGGGTTGGAATATTCTCCCTTTGAATTTACTCCAGAGGGTAAATATGATTCGGATGGTGACTTTACCCCAAGCCCTCTATTTGTTTCGTGACGTGCCAATAAATATTCTGAATAATACTTACAGGGTCTGGAATAAACTTATTAGCAAATTCATTTGGGCCAGTAAAAGACCAAGAGTGCGTGCCTCTATTCTGTACCTCCCTAGGAAAATGGGTGGGCTAGCTCTTCCTAATTTTAAATTTTATAATTGGGCCACACACCTCTCATTTATAGTCTGCTGTCTAGCCAGGTCTAACCCTGTTTTGTGGAGGGAAATTGAAGAAGGATTAATGCCTTTTAGGCAACTAATTAAATTTATGACATATCGAGTGCCCCCTTCTCGACCACATGACCTGGTCCAGATGAACCCCTGGATCAAACACCAACTGAAAGTTTGGAGTGCCATATGTAGATATTTATCTCTTTCCCCATTTCTCCCACTCATCTGCCCTATTACCCTATTGAAGGATTTCCATCCAGCATTATATGACCACACATTTGCCACTTGGGAACATTTGCAGGTCACTAATCTTACTCAATTTTTAAGTGGGGCTGAGTTTAAACCCTTTCTGAGCTTGAACTAAACACATGGTTTGAGACGTCAAGATTTTTATAGATATTTACAATTAAGACACCTTTTCTACTCTTTACCTATTCAGATATGACAATTTGAATGCTCTTCCCCACTGATTTCCTGCATTCAATGATGTATACAAGCTGGCAATGCACCCCATACAGTTTCTGTTTTATATAAGGCGCTTGGGGAAACCCTGGGAGTGAATAGTGAGGGTATATGTGATAAATGGAGGGAGGAATTTGTTTTTGACATCTCAAAAGAAAATTGGTATAAGGGCTGTCTTTCAATAGCTAAGCTTACATATTCTCATATCTGGAGGCTTTTTTCTTGGCAGATACTGACCAGGTTCTTTCGTACCCCTATAGTGACAGCACACTTTACCCCTACACAATCAGGGGCTTGCTGGCAGTTGTGTGGGGAATCAAAGGCACACCACACCCATATATTTTGGGCTTGTCCCTTAATACAAACCGTTCTGACTTCATTACAGTTGGAACTGGAATCCCTTTTTGATGTCTCACTCATCTTATCTGCAGATTTATTTATCCTCCATATCTTTCCCCTGGAGTGTAGGGAACCACTTACACGATATATTCTAGGGGCTTTGTTGCTAGCGGCCAAAAAGGCCCTGACATGACACTGGCTTACACCCAGTACCCCCACCATGTTGGAGTGGAGGGAGATTGTTACTCGAATTTATAAGTCAGAAAGAATCTCTTACCATCTAAATTATGAAATGAATTTATTTACAGTGAAATGGTCTAGATGGGTACTTTACATTATGTCTAAGGATCCCTCCTTTGTCCCATAAAAGAATGCTATGGAAAGAGGGGATATTAGAGGACCAGAACCCCCGAATTCAACCCTGAACAATTTAACTGATAGGACTAGATGCCCAGGTGTTAGAGTATGGGCTTGGTTCAATTGTGCAATTCAACCGAATTAATTATGTATCAGTTAGAATCTGTAGTACAGTATATGTTTTATAAGTTTTTATAGCAACCTTGCCTTATGAAATTATTTATTTATAATTTGATATTTTAATTCCTTTTCCTGTATGGTTTTTCTTTTTTTTCTGCTGCCCTTCACTAAGACACTGTACGTAATGTAATTATAATGCCATGTTAATTGATTTGCTATGTAACCCTATGTAAACTAAATATTCCATGAACTGTGACTGTCTGTTTCCTTCCCCCTCCCTTTTTTCTTTTGTACCCCTCCCTTCCCCCCAGTTGTAAAAAAATGTTTTTCTTTTGAATAAAAATTATAATAACAAAACAAAAAAAAAAAAAGTATAGAAATGTGACATTAGGGTTTCCAACTCTAACTCCCCACCCCCACCCCCAAGCAGCAAAATGAAAAAACATTGGGGTTTTGGGTCTCCTGTGTCTTGGTGAATCAGTGGTGGTGTCTTCCTTGGGATTGTCAACCCTAATGCTCACCATGTTCCCTAAGCAAACAAGGTCAGATGTGAACTTCTTTTTTCACGAAGGGCTTGCAGGGCCCTGCATGAAGAAAGCTACAACACACTGTATTGGCAACATGTGGCAAGACATGCTTCTCTACCTTTGAAGAGTGTATCAGTATGAAGCACTGGCTTGCAGCTGCACCTTGTGTTTCAGAAAGAAGGCTATAGGTTGGGCCAAGGAGTGCTGACAACCTTACAGAAGACCCTACCACTGATTTGCCAAGACTCTGGAGACCCCAAACTCTAATGCTTTTCCTTTTGCTTCTTGGGAAGTTGGAGTGGCAGTGGGGACTTACGGTTGGAAACCCTGATACCACATTTTCATACTTTTGTGGCATTAACTTGAACCATAACTTGTGCATTAATGCAGTTTCTTGCAAATAAGATGTAAAGATATATATATATATATATATATATATATAAAATACAGACCTTCAAGTACCATAAGGTGATAAACAGAGTAAAATCAGAGGACATCTTTAACTTAAGGAAGGAGGGTACAACAAAGGGGCACAGCCTGGGACGAGTTGCCAGAGGAGGTGGTCGAGGTAAATACAGTGGCTACTTTCAAGGAGGGGAGGATAGAGTAAAGAAGAAAATTAGGGTGGGTGTTTCGGGAATGGGGAAGGGGGAGGTTACTATGGGGAGAAATAGTTGACTCTGGGGGGGTAAAGGAGGCGTGGTAGCTCCAAGGATCCAATTTGAGCTGCACACTCAAGCAGACTTGATAGACCATTATGGCCTGTTTCTGCTGGCAAATTCATATGTTCAATATATATACACACACATTTATATATCTAGATATATAGATGCAGATATAGATATATGTATATGGGATACGACTTGGGTGACAGTGAGATAATAGAATACCTTCACAAGGTATACTTGACCTCCTGACCTCATGAGTGGTGAAAGGATCTAAAAGTTACATTAATAACTATCACCCAGTTAGCTTGACAGCTGTCCTAGGGAAGATTTTAGAATCAATCCTGGTAGATAAAATTAAACAACACTTAGATGAAACAAGCAGTACTGACAGCAAACAACATGGATTTACCCTTGGCAGAGCATGTGTGACAAATCTATTGTTTTTATGTAAGAATAAGTAAAGCACTTGACAACAAAACTCCAGTCGATATTATATACATTGATTTCTGTAAGGCCTTCGACAGTGTACCACACTGAGTAATCATAGATGAAATTATAAATTTACAAATAAAGCCATACATGATCAACTGGGTCAAAAACTGATTGCACAATAAGCCTCAGGCAGTAACAATAAATGGTCATACTTCACACAAAGGAAACATCACTAGTGGTGTACCTTAGGGCTCAGTGTTAGGACCTATTATACTTTCCCTGTTTATCTCTGATATGAACATAGACGTATGCAGCTGAGCAACAAAATATGCTGATGGCATTAAATTAACCAGTCGATGCAGTAACAAGGAAGAAACATGTTTCATCCAATCAGACCTTGACAAGATCTCTAGGTGGGCCTATAGATGGGATATGAGCTATAATCTGAATAAATGCCATGTTACGTATTTAGGAAAGAATAATCCACAGCAAATATATATATTAGACAACAAAACATTACAAGCTGTTTCAAAAGAGAACGATCTAGGTGTCATAATCACAAAATTCATTAAAATTTGATAACCAGTGCCCTTCAATAGCTCAAACAAAATTCTATGGTCAATCAAGAAACATTGTAAAAGCAGAGAATCAGATGTTACTTTGCCAATCTACAGATCCTATTTAAGACCACAGTTAGATTACATAAGTCAAGTATGGAGTCCACACCTTATTCAAAATATTTCAAAAATAGAAATAAATTCAAAGAAGGTTGGCAAAATCTATTGAAGAACTACAGAATCAGTCATCTGAAACCTGTCTTATTTCTACTGAACTGATGTCTCAAGAAACCAGATGACTAAGGGTTGATCTAATGTTAATATTTGATATTGCGCTGGCCCGGTGGCGCAGAGGGCTGAGGCACTGGACATCTCATCTCGTGGCACGCCAGCGACCCGGGTTCGGGAGTGAGTCTGGGTCATCGGAAGTCAGCATGGGGGGGTGGGCGGAGCAGGATGGAGCGGCCACAAGGCAGCTCTCCTATCTGGGGAGGTGGGGTGGCATCCCTTGCTCTTGGCTACCCCCTGGTGGAGGCTAAGGGGGGCTGCGCAAGTGAGGGTGCCAGTGAGAGGCCAATGGGGTGGGTGGAGGAGGGCTATTACTGGGGCTGTAAGGCGCATGAGTGCCTCCACACGCATGCATCCTTCTCCTGGGGTCCTTGGGGATAAGGGGAGAAAAAACAGAAAAAAGGCAGCCGGCGGTAGGATGGCGACCAACTCTCTGCAGGCACCACTCCTGGACCAGGTGTAAGGCAAGCCCCGGTAATTCCAGGGGACAGAGCTGGGGGAGTCAGTCAGATGGGGCCGCATGAAGCAAGGGAGAAATAAAGTAATAAAAAAAAAAAAACATTTGATATTGTTCAGGACCCATATCTGATGATGGAAATGAACTTAGTCTTTAAGGATTAAATATTGATACACGTGGTCATCCATTACAACTTGGCCAGTGGAGGTGGCCAAAGTCTCCAAGGTTATTTTGAAGCTGCGGCCCACTTGTGAACTGGAACCTGGTCCAACGAATCTCCTAGTGGGTTCTGTTGAGACAATCAGTCCAGTGTTCACCAGGATAGTTGGGTGTTCACTTTCAGAGGGGGCTTTCCCTGATGCCTTGAAGAAGGCACTGGTGAGGCCCCTTCTGAAAAAAAAAAATCTCTCAACCCCGATGACCTGGCGAATTATAAACCCGTCTCCAACCTCCCATTCTTAGGGAAGGCTGTTGAGAAGATATTGTCTCTGTAGCTCGAGGAGCACCTGGAGGCTTTTGACATCTATGAGTCATTTCGGTATGGATTTAGGGCAAGGCACAGCACAGAGATGGCTCTAGTCTGGGTGCATAATCACCTGCTCAGGGCTAGAGATCTAAGGGAGTGATTAGTTCTCATTCTCCTTGATCTGTCATCAGCATTTGACACCATGGACCACATTGTGTTGTTGGATCACCTTTGAGAGTATTGTGGACTCGACGGTACTGTCATCAGCTGGTTTGAGTCTTTTTTCTCGGGCAGGAGGCAGATGGTGGTGATGGGGAATTTCTCCTTCTCCCCAATGCCCCAACCTGTGGAGTTCCTCAGGGCTCAATCCTGTCACCAATGCTGTTTGCGGTGTACTTGCTGCCCCTGGGCAGGCTCATCAGACAATATAGCTTGAGTTTTCACTGCTACGCAGATGATACTCAGCTGTATATGTCTTTTGCTCCATGGACAATTGGTGCTGTCGATGTGCTGAATCAATGTCTTGCTGAGATACAGGACTGGATGAATTCTAACTGGCTGAGAATTAACCTGAAAAGACAGAGGCACTTGTGATAGAACCCAGGTTGCAGGCATGATGGGGATGCTTCCGGGATGACAACAGGATTGGTTCTGGTGTCGACCCTATTGATGGTGTCCTCAAAGATGAGAAATCTGGGCGTTGTCCTTGATGACAAGCTGACATTTGAAGCTCAGGTGTTGGCCATCATCAAAGTGATTTTTACCACTTAAGAAACATCGCCTGGATTAAACCCCAAATTCTGACTGAAGACCTGCCATCATTGGTGCACACCTTTGTAACATCCATGCTAGACTACCGTAATGCTCTTTATCTTGAGGTCAGTGGAGGGAACCTCCATCGGCTGCAGCTGGTGCAGAATGCAGCAGCCAGGCTGCTGACAGGACCACCCAGATCCTGTCATGTCACCTCGGTCCTGTGGGGTCTGCACTGGCTGCCGGTCAGGTGGAGAGTTCTCTTCAAGGTGGGTTTGTTAACCTATAAGGCTCTATATGGATCAGCACCTGGCTACCTGTCAGACCTTCTTACCCCTGCCATCCTGGTCCACTCCCTTCGTTCCTCCACCAAGGACCTCCTGGTGGTTCCAAGGACCAGGCTGAAAATCTTTGGTGATAGCTCATTCAGGGTGGCAGACCTGGTCCTCTGGAACTCGCTGCCAAGATCCTTGAGGGAGACCCCTATAGTGGAGACATTTAGGAGGGGCCTAAAGACCCACCTTTTTAATTTAGCATTCCCTGCTGATGCCTTTTAACCCACTTGCTGAAATTTATTTGTAACTATTTATGTTGTAGTTTTATATATGTAACCTATTGTTTTAATTTGTCTGCATATTTTTTTCTTGTACAGCACATAGAGCCTCTAGGATTGGGCATCTAACAAATAATAAATTGATTGATTGATTGATTGAACTTCGGGGTGTGCCATTCTGGATGATGTTAAGGGGAAGTTTCAAAGTGTAATTATTCCATGGAATACTTTGCCAGAATTGGTAGTTATTAGTACAAAAAAGTTTAGGTGGTTCTGTGATAGAAATGATAAAAAGTTACAAATGGAAAAATGTACAAAAATGTAAACTGTGCCACTCAGACATCTCACTCTCCTCCATGTCAGCTAGATATGCACAGCAGGTGGTTAAGTGGTTATGTGATCAAAACAATAAAAAAATTAAAAAAAAGCAGAAAAGTGAAAAATTTAAACTGTGCCCCTCAAAGCATCTCACATCTGCTTCAGTGCTGTACATGGCTGTTGTGATGTAATAAGCATTGTTAGAGCTGTTCTCTGATTGGTACAGTATTACATTGTGACATATCAATTTGAAAGATAGCACTACCATCTTCACAGTAGCCAGTGAGATACTAGTGATATCTTGCTCAAATTTAACGCCGCCTGTTGTATAAATATATTTATAAAATGGGTAGGGAAATTGCTGCCCTATTATTGGACCATGACCATCACATGACCATGCGTACATCAGAGCGCGACCGCACACCTGCACTTTTAACCCCCTCCAAAACAATTTTGACATTTTATAAGATAGATAAACCACTCTGAGGTGTGTGGTCATGCTCTGATATACGCATGCCTTGGGTGGTTGACGCACTCGGCCTTGCGGCCTCGTGCGTACAACGCACACCAAAGCGTGCGTATATCAGAGCGTGACCGCACACCTCAGAGTGGTATATCTATTATGTATACCATGGAAGTGATGAATAACACTGGTAAATAAATACATATAATAACTGGTGATCCTTGTTATCAACCCGTTTTTGAGTACTGTAAAAAGTTGTATCAACCCACTTGAGTTGATAAAAAAATAAATCATCCGATGGTTGATCACGACATTCTCGCACCAAGAAGCCTGCAGCATTCGCATTCCAGAGTAAACAGATTCAAAATAATATCGAACTACAGATCCAAATGAGAGTGTAATAATTTTAAATGAACAGAGCAGGTTTGCACTAAAACACATCCCTCCCTTCCCGATTCTGTAGCTTACCCTCCAGTTTAGATCTGTATTTGTGCAGCATTTACTTAAGATATTTTAAGATCACTCGTAAAAATCACCATGAGACCTGTGGCCCAGCTTCTACTTCTTCCTTACTGGTAGGCACGCTCCTCGTTAGCACATTATGTGATGTCGGCGGTTGCGTGCCTACTAGTAAGGAAGTAGGGCGTTTCATCGCTGGCTCTCGTAGTGTAATTCTGCGAATTTTTGTACCAGTTATTATATAAAATAAAACCTATGTAGGGGTAGAAATGGAGTTTTTTTTACACACCCTCGTTGTGTGATAATAGTAAATCTCAAGCTTCGCTCTCGAGGTTTAGATATTATCACACAACTTGGGTGTGTAAAAAAACTCCATATCAACTCCCTACATATGCATTATTCTCTATATATATTACAGGGGCACAGTAGCGTTGCATAGTTAGGGTTGAGTAGGGTGTTCAATGTTGAACCCCTAATTTTGCACCTTAATAGCTTTGGCAACATTTGATGAAATTAGCTGAAATTTTGCAAGTGTTGTCTAGGAGGCAAGATCTAAATCGGTGGAAAGTTTTGTGATGGCAGCTAGAGCAGTTTCTGAGAACCGCATGTGTCATTTTTCTGTAGATGTCTACATTTTTTCTAATACTTAACATGGGAGGCGATAGTGGAGAACATCGGACCACCACAACTAGCATAGGTAAAGCATTAGTGAATACAGTGTCGCATGCTTTCTGCACTGTATTTGTAGATCTGCTAGGCTACTTTTGTTCCACCGTGTTTATTGCTGACAGGTTTTGTCAATTTCAGTTGGGGGCCTCTGCCCCCCCCTTGTCTTTTTAACATGGGGGTGTGGGGGGTAAAGCCCCCCAACTCAAACAAACCAGTCGTGTGCTTGTTATTTAGGGTTTTGTCTGTTTGAGTTAGTTTCACCCCACACCCCTTGTCTATTTAACATGGGGTGTGTGGAGGTGGAGCCCCCCCAGCTCAAATAAAGTAATACAAAACCCTGAAACATTTAACTAAAAAATTACTGCAAGGCAGACCTGTGCATAATGCCACAACCTACATCGGGATGCTATGCTAATAGTGTAGATCCACGGTGGTCCGATGTTCTCCACTATCACCACATGGGATTTTATTTTATTCTGTTTTTGTTCTCACCTGCAGCCTACACAGAATGGAATGTTTATCCCCAAACTTTCAGGGTACAGGCATAATGCCTTAAGGTAGTGCATTTGAAAGGTTTCATGAAAAAATATTAAATGATTCCAGAGTTATAAGGCTTTAAAGTTTTGTGTTTTTTTTTCTGTTCTGAGCCTGCTCAGTAGAGTTCTTGGGATAACGTTCTGATGTGACAGCAAAAATTCTATGCTGCAAGACCATTTTTGGTTTCTCACCACTTGTTTCTCACAGCATGAAACAATTTTTTGTTCCTCAAGAGACGCTACCTTGTTTCTTCTCTCAAACTAATAAGCATGGAAAAGCATGGAAAATGCATATAAATGTCATCATTTTAAAAAACAGACAAGAGAACCTAGCTAAATGGGACCCGTTTAGCAGATTCTGATGTTTGTTTCTTAAATTAATGGCCAGAAATATCATTTCTGGCACACCAAACCTGGGTGCCCAACTTAGTGAGAGGCGCCATTGACCCATGTTCTCTGTATGAGAACAGCAAGACTTTCTTGAGTTCTGCAGCTGCAGTTGGAACTTATGCTGTGGGCTGCTCTGAGAACAGTAAGCTGCAATTTCCCTGGTATCTAGTGGTGCCCCCCACCCTCCCAGCACCATCCTCTTATGTAGATAATGTTTTCCTGGTGTCTAGTGGCACCACCCCATCCCCCAATCACCATCCCCTTATGTATGCAATGTTTCCCCAGTGCCTAGTGGCATCTCCCAGCCTCCCATTGCTCTCCCTATATATATGTTGTGTCTCCCTGGTGTCTAGTAGCACCCCTCCACCTTCCAATCACTAACACTTTATGTATATAATGTTTCCCTGGTATCTAGTGGCACTCCCCCACCCTCCGATTGCTGATGCTTTATGTATATAATATTTCTCTGGTGTCTAGTGGCACCCCCCACCCTCCGATCGCTGATGCTTTATATATCTAATGTTTCCCTGGCATCTAGTGGCACCCCCCACCCTCTGATCGCTGATGTTTTATGTATATAATGTTTCCCTGGTGTCTAGTGGCACCCCCCACCCTCCAATTGCCATCTCCTTATGTATATAATGTTTCCCCGGTGTCTATTGGTGCCCCCACCCTCTAATCACTGTTTCCTTATGTATGTTATGTTCCCCTGGTGTTTAGTGGCCCCCTGCCCTCTGATCACCATATCCATATTTCTGTAATGTTTCCCTGGCATCTAGTGGGACCCCCTGCCCTCCGATCACTGTCCCCCTATTAGTTTTACAAATCTACCTGTAATAAAGAAAATTGTCCCTCAGTTTTTTTTCTCTAAACCTGTAAAAAAGAAAATGGTCCCTCACTGATCTGACCCCTGCCACCTCGACCTCCCACTCAGCAGTCACCACCCCACACCCCCAGTACTCCCCACACACACCCTCACTCCCCTGAACAGGTCCAATGGTGTATATCCACTCTCTCATTGAAGAAATGTCTTTGCTGCTGGAACTGCCTGAAATATGAGAAACCAAGGTAAGTGTGGTTCAATGTATTTGAAAGGTGTTTTGAACTTTGATGCATAAGTTTGTCATTTTTGCTTACTTTAACCCCAGATTTTCAACACGGCCTTTTTGGGAGCCCACCTCATGACCAATGGTGGTGGAATTATTCCAGTCAGGCCCAAAAGGCAATTAAGCCATCATTTGGTGAAACTGCCTTTCAGGCAGGATTTGAAAGATCTGAAAAATGTTCATTACCATAATTCATGAGGTAGGGTCACAAGGAGGCTATGTTGAAAATGTGGGGTACAAATATGTAAAAATGACAAAGTTATGAGTGTACATTGAAATTTGTCTGGGCTCCCTCATTACTTAAGTAATTTTAAATATTCTGACCACATGTTTTCAGCACAGCCAGCCATTTTTTCATACCACCTCATAAACATGACAGCTGTTATTTTTCAAATCCTGGCCAAAATGAGTTTTCGCACCTATGACACAGAATGATGTTTTGGTGGTGCAGAATCACATTTCAGCGGAGATTTTAAAATTTTCACCCATCGGGTTCATAAAGTGGGGTAACAAAAAGGCTATGCTGAAATTTTGGTGCACAACTATGATTAAATGCCCAGGTTGTGACTGAACTTTGCAGTATTTCAATGTTCACTCATAACGGGCCTTATGCACGAAGGGGCAGAGTGGCTACACACCGCGTATCTTGGGTGCATAGCCATTCCACATCCATTGTGCCCCTGTGAAGGATGCACAAATGGGGAGCATGCAGACTCAATGCACCTGATCCCCCATGTCTGTGGACCACACTGTGCCAGGGGCATTCTTGGGGCATGCCAGCACTATGCGGTATGCACTAAACCACATAGTGCTGGCCACATGGGTGTTGACCTGCCATAACCCACTGCATGCCCCCAAGGACACCTCCGGCCGGTTGCGGTGGGACATGGACACTACCACCCTATGCTGCCATGATCCACTGGGCAGTAAGGTGGGGCAGGGACTGATGGTTGGGTGAGTGCCCGGCATATATGGGTGTTGAGGGGAAGGCAGTGGCTATGCCGAGGGAAGGGAGGAACACATCCTACCACTGGGTGCGTGGGTCCAGGTGTCTGCTGTAGGCATGCACTACCCCAGACCCACACCTTGCTATGCGAGGGATCCACTTTGGGATTCAGGAGGGACATCCCATTGGATGCCCTCCCAGAACCTTGACTCCTCCCCTGCCTGCCATGCAGAGTCCTGCGCACAGGGGGGGGAGGAGCTACAGACAGATGGCCAGGATTAGTGAATGCCCATATGGGTGCACCTGTCCTTGGGTGTGCAGCTATGTGGGTGGGGTATGTGCTTTTTTTGCGTACCTGTGTCTGCATTGTGCATAGGACCCAACTTTCCTAATTTTCAATATTTTGACTCCAAAATTTCAACATAGCTATTTTTTCCCACCCCATCATAAACTTGACAGGTGTTATTATTTTAAGCCTGGACAAGACATCTTTCTGCACTTCTGGTGCAAAATTACATTTTTGGCTAATATACTATAAAAGCTACATGTCATGTTTATAAGAGCAATCATAAAATTACTATTTTGAACATTAAAGGGTGAATGTGTGAGGAGTGACTGTATTAAAAGTGAATGTGTAGAGTGAATGTGCCAGGCCCTATACTTCTGTAGGGGGAAAGATTCTTTCCATGGCACAGGAACAAAAGGGCCCTGCACATCTGCAACTGTTCATGCAGGTCTTGAAGGGACCTGCATAAATGAGGATATGATTCAATTATCTCAAAAAGAAAGGAAATTCTTTGCAAAAAATGTCATTAATGCACCAGTTAAGATAACTTAATGACACAAAAGTAGGAAAATGTGGCATTAGGGTTCCCAACCCTAACTCCCCACCCATAAGCAGCAAAAGGAAAAAATCATTACAGTTTTGGCTGTCCTAAGTCTAGGAGAATCAGAGGTGGAGTAATCTTTGGAGTTTTCAACCCTAACATTTACTCCATTCTGTCAGCAAATAAGGTTAGATGTGATCTGTTTTCTCTTCAGGCAGGGCACACAGGTTGTTGACAACATGTGGGGAGACACAGTTCTGTATGTTTAAACACTATAACAGAATGGGGTGAGCATTAGGGTTGAAAACTCCAAGGATGACCCCACCCTGATTCACGAAGACTTAGGAGCCCAAACCATGCTGATTTTTTTTCCTTTTGCTGCTTGGGTGGTGGAGGTGGGGAGTTAGGGTTGGAAATCCCAATGCCACATTTCCCTGCTGTTGTGGCATTAAGTTACCCTAACAGGTGCATTAACAAAGTTTATTGGAAATACATATATATATATATATATATACACACACACACATATACACGTTACTTAATGACCGGAGGGTTTGGCATATGGGTTTATGGGTACAAGCTTAAAGTTTGGATATCGATGAATTATTGTCCTATCTATTTTGTACACTATGACTGCTGCTATTCTACAACAGTACGTCCCAAGAATAACAGAATGGCATGGATTGTGGATGCCTGATTGAGAAAGGATCATTTCATACTCGGTAATTCTCTTTCTTTAAAAATACATCCACCACTCCAGGTGCCCTCCCTGGGGTTTCTAATCTTTTCTTGTTTCTGTCTTCTGTTTTAGTACTAACTGGGGCCGGTTTGGCAGGCTCAGGCAGATACTGCAGCATGATCACCAATCTCAGGATTTTTTCAGCAACATCTGTTGAGAGGCAGAAACATAGAGACTGCTAGCAGAAATCTAATGGTTCATCCACTGTGAATGAAAAGATCTTACATTGAGAGGGCTCTTGCAGTTGGTAATTACATATAGGACTGATGCTGGCTGGCGTCAGGACCCAACGGAAAAATTTCTAGCTAGCAGTCTCTGGTAGGGGACCGCCCCCATGTCAGGTGACCAACGTCATGCGGCAACAGTATAAAGGGGCGGTCCCCCACGTCCGCCTTCCAGTTCTTTCCCGCTGTTAGCTCATGTCAGCGCCTCGCAGTAAAGTTTAATGCTCGTCAGCTCTGTCGTCGGTAGTATTTACCATGGTTTTTTCAAATTATTCGACTTAATCGTCAGCTTTCATTGGTGTATGTCGTCCCCTACACCTTCCGAGCACAAAAATAAGTGCGACTCGTGTGGCGCCCAACTCCCGCACAAGGACGGCCATTCCCAGTGCCTCTTCTGTCTGGGTCCGGACCATCAGGTGGAGAAGTGCCAGCACTGCCTTAAATTTAATGCTGCCACCTATAGACGGAGGCAGCAGTCCCTGGAGGCCCACATCCTCAAGAAGAAGAAGAAGAAGATGTTCTCCATGGAGAAGGAGTTGAAAAAGCTCTGGCAGGTGTCCACTTCCCCTGAAGGCCATCGTACGAAGAAGGACAAGGAGAAGCATTGGGAAAGGGTCTCCTCTTCCACCGCGACTCTGGCTGGAGTCGCCATGCTCCAGGTAACGTCCCCTCTGGGGGACTGCTCCACGATGGCCGTCTTGGAAGTTTCAAAGGCAGCGTTGGCCCGCCCATCTGGCTTGCGCTTGGGCCCTTCGGGTGCCTCCCGGCTGTTGGAGGCCTCCGCTCCCGGTAAAGCCACCACTGTGTGGCCTACTGGTTCGAGCGGCTCCGGTAAGCCAGACGTCAGCTCCTCTGATGCCCGTATGGAGACAGTCGATAAGTCGCTCGACCCTTCCGGGTGGCACACGGCCACTATCCCACCTGACCAGGCCACCCCTCCTTAACGACCTGCCTCGGGAGATGTGTCCGCTAAGTCGGATGCCGGTTCCTCTGACATCTGCCTGGACCCCGCTGATAAGTCGGACATTGGCCGACGTGACGTCCGAGCGGCTGCTGAGCCGACGTCGGACCCTCTTACATCCGCCGTTCCTGTCTCCCCACAGCCTTCGCTGCCCTCCGGGGACCCTGGGTTTCCTCAGCCTGACCCCGGGGATTTTTCCCCACCATCCCCGGGTGATGCCGAGGCTCCTGCTGCGCCCCCATCAGGCCTCCCTCCGGCTGGGCCGGACGACCCGACGCCAGTCATACCGACGCCGGGCGACATCCCTCTCCCGGATGCCACTCCAACACTGGGCCCGCCGGGCCTTCTGCTCCAGGCCCACCCCAGGGCTTCCGGCCGGGCTGTCTGCTCTGTCAGACCCCCCCGGCCCCCGGGTATCCAACTCCGTATTATCCGGCACCATCTTACCTGGCTCCGCAGTATCTGATGCCCCAGTACCCGATGCCGGCCTACCCAACGCCGAAGTACTCGGTGCCTCACTACTTGACATTGGGTTTCTCCCTGTCAGGTTACGGATATGCACCCTACGGGTGCACTCAGTATCTGTATCCCCCTCCTCCTTCTCCACCACCCCCTCAGCTGCTGGTGGACTTGAAGGAGACTCTGGCCTCCTGGTGGGCTGAGGCCAAGGCTCAACTCACCAGAGAGGTGGAGAGTCATCTCCCAGCGATGGTGCCGGTTCCGGCCCCCATACGCCCCAGACGACAGACTTCCTCCCCACCTCCAGATACCAGGGGCGAGCCTTCTGGTTCCAGGACGAGGCAGAACACGCTTCCCTGAGGGTTTCCTAAGGGGTCCGTTCCTCCTCCACACCGGGAGAGGGAATCTTCTTCTTCTTCTTCTTCCTCATCGGACACCTCAGATGACTCCGACGGTTGTTCCGACCCGGACGATGAGCCACACTCTCTGACCAAACCCAGGCCTAGGACTCCTCCGAAGTCTCCTCCGGAGGATCCTTCTTTCTCGGAGTTGATGAGCAAAATCCAGGAAGTTCATAAGTGGTGTTCTTTGGAGCCGGACCCACAGCGCTCACAGCTGGCCAGCTAATCCGAAGCATTTAAACTCATCTCCACCTGACAAAGAATCCCGTCTTCTGGACCAGTACGGCAAGAAGATCTATGCTTCTTCCACTCTGGGTAATAGGGCCCTGAACTATGTCAGTCACATGGAGGATTACCAGAAGGTGATTTTTAGTGAGGTGGAATCCAAGTTAGACTACCTTCTTGACTCTCAGGTTAAACAGGAAGTGGCTGACCTTGTCCATTCTGCTCGTTCGGCCAGTTGGCACATGCTTCGTGCCACATACGATACAGTGGACACTGCTGGTAGGAGCTCGGCTTTCACCGTAGGCTTACGGTGTCATGCCTGGCTCTGTGTGTCAGGTTTGGTCCCGGAAGTGCAGTCCGCTATTCAGGAAGCGCCCTTCCGGGGTTCGGTGCTGTTCAGTGGTGATGTCAAGGACATTATCACCGATCTGCAGGAGAAGGGGACTGCACTGAAGTCTGTGGATTCTATGTACAACCCCCCTCCAGTGCAGCGTCATCCCTTTCGCAGGTGGAATCAGTAAAAGGCAAAACCACAGGGAAAGCGGGCTAATAAACATCGGGCCCCTCCGGCTGCCAAGCCCCCACCACCCAAAAAAACAGTGGGAACTTCAGCCGTGACGCTGCCCCACTCCACCTGACTCCTTTCCTCTCTCACAGCCTCTGGCATTTCCAGAGGAACCGGTAGAAGGGAGGTTTTCCCTCCACCTCCCGGGTTGGGAGAGGATAACGTCAGATTTCTGGGTGCTCCAACTCATTGCAGAGGGACACTCAATAGAGTTTTTTCAGAAACCCCCTTCAAGCCCTCCCCCAAGGTCGTTGTACTTGCAGGAGCATCTTCTTCTGGTCCAGGAAGAAATTTCATCCCTTCTCTTGAAGGAGGTGATAGAACCTGTCCCCATTCCTCTTCAGGGAATGGGGTACTATTCCCATTTCTTCCTGGTCCCGAAGAAAACAGGGGACGTGAGGCTGATTCTCAACCTCAGCTCCCTGAACTTGTTCGTGGAGTACATGAGGTTCAGGATGCTCTTGCTGCAGAGCCTCCTGCCCCTTCTCTGGCCGGGACAGTGGCTGTGTGCTTTGGATATGCAGGATGCCTACCTGCACATCTCTATCCGCCCTTCCCACCGCAAATACCTGCATTTTGCATTCCAGGGGGACCACTACCAGTTCAAAGCCCTCCCATTTGGTCTTTCCTCGGTGCCTCAGGTGTTCACCAAATGCCTTTCGGTGGTAGCGGCCTATCTGCGCACCCAAGGGGTGCAGGTTTTCCCATACCTGGATGATTGGCTCCTGGAGGCCCCATCCAGGGAGGAACTCCTGTGCTTCATTTCCCTTACCCAGCAGGTCTTTGCCTGCCTGGGTATTACCATCAACCAGGCCAAGTCCCATCTTATCCCATCCCAGAGGATCCAGTTTGTCAGGGCGATCCTGGATATGACCTCTGGCATGGCCTTCCTACCACCAGACAGGGCGGCCACTCTCCAGGCCCAGGTCAGCCT
Organism: Neoceratodus forsteri; assembly: GCA_016271365.2. Classification (NCBI taxonomy): domain Eukaryota; kingdom Metazoa; phylum Chordata; order Ceratodontiformes; family Ceratodontidae; genus Neoceratodus; species Neoceratodus forsteri. The sequence goes on from CM028136.1 coordinate 307,939,914, forward strand.
GTTGTCCAGTTGCAGGTGGGTTAGTGCCAGGTCAGTCCTTCACCTCCTTGGACTAATGGTGGCTACGATTCTGACAGTCCCTCATGCTCAGCTCCACATGAGAATCTCTCAGTGGACGCTTCGGTCTCAATGGGATCAGCTAGTGGACAACCTAGATCAACTTGTCCTGGTCTCCACTCCCATGGTTCGGGACTTGCAGTGGTGGATGGTTCAGGAGAACCTCTGCCGGGGAGTTCCCTTTGGTCTCCCTCCCCCCTCACTGACGTTGACTATGGAAGCCTCCGGTGAGGGTTGGGGAACCCATCTCGGTCCTCACAGGACCCAGGGCTCCTGGTCCAAGCTCAAGAAGTCCCTTCACATCAATGTGCTCGAGCTAAGGGCAGTACTGTATGCTCTTCATGCTCTGCATCTGTATCTGTCTCCCAGTCACCTAGCTGTACAGATGGACAATATGTGTGTGGTCTGGTACATCAACAAACAGGGAGGAACTCGTTCCTAACCCCTTTGCAGAGAGGCGATGCGAGTCTGGGATTGGACAGTGCAGCACAACCTTCACCTCATGGCATCTCATGTCCCGGGTGTCGAGAACACACTGGCAGACAGACTCAGATGGTCATCTGCTCTAGCTCACGAAAGGGAACTGGATTAGGGGGTCGTAGATGACATCTTCCTGAGCTGGGAAACTCCACAGGTAGACCTGTTTGTATCCCCTCAAAACACAAAACTTCCCGTCTTCTGCTTGCTCACTCCAGTGCACGGTATTTTCTGGAGAGACACTCTGTCTCTAGACTGGAAGGGCAGATTCATCTATGCTTTCTCCCTGATTCCATTGATTACCAGGGTCTTGCAGAAACTCGGTTCAGAAGGAGCTCGAATGATTCTGACCACTCCTTTCTGGCCCAGGCAAGTCTGGTTCTCTCTTCTGCAACAGTACTCAGAGGAACCTCCTCTTCCTCTTCCTCTGTCACTATTTTTGCTGACCCGGGATCAGGGGACCTTGGTCCATCCAGGCCTCAAGTCCCTTCGGTTGCATGCATGGCTCCAGCAGACATAGCTCAAGCCCGATTCGGGGTTTCTCCCCGAGTAGCTGAAATTCTGGTGGAGGCCAGGAAACCCTCAACCAGGTCTATTTATGCCATGAAATGGAAGTGGTTCTCTATTTGGGCCGCCTCCAATGACGTCGAGCCCTTCTCGTGCTCTGTCGGATGACTTCTGGATTACTTGCGACACCTCTTCGATCTATGTCTCAGTCATTCATTCTTACAGGTTCACATGGTGGCCATTTTGGCCTATCATGTCCCCCTTTGCAGACAGAATGTTTGCTCAGCAGGAGGTCTCTAAGACCTTTTTGAGAGGGGTCCTTCACTTTCGACCCCCATCTGGGTTTCTGCCCCTCCTGGGATCTGAATTTCATTTTAGAGAAGCTTACTCTGCCTCCTTTTGAGCCGGTAGCCTCAGCAGACCTAAAGTTCCTTTCTTGGAAGACTGTCTTCCTAGTGGAAATTACTTCTGCTCGACAGATTTCCGAGCTCCAGGCCCTGATGTGTAAAATCCCTTATTTGATTTTTCACAAGGAACGTGTGGCTCTGCTTACCAACCCTAAGTTTCTCCCTAAGGTGGTAGCAGAATCAACGCTGAATCAATCCATAGAGCTGCCTGCCTTTTTTACGCAGCACTCTAATCATGGAGAGTACCTCCTGCATACTTTGGATGTTCACCAAATTCTGAGATACTACACCAACAGGACGAAGGATCTCAGAAAGACTGATCAATTGTTTGTCTCTTTTGCTGATAAAAGAGAAGGCAATGCTGTTTCTAAGCAATGCCTATCAAAATGGTTGGCTCATTGTATCACTTTCTGTTATGACAAGTACAACAAGACCCTGCCGGGTCAAGTCAGAGGCCTCTCCACCAGAGGGGTCGCTGCCTCTGCCGCTTGTTTCAAGAATGCGTCAAAGGCTGACATATGTGCGGCCGCCACTTGGACTTCTGTCCATACCTTTACAAAACATTACAGTTTAGACATTGCCTCTCACCATAGAGCAGGCTTCGGGCTGGCTGTTTAGCAAGGCCTCCTTTTCTAAGGCCTTCACAACCAGAGGGTCTACTTCTGAGTAGCTTTCCTCCTCCTGTTTGCTTCTCCTTGTTCCAGACTGCTTGGGTCTCAGTCCTATATGTAATTACCTACTGCAAGAGCCCTCTCGAAGTAAGATAGTACAGTTACATAAGAACTTACCGTAACAGTAGATCTTCGAGAGAGGCTCTTGCAGTAGGTAATACCTTCCCGTCCTCCATCCCCCTAAGCTTTTCAGCTCCTTTTCCAGGAGGAAATATCAGCTTCTCTCTCATCTTGCCTTTTGGCCTTTGGCGGGAAAGAACTGGAAGGCGGGTGTGGGGGACCACCCCTTTATACTGACGCTGCATGACGTCGGTCACCTGATGTGGGGGTGGTCCCCCGCCAGACACTGCTAGCTAGAAATTTTTCCGTTGGGTCCTGACGCCGGCTGGCATCAGTCCTATATGTAATTACCTACCGCAAGAACCTCTCTCAAAGATCTACTGTTACAGTAAGGTCTTACATAACTGTACTTTTTCCTTACCTCGCCCCTGCGGTTAGTGGCAGTGAGAGAGTCCCAGGCTCAGTTTCTTTTTTTCATCATTTGTAACTGTTACCTGCCTATCTAGATGTGTGAGACCCCTCCAGTAGTATCAGGACTAGAGAGGCCTGTGACATTTGACTTCTCTGGACAGATTCCCTGGTGAGAGGGGAGATTGGGGTTGCGCTACTTTGGTTACACACCTGCACCACTAGTTTCTGTGACTGCTGGAGTCTGCCTGTCTGGTGAAAGCAACCTGGTAGTTTCTATTTTGATTTGTTTACCATTTATTAGTGACCATGAGCTAGACATCTGTCTGTGGCTTAAATATATATTACCTGTTACTGAACTTTACTGAACTGTATTGCTATTTTGCATTGGGCTTTAAGACTTTAGTATTGAGTGTTTGCATGCAGTTTTTGCTAGAGAGGTTGGAGTTGTGCATGATTAGATTTAGGAGTGTGTTATGGTGTCTGAGTAGGTATTATAGATGTATGGGTATGTATGAGTGTGGAAGGTGAGATAACATAGTGTATAGAGTGACTGGAGTGTGTAAGTGGGTGGGAAGTAATGGGTTGTGCATGGTGGGTTGCACAGACATTGTGGGGAGTGGGGTATGGGGGTTGTGGTTTTCTTATCAATGGAATGTGTTTAGGGCAGCAGACCCCTAGGCTTGAGTGCACTCCATCCCTTCTGAATGATCTGTGCCCTTTCCAAGACCACCCCCTGCTGACTGTTTCATTCTGACAGTGGAGGGATGTGGGGATCATGAGGAGACATGGAGGTGGATGGTGAGTTGGGGAGAGCTGACAGGGAGAGGGTTATTAGGACAGAAAGGACCCAGAGACACACCAGAGCAAAATGGGATGTAGAGAGAGAGAGGCCAACAATGTTAAATTCCCATACCCAGGGCTCCCACCAGACTGAGTGGGCAGGTAGCTGTGAGGCCTGCTGTCCCTACTTGTCCTCTTTGGGCAGTGATATGCAATACCACTAATACCAGTAAGGCTTACAATACCAGTAAGGCTTTTGACCTGGTAGACCACTGTAAGTTGATGGAAAGACTGTGTGAAGTGGAAGTTTTGAAAGAACCCCTACATTGGTTTAAATCTTATTTATCAGGATGACAACAGTGTGTCTCCTATGCAGCAGTTGTTTCGGACTTAGCAGAAGTTAGTAGAGGGGTCCCTCAGGGCTCTATACTGGGCCCTTTTGATGTTTAATATTTATGTCAACAGTTTAATATCTAAAATAGCAAACAGTGAAATCCATTTATATACCGATGACACCGTATTGGAGTCATCGGCTGACAGTTATGAACAATTGGAGGGTCAACTGCAGATGGACCTGACCAATATGGAGGAGTGGTTTAAAGACTCTGCTTTACAACTAAATGCAAAAAAAAAACCTCAATTTATGATCTTCACAGTGGGTTCAAATAAGCACAAAACTTCACAGCTACAACTTAGACTAACGGATGGCATCCAACTAACTAACTAACAAGAAAAGCTACAAGTATTTAGGGGTACTAGTAGATTCCAGGGTTACATACTCTGTTCATATTTTTTCTCAGATAAAAAAAGTTCATCAGAGATTAGGAGCCCTAAGGAGGGTGTCTGGTTGCCTTACAACTAATATGAGGGAAACATTGGTAAAACAGTTATTGATTCCCATCCTGGAGTATGGCTCCTGTCTATATATGAATTCTACATAGTCTTACTTAAATAAGATAGACCAGGTGTATTACAGGTTAGCAAGATTTGTTGTTAGAGCTAAATATGGAACTCATCATTGTAAAATCTATGAAAAACTTTGATGGTTACAACCAGGCATAAAAAGAACATATTCTTGGCTGGTTTGGTGCCATGTTAATTTATAATAAAGAAACCCATCCATTAACTCAAGCTGTTACATTAGGGTTATCTTGCCCTGCGAAAGCCTTTTTAAGGCATTCAAATTTGCTAATTTCTAGAACACAATCAAGAAATAGACTGGGTGACATTATCCTACAAAATAGTCTGGTGATCCATTGGAATAGATTACCAAAAGAACTAAAACGAATTCATGGACACCTACAGTTTAAAAGGATCCTGAAAAACTACTTGCATTTTAGTTGTACCTGCTTTAGATTGTGATTAGTCTCCTTTCAGGCAGTGGACAGTTTTTAGAAAATGTCATTTATTGGCTATCATTGTATGATTGAGTGAATGATGGATATAAGTTGTCATTTGTTATCATATTTTGTTTTAATTTTATTTAGATGTATAATGGTCCACATTTTTATTTAGATGTATAATAGTCCACAGGACATTGTTGAAAATGGGGTTTTAACCCAACAATATGTAACCTGTATAAAAATAAAATGTTATCAATCAATCAATACCAGTTGATTAAAGAGGAGTATACAATGGCAACAAAATTTCTAGTGTCCTGATTGGTCAATGTGTGCCTGGGACAGTGATGTTATTGAATGATAACATCACTGTGTGGACATCATTGCTGACCTCACTTCTTTTTTTCAGAAACAAAAATATAGTGCCACACTAAAAATCTACTAAAACCTTTCTTAAATATTCTTTTTTATTTTGTAAAACATCAAGCCATTGTATAATTGCAATAAGGCACTCGTGCTTCAACCCACCCCAGGAGTGACATTATTACACGATAACACACGCCTTGTCCTGCCTTATTGCTTAAATTCGACTGCTATCATATCAGATTTTATTTGGATTCCTCAGTCAACCTGGTTTGCATCATGGAGACCTGGCTTGGTAATGACTGCTGGCCCAGTATTAGAGTCAGCCATCCCAGATGGATTTTCTGTGGTTCACAGCCCAAAGAAAGATTGAAGGGGGGGAGGGACCTGTTTTAGACTGGAGTTGAAATTGGTGGTGCACCCAATGAGACAAAACTCATCATGCAAGTTCCTCTTCATGTACCAGCCTCCAGGACGAGAAGGAGATTATCTGCAGGAAATCATGAATTTCATCACAGACAGGGTGTTGGAGTCAGGTAGGTGGCTTATTTTGGGTGGAGTTCAGTGTCTGGGTTGACAACGGACTCTTGCATTTTAGATGAGATTTTCCTGGGTGCTGGAGCCCCTGGGCCTTGCATAAGTGGTTACTCCTGCAACTCATCAACATTGCCACGTCTTGGACTTGGTGATCTGGTCACTTTGTTGGATCATTCTACCATCAGGTTCTCCTTCAGGGCCCTCATTGTGGTCTATCCCCTGTTGAGATTGTCCAGAATCATGTCAGTATAACCTAGAGATTACAATAATGAGCTGTTAGTGAGCTTGGTACATCCAGCAGACCTGGGATTGATTTCCACAATATCTGCTTGCATACTGTATGACTCTGACCAACTCACTTTACTGTCCCCGTGCTCCCTCCCAGGTCCCATGCAAATGGGTTTTCTGGCTCAGTGGACCTTACCCAGTTACCAAAAAAATTAAAATAAAATAATAAAGTACCACCCTTTAAGAAGGCTTAGACCTGTGGGACTTTTTGCAGTGCTGGACATCTTGGGTGTGGTGGCAGTATGTGACACAGGACCATAGGAGGCTATGGTGGCCTATAACAGGGCTATCAAGATGGCCTTTGATTACCTGGCACCTACCAATGTATGCCCTCCTTATCTCACACTGTGACTCAGCATGGTACAATGGTGTGCTTATGGAAACATAGAAAGTGACGGCAGAAGGGGACCATATGGCCCCTTGTACCTATTCCAAGCATTTTTGAAAGTTCCCACCATTTCACCTCTGCCACTCCCTGTGGAAGGCTGTTCCATGCATCTACCACCCTTTCTGTAAAGAAGGACTCGCGTGTGTTGCCCCTGAATTTGCCCCCTCCAGCCTCATATTGTGCTCCCTGGTTCTGGTGTGATTCTTGATCTGAAACAGGTCCTGAACCTGTACCTTGTTTATTCCATTTAGGAACTTCATCAGGTCTCTATCGTGTCTCCCCTCCCCTTCGCCGCTTCAGGGAATACATGTTTAGGTCCCACAGCCGTTCGTCATATGTTTTGCTGTGCATCCCCTGTATCATTTTTGTTGCCTTCCTTTGCACTGTTTCCAGTCTATGCATATCCTTTTTAAGGTGTGGCCTCCAGAACTGGACACTGTACTCCAGATGTGGCCTCACCAGTGATCTACAGAGTGGCAGGATGACTGCTGGTAATCTGCTGGTAATCCCCCTTCCTATGCAGCCCAGCATGCCATTTGCCCTTAGTGCTGCTTTTTTCACATTGCTTGGGCACTTTCAGGTCATCCGTTATAATTATTCCTAGATCTCTTTCTTGCTTAGTGGATTCCAATTTAATCCTCCTAGGTAGTATTCTTCTTCTGGGTTTCCCCTTCCAAGGTACATGATCTTGCATTTTTTTGCATTGAAGTTTAGTTGCCATGTTTTTGACCATAGTTCCAGAGTCCTTAGGTCAACCTTCATCTTTCCACTCCTCCTGGAGTGTCTACCCTACTGCCCATTTTTGTACAGTCTGAAAACAAACTCACCTTACCTTCCAGGCCATCAGATAAGTCACTAATAAAAATATTAAAGAGTATCAGACCTAGCACCAACCACTGTGGCAGTTCGCTATCTACCACCCTTTCTTCTGGTAGGGAGCCATTTACTAGTACCCTCTGGGTCCTTCCACTAAGCCAGCTCCATATCCAGTTCACCACTTCTTGCCCTACCCCCAAGCTGTCTGACTTATTTAGTAGCCTTCTATGTGGGACTGAGTCGAAGGCTGTGCTGAAGTACAGGTATACTACATCTATTGCACTGCCCTGATCCACTATTTTGGTTACACAGTTGAAAAAGTCTATTAGATTAGTTTGGCATGGTCTACCTATGGTAAAGCCATGCTGTTTTGTGACTAATTTGCTGTTTTCTTTGAGAAATGGTATTACCCTCTCCTTTAGAAGGGTTTCCATTATTTTGCCCACAGCTGAGGTGAGGCTTACCAATCTGTAATTGCTTGCACTCTCTTTGCTCCCTTTTTTATGTAGAGGGATAACTGTGGCCTTTCTTCAGTCCTGTGGGACCTCACCCGGCTCAAGTGGTAAGTTGAAAAGGTCAGACTGGGGAGCCCGCTAGTTCCTCTCTTTGCTCTTTCAGCAACCTCGGGTGTACTTGGTCTGGTCCCATGGCCTTATTTACTTTGAGTTTCTCCAGTTCCTTTAGGACTCTTTCCTTTGTAAGAGGTCTTGAATATACTCCACCGTCATCTTTGCTGCCCTTGTAAGGGAGGGCCCACAACTTTCCTCTTCCTTGGTAAATATGGAGCAGAAATACCTATTGAGGATTTCTGCTTTGTTCTTATCATCCTCTGTATCCCCCCATCACCCTTAGCTAGTCTGACAATACCTCCTCTTGTCTTTCTCTTCTCACTGATATATCTATAGGTTTTGTCACCCTTCTTGACATCCTTGGTTATCTTCTCCTACATTGTTGCTTTTGCTCTTCTGATTTTTTTTGCTTGCTTCCTTTGGTATTTCCTTGTAGTCATCCCTGTCCTTGCCGGATCCAGTTTTCTTGTATTTTCTAAAAACCTTCCTTTTTTCCCTGATCTTGGTGGCTACTTCCTTAGAAAACCAGAGTGGTTTTCTTTTCTTTTTTGCTGTGCTTACCCTTTTTATGCAATGATTTGTGGTTTGTAGTAAAGCTGTTTTGAGATGCATCCAGTATTCTTCAACATCCCTCCCACATTCAGTATTTGCAAGGGTTTTCTTGAGATCTTCTATCATTTTAGAGAAATCTGCTCCTCTAAACTCCACTTTAGTCTTTGAGTACTTAGTTTCCATTTTTGTCTTAACTTGAAACCTTACCAAGCAGAGATGTCTTAAGGGTGACCCCATGTGTTCCAGATGGACAACTTCTCTAATAAACTCAAACAGCTTTCTGTAATCATCTCAAACAATATAATTACATACAGTATGTTTGCAAATCAAGGAATCATAGTTTCACATAAAGATTCACATATATGTTTTAACCACAGAGAAGCAAAGTGAGAAACAAAGAACAGAAACAATAAGTGAAGGAAGGGAGATAACAGAAAAATTGCTGGACCATCAGAGTGGCCAGTTAATAGGTGCCACAAGAAAAATTTGATTGTGCAACGAGACAGGCAAGAGACAGACCAAGTTTCAAAATTGTAGAGGGTCAAATAGATCAGATCGTTGTTTTTAACTCTCTGCATAACAAATGGGACAGAATCTTTCCCAGCTCTGTCACACACCCCTCTTTAAGAGTGTGTTGTTGCTGTTGTTGTTTGCAGGTTTCTGAAACTTTCCTTTATGTGTCTTTAACAGTACCTCACAACATTTTACAGTTCTTTGCATGTGCAGTATCCCTTATTTCATAACACCTTTTACAGCAAACGTTTCAGGTAAACACACACATTTTTCAACCTTATGAGTTCTCAATTCCTGAATCATATTATGACAGGCAGTCAATGTTGACACTCTCTTTTCCAGATTTGGGCATCACTTTGTATTTTATTTATTTATTTTATTTTATTTAGTTTTTGTTGACCGGGTAAGTGCACTAGACAAATCCTGCCTATTTTCAGGCACAACCCGGGGAGGGGGATACAGATGAATGCCAACTGACCTTGAACCAGATTAAGCTGTTGGTGGTATTTTTAGTGAATGAGGGAAATTTGGCCAGGACACTGGGGAGATTCCCCTACTCTTTTTTGATAAGTGCCATGGGATCTTTAACATCCACCTGAACTAACACCAATCCAGGCAGATGGGACCTCGGTTTAACATCTCATCCCAAAGACGGCACCTCAGAAGTGCAGCACCCCACTCATGCTGCACTACAGTGTCAGTACTGGGATATTAACCCAAGTGCCAGAAGTGGGAACTGAACCCACAGCCCTCTGATCTCCCGGCCTCAGAGGCGAGTGTGTTACCTACTGAGCCACTGACACTTTAAATGGCTGTAGTGCCATTTAACACCTTGTGATTCTGGGATTTTTCTCCTGTATTTGGTTAAATCAACAGAGAGGACTGTGATCTGGTGTAAGTACAAATTCAGCTCCTAGCAGATAAAACTTAAGGGACTCCAATGCCCATTTCACAGCAAAGCATTCTTTTTCAATAGTGGAGTACTGTTTCTTTTTGCCATGCAATTTATTACTGATATACACAATGGGATGTTCCTTCCCATCTATATTCTGACTCAGGAGTGCACCTAGGCCTACTTCTGATGTATCTGTCTGTAACAGAAATTATTTCTCAAAGTCTGGACTTCTTAAAACGGGGGCTGAACATAATGCAGCCTTGATGGCCCAAAAAGCCTCATCACACTCTGGGGACCATTTCTTATAATTTGGGTACTATTTTTTTCTTGAGTTCAGTGAAGGAGTAGCTAACTGGGCAAAGCTGGGAACAAATCTCTGGTACTAACCAGCCAGACCTAAAAGTGACCTGACATTTTTCATTATTTTAGGGACAGGACTGTTAGCACCAGATTCTATTCTGGAAATCTCTGGCTTTACTTCTCCATTTCCCAAAATATAACCAAAATATCTGACTTCCTGCATGCCTAATGCACACTTGGTAGGATTAATGCTTAGACCTACATTTTTGATAGACTGGATAACTGCTCATAGGTGTTCCAGGTGGATTTTCCAGTCTGGATTGTACACCATGATATCATCCAGGTAAGCAGCCCAATAACCAGTGTGAAGGGCTAAAGTTACATCCACATACTGCGGGTGTGCCATGTAAGCCAAACAGCATGGTGGTGAACAGATGAAATCCAGCTGTACTGAAAAATGCAGTTTTGTCTCTGGATTCTTTAGCTAGAGGTATTTGCCAGTAACCCTATGCTGAGATCGAGGATACTAACATACTTGGTACTTCCCAATCTGTCCATCAATTCATCTATCTTGGGCATAGGATAGCTGTCAAATATGGACACTTGATTTAAGTTTCCTAAAATCAAGGCAGATTCTTACAACTCTCTTCTTTTTTTATCTATAACCACCACTGGTGATGACCAAGCACTTCTCAAGTCTTCAGTGATACCCAACTTTTTCATTTTTTGTATTTCCTTAACCACGTCTGCTTTTTTTTGTATGTTCTATTTATTGCACCACCACTTGGAGAACTCTCTTGGGCATCCACCGACCCTCCAGCTCTACCTCCAAGCCTGAAACTCCTCCAATTCCTGGCACCAGCCTGGCAATCCCCCTGGCTCTGAGCCCCCTGAGGTAGGGCTGCCCTTTCTGCCCAGGGCACTCTATCTACAATTTGGCAGGCCGAGCTGGGCTTGGCCCAGGAGTGGAGGGAGTCCGGCTGATGGAGTGTGACTGAGGGAGGTGGTGCCATCACCTATCCCCGAGGATGGGGATTTTTCTGCTTATTTATTTCCCCCTTGGAGTGCAGTGTGCAAAGATGTCCATGCATGGCTGCCCTGCTGAAGTCTGCTGCACTCCCCACCCACAAGATTTGGCTGGTGATCCTGTAGTACCCACGATCTCCACCGGGGGTTGCAAGGACACTGAGCAGCCCCAGAAACCCTCCCCAAGGAGAGAAGAGCAGTCCTCTGGATGCTCAATCCTCTCTCTCACCCGTCGACCCCATGCTCCTCGAGTCCATCACTGAACCCAGGTCGCCGGCATGGCACAAGAAGTGGCATCCAGCACCTCAACCCTCAGCACCACCGGGCTGGCTCACCTTCTCTGCTTTTAACTGCTCTAGTAATCTGTATGTCTTTTGTCTAAAAGGTTGAGCATTCTCTGTCACAATTAGAGATGCTGCAAAATAAAATTTCATCAGCAAAATTGCTGTGAAATCGGCAATTTCACCACGCAAAATGCAAATATTTGCCTGAAAATTGCAAATTTTCACCCCCAAAATGTGCAAATTTCACAAAATATTTTGCATAATGAAATTTCACACAACACTAGTCACAACCACATGCTCAACCCCTTTTGCTCTGCCTGACACAGTGGTAAAAGTCATTTGAAATGTCTTTATCGAGTTATTAATTTCTATGGTTTGCTCTGTGGATAAGGAAACATTCACCTTTACAGCAGCAGAAGTTACAGTTTGTTCCAGTCTGTCATGAGCTGTATCAATATTTTTAGCAGTTTTTGGTAATACCAACAAAGCAAACGTTGGTGTTTTTTCAACCCACTTCTTTAGGAAGTTAGAATGGTATATCTTAATATGATTTTTCCTATCGGGGCCTTGATCTCATATTTAACTGTACCAGTATGTTTAACCACTTTATAAGAACCTTGCACTTTATTAGCAGTTGGTTTTCTGTAGTGGGTGACAGTAACAAGACCTTTTACCTGGCTTAAAAACCTTTTTTTTACCCCATGGTCATAATACACATTCTGCTGTTTTGGGGTTTCTTCCTGATTACTGTCAACAATTTCAACATATTTTGCCAGTTTCTTTCTCAGTGCACACACATGTAATATGTAATAGATTATTTCTGAGTGGGGTTATGTTCCCATGTTTCTTTTATTACATCTAGAGGCCCTCCGGGTTGTCTACAATACAATCATTTCAAAGGGTGAAAAAACTACTGATGATTGTGGTACTTCTCTGTAAGCAAAAAGCACGTAAGGTAAGTACTGATTCCAATATTTCCCTTCACCTTTCACAAACCTTTTTAACATGCATTGTATGGTTTTGTTAAAACACTGAACAAGACTGTCTGTCTAAGGGTAATAAGGGGGAGGTTCTTTTGGCAGTGATACCTAGTAGTAGTATGTACAGCTCCTTCAGCAATATAGCACCAAAATTACTACCCTGATCAATAATAATCTCTTTAGGTATCACTATGTCAACTAAAATAAAATAATCCCTTCTTTCTGTTTAGAATGTTGAAGACATAACTTCAAGCTGCTTATCAGATGGCCATAAGGAAACTGAAACAGTTTGTTAAATATTGGTTGCCTAGTAAACTGGAGATTTTTGCCCCTTCGAAATGCAACAGCTTGCACATTAAATGCCTTGCATTTAAACATTTTTTGCTACCAACTTCAGTTGGGGATGAATATCTTTCAAGAAAGATTCATACCTCATAAATGTTACCCTTTCCCAGCAAATTTTGTAAAGATTTACACTGTTTTTTAACCTCTCAAGACCTATTTGATAAAATGCCAGGTCTCAAGTGAACTACTCAGACTAAAAATATAAATTTATTTTTCACAGAAAGGGCTGTGGCATGCTTCCCAAACATAACAGAAAAGAGCTACTGAGATCTCTTATAGTAAGAGTGTGTGTGTGTGTGTGCGTGTGCGTGCGTGCATGCGTGTGTGTGTGTGTGGGTGTGGGTGTTTCGGGGAGGGTTGGAGAAAGAGTCAAACTCCTGGTAAGGGAGACCTCATCTAATGAATTAACTGCTGACAAACCATGAGTGATACAGAAGCAAATGATTTGATACTTTTATTGGACCAACATAGATGTAACAAAAATAACTTATACCATTTATAAAATTCCTGATCAAACAACTGGAAACAGAGACTTTTTTGTCATTTTTTAATATGATATACTGAGTTTGTATTTACTGAGTTGCTGGATCAGAGCCTTGAAGAAAATAAAAACATTTACTTAACTCATTCAAGATTCCATCAGGTGGGCAGAAAAAAGTCTATGAGAATTTGTCTGAAAATGAACTATAAGATGCAAAAATAGCACATATATATATATGGAAATGTCTCTATTTGCAATAAATTTGTTTACAGGCATTACTAGTATCTTTTGAAAGATTGTCTGACTTGTGATTACTAATTTTGGGTATAGTTCATGAAATAATGAGCGTGATATTTGTTATTTCATATAGCCCCCCATTACTTATGCATAGCATGTAAATCCAAATAATTTCAAGGCCATCTTGACATGTAATATTAATACTGAGCAGCAAACCAAAGCTCTTTTCCTACTAAAAGGCTGCTGATATAATAAATAAAGAACAAAGTCATAAATAAGGAAGCGGTGGCCTATGGAAAAATCTACAGGGATTTATACAGGGATTTGATTCTGCCACTGTGATAACTTTTGAAAGGGTCGCTAGTTTGGCTGCTGTTCTTTTAGTAATTACTCCTGGGATTGCTGCTGCAGGATCCACACTTTCTTCTATGCTTCCCTGGTATCAGGTCTAATATGCATGCACAAAACTCCTGGTATAGAGTATGTACAGTATAAATCCCACTTTGTGTGACACCAAGTGACGTAGAGGCATAGGTCACAAAGCATAGGCAAACCAGGAAATGTTATAAAATTAGCAAGTTGCATTTTATTATGATCAATAACAATAATATAGAAACATTTAAGTTGTACAGAATAGCTCTTCATATGAGCAATACAAACAAAAATACTTCCTCTGAGTGTCTCTCTAAAATCTCAATCTCCCTTTAGCACCCTAAACAAAATGTTGCCCTTTTTTTATAAGATGTCTTTTCCTGGCAGTTCAATCTTCTGCATCCTGTTCTTGTAAGTTTTGTCTCCTGTCTTTCACAAAATGTACCAGCACATTGTCAATTCCTTTCCTGAGGCCAATCTGAAGAGCACATCCAATCTCAACAGGTGCAACAAAATAGAGCATTCTGTCCCAGAGATGGTTTCCCATTGACAGTTCTCTTAACAAGCTTGGGGGAGGGGGGTCAAAATACATCTCAAGGTTAACCCGTGTTCCAGATTGACATCTCCTCTAATAAACCCAAATAGCTTTCTGCAATCACTTCAAACAATATAATTACCTTAATGTAGTGAAATAAAGATAGTGTTTTCCTTCAGGGTTGCCAAGAGCTTGTTACCAAAATGATACTCCCAGTTTTTGACTATGTGGAAGTGGTCTATAATTCCACCCCTTCAGCTTCCCTGGCCAGACCGGGTACTCTCTGTAACTTCTGTTGCTTTGCAACCAACCCACCATCTCAAACCCATCACTGCTCACTTTACACACCACTATTCATTCTTCCTTTACCATCCTGTCACCAGATGCACTGTGCTTCCTTTATATCTAAATTCTGGTTTGGGTCCCTTCCTTCTACCTCTCATCACTCCTCTCCACTGTGATCTCTGCTTCCTGCTCCCTCTGATCTAGGGACCATTGCATCTTTGCTTTGCGATGTCTCTGTACCTCAGTTGGCCAATCAGCACTTGCCTATCATCTTCCCTCACTCTGGAACATGCTTCCCTCTTCCCTTCACTTCTCTGCCTCCCCTCCCTCAGATATCAGCTGAGACTCCTTCCCTCCCCTTGCTCATGAGCCCCCCCTTAACAGTACCTCAAATATTTTGCTGTAATGTTCTATTGCCTGATCCTGACTCATTTGCTCATTGTGTACTTTTTATTGTCTTTGTGTGCTCTCACTTTGCACTTTTTTTGTAACACTGAATTTGTTTATGCTGTGTATAATTTGTATCCTTTCTCCCCTTCCCTAAGTTGGACCTGGAAATGAGCCTTGAATCAGTGTACCTTTCCTGGTCACCAATTTTCAAATAAATAAATTACATATATTTGCAAACCAAGGGACCCCAGTTTCACATAAAGGTTCAAATATATTCTTTAATCATAGAGAGGCAAGGGAAGAAAGAAAGACTAGAAACAGCAAGTGAAGGAAAGGAGATAACAGAAGAAAATTGTGGGACCATTGGAGTGGGCAATTCCTAGATTCCACAAGAAAAATTTGATTGTGCAATCTGACAGGCAAGAGACAGACAAGTGGCAAAAAAAGAGAGGACAAAATACGTCAGATCCTTGCGTTCAACACTCTCTGCATAACAAATGGAACAGGGTATTTTCAAGCCCTGTCTCAAATACCATAGGGCAATCATCCAGAAAAAGCAAGGTTTTCTGCCCAGGAAGATTTAGGCTAGGAGAAATCAGCCAGATCAGCTCTTTCAGACTATCAATGGGTTACTTCATCCTACCTGTCTGGAGTCTGACCTGCTAAATGAGAGGAGTTAGCTTGATTCCTCTCAGACAAGATGTCCTCTGTTTGGCCCAGGATCTCCAGATCTTGCATACACATGTATGTGGATGACACTATCCTCTTTGCCTCAGGACCTGTCCTAACTGATATCCACACTCTTCTACAACAGGACTTCCATAAGATGTTGTCCTGGTTCCAAGCAATCCAGATGAAAACAAACACCACCTAAACAGTATAAATACCACTGAAACAGTATCAATAATCTTCAGAACAGCACAAAAACTGACTATATCGCCCTCTCCCCCAGCTGTCACCTTCATGGATGGGATTTCACTGGAAAATATCTCATCCTACAAACACCTAGGAGTATGGCTGGATCCCCACCTAAACTTCTCTACTCACATAGATGCCATCACCTCAAAGCTCCATCCCAAGTTTGGCATACTGTTCTGTAACAGAGATTCCCTCCATCTCCCATTCAGATGTGAAATAGTAACAAAAATTATCATGCCTATTATCGACTATGCAGATGTAGTATACAGCACTGCCCCGCCTCTTCTTTATCCAGACTTGACATCCTCCTAAATGCTTTCTGCCATTTTGTAATAAACTCCCCCTTTAGACTGCACCACTGTTCTCTTTACACCTTCCTCAGCATCTTGCCCTTGTCTCACTGCCAGCACATCCACTCAGTCTAATATCCAAATTCTGGTTCAGCCAGCTTCCCTCCTACCTCTCTGATATGCTATCCCCAGCTAGCCCATCATGCTACTCACTTTGCACCAGGGGCACCCGCTCTTTTTCTCTTCCCAAACCATCTTCATCAGCTGAAAAATCAGCTTTCTCCTACAGACTCCTGTCTATATGGAACCAACCATCCCCTCAACTAAGGAACTCTCCCTCTTGTTCCTCTATGAAATAACAACTATGACTATTCCCATACCCCATTTGCTCCTGCCACTCCTAACCACCTTGTCCTTCCTATTACCTCAAAATGCACCAAACATAATTGAATGAAAAACGGGTCTAATCTGCTAGATGAAACAGTCACCCAAATTGTTTTCCATTAATGTCTAACACCCTGTCTGAAAATGTGTATTCCATAAATGTCTAGCACAATGTTTGTAATTCATAACAGCACTCTAAATGCTTGATGAAAGTGACTGTAGCCTGTGTATACTGTGCTTGGCACTTGTAATTGATTGTAAGTACAGTATCTCCTTTTTATGCTTGCTTGCGCGCATGCGCAAGGAACATCTTGGGTCAGTACATTTCAGAGGTGTGTGAGTTTCTGCCCAATGCAGCTGATGCTTTATGCGGCGTGTCCTTCAGGCACCAATGAATCAGTGAGCTGTCTATGACAGCAGATTGAGAGAAGCAGTCTTCACTTGAAGGAAAAGCGCCACTCCAATCAGGGATGGTTACAAGTTGACGCTTTATGGGGCTCGTCCCTCAGGCACCAATAAATCAGCAAGCTCCTTCTCTCTTATGGCAGCTGACAAGACTATGTCCATGTGCATTACAGTGCACAGTAAAGTGCATGGCCAGAGTTACAGTTCTTGTCGGCTCCTGCCGCTGAGCACTTTCTTTGTTCGGTGTGCCTTTCCTGGTGAACCATTTCAATAAATAAATAAATGAGCCATGGCATGGCTTTCCACATTGGTGGCTCCTGCCACCTGCCACACACTGCCCGGAGTGCCAACATCAGGGTGCCTAATCCCTGTGTCAGCATGTATCCCCCCTTCCCCCATTAATGTGACACACTGGGAGCCCAACCCAGTGTGCCAAAATAACTTTTATTTATGTTTCTGATACCAGAAATGCCCACTCCCAGTGTCAGATGAGCCCCCCACCCACCCAAATATTTCAAGTGCCAACATCAGGGTGCCCAATCCTGTGTCAGCATGTATCCCTCCCCCATTAATGTGACACACTGGGAGCCCACCCCAGTGTGCCAAAATAACTTTTTATTTATGTTTCTGATACCAGAAATGCCCACTCCCAGTGTCAGATGAGCCCCCCACCCACCCAAATATTTCAAGTGCCAACATCAGGGTGCCCAATCCACACATTGGCATGTCCCCCCAACACACACACACACACACACACACTACTGTGGCACCTAGTGTGCCTAAATATTTTTAAGTAACCTGTAAAATGAAGAAAATCACCCCCAATTTTTCCCTGTAAAAGAAAAGCAGTCCGGTCCCTTGTTGTCTCCCCATTTCCCCTCCCCACCCCTCCCTCAGTGGACCCACCTCCCGCACCCCCATACCTCATACTTGCCTCTAGAGGTCAGGAGCAGTGATCTTCTATGGACTGGGACACGTCTGCACTCATCAAAACTGACTGGGAAATTGAAGAAATGACGGCAAGCTGTATAATGGGAGTCAATGTGGGGGTTCAACTTAAGTTGATATTTCAGCCATTTTTAGGAATTTTGGCCCCACATTTTCAACATGGGGTTCTTGGGACCCCACCTCATGAACACTGTCATTGTCATTTGGTTACTCAGTCCCGAAAGGTGATTTTGCAGTTGCTATGTGGGATCACCTTTTGGGACTGATTAATGAAATGACAGTGCCACTGTTCATGAGGTGGGGTCCCTAAAAACCCATGTTGCAAATTTGGTGAAAAAATTCAAAAAATGACTGTGTTATGAGCACGCACTGCACGGTTTCTATGCATGCTCGTAACTTGGCTAATTTTTAATATTTTCACTCCAGATTTTCAATATTGCCATTTTTTCATACCTCCTTATAAACAGTATGGCTTTCATTTTTCACATCCTGCCCAAAATGCGTTTTCCCTCCTGTGGCGTAGAATGGCGCAGTCGTGGTGAGAAATCACCTTTGGGACACAGTAACAAAATCACAGTGGCACTGTTTATGAGGGGAGGTCCCAAAATGCCCATGTTGAAAAGTTGTTGAAAAAATTCCAAAAAATGATTGCTTTACAGGCATGCATTGCGCAGTTTCTATGCACGTTTGTAACATCACTCATTTTTCATATTTTAACTCCAGATTTTCAACTTTGCCATTTTTCACACCTCCTCATGAACAGTACAGCTGTCATTTTTCACGTCCTACCCAAAATGTGTTTTTGCACCTGTGACACCGAATGGCGCAGCTGCTGTATGAAATCACCTTCCAGGATTGAGTAACGAAATGATAGTGCCACTGTTCATGAGGTGGGGTCCCAAAAAGCCCATGTTGAAAATCTGGAGTGAGAATACCAACAAACACATGAGGCATTAGGGTTTCCAACCATAACGCCCCACCCTGTAGAGATTGATAGGCGTCGGGGGGGTGAGTTGGGGTTGTCAGCCATAATGCTTATGCCATTCCACCCCCATCCTGCAGTCAGTGACAGGCCTTGAGGTGTGCATTGGGGTCTTCGGCCCTAACATTCACTCCATTCTCCTCTACTGCACCCATCTCAGCTTATTTCTTTATGGAATGGGGTGAGTGTAAGGCTGAAGACCCCAAGGCACACTGCAACACCTGTTGGTGTCTGCAGGGTGGAGTGAGGTGGAAAGGCATAAGCATTATGGCCAATGACCCAAAGGCACACTCCCAAATGCCTGTCAGTCTCTGCAGGGTGGGGGTGGGGGTTGGCATTAGTTTAATACTGCACTGCCATTGCTATTATTCATCTCTCTAACTCCTGCAGTACCAATGCCAATACCAGCAAGAAAACATTCAGCATTGACAAATGTTCGTTTGTATTTGTTCCCCTGTTTCTGGGTCGCACCTGGAAATGAGCCTCGGCTCAGTGTCCTTTTTCTGGTTACCAAAATTTTAAATAAATAAATAAAAAGTGGGCTAGGGCAACACAGCAGGGCAGAGCCTTCTTGGCACAAGCACTTTCAACTTTAATGAGAAGAGTTTAGACTACCAATGATAGAAGAGATCAGTGAGGTGATTCGGTGCTCCTTGTCACAGGGGGTGTTCCCAGTAGCACTGAAAAGTGCAGTGGTGAGAACCCTTCTGAAAAAGCCATCTTTGGACCTGGATATCTTGGCAAAACACTGAGTAGTCTCTAATCTGCCCTTGTTGGAAAAGTTATTGAGAAGGCGGTTGCACTGTAAGCTCAAGGTGGACCTCATTGCCTTTGACATCCATGAGACTATCCAATGTAATTTTAGGTCTAATCATAGCATGGAGACAATGCTGGTCAGGCTGCACAACCCTCTTCTCATGCAGAGAGACTGAAGGAAGTGGTCAATTCTCATTCTCTTTGATCTCTCCTCAGCTTTTAACACTGTGCACCATGGGCTGCTATTGTATCAGCTGAGGGAGTACATGGGTCTTGCTGACAAAGT
Organism: Neoceratodus forsteri; assembly: GCA_016271365.2. Taxonomy (NCBI): domain Eukaryota; kingdom Metazoa; phylum Chordata; order Ceratodontiformes; family Ceratodontidae; genus Neoceratodus; species Neoceratodus forsteri. The sequence continues at coordinate 307,959,749 of CM028136.1, forward strand.
CATCTGATGGTTTGAGTCCTATTTCAGGGACAGAACACAGAGGATGTGTTGGGGAATTTCTAATCACTCCCAGTGTCACTGCCTTGTTGCGTACCCCATGGCTTCATCCTCTTGCCAATTTTGTTTGCAGTGTATCTGCAGCTCTTGGAGGGAACATTAGAAGGTATGGACTAGGGGTTTCACTTCTATACCATGCAACCACAAATACTACTGCAAAAGTGACTAAGTTGGGACTGGTGAGAACCAACAAGTGCAAGCAACAAAAACACTGGCATCAGCTTACAGGGTACAGTACAAAAAGCTTTTATTAAAATCCTAGATAGTAGTGCTGACAAGTGCAACAAACTCTGGTCACAGCTGATATGGCTGTGGAGAGCTTTTGGAATGCTTTTACCCATTATTTCTAATGAATTTGCACAATGCAGATCTGCTGAGAGGCAGTTTCAATGTGGTCTTCCTTTTACACATTTTTACAATGTGTTTTCCTAGAATATGCCTGCTGATTGCTATATGTTTAACCTGGACAGTTCACAGAAGACATGGCATCTTATTTTCAGTGGGGCTCTGCATCTACACAATATTATGCTGCATTACGTAAAATCAGAACACACTGAAAACAATATTGTACAGCTAGACTAGGCTACCCTGAATAAATACATTACAAAAATGGTAAAATCATGACCCCCAATGAAAACAAGATACTGCATCTAATCCAGGACATCCTGAGTAAATACAGTGCAAAAATGTGTAAAATGAAGATCACAATGACAATTAGATGTAGCATCTCCTCAACACTATCCAGGATACAAAATATAGGATAAGAAATATTTAAAGAGCTAGTAGAGCCAAAACAGGCAGACAGGAAAATAATAGAAATTTTAAGTAGTAGTCAGTTGTAATTTTTTTTTTTAATATTTTTCCTTTTCCTTTTGCTCATCAGAAAGTATTCTATGTGATAATATTGTGCTGGATGTGTGGAACAGCTCTTAGCCTAGCAGCTGACATAGCTTTTCCTACTGCACCACACTACCTCATCAGCATTGTGATCATACTGACTGTGACATCACTGGTGAATGATCTAGCAGTCACTCACTTGCTGTTCCTAAATAGCAGTGATGTCAGTCATTGAGGTCACAATGCTGATGATATAGTGTGAGGCAGTAGAGTAAGATATGTCAGCTGCCAAAACAAACTGTCCCATCACTCTATACATCAGGTAAACAATCTTCTAATTAAACAAGGGAAAGAAAAATTACCTCAGATGAAACAGCTAATGATTGGCTGGTTTTAAAATCTAATATTAGTTTTAGGCAGTACAGTAGCTCTTTAAAGGGACTTCACTGTATTCACTGACATAAACAAACCATTTCTTTATTGTTTTATAATATATTAGATTGCAGTATTCATTTTGAAAGTTGAGGCCAGGAGGATGGTGTGTGTGTGTGTGTGTGTGTGTGTGTGTGTGTGTGTGTGTGTGTGTGTGTGTGTGTGTGTGTGTGTGCATGTATATTTGCCATAGCTCAATATATTTTTTCCCCAGAAAGCATAGTAAAAAATGCCTGCTGATTGATATATAATTTCTGTAGCTCGCATAGTTCACACAAGACCTGGCATATTTCTGAGACAGTGTTCATTAGATAGTGTCTTAGGAGGTTAAAAAAAACAGTGTAAATCTTTATACATTTTATCCTGGGAAAAGGTGACATTTATTAGGTATGAATATTTCTTGAAAGACAATACTTGCCCAGCTGAAGCTTGTAGCAATAACATGTTTGAATGCTAAGTATTCAAATGTGCAAATTGTTGCATTTCGAAGGGGGGTAAACAAATCTCCAGTTTAATAGGCAACTAATATTTAGCAAGCTGTTTCAGTTTCCTAATGGCCATCTGATAAGCAGCTTTAGTGCTGTCTCCAACATTCTAAACAGAAAGAAGGGAGTATTTTATTTCATTTGGCATAGTGATTTATAGATGTGAAAGGATACATTGAAATGTCCCAAAAAAGTGTTCCACGTTCCTCCATTTTGCCACTCACAGTCATAAAAATACAATTAAATGCACTTTCTGCCTATATTATTGCAGTTCTTGATAGCAGGTAAAAAACAACAAATTGCTCAGAACTCTACTGGTTTTGCACTTGGTTCTATCAGGGGTCATAGAGGAACTCCACAGAGCTCTCTGCATAGTTGATGTAGTCAGAGAGCTAGTATCTTAAGGTTGTCACACCACCTCTATGGGGATGCTGGGGCACAAGGCCTCAAAATCCTTCAAGACAAAACACCAGTCATCCTCCATATGCAGGTTCTCCAGGATAACCAATATGTCCCTTAGATAGGAAGGTAATGACTTGACCAGTTTCTTTATATGGGCATCTACAAACTGGGAGAGGGGTTCCACTAAACTCCCAATGCCTGACACTACTGGCACCCTGGAGGAGTCTGCATACATTTTTGTACTTTCAGGAATATGTAGAAGGTGGCTTTAATGGAATGCGCCACCCTCAGAAAACTCCAGACATTTGCAGGGATGATGCCTGACTGCACATCACCACTAAGAAATTATATTTAATTTATTAGTGGGATCTGATGGTAAGGGACTTTAAAAGGTCTGGTTATCAAGCTGTCTTTTGCACCCTCTCTCCCCTTCCCCATCCTCCTTCTCCTACCTCCTAAGTACTGGATTTTGTTGTGAGAGTTAACTTTTTAAGATTTTGCCAGCTTATAATATTAACCTTTTGTGTTTGTAATGTTCAGTGTGAGCACTTATCAGCACATTGTCACTTTGAGATCTGCCTTTAAGTATAGCAACACAACTCACATACAGGACAATCGATGAAGCTAAGTGTGAAACCAGTAGAGTCCTGAGCAGTTTGTTGTTTTTGTACCTGCTACCAATAATTGTAATAATATAGGCAATAAGTGCATGTTAATTGTATTTTTGCACTTGTCAGCACTACTATCCAGCACTTAGATAAAATATTTTTGTACTACACCTGGTAAGCAGGTGCCTGCATTTTTTTTGGTTTCACTGCTATGCAGATGACACCCAGCTGTATCTGTCATTTGCACCTGGGATGCCTGGTGCAGTGGATGTGCTAAATAAATGCTTGACTGAGATCCAGAAACTGGATGTCATCGAGTTTCTTGAGACACAACCCTAATATGACTAAAATGCTGGTTGTCAATATGGGTGAATGAGGGAGAGTGGCAGCTACCAAGAGGGAAATGGGGCTTTGACTCGATTCCACAAGGCTTTTCACTGCCACAAACATGAGACATCTGGGACTCATTCTGGGAGATGTGCTAATATTTGAGGTAATGGTGTTGGCAGTATTCTGGTGTAGCTTTTACCATCTGAGGAACAACAGCTAGATTATCTCCCTTATCTTCTCAGAGACCTGGTGACACTAGTGCATGTGTTTATGACATTAAGGCTTGACTACCACAAATACTTTGTATATTAGGGTCAGTGGAGGAATGCTTCGGTGCCTGCAGCTAGTGCAAAATGCAGCTGGCAGGCTACTGACTGGCCTTTTGAGGACCAGTCATGTATCCCCAGTGATGTGTGACCTTCTACTAGCTGCCAGTAAAGTGGCATATCTCTTTTAAAGTTGACTTGCTAATTTAGAAGGCCCTGCATGGGTTGTGTTCTGGTATTCTGGAGGATCTTCTGCATCCTTACCTGTCTTCATGCTTTTCCTGCTCCTCTGATGTGAGCTTCTTTACTGTGCCAAGGGCCAGGCTAAAAACTTCTGGGGACTAGACTTTTGAGGCAACTGGCCCAGTCCTGTAGAACTCACTACTAAGGGCCCTTAGGGAGCCCTCTCAGCAGAGCAGGGTCAGATTAAGACAACTTGAAGCCCTAAGCCCAAGAGAACTTTGGAGCCCCCTCTCATCATGACCATGCCCCTTTGCCACAAAGGGACCCTGTCACAGACCGTAAGGCACCTTGGGAACCCATTTAAATATAAACTGTATTCCATGTTAGGATACAGTTTGTATGTAAAGAACTACAGGCAACAGAATATAAATCAAAATTCCTACCCTTCTTTCCCCCCTCTCAAAATCATATTAGTGACAATGCAGACAATTCTCTCTTCTCCTCTCCCTTTTCCCCCAAGTGTCACATACTGTTTGATTTGAGTCTGATAATCTACAGTGCACCCTTGATTATCTGCCCATTGTCATACAAGCAACATTGGGCAGTTAATAAAGGGTGCAGGATAATAAGGGGCAATGGAATAGCTACCATTTTGTACAAACATCTGGTGGATAATCAAGGGATCATTGTATGTTCAAGACTTCTGTCAGCATGCATGATTGCCACTTTTCTTATGCTACTTAACACACTACAAGTGCAATCTTATGTCCTGATACAGCCCCACCCACAAAACCACAGAAGGAAGGAATTGCAGTGCCATAGATAAGACTTATAATGGTCAGGGTTAGTAGTGATTTTCAGATACTATTTGTTTACTTTGCAGGCAATTGTACATAGCGGGGGTAGTATAGTATGTATATAGTTCCACAACATGTACAGTTGCCTGTAAATTAAACAAATATGGTCTAAAGCTCACTGATGACCCTGATCACACTGTAAGCATATCTATAGCACTGTAGACTCTTTGCTACTTTGTGTCATTAAAATGTGGTTTTTCAGGTGGTGTTCAAGATCAGACTTAGCCATACTGTTTGTAAACTGGAGTGAGGGAGCAGCTACATGCCATACCACTGAGAAGAAATGGTAGAAGCAGATGCTTTGATATTTCTCTAATAACAGGTATGCCATCGTTGCCTGAACAAAGAGAAATAGAATAAGCTGAAGGTGAAGCTGAAGCCGGTTTTCAAAGCCCTTTCTGAACTTCCTTGTGCTTCTGAAAATCTACCATGACTTGGCTTCTCTGCTCTGCAGCCCTATGGTGGAAAGTTTGAAGTCTCAGTGGTGGGGGAGTCCGCTCCCATTTTGGGCTAGGAAGGAGCCCTGCAGAGGGCTGGGCGCACCACTGAAACCATTACAGTCTGTACAATAACACCAGGCTTATGTGCTGTGATCTTTTATCACTCGCTTTGGAATTGTAAATTGCTTTTGGGGGTTGTCCCTGGATTAGATACTTGTTTACTTGCATAGAAAACATCGGAAACCAGAGCCCTGAGTTTCTGAAAATACTGCCTATTTTTTTAATTCGGGACTATAGTGACTGAGAATTGCATCCTGTTGCAATAAATGTTATATCTAAGTATACTCACATTTTAGTAAATAAAGGGGTTAGAAATAAAAACAACACATTTGTTTGTTTGGAAAAGGTAGTGGAGCGGGTTCACTGTGGCTCTTTTTTGTGAACTTCTATTTAGTGCTCGTTCCGCGTTCCTGAGTTTCTAAGTTTCCAAGTTCGAGAAACCTTTTTACAATTTTTTCATTTGTACGTTTATTAGAATTCTATGCAAATTTATGCTGATTTGAAATTTTTAGACTTTTTAAAATTCGCACCACAATGATCACATGACGTCTGCAATAAATAAGCATTCACGGGCATCTTTAAGCAGATTGCTATTTCTCTCAGAAAGCTTCCAAGAAGCTGCATGGAGCACTGAACAGTTTATCTTATTCATATTTATTAATGTACCTTTATGAAGCTCCTTTTTAGTTCTCTTAGCACCTTCAGTCCTTTTCTTTCACCCTTTCTTGGATTGAAAGGGTGTAAAGATGTGGGTTTCTCATTTTTATGGCTATGGCCAGAGCCTACAACCATTTTGCAATCTGTAGCCTGAAAACAGCTGATCATGGCATGCTTCCATTGAACTTTTGGAAGTATCCTTCTGAAAGTCCAACAGAGCTGGGAGCACTCTGCCACAGTCGGCCACTACAGAGTAACAGCCACACTTTCATGGCTGTTACTTCTGCATTCTGGTACGGGAACTAAGTATGCATGCCTCATGCACACGTGCAGTTCTGCTGGTGCTGCCATCTTGGAAATGGCAAAATGCATTCACCACAACTGTGCATGCGTGAATGCCGCACATGAGCAGTTGCGTCACCACCACCATCTTGCGGATGGCACTCTTCCCGCTCCCTCCCACTGCTGCTGTCCTCCCCACTCCCTCTGTTCCTTCCGTCCCAGCCCTGTCAGCAAATAAAACCCTCCCATTTCCTCCCACTGCTGCTGTCCTCCCCACTCCCTCTGTTTCCCGTCCCCGTGTCAATACTGGGGTGCCCTATCCCCAAGTCAGCATCATGTACCCCCAACTCATCTGGCACACTGGGAGCCCACCTCAGTATGCCCAAATTAATGTTTTTTTTTCTGTAAACAAAGAAAAGTATCCCCCAATGTTTTTTTTACCTGTGAAAAGAAAACAGTCCCTCGTCATCACCCCAGTCCCCACTCCCAAATTCCCACCCTCCCACTGAGTACCCACCTCCCCCCAACCCCTTACCCCTTACTTACCTCCAGAGGTCAGCGCTGTCATCTCCTCTGGACCGGGACATGTCTGCCCTCTTCAAAGTCGAACCACAAATTGAAGAATCAAAGGTAAGCATGGTATAATGGCAGTCAATGGAGTTTCCAACTTATGTTGATAAATCAGCCATTTTTAGGAATTCTGGACCCACATTTTCAACATGGGGTTCTTGGGACCCCACATCATGAACACTGTCACTGTCATTTTGTTACTCAGTCCCAAAAGGTGATTTCGCAGTTGCTGCGCAGAATCACCTTTCAGGACCAAGTCATGAAATGAAAGTGCCACTGTTCATGAGGTGGGGTCCCAAAAAGCCCATGTTGGAAATTTGGTGAGAAAATTCCCAAAAATGACTGAGTTACAAGCGTGCATTGCACAGTTTCTATGCACACTCCCAATGTCACAAATTTGCAATATTTTCACTCCAGATTTTCAGCATTGCCATTTTTGCACACCTCCTTATTAACATTCTCTAACTTTCTCCACTCCTCCCTGGACCAGGGCTCCTTGGCTGCGGCTGTGTTTGTAGACCTTTTGAAAGCATTCAACACCGTCTCCCATCCCCTCCTTCTGGATGCCCTCAGGTACTCTGGCTTTGCTGCTGGGCCTATCTCCTGGTGCGCTAGCTATCTGTCAGCCCACTCACAGTGCGTAAAAATTGGGGGGCTCTCTCTGACATACGTCCCATCCTTTCCGGTGTCCCCCAGGGCTCCATTCTTGGACCCCTACTCTTCTCCCTTTACCTTAACTCCCTCCCGGGTTCCTATCGTGATAATATATTATTGTATGCGGATGACGCCATTATCTTTGCCACTGATCGTAACCCTATCGCTCTCCAAAACACCCTGCAAAGATCCTTTAATAAAGCTGAGGGTTGGTTCAAGGAACGTAGGCCGGTGATAAATCTCAAAAAAACTAAAACTATGGTCTTTGCTCACCCACAAAACAAGTTGGGCAACTTTCAGCTCCAGATACACTCAAGCTCCAAGCTCATGCTTGAGCAAGTCTGCTCCTATAAATACCTTGGGATCCACTTTGACCCCTTCCTCTCCTTCCATGGCCACATCTCAGCCCTTGCCACAGCGGTGAATATCAGACTAGGCATACTACACCGGCACAAAAAGTGTCTCCCCCAAGGCCCTTCGACTCACAGTCACCTCATCCATACTGTCACTAGTGGATTATGGGTTGCCTGTGTATGGTGCTGTGGATCAGACAGCTCTCAACAAAATTCACACCATACTGAACAAAGCTTGCAGGCTAATCACAGGCGCTCCCAGGTTAACACACACCTGTCAGTTATATGAGAAAGCTGTATTGCTTGACCTTGATGAACAGCTCAAATATCAGACCTGTATCATAAAAAAAACCCTTCTTGGGCTATCCCCACCAGGTCTGATGGCCACCGCACAACGTGCTAACTCACAAATGCACACCCATTCCGCTGACCAAACCACCCTATTGATCCTTAGGGCTAGGACCGAGCACGGTCAATGAGCCTACGGCTATAGAGCCCCCTTCTGGTTCAACACTTTGCCCCCATCCATCTCCGATGCCCCTTCTATATCCTGCTTCAAAACCTCCCTATGAAATCACCTAATCAGTATTCGTAGCTGCACTTGCCACTAGTTTTAGCCTGGATAAACAATATGACAAGGCCACCTGAAAGCTGCTTATGACTACTGTATGTTAGATTGCTGGATGATATTTTTGTTTTCTCTCTCTATTGTTTTCACTTGATGTACCACCCATTGTTTTGTACCCGTTACTGTTTACATGCTGTTGTATTGTGACCTGCCTTTATGTGACAAGGTACCTTTGTAAATGAGCCTCTGGCTCAAAGGTCTTCCCAAACTGCTGTACAAATAAATAAATAAATAAACAGTGCAGCTGTCATTTTTCACATCCTGCCCAAAATGTGTTTTCACACCTGTGGCACAGTCGCTCTGTGAAATCACCTTCCGGGACAAGTGAATGAAATGACAGTGGTACTCTTCATGAGGTGGGGTCTCAAAAAGGCCATGTTGAATATTTGGTGAAACAGCTCCAAAGAAATGGCCAAGTTACACCCGGTCGTTCAAAATTTTGTACGCATGTGTGTAACTTTGCTCATTTGGCAGTTCACCACAGCTGTATCGGCTCTGGCTAGAGTTTGTTCTCGTTGGAGTGACTGGAGCAGTCAGATAGCCACTGACAAATTATGGGGCTGCATTTTGTTGTTGTGCCCTCTCTTTTTGAAAAGACTGCTGCCAATGGAGGTATTTTTGTTCTTATTTTATATTTTTAGTAAATTTGTGCTACATGAAATAGTTATAATTTAAATTATTGTTAAATTGAGGTTCAGGATAGCTGACCTGGTACATTATATCTATTCTTTAAACAACATATTTAAGTGTCTAGACTCTAGACTTGAGACCTGTAGTTACAGTAGTTTCCTTGTTAATTAACTCTGCATTAGTCCAAGTAGCATTCCACTACCGCTCCTTCAAAAGTGGAGCTGCTACAGAATGCAATAGAGCTAGCAACTCCATCCATAACTCCTCCTCTATTGCCTGAAAAGGGTGAAGACCACAGCCACTAGAATTGTCATCGGTCTGCCATTTTCTTTCTCGGCTCTCCCACTTGTCTTGTGGCAGGAGCCATTGCTGAAGGTGTGGGGAGTGAAGGCTGAAGGGGGTGTTCTATTACTGCTCCTTCAAAAGCAGAACCACTACAGAGAACAACAGAACAAGCAACTCCATCCATACCTGCTCCTTTGTTGCCCGACAAGAGTGAAGACCACAGCCACTAGAACTGTCATTGGTCTGCCATTTTCTTTCTCCGCTCTCCCACTTGTCTTGTGGCAGGAGCCGTTGCTGAGGGTGTGGGGAGGGACAGCTAAAGGGAGCATTCCACTACTACTCCTTCAAAAGCAGAGCCGCTACAGAGTGCACTAGAACTAGCAACTCCATCCATACCTGCTCCTCTGTTGCCTGACAAGGGTGAAGACCACAGCCACTAGAGCTGTCATTGGTCTGCCATTTTCTTTCTCCATTCTCCCGCTCAGCTTGTGGTAGGAGCCGTTGTTGAGGGTGTGGGTAGTGACGGCTGAAGGTGGCATTCCACTACTGCTACTTCAAAAGTGGAGCCATATCAAGTGATTCTCTGTGCAGCAGCTCTCTGCATGAGTGGCTCCTGCAGGAGTGTATAACTAATCTCATAGATTTCTTTGACTGGGTAACCAGAGTGGTGGACCAAGGGGGAGCAGTTGATGTCGCCTACCTTGACTTCAGCAGAGCTTTTGACACTGTTCCACATAGAAGATTAATAAATAAGCTGGGTAGGCTCGGGGTGGGTCGAAGTTGGTCAACTGGGTGGCAAACTGGTTGATGGGCAGAAAACAGAGAGTGGTGGTAAATGGTATACAGTCAGAAGAGATGCAAGTCACAAGTGGGTACCTCAGGGATCAGTCCTGGGGCCAGTCCTCTTCAACATCTTCATTAGTGACCTTGCAGGTGGACTAGAGGGTAAGGCTTGTCTGTTTGCAGATGACACCAAGATCTGCAACAGAGTAGATGATCCAGATGGGGTGGACAGAATGAGAAGAGATCTGGATAAACTAGCAAAATGGTCAGAAGAGTGGCAACTGGGATTTAATGCAAAGAAGTGCAAAATCATGTACATAGGGAAGAGAAACCCTGAAGCCACCTATAGGCTGGGAGGGGAGTTGCTAGCAGTCACAAAGGAAGAAAGAGACTTGGGCATCATCATCACTGATGACCTGAAATCATCCAAGCAGACCTCTAAAGCAGTAGGTAAGGCTAGGGGGGTGTTAGGGTGTATTAGTAGGAGTATCACAAGTCATAAGAGGGAGGTAATAATCCTCTTTACAAGACACTAGTTAGGCCCCCATCTGGAGTACTGCGTGCAGTATTGGAGCCACATCTTCACAAGGGACATTAACCAAATTGAGGCAGTCCAGAGAAGCAGCCAAAATGGTGCAGGGACTGCATCAGAAGACATATGAGGACAGATTAACAGAGTTCAATATGTATACCCTTGAGCAAGAGGAGGTGATATGATCGAGGCATTCAAACACCTTAAGGGCATTAACAAGGTGAAAGAGTCTAACATGTTTAAATATAAGAAAAATAGCAAGACAAGAGGACACAGCATGAGATTAGGGAGGCCGATTAAGGGGAATGTGAGGAAATTCTTTTTCACAGAAAGGGTGGTGGATGCATGGAATGGCTTACCACAAGAAGTGGTGGCTATGAATACAGTGCAGGGCTTCAAACAGGCATGGGATAGGCATAAGGGAGCAATAAAAATGACTATGAATAGATAGGCCACTGACAGAGCAAAGGCCGATGGCACTTTTATAAGGTAGAAAAAGAAATGGGCAGACTGGATGGGCCTTGCGGTCCTTATCTGCCGTCAACTTCTATGTTTCTATGAGTGGTGGGAGCCATCTACAGGAGTCTCTTATGGCAGTCTACGGGGAGGCTGTTTGTAAGTTTTGTTAGATTTAAGTTTTTAGGGTTTTAGAATGTTTTTATTACTTTTAATGGTTAGTTTACTAAGGGGGGCTGAAAAGGTACATTCCATGGATACTAATAATAATACTGAATTACTGTCCACTGCTTTGGTATCTCAAAAAACCTTGTCTTCGATTATGTCCAGTTTGTCTAGTCAATTCTCTCAGCATGACAACCAGGCCTTAATCACACAGTCTCTCCTATTTCAAGATTTTTTTTGAAACGAGAAGATCTCTGGCTTTGTTTGTTACAATGTTGTTCTATGTTCCTTAAACAATGTACTGTATATAAGATAAGGTCAAAGGAACAATATGTGGTTGATAAATGTTACTTTAATGGGGCCTATTTAAGACATATGTTCTTAATGTTTTTGTTGCTGTCTGGCTCAGTTCATCTTAATCCCGGCCCTCACAAATTTAGCCATGATATTAACAATACTTCTAAAGGTTCCCACCTTTCTTCAATATACATAATGCATCTGAATATACAGAGTATTGTTTCAAAGATGAGCATGTTTGAGGGCTGGGTGTTTGAAAATAAGTTTAATAGCCTTGACTGAGACATGGCTTATTGAGAAAATTAGTAATAATGAGATTAGCCTTCCTGGCCTTACATTATTAAGAAAGGATAGAGTGGGCAAAAGGGGAGGAGGTCATTTGTTTTATGTTGCAAATTATTTAGTGTTTTTTCAGCATTGATCTGAATCTGATAGCCCATATTATGAAACATTAACTACTGATGTTGAATAGGGTAAAAATGAGTTGCTTACTATTAGTAATGTTTATATTCACCCTGGTAGGGTTTGGAGTCTTTTTTTTCTAAATTAGGACAGCTACCATCCAATAGAGAGAGGTTGATGGATGGCGATTTTAACCTCCATTGGGACTCCAATCAAGCCATCAATGCTAGAAATGTAATAATGGATTTGGGACTCTTTCAAATGATTGCTGAAACTACTCGTGTTAATTATCACACTAGTTATGAATCAGTCTTGGATTGGATTATAACTAATGATCCCTCCCATGTTGTTACTATTGGGGGGTTACCTGACAATCTCAGTGATCATAGTGCTACCTTTTGTCACTGGTCTACTAAATTGCATAAGAAAAAACCCAGAACAATTAGTTATCATAGGATTAAGGACCTGGATTTACAGGCTTTTGAAACTATGATTGATTCCTGTGATTGGTCATTTTTAGATTCTATTAGTAAAATTGATCAGGCCCTTCATTTATTTTGTGTTCAATTTATCACAGTTTGCGATAATTTACTATGAATTAAGTGGGTTAGAGTTAGGGGAAACACAAATGGTTGGGTAACACCTCAACTTCTGAAACTTTTCAGAATTCAGAATAAACAATGGGCCAAATACTGTCAAAATATACAAAGTTGTAATCCTCAGGCTTACAAATGTTTGCGTAATAGATGTAAGTCTGAGGTCTGACAAGCTAAGGTTAACTATTTTAAAACAAAATTGAATACCAATAAAGGGAATTGTAAAGCTACATGGAACACACTAAATGCATTGTTAGGTACAGGAAAAGAGGCTGATTTAATATCTATAGAATCAAATGGTAACTCAATTAGTGATCCCCAGCAGGTAGCTCAGCTTTTCAATTCTCACTTCTCTTGTTTGGACAACTATAGATCACCCAGTTTTACATAGAAACATAGAAGCTGATGGCAAATAAGGACCGTAAGGCCCATCCAGTCTGCCCATTTCTTTTTCTACCTTATGAATGTGCCATTGTCCTTTGCTCTGTCAATGGCCTATCTATTCATACTCATCTGTATTGCTCCTTTATGCTTATCCCATGCCTGATTGAAGCCCTGCACTGTATTCATATCCACCACTTCCTGAGGTAGGCTGCTCCTTGCATCCACCACACTTTCTGTGAAAAAGAACTTCCTCACATTACCCCTTAATCAGCCTCCCTCTAATCTCATGCTGTGCCCTCTTGTCCTGCTATTTTTCTTATATTGAAACATGTTAGACTCTTTCACCTTGTTAATGCCTTTAAGGTGCTTGAATGTTTCAATCATATCACCTCTCTCCCTCCTTTGCTCTAGGGTACACATATTGAGCTCCGTTAATCTGTCCTCATATGTTTTCTGATGCAGTCCCTGCACCATTTTGGTTGCTCTTCTCTGGACTGCCTCAATTTGGTTAATGTCCTTGTGAAGGTGTGGCCTCCAGTACTGCATGCAATACTCCAGATGGGGCCTAACCAGTGTCTTGTAAAGAGGGATTATTACCTCCCTCTCCTGACTTGTGATAACCCTACTAATACACCCCAACATCCCCTAGCCTTACCTACTGCTTTAGTGGTCTGCTTGGATGATTTCAGGTCATCAGTGATGATGATGCCCAAGTCTCTTTCTTCCCTTGTGGCTGCCAGCAACTCCCCTCCCAGCCTATATGTGGCTTCATGGTTTCTCTTCCCTATGTGCATGATCTTGCACTTCTTTGCATTAAACCCCAGTTGCCACTCTCCCGACCATTTTGCTAGTTTATCCCAGATCTCTTCTCATTCTGCCCACCCCATCAGGATTATCTACTCTGTTGCAGATCTTGGTGTCTTCTGCAAACAGACAAACCTTACACTCTAGTCCATCTGCAACGTCACTGATGAAGATACTGAAGAGGACTGGCCGCAGGACTGATCCCTGAGGTATCCCACTTGTGACTTGCATCTCTTCTGACTGTATACCATTTGCCACCGCTCTCTGTTTTCTACCCGTCAACCAGTTTGCCACCCAGTTGACCAACTTCTGACCCACCTTGAGCCTACCCAGCTTATTAATCAATCTTCTATGTGGAACAGTATTGAAAGCTTTGCTGAAGTCAAGGTAGGTGACATCAAATGCTCCCCCTTGATCCACCATTCTGATTACCCAGTCAAAGAAATCTATGAGATTAGTTTGACAGGACCTTCCTTTTGTAAACCTATGCTGTCTTGGATCCTGTGCTCCTATGGATTCCAGGTGTTGCACTCTCCTTTACTTAAGGAGTGCCTCCATAATCTTGCACACTACTGAGGTAAGACTGACTGGTCTGTAGTTCTCTGCCTCCTCCCTGCTACCACTCTTGTGGAGTGGGATCATGTGAGCCCTTCTCCAGTCTTCTGGGACCTCTTCTGTGCCAAGAGACTCACTAAACAGTTCTGATAATGGCTCTGCTAGTTTCACCCTTAGCTCCTTTAGTACTCTGGGATGTATGCCATCAGGTCCCATTGCCTTGTCCACCCTGAGCTTATCGAGCTCTTATAGGGCCCTTTCTTTTGTGAAGGACTAGTGCACACCTCCCTCCCCCCTGTGTCCATGATGCTGAGCTGTGGGCCTTGCCCTAACTTCTCTTCAGTAAATACTGAGCAGAAGTATCTATTTAGGATAGATGCTTTTACATGGTTCTCCTCCTCAGATGCCTTCTTATCCCCTTCGATCTTAGCAATACCTCCTCTGGACTTTCTCCTTTCACTAATGTATCTATAGAAAGTCTTGTCACCTTCTTTTACTGTTTATGCTAGTGTTTCCTCAGTTTGGGTCTTTGCCTGCCTCACTGCCTTCCCTGCTTCCCTTAGGGAAGTTTGGTATGCCTCCCTATCTTCATCCTACTGCATTCCCTTATATTTCCTGAAGGCCAGACTTTAGGCTCTGTCCTTTTGTGCTACTGTTTTTGAGAACCAAAGTGGTTTCCTTCTTCTTTTATACTTTCTTTTCTCTTTAACACACTGCGATGTTGCTTCAAGTATTGCATCCTTAATGCTTGCCCACTTTGCCTATACCCCCTAACCTGTATTTCTTTTTGCCAGGGCTAGCTTAACTCTGTTGGCCATCTTATCAAAGTCAGCTCCTCTGAAGTCCCATAGTTTTGCCTTGGAATGGGATGATTTAGTTCTAGTGGCCAAATTGAACCATACTATGTGATGGCCACTGGCCCCCAGGTGACCTTCTACCTGGAGATCTTAGATCCTTTCCCTGTTAGTCAGTACTAGATCTAGGGTAGCCCTGTTTCTTGTGGGTTGTTGTACCAGTTGTTTGAAGCTCTCCCCCTGTAGGGAATCCACCATGTGTCTAGTTCTGGCAGATGTTCCTGCTGGTATTGACCACAGGTATTTGTTGAAAATGGGGATTTACTTCTCAACAGATAAACCTGTATAAAAATAAAATTTTAAACAAACAAACAAACAATCTATATCTGGCATGTTGAAGTCTCTCATTATCAGAACCTCCCCTTTAGCTGTCATATTTTGTATATCTCCTAACAGTAATGTGTTTATGTCCTCCCCCTGTTCTGGAGGCCTGTACACAACCCCAGTCCGTATGGCTGTCACATTTCCTGTTTCCAGGGTGACCCACAGTTCTTCTGGCTCCTTGTGTGTATTCTGAATTTCTGTAGCTTTTTTATTTTCATTGACATAAAGGACCAACCCACCCCCCTTTTTGCACCTTGGTCTCTTCTAAACAGTACATAGCCAGGTACTGAAGTCTCCCAAGTGTGGTTGCTGGTAAACCATGTCTCGCTAATGGCTACCATGTCCAGTTTAGCCTCTGTAATTATTGCTTGCAGGTCTGGGATCTTGTTTCCCCGACTGTGAGCATTTGTGTACATGATTTTCCATTGGCCAGATTTCAGTGTGTTAGTTGTTGGGTGAGGTCTGGAGTTTCCCTTGTATGACGTATGGGGAACCGGAACTTCTTCCTTACCTGATGATGCAAATGAACTACAAACATGCTGAACTCCTGTTTGACCACTAGCTGAGGGCGGAGGGGTGTTCTTCCCATTTGACGTATGGGGTGCTGCACACCCCTCTCCCCATTTGCTAGTTTAAATATCCTGCAAAGACGTCAAACATCTGCCCCAATACACTGACTCCCTCCTTAGGCCTACTAATTACAATCTGAACAATGGTCCTGACTATGGAGTTGATAATATGATACACAACAATAATGAGTGTAACATCCCCAAATTTTATTTTCATGCTTTAGCACCTAAAGATGTTCTTTATTAGCTATGTAAAATGGATCCTAGGCCTTATATAGGCCCTGACAATACTGATTTTTGAATTCTTAAGAAGGTAGGCGAGGCCATTATTTTCCCCTTGACAAAACTGTTTAATTACTCACTTTGTCAAGGGGTTTTTCTATCCAGATAGAAACGTGCTACGGTTAAACCTATTTTCAAATCAGGGATTAGAATGGATCTTAATAATTATCACCCCATTTCATTATTATTGCCCCATCTAAAATACTAGAAAAAATTGTTTTTCATCAGATTAATGAGCATTTTAGTAAATATGACCTTTGGACTGTTTCACAGCACAGATTTAGAGAAGGTCATAATACCGAGACTGCCTTGGTGAGGTTCACCAGCCACACCTGAGCTGCCTTCGATGAGGGTAATCTCATGGCAACGGCTTTTGTGAACCTCACCAAGGCATTTGATCTGGTGGATCATATGGTGCTGAACAAGTTGTTGTACAAAGTTAACTTTTCAGAAGAGGTCATTGGATGGTTGGGTCAATATCTATGTAACACGTCACAAAAAAATGTTTCTTAATGTTTTTTTCTCTCACAAAAATTCTTTAAACTATGGGGTTCCACATGGGCCCTTTTTGGGACCCTTATTATCTTCCTTATTTATAAATTCACTACCAGAAATCTGTACCAAGAATGAAATTATATTATATGTGGACGATGCTGTGTTGTTTTGCTCAGGCTCGGATGAACATATGCTTCAAAACGATCTCTAAAGTGATTTTGGGGCCTTACATTTTTGGTTTAATTTACATAATCTTGTATTAAATTTGGTCAAGACCAAATTCTTAATTTTTTCAGGCATTAGGAATTCATATAAATTTGATTTTAATTTAATTGATAATTTCGGCAATCCTATCGAAAGGATCCACACCTTTATGTATTTGGGGATTGTGTTGGATCAGCATTTAACTTTTGACCAGCACATTGTTTCTATGATAGGTAAACTGCACCAATGTTTGGGTATGTTATTTCATATTAAAACACATCTTACCCCTGAAACAAGGTTTATATTAGCCCATAGTTTTCTCTTTTCACTCTTAGAATATGGTTCTACAGTCTATTCATACTCTTCTGAGAAAATGTGAAACTGAGATCCACTTATCATAGTATTTTATGTTTTATTACTTGTTTACATAGACCGACACATCATTGCACCTGATATGAGAAATTTGGATGTTTAACATTATTTGCACTTTTCACTCTTAGATCATTGACTTTTCTACACAAAATTCAGTTAGGCTTTGTACCGAACAGTGTTTCTAGTCCTTTCCCTAATAAAGTTAATTCTACCTGCACGAGATCTAGTACTAGAACTCTGTTTAAATTACCATTATTCTGTACTAACATTGCACAAAATTCTATACAGTTTAAGACTACCAAGTTGTACAATCACTTACCTAGTAATATTACAAATTGTTGTAAAGTTGTTGGTGTCAAGGGATTACTCAAACAAAAGTTATTATCTGATGCTGCCTGTAGTTTTAATTTTTATCTAAATTGTATGCTTTGTTATTTTTTGTTTGTTGTGTAATTGTTATTGTATTTTGACGTTTGTTTATATTTTATCTATAACTGGACATCTGTGAAAATGGGCCCTTGTTCTCGTAGACTTTTCAGTACAAAAATTAAAAATGAAATAAATTGAATTAAACAGGGTTTTGTGCATTTAATTGATAGAACTGTTCATTGATACTGAGAAATACCCAATTATATATAACGTGGTGATTTTGAATTTTTATGTATTTAGCCTAGATCAAGTATAATGGAAAGGCTGCAGGAGATTCAGAGATGTCCCCAAAATGGAGAACTAAAAGAACTTAAAGAAGGTTATTTACATTCAAAGGTATTCAAAGGTGCTCAAGGACAGCAAAATCAACAAGATTATTTTCAACTGAGCTTTATCAGCCAAACCAGGTCCACTAGCTTTATTGGTTGTCTAAGAGCATCTCAATCTGTGGTGGTAACTTTTTTAGGATATTGTGAAACTAACTTTGGACACATCGGGATATTTTGGGGACACTGTTAATAGTAACACATTGTTATTAATTGATGAGTTCAATTTACTGTGCTTTCTGCTGGTGCACTTGCTATAATTGTAATATCCTGTATCTCAGGGACATCTAGCTAAATCATCTATGTTTCTTTTTATATATGTAATACATGGATAAGCCTCAATAATACTATACTAAGTTATACAATTATTTCCTAGTAATATATCACTACTATCAATACTGTCCTGAAAAGTGATAATACTATCGTTTTTGCTGATAATACTACAGTTCAAAGGTCATCACCAACTGTAGTATTATCAATGGATCCATATATTACAAAAAATAACAGAAATATAAGTGTTTTACATAGCAGTAATGCCATCTCAGCTTGTATTTACGATCGGGATTCTGCTTCAGGGGGAAATCTCTTTTTGAAGTTTGGCTGATTCTGCTGTGGCCAGTGCTATCTTGGATTCAGAAATGCAAGATATGATGATCAGAGTTTGATTTGGAGTGTTGGACTGAAGTGGCTGGGATTTTTTTTTTTTTGAGTACCTGAGAGGAGAAGGAGAAGGAGAAACCGTTTTTACTGATTTCTGCTGATCCTGGTGTGGTGAGATTTCTTGAAGCAGAGAGAGAGGAGTTTCTTTATCTCCTTAATATACTCTTGATTGCCTGTTACGCTGAAGTTAAATCAAGGAGTGTGTTTTGATATGAGACTCTTTGGGTGAGCCGCCTGGGGTGGTTGCTGCCATTGGCTGGGTTTGGGGCAGGCGGCGCCGGTTTTTGACCTGTTGAAGGATGGGCCTGGATAACTGGTGTATCCTAGGATCACTGGGGGATCTGTTGGTGAGTGGATTCTGTGTCAGGGGCTGTTGCTGTGGACTCGACTGAGGGCAGTGACCTCCTAGAGGGGTGATTATCTCCCCTATGCTAAAAAAGTGAAATTAACAGTGCTCCTGGTTTTGGATCCTGCATCTTTGACCTCTCCCTACAAACATTTAGCTCCTGAGAATGTTGTCTTTTCTGGACTGCCTTATGATTTTCTGTACTCTTTTGGACTCCTGATGAGAGCAGAATCTGACAGTGAGTTTGGTTTGGCCAGGAGAAGTGAGAGATCTCTTGGCCCCTCAATAAAACAAAAGCTGGATTTAGACTAATATGTTTTAGACTCCTGATATTGTACTGATTGTGAGCAGTATTGAACTACATGGATCAGAATGGACTGAAATTTGTATAGGAATTTAATTGGATTGTAACTGAAATAATTTGTTTAAGCTGGCCCGGTGGCGCTGAGGGTTGAGGCGCTGGACGCCACACCTCGCTCCATGCCGGCGATCCGGGTTCGGGAGCAGACTCGGGTAGTCGGTGGGTCAGCCGGGGGGAGACAGGCTTGAGCGTCCGATGACAGCTCGCCTGCTCCGGGGAGGGATTCGGCCGATGCCCAGCACTTGCATGACCCCGAGCGGAGGCTCGGGAACTGCAAGCCCCACTAGGATGGCTGGACGCTGAGCAGCACGGACGCTGACGCAGGCCATGACATCAAGGGGAGGTCGCCAGCTGCTCGGGAGGGAGAAAAGAGGAAAAGAGCCTGCCTCATCCGGAAGATGCGGACCTTGACGTGCCCATGATGTGCCCGTGCCCGCCCAACAGACCACGAGACTGACGAAATGTAAGTTACAGGGTTAGAACTCCTCCACCTCGTCCCCGCCCAGGGGGTAAACCGTGGCTCTATGGGGATTTGTGGTCTGTGTGGGCAGGGTTCCGGGCAGTGGGATGTCTGGGGGTCATCGCTGAAGGGTTGGAGGAGGCAGGCTGTGAGGAGGATAAAGAGAAATTTCAAAAAAAAAGAAATAATTTATTTATTCTAGCTGGATTGTTTATTTGACTATTATTATTTGTGTGTTTTTGATGATTTGAATGTTGTTATGGCATATGAATGGTTGATAGGGGTGTATGGTTGTGTGAGATGTGCCCCGTTGGAGGTGGGTGTGTATGTGTGATGATAATAATTGTGATAAAAGTGTGGTAGTGTGATTTTATTATTTTGGGTTTATTTATGTATTTTATTGGTTGAGATGTGCTGGGAGGGTGCTAAGATGGTCAGGTATTATTCACCCACTGTGCTCCATGATCTACGCCCCTTTCACTGTCCCCCATTATCGGCCGAAGTTTATAGGAGATGTCGGGCAATAGGGACAGTGAGGAGGTGAGTGAAGGGTATATGGACTGGGCACAGTGGGGGAATGGAGAAGGGTGGGTGGATAGAGGTAATGGGGACTAGGAGACACCCTGGGGTGAAATGGGGTCAGGAAAAAGGTACTTCCTGCTTGATTCCTATACCCAAGGGCTCCACAAATTATGGGCAGGTCCAGGGATCCTCCTTGAGAACCCATCCAACGTGGGTGGTGTTATGTAATGCTAGGTCGATTAGGAACAAGACCGCTATTATAGTTGATCTTGTTGCAACATCTGACCTGGCATGTATCACCGAGACCTGGCTGGATGAGAATGCAGGTCCTATTTTGGTATCTGCTGCTCCGGCTGGGTTCTCGGTGATACACTGCCCAAGGCTGCATCATAGGGGCCGGGATGTGACTATCTTTTTTATAATGGAGATGAGTCTTGTGGAGGTGCCAGTGGGTTGCACTCAATCTTTTGAGTTTATCCTGGGAGCAGGTGTAGGGTTCAGGATTCTCCTCATCTACCGTCCACACAGGGATGGTGGAGAATTCCTGAAGGACTTTGCGGACTTCATCATCAACGTGGCATTGGAGTCACCCAGATGGTTGATTCTGGGTGACTTCAATGCCTGGATCGATGATGAATTCTCACAGTTTGGGAATAACCTCCTCCAACTTATGATTGTGTTGGGCCTTACACAGGTGGTTACCTCTGCTACCCATATAGGGGGTCACTCATTAGCTCTTGTGTTTCACCTGGGGATGGAGATCATGGGATTAGGGGTGGAACCAAATGGTTGGTCAGACCATTACACCATAGGATTCAGCTTCAGGGCACCCCAATTAGGCCTGCCCCTACGGAGATGGTTCAGTACCACCCTTTGAGGGGGATTACCCCAGAGGGCCTTTCGGCTGTGCTGAACCTATCGGGTCTATCAAGTGAGTGCATGAGTCCAGGGGATCTTGTACTCGCCTATAATAAGGCAGGGGTGGTGCATTGGACTTAATTGCTGCTGTTCATGTTCACCCACTCACTTTGCACCTAAGAGCCCCCTGGTTTGATGGGTTCTTGAATGAGCTGAAGAGAGTGGGGTATAGGCTAGAGAGGGCCTGGTGGAAATCCGGTCTTGATGTTGACAGGCTTAGGTTGATGGACCACTATGAGGTCTATCAATCAGCAATCACCTGTAAGAAGGCAGAGTTCCTGTCCAGGGAGATTGCTGCTGCACGAAACAGACCAGCTCAACTCTTCCGGACTGTCGACAGACTATGCAATCGAGTCTGTCTGCAGTCTGGTAGAGATTTTTCACAAATAAAGTGTGATGAGCTTGCTCGGTTCTTCACAGATAAGATTGCCAGCATTAGATCGGGTATCGGCCCAGCTCTCTCTTTAAGGGATTCTGGAGATGGTGTGAGGTGGTGAGTGCCTGTGCTGCCTGGTTCGACTTTAGCAGGCTGGAGTTCATGGACATTGTGAGGATTGTCCAGACTGTATGACCAACCAGCTGTAGTTTGGATCCGGGCCCTACACCGCTATTAGTAGGTTGTGTAGATGTTATCTGCCCAATCCTTGCTGAAATTGTCTAGAAGTCCTTGGAGCAGGGGGTCTTTCCTGATCCCCTCAAGGAGGCGGTTGTTTGACCACTTCTTAAAAAATCCTCCCTGGACCCAGACTGCTTAGCTAACTATAAGCCTGTCTCTAACCTGCCTTTTGTGGGTAATGTTATTGAAAAGGTGGTTGCTCTGCAGCTGCATGACCATCTCACAAATCACAATGTCTATGATGTTCTCCAATCTGGATTTAGGAAAATATATAGCACTGAGACCACCCTAGGTCTGGGTTTTAAATGATCTCCTAATTTCGAGAGATTGAAAGGCTTGTACTATTCTAGTCCTTCTTGATCTCTCTGAGGCATTTGATACTGTGGACCATGGTGTGCTTTTGGAGTGCCTGCAGCTTATTTGTGGAATGTCTACATTGGTTTCAATCTTTCCTTACAGGCAGGACACAGAGGATCGTCACTGGAATTTATTCCTCTGACGCCTTCCTCCTGTCTTGTGGGGTACTGCAGGGCTCCATTTTGGTGCCCATGTTGTTTGCAGTTTATATGCTGCCATTTGGAGAGATCATTAGGTGATATAGTTTGGGTTTTCACTGCTATGCAGATGATACCCAACTGTAACTGTCCTTTATTCCCGGACAGGAAGATGCGATCTCCATGCTTAACAGCTGTCTAGTCGAGATCAGAGATTGGATGAGCACTAGGTGGCTGAGGTTGAACCCGAATAAGACTGATGTGTTGGTTCTGGACCCTGGTCGCCTTGAGGTGGGTCCTAGGGCTGGGCTTCCATCTGGCTTATGGCTTGATGGTGTCCAGCTCTTCACCTCAGACCAGGTGTATAACCTGGGCATTATTTTTGATGATGGTTTGACCCTGAAATCTCAGGTGTTTGCCATTGTGAAATCTTCCTTTTATCATCTTAGGAAAATTGCCCGGATGAAACACGTTTCCTCTGGCTGACCTTCCCATATTGGGCCACACCTTCGTCACCTCCCACCTTGATTACTTCAAGGCCCTTTACCTAGGGCTGCCAGGGGTTGATATCCACTGCTTGCAGCTAGAGCAGAATGCAGCAGCTAGGCTTCTGACTGGTACGTCTAAGTCTAGTCATATTACACATGTGCTGCGCGGACTGCACTGGCTGCCAGTTCAGTGGAGGATCACCTTTAAGGTCGGGTTGCTGACCCATAAAGCCCTACATGAACAGCGACCCCAGTACTTGCAAGATCTTCTTACTTCCTTACTCCCTACTGCCCCTCCCGCTCACTCTGACAAGGGATTGCTAGAGATTCCCAGAGTTCGGTTAAAAACATCTGGGGCACGTGCATTTTCTTATGCTGCCCTGTCCCTGTGGAATTCTCTCCCTCATCAGATAAGAGAATGCCTGACCATCTCAAGTTTTAAATCTGAGTTCAAAACTTATTTGTTTCTTAAAGCTTACTCTGAATGATTTTAAATATGACTGCTTAATTTAAGGTAACTGTTTGTTTTAATGTATTTGTACAGTGCTTTGGCTATGAAAAGTGCTTTAAAAATAAAGTTTTACCTTACCTTACCTATCTCAAGGTTTTGGGGACTTTAGGACCTCATGAGCTTCGCTCTCAAGGTTCCATGTCCCCAAAATCTCTTGATGGCATTACTGCCTTGTAATACACACTTATCTATTATTCTATTTTTAATTAAGCTTTCTTAACTGTATTAGTAGTAAAATGGATATAACTAGAAATCATATCAGTAAATTGGCTAATGAAATTCCAGAGTTGACTAATGATAACCAGACTAAGAAGGCTACCAGTAGATGTGGCAGGAAGAAAGGATAGAATATGGGTAGGAAAGATATGTCTACTAAAAATCAGCTGAAGATTTCCTCCCTTCTGAACCAGCTGCCTCTTAAAAATACTAGTAAGAAGGGTGATGTAACAGCTGGAGGTTTAAGTGAGTCTAATTTTGACACACAATTTAAGACATTGGGTTGGTCTCAGGGTACTTAGAACAAATTCCTCTGGAGGGGTTTAGCCAGTTCAGCATTGTGCCATGTTTCCCCAGCACACATGCACACAGCCCCGATATGCTTGTTAATGTGACCCTAAGCTTTATTTACCCTGGTGGTCTAGCGGTCCCTCCCCCACCCCAATATGCCCATTAATATGCCCATATTCATTATTTACCCTGGTGGTCTAGTGGTCCCTCCCCTCCCCTGATATGCTGGTTAATGTGCCCATATTCATTATTTACCCTGGTGGACTAGCGGTCCCTCCCCTGCCCTGATATGCCCATTCATATGCATATAATATCTAAGTTACACTGGTGGTCTAGTAGTTCCCCCCACCCTGGCATGTACTGGCCACCACTCCACTCTCCCAACCCATACTCCTGTTACTACTTCCTCCCTCACACCACCTTGGCCAGTGCAGACTGAATTGTCACTAAGTGCTAAACTGCAATACAGTACAGGCTCATCAATGAGCCCATACTGTATTGTAATCTAGCCAGTGACAGTTCAATTTGGCGCGGCTTCCAGTGGGATGTGAGGAGGGGTGTGCCGGTGTTGGTTCAGGGTACAGGATGGGGGGAGCAGGGTGATAAGCACTACAAGTCAGGGTGGGGGGGCAGGACCATTAGACCACCAGGGTCAATTAGGTATTCTATGCACGTGAATGGGCATATTGGGGGGGGACTGCTAAACCACCAGGGTTAAATGCAGAATATGGCACAATAAAGGGAATACCGGGGCGAGGGAGGGACCGCTAGATCATTAAGGTTCAATAAAGAATATGGGCACATTAACAGGCATATTGGAGCAGGGTAGGGACCACTACACTACCATGGAAAGGAGCAAGGATGCTTGCCTTTGCCACAGGTGCTTGTGGCAAACCCCTTCTGTGCACCATGCATTTATTTTTTTTTTTTGAAATGTTTCACCAGGAAGGCACACTGAGCAACAAGTCACTCATCTCCCGCTGTGACCTGGGAGGAAGGGGTACAACTGGAATGAGACATTAGCATTCAAGTTACAAGATCAACATTAACATACAGTTGTAAGGCAAGTGTTACAAACAGTGTTGAGCATAACATGTAGAAAGACTGGACAATAATAAGTGCCAGGTTAATAAGTAAACAAGTGCTTACATGAAAGAAAAGGGGGAAAGGGGAAGGAGGGGTGAGGTTGGGGGAACAGTCGTGACCCTGGAGACCCCCCTCAGGATGCAAGGAACCCTGCAAGGGAACTGGGGGGACCAGAGAGAAGGGGATAAGACAATGACCCAGAAAGACCCCTTTAGGATGGTGGGGAAAGCATTCAGGGTCTTTACATTCTGTGACAGATTAAGGGAGGCCAGTAAGGGGGAGCAATTTGGGGAAGGGAGGAGGGCTAGAGATTTGGGGGGGTGGGTGTGCACAGGGTAAAATGAAGGTGAGCATAGAGGGGTAGGGTTTGTCCAGGGCTTAGAGGAGGGAATTAGGGAGGGACATGGCAGGAGCAGTTAGGTGCAAGGTAATTATTGAGGGCAGAGCTGATGGACTAGGCAGAGGATGAATGCCAGATCTGAGGGGGGAAAGAATTCAAAATTTTTGGGAGGCAGTGAGAGTAACCAGATTGGCCAATATGGGTGGATCTGCGGGGTACAACCAGGGTATGGGAGTCAGTTGATCTAAGGGAATGGGAGGGTGGGGGGTGTTATAAAGGAGGAGGTAAGGCAGGAAGGGAGCTCACCCAGCCAGTGCTTGGAGGTGAATTTAGCACAGTGGGAGAGTCGCTTATTTGTAAGAGAGGGGAAGGATAGGGCATGATAAAGATCACAGTGATGGGTGTGAGGGGGGGCATCCAGGGCAAAGTGGCAGAAGGAATTGAAGAGGGTGTCCAGTCTGGCCAGGGAGGACTTAGTGGCAGCACCATAGACTATGTCACAGTAGTCAAAAATGGGCAGTATCAACTTCTGAACAAGTTCACATCTAGCTATAGGAGGCATGAAACTACCAGATCCTGAACAGGGCACCAAGCTTGGGGCACAGATTTTCTGGATGGCGTCAATATGTCCAGAGATGTTTAGGTGTTGGTCCAACCAAACACCTAAGTACCTGAAGAAGGATGTGTCCTCAAGTAAAGTCCATCAAGGGTGTGAAAAGTGGGTAGGGAGGGAAGGCTAGAGAGTCTCTGCCTTGTGCCAAAGGTCATGGAGACAGTTTTCTTGATGTTGAGGAAAAGTTGATGGTTAGCAAACCAGAGCTGAACCTTATTGAAGTCTATCTGTAAGCTGGTTGTAACCTCATCAGGACAGAAGCCAGATGCATACAGGACTGTATCATTGGCATTCATATGTATAGCGGAGGATAGGGAGCAAACAGAGGGAAGGTCGTTTAAGAAGATGGAGAACAGGAGGGGCCCTAATACTGATCCCAAGGGGACTCCAGTGCTAATTGGGAGGGTAGAGCAAGTGGTGTTCAAGATCTTAACTGACTGGGTTCTGCCAATAAGGCAGACCTTGAACCAGTTTGTGGCAGAGGGAGATAGGCCAGCTGCCAGGAGGGAGTCGAGGACAGTGCAGAGAGTGCGGTGGGTTTGTCGCATGGGTGAGGTTGCCGCAAGTGTGGGGACTTACGTGTTGGGACCCCTACTGTACCTGAATCCAGTGCAGGGTCCCTGGTGCACCTGGCTTTGGCACAAGCTGCTGTTTGCCACTGCCTGCACCGATCTAAGCCCCTTTTGTGATTTGGGCCCACTGACTTGAAATGTACATACACACTTTATGCAATTTTTTAAGCCAGATATTACAGATACACTTAGGGGAAAATGGAATCATCAAGGTCCAAAGATGGCTCAGTCTATTCAGGGATGGCCAGATTGACTTTGTCTGTAAAAATACAGAGGCTACAAATAAATTTTGGAAAACTCACCCATCTTGGATAACATGGACCTCTATCTGGTGGATGACTCTTTGTAGGGTTATCATAAAAGTGTGCAGACTGAAAATGTGATGCCCTTAGCGATTAGTAAGGAAGAATTTGATTCTGGAAAATCTGATATATATCAAACACCTATTACTAATAGGTTTCAAGCTTTGGCAGGGTATAATGCATGACTGGAGTTGAGGGTTGATACTGACTTTTTAAGTCTAAATATCTCTGCATCTGAAGCTAGTAAGGCCTTTAGTGATAGCCAATACCTTATAAGAGATTCAATCATCTTTTGGAATGTAGCTGGTGTTGGCCCTATGTTACAGGACACAGATTGGAATAATGAATTACTAACTTTGGATGCTATGCACTAACAGGTGGAAAATATGCACCAGAGAAGCGTACCCCTGCCCACATAGCTCTACACCCACGGACAGGAGCACACTGGCTGGTATTCACTAATGGCCACCACCTGTCTGCGGCTCTGCCCCCCTCCGGTGTGCAGAACTCCGCAGAGTGGCCGGGGACAGAGTTGCGGACCCAGGCAGGCAACCAATTGGATGCCCAGTCTGGGTCCCAGAGTGGATCACTTGTGCTCGATGGTGCAGGTCAGGGTGCGTGAATAACACCCACATGCACCCGGGCCCATGCAGCCATGCCCCATCATCCTGTGTTCCTCCCGGGCACTAGACACGCCACAATGGCATGCCCACCCAGGGCATGGACATCCACCATCGCCAGCACACCCACTCCATTCCCCAATCCCCCCTGCACATCAGAGCCCCCGTGTGGCAGAGGCAACCCCCTGCCCCAGACACATTTGTACCCTGACCCTGGTAGTGTGACTGCAAACCCCTGCCACCTCTGTGTACTGCACATGCCCCCCACACACATATGCACTGGTGCTCCACTCCCTTCGGTGAAGATGACCCCTGCCCCCCCACATACAGGTGCCCCAGTCACCACTATCCAACACTCTGACCCTGGTACCCCTGACCCCACAATGGTGTACAGTGCCCCCCAACTCTCTGTGGCACCGAATACACCACCCTATTCCCCGTACCCGCATGTTGGTGCTGCAGCCCTTGATAGCCAGTGGCACAGCCCTCCACATACCTCCCTGGCTGCCAGCCATCCAAATGATGCCTGAAGCATGCTATGTATGGGCAGTGGGCTCCCAGGAACTTGTGGACAGCCAGCAGCCACAATGGTGTGGGGAGGGCTGTGCCGCTGGCCATCTGGGGCCATGGCACCAATATGCAGGTACAGGAAATGGAGTGGGGTTTTCTGTACTAAAGAGGGTGGGGGGCCATTGTACACCAATAACAGAGTGGAAGTAGTGGGATCGGGCTCAGGGAGTGGCCGAGTGTTGTGGAT
This sequence comes from Neoceratodus forsteri, assembly GCA_016271365.2. Lineage (NCBI taxonomy): Eukaryota > Metazoa > Chordata > Ceratodontiformes > Ceratodontidae > Neoceratodus > Neoceratodus forsteri. Next base: position 307,987,767 of record CM028136.1, read on the forward strand.
GCAGCCCTGGTCCCATATGTGGAAGCCCCTGGAAGGGGTGCATGGGTGAGGTTGGCACCATTATGGAGACACAGCATGGTCAGGGGGTATGGTGGGCAGGAGCCCACAGGACCTTGGTTCCACCACCCCTTGATTATTTGTAGGGTGGTCCCACCACATTGTTTATGGTACTCCATAGACTACTGCAGATGAATACCATCTCCTCCAGCTGTCAGTACCTCCACCACTGTGCATCTTGTGGTGAGTGTTCCCCACATCGTGCCACCTTGGCCACCGGGCATGGCTGCAATCAATGGGGTGGTCAAGATCATGGGTCTGGGGGGGTCTTGTACAGTTCTGGGCATCAAGGCCCCTGTGTGAGGGGTGGGCACATGTTCAGCACTGGGGTCTGGGGCTGCCCTGTGTTGGGGCTGGGGGGATGCTTCTATATCACGGCTCAGGGTTGACCCGTGTCAGGGTGGGGATGCTTCTGCATCTGGGAGCAGGGTTGCCCTGTGTCGGGGAGGGGTGATGTGGTTTTTACATAGGGATGGGGCTGCCGTGTGTGTAGTGAGTGGGGAGCTACTTTCTACGCGTCGGGGGCAGCCGTGTGTGTGTGTGTGTGGCTGGCCGCCTGCCTGCCGCTGGATCTGATGTGTGAGCAGGGCTGGGCACGTAGAGCAGTTATGGCAGGGTCCCCCTTGCGCAACCTGCTCCCTCCTACGCCTCCTGTGCACAGAACTACACACCTTAGTGAATGGCAGGTAGTCCTGGCACGCCCCTAGAATGCCCCCAGCGTGTTTCTGCCCACGCGGCTAGGTGATCTGGCATACTGTCCTTTTGCACCCCATTCAGGAATGCCGCTGTTTCCCTGCTCCTCTGCATTCATGCATAGTGATGCCAATGCATCTGGTTTCTATAGCCCAGTGGCATTGTGCACAGGGCCCTTTTGTTATTATTTGTTTACAAGAAACTTGGCATAACCCACAAAAGATATATAATTTAAATGGTTACCAACTTTTCCACAGACCACGTAGAAAACAGTCTAAGATGGGTAGAAGAGTAGGCGGCTTAATGATATTCATAAATATTGGTGTATTGGATTATTTCAGGAAAATAACTAATGAAGATTCCTATATAGTGTTAAGGCTGATGGAGGAGAAAACAGTAATTTTATTAAATGTCTATATTCCCCCCTATAGATCTACATTTAATTCAGATAAATTATCCAGATGCTTTTTTTTACTGTTTTTGGGTGACCTAAACACTACAACTGGCTCATATGATTGTCTTTTTAATAATACAGTAATAAATTGGATGTATTCATTAGCTTCCAAATTCCCTTGATCATTGATGGACAATAGGACTAATTATAATGGACCCTGTTTGATAGAACTAATGAAATTTAACCAATCATTCCCACTAAATGGGAGAATTAAGGGAGATCAGACTGAGGCCTATACTTTCTTCTCAAAACAAGGATCATCAGTCATTGATCTGGCACTTTGGAGTGGATCACTAGATTTTTGGAGTGAGTTGTGGATCTGGTTAAGATGTGAAAGTGATCACTTCTCAATTATTTTGCAGAGATTTTCTGAAAATAAAAACTCACCCTCACATGTTATTAACTCCCCCTAAGGAAAGTGATCTAAAAATTAGATATTCTAAAAGATTAAGATTAAAGATTAATTAAGAAACACTGAAATCTAGCCGGCCTGATGACATTGAGGGTTGAGATGCTAGACGCCACACTGGTGACCCGGGTTCGGGAACGCGCCTAGGCCGTCAGGGGTTGGCAGGGGAGAGAGAGGATTGAGCATCTGGAGGACTGCTCTCCTCTCTCTGGGGAAGGCTTCAGGGTCTGCTTGGTTGCCTACTGGCTCCCGGTGGAGACTGGGGGTACTACAGGCAAGCCAGCCATATGTACGAGGGGAATGGAGTGTTGCAGACGTCAGCAGGGCAACTGTGCATGGATGTCATAGCACGTCGCACTCCCCGGGGCAACCATCAAGGAAAAAAATCCCTTCCTAAGATCGTGGAGATGATGGGTGTTCCAAGGGCAGGACACTAATCCCAACGCCAGCCCACTTCCTCAGTGATCTTCTGGCCCCCTCCACTGAACCAGGTAAACTCTCTCTAATTTCAGACAGGCTGCTAGGGGAGAACGGGCCCTGCCCATGGGGGAAGTGATCCATGGCACTAGGGTTTGCCTGGTTGACGGAGGAGTTCACTGGGTCTAGGGTTCAGGCAGGGAGTAGAAAGTACAGTACTTGCTGCGTGAGCACCCTGGAAGGATGCCCAGCTTAGGGAGTGTACAAATAAAGTCTACAAAAAAAAAAAAAAAAACACTGGAATCTGATGCTAGGAGGAAGATTGGCATTTTTTTTTATTTAGTTTTTGTTGACTGGGAAAGGAAGACTAGACAATTCTGCCTATTTTCAGCCTCGCCCTGGAGAAGGGAATACAGATGGATGCCAACTGACATTGAACTAGATTAAGCTGTCAGTGGTATTTTTAGTGAATGGGGGAGATGTGGCCAGCCACTGGGGAAATTCCCCTGCTCTTTTCAAGAAGTGCCGTGGGACCTTTAACATTCACCTGAGCTACCACCAAAATAGGCAGATGGGACCTCGATTTAATGTCTCATCTGAAAGACAGCACCTCAGGAAAGCACCACAGTGTCAGTATTGGGATTTAACCCAAGTGCCTGATGTGGGGATAGAACCCACAGCCTTCTGATCTTCCAGCCTCAGAGGCGAGTGTGCAACCTGCTGAGCCACTGACAAACTGGTCCTCAAAACTATAGGTCAATTGTCCCTCTCATGTTAATAGACACTGATTTACAAAAATTTATCCAAGAAGCATGCCAGCTTCTGTATAAGGAAAAAACTTTGAAAAAGAGAAACCCAGACAGAAGGGGCTGGTTTGAGCAAGACTGTAGAGCACAAAAAAGGCTAATGATTCTTTTGAGAGCTGTCAAGAAGTCAATAAATAGGGGCACAGTGTCATATAAGTGCAAGCAAACACCACACAGCAATAAATGCCACAAGCAAAATGATGGCTTCGCCCACAGCGTCGGGTACAACAGCACCTGACAACAACAGTGCACCCCCATAGAAAACTATGGGAGTTCTTTATTTAAGCCCCCTGCACCACCCATCATGGGGAATTCACCCTCCACACTCCCCGGACTTAAATTAATCAACTCCAGGGGGTTGTAGATTTCAGGGATGGAGAGAAAATTGGGACGGGAAAAAAGTTATTTAAAAAAAAAAATTGCAACAGGAGACCTAGTCAGAATAGAACCACAATCCATGGTCTCCTGCAGTGCCGTGTACTGGGACCCTAACCACTCCACCACAGAAGCAGCTCAGTCAGGCTTCCCAGCACGCAGCTACTTGACATTTATTTCTTGTAGCGTAGAGCAACAGGGGTAGTGGTAATTCCCTACCGCGATTGTAACTCTGTAGTTCTAAATCCTTTCACGCTTAGTACAGCGCAGTTGTTGCAGCGCTTTTTCTGGTATGCTATATTGATCTGGTAGGATAAAGAGGAAGGGCTGTCAGGAACCTAAAAGAAAACATCATAAGGCCTTTTTGGAGAAAAAAAAATGGGAGTATCTTAGAGCACAGTGTTATTGTATGTTGGCAGCTATTTCCGAGAAGGACAAACAAGTCTATTGGGCTATGGTGGCTAATGGCTATAATGAATATAGGCAAGAACTAGATGTTTTTATATCTAGGGAGGTCTGGGTTCACTACGTTTCAGATATTTTTTATGACCCCTTAGCAAATGATGTCTGGGAACCTTTGAGTCCAGCTGTTATAAAATTGTCTTTCAAACTGATGAACAAATAAAACGTTTTAACTGCAATACAAGCTCTAAAACTAAATGAAGCTCCGGGTCTGGATAAGATTCCATTCAGAGTATATCTGTGTATGGCAGAACAGTGGGCAGATAACTTGGTTGTCTTTTTTAATAAATGTGTTCAAGAAAATTTAATTCCAAATTCTTGGCGGGGCTCAAAAATAGTACAGATTTTCAAGAAAGGTAATAAACAGAACTCGAGAATGTATAGCCTAATTAGTTTAATTTATATTTTGGCTAATTTTTTTTTGAATATTCTTCTAGATAGATTAAAAATGGAAATTCAAAACTTGAGAGATATCTCACCACTTCAGGCAGGGTTCAGAGATGGGCATTCGACTCTAGATAATTGCCCTATTCTACAACATATACTAGAAAAATATGTAAAAATTAGAGGACAGAGGATGTATGCAGCCTTCTCAGATTTCAGTGCCACTTTTGATTCTATTAATAGACATACCCTTTGGAACCTCATGAGGGATTGGGGTATATGTTTAACTCTGATTAACCTCATTAGAAACTTATACTCTCATAACTTGACTCAAGTGAAGGTGAGGACAAGGGGTCAATCTTCTGACCCTTTCCCACAAATAGAGGAGTAAGGCAAGGCTACATCCTTGTCCCCCTTCTTTTTTCAATTTTTATAAATGGTTTACTGTTAGCATTAAAGGATTCTGCCTCCGATTCTCCAAAAATTGGATCAGCTTCTGGCGGTGTTGGCTTACGCTGATGATCTAGTACTCCTTCCACTCTCTTGTTCTGGCCTCCACAAAAAAACGTAATATTCTATCTGAGCAATCAGAAAGAATGGCCTTAAAAATCAGTACTAATAAGTCAAAAATAATGACCTTTTGAGGACAGAGGACTAAATATCAATAGAAGATTGATTCTCTTTCTCTAGAGGTAGTTAAGAATTGTTGCTACTCAGGCATTACATTTGCTTGGAACCCTTCTTGAAAAATCCATTATAGCTATGTGGCAAAAGCGAAATCAGCAATTAGGGGCCTAAAAAGATTACAATAAGACCTATGGTCAAGACGATGCAAGTGAAATATAACACCCAAGTACTGTATGGTGCAAAGATATGGGTCTTATCCTGTATAGATAATTTGGAAAAGCCAGCTATCCAGGCACTGCAAGGCTTTAATGAATCTACTCCAAACTATTTTGTTAGAGCCGAGTTGGAATTGTTAGCCTTCAGGATCTCACAGATACTAGAATTATTAATTACTGGATTAGGTTTACCAAATTGCTGCAAGGGAGGCTTGCAAAACAATGTATGCAAGAAAAAACTGCCTGGAAGAACCCAGGTTGTAAATATTCGAGCTGGGTAGAATATGTGACAAAGATTTTTATTAAGTATAGTCAGGAGGACTTGCCAAAATATGCTAACAGAAATATTACTATAAGTTACAAATATTGGGCTCTATGCATGATGCATACATGCAGGTGAAGTGGCTGAGGTAAACTGGCAGTAATTTATTGAGTAATGCTGAATCCAAAGTATTCCCATAGCGTGAAGCAGAGTACTTCGTGTTATAATGGGAACACAAAGTCCATTGAGAACAATGGCTTTGCATTATTCTGCCTTCCCAAACCACTTTTCCACCAATTTTAAGGCGAAGTACATTGAAATCAATGTACTTCGCTTCACTTTGCCTTGTTTTTGAGCTCCAAAGGAGAATTTTGCAGTGCTTCATGAGATCGCAGGTCACATGGGCCCTAGATTGTTCTGCACAGCCTCAGTTCTGTGTAGTGTGTGTGTAGTAGAAGACGGAGCCAGTTTCCTCTCAGAGCTCTGCGATTCAAATCCTCTAAAAGCTGTTAAAAAAGCCTTTTTTGAGCTATTTTGCTCACAATTTAGTACATTAATTGTAGGAAACATTCCTGTGCTTATATCATTGAGTGTTTATTGTTTGTGTGTGGACTTTGAATGTTAATTTAGAACAGTCAGTCTGTGTACTGTGAAGTGTGCTTTGAGGAAGGGGCATATCTGTGGTGTAGTAGATTAACCTGGAGAAAAAGGCAATCTTTCTGTTTTGGTTATATTTTTCTTGTATAACTGTGTTAATGTACACACAGTAATATTTTCAGTAATTCTTGACATTTTTTTGATGATTGTTGTGGTGCAGCAGTGTATAATTTCAGTTTGTTTAAAACATTTGGCTATATAACTAAAGGTTTTCATTGGCTATATAACTAAAGGTTTTCAATTTGCTACGCATTACTTGTAGTGTGTGTGAGTGTGTGTGCGATGTATGCCATTAAATCAGACACCTTTTATTGCACCACAGAGTAATTGCAGCAGTGTGAACCTGCTATTCACTGCACCTGCATGAATTTTTTATACTGATTTGTGGTATCTTTACTGGTAGTGGATGGTTACTGCCATGCAGTACCCCCCCAACTGGCAAAACGTATTCTTTTCCAGATTTGGATTTGTGACTTGTGAGCACTGGTTAGGTGTTTTGCCTTTGCGTCTGCATCTCTTGACTGCGCAGCGCAATCTTAATCTGTCTGTGTGTTTGCAGTACACCATTAATTCTGGGATACTTTGCATTTTTTGTTACCCTCTCATTTCACTTTATGAGCACTGGGGAATTTTATGGACACAAGACAGTAGCATTTTGGGGATGCACATTAATTCTGGAAACTGTGTGACTACTGCACACATGACGTCTGAGTGCACCATTAATTCTGAGATTTTGCATTTTCTGTGCTCTCATTTCACTTCATCACCATCAGCACAGGGGAGTTTTCCAGACACAAGACATGAGTATTTTAGGGATGCACATTAATTCTGGTGACTGTGTGTGTGAAGGGCTGCCAATATTATTGTCACTTCACCTTACTTCGTGTTAAGGTGGAATGACAACGTGAAGTAATAATCACAAGGTGAAGTGAGACTTTTGCATTGGCCACTCCATGTAGTGGAGTGACAAGGCGAAGTTCCCACTTCACGGGCACTTCACTGGTGAAATTTAAATTTGCTGCATCTCTAGCAGAGATACACATGAATGCCATGAAGTGGGGTCCCACGGACCCCCGGTGGCATTCATGAACGAAGTGCAAGTCAGTTACATGCCCAATCCCCAGGCCGCACAGATAGCAATGTGCTGGGTGGTGGACTGGGAGCAAGCCAAAACTATACATCATTCACTAAGGTACATAGTGCTGTACACTGGGGGCCATAGGCAGTCACTGAATACAGCAGGGGGGACCCTGCTGTAATTGCATTACACATTACATGCACACAGGTCCACTGCCCTGTCCAGGCAGATGTTAATAAACCCCCACCCCAATAGAACGCCCGCCCCTGCCCGGTATGCCTGCCCTCCACACACATCAGAGCCCCATGCCTCATGGTGTGTGTAGATCCCCCCAACATACAGCAGAACCACATCCCATACTTGCTGCCCCACACACTCCTCTTTGCACTGTCCCCACATACCTCTCAACTGTCCCTGAGTTCCAGGGATGTCCCCGATCTTGTCTTAGTATTGTCCTCTGTCCCTCCTATAGTTGGTGTGCCTGAGACTGAACACTGAGGCCCGTAAGCATAAAATAATGTCAGCTATTAGAAATACAGACATGTTTGTCATCAGATAATTCTTTTTTACACTAAGACCTTTATTCTCTCATGTTCCTTTCTAGCTATCACCCATTAATTAACTTTGTCCCTTATAGTGGTCCTTTGTCCCTGATTATTCTAAGCCTGGTCCCTGATATGCAAGGCAGAGGGCTGAGAGGAATGTGTCCCTGTATCAGGAGTACACCCCCAATCTGAGCCCCATGGTGAAGCACCCGTCCAAGTCCAACATAACCAGACCACCCCTGACCCCCAATCCCAGCTCCTCCATTCGCTCATTGGTGGACAGTGGTATCCCCACCCCCTGCAGCACTGACAACACCCCTGTCTCCATCCTCATACCTGCCAGTCGGTGCCACCACCACCAGGGACAGCCAGCGGCATATCCCTCCACACACCTCCTTGGCCGCCGGCCATCCAAGGAATGCTGGGAGCATGCTGCCTATATATAGCAGCATGCTTCCAGCACCACTTGGATGGCTGGCAGCTGAGGGGGCGTGTGGTGGGATGTGTTGCTTGCCATCCCTGATGGCAGCACCAACTGGCATGTACAAGGCATGGGGGTGGTATTCTCAGTGCTGTGGGGGTCCACCACCACTAACCATCAATGAAGCATCGTTGGACTGGGGGTCGAGGTGTGTGCTCTGTAGGGCATTGCTACCAATATCATCTACTGGTTGGGGCATACAGGTTCCCACATAGAACCATTCTAGTGTAGGAGGACTGCACTGACATGGACACAGGGACAAGGTTATGGTTGGGGATGGGGAGTGGCCATCACTGGATGGCAGACCATGGCTGAGGCTCTACTGGGAGGAGACTGGGGCTAGGGCTCTGCCGGGGGAGCTACTGATGCCAGGACTGGGTGGGGGAAGGGATGTGTGTATGGGAGGGATAGCATACGAGCATGGGGCAGTGGTCCTGGTGCCGATTTGCCCATACGGTGGAAGGCTGCGGTGCCACTGCAGCTTGGGAAGGGGTCCTCTGGCCAATAGGCCATGGCCACGTGAGTCTGGGTGCCTGCATTAGCTACTCACACACTCAGATCCCCACCTTCTCATGCAAGTGATCCACTATGGGACCCAAGATGGGCATCTGACTGGATGCCTGCCTGAGTCTACTACTCTGCACCCGGCTGCCCTGTATTGTCCTGTGCACTGGGGGCATGCACACCAGTTAATTGGTGCAGAGCTACATGGGTGGGGTATGCACCTCTGGTGCGTACTTTCTACCCATTCGTGCATAGCCCCCATGAGTCTTATATCTTTAAGAAAACTGCTAATCACTATATGAATAGAGATTTGGATACAATTAATCAAGATTTATCAAATGGTACAATAAGAATGACTGTATGCATAAATTCAGATATTATCTGGACATCTTTGAAAGATCCTCTTAGTAGAACATATGCTAGATATACATTTGAGATGTTTGATTTTAATGTGTTGATGGCACAGTTTGGAAAGTCCTCCTATCCAAAAGATGTACTGTGTAATTGTAATAATAGGGTTAAGGAGGACATGAGGTATGTTGTACTGTACTGCCCATGGTACAATATAGCGAGGAAGTTCTGGATTTGACCTATCTTGGAATTTGTTACAATATACTGATAAAAATACTATATTGTGTATCTTGTTTATGACTGAGGATGAATACATTGTAACTAGAGTAGCACAGTTTTTAATAATTATTCAAAAAGTTAGAAGGAGGATGGCAAAGAAACAAGTGTCTTGTCCTGTTAAGCAAGCTTTCTTATTTTTCATCATTGGCTACATTATATGAAACTTTCTGCACATTGTATTGATTATATGAATTGCATATTTTTGTAAAATTGTGTGAACTTGATCATTAAAGCATGACTGAACAATAAACTTTAACCTACCTGTCTGCGAAGTGCAATATAGTAATGTTAAAGGACTTAGAAAATTCAACCCCTTTTTTCTTTTATTCATAGTTTTGATGATCATTTTCTTGACACTCGTTGCCTCAACCCAAATTCAACCAGGAACCCCTCTACTAATTCTCCCCGAGAGGAGGATTGCATTTAATAAATATAATCCACTTCCAGTCAATTAATGAATATCTTAGGCAGTATAGCTTAGTGGCTACAACTCCAGGCCAAGATTATGGAAAACATGTAGACTCAGAACACTTAGATTTGTGAACCGCAATGTCTGCCTACATACTATGTGACCCAGGGCCAGGGTAAGTCACAGAACATCCATGTACTAATGAGAGGCACCTGGAGCTTGGAACAAGCTCTCCAATAGGCAGGCTCTGCTGGCTCCCTGATCCTTCTGATATGAATGATAGGGGCCCCCTCAAATGCACAAGATGAGGCAAGTAGTGGACAACTACTGCAGGGGGCTCCCATTTAAGATTTGCACCAGTCACTCTCCCTATTAGGAACACCAGCAGCGCAGGGATCTTTCTTAGCCACTTCTCCCCACTTTGGATAGTAGGGGAGTGAGTGAGTGATAAAGCAAAGAAAATGGACCTGTTTACACCATAAAGGTCAGTCTGACTGCAGTCCCCCCCCACCCGAAGCTATCAGTTGTACTTAACACCTAATCAGGGAAGTGAGATTCACATCACAGTTCAGCTTGTGCCTTGCTCAGATTGCTCAGCAGCCAAATCCATTAAAAATGCAGCTCAGGCAGAAAGAAAAGGGTATGTAGTGAACATATTTTGGGGATTGTTGGGGGCCCCTGGCAGGTGGAGGCCCTAGGCTAGTGCCTCTGTTGCCTATGCCTTAATCCAGCCCTGCTGTGGAGGCTTTCAAGAGAGGTCTGAAGTAATTCCTGTTCAGTCAAGCCTTTGGGAAGTTACATCTTCCTCTTTATGCTCCCATCCCAGTAAACATTATTTATATGTTTTTAACTATTTTATGCCAAGATGTAGGTTACATGTTCATTTATGTAGATATCTTACTCCTGCACTTTTGAATGTTGCTCCTGCACTTAATGCAAGGATAGGGGTTACAAAGATTCTGTCCTGAATGAGGCACTGAATAAAGAGAAACAAAAATCACAGGAAGATTTACTGCAACCCAGACAGGAAGAAACTCTAGTAAAGAACCCACTGTAGGGGGTCCTGTAACATTTTCTACTGAGCACAACCAAAGCTCAGGACAGGTTGGCAACGTAGTCTGGCATATGTAGAGTACAGGGTTAAGTATGGGGCTTAAGAAAAGCTGCCACCCTTTTAATCTAAGAACAGAATGTTTCAGCTAATGCTATGGTCATATGTTTTGCTAATTATTGCCTGCAGGGGCAGGAAGAAAAAATTACTCACCTTAGTAATGTTGTTTCTTCTAATGGAGTCTTGCTATATTATAGACATTAGCAGTTTGATCCAGCTCTAGAACTGCCCCGGAGTGAAATGGTTAAAACCATTCCAAAATAGAATTTTGGCACGAGAGCAGCTCTATCTGTGTCATTTCAAACTTGAACTGTCAGATCTTTACGAGCCAAACTCACTAAGGTCTGTGTGGAAGCTGTAACCTACACTAGCCAAATGGCTACCTAAATAATAACAACCATTGATGGTCCCAACACCCAAGACTCAAGTCAGGGGACCAGAAATACTAACACCATTCTAATAATATGAAAATGGAACATAAGTATAATAAAACACACACACATGCACATACACACACCCCAAAGTCCCAAGGGGACAAAATGCTAACAGGGCATAAGTAGTGCCCACACTGATTGCCCGTACCCCACCAAGTAGAGGTTCTGAGAGGGGCAGGTTGTGGGAGGTCTATAATATAGCAAGACTCCATTAGAAGAAACAACATTACTAAGGTGAGTAATTTTTTCTTCAAACAACATGAAGTCTTGCTATATTATAGACATTAGCAGAATACACAGCAGTACCTCCATGGAGGAGAGACAGAACCTACTTAGGGAATAGGCTCTGAAGAACAGCTGTGCCAAACCGAGCATCTCTCCTGGCCTGGACATCCAGGGAGTAATGCTTGGTAAAGGTGTATACCGTTTTCCAAGTGGCAGCCTGGCAAATCTCTAATAAAGGGATATCTCTGGCAGCAGCAGCTAGAGATGCAGCTGTACCCCTGGTAGAATGAGCCCTTAAACGGGGGCTCTGCCCACTTTCTGATAACAAAATTGGATACAAGAGACAATCCACCTGGCTATTGATCTCTTAGTGGCAGGTTTGCCTTTCCCAACTTCACCATAGGTAAGGAAAAGTTGGAGGATTCAAACCTGTGACCTTTGGTACACTCTATATAATAACTAAGAGCTCTCTTAACATCCAGGCTGTGCAACCTCTCTCACCAAGAGGAGTGATCAGTGAAACATACTGGAAGGGAGATAGATTGATTAAGATGGAAATCTGAAACCACCTTAGGCAAAAACTTCCTATTAGTCCTAAGGACTACCTTATCCCTGTGGAAAGAAAGAAAGTCTGTCTCCACTGACAAGGCTTGCAATTCACTTATGCATCTGGCAGAAGTGATAGCCACTAGAAAAACAGTTTTCCAAGTTAGGAACTTAAGCTCTGCAGAATACAGAGGTTCAAAAGGGGGTTGCATTAACTGGGCAATGCAAACATTAAGGTCCCAAGCAGGGGCCGGTTCCCAAAAGAGAGTATTAGTATGGAGTAATCCCTTAAAAAACTTGGAAAACACAGGATGAGAGGAAAGAGGGGATGACTTTCCTGCTGACACAAAAGCAGACACAGCTGCCAAATGAACTCTCAAGGTAGCTGGTCTGAGACCCAAGGAATTAAGATGTACCATGTAATCTAACAAAATGGGCAATTCAGCAGATTCTGGGGAAATATTTTTCCCAGCACACCAAATGGAAAGCCTTTTCCATTTAGAACTATAAGTAGCCCTAGTGGAAGGCTTTCTGGAAGCCTTTAGGATCTCAAGAACACCCTGAGAGAGGTGTAAATCAGCAAACTCTAACTCCTCAAGAGCCAGGCCTTGAGGTTGAGGGATTTGAGGTCCGGATACCAAACCCTTCCCTGGGCACAAGTCAACAGATTGTGATTCCTGGGGAGGCACAGGGGAAGATGGACTGTCAGAGACAGAAGGAGTGGGTACCAGGGCTGCCTGGCCAATCCAGGGCAATCAGAATCACTCTGCAAGGCTGAGATCTGATTTTGACTAGTACTTTGAACAGGAGAGGAAAGGGGGAAGCATAGAGGAACTTCCCTCCCAATCCAGAAGAAGGGCATCCAGGGAACTGAGCCCAACACTGGAGGCCTGCAACAGAACAGAGGAAGTTTGTGATTGTCTGGGGCTGCAAAAGATCTATCTGAGGGATGCCCCACCTGGCAAAAACTATCCCCAGCACTTGAGGATCCAGGGACCATTCGTGATGGCCCTGGGAAATCCTGCTGAGGGCATCCGCTAGGACATTGTCCTTCCCTGGAAGATGAACTGCTATGAGGGAAGTGTTCAGGGAATAGGCCAGAGACCACAACTTCATTGCCTTGGTGCACAAGGCCGAAGACCGAGTGCCCCCTGTTTGTTGATGTACCACATTGTTGTGGTGTTGTCTGTTCTGACTTGTATCACCTTGTCGTGGACAGATGCAAAAAAGCTTGAAGAGCTAAAAGACAGCTCTGAGTTCCAGCAAATTGATGTGAGCAGAGATTCCTGGGGACCAGACTCCCTGAGGGAAAGGTCGCCCATGTGGGCTCCCCAACCCAGAAGGGAAGCATCTGTAGTGAGAGTCAAGTCGGAGAAGGGGAAATGAAGGGGACCCCGGCTCTTAATTGCTCTGATCCTGCCACCACTGGAGAGCTAGGATCAAGGTTCTAGTCACTGGGACCAACTTGGAAAGGGGTCTCTTCTCTGAGACCAAAAGGTTCTCAAGTGAAACTGAATGTCTCTCATCTGAAATCTGGCTCCTGCATAACAGCTGTGGATGCAGCCATGTGCCCCAGGAGCTGCAGAAGTGTCTTGCTGGTCGAGAGACCTGCAGAGTGAAGGAGGAGGCCAGAGCCACTAAATTCCTTACCCTTTCTGGGGAAGAAAGGCTCTGGCTAGCTTTGTGTCCAATTCTGCCCTATAAAGGTGAGTACCTGGACTGGTTCCAGAACCGACTTTGGTAGGTTTAGCAGAAAACCCAGGGAGGTGAGAAGCTGCTGGGTGACCTGCAGGTGAGATTTTACCTGTTCTGGGGACTGGCCTACAATGAGCCAGTCATCTATATAGGGAAAAACAGCAATCCTCTACCTCCTTAAGTGGGCCACTGCCACTGCTAGACACTTTGTGAATACCCTTGGAGCAGAGGTAAGGCCGAAGGGCATTGCTCTGAACTGGTAATGACCTGAGGGCAGTTTGAATCTGAGGTACTTTCGATGGGATCTTCTGATTAGGACATGGAAATAGGCATCCTTGAGGTCCAGGAGGCTAGCCAGTCCCTGGCCTTAGGAAGGTAAAATCATTGCCAGAGTTACCATTTTGAACTTTGGTTTCAAAAGATGCTTGTTCAGATATCTGAGATCTACAATGGGCCGCCATTCTCCTGTCTTTTTTGGGGTAAGGAAGTATCTGGAATACAGACCCCTGCCCTGATGCAGGGGAGGAACCCTTTCTACTGCCCTGAGAGCTAACAGGGATGAGACCTCTGTTTCCAGAGCGAGGGTCTCTGAAGCACTTGCAGGTAGAAAAAGTCTGCTTCTCAACTTGGGAAACTTTTTGAAGCTGAGAACCAGACCCTGGCTTACTACTTCCAGAACCCACTTGTCTGAGGTTAAAGAAGCCCAATTCTGACTGAAGTAAGCCAGCCTGCCCCCCACTGGTACAGGAGAATAGGCCCTGGGCACCCCATCAGGGTGCCTGTTTTGCAGGAGCTTTAGGCTGGGGGGTGGGAGCAGGTCTGCCCACCCCTCGTCTGCCCCTGCCTCTGAAGAAGCCCCTCTGAGCATAGGCAGAGGAGGCCTGAGTCTGGTAGAAAGGCCTGTGAAAAGGCCTACCCCTACCCCTGGGGGCATGCCTTTGAGGAGTGGCTTACCGCTTCTTAGCCTGGGCACTCTTGTAAGTAGTCCTATATTCATCCATCTTCTTCATGTAATTCTCTGTCTGCTCTCCAAACAGAGAATTTCCCACCACAGGAAAATCCATAGCCTTAGTCTGGGTATCCTGTGACAAACTAGTACACCTGAGCCAGGCCAACCTACGAAAAGCTACAGATGTGGCCATGACCCTAGAGGAAACATCATTAACATCCACAGCAGCATGAAACTGAACCTTAGAGGCTTCAATGCCATCAGCAGCCACCTGTTCTAGTTCACTAGCCAGCTGGCCATGGGCCTGCTTGGCCAATTGCATAACAGTATCCCATCTAGATTTCTGATACCTAGCTACATAAGCCATATAATTTGCTTGCCTGAGTCCCAGAGGCTGCCATATACTGTTTTGCCATGGCATCAATCTTCCTGGAATCCTTGTCAGGAGGATGTGAAGCCAAGGGAATATTAGCTTTATCACAGGCAGCAGCCTGACTACTAACATGACTGCATTGCTGAGAAAGGAATTCTGTATCAGGGCCTGACAATGTATACTTTCTGTCCATCTTTTATCTACAGGAGGCACAGAATTAGGAGCTTTTAAAATTTTAATTGTTTGTTTCCTAAAAGACTTATGTAAAGGAATAGACAATCTCTAGGCGCTGGAATATCCATCATTTCTACAAAATCAGGCTCCTCTTGCTCATCCACAGCCTCTTCTAAAGGAAGCTGGAGGGTTTCAGCAACTTTTTTATAAAACATAAAATGAGCTGGGGACTCAGACAGCATAGGGGGAGATTCTAAAGGTCTGTCTGGGGAGATGTCCGGTTCAATGGTCACACCCAGACCTTCCCAGCCACATTCATACTGTTCATAATCCTCCTCCCCCTCCTCTGGTTCATAAAATTCCTCAATATCATAATCCTGAACCACTGGGACCGGACAAACCGACCTTTTACCAGATAGTGGTGGTTCGGACGGACCCTGAGACAGTGACTGGACAATTTGTATGGCTTTTGCTATCTCTGCAGCAGTTGGAGAAGGAATTTTGGACTCCAGACCTGCTGATTTTCTTGTTTTCTTTACTGGAATTGGTTCCTCAGAACCAGCTTTTCTTTTGCCCGAGGAAGTCTGGCCCTGGTCAGAGGGCACTCCCTCTGGTTCGGTTGGCACCGAACCGGGCTCGCCATCCGGGTCAGTGGACTTTTTGGCCTCTCGTTCCCTGAGCCTGCCCAATCTTTTTTCCAGGGTGGCTGCACGGAAATTCTTACATACCTGGCAGTCTGACTGGAGGTGGTCAAACCCCAGACAATAAACACATGTGGTGTGTGGGTCAGCCTTGGCAAAGACTTCCCCACAAACATCACAGTGTTGAAACCAGTGGGCCGGTTTTCTTTTGGGTTTCTCAGACATAATGCCAGCCTAACCAAAACTTGCCCTTTAATGGCAGTGCTAGGCAAGACACCCTTATCGGTTCCTAACCGTACACGTGGTATTGGAAAACGTAATAAATCCGGTTTTTAGAACCGATAAGAACCGGGAACCACACTCTAAAATAGTAACTTTTAGTTTTAAATGCGTTTAAACCCACTGATCGGTTCAAAACCAGACCGATAACTTACAAGTTCCACACAGACAAAACCTTCATTTACTTAACGGTTACCACAGATAGAGCTTGAACTGAACGGTTTTATGTTAAAGTAAAACTATTCTTGGTTAAATCCAACCGAGAAATCACTTTTTAAACTGAGAAATGAACCGAGCAGAAGGAGAAATCTCCGGAGCGACTGTTCACTGAGGCGGAGTAAAGAATCTGACAGTTCAAGTTTGAAATGACACAGATAGAGCTGCTCTCGTGCCAAAATTCTATTTTGGAATGGTTTTAACCATTTCACTCCAGGGCAGTTCTAGAGTTGGATCAAACTGCTAATGTCTATAATATAGCAAGACTTCATGTTGTTTGAAACCCTTTTTTTCTGTTTTCTCTAGTCAGTCTAAGTCCCTACCTCATGTTGATGAGATGTCCCTGCTTATGTTCCTGAATAAACCTAACATTGTTATTATTTTATGCGTCCAACTATTGCAGAAGAAGCAGATGGGCAAGGCAGACTACAAAGAAAGTAAGGGTCTTTTAGTGCAGACCAAACCAAAACACCACACATGGTGGAGAATGCGGCCCTTCTTCTGCCCAGACTCCCATCTCACTTACCTGTGTCATTGGGTACCCCAGAGTCATCTCACGAGTATGCCTGAACTGTTTGCATACTGAGAAAATTCAACCTGGCAAAAGAGAGGAAAGTAAAAACTGAACCGTATCCTGCTTTATTTAATCCTCCTGCAATCTGCCTCAGTAATATAAATGTGTATGAATGTGGGACATTGCTACTTCAGCCTTCTGTCCACAGCAGTACAACAGCCAACAGAAAGGGCATGCAAAAATTCAAATCAGCCCCTTGTTGCTACTTTGAACTGCAGCAGCCTGACGTGCTATGCTTTTCCTCGATTGCAGTGTAGAACTCTCACACCTATATCTCAACACAGAAACCTCTCCAACACAATGGCTGTACTGCATGCCTAACTCAGTGGTGCAATTCAGAAGCCTCTTACTATTACCCTCCGAGAGCTTCCTGCTCCTGCCATCGGAGCACTCCTCTCCTGCTGGGCCACGCATCTATCAGACCACTCCACACAAGTCATGGCCAAGCACAATTCTGTACCCCTGCAGCTAAGCTCAGCCCCTCTTCCAAACAGCCATATCTACACTTCCCTGCAGCTCAGCATTGAACTTGCCTCCACTTCCCTTGAACAGCCACAGCTTCTTCTCACTGCAGCCACCAGAGACCTGCTCCCTTGCCAGCCAGCTCCAATGTCGTCCACTCCATAGGCACGGGCCACAAACCGTAGCACTCACCATGATCGCGGCTCAGTCAGCACCAAAGGACTACTGCAGCTCTCCCCTCCACGTTGCAGCAGTTTGCTCCCTGCTCTAGCCATTCTAGGGATGTGGCTTCCTTATCAGTGCGGCGAACGCACAGAGTGAATACTTTCCCTGCGTACCCATGTGGAGCTAGTAGGGAGCTGGGGAGGCAATGGAGAAACAAGGTCTGAGGAATATCAGCAAGCCCACCAGGAAATCCACAGTGGAGCACAGTATAAATAAATAATTGGGGGCAAGGAAAACAAAATAAGGGGCAATACAGTAACTAAATATATAGTCAAAAGTGCCACCAGACTTCAGACGGAGAGCTCAGCAAACAGATCTAAGGGCAGCTAAAGTCAAATACAGCATACTGTACAAAGCAAGGGGAAGCCAACACAAGATCAAAATAAAAATAAATTGAGCACAATAAACACAATTCCCTCAGCATTCTGACACTTACCCAAAGGTCAGCAGCCCGCCAAAAATTCAGTGGGGAAGACAGCCTGCAGCCTGGCAATCGCCATATTGTTCCCTTCTGTACAGCAACCTCATGGAAAGGAGCCTCCATATTGTCTGCTCCCAAACAACAACAAAATCAGTGACCTTAACCACCCCGGTGGTGCTGTCTTGCTACCGTCAAAGCAATTAATGGTATTCCATACAATTCAATCGTAAAAATATGGAATTAAAGGGATAGCACACCAAATAGTTGGTCTTGTAATAAAACTTTGTTTAAATAATAGACACCAAAATAGAGTGGACATTGTTTATTAAGATGTCATTTGATGAAAATTGCTTAAAAATAGCTGTGCTCTTGTGTACAAAAACATTTTTCTTCTGGCAATGTATTTCTTCTAAGATGTCTCGTTCTGTACATGACAACCTTTCCTTCACATTCCTATGACCTCTGCTCACTGCCACGCAGTTCATCTCTGACTATGAGGTCCAAGGATGATGCTGTTTCAAGCACTGCAAGCTCTGTGGCTCCATCTTCACCTGCTTTGAGAGCATGGGGTCTCAAAATTGAAACTATCCTGCATGATATTCAGTCTTCCCTCTCAGCTCAAGGGACGCCCAGTATGCAGGCCATTCAGGATGACCTCGCCTATATTAAAGCTATTTCCCCACAGTCAACGGTCCATTCCAGCTTACAGCCAGTACCTTTCTCAGCACTACTCCATGAAGATGCTGTCGACTGGCTCAAGCAGTTTCAGGCCTGGATCTCCTTCAATGGTAAGATAGATCCCTTGTGAATTTCTAATGCCATGCACTTACTCCTGAGAGGGATTGTGATCTCGTGGTTCAGTGCACTTCCAGACCAGATGAGATGGGACACAGCCACCCTGTGTACCGCCTTCAAGGACCATTTCCTACAAGCACATCCACCCTGATTGTTGGAACAGCAACTGTGGGAGCGCACTATGCAGCACTTTGAATCATTGGAAACATTTATAGTGGACATCGAATCACAGTGTAAATGTCTGCAAAAATCAGAGAAGTACCAAATAACAGCCTTTGTCCAGGGACTACCTCAGCAATTTCATACCTACCTTATCCAGCAGAAACTGATTACCTGGCTGGACACAATCCAAGCTGCACGGCTAGCCCAGGGGTCTATTTCAATGCTCTGACCTGCCACTGTTCAGGAGCCACAGTCCTCACAATTGGCTATGCTAGCAACTTGTGTCCAACAGCAACAAGTAATGATTGACAAGCTTATCTCAGCTGTCAACAGCTTACATTCCAGTACTGTAGCTTCCCCTGCAACTCCTGTTAAAGTTCTACAGCCACCTTCACAGCGACCTGAGCCACCTCCACCTTCACAGGAGTCAGTGGCCTGTCAGTGGTGCAGATTCAGAGGTCACAGTGCTGTGGTCTGCCACAAACTGAAAAACTTTCACAGAACTCAAGAAAGCCAGGGGTGCCCACCGCAGCGAAATCAACCTGAGAATCGCGACTACTCCCAGGATCAGGGAAATGAGCACTGCCCAACAAACTAGAGGCTTTTGTTGGGCAGGAAAATAAGGCAACTGACTGCCCCACCGACTCTCATAACTGAAACAAACTGTACCCTCCAGCTGCTAAGTCAGGCACAATCTCACCTAAAGAAGCAAATGTTCCTGTCATCAGGCCACCTCGCCTTGCAAACTACGTCCCTGTCATCATTGGGAACTGCTCCACGCATGCCTTGGTCGACTCTGGAGCAGAAATTCCCATTATCCACAGCAGTATACTAGACAATCCAGCTATTCATCATGTACCTACTGTTGCTCCAGCTGACCTAAAGTACATTATCACAGCAAGTACAGCTACAGTACCTATCTCAGGTGTGGTCCATCTTAAGCTCCATTTCGGCTCACAAGCTACTGTTAAATTCTACCTCGTGCCTGAACTACAACCAGACATGATTCTTGGCCTGGACTTTCTCAAAGTGCGCAATGCCATCCTGAATTTTGCCTCAAACAAACTTTCATTAGATCCCCAGAGGCAGTTCACAGCTATAGACTCAGTCACTGTGCCTCCTAAATCAAAGATGGTTTTGCTTGCCAAGATTTGAGGTGAACCACTCCCACAAGGTGTTGTTGGCATTGTCACGGATTCCTCAGCTCTGCACTCCTCAGGTCTCCTTCCAGGGAATACCTTGTCTGCTGTGCATGGTGGCTCAGTATTCCAAAAATGCTGCAACTTCCCAGATGAGTCAGTGGCCACCTTAAAGGGTGCCAACATTGGAAAGTTTGTGTTCCAATACTTCACAATCACCCAGGATCATAGCAAGCTTTAGAATAGCTCTGCCAGGGGCTCAGCCAGTTCTGACACAATTTCCCTGAGCACTCTTGGGTACATCTCATCCAATTCCAATGCTTTCTTTTCAGGGTGGCTATCCCTTTTCTTACTTTTTTTACTGTTATCTCTACCTTCCCCATTTCCTGAGTTCCCTTTACTGCTGTCTTAATCCCACTTTCCGCTAGAGGCCCACTGTCCTCAACTGTGAATACTGAGCAAAAGTAATAATTTAGAATGCTACCTTCTGCTCATAGTAAAGTAGTAAAGTAAAATCTTTATTTTTATACAGGAAGTTAACATTTCACATTGTTAGGTCCAAAGGGCCTGTTTTCAAGATGGTCCTGTCTACTACCTTCCCCACAGTAACCTAACAATTCCCCCGTGTCTTCCTTTTCTCTTTGATGTGCTTCAAGAACTCTTTCTCCCTCCCTTGACCCCTCTGCAATTTGTAGCTCTGTTCTGCCTTTGTGCACCAGACCACCTTCTTGGCTTGCTTCAGTTTAGTTTGGCAGGGCTCAAAATTCACCATTATTTTGTGTTCTGCACATACCAAAATCATGCACACAACACCAAAATCAGGCTTTTTTTCTACCAGGGTTCCAGGGCTGATTTCTGGGTGCCAATTTTCATGTCTTTCTTCTGCAGGAGCCCATTTTACAGCCAATCATGTCACACTGTTTGTCTGCTCTGCCCAGAGACTGACTGAAATCTCACAGTGTCATGCGAGGTTCAGTCTTGGACTGAGCTTTTGCAGAGCGCACAGTTCTTTTTCACTCCAGGTAACAATTGCTCTAACATCTCCTGGCAGAACTCTCTCTGACAGATCATCGCAGTGATCACTGTTTCAACTCCAGTCATCGCTGCTGTCCCTTAGCCGACTTCTGGTACTCGGAGGTGATTGTTTACAATGGAAACCAATGTAGAGACAGAGATTTAAAAAGGCAAGAAAGTAAATTTTTAGGACTGTAGTGGGCATAGCCCTGCAGACCTCTTGCTATGAGAAAAGGACTCCCGCATTCCTTCTGACCAAACAACATGTTGGAGTACCAACACAGTCACCTCCACTTCTGTGAAGCACTCAGCTCGCTGTCTCTACAGGCAGTTGCACTGCACTGTTTTTACTGTCAGCAGTCACTGCAGAACACAGCACACTCTGCCATGTCCAAGATGGCCACCAAACAGTATTGCGCATGCACGACTACTGGTACGTGTGCAGTACATTGTGGTGGCCATCTTGGTCACAGCGGACTCTGCTGTGTTCCACCATGGCCACTGATTTCTTTTTTTTAATTATACATATCCACCAATGATCCACCCCCTCCCAGCACACCCCTCAATCAAAAACATAATAGTGACACTGGGGGTGCCCAACCCGCCAAGTGTCCGGATCACAAAATACTCTTACTGACATGCCCCCATGCAGTACTGCGCATGCGTGGTTGGTTGTGCTTTTTACTATATTTATTGCTTACTCCTGCCACCTGACCCTCCATCACAGGACCTACCACCCATTCCCCCCAGAAATGTAACAATGGCACTGGGGGGTGAGCCCGATCCTCCTGTGCAGGAATCCTTGTCTGCACACACCCCTGTGCACTACCACACATGTTTATTTGAGCCTTTCTTTTTTACTATATTTCTTGTTCCCTCCTCTCAGCACCCACCACCCCACTTCCCCTCAGAAACATAACATTGGCACTGGGGGGGTGCCCAGTTCCTCAGTGCAGAAATCCTCATTTTTTTTAGCCTGTAAAAGAAAAAGTCCATCAATGCCTTTTGCAGCTGTCGCACTCCCCCCCCACCTGACCCTCCCACTCAGCACCCACCAACCCCCCCAAGCCCTTACTTACCCATCAGGGTTCAGATGCATAATTCTCTCTGGACCACAGACACATCTTCACTCTTCAAATCCGGACCACAAACTGAAGAAACAGGAATGTGGTTCAGTGTATTTCAATGGTGTTTTAAACTTAGTGGCATAACTTGGCCATTGTTTTATATTTTTGGCCCAAAATCACAACATGCCTTTTTTGGGACCCCACCTCAAGAACAACTGCACTGTCATTAGGCAAATCATCCCAAATGGTGAATTTGTGGTCCCTGTACAAAGTCACCTTTTGGACAGGAGTTGAACATTTTCTCTGCCTTTGTTCATGA
The DNA here is from genome assembly GCA_016271365.2 of Neoceratodus forsteri. Taxonomy (NCBI): domain Eukaryota; kingdom Metazoa; phylum Chordata; order Ceratodontiformes; family Ceratodontidae; genus Neoceratodus; species Neoceratodus forsteri. Next base: position 308,010,053 of record CM028136.1, read on the forward strand.
GGTGGGGTCATAAGAAGGCCATGTTGAAAATTTGGTGTAAAATATTAAAAAAACAACAAAGTTATGAGCCCACGTTGAATTTTGTGAATGCAGGCTCATAACTTTGGTAATTTTCAATATTTTGACCCCAAATTTACAACATAGTCATATTTTTATAGCACCTCATGAATGTGACAGCTGTCTTTTTTTAAATCCTGGCCAAAATGTTTTTTCACATCCTGAAAGCTCACTTCATGGTCCCTGTGTGAAATCACCTTTTGGGCAGGAGTTGAAAATTTTCTCTGCCCTTGTTCATGAGATGGGGTCATAAGAAGGCTATGTTGAACATGTGGTGTAAACATGTTGAAAAACAAGAATGTTATGAGCCAACATTGAATTTTGTGAATGCAGACTCATAACTAAGGTAATTGTCAATACCTGTACCCCCAAATTTACAGCATAGCCATATCTTTATAGCATCTCATGAATGTGACAGCTGTCCTTTTTTAAAATCCTGGCTAAGATGTTTTTTCAGATCCAAAAGGTGATTTTGAGGTCTCTGCGTGAAATCACCTTTTGGGCAGGAGTTGAACATTTTCTCTGCCCTTGTTCATGAGGTGGAGTCATAAGAAGGCTATGTTAAAAATGTGGGCCCAGATATTCAAAAGAGTTGAGCCATGCGCAATAGGGTTGTGCCTGCGCAAGTCCAAAATTGCGCCATTCTGTGATATTCAGCAGGAGGCAGTTGTGCCCCCTAAATCATGCTGAGCAACAGCGCAATGATAATGAAGGCATGCGCAACTGAAGCGGGAGGAACCATGCATAAATGGCGCAGTGCGATATTCAACAACTTGCGCCATGCGCAATAGGGGAGCAAGCGGAAGTTGCACCATAGCAGAAATGAGCCAAAATAAAAAGGAACAAGGGAGAGGCGCAAGAACACTACAGGGAAGGCACATGAGGCTGAACTCTAGCCACACAGACAGGGCAGGAGGGACACACAGGGCAGGCCAGGGAAAGGGCACCCTGAACACAGAGGCACAGGGAAGGTGTGGGGAGTCACAGCCAGTGCAGAAGGGGGAAGTGCCGCACAGCACAGAGGCCACCACAGGCAGGTGTTCCCGGTGTAGGGGAAGCAGCAGTGAGGACAGCTGGGGGAATACAGTAACAGCTGCCAGGGGGGTGAACACAAGCCAGGGACATGGCCAGTGCCACCTTCCAGATGGAGGCCGTTATGAGGGGGGTGAGAAGGCGGGCAGCAGGGGCGTGGACGTGGAAGGGCCCATCGGTGGTCGTTTCAACAGGCAGTACCAAGCCCACAACAGCTTCAAGCTGTACAGTGATACCGAGATTGTGGGCCGGTACTGCCTGAATCAGGCAATTCTGAAGTGGCTCTGTGAGCTGTGCAGTGATGTGATGCAGGCACCCACACGACGGAGCCATGCCCTGTCAGTGGAGACAAAAGTGACAGCTTGCATGTGCTTGCTCGCCACGGGTACCTTCCAGAGACCAACTGGGGACACCACAGGCATAACCCAGTCGGCCACGTCACGCCACCTCTCCCAATTCCTCAGCGCACTGCTGCCACATGCTGCGTAGTACATCTATTTCCCCAGCACACCGGCGGAGCACACAGCAAACATACAGGAGTTCCACAAGGTAGCACGTATGCCTGGCATGCTAGGGGCAATAGACTGCACCCATGTGGCCATACGCACACCACCTGGCCCTGAGGGGGCCGCATAAATCAATCTCAAGGGCTATGCCAGCATCAACTGTCAGGTGGTGTGTGATGCCAGGGGGCGCATAATCAATGTCTGTGCCACGCAGCCTGGGGGAACACATGATGCCTTGATCTTGCACCAGTCGGCACTGTGCCACAGATTCGAGAGTGGGGAGATCCCCACTGGACACCTAGTGGGTGAGTATGCAAACCACATGGACAATCATAGGGCCTGGGGGGGCATGGTCAGAGGTGACATGGATAGTGGCCTACATGACCCGGGGTAGGGCGATGCTGATCACCAAACTAACCTCCACCCTCTACACACAGGTGACAGTGGATACCCACTCCGTCCCTGGCTGCTCACACCCTACCGGCGGCCCATGACCCCATCGCAGCAACGCTACAATGAGGCACATGCCACCACATGTAATGTCATCGAGCGGGTGTTCGGGATGCTGAAGGCACGTTTCCATTGCCTGGACACCTCCGGTGGTGCTCTACAGTACAGCCCCTCAAAGGCCTGCGGGCTATTCCTGGCCTGTTGCATCCTGCACAACATGGCCAATGAATGTGGGCTAGCCGTACAGGTTGAAGAGGGGGACAGCGATGGGGACGATGAGGACGCTGGTGACGATGGTGATGGGCAGCCCCCTCTTGACCGACGGGACCCCCGACTGCTCCGGCTGGCACAGCTGCACCAGGACACCATCACGGAGGAGCACTTCAGCCAACCCAGGTAAGTCATGGGGCCATGTGCAGCCAACAGTGGTTAAGGCACAACCCACAAACATGCATGGACACACACCAAGGGTGCATGCCATCAAGGGAAGTGGCAGGGCATGGAACCACACACACAACCAGGGATGGGTGAGGACTAACATGCCATGCAGATGGACACACACACACGCCCACACACACAATGCACCAAACTTGCACAAAGGGCAGGAGGCACACCGACCCAGAATGCCACCCCTAGCCACACACATGTCCACAGACCACCACGCCCACTGCCTGTCCATGTGCGTGTGTCAGATGCTGAGCACCATTGCACATTGGTGTACAGTGCAATGCAGGCATCATCATGCACATGCAACTGCGGACAGCAGCTGGGAGGGTGTGCAGATGGACTGTGTGTCTGCGTGCAGGGCCAGGTACCCACCCATGCACTGCCCACTGAAAGACACAATGCACACAGTGCAGCACCAGACAGTAGCCACATTGGGAGACAGGTCAGCCACGCGACACAGTGCCCCGGCCACCACGGATGCATGGGCGGCCCCGCTGAGACCCGCCAGCACTGACAGACTGACCACTGGCCTCATGGGGTGGCACCGATGGTCCCCCAGGGATTCCACTGTGTGAACGCCACCATGCTCACAGGGGTCTGCAGCACACCGAACATGCCTGCGCCAGGCGTGCTCAGGATGCCCACAGCTGAACCCGGTGTTGACAGGGAGGGTGTCGCACGACGCCTGGGAACGGGGGGTGGACAGTGCACTGCATGGTGTCCGCGACGCATGGGCACATGACTGTGTGCCCATTGTGGCCATGACAGCAGTGAATGCCTGTGCATGCCTGTCAATGGCAGCGGTCACATCCTCCTGCAACCGGTCCACCCTGCCAGGATCAGAGCGGTGTCTCTGCTGTGACGCTCCTCTGCCAGCTCCAGAGCTGCACGCAGTGCATCCACTGACGTCGCAAGCCGCATCTGCTGCTGGACTGATGCTTGCAGTAGGCGGGTGTGCTCGTCCAAGAGGTCATCTGCCTCCTCAGCATCCTGTCCCTCAAGGTGTGCATGACCCTGATGCTCAGCACCCCTTGAGGGTGGGCGCTCCGCACCAGGACCAGGTCTGGGCATGTCCACAAGCGGTGCACAGACGCCGCCACTGGACCCTGTACCCCCAAGCCCATTGGCCGACTGCTGATGCTGCCCCTCTGGCTGACACTCCCCAGGGCTCAGTGGTGCCGCCGGAGTGGCTGCAACAGTCCCACTGTCCTGAACAAACACCAGTGCTGCCCCACTGGTGTTGACAGGCACAGGCTGGGACTGTGCTGACACGCAGACCTCCACAGCAGCAGCACCACCCACAGCCATGGCCGTGATGAGTCCTGCTGTGTGGCCATCCCGTGGCACACGTGTCACTGCCAATGCCGTTAGCGACATCATCATTGGTGATGGACTCGGCACCGGCCCCAGTCACAACATGCCAGCATCCATGGATGCCGGCATGCTGGGTCACAGGCAGGGCTTCCTCTGCACCTGTTACAACAACATCAGTGTGGACAGCCAGGTGGCCCCACTGTCGCACTGAGCCATGTATACCTGTGGAGGTGGATGGGCCCTCCTCCACCTCCAGCTGACTGTCCTCAGTGGACATGCCCACCACCACTGACCCATGCAGATGCTCAGGATCTGTAAGGGAAAGCAAAGTCGCGTTACTGCATGTGACCTAACCTGCCCCCCCCATAGACAGACCATGACTTACCATGCAGTGATGAGCCACCACCCATCTGGAAGCCACCACCCGGGACACCCTCAATGGCACTACGCTGCATGCTTCCAGCAATCCTCTCCTCCTGTGGGGTCAGGTGTACCACCTCCGGCTGTCCCCCACCTGTTGCAGCTCGTGCTGCCCTGATGGCAGCCACCTTCTCCTTTATCCTCCTCCTGTCCGTGCCCATCTTTTTCTTGCACTCCTGCATGGAGCATTGGTGGCTGCCATGCAGGTTCACAGCATGTGCCACCTCCTCCCATGCAGCAGCACGGGCTTGAGGTGTTCCCTGCCATCCACTGAGAAGCGGCTCCTGATCCAAGTAGGCGTCAAACAGGGCTTCGGTCTCAGCCTTGGTAAAATTAGGCCTCCTCCTCCTCCTCCTCCCACCACTGTGTTCCTCCTCTCCCACAACTTGCTCTGTCATTATTTAGCCTGTAAGAATGGCAGTTGTTACCTGTGACTGTGCAGTCCCATGCATATCCCTAAATCCACAGTCCACACTCCCAAACAGCAAGCAACTCACCAATAGACTGCAGTAACCGACTATGGCCAGTGCAGCCCAATGTCGCACTTTTATAGCGCAACCCATGCAAATGAGGCGAGGCGCAACTTTAAGTGGATGCAAATTGCAGTGCTGTGCCACTGAATGGCTGATTAGATGATTTACATATGACGGCTGAATATCGCGCTGTTGCGCTTTGTGCAATTGTGTTGAACGTGCTGAGCCAATGGCGCAGTTCTGTGACATGCATAGTACACACCTCACTGCGCATGCCCGGGTTGCTGACGCAGGCGTCTGCTGCGCTGCTGACGTGTTGTGCGCAGGAAGCAATGCAGGGCACGGCCACCATTGTGCCAGTGGCACTATAGCGATGGTCACCTACATGGCGCTGTGGCACTGGGCCATCATAGGCGCACTGGGGCAACAGCGCAGTAGGCCGCTACTGGTGGTAGCACACAGGCAGCCAATCGCGCTACACGCATTGGTTCCAATCGCGTGCGTGTCCGCGGTGCCAGAGACCCTTGGACCTGTGCCTGACCTTTGGCCCCTAGGTGCCATGCGACAGGCATGGGTGCACCACTATCACGCTGTTCGGTGACAGCGCGATAGGGAATGGCAGTGCTGTACCGCGCAGCATCTGCACGTGGGGAGCTGTGCTGCACAGCACATTTGCAGACCGAGCAGAGAGCATGGCATGCAGGAGGGCTGCTCAGTGGTCTCAGATAGAGCTGGCCAACCTAGTGGCCATAGTGGAGCCACAACATGGGCCACTGTTCAGGGAGGCACCCCTGGACAGGTCCAGGAGCCAGGTGTGGGAGGAGGTGGCCACTGCACTTGAGGAGGCCACTGGACAGGGGAGAAATGCAGAGCAGTGCCGCCACAGGTATGGGGACCTGCAGTGGAGGGAGCCGGAGCTGCTAGCCCACCTGTGGGCACGTGCCATGAGGGGCACGGTGCCATGGCCAGGTAGGTGTTATGTCAACACACTTTTATCTTCCATATGGGTATCACAGTTGTATGTGTCCAACACATGGGGGAGGGACCGTCCAGAGTTGGCTGTGGTGGTGTTATCAGGGTGTGGGGTGGGTGGGTCTGGCTGGGTGGGAGGCACACACCTGGGGGCAGGAGGGCTTTGCTACGGAATTGTACTGATGTTCTTCTCTCCATGTTTGCACCACAGGCCTGGAGGAACTGCGCCTGGCCTGTGAGCTGCGGCGAAATGAAGAAGAGAGGGAAGCCAAGTGGAGTGAGGGTCCACAGCGCCTAAGGGACCGGCCTGATGATGGTGAGTGCCATACCTCCATGATTACTATTGCATGCTGTGTAACAGGGTGGGCAGTGGGGCATGGCCACCATCCATCGACACCACTGCCATGCACGCAACTTGTTACAGTTAACACTGTCCAGTGGCAATGCATGTCTGGGAGTGCGTCGATGGTGGTCCATGCATGCACCGGGTACATGGCTGTGCCACTGCCTTTGCACCACATAGCCATGTCACTAAACGGCCACGGTGGTGCTGTGCGTGACTTGGCCGGTGGGTGTGTGCAGCGTTCCGCATGGCTGTATGCGCCTGGGTGGGCAGGTCATGTGGACATGATCACTGTGGGTGGTCACACACCATCACAGATGTATGTCCCACGGCCGTATGCCATGCACAGTGGGTGGGCTGTATGGGGCTGTGCATTCACACCTATTGACTGTGCTCCCCTGTCCTAGGTATACGCCAGCTCCGAGACATAAGGGAGGCACTTCGGGAGATCCTGCAGGTGGTGAGAGGATCACCGACATCCTCCGCAGGATCGATGAGACTAGAACCCATGGAGGCACAGACAGCGATTGGCTAGAGTGGGAGCGGCAGTCTCATTAGAAGTCCCTCTGCCCCTGGATATCTCCTACCCCGGACCCACCTCACACCCTTCCTTTCCTGTCCCATTTGTCCACCCCGTTTCACCCACCCCCACCTTGTTTGTGGCCTCCCACCTTGTATATATTTTGTAAATAGTTAACTTTTATATGTTGTTTCAATACAGTTATTTTGATATGAATACTGTGGTGGTCTCTGATTTGCAGCGGGCTATAGGTGCTCAGCTGCAGTGGTGCGCATGGCATCAGGGGTGGTGCGGTCATGGGTATGTGTGTGTGTGTCTGTGTGGAGGTGACTATGGTGTGGGGGTAGCTATGAGTCAGTGTCTGTGGTGTGTGGGTTGTGCCCTGTGCACTGGATGACTGTGTGCAGTGGTCCATGGTGCATGCTCTGTGTCCATAGTGCCCCTATCAGCCCGTCCATGGCCTATGCAGCTGACACCCATGCATGTCTGTGACCTGCACAGTCCGCTGGCATGTCAGTGGTGGCAGTCAATGCAGGGCAGCCACTGTACCCATCACACTGCTGGGTTGCCTCCTGTCACTGGTGTGGTGCATGTCTGCCCCAGGTGACACTGTGGCCTCCACAGTTGTTGTCCCACCTCCATGCTGTGCCTTGTGTGTGTTGCAGGGGATGTGCACCACTGTCTGTGACTTGTGCTCCGGTAAAATGCTGGTGGTGTACAGGTCCACAGTGCCTGTGCAGGGTGGCTGGCACTCCAGTGCCATGGAGGACTGCGGGTTGTGTGTACACAGTTTACATGGGCTCATGCTGGGGGCTTGGTTGCCCCACCACTGCGTCCCTGTGTTGTTGTGCCCTTGGGTATGGGTGGGTGTCTGTCCATGCACTGTGTGGCATCCGGTGTGGTGCATGCTTCCACGCACCACTGTGGGTATCTGTACTGGCTGTTGTGGCCAGTGCTGGGTCGGAGTATGTCATTGGGATACTGTGCAGGGTGCTGTACCACTGGTGGTGGTGTCCGGGGCAAGCCCTGTCCCGTGTGGGGTACCTCATGTGCCGACGCATGGTTGGTCTCTCAGCAGTACCTCGCGGGGACTATACGTGGTGGCACTGTGTATGCCATTGTTGCATCGCTGTGTACTGCCACCCGCTGATGGGTGCTCGTGGTGGGGCTGCCTTGCATGGTTCTGTGGTGCACAGGGTTGCAGTGTCACAGTGGGGGTGGTGGCATGCATGGGGTTTCCTGCAGTGGTGGTCGCTGCTCCTGGGCAGGGTGTCTAGGGGTCATGGTGCAGGGTGTGCTCTGCATTGGGGGGATGGTGTGGCACGGGGTGGTCAGCCCTCCTTGTGTGCCAGCCACAGCTTGCTGGGGGTGTGATGGGGCACCATGGCCCAGCTGTGGGTTGTTTGCTTGTCTCCATGGGCCAGTGGTTATTCCAGCCCTCCCCCAGTTGTGCAGTGCATGGGGTGTGGGGGGACGATGTCTGTTCTGCTGTGTGTTCTTGTGCCCATCTGTGGCATGGGTGGTGGGCCCCTACCTCCCTGGTTGTGCAGTTGCATTGCCCTGCTGCTGGGGGGCATCCCTGGTTGCGCTATGGCACCTCTGGACTGCTCAGCTGCACATCCCTTGTTGCGCTATGGCGCATCAGATCTGCTCAGCTTCCCCTTCCTAGTTGCGCTATGGCACAGGTGGTGCGATATTCAGTCATCGGTTGTAGGCGCAGTTTGGCCGGCTCACTTTTTGAATATCGTGCCTTTTTGAGCATGGGCGCAATGGACTTGCACTTGCTCCTGCTATTGAGCACTTTTTGGGCGCAGTTTGAATATCTGGGCCGTGGTGTAAAAATATTACAAAACAACAAAGTTGTGTGCCTACATTGGATTTTGTGAATGCATGCTCTTAACTTTGGTAATTTTCAATATTTTTACCCCAAATTTATAACATACCAATTTCTTTACAGCACCTCATGAATGTGACAGATGTCATTTTTCAACTGAGGCCCAAAATGTGTTTTTGCATCCCGAAAGTTGATTTCCCAATACCTGCATGAACTAACGTTTTGGGCAGGAGTTGAACATTTGCTCTGCCCTTCTTCATGAGGCAGGGTCATAACAAGGCTATATTGAAAATTTGGTGTACACATATTACAAAACAACAAATTTATGAGCATATGTTGCATTTTGCTAATGCAGGCTCATAACTTTGGTAATTTTCAATATTTTTACCCCAACGCAACAGGCATCTATTGCTGAAAAAGCAGTCAGAATGTTCAGTTCCAGTGTACATGCTACGTACAGCTTTTAACTAGAAATGTGCATGCCTTGGTCAAACATGCCAGACCATATACAGACTTCAACTGGATGTGTGACTTTGAGAAATGGGGTGGATACTGGGGTCCTAGGGAACCCTATGAAAACGACAAATCATGCAGAATGTTCATAAGTAATACTTCAGAACTTGAATGTTTGAAACTTGTACCATGTGGTGAATAAATCAGAATTCATTTCAATAATGACAGATGGAGCAACAGATTCCAGAGTAAAAGAACAGGAAATAATTTACATAAGAACAATAAACAAAGGGGCACCCAGTGCTTACTTTTTGTCCCTGGAAAACCCACATAAAGCAGATGCTGTATCAATTACAGGAGCAACTGATTAGGCCATGCTTTCACAGACTGGGTCAGATGACTGGAAAACAAAACTGGTGGGGCTAACCATGGATGGGGAAGCAATGATGACTGGTAAAGGGGGGATAGCAGCTATAGTGACAAAGGATCAACCTCATCTTGTCACAGTATACTGCAATTCACAGACTCGAATTATCCCTGAGAGACTTTTTACAAAACATAGCATTGATCACCTACTGCTAGGGATAAGCCTATTTAATCATTTTTCACCACTAAATCACAAAAAAATGAGAGAGTCCTATCAAGCTGCTGGTGTCAAATGTTTGATTCCAACAAGAGTGAGAGGAACCTTAACAAGACTAAAACTTTTAATTGTGGATCCTACTGCACTTCCAAGAGTTAAATTTTTTTGTAGGTTTTATTACCTCTGGTTAAATTATTTAATTGAAATTTAAAGCACTTGTCTCTTTTTTATTTCTAACAGACACAACAAGGCAGATCCCAATGGGACCATGCAGTGAAGGTCAAGGGTTTTCTTAGGATCATGCAGACCTGGAGGTGCCTGCTTTACATCCATCTTCTGTTGAACATCCTAGAAGAGTTCATCAAAGTCAGCCTGCTTCTTCAAGCAAATGATACTTCAGTCAGAGAGGTGTTTGAATGTCTTTTGGACATGGTCTTTTAAAACTGAAAAGATGATTTTTTTTTAAGAGAAACAGAATACACTGTTTCTTTCCTTCTTCGCACATATTCCATCTGTCATCATTGATCACTTTCACCTTGGGATTGTTCTTGACAGATCATCATCCATACAAAGAAGGTTGGGGTAATCGTGTTTTTTTTTTTTTAGTTTGTTTCTGTTTAGACCTGGAAAGTACATATGAAATCTTGACACTTTGTAGGGAGAAGAATTCCATTGACACACCCATTTTGACAGCCATAATCTTAAATATCATATATAGATTTGAAGACATGCACCACCTGGATTCCATTATGGTGGCTATTAGACTCAGCAGGTCGGTTAATGTGGATGTTTCAGAGTGGGTGGGGATAAAATAAGTACTTAGAAGGTATGAAAAAACTATTCACTGTATTAATTTGGTTTCTTCTTAAGGGCTCTCTCACTATGTTTACACTTTACCTCAGCCTAGAGTGATACCCTGGAGATTAGAACCTATGCAAATTTTAGAATTCAGTTATGTATGTGTGTGCGTGTGTGTGTGTGTATATATATATATATATATATATGTCAAAAGTTTCACTAGGAAAGACATACTGAGCTGCCAACAACTTGTTTCCAGATGTGTCCTGGGGAGGAGGGTAAAAGGAGAATTTTAAACAGTAAAACTACTAAAAATACAAAAAAAAAATAGAAGTCATATACAATACTACAGTACTTCAAAGTAGCACAATCATGAATACTGTATTAGAGGCAAATTAATAAATAAATATAAGCAGAAAATAAAATGCACTCATATGTACAAAACTGAAAAAACTGTGGAACAGCATGATCAGGGCAAAACTAGTGAAGGAGAGTAAGGCAAGAGGAAAGGGTCATGGACAGTTGTGGGAAGGAGAAGAAAAGTCAAGAAGACTTAAAGGAGGAAGTAGAAGAGGCAGATCAAACTGAAAGGAGACGAAAGGACCATAGTTTAGGGAAGTGATAAGAAAAAGCAGATTGACCAACAGATTTTCTACAAGGAATACAGACAGAATGGGAAATATCACTACAGAGAGAGTAGAAGGAAGAAGAGGGAGAGAACGGAAGGGATTTGAGACAGGAAGGAAGGGAGCTGAACCCGAATTTGGATATAAATGAGACACAATGGGAAAGATGTCATCAAGGGGAGAGAAAGGGCAGAGTAGAGTGAGCAGTGGTGAGTATGAGGGGGTCAATCCAAAGCTAAATGACAAAAAGAATGGAAAAAGGGGTCTAGTCTGGCTAGGGAGGATTTTGAAGCATCACTGTAGACTAAGTCACTGTAGCCAAAAATAGGGAGAATCATTTTTAAAACAATTTCTCGGTGGGTAGGAAGTGCTATACTCACTTTATTCCTATACAATGCACCAAGCTTGGGGTGAAGCATATGGTGTATAGCATCAGTATGCACTGAGGAATCAAGATGCCGGCCAAGCCAGACTCCAAGAATTTGGAATGTAGGTTCAAACTCTGTATCCATTTCCAAGCCAGAGTGGAACAGCGGTTAGTGAAATTTGCTAAAAAGGTTTGGTAAATTTTTATTGAATTTTAGAAACGCCAACAAACTGAAGCATAGTTGACAGAAAAACAAACTTACAATTGTAGGAACTATAACAGTAATGCTTAAGCAATCTCAGCGAAAACAAAATCTGGCCAGAGCTGATAGGGCTGCAGGCAAGGAATAAAACACAAACCGGAGCAGCAGAGATGCAGAACCACTTGCAACCGCACTGAATGTGCAAGCTGGTGGTCTGCGCATACACGTTGGTGCTCAGACATTTTCTCAACACTACAATGGCACATCAGGAGCTCCCTGGTACTCCCAGACCCTGAGTTCACTTAGTTGGGGTCCGGAGACATGGGGGTTGTGGTGCAGAAGCTGTAACAGTATTTGTTTAAAGAGTGCCAGTGGGACTGAATATATACATGATAACGAGCTGCTCATGAATACGGTTCGTTAATATGCATTATTATGTATATATTCAGTCCCAGAGCAGTCATTGCTGCTCTTTAAACAAATAGTTTTCTGGCTTCTGTACTATGGCCCATGTGTCTCTGGACCCCAACTAAGTGATATCAGAGTCTGGGAGCACCGGGGAGAGCTCCTGATGCTCCATTATCATAGAGAGAAGAAAAATAGTACATATTACAGCAGATTGCTTGACAGATTGTGGAGGCAACTGTGAAGCAACTCCTACATGTTGTTCAGTCAGAGTGGAGTCCTTATTTTGCTTGCAAGAGGTCTGCAGGGCTCTGCCCACTGCAGCCTTAAAAAGGAACTGATTCTTGTGTGAACTTATTTTAGTTTCTGGGAGGGCAGACAGGGTTAGGGAGCATAAACATAATAAGGAATCCCTTAAGAAGAAACAACATTACTATGGTAATTTTTTCTTCTAACTCCTAGAATCCCTCACTTAATGTTTGCACTTTATGTAGACTCAGTGGCAGTACCTTGGGAGGCTGGGTCCAGAACCTAGTTAGGAAAAAGGTTCTGCAAGACAGCTGTTCCAAAGCTGGCAAACCTTTTAGACTGTATGTCCAAACAGTAGTGCTTTGTGAAGGTGTGTACTGTTTTCCAGGTAGTTGTTTTGCAAATGTGTAACAATGGGATGTCCCTTGAGGATGCTGCAGAGGCACAGGTACCCTTTGCAGAGTGTGCCCTTAAGCCTCTTGGTGGCATTTTTCCAGCTTTTTCACAGCAGAACTGAATGCAGGAGACTATCCAGTAAGAGATATAGCTCTTTGTAGCTGGTTTGCCTTTGCCAACTTCATCATAGGTAACAAAAAGCTGAGTACGCTGGAACCTGACCTCTTTTTCTGATCCTTTAGATAGTCTAGACTCATTTTAGGCCCAGGCTATACAACATTTCCTCACCTGGATTGGAATGCTCTAAACCGAGTACGGGGAGGGTCATTGACTGATCCAGGTGGAATTCAAATACCACAGATTTTCTGTTTGTTCTGAGAACTTTTTTTTATCCCTGTAGATTATGTAGTTTGGTTCTGTGTAGAGGACATGTGACATACTTAAGGTCAGCAGTTTCCACAGGCTCAAACAGAGCCTCCATTAGCTGAGCAAAGCACATGTTGAGGTCCCGTTATATCGGTGACTTTTTAACAGCGCCGAACATTATAGCGAGTGCAAGTCACCATAAACCGCAACAGAGACTTGTACAACACTGGGAACAAAAACAGTAAAGATCAGCCCCGTGGCAAACACGGAACAGTAACAACATGTTTTTTTATGCCAGGGGCTATGTTTCTCACCCCCCCCCATGTGGGAGGCTTTGCCCCCGCACTGCATGACACAGGGGAAAACAGCTAAATTAAAAATAAAACAAAAGTTCTCGCACGCTGCAAACCCAGAGCCTTCTGTACTAGTGGCATACACCTTACCACTGCACTACATGACCAGCTCAAATTTGCCCCACCAGTCTGAATCCCATATCATGTTACCATCCTCCCGCCAACCCACACTTGCCCTATGCCTACATTCGCTATTCTTGTTCTGGACCCTCGCTGTTCCCCCACTAGCTATCCTTTTACACTCACTTTTATTATGGGTGGTCAAATTGAGTCATTCATATTGAGTCGCTCAATTTGACTCACCCGTATCACTGGATACCGAGTGGCACAGGGTCCCTCACTGGTGGGTACAAGTGGCTGAGGCCTTTAAAAAAAACTTTCAAAAATGGATTGTGAGGCAAAAGACTTTTCCTTGCCAGCTGATATGGATGCTGATACTGCTGCTATGTGCACCTTTAAAGTTGAAGGTCATAGGCCTCACAACTGGAAGTGCACTAGGTATTGCACAGTTACAGCTCCAGGTGAGGTTCAGGCTGCCCTTGCTCTTCCCAGAGCTTTAAATCAAAATCTTGAGTTATCCAAAAAAATGACCAGTTATAAATGTCACAATTAACATGATGAACTCCACTATGGAATTGTTTTATTAATTTTATTATTCACTTTACATGACCAGGGCAACAGCTTCGTGGCCACACCACTTCATCAGGCCTCCATGTTGTTCTGTTGAAAACATATATATGTGTACTAGGTATTTAAAATGCCATTCTATTACCATTGCATTTCACTGATCACCACAGTGTTCCCCATCACCAGAGGCATCATCCCTACTTTCATAATGTTACAAAATATAACACTGTATCAACCCCATATCACTACAAAATTCTATTCAAAATTCATGCTTTGCTTCCATAATGCAGATAGCTATACCAATCCCACTTCAAAACTCCCCCTGACATGTCTACATCCCTTTAAACAAGTATTTGTCAATGCTGAACATTTGATGCTTGTTAAACAATGTTTTTGTTTTTAATGTTTTTACCCCAGCTTTTGAAGAGACTTGTTTTAGCATCCACCTTACAGGCATGACATGTACCATTTATAGTATATTAGCTGAAATGTCATTTCTCGCCAGAGGTGCAAAAACACATCTTGTGCAAGATTTTTAATATGACACGTCATGCTTATGAGGTGATGTGCAAAAATTGCTTTGCTGAAGAGTTGAGGGCAAAATATTGAAAATTACCAAAGTTACGAGCCTGCATCCATAAATTCCAACATAGGCTCATAATGTTATTTTTTTTAACATTTTTGCCCCACATTTTTAATACTGCCTTCTTATGACCCCACCTCAAGAACAATAGTAGAGAAAATTTTAAACTCCTGCCCAAAAGGTGATTTTACACAGTGATTGCAAAATCACATTTTGGGATGTGAAAACACATTTTGGCCAGGATTTGAAAAATGACAGCTGTCACATCCACGAGGTACTGTGAAGAAATTGCTATTTTGAAAATTTGGGGGCAAAATATTGAAAATTACCAAACTTACAAGCCTACGTTCGCAAACTTCAACGTAAGCTCATAACTTTGTTGTTTTTTAATATTTTTACACCAAATTTTCAACATACCCTTCCTATAACCCCACCTCATGAACATTGATAGAAAAAAATTTTAACACCTGCCTGAAAGGTGATTTTGCACAGTGACTGCAAAATCAGCTTTCGGGACAAATTTACATAACATATCTTGCATTGTTCATGAGGTGGTGTCCCAAAAAAGGTATGTTGAAAATTTGAGACAAAAATATTGACAAATGGCCAAGTTATACCATTAAATTCAAAACCCCATTGAAATTCATTGAATTACATACCTGATTTCCTCATTTCATGGTCGGGCATTGAAGAGTGAAGACATGTCTGGGGTCAAGAAAGGAGTACAGCTGGACCCCAGTGGGTGGGTAAGGGCTAGGGGGCTGGGTGTTGAGTGGGAGGGTCAGCGGGGGTGGAATAATGGCGCAACTGATATTGATGGATGGTTTTCTTTTTACAGGGTTACAGACTAAAAAATAAAAATGCCAAGGGACAGTCTTCTTTGTTACGGATAGTGACACTGGGGGATTGGGCACCCCCCAGTGTCACTGTCCTATTTGGTAGCACTGGAGGTGAGCTCCCTGGTGCTTCAGTACTAAAATGAGCAGCATGGGGAGTGGCAGCTGACTTGGGGGATTGGGCACCCCCATGCCCTAATAACGTGGGTTGGCCTGGGGAAGGGGAGTTACGACGGGGGCTGGGAGGAGACATCCATGGATGTTTTTTCTTGTTTACAGGTTTACAATTATAAAAAAAGGAAAACAAGGAGGGAGGGACACTGGTTGATTGGGCACCTCCAGTGTCACTGTTATATTTGGCAGCACCGGGAGTGGGCTCCCTGGTGCTTCCTAACTAAAATGGGCAGGATGGGGGTAGCAGCTGGCACAGGGGATTGGGCACCCCCCATGCTGTTATAATAACATGGGTTGAGCTGAGGAGGGGCAGCTATTACAGACATCGATAGACAGTTTTGCTTTGTGTAGACTGACAGGCTCCTGCCCCGAAAAGCTGCTCAGTTGTTTGCTGACCGGCTTCATCTAAATCAAAGGACCAAAGCCCTCTCTGATTAGAGTGGCTTGGCCCTTTAAAGTACAAAAAATTTCTGCCCACCAGGCAGAGAGTAATGTCAGGACCACAGCGCCTGGTTATTGGTGTAGACTGCCAAGCCAATTCTTTTGTGAACTGCAATGGGCTTGGCAGTGCCACATCCCCAAAACCCTAGTCACTCCTGACTAAACGTTTGGTGCTCACAGGTGCATCAAATGTAAAAAGACAGTTTGATAGCATTAGTATCTCACTTCATTCAAGTTCTGCATACCTCTTTTCAACACGCCTGTACACTCTTTTAAATCAGTGTTTCATAGCTTGATGCCTAAAAATATTATTGCTCTTCTAAAT
This sequence comes from Neoceratodus forsteri, assembly GCA_016271365.2. Taxonomy (NCBI): domain Eukaryota; kingdom Metazoa; phylum Chordata; order Ceratodontiformes; family Ceratodontidae; genus Neoceratodus; species Neoceratodus forsteri. The sequence continues at coordinate 308,026,205 of CM028136.1, forward strand.
ATTCTCCCAATGTATTTAAAATTGAGATCAATTCCATACTATTTGTTATTCATTAACCAATTTAACCTGGGCATCTCACCTCTTCCATATGCTTTTATGTTTGTAGATGGCCCCACATTTTATTATTTTAATTTTTAAATGTTTCCTTCTTTGTCTGCAAAACATAGAAAAAATATATTTATTTTTTCTCCTCCCTTAAGAATGAGCACTCACTCCACATTTCTGGTTAGCACGTTCGCCAGACAACTCCTTCAGTAAACAAGAGTGGCCACCGTCCGCGCATGCCCAGTATTTATAACACAATGCAGTGGGGGGACTGATGTCATGAATGAGAAATGATGTCCCCACTGTCTCTGCAGCAAAGCGTTGCCATAGGAGCCTGTGAATTACAGGCAACAGGATGAGCTCCATGGTGCAGGCAGCTAGATAAACTGCGGACCTTCCTCACCACAGACACCACCTCTCCAGCAGTGGTTCACCTCCCACCCTTGGCTAATTGCCAATACCATGCAGAAGCTCTGCAGTTCATCCAGCTGCCTGTGCCACAGAGCTCCTCCTGTTGCCTGTGATTCACAGGCTCCTATGGCAACACGGTATATGTTTAAGAAACTGAAACTTGGAATCCTGAAACTCACAGGACTGAGTTCAGTCTCCCAATACTGACAAGCCCGACAAGAATGAAGCTGATGCTGGCAGGGGTACGGTGGCAGATGTGATGAACCGCTACTCTACCCCTAGCCAGGCACCACAATCGAGAAAAAAAATCCAGAAGCTGGCCGAGCTGCTTCTATGGTGTGGAGGTCTAAGCCATTAGCAGCTCAGCCAGCATAGTCTAGTAGACCTATGTTCTGTTCCCAGTCACCACAAATTTTGCCGGCTCACTGTTTCACCCCCCTCCATAACATTTGTTTTTACACCAAGGTCAGCTACCCCTTGGAGAGTCCTAGTATGCATAGCTTTAAAGCCAACTTTGACCAACTCTTTAGTAAGATAATTACTCAATTTTAAAATTTTGGTACATGACAAGCAAACATGGACGTAAGTCTGCTAGCTTGAAATTACCTATGATACCCCTCAGAGTTGCTTATCTAAGTAACGGGGGGGTGTGGCGGGGCGAAGCCCCCCGCATTACATCTAAGTACCTTTCGGGATTTTGAAACTCAGTATCCCAAACTCAGTCATGTAAGGTTCGGGATACTGAGCTTCTGGATTTCATAGGTATTCCAGCAACACAGTGCTGTGGAGACAATGGAGACATTATTTATTGAATCAGTCCCCCCACTGCATCGTGGTACAAATACTGGGCATGTGCGGGTGGTTGCCACTCCTGTTTGCTGAAGGACTCAGCTGACAAATGTGCTATCCCGAAATGTGAAGTGAGTACTCATTCTTCCCTATGAAATGTCTACTAAATCTACCTTAAGGAACAAGAAACAACAAATGTATTTTTTCTGTTTTATAGGCAAAGAAGAAAACATTTAAAAATTAAAGGAATAAAATGTGGGGCCATCTACAAACACAAAAGCACACAGAAGATGTGAGACACCCAAGTTAAGGGGTTAATGAATAACAAATAATAACTGAATTGAAGTCTGTATACATCGGGAGAATGTTTAAAAGAGCAATAATATTATTTTTAGATATCACGAAATGAAACACTGATTTAGAAGAGTGTAAAGGCATGTCGAAAAAAGTATACAAAACTTGAATGAAGTGAGTCACTAGTGTTATCAAACTACATTTTTTAAAGGGATATAGACATGTCAGAGGTATTTCTGAAGGGGAATTGGGACATCTGTCTGCATTATGTAAGCAAAACATGAATTTTGAAGAGAATTTTGTAGTGGTATGGGGTTGCCACGATGTTATAATTTGTAAGTAAGTGTTTATTTATATGGGGCCCAATTCCAGGGGCTCTGGGTGCCTTACAAAAAGTACATCGAGTAAGGAGAGGGAAAACCATACAAACATATAGGGTATAAAAACAATAAGTTAATCCTTGCTGTGCCATGGATTGATATTATCAGTCCAGAATTCCTATATGTTCTAAATTTGTTGGCAGCCTAAGGGTTAATAAGTAAATATAAAAAAACATCAATTTTCATAACATGCTTTCTTAAACAGATACGTTTTTGGACCCTTTTTAAATGCTTTCACCGATGGGGCCTCCCTCCATGATCACAGAAGCGAGTTCCAGAGGGCCGGGTTGGCCACCTGAAATGAGCGGTCACCAAAGGTTTTTAGCCTGACCCTTGAAACTGATAGGAGGCCCTCAGTGGAGAAATGGAGGGAGCGTACAGGGATGGCAGTAAGTAAGGAGGTCAGACAGATAGCCAGGGCCCAAACCATATAGGGCCTTATAGGTAAGCAAGCCCTCCTTGAAGATGATCCTCCACCTGACAGGCAGCCAATGCAGACCTCGCAAGACCAAGGTCACATGACAAGACCTGGGCAGGCCTGTTATCAAACTGGCTGCTGTGTTCTGCACCAGCTGCAGTCAGCAGTGGATCCCTCCACTGACCCTGAAGTACAGAGCATTACAGTAGTCCAGCCTGGACATCACAAAGGCGTGTACCAGTGAGAGCAGGTCTTTGACAGAATTAGGGGTTTAATCCAGGAGGCATTCCTTAAGTGGTAGAAACCATTTCTGACAACAGACAACACATGAGCATCAAGTGTCGGCCTGCTGTCAAGGATGATGCCCAGATTTCTCACCCCAAAGGATGCCAACAATGGGGTGTAAAATTATGAAAGCAGAGATGATGCCTCTGGTGATGGGGAACATTATGGTGGTCCATGAAATGAAATGAAACAAAATGGTAACAGAATAGCATTTTAAATACCTTGTATATATGTTTTCAACAAGACACAGATGGCCTAATGAAGTAGCGTGGCCATGAAACCGTTGCCCTATGAGTGTGAAGTGAATAATAAAATTGATGAAACAATTCCACAGTGGAGTCCATCCTATTAATTGTTGAATTTTAGGCAACCCTGCTTCTATTACGTTTATTTTTCTGTGGTGCAAACCAGTAAAAAAAACCTTTTCTACTTGGAGAAATGATCTTCCCTCATAGTGGGTTTCCTTGGAGCCCTAAGCACCTTTAGGACTTCTTCCGAGAGATCCAATCCAGAGAATTCTAACTCCTCAGGAACCATGCCCTCAGGTATAGGGTCCTAGGGTTTGGGAATGTTATTCTGCCCTGAGAGAAGTCAACAGTTTGTGACCGAGTGGCAGGCTGACTGGATTCTTGCCAAACAGGACCAGAAGCACTAAATACCAGGCCTATCTGGCCCAGTCCTCCTGAACTTCAAGAGCACTTTCTGAATGAAAAGGGAATGATGAGAAGGCATTCAGAAACTTCTCCAACCTGTCCATTACCAGGGCATCTTCTGGGACTGTCCCTCTGGCTGGCCATCTACAATAAAACAGTGCGAGCCGAAAATTCTCCCAAGATGTGAACAGGACTATATTGGGAAACATAGGAACAAAGAATCTAATTGCAGATAAGGACCGCTTGGCCCATCCTGTCTGCCCATTTCTCCCTACCTACACTGTTACATCAAACAGTACCTGATTTACAGCTTCTTCTCCCTTCCCCTTCTTTTCTACTATGATTCCTTTGTGCTTATCCTATGCATTCTCGAACCTCACCACTGTTTTTGCCCCCACCATCTCCACTAAAAGGCTGTTCCAGGAATCCACCACCTTCTGAATACTATGGTCAGAACTTGTTGGTTTAAGGTCCCTTTATGATTTCCCTGACTGATTCTGCTTAGGGAATCTGCCAGGACAGTGTATTTGCTTGGCAGATGCACTGCAGATATATTTGCTTCTAAGAAATATGCCAGGTCCCAGATCCTCATTGCCTCTGTACACAGTTTTAAGGATCTTGTTCCTCCCTGCATGTTTATGTAGTACACTGTTATGGAGCTGTCTGTTCTGATTTGGACAGACAGGCCATGCAGCTGGGAGCAGAAAGACTGCACTCCTAGCAGTACTGCTCTAAGCTCCAAGACGTTGATGTATTCTAAGTGACTCTAGTGGGCTCCGTGTGCCACTCACTGTGAGGTCCTGCAGGAGGCTGCTCAGCCCCAGGAGTGAGCCATCTCTGGTAAGAATACTGTTGGTGCTTGCTGAAGGAAGGGAATGGCCTCTCTGAGATTGCTTTTTTCCTTCTACCATGCTAATGATTCCATTAGTGCTTTTGTAGCTTTGAATGCAGATGCCATCTTTGAGACCAGTTGTCTTGTGCAGTAAGTGGTACTGGGTATCCCTCATTTGGAACCTGGCCAATGAAATCACAGCTGTGGATGCGGCCATGTGCTCTAGTAACTGCAGGAAGTCTCTTGCAGGTCTTAGCTGACCTGCTGTGAAAGACTGCTGCTGCTATCAAAGTCATAACTCTGACCTGTGGGAGGTAAGTTTTTCCTTGCAGGGTGTTTAGTTCTGATCCTATGAAGTCCAGTACATGAACAGGCACTAGCTGGGACTTCTGCAGGTTTATCAAGAGTGCCAGGTTCTCCAAGGTGCTTTTTCCAACTGACCTGAGCACCATATCTCTTGTTCTGTTTTCCTAGAGACTAGCCAGTATCTAGGTAGGGGGAACCCACCATTACTTATTTTCTCAGCTGTATTGTTACCACAGTCAAGTACTTTTTGAAGGATCCACGACAGGAGTCCGACAGAAATTCTGTCAAACGCCCTGTCAGCGACAACGGCAGGTCGACCACATTCTGCAGTTGACTGCCGGTTTGCTATTGATTTCTTTGTTTTCTTCAGGGGGGCCAAGCCCCCCGAACTCCCCCACTTAAAGATTCTCAACTCCAGTTGGAGCTGATTGGAGGGGGTGCAGGACCCCTGACAGGCAGTGCCGGGTTCCAGCGGGTCTCCCACCACGGCTAGGCGCTGTAGTCACTGTGGGGGACCTTGTTGGCAAAATGTCGCTGCAAGGGGGGTAAACGCTTTTGAAAACCCTTGAAGATGAGGTGAGACCAAATGGAAGAGCTGAGAACTGGTATTGGCAGTTCCCCAACTTGACTCTGAAATATCTTCTGTGGGATGGCTTGACTGGGAGATGAAAATAGGCATCTTTCAGATCCAGGAATCACAGCCAATGACCTTCCTGCAGAGATGGTATCAGCGTACTTAGTGTGACCATCTTGAATTTTTCATTTTTCAAATGTTCGCTGAGAAACCACAGATCTAAAATGGGTCACCACTCCACATTTTTCTTGTGGGCCAGGAAGCATCTTGAGAAAAGGCCTCTTCCCCACTGAGAGTCAGGGACTTTTTCTGTGTATTTTAACAGTTTTTTTTTTTTACTTCCAGGAGACTGTTTTCTGTGGGAGGATGAGCTGGAAAACTTCCATGTTTCAGCAGGTTTGGAAAGTATTTGAACTGTAGACATAACCCTAATCTACTACTTACAGTACTGACTTGTCTGTTGTAATGTTCATTCATCCCCAGAAATACTGTGCCAGTATTCCTCCCACTGGCAATGGTTGGGCAACCTGGGTAAAATTATTAGGGGATTTGTTTTGGCTGGGGCTTAGGCACTGGAGCTTCAGCATTATGTCTGGTGGCCCTTTTCACCCCCTCCTCTATAGTAACCTCTTTGTGATTTGTACTCAGTGGGGGCATAAGAGGCATAGGCTCTTGGGAATTATCCCTCTCTGCCTCCCCTTCAGTAGGAAGCAGAGGCATTTTTCTCCTCATTGTTACTTTTGGAAGTGACTTTGTATTCATCCACTTTTTTCATGTAAGCATCTGTTTTGTCACCAAATAATGAATTTCCCTCAAAGGAGAAATCCATGGTCTTGTTGTGAGTATCCTGAGAAAGGATGGTAGTCCTAAGCCAGAAAGAAGTCATTTCTTCATACTTACCGTAATTTACTTTTGTTAGCTCCAACATTGTCAGTGGGAATTCATTACACTTGGGTATTTTGCACCCCCACAAGGAGAAATGGCACAGCCCAAAGCTTTAGAATGCTGGGTACATAAGGATTCTGGACAGCAGCAACTCTCCAGTCCCCACTATCCTCGCAGTGCCTCCAAATATGAAATACTGTAAATGCTATACCGTTCGACTTAACACCAAAGTACATAATTAACTGCCTGTATAGATGATCTAAACAGTATACAAAACATAGTAAACAGTGGCCTACCTTGACCGCTGAGGTAGGAGATCACTCAATCAGTCTTCTACAGTTCACGTGTTGCACAGTCCAAAGGAAAAGGCAACTGGAAAAGCAAACCAAATTAGCAACAAAGCAAGGACTGCATGCTGTGTAATCACTCACCTGCAACAAAAGAAGGCACCTTTGGCTAGCATCAGACCTTAGCCTGTAGAATCTGTGTAGTAGCAGTCAATATTCCAATGTGAAACTGCTCTTCTTATTACTACAAGTTTTCTTCTTTTTTAAGATATCCAAACCACACAGGCACAGCAGATAAACTAAAGAGGGATATCCTGATAGGTTTGCAAAACAGAGATTATAACATTCCAAGGACATTCCCATGCTGACATATCAGACAATGTTGGAGCTAACAGAAAAAGAAATTACAGCCAAGTATAAAGAAATTTCTTCTTTCTGTAGCACTCCACATTGTCAATGGGTATTCATTACACTTGTGTTTTAAGAAGCAGCAACCAAGAAGAAACTGGGTGGGAGAGAATATTGTCTCATATGACAACCACACATAGGCACAGGAATTTACCTGCTAACTGCTACCTGGAAAACTTTGTGACTAAAGGCTGCATCCGCAGAAGTTTGAACATCCAACTGTAGTGCTTGGTAAAAGTGTGGACACAGGACCATGTGGCTGCCTTACACAACTCTAAAAACAGTCACCTCACGTCTCTTCACCCAGGGGAGGCCATATTCCTGGTGGAATGAGCCTTGATGAGTGCCAAAGACCTCTTTTTTCACTGCTACATAAACCTTGGCTTTTTTTTTGTTGCTCTGAAAAGACAGACAACTTAACAGAAAAGGCGGAATTTAGCAGTCCATCTAAGGAATGACCCAACGGCTCATCGCAATTCAACTTATGCCGCAGCCACTCTGGTGGGAGGGATGGTGCAGACAGACAGATGGAGGACAGTTTTTCTGGTTCAAATGGAAGATTAAGGAACCTTCAAGATGTAGGATGGAATAAGCCTGAACACTGACTAGTCTGTAAGCATGACCAGGGCTGGATCTTGCAGGACAAAGCCTGGAACTCACTAAAGCTCCTGACTGAGCACATATCAACTAAGAAAACATGCTGTATGACAGCACAGTACATGCAACAGCATCTACAAAGTGGCTCGAAAAACTCCTCAGAAAAGCATTCAGAACCAGATTCAGATCCCATGGGCACCAGGAATCATATTACAGCTTGACTCTCGCTGACAACCCACAGAAAAGGAAAAAATCTCTTGTTTAGGCCCTATAGCTGAGTTATTAGGGTACTCAAAGCCTAAGCCTCTTTTTATTTTGAGGAAAATGAATCCATGGGACCTGTGCTTTGAAATTCGAATACTAACCCTGGGCCAGATCAAAAGAGGTTCAAATGCAGGCATCATAAGCTGCATGCGTGGAATACTACCTGAAAGGCATCAGGGTGTTCACCACCTTCTTAGAAAAATTTGGATTAGGTGACTCCTCTTTTCAGAAGCCAGGCATTGAGCTGGAGAAACTGCACTCCTGTGACAGGGCGTCCACTGCTAACACCTGTGAGCACCGGTAGTGGCTGAAGGACCGCTGAACTTGAACGTTGTGGCTGAAGGTGAACAGATGGATCTGAAAATGGCTGAACCTTTTACATAGAAGGTTGAACACCTCCGGGTTCAACATCCACTCCCCTGGATGAACCTTGTCGTGGATTCTGATTACACCAGATCTGAAATAAACAGGGATTGAGGCAGACCACCCTCACCTCCAGAACGTTTATGAGTAGGTGCAGTTCCTGCTCTGACCAAGTCTCTTGAGAGGGAAAACAGTTCAAGAGAACACCCCTAACTGACAGGCTGGCATAGGATGGCAGAATCCACTGTGGGGGTGACTTCCAAGGAAGATTCCTTGCACAGATTGTCAAAACTCACCCACCAAGCAGACTGCTCCAGGAGTGATGAGAGTATGGTCCTGGCCTGAAAACATCCAAGGTTGGAACTCAGGCTGAGAGTAACTCTATGTGCAGAGATGCATAAGAAGGCAAACCCACAGACTAGTTCTATGGCCATCAAGCTGAGGACCAGATCCCATAGCAGGCAAAATGTGATGCTGACCAATGGCTCCTCAGCCACTGGACCTCTATCAATAAGGTCCACTTCCTAGCTGGCAAGAGGAAAACCTTTTTCCTGGTCCATTTGAACACCACCGGCAGGTATTCCAAGGTCTGTGATGGCTCAAGAAAACTTATTCTCAAATCACTACCCAGCTGTGAGATCCAAACATGTCCAGAGTCCTGGTCACTGATTTACTTACTAGCTAATGGCTTAGCTGGAGCTCGAATGAGACGATGTCCATCCTGACGTAGATGAACTGCCAGGGCTATGAGAACCTGTAACAAGATCCTGTAGACTGAACCAGCCCAAATGGAAGTGCCCTGCACTGGAAATGTCGTCCCTTGACACAGAACCTGAGGAACTTTGATAAAACTGTTTGACAGGGAAGTAGAGATTCATATCCTTCAGATCTATGGAAGCAAGGAAATCCCAGGCCAAACAGCCCAGGAGACTGAATGCAGGGATTCTATCTCGAAGGTCATGATGCACTAAGTTGTTAAGTTGTATAAGATCTAGAATGGGCCAAAGACTCCAGCGACTTCTTGGGGCCTACGGATAGATCTGAGTAGAAGCCCTAGCTTTGCTTGCTGGGGGACTCCAGCAACAACACCCCTCTTGAGTGAGGGGGTCTCCAGTCTCTGACACACTTGCCCCTTCATGGTTCCCTTTGTAACCAGGGTTGACAGTAAAAGCCCCTTTGCTTTGAGGGGATTTTTTTCCTAATTCTATTGCATATCCTAAGGCAGAATTTCCAAAACTTGAGCAACTGTGATTATCTAGGCCCATCTTGGGTAACAAACAAAATTACACAGTCTTTCATCAAGGAAGGAGGCAGAGATGGCCCCAAGTACAGTACCTTCACTGAGGTGCTCGCTTTTTTGCCCTGGGCCTCCGTTGCATCTTCAGACAAGGATGCCTGTTACTATTAGTCTGGTAACATAAATAGGATCACTTTTATCCTAGATATCCTTCTAAATATCATTCAAGCCAGAGCCAAATAACCAAACCCCGTGAAGGGAAGAAGGAACAGTTTGGATCTGAAGCCTGCTCGGCCATCCAATGGTTGAGCCGCACGTCTCGCAACCTACACAATGTACTAGGTGGAGCAGGCAGACATACGTAAGATTTTCCACCATGGCCTCCCCAAGATGGAGGCCAAGGATATCAGCTGCAAAATGCCCCCCCAATGATCTGGGGGAACGAAGCTGTCCAGTGAAGTATCTGACAAGTATAAGGCCCTGGCATCAATAAGGAGGTATAGGAGGTGCACAGATTTTCACCATTAGAGGCAAGGCTCTTCTGTACACAGCAACCACTTGCTGGTCATGCAGTTCCCTTTAGGCCAAACACCTCTCAAGGAATAAAGGAGTGATGGAATTATGAGCCGCCTTATCCACCACAGGAGGATTTGTTTTCTTTTTCAGATACTGTATGATCTTTGGTCCGCACTGGCCCATTTCTGTTTAAATGGATAGAGTGGAGAAAGTGTGGACAGGGTGCAATAACAGCCACTGCCTCCATGGGTAGCACCACTTTGAGCTGTAAGGATCTATATGCCTCAGCTATCAGGAAGTACAAAACAGCTGGTATCAAAATAGGGGAGGGCTAGGAAAACTCCTCGGCTCTGTCCACTCCCTTTCCTCCACCTCCTCAGATGCATCGTGCTCCTTATCATAAAGCAGCTCCTATGGTCAGGATCTTCTCCAAGACCCTGATATCCTCATCCTGATCATCCATCTAGATGGTCAGGGTCAGGGTCTGTCTGCATATCCAAAAAAACTACAGCCCTGTATATGCTGCAATGTACCTGGACTTGACTGTGTGGTTACCACCTGGCCTGTGGGACCTGGTTTGGGGTCAGGTGTGTCTGATGGGATGCCCTGCAGGACACTGGGGCTCAAGAGCTCTTCTAAGAGCAACAACAAGGATTCATTCAATTCTGCTTGCCACTGCCAACTGGTACACGAGGCACACACCCCCACGTCCATGTGAAGGGAGGGTGAGAACTGTAAAAAGCATATCAGTTTGTGAAAACAGAACAATGGGGGGAGTAGGAACCCATGGAAGAGGGTGCCATTGCCCCCTTGCAAGTCTTACATCTTTAAACAGCTGGAGGTTTCCAACACGGTAAAGGTGCCAAGAGGAAATAAATAATAACACTTTTGTTTGTTTGCTTTTTTAAACTTAATATACAATCCCTTCATCCTTCTGGATTGTACATAGCAACAATGGTGGAGCTACAAAGTGCCAATATGTAATGAAAAAATGCTAGGAGAGGTTGTGGGGATCGAACCTAGATCAGCTGGAGGTAACATGTATGGAGCAGAGAAAAGAGCTCCTCACAGAAAATTAGTCTAACCTCTAGACTCTGTACCAGCTGAAAACACAATCGACAGAGACTGCACCAATTATGAGCTGGTGCCTAAGACACAGAGGGGAGAGCTAGTAGTTCAAGTTCACTCACCCACCTGGTTTTGGAGTGAAGATTCACCAGATGTGACGAATCACTTGCTCCCCTCTTTGTACCAGCCCAGAACTGACAAATATACCTCGCATAGTTGAAGGAGGTGAAGAAAACATTAAGAAATAAATTGCAGTCCTACAAGAGGCGCATCTGGCAGGCCAGAAAAGTAGACGTGCATGCGCGTGCTTCCTAGAAAAATGTGTGCGACGTCACAACATTAAACATGATGTTCACACACCAGCTGGGGTACATGCACCATGCAAGCACATGAAAAGAATCTGTGCTACAGCTTGAGGGGAGATGGGCACGTGCCCAACTGTCAGCAGCATAATGGCAGAGAATGAATAGTTCAATGGAGCCAAAGGAGAAAAAAACACCAATTGAAAAGGGCAGGGACTCTGACAGCAAACACAACTGCTCACCTCACCCTTGTCCTACATAGAGTTCTGAGTAGAAAAAAAATGTCCTCAAAAAGCAGTCTCCAATCTCTCCCTCTTCCTGTTTTTTTTGTTTTTTTGTAAACTGAGAGAATTTATAAAGTGAATCCCATCACATGAAGCCCAGCAAACAAAAGTAAAACTATTAGCTCCTCAGCATATATACAGGGCTAAGGCTGCTGAAGAACAACTTAAAAAGGAAATGCCATTTAAAAAGGCAATACACTTAAAAGAAACAATTGAAGAAGCCCCCGGGGAAGTCCTAGACTAAACCCCCAGAAAATAAAGAAAAAAACAAATTACGTGTGGCGCCTCTTTTTTTAATTTTTTTATTTTGTTTAACCAGAGACCTCCTAACAACAAAAAACCTTATAAAAAACAAATGTGGCAGAAGTGGCTCCCGATCCAAGCTGGAAATGGGAAGAACAGGTTAGCCAATTTGAAAGCCCCAGTTTAACAGGCACAATTTTAATTTATGAGAGCTCCCTGTCACCAGGTAACCTCAACCTGCAATGCAGAACTGCAGCCCCAAAGCCTAGAAGCCTGAAAGTTCTTCAGAGAAGCTTGATAGATGTTTCCCTTATGGTGGCATAGCAAATACTGGAGAGCTGCTGCTGTCCAGAATCCTCATGTGGCCAGCATTCCAAAGCCTTGGGCTGTGTCATTTCCCCTGGTTGGGGTGCACAATACCCAAGTGTAATAAATACCCACTGACAATGTGGAGTGCTACAGAAAACCCTTTCTAAGGACACTGCATGAGCTAGGACTCTAGCAGCAGTGCCATTAGTGTGCACCACAGTGTGGAAATGGTATTTAGTGGCATCCAGGGTTGTTCTTACTGTGACAATCATGTCCTGTGCCAATTCACTATCAGTTATTTTGTGCTTACTGGTGGTACGTTATATGTACTGAATAAACTGCCTACCTCATAAGCTTTGTCCACAGTATCCAGTTTTTCAGAGACCTTTTCGGAAGGCTGTGCACACAGAGTGATTTTTGTTCTCTCACAAGTAGAAACCTGGACTACTCCATGATGATCAGGATGTGCATACAGGTATGCCACTCCCTGCTTGTCCACCTGGTATTTTCTGTCAGTTTTCTTATCAATGGCTACAGCTGAAGTGGGTGCAACCATGATTTTTGATATGGACATAACAAGTGTTTTATGTATGGGAAGCAACATCCTTCTTGGTGCAGCTACTCCCATCAGCATCCATAAAATCAACATCCTCTTCATCTACCTTTGTTTCTAGTTTGGGGATGTTAAGGGTATTGACCATCTGTCTGACAAATTAGGTAAAAGATGAATAGTCCTCATTATGCCTTGAAGAGGGCTCAAAATCTTGTTCAGGTGCACTCCCTCATTCCATGTGGTCACCGTCCTCCATTTACACATAGTATTCTTTGTCCTCCTACTCTGTAGGCAGATTGATTGAAGCCTGAGCCTGGGGAGGGAGGGAGACCGACAGGTATCTTATACAAATTTCCCCCGGTATGGACCACCTGGAAAAACTGCCACATATTTTTATACGTTTTCTAATGAGGGCATTTTATCTGTGCCATCTGCATTCTCCTGTCTACGTTCAGGAGTGGCATTGAATTACTTTCCTTTAAATTTCTTTTCTGGAGGACACCATTCCCAGTGTCTGCTCAGAGGCTCTTTTATTTTTATTTTTGACATCACTGGATTCAGGGTTCCTCTTTTCAGACACCCTGATGTCGGAACCATCTTTACCAAGCCTTTCTGATGGCTGTGCAGCTTTTCTTTTCTTGTCACCTTTAACATTATTTGCTGCTCATCATGAGGAGCTGGACCCCGATGATGTATCCTTTCCACCATTGTTGGGAGTTCTCTCAGAGCTTTCTTTATTATTTTTCAGTCCTACAGAGGCAGCCTGAGACAGCATGTTTCTGGTTAACTTTTTTACCCTTTGAAATTAGTTTTTTTGGGCAAAACAATATGATAAGACTTACAATTTACGAAGTCATGTTGAGGATTTAGACAAATTAAACAAAGCTTATGACAGTCTGCCCTTGCTAGAAGCTGGAAAAGGTTTCTATAATTTTTAGTAACTTTAGGTCCACAGTGTCTCTCTGACATACCAATTTGAGAGAAACCTGAAAATACTGAAATGATTCCCAATTTAATCCACTGCTCATAATCCTTACTCACTGTCTCTCTGCATGGTCTTAAGAAAGCCTGTTTCCTTCACTGATTGTGTCATGTCAAATGGTCTTTTTTTCACAGTTCATGCTGCAATACAGTATTCACCTTGATGCAAATGAAAAACACTTGCTTGTAAAAATAATTATTACTCTGTAAAGATGTGCAGTCACAAAAGAGAGTAACAGTAAATGGAAGAAAAAACAAAATGAAATAAATAATAAAGGACTCAAAACTTTTTGTAGTTTGCTTGTTATTAATGAAACAGTGATATACATGATGAATCACTATTTTAATATCAGTATACTGAAAAACGGGTTTATATACAAGTTTTCAAGACAGAATACGAAATCTTGGGTAATGATATTGCATGTCAAACACTTTTAAACAGGAAGGTCTAGCCCTGTTTGGTATTAAGTCCACTCCCCTTTCCCTTGCTGAATCTTGTAATTATTAAATGGCCCTTTTCTTTGTCTTCACCACATTCCTTACCTTCTTAGAGAACCAGATCAATTTCTTGTGTTTGTTACCCTAGATGGACATTCTTAAGCAATATGACATTGCTTTATAAAAGGTACATTTGGTTTGCCACCACTTTTCATCCACCCATCCTGACCATATCCATTCCATTCATTCTTTCCCCGATTATTTCTCTCATCTGGTCAATATCTACCCATCTGAAATCCAGAAACACACATTTTGACATGGGTTTACTTCTACCCAGTGCCAGCTCAAACTATACAGTATTATGGTCACTATACCCCAGGAGTTCCCCAGTCTCCACTCTGCCCACCTTGGAGCTACCCAAGAGAGATAGATTGGAGTGGTGCATGACTCTTCTGAGAAAGAGAGACTATCAAGTCTAACATTAACTTCTCAAACTGCAGAATTCTGCTACACAGTACAATGGGTAGCAACACAGCATTCAACTTTTTTTATGGAAGATTGAGTAAGATGTTCAGTCTGTAACGTATTGATCGTATTTCTATATTAAAATACAGCTGTAATACTAATTCCCTAAAAATCTGAAGGCAAGCTTTTCTTTCTTCTACACTGACCTACAGTTTATGGACTCAGAATGTAACACCTCCCCCCAGGCCAAATGGTGGTTTACTAAAAATGTCCCTTTTGACTAGCGAAAATGTTCTAGGAAGTTGAAGGCTTTTTTATCAAGACCCCCCATATGAAAATGTGCTGCCCATGTACCTTTTCGTGCAGCTGTGACAAATTACAGTGCATCAGTTGTAACTGTTGGTACTGTATTTGCATTTTGAATAGTGCACATTGTTTCTATTTATTTTCTGCATTTACAGTAAAACAGAATATTAATACTGTGCTGAGAGGACAGGTCTTTTTTTCAGTAGTTCTTTCCCCTCTCAGTATTTATTTCTGTCCTTCCTCTCCAGGTCTGTGCTCAAAGGAGCTTGAGTAAAAAAAGAACATCTGAACCCTAGAACTACATATTTCAAAAGTTCTAGATCACAACCTATACCTAGAATGGCAATGAGTTCTCATGACCCTAGTGCAAAGGAGTATTCAGTGCTCTTGCCTCGGGACCAGTAAAGAAGGAAAGACATCTCAAGTACAAAGACTGTAAGAGAGGGGAGAATCCTAAGTAAGAACAAAGAACTTGACTTAGGATATAATCATATAGTTGCAGCATAATGGGACAATATTAGATCAGAAGTGAAGTGAATTAAGTTTGAGGACCCATCGGAAAAGTTCGGAAGTTGCAGAATAGTACATGGAGCCCTAAGAGAACCATAACAAGGTCCAAGGTGGATGGGGGGAAGAGTGGTGTTCAAAAGGGGAAACGTGACTTGCAGTGGGGGGGGAATCAAGAATAAAGCTATTGTCAAAACCATTGAGTTTCTCTGGTTTGTGGGTCACACATGTGTCAAGCACTGCCAACTGAGACTGCACCTGTTACCCAGGGAGGTTGCATTAAGCCTGTCTGATGGGGAAGCTGGTGATTAGGGAAGCATAGGAGGTGTAAGGGCAGTGGGGAGGGCCTTAGGCCTCAGTGGCTGCTACCCAGGTGGGAAAAGAGATGCCCTCTGGGAAAATGCAAAAGCTGAAGACTTTATTACAGAAATGTAAGGATGTAGTCACCTCGGCTAAGTTGGTAGTGAATCCGGGGCTAGTTAAATCCCAAGGGGTGAGTGGGATGACCCCCAGTGCAGCTCCCACCATGTTTGGCTCTGGGTTTACTGCGCAGGCACCCGTTCCCGAGGTTGGGGTAATAGCCCAGACAGAGGAATTAGCCCACAGGGTAGCCAAGTTAGGGAGGGCAGGATGGCCTAGTTGAGTGCAGGGAAATGACAACACCACTGCATGAGGTCCGGTAGTGGCAAGTGCCTGCTGGGAGTCCCAGGGGCCCACTCCACAGCGTCAGATAGGCCACCTCAGTAGGAACCCTTTATATGCTATAGGTGTGGAGGTGAGGGCCAAATTCAAAAGGGCTGTAGGATGCTGATTAACCGTGCCCTCAGCAGAGATAGGCCACACAAAAATTCCCATCAGAACCAGGGAAACTACATAGGGGCCCCGTAAAGGAGCGCAACAGGGCCCCAGGCAGGTCCAGCTCTATGGCTCGTGCCAGAGCCACTACAGCTAAAACCACCACATCAGTTCCCATTAACATAAACCAGCTTGTGGGTTCATCAACAAAAACCACAGTCACCATCAATGGGCTCTCCACCCGAGCCATCCTGGATAGCAGTTTGCAAGTCAGCACAATTTTGAAGTCATGGTACAACCAGCACTTGTCCAATGCTGAGCTGCAACTGCTTGAGGATTTACATGTGTGGGGACTCAATGAGAAGTCTTACCCCTATCTGGGATATGTGAAGGTGTGACTGGCATTTCCAACAAAAGTAGCTGGCGTAGGAGATGCAGTGGAGACCCTGGCTCTGATTTGCCCTCATTCGGGCATACATGATGGAGTGCCTGTGCTAGTGGGCACAAATGCCCATATGTTCAGATGATTAGCTCAGTTGTGCCAAGCCCTTGAGACCAAGAGAAATGGCAGTGAGCCCTCTATTCACCCCTTGATTAAAGAAACCTACTGGAAGAGGGCACAACCCCCGACGAGGAGCCTGATGACTCCGTTGGCACAGTGTGGAGGTGAAATGAGGAGGAGGAGATTGTGCTACTGCCTAATGCAGAATGTAACATCACCAGGGTAGTAAGGTTAAAAAAGGATGCGACAAATCTGCTGTTGATGTTGGATGCTCTGGAGGAGCACGAATTACCCATGGAACTGTTTGGTAAAATCCAGTATTTTGCCTGCCCAAGCACATGCCTATGTCCGAAGGGCTACTGTACAAGTCAAGAATGTCACCGACCGGGAATTGGTAGTGAGAAAGGGACAGACTTTAGCAAGAGTTTATTGCACTGATACAGCAGTGCAACCCACTGCTGTGAGAGGTGGTGCCCCCAAGGGACTTAATCCTGGACTATTTGACTTAAGTCATTCCCCAATCCCAGAAAATGAAAAAGGAAAAAATACGGGAGAAACTGGCTGCCCAAACAAAGGTATTTTCCCTATATAAATGGGATGTAGGGTGTGTAAGTGGAGAGCAGCATCACATACATCTCAATGACGAGAGGCCTTTCTGAGAGAGATCCAGGTGACTGGCTCCAGCAGACATTGACAACGTCCGGCGACACCATCACAAAATGCTGGCTGCGGGGATTATTCAGGAGTCAAAGAGCCCCTATGCATACCCAATCGTTGCAGTGAGAAAATAAAGTGGGGCAATAAGAATGCGTGTGAACTACTGCAAATTGAAGAAATGGACGGTGCCCAATCAGTATACTATGCCCTGGATACAAGATGCCCTGGATTGTCTGAATGGCAGCCAGTGGTTCACAGTCCTGGATCTGCGGAGTGGCTATTACCAGATTCCAATGGTCCCCCCAGGACCGAAAAAAGATAGCTTTCATATGTTCATTAGGATTCTACGAATTCCTCCTGATGCCTCAGGGGATCTTGGACGCCCCCGACACCTTCCAGCGCCTGATGAAAAAAGCCGTGGGCGATATAAATCTACTCGAGTGTCTGGTTTATTTGAGTGACATTAGCATGTTTGGAAAGACCTTGGAGGAACACAAAGCCCGGCTGCTCAAAGTGTTGGATCGTCTGGAAAAATCTGAATTGAAACTGTCAATTGATAAGTGTCAATTCTTCCAGGCTTCGGTTAAATATGCTGGGCAAATAGTCTCCGCAAAGGGCATCCTGATGCATCCTAGCAAGATTGAAGCCTTCACCACTTGGCCTAAGCCCCAGACCATAAAAAGAGCTCCAGGGACTGCTTGGTTTCTGCAGGTATT
The DNA here is from genome assembly GCA_016271365.2 of Neoceratodus forsteri. NCBI lineage: Eukaryota > Metazoa > Chordata > Ceratodontiformes > Ceratodontidae > Neoceratodus > Neoceratodus forsteri. Next base: position 308,043,875 of record CM028136.1, read on the forward strand.
AATGGAGATTCATAAAGGACTATACCAGGGTGGTCTTGGCCCTACTGAACCTGCTGCAGGGGTATCTGCCAAGTAACAAAAGCAAGAAAGCCACCTCGCCCGAGACCAGACCTAATCAGACCAGCTATTTTAGGCCTTCAGATCCCTTTGGCTCCCGGTGGGATAAAGAGTGTGATCGGGCCTTTGAAGACATCATCTACTGCCTAACACATGCTCTGGTGCTGACTTATGCAGACCTGCAGAAACCTTATGTTCTCCACACCGCCAGTTTCAGTGGTCTGGATGCAGTCCTCTATCGAGAGTATCTGGAGGGCCTGCACCCTGTGGCTTTCACCAGCAAATGTTTTAACCCACCAGAATGCAGGTATCCAGTCCATAAACTAAAATTTTTGGCATTAAAGTGGGGTATTGTGGACCAGTTCCATGACTACCTGTATGAGGCTAAAATTACTGTGAAGATGGATAATAACCCACTTATGTATGTGTAGACCACCACCAAACTAAATGCCACAGGCCACAGGTGGCTATCAGCTTTGTCCTCTTACGATTATTGGGTGGAGTACCGGCCTGGCTTGAACCACATGGATGCAGATGACCTATCCAGGTGCCCTCCTGCTTACTCCACTAAACACTGTGCCTGAAAAAAAATCTCAACACAAGCAATGAATGCCCTGTGTAAAAAGCATGACAGTAAAAAAACTCTCTCTATAAAAGATGCCCCCAGTTTAGTAAAGTGTTTGGGGGCCTCAGAAAGCTGTCTCCCAGTTGCCTACTTCTGCCTGGTTGCCTTAGATATAAGATCCCTTCCTCAACTAACTACCCAGGACTTAAAAAAAGACCAGAAAGCCAGCCCTGTCACCAGGGAGATCATTTGAGTGCTTCAGCAAAATAAGGATCAGACTCAAGTAGACACCATTTATCCCCGCGCCTGGCTCTTGTTATGAAAATGGCCCAAGCTGAGGTTAAAACAAGAATTTGTCAATGCTGAATGTTGTCTCGCTGGCATTGGCATTGGTAGTGCAGGAGTTTTTTGTTTTTTTTTTACCAATTATTTTACCAGGTGAGACACACTAAGCTGAAAGCTTGTTTGCAGGTGCAACCTGGGAGCACGAGGAAGATAAGTGACTTGCTCAGGGTCACACAGCATGCAAGTGGGGGCTGTGGGATTCAAACCCAGGTCTCCAGATTTGCAGCTCAGAGCCTTAAACCACTGAGATGCATTATAAGAATGGCAGTGAAGTATTGAACTGATGCCAACCTCACCCCCACCCTGCAGAGACACATTTTCAACATAGGCATTTCGGGACGTCCCCTCAAGAACAGTGGCACTGTGAGTTTGTTAATCTGTCCCAAAAGTTGATTTCCCACAGCGACCACGCCATTGTGCGCCACAGGTGAGAAAACACATTTTGGGCAGGATGTGAAAAATGACTGTTCATAAGGAGGTGTGAAAAATTGCCAGTGTTGAAAATCTGGCATGAAAATATTGCAAATTTGCGAAGTTACAAGGGTGCGTGGAAACTGCGCAATGCACGCTTGTAGCACAGTCATTTTTATGGACGTTCATCACCAAATTTTCAACATAGGCATTTTAGGACCTCTGCTCATGAACAGTTGTCACTGTCATTTTCTTAATCTGTCCCTAAAACTGATTTCCCACAGTGACAGTGCAATTCTGCGCCGGAAGTGCGAAAACACATTTCGGCCAGGATATGTAAAATGACAGCTGTACTGTTCATAAGGAGGTATGGAAAAATGCCAATGTTGAAAATTTGGAGTGAAAATATTACAAATTCATGAATTTACGAGCGTGTGTGGAAACTGCGCAACGCACGCTCGTAAAACAGTAATCTTTTGGATTTTTTTCACCAAATTTGCAACATAGGCTTTTTGAGAGCCCACCTCATGAACAGTGGCACTGTCGTTTCATTAATTGGTCCCGAAAGGTGATTCCACGCAATGCATGAGAAATCACCTTTTGGGACTGAATAACACCATGACATTGACTGAATTCATGAGGAGGGGTCCCAATAACCCCATGTTAAACATTTGGTGCCAAAATTCCCAAAAATGCCCGAAATGTGCACCAAAGTTGAAAAAACTCTATTTATGCCATTATACAGCTTACCAGCATTTCTTCAGTTTGCGGTAGTCTTTGAAGAGTGCAGACGTGTTCCCGGTCCACCGAACATCGTCAGCGCCGTGCTCCTGGAGGTAAGTATGGGGTGAGGGGAGTGTGGGGAGGCAAGAGTACGCAGAGAGGGTGGGTGTGTGGGTTGGGAGGGGCCACCGGACTCGACGAGGAGGCGTTTTCTGTTTACAGGTTTTAACAAAAGAAAAACATCAGGAAGGTTTAGTTTTTTTTTTTTTTTACAGGGGTATTTGGCACGCTGGGTGGGCTCCCAGCGTGCCACTTGAGTGCGTTTTGGGGGGGCTATAGCTGACGGGGATTGGGCACCCCATCGGCACATACTGGGGGCAAGAGCCGAGGGGATTGCATCCCCTGCACACAACAAATGGGGGACATAATGCCAACAGGGAGGGCTCCCCCATTAGCAGATTGAATTGGGAATGGGGGGACTGAAGCCGATGGGGACTGCGGCCCCCATCGGCAAAGAAAGACTGTTTGGGGCGCATGATGCCGAGGATTGGATTGGGCACCCCCTTGGAACACAGCTGAAATGGGAAGGGAGACATTATGCCGATGGGGAGTGGGCTTCCCTGTCGGCACATGAATTGGGTCAGGGAATGCCTACAAGGGGATTGGGCACCCCTGAAGTTGGCACTGTGGCAGGTGGCAGCGGCAGTCACTGCCACCATGTTTCTTGGAATGCTTCACCAAGAAGGGCAAGTCGGGAGGCCTGTTATTGTGCTGCTGCATGACGAGCTTGCCTCTCATTGCAGTGGCACTTTTCTTAGATGTGGTGGCCACTTTACATATCACCTGCATGCTGGCTTACTGGAGAATGAGGGACGCACCTACTGATGCATGCCCTGCATTCGCCCACAGTGACCGCACCTCCAAATCTGCTACTACTGCAATATGCGCGCGAGCCAACATAAAAAGGGTTGCTTTACAGAGAGACACGGGACCAGAAGGGGACACCCCAGGAACAACTGGTGCTACCAGAAAAGCATATCAAGGCTGTGCTAAGGGCTTTGCATGACGATATGGGCCACCTGGGCATTGAGCGCACCCTGGACCTAGTAAAAGGCAGATTCTACTGGCCGAAGATGGGAGCAGATGTAGAGACCTATTGCAAAGGTTGCAAAAAATGCATACAATGAAAAGTACTTCCCCTAAAGGCAGCCCCATTGGTAAATATCCAGACAAGTAGCCTCATGGAACTGGTGTGTATAGACTTCCTTACGCTAGAACCTGACTCCCGTAACATCTCAAACATCCTAGTAGTCACCAACCACTTTACCAGATGTGCCCAAGCCTACCCCACAAAAAATCATAAGGCTTCCACAGTGGTCAAGATCCTGGTAAAAAAAAAAAATGTTGTGCTTTATGGGGCCCCTCAAATGATCCACTCAGGCCAGGGTCATGACTTCAAGAGTCACCTCATTAAAGCGCTTCTGTCACTGTGGGGCATCAGAAAATCATGGACCACCCATACCATCCCCAAGGTGACCCTCAGCCTGAACAATTTAACCGGACTTTGCTCAATATGTTGGGCATCTTGGACCCCTGAGATAAACGTACCTGAAGTCAATGGGTAAGTACACTGGTCCATGCATACAACTTCACCCGAAACTATGCTATGGGATTCTCACCCTACCAACTTATGTTTGGGAGGGAAGCTCATCTGCTAGTGGATCTGTGTTTCAGGGTGTCCACCAATGGTCTTGAAGCAAAAGACTACTTGCAATACGTAAAAAAGCTGAGACAGCAACTCAACAACACCTATCATGTCACCATTAAGATGGCCACTAAAAGAAACCAGGCTACCAAAAAAAAAGATATAATAAAAAGGCGCAAGGCCAGGATCTCAAGGCAGGGGATCAAGTGCTGCTGCGTAGTCTGGGCATAACAGGGAAGCACAAGATTGCAGATCGGTGAAAAAGCACTCCATATGTTGTACCAAAAAAATTAAAAGGCCTCCAGGTATACAAAATTCAGCCTAAAGAAAAAAACTCGAGGCCATAAAGTCATTCACCAAAATCCTCTGCTGTCCATCAGTGACCAAATTACGAATAAAGAGGTTCATAAGAAAAATTCTCCTTAACCCCCCACCACTTGAGCTGCTGCACGCAGGAGACGAAGGCATAAAAACAGTTAATGCCATGGGGGCTGGGCCTGCTCAGGGCGGGGAGCCTCTGGTAAAGACAATAAAAATGATAAGGCTAAAAAAAAAAAAAAAGATAAACTAAATTCAGTGCCTATGGCTGTACATAGAAAACAGGGTAAAAATGGGGAGGCTGCTCCTGCTAGGCCTCTCAAAGGCACCATTCCGGACCTGCATACTGGTCCAGCTAAGCCCTGTGAGTGGTACCGAAATTCAGGAGACCCCCAAAAGGTCAAGAAAAATAATACGGCCTATCCTTAAACTGACTTATAATGCCCCTGGAGTTCCTACAGACTTACCCCTGTGCGGTACACAAGGAAGTGTACATTGTTCCTAGGTCCCTACAAAAAGTGGTTACATGCCCTGCTGATGCTAAACCCCCTAGATACAAAAAAAGGTGCCCCCTCCCAAAATAAAAGTACCTAAAAGGCTTAAAAAAAGGCATACTAGGTGGGGCATCAATATCCTATGGCTAATGGGTTAAACCTATAAGAGCCACTTTTATGTGGCTAGGGGCTCATAATAAACAAGCATTTGTCAATGCCAAATGTTTGCTTGCTGGCATTGGCAGAGTAGGAGTTACAGAGCTGCATAATCGGAATGGCAGTGAAGTATTGAACTGAAGCCAACCCCACCACCACCCTGCAGAGACTGACAGGCACTGGGGTGTGCCTTTGGGTCATCAGGCATAACGGCCATGCCATTTCACCACACCCTACCCTGCAGACATTGACAAGTGTCATGGTGTGCCTTGGGGTCTTTGGCCCTTATGTGCACCCGATTCCATCAGGAAATACAGTGAGATGTGTGCGGTATAGGAGAATGGGGTGAACTTTGGGGCTGAAGAGTCCAAGGCACACCGCGATGCCTCTCACTGGCTGCAGGGTGTGGAATGGTATGAGCATTACAGGCGAGAATCCCAAGTCACACCCCTGATGCCTGTCATTCTCTACCTGGTGGGGCGTTATGGTCCTAAAACTCTAACGCCTCAGGCATTCGTTGGTATTTTCACTCCAAATTTTCAACATGGTGTGACCCCCACCTCATGAACAGTGGCAATATCAGTTTGTTAGCCAAAAGCTGCTTTTGCACAGCGACTACGGCATTTAGCACCACAGGTGCAAAAATACATTCTGAATAGGATGTGAAAAATGACAGCTGTACTGTTCATGGGGAGGTGTAAAAAATGGCAATGTTGAAAATCTACAGTGAAAATATTAAAAAAACTGGTGAAGTCACGAGCGTGCGTAGAAACTGTGCAATACACACCCATCATGTAATTAGTTTGGGGATTTTTTATAGCAGACTGTCAACACAGGCATTTTGGGACCTCCGATCATGAACAGTGTCACTGTGATTTTCTTTATCTGTCCCGAACAATGATTTCCCACAGTGACCACGCATTTCTGCGCTGAAAGTGTGAAAACACATTTCGGCCATGTTGTGAAAAATAACAGCTGTACTGTTCATAAGGAAGTGTGAAAAATGCCACTGGTGAAAATCTGGACTGAAAATATTACAAATTCATGAACTTACGAGGGTGCGTGGAAACTGCGCAATGCTCGCTCGTAACACAGTCATTTTATGGACTTTTGTCACCAAATTTTCAAATAGCCATTTTAAGACCTCTGCTCATGAACAGTGTCACTGTGATTTTCTTAATCTGTCCCAAACATTGCTTTTGCACACCGACTGCACCACTGTGCACTACATGTGCGGAAACACATTTGGGGCGAGATGTGAAAAATGGCAGCTGTACTGCTCATAAGGAAGTATAATAAAGTGGCAATGCTGACAATCTGGTGTGCAAATATTAAAAATTCACAAACTTGCGAGCATGCGTAAGAACTGCGCAATGTGCACTCCTTAAACAATCATTTTTGGGAATTTTTCACCAAATTTTCAACATAGCCATTTTAAGACCTCTGCTCATGAACAGTGTAACTATGATTTTCTTAATGTGTCCCATACATTGATTTCGCACACCGACTGTGCCATTGTGCGCTACATGCAGGGAAACACATTTTGGGTGACGTGAAAAATGGCAGCTGTACTGCTCATAAGGAAGTATAATAAAGTGGCAATGCTGACAATCTGGTGTGCAAATATTAAAAATTCACAAACTTGCGAGCATGCGTAGGAACTGCGCAATGTGCACTCCTAAAACAATCATTTTTGGGAATTTTTCACCAAATTTTCAACATAGCCATTTTAAGACCTCTGCTCATGAACAGTGTAACTATGATTTTCTTAATGTGTCCCATACATTGATTTCGCACACCGACTGTGCCATTGTGCGCTACATGCAGGGAAACACATTTTGGGTGACGTGAAAAATGACAGCTGTACTGCTCATAAGGAGGTATGGTAAAATGGCAATGTTGAAAATCTGGAGTGCAAATATTCAAAATTTGAACTTACGGTATGCATAGGAACTGGGCAATGCATCGCCAGAAATAAACAGTTTTAGATGACTAAATTTCTAACATAGGCTTTTTGAAAGCCCACCTTATGAACATTGGCACTGTCGTTTCATTAATCAGTCCCGAAAGGTGATTTCGCACAGTGACTGCAAAAATCACCCTTCGGGCCCGATTAACACCATGACAGTTCAAGAATTCATGAGGAGGGGTCCCAATAACCCCATGTTGAAAATTTGGTGCCAAAATTCCAAAAAATGCCTGAGATATGCATTACAATCGAAAAAACCCTATTTATTGCATTATACAGCTTAACGATATTTCCTCATTTCTCAGTCGCCTTTGAAGAGTGCAGACGTGTTCCCAGTCCACTGAAGATCGTCGCGTCGAGCTCGAGGTAAGTATGGGGTGGGGTGTGTGGGGAGGAGTAGGGTGCGCAGTGGGTGGGCGTGGGTGGGCAGGAGACCGACGAGGAACTTTTTTTTTTGTTTACAGGTTTGTTTTTTTTTAGGAAGACGACATGGGACGGTTGCTGTTGGGTGGGCTCCAGCATGGCAGCTGGAAGGCTGTTTGGGGTCTGGAGCCGACGGGGATTGGCACCCCCGTCGTCCATACGGACTTGTGCCACGCTTGGTGGACTCCAGCGGCAGCTGGAAGGCTGTTTGGTGGGGGCCTGGAGCTGATGGGGATTGGGCACCCCCGTCAGCCATAACATTTTTTGCCATGCTGGTGTGGTCTCCCAGCGTGGCACCTGGAAAACTTTTTATGGGGGGGTGGAGCCGACGGGAAACTGGGCACCCCCATCGGCCATACAGTATGTGCGTGGGAGGGGGAGCGCATGAGCACACAATATGCATGTGTGCTTGTGTGTGGAGGGGGGAGTACTGCTCACTGAAGCGGAGCTTTCCCTTTCAACTGTACAGCACTGCATTTTCAACTGCTGTCACAGACAGCTGCAGCATTCATTGGAGAACAGCGTCCGCGCCTGCAAACACACTGACTGAATTGGAAAACGGCTGCTACACCTCCAAAAACTCGAATGACGGCACTATGTTTCTTGCACATGCGTGCAAGCAAACATAAAAAGTATCTACTAAAGTGTACATAATGTTGCTGTTTAACTGTTCTAAACAATGGTTACAGCCTAATAAATAAAATCTAGGTGTATAGTTAGTAATGTTATGTGTTCATGTTAAGCGTTAAATCTTTAACCTTAAGCTTGGCGTGGAAAGGCATTGGGGTGTAACCCTCCTGTGGGCTTATCTTGTTGCCCACGCTCTTCCTTCTTTCCGTGATTCTCCCATTACCTTCTGGCATCTCCCACCCCCAATCCTCCTCTGGTGCCCCAGAAACTTCCCTGTTTAGCCCCGCACTTCAGTTAGCCCAGTTTGGGCTTAAAATTTTAACTGCGGGTCGCTGGCATTTCTGTGTTTGGCTGGCAACCGTGAATGCGCACTGTAGTGCTTTCATTTGCCGACCACTGGTTTTGCGGTCCCAGTGCCCCTCTTCAGTTAAATGGGGGCCGGAGACCTTAGTGAGGCAAAAAAAAAGCCTCCTTAATGTTTAAAATTAAAGTGTAACTTTAGGCACACAGTGAGGACTCATGAATAGTTCATGAGCCCTCATAAATATTAATAAGGAGCTACCTGGCACCTAGAGGGCACATGTTTCAGCGGCAGCAACAGCAGAGGCCCAGTGAGCTTGAAATCAAAAGTGGGCTCATTTTACAAGGGGCAGTTGGGGCTACAATACTGTGTTTTTTTTAAATAAAATATTTTGTTTGGCTGCACCCATCCTTAAAAATAAAAAACTGTATGAGACTGTATAAAACTAAATAGGAGCAGCCATGCTGTTGACACTATGACCCCCAAACTGCGGCCAACCATATGGTTAAGTGCCTAAAACTGTGACAAAGGGACTCCTGGGAAAAGGAGGAAACTAATTCAGGCACCTAAATCATGCCCCAATGAGCCACCTAAAAATATTGATTTCTATGGTTATAAATAATTGAAAGGCTCAATCAGCCAATCAAAAAACCTTGGATTCTCAGGTGAAAACCCCTGGATTTTCTGGGTTTCTTCAGTCTGTTCCCTGGCTCTGTACAAGTCAAAAGTCTCCTGTGAAAGTAAATCTAGACTAGGGAGGCATTTCCAAGGCCTCTAAAGGAAATTGCTGCGTTCAGAAAAAAATTAGCAAAAAAAAAAAAAATAGCAAAAAACTAAACTAGTACCTTGATTCCCCAGGTACTGTGAGCTGTTTAATTATTAAAAAAATAAATAAGTGCTGCAAAAACCCTGCACTGGTGGACTAAATTAAGCTAAAAGGACTGAGCTGTTTTATTTAAGAGCCACAGTTGCTGCTGAAAGTTTGTTTTACCTGTGTAAGACTGCGATTGTAATTCTAAAGTGGCAAAGCATCTCTGGACATCAGGGTGCTAGACAACTGCTGTACATTTCCTAAGTAAACTAGCTAAAGTGACTGAGAGCTGTGTCCCAGCTGCAGCTAAAAAAAAAAAGGTTGTGGACATTTTCTAACTAAAAAGTGCGGACTGGTGTGCAGGGGTCTATTGTGTTTAAATCCCCCTGTTGACTGCACCTGTGCTTCATTAGTCTAGGGCTAGCACCTCCTTCTAACTGGCACTAGACTTTGCTTAAGTTATTGCCTGTAATTTCTGCAGTTTTCAAACTCAGTGCAGGGACTGCAGGAGGACCCCCGCCATTGGAAGTTCTCACCCAGAGCCAAGGAGGGAATCAACTAACCCCTTCCAAGTGGGACTCACTGTCTCAAAAGGTCACCGGCACTTGCTAGGGTGCTAGGGCACCTGTGATCCATTGTGGGAAGCTGGGCTGTGGAGCCACTCCTGGGTCTGGGCATTCTGGTGCTGGTGTGGTCTTGCCATAGAGCTCTGCAAGCGGCCAAAAGAGGTTGAAGATGACAAGCAGCCAGATCAACAATCAAGGGACAAGCTGCAAGATCCTTGAGCAAGATTCCATCTGCCCATTGCAACACGGATTTTCTTATTCCTGGACATCCAAAGGCAATCACCCCAAGCGTAGTTAAGTTCTGCAAAACTGGGAGTACCCAAGACCTAGTTCCCAAAAAGCAAGCAAAAAAGTGTAAACAAAATTTTATTTCTTCCTCAAACAGCCAGCCAACCCACGGCAACAAACAGGCCTGCACCTTGTGGGTACCCCTAAGGACTATCACAGTAAACACTGGTACTAGTGGGGGCAGGCCTCCAAGTGTGGGGTTGGCCTAAGGGGGCATATGGTTATTGTTACTTGTTCTCGCTAACCATCTTTTTATTCACAGCCATCCTTTGTCCTGTTATCCCTTTCTTAGTCCTTACCCCAATAAAGCTGTAATTTATTGTTTAAAATTGTGTGTGCAAAAATTCCCTAAGTCTGTCAAATCATTACTGTTCAAGGTTTATAGTGTTACTGACCAGCTGGGTATTCAAAGTGTAAGGTGGGTGGTTGGTAGGTGTAGCATCCCAGGGGGCTGTGCCAGCCAGTCACCTGACACACTTACACTTTTCTCTGGGTGAAGGCACCCCCCGCACTTTTATTATTTTTGAGAAAGAAAAAAAAAACAAGCACTACCCTTAACAGGACCCAGGCTCCTTAACCTGTTAAAGGCCCAACAGGAAGGGGTAGTAGCCCACTGGCACAGGGGGCCTGGGCTACACTTGATTTGACAGATGAGGAGTAGCACTCATTAGTGAAAGTGGTGGGTAGACCTACAATACCAAATGCCTTACTACAAAATCAAAATACATATATGAAGCTAATGTCTGTACGGATGCGATTGATGGCTGAACCATCCTGCTTTAAATCTCATTTTTTCTTAGCTGAAACCATTTTAGTAAGGATGGTGCTGTTTTATGCAAACTTATCAAAACGTTGAGGCGCAGGTGTGCAAAAATTATAAGTAAAACATACGAAAAAATTAAACAAAGTTTAAGCGACTGCACCTTTAAATATATTTAATACTGTAGTACAATTCGAATACGGGTAAAATCCCTACCAGCAGACCAGGTCTGGTCCAACACTGTAAAAAGCAGACCGGCTGGACCAACCGGACGGCGCCAGTCCAAACTGGGGCGGTCAGGCTGTTCGGGACAAGGCAGTGGGTCCAGTTTTTATCCGACCCTCCAGGCTGAGCCGGATTCCTCCAGGTAGGCGAAGGATCTAAACGTCACCCATATCCTCACCAAGATGAAATCTGGATCAGCCTGAAGGCTACGGTCCAGCCGGACGGCACAAATTGCGCCTGGTCCAGTTTTTACTAACTCCCGTACAATACTACCCCAAATCATGGAAAATCAAGATACTGTTCACAAAACCTTATTCCGAAAGCTCGCCAGTCACGACTGATTGCTTGAGGAATGTGTTCTGTAATCTACCTAACCCGACCCGACCAAACGAAGTTACAAAACCTGCCACATGCTTAAATTTGGGTGTCCTCATAAAATCACGCTATCAAATTAACCAAAAGAAAGATTACACCACGTTATCAAATAAAAATAATTTATTTTGATATCCTGTCTGATCACTTCATGATAAATAAATTCCCATTTGCAATGCAGTACTTCAGTCATCATCCTTACATAATTTTTTATAGCAACTCAAGAGACAACAAAGCAGCGCTACTAAAAGCACCAGAGAAATAAAGCCCCACTTGATGAAGGAGCCCGTGCCCGTACTGATGGCCCGTTTCCTCAGCAACCGCTCTTCTTCCACTGCTTCCTGCCCTCCCGTGGACCAACCGCCTCCGTCCGGTGAGAAGTCCTCTTCCTGGCCATCCGTCCCGGATTCTTTAGGCATACTCCGTAGAGTTTCGGACTGCGATACTTGGAGAATCAAAAGGAAAACTGCGACAGTCTCCACTATAATCATGATGAACAAAGTTGCTAGTCAAACACTGCATAAATTCCTTTAGAATAGAAGGACGAGGCCCAGTGCGTCATGAAATGTAAGCTTCCGCTCTCTCTCGCGTCAGAATGTCATGACTTATTGTGTAATTTAATTTGCTAGCGTAACTCTTTGGAGTCTACTGCTGTGGCCCAGTGAGGTCGCAGTTTGATGTCTTGTTCATCTGAATGTGAGGTGCCCTACAGAAGTACGTGAGGTTTACTGACTGAGATGTAATTGATGACCTCACAGTAAACCAATAAGCAACTTGTAAGTGAGGTAACTGCAGTTGCCTCCAGCAGCTGTGTCAGTCTCCACAAATGATTCTTGTTGTCCACCCCCAAAAAAAATACTGCTGTAAATAGCCAAGATTTTGTTTGTAAGACTGTTTCCTTAGGTGAGGCTGACATATGAATAAAGACTGCATTATGGCAATATGGATGTATCCAGCATTGCTTGGCATTACAGTCCTTGCAGGTTTTGAATTACATAAGCAAAGAAAATTAAGATAAGAAGCTCTGACCTTTCAGAGTTGGGGGGCCTGCAGCTCCTGACCCAGTGGACCTTGTTGTTCTGACCTCAGACCCTTATTGGGAGCTCTGCAAATTTTATGATGGTGAGTGATTGTCATTTTCTAGCCCTCCCACCTCCACTACCGATCACCTCCAAGACCTCCACCTTTAAAGAGACAAGGGGCCCCTTTCTGAGACTAGTACTACACCTCTCCTGGCTTTTGCCAACAGGGTGGCACCTCTGCTTTGTTGAGTAGAGCTCTCTCCCTTTAAGAGTCTGGTTTACCTAGTGGGCCTACATGCTGGACCGGAGCATTAGCGTATCACACTGTGAGCATCCACTTTGGAAGCAGCCATCAGCCAACCACTCTACCCTAACAGTGTGCACGCAGCCCCTTCCCTGGTAAGTATCTGTAGTCATCCTCACTGACTATACTTATTATCTGAATTTTGTATTACTTTATATCAGCTTGCATTGTTGTGTTACAACTGACTGTGTGTGCCTTGCTACCTATACTTGTTTGTTAGCTTCTGTGGGTCAGGCCTACTTCCCCATAACCTCCCTATCTGGGTCACGCCTACATCCCCCATGGCCTCCCTGTCTGGCTCAGTCCTGCATTCATCACAGCCTGCCTGTCTGGGTAAGGCCTACATCTTGCTCTTCCTATCTAGGTTAGGCCTACATCTGACATGGCCTTCCTGGCTGGATCAGTCCTACATTCATTGTAGCATGCCTGTCTTTGTCAGGCCTACATCTCCCTCACCCATCCTGTCTGGGCCAGGCCTACATCCCATGTAGCCTACCTATCTGGGAGAGACCAATATCCCTCCCCCCATATCTGGGTCAGGCATACATCCCCCGTAGCCTTCTTTTCTAAGTCAGGCCTACTAATACTGTAGCCTTCCTGTTTGGGTCATGTTTCCTTCCCCATAGCCTCCCTATCTGGTCAGGCCTATATCCCCCATAGCCTCTCTGTTGGAGTTAGACCCACATCCCACATAGCCTCTCTGTCTGGGTCAGGCCTACATCCTCAGTAGCCTCTCAATCTGGGAGAGGCCATATCCTCTGCTGCTTCCCTGTCTGGGTTAGGCCATAGCCCATAAACTAATGTGCCTCCCCACAGTATAACTTCTTCTTTGGTGTTGCAGTTTTAACCAAATGTTTCATTACTGTGCTGCTACCTACACATACTGTCCTCGCCCTCCTTTTCTCCCTCTCTTCCCTACCCCTTCCACTGCTGCTTCCTTCCTCATCTACTATAACCTCCACTTCTTCTGCCCACCTCTTCACTCCTATATCCACTCCCTACTCCTTTCCCCCAGCATCCTGGTGCTATTTCCTACCTGTTCCTTGGCTCCTCCTTGAAGCTGTCTGGTGCCTTCTGCTCCCTTTCCCCTTCTCTTCCCCACTTTTCTCCCTCCAAATAAGTTATTGGGTCAATTAAACTCCTTGTCTCCCTGCTGCTTGTGGTAGCAGGCAACATTAAATTTAATCCTGGCCCCGTTCCCGTAAATTTAATCCTAGCCCCATTCCCCTTCTCATTTCACCCTTGCAGTTCATCCAGAGGACTGATAGTTGCCCACCTAAACATCTGCAGCCTCCTCTCCAAACTGGATCAGTTTCAGCCTCTTACAGACATCCTTCAGCCAGATGTTCTTGTCATTCCAGAGTCTTGGCTGTCCCCCAAGGTCCATGATTCTGCAGTGGCCATCCCAAGTTACACCATAGCCAGGCAGGATTGCTCCAAGAGTGGTGGTGGGACAATTTACTTCTCGCAGGTATCCAAATTATGCCTGTGTTAACTGTCTCCTCTCCCCCCCCCCCGCCTATGAGCTGCTCTTCCTCAAACTCTCCCTTTCCAAGTCCCTATTTTTGTAGCTGGAGTCTGATGCTGCCCAACAATAACCTCTTCATTAGTTACTAAGTTTCTCTCCTCTCCTGTATCTAGTCCCACTTCTCCAGAGGGAAGTTGCTCATAACTGGCTCCCCCACTCTGCACATAAACCTTCCTAAATTGTAAAATTCCTCCAAATTATCTAAGTTGATTTCTGACCCCCACTTGCCACAATCATAAATCCCTAAACCACTCCCTCTTTTACTAGGTCCCCTCCTCCCACCCCCACCAAATTGTGGATGCAATTATTCTCCTAGATGCCCTAAGTGACCATGATATTGTCTGCTATATGGGAGTGAGCAAGAACTGCCACCATAAAGCCCCTCTAAATCATAGAAACATAGAATTTGTTGCCAGAAAAGGACCATTTAGCCCACCCAGTCTGCCCAGCTGTTCCATGCCTAATCTATCTCCACAGACTCCAACTGTTCCCTAGTGGCCCTCCCTTCTCCCTTCTTGTCTTCTAAGTCTATCCCAGGAATTCCTGAAGCTGCACTGGTTTTGCCTTCACCACTTCTGCTGGTAGTCTGTTCCAGGTGTCTACCACCCTTTCAATGAAGAAATATTTCCTCACGTCTCTCTTAAACTCCCTGCCCCAGCTTCATCGCATGCCCCCTTGTCCTGGTGCTCCTTCTCATTTGAAAGAGACCTCTCCCCACTCCCTGTTTCCCCAGTGAGGTATATGTAGCCTCTTGTCATGTCAACTCTCGGTCTCCTCACTTCCATGGTGTGCATGTTGGAATCACTCAGTCTGCCCTCATAGGGCTTCTTGTGCAACCCCAGTATCATTTTAATTGCACTCCTCTGGACTGCCTCCACACTTTCTATGTCTTTTCTGATGTGCATCCTCCAAAACTGGACACAGTACTACAGGTGGGGTCTTGCCAGTGAGTGATACAGTGACAACACCACCCCCTTCTGCTAGATATACCCCCCATATACACCCCAGCTTCCCACTAGCCCTACCCACTGTTTTGTCACACTGTCCTGCCACCTTCAGTTCATCAGATATGATAACCCCAAGGTCCCTTTCCTGCGTAGTGACTGTCAGTGCTTCCCCGCATTCTATACTCAGCGCCTGGATTCCTATGCTCTAGGTGCATGATCTTGCACTTTTTGGCACTGAACCCCAACTGCCATGCTTTAGAAGATTCCTTGAGTTTTCTCAGATCGCTGCTCATTCTGTCCACCCTCTGTAGAGTGTCCACCCTGTTGTACGGTGTACTATTATCTGCAGAAAGGCATGCCTTCCAGTTTCTCAGCAGTGTCACATATGAAGACATTGAAGAGGACCGGTTCCAGTATTGAGCCCTGCAGCACCCCAGTAGTCACTCCTCCATTATTCAAGTGAGTGCCGTTTACCACCACCCTCTGTCTTGTATCTGTTAACCAGTTCCTAACCCAATTCACAACTTGGATCCCACCCACAGGTGCTCAGTTTCTTTCAACTAAGGTATTTCCTGCAAGGAAACAAATGTGAGAGGATTCTATTTCTAACAAGCCATAAGACCATATCTCTGGTTTAGGAAACAATGACCCACTCACCATGAAGTAACTATAATCTTCATTTTTTCTATTCACTGCTACACATATGCTATACACTGTTTAGGGAGCCTGCTTCTTTACAGCTAGTGTTTCAAAGTTATGCCTCTTTTTCAGGCTTTTAGTGGTACAGTTGTTAAAAATAATGGGCTCTATGCACTAACTTGCTCTGGGTACGTGCAAGAGGCATGTGCCCAGTGTGCACAGCTCTGCACCAGGGGCCAGGTGTGCACCGGCTGACATTCATTATCGTCAGCTGCCTGTCAGTGGGCCTGCCTTCCCAGTGCACAGCTGCATGGGGCCAGTTCACAGGACACAGGTGGGCATCCAGTCAGATGCCTGTCCTGGGTCCTGGAGTGGATCCCTCTGCTCAGTGCCAGCAGAGGATCCCGGGATGGCATGAAGTGGCAACTCGGGCATCAGTGTCCCATGACCACAGTACACACTGAAGATATGCATAGACTTTATGACAGATACTCGAGTTACAGCACTCCAGACCAAGAGTGCTAACAGTACATCAGTAGTGGCTCAGAGCCGCCTACAGTACAGTGTGGTGGTACAGCTGTCCAATATTGGATCTCTGATGTACTGTGCTGCTGTTCAGCATTGTAACAGGTGTTGTGGTGCAGATAGTGTTGTTGAACGGTAACATGCGCACACTATTTTGTTTGCAGTGCTTCCAGGCATAGCAATATGATATGTTCTGCTATTATGCCAGTAAGTGTATCATAACACAGTTGCAACCCTACCCCCCCACAAAGGGGAGGCTGATGTGCAGTACAGTCAAGCCACATGCCACGTAAGTCCTGTATGTGTACTGTGTGTCAACTGTACTGCACGTCAGCCTCCTCTTTATTGGGGGGGGAGGGTAGGGCTGCATCTGTGTTATGATACACTACCAGCGTAATAGCAGAACATACCATATTTCTATGCATGGTGGTATTGCTATGACAGTAGTGTGCACAGTCCCTATGTTACCAGTCAGCAACAGTTTCTGCGTCACATCACCTGTTACATTACTGTACAACAGCACAGAACATCAGGGATCCAGTGTTGGTCAATTGTACTTACATATAGTACTGTAAGTGGATGTGAACCACTGTTGCTGTACTGTACACAATATTGTGCCATACTCCCACCTAGTACTGTACAGCTGGTGGGTGTCCATTGAGAGGTTGCGTATACTTTATGGCAGGGTCCTCTTGTGCTCCCCATGCCTGGCACTCTGCCCCATAGTGAATGGCTCAGAATGTGGGCATGCCCTGACATGCCACCAGACCACTTGTGGTGCATGGCTGCATAGCTAGCAAGGGGATCGTGTGCATAAGGGGTTTGCGCACCTGTTGTGAATGCCATTGAGGGTTCATGTGCAGCATTCACACTTGGGGGTGCCTGTGCACCTCAGATATGCGGCACGTAGGCAATGTGCCCTTTCGTGATTAGAGCTCAGTAGTAGTAAGTGCAATATTCTCAGCTTATTTACATATATAAATGGACATGCAGATCATCATAGATAGTACCCCAAGTGTGACCAAAACTAAATTATAGTAGAAGGCAGAAAATATTACACCAATATCCACTAATATGATAGAGTAATGTTGATTATAACATGATTCTTGATAATTATTTTGCTGTGTTATATCACGTTAGTGGATAATGATGATGACTTGAATGTCTATTTTTTTCTAACAGGCAGCTATCTCCCTGAGTTCCTTTAGAACCCTTGGATGTATTCTGTCTGGCCCCATAACTTTTGTCAACCTTCTGAGCAGCAAGTCCCTTCTAGACTCTTTCTTCTGAAAATGGACTTGTGTCCACATCACCCCATTTCTGCTAGTCCCTGGTGGTCTGTCCTCACACCCCTTCTCCCTCCACTTTCTGCACTGTGAAGACAGACCAGAAGTACCCATTCAGAATATCTGCTATTTTTTTGATCTTCAGTGCAATCTCCCTCCTCCGCTCTTCTAATCCTCACTATCCCTTCCCTCGCTTTCTTCTTCCACCGATGTATCTGAAGAAAGTCTTATCTCCATTACTAACTCCTTTGTCAATTCTTTTGTCTGTCTGTACCTTTACTACCCTCTCTTCCTTGCCTGCTTTCCTCTGCTTAACTAGGTATGTCTCCCTGTTCTTTTCCTTCTGTGTTTTCTTGTACCTCCTGAATGCCTCTTTATTTTTTTCTTCATCACCTTTGCCACTTCCTTAGAGAACCATAAAGGTCTCCTTTTTATTCTGCTTTTAATTTCTTCCTTCACACAGAGGTTAGTTGCTTTAGTTACACCCTTCCCTATTTTTGCCCACTGTGCCTCTGCCCTTCCCTGACAGTCCCACCTCCCCTCAACGCAGTCTGAGGCAGTCCCCATTTCTTTGAAATCCACCTTTGAAAGTCCAGGAACCTTTTCCTCATGTGGTTAGCCTCTGTTCCTGTCTTAATATTAAACCACACAGTATAGTGGTCACTGGTGGGGACTGTCCACTGTGACATCTGCAACACTGTCCCTGTTTGTAAGCACCAGGTCCAGCACTGCCCCGTCCCTAGTGGGTTCTTTGACCAACTGCCTGAGAAAAGCACCTTGTAGGGAGCCAAGGATTGCCCTACTCCATGTGGAAGCAGTAGATAGAAGGTTAAACTCCCCATTCAGCAGATTGAAGTCACACACTAGCAGCACCACCCCCTTACATGCCATTTTGATGATGCCTTCTGCAAGTGCCATATCCAACTCCTCTCCTTGTGTTGGAGGCTTGTACAGTACCCCGGTGTGGATAACAGCCCCGGAGCCTGTCTCCACAGTGACCCACAGTACATCCAGACCTTCATTTTCTTCCTGGTGCCCCTGTACCCCCATGGCCTAAGGTGGGCTCAAGGAGGCAGGGGTGGTAGGATCAGGAACATGGAGGGGGAGTGGGTAAAAAGCACACTCCTCATTCAATGGCACTAAAAAACTCCTACGCCATTCTGGTGGATCAGGACTACCATGAAGGGGCACACAAGGTGGTGGACAGAGAGGATGTGGGGGAATCCTCAAGTGGAGTCCCTGGGAGGGGGGAAGGAAACTCCCAGAGAAGAAGGAAGCAACTTCTAGTAGGAAACTCTGTAGCCAGGGGGATAGAGTTGGGGGACGTTAAGGGGATAGAGAGGGAGGTTAAGTGCCTACCTGGTGCATCAGCTTTGAGGGATGGAAAGCATATCCTGTAGATCAGGGGAGTTATGGGAAGAAAGGGGAAGCTGGACGTCATTGTGCACTTGTGGATGAATGACCTAGGTCTGGAAGGGACAGAGGCAGTACAGGAGCAGTTTAGGGAGTTGGGGAAGGTCTTAAGCAGGTAGCACGCTCTGTAGCCTTTATGGAAGTGCTGCCTGTCTACAACAGGGGGAAGGTGAGGCAGTTCATGGTTGAAGAAATTGTGCAGAGAGGAGGAGTATGGCTACACGGGGGGCTGGGGATCCACCTGGAGGAATCATAGCTTGCATTGGGGGGATGGCCAACATCCCTCCAGGAAGAGAGTAGCAGTTCTCAGTAGACTGTTTAAGTGTTACTTCGATAGGCATTTAAACTTGCCAGGAGTGGCAAAAGGCAGAGGGGTGGCAGAAAATGCCCCACCCCTCAGGCTGTGGTGGAGAGTTGAGAATTTCTGGAGAGAAGGATTACCACCAAAATGAAGGAGAACCAAGGGTGCAAGGGATCTGCATGGGAGGAAGGGGAGAAGAGAAATGGGCAGTATGCAAAGGAGAAGAAAGGGGAACAGCTAGACAATATGAGAAGGGAGAAGAGTAAGACTAACAAACTCTGGAGAGCCTTGTGTGCCAATGCTAGAAGTCTGGGAAATAAGGTACCAGATCTGAAGGCCACCATGGCTAAGGCAGACCTGTATACTGTGGCCATCAACGAAACAGGGTGCACAAACAACCGTGACTGGGAAATGGTCATACCTGGCTACACAATGTTTAGAAGGGGCAGGTTAGGAAGGAAAGGCGGGGGAGTGGTGATTTTCATGTTAAGGAAAACATCAAAGTGATGGAGGTACAGGGAGGACGGTGGGGGTCAAGGTGTTGTGGGCCAACCTTGAGTCTGGAAAATGAGTCACTGTTCGCACGAGAGTGGTGTACAGGCCTCCAACACAGGGAGAGGACATAGACAAAGAGATGCTGGAAGACAGGCAAAATTGCTAAGAAGGGGGAGGTGGTGCTGGTGGGGGACTTTTATCTGTCAGATGTAGAGTGGAGTCTACATGCTGCAGCATAAGCTAGGAGCATAGAAACATAGAAGCTGACAGCAGATAAGGACTGTATAGCCTGCGTAGTCTGCCCAATTTCTCTACCTAATGCAATACCGCAGACCCTAGTTGATCTACTATTTACTCTCTTCCCCCCATTGCGAGGATATTTTTATGTCTATCCCATGCATTCTTGAATTCCCCTACTGTTTTTGCTCCCACCACCTTTGCAGGGAAGTTGTTCCAAGCATCCTGCACTCTTTCAGTAAAAAGTACTTCCTCATGTTGCCCATTAGCCTGCCCCCCCCAGCCTCTAGCAGAAACATCTTGACTCCCTGCAGGGGGCATTCCTCAGGCAACTGGTCAGTGAACCTACTCATGGTGGGGCAGTACTTAACCTGGCACTTAAGAATGGGGACAGTGTGGCAGACATCAGAGTGGGGAGTCATGTACCAGTGACAATCGCACAGTATGGTTTAATATAAGAACCACAGCAGAATCCAGCTGCACAAGAGAGAGGGTCCAGGATTTCAGAAGGATGACTTTACAAAGATGGGGGAATGCATCCGAGAAGGCCAGGCAGGGGAAGATGTTGGGGGGTGGGGGGAAAATGGGCCAGAATGAAAGAGAGTACAGTAAAGGCTACAAACTTGTACATCAAGCAAATAAACAAAAGCAGAAGGAGGAGGAGACCATTATGGTTCTCAAGGGAAGTGTTGATAAAGGTAAGGGCAAAAACAGTGGCATTCAGAAGGTATAAGGAGACTCCGAGAGAGGAGGACAGAGAAGTATAAGAAGCGCAAAATCACAAGCTGAGGAAAGAATAACCCAGACAGTATCAAAGGGGGACAAGACATTTTTGAGGTGTATCAGCGAGAAAAGGAAGACCAAGGGAGGGAGGGACTGCAAGGTTAATAAAGGAGGCAGGGGACTGTGCTGAGGAGGACCAAGAAAAGGCATACGTCTTAAATATTTCTGCTTGGTGTTCACAGTTGAGGGGGGAAGGGGAAGGACCACAAATAAGCACCAAGAGCTGGGGCTGGTGAACACCAGTTCTTTCTCTGAGGAGTGGGTCAGGAGAGCACTTGCTAATCTGAGGGTGGACATAGTCATGGGGCCAGACGGTGTGCATCCAAGAGTGTTGTAGGAATTCAGGGAGGTGCTAGCTGCATCCCTGATGGACTTAACAGTTCACTGGAGACCGGCGTGGTCCAGGAGGACAGGAGAAGGGCGGACACAGTCCCATTTCACCAAAGTGGTAGCAAGGAGGAGGCAGGAAATTACAGGACTGTCAGCTTGACATCTGTAGTAGGGAAATTGATGGAAACACTATTAAAGGAAAGAATCGTGGAACACCTGGAATCAGTATCCTGTGACTTTGGTGACCACAATTGGACACCTACTGAAAGGGTGACTCAGTCGCGGCTCCTGTCATTGGGGCGACTGGGGAAGGTGGGCAACCAGATGGGGGGGTGCATGAAATAGTGACATCCTGTTACTACATGCCTGTGCGCGTGCGGGGAGTGAGCACGCCAAGCGTGGGGTTTGAGGGGACAGAGGGGTTGTAGGGGGTGGTGCCACAGCGAGCTGCCGAGCTGCTTCCGTGGTGTGGTGGGTGGGTTCAGGGCTGCGGCTGGAATGGTGCTGGGTTCGGGTCTGGATGCAGGTACTTTTTGTTGCGCCCGGCCCAAAATTTTAGTTTTGCCTCGCTTGCAACCCCCCCCGGAGTTGAGAATCCTAAAGTAGGGTGGCGGAGGCACAGCCCCCTACATAAATGTGAAATCCCAACTCCCCGGTGCTATTTTGCTGTGCGCCGGGGAGTACATCGTCAAATTATTTTTTTCGGCAATGTGCCGACGCTCTAATGGCGATTGCCCGTCGGTGATCGCTGTTATCACTTATATCCCTGGAATCCAATGGACTGCAGGACCCAAGGCAGCACGTCTTTATGGAGGGAAGGTCATGCCAAACAAATATGACAGATTTTTTTGACAGGGTAACCAGGATGTTGGATCGGTGGGGGGAGACATGACCTTCTTGGACTTCAACAAGACCTTTGACACTGTTTCACGTAGGAGGCTGGTAAGCAAGTTGGATAGCATGGGGTGCAATAAGGTGGTAACCTGGGTAAGAAACTGGTTAGGAGATTGGAAGCGAGGGTGGTGGTAAACAGAGTTTGCTCTGAGGAGGGAAGAGTGACCCGTGAGGTACCATATGGGTCAGTACTGTATACAGTCTTCATTAACATCTTCATTAGTGACATAGTGGAGGAACTGAAAGAGAAGGTCTGCCTCTTTGCAGATGACACCGAGATCTGCAACACGGCAGACATTCTGGAGTGGTTGCAAAGAATGGAAGGAGACTTGAAACGACTGGAGGAGTGGTCAGAAGTTTGGCAGCTAAGGTTTAATGCAATAAAATACAAAATAATGCACTTTGGTCACAGAAACCTGAGATTGCAGTACAAAATGGGGGGGGAGAGATACTTACAGCGGCCAAGCAGGAAAGAGAACTGGGGATAGTCATACTGGATGACCTGAAGGTGGTCAGACAATGTGACAAAGCAATCAGAAGAGCCAGTGGGATGCTGGGATGTGTAGGTAGGGGTATTACAGCAGAAAGAGGAAAGTGGTGTTGCTGCTATATAGGTTTTTAGAAAGACCCCACCTGGAGTACTGTGTCAAGTTTTGGAGGCTGTATTTCAGGAAGGACGTAGCCAGGTTGGAGGCTGTCCAGAGAATGACTACCAAGATTGTACAGGTCTACATCAGATGTCCTATGAGATGGGGGGGGGGGGAAATGAACATTCCCTTACGTTCACCCAAGCCCTTGACCGTGGGCATGTAGTTGGCTCTATCTATATTGACCTCACTAAGGACTTTGATACGGTCAATCATGCCTTGCTCCTCCACTATCTACCTGCCCTGGGACTCTCCCAGGAAACAATATCCTGGTTTGCAGACTACCTAACTGGTAGGACTCAATGTGTCAAAACTGGCTCCACTCTATCTGACTGCTGCCCTGTCCCGTCTGGTATCCTACAAGGCTCCATACTTGGCCTCCTTCTCTTTAGCATTTTTCTGAACTCACTACCTAATGCCTGCTCAGGTAGATTTCTCTTATATGCTGATGAAGCTGTCATTTTCAGCAGGCACCAGCACCTCCTCTCCCTCCAACGCTCACTCCAAAACAATTTCTCGGAAGCTGAAACGTGGTTTCGGGACCATAGGCTTATACTTAGTTACAAAAAAACAAAAACAGTGATTTTCACCCACTGTCAGAGTTCTCACTCTGGATCAACCCTTACCATTGTCAATTCACTGGGCGACACGTTAGAACAGGTAAACACCTTTAAATACCTGGGCATAACTCTAGCTACATCCTCCTCCTTTCATAAGCATATCCAGCTCCTATCCTCCCCTCTAACCATTCGACTAGGTCTCCTCTACCGCCTCAAGCTTTATCTCTCCCCTGAAGCCATCCATTTGGTGGTGTCCTCCTTTGTACTCTCTATTATGGACTACGGCATTGTTATATATGGCTCCGCTGATCAGACTGCCTTAAGCCACTTCAAAATCAGTTTAAACAAAGCATGTCATCCTATCACGGGCTGTGATAGCTTTACCCATACCTGTGACCTATATAGACAGTCCCAGTGGTTAAAGTTTGACTCAAGAGTTAAATATCACACCTGTCTGCTAACTAAGAAAATCCTTCTCAGCCTTGCACCCCCAGGGCTCCTCCCTCTCCTCCAACCAGCCCCCCTGAACAGACCCACCAGAAGTGATGCTAAGCCCTTCATAGCTGTCCCCCACTGTAGGACCTCTCTTGGCCAAAGGGCCTTTCTGTATCAGGCCCCTGAATGGCTCAATGAGCTCCTCACCCCCATCTTTCAAGAACCCAAACTAGATCCTTTCAAGACCCACCTCAAAAATCTGCTCCTTACACTGTCAGACTGTGACTGTCCCTAGTCTCCCTCCTCCACCCTTCATCTCTACACCCAACCCCCACTCCTAGACCCTAGTGTCCCTCTTGCACTTCACTACTTGGACTAACTTACACCTCATCTAATGCTGGGTCTGGCAAATGTCCCTGAGTTCTCTGCTTATCTAACATTTGACGATGGGCTTGTGCTGCCCTATGATGTTATTACTATTTTACTGTATGACTAATTCCTATGTACATTTGTTTTCCTCTGTAACGTCCTGTGTATTTATGACGCGGAACCTTTGCAAAAGAGTCTATGACTTAAAGGTGTATTTCCGATTATTGTGATAAATAAATAAATAAAATAAATATGAGGAGAGGCTAAAGGAATTAAACCCTTTCCGGCCATTAGAATGCTGGCATTAGTGCGCTGGCACATCAGGGTGACAGTTTTGGGATTCGCACCTCCTCCCCCAGGTCCGATCCCCTTGGAGTTAGGATATTAATAAAGGGGAGGGGGGGGCACTGCCCCTCATTGGGGCCCTGGGGCACAGCCCCTCAAAAACGGGGTCGACGAAATCCCGACTTTGGGTCCTGATGACCAGACACACTAACACCAGCGCTCTGATTGGGTGGAACTGAATTAAACATTTACATCCTGGAGGAGAGAAGGGGGGATATGAACGAGACCTTTAAATACCTCACAGGGGTGAATAAGGTACAAGTGGGAGGTATTTTTCAGAGGAAAGGGTGCTCTGGAACAAGGGGCCATGATATGAAGCTGAAGGGTGGGGTAGGTTTAGGAGAGATGTGAAAGAAAGGTAGTGGATGCCTGAAATGGTCATCCAGCAGAGGTTGGGGCAAAAACTGGTGGGATTCAAAAAGGTCTGGGATAAGCACAAGAGCGTCATAAGGGATAGGAAAAGGGTGGCAGAGCAAGTGCCATAGACCTGGAGGGGTCTATAGTATACAATAAGCAATGCAACAAAAAAGGACAGACTGAATGGGCCACATGGCCCTTTTCTGCCATCAGCTTCTGTGTTTCCTTTATGACAGATGTAGCTATATGGTCCTATGAGATCACAAGCTCCCCTGCTACCCTGACTAGTTACTGGACCCCTCGCAATGCCTGCACCAAAACAATGAGGTTTGAGATTGAGAAATCGAGAGATTGAGCCTAAGTATGTTGAGTCCACAATTCAGAACAACCTTAATCACACCTCTGAGTACTAGGTTACCCACTCCCTCTTCTCCCCTCTAACCCAAACCCCCCCATCCTAAGATTGGTAACTTCCACATATCAGACCCTGCTGCCATTGCCTCTTCCTTTAACTCTACCATCTGTGCTCAATCCCGCATTTCCTCTACCCCTCCTCTCCCCCCTTCCCTAGCTTTCTCCCATGCAGTTTCTCTTTCTGTCTCCACCAGTCCCTATACCTCCCTAAAGGCCCTTCTTGCTCTTAATCCTCATAAGGGACATGAGCCCTGACAGTCTTGACCCCAGACTTCTTCATCTCTCTTCTTCTGTCATAATTTTTCCTATTACCCAGCTCTTCAATCTCTCCTTCTTCTCAGCCACCACCCCTGACACATGTAAATAGGTTACTGTCATCCCCTTTCCTAAAGGAGGCTAGTCTTCCTCTCCTGATAAGTACCTGCTATCTCTTTCCTCCCCACTTTGGCACCTGGCTTTCTCACAACTGTCCCCCTTCCTCAGCTCCTCCTCCTCCTTCATCACTCCCTTCTAGTCTGGCTTCAGAAAGTCCCGCTATACTTCCACCTTTCTCTTCCGGCTTACTGACTCCATTCTTTCTGGTATGGACCAAGGCCAGATCACTATCTTTGTCAACTTGGCCAAAACCTTCAACATTGTTGCCCACCCCCTCCTCCTGGACAAGTTGGTGGTAGCCCTCTCTGCCTTAGTCAGATGGTTCCATTCCTACTTTGAGGGCGGGTCTCAAGCTGTCTGTGTCAGAGGTGCCCTATCTCCTCCCCACTTCCCATTTGCTCAGGTGTCCTCCAGCAGTCCATCCTATGCCCCTTTCTGTTTTCCATCTTCCTGAATGACTTATCAATTGCTAGCTCCTCTGTGACAATCCACGTGTGCAGATAATACAGTGCTTTTGCTCCTGGCTCGTCTGCCCCTGACTTGACTGCCCTGCTATAACTGGACTTCGGCAACATACAGTGTTGGTTTCAGTCAAACCAACTATCCCTTGGTGCCAAGAAAATGGTCTCTGTGACCTTTGGCTCCTGGCAGAGGCTTCCAGGCTCACCCCCTTCCCTTATTCCATACCCTCAATGGTGCTGTGATAGAGCATATCTTCTCCTTTAGGTACATCGGGGTCTTGCTGGACCACCATCTTGATTTCTCAGCACATGTTGATGCCATCCACCTCAAGCTCCTTCCCAAGATTAGTGTGCTGTACAGGAACAAAGTGAGTATCCTGCTTCCTGCCTGAGATAGTCTTGAAAATATCATCAACTATGGTGACCTAGTCTGCTGCGCCATTTTCAAGTCCACCCTTGCCAGACTGTACCCCGTCTGTCACTTCTTCTGCTTTGCCTTGCACTGTTTCTTTCATACCCACCACTGCTCTCTTTACATCTCCCTCTCCCTTCCCCCTTCCCATGATGCCACTGCATCTCCGTTATATCCAAATTCTGCCTTGGCTCCCTCACTGTCTTTCCTCTCTCCTCTCTTCTCTCCCTCTTACCTCCTACATGATCCATAACACTGCTTCTCATTCCCTTTCCCTCCTTCACAGGAAATCTGTTACTGTCCAAGCTGCCTTCTCATATAATTTCCCTAAACTTTGGTCCTTTCTTCTTCTGTCCATCCACTATGCCTATTCCCCATCTCCCTTAAGTCTCTTCTTTGTGACTTTACAACTTCTTCTTGCAACTGTCCCTGACCCCAGAACTTAGGGACTACCCTTCAACCCCACGCATGGCTTGTTCTAGCCCTGATATGCTTCACTGCTATGGCCTGGTTAGGGTTGTTCATTACTCCTGTTCAAGTGCAATTTTACCTATATTAACAACATTGTTGTACTGTATTATCTTACACTGAATACTGATTTGCACATCTGTAATAGATTGTATTTTCCCATCTTATTTTCTTTGCACTGTATCACTTGGTGCAGAATAATGTAGATGCATAATTGTTGCCATATGTTTAGTTTTGCACCTTATTGTATTGTCTGCCGCACCTTCCCGACACACCTGGACATGAGCTGTTCTTAGCTTAGTATGTCTTTCCTAGTAAAACTTATGAAATAAAATAATTTAAAAAGCAATAGAAAAAGAATTTGAGTTTTTCCTGGGAGTGCTGGCTTTTATTTTGGCTGGAAGAGGCTTAATTCTAGGTCAGTGGGTCTGGGGGTGTTCATTACCAGTTTATGTAGGGAACACTGGTGTAACAGGGAGACCCCAATGGGATCTCCGAGGAGGGGCTGGCTTCCTCCTCGATACTTTCTATTAAACCACCTAGATATATATTTATAGACCACACGGAGAACGGAGGAGATTTTATGAAGCTTTACTTGGTCAGGATACAAAATTTAAGGTGGTACAAAAAGTTGTAGCTTCAGTTGCAAAAATAAAAAGCCATTCTGTTTTAGGCAGAACTTACAAAGCTTTATGTACAATTGAACAAACACAGAGTATGTGCATCCTGTCTCCAAACAAGGCAATGTTGGTATATTAACTCTGTAATTGGAGAATTTTCCTCTGCATATCCTGTAGTAAGCATGAGCTAAATGACGTAAATTTGGTGACTGAAATTAATGCAAAAAATGGAATAAATGTAATAAATGCCAATCCCTACAAGATGGCAGCATTGTATAGCTAATGACAGTTTGCTTTTAGCAAATTCTCCATTGACATACATGCACGTAGGCTTAACATATACAATAGCTGGTTTTGTTATAAACACTTAACAGTGCCCTTTTTCCTATTATACGTAAAACATAAAAATTGCATTGCAGTTTTAACTATAGCATTAACAAGATATACTTATTCTTAAGCAAGTACAGGATATATGGTTCAAATTCTATTAATATCTTAGCAGACAGTTACAAAGAAATGCAATATACTTTGTAACCATATGTGTACTCTTTTCCTTAACAAGCTGCTGTCACATTCTGATAGGTCACTGTGTAACTATGATAAGCAAGAACTATGACAAATATGACACATAGCATTTATAAGAAATGCCTACATCATTTTGGGGAAATGCAGCACATAAGTTTTGTTTTGTCCACCATTTCGCACACATAAGTTTTGTTTTTAACCACCATTTTGTATTGTATCTGTGTTGTAACTGTGTTGTGTATACATACGTTTTTATACTCTTGTCTCTCTGTGTATTTGCTCATGCACCACTTACTGGCTTTATCAGATTGTACTTGGGGTTTTGTAGCCTGTCCCCTGCCAATTATTAAAATTTGTGCAAAGACACACATTATAGTAAAATCACTCTCTACAAGCCCTCCTTTGCGGCTTTGCCACAAATTTAATTATTATTTGTACATCATGCCTCTTGTGTATTTATGCCATTGCTGACCAAGGGCAAACAATATATTACTTTCCCACCCTTCCCTAGTAATAGGGCTTGGGACAGAGACTCCAAACCTAGTTGGCAGCCCCTGTACTGGTATTTGTTGCCCTTGTGTATATTCCTGCTTAGGACTTATACACCACAGACACACTGATCACAGCCGCATGATGGGGAATTGGTACCATAACTTCACAGGTACTCAGCCTAATTTAAGCGTAGGCATACAGCTGACAAAGCCACCAAATGTAGTGCATTAACATTAAAAAAAAAAAGAAATGCAAAACATATCCAAGGTATCAGTACCAGTGATGCTGCCTTGACTAGTTTAAATGCTGTTTTGTACAAAAATATTATGCATTACATATGCAGAAGTGACCCATGGGACAATCCCATTGGAGTGTTTCTAACATGCAATCTAAAAAGCTGTATTCTCTTGTAGCAAATATAGCAACACTTTTGATTATATTATGGTTTGTAAAACAATTTGTTGCAATAGCAGAGCTGACATTGTATTCTTGTATCATTATTTTTCTTAGATTAGCGCTTGACCTTCCCTTCTTTGAGCAATTTTGGTTATTATTCTTTGTCTAGTCTGCAGTTCATCTATCTCATGGGTTAGCTTAATTAGTCTTTCACAGCTTTTTGTACTTCTGGAGTTTGGGAGTTTACTTTGTGCACTCTTCTGATAAGTATTCAACTAACATAAACTCCATACATATTTGCTCTTTTGACGTTCTGATGCCATTTAAATTCATACTTCCAGTCATTTTTTAAAGGGTGGCATGTGTGTTGGCTCATTGGTTTTTGTCCACTTCAACAGCAAGTTTGGATCCTCTAGATACCATTTCAGAAAGTCAGGTTGTTTAAAACCTCAAGTATTGAAAAGCCTGAATAGTCCACATATTGGTCTATTGCCCCCCATCCCCCCCTAAGCATATACTATACAAATCAAAGTCCAGTAGGCCACTGTGAGTTCCATTATTTCTTACCTGCCAGAAGTGTGATATGGTGATATCATTTTTATTATCACACTTGCTTGTTATAGTCCAAATGGGCCACACAAGTCAGTATAGTATACAGATGCTAGCGATGGTCTCCTTTTTTGTGGCTTTGATTGCATACCTGGAAAGACAATCAAATGCAGTATTTATTCTTTTGATAGTTTGTCTGATACCTTTTTACATTGGTCCACATGGACCCATTTGTGTTTACCTTTTCCTTTCCCCATTCTTTCCACGTATGCTGCTGTATTGACTAGGACCTCTGTAACTTTATATGGCCCTAGCCAATTGGTTTCTTTCCAAGGTATTTTCTGATCCTAATTTTTAATCATCACCATGTCTCCCACTTGCAGTGGCTCTTCCCACCCTATTTTTGGTTCCTTTTGTTTTAGGTTTCTTTGGTATGCTTGGGACATGTGCCATCAAGCATGTGGTAGATGCTTTTTTAACTGTTCTTGCACTTGATGTAAAAAGACACTGTGTTTGACACTGTCTTTTAACACACTGGGAGGTTCTGGTAATTTCGATAGGTAGTTCAGTCTCATCCTCCTCCCTGTCATGAGCTCGTAGGGGGGACAGACCAGTACTAGCCTGAACCATTCCCCTTACGGCCATGAGAACTCCTGGCAAGTGAGTGACCCAGTCTTTCCCTGAGTCCATCACCACCTTTTTCAGGGCATTTTTCAACATCCTGTTCATCCTTTCTACCATCCCCGACGATTGTGGGTGGTATGGTAGATGGAATCTTTGTTGTACTCCAATAATTTCACAGAGGTATTTCATTGTTTCATTAACAAAATGGGTACCTCTGTCAGATTCAGTTATGTTGGGGAATCCCCATCTACCACAAACTTGGTTAAACAAGACTTTTGCAGTTGTTTGGGCAGTATTGTTTGTAGTAGGGAATGCCTCCACCCATTTTGAAAACGTCCACTATAACTAGTAGATATTTAGACCCTCCTTTTGCAGTTGGGAGTGGCCCCACATAGTCGATTTGTAATGCATCCCAGGGGCCATCTGCCAATGGCAACCTATTCAATTTAGGTTTTCCTCTTTTTGGGTCTTGCTGGAGACATACAAGACAAGTATCCAATGTATCATTTACGGTGGCCTCCATTTTTGGCCACCAATACTTATTCTTGATGATCTGCAGGGTTTTGTCTTTACCGCAATGGCCTGCCCATCTGTGGTTCTCTAGAACAATTTGTTGTTTCATACTATCTGGGGGCACCCATTTGGCCTTTTTAGTATTTGGGTCCTTCCACCACAAAACCTTTCCTTTCCTAAACAGGTAATCTTTGTTATTAGTTCCCCTTTCCTTTATTTCTTTAATTTTCTCTTGAATCCATCAGTCTGTACTTTGTAGTTTACCTATATCTATCTCCTGGACCTCTTTTGGAATGGCACTACTAACAATGGCATGTCTTATGCCTGGCCATATTCGTGACCCTCTTGCCCCCTTCTTTGCTGCTTGATCAGGCAATTGGTTTGCGAGTTCATGTATGTTTGGGTTTTTGGTCACGTGTGCCTTAACCTTTTGTATTTCTACTGTGTGTGGGTGTTTTTCTACTAGGTCCCAAATAGCATTAAGTAACTGTTTGTGTTGGACATCATGTCCGTCTGCCTTGACCATTCCTCTTTTTCTTCACAAATGTGTCAACTCGTTTAGTGAAGATTCTCCAAATTTTGGGTCAGCGTGTGTTATTTTTTGTCCTTCATGTCTAATGATGGCCTCATATATTGCTACTAGTTCTGCATACTGTGCTGATTTGTCTCCATCCAAAGCAAATTGCAAAGCTTTGTCTCCACTTCCATGGTGTGTTGGGGAATATACTGCTGCTCCAGTATACGCCACACCATCTACATAGTAACTTGACCCATCCACATATAGGTGTAGTGTTTGGGTAGTGTCACTTGGTTGATGACCCATGGGGGTGCTGTCCAGAATTTTTGTTTTGACCTCTCCACAATCGTGGGGTGCACCCTCATAGTCTGCGTATTGTATAAACATAGGATGTTGTACTGACTCAAAACTGACATTGTTTTGTTGAATGGTTAGTACCCATTTTATGGCTCTCTGATTTGATATGCCTCTTAGGTCTCCTGTCAGTATGTATTTTGGGGCACTGTGTGAAGACTGCACTATGAGTTCTGCAAATTGGGTAATTGTTTGTGCCTGTTGTATAGCCCACACAATTGCCTTTTTTCTTCTGCTTTGTCTATCTTCTTAGACAAGAAATGTATCATGTCACTTATGTCATTCATCTGATCTGTGGTTTTATCAACCCTTTTATCCATTTTTTCCTTTTCCATTTTGACTGTATATGGGGCCATTGGTATTTGGAGTTTCTTTTTTGTTTTGCTTTTGATTGCTTCTTCTTTATCAGGTGCAGCCCTTGGTAATTCAGGATAGATTTTAACTACCTCTGCCACTTGGGTTGCTATGGCTATTGTCTCATCTCTCTCTCTTCCTCCACTATTTGTAGTTTTGTCTTTAAAGAATTTTTCTCTTCTGTATTATTATACTGGTCTTGCAGCTCTTTTATTTTCCTGCGGTCTTCCTGTTGCTTATAAATTTGATTTTCTAATCTTAATTTTTCTGTCTCTTTCTCTAATTCTTGTTTTTTTATTGTCATAAACCTAACATCCTGATCCCATCTGTCTTGTAAAGCTTTTAATTGATCCCTTTTTTCTAATACCAATGTTTTATTCCCCTCTTTTGAGCAAGCCAGTAATTATTTTACCTTCTCGTGTCTTCTATTAAGATGGTCTAAATATTGTACTGCTGCTTGTAATGCATTGGCACACTTTTCTTTCTCATTTTTGCAGCCTGCATTTCTTTCTAAGACACATTGGTTAAAATATGGTCTTAATTGTTGATCCCTTGTAGTTTTTTCATATGGACCTAACTTACCATATTTCTCTACGTATTTATTGATTCATTCTTCCATCTTGTTTATAGTCTTTACTGGTCTCACACACCCAAGATGAGACTCTACTCCCTTTCTCTGGGGAGGCTCTTGTTTATAGTCTTTCCTGGTCTCACACACCCAAGACGAGACTCTACTCCCTCTCTCTGGGGAGGCTCTTGTTTATAGTTTTTCCTGGTCTCACACACCCAAGACGAAACTTTACTCCCTGTCCTTGGGGAGGCTTTGTATATACTTAATAAGGCCTTCACTATTACACTTACTATGTAAGTGTGTCTGTTAGGTCTCTGGGCGTCCCCTTTGACCTTCCATGTATCCTGCATCTTTATTAATTTAATTACTCCTGGTCGCACAGGCAAAATACCTTTGTCTAGTAGGCTTAAGACCTACGCCCTTACACAGTTGTCCTGTTATAATTAATCACACTAGTATTCTGAGACTGTTCAGCTATATTAATAATCCACCAAAAAATAACTAAACAAAAGACAAAATCACCAAAATTAAACAATCCCTTTCCTTATTACAAACCTTCATTTAGATAGTATACTAATACCTGGTCTCTTGCATTTTCCTTTGCCTTATGTTTATTACAGTCTGTCACCCAGTGAGTTGATCAGTCTCTCCGTGGACAGATTGCTTCAATAAGGAAAAAAAAGTTTTGCTGGCGACAAAAAAAATTTATCGAATGGTCATAAATTCTAGGTGTTTTTTACCTTCGGTTCGGCCCTTTGATTGCCAGCGGCTTTAGTAATCCGAGTCATGGACCCAAATGTAACAGGGAGACCCCAATGGGATCTCCGAGGAAGGGCTGGCTCCCTCCTCAATACTTTCCATTAAACCACCTAGATATATATTTATAGATCACATGGAGAACGGAGGAGATTTTATGAAGCTTTACTTGGTCAGGATACAAAATTTAAGGTGGTACAAAAAGTTGTAGCTTCGATTACAAAAATAAAAAGCCGTTCTGTTTTAGGGAGAACTTACAAAGCTTTATATACAATTGAACAAACACAGAGGATGTGCATCCTGTCTCCAAACAAGGCAATGTTGGTATATTAGCTCTGTAATTGGAGAATTTACCTCTGCATATCCTGTAGTAAGCATGAGCTAAATGATGTAAATTTGGTGACTGAAGTAAATGCAAAAAATGGAATAAATGTAATAAATGCCAATCCCCACAATATGGCAGCATTGTATAGCTAATGACAGTTTGCTTTTAGTAAATTCTCCATTGACATACATGCACGTAGGCTTAACATATACAATAACTGGTTTTGTTATAAACACTTAACTGTGCCCTTTTTCCTATTATACGTAAAACATAAAAATTGCATTACAGTTTAAACTATAGCATTAACAAGATATATTTATTCTTAAGCAAGTACAGGATATATGGTTCAAATTCTATTAATATCATAGCAGACAGTTACAAAGAAATGCAATATACTTTATAACCATATATGTACTCTTTTCCTTAACAAGTTGCTGTCACATTCTGATAGGTCACTGTGTAACTATGATAAGTAAGAGCTATGACAAATATGACACATAGCATTTATAAGAATACCTACATCATTTTGGGAAATGCAGCACATAAGTTTTGTTTTTTGTCCACCATTTGCTTCACATAAGTTTTGTTTTTAACCACCATTTTGTATTGTATCTGTGTTGTAACTGCGTTGTGTATACATACGTTTTATACTCTTGTCTCTGTGTATTTGCACATACCACTTACTGGCTTTATCAGATTGTACTTGGGGTTTTGTAGCCTGTCCCCTGCCAATTATTAAAGTTTGTGCAAAGACACACATTATAGTAAAATCACTCTCTGCAACTGGGAATTTGGGGGGGGGGGCTTTAGGCCCACAGCCTCCATGGTCAGCACCCTTGCCTGTTCATGAATGATTAATTTTGCTATAGAGGGGATTGGAGCTTAATCTGACGTACAAGCCACTTTGCTGACATGCTGGCTTCCTGGAAAAATGGTGGGCATATCTTCATCTCGGGTACCTCAGCGTGTTGCTTACTGATATCCTGGGATTCTGGCATGCCTGAAAAGGTTGAAGTGGTGCTTTGTAAATGCCATTATTTATTATATTCTTGGTAAGCTCCTAGAAAAGGCAGTAAACAACCAAATTACAGAGCATATCTCCAAATATAATCTCCTTTGCACTCAGTAACATGGTTTTGGAAGCAGCACAGCACTACCACAGCCCTTGCCCTCTTCACCGACTATGTGCTGTGGAATATGGATGAAGGGAAGCTAACTGGTGCAGTGTTTGTTGATCTGTCCAAGGCATTTGACCTTGTAAATCACAACATCCTGATAGCAAAACTCAATGCCCTTGGTTTCTCCCTTGCCTCCACAACCTGGCTTACTAACTACCTCTCTGGTAGAATACAAATGTTTTGCCTTGGTGTTGCCACCTCCCCCCCCTTGCCTGTCTCTTTGGGTGTCTCTCATGGATCTGTTCTTGGCCCCCTCCTCTTTTCCCTCTTCATTAACTCTCTCCCGTAGGAGAACCTATCCTGTAAATCACTCTTCTATGCCAACAACTTCATACTATACCAAAGTGACCCATCCTCACTATCCGCCACTCTTACTGATGACTGCAAGGCAAACTGTTGGTTCTCCACCAACAAACTGTTGGTCAATGCTTCCAAAACAAAGGCCATGCTTTTCGGTTCCAAACTGAAACACTCTGCCCTTGCCCACAATGGCGGCCTTCTCACTGTCAAATCCCCAGTTGGGTCTCCCCTTGACACTGTTTCCCCCTTCAGTTATCTGGGGGTAATCCTGGACCTGTCCCTAACCTACACTGGCCACATTGCCTCACTTATCAGGCACATCAGCCAGAAGATAGGGCTCTGCTACAATGTAATCGACCACCTCTCACTGGAAGCCCACCTTGCTATTGCCCGTGGCAGCCTCCTCCCTCCTTGACTATGGCTGCCCGGTGTACTCCCTCACCTCCATTACCAACCTGAACCACCTGGATGCTGCCTACAATTGAATATGTTGTCTTGCCCTCTGCGCCCCCTCTTCACTCACCACTGCTTTCTTTACCAGTCCCTTAACTGGCTCCCTGCACAAGCACAATGCTCCTACCTGCTGGCCCGGACCATTGCTGATACCTTACACAGTCACTCCTACTTTCCACTATCCCTTCTTATCTGGCCCAGAACCTACTTCCACAGTCTACGTCAGTCTTCCCACCTTCAACTAGAATGCCCCAACATAACTACAAGGATGGGCCTAAGAGCCTTCTCTGCAGCCGGACCGTCACTATGGAACAACCTTCCCTCCTCCTTACATTCCCCCAACCCACCTCTAATTCTAAATTCCCTGTTAAGAATGCTCTTTCTGTCCTCCATGACCTGCGTCTGCCCACAGGCTGCTAGCACAGCTATGCCTTCCTTGCAGCCCACCCTTTCCCGTCCCCCCTCTAGTGTACTGCTCTCCTCTCCCACCCTGAATACTATTGTTATTCCTATTGTTGAATGATGGAGCAACTTTACCCTGTGTTCCTAAATGGTATAAACTGTGGTATATTCAATTGTTGATGTACCTGGTACTGTTTACCTTACATTTTCTCTGTTAGCTTGACCTACACTGTTCAAACAACATGAAGTCTTGCTATATTATAGACATTAGCAGTTTGATCCAGCTCTAGAACTGCCCCGGAGTGAAATGGTTAAAACCATTCCAAAATAGAATTTTGGCACGAGAGCAGCTCTATCTGTGTCATTTCAAACTTGAACTGTCAGATTCTTTACTCCGCCTCAGTGAACAGTCGCTCCGGAGATTTCTCCTTCTGCTCAGTTCATTTCTCGGTTTAAAAAGTGTTTTCTCGGTTGGATTTAACCGAGAATAGTTTTATTTTAACCGCAGAACCGTTCGGTTCAAGCTCTATCTGTGGTAACCGTAAGTAAATGAAGGTTTTGTCTGTGTGGAACTTGTAAGTTATCGGTTCGGTTTTGAACCGATCAGTGGGTTTAAAACTCATTTAAAACTAAAAGTTACTATTTTAGAGTGCAGTTCCCGGTTCTTATCGGTTCTAAAAAAAACGGATTTATTACGGTTTTCCAATACCCGTGACACAGTTAGGAACCGATAAGGGTGTCTTGCCTGGCACTGCCGTTAAAAAGGCAAGTTTTTGGTTAGGCTGGCATTATGTCTGAGAAACCCAAAAGAAAAACCAGGCCCACTGGGTTTCAACACTGTGATGTTTGTGGGGAAGTCTTTGCCAAGGCTGACCCACACACCACATGTGTTTATTGTCTGGGGTTTGACCATCTCCAGTCAGACTGCCAGGTATGTAAGAATTTCCCTGCTGCCACCCTGGAAAAAAGATTGGGCAGGCTCAGGGAGCGAGAGGCCAAAAAGTCCACTGACCCGGATGGCCAGCCCGGTTCGGTGCCAACCGAACCAGAGGGAGTGCCCTCTGACCAGGGCCAGACTTCCTCGGGCCAAAGAAAAGCTGGTTCTGAGGAACCAATTCCAGTAAAGAAAACAAGAAAATCAGCAGGTCTGGAGTCCAAAATTCCTTCTCCAACTGCTGCAGAGATAGCAAAAGCCATACAAATTGTCCAGTCACTGTCTCAGGGTCCGTCCGAACCACCACTATCTGGTAAAAGGTCGGTTCGTCCGGTCCCAGTGGTTCAGGATTATGATATTGAGGAATTTTATGAACCAGAGGAGGGGGAAGAGGATTATGAACAGTATGAATGTGGCTGGGAAGGTCTGGTGTGCCCATTGAACGGACATCTCCCCAGACAGACCTTTAGAATCTCCCCTATGCTGTCTGAGTCCCCATCTCATTTTATGTTTTATAAAAAGGTTGCTGAAACCTCCAGCTTCCTTTAGAAGAGGCTGTGGATGAGCAAGAGGAGCCTGATTTTGTAGAAATGATGGATATTCCAGAGTCTAGAGATTGTCTATTCCTTTACATAAGTCTTTTAGGAAACAAACAATTAAAATTTTAAAAGCTCCTAATTGTGCCTCCTGTAGATAAAAGATGGACAGAAGGTATACATTGTCAGGCCGTGATACAGAATTCCTTTCTCAGCAATGCAGTCATGTTGGGGTAGTTCAGGCTGCTGCCTGTGATAAAGCTAATATTCCCTTGGCTTCACATCCTCCTGACAAGGATTCCAGGAAGATTGATGCCATGGCAAAAAAACAGTATATGGCAGCCTCTCTGGGACTCAGGCAAGCAAATTATATGGCTTATGTAGCTAGGTATCAGAAATCAAGATGGGATACTGTTATGCAATTGGCCAAGCAGGCCCATGGCCAGCTGGCTAGTGAACTAGAACAGGTGGCTGCTGATGGCATTGAAGCCTCTAAGGTTCAGTTTCATGCTGCTGTGGATGTTAATGATGTTTCCTCTAGGGTCATGGCCACATCTGTAGCTTTTCATAGGTTGGCCTGGCTCAGGTGTACTAGTTTGTCACAGGATACCCAGACTAAGGATATGGATTTTCCTGTGGTGGGAAATTCTCTGTTTGGAGAGCAGACAGAGAACTACATGAAGAAAATGGATGAATATAGGACTACTTACCAGAGTGCCCAGGCTAAGGAGCGGCAAGCCACTCCTCAAAGGCATGCCCCCAGGGGTAGGAGTAGGCCTTTTCACAGGCCTTTCTACCAGACTCCGGCCTCCTCTGCCTATGCTCAGAGGGGCTTCTTCAGAGGCAGGGGCAGACGAGGGGTGGGCAGACCTGCTCCCACCCCCCAGCCTAAAGCTCCTGTGAAACAGGCATCCTGATGGGGTGCCCAGGGCCGATTCTCCTGTACCAGTGGGGGGCAGGCTGGCTTACTTCAGTCAGAATTGGGCTTCTTTAACCTCAGACAAGTGGGTTCTGGAAGTAGTAAGCCAGGGTCTGGTTCTCAGCTTCAAAATGTTTCCCAAGTCGAGAAGCAGACTTTTTCTACCTGCAAGTGCTTCAGAGACCCTCGCTCTGGAAACAGAGGTCTCATCCCTGTTAGCTCTCAGAGCAGTAGAAAAGGTTCCTCCCCTGCATCAGGGCAGGGGTCTGTATTCCAGATACTTCCTTACCCCAAAAAGACAGGAGAGTTGCCGCATTTTAGATCTCAGATATCTGAACAAGCATCTTTTGAAACCAAAGTTCAAAATGGTAACTCTGGCAATGATTTTACCTTCCCTAAGGCCAGGGACTGGCTAGCCTCCCTGGACCTCAAGGATGCCTGTTTCCATGTCCTAATCAGAAGATCCCATCGAAAGTACCTCAGATTGAACTGCCCTCAGGTCATTACCAGTTCAAGAGCAATGCCCTTCGCCTTACTCTCTGCTCCAAGGGTATTCACAAAGTGTCTAGCAGTGGCAGTGGCCCACTTAAGGAGGCAGAGGATTGCTGTTTTTCCTTTCTAGACGACTGGCTCATTGTAGGCCAGTCCCCAGAACAGGTAAAATCCACTGCAGGTCATCCAGCAGCTTCTCACCTCCCTGGGTTTTCTGCTAAACCTACCAAAATTCGGTTCTGGAACCAGTCCAGGTACTCACCTTTATAGTGGCGAATTGGACACAAAGCTAGCCAGAGCCTTTCTTCCCCAGAAAGGGTAAAGAATTTAGTGGCTCTGGCCTCTTCCTTCACTCTGCAGGTCTCTCGACCAGCAAGACACGTTCTGCAGCTCCTGGGGCACATGGCTGCATCCACAGCTGTTGTGCAGGGAGCTAGATTTCAGATGAGAGACATTCAGTTTCACTTGAGAACCTTTTGGTCTCAGAGAAGAGACCCCCTTTCCAAGTTGGTCCCAGTGACTCGAACCTTGATCCTAGCTCTCCAGTGGTGGCAGGATCAGAGCAATTTAAGAGCGTGGGTCCCCTTCATTTCCCCTTCTCACGACTTGACTCTCACTACAGATGCTTCCCTTCTGGGTTGGGGAGCCCACATGGGCGACCTTTCCACTCAGGGAGTTTGGTCCCCCCAGGAATCTCTGCTCCACATCATTTGCTGGAACTCAGAGCTGTCTTTTAGCTCTTCAAGCTTTTCTGTATCTGTCCACCGACAAGGTGATACAAGTCGGAACAGACAACACCACAACAATGTGGTACATCAACAAACGGGGGGCACTCGGTCTTCGGCCTTGTGCACCGAGGCAATGAAGTTGTGGTCTCTGGCCTATTCCCTGAACACTTCCCTCATAGCAGTTCATCTTCCAGGGAAGGACAGTGTCCTATCGGATGCCCTCAGCAGGATTTCCCAGGGCTATCACGAATGGTCCCTGGATCCTCAAGTGCTGGGGATAGTTTTTGCCAGGTGGGGCATCCCTCAGATAGATCTTTTTGCAGCCCCAGACAATCACAAACTTCCTGTGTTCTGTTGCAGGCCTCCAGTGCTGGGCTCAGTTCCCCTGGATGACCTTCTTCTGGATTGGGAGGGGAAGTTCCTCTATGCTTCCCCTTTCCTCTCCTATTCAAAGTACTAGTCAAAATCAGATCTCAGCCTTGCAGGGTGATTCTGATTGCCCCGGATTGGGCCAGGCAGCCCTGGTACCCCTCCTTCTGTCTCTGACAGTCCATCTTCCCTGTGCCTCCCAGGAATCACAATCTGTTGACTTGTGCCCAGGGAAGGGTTTGGTATCCGACCTCAAATCCCT
Organism: Neoceratodus forsteri; assembly: GCA_016271365.2. Taxonomy (NCBI): domain Eukaryota; kingdom Metazoa; phylum Chordata; order Ceratodontiformes; family Ceratodontidae; genus Neoceratodus; species Neoceratodus forsteri. The sequence goes on from CM028136.1 coordinate 308,083,710, forward strand.
CAACCTCAAGGCCTGGCTCTTGAGGAGTTAGAGATTTGCTGATTTACATCTCTCAGGGTGTTCTTGAGATCCTAAGGCTTCCAGAAAGCCTTCCACTAGGGCTACTTATAGTTCTAAATGGAAAAGGTTTTCCATTTGGTGTGCTGGAAAAATATTTCCCAGAATCTGCTGAATTGCCCATTTTGTTAGATTACATGGTACATCTTAATTCCTTGGGTCTCAGACCAGCTACCTGAGAGTTCATTTGGCAGCTGTGTCTGCTTTTGTGTCAGCAGGAAAGTCATCCCTCTTTCCTCTCATCCTGTGTTTTCCAAGTTTGTTTTAAGGGATTACTCCATACTAATCCTCCTTTTGGAACCGCCCCTGCTTGGGACCTTAATGTTTGCATTGCTCAGTTAATGCAACCCCTTTTGAACCTCTGTCTTCTGCAGAGCTTAAGTACCTAACTTGGAAAACTGTTTTTCTAGTGGCTATCACTTCTGCCAGACGCATAAGTGAATTGCAAGCCTTGTCAGTGGAGACTGACTTTATTTCTTTCCACAGGGATAAGGTAGTCCTTAGGACTAATAGGAAGTTTTTGCCTAAGGTGGTTTCAGATTTCCATCTTAATCAATCTATCTCCCTTTCAGTATTTTTCACTGATCACTTCTCTTCGGGTGAGAGGAGGTTGCATAGCCTGGATGTTAAGAGAGCTCTTAGTTATTATATAGAGCGTAGCAAAGGTCACAGGTTCGAATCCCTCCAACTTTTCCTTACCTATGGTGAAGTTGGGAAAGGCAAACCTGCCACTAAGAGATCAATAGCCAGGTGGATTGTCTCTTGTATCCAATTTTGTTATCAGAAAGTGGGCAGAGCCCCGGTTTGAGGGCTCATTCTACCAGGGGTACAGCTGCGTCTCTAGCTGCTGCCAGAGATATCCCTTTATTAGAGATTTGCCAGGCTGCTATTTGGAAAACGGTACACACTTTTACCAAGCATTACTCCCTGGATGTCCAGGCCAGAGAGAGATGCTCGGTTTAGCACAGCTGTTCTTTAGAGCCTTATTCCTAAGTAGGTTCTGCCCTCCTCCATGGAGGGTACTGTGTATTCTGCTAATGTCTATAATATAGCAAGACTTTATGTTGTTTGAAGAAAAATTACTCACCTTAGTAATATTGTTTCTTCTAATGGAGTCTTGCTATATTATAGACCTCCCAACCTGCCCTCTCAGATCCTCTACTTAGTGGGGTGCGGGCAACTTAGTGTGGGTACTACTTATGTCCTGTTAGCATTTTGTCCCCTTTGGGACTTTGGGGGTGTGTATGTGTACGCGTGTGTGTGTTTTATTATACTTATGTTCCATTTTCATATTATTAGAATGGTGTTAGTATTTCTGGTCCCCTGACTTGACTCTTGGGTGTTGGGACCATCAATGGTTGTTATTATTTAGGTAGCCATTTGGCTAGTGTAGGTTACAGCTTCCACACAGACCTTAGTGAGTTTGGCTCGTAAAGATCTGACAGTTCAAGTTTGAAATGACACAGATAGAGCTGCTCTCGTGCCAAAATTCTATTTTGGAATGGTTTTAACCATTTCACTCCGGGGCAGTTCTAGAGCTGGATCAAACTGCTAATGTCTATAATATAGCAAGACTCCATTAGAAGAAACAACATTACTAAGGTGAGTAATTTTTTCTTGTGTTCCCTGTATGATCCATACTGTTCTCTCACTGTATTTGTATGCTGCTTGTGCCAGTTTCTGGCCTGGGCCGTGCCTGAAAAAGGTCTTCAGATCAGTGCACCAACCCGGTTACCAAATGAATAAATAAATAAATATTATGCCTCCATATTATTAAATTAATTAATGTTAGAACTTTCTATAACCAGTTAACTGAATAATAAAACATGATGCATAATCAGGAGAAACACCAGCATTTAATTAGCACTACCCCACTGGCTTGTACTATAGAGCAAGCAGCATGCTGAGGTTACACAGAAAGCCCCTCCCAGCTAGTTAATAGTTTAAGTGATTTTTTTTAAAGAAACAAGCAACTGAAAGCTTATTGCTTTCATCTGAAACTGTCTTTGTTGCAGAAAGATGTGACTTAAACATTTATCTTTTAAAGAATCTAGAATACAAAAATCAGTGTTTAGGTTGCATGTTTTTGAAACAAAAAGAGATTCTGATGAAAGCAAAAATGTATTTAGTTTTTGTTTATTAGGTAGATGCACTAGACAATCAAGTGTCTATTTTCAGGCACAACCCAGGATACGCATATAATCATTCAATGAGCATTCAGTCAATTGTTCAAAATAAACATTCAGTCTAGGGATGCTCAGATTCTAAAAATCTGTTCTGCTTACAATTTCGGAAATTCCAATTCCGACTCTGATTCTTATAAAAGCTGCAGGGGTAGAATGTGAGTTGGAATCCAAATTCTGAAAACTCCCCCCTTCCCCCACGGCACAGAGTGAACAACTACAGGACCCTGTCTCACCCTTCCACTCATGTCACACTCCCTTCCATGAACTGCCTTAGCTGGCTGCTGCTGTGTGTGGTGGATTGCACAAGCCCTGGGTCCCTCCATCTGGCTGTCAGTCCAGTATTGTAATGTCCATCCTCTATGTCCCATCTGGCTCTATTGATTAAAATTGTGGCTGCTGTGGACTTGTGGTCTGTGCATAGTTGACATCCACTGAGAATCTTCTGGACCCCCCCACAACCTGCAAACCCGATCTAGTACACTAGTCTTTAGGGGCCCAGCACAAACCAACCCCCACTAGCCAGTGCTAGTCTCATCTCCTTAGTCTTCTCTAGTCCAGTCAGTGGTCTCGACCAAATATATCTACTGCTTTGCTGAACTTTTAGTCAGCTTGAAAAGTTAAAAATCAAAAAGAAAACCAGCTGACTCCAGTCCGAATCGAAGCCCTGTCCTCTCTTCAGGTGTCCTCCTGCCACTGTAAACAGCAAAGGCAGCCTCACTTATGGTGTGTTCATTTACCCAGAACAACATAGGAACAACAAAAAATAGCAACTACTGATAGCTAAAACTGTTCCCTGAACTGTTGATTTGCATAAAAAATAATGGTAGACATATATAGTAGTTGTTTTGTTTTACATGCCCCAAACCATACTCATCGCTGTTGTTTGTATTCTCAGCTGGGGTGGTTACCTGGGGTGGTTATCACTACTTTTACATACTGAATATTTCTTTGGCTGTCACATTTATAAATTGTTTTTTTATTCCACTTCATATGCTCTTTCAGATTTAGTATCAGTAAGGACAGTGTTAACAAGTCTAAGATCAGCAAATGGAGTTTACTTCATACCAAACTTAGCAAATCTAAAGCAGGCCTCCATGCTTTTTCTGCTACTGCCCTTCGTTATTGGAACTGGTTGCCTGAATCGTTACATCTCGTATGCTTACTGTCTCTTTTTAAAACTTCAAATCCTAATTGTTTATGTATAGTACCTGTGATTGTCTATGCTTGTATTTACATTTCTGATATTTATATTGTATTGTATTGTTCTTTTTTGTATTGTACTGTACTCTGGGCTGAGCCTAAACAAGAACCGTCTATCCAGTGCTCCTACCTGGTTAACTAATAAATAAATAAAAAAATAAAGTAGGCAACTTCCATATATTGTGCAAGGTGAAGATGCTGGGTCTGTACACAGTGCCGTAACCTGTTTTATACATCTGTGCTTCTTCAGGGAGGGTGACCTGTTCCAAAGAGGTTGCCTTTCTAGTGATTTAAAGTACCAGTGCATAATTAGTTGATCAAACCTTAAAGTAAAGGTGCAATGTGATCATGGCTAAACATAGCAGTTTTACTTACAGCTCAGAGTTCAGCTAAAAAAACATGGGAAATGGAAAATTCTCCACATGCACCTATAGCATCAATATTGTATATGTATTAATTAGGAGAATGTCATGTGAATTTCTTCAGTTCAGTATTGGAATGCAATGGTTCTAAAAAGAAGGGAGAGAATATATGCTATGAATAGAACATTTACTCAAGGGTACCAAAAATTACGTTAAAAATGGCATGACATCAAAGTATTGATTAACATAGAATTTGTTGGCAGAAAAGGACTGGTAAGCGCATCCACTATGCCCTGTTTTTCCCCTGCCTATTACTGCTTCCTAGACCCTGTTTGGTCACTGGTGTCCCTCCCTCCCTCTCTCCTCCCTTTCCTACACTTATTTTGTGCATGTGCCTATCCAATGCATGCTTGAAGCTCCTCACTGTCTTGTCCCCCACCATCTCTCCAGGCAGACTGTTCCAGGTGTCCACTGTCCTTTCCATGAAGAAGTATTTCCTCACATTCATCTTAAACTCCCCCCAGCATCACTGCTTGCCCCCATGTTCTGGTGCTTCTCATTCATTGAAAGATACTCCCCTCCTGCACCATGCTACCGCACCACCTGTCCCTGCAGTCTTGCCAGGTACCCCCATGCCAGCCAATGACACTCTAGCATCCCACCACAGTGTTCTCTGTGTGATGGTGCCAGCGCAGAGGCATTAGACCAGCTCTGGCTGGTCTAACTCCAGTGGCCTCTGTGCCCTTTGGAGCGGCTTGCAGAATTCCATTTAAGGGAATGCTGCAGTGCTGCTCTGGCCCAAGCCCTCTCCCGCCATGGTGCACCAGTGCATCCCTCACAAGGACAGCGCAAGCCTGACTAGTGCAAGTGGTCCCCCAAATGAAGTAGGGGGCAATGTAGAATCAGAAATGATGCAAGTCGTGGTGCGGGGCACCCCTTGTGTAATTTTTCTTTGCAAGCATCTTGTGTCATTCCTGATGCAGGCCCAGTATTTTTTTACCTTTTCACATTATGCAGAAGAGGAGATAGCTGCTGTTGTAGATGAATTCAAAACTGTCCTAATTGAATAGAAAATATACCCAGACTTGTGAATAGGAGAGTGCACAAAACAAAAAAAGTTACATAAAGAGAAGGTGAACTGTACCGCAGCTGAAATCAATAATCTAATTCTCAATGTACTGTGAGGCAGAAGGTAGTAATGTTTAAGTTTGCCGTGCGCACATGCACAGCGAACCTCTTGCCATAAGAGTGGCTTTTGAAGGGTGTGACACTGTCTGTCCAATGCAGAGTGGTCTGCAAGGGGTGAGACAGTGACACACCAATCATCAAGCAGTCTGATTGTGATGCTGTTTTTCTTTGATGGGCTGAAACTTTGCTTTAAAAGACAAAGCTGAACCAATCATATGGCGGCCTTTTCCTTTGATGTGCCGGACACCGTCCAGCAAACAGCTGATCAGTGTCCTGATCAGCTTGCCTGACATTACCCACTTTCAGTTTGCTCATGTGCATGGTGCACCTGGTGTAGATGACTGAATTAAATGTTACAAAAAATAATTTTTTGCTAGTTGGACCATTCTGTCCCACATGCTTCTTGATAGATATGTGTGGAATGCAGTTGAACACGTTAATGAACGACTTTGGCAATTTTGGTGACAACTGAACAAAATAGCTGCAAATATCAATACTCATGAGCTGATTGTTGCAATACCTTTAGTTTGGCAACCAGAGTGATATTTTATAAAGAAATAGTAACTTGAACAGTAAAATCGGGACTCTGTGCATTTGCGGAGTACTGCTTTTCCTTTTCAAGTTACTGTTTCTTTATAAAATACCACTCTGTTTGCCAAACTAAAGGTATTTATTTATTTATTTATTTTGCTTTTGGTAACCGGGTAAGTGCACTAGGCAAACAATGCCTATTTTCAGGCACGACCCGGGAGAGAACGGTTTACAGACAAACAATAAACATGTCACGCAGCACATGACTGCAGTACAAATTCGCATGAAAACAGTGTGTAAGAAGTACAGTGACATAATAAAAACTGAAGTTTAAGATACAGTAAATACAGGGAAAAAAACATGATTGGTAGCAAAAAAAATTCAACATGGGAGGATAATAAGCTTCAGGACAGTAAGTGCCGTAAAAGTAGAGAGGGAGAGAGAGGGAGGAAAGAGATGAAGAAAGAGCCAGGCAGACAAGGTCTTAAGGGGAGGGAATGTAGAGAAGGGTGGACAGGAAGGAGATGGGGAGAGGATAAGAATGAGTGAGGATTCAAGGTGGGTTAAAACAAGTGCAGGGATGTAAGGTGTGAAGGTGTTCCCGATGTAGTTTCTTAAAGACCGCATGGGTGTTTGTTTGACGGATAGAGAGGGGAATAGAGTTCCAGTATTTAGGAGCAGTATAGGCAAACGCACGAGTGCCCATATTAGTTCTACACCTTGGGACTCGCAGAAGGGCTTTATCATTTGATCGTAATTCATGTGTAGAAGGTTGTAGTTCCAGTATGGAAGAAAGGGATACGGGGAGACCTGTTCTGGTGGTGGAGTCAATTAGTGATCCAAAGGTCTGAAGACGATATGCAGAGGGTCTAAGCCAATTAAGGTCCCTATAGAGGTGGCAGTGGTGCTTGAAACGTGGAGAGGCGGCGGCATAGCGACAGATGCTATTATAAGTGGTGTCCCATTTATGAAGTGAGGATTTGGATGCAGATAGGAAGATTGACGAGCCATATGCTAGGGCTGGTAGCAGGAAACCTTGAGCCACGGCTAGTCTGGCTTGTGAAGTAAGGGCATAGCTGGTGCGATAGGCACTTCCCAATTTAGCATTTACCGACTTAGAGATAGTGGAGATATGAAGGTCAAGGTCAAGAGATTCATCCAAGGTAACACCAAGGTATTTGAAGGATTTGGTGGAGGGTAGAGGAGAGCTATCCGCACAGGAGATGATAAGTGGATTCAGATTTGCTTTCAGTCTGGACTGAGAGCCAAACAACATTGAGTAGGATTTGCTAGAGTTGAGGACTAGTTTATTAGCAGTGAGCCAGGTCTGGATACTCGCAAAATCGAAGCAAGGGGATGGTGAAGGGAGGTTGAAGTTTTTGCACTGTGGTAAATAACCAGATCATCCATAGAGCAGAGATGAGCAGTTCGGTGCAATTGAGGTATGTCATCAATGAAGATTGTGAAAGTAGAGGACCAAGAATAGACCCTGGGAACTCCCGTGGATCGGTGCTGGATCCGAGGTTGCTGAGTTAAAGACCACAGCCTGTTGCCTGTCAGTCAGGTAGCTTTCAAACCAGGCTATGGTATCTGGGGAGAAACCAAAAGACTGAAGTTTTGAAAGAAGGTGTGAGTGGTTCACCAGATCAAAAGCCTTGGTTAGGTCGATAAAATTGCTCAGTCAGGAGGCCTAAGTCCATGGAAGAGTAGATGTCATTGGTCAGCTTTAGCAGGGCAGAGGTGGTACTGTGACCTTACGGAAGCCATGTTGGGAGTGAGAAAGGAGGTTATATTTTTGGAGGTATTCAATCGTTTGCATAGCGACAAGTTTTTCTAGGATCTTGCATGAGACAGAGAGTATAACGATGGGACGATAGTTATTGATCTCCTTTTGATCTCCTTTTTTTGGAATAGGAGTGATTTTAGCAGTCTTCCATATAGTTGGGACTATACCACGGCATAAGGACATATTAAAGATTTTAGTTAGTGGAGAGGCTATGAAGGGGGCCGCTGCCACAATCAGCTCATGAGTATTGATATTGTCAGCTATTTTGTTCAGTTGCCACAAGAAGTCATTCATGAACAAGTTCGGCAGCATTCCACACATATCTCTGTCATGGACGTGTGGGGAATTGCCCATTTCACAATGAATATGTTATAGGTGCAGTATTACGTGGTGCCACACACACCGAATGTTGCTACCCCAGGCCGTGCAGTGAGAACGCATCTGTGCATCCATTCATTAGATGGAGAGGCTGAGCGCGATGGGTGGCACTGAGCACAGCTACTACAGGCACAGCAGGAGCTCCAGGGAAGAAGTACTAATTATAAACCAAATTTTATAACTCAAGTTACTAGTGACCCCCACCCCCTCCACCCCTTACGTAATCTGCAAGTATTGTAAATAGAAAGCATGACCATCCCCTGTTAATTGGAGTCCGTCCCCCCAGAGAGGGAGGTAGGGAGATATGAAAGAAAAAATGGATCTGTGCCTTCAAACTGTTAGATCTGGTCATAAGGAAGTTCCCAGTAAAAGTCCTTGTAAGCAGTTACTTGGAAAACCTCAGCTTTACCATCAGGCTGGTGAAACAAGGGGGAAACCACCAGATTTAAACTTGGATACTCTGAAAAATGATGGGGTTGCTTGAATGGCAGGGTGCAGCATTACATTGAGACAGTAGATGATGCTGGACTTGCCACACTGCAGTTTGATGGGTTGTTAATGCAACAGTCCAGGTATTCCCCCACCTTGGACAATGTGGGGGAATACCTGGTGATTTAGGCACATGCTTTGCCCCAGGGAGTGGATAATTCACATAATTCACACAGTGTCACACTCCAGCCCCTAGGGCATTTCTCCTGTGGGCCATTTTTGATGGGGGGTTTATAGGGTATCCCATCCAAGACTTGCCTCCACAGGATGGGACTTTTTTTTATCTATTTAATTATTCAGAAACAACCTTTGAGCAAGAGCTCTTTTACAAAGGTTCCACATTAGAATAGTCACTATTAATACAATCGTCTAAATATACAGTATATAAACAACAGACAGTGTTACAGGAAAACATTTGTCAAAAGGCAACATTGTGATGTCCTATGTACAGGGGAAATGGCCCTGGTAGAGGTTGGGGGGGGAGGAGAAGAAAAAGTGAGCAGTCTCATAGACAACCTTGTCAGCAGATAGTGGGGTGAGGGTGCATCACTGGGAAGTAATAAGTGAGTGCAATAAGGGCAAGGGAGGAGGGAGAAAGGAAATGTGTCAAGCTGAAAAGAGGTTGTAAGGAGCAAGGTTAGGAAGGGGTGAAAAGAGCGGTCTCAGTAGGGTAGGGAATAGATGGCACCGCCAGGGTCGGGGGGAGATTTCAGGCAAAAGCAGTACATCTTAGAGGGGGAGCAAGGAGCTATTTAGAGATCACTTCATGTGCCCATCGGGCAACCACAGGCACTCCTGGAGAGGAGCTATTGTTTAAGTTCATTCTTAAAGGCTGGTTGACTTGTAGTATTATATGTGATCTCCAGGCTTTCAGTGAGCCAGAGGGGGGCTCTATATGCGAAGGCATAGTTTGGTGTCAAGTGTGTGTGTGTGTTTTAATAATCAGCACTTTTATGAATGAAAAAATTCAGAAGCACTTTTTTAACTTAATATTATTGTAGAAATCTTTTAAAAAAATGTCAGTGTTTGTGGAATAGTAATAAGGAGAGATGGGGTATATAGTGCTTGTGTAACTTGTAGTACTTTTTGTGGCTTTACTCTATTCCCACCCTTGAGTAGTAGTAGATAGGTAGTAATTTGTAGGGAATAGAAGGCCCAGGAGCAAGGGTAAGAAGAGTGCCGGAGAAGGAGGAGGAGGGGATGGTGATGGATGAAAAACACTCCCTAAGCAAGGGAGGTGTGTTAGAGGAGGGCTTATGTAGAGGTTGTGGAAGGAGTTATTCCCCACATTGATCCTTGGGCAAGCCCTCCCAGTCAATATTTGTGGAATTGCGATAAGGAGAGTTGGGGTATATAGTGCTTGTGTAACTTGTATTACTTTTTGTGGCTTTACTCTATTCCCACCCTTGAGTAGTAGTAGTAGGTAGGTAGTAATTTGTAGGGAATAGAAGGCCCAAAAAGAAACCTCCTCCAACTCATGGAGAGTATGACCCCCTGGCACTCAGGAGAGGAAAAAACCCAGGTGGAAAATCTCTGAGGACCCATGGCTGGAGGTCTGCCTGTCCTTCTGGGCATACTAAATGGAGAAGGATCTACATTATAGTAATCATAACTAATTCATTGTTGGTGAGTTGCTTGAAGAGATGATAATCCATCTTTGATCCATGGATGATGCCGATCACATGATGATCCTGAGGCTGAAGAGGAGATCTGTTCTGAATCAGCGATAGAATCCTAAATATAAAGTAAATCCGAATGAAGGAGGACGAAGGAAGTCCAAGTATCCAAGATGATGAATGATGCTTGTCCAACAGAATTGTAATGGGGAGAGAGATCATGACTGGATCAATAAGGTACTAAACTGGGAGTGGAGAAATTGCAATGGTAGAAGAAGTCATTGGTGAATGATTCAACTTGTGAGAGGCTCGACTGTAAGGGTATGGTCTGGAAGCTAGGAATTCTGTATTGAACAAGGAGTTGCTAAGGAAACGTCCATAGAGTACAGTTTGTAGAAAAGGCTATGAGTGCCATGAAGATGATGGTTCGTTCTCGATCCAAAGATGATACAGCTTGAATGATGATCCTGAAAATGAAGGGTATAGCTTTCCGTAGGGATGGTAAAATCCTATGTGTAAAGTAGCTCCAGTTAAGGAAGAGCTAATGTAGACCTGTAAATGTGGGTAATAAGGAAGTCCAACACAGTGTCAGGATGCCAAATAAAATGAAGATTTATTCTCACAATGCTATAAACAAAAAGCAGACTGCATGCACCAGGAAAATAACAATAAATAAAGGTTTCAAAATATAACGTAAGAAGACATAAATTAAAGGCATAACTGTTTTATACAACTCAAAAAAAACAAAACAATTCCACCTAGAAACAAGCTAGGGGTCCGATAGGGTCAGCACCCTATCATCAACTAACTTAAGGATTGCAAGACATGGTCATTAATACAGATTTAGGGCCATGTGACCTAATAGGCTCTGCCCCTTTTGTTACCTGAACATCCAAAATCATTTTAAATGTTTATTTTGCATAATAATAACATAGTAGTATAAGAATATTCTACTATTGTAAAAACAGAAGCAAACATCTTCTATAACAAAGAAAAACCCTGCTTTCATAATTGTTGTAGCAAACAGGCTCCTCCCATCAGCCTCTGACTGTAAAATAGCAGGAGAAATGGCCGCCTGGCCCTAAAGGTGATGCAGAGAGCTGAAAGAGGATTCTATCTGCACAACGTACCAAGAAGCACAGGTACGTAGATAATTGCCGCATAGCAGAATTAGCACCTTACTTCTGAATGCATTACTAAATTAATCAAGTTTCTAAGTGTACGGCTTGCAGCCTTTGCAAGCGGTCATGCATCAACATTTTAAACAGGCGTTGGTGCTTTCTAAAGTGTTAAAACAAAGCGTCGGGCTAATAGAGCCAATGCAGCCTTCAACGCTAATGTTCTAGCAATAGCACCAAACAGTTTACCTACTCACTAGGAATGCAGCAACTGAAAGGGGGGGGGTAATTAGGTCAGAATGTTGCTTGCCTGGTAACCTGGCAGGTCTAAGAATGTAAGCGGTGCTGCACAAAAAAACAATTATCTCCTATGGGACATTTAGAGAAGAGGCTATTTAAATAAAAACAATTAAAACCTTTTTCCTTTTGACCTAGCACTGCATATTCCTGTCCTTCACTGCAAGTGCATATTTTACTTCTGTGTTTTAGATAAACATTACATTGGCTCTGCACATTTTACAGAAAAGTGCGAAATGAGCCTATTGTGCCTGATTACAAGCAAGCCTTTCAGGATCGTGATGGATCCTCCAGAGGATCGTGCAGGTGATCATGCGCAAGTTCGAGAAGGCAAACCTGCACACACTAGAGCAGACCTCTGCTCATACCAGGATACCAGGGCTATGTACAGGGAGCTTGTGTATAGGTAGACCAACAAGGCTTTACAGATAAGAACAGGGAAACAAAGAACAACTACAGATGGCCTTCCCGCAAGTTGTGGAAACAGAAAAAAAAAGTAGAATTTAGAGCGATAGTAAAGCAGAGCAGACAGTACTGTTGCAACAGATTTACTATAAGGAAAAGAAACCTTGCTTGTACTACAGTACACGTAGTCCCTGTTACATACTCCTCCCCATTTAAGAGGAAACCCAAGGGGGTTCTTTTGAATTCTTCCTTTTATTACAGCACAACTTTACTGCTTTCATTACAGACAGAAGAAGTAGATCTCTCACAAGGAGAGATGGAGCTCCAGCCTACCCACTCCCAAAGCTCCACCTCATGGTCCCTTAAACTCAGAAAATAAATCTTTACCCCGAGGTCTACTTCTGTCTGTATGGTTATGTCTGCTCCAGACTGAGACATAAAATGTGCATTACCATTTGTGGTACTAGATCTGTGCTTTACCAAGAATTTATATGACTGTAAAGCCAGGTACCACCTCATAATCCTCGGATTTGTTTCATTCATGATATGAATCCAACAGAGAGGATTATGATCGGTCCATACTTCGAATTCTGTACGCAATAAATAGTATCTCAGAGTTTCCACTGCCCACTTCAGGGCCAAACATTATTTTTCTACTGTGTAGACTATTTTGTTTCCCTCTGATGCAATTTTCTGCTGACATAGATCACCGGATGTTCTTCTCCATCATACATCTGGGTTAGGACCGCCCCAATACCAGTATTGGAAGCATCGGTTTGCACTACGAAACATTTGGAAAAATCAGGGTTTTTTTAGTATTGGAGAAGAACATAAGGTGGCCTATATGGCACAAAACGCCTCTTCACAGGCTGGGGATGAAACCACTTTTGTAGGATTACATTTCTTAGCTCTATCAAAGGACTAGCCATGGTAGCAAAATTGGGTATAAAATGCCGGTAATAGTCAGCCAATCCTAATAAGGACCTAACATGAGTTTTAGTGACAGGTTGTGGACTTTTGGCTATGGCATCCACCTTCCTGATTTCTGGTTTTACCTGTCCTATTCCAGTTACAAAGCCTAGGTACCGGGTCTCCGTCATTGCCAAAGAGCACTTGGAAGGATTTACAGTGAGACCTATCTGGGTGATAATGTTTAAAACTACACTAAGATGGTTTAGATTTTCTTCCCAGGTGGGACTAAATATGATCACATCATCCAAGTAGGTAGCACTGTAAGATATATGTGGTCTAAGAATCCTGTACACCAGCCTTTGGAAAGTGGCGGGGGCACCGTGGAACCAAACGGCATTGTTACAAATTGAAATAATCCAGTGGGGGTACTGAAGGCAGTTTTCTCTCTGGCCTCTTCATCTAATGGGATCTGCCAGTACCCTTTTGTGAGGTCTAAAGTACTGATGTACTATGGCCTGACTTAAGCGATCGATTATATCATCGATGCAGGGCATCAGATAACCATCAAATTTAGATATGGAATTTAACTTTCTAAAATCCAAACATATCCTAACCTCTCCCTCCTTTTTAGGTACAATTACCATTATAAACCTCCACTCACTATTGGCCTCTTTGATTACCCCATCTCTTTCATTTTTTTAACCTCCATTATAACATCATCTTTACCATTTCAGGTAGTCCGTAGGGCTTCACTCTGATAGGTGTTTCCTGAGTCACATGGATGTGGTGCCCTAGCTCTGCTCTCTGTTCGTTTGTCAATAAAGGGTTAATTACAATTGGGACTTAGCTGTTTTCTGCGTCCAATCTTTTGTAGGCAAGATCTAGCTCAGTTTCCTCAGACTGAACAGGGCACACATACATATTTGAGGGCACCTCAGGTACAGATCGCTCACATCATTGTTTTAGCAAATTAGCATGGTACACTTTCAATTTCTGTGTCCTATCTGGTACCTGTTTTCAAAATTAACAGGCCCTGTTTGTCTCTGCACAACATATGGACCTTGCCACTTCATTGTAAGTTTGTTTTCAGAGGAAGGTAGTAGTAATAGGACTCAATCTCCTGGCAAAAAGTGTTTACTACCCACCCCCTGGTCATACCTTTCTTTCTGGTATTGTTGCTTTTCCTGGTTCTGGGTTTGTGCTAGCTGGGCATATTTAGCTACCCTTTGGCACATCTGGGTTAGATGCTCCAATGTAGTGGGTATCTTTGTAAGGTTACCATCCTCCCACTGTTCCTTTATTACATGTAGAAGGCCCCTAGGATTTTTGCCATACAATAACTCGAATGGTGAAAAACCAGTAGATGCCTGGGGCGCTTCTCTATATGTAAACAGGAGGAGTGGCAAGTAGAGATCCCAGTGCTTTCCTTCCTCTGTCACATATTTCTGAATCATCTTCTTCAGTGTCTTATTAAATCGCTCTACCAATCCATCTGTTTGGGGGTGGTATGGGGAGGTGTATACAGCTTCCACCCTAGGGCTTGGTAGAGACATTTCAAGAAGAGAGAGCAAAAATTTGTACCCCTATCGGTAAGGATCACTTTGGGTATCCCAACCTTGCTGAAGAATTTCAATAGTTTGTCCGCTATTTTGTCTGCTGTGATGTAAGGGAATGGCTTCTGGATACTTTGTACCATAGTCACAGATCACTAGAGCAAATCTGTTCCCCTTCATACTTTTTGGAAGAGGGCCTACAATGTCCATGGCAATCCGTTCAAATGGAATGGACACCAGTGGCAAGGGTTGCAGAGGAACCTTGTCCTTTTTATTTATAAGGACCACTTTCTGGTAAGCACTGCAACTCTTTCAGTAGTCTGCTACTTGGTCATGGATACCAGGCCAAATAAAAACACTGTAGCAGCCCTCTGAGAGTCCTGTCCCTCCCTGCATGCCCTGCACAAGGAACATCATGGGCCAAATACAGTAAGTTAGCTCGATACTGAGTGGGAACTACTAGCTGATCCACACATTCCTTGGTTTTTGTATTCTTACACTGTCTGTACAATTTTCCCTCTTTGATTTAATAAATGGGAGTCATGGAATCATTCCCTTCATGCTCTACCTGTGAAAATGAAAGGTGTTAAAGAAGTATCTCTTTTTTGATCATCAGCAAAAGATTCATATTCAGTACATTTTAATAATGTCTCATCCTGCATTAAGTCCTTTTTTAAAGTCCATTGATGTTTTTCCTTTCTTTTCTCCTATTTGGACTTCCAAGTTTTCCCAGGCATATCATACAGTTCCTCATCAAAAGGAAATTTGAAAGATACTGTTCTCCTTTGGCCTGGGCCCGGGTTGTAACAGCACATACTGTAGTGACTGACGATAGTAAGTTCTGAAAAAGAGGGAAATCATGCCCCAATATTTTTTATTTATTTATTTTATTCTTTGGTAACAGGGTAAGGTCCACTAGGCACAAGTGCCTGTTTTCAGGGGCGAGCTGGGAGCACTGGGCGGTTAAGTGACTTGCTCAGAGTCACACAGTATGCAAGTGGAGGTTGTGAGAATCAAACCCAGGTCTGGTCTGCTGGATGTACCAAGTTCATTCACAGCTTGTTACTCTAATGGGCACTGGCAGACATGACACCAGGCCCACCCTTATCTGTTGAGGTTGGTTATGCGTTGTCACATTTATGTCTTGAAGGGGGTGAAAGTGCCTGTCTCCATGGATGCAAGTAACCCCTGACCTTTAATTCAAAGTATTGTCTGGTTTTACTACATCAGTCCAGACTAGGGTTTGCCTGCTCCCTTAGTCAACCAATCCTAGTACTTCTTTTCCTTCAGTGGTAATAGGTGTCATGTATTGCCCCCGGTTGGCCAATGCTACATGTTTGGGATCACTCTTTCTCTTAGGGCAGAATCTTGCTATGTGTCCCTTAGCTTGACATTCATGACAGGTAATGTCTGGATTGTAATGTCTTATGGGCTTCTCTGATTTAACAGCACTAGAATCACTAGGTGTTTTATTAAAAGAAGTGGAATGCATAGGCCTTACTGTGGGTAAGGAGGCACTGGTCCAGGTATGTCCTTTCTGATGTGAAGGTTGGGCAGTCAAGAAGTCCTCAGCCAGGTTAATGGCCTTCTTGGCTGTTTCTGGACAGAGTTCCCTCACCCGCATTTGCATGTTGTTTGGCAGTATTTTGATAAATTGTTCCAGGACAATTGCTTCAATAGCCTGGTCCATGGTTTTCACAGAAGGCTGCAACCATTTTTTGCATAGGTCCTGTAGTCTCACAAATGCCTCCTGTGGGGAATCTGCTGACTGATACTGAAAGGTTCTAAACTTCTGGTGGTAAGTCTCTATTCTTATGTCTTAGAGCTTCAGAATTGTTTGGCGCACATGATCATAGTCTGCGGCGTGTCTAGTTTCAACATGACTGTAAGCCAATTGGGCCTTTCCAGTGAGATATGGATCCAACCGAACCACCCACTGGTTCCGGGGCCACCCACAGGCAGTTGTCACCCTTTCGAATGTTGTTATATAAGCTTCTATGTCATCATTGTTTGCCAGTTTAGAAAGCTTAATGTCTCTTGGGCCATCATTAGGTGGGTTCTGGTGATTGGCCACTAAGGCCTGAATAGCCCGCAATGTGTCCACCCACCTTGCTTCACTCTGGAGACGATCCCTCTCTCATTGCTTCTTCAAGTCAATTTGCTTCACACATAACCATCTCAATAGGTCCTGCATCTTAGTAGGAGGTACCTCGTCTTCCTCTTCTTCTCCAGAAACATCAGAGAGGATGTCCTCCCCTCCTGTAGCTCCTTCCACATCCACCTCCTCCTCTATCTTAGCCTCTCGTCTTCTTACATCTCCCAGGCCAGTGGTCAGGGGAATCTGCATCTGCTCTGCCATTGTCCTTGTCAGAACACTACTGGCCTTGGGGTCCTCCACCTTGCCCCACTGCATCTGGCACCTCCTGGATATTTTTGGATGGTATCCACTGATATCTCATTTCTAAAACCAAGTGTAAACGTGGGTAATAAGGAAGTCCAACACAGTGTCAGGATGTCAAATAAAAAGAAGATTTATTCTCATAACGGTATAAACAAAAAGCGGACTGTATTCATCAGGAAAATAAAAATAAATAAAGGTTTCAAAATATAATATAAGAAGACATCAAATAAAGGC
This sequence comes from Neoceratodus forsteri, assembly GCA_016271365.2. Lineage (NCBI taxonomy): Eukaryota > Metazoa > Chordata > Ceratodontiformes > Ceratodontidae > Neoceratodus > Neoceratodus forsteri. The sequence goes on from CM028136.1 coordinate 308,100,423, forward strand.
ATAACTGTTTTATATAACTCCAAAAAAAATACAACAGTTCCACCTAGAAACAAGCTAGGGGTCCGATAGGATCAGCACCCTATCACCAACTACCTTAAGGATTGCAAGACATGGTCATTTATACAGATTTAGGGCCATGTGACCTAATAGGCTCTGCCCCTTTTGTTACCTGAACATCCAAAATCATTTTAAACGTGTATTTTGCATAATAACATTATAGTAGTATAAGAATATTCTACTATTGTGAAAACAGAAGCAAACATTTTCTGTAACAAGGAAAAACCCTACTTTCACAATTGTTGTAGCAAACAGGCTCCTCCCATCAGCCTCTGACTATAAAATAGCAGGAGAAATGGCCATCTGGCCCTAATGGTGATGCAGAGAGCTGAAAGAGGATTCTGTCTGCACAACGTACCAAGAAGCACAGGTACGTAGATAATTGCCTGCATAGCAGAATTAGCACCTTACTTCTGAATGCATTACTAAATTAATTAAGTTTCTAAGTGTATGGCTTGTAGCCTTTGCAAGCGGTCCTGCATCAACATTTTAAACGGGCGTTGGTGCTTTCTAAAGTGTTAAAAAAAAAAGCATCGGGCTAATAGAGCCAATGCAGCCTGCAACGCTAATGTTCTAGCAATAGCACCAAACAGTTTACCTACTCACTAGGAATGCAACAACCGAAAGGGGGGAATAATTAGGTTTGCTTGCCTGGTAACCTGGCAGGTCTAAGAATGTAAGCTATGCTGCACAAAAAAAAAAATTATCTCCTATGGGACATTTAGAGAAGAGGCTATTTAAATAAAAACAATTAAAGCCTTTTTCCTTTCGACCTAGCACTGCAAATTCCTGTCCTTCACTGCAAGTGCATGTTTTACTTCTGTGTTTTAGATAAACATTACATTGGCTCTGCACATTTTACAGAAAAGTGCCAAATGAGCTTATTGTGCCTGATTACAAGCAAGCCTTACAGGATCGCGCCGGATCCTCTGGATGATGGCGCAGGTGATCATGCTCAAGTTCAAGGAGACAAACCTGCACACACTCAAGCGGACCTCCACTCATACCAGGATACCAGGGCTATGTACAGGGAGCTTGTGTATAGGTAGACCAACAAGGCTTTACAGATAAGAATAGGGAAACAAAGAACAACTACAGATGACTTTCCTGCAAGCTGGGGAAACCGATAAAAAGTAGAATTTAGAGCGATAGTAAAGAAGAGCAGACAACACTGTTGCAACAGATTTACTATAAGGAAAAGAAACCTTGCTTGTACTACAGTACACATAGCTCCTGTTACAAGACCATATTTCCAAAGTGACAAAGGATGGATGTCCAGGGGATTGTATGGAGATTATAAGGTGGAAGAGCAATATGAGATTGATATAAGACCAGACAGTACACTGTGGTAGTTGTGATGATTAGTAAAGTAATGAGTGACTGCTCCAATTGGTATAAGGTTTGATATTCGAGGTAGTCTGAAGGTAAAGAATCAATTAGTGAGCAAAAGTCACTAGGTGAGCATCCTAGAGTAAAATTGAGTAGGGGAGTTTGAGTGCCTGATGAGAGTAATGCCATTAGTGATTAGTAAAGCCCAGAAGATGATTTGCAGAGCCATCCAGTTGGTAACCTAGTGTATATGAGGAATGATTGGAAATGCGCTGTAAGGAATAGATGGCTTCTTTGGTTATGATGTTCGTGACTTTATGCTTAAGCCTTTGCTGGTACGCTGCCTGAAGTACGTGTGGGTATTCCTGTGGTATGATCACTTAGGAGATGCATTGTGGTGGCATAGGTGGTTAAGTTTGCGGGTAATCCTGGTGCTGAAGTACATGAGAAAAGCTTGTGGTGAATGAGAGGAAGAGTCTGTAGGCTGGATTGGTAGTGAGATTGATAAATTCAGGATGCCATAGGATTTAGTGCTACAGCTGATTAATACCGATTGGGATGCAAGGTTGAGTAGTGAATATGTCTTGGTTGTTACGGATCACCAGTTAGAATTCAGGAGAACCAGTTCTTGGTGATGGTCTTCACTGTAGAGATTAACAAAGGTACTTCAAGAAGAAGAAGCCGAATGGTCCACTGGAGAATGAGTGACCTGACTGAAGGTACTAGGTGAAGAAGTGCAGATAATAGTATAGGGAATAACGATGTCCAGGAGTGAAATCAAAGATGTGGATGGAGTGGAGTCAGGAATCAGCTATATGATGGCGATCCCACAACGAATATTCTGGACAATATCTATGCAATCCTGCAACTGGCAATGACTGTTGGGAAGTAAGAATCGAGTAACTTGGCCATCAGAGTCATTGTTGAAATAAGAGGCGGTATAAGGTAAAAATGGATGAAGTCTATAGTTGAATGGGTTATCTTCCGATTACCGATATTCGTAGAAGAAATGCTGATTACAAAGTCTGAATATAACAGGAAAATTTAAATTCTTTCAATGTATGAGGATGGCCAATGAGACGAGGCATCCGGAGAGTCATGGTGATTGCAGTGTCAGTGGCTCAATAGGTAGCACACTTGCCTCTGAGGCCAGGAGATCAGAGGGCTGTGGGTTCAGTTCCCATATCTGGCACTTGGGTTAATATCTCAGTGCTGACACTGTAGTGCAGCATGAGAGGGTGCTGCACTTCTGAGGTGCCATCTTTTGGATGAGACGTTAAACTGAGGTCCCGTCTGCCTGGATTGGTGGTAGTTCAGGTGGATATTAAAGATCCTGTGGCACTTATTGAGAAGAGTAGGGGAAATTTTTATTCAAAATTCAAAAACAGTCCAGAAAAAGACACATCATTTATATCATAAATGAAAGCCATGCTACAAACTCCATCACTGTGATTAAACAGAGAAAAACAAAAAAAACACCTAAATTAAACTTAAAAATATTCCTTCATTTATGAACATATGACCAACCCTTTTCCTCTATTGCTGCATATATTCTTAGATAACATTTCTTGTTTTAAACCCACCTCCTAACACATTTCTCCCCTTTCAAAACCCCTATCCCACCCTGTCAATATTTCTCCATAAACTGGTAAACACATCCTTTTCGAGGGTACGTTTTTCATAACCATAGATACTATCCAAGTCTCTCTGTATGTGAAATGAAACATCTTTTTGCTGTACTACCTTACCTTACAGAGACCTTAGGCATCTCGCCTGCCAGATGGACCATTTGATACATACCAGCATAACATGAATTGTACTGTTTGCCCATTTTGCCCATGCAGCCGGGATTTGCCCTAAAACCAAAGCAGTATAATTTATTAATAAAATTAGCTTTTCTCCCCATACATCTGATAGTAATTTCCAAAAACCCTGTACATGAATACATATCAAAGAAAAGGTGCTGCATTGTCTCCACAAGCCCAGCACATGCCTGTTCTCCACATTCTGTCTTAGTTAGTTGCTTATGTTTCTGATTGTTTTTCACTTGCAATCTCTGATGACCACAAAGCCAAGCAAAATCTTGCATCTTCCAAGGAATTCTTGTTTCTAACATGCCTTTCAATAATAAGTTAATATTAATATGAGAAGGTACCTGAAAAACTGGGTCTTCTCGATACCAAGAGTCCAAGATTGTTTTATAAAAAACCTTTTTCCCTTTCCCCATACACCAAGCCAATTCTACTTTCCAAGTTCTAATATACCTGAGTGCAATTTGTACATAACTAGGTAGTTTACGCTCTGCAGGGTTCCATTTCCCCCTCCCTCATGCTTCAAAAAAAGGTGTGCCCCATAGCTGCATACAGACCTGCCCAATCCCTGATGTCTGCGTTATTAAAGGAAATAGAGAACAAAAAAAGAAATTACCAAGTAAATATACTATAGGCTGTAGCATATTTAAAGCTCCTTGTTTCCTTATTCTGTATGTGTGATTCCTTTTAACTGGATTTAACCTACTACCCCATAGGAAATGAAAAAATAAACCTAAAACTCTCATGTGCATATAATATGGTAAAGGAAGTACATGAGATAAATACAAAAAAATAGGTGCTATATATGCTCGTAGAAGATACACTTTTTTTTTTTCTTGGACATCTTCCAAGAGAACCAAGCTTGTACTTTACTTTGAGCTTTATCATAAACTTCATTCCAGTTATGGGATTCTGACTCATTAGTGCCAAAGTAAACATCTAGAATTTTCACTTGTTTTTTTGTCATCAGAATTGGAAAATTCTTTATATCTATACTGTCCCCTAGAATCAAAACTTTACTTTTAGTCATGTTGATTTTAATACCTGTTGTATGATAAGCTGTTTGTATTATAGATAGAACTTCAAACCCTGAGTTTCCATCTGCTACTGAAAAAACACAATCATCCGCATAAGCTGAGAATTTTGGAAAAACATACCCATCCTTGTTTCTTATTGCTCTAATATTATTGCTTTGTCCAATTTTCCGTAATATAGGATCTAAACCAAAAACATACAATAAGGGGCTCATTGGGCAACCTTGTTTTACACCATTCTTTAAATAGATCGGGACCCCTTAAAAACCATTCACCAACGGTATAGCCTGGGCCTCTTTATATAAGACTTTAACTATCTCTATAAACCTTTGAGGGATCCCATAGTAACTTAAAACTTTCCAGAGATAATCCTGATTCACCGCATCAAAGGCAGTTTCCTGGTCCACTGTCATTAAATACCCGTCTAAGTTGTTCCTTAAACTTTGCTCCACAATCTCTCTAATCATCACTAGATTTTGCACTATATTCCTTCCCGGTGTTGCACAAGTCTGCTCCTGAACAATCACTTTCTGTGCTATCTTTGCTAATCTTTTTGTGAGAATGTTTGCTAGTATTTTGTAGTCAGTGTCTAATAATGTTAGTGGTCTCCAATTTTTAATCTCGAGGGGGTCCCCTTTTTTAAAGAGGAAAAACATCATTCCCATCTGCATTGAGGAGGCCAGCCTGCCCTCTTCCCAAATGGCATTCAGAAGTACTTCAAGGCAAGGAACCAAACTCTCACTATAATGCTTGTAGAAGTCATTTGGTATCCCATCCCGTCCCGGAGTTAATTTAGCAGATAATTGTGAGATAGCTTCCTGAATTTGCAACCCAGAAATGGGAGCAACTAAACTCTTTTCTTCCTCCCTACTTAAAGCCAGTATCTCAAATTCCATAATCCAATCTTGATCCTCCTTCCTGTCCCTCTGAAAAGTATCCACCATATGCTGCTGTATAATGAGTATAATATCTTGATTATGAGTTTGTATAGATCCCTATTTGTCTCGAAGGTTAGTCAAAGTCTTATTTTCTACCCCGTATAAACTACCCTCATAAGGACTTACCTCTTCCTTTGTGCCTTGTGTTCTATATTTCTGGTGAATAGCCATTTTTTTAACCGATTTTTCTAAATACTGCCTCATCTGATTTTTTATAGTTAGCATCCTTTCCCTTTTACCCTCATCAAACCTTGCTTGGGCTAAGATTTGCAGATATTGCGCCTGTAAGCCAAGATACTTAATATATTCATCCTTTGCTTTCTTTTTCGTATACGTGCTATACCAGTCTTGTAAATCTCTTTTTATGTCTTTCCACCATTCTATCGGACTCGTATACATAAAACATATATCCTTTCTTGCCTGAAGTATCTGTCTCACACCTTTTTCTGTCGTAGCATCCTGCAACAGAGATGTGTTCATTTTCCAACATCCTCTCCCAATCATTAATCTTTGTCTTTCTCCCAAACTTAGAACTACCACCAGATGGTCAGAGTTTACCAAAGGCCGTACTTCCACTGCCTGACAAGTCAGTCTAGCTGATACTAGCCACAAATCTATCCTAGTTGACAATCTCCCTTTGAAGAAAGTATGAAGAAGCCAGAAGGGGAAGGAAGGAAGGAAACATATTCAATTCAGTGCTTTAGAGTAACTGGTAATTGCTATTTTTCTTTTAAACTTAGATTGTGGGCTTTTAGTGACACTGTACTTTCTTTGTTGTCTTTACTTATAATTGTTTTTGGGCTGTTGAAAATTTAAAACATGGTGGTGTAATTCTGTGCTGTCTTTAATTGCTGCAAATTTTCGCCCCCTCCCTCCCCTTCCCCCAACTCTTAATCATATGCCCTGTTAAATCTGATTGACAGGAGCTAAACACAGGGTATAATAAGGGGTGTGAAGTAGGAGGGGCATAAGGGGGAAGAAGCCCACCCTCAGCACAAGTGTTTTAACTTATTTATTTATTGGTTTCTTTTTTTTTTTTTTTAAGAAAATTATTTGAGGATCAGTGGCAGGATTTTGAGGACAGTAAATTAATAAAAAGGGAACTAGGAGAGCTTCAGTAGCAGACAAGTAGTGAAATTGCAGTATAATGTGGGGAGTGGTGCAATGCAGTGGCTGTGGGGCAGCCATATTCAGGCAGACCTTCTGAACACTGAGGTGCTGCCCTATCTGCATGCATCTCTCTGGACTGCGGGATGAGGTAGCCAGACTCAGAGCGGAAGTAAACTGGGTCAGGAGTACCATCACCCCTATCCAGAGACCACCCAGTCCAATGCAACTGCCTCAAAGGATGCCGAGAACAAGGAGCACTTGGATGACAGTGGGCTCAGGGAGGGTTAGAGCGGTCAGGCAGAGGCACATCCCAGATCCTATTCCACTCAAGAACTCATATGCCACACTGGGAAATGAGGACAACCAAATAGAGGTACCCAGAGAAATGGAAGGAAAGGATGTGGAGGTTAGCCAAGGAGGTGACCTCAGCGGGGAAAGCAGTGGACCCCAGAGGAGGAGGAGGAAGCGAATCCTGGTGGGGGACTCCATCATAAGAGGGATCCAGCCAGGAACACAGGAGGGGGAAGATAGGGAGATGAGGTGCCTACCAGGTGCCATGGCATGGAGGGATGGAAGGAAGATCCTGGGATCACTGGGAGAGCAAGACGGGAGGGTGAGCTGGATGTCATTATCCACCTAGGTACTAATGACCTGGGCAAATGGGGAGCCAAAGGAAGTTCAGGAAGAGTTTAGAAATTGGGAGGGTCTCAAGCAAGTAGCTACTTGTCACTTTCTCAGAAGTACTACCTCAAGTAGAGGCAAGGGAGAGCATAGGAGTGCATGCACCAGGAACTTTAACTCATGGTTGAAGAACTGGTGCTGTGAGGAAGGGTTTGGATTCATTGGTGACTGGGGACCCACCTGGAGGGATGGAGGTTTGTTCAGCCTGATGGCTTACATCCATCCTGGAGGGAATCAAACACTCAATGATAAGTTTAAATGCTACATTGACAAAGCATTTAAACTAGCAAAGGGGTGGCAGGCCAGCAAGGAGGGTACCTGCTTGCTCACCCCCACAGCTAGCAGTGGAACCAGTGAACCAGAGGAGTGGCTATCTCTGCAAAGCAGTGTGCAAAGATGGAGATTAGTGCCCAAGAGGTGGATAGGCAGAAAAGGTCAAAATTCAGCAGAAGGACAGACAGCAAGGAGAACCAGGATAAGGACAACCAAGGAAGGCTGGAGTAGAACAATGAAACAGTCTAGGGAGGTCAAATCATGGAAAGCCATGTGTGTAAATGCCAGGAGCCTTAGCAACAAGATGGAAGATCTGGAGGCTGTCATAGTGCAGTCAGACCTGGACATTGTGGCCATTACTAAAACCTGGTGTAATGATAACCATGACTGGGAGATGGCCATACCTGGCTACAACATATTCAGAAGAGACAGAGCAGGCAGGAAGGGAGGAGGAGTGGCACTGTATGTGAAAAATGAGATAAGGGCCACAGAGATCCAGGAGGAACAAAATGGGGGAGAGATACTGTGGGATAAGCTGGAAAGGAAAATGGGAACAGCCATCCGCACAGGTGTGGTCTATAGACCACCAGCCCAGGAGGAAGAAACAGATAGGAGCTGATGCTAGCCATCAAGGATGGCAGACAAAGTGAGGTAGTACTGGTTGGAGACTTCAATATTCCAGACGTGGACTGGAGCATCCCAGCAGCAGCATCAACTAGAGCAGATTTATCCTGGACTCCTTCAGGTGCCTTCCTCAAGCAACTGGTCATGGAACCAACTCGGCAGAAGGCAATACTGGACCTTGTGCTCACAAACAGGGACAGTGTGACGGGATAACAGTGGGGGAGCACCTGGGAAACAGTGACCCCCAGTCATTGTGGTTTGAAATCACAGAAAGAGCAGAACCAAACCACACAAAAACACGTATCCTGGATTTTAGGGGGGCAGACTTTGGGAAAATGGAGAGATACTTGAAAGAGGCATTAATGGGAATGGGACAGGAATCAGGGGTTGAGGAACAGTGGGCAGTATTTAAAATGGGGATTACAAGAACAACAGAATTATGCATTAAGCAAGTTAGCAAAAGGAAAGGAGGAGACCATTATGGTTTTCCAAAGAGGTAGCAAAAGAAAGTGAAAGCCAAAAGGTTGCATTCAGGCAATACAAAAGACACAGGCAGAAGGAGATAGGGAGAAGTACCAGAAGAAGCAAAGGAGGCAGGGAGGTCAGTAAGGGAAGCCAAAGCTCAGACAGAAGAACACATTGCAAAATCAGTGGGTAGGGGCAAAACCTTTTACAGGTACATAAATGAAAAAAGAAAGTCAAAGGGAGGGATAGTGAGACTGAAGGGGGAGGATGGGGGCCGCGTGGAGGATGACAACAGTAAAGCTGACATATTGAACAGGTATTTCTGCTCAGTCTTTACTGAGGAAGAGGAGGGTAATGGGTCTGAAGGGAGTACAAGGGGTGAGAATGGTGCAGAAATGGACACAAGTCCCTTTACACAAGAAAGAGTCTTGAAGGAACTGGAAGTAATAAGAGTTGATAAAGCAATGGGGCCAGATGGGGTGCACCCCAGGGTCCTTAAAGAACTAAGAGAGGTGGTGGCTGAACCTCTGGCTATCCTGTTTAGCCGATCACTGGAAACAGGGGAGGTACCCAAAGACTGGAGGACAGCAGATGTAGTCCCCTTATACAAAAGCGGGAACAAAGAGGAAGCAGGGACTACAGACCAGTCAGCCTCACCTCGGTAGTGGGAAGATCATGGAAGCACTACTGAAGGAGAGATTGGTGGAACATCTGGTTGTCAATGGACTACAGGACACAAGGCAGCATGGTTCACCAGGGAGGTCATGTCAGACCAACCTCATTGAATTTTTGACTGGGTGACTAGAGAGAGGATCAAGGAGGGCAGTGGACATGGCCTATTTGGACTTCAGCAAGGCCTTTGACACTGTGCCACATAGAAGACTATTACACAAACTGGGGAATATGGGTGTGGGCAGGACAGTAGTGTGGTGGGTAGGTAACTGGCTGGGTGGCAGGACACAGAGGTGGTGGTAAATGGCTGTCACTCCACAGAGGAAGAGTGACCAGTGGGGTACCACAAGGATCAGTGCTGGGACGGGTCCTATTCAACATCTTCATCAGTGACATTGCACAAGACCTAGAAGGCAGAATTTCACTGTTCGCTGATGACACAAAGCTCTGTAACAGAGTAGACACACCAGAGAGTGTAGACAGAATGAGAAGGGACCTGCAGAAACTTGAAGAATGGTCAGGGGCTTGGCAGTTGAAATTCAATGCAAAGTGCAAGATAATGCATATGGGGCACAAAACCCTGGCACAATATATCAGTTGGGGGTGAGGATATAGCATGCACCGAGCAGGAAAGGGATCTTGGGGTTATCATCTCTGATGACCTCAAGGTAGGGAAACAGTGTGACAAGGCAGCAGGTAAAGCAAATAGGATGCTGGGATGTATAGGCAGGGCATCACCAGCAGGAAAGGGAGGTCATAATTCCGCTATACAAGACACTAGTGAGGCCCCACCTGGAGTACAGTGTACAGTTCTGAAGACCATACCTACATAAGGACATAGACAGGGTAGAGAAGGTTCAGAGGAGGGCAACAAAGATGGTGCATGGATTGCATCACAAGTCCTATGAAGACAGGTTTAAGGAACTGAACATGTACTCCCTGGAGAAGGAGGAGAGGATATGATGAGAGACATACAGTATCTCACAGGGAGGAACAGGGTGCAGGAATACACTATTTTTAAGCGAAAAAGATGTTCAGGACTAGAGGGCATGGGATGAAGTTGGAGGGAGGACGATTCAAAGGAAACATGAGGAAGAATTTCTTCACAGAACGGGTGGTGGACAAGTGGAACACCCTGCCAGAGGAAGTGGTGGGGGCTGAAACAATCACGGGATTTAAGAATGCATGGGATAGACATAAAGGAATTCTGGAGGTCTGGGGTAATGGGCAACAGACTTCTAGGAAAACATAAACTGAACTTACAAGCTCAAATGGGCAGACTGGGTGGGCCATAGGCCCTTATCTGCCCGACACTGTCTATGTATCTATGTATCTATGACTTGGTTCTTGTTGTAGAATGTCATGCACATCTTTTATATTATTTCTATTCATTACTGATAACAAAGAATTGGTATCACTAAAAACTTTTCTTGTACTTCTCCCCCAATCTCTGTGTGACAGCCCACAGTTAAAATCCCCCCCCATAATACTAATTTTGAAGCGTTTAAATAAGGTTCAACTCATCTACACATCTCAGACCATTCTGCTTTAGTCTGTGGTGCATAAATATTTATAACTCGAAAAACTTCTTGTTTTAACACTACGTCCATAATCATCACTCTTCCTGGTATTGAGTCATACACATGTAATACTTGAACTTCTCCTTTAAAGAGTACCCCAATCCCTGAGCACCTGTCGTCTCCTATCGACCAATATGAAACCCCCCACCTCCAATCTTTCTGTGCTCTTTGTACCTCAGATAGTGAGTGTAGCCTGGTGTCTTGTAACAGGATCACTTCTTCCTTCCCAAACTAAGGCTCAAAAAAAGTACTCTGCCTCCTTTCATAAGCCTTAATGCTGTTAACATTAATTGTACAGAGTGATGTAGCCATCACTACTTTATATAAGGCAAAGATTAGAAAGAATCCAGTACCCTTCATCTTTTCTTTTTCCTTTTCCTAGTTTTTTGTTTTTCCGGGCAGCTAGACTCAGAAATCCCATCTGCTTGAGAGGATGTCACGGAGGAAAAATCAGATTCACCACCATCCTCTTCCATCCCCTCTTCAAATAACAAAGCATAAGAATTTTGTACTACCACTTCCTCTGCTGGTTTAGTTTGTTTTGAGGCAGTATCAATCAACTTTCCTGTCTTAGATCTAGTTACCCTTTGAAAGTCTGCCTCTAACTGTATGGGGGCATAGAAGTACCTTCCCTTCCCTCCTTTGCTATCTGATCCGACTCCTGTACTTTCTTTACCTCTACCGTCCCTCTTATCACCAAAACTCCCCCTCCCTCTTTCTGACTGTCCTGTACTAATCCCTCCCGGTCATGCACCTCAACTCTCTCTATTACCGTAGTATCCCCTGTTCTCCTAGAAACTCTTTGAGGTAGTGGAGCACTAATGGGACCCCTTGTGAGTAACTCAACCATCCTCATTTTTTCTTTTTGTGCTGTGGCTACATATACATCTTGCTCTGCCCTTACTGAACTGTCTACATTATTATGGGAGGCCCATGAGCAGGTGCGAAATGAGTGTCGTTTCTCCTCACATAAGTTACATCTTAACGGTTGCCGACAATGAGCCCCTACATGCCCTAGATCCCCACACAATCCACATTTTTGCTTATCACATACATTGCTTAAATGGCCCACATCACCACATTTAAAACAAGCCCTTGGTTGTCCAGGATAGAAAATTACCCCCCATCCCTCCCCCCCAAAAAAAAACAGTTAGCCAATTGCTTAGTTTAACCATTGACTAAGTTCAATACTATTTGATATTTCCATCCCCCCATCCATAGCTGCTCTTCATCCAAAATTGGTTCAGGAGGGCCTTGAACCGTACAGTGCTGTTGTAACCAATACGTAATATCAGCTACATTTACTCCTTCATTCCTAAAAAGAACTGTTATTTTTTTTTGTTAAGGGCTTTGTTAGTGGATTCGCCAAAAAAGGCCTCCATAAAGGTGAAAGTTTCATTAAATGATACTGTTTCCAAAATCTTTCTAACCCAGTTGGATGTTTAAAACTAACATCAAAAATTACATCACCCGGCACATGTATCAGAGCGTAAATTTCATAAGCATAACATTTCATGCTATCTTTTAACAAATTCCTACCCACAAACTTTCTATCTGGAAGAGCATCTGTTTTACCCCTATATTTTAAACACACTGCATTCCGTCTTTCTGTAGGTTCTAAAACCAGGCCCTTCTCAGCCGGAAATAAATGTTCTGCCACTTTCCCATGCCATGCTTTATCCGGATTTTCCCCCATAGAAACACTCTTATTAATGTTCATAGAGATAGATCCCTGATGTACCTCCTTTTGCATCATATTAGCCCCTGCTACCAAGTCCATCGAGTCTTCTCTTTCTTGTTCTCTAATACATTGCAATAAAGGATGAGGATTATCATGCTGCTGTATCAGTACTTTTTCTAAAGGAGAGAGTTGTCCTGCGGGTAAAGAGGGAGTTATTGCCTGCCCAAGTAGTGGGAGGGGGTCACTAGAAACAGTAGATGGATTGTCACTATTTAGGTTTGCATCCCATCCTGCAGCCTGAAGAGTTGTTTCTACCCAATTTCCTGCGACATTCCCCACCTGCAAATGCTCTTGTCTTTGCCTAGGCCCATCCATTGTTTTTTTCTGAAAAGTCCTGTTTGTTCCCCTTTCTTTTAACGGTCTGTTAGAGCCTTCTATAGAAGACCCTAGCATGAAAGTTATTGTAGGTAAGACAACATCAGTAGAATTCACAGTACCTGCACCTGTCGTTTGTTCCAGAGTCGTTTGAAAGTTCTTCTCATTTTCCCCCCGTAGCCCCCTCCTGCAGATCCAATACCACCTCTTCCCCACTTCAAAATTCACTTCTGGTTCTTCCAACAGTTCTACAATTACTCCCTCGTCTTCTCGACTCACCCTCTCTTCACTGTCGGCGTCTCCTTCCTCCATTATTGTTTCTTCTTTTTGCATTGCCACTTCTGCTTCCTGTACCACCACTGAGACGTTCCTACGATCCAGTTCTTCTTGCAATCTCCTCCTCGCCTCCCGATACTGATGTTCCGCCTCGTCGAGTTGGGATCTCAAAACTTGTTCCAATTCCTGCTTTCCAACCACCTCGCTGACTCAACTCATATCCTGGTCCTGGAGAACTGCGTCTCCTGATATACCCTCCTTATTCAAACACCATGAAGTCTTGCTATATTATAACATTAGCAGTCAGCCACTGCAGCTGAACTGCCCCGGAGAGGAAGGAGTTAACTCCAGAGGATCTGGAGTTCTACAGCGCGAGGGCGCTGTGCCCATAGCTCTATTCTTCTCCGCTTCACTGAACAGTCGCTCCGAGATCAGCTCCTTCAGCTCGGTTCATTCTCGGTTCAAGCAGTATTTTCGGTTCATTTGAGCGGGCAAAGTCATTATTTTACGCATTTCGGTTTTAAAGCTCTATCTGGTAACCGTAAGTACTAAATTTTAAGTCTGTGTGGAAAATTAATTATCGGTTCGGTTTTGAACGATCGGTTTATTATTTCTACATTTTAAAGTGTACAGTGGGTTTTGAGTGCGGTTCCGGTTCTTATCGGTTCTAAAAACAAATTATAACGTTTTTCAAATACCCGTGACACGTTGGAACCGATAAAGTGTCTTCCTAGCTTCTGCCATCAAAAGGGCAAGTTTTGGTTAGGCTGGCATTATGTCTGAAAACCAAAAGAAAACCGGGCCCGCTGGGTTTCAACACTGTGATGTCTGTGGGGAGGCCTTTGCCAGGCTACCCACACACCACTGTGTTTATTGTCTGGGGCTGACCACCTCCTGTCAGACTGCCAGGTGTGTAAAATTTCCTGCAGCCACCCTGGAAAGAGATTGGGCGGCTCAGGGGCGAGAGGCCAAAAGTCCGCTGACCCGGATGGCCAGCCTGGTCCAGTACCCACTGGACAGAGGGAGTCCCCTCTGACCAGGGCGAGACTTCCTCGGGCAAAAGGAAGGCTGGTTCAGAGGAACCAGTCCAGTAAAAGAGAAATCAGTAGGTTTGGGGTCCAAAATTGTGTCTCCAACTGCTGCAGAGATAGCTAAAGCCATTCAGATTGTCCAGTCACTGTCTCAGGGATCTGTAGAACCACCAACAGTTGGTAAAAGGTTGGTTCGTTCAGTCCCAGTGGTTCAGGATTTTGAAGTTGAGGATTTTTATGAACCACAGGAGGGGGAGGAGGAATTTGATCAATATATGTGTGGCTGGAGGGGTCTGGGCGTGCCCATTGAACGGACATTTCTCCAGACAGACCTTTAGAATCTCCTCCTATTCTGTCTGAGTCCCTTCTTTCTTTATTTTTACAAAAGGTTGCAGAAACCCTCAGCTTCCTTTAGAGGAGGCTGTGGATGAGCAAGAGGAGCCTGATTATGTGGAAATGATGGATATTCCAGAGTCTAGGAGGTTGTCTATTCCTTTGCATAAGTCATTTAGGAAGCAAACAACAAAGATTTTAAAAATCCTCATTCTGTCCCTCCTGTAGATAAAAAATGGACAGAAGGTATACTTTGTCAGGCTCGGATACAGACTTCCTTACTGAACAGTGTAGTCATGTAGGTGTGGTACAAGCTGCAGCCTGTGACAAGGCTAATATTCCTCTGGCCTCACATCCTCCTGATAAGGATTCCAGGAAGATTGATGCCATGGCGAAGAAACAGTATTGAGCTTCTTTGGGACTCAGGCAGGCAAATTATATGGCTTATGTGGCTAGATATCAGAAATCTAGGTGGGACACAGTATTGCAGTTAATGAAAGCAGGCCCATGGCCAGCTGGCTAGTGAGTTGGAACAGGTGGCTGCTGATGGCATTGAAGCCTCAAGTTCAATTTCATACTGCTGTTGATGTTAATGATGTTTCCTCTGGGGTCATGGCCACTTCTGTAGGTTTCCGTAGGTTGGCATGGCTCAGATGCACTAATCTGTCCCAAGATACCCAGTCAAAGGCTATGGATTTTCCTGTAGTGGGAAATTCTCTGTTTGGGAGCAAACAGAAAACTATATGAAAAGATGGATGAATACAGAACTACCTACAAAAGTGCCCAGGCTAGGAGAAGCATGCCATGCCACAAGGCATGCTCCCAGAGGCCAAGGCAGGCCTTTTACAGGCCTTTTGCAATTTCAAGCCTCCTCTGCTGTCTCGAGAGGGTTTCTTCAGAGGCAGGGTGGGCAGGGCACAAGTGGGCACGTCCCCTCCCCTCAGCCTAAGGCTGCTGCTAAGCAGGCACCCTGATGGGTGCCCAGGGCCGATTCTCCTGTACCAGTGGGGGCAGGTTGGCCTATTTCAGCTGGAACTGGCTGTCCCTAACTACGGACAGATGGGTTCTGGAGGTAATAGGCAGGGTCTGAGTTCTCAGCTTCAAACACTTTCCAAGATGAGAGCCAGACATTTTCCACCTGCAAATCCTTCAGAAGCCCTTGCTTTGAAGCAGAGGTTTCTTCTCTTCTGGACTGCAAAGCAGTGGAAAGGTTCCTCCTTGCCATCAGGGCAGGGGCTTTATTCAAGATACTTTCTTACCCAAAAGACAGGAGAATGGAGGCCCATTCTAGATTTAAGGTACCTGAACAAGCATCTTTTGAAACCAAAGTTCAAAATGTTGACTCTGGCAATGATATTGCCTTCCCTAAGGCCAGGGGACTGGCTAGCTTCCCTGGACCTCAAGGATGCCTATTTTCATGTTCTGATCAGGCCTTCTCACGAAAGTACCTCAGGTTGAACTGCCCTCAGGCCACTACCAGTTCAGGGCAATGCCCCTTGACCTGACCTCTGCGCCAAGGGTATTCACAAAATGTCTGCTGTAGTAGTGGCTCACTTAAGAAGGCAAGGGGTTGCTGTGTTTCCCTACCTGGACGACTGGCTCATTGTGGGTCAGTCTCAGGTCAGGTGAAACCATTTGCAAGTCACCAGCAGCTTCTCACTTCCTAGGATTCCTGCTAAATTTACCAAAGTCAGTTCTGGAACGGTTCAGGTCCTAACTTTCATAGGCGCAGAATTGAACACAAGGTTAGCCAGGGCTTTTCTTCCTTGGAAAAGGGTGGACAGACTCATCGCCTGGCATCCTCCTTTACCCTGGGTCTCTCGACCAGCAAGGCATTTTCTGCAACTCCTTGGGCACATGGCTGCTTCCACAGCTGTTCGTGCAGGAGCAAGATTCCAGGTGAGGGACATTCAGTTCCATTTGAGGGCCTATTGGTCTCAAAGGAAGGACCCTGACCAAGCTGGTTCCAGTTACTCAAACTCTGATCCTAGCCCTCCACTGGTGGCAGGTCCAGAGCAATTTAAGACAGGGGTTCCTTCATTCCCATTTCTCACTCCCTCACCCTCACCACGGATGCCTCCCTGTTAGGGGGGGGGCTCCTGGGCGATCTTGCCACCCAGGGTGTGGTCTCCTCAGGAATCTCTGCTCCACATCAATCTGTTGGAACTCAGAGCTGTCTTTTTAGCTCTTGGGTGTTTTCAGATTCTGTCCAGAACAAAGTGGTTCAAGTCAGGACAGACAATACCACCACAATGTGGTACATCAGCAAGCAAGGGGCACTCGGTCTTCGGCCTTGTGCACCGAAGCAATGAGTTGTGGTCTCTGGCCTACTCCTGAACACCTCCTGATAGCGGTTCACCTCCCAGGGAAGGACAATGTCCTGGCGGACGCCCTCAGCAGAATTTCTCAGGGCCATCACGAATGGGCTCTGAATCCATAAGTGCTGGGGTCCGTCTTTGCCAGATGGGGCACTCCTCAGATAGATCTTTTCGCAGCCCCAGACAACCATCAACTTCCTCTTTTCTGTTGCAGGCCTCCAGTACTGGGCTCAGTCCCTCTGGGCGCCTTTCTGTTGGACTGGAAAGAGAAGTTCCTGTATCCTTTCCTCCCTTTCCTCTTTTTCAGGGTACTAGTAAAATCAGATCTCAACCTTGCAGAGTGATTCTGATTGCCCCAGATTGGGCCAGACAGCCTGGTACCTCTGCTTCTGTCCTCGGCAGTCCACCCTGCCCTGAGCGTACCCAGAGTCCACGACTTACTGGCCTGTGCACAGGGAGAGTGTGTATCGGACCTCAATCCCTCCACCTCAAGGCTTGGCTCTTGAGGAGCTAGAACTAGCTGACTTACACCTTTCTCAATGTGTCATGGATATTTTAAAGGCTTCTAGGAAGAGCCTTCCCACTAGAGACACTTATAATTCCTAAGTGGAAGAGGTTTTTCCATCTGGTGCTCTGAGAGGCAGATTATCCCAGAATCTGCTGAATCTTCCATTCTTCTGGAATATTTGGTCCATCTGAATTCCCTAGGCCTTAGACCAGCTACCCTGAAGGTTCATCTGGCAGCTGTCTCTGCTTTTTGTGTCAGCAGGGAAGCCTGCCTCCCTTTCTTCTCACCCTGTGTTCTCCAAGTTTTTAAGGGTTACTTCATACTAACCCTCCTTTTAGGAACCAGCTCCCGCCTGGGACTTGAATATTTGCATTGCTCAGTTAATGCAACCCCCTTTGAGCCTCTGTCTTCAGCAGAGCTCAAGTATTTAACTTGGAATACCGTTTTCTAGTAGCTATCACCTCTGCCAGGAGCATAAGTGAGTTACAGGCCCTGTCAAGTGGAAGAAGATTTTATCTCTTTCCACAGAGATAAGAGTAGTCCTTAGGACTAATAGAAAGATTTTGCCTAAGGTGGTTTCTGATTTCCACCTGAATCCCAATCTATCTCTCCAGTATTTTTCACTGAGCGATTCTTCCTCAGGTGAGAGGAGACTGCACAGCTTGATGTCAAAAGAGCCTTAAGCTACTATTTAGAAGCGCACCAGAGGTCATAGGTTCGAATCCCTCCAACTGTTTCTTACCTATGGCGAGGATGGCAAGGAAAACCTGCCACTAAGAGAACAATTGCAAGGTGGATTGTATCTTCCTTGTCAATCTTCACCATTCATTACTTCCTGGGTGTAAGCAGGAGGCACCCGTCACGAAACTTTTTTTTTTAAAGTTGCCCTATTGGCCACGCCCTCAGAGAGCGGCGTCATCGTCATCTGCGGCGGCCCGATAGCGCGACCGACTCCTCCTCCAACTCAGTTCTGTTTCTCCCGCCGTCGAGGCAGCACCTGTTCCGGAGCCGTCCATATTTGACTCCGCGTCGCGACTTTCCCGCACACTCGGCGCTAGTCGGTAAGACCCGTTCTTTTTATTTCTAAAGCGGCCCGGGTGTGCTTCTACTGTTTTTCTTGTTGATTTCGCGTTATGTCGGTTCGGGCTAAGCGTGTTTAAGAAGGCAGACGGCGCCCTATCGTCGGTGTTACTGTGACAACATTCTCCGTCTCGGACCGGCACCAGCGTTTGTCTTCGTTGCCTGGGACCCAACCACGACATGGATTCGTGCGGCGCCTGTTTCTCCATGGAGCGCCGTGTCCTCGAAGTCCAGCGGTTCAAGCTCGGCAAAGCCCGCGACGACCTTGAGGCGGCGTCACTCAAAGTTCTCAGGTAGGTCTCTGAGCCCCTTCCCCGGGTCCCTCCCGGGCCTGCTCTGATCTGAGGAGGGTCTCCTCGTCTTTTCTTGCCGAGGAGAGGCCCCTTCATGATGTCCCGAGGAAGCGTGGTAGTCCCTCCCGGGGCAGCAGCGCCGACACCGCCTTGGCAGTCACCTCCAGGTGCAGGCTTCCCCCGTGGTGAGGCCCTCGACTTTTTAGGCCTAGCTGGGTGGACCTCGACGCCGCCTTCCGGCGCCCGTTTGAGATCCTGGCGCTTGCGTTCGGCGGTCTTGATGATCGATGCGGTGCCTTTTCGGCGCGTTTGAGTCGGCACGTTCGCGCGCGGTGATCAGGCGGCGCCGTTGGCGCGCCAGCAGGATGGCGCCGTTAGCGGCGCCCGGTGATCGGGCGGCGCGTTACCCGTACGCTTGGGCCTGGCGCGTTCAGCAGCGCCGATGGACAAGCGGCGCCCGTCAGCAATGCCGCCTCCCTTTCCGATCGCCCGGCGCCGTGGGCCTGTCCTTCCTCCAGGCGGTGCCGGCCTTGCAGCGCCGTTGGGGGTGTGGAGCTGAAGCCTGGCTGCTACCCGGCGTGAAGGAGGCGGCGGCGCCTCACTAGTACACGGGGCGTTCGCGGCCCCACAGCCTCAGGGACCCTAGGGTGGCCGAGCACTGAGGTCCTGCTGATCGTCCTCCTCGGGCGGGTGTTCAGACGTGGACCCATCCTGGTACCCCACTCTTGAGTCTGGGTCCCGGTGGCTAGAGGTGCCAGGCGGCAGCAGGCCCCTCCCTCTGTCCCCTTCCGTCGTCCTGAGGGTTCCCGGCTGGGAGTGGCGGGGAGCCCGAGGCAGGCGTGCGGTGTGGCGCAGGGGGCTCCCTCTCTGGAGGCCTGGTGACAGCTACCTTACGGGGTGCTGTTGCCCTCTCTAGGGACAGGGGGACGCTGTGGTCGAGGAGGAGGGCCCTCTCGGAGTCCGAGGGGTTGAGGGGCAGGGGGTCTGCTGCTCGGTCTTCTTTGGCCACTCCAGGGGGGTGGCCAGGGCAGTGCAAACCTCGCCCTCCCTCAGGGTTCTAGGGTGTCCTCGGCGTTTATGCGGACTGCCCTTCTGGATCCATGCAGTCCAAGCGTCATCATAGGGAGGTTCTCCCCAGGGCTCTTCAGGCTCCGCTTCCCCAGAGTTCCGTTCTGCGGCCTGGTCTGATATCCGGGATCCCTCTTTCAGGGCTCCTTTCCCCGGATTCAGAGCCCTCGCGAAACGAGTTACCTCCGGCGGAGTGCCCTCCCACTCTCTCTGCCCTCACCACCCCGCTCCCCAGGCCATGTAGGTCTCCTGGTCCGTTATCCTGGGGGCAGTTCAGGGTTCTCGTGGCCTTCCCTCATATGTTGAAATACATGCATGAGCGGGTCTTCGACTCTCCCCACCGCGCAGGAATCCTCTGGGCATTCCAGTTCCCATCATCCTCGTCTCCTCCTCCGAGGAAGAACCCCGCTCATCTGTCCTCCGATGCTGATTTCACAGAATATCAGCGTTTCCTCTCGAGATGGTGAGGGATCTCCAGTTTCCTACGTTCGAAGAGACAATACCGAGCAGGAGCGTGAATTCCTTGGTGAATTCAGTGCCCAGCATCTGGTGGTACCTTCCTGGCCTATCCCCTTCCAGGAGGCGTCTATCCGGTCATGGCGGTCCCTGCCGCTTCTTCCAACCCCGGCGGACTGCCAGCGTAGGTATTGTGCCCCTCTGAGTCTCAGGTTCCTTTCCAACCCGTCCTCAGGTTTGGTATACCTGGATACTCCTTCTGGGCGCGTTGCCTGGCGCCGACCCGCCCACAGTTCGGACTCTCTCGAGTTCGACCGTTGGAAGCGAAAGTGTTCTCTTCTCTCTCGTGCGGTATGTATTGCATCACGTCAGGCTCTCACGCTGCCTACAACGGCATCTGTGGTCAATGATGTCCCAGCTGCTGGCATCTATGCCTGATCCGGAGCAAACCAGACAAGCGTTGCCCTCTCCGCGGTAGGCCTGGAGCTGGCAAGACACGCAAGCAAGGGCATCTTATAGCGCCAATGAGGTGGCTTCCAGGCTTCAGGGGACAGCGATCTGCATCAGGCGGACGGCATGGCCGTCTTTCAGGTTGTCACCCTGGCCCGGCGTGGGTGATTCCTCCGCCTTCCGGGACCGTCTTTTCTCTTCAGAGCTAGGAGACTTTTACAGGGGCTCCCTCCGTCTCCTCGTCCTCGGGAGGCACCTCCTAGCTCTTCTCCGCCAGGCTTTCTGAATAAGCCAGGGTCTTCTCCTTCTGTTTCTCACCAACAGAAGGCTGAAGTCTTGTTCCCTCAGGTATGGCCTCTTCCCCCTCAGGGAAGAGGCTTAGTACTCACCCAGGAAATGTGAATGGTGAAGATTGACAAGGAAGATAGGAAAATTACGTACCTACCGTAATTCTTGATCTTCTCTTGTATCTTCACCATTATTACTACACCCTCCCACCATCCCCTCAGTGGCCTCTTCCTGTGGCTTCTCCACCTCCGTCTCCTTCCTCTCTGCATTTATATAAAATATAGGGAAAATTGCTTCATTTTCAAAAAAAAAAAAAAATCTTCGGGGGTTTAAAATCCAGAAAAATTATTTACTCTAAGATTCATGGGCCATCTCGCGGATTGCATTGCGATCAGACTGCCAACTATCTCTTGCTATTCTTATGGCAAGATACCTCTGGGGTTGTTTGGCCTGGCTCAGGCTATTCAGTTTTGATCCTGCAATCCGTGTTCAGATAGTTGCCTGAAATCTAATCCCCTCTATTCTTGCCTTGCAGAGCAGAGGAGAGAATCGTCTGTTCCTTTCTCTTCTAAAAAAAAAAAAAAAATGCTGAGGAACTCTCTCGACTGCTATAGGCATCTTGGTATCTGGGTCATGCATCTAGTTAAAAATTTTTTATCTGTAAAAAAAAAAAAAAAAAAAGAAAAGGAGAAATCAAACAAGAAGGCAAATGAGAAGGTAGGCTATCCTTCTCACTGTTTTGCTAAGTGGTTTCTCCTTTAAGTGTCCTCCTGGACAATTTTACAGTAGAGCTCTGCTGACCATATCCAATCTTAGCCAGCCTAAGCCTTGGCGGCCTTAGCCAGTCAGTCTGAGTCCGTTTCTATCTT
Organism: Neoceratodus forsteri; assembly: GCA_016271365.2. Taxonomy (NCBI): domain Eukaryota; kingdom Metazoa; phylum Chordata; order Ceratodontiformes; family Ceratodontidae; genus Neoceratodus; species Neoceratodus forsteri. The sequence continues at coordinate 308,122,023 of CM028136.1, forward strand.
GGGCATACTGAAAGGCTTACATTTCCATTTCTAAACCCTGAGCAGCGCTCTCATGCTGCTGGGGTTTTGTTCTTCCCTCCTCGGCTGTCCTCCAGTTAAAGGCCTTCGCAGCCAGGAGCCGAGGTGGGTGTCAAGAACAATGGCATGTTGAAGATGAGGACTATGCCCTCCTGAGTCTGTCTAAGCGGGTTCGGTGAACCTTCTCTTCAACTCTATCTCCGAGAGTTCTTGCTTCCCCTTTAGTGAACCTTCAGCTACAAGCTAACTATGCTCGTTGGGCATTCTGGTCCCTTCAACATCCATCTCTCTCTTCTCCTTCTTCTTCTTCTTCTATTTTCTCATTTCCTTACTCATCTCTCCTCCTAAGTCGCCCAGGTAAGGAGGCCCTGCACTCCCTAGGCTAGGGATGTTCTTATCTCCTCTGTCCTTCCTCCATCGGCTTATTCCTTTTTCAGTTCATTCTTCCTTGCTTTGCTATCCCTCGGCTATCTTGCCTCGCTATCTATATTTTCTGCTTTCATTTTTGCCTCTCCGGCTCACAGAACTGAGTTGGAGGAGGAGTCGGTCGCTACTAGCGGCCGCCCCTCGCGCATGACGTCGCTCTCGAGGGCGGGGCCGTTGAAGCAAAAAAAAAAAAGCTCCGTGGCGGTGCTGCGCCTCCAGCTTACACCCAGGAAGTAATGAATGGTGAAGATACAAGAGAAGATCAAGAATTACGGTAGGTACGTAATTTTCCTTTCTTGTATCCAATTCTGTTATCAGAAACTAGGTAGAGTACCCCTCCTCAGGATTGAGGGCCCACTCCACCAGGGGTACAGCTGCGTCTCTAGCGGCTGCTAGGAACATTCCCATTCTGGAGATTTGTCAAGCTGCTACCTGGAAGACAGTTCACACCTTTACCAAGCATTATTCCCTGGATGTCCAGTCCAGGAGAGATGCTCGGTTTGGCACAGCTGTGCTTCAGAGCCTATTTCCTAAGTAGGTTCTGACCCTCCTCCATGGAGGTACTGCTGTGTAATCTGCTAATGTTATAATATAGCAAGACTTCATGGTGTTTGAAGAAAAATTACTCACCTTAGTAATTGCTTTTCTTCTCATGGAGTCTTGCTATATTATAACCACCCACCCTCCTGCCCCTCTCAGAACCTCTACTTGGGTAGGGGTGGCGAATTGGTGCAAGCACTGTGTCATGCCATTGTAGTTATCCCTTTACCCTCTTTCCTTTGGGTTAGGGATCTAGTTGCTTTCATTTAGGTTATTTATATTGCCCCCTTCCTGGACTTGAGTCTTGGGGGGAAGGGGGGGTTCATAATGTGCTTGTCAAGGGTGGTAAAACGAACCATAATACCATCAATGTTTGTTATTATGGTTCTGGGTGTTTCTTTGTTGTTTATATTGTTGTTACTACTACTAGTAGGTAGCCATGGGCTAGTGTAGTTTTTTCCACACAGACTTTCTATTCTTTGATGTTAGCTTCGTAAAGATCTGACAGTTTCATTTGAAACTGCCAGATAGAGCTTTGGGCACAGCGCCCTCGCACTGTAGAACTCCAGATCCTCTGGAGTTAACTCCTTCCTCTCCGGGGCAGTTCAGCTGCAGTGGCTGACTGCTAATGTTATAATATAGCAAGACTCCATGAGAAGAAAAGCAATTACTAAGGTGAGTAATTTTTTTCTTATTAGCTTCTTCTGCCAGACAAAAATCCTGCTGCCGATCGTCCTCCACATGAGTCTCCATTGCAAAAAAATAAAGAAGCTAAGGAGGAGACCCGCTCCTTAGCCTCCCACACATCCTCCTCTGCTGAAACTCCAAACGCCACTGAGCAGTACCGCCGCTCAGCCACACAGCGCCCTCTGCCTCCGAAGAGTAGGGGAATTTCCCCGGTGTCCTGGCTAAATTTCCCTCATTCACTAAAAAAAAAAAATACCACCAACAGCTTAATCTGGTTCAAGGTCAGTTGGCATTCATCTGTATCCCCCTTCCCCAGGTCGTGCCTGAAAATAGACAGGATTTGTCTAGTGCACTTACCCGGTCAACAAAAACTAAATAAATAAATAAATAAAATTGGATGGACAGGGATTGGAGGGTATCCAATAGAGAGGGAGGATATCTTCCTGTTGTCCAGGTGACTGGGATTCCATGAATGGTTGTGAAGAACTGAATGGGCAATATAAGATTTCTAACCCCAGTAATGCTCAGGATATTCATAACTTTGTGCAGTGAGCCTGGAGGGATGGACTGCCTGGAGAGATGGAACACATGCAAATGATGGAATTCTTTGCACGTGAGCATCTTTCAGATACTGCCTCTACCAACTGTAGTGTTCTAACCCCTTTAGATTTTTCTCTCCGCCTGAAAGTCTGGTCGCTCGGAGTCTCTGTTGCCCTCTTTCGTGTGAAGAAAGATAAAAAATCATCAAAAACCACAAGTATATTTAATTTCTTTTATTGCCTCTACTGACTGTCAGTTTAGATCTAGTTTATTATTAAAAATAGTTGTTTTTCTCGGCGGCATAACCGTGAGGGATCCAAGTTAGTTTAGGTTATTTTGGGTTCTCTGACTAAAGAACCTATATTATTTTAGCTAAATTTTGGTCCTTACAAACTTTATTTGTAACCATTTTTATCGGTTACAGAACCGCTGAACCGGTTCATATTTCATCTCCCTGCTTGGTTCCTCCGGTTCCTTATCGGTTCCGGAACCAACCGCAAAAAAATAAAAAAAATAAATAAAAAGCTGCTTAAATAACTGCAACAGTCTCTGTTATTTAGTGGTTGGTGTTTTCCTCTTTGCTTTTCACCATGGCAGAGAAACCTAAGAAGAGAACTGGGAGCCTGGGTTTAAAAGCTGTTTAAAGTGTGGAGATGTGTTTGCTAAGGCAGTCAAGCACACCTTATGTGTAGCTTGTCTGGGTTTCGAACATCTGGACCAGGAATGTGAAATATGTAAAACCTTTCCAGATAAAACTGTGGAAAAGCGCCTTGAATGACTCAGTAAGAAGTTTCCTAGGGGTCCCTCAGTGTCTGACCAGCTGACACTCCAGTCTGTTGTGGCTGAACCCACAAGTGCTACTACCCCTGCCCTGATATGGGTGAAAAAGGGGCAAAAAGAGGAAAAAGAAGCGGCTGACTCTCCGGTTCCCTCAAAGAAGGCAAAGAAACTTAAACATGCAGAACCCTCTCCTGTTAACCCAGGGACTTCTGTACAGGTGTCTGCAATGCCTTCAGCTCAAGAGATAGCTCAGGCATTCAGAATTATTCAGGCTCTACAGAGCATCATTCCTCAGCCTCCTGCCCCCTCACTAGGTTCCCAGGTTGCTAGTACTGTGTTGCCCTCTGCACCGGAACAACTATTTTTTTGAAGAGGATGATGAGCCTTATGAGGAGGATGAACCTATCCCTCCAAAGGTGTTCCCTGAGCAGGATTTTGGCTCACCTCCCAGGGTGTCTGAGGATTTTTCCTTCCACTTTTCCTTTGTAAGGAAAATGGCAGATGCCCTAGACATCGCCACAACAGAGCAAGTGGAGGATGAGAAAGAAATTGAGTACCTGAGTACGATGGGTTTAACACCCACAAAGGCCCTCCTCCTCCTCCTCCTCCCAGTATATACATTTTTTAAGAAGGATGCTCTGAAGCTCCTGCAGACCCCTAATTCTATTCCTCCCATCGACAGGAGAATAGACAAAAAGTACCAGTTGGATAGGGAGGGAGCTGACTTCCTCTTCTCCCATCCAGACCACCAAGGGGTAATACAACAGGCAGCCTGTGATAAAGCTGAGGTCCCTCTGTCCTCACACCCACCAGACAAGGACTCCAGAAGATTGGACAGTATGGCCAAGAAAGGCTATTTGTCAGCCTCACTGGCCATGAGACAGGCTACTTTCCAGGCTTATGCTGCCCAGTATCAGAAATCCCTGTGGCAGTCGGTACTGGCAATGTCCATGAAAGCCACCTCACCCTTGTCAGATAACCTGGCTGAAACTGCCAGGTTTGGGCTAAAGGCGGCTAAGTACCAGTTCCAGATGGCTGCTGATTCGAATGACACTGCAGCCAGATGGATGGCTAACACAGTGGCTCAGAAGAGGTTTGCTTGGCTTAGGGCTACAAACCTCACTCAGGATACCCAATGGAAGGCCCTGGATTTTCCATTAGAGGGAAATTCTCTTTTTGAGGAGTCCACAGTGGCCTATATGAAGAAGGTGGATGAATATAAGGCTACTTATAGAAGCAACTCTGCCAGAGACAGAGCTTCTTCATCCACCAGGCGCTATGGAAGGGGGGGCAGAGGTCGGTTTTCCATGACAAAACCTTTTTTCCAGCCAGTAGCCATGCCCCAATACCAGCAGTACCCCCAACAGGGCTACTCTAGGGGTAGGGGTTGAAGGGGCTGTAGGCAAGGGTCTCAGGCACAACCTCAGCCCCAGCCTAAACAGAACCCCTGAGATGCAGGCCACCTCCTCCCTACCTGTCGGAGGCAGACTGTCCCATTTCCTCCACCTTTGGTCAACCATCACCACAGACAAGTGGGTGTTGGAGGTAGTGGGCAAAGGTTTGTCTCTGGACGTCAGATTTCTTCCTCTAAAAAAATTCCAGGGTTTTCATCTCTCCTCCCCTAGCACAAACTTCACTGCTAGAGGCAGAGGTTCAAAAGCTGCTACAGCTCAGAGCAGTGAAACCAGTTCCTACAACCCTGAGAGGAAGAGGTTTTTACTCCAGATACTTCCTAACAACAAAGAAAAATGGGGAGTGGCGGCCAATTTTGGATCTCAGAGCTTTAAACAAGCACCTGAAAAAAACAAAGTTCAAAATGGTAACTTTGGCTCGGATTCTGCCAACAGTCCAAAAAGGGGACTGGCTGGCATCTCTGGACTTACAAGACGCCTATTTTCATATCCTCATAAAAGAACCTTTCAAGAAATACCTCAGATTCAGACTCCCATCAGGTCATTATCAGTTTGCAACCCTACGCTTTGGCCTTTCCTCGGCACCAAGGGTATTTACAAAATGCCTAGCAGCTGTGGTGGCATTTCTTCGAAGACAGGGAGTGACTGTTTTCCCATATCTGGACGACTGGCTGGTGGTGGTCAAATCACCAGAACAAGTCAGAACTTCTCTAAAGCTCACACAGGATTTTTTGGAGTCCTTGGGTTTCATAATGAACCAGAAAAAATCTGTCTTTACCCCTACACAGACTTTACAGTTCATAGGGGTAGAGATTAGTACTCTACAGGCCAGGGCCTTTTTGCCACTGGACAGGGTGCAAAACCTTCAGGCCATAGCAAATTCCTTCAAGTTGCACAGAAAAAAAATAGCCAGGCAATTCCTGCAGCTCTTGGGTCATATGGCTGCATCCACAGGCACAGTGCAGGGTTCCAGATTTCACATGAGAGACATCCAGTTTCATCTCAGGAATCATTGGAGTCAGAAATAAGACCCCTTTTCAAAACTCATTCCAGTGACAAGGGCACTGTTACAAGCCCTTTGGTGGTGGAAAAAGGAATCCAACCTAAGGCAAGGAGTCCCTTTTCAGAAGGAGGATCCTTCACTAGTCCTCACCACAGATGCATCCCTTCTGGGCTGGGGCGCCCATCTGGGGGAGCACACAACTCTGGGTACCTGGACAGAAGCAGAGTCCCTTCAGCATATAAACTTACTGGAACTCAGAGCAGTGTGGCTATCACTAAAAGTTTTCTCTTCACTGGTGATGGGCAAGGTGGTACAGGTCAGAACAGACAATACCACAACTATGTACTACATAAACAAGCAAGGAGGCACCAGATCAGGTCCCCTATGCACAGAAGCCATGAAAATTTGGACTCTGGCGTATTCCCTAAAGGTGTCCTTGCAAGCAATCCATCTGCCAGGAAAGGACAATACCTTGGCAGACACACTGAGTCGAATCAGTCGGTCCCATCATGAATGGACACTGAACAAGCTGGTGGTACAGGTAATTTTCAGGAGGTGGGGCGTTCCAGGGATAGACTTGTTTGCATCCCACCAGAACCACCAATCGCCTCAGTATTGCTGCAGACCACCGGCCCAGGGCACAATCCCTCTGGATGCCCTGGTGCTGGATTGGTCAGGCAGGTTCCTTTATGCCTTTCCCCCTTTTCCTCTGGTCTTCAGAGTACTACTGAAGCTCAAATCCCTCTCAGCTTCTCTGATCTTGATAGCTCCAGATTGGCCCAGGCAGCCATGGTACTCTCTTCTGCTCTCCATGTCAGTGAGCAAACCAATAAGTTTGCCTCTCAGGCACAATCTCCTGACCTCCAATCAAGGAACATTGTTGTACCCAAATCTCAAGTCCTTCCACCTCAAGGCATGGCTCTTGAGGAATTAGAGTATGCAGACTTAAACCTTTCTGAAGCTGTATTAACTATCTTGAAAGGTTATAGGAAGTCCTCCACTAAGAAAATGTATTCTAAGCGGAAGAGATTTTCCTTTTGGTGCTCTGGTAGGGATTTCACCCCAAATGATGCAGTAGTCTCAGTGGTGTTGGATTATCTGACTCATTTACATTATCAAGGTCTACAACCCAGTACTCTAAGGGTTCATCTTGCAGCAGTGTCTGCATATCTTTCTGCTAGGACAAAGGTGTCAGTAGCATTAGATCCCATTTTCAAAAGGTTTTTTTAAAGGCCTGATACATTTGCATCCTCCTCACAGGGTACCAGTGCCCGCTTGGGATCTTAATATATGTATAGCCAGATTAATGAGGGCTCCTTTCGAGCCCGTGGCTACAGACCATCTAAAGTATGTTACTTGGAAAACAGTTTTTCTTGTAGCAATTACCTCAGCAAGAAGAATCCGCAAGCTTCAGGCTCTCTGTGTTGACCAGGACTCTATCTCCTTTCACAGAGATAAGGTAGTCCTCAGAACAAACAGACAGTTCCTTCCCAAGGTCATTTCAGACTTTCATCTGAACCAATCATTCACTCTGCCTGTCTTTTTCATAGACCATACGAGCTCTGGTGAAAGAAGACTCCACAGTCTGGATGTGAAAAGAGCTCTCAGCTATTACATGACAGCTACTAAGGGCCATAGGCAAGACAAAAAACAACTTTTTCTTATATATGGGGATGTCGGAATGGGCAAACCAGCCTCAAAAAGATCCATTTCTCGATGGATTGTCCAGTGTATTCAGTTCTGCTACACTAAAGCAGGTAGGGAGTCCCCAGCTGGGCTGAGGGCACACTCAACAAGAGGAACAGCTGCCAGTCTCACAGCTGCTAGGGAGGTTCCATTATTGGATATTTGTAAAGCAGCTACCTCAAAATCAGTACACACCTTTACAAAGCATTACAACTTGGATGTTTTGTCCAGAAGTGATGCCAGGTTTGGCACAGCAGTCCTGCAAAGTCTGTTTCCAAAATAAGTTCTGTGCCCACCTCCAGGGTACTGCTTGGTAGTCTGCACAAAGTTATGAATATCCTGAGCATTACTGGGGTTAGAAGAAAAAATTACTTACCATAGTAATCTTCTTTCTTCCCAGTGATGCTCAGATATTCATAACTCCCTCCCATCCTCCCCTTCCAGAACTTCAGCCTCTGCACTCCGCATGCTAGTGCCACATAGCCATACCCTTCTGGGTACACTTCTCTATACTGAATAGATTTAAACAGAGTTTTTCTGTCTCTTAATAGTTTTCTCATGCTGTTTGGTGAACACCATTGTTTATTTGATATAGTTCTTCCTTAAGAGATTTTTGGGTAAATTCTATTTATTAAGGTAACCTAAAAAAAAAAAAAAAAAAAAGGTTTTTAGCTGTGGATTTTTTTCCCTAATGCCTGACTTCCAGGCTTCTTACAAATCTAAAGGGGTTAGAACACTACAGTTGGTAGAGGCAGTATTTGAAAGATGCTCACAAGCAAAGAATTCCATCATTTGCATGTGTTCCATCTCTCCGGGCAGTCCATCCCTCCAGGCTCACTGCACAAAGTTATGAATATCTGAGCATCACTGGGAAGAAAGAAGATTACTATGGTAAGTAATTTTTTCTTCTGTGACAACGTAAGAGTCTATGAGGCATGTGAGCTAAGGAATATTTGCTGGCAGTAGTATTACTCCAGAGTAGTGAATTAATGAACCAATGAGTAGTTGAAGGGTACTGTTACAATGGCTGGAGTAGAAGTAGAGGATGGATCATATGCACAGCAGATGAGCAGGTAGGAGTACTAGTTGGAGGAAGGATACAAGGCCCAAAACAGCCACAGCAAACTGAACGAAGCCCCAAGCCAGCAAGGTGAGGATGAGAAAGACATACGGAGTGGGTCCTGAGGAACTGAAGGAAGAAGCAGAGGAAGCTATGTGCCAGGTGAAACCGGATGACATCCCGAGCAGGAAGGAACAGGACGACGTCAGGTCCCTGGCGAACAGCAGCGAATTCTGGGAAAGCTGAAGCAAGGCATCAGATGATAATGCACAGAAGGCCAAGGAGCCAAGCCAGGCACTATGAGCAACAGGAGTCCCACATCTGACAAAGGCTGGAAGCGACCAGAGAAAATGATGGAAGGTGCAGGAGCGACGAAGGACGAGGTTCCAAATCTGTAAGAAAACAAGTGTATATGACAGCCGAACTGGTGACCTGCAGTGAAGAAGTCCATGAGGCAGTCGACCTTGAGTGAGAGAGGAACCAAACAAGCTGACAGGATCCATATGACAAGGGAAAGGATGCCGAAGGAGTGAGATAATAAAGGTCCATGGGAGAGTCGGATGGCGAGCAGAGGCAGTCAAGCAGAAGGGTCCTGTGAAAGAAAGGGAGTGGCAAAACTGACAGGATGGAAACAGCAGGTCAAAGAGGTCCAGGTTCCACTGTCGAAGTCGCAGGCAGGAGTAGAAGGTCCAGGTCCAGAAGGGACATGACATCGGGTAGCAGGCGGAGAAAAACATGTGAAGTGGCAGAATTAAAGGAGATGCATCCAGATGTGATGCATGAGGCAAGATGATCCTGGCTGGAGTAGGCTAGTGAATGTGAAACAATGAGAGATCATGGTTGAGGAAGGTCTGTTCCTTGATGGAATTGGCAATCTGCATTGGGCTAGATACGAACTGGAGAAAATCCGGGACAGTGTGAGGCTTGGCCAAGGAAGGCAGCAAAAGGAATGAAGAGTCTAGGCTGCAGATGAGAGAAGATGGAGAAGTGAGCTGGGCAAAGTCTTGTTCCTGAATGAGTGGCAGCCGGGTATTAGGCCGAGAACAGATGAGAAGAAGCAGTGGAATGTAGATTCAGGCAGCTGTCAGGGACAGTAAAGGTGGATGGTGGTGACCTGGAGCAGCATGTGTAGAATGAGGAGGGTACGCAGAGTGCGAAAGTTCCATTCCTGAAGGGAAACAGCAACTGGCATTGGTAGAGAAGGCATAGTCTGTGGATTGGAGACATAGCTCCCATCCCTGGTAGTCGTGGCAAACTAACCTGCACTTGATGCTGCCAAGCAGAGTTAGGGACAGAGGGGGTCGGGTTGGTCAGTAGGAAGTAGTTCTGTTCCTGAGGGGAAGCAGCAACTGGTATGTGATGGAGAAGGCATGATAACAGTTCATAGATGGTAGACATGACTTCCATCCCCGGTCGTCGGGGCAAGCGAACCTGTACTCAATGCAGTCCAGCAGAGTTAGGGATGGAGGATGTCAGGTTGGTGGTAGTAGAATGTGAAGATTGAAATGGACTCCCATCCCCGGTAGACAGGAGAAGCCCACCTTCGCTCAGTACCTCAGAAGGTGCGAGTTAGGGACGGAGACCAGAGTACTGCTGGTATGAGCTGGCTGGAACCCAAAACGCTGCTGGAGAAGGAGAGTAGATATGGGAGCTGAGGGGAAAGAGGTAAGATGAAGGACATATAGGTAAGAGGAAACAGGCAAGCAGGAGAAGTACAGAAGGTAGAAAAACCGGGGTGCCATGGAGAAGGATCAGTCGAGAACAGCGGATCAAAGAAAGAAAAGACACAGCAATGCACATAAATTCATATGATGAAAACCAAAACAATTGGCCTGTAACTTTTCATGTAGGTATGCTCCTTCAGGATGAGTACCCTTAAGCGAAGAAGTACTTGGAGGCCTCGAGCACTGGGTTGTTCCTGTTTGGGGTATGTGGAGTCCAGATGCAATTAGTACACAAGTTAGAAAATGGTTAAAATGAAGATATGAATCAATAATTGAAGTAGCTGAGCAGGACTGCCAAAGATAATAAAACCAAGCAGTAAGGACAAATGTGTCATGCCTACAAAGGGAAGTACACAATCAATTGAGTTACAGGCTAGGGGTAATGCAATAATCATAATGTACAACAAGAGCTGGAAAGAAATATATATGCCATGAAGCAGGGTCAGCAAGGATAAGCAATGTGAGTTGAATAACGAAAGGCTGGGAGTGCTATGAGACACAGTATAACTGGTTGAGTGTTGCAGCTGCACTAGCCAATGGCAGTCACGGCTTACAATTCTGCAGTGATTCAAAGTACACTGCGGTTTAAATGTTACATTCTGAAAACAATGCAAGCTGCTGCTTAGCAGATATCAGGTAGGAAATAAATTCAACTAATCAGTAAATAAACAAAACTCAGGGGAGCAATAATAAAACTGATTGTAAGTTACCATGTTCGGTAGAGCTGCAGTTCCGTAGCCCAAGAGTTGCGTGGCATAAATAGGAAAGTAATGGTGCACTGGGGCTGTTAGTCGGGCAAGTAGTATCCCAGCAAAGGCTGTGCATCCCCCTGAGGAATGATAACATAATGATACAGAAGACAACACTTGCAGGCAGTAGAAAGCTAGAGGGGAAGTGGCTGAGCAAGGGAAAGGGCGAGCGGCTGAAGGCACTACGGCCTCTGACAGCAGGATCCCTGGTTTGTAGTATAGTCAGTACTTACTGCAGCGCATTTGGAGAGCGATGGGGAATCCAGCAGGAATGACAGGAGGAAACACGTGCAGCAGCCTGGAGTTGAGGAGATAAGGAGAAGCCCATGGGAATGGCCAAAGCGGGCAAACGTCGGGAGGAGGAGCAGTGAAAATGAGGAACCAGGGACACATGGAGTGGTGTCGGTAGGGAGAGGAGAGCCCAAAAGAAAACAAGGGGCCCAAAGTGAAGGGAGGGAAGAGAGGAAACCACAGGAGGAGGGCAGCCAGAAGAGCGAGGAGGACAGAGCAAAAAACAAGGGGGAGAAGGAGAAACAAAGAAGCAGCAAGGGGAGCAAATAGCATAGCCGCACAAGCCATGCAGGAGCCCAGGAGAAAAACACTCCCTAAGCAAGGAAGGTGTGTTAGAGGAAGGCTTATATAAAGGATGTGGGAGGAGCTATTCCCCACATTGAACCTCGGGCATGCCCTCCCATTAAAGCAGCAGTGCAATGAAAAATGCCCCCCTCCAAACGAAAAAAAACTGTTTTTTCAGCTATAGTTAAGAACAAGCATTTGTCAATTTAGGAAGTTTGCCCCTGGTATTGCTGTTTGAGCTCCCCCCAAACACACATGCAACTTTTAAATTTTTTTAATTTTTTGACTTCTTGGTATAAGAGTGCCTTGTGAAGGGTGTGATTCTGTCTGTCCAATGCAGAGTGGTCTGCAAGGGCCAAGACAGTGCCACATCAATCCTCAGGCAGGCTGATTGTGATGCCGTTTTGCTTGATGGGTGGAAACTGTGTCTAGTTCAAAAGAAAAAGCCGAACCAATCATATGGCGGCTTTTTTCCGTTTGAGCAGTAAAAGCGGGACATGTGCACTAGCACCACTGCTTGTACGCATGTATGGAGTCCCGCTTTTTACTTTTCATGTTACTATTTCTTTTTAAAATGACCACTTTGCCAAACTAAAGGTATTGCCAGAATCAGCTCACAAGTATTGATGTTTGCAGCTATTTTGTTCAGTTGCCACAAAAATTGCTGAACTTGTTCATGAACGACTTCGGCTGTGTTCAACACATATCTCTATCATGGACCCATGGGGAAACTATAGAAAAATGCAAAAAAAAAAAAAATTGCATGGAGGGGGGTCAAATCTCCCCAATTTCCCATTTGCAAGTTATACATCTTTACCACTTGAGGGCACTGTTCCGAAGCCAGCACTATTCAAAGGGCAAGAATCTTTCTATCTTTCTGACACATCACCTGACTTTAAATCTTACAGGCTGTCAATAAGAAATTGTCCTGTCCTTGCCTACTTCATTTTTACTGCCTCAGCTCCACCCTAACTAGATTCTACTTACGGCTTCTACTCTATCTTATCTAGACTTGTCACTTAACTGGGCGTTACCGAATACTTCCTTCCTGAGGTGTCTGATATTAAAAAAGCCACAATATTCTTCCTAACCTGCCTATTCTGTTCCCCGTGGTCCCTGTACTTCACTACTATCTCCTGTCATACATAGGCCCTCTGGAGATGCACCACACTAATGACTATTCTTACTCCAATCTTATAGCCTCCTGGCAAGCAAACATGCGTTCCCTCTGGTGCTTCCCACCAAATTCTATGAGAATTGCGTTTAGACTGCTCAAATGCTTGCGATACCATCCTCGTAAAATACCTTGCAGGAGGACCTGGCTGCACCACCACTTCCTCTGGTTCTCCACACTCCTTATCCTCCTTGCTGGAGATGGTGAACTGAACCCTGGACCTCCTCACAACAAACCTTTAACACCTCTCCCGGTCCTCTCTTAAGGGTCTTAAAATTGCGTATCTCAATGTTTGTAGTCTCATCCACAATCATGCTGAACTGACTGCCTGGGTTGACCACTATAACCCTGATATTCTGTGTCTCATCTAAACATGGTTAAAACCTGCCACCCCTGACTCAACCCTCGTGCTTCACAATCCTCCTGCGCCACGATCGTTTGGGTAAAAAACATGGGATGGTCTTTTGATATACTACAAAAATCACCTTAACATATCCCTAATCCAGTATGACTTGGCTCCCTCCTCTGCCTCCTGTAAATTCCTTCATGGGTTTCTCCTACTAGGGAATGCCCAAAAAATTCACATCATCTACACATACAACGCTCCAAGGCAGAGTATCAAGGGGCTCTCCTAGCTGCTTGATAGCATTAGCCTTAAAATCACCTCAAATGAGGTACTTATACAGTATATGCTGACTTCAGTCTAAACTGGTCTGGTGACAGTGTCAAGCAGTGTGAACCACTGCTGGGGGCCCTGGGTCTTACTCGGCTCATCAGTGAGCCCACACAAAACCATCCCAATGGGAATAGAGGAACACTCCTCAGTTGGATTCTGACAAATAGACCTGATAGGATCTCAGCATCTGGAGTCCTTCCTGACTCCATATCTGACCATTCCCCCATCTACTGCATTTGGAGAGTCTCCTCTCCCAAAGTGCCCTATAAAATTATACATGTGAGAGACTTCTCCCACTTTAACTCTGCTATCTTTCTTCAGAATCTTGCAACCACAGATTGGACCCCAGTACTCTCTGCCACGGACGTCACAAGTGCTCTTGACAAACTTCTAAAGATCCTCCCCTCTCTGCAGGATAAGCATGCACCTTGCGTCAGAAAGAGAGCTAGAGGCATTATCACTAAATGGTTCAATGGGGACTTGCTCTCCTTCATGAAAGCCTGTGATAAGCACTGAGGTAAATTTAAAGCTTCTAAGGAATTGTCTCACTACCATGAATACTGACAGCTCCACAACATCTGCAAAAAAGCCATACGTAGTGCCAAGAGTGAACACTGCAAGGCTGCCCTCTTATCCTCTGCTAAGGACACGCGATACTTCTGGCACACTGTTAAAACTGTAGTTGGGGGTTATAGCCTGTGTGATAATACGGATATGATGTCGATGGTAGAAATTGCAATAATGCTATTACCATAGCCAATGCTTTTAACAAGCAATTCTCCACTCTCTCATCATTCACTTCCCTGTTTACTGCTGACAATGATGAATCATCTACCTCTAACCATTCCTCCCTTCCAGAATCTTTGTCTTGCCCACCTTTCTGTCTTAAAACAATCTCAGTGAGGGAAACCTGTAAACTTCTCGCTGGCCTTTCTCCTCATATGAGTGCTGGTCACAGTGACCTTGAACCAAAACTCCTAAAGATTGGGGCCCCTTTGCTTGTGCTCCCAAATAGCCCATATTCTTAACCTCTCCTTCACCACCAGAATTGTTCCTGCAATCTGGAAAGTATCAAAGGTTGTTCCTGTTTTCAAGCAGGGTGACCGGAAATGCATAGAAAACTACCATCCGATAGCCATCCTGTGTGCTGTTAGCAAGATGCTGGAAAAGGTAGTGGAAGTGCAGCTGATGGACTGCCTATCTAAACATACTTTACTGTCACCTGAACAGAACAGATTTTGTAAAGGGCATAGCACTGATACAGCCCTCGCTAAAGTTACATCTGATAAAAGGATTGCCATGGACCAGGGTATGCTGACTGGGGCTATCTTCATGGAGCTCTCAAAGGCCTTCAGTCTAGTGAATCATTCCCTACTCTGTACCAAGCTTCACTCCCTTGGTGTTGCAGGTCCAGCCCTAAATTGGTTTTCCAACTATCTCACTGGCAGACTACAGCTTGTTAAGTACAATAGAGGTCTATCAGAACCTGTTCCTATCTCTATCAGTGTCCCTCAGGGATCTATTCTGGGCCCTATCCTATTTTCTCTTTTCATCAATGACTTCCCAACAGTCCCTACCCACAACACCACAACCCTATAGGCTGATGACCTGGTCCTCCTAGCTAGCTCAGGTGATGTCCATGCCATAAATCACAACCTACAAGCTGACTTTAGTAAACTGCAACATTGGCTCCTGACAAATAAGCTCGTGCTGAACTTAAAGAAAACTCAACTCATGCTCTTCGTCTCCTCTGCCAAACTCAAACAGTGTCCTATCCCACTCAGTGTCTTAAGCCTCGATGGTGTCCCAGTTGGCACTACATGCTCCTTTAGATACCTGGGAGTTACTCTTGACCCCCAGTTAGACCTGTCTCTACACATTCAAAATATCTGCAGGGCAACAAATATCAAGCTTGGACTTGCATACCAGGCTCATGGGTCCCTTACTGCTGCTGCATGGTTTGCCCTTGCTAAAGGTTTATTCCTTCCCTTTCTCAACTATAGACTGACAGTCTTTATCCTTGCTGCAAAAACTAGCCTTGCTAAATGGGATGTGGCCTATAATAATATTTGCCGCTTTGCCTTTGCCTTTGCCGTCCCTCAACTTACCCATCACTGTGATGTATACAGTCAGCTACACTGGTTGTCTCCAGATAATTATCGCTCATTTGTCTTGGGCTGCTTCACAGACAAAATCATCTGCAGTGCCACCCCACTCACCCTGTCCAAACTCCTTCGGCCGGCTTTACCATAATACTGGCTAAGGTCAGCTGATTTGCAACCCCACCTTGTCCCAAAAACTCATACACTGTCAGGTGATCGTGCCTTTGCTGTTTGTGCCCCTATATTCTAGAATACCCTACGTGCAACCATCAGATGTACCGCCACCCATCCCATCTTTAAGAGCTCCCTCTGGTTGCACCTGAAGTCTGCCTCAGCCTGTAACTGTTCCAAAGCTGCTTGATATCCCCTACCCCTGCTTGGACCTTGTTGTGCACCCTCCACTTCTCTGGTTCCCCTATCCCTTCTGAGCTCTAGTAAGGGGAATTATCTACCCTGCATGCCCTTCACCTCAGCACTTACCATCCTCAAAATGGGACAAATTGCACTTGTATTATTTCCACAAAATGTAACTGTTGTTTTCTTGTTCTTACCTTTGATGTATATGCTTATCTGTTCATCCTGTACCTGTTTATTTGTATCACCCTGCTCATTGCTTGTATTTCACATTATTGTAATTCCCTTACACTGTTCTGTAAACCATGCTGTTGTAATCTCCCATGCTGTACCTGAAAATAGGCATTCCTTGTCTAGTGTGCTTACCCAGTAAACAGAAGCTAATAAAGAAATAAACAATACCAATCGTGAACTTCTGACATTGACAGATGCTTGTTTTTCTAAACAGGTACACCAATGGTGTAGAAGCAAAGTGACCAGCTATTCATCAGGCCCCCCAAAATAAATGTCAGAGCATTTTTGGACTAATAAGTTTAATTCAGACTCTTCCAGCAAGTACAGCAGTTTGTGAACAAGGCTTTAGCCTAATAAAAATAATAAAATCTGATTGGTAAAGTTCATTAGGAAAGGAGAGTCTGGTAGACTTCATCAGGAACTCTTCACATATGCCATGTAAACAAGAATTTCATCCAACTTCGGTCACTGAGTATTGGTTAAAAAGTGGTAGACAGAAAAAATACATTCTTTTTAGCCATATAGTCCAAAGAACTAAAAACATTGACAAGGTGAGGGAGATAACTACTTAGATTCAGAAGTAGAGCCTGCCAAATCCTTTGTAATATCTGAAATTAATTCTGATAAACTGTCCGATGTTGATGAATCTGTTCATATATCAGGTGAAGAAGAAGGGATGATGTCATGAGATCACCCACACTGCATGCCTTGCTGTTAAGGTGTTGCTGTGCCCATCTGGTTTTGAAAGGTGTAAAATCAAGGCTTTTGGGGAGGGTTTGATGAGACATGTCCTGTCAATAATTTTGTTCCTGCAGAACCTTAAGTGTTTTTTTTTAAATAATTACAGTTTCCTGGCTTAGTTACCACTTTCAAAACACCAGTTACTGTCATCTGTTGAGTCAGGACTGATATGGGCAACTATGTTCTCATTAAAAACCTTCAATTTCTGAGGATCCCTGAAATAAAAGCTAGCCTGTTCATTTTTTTCAAAATTGCTATTTGCATCCATGTTTGCATGGAGTGCAGCAGATTCTGAAGCACAGAAATCTCCAAGTCTTCCACTTAACATGCATGGCCAAAAAGTTTACAGAAGCACCTGCCTGGGTCCTGACATTCACTCACAAGTACAAAGCTATTTTACAAAACTTTGGTTAATGTTCTTGTTATCACGGAGACTGATGTTTATTACTCTTAAAATCTGACTTTTACAGAGTCTGCTAAAGTTTGTAATCAAGTTCTAATTTCAATGTTTTATGTGGCAGTGGGATAATCATTCAGTTTCTGCTTGAGCAGCAACATAGATCATGTAACTTCTAAACTTCAAGCAGTACTAGTACTCATCTTACACAAACCTGCATGCAGCCGGTGAGCTGAAAAATGAACACCTAAGGTACTGTTTTATTTTCATTTCTTATAAAGAGAAGTAATGTGGATGAAAACCACCAGCACCACAAAAGTAAATCAAGACAGGTATGTTGTGTGGATTTTATTTACCTGTATAAAACTGTTCAAAAAATGTGAGATTGTAACAGGTTTTGTTTTCACATACTTTCCCAATAGATTATAATACTGCCAGTACCCTGACCGATCACGGCACATTGTGTTTATGCACAATAAAGAAAGAAACAATCAGTGCACCTAAGAGATCACTGCATTGCAGTGGCAAAGAAGATAAATGCACCCAGTACCCTGTACCGACCAACTGTATTGCAGTAGCAAAGCACTGGTGGGAGCAAATCCATGGAGTATTTGCACAATGGAAATAAGAGGCTCCTTTGTACAAATTTGGCCAAACTGGACATTCAGATGAGTTTTAAATTAAAATATTTTTTCTCCAATTTGTGATGGTAAAGCAAGACAGAAGATAAAGGCTTGATAAAAAAAAAACAATATTTTCAACCCAATCAGCTGCTCATAATTCTTACTCACTGTCTCTCTCTGCATGGTCTGAAGAAAGCCTGTTTCCTTCGCTGCTTGTGTCATGTCAAATGGTCTTTTTTTCACAGTTCATGCTGCAATACAGCATTCAATTTGATGCAAATGAAAAATTCTTTGCTTGTAAAAAAATTTATTTTTATACCTGTGCACCGTGTCATTTATTACTCTGTAAAGATGCGCAGTCACAAAAAAAAGAGATTAACAGTAAATGGAAGAAAAAATAAAAGGAAATAAATAATGAAGAACTCAAACTTTTTGTAGTTTGCTTTTATTAATGAAACAGTGATATACATGATGAATCACTATTTTAATACCAGTATACAAAAAAGGTTCATATACAAGTTTTCAAAAGAGAATATGAAATCTTGGGTAATGGTATTACATGTCAAACACCACTTTTTAAATGAATGTCTGGCCCTGTTTTGTGGTCACTCCACTCTTCTTTTCCTTGCTGCATCTTGTAATTATTAAATGGCCCTTTTCTTTGTCTTCACCACTTTCCTTACTTCCTTAGTGAAGCAGATCAATCTCTTGTGTTTGTTACCCTTGATGATCATTCTTAAGCAATATTAAGTTGCTTCAAGAAGGGCACCTTTAGTTTATCCCCACTTTTCATCTGCCCATCCTGACCATAGCCATTCCATTCATTATTTCCCTGATTACTTCCCTCATCTGGCCAATATCTACCCATCTGAAATCCAGAAACACAAAGTCTGACAATGGTTTACTTTTACCCAGTACCAGCTCAAACTATATGGTATTATGGTCACTAGACCCCAGTGATTTCCAGCCTCCACTCCACCCAGCTTGGAGCTACCCAAGACAGACAGACTGGAGTGGTGCATGAGTCTTCTGAGAAACACAGACTATCAGGTATTATAACATGGGTTCAGAACCGCAGGAAACCTAATTGGCTAAAGAGCATCACCCCCCGACCATGGATTAAATTCACAATTTAATCCGCAGTTGGTGTGAGTATCCCTCAAGCAATGTCCCTGAGCAGAGTGGCACTTGTTATCTGATGGGAAAATAAGAAGTGAAAGGCAGCCATTTAAACAGTACTGAAGTAAGAGACAGCTCAAAGTTCCCCTGTTGTTAGTTAATGCCCAGTGAAGTGCTACTGCCAGCTATATCCTCATCCCACATTGAGTCCAGAATAATGCAGACTTAGCCTCAGTGTGAGATTATGGCTGTGGGTGATAATTCTCCATTCCAAACAGATATGCTGCATTATGCTTACATGTTTCTCTGCTGCTTGCAAAAGAGAGAGAGAGACAGAGTGAGCTGCAGAATGTGCTATGGAGAGACAGTGAGATAGTTCTGTTGCTGGCATGCAGGCACTGACAGGGAGTTCTCCCTCTGTGCGGTACCAAGTGAGAGACACTTTCCCTCTCTCATATAGTGATCGAGACAGTGAAGAGCAGACAGCGAGCGCGAGACAGCCAGTGAAGTAGCTCAACCCCTACAATCTGTTCTTGACAAAACATGAATTTTGTGGGAGTTGGGAAACAATGGGAGATCAGAGGACTGTTTGGCTGTCATTACCAGCCCCCCCCCAGTACATCATGGCTTCCCGCCCGCAAGTACAGCAGCTGCCATGACAGCATGCACCAGAGATACATACCGACACCTAGAGAGAGACCAGGGCCTACGAACATGTAGAGGAGAGACGCCAACAGCAATGACCTGTCACGGCAATCTGTGCTGAAGAAGTGCAAAGCTTGACTTGCCTTGACCTCTCACCTCGCTGATCTTTGGTCAGTTTATTGGTCTCCCATCTCTACAGTCTGTAATATAAATTCTGCCCTGCACTACTTAGTATAAATCTTTGGCTGTATGGGATAGTCATGCTCCCCTGCATAGAACCAGAGTGCGGGGCTCTTACCTTCCCTAGATAATGGCTAAGGTACTTGTCTCCACTTTAGATACCTTGCCAGCATACTTTTAAACTCACTGGCTCCCAAACTTCATTGTCCCGTTACAGAAGTCTCCGTAATGCCTATACTAAAGCTGTCAGACTTGCAAAGTCTGAGTATTTTGGTTCCACGCTCCAAAGGGAAAGGGAACATTGTTTAACCAGGAGTAGCACACTAAGCCAAAGCTTGTTTCCAGACGCGACCTGGGAGCACAAGTAAATTAAGTGACTTGCTCAGGATCACACAGTATGCACCTAGGTGGCCATGGGATTCAAACCCAGGTCTAGAGATCTGTAGCTCAGAGCCTTAACTTGGGGCACCATCGCCAGACCTAGGCAGGTTGGAGAGATCAGGAGAGTCAGAGGATTGAGCCTGACATTGGGCATGTGATAGTGGGGCCCTGGAGGGCGCCGTTGCCTATCTGGAAGGCGGGGGATTTTCTTGCTTTTTTTCTTCTTTGCAGTGCGGCATGCAGTGACGCCTGCGCATAGCTGCCCTGCTGGCATCTGCCACACTCTGCCCCTTGCATTGGCTGGTGTACCTGTAATACCCCCTATCTCCATCAGGGGTCATCAGGACACCGAGCAACCCTGGATCCCTCCCCAAGGAGTGGAGAGCTGTCCTCCGAATGCTGCAAAACAACATAAATATCCCCGTCAATTTTTGGAAAGTTATCCATTACGTTTTCTCCCCTCAGACCCTGTCCCTCCCATGCTTTAAAGATTGGTGACTCCCTTATTTTGACCCTTCTGCAGTTGCCAACTCTTTTAATTCTTACTTTACTACCTGTGCCCTTTCTCTTATCCCTTCCTCCTCTACCTCTCCTCTTTCCCTCTCCCTGTCTTCTCCTCCTCCTTTTTTCTCCACCTCTCCTGTCACTCCTGCAGTTTTCCTAAAGGTCCTGCATTTCCTAAATCCATTAAAGGGAGGTAGTCCTGATGGGCTTGATCCTAAGCTTCTGCTTCACTCAGCATCTGCCATTGCTCTCTCTATTACCTTACTTTTAAATCTCTCCTTCTCCTCTTCTACTGTTCCTGATGTCTGGAAATATGCTACTATCATATTCATTCAGAAAGGTGGTGATCCCACCTCTCCTGGTAACTTTCATCCTGTCTCTCTCTCCTTCCTACCATGGCTAAGTTACAGGAGTGCATTGTCCTTTCTCAGCTCACTTCCTTTCTTGATAACTCCTCCTTTTTCCCCCCCTTCCAGTCTGGCTTTAGGAAGTTCCACTCCACTTTTACTTCCCTCCTTTGGTTC
Source organism: Neoceratodus forsteri (assembly GCA_016271365.2). Taxonomy (NCBI): domain Eukaryota; kingdom Metazoa; phylum Chordata; order Ceratodontiformes; family Ceratodontidae; genus Neoceratodus; species Neoceratodus forsteri. Next base: position 308,142,878 of record CM028136.1, read on the forward strand.
ACTGATCCCATACTTACAGATATGGATAAAGGAATGATGACTTCTGCCATTTTCGTTGATCTTGCTGAAGCCTTTGACAGTGTGGCACATCCCCTCCTACTGGACAAACTTAAAGCTGCTGGCTTCTCTGACTCCTCAGTCAATTGGTTTTGTTCATACCTTAAAGGCAGGTCTCAAGCTATCCGGATAGGTAAATCCATTTCCCCGCTCTCTTCCCATTAGCTCAGGTGTCCCTCAATGGTCTGTCCAGAGTCCAATTCTCTTTTTAATATTCCTAAACAACCTTCCCTCTGTCTGTTCCTCCGCATCCATTCATATGTATGGTGATGACACAATTCTTTTTGCTTCTGGCTCCTCTCCCCTTGACCTTTCCTCTCGACTTCAGCTGGATTTTGACAACATTCAGCACTGGTTCAGGATTAATCAGCTGTCTCTTAATGTCCAAAAAATTGTCTCTATGACTTTTGGTATCCATCAGAGGCTTGCCAAACTTAACTTCTCCTCCCCAATTTAATACCCTTGATGGTGCTGTACTTGAAGATGTCTCCTCCTTTAAGTAACTTGGGGTCTGCCTTGACCAGCATCTTGATTTCTCTGTGCATACAGATGCAATTCACCATTAGCTTCATCCTAAGCTTGGTGCTTTGTACAGGAACAAAGTGTGTATCCTGCTCTCTGCCCACTGAGAAATTGTACTAAAAATTATCCTTCCTATCTTTGACTATGGTGACTTAGTCTACTGTAGTTCCCCCAAAATCTCCCTTGCTAGACTGGATCCCCTTTTTATGTTGTCTTGCGCAGGCACAGGCAACATCTTGTGGTAATAGTACTGTCTGCTTTTTAAATGGCGGCCACGCTGGGTCAGCCACTGAATACAGCAGCAGCTTAAGTGTTTTATTTTGTCAGTTTTCTGTGTGATTATTTTATCGCTTTGTTTGTGAGCATTTATTTTATTGTAGAAAGTCTGTGAGTAATTACAGCAGTACTGCTTTTGTTTATTTCCTCAGTCGTGGCGTCCTGTCCTACTGCTTACCGTTTGGACGCAGGACTTTTCTCAGGCTATTCTGGATCAAGAAGCTCTTTTGTAGCTGGCTTTGTAATTTTATGATGGACTATGTCCAGACGGAGACCGGAGGGGAAGCAGGTTGCCAGAGTGTTACCGGTCGGTGGATTCTGTAGACTGTTGTATACATCTGTGGCAGTATCTAGCTTTTTGGATTGGGCCAGTGGTGGTGACTTGGAGTGGCCGAACTGAGGGTCTGTTTGGCCTTTTTGCTTTGAGCAGAGAGCTGAGTGCTGAGAAGGATCTGAGGTGGAGATAGTGGCGAGCTGGGCAGGCCGGGCTGACTTGTCCTGAGGTGGGTGCGGGGTACAGCTGTGTCCCATTGGGAGGATCAGGTGGCGCCGACTGGAGGGTCGGCTTTCTCTCAGATCGTCCTGAGCTCACCGGGGGCTGCCTGGTTGGGTCGGATGTGCTCTGGTGCCTTAACTGGGGGGGTATTTGCTTGTGCTTGGTGCCTGCTTTGGGGTGAGTCTGGCCCAGGCTTGCGGAGGGGAGACTGTGACTTGGGATTGGATCTCATTTTTTTCAGACTTTTGAAGGTCCACCTGTTAGAGCCACTTTTTAAAGGTCACTTGGATTACCAGCTGAGGATTGAATGTTGGGATCGCCTATCTGATATTGCAAGTACATCATGAACTATGCTGGTACTGTATAACTATATGCCTATTTAAGGAGGCAGTGAGATGGCCTCTTTCTGATTTTTATTATCATTTAATGTCAGTCGACCTGTGGTAGTAAGAGGGCCGCATTGTATGGGCAAATATTATTGGCGAGGGGGGTGGTGAGAGCGCCTTCTTTTGCACTGTGAATAATATTCTTTGGGACTTTTGGTGAGCTCCCTTTTGTACGGCTAAGAAGTATTACACATTGTGATTATACTGGAACACTGCAAGTATATTGGACAGCAAACTACTGACAAACTCTGTCTGATTGGACTGGGTTTAGTGCGCTATTGCTGTTTTTTGCTCAGTGTTTTTTTTTTTTTGTTATTGTTTTGAGTTGATTTGGTAGTATTTTAACTAGTAGTATTTTGGGGGTTAGTATTTTTGGGTTTGTTTTATAGTGGGATATTTATGAGCATGTGAAAGGTGAGTGCATGTGTGAGTGAGTGGGTGTGTGATTTTATAACTATTTGGTTGCTGCTATGTTGCTTTGTTTTTGAATTTATTGTGTTTGTGGGTGAGGAACTGGGGTGGGGTAGGACAGTATATGGGGCATCCCAGCTGCTTGATCTACAGCCTTTTTTCAGCTTCCCAGTGTCTGTTACTACAGCAAGGCACTGTAGGGAGGTTGTAATAGGGAGGAAACATATGATTCGGGCAGGGTGGGTTGCCCCATGCACTGCGACAGGTGGTAGGATCAAGGTAGTGGGGTGCAGAAGGCACCCTGGAGTTAGACGGGTCCTAGGGAGAGGCCAGACATGTTTAGTTCCCGTCACCAGGGTTCTCATCAGACTGAGTGGGCAGGCAACCAGAGGGGCTGCACTGTCCACAAATCCCCTGAGGGCAGTGCTATGCAGTGCCAGATTGGTCAGAAACAAGACTTGCGATTATAGCAGACTTGGTTTCTTTAGCCGATCTGGCTTGCATTACGGAAACCTGGATTGGTGATGATGCCAGCCCGGTTTTAGAGGCCACCGTCCCATCCGGGTATACCGTAGTGCACTGCCCCAGAGCAGAACACAGGGGCGGGGGGTAGCCTTCTGTTTTAGATCCAAGCTGGGCTTCACCCTGCACCTAGTGAGAGCACCACATTCATTTGAATGTGTGGCCATCCGTGGGGGTCCGGGTGCAGGTTGCCGGATTCTTCTGATTTATCACCCCTCTGGGGCGGCAGGAGATTTCTTACAGGAGGTGGCCGATTTCATCATCAGTGAAACATTGGAGGCCCCCAGATGTTTAGTGCTGGGGCACTTCAATGTTTGGGCTGACGATGAATCTTCTCGGCTTGGTTAAAACTTCCTCCAGATGATGTCATCTCTGGGCTTTGTGAAAGGAGTTTCTTCCGTGACCCACCAGGACGGCCACATACTGGATCTGGTGTTCTCCCTGGAGCTTGAGATTGATAGTCTCAGGATTGATCGGGTCATTTGGTCTGATCACTACATGGTGAAGTTCCAGTTCAGGGCCCCCCTTGAGAGCCCTCCCCATGCAGAGATGGTCAGATACCGCCCTTTGAGGGGGTTGACCCCTGAGGGGTTCTTGGCAGTGGCTCACCTATCTAGTGTGGACAGTGCATACATTGGGGGGGGTGCACGGCAGTTGATGCCTATAATAAGGCATTGCCTGGTGCACTCGACTCCCTCTCACCAGTCTGTGTATGACCCAGGTCTTCTCACCTGAGGTCCCCCTGGTATGATGGGGAGCTCAAGGCAATGAAGACCTTGGGTCAGAGATTAGAGCACCACTGGCGGAAATCCGGCCAGGGGGCAGACAAACTGGCCCTGTGTGTGCATTATAGCACATACCAGGGGGCAATCAACTATAAGAAGGCAGAAATTCTGTCCAGGGAGATTGCTGCTGGGAGGAACTGACCAATCATGCTTTTTCGGACTGTGGACATGCTTCTCCATTCTTCCTGTCTACAGCCAAAGGTAGCCTTTTCGAACGCATTGTGCGGGGAGTTTTCTCAGTTCTTCTTGAACAGAATTGTCTGCCAAGCATCAGGGAGGGGTTCGCCAACGGCGGAGTTCGGCTGACAGTGGTCGCCTTGGGTGACTGGAGAGCACTCTGCCTGGTTGGGGTGAATTTAGACTGGTGGAGGTGGCTGAGGTCACTGAGATTGCTTCCAAGCTTTGGCATACCTTTTGTGAACTGGACCCAGTACCAACTCGTTTCTTGATGGGATGTGTTGACTCTGTTGGCCCAGTGTTTGCCTTGATTGTCCGGTGTTCCTTGTCAGAGGGGGTCTTTTCCGATGTCTTGAAGGAGGCACTGGTGAGACTGCTTCTGAAAAAAACATCGTTGAACCCTGACGTCAAGGCAAATTACCGTCCCATCTCCAATCTCCCATTTTTGGGTAAGATTGTGGAGAAGGTGGTGGTGCTTCAGCTTAAGCAGCATCTCGTGGCCCATGATTTATACGAGCCACTCCAGTCTGGATTTCATGCAAGGCATAGCACAGAAACTGCACTAGTTTGGGTGCATAATGACCTCCTTAGGGCTAGAGATCAAGGGGAGGGGACAATTCTTGTTCTCCTCGATCTCTCTTCAGCATTTGACATGGTTGCTTATCGAGTGTTACTGGACCGCCTAAGGGAATTCTGTGGACTCACCAGCACTGTTATCTGCTGGTTTGAGTCTTTTGTGTCTAACAGGTGGCAGAGAGTGGTAATGGGGAATTTCTCCTCCTCCTCTGGCCTCCTGTCATGTGGAGTTCCCCAGGGTTCCGTCTTGTCACTGATGTTGTTTGCTGTGTATATGCTGCCCCGGGAGAGCTCATTAGGAAATACAGCTTGGGTTTTCATTGCTATGCTGATGACACCCAGCTGTATCTTTCCTTTGCCCCGGAACATCCTGTGCAGTGGAAGTGCTTAACAGCTGCCTCGCTGAGATCAATGACTGGATGGCCTCCAGCTGGTTGCGACTGAACCCCGATAAGACGGAGATACTGGTGGTAGAGTCGAACAGAGGGCATGATAGGTTGGCCTCTGGTGCAGAGACAGGGCTTTTTCTCAGCTCTGTACCATTAAAGGCCTCCTCCAGGGTGCGTGATCTGGGCGTTATTCTGGACAGCGGATTGACAATTGAGTTTCAGGTGCCATCTGTTGTCCGTACTAGTTTTTATCATCTGAACAATATTGCCAGGATAAAGCCCATAGTTCTGCCGCTGGACCTCCCTACCTTGTTACATGCCTTCATGACGTCCAGGCTTGACTGCTGTACTGCGCTGTATCTCGGGGTCTCTGTGGGTACCCTGCGCTGACTGCAGCTGGTGCAGAACGTGGCAGCTAGGCTGTTGACAGGACAGCCTAAGTATTCTCACATCACTCTGGTGCTACGTCAACTGCACTGGCTGCTGGTTAGGTGGAGGGTCCTCTTTAAGGTGGGTTTGCTTATCTTTAAGGCCCTACACGGCCTGGGCCCTGGTTACCTGAAGGACCTTCTTACACCTGCTGTCTCGGTCTGCTCCCTCTGCTCCTCCTCTAGGGGCCTCCTTGCGATTCCCAGGACGAGGTTAAAAACAGCAGGTGACAGAGCATTTAGTGTCACCATCCCCGTCCTGTCGAATTCACTTTCTCCAGCAGTTAGGGAGGCCCCCTCCGTTGAGGTGTTCAAAGCCCACCTCAAGGCCTTTTTGTATAGTCAGGCCTTCCTGGACTGCATATTATAGCCCTTACCTGGTCTCAGAATTTTAGACTTAAATTAACCCTTGACTCTTTTGAGTCTAGTTGTTGTTGCTGAGGGTAGTATTTATCATATTCGGTTTTAACTGTTGGAATATTGTATTCTATGCTTATAGTATGTTGTTTATATAGCTATTATGATTTGTATGATGGAATTTTATTATGTTCAGCGCCCAGAGCCTCCGGGATGGTCGTTTCTTGAAATAAAATTTGCCTTGCCTTACCACATTTCAGAGGTGTGTCAGTGTTGTCCAATGCATGGAACTCTTTAGTGGGTGCGTTCCTCAGCCCCCAATTAGTGAGGATGCTAGTGCTGATGCGAAACTTCAGAGAGTGCCAAAACCTTAAAAGAAATCTGCCACTTTTGTCATCCTACTTGCAACTGCCTTTGACCCTCCTCTTTTTCTCAATTCTCTAAGCATGCCATCTTCTTGCTGTTTCTGTTTTTGTTTTCTTTTTGTATATATTTGAGAGTCTTTTTATTTTCTAATGTTGCCTTTATATTTTTGATTCTGTTTATATTACTTACTTGTATTTACCTTGTTATTATACTGTTAGCAGTCTCCCCCTTCCCTCTCCATTAGGACTCATGTGGAAACAAGCGGTATTCAGCTCAGTCTGTACTTCCTGGTTAAAGTTTTAAATAAATAAATAAAGCAGAGTACAGCAAGGTACAGTTTTTGGATGTGCTGTGCGGAGCATTTGTGTGTGGGGGGGTGAACTGAAACCATTTTGTACATATTGCAGTCTGTGTTATGGACCACAAATGTCAAAAATCATGTCAGCAAAAGACTTCTAGCATTTGTGTGTTCATAACATAAGTGACATACAGTATGCATTACTTGTTGGAGACTACTTTTCAGGTCGAGAGGATACAGTAAGATTCCTTTTATTTCATCATGAATAAAACCCTTTCTGTATATATTTTTTTGTTTTAATAAAGAACCCATGTTATAAGCACAATAACCCACTCCAGGGTATGGGGTGATAGGCATTTAATCCACAAACTGGGCGCTGCAAGGACAGGCCTGCAGCCTCATGCCTCACAATGCACCCAAGGTGTGGATTAAATAAGCATAACCATACCCTGTTATCAAATTATGCCAAACTATAATAGCCGTATCAAACTGCAGCATTCCGCTACACAGTACACTGGGTAGCAACATAACATTCAACGTTTATACATTTCATAGAAGACTGAGTTAGATGTTCAGTCTCTAACATATTGATTACATATCTCTATTACAATACAGCTGTAATATTAATTCCCTAAAAATCTGAGAGCGAGCTTTTCTTTCTTCTGCACTGACCATCAGTTTATGGACTCAGCGGGCTGTAATATTAATTCCCTAAAAATCTGAGAGCGAGCTTTTCTTTCTTCTGCACTGACCATTAGTTTATGGACTCAGTGGGCTGTAATATTAATTCCCTTAAAATCTGAGAGCGAGCTTTTCTTTCTTGTGCACTGACCATCAGTTTATGGACTCAGTGGGATGCATTTTCAAAACTCGGTCACAAGCTATGACAATGGCAGCTTGTGCCGAGTGCCGGTCCTTCCAGGACCCTGCACCCAATTTTCTAATTGATATGGTCCTGATGCCTAAGTCCCGCAGCTTGCAGCAACAGTGGCAGTGCACCAAACAGATGGCACACCCATGAGGTGTGCTGAAACAGCTGCAGGGCGGTGGAACAGCAGCTGGGGTTCCCCCCCCCCAATGGGCCTCCGCTACCTGACACCTACGCAACCCATTACCCTGGTGATCTAGTGCCCTCTTCATATGCTACAGAGACCAGTCAGTCTCCGGGAAATTAGCACCCCCCCAAGCCCCAGTATGCCCCAAACATAAAACATAATAATCCATAAAGTCATTACCGTACAGCAAGTCCCGGTATCCCTCCGCTGCCCCTTATGCCCATAATGCAAGCATACCCCCATCAGGGTAACCACCCCTAGACCGAATACCGAACAACTGAAACCATCCCTACCTGGTGGTCTAGTGCCCCCCACCTGGCAGGTAGTGCCCACCACCCCACTCTCTCCACCGTCCCGTACCCCGATCCAGGGTATCACATCAGAACAGTGAATCAAATTGAGTGACTCATAAATGAGAGACTCAGTTTGGTCGCAAGGATGTACAGCGATGGGGAGGATTTAGTGAGGGTTGGAAATAGCGATGGTGGTAGGGAATAAGGGAGACAAAAGGGAATAACAATGGAGGAGGGAGGGACTAGGGAAGATAAGCCAGGAAATGGAGCCTGCTGCTGCTGAGCTGCCCGTCTAGTGTGGTGGGTAAGGATGCTGCCTGCAGTGCTGGTGGTCCCGGGTTTGGGACTGCTAGCAGGTACACTTTTCTTTACTTTTACAGTGTGTTGTGTTTTGTTTTTTATGACGTTCCCGTCGTTAGCCCCCTCCTCTGTATTCTTTTTCCCCAGTATCTGCCTCCCCTCAGATGGTTATTTTAGTCTGCATTAAACATTATTTTACATTTCCGCTGTTTGTGCGCTGCACAATTTTGTATGTGCTGATTTGGTTTTCAGCAATATCGACTTACTGTTTTGCAAGTCACTGAAATGTATTCAATCTTATGACATGGAACCCCGATCCAGCAACTGCCAACACAGCCCTGCTCACATCACCACAACCGACTGCCAAATGGACTGTCAGAGCAAGTACTGTAAAAGTATGCACTCTGACAGTTCATTCAGCAGCCAGCCATGGCTGTGTGAGAAAGGCTGTGCCAGTCACTGGATCGGGGTACGGGACAGGGAAGGGAGCTGGGTGGTGGGCACTACCTGCCAGGTGGGGTGATGGGGCCACTAGACCACTGGGTAGGGATGGTTTCTGCTGTTCAGTGTTTGGGCTGGGGGCCGGTACCCTAACAGGAGTACATTTGAATTATGGGCATAGGGGCGGGGGAAGGATACCTGGGACTTACTGTATGGTAATGACTTTATGGATTATTACATTTTACGTTTGGACATATCGGGGCTTGGGGGGGTGCTGCTAATTCACCAGAGACTAATTGGTTTCTATGGGATATCGGTGGGCACAAGATCACCAGGTTAATGGAGCGGGCAGATGTACGGTACCAGCTGATGGTGGCTGGGGGGGGAGACACAATGGCCTACGGTTGCCGACCCTCCCAGAGAATCTCTGAGTATGGTTAGACCAGCCCTTGGCTGGTCTAACTGTGCTTGGACAATTGTCCTCAGGATTGGTTCTGAAATTACAAGATTGGGGATATGGCAACCAACATCTGCCACAAGCCCCCAGCACCATGCTGCAGCCACATTTGTGGCGCAAGGCTGGTGCAGGCCCCTTTGGCGCATACTGCCTGCAGTTTGATGCAGGCAGCACTGGAAAATAGTGCAGGGCACACCCATTGGCGCAAGGTGCTTATTGTGTCAGACATTTTGGACGCAGGCACCTTGCATCATTCTTAGGGCTTTGAAAATCCAGCACAGAATGCAGCCCCACCCCAAGCCAAATAGTAGGTTACTAAAAATGTCTCTTTTGACTGGTAAAAATGTTCCAGGAAGTTGAGGGTTGTTTTATTGAGATCCTCATATGAAAATGCGCTGTCCATGTACCTTTTCATACAGCTGTGACAAAGTACAGTGCATCAGTTGTAACTATTGGTACTGTATCTGCATTTTGAATAGCACACATTGTTTCTATTTATTTTCTGCATTTGCAGTGAAACAGAATATCAATACTGTGCTGAGAGGGCATGTCTTTTTTTTAGTAGTTCTTTCCCCTCTCAGTATTTATTTCTGTCCTTCCTCTCCAGGCCTGTGCTCAAAAGAGCTTAAGTGAAAAAAAGAACATCTGAACCCTAGAACTACAGTATTTCGAAAGTTCTAGATCATAAACAATACTTAGAATGTCAATGAGTTCTCACAACCCTAGTGCAAAGGAGTATTCAGTGCTCTTGCCTCGGGACCAGTAAAGAAGGAAAGACACCACAAGTGGAAAGAATTTAAGAGAGACGAGAATCCAAAGTAAGAAAAAAGAACTCAGTTCAGGATATAATCACATACTTGCAGCATAATGGGACAATATAAGATCAGAAGTGAAGTGAATTAAATTTTAGGACCTGTCTTAAAAGTTCAAAAGCTGCAGAACAGTACATGGAGCCCTAAAAGAAACAAAACAGTGTCCAAGGTAGGGGGGGAAGGGTGTTCTAAAGGGAAACATGACTTACAGTTGTGGGGAATTATGAATAAATATTTTGCAAAAACCATTGAGTTTCTCTGATTTGTGGGTCATGCATGTGTGTCAAGAACTACCAGCTGAGACTGTACCTGTTGCCCAGGAGGTTCCATTAGGCTTGTCTGGTGAGGAAGCTGGTGACTGAGTGAACATATGATGGAGTTCATCAGAAATGTAAATGTTTTAACATCATGGCTTTGACTAAGAAAGACATGGCAGAGGAAACCTGCAAAGCCCTATTTAGCAAACAGCCACCCAGGAGGCAGCTGTTTGTGAAAACACCAGGTAATGCTTTCGGAGTAGGGTTGTCAGAACCCTCTGAAGTTCTGGGTTCTAGTTCTAGTCTAGAACTTTTGAAAAAGTTCTAGGGTTCTAATCTTTTTTAGAACTTTTTAGAACTCGAACCCTATTTTTTTATTGTGCTGCCAGTAACGAAGATAGTAATAAAATACATGTAAAGGAAAAACTGTTCAATATAAGGGGGAGAGAAATTATCTTGTGTGACATTGATAGGAATACAACTAGGTTTATCTATGGTTTCTTCTGTTTGCTAAAGCCAGCAACTTAATACGTAACAGGCCCACCCACCCACCCATATGTTAAAAGTTTTCCTGCTGCAGCTGCATCATAGTTCCTTAGTGAAAGAAAGAGGCACATTAGCCATTTATGTACTCAGCTATATATACTCATCGTCATGAATTATGAGAAAAAATAACTGATATTACCTAATTTCAGCTATTTGCTGCTTTCTGTTTTAAATGAGTAAATCAAAAAGTTGCTATGTTTAAAAGATAGCTTTTATAACAAAGTTAAGCCAAGTACTACAGCAGCAGCATGTGGAACTGTTGCAAAACATATTATGTCATAACGTAGTCAGTCAAGACATTTGAATAAAAAAAATATGCCAGTCATTGTTGCTGGCAAAAATGCATGCAATTTTCTAAGGTAATGAATACATATACCAACATTTTTGTTGGCAAATTGAAGTAATACTTACAACTTTCTAAGATGATGCATTTTTGCAGCTGATACTTCAATAAAATCTGTATTTCAGTCACATAAATAAAAAAGTGGTTTCCTCACCACATACTAAGGAACATTTAATGTAGCTGCAGCAGTTGGCATGTGATGTTTAAGGGACAGCGTCTGTCAACCCCATTATGTATCAAATTATCACTACTTGTAAAGCAAAAACACTTTATGATACGTCACATTCTGTGAAACTGCTGATGCAGATTTTTTTTTATTTCTGATTCCTTTATTCTTTTTTTAAAGGGGACAGGACAATTGTGCTAGGTGGCAGCAGTTTGCAATGTATTTAATAAGAATATATATTGTGTACAGTAGGTTCGGTCTGTCATCATTTTTTTCCTCACCATTCCCAGCTGATCACGAATCTGTAAATGAAAGAACTAAAACAACACCCACCTTTCACCCCATCACCCATTCCACTTTTCTTCCACCACCCTCATCTGTGCAGTAGCACCCATGCCACCCTTACACCCATGTTAAAACCAACCTACAACCCTCACCCATGTACTAGCATCCATTTTTCGTTTATGGCTAACATTTCTGTAATTGAAAAAATAATAAACAGCTACCAATTAGAACTCATTGTTTTGTCCTCTTTAAAATTGAAAAATAGACCGTCTCCTGTCCCATCCCATACTGATGCACCACAAAGTCACAGAAGGTAAATCCAAAAAATATATGTTTTCACTTTAACTATAAATAATATGATACAGAAAGGATTGATGTGACAGTGTCCTTTTATGCCAAATTTGGGCCTGTTCCACTGATGCTAAAATTGCCCTGTATATAAAACTTGTTGACTTTAGTTTAGACCCTAGCTAAAAGCAGTTTGCCATGAAATGGTGAAAGTTTTGGGCATATAGTCCAAGGTAGTAGATCGAGAAAGGAGAGACGACAACCAAAGTCATCACAGTCTGTAAAAGTTTCCTTTTGGTGCAGAGACTCAGTCCCACACAGTATTACCAGCCACCACCATCTGAGTTGTCATCACCATCAACATCCACAACATCAATCACTTCAGGATCAGTTTGTATACTCTTGTAGGGATACGAAAATCTTGACTTATTAACTTTAATAAAAGTTAACGTGTGTACATTTTCTGGCAGCAACCTATTTCTGGTGTCTGTCACAATATTGCCAGCTGTACTAAACATGCTTCTGAAGAGACACATTGTTGCAGGACAACCAAGATATTTACAGGCTTCATCATACAGCTGTGTCCAAATTGACTTTTTGATCTCCAGTATTCAAAAGGGCATGCATCAATAGGAATAGGCAGTTCTTGCAGGTAACTGTCTACCATGATGGACAGAGACCGCTCAGAAGAGGAATCAGCAGAAGCAGGTGTATGGCAGCAATTTGGGAAAGGTTTTGCCACAGATTCAGCTTGCTACTTAAGGGTTGAAGAAGTGGCAGTTGTGGAACAACTACTGTTAATGTTTGGTGACTTTTCCAGTTCTGTATCCCTTTGTGAAGATGAATCTGCATGTTGTGGTGATGACAACCTGAGGGTACTGCTGCGTGTCTGTGTTTGACTCCTGTGAGTGCTGCAGCTCATCTAGCAACATACATTTGTACTGCTCTATATCATCTGTTTTTGGAAGATGTATAGCCTTGAACCTGGGATCTAAGAGAGTTGCAAGGATCTAGTGTCTTGATTTCGCATTGCAACTAATTTGTCATTGGTTTTGAAGCGCTCGCTCATTCTCTTTACGAGATTCCCATGATACAGGCGACATGTTGTCTGCGCTTCAGATCTGTCTTTTTCTATTTGTAGATTTAGAACACTAAGATGATGTGAAATGAGCATTATGAGTGGGATAACCTGACTCACAGATGCACCTTCAGAAGACATGTCCCTTGTAGCTGTCTCAAAGGAGCTAGGATACAGCTCACTGTCTCCATTAATTTCCACTGCAGCACAGACAGCATAATGCCATCTCCAATAATGTAACTGGAGCAGTACTCATGTACAGCTTGCTTTTGCTCCAAGAGGCGCTGCAGCATATAAAGCATTGAGTTCCAACGAGTGGAAACATTTTGAATCAGCTTTTGCTGGGGCAGCTTGTGTTTTTTTTGCAGTTCGGACAATGTCCGTATAGCCTTGGTTGAATGTGAAAAGTGAGTCACAATTTTTTTGCAAACAGCAATCATACCATCCACTTGTGTTTCGTTGCTGAGAAATCCCGTGACAATTAAGTGTAAGCAATGTGCAAAGCAAGAAGCATGCAGAAATCCTCCATCCTGTACTGCTTTTAAGATGTTGGCTCCATTGTCACTTACTATGAAGCCACATTTTAGACCGTGAGAATAAACCCATTCGTCAAGGAGGTCATTTAGTTCCTGCAAGATGTTTGCAGCAGTATGACTTTGCCCAAACTTCTTTATATGCAGCAGCGCCATCTTTTGGGGTGTCTTTGTTTTTGAAGAAGCACAAGAAAACGTGACCCAATGAGGGTAAGGGACATGTAATCTATGTTTTGAGTGCTGGTCCACATATCTGTTGTGACATGAATAACCCCACCCTCTCCAGTTTTAAGTGCAAGCATCACTGTCGCTTTAAAGCCTGATAAATGTTTGGTATTTCAACATAGGAAAAGTACCTTGATGAGGAACATTGTAATGAGGCTCTGCTAATGTCATGAGCTCCCTAAAATCCTCATGATCTACCAAAGAGTATGGGAGAAGGGTCTGCCAACAGTTCACCAATTCGGTGATTAAGATGAAGGGTCTTTGGATGATTTCTAGTAAAGGTATTCTTCCTTTCAAATGCCTGAGACAGTGTTAGCTGTTTGCAACATGTCCCTAGCTGGTTTATTATACACCGTGCTTTGATGGGCAGATGGACCAGAGATGGTGGACTAGGACTATACATTCAGTGCCATCACTGGATGTGCAACTGGTACTAATGGTGCTGGCATTGGTGGTAACAGTGATCCTAGGGCTGGCAGTGGTTCTGCCCGCATCAAGTTCAGACTATTCAGTATCCATTTCAGATTCCTGACCCTTCTACATGCGGTCTGGAAGATGGAGGACATGGTTTTGGATGATCAAGCAAAACTGAATGCTTTTTCAGATGGCGCTTTAAGAGCTGTAGTGCCAAGGCATGACACAACTTTACCACGCTTACACTCTGTTTACACAGGGAACAAATTGCTCTGCATGGATCAGTTTTACTGACAGAGAAATAATTCCACACCTCAGATGTGACAGATTTTGTTCGAGTGCTAGGAAGATAGCTAAAGACTGTTTGTGTCTTTTCATCTGTCCTAATAGAACCTGGGACATGCTCATTGGTGCTAGAAGAGTGGGCAGAGGACTCTGATGGATTTTCATTGCTGGCCAACACAGAAGTGGTGGATTCAATGGATATGTCCTTTTCATTGCCAACAGTGCTGGATGTATTTGCAAGTGCACTACCTGATTCATTGTCAGCAGACTTGCTCATTTCACTTTGTTGAGGAAGTAATGATTTGTCGCGAGACACAACAGTGTCAGACTGAGACAAAGAGCTACTGTCTGAGTCAGAGAGGACTCACTGTCACTTGCATTATTGCTGCTAGTCACAGGGATCTTAACAGCATGAATGGCATACCTTATGGTGTCTCTCCGTGTGACCCCAGCAGCTGTACAGGTTTTCTTAAAAGGTCCCCCTTTACCACACTTCACTGTTGCTCTTTTGCTGTTTGTTGAATTTTTATCACGTGAAACATTTTGGTTATTTCTGTTAGCATCAGGATTACCACTACCACCAACACCTGCTCCAACACCAGCACTATATGCTTCATCTATGTTGCTGTCAGCCATAACAGACAGTAAGTACCAGTATTACCAGTATACTGCGGTGAACACACCCACACCCAAACAATTCCTGTGTAACAAAGCAATGTGATCTGTGATCGCTGGCTACAACTCCAAAATTTTATTTTGGTTGTGTGACACTGTGATACCGTGGACTGAAAGTAATTGAAGAATATGACAGTTTGCAACTAAAGGATCCCAGGTTCAAGGCTTACAGAATGATTGGGCTGCTGGGCATAGGCATACACATAGCAATCAAGGGGTGCACAGCAGCAGGGTGATGGGCTGACCACAGGAGACGGAGTCACATACGCAACCCAGGGAATGAGAATTATATTTCTACATTTCTGTCATGTAAGGTTAATGCCACCACACAACTGGCCACTGGGCTTCTCCTGTAACACACACTGGGTAGGGTACAGTGCAGTCAAGGGGCACACACCAGCAGGGTGATGGGCTGACCACAGGAGACGGAGTCACATACGCAACCCAGGGAATGAGAATTGTATTTCTACATTTCTGTCATGTAAGGTTAATGCCACCACACAACTGGCCACTGGGCTTCTCTCTGTAGCACACACTGGGTAGGGTACAGTGCAGTCAAGGGGCACACAGCAGCAGGGTGATGGGCTGACCACAGGAGACGGAATCACATATGCAACCCCAGGGAATGAGAATTATATTTTACATTTCTGTCATGTAAGGTCAATGCCACCACACAACTGGCCACTGGGCTTCTCTCTGTAACACACACTGGGTAGGGTACAGTGCAGTCAAGGGGCACACAGTAGCAGGGTGATGGGCTGACCACAGGAGACAGAGTCACATACACAACCCAGGGAATGAGAATTATATTTCTACATTTCTGTCATGTAAGGGTAATGCCACCACACAACTAGCCACTGGGCTTCTCTCTGTAACACACACACTGGGTAGGGTACAGTGCAGTCAAGGGGCACACAGCAGCAGGGTGATGGGCTGACCACAGGAGACGGAGTCATATACACAACCCAGGGAATGAGAATTATATTTCTACATTTCTGTCATGTAAGGTTAATGTCATCACACAACTGGCCACTGGGCTTCTCTCTGTAACACACACTGGGTAGGGTACAATGCAGTCAAGGGGCACACACTGGGCTTCTCTCTGTGACACACACACTACACTGGGAAGGGTTCAGATTTATTTGCCTTTTTTTGGCCCCCTTGTATGCTTGTTGCTGGCAGCTGCTGAGTGTGCAGTGTGCACCACTGACTGAGCAGTGCTACAGTTTCAAATGATCACATTTCACAAAGGTTCTTCACTTCTTCTTATTTTTTTTTTATTCTCTCTCCGAGTCCTCCTGAGTCCTCCTCCAGTCCTGTTATTGATTGATCCGGTCTCGATCCTCCCTATTCCCCAGTCCTTCCCAATTCTTGATTAATCCCTCCACCTGTCCTGAACCTCCCCTAGTCCCACTCCCACCCGATTTTGAGCTTTTCAGCCTTTCTCTTGTTCTCGGTCTCACAGGAAAAATGGATGATGGAAGTGGCCACTGGACAAGAGAAGGTATGCTAACCGCTAACGCTACAGTTTAGCTAGGCTGCTGCTACCGCTCCAGATCCTCTGCAAATGGCGCTCCTCCTCGCGGCACATCTCCCTAAATACCCCTAGATCCACAGCTCCATGGCTTACTAGGCACCCACCTGACCACGTACGTAGGACGCAGTGCAAACAGACAACGTCTCTGGTGATTCGAACCCTTTGCGAACCGTTTAGTGTTCGAGTTCTAAGTTAGAACTCGAACACCAGGGTTCGAGGAGGGTTCGAATCTTTACCGAACTAGTTCTGACAACCCTATTTCGGAGTGTGTGGAGCAACTTGCAGACAATAACTTATGGTGGTTGAAACATATGCATTTCTTCTGCCATTACTGTTGTAGTCACTTGATGTGTGAATTAAAATGTGTACATCAGAATCCCCCCTCCACCCCACCCAACATCAAACCCTGTTGAAATTAAAACTAAAAATATCCAAATCTAAAATCAAACAACCCCCAGAAAGAGTAATCCACAACATACATTGACAAAATGTCATACAGTAAAATCTTAGCTGACATTCTGACTAGCTCAAATGAGTCAGAATCTACTCTAGAATCATCTACCTGTGAGTGCATTTGGTAACAAACAAACTACTGCTTGACTGCTGTGTGGGAAATTAGTTTTGATAATGCACTTAAAAGCTGTTTAATGCTCATGAGCGTATTATTTGGCCTGTGATCCCCCCAAAGCTTCATAACACTTCTGGCAGGTCCTGCTACTATGGTGGAGGCAACACTGTAACTGACTATTGGAGGTCAAATTACATGAAGAAACCTCAATGACTGCTGGAGGTCGGCATACATGAAGAAACCTCAATGACTGCTGGAAGTCGGCTTAAAGGAAGAAACCTTAATATATAGACTAGTGTATGGGTGACCATAGACAAGACTGTTTCCATTGAGGGTATGTGATGACATCATAGAGAACTTGAGAGCGAAGCTCGAAAGTCACCATGACATCATCGCTTGCCTGAGATGGAAACACAGCATTACCTCTCAACTCACAGCACTTACTGTATAGACTAAATATATTAAAAGTTTTGTAGCTTGGTATTGTTCTAATCTACCTTAGCCTACCTGTTAGTCACATGTTTTCAACGATACTCTTGAACTCACATTTGAACGTTTTCTCTGCTGGACAGTTTTGCCTTACCACTGTCAATGTAACAAATTGTTTTGCTCCTGGATGTTATTCCTTTGTATCACCATTGCTGATATCTTATTGTATTGACTTGTTTGCTGTTTTTTGCATTGTACTCTCCCAGTTTGTGCCTGAAAACAGTCATTTCCATGGCTAGTGCACCTACCCGGTAAACAAAAACTAAATAAAATGGTCATCCATACACAATTTTATATAGTGTATGTTTTTCCTTCTGCAATTAAGTTCAGTTTTGTACCATTTCATAACACGAGTCATTGCTCCTGCTCGCTCCGGCACCTCAGTCTGCGACCGCGTTGCAGCTGCTAATCCACTGTTCCTGCTCCTGACCCTCCATCACTGTAGTTATTTGTCTTGGACACAGTGTTAAAAAATGACAAAAAGTATACCCAAGCTGTGTCTGGTTCCACAGAGGCCTTCACTTGTTTGGTAAGCTGCTAAGTTAGTCGTGCCACCATTTCTCCCTGCCATTTTTTTGGGAAGACGTGTCTTAAACCAATCATGAGGCATGTCAAGGCTAAAATGTTGTGGTATCCTTATGTTGTCAGAACCATACTACAACAACTTTTCATGACCTTTGAACTGTACCACAATGAGACTGTTGAGTGCTTGGAAATCCATACACAATAGGGGTTAACCATGCATTATATATAATTTTCAAATGAGGTAACAGTTTGTACTACATGTTTAGTACTATAGTATTATTACAAAATCTTCAGGAGCACTGCAGAAAAGGATACCAAAACAAATGCAAAGTAGTGGTCCAAGATTTTCGAATCAGAATAAGAGCCTATGTAATGCAATTATATTCAGGGGGCTGATGCGCTCCTTCCCTGCATTCCTTCCCTATTTTCACTATAGCTGGTGGGTAGACCTACAATACCAAGTTCCTTATTACAAAAAAAAATAGATTAATCTGATCCTTGTGCTGATGTGATTGATAGCTGAACTCTCCTGGTTGAAATCTCATTCTTTCTTAGCTGAAACAGTTTTAGAAAGGACAGTGCAAACCTCTCAAAACTTTGAAGCACAGGTGTGCTAGTACATAGAAACATAGAAGTTGACGGCAAATAAGGACCACAAGGCCCATCCAGTCTGCCCATTTCTTTTTCTACCTTATGAATGTGCCATTGGCCTTTGCTCTGTCAATGGCCTATCTATTCATACTCATCTGTATTGCTCCGTTATGCCTATCCCATGCCTGTTTGAAGCCCTGCTCTGTATTCATATCCACCACTTCCTGAGGTACGTTGTTCCATGCACCCACTATCTTTCTGTGTAAAAGAACTTCCTCACATTACCCTTTAATCAGACTCCCTCTAGTATCATGCTGAGTCCTCTTGTCCTGCTAGTTTTCTTATATTGAAACATGTTAGACTCTTTCACCTTGTTAATGTCCTTAAGATGTTTGAATGCTTGAATAATTATAAGTAAAGAATGTGGAACCAACTGAATCCGATGCAGTACCTCTAAATAAAAGTGAAGAGTTGAAGCAATTGCATGTTTAAATACATTTAATACAATTCGAGTATGGGTAAAAAAAAAAATCCCTACCAGCAGACCAGGACTGGACCAAAACTGTAAAAACCAGACTGGCTGGACCAAGCGAACCAAAGCAGTCACAACTTGGGCGGTCCGGCTGTTCCAGCCTGAGCAGTCGGTCCACAGGTGAAGGGTCTGGATTTCACCCATACCTTCATCTAGATGAAATCCAGACCAGCATGAATGGACACACCGACAGTGCAAGTTCTGCCTGGTCCAGTTTTTCCCATTTTGGTCTGTATTTTACTAACTCCCATACAATACTAACAAAACTGATGGAAAATAAAGTTGCTGTGCACAAAACCTTATTCTGAAAGCTCACCGGTCATAATGATTGCTTGAGGTACGTGCTTTGTAATCTACCCGACCCAAAGTTACAAAAAATGCCACATGCTTAAACTTGGAAGTTCTCATAAAATCACATTATCAAATTAACCAAAAGAACTATTAGAGCACGTTACCAAATAAAATAATTTATTTTGCTATCTTGTCCTGATCATTTCATGATGAAGAAATTTCCATTTGCAACGCAGTATTTCAGTCCTCATAATACTGCATAATTTTCAAGGGCAACAGATGCAACAAATCCTCAGTGCTGCTGTAACCACCAGAAAAATGAGACCCCACTTCAGGAACTAGACCAGCAACCTCTATACTTCTACTGTTTCCTGCCATCCGGTGGGTGAACAGCCTCCATCACGTGAGTAGGAGTTCTCTTCCAGGCCAGTACTCCCTAGAATCTTGGGCTTCAACACTTGCAAAATTAGAAAGAAAACTGAAACAGTTTGCACTGTGATCATGATGATGAACAAAGTTGCTACTTAAATACTGCATAGATTGCTTTATCATACAAGGACGAGGCTCACAATGTCATGAAATGTAAGCTTCCACTCTGCCTCACTTTATAATGTCAGGGCTTCTTGTTCAATTTCATTTGCCAGTGTGACTCTTTGGAGTCTACTGCTGTGGCCCAGTGAGGTTGCAGTTTGATGTCTTGTACACCTGCGCATATGAGGTGGCCTATAGAAGTACATGAGGTTTCCTGACTGAGATGTAAGTGATGACCTCAAAGTAATGCCATAAGCAACTTGTATGTGAGGTAACTGCAGCTGCATCAGTGTCCACACAGAAAAATAGACCATGACGGCAGAAAAAAAACATAGATCAATCCGGTCTGCCCATATTCCCTATAATCCCTGGAACCTATTGTTCTTCCAGGGTACTAACCCCTGCCCATTCTCCTCCCTGATTTTGTTGCCCTGAGTAACCACTATTCCCTTCATTCTATTCCATGCTTACTTGAATCCCCTGACTGTGTTTGCACCCACCATCTCAGTGGACAGACTGTCCCAAGGTTCCCACACCCTTTCCATGAAGAAGTATTTCCTCATGTCCCTTCTGAACCTCCCTCCTGTTAATTTCCACTCATGACCACATGAACTCAAGTTGGTATTCAGGGTAAATAATTCCCTGCAGTTTACCTTGTTAATTCCATTAAGGAACTTGAAGGTCTGTATCATATCTCCCCTCTCTTTTCTGATTTCCAGTGAGCACATATTTAGTGCCTTGAGGTACATCTTATAGGATCTGCCTTGCTGACCCTGAATCATTTTTGTTACTCTACACTGCACTGTTTCCCACCTATCCCTGTCCTTTCTGAGGTAAGGACACCAGAACGGGATGCAGTACTCCAGGTGAGGCCTCACCAGGGATCTGTATAGAGGACATATTACCTATTTTCTTTTGTTATCAATACCCCTTCTGATACATCCCAGCATCCTGTTTGCCTTGCTATAGGCCTTGTTGCACTGACTCATTTGATTATGTGAGTTACAGATGACAACTCCTAGGTCCCATTCCTCTTCTGTATTGCTAAGCCTCTGCCCGTCCATCCAGTACTCAGTCTTGGGGTTCCGTTTCCCCAAGGTGCATTACCTTGCACTTTTTGGCATTGAATTTTAAACTGTCAGATCTCTGACCTTCCCTGTAGTTTTTGTACGGCCCTCTGCACATTCCTTATTCCCTCATTACTATCCACCCTCCCAAATAGTTTTGTGTCATCTGTGAAGAGACACAGCCTACCCTGGATTCCCTCACCAGTGTCACTAATGAACATGTTGTAGAAGACTGGACCTAGGACACATCCCTGTGGAACCCTACTCATAACTTCCCTTTCCTCTGATTTAACCCTGTTGACCACCACCCTTTGCTGCCTGCCTTCTAGCCAACTACTCACCCAGTTCACTACGGTTTTAACTGCACCCAGGTCTTTCATCTTCCATTCCCATCCAACAAAGGATTCTTGTTGCCCCCAAATATTGCTGTAAATAGTGGAAAGGCTTTAAGCCTGAGGTTCAGTGGGTGGAGCAACAAACGTCACTCCCCCATCAGGCCTTACAAGGCCACTCCTCCTGGACTGTTTCAGGATTTATTCTTTATTGCAGCCAGAGACACCGTTTTTCTATGCTGAAACCCACTTCTCCACTCCAACCCTTAAGCCCCCTACTTCACCACCTCTCGTCATTGCGGTTGACTCCGGCTGTTGCCTTGCTCTCTTGTTTGCTCTAGTCTTGTCCCTCTTTTTGGTTTTCAGCGTTGTCGCTGCTTCAGCCCCCATCTTCATCTTCCTTGTCGCCGCTTGCAGCCGTCTCTGCTCCCCTGTGCCCCCCCCACCCTGTACCTGTTCTCATCCTCGGGAGGGGGGTCTCCTGGTTCCTTCTGGTTGTTTCTTCTCTGTCTGTGTTGCCGCAACTCCATTTCTTCTGGCATCGAGGTGTGATGTCACCCACCGGCGCCCCGCCTCCTAGCTGCTGCTGCTCAGTCAGGAGTATGAGTTCCACCCATGTAGTGAGGCGCTTCTGGCCTTTTCTGTTGATGACTGCACTTTGATTTCTCCCTTCCTCAACACAGACCTTGCTCTTCATACCTCCTCCTCACATCGCACTTTGGGCCACTCCAGCCTACCTGCCTGAGCCGGCTATTCCCACGGAATGGCGTTCACTGCTTCTTCCACCGTTTACATCTCTGGCAGACCCTGACTTGACTTCCAGTTCATTTGCTTCCTGGTCTTTCTGTTTTCTTGACTCTCAGTTCAATGGTCCCATCCATGCATTTTTTTCCTTTCTCAGTACAACTAGTGGTTTATTTCCATTTGTTAGGGAAGTTAGTAGTGTCAGTCCTTCTGGCTGTTCTTCCCCTCCTATCCCTTGCTGCCCTTTTACCTCTTCTTGCCTGGATCATGGCTTAGTATGCCATTTCATGTCTTCATACTGCCTCATCTGTTGGTTCTGCACTGCCATTTGTTGCTGTTTTAGGAGGATAATTGATTTGCATGCTCCCAAGTGCTGGAACATCTAACTGGGGCAGTTCGTCGCATGTCTCTTGGCTGCTCTGTCTGTCGCTTAGCGCTTTGCTTTTCCCTTTCACATTTACCTTGCATACTTCTCAGCTGCTATGATTCCCTCTCTCATTTCCCCTTGCTCCTCATTGATTTTCTGATGTTCCTCATGCTGTTAGTGCTCTTTGTGTATGCTCTCCCTTCTCGATCCTTGACCTCTGTTGCTTGCTCATTCCTTCTCTCTACTGCTATCCCCTGTATCGGGAGTGTCTACTCCTCTTGTTGCCGTCCTTCTTCTGTTCCCTCCACCCTCCACCCTCCCTTCTTCTCCTTCTCCCCCCTTCTCTGACTTCTGCTTTCTTTTTGGGGGCTTACCTTTCCTGCCATCCCACTATACCACCATACCCTATTCATTCAATTCACCTATTATTCCCTCCTGCATATTGCCCTGCTTACACGTCTCCTCCTCCATCCCTATTCCCTCGTTCTAGTCAAACCCATTCAGGTGGTCTCCAGGTTCTGCCTATCTCACCATCGGCTGATGGCTTCACCCAGCCACTCTCACTTCTGCCTTCATGCAATTTTATCCATTCCTAATTTGGCTCTCATTGGACCTGGTTGGCATGCCCGTAGTTTTCTCATGGTTCACCTTCACTCAGTCCGACCTCAGAGTTTACTTATTCACATCGATTAATCGAGCATACCTCTCATTGGGTCTTATGCTACCTCATCAATCTGCTCTCCACTCAAAGACACGCCTTCCATGTCCATTGCTTCTTGGCTCGGGGCTAGCCTGTAGCCAGTGGTCTCAGTCTACACTCATGAAGTCTGCATCTAGGTCATGGGAAGCTCAGAGCGGGGTCCTTCTCCCTGGCCCATAGCGGGAATGTCTTCACTCCAGGTGGACCTTCAGTCGCCCCTCATCTCGGCGACACCTCTGGATGTAGAATTTATGACTTCCAGCTGTCAGGCATGGAGCTCACATCACCAGAGTCCCTTTGGCTGCTTGAGCAGATTTGAAGGCACCCTGTATGCTATTCTCCACCAAGACCACCTCTGGTTCACCTGGTCTGTTTTGTAGGCTTGCATAGGCCAGCTGAGTGCCTCAGCAGTCATCTCTCTCCTCTCTTGCTTTTGAGCATCTAGTTGCAGAGACATTGCTCGCAACCCTCAACAGCTGTCCGGTTAGACAGACAGAGTGAGAGATTCCTCTAAATTGGAAAATGTTCCTCCTCCCTTGATCTCAGCTCTGAATTGTAGTAGCTGAGCCATCACTAAACAAAACATTCTTCAGCCTAGAGGGAAGGCGACCTAGGCCTTGGATCCCCAGAGGTTTCCTCTTCAAAGGGTTTTTTAACTTTCCTCTGTGCCGTTGATCATAATATTAGTCAGGGTTAGTGCTTTAATAGGTTCCATAATTAGGTTCCGCTGTTGGATGGAGTTGGATGGTGGCCTCAGCTGTTCCCTCTCTCCTTAGGAGTTCACCCTTCTGCATCTTGTCAGCTTTCATTTCATTCCTTGTTCTCGTCCTATCTCATTCTTCTCCTGGCCTTCCCATCTCCGTCTATCTTCTTACTTTCGGGTCTCGACATATTCAGATTTCTCACCTCTTCGATGCTAGACACCCTTTTGGGTATTCTTTTTGCGCTTCTTCCTAAGCTACCTTTAGCCACGGGAATTATTCCTGCAGCATCTATGGGGGGAACCTTCCCTAGGGGTTCCTTGCATCGTACCCCTACAGGATGATATATCCCACAGATAGGCAAAATTATTTCAATTTTGCACAACTCTAGTTATCACCCACCGACACACACAAACACTCAAACCATGTCTTTGTTTTTTTTTTGGTTTTATTTAATATTTCTTAGCCCACCCAGTTTCAGTTACAGCTAGCGTTACCCATATCAGGTAACGCATTTAGTGTGATGTTTCTTGCCCCCCTGATAGAAGCCTTTCTTTTTGTGTACTTTTAGTTTTTGTTTTTACTTTGTCTGGTTCAATCTCTTTATGGTTTCATTTATATTAAAGGACTAGCTTGACTGGACAAGCATGGCCCGCTTAAAGGTACTTCATGGTGATTGTTCCTGCTTCACGGTTGTCAAACCTTAGAGTTATCAGGTAAAAAAGTGGTTTGACTTTAATGGTCTAGTATTGTGTGCTGCAGTTTACATGCAACTTCTAGGTTGTTTTGGCTGGCATTTAATGGAGAGGACGAAGTGGTGGGGGTGGGGGTGATGGGTCCAGAGATGGCAGAAGTGCTCAGTGTGTACTGGGCAGACATTTGAGCAGTGGGAGCGAGAGCTAGATCTGCGACTAGGAGACATGCAGTGAGTAAAACAAAATACCATATTCAAAACATTAAAATTTAAGGCTTCTGCAGGAAGGGGGACTTTGGACACAGAGTGGTATTTTGGTGTTTTCTCTGCTGGTGCCACCGTTTCCCTGGTGCAGCTGTTGTGGTTCCCTTGGATGTTAGCTGAAGATCTGCAACGGGAGAGCAGTGGCACACACTGATTTCATAGTATGGTGCATTTTGATTGGCACATGTAGTGCCGGTTGTAAAGTCATGTCCTGATGAGAACATAACTGGAAAAGTGTTCCAGCCATTCAGAGTTGAGGAAATGTTATGCCCATTTTATAAATGAAATTAAGAAACCCTGACCTTCCAGAGTGGGGCAGGGTGGTGGCCTGCATCTCCAGACCCTCTGGACCTTGTCATTCTGACCTCAGACCACTGTCAGGAGCTCTGCAGGGTTTGTGAGAGTGAGTGATTGTCATTTACTAGCCCTCCCCTTCTACCGCCGATTGCCTCCAAGACCTCCACCTTGAAAGGTACAAGGGATCCCTCTCTGAGACTAGTACTACACTTTTCCTGGAGTCTGCCAACAGGGTGGCACCTCTGCTTTGTCAGGTAGGGCTGTCCCCCCTTTAAGAGTCTGGTTTACCTATTGGGCCTTCTCCCTCTAGGCCAGAGTATTAGTGAGTCACACTGTGGACATCTGCTGTAGAAGCAGCTGTCAGCCGACTACTCTGCTCCAACAGTGTGCACCTGCCTCTCCCTTGGTAAGTATCTGTAGTCATCCTCACTGACTATACTTATTGCCTGTATTTTATATTACCTTATATCAGCTTGCATTTTAGTACAACTGATTGGGTGTGCCTTGCTACCTGTACCCATTTGTTAGCTTCCATAGGTCAGGCCTACTTTTCCATAACCTCCCTATCTGGGTAAGGCCTACATCCCTCATAGCGCCCCATCTGGATCTGTCCTACATTCACTGTAGCTTGCCTGTCTGGGTCAGGCATACATCTTACTCTTCCTATCTGGGCCAGGCCTACATCCCGTGTAGCCTGCTTATCTGTGAAGACACCCATACCCCTCCCTCAACTTCCATATCTGGGTCAGGCCTACATACATCACCTGTAGCTTCCCTTTCTAGGTCAGGCCTACTTATACTATTAGTTTCCTATTTGAATCAGATTTACTTCTCCATAGCCTCCCTATCTGGTCAGGTATACATCCCTATAGCCTCCGTACTGGGGTTAGGCCTACATCCCAGAAGCCTCCCTACCTAGTGGATGTACAAATCCCTTGTAGCCTCTTGATCTGGGTTAGGCCTACATCCCCCATTGTCTGTCTATCTGTGTCACGCCTTCATCCTCAGTATCCTCCCTATCTGGGAAAGGCCATATCCTCTGCTACTTCACTGTCTGGGTTAGACCATACACCGTAAACTAATATGCCTCCCCTCAGTATAACTTCTTTGGTGTTGCAATGTTAACCAGACTGTTTCATCACTGGGCTGCTACCTACACATACTGTCCTCACCCTCCTTTTCTCCCTCTCCTTCCTACCCCATTCCACTGCTCCTTCCCTCCCCCTCTACTGCAACCTTCCCTTTGTCCTGCCCCACCCCTCACTCTATAACCCTTTCTCAAAACTTTGAGCGCCAGGTGGAAGCTAACACAATTATTCAAGCGCCGGTGTGCTAACACAATTGTAAGTATGTACCTCCTTGGCCTCTTTCTACCACCTCTCCTGATGCGCTGGGCTCCATATTTTGCCTTCTTAAACGTTGACTTCTCCACGGGATAGATGGCAGCAGGACCCCCGGAGTAACACGATTCCTCCTCTTCTCCTAAAAAACAGTCCCGATCTTGTTCAATCTCTTCAGTCGTGTTCGAGTAAGCCGATTGTTCAGTAGTTTTTAACAACTTAAATGTATTTGTATTCTCAGTATTAATTTGTGCAGACCAATTAAATACTCTGTCGTTTAGATAGTCATCCCTTTCAAATTTGGATTTCTTAATGTTTTTAATTTTTTCATCATATTTATGTATGTTGTCTGTAAAGGCATCCAATTGTTGACTAAACAGAGATGCACTACTGAATGAGTAAAGTTCCTCCTCCTGTTGCCGCAACTCAGCTTCGATTTCTTTTTGTATTAAAGCATTCTCGGTCAAAATTAGTTCTATATACTCACGGCTGGCTCTCTCACTTATTTGTTGCCATTTCTCCAAAAAGCCTTCTCTCTTCTGACCACAAGTCGGGTTTTTCAAAATTCTTAAACCCCTGGGGATACGTTTTACTTCTAAATAAGCTTTTAACAATATCTCTTCCCAGCCAAACAGTGTTCGGCTCGAACTGCTTCCAAATACTTGGCGTTTTTTGGACTTAATGAACTTTAATGGACTTAATGAACTAAAGGAACTTAAGGAATTTCATGAGTCACATCTCGGAGGGACTGTACAGCTCTCTGGGACTTTTTAGAAGTGAGTTTGCGCTTTTACATGAACTATTAAAGCATTGTGAATACGTCAACTCTTATGGCTGGTTTTTCCACTTAAAGGAGGAAAAGTGACAAAATTGTCCATGTTTTAAAGTAGGTGCTGGTTTTCTTTTGTCTTTGCTTCATTTTTCAAACCATGCACTGCTTGCTTCCCTAGTGCAGTCCATTCCACTTGCCTCATTCCTTTAAATACCTAGGAGTAATAAGATGCTACTCTCTCTTATGGCCAACATATTGACCAGGTTGTGAAGGCAGTGAATACTAAACTCAGGGTACTTTATTGGCACTGGAAAAGTTTCACTACCAATGCTCTCAGGCTCTCCATAAACAGCTCAGGTTCTCTCTGTGGTTGACTACGGCCTGGTGGTCTACAGAACAACAACTGATACTGCCCTCAAGAGGGTAGGCCCAACTCTAAACAAGGCCTGCAGACTGTTACTAGATGCTGACTAACTCACACACACCTGTGAACTCTGTGAGCAAGCAAACGTATTAAGCCTCAAGAATAGAATCTCATACCAGATGTGCCTCCTGGGTAGGAAAGCCATGCTAGGCCTAACTCCTCTCTGTATCACAGATCTGATTACCATAACCACTCCATGTACAGGACCAGGAATAAAGAACTACACCCATTCTGTGTCCCATTCCAAAGGACAGCTCTTGGTCAAAGATCCTTCTCCTCCTGTTCCCCACTGTGGCTTAATGAGATCCCAGCTAACAGTCTAAATGCTGCTAACCCCAGAACCTTCAAAGCTGAACTTAAGCAGTTTTTATTGCAAAAGAATGTCTGTGAGTGCTAAACTGTTCAGAGCGGGTCTCCAGGGCCTGCACCAATCCTGCCTACCAGCAACTACTCATGGACTCACTCACGCGGTCCAACCCTCCCCACTCCCTATCCCTGCTCCCCAGGCTCTGGCACATCATGTTCCATAGCTCTTGTTCTGCTAGTAGTTGCGCTCTCTCATTGTCTCATGCCTCATCACTCCTCTCTCTCACTCTCCCCCCAACCCTTCTTTTCTCCATCAATCTCCACTCTCATGATACCACCCCTTCCCTGCTTGGTCTCTCCCTCCTTCCCCTCTCTCCTCCCTCTCCTCCCTCCTTCTCTCTTCCCTCCCCCTCTCTCTCTCACTTTCTTTCTCTCTCTCTCTCTCTCTCTCTCTCTCTCCAACCACCTTCTCCCACCTTACCACACACTCTCACATGCACCATCCCCAGCTCCAAAGCTATAATGCAGTGTGACAGTGCTCCTTCTGGGCTGCTCTGTCACCACGCTCCATACACTAACCACCTTCTCCCTATCCTACATTTTCCTCTCTGTCTCATATACTTCCTTATGCCATAAAGCACTTAGTATTAAACCCTTAATGAAACTCATAAGAAACTCTTAGCTGTTTTCTATGTTTTTTACTTCCTGTACTGATAATTCAACGATGTCTGTATTTGTACTGTGAATTCGGATCTGTACTGATATTTCAACTAGGTCTGTGTTTGTACTGTGAATTCAATTTTGTCTGTATTTGTACTGTTTAACGGACGTGGACCCTTTGTAAAAGAGTTCTTACTCAAAGGTTTCTGAAATTCCAATAAATAAATAAACTTGGGCAGTCTGGCTGTTCGGGCCCCAGCAATTGGTCCGGTTTTTACAGTTTTTGTCCATCCGTTCTGGTTGATCCAGATTCCATGTACTGTAGGTGATGGGTCTGGATTTCACCCATACCCTTGCTGAGATTAAATCTGGACCAGCCTGAACAGACAGACCGACGGTCGTCCAGCTGAACGGCACAAGTTGTGCCTGGTTCATTTTCTCCTGTTTTGGTCCGGATTTTACCAACTCCCATACAAGACTAGCCAGACTAATGGTAAATAAAGATGCTGTGCACAAAACCTTATTCTGAAAGCTCGCCGGTCATGATTGCTTGAGGTATGTTGTATTTTGTAATCTACCAACCCGAACAAACAAAGTTACAAAAAAAATGACACATGCTTAAACTTGGAGTCCTCATAAAATCACATTATCAAATTAACTAAAAGAACTATTAGACCATGTTATCAAATAAAAATAATTTATTTTGATAGCCTGTTCTGATCATTTCATTATAAAGAAATTCCCATTTGTAATGCAGTACTTTCTGTAGTGCTCCACATTGCCAATGGGAAGTCAGAACTGTTCTGTACAGTGCACTCCTACTAGGGGAATGGCACAGCCCAAAGCTTTAGAATGCTTGGCATTTGAGGATTCTGCGCAGCAGCAGCATCTCCCCAGTCTTAGCTATGCCATGCTAAGGGGATCATCAATCAAGCTTTGCTGTGAAGATTTTGTTTTTAACTTGTTTTAAGCTTGGGGCTGCAATTCTGTGTAGCAGGTTGGGGCTACCTGGTGACAGGGAGCACCGCTAAATTTTTAATCATTCCTGTTGAGCTGTGGCTTTCAAATTGACTATCCTGCCTATTACTCCTCATTTCCAGAACTGGACTGGGGGCCACATCTGCCTTTATTAAGGGTGTCATTTTCTTAATTTTTACCAAAATTGGATAGTTTTATATCCCCTCATGTTGTACATAAACCCACATTTTATTTCAGAGAAATACATTGGGAGGAAAGAAAAAAATACTCACCTTAGTAATTATGTTTCTTCTAGTGGAGTCTTGCTGTATTCTGACTAGTGCAGTTAGCCCCAACCTTTAAACTGCCCTGGAGAATAATGGGTTAACTTTTCTATGCAGGGCATAGAATGTTTATCTCGAGCTCGGTTGATGTCTCTGCCTGTTGTATTTTGAACTGCAACTGCCAGATCTTTATGAGCAAAACTCACTAGGTGTTCTGTGTGGAAACTGTAAAATTTTTACTAGCCAACTGGCAGAA
Source organism: Neoceratodus forsteri (assembly GCA_016271365.2). NCBI lineage: Eukaryota > Metazoa > Chordata > Ceratodontiformes > Ceratodontidae > Neoceratodus > Neoceratodus forsteri. Next base: position 308,172,606 of record CM028136.1, read on the forward strand.
AAATAATCTTTTGGGTTCTCAAAGGAAGACTCAAGTCAGGAAAACTCAAATACAAAAAACAATAAAATGAAATAACATCTCACCCCATGAGAAATAGAGGGGTAAGTGGGCACCCCTAGGGTGCCAACACTGCACCTGCCCACCCACATCCCAAAAAATCTAGGTTCTGAGAGGGGAGGTGGGGGGGAGGTCAGAATACAACAAGACTCCACTAGAAGAAACATAATTACTAAGGTGAGTAAATTTTTCTTCAAACAACATGAAGTCTTGCTGTATTCTGACTAGTGCAGACTACCAAGCAGTACCAACACGGAGGAGGGACAGAACCTACTTTGGGAATAGGCTCTGAAGTACTGCTGTGCCAAACCGAGCATCACTCCTAGCCTGGATATCCAGAGAGTAATGCTTGGTAAACGTATGGACTGTTTTCCAGGTGGCTGCTTGACAAATTTCTTAAAGAGGGATATCCCTGGCAGCAGCCAGGGAAGCAGCTGTACCTCTTGTGGAATGAGCCCTCAGGCCTGAGGGTGGAGTTTTTCCCAGTTTTTCATAGCAGAATTGTATACAAGACACAATCCACCTGGCAATAGATCTCTTGGTGGCAGGTTTGCCCTTCCCAACTTCTCCGTAAGTGAGGAACAACTGGAAGGGAGTCAAACCTGTGACCCTTGGTACGCTCTATGTAGTAGCTAAGGGCTCTTTTAACATCCAAACTGTGTAGCCTCTTCTCTCCTGAGGAAGAATGATCAGTGAAGAAAACAGGGAGAGACATAGACTGGGTCAGGTGGAAATCTGAAATCATTTTAGGCAAGAACTTTCTGTTAGTTCCAAGGACCACTTTATCTCTGTGAAAAGAGATGAAATCAGGTTCCACTGACAGGGCTTGCAATTCACTGATACGTCTAGCAGAAGTAATGGCTACCAAAAATACAGTTTTCCAAGTCAAGTACTTAAACTCTGCTGAGGACAAAGGCTCAAAAGGGGGTTGCATAAGCTGAGCAATGCAAACATTAAGATCCCAAGCAGGAGCAGGATCCCTAAAGGTGGGATTGGTGTGAAGCAATCCTTTGAAAAACTTACAGAATACAGGGTGGGATGACAGTGAGGAAGACTTGCCTACTGACAGGAAAGCAGAAACAGCAGACAAGTGTACCTTGAGGGTAGCGGTTCTGAGGCCCAGGCTATTAAGATGGACCATATAATCCAGAACTGTAGGCAATTCAGCAGTATCTGGTTATATTTGCCTCTTGGAACACCAAATGCTGAATCTCTTCCATTTGGAGTTATAAGTCTTTCTGGTGGAAGGCTTTTAAGAAGCTTTGAGGATATCCAGAACTCCCTGAGACAGATGCAGATCTGCAAACTCTAACTCTTCAAGAGCCATGCCTTGAGATTGAGAGACTGAAGATTGGGGTACCAAATCCTCCCCTGAGAGGAGGTTAACAGGTTGTAATTCCTGGGAAGAGACAGGGAAGATAGACTGCTAGGGACGGCAACAAGGGATACCATGGCTGCCTGGCCCAGTCTGGAGCAATCAGAATCACTTTGCAAGGTTGTGACCTTATTTTGACTAAAACTTTGAACGGGGGGGGAAGCATACAGAAATTTCCCTTCCCAGTTCAGAATCAGAGCATCCAGGGGGACTGAGCCCAAGACTGGGGGTCTGCAACAAAAGAGAGGAAGTTGGTGATTGTCTGGGGCTGCAAAAAGATCTATCTTTGGAGTGCCCCATCTTGAGAAAATCACTTTCAACACCAGAGGGTCCAGGGCCCATTCGTGATGGCCCTGTGATATTCTGCTCAGTACATCTGCTAGGACATTGTCCTTCCCTGGAAGGTGAACTGCTATCAGAGAGGTTTGCAGGGAATAAGCCAGGGACCACAACTTCATTGCTTCTGTGCACAAGGCTGTAGACCGAGTGCCTCCTTGCTTGTTGATGTACCACATGGTGGTGGTGGTGTCTGTTCTGGCCTGAACCACCTTGTTCTGTACTGATTTGGAAAAAACTTGCAGTGCCAGAAACACTGCCCTGAGTTCCAAGAGATTGATGTGTAGAAGAGATTCCTGAGGAGACCACAGTCCCTGGGTGGTGAGGTTCCCCAAATGGGCTCCCCAGCCCAGCAGGGAAGCATCTGTGGTAAGGACCACTGAATGAGACTGAGTGGCAAATGGAACCCCTTGCCTCAAATTGTCCTGATCCTGACACCATTGTAGGGCTTGGATCAGAGTTCGAGTCACTGGGATTATTTGGTAAGGGAATCCTTTCTTTGGGACCAAAAACTTCTTAAGTGGAACTGAATGTCCCTCATCTGGAATCTCGCACCTTGGACCACTGCTGTACAAGCTGCCATGTGGCCCAAGAGCTGAAGGAAATGGCTTGCTGGTCGAGACACCTGAAGGCTGAATGAAGAAGCCAGCTCCATGAGAGCTTTTGGCCTTTCCAGAGGAAGGAAGGCTCTTGCTTTTACCATATCCCGCTCTGTCTCTATGAAGGTGAGGAGCTGCACTGGTTCGACTGCAGGTGTGACTTGACTTGGTCTGGGGACTAGCCCACTATGAGCCAGTCGTCCAAGTATGGAAAAATGGAAATCTTTTGTCTTCTTAGGAAGGCAACAACTACTGCCAGGCACTTTGTGAACACCCTTGGGGCTGAGGTTAGACCAAAGGGCATTGATCTGAACTGATAATGGCCTGAGGGCAACTCGAACCTGAGGTACTTTCTGTGGGAGCACCTGATGGGAATGTGAAAGTAGGCATCTTTGAGGTCCAGGGAGGCTAGCCAGTCCCCTGGCCTTAGAGAGGGAAGGATAATTCCCAGAGTTATCATCTTGAACTTTGGCTTTAAAAGATGTTTGTTCAGATATCTTAAGTCCAGGATGGGTCGCCACTCTCCTGTCTTTTTGGCGGTCAGGAAGTACCTGGAGTACAGTCCTTTGCCCCAGTGTAGGGTAGGTGCTCTCTCTGTAGCTCTTAAAGCTAGGAGAGAAGAAACTTCTGCCTCTATGGCAAGGGTTTCTGAAAGATTTGCAGGTGGAAAAGATCTGGCTCTCAGCTTTGGAAATTTTTTGAAGCTGAGAACCAGTCCCTGGCTTACTACTTCCAGGACTCACTTGTCTGATGTAATAGACATCCAGTCCTGGACAAAGTAAGCCCGCCTGCCCCCTACTGGGATAGGAGAGTCGAGCTGGGCAGACCCATCAGGGTGTCTGCTTGGCAGGGGCTTTAGGCTGAGGGGGGGATGCAGGCCTGCTCATCCCACTTCTGCCTCTCCCTCTGAAGAACCCCCTCTGCAAAAAAGAAGAAGAAGAAGAGGCCTGTGCTTGGTAAAAAGGCCTTTGAAAAGGCCTGCCCCTGCCCCTAGACTACCGCCTTTGAGGAGTTGCCCGCCTTTCTTTGGCCTGAGCACTCCTGTAAGTGGTCCTGTATTCGTCCATTTTCTTCATGTAATTCTCTGTCTGCTCCCCAAACAGAGAATTACCCATTACAGGAAAATCCATGGTCTTAGCCTGGGTATCCTGTGAGAGGCTAGTACATCTGAGCCAAGCTGATGATACATCATTGGAGTCCACAGCAGCATGAAACTGAACTTTCGATGCCTCAGTCCCATCTGCAGCCACCTCCTCCAGCTCCTTGGCAACCTGGGGGGAAGCCTGTTTAGCCAGTGCCAGTACAGCGTCCCACCTGGACTTCTGGTACCTGGCTGTATAGGCCATATAATTCGCCTGCCTGAGTCCCAAGGAAGATGCCATGTACTGCTTCTTTGCCATGGCATCAATCTTCCTGGAGTCCTTGTCTGGGGGGGGTGTGATGCCAAGGGAATGTTTGCCTTATCCCAGGCAGCAGCCTGTACAACCCCAACATGGCTGCATTGCTGATAAAGGAACTCCATATCTGAGCCTGAAAGAGTATACCTCTTGTCCATTCTTCTATCCACAGGAGGTATGGAATTGGGAGACTTAAGAATTTTTTGTGTCTGTTTCCCAAAAGATTTGTGGAGGGGAATAGACAGTCTCCTGGACTCTGGGATGTCCATCATCTCTACATAGTCAGGCTCTTCCTGATCCTCTACTGCCTCCTCCACAGGAAGCTGGAGAGTATCAGCCACCTTTCTGTATTTATTTATTTTATTTTATTTTATTTGTGCATTGGTTTACAACCTTTGAGCCAGAGGCTCATTTCCAAAGGTACCTCGTCACAAAGAGGACAAACACAGTACAACATTTAGTACTTCATTGTAGATTACAGCTTTTTACATCATTGAGGTCACAGTTTAGGCAGATATATGCAGTAATGACTTTGTTACAATAACAGTGTTACAGGTTGGCATTCACAGGTTATTACAGTTATTTGGATAAGATTGAGAGATAAGCATACATTAGAAAAGTAGACAATTAGACTTGAGCAGATACTGCTAGGTCAGTAAAAACAGGTGGATATGGGACAGGGTAGGTGATAAGTTTGGGGGGGGAGGCAGCCACTCTGGGAGTTTGTCAGTTTTGATGTGGAGCTACTCAGAGAGTTTTGTCGGGTACAAGAGCTGGGACACCTACGGCCAGGGACAAGCAGCTACACGATGTTAAATAGCTGACTTACCGGGTTTTGAAGCAGGAGATTGTACTGGTATCGTGATGGAGCCGGGAGAGGTTGTACCAGGAGGGGGTCTGTAACAGAAGGACCGTTGACCATGTAGTCCTGGTCCTAGGGACAAACAGGGTGGCCTTGGAGGAGCTACAAGTTTGGACTAAGGGATGAGCTAGGTGGATAGAGGCTGTCAGACCGGAGGGATAGTCCAAGGAGAGTTTTTTAGTTATGAGGCAGGTTTGTATCTGAGCCATCGTCCAGGTTAAGCAGCTTAGCCAAGTCATATAGCTGGCAGGTATGGGTTAATCTAGTGGCTCCCGTGATTAATCTACAGGCCTTATTCAAGGAGAGTCGGATTTTATTGAGGGCGGTCGTGTCCGCGGCACCATAGATAGGCAGGCCATAGTCCACAAGAGACATGATTGAGGAGGTGACTGCTAGTCGGAGGGCGTCGGAGGAGGCAGTGCTTGTAGCGGTAAAGGATACCTTGCCGTGTGTTTGTAGCTGAGGCTAGAGTATTAATGTGGTCGTGGAAAGTGAGGGCTGAGTCAAAGGAGACCCCGAGGTACTTGTACAGGTGAACTTGATCGAGAGGATGCTTAGAGCCAGGGAGGATGCGGAGTGGGAAATTACTGGATTTGTTTTGGGGATGGGCAAAGAGCATGGTTTTGGTTTTTTTTAGATTGATTACAAGTCTGTGCTCTTTGAACCAGGCTTCAGCATCATTGAAGGCCAGTTGCAAGGTGTCTTGAAGGGAGATGGGGTTTCGGTGGGTGGCAAAGATGACGGCATCATCTGCATACAGCAGGATTTTACCCGTGCAAGCTCTGGGCATGGTATTGAGGTATAGTGAGAAGAGAAGTGGACCAAGGATGGAACCCTGGGGGACACCGGATCGGATAGGACATGTATTGGAGAGGGTCCCATTAATTTTAACACGCTGAGAGTGGTCAGACAAGTAGCTGGAGCACCAGGAGACCGGGCTGGTGGCAAAGCCGGTGCGGTTGAGGGCGTCCAACAGGAGGGGGTGGGAGACAGTGTCGAAAGCCTTTGAGAGGTCAATAAACACTGCCCCCGCTAGCGAGCCAGAGTCCAGGGAGGAATGAAGAAAATTTGAGAACTCAATAAGGGCAGTGCTGGTACTGTGACCTGCACGGAATCCGTATTGTTCATGGCAGAGGATGTTGTATTTGGTCAGGTAATCTGTGATTTGGGTAGCCACCAATTTTTCTAGGGCTTTGGAGAGGGGTGGAAGGATGGAGATTGGCCAGTAATTCCCGGCTGAGGGCCTGTCACCTCCTTTGTGTATGGGCGTGACTGTGGCTGTTTTCCAGGCTGTAGGGAATTGCCCCGGGCAGAGGGACTTATTGAGCAGGGTAGTTAGGGGGGCAAGGACCTGGTCCAGGACCCAGCGGAGGATACTGGGGTCCAGGGAGTCGCTGCCAATATTATTGCTCTTTAGAGCTTGAAGCAGGTGTGGCCTAGCCTCCTGGGGAGCCACCCTGCATAAGTGGAAGCTGGGATATTGAAAGTCAGGGGCAGGTAGGGCTGATGGAGGGTCAAAGAAGTCTCTGGGGAGGACCGAACTAAGGTCTGTGAAGGATGTGTTGAGGAAGTTGGCTATGTGGGTAGGGTCGCCGGAGATAGAGCCTTCAATGGTGATCTGAGAGGGGGGAGGAGAGCGCACACTCCCATTTAGTTGTTTAATGTTGTCCCAAAAGGTTCTGGCGCTCCCCCAGGAGGAGGTAAGTGCAGCCTGATAGTGATCGGCTTTTGCTTTCCTGATGGCCCATGTGCATTTGTTTCTAGCGGCATAGTTGGCCTGTCTGTCCGCAGCACGGCCTGTTTCAGAGGCCAGGTGCCACCGGTTATCCCTGTGTTTGAGCAGTTGCAGCAGGGACGGGGTAATCCAGGGGGCATTACGAACTTTGGTGCGGATTGCTGTAATGGGAGCGAAAATGGCTTTATTGAAGGTTTGGGTGAAGAAGGTAAGGGCGGAATCTATATCAGGGGCATGGAGTAAGGGATACCAGTTAATTTGGGCAAGATGTAGCTTAAGGCCTTTTAGTCTGCCTGGTCTGAGGCGCCAACATAGAGTGGGATGAGCCATGGGTTTGGAAGTGGGGGTGGCCCAGCGGAAAATGATAGGAGAGTGGTCACTAATAGAATCCGGAAGGACCTGAGTATCGTGGATTTGTTGAGGGCGGTTGGTGATGACCACATCTAGCAGGGTGCTGGTACCTTTCTTTGTGTTAACTCTGGTGGGTTGGGAGACTAGTTGGGACATGTCTATGGCTGCGAATGAGTCACGGGTGGTGTCAGCGGATGAGCTGAGCCAGTTAACATTCAGGTCACCCACAAGGATTTGGTCAGCTGTGTGAGGTAGGGTTGAAAGATAATCAGTTAGCGAAGTCAGTGCCAAAGTTTGGTTTTTGTGTGGAATGTAGGCATCAGTGAGATAGAGGGGACCCCTGGAGGAGTCGGGAGTCAGTTTGAGAGTTAGTGCCTGCGCCCTGTGGGCGAGAACAGGGGCAGGGAGTGTCAGTCCAGAGAGAGAGTCCCTGGTGTATATCGCTTAACCCCCACCTCTTCTACAACACGATCCTCACGGTAGAGGGAGTACCCTGGAATAGTGACAAACGAGTCTGGAGTGGATTTTGATAGCCAGGTTTCCACCAGCGTAATGACATCTGGCCTATGTGAGGTGACCCAACATTGGAGGGAATCTAGTTTTTTCAACAGGCTGCATATATTCATAGATGCAATGCAGAGCCCGGGTGACCCTGTAGGAGGTTTTGAGGGAGCTGGGCCAGGGTTTGGATGAATATTGCCTGTCAGGAGTAGTAGTATAACCACAGCCCTGGCCAGGGGACAGTAGAGGGTGAGCTTTCAATAAGTATGCCGTGGGGAGGGGGTGCTTTTGGGCACAAAGGGGTGGAGCAGGTTTTCCAGGCTGTGAAAGTGGGAGGATGGAGTCTCAGTGGGCGCCTGAGGAGGTAGTAGGGAAAGGACCGGGGGGAGGGTGTTGACGACTGGGGCAGATGATGAGAGTAGAGTGTGGTTGGGCTGGCTCAGGACAATAGCAGGATCGGTGCCATTGTGCCTGGGGAGGAATTAGGTTGGTGAGACAATGGTGCCAGTGTGAGAGGATAGGGAGGCATTGTAGTAAGCTGGCTAACATATTGCTTGTGGTGCAGTAGGGTGGTAGGTTGAAGTTGTTTTGTGTCACTGAGCAAGTGTGGATGCCACTTTGGAATGAGTGGTAGTGACACGGACTCTGGTGGCAGGGTACCAGTTCAAGACCAACTCAGGGCAGTTGGTCACAGGACCTAGGTGAGAGCCGTGCTCCACGGTCTGGGGCCAGGACACAGGGTATGCTTGGGACCAAACAAGGGGTGTGTAATAGCGACTCCTAGTGGCCATTCAATGAAGGCTCAGCGGTGATGGCAGGAGGTCCAGTCAGGATTTAGTACAGCGTCAGGTGTGGGAGGGGGAGTGGGCAGAGCCTCTGTAGTTGAGGAAGACAGGAAGAGGGATAGGTAGTTTGGAGTGATCCAATAAAGATGGTCAACTAGCATGGGCTAGGGGGTGGAAAGGAGGGGATAGGAGTAGGCTAGTTAAGGATCGGGTGTGGAGGTGGAGAGGGCAGAGGGCTGAGGGAGAAGGTAAGGGAAGGGATAGGTAGTTAGCAGGGTCCAAGAATAACAGGGGGGCTTTCTGAGAATAGAAGAGCTAGAGGCAGTAACAAAGTGTCTCTCTAGTGGCAGGCAGGTATAACCTGCAAAAGGGAAAATGGGGACTTAGTATTTCAACCAGCAGGAAGTGATGTCATCAGGCAGGGCCTATAAAATAAGGGACGACCCTGGGTGGGTGAGTGGGGCAGTCGACACGCGCAGCGCGTCGACGGGCTACCCCCCTCACAAGGGTGCTGGTAGAGGTTGTTGTAATTACCTCTGCTAGGCACCACCGAGTATTTCAGCTCCAGGAGGGAGCTCCGATGTTTCCGGCAGGCAGCTGGCTGTTTCACAGCCATGAAACATGAAGTGCGAAGGGGACTCAGAAAGCCTAGGAGGAGAAACACCTGAAGGTCTGTCTGGGGAGATATCCGAGTCAATAGGCACATCCAGACTTTCACCATCACTGCATTCATCTTCCAACTCTCCCTCCTCCTCAAACTCCAGTTCATAAAATTCTTCCAAGATATAATCGTGAACCGGGGGAACCGACCGAACCGAGCCCCTGCCAAAAGGTGCCGATCAGTCAGAACCGGGCGAAGCGATTCCACAATACAAATCGCTTTGGCTATTTCTTCGGCAGTTGGAGTATGAGATTCTGGATCCGAACCGGTCAATTTGTCTTTGCATTTTCTTTTTGTCAGAACAAATTCGTCGCAATCGGCTCTCCTTTTACCCGAAGAAGTATCGCCCTGGTCAGAGGGCACTCCTTCTGGTTCAGTCGGAACCGAACCAGGCGGGCCATCCAGGTCAGCGGACTTCTCGGCCTCCCTTTCCCTCAGTCTACCTAATCTCTTTTCAAGATTTGGGAAAATGTTTGCAAATTTGGCAGTCTGAATCGAGGTGGTCAAACCCCAGACAGTAAACACAGGTGATGAGGGGATCGGCCTTAGCAAAGACCTCCCCACACACACTGCAGTGTTGAAACCCAGTGGGCCCAGTTTTTTTCTTGGGTTTCTCAGACATGGCCAACCTAACCAAACTTACCCTTTTTTCGGCAACCACCAGGCAAGACTCCCCTATCGGTTCCTGACCATGTCACGGGTCTTGGAAAAAAACGTACTAAAACCTGTTTTTTTTTTAGGACCGATATGGACTGGTAACCACACACTAAGTAAAATACAAAATTTACCTGAACGATCAGTTCAGACGAACCAATCCACACTTTTTACAAGTTCCACACAGAAAACAGAACAAAACCTATCTAGTACTCACGGTACCACAGACAGACACTTGAACCGACTATGCGGAAACTAAATTTTGGTAGAAAAAATGACCGAAAACTGACACTTCGACTTCGAACCGAGCTGCAGGAGAAATCTCTGGAGCGACTGTTCACTGAGGTGGAGTAAAGAATCTGGCGGTTGCAGTTCAAAATACAACAGGCAGAGACATCAACCGAGCTCGAGATAAACATTCTATGCCCTGCATAGAAAAGTTAACCCATTGTTCTCTGGGGCAGTTTAAAGGTTGGGGCTAACTGCACTAGTCAGAATACAGCAAGACTTCATGTTGTTTGAATATATCACCAGTTAATGGAATTGGATGAGTCTAAGGGTCCTGGAGCTGATAACTTGGAAGCAACTGTATTAAAATTTTCTGCTAAAGAACGTGCCTATCCCTTACAGGTATTATTTAATATATCTTTAAATACTGGTATAGTTCCTGGAAAAAGAAAATAGTCTCCCAAATTTTCAAAGGCGGTCAACCTAATCTTTCTATTAATTATCATCCAATATCTTTATTATGTTTAGTAGGAAAGGTACAGGAAAGGTACAGGAAAGATTATTACACTGTCAAAATGTGGAGCATATGAATAAGTATGGATTACTAACATCTGCTCAACATGGTTTTCGTGAAGGGTGTGGCACAGTGACGGCCTTGGTCAGGTTCACAAGCAACCTGCACGAGGGTATGGATGAGGGGAAATATGTTGGTGCAGCGTTCGTGGACCTGACCAAGGCCTTCAATCTTGTACACCATACATTATTGGAATTTAGAATTGTGGAGGTGGGCTTTGGGGACCCTGTGGTGAACTGGTTTAATAGTTATTTAACAAAAAGGGTACAATCGGTTCATGTAAATGGAATATTATCTGATTTAAGGGAAATTCACCATGGGGTTCCCCAAGGCTCAGTTCTGGGTCCCTTATTGTTTTTTATTTTTTGAATGGATTACCATCTATTTGCACTGATACTTCCCTAGTATTATATGCGGATGATGCTGTGTTATATGCAACAGAAATAAATGTTGATAGACTTCAGAAGAATCTGAGTAAAGATTATAATAACTTGACTAGTTGGTTAAGGGACAACCGACTTGTCCTAAACCAGAAAAAAAAAACGAAAGGAATGCTTTTTATGTTTGCTTGCACGCATGTGCCAGAAACATAGTGCCATCATCGGAGATTTCGGAGGTGTGTCATCTCCTCCTCCAATTCAGTCAGTATGCAGACAGGCACGGCCCCTGTAAGCCAATGCATTTTGGAGCTGTCTATGACACGCTCCAAAATGCAGTGGCATACAGTTGAAAGGGGGAGCTACACTTGAGTGAGCAGCGATAAGATAAGGCTGCTCACGCAAGCAGCCCCCACAGACACCCCGCAGGCGCAAGGCGCCCGCATGCATGCACTGTATAGCCGACGGGTGCCCAATCCCCGCCGGCTGTGCTGCGCTCCCTCCGCTCCCCAAATGCTTAGAAAATGCCACGCTTGGTGCCCACCCCAGCGTGGCACCAATCATATAGCCGACGGTGAATGGCCGCCTCTCAATCTCTTGTGCCACGCTGAGCTCCACCCCAGCGTGGCAAACGTCCCCACGCCGCCCATTTTTTTTCACCTGTGAAGAAAAACGGTCCCACGGTGAGTCTCCCCGCCCTCCCACAACCCGCACTCACCCACTGTGCACCCAGCCTCCTACTCCCCTCACCCCATACTTACTCTCCGACCTCAGCGCCGATCTTCGGTGGACCGGGAACACGCCTGCACTCTTCAAAGGCACCGTGAACTGAGGAAATGCCGGTAAGCTGCATAATGGGCTAGATAGGGGTTTCAACTTTATTGCATATCTCAGGCATTTTTAGTGTTTGCACCAAATTTTCAACATGGGGTTTGGGACCCCTTCTCATGATTGATGTCACTGTCGTAAGTTATTAGGGCCCGAAGAAGGGTGATTTCGCGCAGAAGACTGCACAATGACTGCGAAAATCACCCTTTGGACCTGAATAACGCCATGACAGTGACATCAATCATGAGAAGGGGTCTCAAAAACCCCATGTTGAAAATTTGGTGCCAAAATTCCCAACAATGACTGTTTTACGAGCGTGTGTTGCGCAGTTCCTACGCAGGCTCGTAAGTTCGACATTTTTAATATTTTCACTCCAGATTTTCACATGCCATTTTACCACACCTTCTTATGAGTAGTACAGCTGTCATTTTTCACATCTCACCCAAAATGTGTTTCGCTTCCATGTAGCGCATAATGGCTAGTCGGTAAGCGAAATCAATGTATGGGACAAATTAAGAAAATCACAGTGACACTGTTCATGAGTAGACATCTTAAATGGCTATGTTGAAAATTTGGTGAAAAGTCCTAAAATGACTGTTTTATGTAGCGCATTCATGCAAGTTCCTACGCGACGCCGTAAGGGCGTGAATTTTCAATATTTTCACTCCAGATTTTCAACATTGCCATTTTACCAAACCTTCTTATGAGCAGTACAGCTGTCATTTTTCACATCTCACCCAAAATGTGTTTCCGCTTCATGTAGCAGCATAATGGCGCAGTTGGTGCTAGATCATCAAAATGGACAAATTAAGAAAATCACAGTGACACTGTTCATGAGCAGAGGTCTTAAAATGGCTATGTTGAGAATTTGGTGAAAAATTTCAAAAAATGACTGTTTTACGAGCGTGCGTTGTACAGTTCCTACGCATGCTCGTTAGTTCGCAAATTTTCAATATTTTCACTCCAGATTTTCAACATTGCCATTGTACCACACCTTCTTATGAGTAGTACAGCTGTCATTTTTCACATCTCACCCAAAATGTGTTTCCGCCCATGTAGCGCACAATGGCGCAGTCGGTGTGCGAAATCAATGTACAGGACAAATTAAGAAAATCACAGTGACACTGTTCATGAGCAGAGGTCTTAAAATGGCTATGTTGAGAATTTGGTGAAAAAATTCTAAAATGACTTTTTACGAGCGTATGCTGTACAGTTCCTATGCATGCTCGTAAGTTTGCAAATTTAATATTTTCACTCAGATTTTCAACATGTCCATTTTATTAAACTTCCTTATGAACAGTACAGCTGCAATTTTCATATGTTGCCCTAAAATGTGTTTTCAGCATGTAGCGCATCAATGGTGCTGTTGGTGTGCTAAAGCAATGTTTAGGACAGATTAAGAAAATCACAGTTACACTGGTCATGAGCAGAGGTCTTAAAATGGCTATGTTGAAATTTTGGTGACAAAAGTCCATAAAATGACTGTGTTACATGAGTGAGCATTGCACAGTTTCCACGCACCTCATTAGTTCATGACTTTGTAATATTTTCAGTCCAGATTTTCACCAGTGGCATTTTTCCACACTTCCTTATGAGCAGTACAGCTGCCATTTTTCACAACATGGCCAAGTGTGTTTTCACACTTTCAGTGCAGAGATGCGTGGTCGCTGTGGGAAATCATTGTTTGCACAGATAAAGAAAATCACAGTGACACTGTTCATGATCGGAGGCACCAAAATGCCTGAGTTGACAATCTGCTGTAAAAAATCCCCAACCTAATTATATTACGGGTGTGCGTTGCACAGTTTCTATGTACGCTCGTGACTTCACCATTTCTTTTAATGTTTTTACTACACATTTGCAACATAGCCATTTTTTACGCCTCCCCATGAAAGAGTACAGCTGTCATTTTTTACATCCTGTTCGGAATATTTTTGCACCTGTGGTGCTAAATGCCATAGTCACTGTGCATAAGCAGCTTTCCGCTAACAAACTGATATTCCCCCTGTTCATGAGGTGGGGTCACAAAACAAACATGTTGAAAATTTGGAGTGAAAATACCAACGAATGCCTGAGGTATTAGGCTTTTCAACTATAACGCCCGACCCTATAGAGAATGACAGGCATCAGGGGTGTGACTTGGGATTCTTGCCTGTGATGCTCATACCATTCCACACCCTGCAATCACTGAGAGGCATCGAGGTATGCCTTGGACTCTTCGGCCCCAAAGTTCACCCCATTCTCCTATACCGCACCCATCTCACCGTACTTCCTAATGGAATGGGGTGTGCATAAGGGCCAAAGATCCCAAAGCACACCGTGACACTTGTCAGTGTCTGCAGGGGGGTGGGTGAAATGGTGTGCCCATTATGCCTGATGACCCAAAGGCACACCCCAATGCCTGTCCGTATCTGCAGGGTGGTGGCGGGGTTGGCTTCAGTTCAATACTTCACTGCCATTCCTATTATGCAGCTGTCTAACTCCTACACTACCAATCCCAATGCCAGCAAGCAAACATTCGGCATTGACAAATGCTTGTTTGTTCCCCTGTAAGATTAAAAAAATTACAAAATCCTTTTACTGTTTCTACTGAGGATGGCTCTACTGTTGAAATTGTTTCAAATTTTACATATCTAGGGGTGACTTTAGATAGTGCATTGGATTTTCAGTTGCATGTTAATAATATAACTAAGCAATTACATAGTAAACTGGGGGCACTGTATGCCATAAGGGATTACTTAGCTGATGATACCAGAAAAGCAATTGCCACTGCTTGCTTATTGCCAGTGCTCAATTATGGAAGTATAGTCTGGGGAGGTGCATCCGAGAAGATTAGGAATCATAGAATAACTTTATATAATGCCATTTGTAGGTTTGCCTTAAGGGCAAAATTCAAGGAACATCATTGCAGTTTATATAATAGAATGGGGTGGTTGTCCCTAGGTCATAAAGATACACTTCAGAAATTGTGCTTTGTGTATAAAACAGTCCAATGCAGTGGGTCAAATCCCATCTTTAATTTTTATAAACAGAGTTCTCCCAAGAAGGTTGCGATCTGAAAATGCGATCCAGCTTTTGGCTCCGACTTGTAAAACCGTTAAACATCAAAAATCATTTAAACAATGTGCCATACAATTTTGGAACAAACTTGCAGTTGAGATACAAAATGTTCCTACGTTTTATCAGTTTAGAAATACTGTAAAGAAAGACTTATTTTTAAGCTCTGGATGTTTTTGCACATACCTTACATGTTGTATTGTTTTTGTATCTCATAATTGTCATTTATTATTGCCCTGCTATATTTTTTATATACAATTTTTGTACTTGTGGTTGTATTTACTGTATTCTCTTTTTTATATGTTCTTGAGTGTCTTTGACTCTCACCGGGTCAAGCCTGTAAAAGGGCCGTGTGGCCCAGTGCTTTTTTGCCTGGTTAATAAAAATAAAATGAAAAAAATAAAATAAAAGAAATGGTGTCCAATAAAAAAAAAAGTGCCACAGGTAAGTATTTCTTTTCTTTTTTTTCGGTGGTGTATATTTAGCTTAGGGCTCCGGGGTGGGGTCTTCCTTTATCTATTTTGACATCAGTCCCTTCCAGCAAGACCCCCTGTTCTCTGTGGCACAGTAGACCTAACTTCTGTGGCAGGGACTATGAAGTTCTGCGGCACCATTAGTCCTACTTCTGTGGTGGTGAGCAGAGTTCTGTGGTACATAAATATGGTGACTTGTGCATATTCAGTATACAGTTCCAAAACTGATTTTCTTTTGTTAATACAATCACATGGTACATGCCTGGCTTAAGCACACCATAAATTAACAACGAGAAATCATGGTGCTTATTATATTGTTTAACTGTTCAGCTAGTATCCCTCCACCGTGCTCACAGTGTTTCAGAAGAATCATAGAGCCAAATGTAGGCTGTCAGAAAAGTTACAAATGGAAACTATATAAAATAAGAAAGTCGTTTTCGTTAGATGGTATGCTTAAGACAGGCATGTACCTTGTGATTTTATTAAAAAAATCAAATCGGGGGCAGAGCCTGGCAGCCAACATGGTGGCACACTAATTCTAGTGAGAGGGACCTTGTGAACCCCCAAGCACCCATCCGACAGTCCCGTCTGAGGTTCCCATGTATGAAAAAATAAGATTCATTTACCGGAATACCTGCATGGTAAAATAAGCCATTTCCCAGTAGAATCGAGCAAGGCATCGGGCAGCTGCGTCATGTTCAATTGGACTGGCACCGTCGTGCGGTACCCATGCTCTAGGCTGCAACAGCAGCATCTCTAAGGCCTCACGGTGCCCATCCTGCAGCGCAAGAGCTGGGCAGCAGTCTGTAGATGGCAGAGGGGGCAATGGCCGCATCAAACTCCACCACCAGCATGGATCAGGACATCGCTAAAATGACGGCGATGCTGAGGAAAGTTTTAGAAGACACAGCCGAACTTAAGCTCTCCTCCTGAAAAATAAACAAGGACTTACAGCTACTAGCCCACATGGTGGAGGGTACGGAGAACATAGCAAAGGTGCATGCTGAACAATTGGTTCAGTAGGATGGCTACTTGTGGGAACATCATGGACATATACAATATCTACTGTCCAAAGTGGCCGATATGGAGAACAGGTCTAGGAGGCAAAATATAAGGATCGTGGGCATCCCGGAAGGCATGGAGGGCAAGGATATGATCTCGTTTCTGGAGAATGCTCTACCAGCAATGTTGAATCTGGAACATGAGGCACCAGAAGAACTCGAGAGGGCCTATCGCTCGCTAGCCCCCAAACCTAAACAAGGTGAGCACCCTCGCCCCATATTGTGCAAGTTTTTAAGGTATCCATTGAAAGAAAGGTATTTGAAGTTGGCAAAGGAGCAGAAAAATGTGTCATGGCAGGGCTGCTCGATCCAATTATACCAAGACTATTCGCAGGAGCTTGCAAGATGGAGAAGGTCATATGCAGGAGTGAAACAGCAACTTTGCAAGATGGGCAGCACTACTTCTGAAGTACCCAGCTATGCTATGAGTCCAATATAATGGGGTTTTCCAAATGTTTAATACCCCAAGGCGAGGTGGAGCAGTTCCTACTGTCAATCCAGCCTAAAGGACAATATATGAGGCGACCCTTGCAACCGCCACATGGCACTACTTGGAAGAATATGGAAGGCCCTCCTGCACCCATGGAAATAGCATCTGGAGCATTGCTGACAGAACTGGAGCAAGGAGATGAGTGGCACAAAGTTCAGAGGGGCCGACCGAGAAAACCAGGCAGGGTTACACCTAATAAAAAACCCATGTCCAAGAAGAACCATTCCAGAAGCCGCCAAAGGTTACAAAATTTATCCGGTGACAGCACGATGTCCCCCGTGAGCACACCAGTCAAGATCTCTAACAGATTTGAACCCCTGAGAGACCTATCTCCTACAGTCCTGGACTTAACAGGTAATCCTGAGTGCATGGCCTCCAATGACCTCACAGATCAGAGCTTGCTGGCAGACTGGGCCCCCCCCTGCAAGGATTAGGCTGAATGTGGGGGGGAGACATTGGAAGAAACTCAGCCACCGCTATGAACTATAGGAATGCTTTGACTTTGCCTTAAGCACAGGAAGAAGTGTTCTCAGAGCCATTGGGGGGAATTTCCTCTCCCTCTGAGAACACAGAGCTAGGGCTCAGTTAGAACTTGGCTGGCATCAGGCTACTCACTTGGGCTTAGTTCTTTCTATTGAGACTTTTTGGTTCTGGCTTCCAGTTAGAAAGCCTGAGTTAAATTCTGAGCATGCCCTGATCACTTCAACCATATGACCAGTAGAAGTTAATGGTAATTGTCTCGTCAGTAATTAGCACCTGGTGAATGTTAAGTTCTTGACTCCTGCTACACTGGTTGATCCTGTATCACAGATTTGTGTTTTCTTTCTTTCTTTCTTGCAGGAGTCCCCCCCCACCCCCATGGCTAGAGGAAGCTCGCCGGAGTTACTGTTGTCCCCAGCTCTGCCGTTGTTGTTCATTTGTTTCATACGGCAATGCGATTTGGGAGCAGCATCTTATTACTAGGCTCCCAAAAGGTTTTCCTCTACTGTTTTTGTAAGCAGGCTTGCATCCTGGGAAGGGGCAACCCCTTATACACAGCAGGATTTATCCTGAGGAGTGTGATGGCTCCCCCCATAGGCTGCTGCCTAGCTGAAATCTGCAGCTATGCAGAAGGGGGATAGTGCGCTACTCATGTGTGAGTTAAATAGCGAGGCAGAACCCCCCTGCCCAGGATGTCAATGGGGATTGCTTCTACTAGGGGGCATTTTATTTTATTTTGTAAACAGGTGCAGTTTATCCCTCTTTCAAGGGAATAGTTTGATTTACTGTTGTTATGAAATTAAATTATTTTTACTGCAGTAGGAGTTTATATAGGGGATCACAAGGTCCCGAGGTCTGTTCAAGGTTATTGGTGTATCACAGCCTCAAATAGATGACAGGATGGTGAGTATGAATGTAGTGCCAAGCTCCACACCCAGAAGAGGCCATCCCGACCCTGGGCTACTAAATTTATTGGTGGCCAGGTTGCTATGGGAGACCCTTTTAGACACAGGTTTGGTACAGGTGCTAAAGGGTTGGGAGGGGGGAAAAGAGATTATGGAGATTTTTAAGCCTAAACAAGGTATGGTTTGTGGGTCTTTTTGGGGGGGTGGGGGAGGGGTGCAGAAGGGTTTGGCATGCGGGTAAATATTTTAATGGTGGTTTTCCTGCATTAAGGCTATGCCATTTTTTGCTCTGGCTAGGGGCTCAGGAGGTTTTAATGAATCTAAGGGATGGCGGGTAAGGATATGATAATGGCCGCCTCCTGGAATATGAGGGGCCTGAACTTGCCCATGAACAGGAAGAAAATTCTAGCCAGATTAAAATTCCTGAGATCTCAAATTGCCTTCTTGCAGGAAACAAAATGGAACCACATGGAAGCTAAAAAAATTGGTAAGGGAATGGGTGGGCTGGGTGGTTCACAGTGCAGCCTGTAAAACTAGAGGGGGGGTTCTGTCTTATGTCATAGAAACTTAAAATGGCAATTGTGAGAGCATAGAGTGGACAGGGAAGGGAGATAGGTCTTAGCCAGGGTCAGTAACCCTACGGGGGATGTTCTTAGCCAATCTATATGCCTCAAATGATGACTCCCTGGAGTTCTTCATAATCTTTCACAAAAATTAATGGAGATGGCAGCAGGGGAGATGGATATCTTATTGGGGGTTTAATCTGACGATGGATGCCTTCATGGAAAGATCCAATTCCAAGCCTGACTCACACCCCTGGTCCATCAGGGCTCTGAAGGACCTACTCATTCTGCACAAGTTGCAAGACATTTGGAGGGTAGCCCATCCAGAAATGAAAGACTATACTTATTTCTCTGAGGCCAAAAAAGTTGCCAGCAGTATTGACTACTGGTTTACCTCCCCAAATATCTCAAGCAAGATCCTAGATGTTACAATAACCCCCCTGTATGTCAGATCATGCCCCACTGATGCTCTCCCTGATGCCTTCTACCCCTGGCTCTAGGTTAGTAAGTTGGAGGCTAGACCCCCTTCTGTTACAGGAGCAAGAATTTAGGGAATGGCTTCAGAGTGAGGCACAGACTTATTTCTTTGATAACCCACAAGGATCCGCCTTGGCAGCTGCCATATGGGAGGCATTTAATGCTACACTGCGAGGCCGAATTATAAGCTATGCCTCTCACAACAGGAAAGAGAGGGAAAAAGAATTCAGGGAGCTGGAAAGTGCGCTGAGGGAAAAGGAAAATCAATATAAAAAAATACCCTAAGAGACTGCAAAATCCACAGCTCTTGCGGGAGCTCCTGAACCTGAGAATGAAACTAAATATGCTAGCTTCCCTTAAGGCAGAACTTCAGATCTTAAGATTGAAACATAGATATTGGATGGGGGGGAGAGGCTGGGAAATTACTGGCTTATAGACTGAAAAAACAGCAAGCTGATAGGCATATAACACAACTGCAGAACAAGAAGGGGGGAAAATTTAGTAAAGCTGACTCCATAAACAAAATCATGTTATTTTTCTATGATTCCCTGTACAGCTCTCATGTTACTTGGGATAAATCCTAATTTGATAATTTTATGAAATGCGCGAAGCTTCCTAAGCTTACTAATGCCCAACATGAACAGCTGGAGGGACCCATAGAAGTGCAAGAAATCAGGGATGCAATTAATAAAATGGCTGCACGGAAAGCCCCGGGGGGGGGATGGCTACTCAGCTGACTTTTTAAAAAATCATACAAGAGACTGCCTCTTTCCCCATGAGGGATATGTTACAAGATGCTTCACTAAAGGAGACACTCCCTACCACCCTTAGAGAGATGATTATTACAGTCCTCCGACTCCTCCCGAAAGAAGGGAAGGACCCCACTCTCCCAGTAAGTTATGGACCCATTTCACTTATTAACGCAGATACTAAGATCCTAGCAAAAGTACAAGCAGCATGCCTGGAAACAGGCCTTCCATGCTTAATTCACACCTCTCAAGTCGGTTTTGTGAAGGGCCGAGCCAGTACGTATCACCTCAGATCTCTGGTTTCCCTCTACAAGGGGTGGGTCAAGTCCCCACTCTGGCCACAGCCATCTCGGTTGATTTTGAGAAGGCCTTCGATTCAGTGGAGTGGGACTTTCTGCATGCAATACTGCAACACTACAACTTTGGAACTGTGTTTAGGAGTTGGATTAAAACTCTCTGTACAGCCTCCAAGGCCAGATTGTTGACAAATAATATTCTCTCTGACCAAATTGAATTACACAGGGGTACCAGACAGGTGTCCACTGTCTCCAATGTTATTTGTACTAGTCATCGAGGCCTTAGCCAGTGCAGTTAGGGAGCACTCCAGTATTAGGGGTATAAGTATGGGGAACGTCTCTCACTATGCCCTGCTATATGCAGATGACTGCCTGCTCTTAACTGATGATTTCCATGCTAGTGCGAAGCACATTGTTGACTTATCGCAAGCCTTTTCAGGTATCTCTGGCTTAAGGGTTAACCAAGGTAAAACAGAGGTCCTCCCCCTGAATGCTAAACTTACCTCTGAGGACATCTCACGAGAAAGACTAGTAGGTGCTAAGGGGGGTATTAAATATTTGGGCATCAGGGTCGTACCTTCTGTATCCTTCTTACCACAGGCTAATCTTGCTCCACTGGTCACTAGTCTAAAAGAAGAAGCTCTGAGATGGAAACAACTAAATCTTTCCTTACCGGGGAAGGTAGTGGCAATCAAAATGGTGATGGCACCAAGGGTTTACTATACACTCTCACACCTTCCAATTGAAGTTCCAAAAATTGGACACCATAATGAGTGTCTTCCTATGGGAAAATAAAATTCCCCAATACAGTAGAGCCAAGCTTTGTGCTGCATGGAACAAAGAGTGGTGGTCCTTCCTCATTTCCAACATTATGCCTGTGCCTTCTCAGTGGTCAACGCCTGTAAGTTGTTTTGGGGCAACTCTGAAGCCCTACCAGCATGGGAAGCAATTGATAGGGGCGCCCTTCTCGGGAGTCACCTTACAGGGTATCTGGGCAACCCTTTTCCTCCTGTATTTTGACATTGGTTGACTATTAAGTCCGCCCATAGGGCTTGGCACCAGTTAGGGGTCATTAGCAAATTGTGTTTGAACCCAGGGATGTTCCTTAACCTTTGGAATAACTCCAGCTGGACAATTAGCCAAAGATCATTTTTGTGGGAAAGGTGGAAGGAAAACCAGATCAGTAGGCTGAGTGATATCTTAATGGAGGATGGGGTCACCCTAGATAGCTTCACTTCTTTACAAAAAAGATACAAACTGGAGAAAAAGGAATTTTGGACATATTTACAGCTAAGGCACCTATATTTAGGCTGGCTTAAAAGAGGGTGTTCTTGTGTTATATGTCAATCCAAAGACAGAACCACTACTAAGAAACTGCCTTTAAATAAATGGTCTCAACTGAAGAAGGACCGGGCCGGCCAGATTTCTAAGTTCATGAGAGAGGACCTGCCTGATCCCTTGTGGCCAGCTAAAGTGAAATGGCAAAAAATGCTGGGCTCAGCTGTATCAGTGGCTGAATGGAAGCGTAGCTGGACCACTGCTAAAAAAGCCTGTGTAGATCCCCGGAACTTTCTTATTTAAAATAAAGTAAGACACCTCTGGTACCTCATTCCTGCCATTCTGCAAAAAATGGGCTTAATACAGAAGGATGTATGTTGGAGGTGTGACGCCAAATGGGCAGACCTCCTATATGTAATTTGGCAATGTGACCCCATATGTTCTTTTTGGTCTGAAGTAACTCAATGCTGCTCCAGTATTCTTGGCCACCAGATCCCCAACATGCCAGTGTTTTGGGCACCGGGGATTCCCCCTTCAAACAACATGAAGTCTTGCTATATTATGACAATTGAAGTATGACCCAATCTTGGAACTGCCCCGGAGATGAAATAATTAGCTTTTCCATGAAGCATGGAACTCTGAGCGCGAGCTCGGTTAGGAAGCTCTGTCTGTTGTGCTTCAAACATAAACTGTCAGATTCTTTATCGCCTCACTGAACAGTCGCCCGAGATTTCTCCTCCTGCCGTTCATTTGTCGGTTTAAAAAGTGTTATTTTATCGGTTTTCAATGAAAATTAACTGAAATTAACCGCAACTGGTCGGTTCAAGCTCTGTCTGTGGTAACGTAAGTAATAGATAGGTTTTACATTGAATTTTCTGTGTGGAACTTGTATATATTTATCGGTTCGGTTGGAACCCGATCAGGTTGTTTTTAAAGTTGATAGTCCTTTTAGAGTGCGGTTCCCGGTTCTTATCGGTTCTAAAAAACCGGATTTTCATTACGTTTTTCTCGATCTACCAGTGACACGGTTGGAACCGATAAGGTGTCTTGCTTGGCGGATTGCCATAAACGGGCAAGTTTGTTAGGCTGGCATTATGTCTGAGAAACCCAAACAAAAAACTGGACCCACTGGGTTTCGTGCACTGTAGTGTTTGTGGGGAAGCTTTTCAAGGCTGACCCACACACCACGTGTCTATTGTCTGGGGTTTGACCACCTCAATTCAGATTGCCAGATTTGTAAGAATTTCCTGCTGCCACCATAGAAAAGAGAGTTGGTAGGCTCAGGAAAGGGAGGCCAAAAATCCGCTGACCGGATGGCCAGCCCGGTTCGGTACCAACTGAACGAGGAGGTGCCCTCTGACCAGGCGTGCTTCCTGGGGCAAGCGAAGAGCCGGTTCTGAGGAGCCAGTTCCAGCAAAAAGGACTAGAAAGTCAGCTAGTGTAGAGCCAAAAGTTCTCTCCCCAACTGCTGAAGAAATAGCTAAAGCAATTCAAATTGTCCAGTCGCTTTCCCATCCGACCGAACCGACACCTTCAGGGAGGCGTTCGGTTCTGCCAGATCCATCGGTTCAAGTTTATGATTGTGAGGATTTTTATGAACCAGAGGAAGGGGAAGGGGAATATGAGGAGAGTGAATATGCTTTTGAAGATCTGGATGTGCCCATTGAACCGGACATCTCTCCAGATAGACCCTTAGGGGTTTCTCCTCCCAGCCTTTCTGAGTCCCCTTCTCATTTCATTTTTTATAAGAAAGTTGCTGAAACTCTGCAGCTCCCTGTTGAGGAAGCTGTTGATGACCAAGAGGAACCTGATTATGTTGAAATGATGGATATTCCAGAGTCTAAGAGACTGTCTATTCCTCTGCATAAATCTTTTCAGAAGCAGACAGTAAAAGTTTTAAAAACTCCTCACACTATACCTCCTGTGGATAAAAGGATGGACAAGAGGTATACCTTATCAGGTTCTGACACTGATTTCCTCGCTCAGCAATGCAGCCATGTGGGGGTAGTGCAGGCTGCAGCCTGTGACAAGGCTAATATTCCCCTAGCTTCACACCCCTGAGAAGGACTCCAGGAAGATTGATGCTATGGCAAAGAAACAGTACATGGCAGCATCTTTGGGACTCACAGGCAAATTATATGGCTTATGCTGCTAGGTACCAGAAATCCAGATGGGATACTGTGCTGGCTCTAGCAAAACAAGTCCCTGACCAGCTTGCCAGGGAACTGGAACAGGTGGCTATGGATGGTATT
This sequence comes from Neoceratodus forsteri, assembly GCA_016271365.2. Lineage (NCBI taxonomy): Eukaryota > Metazoa > Chordata > Ceratodontiformes > Ceratodontidae > Neoceratodus > Neoceratodus forsteri. Next base: position 308,196,007 of record CM028136.1, read on the forward strand.
GAGGCATCCAAGGTGCAATTTCATGCTGCAGTGGACTCTAATGATGTTTCATCAAGAGTCATGGCTACATCTGTGGCTCTTCGCAGGATGGCCTGGCTCAGATGTACTACCCTGTCTCAGGATACCCAGTCTAAGGCCATGGATTTTCCTGTTGTGGGCAATTCTCTGTTTGGGGAGCAAACAGAGAATTACATGAAGAAAATGGATGAATATAGGACCACCTATAGGAGTGCACAGGCCAAGGAAAGGCAGGCCACTCCTCAAAAGCAGCTTCCTAAAGGCAGGGGCAGGCCTTTTCATAGGCCTTTTTACCAAACCCAAGCTTCCTCTTCCGCCTATACCCAGAGGGGGTTCTTTAGAGGGAGAGGCGGACGGGGTACAAACAGGCCTGCTCCCACCCCTCAGCCCAAAGCCCCTGCCAAGCAGGCACCCTGATGGGGTTGCCAGGGCCGATTCTTCTCTACCTGTAGTGGGCAGGCTGGCTTACTTTGTCCAGGACTGGAAGTCTTTAACATCAGACAAGTGGGTCCTGGAAGTAGTAAGCCAGGGACTGGTTCTCAGCTTCAAAAAATTTCCAAAGCTGAGAACCGGATCTTTTCCACCTGCAACTCCATCAGAGGCACTCGCCCTAGAGGCAGAGGTCTCTACCCTCCTGGCTCTCAGAGCTGTGGAAAGGGTTTCTCCCCTACACCAGGGCAAAGGTTTGTACTCCAGGTACTTCCTTACCCCAAAAAAGACAGGAGAATGGCGGCCCATCCTGGATCTCAGATACTTAAACAAGCACCTTTTAAAACAAAGTTCAAAATGGTGACTCTGGGAATTATCTTACCCTCTCTAAGGCCAGGGACTGGCTAGCTTCCCTGGACCTCAAGGATGCCTACTTCCATATTCCCATCAGAAGCTCCCATCGAAAGTACCTCAGGTTCGAGCTGCCCTCAGGCCACTACCAGTTCAGAGCAATGCCCTTGACCTCACTTCTGCTCCAAGGGTATTCACCAAATGCCTGGCAGTAGCAGTTGCCTACCTAAGGAGGCAAAAGATTGCCATCTTTCCTTACCTGGATGATTGGCTCATAGTAGGCCAGTCCCCAGAACAGGTCAGTTTACATCTTCAGATAACGCAGCAACTGCTTACCTCTCTAGGTTTCCTTCTGAATCTCTCGAAGTCAGTTCTAGAGCCTGTCCAGCTTCTTACCTTCATAGGCGCAGAACTGAACACACAGGAGGCCAGGGCCTACCTTCCTCTGGACAGGGCAAAGACCCTAGTCTCCCTGGCCTCCTCATTCACCCTGCAGGTCTCTCAACCAGCAAGGCATTTTCTGCAGCTCCTAGGACACATGGCTGCTTCCACAGCAGTTATGCAGGGAGCAAGATTTCAGATGAGAGACATCCAGTTCCACTTGAGAGCTTTTTGGTCTCAAAGAAAGGATCCTCTTACCAAGTTGATCCCAGTAACTCGAACCCTGATGCAAGCCCTACGGTGGTGGCAGGATCAGAGCAACCTGAGACAAGGAGTTCCTTTCGTCAGTCTCACTCCCTAATCCTTACTACAGATGCATCCCTCTTGGGTTGGGGAGCTCACATAGGCGACCTCACCACCCAGGGTCTGTGGTCTCCCCAGGAATCTCTGCTCCACATCAACCTGTTGGAGCTCTGAGCAGTTTTCCTAGCACTTCAAGTTTTTTCAAAATCTGTTCAGAACAAGATTGTACAGGTCAGAAAAGACAACACCACTACAATGTGGTACATCAACAAGCAAGGGGGCTCTCGGTCTACGGCCTTGTGCACCGAAGCGATGAAGTTGTTGTCTCTGGCTTACTCCCTGAACACCTCCCTTACGGCAGTCCACCTTCCAGGCAAGGACAATGTCCTGGCAGATGCTCTCAGCAGGATTTCTCAGGGCCATCATGAATGGTCACTGGATCCCCTGGTCTTGGGAGTAGTATTTGCCAGATGGGGCACCCCGTAGATAGATCTTTTTGCAGCCCCAGACAATCACCAACTTCCCCTTTTTTGCTGCAGGCCCCCAGTGTTGACTCACTCCCCTGGATGCCTTAGCCCTCAGTTGGAAGGAAGTTCCTCTATGCCTTCCTCCCTTCCTCTCCTGTTCAAAGTGCTAGTCAAAATCAGATCCCAATCCTGCAAAGTCATTCTGATAGCTCCAGATTGGGCCAGACAACCCTGGTATCCACCCCTACTGTCCTTAGCAGTCCATCCTCCCGTGCCTTCCCAGGAATCACAATCTGTTAACCTGTGCCCAGGGGCGGGTTTGGTATCCGAATCTCAAATCTCTCTATCTCAAGGCTTGGTTCTTGAAGAGTTAGAGTTTGCTGATTTACACCTTTCCCAAGGTGTAATGGATATATTGAAGGCCTCAAGGAAGCCTTCCACCAGGGTTACTTACAATTCCAAATGGAAAAGGTTTTCCATATGGTGCTCGAAAAGCATATTTCCCAGACTCTGCTGATCTACCCACAGTCCTGGATTATATGGTCCATCTGAATTCTCTGGGGCTGGAGACCAGCTACCCTGAAGGTGCATTTGGCAGCTGTGTCTGCTTTTATTTCAGCAGGTAAATCCTCTTCTCTTTCAGCTCATCCTGTATTTTCCAAGTTTTTAGGGTTGCTTACATCAACCCTCCATTCAGGGATCCTGCCCTGCCTGGATTTTAATGTTTGCATTGCTCAGCTTATGCAACCCCCCTTCGAGCCCTTGTCTTCAGCTGAGCTTAAGTACTTGACTTGGAAGACTGTGTTTCTGGTAGCCATCACCTCTGCCAGACGCATAAGTGAATTACAGGCGTTGTCAGTGGAGCCGGATTTTATCTCCTTTCACAGAGATAAGGTGGTCCTCCGGACTAACAGAAAGTTCCTACCTAAGGTGGTTTCAGATTTCCACCTTAATCAATCTATTTCTCCTCCAGTGTACTTCACTGACCACTCCTCCTCTGGTGAGAGGAGGCTGCACAGCCTAGATGTGAAGAGAGCCCTTAGTTACTACATGGAGCGTACCAAGGGTCACAGGTTTGACTCCCTCCAACTGTTCCTCACTTATGGCGAGGTTGGTAAAGGGAAGCCAGCCACTAAAAGATCCATTGCCAGGTGGATTGTCTCTTGTATCCAATTCTGCTACGAAAAGTTGGGTAAAGTTCCCCCCTCAGGCCTGAGGGCTCACTCTACCAGAGGTACAGCTGCTTCTCTGGCTGCTGCCAGAGACATTCCTATTCTAGAAATATGTCAAGCAGCTACCTGGAAAACAGTTCATACTTTTACTAAGCATTACTCCCTGGACATCCAGGCTAGGAGTGATGCTCGGTTTGGCACAGCTGTTCTTCAGAGCCTATTCCCTAAGTAGGTTCTGTCCCTCTCCATGGTGCTGCTGTGAAGCCTGTATTGTTTATAATATAGCAAGACTTCTATGTTGTTTGAAGAAAAAATTACTCACCTTAGTAATATTGTTTCTTCTAATGGAGTCTTGCTATATATGACCTCCTCCTCCCTGCCTGCCCCTCTCAGAACCTCCGTTTTGGGATGTGGCTGGTTTACAGGGTTGGCACTCATTTATGCCCACCTTGTTGTTTTTACACCTCTTTTGGGGTGAATTGGTGTTGTGTTTTTCATTTTCTGGGTCTCCTGACTTGAGTCTTTGTTTGAGACCAGGAAATGTGTATTTAGTTAGTAGCCGTTGGCTAGTGTAGGTTTACAGCTTCCACACAGAACCTTAGTGAGTTTTGGCTCATAAAGATCTGACAGTTTATGTTTGAAGCACAACAGACAGAGCTTCCTAACCGAGCTCAGCTCAGAGTTCCATGCTCATGGAAAAGTTAACTATTTCATCTCCGGGGCAGTTCCAAGATTGGGTCATACTGCAATTGTCATAATATAGCAAGACTCCATTAGAAGAAACAACATTACTAAGGTGAGTAATTTTTTCTTCTGGTTATAGGCTAATGGGCCCACACCTTGCATGGCTCTTGCAGGCCTCTGTGGAAGCCAAAAGACTCATACTCTGCAAATGGAGAACTAAGGAGGCCCCTTCCCTCACGGCTTGGCTGGTGGCCATGGCCAAACTGGCTAGCTAATCTAGGCTTAATGCACCTAAACAATGATACACTGCAGATCCACTTGGATAGGTGGTCCCCTTTCATGCACTACATTCAGTGCACACCCTCCACCCTCCTCGATCCTATAAGCAAGGACATGTTAAAGCCTCTCTGAAGGCCACCCTCCCTCCTCCCCCCCCCACATCTTGCCACCAATAACATATATGATAGAGGGAGAATTTCCTCCCACAAGACCACCTCTCCTTAAACGTCCTCTCGTTTTCATGTTATTTTACCTGACTTGTTATATACCCATATCAAAGTCGAAGGGTTCGAGGGAAAACATGAGATTATTGGATGTCTGTGATTCATTGTGCTTTGTATGTACTATATGAATTGTTGTTTGTATTTCAATTACGGTTGAGATATTGGTCGTATCTCCATAATTCAATAAAAAGTTAAACTACTAAAAAAATAAAATCAGTTTTGGATATATACATCCCATCCTATATACATCCCATGTGCACACAGAGTTTTGATTGTTTTTTACATTTGCAGTCATTGCTTATGAAAAGCGCTATATTATTGTGTATGAAAAGTGCTATATAAATACTGATTCTTCTTTTTATCTGTTTGATGGTTGTGCAGATAAAATGCATGCTACAGTGGTGAAATGGTTAGTATATCAAGTAGAGTATGATTAATGATGAGCATATTAGTTACTTATAAATATATAGCCTGCCTGTCGGCAGCAAGGGACACAGTACTTGAGCAACAACCTTAGCTGTTAGGTGTCACATATGCATTAGCCATAAACTTGAAGCAGAATAAATTATGAATTAGAGATGCAGTTTGAGCTTGGAAATCTAACAATAAATGTAAGCAGTACAGTACATTTTTTTGAAAATATAGTCCATGGTCGTACATGTTTTGCACTTACTAAGTGGTGATGGTTCATCTATCAGAGAGTCTGTTCTAGCCTCTATTGCCTCAACTTATTCCATAGACTTCTCACTTGACTCTTGCCACTTAGTGGTGGGCCGCTTTGTGTGAAGAGGTTTATGCCCACGGTGGGGGGGGGGGGTTGCTGAGAACTTTCCTCGAAGCCTCACTGACTGCTGGCAGGGCAGGTGTATTTAAGTGGTCCTTTGACTGCTGAGTTTTGGGTGGATGGCTTGTTCTGCTGTCTATATTTCCCCATCTTGTGGTTCTGCCATGTATGTTGGGGTGTCCTGAATGTGGGGCGGAGGTCATGGAGAGCAGTAACTGCCACTGCGTTGCTTGAGGAGATGTTAGCCTGACTGGATAATGGTGAGCAGAAATCATGTGTATCGTACTGAAGGAATAAATGATTTTATTTAAAGAGCAGGTTCCTAGCCTGCGTGGTGCTGCTCTCCCCTAGTCTGCTAGATGACCCACTCAGTAGCGTTTTCACAAAGTGTGGCATGAAAGCTTCTTGTATTGTAAATGTTCTATCCCTCATAAAATTAAAACTGGCAGCCAGGGCCAAAAGTGGACCAACTTCCTGGTCCTGAAAACACACACCCACGTCGGCCCATGCAGCCCTGTTTTGTGATGTCACAAAATAAAGGCTGCGTAAGCGCACCCCATTTACTTGAATGGTGCCGGTATTTTCTAATATTTTTATACCCTTTAGTGTCGAGATGTTATTAAATCAAAGCTATTAGTTGATTGATCGCTTTGGTTTATTAAAATCCGACACTACAAAACAGGGCTGCATGGGCCAATGTGGGGAGCGTGTTTTCAAGATCGGGAAGGTAGTTCATTTTTGGCCTTGGCTGCTGGTTTTAGTTTTACGAGGGATATAACATTTACAATATAAGGAGCTTTCATGCCGCACTTTGTGAAAATGCTACTGAGGGGGTAAGTCATCTAGTAGGCTGGGACAGGCAGCTACCCGGAACCTGCTCTTTAAAATGCCAGGTACATGCAGTAAAGCATGACGAAGCTGTAACACACATAGATAAAGATAGTAAGGGAATGATCATTTATTTTTATTTTGTTACCTCCCAAATAAATGTGGTCAGGCAATAGGCTTGTGAAAAATAATGTGTGAACAAGTTCTTTTTTTCCCTTTCCGTTGAATGTGGTCAAACACCCAGTGTGAGAAAAGTGCTTTGTATTCAAACACTGTGAAGAGAAAAAAAGAGAACATGAAACCTTTTCTCTCTCATGCATAACCCAGAACTTTAGTCACTGTAACAGCACTACCTTTCAAAATTATTCACAAAATGTAACAAAAGTAAAAAAAGAAAGGCACTGTATTTGATAGAATATTTTTTTATTTACATGGTTAATGATTAAACCAACACAAAAACATATGAAATACTGCTTCCTGTCCCCTTTAACCATTAAATTCTGGAGTACTTCCGTGGCCAGCACACATCTCAGAAGGTGACCCCAGTCTCTGCAGGTGGTCCTTGCTTTTGCAGCTGGCTCCACAGCTGCGGAATCATGGTAAACGGGGGGCCTTGACTTAGACTAGGGGGGTCAGGGTACTTAGATTAGGGACAGGCACTTGGACTGGGGGGATGGGGCACTTAGACTCGGTGGGGACAGGAAAATTAAGACTGGAGGATGGGAAATTAGACAAGGAGGTATGGGGCACATAGACTAGGGGTACAGGGCACAGACTAGATGGTATGGGATACTTAGTGTAGGGGACAGGGCAATAAGACTAGGGGGGACAGGGCACTTAGACTAGCAGGACAAATCACTTAGACTAGGGGGTACAGGGCACTTAGAGAACAGTATTCCTCAGTTATGTAAACTGTAGAACAATATTCTTGAGTTTATTTTAACTGCGGAAAACTATTCTGCAGTTTATATAAACTGCAGAACAGTATTCCACAGTTACGTAAACTGCAGAACAATATTCCTCGGTTTATGTAAACTGCGGAACAATATTCCTCAGTTTATGTAAACTGTGGAACAATATTTCTCAGTTTATGTAAACTGCAGAGCAATATTCCTCAGTTATGTAAACTGTGGAAAACTATTCTGCAGTTCATGTAAACTGTGGAAAATTGTTCCGCAGTTTATGTAAACTGCGGAATAATTATTTTGCAGTTTACATTAAATTCCATGGAAAACTCTGAAGCCATAGAATTATGGAAAACAAGGAACCTTGCCTTCCAGTCCCTCCCCTCTATAGTCTTAGGTTACCTTTTTTGTCTAATACAGAAAAAATGAGAAAAATATCCAGTACTCTGCTTGTGTTGGGATAGGGGATTGCCCTTTTAAGAGACAGCTCCTTCTGAAATCCTCTCAGACAGCTAGCTCTGTTTTGCTGGTGCTCTGCAGCACATCTTTAATTTTTATTTTTTCCCTCAGGAGTTGACTGTATTTGTTTTTTCTGAGGGTTTTTGGTATTTTTCTGTGGTAATTTTTAACCGTCGGCAGGTTTTTCGTCTCCTGAGAGCCGTCTGTTACATTTCCTGCCATTCAGACAAGCGTTTTGGGCATGCGCTTGTATTTGTGTACTTTGTGCAACGGTTTTCTATTGTGCACATCTGCACAAACGTTGTCACTGCACATGGCAGTGTGGCTTCACGCAGATACTGCAGATCAAGCGCATGTGCGTCGGTGCCTTTAGCAGCTCGTTCTGATGCATGGCTGGACTTTTTGGCTGTGTTTTGCTCCCCAATATTGAATTCTTTTCTTGCTGGAGCATTTTCCTCTCAGCCTCTGACCCAACACAGCAAGGGGTCTCTTTTAACAAATTTGGGGCCCAAGTTCATTAAATAAGGTCACTTCTGGCACCATGGATTATCGGAGACCATTGACTTTCAAAAGATGTACAGTGGTAGCCGCAGACACTGCCAGATATTTCCCGAAATTTCTGTGATATTGCCAGAAATATTTGATGCTTTCTTCATTTATACAGTAGGGGCAGCAGAGACAGAGTCTTCAGAAATTTCGGAAAATATCTGGAAATAGCTGGCAATGTCTGTGGCTACCACTGTAAGACCTGCAAAAGGGTTATGAGGCCCTTTCCCATGGTTTCTTATTGCCCTTATTGTGTTACTCAGCAAAATATGTTTCTTACAGTCCCTCCCAGTCAGTCCAACGAGCTGAGGGCGGGGGACCTGTACTTCAGTTGGCAGTGGCAAAACAGAATTGCAAAAATCCTTATTCAAACAACATGAAGTCTTGCTGTATTCTGACAATAGCAGTGAGTCCCAGCCTTCGAACTGCCCTGGAGATGAAAGAGTTAACTTTCCATGCCAGGCATGGAACGCTGAGCTCGAGCTCGGTTGAGACTCTGTCTGTTGCTGTTTGAACTCAAACCGTCAGATTCTTTACTCTGCCTCCCTGAACAATCGCTCCGGAGATTTCTCCTTCTGCTCAGTTCAATTTGTCGGTTAAAGTACTGCTTTTCTCAGTTTTCGACCAAATTTAAACCGTAAGCTGTTGGTTCAGATTCTGTCTGTGGTATTTGTGAGTACTAGATAGGTTTATATTATTTTCTATTCTGTGTGGAACTTGTAAACGGTTCATCAGTTCGGTTTGAACCGATCAAGTTGTTGAAAAATCTTTATCTATACTTTTAGTGTGTGGTTACCGGTTCTAAAAAAAAACGGATTTTATTACGGTTTTTTCCACGACCCGTAACACGGTCAGGAACCGATAAGAGGGTCTTGCCTGGCGGATTGCCATTAAAAGGGTAAGTTTGGTTAGGACTGGCACAGTGTCTGAGAAACCCAAAAGAAAAACTGGGCCCACTGGGTTTCAACACTGCAGTGTGTGTGGGGAAGTCTTTGCTAAGGCTGACCCCCACACTACCTGTGTTTATTGTCTGGGGTTTGACCACCTCAATGCAGACTGCCACATTTGTAAAAATTTTCCTGCAGCTACCCTAGAGAAGAGAGTTAGTAGGCTCAGGGAAAGGGAGGCCAAAAAGTCCGCTGAACCGGATGGCCAGCCCGGTTCGGTTCAAACTGAACCAGAAGGAGTGCCCTCTGACCAGGGCGAGACTTCTTCGGGCAAAAGGAGAACCAATTCTGAGGAATCGGTTCCGGCTAAGAGAACAAGAAAGAAAAAATCAGCTGGTGTGGATCCAAAGCTTTCTTCTCCAACCGCTGAAGAAATAGCCAAAGCAATAAAAATTGTGCAGTCGCTTTCCCCGGTTCCGACTGAACTGGCACCATCAGGGAGGTGCTCGGTTCGGCCGGTTCCAAGGAATATTATGAACCAGAGGAGGAGGAAGAGGAGTATGAGGAAAGTGAATGTGGTTTTGAAAGTCTGGATGTGCCCATCGACCCGGACATCTCCCCAGACAGACCTTCAGGAGTGTCTCCTCCTAGGCTTTCTGAGTCCCCCTCCCATTTCATGTTTTATAAAAAAGTGGCTGAAACCCTCCAGCTTCCTATGGAAGAAGCTGTGGATGACCAGGAGGAGCCTGACTATGTGGAAATGATGGATATCCCAGAGTCTAGGAGGCTGTCTATTCCCTTACACAAATCTTCTGGGAAACAGACATTTAAGATTTTAAAGACTCCCTAATACTATACCTCCTGTGGATAAAAGAATGGACAAGAGGTATACATTGTCAGGCTCAGATACAGAGTTCCTTACACAACAATGCAGCCATGTTGGGGTAGTGCAGGCTGCAGCCTGTGATAAGGCTAATATTCCCTTGGCTTCACACCCCCCAGACAAGGACTCCAGGAGGACTGATGCCATGGTAAAGAAACAGTACATGGCATCATCCTTGGGACTCAGACAGGCCAACTATATGGCCTATACTGCTAGGTATCAGAAATCCAGATGGGACACTGTCATGGCTTTAGCAAAACAGGTCCCTGGCCAGCTTTGCCAAGGAGCTGGAGCCGGTGGCTGCTGATGGTATTGAGGCATCCAAGGTGCAATTACATGCTGCAGTGGACTCCAATGATGTGTCATCTAGAGTCATGGCTACATCTGTGGCACTTCGTAGAATGGCTTGGCTCAGATGTACTAGCCTGTCACAGGATACCCAGACTAAGGCCATGGATTTTCCTGTTGTGGGTAATTCTCTGTTTGGGGCGCAAACAGAGAATTACATGAAGAAAATGGATGAATAAAGGACCACCTATAGGAGTGCACAGGCCAAGGAAAGGCGGGCCACTCCTCAGAGGCAGCATCCCAGGGGCAGGGGTAGACCTTTTCATAGGCCTTTCTACCAAGCCCAGGCCTCCTTTTCTGCCTATGCTCAGAGGGGGTTCTTTAGAGGGAGAGGCAGAAGGGGTACAAGCAGACCTGCGTCCATCCCTCAGCCAAAACCCCCTGCCAAACAGGCACCCTGATGGGTTTGCCAGGGCCGATTCTCCACTACCTGTAGGGGGCAGGCTGGCTTACTTTTTCCAGGACTGGAAGTCTCTAACATCAGACAAGTGGGTCCTGGAAGTAGTAAGCCAGAGACTGGTTCTCAGCTTCAAAAAATTCCCAAAGCTGAGAACCAGATCCTTTCCACCTGCAAATCCCTCAGAGGCACTTGCCCTAGAGGCAGAGGTCTCTTCCCTCCTGGCTCTCAGAGCTGTGGAAAGGGTTCCACCCCTACACCAGGGCAAAGGATTGTACTCCAGGTACTTCCTTACCCCAAAAAGACAGGAGAATGGCGGCCCATCCTGGATCTCAGATACTTAAACAAGCACCTTTTAAAACCAAAATTCAAAATGGTGACTCTGGGAATAATTCTACCCTCTCTAAGGCCAGGGGACTGGCTAGTTTTCCTGGACCTCAAGGATGCCTATTTTCATATTCTCATCAGAAGCTCCCATCGAAAGTACCTCAGGTTCAAGCTGCCCTCAGGCCACTACCAGTTCAGAGCAATGCCCTTTGGTCTAACCTCTGCTCCAAGGGTGTTCACAAAATGCCTGGCAGTAGTAGTTGCTTCTCTAAGAAGGCAAAGGATTGCCATCTTCCCTTACCTGGATGACTGGCTCATAGTAGGCCAGTCCCCAGACCAAGTCAAGTTACACCTACAGATAACTCAGCAGCTGCTCACCTCTCTGGGTTTCCTTCTGAATCTTTCAAAGTCAGTTCTAGAGCCTGTTCAGCTCCTCACCTTCATAGGCGCAGAGCTAGATACAGAAAAGGCCAGAGCCTTCCTTCCCCTGGACAGGGCAAGGACCCTTATCACACTGGCCTCCTCATTCACCCTACAGGTGTCTTGACCAGCAAGGCATTTTCTGCAGCTCCTCGGGCACATGGCTGCTTCTACAGCAGTGGTGCAGGAAGCAAGATTTCAGATGAGGGACATTCAGTTCCATCTGAGAGCCTTTTGGTCTCAGAAAAAGGACCCTCTGACCAAACTGATCCCAGTGACTCGTACCCTGATCCAGGCCTTGCAGTGGTGGCAGGATCAGAACAATCTAAGACAAGGAGTTCCCTTTGTCACTCAGTCTCACTCTTTAATCCTTACTACAGATGCTTCTCTCTTGGGGTGGGGGGCTCACTTGGGCCATCTGACCACCCAGGGGTTGTGGTCCCCTCAGGAATCTCTGCTTCACATCAATCTGCTGGAACTCAGAGCAGTATTTCTAGCACTTCAAGGTTTTTCCAAGTCTGTTCAGAACAAAGTTATTCAGATCAGAACAGACAATACCACCACAATGTGGTACATCAACAAGCAAGGAGGCACTCGGTCTACGGCCTTGTGCACAGAAGCAATGAAGTTGTGGTCTCTGGCTTATTCCCTGAACACCTCCCTCACAGCAGTACACCTCCCAGGCAAGGACAATGTCCTGGCAGATGCTCTCAGAGGATATCTCAGGGCCATCACGAATGGTCACTGGATCCCTGGTCTTGAGGTGATATTCTCCAGATGGGGCACCCTCAGATAGATCTTTTGCAGCCCCAGACAATCACCAACTTCTCTTTTTGCTGCAGGCCCCAGTGTTGGGCTCAGTCCCCTGGATGCCTTAGTTCTCAGTTGGGAAGGGAAGTTCCTGTATGCTTCCCCTTCCCTGTCCTGTTCAAGTGCTAGTCAAAATCAGGTCTCAACCCTACAAGGTGATCCTGATTGCTCCAGACTTGGGCCAGACAGCCTGGTATCCTCTCCTGTTGTCCTTAAGTAGTCCATCTTCCCTGTCTCTTCCCAGGAATTACAACCTGTTAACCTGTGCTCAGGGGAGGGTTTGGTACCCGAATCTCAAATCTCTCAATCTCAAGGCCTGGCTCTTGAAGAGTTAGAGTTTGCTGATTTACAGGGGGAAGCATATTTCCCCAGAGTCTGCTGATCTGCCCACAGTCCTTGACTATATGGTCCATTTGAATAGCTTGGGACTCAGACCAGCTACACTAAAGGTGCATCTGGCAGCTGTTTCTGCTTTCATCTCAGCAGGTAAGCCCTCTTTTCTTTCAGCTCACCCTGTATTCTCCAAGTTTTTCAAGGGATTGCTTCATACGAATCCTCCATTCAGGGACCCTGCCACTGCTTGGGACCTTAACGTTTGCATTGCTCAGCTTATGCAACCCCCTTTTGAGCCTTTGTCTTCAGCAGAGCTTAAGTACTTGACTTGGAAAACTGTGTTCCTGGTAGCCATCACCTCTGCCAGGTGCATAAGTGAGTTACAAGCCTTGTCAGTGGAGCCTGATTTTATCTCCTTCCATAGAGATAAGGTGGTCCTCAGGACTAACAGGAAGTTTTTACCTAAGGTGGTTTCAGACTTCCACCTTAACCAATCTATGTCTCTTCCTGTGTACTTCACTGACCAGTCCTCCTCTGGTGAGAGGAGGCTGCACAGTTTAGATGTGAAAAGAGCCCTTAGCTACTACATAGAACATACCAAGGGTCACAGGTTTGACTCCCTCCAACTGTTCCTCACTTATGGTGAGATTGGTAAAGGAAAACCTGCCACTAAAAGATCCATTGCCAGGTGGATTGTCTCTTGCATTCAATTTTGCTATGAAAAACTGGGTAAGGTTCCACCCTCAGGCCTGAGGGCTCACTCTACCAGAGGTACAGCTGCTTCCTTGGCTGCTGCCAGGGATATTCCTATTCTAGAGATATGTCAAGCAGCTACCTGGAAAACAGTTCACACTTTTACCAAGCATTACTCCCTGGATATCCAGGCTAGGAGTGATGCTCGGTTTGGCACAGCTGTGCTTCAGAGCCTATTTCCTAAGTAGGTTCTGTCCCTCCTCCATGGAGGTACTGCTTGGTAGTCTGCTATTGTCAGAATACAGCAAGACTTCATGTTGTTTGAAGAAAAAATTACTCACCTTAGTAATGTTGTTTCTTCTAATGGAGTCTTGCTGTATTCTGACTCCCCCCTGCCTTCCCCTCTCAGAACCTCGTTTTTTGGGATGTGGATGGGCAGTGGCAGTGTTGGCACTCAGGAGGTGCCCCACCTTTTTTTGTTATCACCCCTTTTTCTTTGGGTGAGTGGGTGTTGTGTTTATTCATTTTTTGGGTCTCCTGACTTGAGTCTTTGCTTTGGGACCAAAAAATCTGTTTTTATGTCAGTAGCCAGTTGGCTAGTGTAGGTTTACAGCTTCCACACAGGACCTCAGTGAGTTTAGCTCGTAAAGATCTGACAGTTTGATTTCAAACAGCAACAGACAGAATCTCAACCGAGCTCGAGCTCAGTGTTCCATGCCTGGCATGGAAAGTTCACTCTTTCATCTCCGGGGCAGTTCGAAGGTTGGGACTCACTGCTATTGTCAGAATACAATCAAGACTCCATTAGAAGAAACAACATTACTAAGGTGAGTAATTTTTTCTTATTGTACTTGGAAGAAATGTTCAGCCCTGATGTTCTGCAGGACATCACTTCTGATACACCCAACCCTAAACTGGGCCCCTTGGGTCAAGGGGGCCTACACAGGCATGTCCAAATGCATCACAGTCAGACAGAGCTGTGGTGACAGATGTGCAGGCAGACCCCAATCCTGACTATTTAGAGGGTCAGGAAGGTAATTCTGGGGATCTTGGGGAAAATCCTGACCCATTTAAGTTACTTTATGATGCGGAAGATGGGAAGTGGACAGAGCCAAGCAGGAGGATTCCTATCCCTCCCCTGTTTGATACCAAATCCTTTTCTTTTCTGATAGTGGAGGCTTTTAGGTTCTTGCAGCTCAAGGAAGAGCAATCCTTAGAGACCGTGGACATCAATCCTATTCTGTCTGCGTCATTTTCCACTCCAAAGTGTTTTCTGAGCTTTATTCATTCTGACCAAACTATTGAATGGGAGTGGGCAGGTATGGACCAAAGGAAGTCCCTGCCAAAGCCAAAAGCTTTACGTTTTCCTTTTCTGGAAGAAAAAACTCACAGATGGGAATAGTCTCCTCTGGCCGACAAGGCAGTGAATAAGCCAGTCAAGCACACCACTGTTCCTATTGAAGGCTCCATGTCATTATCAGACTTGCATGACAAGTGAGTGGATGCCATGTGCAAGAGAGCTTTCACCTTCAATGGTGAAAACCTGTGCACTTCCTGTGCCTGTTTTATTATTGCCAGGGCCTTGAATTTATGGGTTTCCACCCTGGCCAGCTATGTTCCCTCTGATTTGGAGGAAGGAAGCATTTTACAACTGGTGGCTGTGGCTTCTACTTTTTTAAGGGATTCTATGACATATAAGATTCTGCGCATGTGTGGTCACTCCACCTATCACATTGTGTCTGCCATGCGGGGCATATGGCTGAGGCATTGGGTTGCAGATCATGCCTCAAAGACTAGGCTGTTCAACCTCCCCTTCAAGGGAGGTTTGTTGTTTGGGTTCTGGTCTGGATGATATATTGAAGGAGATCAAGGATAAGAAGGGCCACCTTCAAAGAATTGAAGCAACAGCGTAAGGCCGCATCAACCTCTAGAGGTCTGTGGAGCGGCCGGGGCAGGCAGATTCGAGGGTGTTTTCATCCCTTTTGGAACTTCGGCAACCAGAGGAACAGAGGAGTCTACTCTGGTAACAAGAACTTCAGTAACAGAGGGGCCGTTGCCAGACATCGCTCTGGAGGTCCAGGGCCAAAGTCGGGCACCTCTCAATGACAGTACATGGGCCCATCTCTGTCCCCCTTCCCTTGGTGGAAGGTTGCATGAGTTCCACTTGAGATGGGTCCAGTTAACCTCAGATGTGTGGCTTTTGGAAATTCTTTCCTTTGGCTATGCGATAGAATTTTCAGCAGTCCCCTCAGGGGGACATTTTCTCCCTTTCCCAGCTGCCAAGGACCCTGTGAAAGGCAGGCCATTTTGGAGATGCTGAACCAGCGTCTCCAAATCGGGGCAATCATGCCAGTCTCACCAAGCGAATGATGACAGGGGTTCTACTCTATTTTGTAGTTCCAAAAAAGTTAGTGGGCTTCAGGCCTATTCTGGATCTGAAGCATCTAAACATGTTTGTGCACCACACAACCTTCAAGATGGAGTCTATTCGATCAATCATCCGAGCTTTTTAGCCAGAGGATTTCTTAGCCTCCATAGATCTGATGGATACGTACCTGCACATTCCCATCTCTCAGTCTTATCAGAAGTATCTCAGGTTCTCAATACTAGACCAATGTTTCCAGTACAGAGCTCCTCCCTTTGGGCTAGCGACTGCTCCCAGAATCTTTTTAAATATCCTTATCATCCTGGTAGCCCATCTTCGTCAGGAGAGGCATCATGTCTATCCTTTCCTGGATGACCTGCTCATTCGAGCCCCTACTGCGACCCTGGCGAGGAAGTCAGTACCCAGGACTCTGGAAGTCTTTGAGTCACACGGATGGGTGGCGAACTGAGAGAAAAACTCTCTCAGTCCATCTCAGACCCTGGAACACTTGGGAGCAGTATTTCAGACCGGCATAGTGAGGGTTTTCCTTTCGCCTTCCCGAATTCAAACCTTACTGAAAGAAGTTCAGTGGCTCAGAGTACAGTGTTTGGCTTCAATTCTCTGCCTTTTGCGGATTCTGGGCCTCATGACAGCAGCAATAGATATAGTTCTGTGGGCTTACTTTCATGTGTGGCCCCTTCAAGTGGAGTTGCTGTCAGACTGGGACCTGATCTTGGAGGACTATCAAGCCAGAATTCTCTCCACTTGGATGAAACAGTCCCAGAGTTGGTAGGTGACTTGCAGAATCTGAGTAAGGGAGTACCCTTGGAGCTCCCTCCAGAGTTGATCCTGATGACAGATGCCAGTCTTCATGGTTGGGGGGGTAGTTCTGGATCAGATACCCACCCAGGAAACCT
This sequence comes from Neoceratodus forsteri, assembly GCA_016271365.2. Taxonomy (NCBI): domain Eukaryota; kingdom Metazoa; phylum Chordata; order Ceratodontiformes; family Ceratodontidae; genus Neoceratodus; species Neoceratodus forsteri. Next base: position 308,212,217 of record CM028136.1, read on the forward strand.
GGTCAGTGGAGGAGCAGCATCTGCACATAAATGTTTTGGAAATAAGGGCAGTTCGCCTTGCTCTTCTTCATTTTCAAGATCTGCTGCAGCAAAGAGCAGTGAAGATAAGGTCAGGCAGTGCCATCACAGTGGCATGCATAAACAGTCAAGGCAGCACAAGGAGCAGGGAGATGCTAAGAGAGTCCTCCAGTCTCCTCCTATGGGCAGAGGAGAATCTTCTATCCCTGTCAATGGTTCACCTGGCTGGGGAGTTAAACATTCAGGCCGACTGGCTAAGTCGTGAAGATGTTCATCCAGGGGAGTGGATTTTGAACCCAGAGGTTTTTGACTTTCTGTGCAAAAGATTCAATTGGCCTCAGATTGATCTGTTCGCTTCCAGTCTCAATGCCCAGATTCCAAGGTTCTTCATTCGGTACCGGTGTTCACAGACAGCAGCAGTGGATGCCCTCACTCAGGAGTGAAACTTCAACAAGATGTACTTCTTTCCTCCTCTCCCTTTGCTTGCCAAGGTCATGTGAAAGATAAGACACTCGGAGGAAGTTTACTCCTGATAGCTGCAGTGTGGCACAGAAGACTGTGGTTCTCGGACCTGATGAATCTAGCTCAGCGAGCTCCCTTTTGCCTTCCAGTGTGAGGGGACCTTCTTTCTCAGGGCCCAATTCTGCACCCAAATACGGGAGCAGTGCAACTCACAGTCTGGCTCCTGAAAGGAGGAGACTCCTGAAACTAGGTTTCTCTAAGAAGGTAGTAGACACCCTGATGGCTGCCCAGAAGACTTCCACTTCCATAGCTTATGACCGTGTTTGGACCACCTTTTTGGCGTGGGCCAGGGAAAAGAATTCCTGGCCTTCCAAGGCCTCAGTTCCTTAGATTCTGGATTTCCTACAGGATGGAGTGGCAACAGGTTTAGCCCTGAGCAATCTAAGAGGTCAGGTTTCAACCCTAGGAGCTTCTTTGGGTATGCCCTTAGGGATTACAAGAGAGGCCATTCATTTTCTGCCTGCTGTTAGCAGGAGTCAACCTATGTTATGGTCACCACTTCCTCTGTGAGATCTGAATCTGGTTCTGAATGTGTTCTGTAAAGAGCCTCTCAAACTTTTATCATCTATTCCGCTGAATGTGCTGTCTTACAAGGTATGTTTTTTGGTCACTATGTGCTCAGCCAAAAGGACTGGTGCGCTTCAATCCTTATCATATAAGGAGCCAAATCTGATCATGCACAAGGGCAAGATGGTGCTCAGAACAGTTCCGTCCTTTGTCCCCAAGATCCCCATGGTCTTCCATGTGAACCAAGAAATTTGCCTTCCACCCTTCTGTCCACAACCCTCTCACCCAAAGGAGAAGTAGTTGTACAAGTTGGATTTGTGACGAACCGTCTGACATATCTCAAACAGATGGCTGAGTTTTGAAAATCAGACAGTTTGTTCCATCTGATTGGTGTGGCCAAGCAGGGTCAGAAAGCCTCTAAGGCCACCCTGGCTAGGTGAGTGAGGACCAGCATTACCAAAGCTTACTTGACAGTGAAGAAGAGGCCTCTAGCCCTCATCAAGGCTCACTTCACCAGGATGATGGTCACTTCCTGGGCAGAGAAAGGTAAAGCATCTGTTTTGGAATTATGCAAGGCAGCCATGTGGTCCTCTGTCCACACTTTCACCAAACACCACAACTTGTATGTGCAAAGTCTGGCTGATGTGACTTTTGGCTGCAGAGTGTTGCAAACAGCAATTCGCAGGTAGAATCTTTAGATTTCCTTTACTTTATAGGACAAAATTCACCCCTCTCGCGATATGTGTTCTGGGTACTGCTTCTTAGAACCCAATTAATCTGACTTCCTATTGTCAATGTGGAGCGCTACAGAAAGAAGAAATTTCTTCATACTTACGCAATTTCCTTTTCTGTTACCTCCAAAATTGTCAAGGGGGCCCACCCAGGAGTCTTGCTCCTGCAGGAGAATATTATCCATTATGAAAGCGTGGGATGTCCATTGTTGTTTTTTTTTTCAGTTACACCCCTATTTTCTCTTGTGGGCACCTTTCCATTTTTTTCTGCTGCTGCTGCTCTGAAAAAAAGGAGGGTTGTTCAGATTTTGATAGGCTACCATTCTGCAGTTTTAACAGGTTCAGTCTGAAGCTAGCCAAGGGCATCTCCCTTGTTGCTGGCAGTGCTCTCACTGCACTCAGTTTTGTCTGCCAAGTTAATGTTTTCAGTTTTCTCTTGTTCCAAGTTGAGTTTTGCAAATTACTTATCTATAGAAGGCAAAACCTTCATGACCAAATCAGTTTTCTGAAACTGAAGCCTAGTAAATGTGTGTCTGTCGAGACTACAGAGGTTCTCCATCCTTTCGGAAGGTATACTGTAAGGTAAGAGAGTTCTTTCTGTAGTATGCCTAAGCAGAAAATCATATAGGAGGAGAAAGACTATATGTAGATTATTTATATAATGTAGGCAAACATTGTTTATTTATTGATTGAGGCACTGTGAGGACAGTAATGACTGGAGAGTTGCTGCTGCTCAAAATCCTCATATGCCCAGCATTCTAAAGCTTTGGGCTGTTCCATTCCCCTAGTAAGGGTGCACTATACCCAGTAGTTCTGCCTTCTCATTGGCAATGTTGGAGCTAACAGAAAAGGAAATTACGGTAAGTATGAAGAAATTTCTTCTTCGGTCCTCCTTGCACGATTTTCTAAGGCAACCCAAGATACAACAAAGTAGCGCTATTAATAGCACCACAGAAATGAAGCTCTACCTCAGGAACAAGGCAGTGCCTGCATCAATGGCCTGTTTCCTTAGCAACCACTCTTCTTTGACCACCTCCTGTCCTGTGGACGAACCACTTCCATCAGGTGAGTAGGAGTCCTCTTTAAGGCCACCCATCACGGATTCTTTAAGAATATTCCCTAGAGCCTTGGACTTCGACACTTGAAGAATTAGAAAGAAAACTGTGAGTTTCCACTATGATCATGATGATGAACAAAGCTGTTACTCAAACACTGGCTTGATTGCTTTATCATAGTAGTACGAGGCCCAGTGCATCATGAAATGTAAGCTTCCACTCTGCCCCACATCAGAATGTCAGGGCTTCTTGTTTAATTTCATTTCATTCATTATCTTTGCCTGTGTAACTCTTTGGAGTCTACTGCTGTGGTCCAGTGAGGTTGCAGTTTCATGTCTTGTTCACTTGACTATGAGGTGGGCTATAGAAATACATGAGGCTTGCTGACTGAGATGTAATTGAGGATGTCATAGTAAAGCCACATAAGTAACTTGTGAGGTAACTACAGATGCATCCAGCAGCTGTATCAATGTTCACGAAGGATTCTAGTTGCCCAAAAATATTGCTGTAAATAGCCAAGATTTTGCTTGACAGACTGTTTCCTTACTGTGAGGCTGATATATGAATAATGATTGCGTTATGGCAATGTGGATGTATCCAGTATTGCATGGCATTACAGTCCTTGCAGGTTTTGAATTACATAGGCACAGAAACTTAATTTAAAACAAGAAGCCCTAACCTTCCAGGGTGGGGTCCTGCATCTCCCAACCCACTGGACCTTGTCGTTCTGACCTCAGACCACTGTTGGGAGCTCTGCAAGGTTCTTGAGGGTGAGTGATTGTCATTTTCTAGCCCTCCATCACTGATCACCTCCAAGACCTCCATCTTCAAAGGGACAAGAGGTCCCTCTCTGAGACTAGTACTATACCTCTCCTAGCTTCTGCCAACAGTGTGGCACCTATGTTTTGACAGGTAGGGCTCTTTCCCCCTTTAAGAGACTGGTTTACCTAGTGGGCCTCTGCACTGTGGGCCAGATAATTAGGGTGTTACACTGTGAGCATCTGCTGTGGAAGCAGACATCAGTCGGCCACTCTGCCCCAATTTTGTGCACCTGCCTCTCCCCTGGTAAGTATCTGTACTCATCCTCACTGACTATATTTATTGCCTGTATTTTATATTACCTTATATCAGCTTGCATTGTATTATAACTGACTGTGTGTGCCTTGCTACCTATACCTGTTTGTTAGCTTCCGTGGATCAGACCTACTTCTCCATAACTTCCCTTTCTAGGAGCGTGGATATGTTGTTCATCTACACTGTCTGGCATTGTCCCTTTCCCCTTTAAATCTTGCCGGAAGTCTTCAAGCTGGCTCCTCCCACCCACCCAGGTAGTAAATACCTCAGCTCCACCCCATGACGCCAGATCTTCCTTTCCACTGGAAGATACAGGTTCCCTCGTGCTACCTTGCAGCAATAGAGACCCTGGAGTCAAATCGATGGTTTTCGCCGCACTTACTCACCTTAAAACTCGTAAAAGTGTATGATTCAGATCCGAACGCTTCAGATATGGAGGACAAGTCGTCCCCCGATTTTTGCCTGTGTTCTTGTGGACAAAAATGTTATGCATGATCCCCACCTCTCCTGCGTATACTGCTTCGGTGCTGTGCATGATACCTCGGCGAGCACCATCTGTTCGGCCTTCCATCCCACCGTTCTGGAGGACCGTAAGGCGCGCCTTAAGCTGGGGAGACCGGAGCTTTGCAATCCACCAGTGAAATCGAAGGAGGCCAGGTGGGCGGTTTCCGCGGCTGCGGGATCTGCCGAGCAGCTCAAACAAATGGCGGCCTTCGAGGAAGAAGCTGCCCAAGCTTTGGCCAACCAAAGCTTCTTTGTGCCGCTCAACTTGGGCTCCACCTTCACGGGATCCTTCCGGGAGTTGTACCAGTCTCTCCCTACTAAGGGTGAGGTGCCCTCGGGCTCGCATTCCTCCTGATCCAAGAAGAAGGATAAGGGTCCTAAACCATCTTCTTCTACCCGAAGAAGATGCTCCTGGGACTGAGAGCGGTCCGACTCTCAGGAGCAGGGGCTCTCGACCACGGTCAAGACTGCCTCCTCGGCTGCCGGCTTTTCGGACCTTCCGTCAGGCCAGGGCACTGAAGCCGAGGACATGGCTGAACCGGCTGAGATCTCTCTCGACCCGATCGAGCCGTTGTCTCTGATGCCTGTCGATGACTCTCTGGAGAGGATGCCTATTCTCTCCTTCCCCGACAAGGAGACCCGTCCTTTGGGCATCCCGATCGAGGGACAAGAGCTGGAACCCCAGTTCTTACCGAACCCGGTTTCTCCTGACCGACAGAGCCTACGTCGTCGGTCTCGATCGAGGAGTAGGACCCCGTTGGTCGGAAGACCGGAGAAGGGCCACAAACACTCTTGAAAGAGGCGCCGCCACCGTTCCTCATCCTCCTCGGACGAGGAGAGACTTAGACGGAAACTCCGTCGACATTATGAGGACCTTATGTAGCAGCAACTTCTTTTGACAGGTCAAAAGCTGGCTGCCCCAGCAGTACCGGCCATTACTTGGCCTCAGCCTCTTCGGCTGACACCGACTCCCTCAGTGCCGAGGACTCCGGTTCTCCCTCCGGTGGGTCTGGTGCGCATTTCGGCTCGGCCTGTTACAGGCTCCCCACCAGTTTTGGTGGAACCACCACCAAAACAGCCTCAGGGAGGGGTTCCCTCTAAGGAGGACCGACCGACTTCGGGCCTGCCCCACAGGCTGTCCATCATGGTCACTCCTGATCACCCTAGGCGCATCGAGGGGGATTTAGTTGGGAGACCTTTGTATCCAGACTCCTCAGATTTGGATACCACCAACCTTCACTCTCATGATGAGCTGTCAGTGTCTGGCATGGAAGAAGGGCCGTCTTCCTTCCAGGGCATCCTTCGACTCATTTCAGAGTCCACCAGCATGCCTTTGCAGCCTATTCAGAAGAAAGCAGAATATCCTCTCATGGATATTCTCAAGAGGGGGGATACCCCGACGGAGGCCTTCCCAGTGGCCGAAGCCATAGCTGGCCCGGCTCTGGAACTTTGGCAGTGTCCAGCCTCTTGCCCGGCCCCCTCTGCCCGCATGGCCCGCAAGTACGCGGTGCCCATGGGGTCCTTGGTGGGCTTCACTGAGCACCCCTCGGTGGAAAGCCTTGTGACTGCCTCTGTGTTTAGGTGAATGGGCAGTACTACGGATACTGACCGCCCTCCGGACAAGGAGTCCAAACTTATGGACTACTCGGCCTGGAAGGTCTACGCGGCTTCATCCTTAGGCCTTCGTCAGGCTAGCTCAGCAGTGATCATGGCACACTTCTCTCATGCCCTTCTGGGGTCACTTGATGAAGTTCTTCCTCATCTGCCAGCAGACATGCAGACCACAGTCAAGCAGGTCCGGGACCAGGGCCGGGCTGTTGCTAAACAGCAGCTCCAGACGGCTCTGGACATTGGTGATTCCTGTGCCCGCTCACTGGCTGCCGCGGTCGCCTCTCGCCACAGGGCTTGGCTGAGATTATCCTCCTTTCCAGCGGATACCCAGCACAAGTTAGCTGACGTGCCCTTCCTTGGCACCGACCTCTTCGGTCCGGAAGTGGCAGGTCATCTTCAACACATTGAGCAGTCTAATGCCACCTTAGATGCCACCTCTGCTAAAGGTTCTTCGGGCAAGAACCAGCAGAAGCGCAAGAAGAAGTCCTTTCGGCATTCTTCCCCTGCGGTCAGACAGCCCTCCTTCCAGGGAGGTCAGCAACAGTAGCAGGCTCAAGCTTGGTGCCCTAGGCCCAAGCAAGGTTCTCAACAGCCCCGCAAAGGAGGCCGAGGTGCTGGTCCAGGTGCCTCCTCCTCCTCCAAGCCTGCACAGTGACGGGTCGGGGATGGCTTCCCCCGCACCCGTCACGCCAGTTCTGGGTCCTCCCGTTGGGGACCGGCTCCACCACTTCCTTTCTGCCTGGTCCAGTATCACTTCGGACAGGTGGGTTCTGGAAGTGGTCGGGCAGGGTCTGCGCCTAGAGTTCGAGCAGTACCCTCCCAGCCGAGCCCATGCCCCACGGGAGGAAAGGATCTCAGTTGGCACTCAGTCGGCCCTTCGGGACGACATCACGCAGCTCCTCCTCAAGGAGGCGGTTGCTCCAGTGCCGGATCCTCCTTCAGACCCAGGCTTTGTCTCCAGGTGTTTTCTGGTGCCCAAGCGGACGGGGGGTTGGCGCCCCATCCTAGATCTCCACGACCTGAATCGGTATCTCAGGTCTCGCACCTTCCGGATGGTAACTCTGAACCAGATCATACCATCTCTGGAGCAAAACATGGTTTTGTACATTGGATCTTCAGGACGCATTCTATCATGTCCCAATCTGTCCGTCCCATCAGCGGTTCCTCCGCTTCAGGGTCTCAGGGACCCTGTACGAGTTCAGAGCCATGCCGTTCAGCCTGTCATCAGCCCCAAGGGTCTTCACCAAATGCATCGCAGTAGTGGCAGCCCATCTACGGCGTCAAGGGGTTCGCATTTACCCTATCTACGACTGGCTTCTGGCGGGTTCCTCCCTTCAGGAGGTGGAGAGGTCCAGGGACCTGACCCTCCGAACCTGCTCCCACCTGGGCCTTCTAATCAACGAGGCCGAGTCAGAACTCATGCCTTCTCAGGTGATGGGCTTCATTGAGGCAGAGCTCAACTCTTGTCAAGCCAGAGCTTGGCTCCCAGCGGACAGGGCGGAGGTCCTTTCCTCCTTTGCCCAATCATTTCTGGTTGGGCACTTGCGCCCTGCCCGGGACTTCCTGCGCCTCCTGGGTTACATGGCGGCGTGCACCTCAGTGGTCCGCTGGGCCAGACTGCACATGCACCCCCTTCAGTGGGAGCTGGCCACCCAGTGGTCTCAGCGTCAGGGTCTCTTCGACCAGCTGGTCACGGTCACCCAGAGGATGTGGGATGCTCTACAATGGTGGACCATCCTGAGTCATTTGCAGGAAGGAGTCCCGTTTGTCCGCCCCGACCCGATGGTCGTCCTTACGACCGACGCCTCTGTCATGGGCTGGGGAGCCCACCTGGGGGACAACAGAGCCCACGGGTTCTGGACCCCTGAGGAGTCCCGATGTCACATCAACATGTTGGAGCTCAGAGCAGTCAGACTGGCCCTGTCAGCTTTTGCTCCTCAGCTCCGGGGTCAAGTGGTTCAAGTCCAGACAGACAATACCACGACCATGTACTACCTCAAAAAACAGGGCGGCACGCACTCCCGTCTGCTGTGCAGGGAGGCACTCCGGATCTGGACCTTCATCAGCTGGCTGGAGGCGGATCTCCTAGCGATCCATGTGGCTGGAGTCGCGAACCAACTGGCGGATGCTCTCAGCCGCATAGACCAGACATCCCACGAGTGGTCTCTCCACCCAGAGGTAGCTTACGATCTGTTCTTCTGTTGGGAAAAACCGTTGGTGGACCTGTTTGCCTCCAGGGAGAACACCAAGCTGAGGCTGTACCATGCACGCCTCCCTCAGCAGGGCTCGCTGCAGGGGGATGCCTTCTCGAGGCCATGGACCCCAGGCCTTCTCTACGCCTTCCCTCCATTTCCCTTGATCCACAAGGTGTTACTCAAGGTGAGGAGGGACAAGGCAAAGGTGATCCTGGTAGCCCCAGATTGGCCACGCCAGTTCTGGTATCCAGATCTCCTCAGCCTCAGCTGCAGGGCTCCGGAGCGGCTTTGTACACGCCCGGACCTGATATCGCTGAACCAGGGGAAGGTCTTCCACTCGGACCTTCAATCCCTGCACCTCACAGCCTGGTTCCTGAGCGGCTAGAGTTCCAGGCTTTGGGTCTTTCTGAGGATGTCTACACCGTGGTGGAAGCATCTCGAAAAGAATCGACCAGGAAATGTTATGCCTTCAAATGGAAAAGATTTTCCATTTGGTGTCAGGGAAAGAGCCTGGACCCCTTATCCTGCTCTGTGGCTAACATTCTAGACTACCTTTGGTCCCTCTCCAAAGGGGGTCTTCGGTCATCGACCCTTAGGGTGCACCTGGCAGCCATCTCTGCTTACCGGGCGCGGGCCGGTCAGCCGACGTTGGCACAGGAGACGGTGATCGGACGCTTTTTCAAAGGCCTGGATCACATATCCCCTCTGGTGCGTGAACCTCCACCTCCATGGGATCTCTTGCTGGTTTTGGCAAAGCTCATGGGCAAGTCATTCGAACCCATGCACAAGTGTGAGCTCTCACACTTGTCGTGGAAGACTGCCTTCTTGGTGGCTATCACGTCAGCCAGAAGGACCGGGGAGCTCCAGGCGCTTTCGGTGGACTCCCTTTATCTGGTCTTTCACAGGGACGAAGTTGTCCTGCACCCCCAACCGAAATTCCTTCCGAAGGTGGTGTCAGAGTTTCACCTCAACCAGGTGTTGACTCTTCTGGTATATTACCCTAACTACACCTCGGATGCTGAGTACAGGCTCCATACTCTGGACCTCAGGCGTGCTCTCTCCTACTATAAGGAGAGGACGGTGGAAATTCGGGGAGAGGTTCGCCAGCTGTTTGTCATCTACGCTGAAGCCACCTCTGGCAGACCTGCAGCCAAGCGGACTATTGCAAGATGGATTACATCATGCATAAGTCTGTGTTATAAATTGGCAGGCAAGGAGCCTCCCAAGGAGATAAGAGTTCATTCTACCCGCCATACTGCTGCTTCGGTGGCTGCTTCCAGGGTCATCCCTATACAAGAAATCTGTCGGGCTGCTACCTGGAAGTCAGCGAACACTTTCATTACTCATTACCACATCGACCTTGAGTCACGACGTGATGCTGGTTTTGGGGCCTCGTCTCCAATCTCTGTTTCCTAAGTAGGGGTAAGCGCTTGGCCGTCCTCCTCCCGGAGAACTGCTAGGAGTCTGCCAGACAGTGTGGATGAACAACATATCCACGTTCCTAGAAAAACAGGTTACTCACCTGTAACAGTAGTTCTAGGAGTGGTATATGTTGTTCATTTACACGCACCCACCCGACCTCCCCAGCTTAAGGCGCACAACCTGGCTTCCAGCGGGCTAGATCTGGCATCATGGGGCGGAGCTGAGGTATTTACCACCCAGGTGGGTGGGAGGAGCCAACTTGAAGACTTACGGCAAGATTTAAAGGGGAAAGGGACAATGCCAGACAGTGTAGATGAACAACATATACCACTCCTAGAACTACTGTTACAGGTGAGTAACCTGTTTATCTGGGTCAGGCCTACATCCCCAATGGCCTCCCTGTCTGGATCAGTCTTACATTCACTGTAGCCTGCCCGTCTGGGTCTGGCCTACATCTCACCATTCTTGTTTGAGCTAGGCCTACATCCTGTGTAGCCTCCCTATCTAGGAGAGACTCATATCCCCCCACCCTCACTTCCATATCTGGGTCAGGCCTACATACATAGCCTGTAGCCTCAGTTTCTAGGTCAGGCCTACTAAGACTATAGCCTTTCTATTTTGGTCAAGTTTACTTCATCACAGCTAGGCCCAGGGTTCATCCATGTACCAAACCCAAACCAAATGTGAACTTTTCGATTTTCACCCAATTCGAACTGAACATGAGCCCTGAAAAAATAAAAACATATGAACCCAAACTGAACTTGAACCCAGACCGTGTGAGATGAGAACCCACATGGAGGCAGTAGGATGAATTCAGTAGAACTGGAACTCAAACTGATAAATTACACAGAAAATCCTCTAACCAGCCGGCCCGGTGGTGCTGAGGGTCGAGGCGCTGGATGCCACACCTCGTGTCACGCTGGCTACCTGGGTTCGGGAATGAGCCTGGGTCGGCGGGGGTCGGCAGGGGAGGGAGAGGATTGAGCATCCAAGTAACAGCTCTCCTCTCCCGGGAGGGAGGGGGGCATTCGCCCCGTGCTTGGCTGGCCTCTGGTGGAGGCCAGAGGAACAGCAAGCGCAGGAGCATGTACAAGAGAGGGCTGGGAGTGGTGGTCGTCTGCGTAATGCCTTGACGTCAGGATGCCGGGCCACTTCCTCAGAAAAGAAGGGAAAAAACACCGCCAGAGCACGGGTAGATGGAGCACCAAGAACACCTACCCTAATGGCAACTGCCTGCCTGACCACCGGGGGACACCGATGAGACATTGAAGCATCGGGATGTTCGGGTCCTGTCCTGTACCCACCTGGGGGGTATAGCCATGGTTCCATGGAGTGAACTCCTGGGGAATCAGGTAAGGCAAGTCGTGGGGGTGTTGGTTGGTGTCTCCCAAGAAGCATAGCTCTGGGGTGAGAAGGTGGATAAACAGAAAGTAAAAAAAAAAAAACCTTTAACCAAACAGAATTCGAACTGAAACTTCTGTTTATCAAATCAAACTGAACCAAACTCAAACCCATACCCTGCCGAACCCAAACCAAACTAGAACCCTAAAAACATGTTGAACTCTATCTCTACCCACAGCCTCCCTTTCTGATCAGGCCTACATCCCCTGTAGCCTCCCTATCAGGGTTAGGCCTACATCCCAGAATCCTCCCTATCTGGGAGACACCCATATCTCTTGTAGCCTCCTGATCTGGGTCAGATCTACATCCCCCGTAGCTTCTCTATCTGTGTCAAGCCTACATCCTCAGAAGCCTCTGAATCTAGGAGAGGCCATATCCTCTGCTGCTTCCTTGTCTGGGTTAGGACATACCCCATAAACTAATGTGCTTCCCCACAGTATAACTTTCTTTGATGTTGCAATTTTTAACCAGAATGTTTCATCACTATGCTGCTACCCACACATACTGTCCTCACCCTCATTTTCTCCCTCTCCTCCCTATCCCCTTCCTCTGCTCCTTCCCTCCCCCTCTACTACACCTTCCCCTTTTTCTGCCCACCCCTCCACTCCTCTGTCCCCTCCCTACCTCTTTCCCCATCATCCTGGTGATATCTCCTACCTGTTCCTTGTCTCCTCCTTGAAGCTCTCTGGGGCCTTCCCTTATCCTTCCCTTCTCTTTCTGCACCTTTCTCCCTCCAAATAAGTTATTAGTTCCATTAAATTTTTGTCTCCTGCTTTTTGCAGCAGGCTACATTAAATTTAACTGGCTGCCTAAATTTAATCTTGGCCCCATTTCCCTTCCCATTCCACCCTTGCAGTTCATCCAAAGGACTGATGGTTGCCCACCTAAGCATCCATAGCCTCCTTCCCAAATTGGATCAGTTTCAGCCTCTTACAGGCATCCTCCAGCCAGATGTTCTTATCATCTAAGAGTCTTGGCTGTCCCCTAAGGTCCAGGATTCTGCAGTGGCCATCCCAATTTACACCATAGCCAGGCAAGATTGCCCCAAAAGTGGTGGTGTGACAGTTTACTTCTTTGCAGGTATCCAAATTATGTTTGTGTTAACTGTCTCCTCTTTCTCTGCCTATGAGCTGCTCTTCATTAAACTCTCCCCTTCTCAGCCTCTGTTTTTGCTGCTGGAGTCTACTGCTGCCCTGGAATAATCACTTCTTTAGTCACCAAGCTTCTCTTCTCTCCTGTATCCATTCCCATTATTCAACAAGTTGCTCATCCTTGATGACATTAATATTAACTGTCTCTCCCTTCTGCACATAAACCTTCCCAAATTGTAAAATCCCTCATTATATAAGTTGATTTATGACCCCACCTGCCTCAATCACAAGTCCATGTACCACTCCCTCTTTGACTAGGTACCCTCCTCCCACCCCTACCAAACTGCGGATGCAAGTATCCTCCAAGATGACCTAAGCGATCATAATATTGTTTGCTATGTGTGGGTGAGCAAGATCTGCCACCATAAAGCCCCTCTAAATCCTAGAAACATAGATTCTGTTGGCAGAAAAGGACAGTTTGGCCTACCCAGTCTGTCCAGCTGTTCTTTGCATAATCTGTCTCCGCAGACCCTAACTTTTCTCTGGTGGCACTCCCTCCTCCCTGATTGTTTTCTAATACACTTCTGAGTCTATCCCAGGCATACTTGAAGCCTGCGCTGTTTTTGCCTTAGCCACTTTTACTAGTAGTCTGTTCCAGGTTTCTATCACCCTTTCAGTGAAGAAATATTTCCTCACATCTCTCTTAAACTCCCCACCCTAGCTTCGTTGCATGCCCCCTTGTCCTGGTGCTCCTTCTCATTTGAAAGAGACTCCCCCTCTTCCCTGTTTCCCCCTCTGAGGTACTTGTAGGTCACTGTCATGTCACCTCTTCTCCTGTCTTTCATGGTGTACATGTTAAAATCCCTCAGTCTCTCCTCATAGGGATTCTTGTGCAGCCCCAGCACCATTTTAGTTGCCCTCATCTGGATTGCTTCCACTCTATGTATTTCCTGATATGCAGCTTCCAAAACTGGACACAGTACTACAGGTGGGGTCTCGCCAGTGAGTGCTACAGTGATAACATCACCCCCTCCTGCTGGATATACCCCTCCCTATGCACCCCAACATCCCACTAGCCCTACTCACTGTCTTGTTACACTGCTCTACTACCTTCATGTCATCAGATATGATAACTCCAAGGTCCCTTTTCTGCTTAGTAACTGCCAGTAACTACCCATGCCCTTCACTCAGCACCTGGGTTCCTATGCCCTAGGTGCATAATCTTTTACTTTGTGGCACTAAACCTGAACTGCCATGCTTTAGAACACTCCTCAAGTTTTCTAAATCAGATCACTGCTCATTTTGTCCACCCCCTGCAAAGTGTCCACCCTATTGTACAGTGTGCTAACATCTGCAAAAAGGCATTCCTTCCAGTTTCTCAGCAATGTCACTTATGAAAACGTTGAAGGGGACCAGTCCCAGTACTGAACCTGTGTATCCACAGTGGTCATTCTTGCATCATTTGAGTGAGTGTCATTTAACACCACCCTCTGTCTCGTATGTGTTAACCAGTTTCTAACCCAGTTCACAACTTGGATCAAACTCACAGGCTGCTCAGTTTCTTTCAGCCAAGGTATTTCTGGATGGCTTCCCCTGCAAGGAAACAAATGTGCGAGAGGATTCTATTCCTAACAAGCGAGAAGATGATATCTCCGACTTAGGAAATAATGACCCTCTCACCATGAAGTAACTATAACCTTCATTTTTTTATTCACTGCTACACATATGCCATACACTGTTTAAGGAGTCTGATTCTTTACAGCCAGTGTTTCAAGGCTATGCCTCTTCTTCAGGTTTTAAGCAGTGCAGTTTTTAAAAATAATGGACTCAGTGCATTAATTTGCTCTGGGTACATGCCAGAGACATGTAACCACTGCACAGCTCTGCACCTGTGGACAGGCATGTACTAGTTGACGTCCAGTATCACTGTCCACCTACTACTCCCTCACCCCCGGCACACAGCTGCATGGGGTCAGATCATGGAACATAGGTGAGCATCCAGCCAAATGTCCAGAGGGGATCCCCTGCTGTGTGCTAGCAGAGGATCCCAGGACGATATGGAGTAGGAACACAGGCATCAGCATCCCGTGACCACGGTGCACACTGAAGGTCTGCATAGACCACATGGTAGGCACTCGAGTTACAGTACTCCAAACCAGGAGTGCTAACAGTACAACAGTAATGGTGCAGAGCTGCCTACAGTACAACATTATGGTACAGCTGTCCAGCAATAGATCTCTGATGTACAGTGCTGCTGTTCAGCATTGTAACAGGTGAAGCGATGTGGATCTTGTTGTTGAGTGGTAACATCGGGATTGCGCACACTGTTTTGTTTGCAAAAACTCCACGCATAGCAATATGATGTGTTCTGCTATTACACCAGTGAGTGTATCATAAAACAATTGCAACACTATCCACCTTCCCCCGAGGGGGAGGCTGACATGCAGTACAGTCAAGCCACATGCTATATAAGTCATGTATGTGGACTGTGTGTCTAATGTACTGCATGTCAGCCTCCCCTTTGGGGGGATAGGGCTGCAATTGTGTTATGATACACTAACTGGTGTAATAGCAGAACATACTATATTTCTGTGTGTGGAGGTATTGCTATGACAGTAGTCTTCATGGTCCCTATGTTACCATTCGGGCAACAGTATCTGCATCACATCACCTGTTACATTACTGTACAACAACACAGAACAACAGGGATCCAGTACTGGTCGACTGTACTTAGATATAGTACTGTAGATGGATGTGAGCCACTATTGATATATTATACACAGTACTCTGCCATCGCCCCACCTAGTACTATACAGATGGTGGGTGACCATTGAGGGGGGTGTGTAGACTTTATGGCAGGGTCATCCCTGCCATATCTTGTGCCCCCCCATGCTTTGCACTCTGCACCTTAGTGAATGGCGTAGAGTGTGGGCACACCCTGACAAGCCACCGTTTTTCCCTGGCAGGGGGATCATGTGCATAAGGGGCTTGCCCACCTGTTGTAAATGCCACCAGGGATCCATGTGCAGCGTTCACACTTATGGGTGCCTATGCACCTCGGATATGTGGCATGTAGGCAACTTGCCCTTTCGTGAATAGAGTCCAATACCAGTAAGTCCAATATTCTCAGCTTATTTACATATATAAATGGACATTCATGTCATCATAGATAGTACCCCAAGTATGACCAAAACTAAATTAGAAGACAGAAATATGACACCAATATCCATGAATATGATACAGTAATATTGATAACTAATCTGCTCTATTATATCGTATTAGTGAACAATAATGATGGTTTAAATGTCCATTTATTTCTTTTTAACAGGCAGCTATCTTCCCGAGTTCCTTTAGAACCTTTGGATGTATTTCATCTGGTCACATAACTTTCGGCAACTTATTAAGCTGCAAGTCCTTTCTGGTCGCTTTCTTCTGAAAATTGACTTGTATCCACCTCCCTCCGTTCCTGCTGGTTCCTGGTGGTCCATCCCCATGTCCCTTCTCCCTCCACCTCCTCCACTGTGAAGACAGAGCAGAAGTACCTATTCAGAATGTCTGCTTTTCCTTGGTCTTCTATGCAATCTGCCTGCTGTGCCCTTCTAACCCTCACTATCCCTTCCCTTGCTTTTTACTTCCCACTGATGTATCTGAAGAAAGTCTTATCTCCCTTAGTGGCTCCTTCGGCAATTCTTTAATCTGTCTGCACCTTTGCTCCCTTCACTGCCTTACCTGCTTCCCTCTGCTTTATTATGTATACCTCCCTGTCTTCTTCCCTCTGTGTTTCCTTATTCCTCCTGAATGCCTCCCTTTTTTCCTTCATCACCTTTGCCACTTCCTTAGAGAACCAAGAAGGTCTCCTTTTTCTTCTGTTTTTAATTCCTTTCTTCAAGCAGAGGTTAGTTGCTTTAGTTATCTCCTTCCCTATTTTTGACCACTGTGCCTCCACCCCTTCCTGGCAGTCCCCCCCCCTTCAAGGCAGTTTCTGAGGCAGTACCACGTTTCTTTAAAATTCACCCTCTAAAAGTCCAGGACCCTTGTCCCCGTGTGGTTAGCCTCTGTTTCTGTCTTAATGTTAAACCACACAGTTCAGTGATCACTGGTGGGGACTGCCCACAGTGACATCTGCAATGCTGTCCCTGTTTGTAAGCATCAGGTCCAGCACTGTCCTGTCCCTAGTGGGTTCTTTGACCAACTGCCTGAGAAAAGCCCCTTGTAGAGAGTCAAGGATTGACCTACTCCTTGTGGAAGCTGGAGATGGAAGGCTCAACTCCACATCCAGCAGATTGAAGTCACATACTAGCAGCACCTCCCCCTTACTCCCCATTTTTTAATGATGCCTTCCCCAAGTGCCATATCCAACTCCTCTCCCTGTGTTGGAGGCCCATACGGTATCCCAGTGTGGATAACAACCCTGGAGCCTGTCCCCACAGTGATCCACAGCACTTCCAGACCTTCATTTTCTTCCTGGTGTCCCTGTACCTCCATGGCCTTGATTTCCTCCCTCACATTTTTTTTTTTAAATTCAAGTTTATTGATTTTACAAAAAACAACAAATATAACAAAGTCAAGATCTAAATTAAGACAGTCATCCATACATGGTATAACAGAAAAAAAAAACCTGGACACCACCACTTCCCCCTCCCCAAACCCAACCCCACCCCCACCTCTCCCATCCACCTCCCTATCCCCCAACCAAATCCAAACCCCCACCCCCCACCCCTCCCAGCGGAGTGTGCCAAACAAACCATGTAGCTAAGCTGGTTATTAAATGTAGCAACATCTCAAAAGATAATCTTGCCTTCCAAAACAAGCAATATGGGTAACAAGGATAAGAGGAACAAGGAAAACTATTGTGGGCATCAGGAAGGAGGCCAGGAGATCATTGGTGCAAGTATAACGTATATAATTTACCCCTTTTTTTATGAAATAGGTCCATACGATTACGCGAGCTGGCTACCAATCTTTCAGTGTTAAGATAGGCAGAAAGCTCAGTCAACCATTCAGAATAGGACAGGGTCAATTGGTCAGTCCAATGTCTAAGAACCAATTTCTTAACCACAATAGACACCAGCGTAATGTGATACCGGCGTTCGACACAATTTATGTTAGCGTAGTCACCCAGAATGCAAATTTCAGGAGTGAAAAGGTTCGAGAGACCTAATAAGGGATCTAAATTGTCCCGGATAGAAGACCACAGAGGGGCAACTTTATTACAGTACCAGAAAATATGTAGAGAGTTCCCTTTGCTATGTGAGCACCTGGAGCAAAGGGGGAGGGGAAGTTTTTGGAGCTGGAAAAGTTTCCTAGGGGTATAATACATATTCACAATACAGTATTGGGTAAGTCTAAACCTATCCTGAGTGTGATATCTATGTAGGTCCCTCCAGATATGAGGCCAATTTAGGGTGGAACCAGGGAGTAAGGAGGACCAAATGCTAGAGCCTGCAACAGACTCGGAATTTGTAATTCAAGAGGAAAGAATATATTAGCGAAATGGAATGTGGTTTAGAAGCAAGGTTAAGATTTGAGAAGGAAGGGTGAACTACAGGCTCTCTGAACTGTGTTCCGAACTTCTCCATAATGAGGTGACTCAGTTAATATACTTTAAAGATCTTAGTATTAGGAATACCATGTTTATCAAGCATATCCATGGAAAAAGGAGGGATCCTTGGCCATAAAAGTGTTCCAAATTGGTTTCTTTAATTTGTGAAGCTACTCAGGAGTAATCAATGAGTTGTCCAGCTTGATGTTGGGGTTAAGGATGACAGGTTGACCCAGGTCCATCTTCGAAAGATTTTCAGAAAGTGTAAACATTGGAAAAGGGACTTAAGGGATGTAAGAACTGTATGGTCAGTTATCTACGTGAAAGCACGAGGTGGGAGTGTAGAAATAGCATAGGGACCCAATCTAGATTCTGAAAGAATCGACTTCCAATTGAAGCCAGATCGGGAAGAGGCCAGGGTCAGTAGGGAACCATCGCCTAATTTGGCAAGGCGAGCCCAGTGATACAGCAAAAGGTTGGGAAGCTGGAGGCCACCTTGTCTCTAGGAAGGATAGTTTGAGAATGAGTCACGAACTCCCTTTCCTCGCCAGATAAAGTTCGAGAACATCGCATGAAACTGTTGCAAGTAAGAGATGGGCAGCCAAAGGCCTAGTAGTTGAGGGGTAAAAAGATCTGGGAGGACGTTCATTTTAATAATATTAATCCTACCCAAAGGGAAATAGGAAGGGTGGACCATCAACAGCAAATCTTGCTGGATGAGTTTTGAGATCATCAAATTGAGTCTTCTGAGAGGGAAGAGTCTGTTGAAAGTGAATACCTAAGTATTTAATCGATTGGGGGACCATCGCATACCAAAGTTGGCGAGATCCTGCTTGAAAGTGTGTGTGTTTAATGGGAAAACTTCAGATTTAGAGATATTCAGTCTGTATTGAGAGAGGGTGCCATATTGCCTGATAAGATCCAGTGCATGTTTTAGGGAAACAGCGGGATGTGTAACGTGCAGAAGTATATCATCTGCATAAGCAGAGAGAACTAGCTCATGCTGACGCACCAGACAACCTTTAATAAGTGGAGAAGACTTGAGTTTGATAAGAAGGGGTTCAAGATATAGATTGAACAAGAAAGGTGAGAGAGGGCAGCCTTGTCTGGTACCAGTATGAAGCTGGAACAGCAAGGAGAAAACTCCGTTACAGTATATCTTGGCCGAAGGGGAGTTGTAGAGAATCTGGATCCATTTGAGAAAGGAATCCGGGAAGCTCATCCTGGTCATCGTAGCCCAGAGAAAGGACCAATCCACATGGTCGAATGCCTTCTCTGCCTAACGGAAATTAGGGTCATTGGGAACTGGGATGTACGAGCATGATAAGAAATGTGAGAGAGAGTTCTGAGGTCCGATGGGGAACAGAGTACAAAACCAACCTGTTCTGGGCTAAGAAGATGGTCCAGATTTTCTTGATCCGTTCGCCAAGATCTTAGAAAGAATTTTCATATCATAGTTTTGAAGAGATATGGGTCGTGAACTCGCCGGATCAGTAGGAGTTTTACCGGTTTGAGAAGTAAGATAATGGTGGCTTCAAGAAGGGTGGATCTACGGTGGGAGAAGAAAAAAGGTAGTCGAGAGTTTAAGAAGTAAAGGGGCTAGCTCTTTAGAGAAAACCCTGTAAAAATTTGCGGGGAATCCATCTGGACCGGGTGCCTTATCAGGGGCCATAGAAGCAATGACGTTCTCTATCTCAGAAAGAGAGATAGAGGTAGTCAGGATCTCATTATGGGGCGGCAGAAGTTGGGGAATGTCAATATCTGTTAAGTATGCTGAGATGTCTGAGAAAGGGGCGGGAGATGGAGGCACACTATAGAGATTTTTATAGTAGTTCTCAAAATCTGTGCAATTTCTCTGGGAGAAGTTTTGATGGAGCCAGCAGGTGATTGCAAAGCCGGGATTATTCTGGAGCTTTCTAATGTGCGAAGTCTTGGAGCCAAAAGCCTCCGGCTTTTCACCGTGATCAATATATTTAGCTTGAGTCTTAACAAGACAGTACTCAGCCTTCTCCTTAAGGAGGTCAGTATATTCATTTTAGCTACCAGAGGGCTTCTAGGGAGGACAACGGAGGAAGGAGGTAAGTGCTTTCAGTTCCCTAATTTTGTTCATTAGAGAGAGTGCCCGCATTGTCGAGCTCTTTTCCTTGCTGAAGCAAGTTTAATTAATTCACCCCTGAGATAGCATTTTAGGGAACACCAGATGATATCAACCTTTGAGGTAGATCCAAGGTTATCCTCTAGAAAGAGAGAAATTAGGGTTCTGATATGAGTCACCGTATGGGGATCTTTAAGTAGTTGGGTATTAAGTCTCCAGGTAGTGTCCCTTTGTAAATTAGGATCCGGAGAGATTTTAACCCAAACAATTGCATGATCAGAAAGAACAATCGGCTCGATACCAGACTGGAGAAGGCCCGGAAGAAGGGTTTTACTAATCAGGATATAATCTATCCTAGACCAGGATCTATGGGGTTGGGAGAAGAACGAGAAAGCACGGAGAGAGGGATTGGAGAGCCGCCAGGGATCACATAACCCTAATATATGCAGGAAATCGTGCAAAGCTCTTTGTGTCGAGGTGGGCGGCCGATTGGACTGAGGATCTTTATCCAGGAAATGGGAAGGCGAAACATTCGAGTCCCCACCCAAGATGAGTTGCAAGGGAAGCAGGGCACTGATTTTGTCTGCGAGGGTCATAAAATACTCAGGGCTACCCCCAATAGGGCCATAGGCTGAGCCTAAGACTACAGTGCCCCCATTGAGGGAGCCTTTGGCCAGTATAAATCTCCCCTCTGAGTCCGCTACGGTTGTGTCCATCAGGAACACAATATATTTTTTGATAAGTGTAGCTACCCCTCTGCTAGAGTTGGATCCACTTGCAACATACACTTGCGAAAAGCCGGATCGAGACAACCACTTAACCTCAGAATTATTTAAATGGGTTTCCTGTAGGAATAGGATGTCTATTTGAGACAGAGTACAATGATTAAATATCTGAGTCCTCTTGACCTTCTCCCTGAGCCCACGTACATTCCATGATGCCATTTTAATAGTATTTATAGCCATTTCAAATACAAGGTGAGGGGAAGGCAGATACCAGAATAACCAGATATGAAACCCAAAACAAGGCACACTCGAAGCCCAAAATCCCATCCTCCTATAACCTGCCAATAAGAATTAACCAAAGGTAATGGTAATATAAAAAGATTAACTGAAGCTGGAATGAAGCCATAGAGGTAGTAAGGCAGGCAGGCTAACTCCTCCCACCCCCACCCCAAATACCCCCTAAATGAGACACACCAACTATGTACAGCCTGGTACCAGGTCTGAAGGTTACCAAAGCAAAAATGGGAACACCAGAGGCCTGGAGACCAGATCCCAAATGCAAACCCAGAAAACCCCAGTCCACAGGGATCCTCCAGAAAAGGGAATAACCAGAACACCAAAAAACTTGAAAAAGAGCCATTCCCAAACCAAACCAAAGGAGGTAGCGAGGACCCTGTAGAAGGGACTGGATTAGCAAGCCCCCCTTCCATAAGCTCGTAATGCAGCTACCTGCAGTCACAAGGGCTCAGGAGCATACCCCCACCAACAAACTGCCTGTCCTATAAACAGGTCATAAAGTATAGCAATCCAATCAAACATAAATCCCCCTATTATCTAAAAAAAGAACGAGACCTTAGGGAGAGAATTCACTCACCCCTGGAGCAGGTGAAGAAGAGGGGGCCAGAGATTGGGAAAGTAGGCCGCGAGGTGAGAGCATTGCCCCTGCCGAGCAAATTGTTTCCGGGGGGAGTTATTTAATGGCGGGACCAAAATGGGTCCCTCGCCAGAAGTCAGTACTCCGAATACCGCAACCCCTCAAAATTGGTTCCGGGAAGCCACCGAAGACAACACCATCGCTGCCTAGCTGAAACTCCGCCCGACCATCCAGGATCCTCGCTCAGCACAATGATCCCGGGATTGGCCAGACAGGTAGGGCACAGCAGAAGAAAATAAGGGGAAGGGCCAGCGAGGGGGCCAGGTTACACAACAAAAAAACCCCAATAGCAGAGCAGATCAAGTTCACATCGTAGCCACTATATCTGGTGACACTAAATCAGCCATTCAATTTAAAGAGATTAGGAAGTCTGGTAACAAGGTCCTTATGGGCCATGTCCGGGGAATCAAAGCTGTGGGTACTGTCACCGATGGTGATCTTGAGGGTAGCAGGGTACACCATTCGAAAGGGAATAGCCGGCGCTATCAGTTTCTGAACTATAGGATGGAATGCAGCTCTCTTCATTCTTGTTTCCTTGGGGAGATCCTGAGCGAGGCATAATTTAGCTGACCCCCACGTAATCGATTGCAGCTCACAAGACTTATTGAAGACATGCTGCCTCTCGATGTAACTCAGGAATTTCATAATTATAGGCCGTGGGGGGGAGCCCGGTGGAGGTCTAGGCCTCAACGATCTATGCGCCCTCTCCAGGTGGTAGTGTGGGTTAAGAGGTGAAGGACCCACTATTTTGGAGAGAAATTTTTGTAGGAAGGCAATCAGGTCCGCCCTTCTTCAAACTCCGCAGACCCAGGATAAGGAGATTATTCCTTGATTGCGGCCTTCCAGGTCTTCAGTTTTTAATTGAGCTTCTTGACCTGCTGAGCCAGCCCAGACAGCTCAGATTCCATCGTCTGCCTTCCACTGCTCAAGAGAAAAGATCCTGGCCTCCGAATCAGACACCCGTGGTAAGGGAAGAGAGTGCCCGCATAGATTTGAGATCAGAGGTAATATTCTGGAGAATATCTTTTAATGGGGCCAGTTCTTGCATGAACTTATCTTCAGTGAGGAGGCTAGGCGACTGAGTCTTGTCACTCATTTTCTCCGATGCTGTACCCGCTTGATTCCTTGGCTTCTTAGGTAGCTTTTCGGGAGTAGCAGGCGGCATATGTCAGATCGCGGCCTGTTTTTTCTCCACCTCCATCTCCCTGTAAAACGAAGGAGATCGACGAAATAGACACCCTAGGGCTGACAGGCACAGCGTAGGCGATCCGGTGCTGGTAAAGTTGCTGAGTTAGCGATGCGGAGGATCGTGGATTGTGGCAGATAAGTTGGCAGGAGGAGAGAGCTCTAAGCCCCTGCTGCCATTCAGCAAGCTGTCATCACGTGACTCTTCCTCCCTCACATATAAATCAACCCCTCCTCACTGCCCTCTCTCCTGATCATAGAGTAGCCCAGTGTGGCCATGTCCCAATTGTGATGCTCAGTTCAATCCATCCTTCTCAGGTCTTTCAGATCACTGGACTTGTCCTCCCTCCCTGCCGACCTATCGGCCACTGACATGTCCCGTATCTCAACAACCAACAACATCAGTTCTGCCCTCTAATCCTTCCAGTCCAGATTCATATCAGTTTGGGTTCACCACTCTCCCCCTCGTAGGAAAACCAGAGTCTATGGCTCCCACCTTCCCTGGATCTCAGCAGAGTTGCATCTTTGCAGTTAGCTGGATCAGGAGGAGAGCTGAAAATTGGCCGAGTGTGGCTTAGGCAGAAGTGAAGCAAGTGTCTGCATTTAGACTTCACTGTAGTTAGCGCTACTCGGTAGTTAGCTTTTGGTCAGAGAGCAGTCTTGCTATCCTCAATCAGCAGCCAATCCTGGGCACTGCCTGGAAACCAGGAAGTGGGCAGGGGCTTAGGCAGAAGTGAAGCAGGTGTCTGCATTTAGACTTCCCTGTAGTTAGCTCTACTCGGTAGTTAGCTTTTGGTCAGAGAGCAATCTTGCTATCCCCAATCAGCTGCCAATCCTGGGCACTGCCTGGGAACCAGGAAGTGGGCAGGGGGCTTTCTTAAGGACTAGGCCATCAAGCGGCCCTCAGCACAAAGGATCAATGCGCAAAGGACTTCGGAGTCGAACCAACATGCAGCGTACCTTGGAGTCTGCTCATCGGAGTCAGACCAACGAGGCAGCCAGCCACTCTACTCCTCTGCAGACCCAAGGGAACCTCTATCCAGGTAAGCCTGTTGGGGGCTGCATTATAGGGTGGCTGTACTTGGGCAGCCAGCTAAGCATGTCAGTGGACTTAGGGGCTTGCTGTTGTTTTTTCATTCTCTTTAGTGTGGTGTTGTTTGTCCTTAACTGATACAAGGTTTTAACGTGTTTCTGGGTAGTAGGCATTGTAGGTAAACTTGCTAGGTGCTATAGATGTTCAAGATGGCGGCCACGCTGGGTCAGCCATTGGGAGTAGCTTAGAAGTTGTTGCTTGTATTTGTTTTATTTCTTTATTTACCGGTGTATTTATCAGTGTAGAGTTTATTTTATTAGTTCATTTGTTTTTTTTTTATTAAAGCTGGATGGTTACCATCAGAAGTTTAATTTGCGGTCTTTTGCCTGTCTTTTTATTGACCGCGTTACTCCGTGTTAGTCCTGGATATTTATTTGCTTATCGCTAGTATAGTTCTTCCAGGATTGCATGACTGGAATCAGAAGACCAGGGGAGTAACTGTAGTTTGTTTGGAAATGGTGGGTGAGCCTTACTGCTGTGACTGTGGCTGGGACTGGAATTGAAAGATCGGAAGTCCGGGGATTAGTTGCAGCCTGTTTCGGGAGTGGTGTGGTGAGTCCTCATGGCTATTACCAGGACTGATGGCATGGTGATTTAACCGGCAGAAACGGAGGAAGCGTGTTTGGATTAGTAGGCTCCAGTGGGGCTTCTTTGCAGGTGAGTAGTGCTGGGTGAGGACCTGCCTTGTGCCTTTGGGAGCCGCGACCACCGTTTTGCCTTTGACCAGGCAGGAGTCACCTTGTTTGGCCTCTGGGGAGCCGGAGGGGAATTGAGGCTTCTCCTAAGCCGCTTTGGGGGTAGCCATGGGGCTGGGTCACTGAGGCGTCTGTAGCCTTGGGTCGTGGGCTGACGGGGGTCGTTTTGGCTTCTGATGGTGCAGGGGGAAGGGGTCTACCTGATCACCCATTATTGCACTCATTGAGTATCTGCACATTTTGAATTTCCCTGAAGTACTAGAAGAGGATAAAGATCAAGTTGAACTGCGGGGACTTGCTGTTTCGAGGACTGTGTTGAATGTTACCTACTCTTCTGTTTGAATAAAATTGACATCGCTGGAGAAACTGACCTGTTTTCCCTCCCAGTTTTTGTCCTGGATATATGGGTGGTGAGAGTGCTGTGCACACCGTTTCATTACTTCAGACAGTTACTATGAATCGACTAAGTTATGAATTAATTTACAAAGAGTCCCCCACCATATGAGAGGTGGTGTTGGGGGGTTTATTACAGCATTACTTCAAGTCATTTCAATATACTGTGAATGGTACTGGACTTGCAGGCATGTGAGAGATGCTGCAATGAAGACGTAAAAACAGAATTTTCTTTTTTTCTTTATTTTTAGTTACTAGTTTTAGTTAATTTTTAGTTTTTCTTCACTAGGTGAGAGATGGTGTCAGAGTTTATAAATTTGATTTATGTTTTGTAATTGTGCTGGAACAAATACATGCAGGTGAGAGATGCTGTATTTAGACCATGTATAGTTTGAGTTATATATAGTTATTTATAGGTTGTTGATTTGTTTATTTTTTTCCTTTCTTTTTCTTTTTTCTAAACAGCTTTTAGAGATTGTTAATGATACATCTGTGAGGAGATTTGTTAATAGATGTTTTATCAGTATTAGGTCTTTTGATCTAATTATTATTTGGGGAGTGGGGGGTTATTATTAAGAGGGTGGGTTTATTAGGGAGTGAATAAAAGTGTTCGTTTTTGTGGGGTTTTTAATTGACATAGCAGTACTTTAGAGTCTGAAATATGTGATGGGGTGGTAAGAACACAGTCAGGCGGTACTCCCCCTCAAGACTGAAGGATCTCCGTCCTTTTGAATATCCTGCACTGCCTTTGGAAGTTTATAAAAACTGCCGAGCTCTTGGCATTGTGAGACGGAGGAGTGCGAGGAATAGGAGATCCTGGAACTCTTGTGGGGGATGGGAAAGGAGGGGCGGATAGGGACAGTCAGAACCAGGAGATGCCCAGGGTGAAGTGGATAAAGGAGCAAGGTCCACCTTGCCTTGTACCCATACCCAAGGGCACTGACTTGGTCAGGCAGGAGGTGGAGTCATCCTTGGAATCTCGTCCCTTTCGGGCGGTGTTAAGCAATGCTAGGTCCATTAGAAACAAGACCGCAGTGGTGGCGGATCTTGTTGCATCTGTGGACCTGGCTTGCATCACCGAGACCTGACTAGATGAAAATGCGGGCCCTATTTTGGGGTCCGCGATTCCAGCTGGGTTCTCGGTGATTCACCACCCGAGAGTGGACCGTAGGGGCAGGGGAGTTGCAGTCTGTTTTAGACAGGAACTTGACCTTAGGGAGGGGCCAGTTGGAGGTACCAACTCCTTTGAGTGTATTGTGGGTGCAGGTGCAGGTTTCAGGATCATTCTCATTTATCATCCACCGGGTGATGGGAGGGAATTCCTGAGGGAGGTTGTGGACTTCATCGCCGAGAGGGTATTAGACTCCTCCCGATGGTTAATTCTGGGGGACTTCAATGCCTGGGTCGACGATGAACTCGCACATTTTGGACAAAACTTCCTCCAATTGATGGAGTCATTGGGCCTGACATGGGTTATTACCTCTGCAACTCACGGGGAGGGGACACTCATTGGACTTGATATTCCATCTGGGGATGGAAGTCTCCGATGTGGAGGTGGAGCCTGTTGGTTGGTCTGACCATCACACCCTAAGGTTTAGTTTTGTGGCTCCCCGAAAGAGGCCTGCACCTAAAGAGATTAGTACAGTTCCATCCTTTAGGAGGAGTTACCTCAGAAGGCCTAATGGTGGAGCTGGACTTCTCGGGATTGCCAATGGATAGCACTGACCCAGGGCCCCTAGTGCTAGCCTATAATAGGGCAGTCATGGTGGCCCTGGATGTCATTGCTATATCCCATATTCGTCCCTGTACCCTTCATCCAGGGGCTCCATGGTTTACCAGGGAGATCCGTAGGTTGAAGAGACAGGGTTGAAGATTGGAGAAACACTGGCGGAAAACTCACCTGGAGATGGACAGGCTTAGACTACTGGATCATTATAAGATCTATCAGTTAGCAATTTCCCATAAGTAGGCAGAGTTCCTGTCCAGGGAAATTGCTACAGCAAGGAATAGGCTGGCCCAGCTCTTCTGGACTGTAGACAGACTGTGCAATCCAGCCTGTCTTCAAGCCGGTCGAACTTTGTCACAGTTACAGTGTGAGGACTTTGTGATCTTCGCTGATAAGGTGTCCGCCATCAGGGATGAGATCAGCCAGCACCTCCCCATTGGGTCTTGCACTGATCCACCGAGTAGCACTAATACCCAACTAACTTGGTTCACCTTTAGTCAGCCAGCAGTCATGGATATAGTGAGGATCATCCAGACTTTGTGTCCAACCTACTGTAGTTTGGATCCAGGCCCTACTCACCTGTTGGTGGGGTGTGTAGAGGTTATCGGCCCAATCCTTACTGGGATAGTGGTGATATCATTGGAGAAAGGGATCTTTCCAGATCCCTTAAAGGAGGCAGTGGTGTGCCCCCTTTTGAAAAAGCCCTCCCTTGATCCCAACTGCCCAGAAAACTACAGACTGGTCTCGAACCTCCCCTTTTTGGGGAAGGTTATCGAGAAGGTGGTCGCTTTGCAGCAGAGGATCATTTAACCAGCCACAGTATCTATGACTCTCTCCAGTCTGGCTTCAGGAAGTGGTATAGCACTGAGACGGCTCTTGTATGGGTACTGAATGATCTCCTGATGGTGACAGATCAGAGAGCTTGTTCTATCTTGGTTCTCCTTGATCTCTCAGCAGCATTTGACACTGTAGATCATGGGGTATTGCTCGAATGCCTGTTGTTTCTCTGTGGACTAAGGGGGGTGGTCCACAGTTGGTTTCAATCCTTCCTGCAGGGTAGGACTCAGAGAGCAGTGTTGGGGGTTTATTCCTCTGCCTCTCACTGCCTGCGCAGTGGGGTACCACAGGGTTCGGTGTTGTTCCCCATGTTATTTGCAGTGTATGTGCTCCCATTGGGGAACATTATAAGATAGTATGGGGTGAGTTTTCATTGCTATGCTGATGACTCTCAACTCTACATGTCTTTTGTGCCCGAGCAGGAGTCCGATTCAAGTGCAGTGTTTAACAACTGCTTGCTGGAGATACAGAACTGGATGAGTACCAACTGGCTGAACTTAAACCCAGGAAAAACAGAGGTATTGGTAGTGAAGCCAGGGATAAGGATGTCAAGCTTATGGGTGGGAAAACCCTCAGGTTTAATTCTGGGGGGGACCCCGCTTATGGCATCCGGCCAGGTGCGTAACCTTGGTGTTGTGTTTCACGAGGGCCTGACCCTGAGGGCACAGGTGTTGGCCGTAATCAAATCATCCTTTTTCCATCTAAGGAACATAGCATGGGTGAAACACTTGGTTCCATCAGAGGATCTTCCTACGGTGGTCCACGCCTTAGTTGCCACTCATCTTGATTACTGCAATGCCCTTTATCTAGGGCTGCCAGGAGTGGCTATCCACTGCTTGTAGCTGGTGCAAAATGCGGCAGCTAGGTTATTGACTGGAAGCCCGAGATCCAACCATATAACACCTGTGCTGCGCGATTGCACTGGCTGCCTGTACAGTGGCAGATCACTTTCAAGGTCACATTGACAACCTATAAGGCCCTACATGGGTTGGGAACCCACTACCTGAAAGAGTTCCTGACTCCTTACTGCCCCTCCCACTCCCTCCGATCTTCTGGTGAGGGATTGCTAGAGATTCCCAGGGTAACCCTGAAAACATCTGGTGGAAGAAGTTTTGCTTTTATGGCACCCACCCTGTGGAATTCTCTACCTTGCCAGATATGCAATAGCCTGACTGTAAAAGGGTTTAAAAAGTTCTTAAGACCTTTCTATTCAAACAAGCATTTTTGGAAATGTAAATGGTGTTTTAAATTCCTGTGGATTTTAATATTGTATGTGAAATTTTGTAAAGGTGCCCTGAGCCTTGGAAGGGTGCCTCATATAAATACATGTTTACTTATTTACTTAGGGTAATTCGTGGATCAGGGGCCTACTGTTAAATAGTTGCTAGATATAGTAGGGTGTAGGGACTTGCTCTAAAAAGCCTGCTATGTATTAGTGAGATTCAGTGTTTAAGGCCATATATATTTATTTTAGCTTGATTGGGTCTGGGACAAAATCTAAACAAAAAGGGAAGGACTAGAAGAACAGGGAAGAGGAAATATTGGGAGTGGTGAAATGCAGTGGTTGTGGGGTGGCAGTTTACAGTGAGACATTCTGGAGACTTTGGTGCTGTCCCATCTCTAGTAGGTGGAGGGAACAGATCTTAAGGCTCCAAGCAGTGCTGGCAGAGAGTCAGAAGAATGTAGTGAGACTCAAAGTCATGTTGGCAAGGAGTGGGGGGGGCATCTCTTCTGCCCAGGGACCACTTAACCAAACACCGCTACTTCAAAGGTTACCAGAAGGAAGGAGCACTTGGACTATGGTGGGCTCAAGGAGGGCAGGGGCAGTAGGATCAGGAAGGCTGAGGGAAAGCAGGTTACAGGCATACTCCTCATCCAGTGCCACCAAAAAAACTCCTACACCATTCTGGTGGAGCGGAACTGCCATGATGGGGCACCCAAGGTGGTGGATGGAGAGGATGTGTGCGAACACCCAAATGGAGTCCCCAGGAGGGAGGAAAGAGACCCCCAAGGAAGGAGGAAGCAACGTCTAGTGGGGATCTCTATAGTCAGGGGATAGTGTTGGGGGAAGGAAGGTGAGTTGAGATGGAGGTTAAGTGCCTACCTGGCTCAGATGGATAGAAAGCATATCCAGCAGATTGCAAGGGCTATTCTCCACCTGGGGACAAATGACCTAGCTCTGAAAGGGACAGGGGCAGTGCAGGAGCAATTTAGGGAGCCGGGGAAGGGTCTTAAGCAGGTAGCATGCATTGTAGCCTTTACGGAAGTGCTGCCTTTCTACAACGGGGGAAGGAGAGGGAGCTCTGCACTAAGGCCTTTAACTCACAGATGAAGAAATGGTGCAGAGAGGAGGGGTATGGCTACATTGAGAACTGGGGCTCCACCTGGAGAGATCAGAGCTTTTACCAGGGGGATGGCATCCATCCAGGAAGGGAGCAGCAGTCCTCAGTAGACAGTTTAAGTGTTACTTGGATAGGCATTTAACCTCAGAGGCAGTATAGGGCAGTGGTTTAAGGCTCTGAGCTGCAAACCTAGAGACCTAGGTTTGAATCCCACAGCCCCCACTTTCATACTGTGTGACCCTGAGCAAGTCACTTAACTTCCTTGTGCTCCTAGGTTTCACCTGTAAACAAGCTTTCAGCTTAGTGTGTCTCCTCTGGTAAAACAGAGGTAAAAAAAAGGAGTCACAGAAGGCAAACGGGTAGCAGAATCTGCCCCCCCAGGCTGTGATGGAGAGTAAAAATTTCCAAGGGAAAGGATTCCCACCAAAATGAAGGACAACCAAAGGTGCAAGGGATTGGCATGAGAGGGAAGAGAAGCAGGCAGTACATAAATGAGAAGAAGGAGGAACAACTAGACAACATGAGACGGGAGAAAAGCAGGACTAACAAAATCTGGACAGCCATCTGTGCCAATACTAGAATTCTGGGAAATAAGGTACCAGACCTGGAGGCCACCATGGCTGAGGCAAGCCTGGATATAGCGGCCATCACTGAAACATGGTGCACAACAAACAACCATGACTGGGAAATAGTCATGCATGGCTACACAGTGTTTAGAAGGGACAGGTTAGGAAGTGGTGCTTTTTATGTTAAGTAAAACATCAAAGTGATGGGGGTAAAGGGAAGACAGTGGGCATCGAGGTGGTGGGTCAACCTCAAGTCTGGAAAAGGAGCTTCCATTTGCATGGGAGTGGTATACAGGACTCCAACACAGGGAGAGGACATAGACAAAGAGATGTTGAAGACACTGGCAGAATGGCTAAGAAGGGGGAGGTGTTTCTGGTGGGGGACTTTAATCTGCCAGATGTAGTGAGGAGCCTACATGCTGCAGAATCATCTCAGAGCAGAGGCATCTTGGACTCCACGCAGGGGGCATTCCTCAGGCAGCTGGTGAGTGAACTCATTTGGGGTGGGGCAGTACTGAACCTGGTACTTAAGAATGGGGACAGTGTGGCAGACATCAGAGTGGGGAGTCATCTGGGGACCAGTAACCATCATACAGTATGGTTTAATGTAAGAACAACAGCAGATTCCAGCCTCACGAGGACAAGGGCCCTGGATTTCAGAAGGGCAGACTTTACAAAGATGGAGGAATGCATCCAAGAGGACCAGGCGGGGGAAGATGTCACGGAGGGGTAGAGGGAAAATGGGCCACAATAAAAGAGATCATAGTAAAGGCTACAAACTTGAATGTCAGGCAATAAGCAAAAACAGAAGGAGGAGGAGACCATTATGGTTCTTAAGGGAGGTGGCAGAAAAGATAAGGGAAAAACAGTGGCATTCAGAAGGTATCAGAAGACCAAGAGAGGATCACTTGGGGGAGTGGCTTGCCCAGGCAGAAGATGGCTGCTTAAATCTGTCTCTCCAGAGGAACTACAGAATCTATTCAAACAACATGAAGTCTTGCTGTATTCTGACTATTGCAGATTAGGTCCTGCCTTTCAACTGCCCCGGAGAACAAAGAGTTAACTTTCCATGGCCAGCATGGAACGTTCAGTGCGAGCTCGGTTGAAGCCTCTGTCTGCTGTTGTTTAAACTCCAACCATCAGATTCTTTACTCCGCCTCACTGAACAGTCGCTCGGGAGATTTCTCCTTTGCTCGGTTCAAAAAAGTCGGTTAAAGTGTCATTTTTTTCGCTCGGTTTCTACCGAATTTCTGCTACTGAACCTGTCTGTTTAAGTCTCTTTCTGTGGTACCGTGAGTACTAGATAGGTTTTGCATTTAGTTTCTGTGTGGAACTTGTAAACATTGGATCGGTTTGGTTTGAACCGATCAGATTGGTTTTAAAAAACCTTTGAAATTATTAGAGTGTGGTAACCGGTCCGTATCGGTTCTAAAAAAAACAGATTTAATTACGTTTTATTCCAAGACCGTAACATGGTCAGGAACTGATAGGGTGTCTTGCCTACGGATTGCCAAAAAGGGGTAAAGTTTTGATAGGATTGGCCATGTCTGAGAAACCCAAGAAAACCGCCCACTGGGTTTCAACACCGTAGTGTGTGGGGAAGCCTTTGCTAAGGCTGATCCCACCACGATCCCCCACCACCTGTGTTTATTGTCTGGGGTTTGACCACCTGATTCAGACTGCCAATTTGTAAAAGTTTTCCCAAAGCTACCCTGGATAAGAGAGGTAGACTGAGGGAAAGGGAGGCCGAGAAGTCCGCTGACCCGGATGGCCAGCCCGGTTCAGTTCCGACCAAACCAGAAGGAGTGCCCTCTGACCAGGGCAAAACTTCTTCGGGCCAAAGGAGAGCCGATTCTGAGGAGTCGGTTCCGGTTAAAAGAAAGAGAAGGGAAAAATCAACCAGTTCGGATCCACAAATTCTTTCTCCGACCGCTGATGAATTAGCCAAAGCGATAAGGATAGTTCAATCGCTAACTTCAGTTCCGGCCGAACTGGCACCATCTGTCAGGGGCTCGGTTCAGTCGGTTCCCCCGGTTCCGGATTATACTTTAGAAGAATTTTATGAACCGGAGGAGGAGGAGGGAGAGTATGAGGATAATGATGATGATGATGATGGTGATTATGAAAGTCTGGATGTGCCTATTGACCCGGACATCTCCCCAGACAGGCCTTTAGGTGTTTCTCCTCCTAGGCTTTCTGAGTCCCCTTCCCACTTTATGTTTTACGAGAAAGTGGCTGAAACCCTCCAGCTTCCAATGGAAGAAGCAGTAGAGGATCAGGAGGAGCCTGATTTTGTTGAGATGATGGACATCCCAGAGTCCAGGAGATTGTCTATTCCCCTCCATAAATCTTTTGGGAAACAGACATTTAACATTCTAGAGACTCCTAATTCCATACCTCCTGTGGACAGAAGAATGGACAAGAGGTATACCCTTTCAGGCAATGACTCGGAGTTCCTTTCCCAGCAATGCAGCCATGTTGGGGTAGTGCAGGCTGCTGCCTGTGATAAGGCAAATATTCTCTTGGCTTCACAACCCCCAGATAAGGACTCCAGGAGGATTGATGCCATGGCAAAAAAGCAGTGCATGGCAGCATCTTTGGGACTCAGGCAGGCTAACTATATGGCCTACACAGCTAGATACCAAAAGTCCAGGTGGGACACTGTGCTAACTCTGGCTAAACAGGCCCCTGACCAGCTTGCCAAGGAGCTGGAGCAGGTGGCTGCAGATGGGATTGAGGCATCCAAGGTGCAATTTCATGCTGCTGTGGACTCCAGTGATGTTTCATCTAGAGTCATGCCTACATCTGTGGCCCTTCGGAGAATGGCTTGGCTCAGATGTACTAGCCTTTCACAGGATACCCAGGCTAAGGCCATGGGTTTCCCTATCATTGGTAATTCTCTGTTTGGGGAGCAGACAGAGAACTACACGAAGAAGATGGACAAGTACAGGACCACCTACAGGAGTGCTCAGGCCAAAGAAAGGCAAGCCACTCCTCAGAGACAGCATTCCAGGGGCAGGGGAAGGCCCTTTCAAAGGCCTTTTTACCAAGCCCAGGCCTCCTCTTCTGCTTATGCTCTGAGGGGGTTCTTCAGAGGGAGAGGCAGACGGGGAATGAGCAGGCCTGCTTCCACCCCTCAGCCTAAAGCCCTGCCAAGCAGACACCCTGATAGTCTGCCCGGGCCAATTCTCCAGTACCTGTAGGGGGCAGGCTGGCTTACTTTTTCCAGGACTGGAAGTCTTTGACATCAGACAAGTGGGTCCTGGAAGTAGTAAGCCAGGGACTGGTTCCCAGCTTCAAATAATTTCCCAAGATGAGAACCAGATCCTTTCCACCTGTAAATCCATCAGAGACCCTTGCCCTAGAGGCAGAGGTTTCTTCCCTCCTGGCTCTCAGAGCCATAGAAAGGGTTCCTACCCTACCCAGGGGCCAAAGATTGTACTCCAGGTACTTCCTAACCCCCAAAAAGACAGGAGAATGGCGGCCCATCCTGGATCTAAGATTTCTGAACAAGCACCTTTTAAAACCAAAATTCAAAATGGTGACTCGGGGGATAATTCTGCCCTCTCTCAGACCAGGGGACTGGCTAGCCTTCCTGGACCTCAAAGATGCCTGTTTTCACATTCCCATCAGGTGCTCCCACAGAAAGTACCTCAGGTTCGAGTTGCCCTCAGGCAACTATCAATTCAGAGCAATGCTCTTTGGCCTAACATCAGCCCCAGGGGTGTTCACAAAGTGCCTGGCAGTAGTGGTTGCTTTCCTAAGGAGAAAAAAGATCTCCATCTTTCCATACTTGGGCGACTGGCTCATAGTAGGTCAGTCTCCAGACCAAGTCAAGTCACATCTGCAAATAACTCAGCAAGTTCTCACTTCCTTAGGATTCCTCCTCAACCTTCCAAAGTCAGTTCTTGAGCCAGTACAGCTCCTCACCTTTATAGGGGCAGAGCTGGATACAATAAGAGCAAAAGCCTTCCTTCCCCTGGACAGGGCAAGGACCCTTATAGAACTGGCCTCTTCATTCACCCTTCAGGTGTCTTGACCAGCAAGGCATTTCTTGCAGCTCCTGGGCCACATGGCAGCCTCTACAGCAGTGGTCCAGGGCAAGATTCAGATGAGGACATTCAGTTCCACTTAAGAGCCTTCTGGTCCCAAAGAAGGATTCCCTTACCAAACTAGTCCCAGTGACTTGAACCCTGATCCAGGCTTTGCAATGGTGGCAGGATCAGGACAATTTGAGACAGGGAGTTCCTTTTGTCACTCAGTCTCATTCAGTGATACTCACCACAGATGCCTCCCTGCTGGGCTGGGGAGCCCACCTGGGGGATCTTACCACCCAAGGGCTGTGGTTACCTCAAGAATCTCTGCTTCACATCAATCTCTTGGAACTCAGAGCAGTGTTTCTGGCACTGCAAGCCTTTTCCATATCTGTACAGAACAAGGTGGTCCAGATCAGAACAGACAATACCACCACAATGTGGTACATCAACAAGCAAGGAGGCACTCTGTCTAAGGCCTTGTGCACAGAAGCAATGAAGTTATGGTCTCTGGCCTATTCACTGCAAACCTCTCTGATAGCAGTTCACCTCCCAGGGAAGGACAATGTCCTAGCAGATGCTCTCAGCAGGGTATCCCAGGGCCATCACTGAATGGACCCTAGATCCCTAGTTTTGAAGTGATTTTCTCGAGATGGGGCACTCCACAGATAGATGTTTTTGCAGCCCCAGACAATCACCAACTTCCTCTCTTTTGTTGCAGACCCCCAGTCTTGGGCTCAGTCCCCCTGGATGCTCTGATTCTGAATTGGGAAGAGAAGTTCCTGTATGCTTCCCCCCCTTCCCTCTCCTGTTCGAAGTGCTAGTCAAGATCAGGTCTCAACCATGCAAAGTGATTCTGATTGCTCCAGACTGGGCCAGACAGCCCTGGTACTCACTGTTGCTGTCCTTAGTAGTCCACCTTCCCCTGTCTCTTCCCAGGAATTACAACCTGTTGACATCCTCTCAGGGGAGGATTTGGTATCCGAACCTCAAATCTCTCAATCTCAAGGCATGGCTCTTGAAGAGTTAGAGTTTGCTGATCTACACCTTTCTCAAGGGGTTCTGGATATCTTTAAGGCTTCTCGAAAGCCTTCCACCAGAAAGACTTACAACTCCAAATGGAAAAGGTTCACTATTTGGTGCTCTAAGCAGCATTTCTCCAGAATCTGCTGGGTTGCCTACAGTCCCTGGACTATATGGTTCATCTTAATGGCTTGGACTTTAGGCCAGCTGCACTTGAAGTGCATCTGGCAGCTGTTTCTGCCTTCTTGTCAGTAGGCAAGTCCTCTCCTCTGTCAGCCCATCCTGTGTTTTGTATGTTCTTCAAGGGATTGCTGCACACAAATCCCCCATTAGGGACCCTGCTCCTGCTTGGGACCTTAATGTTTGCATTGCTCAGCTTATGCAACCACCCTTTGAGCCTTTGTCCTCTGCAGAGCTTAAGTACTTGACTTGGAAAATTGTGTTTTTGGTAGCCCTTACCTCTGCCAGGCATATCAGTGAATTGCAAGCCCTGTCAGTGGAGCCTGATTTCATCTCTTTCCATAGAGATAAAGTGCTCCTAAGAACTAACAGGAAGTTTTTGCCTAAGGTGGTTTGAGATTTCCACCTTAATCAGTCTATGTCTCTCCCTGTTTTCTTCAGTGACCATTCCTCCTCTGGAGAGAGGAGGTTGCACAGCTTGGATGTTAAAAGGGCCCTCAGCTACTACATAGAGCGCACCAAGGGTCACAGGTTTGAGTCCCTCCAGTTGTTCCTTACATATGGAGAGGTCGGAAGGGCAAACCTGCCACTAAAAGATCTATTGCCAGGTGGATTGTCTCTTGTATACAATTCTGCTATGAAAACCTGGGTAGAACACCACCTTCAGGCCTGAGGGCTCACTCTACTAGAAGTACAGCTGCTTCCCTGGCTGCTGCCAGGGATATTCCTAGCTTAGAAATGTGTCAAGCAGCCACCTGGAAAACAGTCCATACATTCACCAGGCATTACTCTCTGGATATCCAGGCTAGGAGTGATGCTCGGTTTGGCACAGCAGTACTTCAGAGCCTATTCCCAGAGTAGGTTCTGTCCCTCCTCCATGGAGGTACTGCTTGGTAGTCTGCAATAGTCAGAATACAGCAAGACTTCGTATTGTTTGAAGAAAAAATTACTCACCTTAGTAATGTTTCTTCTAATGGAGTCTTGCTGTATTTTGACCTCCCCCCGCCTCCCATCTCAGAACCTGGTTTTTGGGATGTGGGTGGGCAGGAGCAGTGTTGGCACCCTAGAGGTGCCCCTTTTTCACCCTCCTTTATTTTGGGTGTGTGTTGTGTTTTTGTTTTTGGGTTTCCTGACTTGAGCCTTTGCTTTGAAACCAAAAACCCTTTTTTAATAAATTTAGTTGCCAGTTGGCTAGTGTGAGTCTTACAGTTTCCACACAGAACTTTAGTAGTATTGCTAGTAAAGATCTGACGGTTGGAGTTTAAACAACAGCAGACAGAGGCTTCAACCAAGCTCACGCTGAACGTTCCATGCTGGCCATGGAAAGTTAACTCTTTGTTCTCCGGGGCAGTTGAAAGGCAGGACCTAACTGCAATAGTCAGAATACAGCAAGACTCCATTAGAAGAAACAACGTTACTAAGGTAATTTTTTCATCTAATCCATCCCTTTACAGACCTTCTCTTTGGTGTCACCTTTGAAGATTTAATAGATTATAACATCTTGAAGCTCTTTTGCAAGTTATTTGGAGCTTTCTGGTAATTTAACTTGGCTGTTTGTTTCATCTCTGAGCTGGGCCTATATATCTAATCATGGCCGACTCCAATCTACAAACTCCTTAGACGGAATTGAAGCAATGCTTTCAAAACTAATTGAGGACATTAATGATCTAAAAACCACAACTCAGCAAAATTCAACCTCACTGCAGTCATTTGACACACGTAATACCTTGACTGAGAACAAATCTGCCACTAATGAGAACTCTATCCAAGAACTCTAAGCTGCCATGAGAGAACAAGATTGTATTATAAAATCTGTGCAGGACAAACTAGATGACTACGAAAACTACATTTGCAGAAACAATTTGCGCTTCTTTGGATTTCCAGAAAGGTCAAAAGTTGGGGACACCACTACACTGTTGCTGCATGTTCTCCCTGCGATGTTAAAATTACCCCCGACGTGCTGCTAGCAATCGATCGTTCACATCATTCTTTAGGTCCTAAACCCAGCAAAGACCAGAGGTCTAGACTGATAATTGCTCGTTTTCTCAATTTTACACATACGGAGCTCATTCTGAAACAAGCGAGAGAAATAGATAACTTAATGTGGCAAGATTTTAAAATGTCCATTTTTCGGGATTTCTCTAAGCAGTTGTCCTAGAAATGGAAAGCTTACAATTATCTTAAACCTACATTGCATCAAAGGGGAATCAGGTTTGCTTTGCGGTGTCCTTCCACGATGAGGTTATTTTTGAGATCATCTCATAAAGACTTTAGCACCCCTGAAGCTCTCAATAATTATCTAAAATCGAATCTGAATGCTCCTACCTCCGAGGTCTCCATGACCGAGGGCCATTTGCCTGCTCCACTGCAATCTACAAGGAGCCCCATTACAGCCGCACAGCCCAGTGCAGGAGGCTCGACCCAATTGACTGTCCCTTACTCCCCTGAGACCATAGTTTCCATTCCTAGGCACTCCAACAGGATTAAAGATAAACTGACTGCTGGGTCTCACTCCCTTAGTCATTTATGCTGCCCACCTGAAAAGCTACCCAAATCTCTACCTGTTATGTCCTCCCAGGTGCAGATCAATCCCTCCATCCCCCTCCATAATAAATTTGCCCTGTTATCTGAAGAGCTCACATATCTACATGCCGATATGGATGGGCAGGTCACCGAAGATCCAAATGTTGATACAGGAGAAACACAGCTGGGCAATCTCTCAGTTGATTCCTCATGGGTGGAAATAGTTGCAAGTTCACCTATTAAATCACTCAAACCGCCCAAGAAAAAACGCAAAGCAAAATCTAAAAATAAAGCTTCCAGTACCTCTAGCTTTCACACATCAATGGTAACTTGAGTGATTAAAATACTTTAAACTCTTGTGTTTACCTCTGGGATTATATCTCCAGAGCTATGTGTAGTTAGAGACCAGTTGCTTTATTTTGCCACATATCGTGCTGTACTGTCTTCCCCACCTTACTTTCCTTCTCTGCAGGTCTTCTTTCTGGAAGGCTGTACATCGCGATTGATTGCAGTTTTAACACTCTTCCATTTACTGATAGTTAAGTACTAGTTCTGGCACTTCGGCACTCTGCTGCATGATTTGATTTTACATATGTACTAATCCTGTGTTGCAATATGCCTAGCAACCACTCCATTAGGTACTCCTCACTGAACCCTAGCAATTTAAAGCAGTTATGGCAATGTTGCCCAAGATGCTGCAGTGTTGTCAAGATATTATTTTTGTCAATACTAAACTTATGGCACACCTATAAGGGTTTTCTTTAAATAATCATTATCATCTTTTCTAGTATATTATAATATTTTAAAAAAAGATACTAAACTCTAAAATCTAACTCTAATTATTTACCCTTCTGGTAATCTGGGCCTACCAATCTAGACACACTGCCAGCGATTTTCGGTGTTTGGATATATAATAACTCCTGATATACGTCACCCTGCATATCAAACATACTTGAAGCCTTGTGACATATATGAGTCCTCTAACTTGGTCTCTTTTTTAAAAAAGAGGGTGCTCATGCTATTCATTATTGGCCTTAGTTGTCAGGAGGTCTAAACCTCACTCTCAGGTTCTTGGCAATAATGGGAATGCAAGGAATCACAGACACATTGTATAAGAGTAAAAAACTTGTTTATTACTACCAAAAAGGATAAATCACAGTTGCCCTAAGCAGTTTTTACCAAATATGATCTGGGAGCCAATGCTAAGCATTCCCTATACCTCGAGGAGTTTCCGTGTCTCTTGGGGTCTTCAAGGTAGAAGACGTAATGTCTTACATTATATACCTATGATAATTACTATGGTTACTGCAAGATAGAAACATTTCTACTTACAGAGATGAGACCTATTGGCTAAATTAGAGGTGGCTCCACAGTCCAAGATAACATTATACAATTTTATAGAAGTCATCACTTTTTAAAGACAAAGGAAGCATAGTTGTACATAGCCGTGTAATAATACAAATCATCAGAAGATGGCAATGCCAACTTATAGATCATAATCATTACAAGGTCACAGATGTCCTAACATGTTATAAGCAAGAAATACGTATGTGTATTAGAAAGTAAAGTGTATAACAATAATATGCATACATCTCCTGACACCTGCTCTTTTACAGTAGATGCCCTATGCCCTGTATGTTAGTTTAACATACACCTAAGTGCTAGCTGTCTATGGTGTACCTCTAGGAGTACCAGTAAGGGTGCAGGGCCCTCATGTAACATTCCTCCCCCTTGTTGCCTCTCAGGGCAACACAGCAGAAACTGGGAAATGGACTGGAGCAGGGGTCGTTTATAGACCCGATGTGTGAGCCTTGTAAAGGAACTCCAGCTGCTCACGGTGTTGACGCAGTGTGCGCCATAGGCAACAAAGCATGATAATAAGAAAAAAGATAAAAAATGCTTGTATAATAAAACCGTTGAATGTAATTTCTAACCAAGTGTTAGTTAATGCACTGTTCATGTCACCATCATTAATAAGTGAAAGGATAGCTTCATTAGCTTTAGTTATATTATTGGTGATATGGATGAGGTGTGTATCTTTTCTCTCTAAAAGTGATTTTAATGTCAGTGTGAGGGGGTCAGTGTGTACATTCAAATATGGTAGATACTCAGATAGGGTGAGCAGATAATCAGGGTTACGATGAATGATATCAGCATCCATAAGAGGGACGGGGGTTATAACGGTATGTCCAATAACTGCTTTTTGATGAGGGTCAAAGCAGAAGTTGGGGTGATCTATAACACGTTTGCATATCGTAGGTGTAACTCTTAAAGTTCATGATGACGAATATTCTGGGCCAAATTATATTGCATTTTACAGTGGAAGTCTCCATTTTTGCATCTGTACTGGGCAAGTGTAGGTCGTCTTGGAAATCCTTGTTGACAGGCGATGAACCTCCTCTCAATAATATTGATAAAGATTGTCTGGAGCCAATGTTGAGTCCGAAAAGTCTGTGCCATTAGTGCTGATGTCATCGTCCATGAAAAAGGGCCAATCAGTACTGTTGGGAGAATAACTATATACAGGTTTAATAACATCAAATACATCACA
The DNA here is from genome assembly GCA_016271365.2 of Neoceratodus forsteri. Lineage (NCBI taxonomy): Eukaryota > Metazoa > Chordata > Ceratodontiformes > Ceratodontidae > Neoceratodus > Neoceratodus forsteri. The sequence continues at coordinate 308,252,792 of CM028136.1, forward strand.
TCGACACAAGTAAATATATTGTTTTTTCGCATAGCAGTCTGTGTGCGGAGCGACCCAGGCATCTAGGATAGGATGGAAGACCAGTATAGGAGGAAAGTCAAGGCGTTCTCTGTAGATATCTTCATCAAGGTGCCCGATAGAGTGAGCAGTTGCAAGTTTGTCAAATAAAGCTGTAGTAGGATCAAAGCATGGTAAAGAGACAGTAAAAGAGACAAACATTGTATCCTTAATAGAACATTTCTTAGAAGTAAGACATGGACCAGTGTTAGGGTGTCTGGTCACAAAACCCAAATTCCTAGACGTGGAAAGTGGAATGGTTAGAGTTTGTTGCATACACATTGCAGTACAGCTAGGGGTTTTACACCATGGACAGTACCATTTAAAGATGCGTCTGTTATGAATGATATCAGGGATCTTTCCAGATTTTAGATCACGGAGAAGATTATTGATGGTAGTGATGATGTATGAGCCATAAGCTGAACACAATATCTTACGGGCAATATATTGTTTATCTGCTTCTTTGTTGTTTTGGGCAATGAGGGCGTTAATCTTATCTTTAGAATCTGTAAATGCCTTAGCAATGTCGTGCATGTTGTATACAGTGCATCCACACCATGCAATAATGAGGGTATGATATCATTTACCAAACCGGTTTGGAATTTCGCTGAATGTGAGTTGATAGCAGCAATGTCTGCCTTATTCCAAATAGACATAGCTGTACCAAAAAGACCTGTGACGGTGCCCGTGGCACCTGTGACATCAGAGCTGTCAACCTCACGGGTATTACGTTTATGACTTTGATCATCAGGATTAGGTTTTCTCCTGAAATTGCCTCTATGCTCGGTGGTGTGTATCCCGGCAATAGGGTCTTGAGTATGAATCTGAACAGCTGCTAAACTATCAAGCAATAAAGTACTGTAAAATGTTGAAGTGTTAGTGGTATGACACATACCAAATTCTTTCATATTCCAGTAAGTCAAGTTAAACAAAACAGGTATATGCATAAATTGTAAGTTGTTAATAATAAGGCAGTGGCTGTTAGACCACTACGAGGGCCATGGGTATGTTTTGAACATTCCAAAAGCTGTTTGTCAGTAGGGGGTAACACAGAAAGGTACTTGGCAGCAGAGGCCATGTTGTGTACAGCACAAAATTTCCTGGCAGAGTGCTTAGACAAGGAATTACAATGTGAGGGATCAATTAAGGCAGTAATATTGTATAAACCAGAATGTCTAAGAGCAGTTTGGAGCAAGGACATCGAACCATTAGGGGATAATTTTGCATTGGGCCAGCCATGAAAAGTTCCCTTAGAAAGCTTGGGCACAGGGAGAATGTGTCCTTGCGACTTGGTTTGCCACTCAATTTGTAGGGAAGATTTATCAGGAGCAACAACCAAGTCAATAAGGTAGGCATCAGAACCTTCCTGGACAATAATAAAATTGTCGGGTATATTGATGGAAACTCCCTCTGGGGCAGATGCTGGAGGATCAAGGTGAGAAAGGAGGTTCGTTACCATGCCTTGGATGCAAGGGATAACTCCTGAGGTGAGGAAAAAATGGAACAAGATAGCCATCTTGTCAGAGCATCTGAAAAGGAAAACCAAACATTAGTAAGTTTGTACTATTCCACCCAATGGGGTGAGGAAAAGTAATTATACTCCTTTATACCGTTTCAACTGGTTTGCATGTAACCATTTGCCAGTCAGTTTGTTGTTGTGCATTAGTTTAACCTGATAGACTGCCGGACTGAGCTTGCTGACAATGGGGTAAGGGCCTTCCCACTTATTGGAGAAGGAATGTGTGGGAGGTGCAAATCTGAGAACCATTACCTGATCTCCTACTTGCCAATCCACTTCTTGTGCGTGTTTGTCAAACATAGAAACATAGACTTTGATGGCAGATAAGGACTGCTTGGCCCACCTAGTCTGCCCATTTCCCTACCTACAGGATAGGCCGAAGATCCTAGTTAACCAACAGCCTATTTCTTCCTACCCCCCACAAGAACTGCCTTATGTCTGTCCCATGCATTCTTGAATTCTCCCACAGTTTTAGACTCCACAACCTCCTCAGGAAGGCTGTTCCATGCATCCACGCCCTCTGTGAAAAATACTTCCTCACATTGCCCCGGAACTGCCTCCATCTTTAAATTGTGTCCCTTGTTCTTGCATGTCTCTTTTCTGAAAGATGCTACCTCTCGAATTTGTTGATTCCACTGAGGTACTTAAAAGTTTTCTATCATGTCCCCTCTCCTTCTTTCCTCAAGGGTATACATAAGCTCCTTTAGTCTCCTCCTTGTACTGCTTCTCTTGCAGACACTTGCACCATTTAGTTGCCTCCTCTGGACTGCCTCTGTCCTGTCTATGTCCTTGCGGAGATGGGGGTCTCCAGAACTGGACGCAGTACCCAGATGGAGTCTCACCAACTGTCTGTACAGAGGGATAACAACTTCCTGTTTTCTGCTGGTGATGCCTCTCCATGCATCCCAGTATCCCCCAGCCTCCTACTGCCTTCTCACATTGCTTACTAACCTTAAGGCATCTGATATGATTACCCAGGTCCCTTTCCTTTTTGTTGTTGTTACCTCCCCCATTGTGTAATCTTCCCTGGGTTCTTGCTTCTCCCAGGTGCATTATTTTTGCACTTATTTGGTATTGAATCCTAGCTGATACTCTGACCATTCCTCCAACCTTGCCAAGTCCCTTCTCATCCTTTCCATGCCTCCTTGTGTATCAACCCTGTTGCAGATCTTTGTGTCATCTGCAAAGAGGCATACGCTTCTTCAGTCCCTCTGCAATGTCACTTATGGAAGACATTAAAAGGACTGGACAGTGCTGAACCCTGCAGTACCCCACTAGTAACCCTCTTTCTTCAGTGGACTCCATTATAATACTCTCTGTGTCCTATTGTCCAGCCAATGTTTGCTAGGCTACCACCCTGGGACCCACTCCCAGGCTGGTTAGTTGACTATTAATCTTTGTGTGGGACTGTGTCAAATGCCTTGCTAAAGTCTAGGTAGGCCATGTCCACAGCAGCTCCCTGGTCTACTACTTTGTCACCCAGTCAAAGAAATCTATTGATTTGTCATGACATGACCTTCCCGCTGTGAACCCATGCTGCCTTGGGTCCTGTGCCCCACTGGCCTCAAGGTACTCAACAATTCTTTCCTTCAGAAGTGACCATCGCTCCTACCACAGAGGTCAAACTGACAGGTTCAGTTTCCTGCTCTGTCTTGGTCCCCTTTGTGAAGGGAATCACATCTGCTTTCCCTCCAGTCCTCAGGTACTACACCATCCTCCCATGATTTATTAAAAGAGTAGTCAGTGGTTTCACTAGTTCCCTCATTCTTTTTAGAATTTGGGTGAATTCCATCAGGCCCCATTGCTTTGTCCACCTTCAGTTTTAGGAGTTTCTTGCAGACCCTTTTCTTTTGTGAAAGGGCTGGGATTGATCCCCTATCAAGAGTGCTTCTGTTAATTGGATTAGGCACTTCCCCCTCCTCTTTTGTGAATACTGAGCAGAAATATTCATTCAGAATCACTGCTTTTTCACTGTCCCCCTCTGCCCACCCACCGTTCATTCTGTTCAGCCTCACTATCCCTCCCTTTGTCTTTCTACGCTCTCTGATATACCTATAAAAGGTTTTATCCCCTTCTTAACCGAGTTGGCTATCTTTTCCTCAGTTTGGGCCTTTGCTATTCTGACTTCCTCCCTGCTTCCTTCTGTCTAACTTGGTACAGCTGTCTGTCCTGCTCCTTCTGTGTTTCCTTATACTTCCTGAATGCTATCTTTTTCTCCCTGACTTTCCTAGCCACCTCTTTTGAGAACCATAGTGGCTTTTTCTTTCATTTTGATTTGTCTATTTGCTTCACATAAAGGCTTGTTGCCTCTGTGATGGCAATTTTGATGATTCCCCATTGTTGCTCCACCCCTCCTTCTAGCCTGTTTGCTAGTGCTTTTCTGAGGCACTCTCCCATCTTGCCAAAGTTAGCCCTCCTGAAGTCCAGTACCCTCACTTTTGTATGGCTTGACTTTGTAGCTGAGTTTAACGTGAACCACACTGTTTGATGGTCACTTGTTCCCAGATGGCAACCCACTTCTAGATCTGAGATCCTCTCACTGCCCCCATTTGAGAGTACGAGGTCTAAGATTGCTCCCTCATGAGTGGGTTCTGAAACTAGCTGTCTGAGGCCTGCCACCTGTAGGGCATCGAGAATGGCCCTGCTCTTGGATGTGGCTGCAGCAAATGTGCTCCAATTAACATCTGGCATATTCAGGTCTCCCATCAACAGTATCTCCCCTTTCTCTGCCATCCTAAGAATGCCTTCTATCATGTCCTTGTCCATTCCCTCCCCTTGACATGGGGGTCTGTACACAACCCCTGTGCAGATTGTGGTGCCCTTTCCAGTCTCCAAGGTGACCCACAATACCTCTTCTCCTCCCTGTTTACTCTTTTGTTCAGTTGCTTTTATCCCTTCCTTTACATAGAGAGCTACTCCTCCCCCTCTTCTCTCCTGCCTGTCTCTCCTGTAGGTTAGTATCCTGGTATGTTAACATCCCAGTCATGGTTCTCTGTGTACCATGTTTCTGTGACTGCTACAATATCCAGGCATCCCTCTTCCATCAAGGCCACCAGCTCAGGGAGCTTGTTGCCCAGACTACAGGCATTGGTACTCATTACCCTCCATTTCCTGATGGTCTTACTCCTTTTTGCCCCATCCCTGTCCTTGCCTATGTCACTTACCCCATTTAACCCTGCCCTTCTCCCTATCGCCACCTCTATGTTGGTGTTTACCATACTTACTACCGTGATTTTTTGGGGGGCTAGGATTTCCCTGCTCCTTTCCAGTGCCTCCCCCCTTGGCTAGTTTAAATGCTTGCCAATGAAGCATTTAAACCTATCACCTAGGATCCTGGTTCCCCTCCTGGACAGATGCAGCCCATCATGCCAGTATAGGCTTGCATCAGTCCAGGTGGACCCCAGTCCCCAATGAAGCCAAATCCCTGAGCTCTGCACCAGTTTTTCAACCACTGATTGAATCCCATGGTGCAGAACACCCTAGCTCTCCTATGCATAGATGGGCAGCACCTCCGAGAAGGTTACCATGCATGCTACTTGTCTAAGGCCCCTCCCCAATTCCACAAACTCTTCCTGCACTGCTCTAATCCCTTTCTTAGCCAGGTCATTTGTCCCTAAGTGGGCAATGACATCCAGCTCCCTCTCCTGTGCAGCTGCTCTAGCAATCCTGAGGATTCGCTCCCTGTCCCTCCAAGCCATGGCACCAGGCAGGCACCTTACCTCCCTCTCCCCTTCCTCCCCCAGTTCTACCTTCCTAACAATGGAGTCCCCCACCAGGAGTTGTTTCCTTCCCCTGTGGGGTCCCATGCCACCCTCCTGTGGGTTTCCTTTGTGGAGGTTCCCAGCATCCTCCTTGGTCTCCACTGCAGGTGCCTCCATAGAGGAACCACACTTTTCCAGAATGGCCTAGGAATTATGGAGAGGTACAACTGGAGGGATGCACCTCTGTTCCACCACCCTCACCCTCCCTGAGCCCACTGTGGTCCAACCTCTCCTCTTTCTTGGCAACCTCTGAGGCAACAGCAATGGCACTGGTGGTCCCTGGATGGAGGAGGAGGTCCCTCAAATCCTGGACAACTCAGCCTGGAGATGAGCAACCTCCTCCCTCAGCCCAGAGAGGTGCCTGCAGATGGGACACCGCATCCTCCAGAACATCTCCCGGAAGACTGCTGCTCCACAGCCACTGCACTGCACCACTCCCATCATTTTATTTCTGGCCCCTTAACTGTTGTTTGGAATCCTTACTCTTTCCTCTGTTTTTTTTTCTTTCTCTTCTCTCTCTACTTACTTTCTGCCTCTGTGCCCTTTAAGCTCCTGATTGTCCTGTTCTGTGACAAGAATATCCTATATTTCTCAGTAGACCCCTTACTTGCGCAGTGGCAGGCCTCCAGCAGCTAGAGGGGGCCAGAGAGCTACTCTTGCCCTTCTAGGATGGTGGGTCTTTGGTGGCTCTGTGATCACTCACTTCCTGCTCCCAAACAGGAAGTTCCATTTGTCAAGTCAAATCCTGTGCCTATAAAAGTAGAACTAGCTTTGGCTGGGAGGGTGGGCAGTATAGTCCCAGTAGAGAAGTCCAGTCACACAGCACTCCTTCCTCCTGGTGTCTTCTGCCAAGCTACTAACAGAATCTTTCTAAGGCAGTCTTTAAATTTAGCTTCCTTCTAGCTAAGCCACTCCCCCTACTTACTAGATCTTTCTACAAGTAATTTAAACTGCACAGCTATCAAGCCCTTTCAATCACCTGAGATTTACACCTAGATGACTGTTCAGATGACCATTCAGTTGTTAACTCAGACAAACGCACCATTTTTTTTCTGTTTTGTTAGTTTGTTTTTTTACCCTAAATTAAAGGTCCAAGTACAAAAGTTCTACTTCTTTAGTCCCAGTAGAGAAGTCCAGTAACACAGCACTCCTTCCTCCTGGTGTCTTCTGCCAAGCTACTAACAGAATCTTTCTAAGGCAGTCTTTAAATTTAGCTTCCTTCTAGCTAAGCCACTCCCCCTACTTACTAGATCTTTCTGCAAGTAATTTAAACTGCACAGCTATCAAGCCCTTTCAATCACCTGAGATTTACACCTAGATAACTGTTCAGATAACCATTCAGTTCAGTTAACTCAGACAAACACACTATTTTTTTTCTGCTTTGTTTGTTATTTGTTTTTTTCCCCTAAATTAAAGGTCCAAGTACAAGAGTTATACTTATTTAGTCCCAGTAGAGAAGTCCCAGTAGAGAGGTCCAGTCACACAGCACTCCTTCCTCCTGGTGTCTTCTGCCAAGCTACAAGCTATAAACTGTATTTTGGACTGTTGCTGGGCCTTGCCCATGCAATTGGTATCATACAAATGTGTGTGTATGAGGTCTTGTCTGAGTTTCTCCACATATTGGTCTACAGACACACGGTCTGCCCTGGGGGTATGCAGGTCAAACAACAAGTGTTCAGGTAATCTCATCTGTCTGCCAGTCATCACCTCAAATGATGTCAACTGGGTGGTGGCTGAGGGTGTGCCCCTTATTGCCATAAGGAGTAATGGCAGTAGGGAATACCAGGTCTTGGGATTGTCCTCAGTGAATTTGGAAAGCATTTACTTAATCCGTCTGTTGGCTCTTTCTACTTGACCTGAAGATTGTGGGTGATAGGGTATGTGGAATTTCTGGTGAACTCCGAGGAGCTCAAGTTCTTCTTTAATCAACTCACCTGTAAAACTAGTTCCTTTATCGGAGTCTACCTTGAGAGGTAGGCCCCACCTGGAGAAAATCTGTTCTACCAGGATTTTGGCAGTGGTTTTAGCAGTACATGTCTTAGTGGGGAAAGCTTCAACCCACTTGGAGAAAAGGTCAGTTACCACAAGGGCATACTTGTTATTTCTACTGGTATTGGTCAATGGGCCAATAAAAATAATCTCTATGACATGCCAAGGGCCAGAGTGTCTTTGTAGTAGTAGTTTGGCATTTCGTTTGGTGGGGATGGGATTGTTTTACACATAAACAAGGCAATTCTGTATGTACTGTTTGACATCCTTGGTGACACCAGGCCACAAAGTGGTGGTCTTGAGCCTTTGGAGGGTGTTTTCTACTCTCTGGTGTCCACCAGTAGGGGTGTCATGCACTTGGTGCAAGAATTCAGACCTAAGATGTCTGGAAACCACCCATAATTTGGTGGGGTTATCATCCGGCTGATACCAGATGATCTTGTCATCTGGGGACAAGTGTAACTTACCTTCATGCCTCCGGTAGTGGTTGTGGGTAGGTAAGTTCTGTTCAGTGCTCTTGTCAAGGAATCTGAACACATCTTGGAGTTCAGAGTCAGCATGCTGGGCCACTGACAGGTCCAAGGGGGAAAAGGGTTCAGGTTTCTTTCTGACTGCTGCAATATGTACAGCTGCTCTGGCCTCTGGATGGTCCATCATCCAGGTGTCCCCCCCTCAGGGCCCCTTCCTTGGCAAGGGTGTCCGCTGTGTCATTGAAAGCATCATAAGGGTCATGTATGGAGTAAGCTTTGACCTTGTGTACATAGAGTTTGTGTGAAAACCTTTGTGTCAGTGAGTGTATGTATATTACCAGTTCCTTGTGTTTCACTGGACTGCCATTAGAGGAGAGGAAGGAGTTCTTCTGCCAGAAAGGAAGAAATTCTGTAAGAGAACAACAAACTCATTTAGAGTATGTGAAGATGATGGTATCCTCGGTCCCATGCTGGATGAACTCAAGGGCACAGGACACCGCTGCCATCTCGGCATATTGTGATGATGCCACACTGCAACACTTAGAAATTTTAACAGTGTTACCATAAGGATAAATCACTAAGATACCCATCCCTGCAATTTGTTCTCCCTGATAATAGGAAGCTGAACCATCTGTGAATATATGACACCATGAGGTGTTCTCAAGTAGTTGTGGCATGGCAGGGAGGAAAGGACCTGGATCTAGAAGATCAGATGGTTGCAGTGTGCAGTCATGGGGTTCTCCTTGGGAAAAGAAGGCCATGCACCAGCATGGATGGCATTTTGGTTGGGTGGATCTGAATTTCTCTATCCTGGAGAAGAAGTGACCAGTGTGTCAGCCTGGTGTTAGAGACTGACCCGTCCTTCACTCTATCTGATAGCAGAAAGGTAGTTGGGGTGTGGTTTGTATTGATGATCAGGGGAGAGTACCCAATGATATACAGGAAGTGCTTGACAGCCCAGTAGGTAGCCAGAAGGTTCTTCCTTTTACAAAGGGCTGTACTTCTGTTCCTCTGGGGCCAAGAACTGTGATGCATATGCAGCGGGTCTCAAAGTGCCATGAACCTTCTGGGTCAGCAGTGCTGACATAGCTATGTCAGAGGTGGCACACTCCAGATGGAATGGCAATGCTGGATTGGGGTTAACCAGAGCTGGAACCGAGGCCAAGGTCTGTTTCAGTGACATCACAATCTGGGTGTGAATGGGGCCCCAATTCCAAGGAATATCTTTCTTCAGTAATTCATACAGAGGAGCAGGCTTCTGAGCAAAATCACAAAATCTCTAGAATAGTTTACCATACTTAGAAATCTCCTAAGAGTGGCCACACTGGTGGGCAATGGCAAGTCTTGTAATCCTTGTATCTTCTTCCAGGTAGGGCTTTGGCCTTGATCAGTTATTCTCAGGCCCAGAAAGAGTACCTCTTTCTGACATAGTTGTGCTTTTGCTGGGTTACATTTGAGGCCTGCTCTCTGAATGAGGGTCAAGTAGTTCATCCAAGAGATCCAGATGTCTTTCCTCTGTGGCTGTTGCCAACAACAGGTCATCCACATACTTCAAGAGACACTGGGGAGTAGAGAAACCGTCAAGGGCATCCATCATATGTAGATGGAACAGGGAAGGGCTGTTATGGAATCCCTGTGGTAAGCAGGTCCATGTGTACTGTCTACCCTCAAAGGTGAAAGCAAACTTATATTGACTCTTAGGGGCCAACGGCAATGACCAGAAACCATTGGAGATGTCCAGGGCACTGAACCATTTTTGGTCAGGGGTCAAAAGTCACAGCACATCAGGTGCTGATGCCACAGTTGGAGCACAACTGGGGGTGACCTGATTCAGTCTCCTGTGGTCAATAGTAAGTCTCCAGGCACCTGTGGGTTTCTTCACAGGCCACACTGGGGAGTTGGCGGTAGAGACACATGTCCTCATTACACCTTGTTTGAGGAGTGATTTTATTGTTTCTGTAAGAGAAGGCAAGGCCTCTGGTGGGAAAGTATATTGCCTTTGTCTCTCATGTGCTGGTCCTGTCACTTCAGTGACAGTGTGCATTCTGCCACAGTCATGCTTGTTGGTGGCAGATGCCTCCAGATGCTTTTGTAGAATGGGAAGGAGCTTTGGGAAGAGCTCATGTTTCTTGAACAAAACTATGATGTCATACTCTTTATTGTTGGTAGAAACTGTTGCCACCATATGCGAATCAGGAATCATGATGGTGTGGTATTGACCCTGAATCTGTATTAGTAGCATGTTGGCTAGGTCCACCACACAGCTGTGTGGTGCTAAAAAGTCAATTCCGATTATGCTAAGATGATCATGCAATACCATTAGCTGGAAGGTGTGATAGGCCTTCAGGTGTCCCAACTCTACAGGTAATGGTAGAGAATGGTATGCAGGCAACCTTGTTCCATCTACTTCTGACATGTTGGTCCTCCATCCGGTACACCAAGGGGATGTCTCTGGGTGGTCGTCATGTAATATAGACACAGCTGTGTCTGTATCCAATAGCACTATCAGTAGGCAGCCCCCAACCTTGGCCTCAGTGCAGGGCCTTCCATTTGTATCCAAGACCAGCTTGTTAACAATACGGACTGGGGCCTGTAATTGTCAATCTGTACTAGTGGAGGCATGGGGAGGTTGGGCCTGGCTCCTTTAAACCACTTCACCATGCTGTACTGATGCTATATAGGGGGCCGCTTCTGGGTTCAGGCCTGTATGGGCCTGTGGGCCTATACTTCCAGTATCCCCATGGCCTGTTGAGGCCTGTGCTCCTGGTTGTATGGCCGCAAGGGCCCGAGCAGGAACAGCATCTGCTACGGAGCACATTTGCCCCAGAAGTTCTCAGAACTTCCGATTCTCTTTGGCTATCTCCCTATACAAAGGGCCTGGTCTTTGCTGTTTACCCTTGTTATTCTTGTGGTGTTTCTCATTTTTATGGTAATTCTGGTTCCTGCCCCATTGTTGCTGCTGTTGCTGTTGTGGTTGTTGGGCCTGCTGGGGCTGTTGGTTATCTGCGGGGAGGGGCTGTTTCTCTTGGGCCTGCCCTTCCACCATGTAGTGCGTCGTGGTCTCCAGAGTAGTATCCATGGCAGCTACTTTCTTGGAACCGGAGCCCAGATCATGGACGTACAGCTGATAAATGCTCTTGGTTTTCCGAAGAATGTCAGCAAACCTTTCCGCGGTGGGATAAGTGGTTGGCTCTATCTTTTCTCTCACTGCAAGGATCATGTTCCTAAGGAACATGGTCTTATATTTGTTAAGGTCCACATCTGCAGCTTCTTGTGCAAGGTGCTTCCCTGCTCGGTAGGCCATCCAGAGCCTCTGGTGATAAGTCACTGGACTTTCTTTCTCATTCTGTTTCACAGGGTATGCGAGCATCACTCCTACTACACCTGGGCTGTGTGCAGAAATGAGTTCAGCTGCTACCTTGTCAAAGGTGGTGTGGCCAACTTGGTGGATAACATCGGGGAGTTTAGCCCACAGTCCAGGGTCGATGGTCTGGCGTAGGATCTGGACCTGGTAGTCTGCAGTGAGACTAAGCATCTCACATTTAGCACGCACCTTTTCCAAGTGGCAACTGAGATTGTCGGACGGGCTCATCCGACCAATGCTGTCAGCTATTTGCTGAACAGAATAAGCCATTTGTAGGGGATTATTGGGCCGATCAGGCAGAGATAGGTTGCCTCAGGTGCCATCTAAAGATTCCTGAGCTGCGGCCTCCACCACAGTACAAACCATGCCTTCCTGCGTGCCAGCCTCGTGTAGAAGCTAACTAATCTGGGTTTTGAGGACCCGTTTGTTTCTCTCAGAGATAGGTACAGTGCCTATCGCATGTTCAGTCATTGTCTCCATCTCCTGCCTGTCTTCTGCATTAATAACATCCACCAATGGTGCCACTGGGACCAGGCCTGGGCGTGTTCCCCCCCATCATGGGGGTCACCATGTTGGCATCATCCATGATGTGCATCATGACGTCGGTGATGTATGCCATGGGTTGGGTGTGGCGGGGGTCCATAATGTTGTGGATGGCGGGGTGAGGAGTCTGGGCCATAGGGGTGTGACAGGGCATTGTACTGAGAGATGTTATCATCTGATACCTCCCCCTCAGATGACATGGTCAAGGCAGAGGATAAGCCTCCCATCACCTTGACATGCCCAGCCAGAACCTCCTACTGATAGCGCAGTTTCACCGTCTTGGTTTCACATTCTGCATGACTCACGTTTGCAACATTCATATCCAACTCATCCTACATCTGCTTCTGTAACACTCTATGCATGGCGCTAAGTCCACAATTGTCCCTAATGGCTGCTTCTAAGTCATTACATACCTGATTTATCTCGTCCTGTACCTCTCCCATGTCGTTACTCAATTGTTCATTTGTTCTGCTTGACAAACCATTCATTTGTAAAGCCTGACTCTTGTCCTGTCTCAAACTTTCTCACTCCTGTCTCAACATACAAAGTTCCTGCTTGCCTGCCTGTGAAGAATGATGCAAAAGGGAATCCTTTTCATTTCTCAGGGTTTGGAGTTCAGATTCCAAATCCTGCTCACATTTCGAACATTCAATTTTCTGCAAACCCATCTCCTGTTTAACAGATGTGATTTGCAGTTCAAGAGTATGAAACCTCGCTTTGGAGGCTTCTAGAGCAGCATAGAGAGCCGTGACAAACAGCCCTTTAACTTCTCGCTTTCTGGCTGTTTGTCTCATCTCTGAGTACTGAGTTGAAATTCCCAGTACAGGGTTTTTGGATTGACTTGCGTCCCAAGCGAAGTCAGCCCATCCTCCATGGGAGGCAAGGAAGTTTGATACATTGAGTCTCAGTTCTGCGCAGATATTTGATACAGTGGCCATTGTGTGGGAGGGAACAAAAAAATCAAACCATGAAAAAGGCGCTGTGTTGTGTATTGATCCACAACAGAAGCACTTTAATCACGGTCGGGCTGCTGTGCACTTGTAAGCTTGCAATTCAAAACTGCTGTGGAGTGGGTTGAGTTGGCATCCACCACACCCAGAAAGCAGCCAGACTTCACAATTTATTACAACGTTGTCATAGAATGGGAGTGGTGGTGCGGGAATGCACACCTATAGTCCCCGTTGGGAAGGGAATAGTTTGAAGCAACAAGTGAAACTTTGCAAACACCAAATATTGCCTGCACGCAGTCGCCAATTGTCAGGAGGTCTAAACCTCACTTTCAGGTTCTTGGCAATAATGGGAATGCAAGGAATCATAGACATGTTCCATAAGAGTAATACACTTGTTTATTACTACCAAAAAGGATAAACCAAAGTTGCCCTAAGCAGTTTTTACCAAATACGAACTGGGAGCCAATGCTAAGTGTTCCCTATACCTCGAGGAGGTTCCGTGTCTCTTGGGGTCTCCGAGGTAGAAGACGTAATGTCTTATATTATATACCTATGATAATTACTATGGTTACTGCAAGATAGAAACATTTCTAGTTACAGAGATGAGCCCTATTTGCTAAATTGAAGGTGGCTCCACAGTCCAAGATAACATTATACAATTTTGTTGTAGTCATCACTTTGTAAAGACAAAGGAAGCATAGTTGTACTTAGCCGTGTAATAATACAAATCATCAGAAGATGGCAATGCCAACTTATATATCATAATCATTACAAGGACACAGATGTCCTAACCTCTTATAAGCAAGAAATACATATGTGTATTAGAAAGTAAAGTGTATAACAATAATATGCATACCCCTCCTGACATCTACTCTTGTACGGTAGATGCCCTATGCCGTATATGTTAATATAACGTATACCTAAATGCTAGCTGTCTAGGGTGTACCTCTGAGAGTACCAATAAGGGTGCAGGGACCTCTTGTAACATAGTCATTCCCTCTTTAACTGTATGAAGGCATTGTTTGAGTATGGTATAATGCATCAATAGTTGATATTATTGCGACCTCTATTACACTGAAGCTGGTTCTCTTTGTATCCTATTATATTCCCTTGGTCCTTGGGCACAGAACTATCGAATTAATCATCCTGTTTCAAATCTTATAATTTAGTATACTGTAAGTGTCTTGTTTTTCATTTTTTCCCTTGATTCATTCTGATATATTCATGCATTAATAACAGTGTATATCAACTTCATGGAGGACTTTGCTAGACATGGTTGCTATATCCACCTCTTTTAATTTTTCATGTGTCCAGACATTACTTGCTCTCATGTTTCCTTTTGTGGCAAGACTGGTCTCTACTATATGCTACACAAGTACATATATGACATCAGTTGACAAATAGAATAATAGATGGGTTAGTGTGTATTACAAGGCTGTAATTTCATCGAGAGTTTCTGGGTACATAGATAACCTCGAGAGCGAAGCTCGAGAGGTTTCTCTGTCCCCAGAAACTCGAGATGAAATTTCAGCCAAGTAATACACACTAACCCATTTGTTATTTTTTGTAATATGTGGATGAAGGAAGTTGGCAAGTTCTTACCTGCGATGGCTTGAAAGCTGAATCAGGAAGTTGACTGAAGAATTAGCAAACGTCGTAAAAGTTCGTTGTGAAACATGAAAAAACATAATTTTTTTTTAAATAGATAGCCAATGATTGCGGCAAAAGAACAATGAACTGAGGTGCGAACTGAGTGTTGTTACTCAGACTCCGAGTCTGAGTACATTACATATTTTATTTTTTTTGGTTTAGGAGACTTCTGGATGTTGATGGCAACGTTTCTGAAAAAGTAGGAGTGGGAGCCAAAAATGTTGCCGGACATCCAAGAAAATTGGGCACTTTTATTGGTGAGAGTCTGAGCTGCTGTCATTTCCTGTGCGACAGTGTGTGCATCACTAGTCGGTTCAGACATGGATTTTGGAGATGTGGCTTGTGGCAGGGATCGGGAGGTGGAAGGCTGCTCCAATGCTAGGATTGAGCACATTTCTTTTGCTTTGTTTCAGACAAGATAGAGTAATTATTAATACTCTGAATATTTTTGTATCCAGACAGCTGAACAACATCAGTGGGTGATATGTTCGAGTCTATGAGCATCTGTATTGCTGTTTTTCTTGTAGAATGATTTGTGATTCTTTTTTCTGGGGGAAGACTTGCTGTTTGTTGAAGAAGCTTCATAATACCTCGGATCTTGTTCTCTCCTATAGTCATTGCTCTGTACCAGTGGCTTGAGGGTTTGAGCTTCAGATTTGGAGCAAGGTAAAAGGGGGCTTCTGGTTTGTTCATCAGTGGGGGTCTCTTGGTAGCATATATGTGATAGGCAGCTACAACATCTCGTTCTGGGTACTGTGTGTTTTGGTAGAGTCTGGGTGCCACTGGTCTGATATCTCGGATATTTACTCCTGTTCTTGTTTTGGTGGCTCGCTCATGATATTGTAAGTATTCTTTGCCTTCTGTGTCTATGCCTGCCACAATGTCACCCCAGCGCAGTTGCTACTGTTCGCTTGTTCGGAGTGCAAAGTGGAGACCTATGTTGAAAAATAAAAGATGTAGGAGAGCAGTGGGTGTGCTGAGCCCGAGGGTGCCTGTGGTGTACAATTGATTGATTTCACTTTCAGTTAGTGGCTGCGCTTGCTTAGGTCGATTCCCCATGCCCAGTTTTTTGAGGTACTTTTGCTTGGCTATGAGTGTGCTGTGGGTCTGTTTGAAAGTTACAGTTGCACTTTGGAATATTGAGTCTGGGTAGTTTTTTTTAATTAAATAACAGTCTATGCTGCCCAGAATACCTCTGATTGTGCTAGGTTCGTATTCTGTACCATCCTGTTTTTTTATTTGAAATATAAAGTCGGCTAGGAAGTTGTCTAATTGCTCCGTTTCAATGTTTTCAATAGAGCGTGACTCACCTATGGTCGTGAGGTAGTTGTTGAGGAGTTTTAAATCGAAGGCAGTTTTTTTAAAGTATTTTGATTTTCTTGCTCAGAGACAAATTGGAGCCTGCTTTCTGTTATCGTTTGTGGCTTTGATAGTGCCATGTTTGCGATTTTTACTGCCAGAGTATCGTAAAACAGAAGCGAGCGTTACTTTCCTGCGAATCACTTTTTAAAACTATTAGAGCTGTGAGGTGATTAAGGTGGCTCGTGGTGGGCGCGAGGTTGAAGGGTGCACTTGCGCTGTGCTGTTGCAGTGATAATACTATCGTTCATTGGAATGATAGTATTATTGAGAGTGAAGTGTGGTATTATTGAGTCTGCAGAGTTCTGTGAGATGTATTATAAGGACTTTTTTGGATCGTTTTCGATAGTATTATTTTGGAAATCCATATATTACATACTTATTATCTATAAATATACAAGTTATTACTAGGCGGTTTGGTGATTTCATTGATCACTATCCTATATATATAAGATTGTTGCTCTTTTTGTCCCTTGTTGAGGTTAATTATCTGGTTCCTTTCCTGTTCCATAATATAATATTTCCTGCTTGAGTGTTTATTGTGAATTCACACCTATTCTTATTTATAAGATTTAGATTTGGGAGTATATAACTATGCAAGCTGTCCCAATCTATTTCAATTACTTGTGCCCAGGTGTGTGTGAGAGAGTCTCTTAGTTTTTGCATACTGACTCATATCTCTTCACATCTACAAAATGACATTGTTTCTTTCCATGATTATGATATTGATATTCTAATTCATGTTAACATGGTGATGTTGTTATTAATGACCTTTCTTTCCCCGTCTATTCTATTCTCAGAAAGATATATGTGCCTCTTATGTTTTATTTATTCTACTTTCTATGGTTCAAATGCACCTACCACCACCTGTAAATATGTTTCTTTCTGTACTTATACTCTTTTCATCCTCTGCTTTACATATTGGTCCCTTCCCATTCCAGTGATAGTCCTTTTTTGATATTGATAGTATGAGTGACATACTTTTATACACATGGAATGTGAAGGAACTTACTTCTCTTTGTAAGCGAAAGCAAATCCTCACACATCTTCAAAAACTTAAAACACAAATCGCTTTCCTTCAAGAAACTAAATTATTAGCAGAGGATGTTCATAGGCTCAAGAAACAATGGGTTGGTCAAATTTATGATTTATCTTGTACTGTTAAAAAGAGAGGAGCTGACATTCTTATACATAAGAGTCTTAAATGGTCTCTTATAAA
This sequence comes from Neoceratodus forsteri, assembly GCA_016271365.2. NCBI lineage: Eukaryota > Metazoa > Chordata > Ceratodontiformes > Ceratodontidae > Neoceratodus > Neoceratodus forsteri. Next base: position 308,269,673 of record CM028136.1, read on the forward strand.
ATCCCTCTCAGATAATGCAGGTAGATGGGTGATGGTCAAATTAAATACTAATTCTGGTCTTTTTCTACTTGTCAATGTATACGCTTCTAATTCTGACTCCCCTGAGTTTTTTCATAATCTAGATCAACAGATTTTATCTTTCAATATGGACAATACACCACTTATTCTTGGCGGTGATCTTAACTTAGCATTAGAAGCTACCATTGATAGCAGTAACCCTACTACAGATGCCTACCGCAGAAGTATTAAAGCCCTCTCTCTGTTTATGCAGGACACTGAATTAGCCGATGTCTGGTGCCTTTTACATCCCAGAGATCGAGACTTTACCTTTTATTCCTCTCTACATAAAACAGATAGTAGAATTGACTACTGGTTAGCCTTTCCTATCATAATAGAAAAAACTATCACTTCAACCATTTCTCCCATCATAATCTCAGATCATGCTTCAGTTAAACTGCATCTCTTGTGGGGGCCCAGCAGTACCCAATTCCACCTTCTGGCAGTTAGATCCTCTCCTTCTTAAAGGCCCTGATTTTTTACTCATGATTAAAGCACAAATTCATGACTTCCTCTTTCATAACCCCTCCCCCACTGAATCTTCTATGTCTACTGTATGGGAAGCTCTTAAAGCCACAATTCGTGGGAAAATTATTAGCTATGCTGCATATAGAAAGAGGGTACGAGAGAAACAATTGGCTGATGAGGAAAAATCTCTTAAAGCCAAAGAGAACCTATACTTCTCCGCTAACAAACGCCTTCCTGATTCTCAACTACATTTCAAAATCCTTCAACTCAGAGTCATAATAAATGAACTAATCTCCCATAAAACTGAACTGGCCCTTTTTAAACTTAAGCATAAATGTTGGGAACATCGTGATAAAAATGGGAAACTCCTCTCTTACCAGCTTAAAGCACAACAAATGGAACGTCATATTCTAAGTCTCAATGATGAACAAGGCAAAACTAATTTTGTTAATTCTTCCATAAGCCTTATTATGGCTACCTTTTATCAAAAATTATATTCTAAAACAAACCCTCCTTTAACTATACTAATCCAACAATTCCTTAAAACTTTACATCTTCCCCAACTTTCTTCTCATGAAGTGAACCTCTTGGATGAACCTTTTTCACTACAAGAAGTACAGAAAGCTTTGTCCTCCCTGAAATTGGGTAAATCCCCTGGAAGTGATGGATTTCCTGTTGACTTTTATCAAATATTTTCTCATACTTTATGCCCCCTTCTTCTTAACATTCATCAAGATGCTTCCATTACTGGCAAGCTTCCTCCCTCTTGTATAGAAGCAGTTATTACTCTACTTCCTAAGAAGGATAAGGATCCCACACACCCAACAAGCTATAGGCCAGTTTCTCTGTCAAACATGGATGGGAAGATATTTGCTAAACCATTAACCTCCCGACTTGACCATTTGATCCCCAAATTGACTCACTACTCACTAGCCAGCTTTATTAAACATAGATCTGGATCAGATCACTTACTTTCTCTATTCAGTCTAATTCATAAAGCCAAATTTCTCAACTCTCCAGTGGCAGCCATAGCTATTGATTTTGAAAAGGCTTTTGACTCTTTAAACTGGGACTATCTTTATCAAACATTATCTCACTTTGGCCTTCCGCATACCTTCTGCTCTTGGATTATTATATAACTCCCCTGTTGCTAAGGTACTTACTAATTCCACCCTTTCCCCTACTTTCAGTTGGCAAAATGAACCAGGCAAGGCTGTCCTTTATCACCTTCCCTGTTCATTTTAGCCATGGAGCCCTTAACTGCCTGCTTACGTCAATCTGCCGGCATTGATGGCATCTCAGTGGGAAGTTCCAAATATGTCTCTCTTTCTTATGCCGATGACCTCTTGATTCTACTTGAGAATCTGGACGAAGCAGTACCCCTACTGGTTGATTTACTTAGCAAATTTACAAATATTTCTGGTCTTGCTCTAAATTATGGTAAGTCAGAAACTCTGCCTCTTAATGATCATTGCAAAGTCTTTATGAATCTCCCTCTTGGATTTCAATGGTTGCCGCATGGCATTACATATTTAGGAATCAAAATAACTAGTAACTTAATGAAAATATGGGATATTAACCATAATCCTCTACTAGATAATATCAGAACAATTCTAGATAGATGGAGGCTTCTTAATCTTTCATTTGTGGGGAAAATGATGGCCATTAAGATGTCTGTAACCCCCCAAATTTTCTACCTCTTTGTTAACATCCCTTTAATTCTACCATCCTTTTTCCTTGCTAAAACTGATAGGCAACTTTATATGGGATGGAAAAATTCCAAGATTTAATCGTAGCAAACTACGATCTCATTGGAAAAAAGGCAGATTTGGACTCCCTTGGTTCAAAGCTTATCTATGGGCCTTCTGGGCTGCACAAACTATCAGATGGTTTCAGAAACCTTTCCCTAACTCCCCAGTTTGGATTGCTATGGAATCCACATTGTGCCCTGGAGAGGCTCTTACTTCCTTTATTTTTAACCCACTTTCTTCAAAATTAAAAACTCATCCAACCATATCAGTTTCTGTTCTATATTGGAAATTAACCCATGCATTTTTGAAATATAACCCAAAACCCTGGTTGTATGCCCCTTTATGGGGCAACCCACTGTTCACACTGCAAAATTATCCAATTTTCTGTCGTACGTGGAGGAATAATGGTATTTTTTTCTTGGAGATATCTTGGACCCGAACTCTCTTACCCTTAGAACATTCTCAGATTTACAGGTCAAATGGAAACTTCCTAAACAGGACTTCTGGAAGTTTTTACAAATTTGATCAGCCTTCAACTCCATCTCTAATTATATATACAAACACACTTTTCTAGAGTCACATATCTCGTACTGGGCTAATATATCTACAAAATTAAGCAGCACCATTTACAAAAACATTATTGACAATCTTCCTGATCCGTCCATACAAGCTAAAAATAAATGGAGCACTGCCCTTAACTACAATATCTCAGATACACAGTGGAATAAATGTTGGCGTCTTGCACATAACACATTAAAGGTACCTGCAGCTCTCTAATACAAATCAAGATCTTGCATCTTTGGTACAGAACCCCTTCGGCTCTTCATTGAATGGTCCTGCTAAGTAATAATAACTGTTGGCGCTGCAACCAAGCTAATGAAGATCTGTGTCACATTCTTTGGTTCTGTACTCCTATTAATAAGTTATGGCATAAAATCCACTTATTTGCTTCCAAAGTAATAGGACACATGATTCCCTTTGATCCAAAACTCTTTACTAGGCTTCTATACTTCGAGTAACCCTTCCCTTACACATGCACATTTTAGATGGCTAAACATACTTTTTCTGTTGGTTAAACGTTTGATTCTTATTAAGTGGAAATCTACTTTTGTTCCCTCCCTTTCTGATGTTCTTCAAATCCTTTCTCAGTACGTCTTATTAGACTGTCTATCTCATGTTATTCATGACTGACTCACCATATATGATCGGTGCTATCAGGATTACTTTAAATACGTTGAAACGGCTGGTTCTCAAGACCCTATTCCTTAAGATTTATCTATTTTTTTCTTTTTGTATATTATTTACTCTGTCAATTACATTAGGGTCTTTCTAACACTCTGTGCACAGATATCGTGCCCTTTCTTCTTCCTTCCTTCTTTCTTTCCTCTTCTATCCTGCTCTATCCTTTATCGTCAACATATATTTCTTTTTTTAATTATATTTCCCCTCTACTACAGAATGTTTGTATTCTTATAGGTATTACTTCATGTAATGGTTTGAAAGCCTTGCTATAACTTGTTCTCACATTCATCTTATACTGAGCTGACCTCTCTGAACTCGTAATATTTTAATGACTGTAACTCATTGTTCATTACCCATGATATAATTAATACCAACTGTTATTATATACATGTATATATAAGGCATCTCCATTATATCCAACCTAAATTGTGTCTTGTTAAGTGATACTTTTGTAATCTATATGAGGTTTCCCTTTTATTATGTATGCCTGTATGTCTTTATATACTAAAAATCAATAAAAAGATAAATGCAAAAAAAAAAAAGAAGACCCAGAGAGAGGAGGATGGAGATGTGTATCTGTTGAAATGAAGGGAGGCAGGCAAGACAGTAAGGAGAGCAAAAGCACAAGCTGAGGAGAGAATAGCTCAGACTGTATCAAAGGAGGACAAGTCATTTTTGAGATGCATCAGTGAGAAAAGGAAGACCAGAGGAGGGATTGCATGGTTAATAAAGGTGGCAGGGTGCTATACTGAGGACGACCAAGAAAATGCAAATATCTTTAATAAATATTTCTGCTCAGTGTTCACAGTTAAAGGGGAAGGGGAGAGACCACAAATAAGCACCAAAAGATTGGAGGGGATGGGGGGAAGGAAATGGAGACCAATCTGTTTTCTGAGGAATAGGTCAAGAAAGTACTTGCTAATCTGAGGGTGGACAAAGCCATGGGGCCATTCGGCATGCATCCAAGAGTGTTGAAAGAACTTATGGAGGTGCTACAGTAGCTGCACCTCTGATAGACTTAACAGTTCACTGGAGACTGGCATGGTCTGGGAGGACTGGAGAAGGGTGGACATAGTCCTACTGCACAAATGTGGTAGCAAGTTAAAGGATGGACACTACAGTCCTGTTAGCCTGACATCTGTAGTAGGGAAACTGATAGAAGCACTATTAAAGGAAAGAATCATGGAACACCTGGAATCCAGTGGACTGCAGGACCCAAGGCTGCATGGCTTTACAGAGGTGAGGTCATGCTAAATAAATCTGATAGATTTTTTTGACAGAGTAACCAGGGCATTACATCTGGGGGGGAGTGGATGTGGCCTACTTGGACTGCAGCAAGGCCTTTGACACCATTCCACATAGGAGGCTAATAAACAAGTTGGGTAGCATGGAGGTGCAATAAGGTGATAACCTGGGTAAGAAACTAGTTAGGGAATAGGAAACAGAGGGTAGTGATAAATCGAGCCAAGGTCCATCCACAAACTAAAACCAAACCAAATGCGAACTTTTCGATTTTTGCCTGATCCAAAACAGAAGTTGAACCCTAGGAAAAAAAACAGATAAACCTGAACTGAACACAAACCCAGACAATATGAGATGAGGAGAAACCACATGGAGGCACTAGGATAAATTCATTAGAACTCAAACTGATAAATTACACAAAAAAAACTCAAACTGAACTGAACTCGAACCCAAACTTCTGCTTATCAAATCAAACTGAACCAAACTCAAACTATACCCTGCCAAAACCGAACCAAACTACAACCCTAAAGCCATGTCGACCCCTCTCTCTAGTGGTAAATGGAGTTCACTATGAGGTGGGGAGAGTGACCAGTCAGGTACCACAGTGCTCAGTACTGGTGCTACTCCTATGTAATGTCTTCATTAGTGACATAGCAGAGGAACTGAAAGAGAAGGTCTACCTCTTTGCGGTTAACACCAAGATCTGCAACAGGGTGGACACTCAGGAGGGGTTGCAAAGAATGCAAAGAGACTTGAAATGACTGGAGAAGTGGTCTAATATTTGGCAGCTAAGGTTTAATGCAAAAAAGTGCAAAATAATGCACTTGGGTCACAGAAACCCAGGGGTGCAGTACAAAATGGGGGGAGAGATACTGGCAGCAACCAAGCAGGTAAGAGACCTGGGGGTAATCATATTGGATGACCTGAAGGTGGCCAAACAATGCAACAAAGTGATCAGGATAGCTAGTGTGATGCTGGGATGTATAGGTAGGGGTATTACAGCAAGGAGAGGTAAGTGATGTTTCTGCTATATATGTTTTTAGTAAGACCTCACCTGGAGTACTTCGTCCAGTTTTGGAGGCCACATCTCTGGAAGGACATGGCCAGGATGGAGGTCATCCAGAGGAGGGCTACCAAGATTGTACAGGATCTAAGTCAACTGTCCTGTGAGCAGAAGCTAAATGAATTAAACATGTACACCCTGGAGGGGAGAAGGGAGGGGGATATGATTGAAACCTTTAAATACCTAATGGTGGTGAATAAGGTACAAGTGGGATGTATTTTTCAGAGGAAAGTGTGCTCCAACAGAAGGGGCCATGATATGAAGCTGGGGGGGTAGGTTTAGGAGAGATGTAAAGAAATACTTCTTCACAGAAAGCATTGTGGATTCCTGGAACAGTCTTCCAGCAGAGGTTTTGGAGGGGAAAACAGTGGTGGGATTCAAAAAAGCCTGGGATAAGTACAAGGGAGTCATAAGGAATAGGTAAGGGGTTGACAGAGAAAGTGCCATAGACCAGGAGGGGTCTACAGTGTAAGCAATACAACAAAAAAGGGAAGACTGGATGGGCCATGTGGCCTTTATCTAACATCAGTTTCTATGTTTCCTACAAGACAGAGACCTAGCCATGTGGTTCTAAGAGATCACTGGCTCCCATACTGCCCTGACTAGTTACCCAACCCCTCAGAATACCTGCACCAAAACCACGAGGCTTGAGATTGAGAAAGTTAGTGTTTTGCATACACATTCAGAACAACCTTAATCACACCTCCAAGCACTATAAGGATATCCACTCCCTCTTCTCCCCTCCAACACAGACCCCCTTCCTAAAGTTGGTAACTCCCACATATCAGACCCTGCTACTATTGCCTCTTCCTCTAACTTCTTCTTCTTCACCAGCTGTGCTCCGTACCTCCTTTCCTCCCCCCCTCCAGCTTTCTCCCATGCACTGTTTCTCCTTGTCTGTCCACCACTCCTTCTACCTCCCTAAAGGCCCTTCTTGCTCGTAACCTACATAAGGGCATGAGCCCTGACAGTCTTGATCCCAGACTTCTTCATCTATCTTCTCCTACCATAATTTTCCCTATTACTCACCTCTTCAATCCCTCACCCTAGCCATCATCCCTGACACCTGGAAATAGGCTACTGCCATACCATTCCCTAAAGGATGCTATCCTTTCTCTTCTGGTAAATACTTGCTATCTCTCCTCCCCACTTTAGCACCTTGTTCTCTTACAGATTTTCCCCTTCCTGAACTTTAACTCCTTCATCACTCCCTTCCAGTCTGGCTTCACAAAGTCCTACTCCACATCCCCCTTTCTCCTCTGGCTTACTGACTCCATCCTTTATAGTATGGACCAAGGCCAGATCACCATCTTTGTCAACTTGGCCAGAGCCTACAGCAGTGTTGCCCACCCCCTTCTCCTGGACAAATTTGTGGTGGTGGGACTCTCTGCCTCCTCAGTCAGTTGGTTCCATTCCTACTTTGAGGGCAGGTCTCAAGCTGTCTTTATCAGAGGCACCCTAACTTCTCACCACTTCCCATTTGTTCAGGTGTCCCCCAGTGGTCCCTCCTAGGTCCCATTCTCTTTTCCATCTTCCTGAATTACCTCACAATTGCCAGCTCCTCTGTGACAATTCACATGTATTCAGATGATACAGGGTTATAAGTGTAATTAATTATTCATGATGGTAGTGCCATCCATGATTGGCTGCCATGCCAGTCTGACATCTCTAAGAAATGACCGGCACGGCACCTGCTCCGCACTTTCCACTGACACAGCTCCCATTGCCACCACTGAAAAAGTAAGTAAATCTCTTAAAAAAGAAAACATTATTGCGATTAGACTTATAATCACAATAGTGACCTCAGAGCCAATCATTTCCCCAAGATTAATGACTGGCTGGGCCTTGGGCCACCCTTCCCCCCAGCCGGTTGTTAATCTCTAGGAAATGACCAGCTCTTTGGTCATTACTGCTTAACTTTTGCTGCTGGCTGTTCTGCTCCTGACTTCACTGCCCAGCTACAACTGGAGTTCGGCAACATATAGTCCTGGTTCCAGTCAATCCAACTACCCTCAGTGCCAGGAAAATGGTCTCCATTATCTTTTGCTCCTGGCTGATGCTTCCAGGCTCTCCCCCTCCCCTTATGCCATACCCTCAATGGAGCATGTCTCTTAGGTACTATACCTCGTGATCTGGCTTGACCACCATCTTGATTTCTCAGCACATGTAGATGCCATCCGCCTCAAGCTCCACCCCAAGATTAGTGTGCTCTACAGGAACAAAGTGAGGATCCTGCTTCCTGCCTGCCAAGAGATAGTCTTGAAGATGATCTTTCCTATCTTGGACTATGGAGACATAGTTTATTACGCCATTCTCAAGTCCACCCTTGCCAGATTGGACTCTGTCTTTCACTCCATGTGCTGTTTTGCCTTGTACTGTTTCCCACATACCCACCACTGCTCTCTTTACTTCTCCCTCTCCCTCTCCCTCTCTTCCCTTGATGCCATGAACCTCATCCAGTGTGCTCCTCTTATTTCCAAATTCTATCTTGACTTCCTCTCTGTCTTTTTCTTCTCTTCTCTTCTCTCCCTCTTGCCTCCTACACTCCTATACAATCTGTAACACTTCCTCCTATTCTCTTTCCTTTTCCCTCCTCCACAGGACATCTATTGCTGTCCAAGCTGCTTTCTCATTTTATTTCCCTAAGCTCTGGTCCTTTCTTCTTCTGTTCTTCCACTATGCATATTCCCCCATCTCCCTCAAGTCTTTACTTTGTGAATTTACAACTCTCTCCTTCAACTGTGCCTGACCCCAGAACATAGGGGTCAGCCTCCATCCCCCACCCATGGATTGTTGTAGCCCTGATATGCTTCACTGCTATGTCTCAGTTAGGGTTGTTTACTATGCCTGTTCAAGTGCAATTTTATTTATGAAACATTGTTGTACTGTATTATCTTACACTGAATACTGGTTTGCACATCTGTGCTGGATTGTTTTTATCCACCTTATTTTCTTTGCACTGTATCATTTGGCATAGAATATTGTTGATGCGTAAATGTTGATGTATGTTTAGTCTTGCAACTTATTGTACTGTACCTCACCCTCCGACACATCTGGACATGAACTGTTCTTAGCTCAGTATGTCTTTCCTGGTAAAACTTGTGAAATAACTAAAATAATTTAAAAAGCAATAGAAAGAGAATTTGAGTTTTGCCTTGGAGTGCTGGCTTTTATTTTGGCTGGAACAGGCTTATCTATAGGTCAGTGGGTCTGAGTGTGCTTATTACCAGTTCAGGTAAGAAACATTGGGAATTGGGGGGGGGGCTTTAGGCCCACAGCTTCCGTAGTCAGCACCCATGCCTGTTCACAAGGGATTAATTTTGATATAGAGGGGACTGGAGCTTAATCAGGCATACAAGCCACTTTGCCCACATGCTGGCATCCCGGAAAAATGGTGGACATACCTGCATCTCAGGTACCTCAGTGTTCTGCTTACTGATATCCTGGGATACTGGCATGCCTGAATAGGTTGAGATGGTGCTTTGTAAATGTAATTATGTATTAGATTATGCCTCTGTAGTATTAAGTTAATTGCTGGTAGCACTTTCCATTACTAAAAGCAGTTAAATGAATAATGAAAAATGCATAATCAGGAGAAATGCCAGCATTTAATTACCACTACCACACTGGCATCTACTATAGAGCAATTAGCATGCTGAGTTTACACAGAAAGCCCCTCCCAGCAAGTTAATACTAGCTACTGAATGCTTAAAGCTTTCATCTGAAAATGTTTTGTTGTTGAAAGATGTGACTTAAAGATGAATGGCAACCATTTTACACACTGTTAAAAAAGCCTGAATTCAAGTCCCTGTGTCATGAGTAGAGTTTCCTGAAAATGTCATGCTATTTGGTTTTGTGGTTTTCTTTAAATCAGCATTTGTTAACTTGTTCTGAATGGACTGTAAATAGGCTGTTTCTGTCCCTCTGACTGACCCTTGGAGAGTGATTATATCATATTGGAGTAAGCTACTGCTTCAGCAGTGCAAGTCCCTGCTTGACTGAAGAGCTGTAAACTTCCTAATTAGAGAATTTTGTAGAGTTAATTGTTTGCTGTCCAGGGCTTTACTAACTCAGTCTCTGGTATGTGTTCGATGAATTAGCTGAAAATCTATCATTTTGTTCTTCTCAAAAACTGTTCATCTGAGTTTCAGTGCTGAATTGAAGCTATATGCATTTGAGAAATCAGCTCACAGCTGTTAGTTCTTTCTCATCAAAACTCTGTGGTTTTTTTTTCCTAGCTTTATTTTTTTATTTTTTATTTTATTTAAACATTTGGTGACCGGGAAAGGCACACTGAGTCAAGGCTTGTCTCCTGGTGTGACCTGGAACACTGAGCTGTTTATTTAGTGGATATAAAATAAATTGAAAGTTTGTTAATTTATACAAGTAGTTTGTCTTTGATGTAGCCTCAGTACATAGGCCCATGTAAGAACAATTCTTTTCCTCTCAGATTGACAAGCAGGTGTCAACCACATTCTGCTATTTCAGGCACATGTGCTACATCAACTCACAAATTTCAGTTCTTTGATTGTTTCTTTGTGAAAATACGTAATGTATAACTAGAAACAGTATAGAGCATCCTAATGCCCACTATCTCCTGCATCATAGTTGAGGCAGCTGCACTCTGCTGCCCCATCCCCTGCCTCACACGCCGCCTGTCTCTTGCCCACATTCGAGGCTGCTGCACTCTGCTGCCCACTGTCTTCTCCCACAGAGTTGGGGTTGCTACACCCTGTTGCCCATATCATTTGCCTGAACAGTCAGGGCTGCTGCACCATACACATCCCATCCCACAGTCAGGGATGCTGTACCTTGATGGCCTCCTGTATCCTGCTCCACAGTCAAGGCTTCTGCACAGTTCTGTCCACAGTCCCATGCCACCACAGCCAGGGCTGCTGTACCCTGTTCCTACCTACTCAGGCAGGGCTGCTGTGGCCTGCTGTGCCCTAGAGTCTCTTGCCTTCACAGTTAGGGCTGCTGCACCATGCTTCCACTTGTCACAAGAGTTATGGCATTTGCTGCACCCTGTCCTCTGCCCCCAAATTGTGTCAGTTCCACCCAGGTGTGGCTGCTGCACCCTCTCCCACAGTTTGGCTGCTGTACTCTAATGCATCCCTTGTCTCCTGGCTGAACAGTTGAGACTTCTGCACCTTACTGCCTTCTGTCCTTCACCCTCATAACACAAGATAAAAGTATTTTTCTGTTTACTTTTCTTTTGGGCAGTGCAGCAAAAAAAAAAAATCTGACTTTGGTGGCAGGGGGCAGAATGATGCAGCAACACCAACTATGGAGTCATGGGGCAGTGGAGGCATGGGGCTGTAGGGTGCAGCAGGATACAGCAGCCCTGAGTGTGTAGACAGGAACAGGGTGCAGCAGCTCTGGCTATGGTGGCAGGGTACAGACTACAGCATGGTGCAGAAGCCTTGATTGTGGGACAGGACATGTGGGGGCATCAGGGTACAGCAACCCTGACTGTGGGACAGGGTGCACATGGTGCAGCAGCCCTGCCCATTTGGGAAAATGGAAGTAGGTAGCAGGGTGTAATAAAAACCTCACCTCCGGTGGCATGGGCAGCATGGTGCAGCAATCCTAAATGTGGAGGCAGGGGACATGAGACTCTAGGGCATAGCAGAGTACAGCAGCCCCAATTGTGGTGATAGAAACAGGGGGCAGCATGGTGCAGCAGCTCTGACTGGGGGGGGCAAAGTGCAGCAGGGTGCAGCATCCACAACTGTTCAGGCATGGGCAGCATGGTGCAGTGGCCCTGATTGTTCAGGCAGCAGATGGAGCAACAGCATGCAGCAGCCCCAACTCTGTGGGAAAAGAGAGTGGGCAGCAGGGTGCAGCAGCCTCAAATGTGGGGGAGGATAAAGGGGGCTTGTTTGTGGGGCAGGTAACAAGGGGCAGCAGAGTGCAACTGCTTCAACTGTAGGCAGGAGATGGGGGCATCAGGATGCCATGTACTGTTTCTAGTTTTACATATACATGATATATTTTCACACAGAAACTATCAAAGAACTGAAATTTGTGAGTTCATGTAGTACATGTGCCTGATATAGCAGAATGTGGCAGGCACCTGTTTTTCAATCTGAGTGAAAATATTTGTTCTTGCATGAACTGATTTATTGAGGCTACATCAAAGACAAACTACTTCTATGAATTAACAAACGTTAAATTTATTTTATATCTATTAAATAAACAACCCAGAGTTATATCGCTAGAAAGAAAAATACAAAGTTTTGCTGGGACAGAACTCACAGCTGTGATACAGACAAGCCGATTTCTCAAATGCATACCACTTCAATTCAGCACTGAAACTCAAATAAACAGCTTTTCATTAGAACCGAATGACAGATTTTCAGCTAATTCATCTGAACACAAACCAGAGATTGCATTAGTAAATTCCCTGGACAGCAAACAATTAACTCTACAGACTGCTCTAACTAGGACGTTAACAGTTATTAATCTCTTCAGTCAAGCAGTGACTTGCACTGCTGAAGCAGAAGCTTACTCCAGTAGGATGTCATCACTCTCCAAGGCTCAGTCAGAGGGACAGAAACAGCCCGACTGTTTCCAGTTAGTGCAGAACAAGTTAACAAATGCTGATTTAAAGAAAACCACAAAACTAAATAGCATGACAATTTCAGGAAACACTACTCATGACACGGGGACTTGAATTCAGGCTATTGTTTAACCCTACTGGGTCATAATGTCATATGCTTAATAGCATACGACATTATAGCTAACCCGTAATAGCGCTGTCTAGGACAGCGAATGGTACAATACCGCGTATACTGCAGTGTGCGGTATTGTACCATTCAAACACTTCCAGGCAGAGGATAAGACCTCTGCTGGGAGTGGGTTCCACCGAGCAGCTGCCGTAGTTCACTGGACAGAGCCATAACAGCAGGAACCCAGGCACTGCGTCTGGGACCGGGTTTGAGTCCCAGTCCCAGAAATTGTATTTTTTTCGGTCTTTGTGCACTCCCCGAGTTGGACCCCCCTGGAGTTAAGAATCTTTAGTGGGGGAGTCTAGGGGGGCAGGGGCGGAGCCCTCCACAGAAAAGAGAGTTATGCCGCATGGCATCAATTGCACTGTATTATAGTGCGCGTATAATATCCTGCGACATTATGACCTTGTGCCTTTTTTTAACAATGTAAAAAATGGTTGCCATTGATCTTTAAAGAATACTTATCTTTTAAAATAATCTAGAATAAAAAATCAGTGTTGCTTAAGTTACATGTTTCCCAAATCAAAAGATTTTCAGATGAAAGCAATAATTTATTTATTTAGTTTTTGTTTGTAGGTGCACTAGACAATCAAGTTGCTGTTTTCAGGCATGACCTGGGATAAGAATATAATCATTCGATGAACATAGAAACATAGAATTTGGCGGTAGATAAGGACCACTTGGCCCACCTAGTCTGCCCATTTTTCTACCTAACAGATAAGCTGCAGATCCTAGTTAACCAACAGCTTACTTCCTCCTACACCCCACTAGGACTGCCTTATGTCTGTCCCATGCATTCTTGAATTCCCCCACTGTTTTTGACTCCACTACCTCCTCAGGGAGGCTGTCCCATGCATCCACAACCCTCTCCATGAAAAAATACTTCCTCACATTATCTCTGAGCCATCTCCCCTCTATCTTCAAATTGTGCCTCCTTGTTCTTGCATCTCTTTTTCTGAAAGATGCTACCCTCTTGGACTTTGTTGATTCCTTGAGGTGCCAAAGTTTCTATCATGTCCCTCTCCTTCTTTCCTCAAGGATATACATATTAAGCTCCTTTAGTCTTTCTTCATATGTCTTCTGGTGCAGACCCTGCACCATTTTAGTGCTCCTCCTCTGGACAGCCTCCACCTGTCTATGTCTTTCGGAGATGGGGTCTCAGAACTGCACACAATACTCCAGATGGGGTCTCACCAACTGTCTGTAGAGAGGATAACAACTTCCTGTTTTCTACTGTTGATGCTCTCCCTATGCATCCCAGTATCCCCCAGCCCTCCCTACTGCCTTCTCACATTGCTTGCCCACCTTTAGGTCATCTGATATAATTACCCCCAGGTCCCTTTCCATTTTTACTGTTGTCAGAATCTCACCCCATTGTGTACTCTTCCCTGGTTTTTGTTTCCCAGGTGCATTGCTGCACTTCTTTGCACTGAATCTGAGTTGCCATACATTTGACCATTCCTCCAACCTTGCCAAGTCCCTTCTCATCCTTTCCACTCCATCTTGTGTATCAACCCTGTTGCAGATCTTTGTGTCATCTGCAAAGAGACATACTTTTCCTTCCAGTTCCTCTGCAATGTCACTTATAAAGACATTAAAAAGGATCGGTCCCAGTACTGAACCCTGCGGTACCCCGCTAGTAACCCTTCTTTCTTCACTGTGGACTCCATTTGTTTGTTTGTTTGTTGTTTGTTGAATTTTGTTGACCCGATAAGCCCACTGGGCCTAGAAGTCCCTTTTTCAGGGGTGACCGGGGGGGATACAGATGGTAAGCAATTGAATTGGAACCAGATTAAGCTGTTGGTGGTATTTTCAGTGAATGAGGGAAATTTGGCTAGGACACCGGGGAAATTCCCTTACTCTTTTCGATAAGTGCCATGGGATCTTTAACATCCACCTGAACTACCACCAATCCAGCCAGATGGGACCTCAGTTTAACGTCTCATCCGAAAGATGGCACCTCAGAAGTGCAGCACCCCTCTCATGCTGCACTACAGTGTCAGTATTGGGATATTAACCCAAGTGCCAGATGTGGGAACTGAACCCACAACGCTCTGATCTCCCGGCCTCAGAGGCAAGTGTGCTACCTACTGAGCCACTGACACTGACCATTTACTGCTACCCTTTGCGTCCTGTTGTCTAGCCAATTTTTTATCCAGGCTACCACCTTAGGACCCACTCCAAGGCTGGCTAACTTGTGTATTAATCTTTTGTGTGGGACTGTATCAAATGCCTTGCCAAAATCTAGGTAGGCTATGTTCACAGCCACTCCCTGGTCTACTACTTTGGTCACCCAGTCAAAGAAATCTATTAGATTCATCTGACACAACCTTCCCATCATAAATCCATGTGGCCTTGGGTCCTGTGCCTCACTGGCCTCTAAGTATTCAACAATTCTTTCCTTCAGAAGTGATTCCATCATTTTCCCTACCATTGAGGTCAAACTAACTGGTCTGTAGTTTCCTGCCTCTGTCCTGCTCCCACTTTTATGAAGAGGAATCACATCCACCCTCCTTCAGTCCTCAGGTACCACCCCATCCTCCCATGATTTGTTAAAGAGAGTAGTCAGCGGTGTCACTAGTTCTACCCTTAGTTCTTTTAGAATTCTTGGGTGAATCTCATCAGGCCCCATTGCTTTGTCCACCTTCAGTTTTATTAGTTCTTTCAGAACCCTTTCTTCTGTAAATGGACTGTTATCGACCCCCATCTTCAGATTGTTTCTCATGTTTGGTTTAGGTACCTCCCCCTCCTCTTCCTTTGTGAATACTGAGCAGAAATATTCGTTCAGTATCCCTGCTTTTTCACTGTCACCCTCTGCCCACTTCTCTCCCCTTTATTAAGCCTCAGTATCCCTCCTTTGGTCTTTCTTCACTCCCTAATGTACCTATAAAAGGTCTTATTCCCCTTCTTAACAGAGTTGGCCATCCTTTCCTTGGTTTGGGCCTTTGCTATTCTGACTGCCTTCCCTGCCTCTTTCTGCTTTAACTGATAAAGTTCTCTGTCCTGCTCCTTCTGTGTTTCCTTATATTTTCTGAATGCTATCCTTTTCTTCTTAACCTTCCCTGCCACCTCTTTTGAGAACCATAGCGGCTTTTTCCTTCGTTGTGTTTTATTGATTTGCTTTACACAAAGACTTGTTGTCTCTGTGAAGGCTGTTTTGATTACTCCCAATTGTTCCTCCACCCCTCCTTCTTGCCTGTTTGCTAGTGCTTTTCTGAGGCACTCTCTCGTTTTCCCAAAGTCAGCCCTCCTAAAGTCCAGTACTCTTCCTTTTGTATGGCTCGATTGTATGGCTATGTTTATAATGAACCACACTGTTTGGTGGTCGCTTGTTCCCAGATAACTACCACTTCTAAATCTGAGATTCTTTCTCCGTCCCATTTGAGTACCAGGTCTAGATTGCTCCTCCCAAGTGGGTTCCAATACTAGCTGCCTGAGGCATGCCCCTTGTAGGGCATCAAGAATGACCCTGCTCTTGGATGTGCCTGCAGCAAAGGTACTCCAGTTAACATCTGGCATGTTCAGATCCCCCATCAACAATATCTCCCCTTTTTCTGCCATTCTAAGGATGCCTTCTATGATTTCCTTGTCCATTCCCTCCCCCTGAGATGTGGGTCTGTATACAACCCCCAAGCGGATTGTGGTGCCATTTCCTGTCTCCAGGGTGACCCAGTGTGCCTCATCTGCTCCCTGTTTACTCTTTAGTTCTGTTGCCTTAATCCCTTCCTTTACATAGAGAGCTCCTCCTCCTCCTCTTTTATCCTCCCTGTCCCTCCTGTAGATTGTGTATCCTGGTATGTTGACATCCCAGTCATGGTTCTCTGTGTACCATGTTTCTGTGACTGCCACAATATCTAGACAACCCTCTTCCATCAAGACCACTAGTTCAGGGAGCTTGTTACACAGACTATGGGCATTGGTACTCATCACCCTCCACTTTTTGATGGCCTTACCCCTTTTAGCCCCATCCCTGTCCTTACTGCCTTTGCCTTTTTTTACATTTACCTCTGTCCTGCTCCCTAATGACTTCTCTACCTTGGTGTTTACCTCACTAATTACCATGTTTTGTGGGGGGAGACTGGGATTTCCTGCTCCTTTTCAGTGCCCCCCCTTAGCTAGTTTAAATGCTTGCCAATGAAGCATTTCAACCTCTCACCTAGGATCTTGGTCCCACCCGGACAGATGCAGACCGTCACCCCAGTATAGGTCTGCATCCCTCCAGGTGGCTCCCCAGTCCCCAATGAAGCCAAAACCCTGAGCTCCACACCAGTTTTTCTACCATTCATTGAATTCACTGGTGAGGAGTACCCTAGCATCACCCTTGCCATAGACAGGCAGCACCTCCGAGAAGGTTACCATATGCGCTACTTGTCTAAAACCCCTCCCCAACTCTACAAACTCCTCTTGCACTGCTCTGATCCCATTCCTAGACAGGTCATTTGTCCCTAGGTGGACAATGACATCCAGCTTCCTCCCTCATGCAGCTGCTCCCACGATTCTGAGGATTCGCTTCTTGTTCCTCCAAGCCGTGGTGTCAGGCAGGCACCCTACCTCCCTCTCCTTCCTCCCCCACTTCTACCACCCTAATGATTGGGTCCCCCACCAGGAGTTGTTTCCTTCCCCTGTGGGATCCCATGCCACCCTCCTGTGGGTCTCCTTTGTGACGGTTCCCAGCATCCTCCTTGGACTCCACTGCAGGTGCCTCAATAGAGGAACCACTATCCACCAGAAGAGCATATGAATTGTGGAGAGGTACAGCTGGAGGGATGCAACTCTGTTCCACCACCCACTCCCTCCCTGAGCCCACCCTGGTCCGGCCTCTCCTCTTTCTTGGCAACCTCTGAGGTAGTGGCATTGGCCCTGGTGGTCCCTGGGTGGGGGAGGAGGTTTCACGAATCCTAGCTAGGTCAGCCTGGAGATGGGTAACCTCCTCCCTCAGACCAGAGAGGTGCCTGCAAATAGGGCAGCATTGCAGCCTCCAGAATGTCTTCCGGAACACTGCCACCCCACAGCCATTGCACTGCACCACTCCTATCATGTCTTATTTTGTGTCCCCTCTCCTGTTTCTCTGTATGCTTACTCTCTCCTCTCCTTACAACTCTCACCCTTCCTGTTCTGGGACAGTAACTTCCTATATTCTTCAGTAGCCTCCTTCTTCCTTGCTCAGTGTCAAACCACCAGCAGCTAGGGGAGCGAGCTACTTTTTTCCTTTAGGGTTGACAAAACTAATGTTTCTCTATGATCCTTCCCTTCCTACTGCCAAACAGGAAGTTCCTGTTGTCAGTCAAATCCAGTGGCTATAAAAGTAGAACTGGCTTAGGGTGGGTGGGATGGAGGGCAATTAGTATGAAAAAAGGCTAGCAACAGGAAGTTGTAATTGGAGTCACCTGCTTTTATATTGTCTAAGCCACACCCCCAATTAAGCTGTCTCTCGTCCTACTGATTTAGCAAAGTAAGTTGATACAGTACCCTTTCTAGCACAGAACTTTCTTTCTTTTCTTTTTTAACCATAAATTAGACCCCTTCTACTTCTAATAAAGTATCTGTCTGCTTAATCTCAACAGACACTGACTCCTGCTGAGACAGAAGTGTTAAATTAGTAAGAAACCATTCAGTCAATTATTCAAAATAAACATTCAAACTAGGCATGCTCAAATTCTAAGAATCCATTCTGCTTACAATTTCAGAAATTCTGACTCTGATTCTCATTAAAGCAGCAGAGGCGAAATGTGAGTCAGAATCCGAATTCTGATTCTTCCTCCAAATGCCGACAAGTATTCACCACCCCCCACCACCACCACTACATGGCACAGAGTGAACAACTAAACAACTACAGGACCCAATCTGACCCTTCAACTCATGTCACACTCCTTTCCATGAATTACTTTAGCTGGCTGCTGCTGTGTATGGTGGATTGCACAAGCCCTGGGTCTCTCCATTTGTCTGTCAGTCCAGTATTGTAATATCCATCCTCTATGTCCTGTCTGGCACTGTTGATTAAAGTTGTGGTTGCTGAGGACTTGTGGTCTGTGGCTGCAGAGTTGACATCCACTGAGAGTCTTCTAGAGCCCCCCCAACCTGCAGACCCCATCTAATACACAGGCCTTCAGGGCCCAGCCCACTGCCTAGCCCCAAACCAACCGCCATTAGCCAGTGCTAGTCTGATCTCTCTAGTCTTCTCTAGTCCAATCAGTGGTCTCTACCAAGAATGTATATACTGCTTGCTGAACTTTTAGTCAGCTTAAAAAGTTAGAAGAAAACCAGCTGAGTCCAGTCTGAACTGAAGCCCTGTCCTCTCTTCTGGTGTCCTCCTGCCACTGTAACAACAAAAGCTGCTTCTCTTATGGTGTGCTCATTTTACTAGGACAATATAGGAACAACAAAAAAACAGCAACTACTGAGAGCCAGAACTGCTGTGTGAACTGTTTATTTGCATAAAAAATGATGGTAGACATATATAATAAATGCTGTTTTGTTTTATGTGCCCCAAACCATACTCATTGCTATTGTTTGTATTCTCAACTGGGGTGGTTATTACTACTTTTACATATTGAATATTTCTTTGGCTATTACATTTTAAATAGTTTTGTTCTTCTACTTCATATACTCTTTCAGATTTAGTATCAGTAAGGACAGTGTTAACAAGTCCAAGATCAGCAAATAGAGTTTTACTTCATACCAAACCTAGCAAATCTAAAGCAGGCCTCCATGCTTTTTCTGTTGCTGCCCTTTGTTATTGGAACTGGCTGCCTGAATCATTACTTCTTGTATGCTCACTATCCATTTTTAAAACTTCAAACCCTACTTGTTTAACTAGAGTACCTGTGATTGTCTATGATTGTATTTGCATTTATGATATTTTGTATTGTACTGTATTCCAGGTTGAGCCTGAACAAGAACCTTCCATCCAGTGCTCCTACCTGGTTAACAAATTAATAAATAAAAAAAATAAATAAAGTAAGCAACTTCTATTTAAGGCGAAGATGAAGATGCTGAGTGCTCACACAATGCCCTGACCAATTTTGTGCATGTGCGCTTCTTTAGGGAGACTGATCTATTCCAAAGAGGTTGCTTTTCTAATGATTTAAAATACCAGTGCATAATTAGTTGATCAAACCTTAAAGTACAGGTGCAAAGTGATCATGGCTAAACATAGCAGTTTTACTTACAGCTCAGTGTTCAGCTAAAAAAAAATTGGGGATGGAAAATTCTCCACTTACATATACAGCAGCAATATTTTATGTGTACTGGTATTAATTAGGAGAATGGCATGTGAATTTCTTCAGTTCAATATTGGAATGCACTGGTTCTAAAAAGAAGGGAGAGAATATATGTTATAATAGAACATTTACTCAAGGGTACTAAAAATTACATTAAAAATGGCATGACATCAAACTGTTCATTAACATAGAAACAGAATTTGTTGGCAGAAAAAGACTGGTAAGCCAGTCCAGTATGCCCTGTTTTTCTCTGTGTATTCTGCTCCCTGGACTGGACCCTATTTGGTCACCAGTGTCCCTCCCTCTCTCCTCCCTTTCCTCTACTTATTTTGTGCATGTGCCTATCCAATGCATGCTTGAAGCTCCTCACTGTCTTGTCACCCACCACCTCTCCTGGCAGACTGTTCCAGATGTCCACTGTCCTTTCCATGAAGAAGTATTTCCTCACATTCATCTTAACCACCCCCCAGCTTCAGTGCTTGCCCCTGTGTTCTTGTGCTTCTTTTTCACTGAAGGAAACCCCCGTCCTGCACCTTGTTCATCCCCATGAGGTACTTACAGGTCTCAAGTCATGTCCACTCTTGCTCTCCTCTCCTTCAGGGAGTACATGTTGAGCTCATGGAGCCTCTCCTCATATGGCTTCTTGTGCAACCCCTGCAACATTTTGATAGCCCTCCTCTGGACCACTTCCACCTTGTCAATGTCGTTGCAGAGGTGCGGCCTCCAGAACTGGACACTGTACTCTAGGTGGAATCTCACTAGTGAACATTACAGTGTCAACACTGCTTCCCTTGTCCTACTTGAATCCCCCCATGTACCTCAGTATCCCACAAGCCTTGCCTACTACCTTGCCACACTGCCTTGCTACCTTGCTACCATCAGATATGATTACCCCAAGGTCTCTTTCTTGCTAGGTGACTTTAAGTACCTCCCCCAATCTTGTACTCAGCTCCTGGGTCCCCACCGGTGCATGACTTTGAACTTTTTGGCACTGAAACTCAGCTGTCATCCCCTAGACCACTCCTTTAGCTTCCCCAGACCCTTTAACAGTCTCTCCACCCCGTCCTGAGTGTTCACTCTGTTGCAGATTTTTGTGTCATTTGCAAAGAGACACACCTCCCCCCCAGTTCCTCAGCAGTGTGACCTATGATGACATTGAGGAATACAGGTCCCAGTACTAATACCTGGGACACTCCACTGGTCACTCTCAAATCCCTAAGTGTCTGCTATTTACCACCAGCCTCTTCCTCATGTCCTTCAATCAGTTTGATACTCAGCATAACCACCTTCTCCCCAACCCCCTGGCTGCTAAGTTTATTACCCTCCTGTGCGACACAGTGTCAAACGCCTTCCTGAAGTCAAAATAGGCCACATCCACTGCCCTCTCCTGATCCACCCCCCTAGTCACCCAGTCAGAGACATCTATGAAATTTGTTTGACATGATTTTCCCCCTGTGAAACCGTGCTGCCCATGGTCCTACTGTCCATTTGCCACCATGTACATCATCACCCTCTCCTTCAGCAGGTTCTCCATTAAATTCCCCATCTGTGGTGTGAGACTGACTGGCCTGTAATTGCTAACCTTCTTGCCGGCCCAGTGGTGTGGAGGGCTGAGGCATCATGCCTTACCTCCTGCCATGCTGGTGACCCATGTTCACGGTGCAAGCGGGCTGCTGGGGGTCGGCTGGGGAGGGAGAGGATCGAGCATCCTGAGGACAGCTCTCCTCTCCCAGGGAGGGGATGGGACAGAGTCTGCTGCATGCCTTAACCCTAGTGAAGGCTAGGGGCTGGCACTGGTGGTTTGTATGTAGAGGGCGGTTATGGGGCAGACGCCTGGTGTGTCACGTGTGGAAGTGTGTGCGGCTCGGCCATTGGCATCATTGCAAGCCACCGTGCTGCACTCGAAAAAGGGAAGAAAAATGGCTCCTCAGCAGGATGAATGCCAGTCGCCGCAGGCCCCGCTCCTGCGATTGGCAGTAACCCCTGCACCGGATCCGTTCTGGCAGCTTGAGGGATCCCTGCCACCCCACCACAGGGGGCAAACCATGGAGGAAGCGGAGAGGTAAGCTGCGAGAGGGAGACAAGGCTGGACGACCTGGCAGGAAGGAGCTCCATAAGGGAAGTGCAGAACCAGATTAACTGCACAAAAAAAAAACCTTCTTACTGCTGCTGCTGTTGTGTAGATGGACTACATCGGCCCTTCTTCAATCTTCTGGAACTACCCCATCTCCAATGACATGCTGAATAGTGCTGCCAGAAGGGTGGCTTACCTTACTCAGTGCTATTAGAACCTTTGAGTGAATCCTGTCTGGCATAGAGCTGGGTGAAATTAGCAAATTCTGCATTCACTGATTTTTTTTAATAATATTTTGTAAAATTTCGTGATTTGGGGGGACTTTTCCAGAATTGTTTAATTGGCTATAACTCAGTCCATGTTGCAGCTAGAGGTCTGAAATATGGCATGCATACTGTCAGATATGGGCCATAGCCTAGAGGTTAGAATAACAAGCTGTGAACGAGCTTGGAATATTCAGCAGACCAGACCTGGGTTTGATTCTCACAACCTCCACTTGCATACTGTGTGACTCTGAGCAAGTCACTTAACCACCCAGTGCTCCCAGGTCGCCCCTGAAAACAGGCACTTGTGCCTAGTGGGCCTTAACCGGTTAAAAGGTATGCCAAGTTTCACAAGATGTGGATGAAGAATGGAGAAGTTATAGAGTTCAAAATCTGGCAATTTAATATTCATGTGAAAATTTCTGAAAAGATTCCATGCTTACAACTTATCTACTTTTGGAGCTAGATTACTGGAAACTTAGATGCATTCTTTCTTGGAAGAGTCATGGAAACTGCTAAACGTCATGGAAACTGCTAAACAGAGAAGTACTGGTTATGTACATTGTAAGTTTTAACCATGACCTGCCTCCAGGCATGACTTCCCAGGCTCACTTCTGAACCTGGGTCGTCAGCGTGGCAGCATGACACTGTGATGCTGGGCCATGGTGGTTGCCTTAAAGCCTAATATTTAGGATTATTGAATCTAAAAACATTGTTAATATTCCATTCTCTAGCTTTTATAGAAGCTTAAAATTCAGCAGTTTATGTAATTGCAAAATGTAAATTGAAAATTTCTCAAAGTTTGGAGGCTTATAACTCGGTCATCTTTAAAGCTAGAGATCTGAGCTGCTGGCCCAGTGGCACTGAGGGTTGAGGCGCTGGATGCCTTACCTCATGCCACACCGGCAACCCAGGTTCAGGGACAACCTCGGGTCATCAGAGAGCTGGCATGGGGGAAGTAGGACTGAGTAGCCGGAAGGCAGCTCCCTTCTCCCAGGGTGGTCATTGCCCCCTCCCCCATAGTTTCACTCCCAATGGGTGGAGCCCCAGTGGGTAGCGTAGGCAGGGGGGGCGGCAGCATAGTGGTAGGGCACCCTGAGGCATGATGTGTGTGCCTCCACACGCACGTGCATGCCGAGTGCACATGGATGGGGAGGAAACTGGGGAGAAAAAGCTGATAAAAATCTATATGGAAAAAAAAAGCTAAATATCTGAAACCTGGAAAACGTATGTATGAGCGCTGATAAAGTCACCATACCAAATTTCACATAATTTTCGTGGAAATGTCGCAAAATTTCACAGACGTGAAATCAGCATTTCTCCAGAATTCCACTGGCAGAAGATGAACTTCACCCATCCCTAGTCTGGCCCCATTGCTTTGTTTTCCTTTAGGGCTTCCAATCCCTTTCGGACTCTCTCCCCCCAAAATAGACTTGTATCCACTCCCCCAGTGCCTACTGATACATAATGTTCCATCCATCTCTCTACTGTGAAGACAGAATAAAAGTGTTTATTTAAAATGTTAGCTTTTTCTTGATCTTTTTCTGCACAATCCCCCCGATCTCCTGATTCCCAGTTTCCAATCCCTTGCTTTCCTCTTTTCACTCACATACCTGAAGTAAGTCTTATCCCTTTTTGACCTCCTTGGCTGATCCTCTCTGTCTGCCTCCACATGAATCTCTTTGTACTTCCTAAAATCTGTTTTATTCTCCATTACCACCTTTGCCACCTCCTTTGAGAAACATTGTGTCTCCTTCCTCCTCCTCCTACCCAACTTGCTTCAGATAGCATGCCATTGCCTTAACTATTCCCTCTTTGATCTTTTTCCATTGGGTCTCCACCCCTCAGATTCCACTCCCTTGGCAGGGCTGGAAGAAGGAAGACCAGATCCCCCCTTCCACGCAGCACAATCCAGAAGCTGCGGGGTCATCAAATGAGATTGCCAGTTCATGGAGCCTACCAGCTCCATTTTTCACTTTTTCTCCCATCCCCTTGTTGCTGGTGCACACACAGGCATGGAGGTGCCTGTATGCTGCAGCCTAGCAATGCCCACCCTTTGTGTCACCCTGAGTCCCAGACTACCCCCCCCAGGCCTCCACCTGGTGGCAGTCATGTGGCAGGAGTGGCAACCTTGCCCTCCCAGGGAGAGGAGAGCTGTCATCTGACGCTCGATCCTCTCCCTCCCCGGCCGACCCCCAGCCGTCCATGCTCATTTCCTGAACACAGATCGCCGGCGTGGGGCAAGGTGTGGCATCCAGCACCTCAGCCCTCAGTGCCACTGGGTTGCTGCTCTGTAATTGTTTTGTCACTCATCTATACCACCCCATCCCTATTTTTCCCAGTAGAAGTGGCCATCCTTTGTGAAGACCGAGCAGAAGTACTCATTTACTACTTCTGCCCTCTCTTCTCTGTTCCTCTACCCACTATGTCCCCTTTTCAGTTTTTACTATGCCCTCCTTTGCTGATCATTTCTCCTGGATGTATCAGAAGGTCTTATCACCCTCTGTGACCCCCTCAGCTATTCAGCCTAAGGGTTAAAACCCAGATGACTGGTTCCAAGAACAGAATGCTGCCCATAAATACCAAACAATGCCAGATAGTTTTCACATCACTTTTTATTCAGGTACAGTTAAATATGAATTATTTATATATATCATTTCTGAAAATAGGCACATTATAAACAGCTGCCAGTGAGAAACTATAACCTCTCCTCTCAGCCCCAGAACTCACATGTGAGTCAAAATGTCCTATGCTTAACCTTATTCAAAATGGCTGCCTGGGGCTGAATAACAAGCTAGTTTTGCAATGCACTGCATTACATAGATACATAGACAGTGTCGGCAGATAAGGGCCTATGGCCCACCCAGTCTGCCCATTTGAGCTTGTAAGTTCAGTTTGTTTTCCTAGAAGTCTGTTGTGCCTTACCCCTGACCTCCAGAATTCCTTTATGTCTATCCCATGCATTCTTAAATCCCGTGATTGTTTCAGCCCCCACCACTTCCTCTGGCAGGGTGTTCCACTTGTCCACCACCCGTTCTGTGAAAATTCTTTCTCATGTTTCCTCTGAATCGTCCTCCCTCCAACTTCATCCCATGCCCTCTAGTCCTGGAACATCTTTTTCGCTTAAAAATAGTGTTTTCCTGCACCCTGTTCCTCCCTGTAAGATACTTGTATGTCTCTATCATATCCCCTCTCTCCCTCCTCTCCTCCAGGGAGTACATGTTCAGTTCCTTCAACCTGTCTTCATAGGACTTGTGATGCAATCCATGCACCATCTTTGTTGCCCTCCTCTGAACCTTCTCTACCCTGTCTGTGTCCTTACATAGGTATTAGCTTAGTCTTTTTGTATAATTTTATCAATTTTTACTTTTCTCTGGTTCCCTGTCAGTTCCAGGAACTGGAGAAATCACAGTTCAGTGTGATCCCCACCTAGTGGTTAGAAACCAAAAACTTGTTTAAAATCTGATAAAAGTATTTTATTTGTGATATTTATTTAGTAGTTGCACCCATATTTTGTATTGGAACTGAAATATTTTAAAAAGTTAGCGATCTCAGTCAAATGGCCATGACCGAGAGGCCTAAAAAGACAATGGCCTACATGGCTTAAAAATTGAAAATCACGTTCAAATCTCCTGCAAGGGAAGACCATCCCAAACTTTATTATAAGGGTTTGGGTGAAGACTACAACTTTGAGAACTGTGATCTATGTAAACATTCTTTCAATAAAACTCAAAAGATATGGGCTGTATTAATGAAACTTTCTCGACTCCCAGTCCTCTTCTCTTTCAATTCAAACCTCTCCTAGTAAAAGCTTAAAGAGCCCATGACATCATTAGAAAAACTTGAAAAAATATGAGATTTAGACTAAATTCAGTTTATATTTCATATATTTTCTATAAGTCTTTATTTTTTTTTCCTTTATTGCTGAGGACAGTTTTATGAAAGAGGATTGCTGTCCCTTAAACTTTATCTGATATTGTTTGCCTACATATGACATCATAACCCCTGTTTATGGCATCATAATTATTTCCATAGCAACAGATTGTGATGTCATAAACAGAACTGTGATATCAGGTGTAGGCAAGCACCCAGAACAGATCGAAATTAACCGCAATCGGTCGGTTCAAGCTCTGTCTGTGGTATTGTAAGTAATAGATAGGCTTATTTTATTTTCTTCTGTGTGGAACTTGTAAACGTCTTTTTCGGTTCAGTTTGAACCGATCAGATGGGTTTAAATTAACTTTCTAACCCTTTAGAGTGCGGTTCCCGGTTCTTATCGGTTCTAAAAAAGATTTTATTCGTTTTTTCACGACCACGTGTGCGGTTGGGAACGATAAGAGAGTCTTCTTGACGGATTGCCACTGGCGGGCAAGTTTTGGTTAGGCTGGCACTATGTCTGAGAAACCCAAAAGAAAAACCGGACCCACTGGGTTTCAGCACTGTGACCTCTGTGGGGAAGCCTTTGCTAAGGTTGACCCACACACCACCTGTGTATATTGTCTAGGGTTTGACCACCTCAATGCAGACTGCCAGATTTATAAGGATTTTCCTGCTGCCACCATGGAAAAGAGAGTTGGTAGGCTCAGGAAAGGAGGCTAAAAGTCCGCTGACCCGGATGGCCAGCCCGGTTCGGTTCCAACCGAACCTGAGGGAGTGCCCTCTGACCAGGGTGATACTTCCTCGGGCAAATGAAGAGCCAGCTCTCAGGAGCCGGTTCCAACTAAAATGGCTAGAAAGTCAGCTAGTGTGGAGCCAGAAGTTTTTTCTCCAACCGCTGAAGAAATAGCTAAAGCTATTCAAATTGTCCAGTCTCTTTCCCCGGTTCCATCCGAACTGACACCATCAGGGAAGCGCTCGGTTCGGACAGTCCCACTGGTTCAAGATTATGATTTTGAGGATTTTTATGAACCAGAGGAAGGGGAAGAGGGGTATGAGGAGAGTGAATGTGATTTTGAAAGTCTGGATGTGCCCATTGAACGGACATCTCTCCAGACAGACCTTCAGGGTTCCCCAGGCTATCTGAGTCCCTTCTCATTTTATGTTCTATAAAAGTTGCTGAAACTCTCCAACTCCTGTTGAGGAAGCTGTTGATGACCAAGAAGAACCTGATTATGTAGAAATGATGGATATTCCAGAGTCTAGGAGACTGTCTATTCCCTTGCACAAATCCTTTAGGAACCAGACAGTAAAAATTCTAAAAACTCCTCACTCTATCCTTTCTGTTGATAAAAGGATGGACAAAAGATATACATTATCAGGCTCTGATGTGGAGTTCCTCTCTCAGCAATGCAGCCATGTGGGGGTAGTGCAGGCTGCTGCCTGTGACAAGGCTAATATTTCTCTAGCCTCTCACCCTCCTGAAAAGGATTCCAGGAGGATGGATGCCATGGCAAAGAAACAGTACATGGCAGCATCTTTAGGACTCAGACAGGTGAATTATATGGCTTATGCAGCTAGGTACCAGAAATCCAGATGGGATACTGTTCTGGCACTAGCAAAACAGGCCCCTGACCAGCTTGCCAGGGAGCTGGAGCAGGTGGCCGCGGATGGTAGTGAGGCATCCAAGGTGCAATTTCATGCTGTAGTAGACTCTAATGATGTTTCATCAAGAGTCATGGCTACATCTGTGTCTCTTCGCCAGTCTCCAGACCAGGTCAAACTACACCTACAAGTAACTCAGCAACTTCTTACATCTTTAGGTTTCCTTCTCAATCTTCCAAAGTCAGTTCTGGAGCCTGTCCAGCTTCTTACCTTCATAGGCGCAGAACTGAACACAAAAGAAGCCAGAGCCTTCCTCCCTCTGGAAAGAGCAAGGACTTTGGTCTCTCTGGCCTCTTCTTTCACCCTGCAGGTCTCTCGACCAGCAAGGCATTTCTACAGCTCCTGGGGCACATGGCTGCTTCTACAGCAGTAGTGCAGGGAGCAAGGTTTCAGATGAGGGACATTCAGTTCCATTTGAGAGCCTTTTGGTCTCAAAGGACAGATCCTCTAACCAAATTGATCCCAGTGACTCGAACCCTGATCCAGGCCCTCCAGTGGTGGCAGGACCAGAGCAATTTGAGACAGAGGGTTCCCTTCATTCCCCGAGTCTCATTCCTTGACCCTTACTACAGATGCATCCCTCTTGGGGTGGGGAGCTCACATGGGTGACCTTACTACCCAGGGGTTGTGGTCCCCTCAGGAATCTCTGCTCCACATCAATTTGTTGAAACTCAGAGCAGTTTTTCTAGCACTCCAGGTTTTTTCCACATCTGTTCAGAACAAGGTTGTTCAGGTCAGAACAGACAATACCACTACAATGTGGTACATCAACAAGCAAGGGGGCACACGGTCTACGGCCTTGTGCACCGAAGCAATGAAGTTGTGGTCTCTGGCTTATTCTCTGAACGCCTTCCTGGCAGTTCACCTCCCAGGCAAGGACAATGTCCTAGCAGATGCTCTCAGCAGGATTTCCCAGGGCCATCACGAATGAGCACTGGATCCCCTAGTACTGGAGGTAGTATTTGCCAGATGGGGCACCCCTCAGATAGATCTCTTTGCAGCCCCAATCACCAACTTCCCCTTTTTTGCTGCAGGCCCCCAGTGTTGAGCTCAGTCCCTCTGGATGCCTTCCTACTCAGTTGGGAAGGGAAGTTTCTCTATGCCTTCCCCCTCTTCTTTTCAAGGTGCTAGTAAAAATCAGGTCTCAACCCTGCAAGATGATCCTGATTGCTCCAGATTGGGCCAGGCAGCCCTGGTACCCACTCCTCATGTCCTTAGCAGTCCACCTTCCCTGTGTCTTCCAGAAATCACAACTTGTTAACCTGTGCCCAGGGAGAGTTTGGTATCCAGACCTCAAATCTCTCAATCTCAAGGCATGGCTCTTGAAGAGTTAGAGTTTGCTGACCTACACCTTTCCAAAGGCGTATTGGAAATCTTGAGGCCTCTAGGAAGCCTTCCACCAGGGCTACTTATAATTCAAAATGGAAAAGATTTTCCATACGGTGTGCTAGTAAGCATATTTCCCCAGAATCGCTGGCGTGCCACGATTCTGGATTATTTAATGCATTTGAATTCTTTGGGGCTAAGACCAGCTACCATAAAAGTGCACTTGGCAGCTGTGTCTGTCTTTTTATCAACAGGTAAGCCTTCTTCTTTTCAGCTCAAACTGTGTTCTCAAGTTTTTAAAGGGTTGCTTCACCAACCCTCCGTTCAGGGATCCTGCCCTGCTTGGGATCTTAATATTTGCATTGCCCAGCTTATGCAACCCCCTTTTGAGCCATTGTCTTCAGCAGAGCTTAAGTACTTGACTTAGAAAACTGTGTTTCTGGTAGCCATCACCTCTGCCAGGCGCATAAATGAGCTACAAGCATTGTCAGTGGAGCCTGATTTTATCTCCTTTCACAGAGATAAGGTGGTCCTCAGGACTAAAAGAAAGTTTTTGCCTAAGGTGGTTTCAGACTTCCACCTTAATCAATCCATGTCTCTTCCTGTGTACTTCACTGACCATTCCTCCTCTGGTGAGAGGAGATTACACAGTTTAGATGTCAAAAGAGCCCTTAGTTACTATATAGAACGTACCAAGAGTCATAGGTTTGAATCCCTCCAATTGTTCCTCACCTATGGTGAGGTTGGTAAAGGCAAACCTGCCACTAAAAGATCCATTGCCAGGTGGATTGTCTCTTATATCCAATTTTGCTATGAAAAACTGGGTAAGATTCCTCACTCAGGCCTGCGGGCTCACTCTACCAGAGGTACAGCTGCATCCCTGGCTGCTGCCAGGGACATCCCTATCCTAGAGATATGTCAAGCAGCTACCTGGAAAACAGTTCACACTTTTACTAAGCATTACTCCCTGGATATCCAGGCTAGGAGTGATGCTTGATTCTTTAGCTGTGCTTCAGAGCCTATTTCCTAAGTAGGTTCTGTCCCTCTTCCATGGAGGTACTGCTGTGTAATCTGCATATGTCATAATATAGCAAGACTTCATGTTGTTTGAAGAAAAAATTACTCACCTTAGTAATGTTGTTTCTTCTAATGGAGTCTTGCTATATTATGACCACCCCCCCAACCTGCCCTCTCAGAACCTCTACTTTTGGGATGTGGGTGGGCAGTGCAATGTTGGCACTTCATAGATGCCCACTTTATTTTCACCCTTTCTTAGGGTGCTTAGGTGTTATGTTTTATTTTTCTTTCTTGAATCCCTGACTTGAGTCTTATTTTGGGATCAAGAACAAAAATGTGTTTTGTAGTTAGTAGCCAGTGGGCTGGTGTAGTTCTGGCTCCACACAGAACCTTAGTGAGTTTTGCTCGTAAAGATCTGACAGTTTAAGTTTGAGCTACAACAGACAGAGTGTTCAACCGAGCTCGCGCTCAAGGTTCCATGCCCTGCATGGAAAGTTAACTCTTTCACCTCTGGAGCAGTTCTAACCTGGGGTTATACTGCATATGTCATAATATAACAAGACTCCATTAGAAGAAACAACATTACTAAGGTGAGTAATTTTTTCTTTTCTATTACCTTTAAACATTTCAGTTACTGAAAAAGAGGAGGACACAGAAAAAGTAGAGTTTATAAGTATGTTAGCCTGACATCCACTAGGATAATATTAGTTCCAATACATAAGTCAATACAAAGGCCACAGCAAGAGTGATGGCAGCTACCACCCTACCCTCCCATTCAGGCATAGCCACAGATAAAAAGTAAAGATACTAGATGGACAAACAGTTTAGAGTACCTGTATGTCCACCTTGACCATGAGGATGTAGTACAAGATGTAACTTGTGAAAGAGCCATAGTCTGTCAGCCCTACCCCCAGAGAAGGACTCCAGAAAGCTGGACCATATGGCAGGGAAGGCTTATACAAAATCTACCTTGCAGCTAAGACAGGCAGTTTACATGGCGGCTTACCAAAATGGCACATGGCCTGCATTAGAAGCCCTATGAGGAAAGACTCAGGGAGTTAAATATGTACTCTCTAGAGGAAAAGAGGGAATGGGGAGATGTGATAGAAACATTCAAATACCTCAAAGGTATCAGTAAGGTACTGGAGGGTGGCATTTTGCACAGAAAGAGATGCTCAAGGACAAAGAAGCATGTTATAAAGCTGGAAGGAGGGAGACTTAGAGAGGATGTGAGGAAATACTTATTTACGGAAAGAGTTGGGGACATCTGAAACAGACTCCCAGCAGAGGTGGTGGGTACTGAAATGGTACCAAGTTTCACACATGCGTGGGACAGACACAGGGGGACCTTAGTAACAAGGCTGGGGGGGCTGGAGATCAATTAGGTGGTAGCAGAGTAGGTAGGGATCTTAGGACAGACTAGGTGGGCCAGGAGATCCTTTTCTGCTGACAGTTTCTATGTTTTTATGGAATACATAGCCCAATACCAGAAGGCTCTGGGGAACACTGTCATGGCATCATGTGAAAAGCTCTCAGGTAAAGAGTCCAGGTAATGAGAATCTGACTGTCACAGTTAAAGCTGGATTGGAACCCACAAAATACAATTTTTAAATGGCAGTAGATGCTAATACATATATATATATATATATATATATATATATATATATATATATTTATGCAATAAGGGTGGACATATATTCAGTGTGATAAATGCGTTTATCTGAGTCACTGTATGTATAAATAAATGTATACATATAGTGACCATTTATACACACAGTTACTATGTCACAAATCTCTTTAGAATTCATTTAGAATGTTCGGCCTCAGAAGCAGTACTAACCATATTCAAATGGGAATAACTTTAAAACGAGAAAAGATAGCATGGTACTGTGAGCACGAAAATTGTTCAGCACAAAATTATCTACAAAATGAGTGGTGTTTCGTGTATAGATACCTTATAGATCTTTGACAATTAGCAAAAAAGCAGAAGAAAAATACATTTTTTGTTCACTTTTTTGACAAACAAATGTGAATAACTTTAAAACCAAAAATGATAGCACGGTACTGTGAGCACGAAAAATGTTCAGCACAAGAATATCTACAAAATGAATGGTGTTTCATTTATAGATACCTTTTAGTTTTTCTTATAATTAGCAAAAAACAGCATAAAATCCAATTTTCTTTTCCCTTTTTTGACAAACAAATGTGAATAACTTCAAAATGAAAAAGGTGGCATAGTACTGTGAGCATGACATTTGTTCAGCAAGAAGTTTTCTACAAAATGAGTGATGTTTCATTTAATAGCAACTACTATGCTAGGCAGACATACTCTAGGAAAGTTAACCAAAACTCCCAGAAATTATCATTTAAACTAAAGATAAACAGTCAAAACCAAATGTTCCTGCACTGCTAGAAAGCATCCCTATTGCATAAATGAAATATACAATGGTGAGCTGCCAGATAAATGATTTATCTACACTTGTGCTGTTTGACCTCGGACACCTCACTCATGACATGCCACTTTCATTGGGGGTGCCAAGATCAAACAGTACTAATAGATCAATCATTATCTGGCAACACCTATTATATATCCATATATATATATATATATATATATATATATATATATATATATATTCTATGCAAAAACTGCGTTAATGCATTTATTTTAGAGTTAAAGCATAAAATGTCAGGAAATGAGTCCTTTAGGGTTGCCCCTCCCACTTCATGTGGCCCCTCCCTCCTCCCGAGATTGACAGACGATGGGGTGTGTCATTGGGGTTGTGCGGCCTAAATGTCACCCCATTCCATCTGTAATCATATTCACAAGCCACAGCGAAGAAGAATGAGGTGACATTTAGGCCACACAACCCCAATGACGCACCCCATCAACTGTCAGTCTTGGGAGGCGGGAGGGACCACATGAATGGGGGAATGGGGCAACCCTAAAGGTCTCATTTCCTGACTTTTTATGCTTTAACCCTAAATGATGCATTAACACTTTTTTTGCATAGAATTTCCTTACTTTTGGAGAAAGAATAGAGAAGTAGAAAGTTGCAAAAGTTGGTGGGAGCGTGGGGCCCTTTGGGCCTCTCACTTCCACCAACTTGCACGTTTCTGGCTACTGTAACAGTGCAACAACTGAGTATAATATGTATTGGCAGTGAAGTTTCACTCATGAGAGTGGCAAAATTCCACAGTTGTTTACATGTCAGACACCTAACCACTGAAAATCACGTCCATGGCAGTAATGCTACATGCCCTATGAATCTGAAGCCAGTACCACAATGGGAAACACCATATGGAAAACATAAAGTGTGTCATGCAATATCTGTGCAGCAAATTAAATTTGCAACAGGTAAACACCATAATTCACGTGCACGGGACATCCCCTGAAGACCCTCAAAATTGCAATGTGAAAGAGCAAACCATCTTCAAGATATAACGTTTAAAAGTTTCAGATTTCCATTTGTTGGAGTGGCAGAATTCTGCACCAGTTGACATGTTAGACACCTAACAACTAAAAAGTGCATCGGCAGCACCAAAGCCAGGTACCATACAAAATTGCAAGTCAGTACCACAATGCAAAATACTGTTTGGAAAGTGTAGACTGCAGCACGCAGTATCTCTGCAAGAAATATAGTGTCCGACTCGTAAACACCAGAATTCACATCTACAGGATATGCCATCAACATTCTACGAATTTCAAGTAAAAAGACTAAACAGTTTCTGAGATATTTAATGTTAAAGATTTGTAAAATTGGCCTATCTGTTGCATTATAAAATCTTGCCATCTGGTCATCATCTCACGATCAAAGATGACGATCAAAGAATCTCGCGATCAAAGTATTTGCAGGCTCGTGATCAAAGAATTTGCAGGTTCGCAGTCAAAGAATAAAAAATGGTGTAATTCAAAATTTTTGAGAAATGCAGCAAACCACCACCATGGTTCAAGAGAATGAAGCCCCCAGAGCAACATCCACCCTCACTTGTCTTCCTAGGCCACCCCAGGGCTGAGAAATTTAATTTTTTCAATTGGCCATCTGGGCGTCATCTGGTGATCAAAGATCGCGATTAAAGAATTTGCAGGCTCGCAATCAAAGATCATTAGCAAGCTGCAATCAAAGGTTTTAAAAGTTTATAACTCTATTTTTTGACCACTTTACAACAAACTATTTTTCCAAGTTGCTTTGGACAGTGTTTAGCCCACTACACTTGCAAGATACCTTGTTCTTTGTAGCCAAACCTTGCGAGCGTCTTTGCATTTTGTTTTGGTCATAATAAAATGAACTGTGCAGTTAGTATATATTTTGTCAGGCTTCATTAGCACAGTATTGTCTGGGAAGCCTCATAGCCCCTACAGTGCCCCACAACCCCATTGCCCTGTTTTCCTTTTAACCAACTATAATCTGATGCCCATTATTTCATGCAGCTAGCATTTAAGTAACTTTATTAAACCAATGGCATCTCATTCATTCTGCCAGTACACGACTTAGCAGTTGGATACTTTTTGATGTCTGAAATGTGTGAAGGGCACAGCTCAGTTTGCTACTGTCTTGATCGGTATCAGCTTAAAGTCGTACTACTAGCCATGCCCTGCAACAAAGGCTGGGGGATTTTATCATACATCTGCTTTTTATTTTAACATTTGCCCAGTGCTATTTAGATCATAACTTATGTAAAACACCATCGCAATTGGTGGGGGCACACAGAAACTGATTCTGTCTTTTATTTCATATTAATTCAATCCCGAATGATACTTGGGACTGCATTTCTTTATAAGACAGCTACGGTCTATCATAACGCCCACCCAGCAGATCCCAGAGTTCCGAAAGTAATTGAGCCTTTTAAAAAAAGTAATAATTTCGTCATTACAGGATGTGATCACCTATTTTTTTAAGGGAAAACTTAGATGGGGAGTTTGTTTAGTGCCATATAGTACGAACGGTTTGTATCTGAAGTCCCACTGTAATACATAACCCATGAGCAGCTCTTGGGGTTTTCAGCAAATCAGATTTATTTAATTTAATTATGACAGCAGTATGTATATTTCAACATTAATGTTAAACCCAGTTCCAGAAGGGGGAATTGAAACAAACAAAATCTTGAATTGTGGAAAAAAAAAAAACTCTCGGTTGGTACGGAAGACCACATAGCATGCCATAATCAAAATTGTCATGTGAACAGCATGTAAACATGCTTTTAAACAGAAGCACCCGAAATGCAGCTTTACAAAAAATATGTGTTTCCTCTGGTTAAGGAGGGGAGTACAGGTTTTTATTTATATTTTTTTTCCAAAACCAACTATGTTGGCACCAAACTGCAGAGACTTTATACTGAACACTTTTAAAGTGTGATCCACAATCTAGGCATACCATGCAATCCAATAAGCGGATTTTAAAGGCGCCGCTTTTTTTTATTCTTTATTTTTCTAGCAGACAGTGGTACATCTTGCAAGTCAGCTCTATCACTGTTTCCAAAAGGGGGCTTCATAACCATAATCTGATTCTTTGGACACAAACGGCACTCACAAGTAACCAGGGACCACGTGGCTTGCTAGCCAGGATAGGCTCCAAGACAACATACAAGCAGATTTAATTCAAAATGTATTTAACAGATTTTCAAGTTAACTCTGTGTATTTGTTTTCTAGATGTTGCACTGTATGCCAGGACTATATAAAAAAACATTTTGAAGCCATCTGATTTTTAAATTGCCGGGTTCATGCACAGTGCTTGGAAGGACTACATTTTTTTTTTTAGACAAAGTTCATGTTCGGGGTGGGGGCTCAGCATTTTGCAGTAGTAAGTTTTGTTTTTAAGCATACAAAGTTGTCACCACAAAACCATGCAATTAGTAAGGTACTGTTGCTACATCTATGCACATGCAGTTTTCTGTAAAAATGGAAGCCAAATGGTGTAAATCAACATTTTTTGAAGAATGCAGCAAACCACCAGCGTGGTTCGAGCGAATGAAGCCTCCTGAGCAAAACCCACCCTCATTTGAGTTCCTAGGCCACCCCTGAACTGAGAAAATTGTATTTTTCAAAGGGCCATCTAGTCGCACCCTCGCGATGCAAAATTGCGATCAAAGAATCTCGCGATCAAAGAATTTGTAGGCTCATGATCAAAGAATAAAAAATGGTGAAACTCAAGTTTTGGGCAGAATTACATGAGACCACCACCATGTCTCGACAGAACGAAGCCCCCTGAGCAAAACCCACCCTTGTTTGTGTTCCTAAACCACCCCAGGCTGAGAAAATTGTATTTTTACCTCGCAATGCTAGATCGCGATCAAAGAATCTCGCGATCAAAGAATTTGCAGGCTGGCGATCAAAGTTCGTTAGCAAGTCGCGATCACAGAATTTAAAATGTTATAACTCTATTTTTTGACTATTTTAGGTGAAACCAAAGGCATGAGTCAATAGATCGAAGCCCCCTGAGTAAAACTCATACAGATTTTACTTCAGGAGTGACCCCGAGCCGAGATATTTGATTTTTTCTGATGGAATTTAAAAAACAAGATGGCGGACCTTGCGATCAAACAATTCTCGGGAACAAAGATTCTTTGACCTCTAGGATGCAAATTCTTTGACTGCTATGTGGGACGAGATGGCCCAAACCCCATTCTTTGTTCGAAAAACAACCATATAAATGTTCCCATTGACGTATAATGGGAGCTTGAAAGTGCCATAACTTTTGAATGCCTTAATATTTTTTCACCAAATGAAAAGTGGCATGTCCGGCCACTGAAGCTCTCTCATATGAGCCATCTCACAGACTGGCATGCCACACGATGGCCACGCAGGGCCACAGGCAAAATCCCAAAAACTGCCTTCCAAACTTCCGAAAAGTACATTTTTCAGTGTTTTGGCGCGCAAAGACCATCAGTCCGACTGAAACAAAATTTGGCAGATCAAGAGATCTTCCATGCTCCACCACACATACCAAATTTCAGGCAAATCTGTTGAATGGATCAAAAGTTATTAACGCGCAAAATTTTGACTTTAATTTAGAAGTGCCTTCATAATCCTAAATATAGTGGCGTGACCGCGCCACTATTATATAAAAAATATGTATTACAGCATCTAGGGCTTTGGCACATTCAATAGCTTAAGGAGATTTTTTTTATTTGGCAAGGATAACAGACCTAACCCAGAATACACAAAGTAAAGCAATAGATTTCCCCTTTGAAGGGTTATCTCTTTTTGGTGACAAAACAGAAGCATATAGTACATAAACAAACATTTGTTAATGCCAAATGTTTGCCACTTGTATTGCTGTTGTACTGGATCTTGCTTGTACACATTTTCATTATATATTTACTCAGGATAGACCAGGTGAAGTGCAGTATCTCATTTTCAATGGTGTCTTGCTTTTACATATTTTTAGATTGTATTTACCCAGGATAGGCCAGCTTAGAGGAAATATTTAATTTTTCAGTGGGCTCCCACATTTTGACCCCAGATTTCCAAGAGTCTTTTAATGACCTGACGTTATGATCACAGGTGGAATTTTTTAAATCTCATCCGAAAGGAGATTTTGTAGTGTGACTATGAAAACAAGTGTCAAAGGGGATTTGAAAAATGACACCTGTCATGTTCAGGAGGTGGGGTAACACAAGGGATGTGCTGAACATTAGGGGTCAAAATCTGAAAAAATTAAGTTATGAGTAAACATTGGAACAATTCAACTTTTCTTAATAACTTTGTTGTTTTCTGTCACATTTTGTCCCCAAATTTTCAGCAGTCTTTTTATGACCACTCCTGAATATGACAGGTGCCATTTATAAAACAGTGGGCAAAACATCATTTCGTGCCATGGGTCTAGGTGATAACCATGTGGACAGAATAGCGTGGCACAAAACTGCACATACACAATAGCGCTGACAATATTTCCTGCCAAAACTAATTTTTCGAGGGGGCTTTGATGCCCGCACCCCGTTTTGCAGGGGGTTTTCACCCTCGCTTCCCATATACTATAATATAAATGAACCCCAAGGGGATACATGGGGAAATGGGTGTAATTCGGGTGGGTGGGCAGAGTCACTGGAGGAACTCCACAGTGCAGTCCACTTGGGTGGGGGGAGAGGACAGGGGGCTAAGTTGGGGGGGGTGGAACAGCTTGGTGAAAGGAGGATTTAGTACAGCATGTGCGAGAGGGAATGCAAGAGGAGGCGGTTGCATGGCAAATGAGGAAAAAACAAACAAAAGTTCTGCGAGGTGAGACCTGAACCTGGGATGGTCATAGGCACCACTGCCATCCACAGCCTGTTGCAGTATCCACAGAGTCATGGCAACAGTACGTTTCCTAGCTGACATCTGGAAGGTGAAAACAGCCACAGGGTCAGTGCTGTTATGTCTGTACTATACTTTCCCTGTCGCTGTTTAAACAGCTGCTATTTTCACCATGCAGTTTTGTACCCCAGAATTAAATCTGTGCTATCTTCTCTGGATATCCATATCACAAATGTGAAAACATGTTTTGGCCGGGATTTGAAAAATGACAGCTGTCGTGTTCATGAAGTGGTGAGAAAAATGTCTGTCTTGAAAATTTGGGGTCAAAACATTGAAAATTACTAGAGTTACGAGCGTGTGTTGAAACATTTCAACATACGCACATAACTTTATATTTTTTAATATTTTGACCCCAGTTTTTCAACATAGCCTTCTTATGACCCCATCTCATGAACAAGGACAGAGAAAATGTTCAAATCCTGCCTGAAAGGTGATTCGTGCCACAAGTGTAAAAACACATTTTGGCTAGGATCTGAAAAATGACAGCTATTGTGTTCATGAAGCTGTGTGAAAAAAATGGCTGTCTTGAAAATTTGGGGCCAAAATATTGAAAATTACTAGAGTTGCGAGCATGTGTCGAAACATTTCAACATACACTCATAACTTTGCAATTTTTAATATTTTGACCCCAGTTTTTCAACATAGCCTTCTTATGACCCCACCTCATGAACAAGGGCAGAGAAAATGTTCAAATCCTGCCTGAAAGATGATTTTGTGCCACAAGTGTGAAAACACATTTTGGCCAGGATTTGAAAAATAACAGCTGTCAAGTTCATGAGATGGTGTAAAAAAATGGCTATGCTAAAGATTTAGGAATTTGGGGTCAAAATATTGAAAATTACTAAAGTTATAAGCATGCATTTAATCATTTCAATGTACGCTCAGATATCTGTTGTTTTTTTAATATTTTTACCCCAGATTTTCAACATAGCCTTCTTCTGACCCCCACCTCATGATCAAAGGTGGACGAAAATTTCAAATCCAGCCCTTGAGGTGATTTCGTGCAGCGACTGTGAAATCACCTTTTGAGATGGATTTGCATAATTTAACTGCCATTGTTCATGAGGTGGGGTCCCAAAAAGGCAATGTTGAAAATTTGGGGAAAAAATATTGAAAATAAACCATGTTTTGAGGAAAAGTAAAAAATACATTGAAATACATTGGACCACATACCTAATTTCCTCAGTTCCCAGTCCAGCACTGAATAGTGAAGATGTGTCTCCAGTCCAGAAGGAATAGCACTGGACCCCCAGTAGGTAAATAAGGGGTGAGAGGGTATGGGGTGGTGGGTGCTTGAGTAGGAGTTTTTGGTGGGGGAGGATAATGGTGGCGATGTACTGGCGGCACAACAAACATTGATGGACGGTTTTCTTTTTTACAGCATACATAAGAATTAAAAAAAGACTACAAGGGACAGTTTTCTTTATTTCAGGTACATACACTAGAAGTTGGGCACCCCAGTGTCACTGTTATGTTTGGCGGCACCAGGGGTGAACTACCCCATGTCATACAGTGAAGACAGGTGGCATGGGAGGTTCTAGCTGACACTGGGAATTGAGCACCACAGTATAGGAAAATTAAAAGGGTATGTGAGGTAGTGGGTGCTAAGTGGGAGGGCTGGTGGAGGGAAGGCAATGGTGATGGTGTGCCGGTAGCAGCAACAGACATCTATGGATGTTTTTCCTTTTTAAAAGTGTGAATAGAAATTAAAAAAAAAACTACTATAGATGGTTTTCTTTATTTCAGGTATGGACACTGGGGATTAGGCACCTCAGTGTCAGTCTTATGTTTGGCAGCACCTGCGATTGGCTCCCCCATGTCGCACAACAAAAACAGGTGGAATGGGGGACAGTAGCTTGGCACCAAGGATTGCGTATGTCGTTGTCAGACAGTTAAGAAGAGGGAAGCAATGGAAAGTGGGAGGGATACT
The DNA here is from genome assembly GCA_016271365.2 of Neoceratodus forsteri. Lineage (NCBI taxonomy): Eukaryota > Metazoa > Chordata > Ceratodontiformes > Ceratodontidae > Neoceratodus > Neoceratodus forsteri. The sequence continues at coordinate 308,309,892 of CM028136.1, forward strand.
TGGCAGAGGGTGGGAGGGATTATTTTTACATTGGGGGGCAAAGCAGGCTGATTATGATACTGATCAGCTCTGCTTGCTGGATGGCATTATGTAGATCAAAGGAAAGAGCCACCCTACATGTTATTTACACCCAGCAAGACCAGAACAGTGTCATGATTAGCCTGGTTGATGATTGGTCTGACACTATCAAGCCCCTTGCAGACTGTCCTGCATGAAACCAACAGTGATACACCTCTCAAAACCCACTATCAAACCAATACATTCACCCTTGTGCAAGCACAAGGTGAACCTAAAAAAAAAGGATGAACAAAAATCCACCTGCAAAAATCTGACAGAGAAGGAAAAGGGCTCCACCTCTTACAGTCCTTATGGAAGAGGAGGTAAGGGTAGGGTCTATATAATAGGCCCTATGTCCACTATGAGTATGCAGTGCAGAGAGGCACTGGGAGAGGCAGGAGAGGAGTAAGGTGGGAGCCAGAACCAGCTCATCAGCCACAATCAAAGTGTAACACTGGAGAGTTCTGTCCATATCACCATTTACTCATTGCCAGTTAGAGGACACTGGGCCCACTGCCTCAAGGAGTGGCAACATATTACCACATACTAGTGCGTCCTGTAGGTAGTGGAATAGGCATTAACCCTTCAGTTTGTAAAATTTCCAAGCTTAAACAGACCAAAGATTTTTCTACCTTACAGTCAGGAGCAAAAGCTCCTCCTTGAACTGGAAGTAGAAAAATGGCTTTAACTAAAAGCAGTGGAAAATGTCCCTTCTGCTGAACTAGAGAAAGGGTTAATTTCAAGCTATTTCCTTATCCAACAGAAAAATGGGGAATGGCAACTCATTTTGGACTTAAGCTTTCTGAACAGGCATATAAAGAAGGAAAACTTCAGAATGGTGACACTGGCATTAGTGATCCAGTCCCTGCAAAAAGGAGAGTGGTCAGGGTCTCTGGATCTGAACAATGCCTACCTCCATATTGCAATGAGACCCAGCCACATACAATATTTGTGGTTCAGGCTGAGTAGCAGACAGTACCAGTTCTCAGCACTGCCATTTGGTGCAACATCAGCAGTAAGGGTGTACACAAATTGCTTAAATGTTGTGGCAGCATGTCTGTGAAGAAAAGTGTGATGGTTTTCCCCTACTTGGATGACTGGCTCATAAGTGGGAAAACAAAAGAGGAAGCAGTTCACTCCACAGCTGAGGTTAGGACTAAGAGAACATTAGAAACATTGGGGGTCCTCCTAAACCTTCAAAAATATCACACCTAGAACACAGCCAGCTACTGGAGTTCCTAGGGGCAGAGCTGAACACAATAGGGGAAAGGGCTTTTACATAGAAACGTAGAATTTGACAGCAGATAAGGACAGCAAGGCTGATTCAGTCTGCCCATTTCTTTTTCTGCCTTATAAATGTGCCATCGGCCTTTGCTCTGTCAATGGCCGATCTATTCATACTCATCTGTATTGCTTCCTTATGCCTATCCCATGCCTGTTTGAAGCCCTGCACTGTATTCATATCCACCACTTCCTGAAGTAGGCCATTCCATGCATCCACCACTCTTTCTGTGAAAAAGAGCTTCCTCACATTATCCCTTAATTGGCCTCCCTCTAATCTCATGCTATATCCTCTTGTCCTGCTATTTTTCTTATATTGAAACATGTTAGACTCTTTCACCTTGTTAATGCCCTTAAGGTGTTTGAATGTTTCGATCATATCACCTCTCTCCCTCCTTTGCTCTACAGTATACATATTGAGCTCCTTTAATCTGTCCTCATACGTTTTCTGATGCAGTCCCTGTACCATTTTCGATCATATCACCTCTCTCCCTCTATTGCTCTAGGGTTTATATATTGAGCTCCTGCTGTAACCAGGACAGAAACCCTCATTCAATGTGCAAGCTCATTATGCCAGGCCACAAAAGGACTGCTCAAGATTTCCTGAAACTACTAGGCTACATGGCTTTAGCAGCAGGTGCGGTGCCATGGGCTTGGCTACAAATGTGAGATGAGCAGTACCACTTAAAAAGGTTCTGGAAACAGAGAACAAACTCTCTGGACCATACAGTACCAGTCACTCAAGAACTGTTTCAGACCATGGAGTGGTAGAAGGATATGGGCAACCTCAAAGAGGCTATACCCTTCATCCAGCTATCTCCCACAAAGCTCCTCACAGCAGATGCCTCACTACCCCTGTGAGGAAGGCATCTAGAGAACAAAACATTAAGTGGTGTCTGAAGCACACAGGAGTGCATGGAGCACATAAACCTGTTAGAGCTTTGAGCAGGGTTCCTGTTAATGCAGTCTTTTCCCACCCTGTTGCAAGAACAAACAGTTCAAAGCAAGACAGAATAACAACAATGTAGTACCTAAACATTCAGGGAGGTTCCAAATCCACAAAGCTCTACATAGAGGCAGTGTCGATATGGAACTTGGCATACTCCCTGCATGCTAAAATAACTGCAGTGCACCTGCCAGGAAAATACAGTGTCCTGGCAGATTCCCTAAGCAGGGTGGGTCAGGGAAATCATAAGTGGTCACTAGATCAGCAAGTTCTGAATACAGTATTCAGAAGATGGGGTGCTCCAGAGATGGATATGTTCACTTCATGGGAGAACAAAAAGTTTCCCCAGTTTTGTTGCAGACGACTCTTCAAGGTGACTATACCAGAGGAAATGCTGTCCCTCTCCTGGAAGGGAAAATTCCTGCATGCTTTTCCTACATTTTTTCTAATACAGAGGGTATTGCTGAAATTGAGGAGGTAGTCAGCAACAGTGATCCAGATAGCTCTAGACTGGACCAGACAGGCCTGGTACTGCTGCTGTTTCTGTCACACAGAAATCTAGTCACACTGCCTCTGAGACACAGTTGGTTACCCCTGTCCCAGGGCAGGGTGACTTATCCAAATCTCAGAACACTGCATCTGAAGGCTTGGTTCTTGAAGAGATAGAGTATATTGCTATGAACCTCTCTAACCAGATATTGCAGGGTCTATGAGACCAGAAAATCAGCTACTCCAGAATGAAAACATATTCCTCAAATTGGAAAATTTTTCTCTCTGGTGTGCTCACATAAAGTTTTCCCATTACAGACAGACTTGTCTGTGGTTCTGGATTATCTGGTGCACTTGCAGTCTCTTGGGCTCAAGGCCAGCACCCTGACAGTGCATTTGGCAGTTGTCTCAGCTTATAAGTCAGCAGGTAAAGAAAAATTCCTGCATCACAGCCAGTGTTCAAAAGATTTTTCAGGTTCCTAGAACACATGCATCCATCAGTGAAGGAATCAGTTCCCCCATGGGATTTAAACATGCAGCAAGTCGTTCATAATTGGTGCAGCCTCCTTTCAAGTCCATGGCTACAGTAGATCTCAGACCTGAGACATGGAAAATAATGTTGATAGCAATGAATTCAACCAGGAGTGTCAATGAACTTCAAGCCTTCTGTACAGAACCTAACAATAGTATCTCACATAGAGACAATGTAGTGATGGGAATACAGGGAACGACCTTCCTAAGATGGTGCTACAATTTCACTTGAACGAGTCAGTTACCTTACCCATGCTTTTCTGAAACCAGTCATGCACTGGTGAGCAGAAGCTCCATTGTCTGGATGTTAAAAAGGCACTGAGACCTACACTGGATTAGGGATTGTGGAGGGAAACCGGATTTCCTGGTGCATTTGGGAATTAATGATCTAGAGGGAAATAGCGTTTTGGAAATCCAAGCAAGGTTCCAAGAACTTGCCAGAGTCTGTCGGGATAATGGATGCAGTATTTCCTTTTCAGAGATATTGCCAGTACCAAAGGCCTCAGTGGAGAGAAAAAAATGAAGATCACAGAGGTTAATGACTGGCTCAGGAAGTGGAGTGAAGAGAGTGGGTTGGGGGTGTTAGGGAACTGGAAAGGAGTTTGGGAGGATAAGGGACTGTATGCCAAGGACAGGCTTCATCTTGCCCCATTAGGGAAGGAAGTTCTTAAACAGGGGATGGCTGACTACATCCAAGAAAGGTGGGGTTTAAACTTGTGAGGGGGGAAGGGATAAGGGAGGGGCTGCCCAGAAGCCCTCTCCTCCAGATGAGGAGTAGCCTTCAAACCCAAGGGGAGGGGAAACAGACTGGGGTGGAGGTTTCAGGAGGTGCAGAGGAGGATGAAGCATAAGGAACCTGGGTGGGGTTCGACAAAGGGATCAGGGATAAGGGGTGGGGTTGGTGTTAGTAAATGCCAGGAGCTTGGGAAACAAGTTGCCAGAGTTCCAGGCCATGTTGTTCGGGGTGGATGTGGCGGCGGTCACGGAGACGTGGGCCAACAAAAACCATGACTGGGACCTAAACATGCAGGGGTACACTATGCTTAGGAATGATAGAAAGGAGGGCAGAGGGGGTGGAGTGGCTATGTTCATTAGAGGTGACATAGAAATTGCTAGGGTAGAAGAGGCAGAGGGAAACGTGGAGGCCTTATGGTAACCTTATGATCCCCAGCAGGAGATAAGGTCAAGCTGGGTGTAGTATATAGGCCCCCCGGGATGAGTGATGTTCTAGAGGATGGTTTGCTGGACAACATCATTGCCCAGTGTGGACCAAAAGGGGAAGGAGTGGTGCTGATGGGGGACCTTAATATGCCAAGTACAAACTTGGGAACCATGTCCTGTAAGGTGGCCAAGGAGCAGAGGCTGCCGGACAGCTTCCAGGATGTGTTCTTAACACAGCATGTGATGGAGCCCACAAGGAAGGAGCATGTCCTGGATGTGGTTCTGGCAGATGGGGATCTGGTAAGGGACCTGGTTGTAGAGGATCCTCTGACTGGGAGCGACCACAATACTGTCTGGTTTCAAATAAGCATGAGGGAGGGGGTGAGATCTAGGACACTGGCAGTGGACTTCAGGGGCAGACTTTGTGGGCATGGGAAATATTCTCAAGGATCACTTGAAGGGGATTACATCAATGACAAGTGTGGAAAGGAGATGGTAGGTCATAAAACGGGGACTTCATGAGGCAGTCAGGATCTGCGCTAAGTTGAAATGAAAGGGAGCAAGGTCACATAAACCATGCTGGTGGTCCAGTGAGGTACAGGTAGCGGTCAGAGAAAAGAAGGCGGCCTACAAAAAATATAAAACAATAAGAGGGGATAGGGATAAGGAAATGTACCATCTTGCATCTAGAAAAGTCACCCGGATGGTGAGGGGAGCAAAGTCCAGTAAAGAGCAATGACTGGCACAGGGGATACATGGAGGGGAAAAGGGGTTCTTCCGGTACATTGGGGAGCAGAAAAACTAAGGGCCATCTCAGCAGATTGAGATCAGAAAGAGGGTGGGTGGAAGAGGTGAGGGACCAGGCAGAGGTATTTAACGAGTACTTTGCCTCTGTGTTCACTAGGGAGGGGGATGGGATATCTACAAAGCAAGGCGTGATGAGGATAGAAGCGGCAGTGAGTGGGATCAGGGGAGTAACAGAAATGGAGCAAGAGGGAGGGAGAGGTACCCCAGGGGTGTCACATCTGAATAAGGATAAAAAGGCCAGTAAGGTGGAGGGGACGGATGATGCATCTCTGCCAAAAGGGTGTGGTTAGCCCTCAAGGCCCTAAAGAAAGACAAATCTCCTGGGCTGGATGGCATTCATCCGAGAGTACTATGGGAATTGGTGGACATACTGGCTGCACCCCTGGTGGAGCTCTTCAACAGGTCACTTGAGACAGGGAAGCTACCTAGGGATTGGCGAGAGGCACATGTGGTGCCAATCCATAAAGGGGGGTTGAGGGAAGTACCAGGTAACTATAGACCCATCAGTTTGACCTCGGTGGTGGGAAAATTAATGGAGGGTATACTAAAGGAACGATTAGGGTTTACTTGGAGGAGGTGAGAGGTCTGGATAGTCGGCAACATGGGTTTGTGCCAGGTAGATCATGTCAAACCAATCTTGTGGAGTTCTACGAATGGGTAACATCAGAACTGGACAGGGGAAAGCCTGTGGATGTATTATTCTTGGACTTCAGCAAGGCGTTTGACTCTGTCCCCCACAATGGTCTGGTGGAGAAACTGATGGGGTTAGGAGTAGGCCCTTTGATGGTCAGATGGATTGAAAACTGGCTAGCTGGATGCACCCAGAGAGTAGTGGTCTGTGGGGAGCTCTCGAACCCTAGAGAGGTTGGTAGGCATCAAGAGGGCCGGTCCTGGGTCCGATCCTGTTTAATGCATACATATCGGACATCAGGGAGGGTATAGGGTGTGAATGAGTCTCTTTGCTGATGACTCCAAGATGGGAGCAGTAGTTGAGGGAGAAGAGGGAGGTTGGCCCTGCAAGGGACCTGGACACCCTGAAAGCTGGGCTCACACATGGAAATTAATTCAATATTACCAAGTGCAAGGTGTTGCATCTTGGGCGGGAAACCCAAACACAGATACACCCTGGGAGGGGAGCGCTGAGCCCTCAATAGGGGAAAAAGACCTAGGGGTCATGGTGGGTGCATGTATGAATAACTCTGAGCAGTGCAGGAGAGCAGCTAGCAAGGCAAACAGGATGTTGGGATGCATCGTAAGGGGATCACCTCTAGGAGCAAGGAAGTGATTCTGCCGCTGTACAATGGACTGGTTAGACCACACCTTGAGTACTGTGTACAGTACTGGAGACCACACTTGAAGAGGGACATACAGCTCCTGGAGAGAGTACAGAGGACGGCAACTAAGATGATACGAGGGCTAGGGGATTTGACATATGAGGACAGACTTGAGGAGCTCTGCCTGTTTTCATTGGAGGAGGAGAGAGAGACAGGGGGACATGATTGAGGTCTTCAAGTACCTCAAGGGAATAAATAGAGGTAAACATGGAGGGATCTTTAGACTAAAGCAGGAAAGGTATCACCAGAGGGCATGGTTTGAAGTTGGAAGGTGGAAGGGTGAGGGGGGAAAAGAGGAGGAGGTTTTTCACTGAGAGGATGGTGGACCGTTGGAATGCACTGCCTGGCGAGCTGGTTCAGAGATCCACAGTGGAGGACTTCAAGAGAGGGTGGGACAGACACAGAAAGTGGATGTATCAGATGATGGCCTGGCCCGGGGGGTGGGAATGGATGATAGGGGTTTCTGGAACACAAGGGGGGGGCCTTGGCACCCAACTAGGGATCTGAGGTTCGAGCAGACTTGATAGACAGTAAGGCCTAATCTGCTGGCAAATGGTATATTAGTATGTTAAAAAGGCACTGAGACCTAGACAGAACCAAAGGCACTAGAACTGACAGCTCTCAGCTGTTTGTCACTTATGGTGAGGTAGGAAAACCAGCACCAAAGAAGACTATCTCAGTGGACAGTCTCTAGTATTGAGTTCTGCTATCAAAAAGTTGGTAAACAGCCACGTAGAGGTCTAAGGGCACATTCCACAACAACTCCTTCTGCCTCAGTGGTAGCCATAAGGGGTACCCCCCCTTCAGGAGACTTCTAAGGTAGCTACCTGTTCTACAACACACAGCTTTACAAGGCACTATTGCCTAGGCATCCATACCAGAAGGAATACCAGATTTGCAACTGCAGTCCTATGGAACCTTTGTCTTAAAGGGTCTCGACCTGGCCTCCCAAGGTACTGCTAGTAAGTGCAGAATTGTATGACATCACTATTAGACTCCCGTTGTTAGAAACATTTTTTTACTGACTATAGTAATAATGTTTCTTCTAAGGGTTCTGATAGTAATTCATACAATCCCTACCCCCCCATAGAAATTTGCTAAAAAGGGTTCTGCAAACCTTCAGTTGTGTTTAAAAATTGCTTGAGCATTTACTGTTAAAGCCAATATGGTTTTCACAAGTTTTAAAGAGTGATACTATTATTCTTAATTAATTAGGGAATACAAGAGTAGTAGTGTAGTTTAGTTAAGTGATGGCTGATCCCTTTGCTCTTTAGCTGCAAATCTGTCGTTAGAACATGGGGCAGGACACACACCAAATTGCAGAGTTTTACATTTATTCTAAGTCCAAATTCCATCTCCAGGGCAACATTTGAGGTGTGAGATGATTGTAGAGTTGTATGAAGCACTATTAGACCCCTAGCCCTTAGAAGAAGCATCATTACTACGGTGAGTAATTTTTTTTTATTTTCAGTACACAGTACTTCTGTTCATAGGAAAAAGCTGGTAAGCAGCCACCTAGAGGCCCAAGGGCACATTCCACAATAGCCACTTCGGCCTCAGTGGCAGTCACTAAAAGTATCCCCCTTCAGGAGATTTGCAAAGCAGCTACCTTGTCTACAGTACACAAGTTAAGCACTGTTGCCTGACATCCATGCCAGAAGGGGTGCCAGGTTTTGAAGTGAAGTCATACAGAACCTTTTTCCTAAAGGTTCTTGACCCAGCCTCAAGGTACTGCTAGTGAGTCTGCAGGGTTGTGTACCATCACTATTAGACTGTTAGACTCAGCAACACTTCTGTTGTTAGAACACTATGGGGAGAGTGACCATAGTGCTGAGCTTGGAATTTGTTTTAAGCTCCGAACTCCATCTCCAGGGCAGTATCTGAGGAGCAAGATGACCCCTAACTCTTGGAAGAAGCATCATTACTACAATGTGTGTTTTTTTCCTTTCAAAGCATAGTACTACTATTCGTATCAGTCACTGCACTGAGGGTGTTTTCAAAAATACAACTGGTGCTATAGGCACTCTGCACAGAGAAGAGCACACATGCTCATCCATATCTGGATGACTGGCACATGGGGCACAGTCTCAAACTACAATACAGTACCACAAGTGCATATCAACTACATCAAGAGTGTATTGTACTTAACAGAAACAGTAACATAAGGCAATGATGACAGAAAAAGATCACTAGTCCATCCAGTCTTCCCATGAACCTTAACAAATGTGAGACCTATTGTCCATAGTAATGTAGCGCATTCCTTGCCTGAGAGCAGTGTCAGCACAGCAGAGTCACACTGGATAGTGTGCAGCACTTCTTACAGGCTTGAAAGAGGATCAAATGCAACTGTGAAGGCCCACAAGGACAAACTGGCTTGTGCTAAGTCTGTTGGTGACAGGCCTTGACTTGGAGCAGTGGGTCACGTGTCACTCTAGATCCCCTTCAAATCCACCATCTGCAACTGTGGGATCCAGGGACAAAGTCCCCATTGAACAAGGTCTGTCTGCTACCTCAGTGACCTAATAACTCAGATGGTGACCTGGGCTGATGAGCTTGACTCAGGAGGTATCTGTTCGGAATGGGCATAAGCTCAACCTCATGACAATCGACAGAAAGTCAGCTTCTAGGGATATGAAGGTAACCGGAAAGATGCTCTCCATCTCTGTTTCTCAAGCTGGGACCAGTATTTAGGGCTCTGCATACATGCAGAGGCAGACTTACAAATCAGCACATCCTAGTCCAGTCAGACGGTGTAGTGACCATAGTGTACCTCGGATGCAGAAAATGCAGACTAGCAATGATGGTGGAGAAGTATAGATCTTTTTTTTAATTTAATGTACTTTATTGAAATTTCAATGCACAATACACATAGTAACGTACTTGTACAATAAGGGCAAGTTACTTGACCTCAACTTATTTACAGTAGGAATGCTATTAAAGAAAACAAGTGAGGAGAGATGCATAGTACTATCATAGAATCTTTGTAGATCCCACCATGAACCCCAGTATATTGTAGGATTTTACCTATTCTGTACATACAACAACCTTGTTTTTATTACTCCATGCCATAGTTGGGCAATGTACATAGTGTAAATAATGTGCCTCAGCATCTGTTAAATGCTGGAAGCCTGTTAGAACATAAGAACATAAGAATTTGCCAGCAGAAGGAGATCATGTGGTCCATCTAGCCTGCCTGGGTTGTCTACCCCCAATACCAATTTGTCTTGCTATGGTGACTATACTGTCTATCCCATGCTTGTTTGAGTTTACTGACCATCTTGGCTGCCACTACCTCTGGTAGCTGGTAGCAGGTTGTTCCAAGGGTCACCACCCTCTCCGTGAAAAAGTACTTCCTAACATTTGTTTTGAATTTACCTCCTACCAGGTGCATGTTGCGTCCTGTAGTACGTGCAGCCATGTTGTCCCAGAAGAGATTCCTGGTTTGTACTGTGTTGATCCCTTTAACAAATTTAAATGTCTCAGTCATGTCTCCTTTGTTCCTCCTCTGCTCGAGGGAGAATAAATTTAGCTGGCTGAGCCTAGCTTCATACATTTTGTGGTGCAGACCCTGCAACAATTTGGTGGCACGTCTCTGCATGGTTTCCAGCTGGTCTGTGTCCTCTTTTAGGTATGCTCTCCAGAATAACACACAGCACTCCAAGTGAAGTCTCACCAGGGATCTGTAGAGCGGGAGGATTACATCACGCTTCCTACTAGTAATACCCGTACCAATACATTGGAGGATGCTGCTTGCCTTTAGTGCCGCTTTTTCGCATTATTTCCCTAGCTTTAAATCATTTTAGATCATGACACCATGATCCCATTCCAGCTTTGTTTCTTCTAGTAGCTGTCTCTCCAGGACATACTTCATGCGTGGGTTCCTTCTACCCAAATGCATGACTTTGCATTTTTTGGTGTTGAATCTCAACTGCCAGTTCCTGGAACATTCCTCTAGCATCCTGAGATCTGCCTCCATTTCTACGATGGAGGCAGATCTCAGGATGCTAGAGGAATGGTCCAGGAACTGACAGTTGAGATTCAGTGCCAAAAAATGCAAAGCCATGCACTTGGGTAGAAGGAACCCATGCATGAAATATGTCCTGGAGGGGCAGCTACCAGAAGAAACAAAGCTGGAACGGGATATTGGTGTCATGATCTCAAATGATTTAAAGGTAGGGAAGTAATGAGAAAAAGTGGCACTAAAGGTAAGCAGCATCCTCGGATGTATTGATAGGGTTATTACCAGTAGGTGTTGTTTAAGCTGGCAATCATTTTTTCTGTCTTTTCAAAAGTAGCTCTATATACGATTCTTGGTATGATAGTTTATATGAATACATCCAATTATGCAATAATGTTTTATTAACAGAGGGAGCAACAATGGACATCTGGTATTTTCTCTCCCTTACGGATACGTTTTGGAAGTCCCCTAGTATGCAGGCAGCTGGGGTAAACAGGTCTTGAGTACCCAGCATTGGATCTGTCTTGCTTTGGATAGTATGCCAGAGTCTTGAACTAGCTTATACTCCCAGAATACAGGAAGACACTAGTCAGGAGTGGGAGAACTTTGGGGGGCAACCTCAGTGGGGGGCAATGCCGGTGGAATGGGACTTACATTGGGATAATACAAAAAATTACACAACCAGCCACACACAAAAAAATTACAAAAATTGTTAAGACCCATACACAGTCCCAAACCCGGGACCACCCACATCATAGTCATTGTCGGTGGCTCAGCAGGTAGCACACTCATCTCTGAGGCCGGGAGATCAGAAGGCTGTGGGTTCTATCCCCACACCAGGCACTTGGGTTAATATCCCAATATTGACGCTGTAGTGCAGCATGAGGGGGGTGCTGCACTCCGGAGGTGCCATCTTTCGGATGAGACATTAAACCAAGGTCCCATCTGCCTGTTCTTGTGGTAGTTTAGGTGGATGTTAAAAATCCCATGGCACTTCTCGAAAAGAGTAGGGGAATTTTATTGAGAAGATTTGGACTTCATTACAAGAACAAATACAAAAAATGGTTTACAAAATGCAGCACATAATTAAAAAAACAGAGAAGTACAAAATAAATAAAAAGAATCCAGACTGTTCACTTCGAGTTCCATAAATCACAATTATGCCATAAGTGTCTGAATTGAAAGCTAGTTTGTTTGGAGAAGTCAGACATTTGTACTGCACAAACAGCTTTCCCAACATTATGTACAACCTTTTGAGGTGATATCCATTTTTGATGTAAGATCAACAAACATCTGGCCTGCCACAGAAAGTATCTCATTAAGGCTAGAACAATATAGACAGTTGCGGCATGATATTTCTTGGTCAAGACAATATTAGTTCCAAACATAATATCTTCATAAGAAAGGTTGGAAAAAAGGGGTTCAAGCCAGTGAGTAGCAAGAAGCTGCCAGAAATCTGAAGTAAATTGACAATCCAGAAATAAATGTTGTTGGGTTTCAAGAAGTGTGACACAAGACTCCCTAGGACAGTACCTGTCAGTTAACATTTTGTGTTTATGATTCCCCTTCACACTTAGCCTGCCATAATTGTCCAACCATACCATATCCCATACATATGGAAATATCCTAGGGTTGGATAATTGCAACAAAATCCAGGATTGTTGACCCGGCGGACAAAAGGGGAATTCAACAGGGTCTTGGGCATCCTGCCTCCAAATCCTTTCATATAGGACCTTCCTACCTAAGATACAAATATCATAAGGCCTGAACTGATAGGAAATAATGATCTTCACAGCCTCAGAGCCATATGAGGGAAGTCCAGAGGTTTTGGCTAAAAAACCTTGCTTTCCTTGTTCCCATGGGGAAAGACAAGGCAGAAGCCAACTCAAAATAAAAGGCTTCCATCCTTTCTCACCTGGTTTTAAAGCAAGACCAAAATTGTAGCTCAAAAAAAAAATGCTATAAAAAAAGCCACGGGATTCAGCATCTCCACTCCTCCCTCTTTAATAGGCTGATAGGTCAAACCTCTCTTAATCGGGTTTAACCGAGATCCCCAAAAGCCCTGAAAAAAATACTATAAATTCTGGTAAATGATTTCATAGGTGGGGGAAAAACATAACACAGGTACAAAACTATTGGTACCACCAAAGTTTTGAGCATATAAACCCGTTTCTTTTTACCTATTTGATGTTATTTCCAACCTGCTACAAGCTTATCTGCCTTTCCTAAAGCTGTGCTCCAGTTAAGGGATTGCATATCTCTAGCTCCAAACCAGAGACCTAAGATCTTGATGGGATCAGGAGAGACCTTTATCCCAGCGAAGGAGCCAGAAACTGGGATGGGAAGGTTCCCAAGTGGAAATTCAATACTTTTCTTGAAGTTGGTCTTAGAGCCTGAAACAGTGGAATATTGGTGGAGAACATCCACCACAGCTGCTTCATCTGTATCGGTAGCCACAGTCAGGACCAAATCATCCGCATAAGCCAAAATTTTAACAGGGGCAGGGAAATGTGCTCCATGTAAGCCCAGCACCCTGGGACATTGAAGGATGGCCCTGATTAACATATCAATACCAAAATTATACAGCAGGGGGCTCAAGGGACAACCCTATCGGAACCCCCCCATTTCACAACTACCCTATTTCCCAACCACCCATTAACATTGGGAATAAGAACAGCCCCAAAATAGAGGGTTTTAATCCATCCTACAAAGACAGAGGGGAGGCCAAACGCTGACAAAACTGAAAATAAAAACTGGTGTGAAACCTTATCAAATGCTTTTTCCTGATCTATGCCAAGCACCCAGCCCTGAATGTGGTTCATATCCCCTAAGGTTAACAATTCCCATAACAGGATAAGGTTATCACTTTGGGACCTACTGGGGATACCACAAGTCTGTACCGGGCTAATAAGTCTTGCCACCTGAACAAGCCTAGCCAACAAGACCTTAGCAATGATTTTACTGTCCATATTTACAAGGCTTAACGACCTCCAATTATTAATGTCAGTCACTGATCCCTTCCTATGAATCAAAACCAAGATAGCTTCCTTCATTAATTGAGAAAATTCAGCTTTAATTAACATGTCTTTGAACAGAATGGCTAAGGCGGGAGCCAGCTCATCCATAAAGGTGGTATAGAAACCAGTCAAGAGCCCATCGGACCCAGGAGCTGAGTTCAGTTTCAAACCCTGAATAGTATGAATTACCTCTTCCTCAGAGATTTCTTTTGTCAATTGAGCACATTCTCAGGTGAGAGGTGGGGTGAGTTAAGGGAGTCAAAAAAAATGTCTACAGTATGGCAAGCAGGTTCAGTCCCTAACATATTTAACACATGGGTCTCAACAATATTAACCAATAATTCTGGGAAACTCACAAGATCTCCAGAGGGAGATATCAGGCCAGTAATAAGCCTAGAGTCAACCCTGCCCTTACATTCCTTAAAGGGATCTAATCCCCTTTACACATCCTGGTCCCAAATCTAGCTTCTTGTCCCAGGGAACTAGCCCTATTGTACTGTAATTCTCTCATCTGGTGACTAAGGACAGAAATTTGCTGGCTATAATCCTGATGTGAACCATCAGATAAGGAAATTACATGCTGGAGCTGCTGACATAATGCTAGATACTTTTTGTAATGGCAAGAGCAGACATCAGCAGCTTTTCTCTGAAAAATCTGTCACCATCTAACCTTGGAGTCATCCCACCAAGCAGACAAATTATCATAAAGATCGGCTACAGACAATCTGGCAGCCCATTCCTTCCTCTATAATTTCTGGACCTTAAGGTCCTGTAATAGAGATTCATTTAGCCTCCACGTATTCTTCCTACAACAGGGAACAGCAGACCAAGAAATCTGAACCCGTAGGGCAGCATGGTCAGAGAATTCACTCCCAACAGTAGTACACTGAGCTACGTGAAGCTTGTTAGAAAGAAAAATAAAATCAATCCTCGTACTAAACTCTCTCCAAAAATAAGTGGACCCACCCCTATGATGGAGGGCCCTATAGGCATCCTTAATACGAGCAGTTGAAATAATATTATTTAGGGCAACTGAATCACAAAAAAGTTTTGAAGTTTGGAGTCCCCTATCTGACTGATGGAGGCCACAATTAAAATCCTCAGCCCAAATAACCAATCTGGAAATGTGCAAAAAGGGCTGCACCAATTTAAAGAGGGACACCCTCTGTGCCTTAGTCTGTGGGGCATATAGTGCAATCAACCGGAACCTCTCAGAATGTAGAGAAATGTCAAGCAACAATGCTCTCCCTGGATAAATATCCACAAGTCTAGATACTTTGAGGGCCGAATTAGAAAATAGAATACCCACACCATCACACTTATCGGTACCAGAAAACCAAAAGGAGGTCCCATGGGACCAAGCCCTTGAGGCCTGATGGAGTTCCTGATTAGTCTTTAACCTGGTATCCAACAGACATGTGATATCACAATGCATCTCCTTCAGAGAGAGATTAAGTACCCCAAGCTTCCTGTCACGCTTGATACTTTAAAGAAAAAATCGTCAAGGAATCCATAAAGAGAAATTAAGGTGATTTGCTCCATCTACACTGTCTCTTCCTTTTACCAGTAGGGTTTGTGTCACCACCCCCTTCCGTGTCCGTATTAGAAACAATAGAAGAAGTGTCAGTGTCCTCACCTGCAGAATCCCTGTCCATACCATCAGTAGATAGTACTGCAAATGGATTGCCAGATTTCCAAGTCTTAACCCCTGGTACTTTACCCCAACTAAGAACCGCTGATCCCTTCCTAGTCCTCTTCTGCTGTACTTTAATAAAGGCCAAGGGGTCTGTCTCAGGTGGGGCCTGCTGCGGGGGAGAAGGAGGAGGGGGCATGTCATTAGGAACCTCAGGCACAGAGACAGTCTGAACCGGACCCAACCATACCATAGTATCACTAGAGTCTTGGATGGGCTCTAGTACACCCTGGGGTAAACTAGCTTCCTTTTTCAATACTATCTCCGAGGGTTCTATCCTCTGAGCCTGACGCAAGATTTCCATGCCGACCCACAAATCATGTTCTGCAATCTACCTGGCCTTCTACTGCTGGGCCAGATTAATCAAACCCTCATGGGAGGGGCAGTCATCCCTACTGTGGGATGCCCAAGGGCAGCGACCATAGGCATGACCTGTACTTTCACACAAATTACATTTAAATAAGTTTAAACAAGAACTGGAAGCATGACCAAAGTCCAAACAATGACTGCATTTAACTGTATCACAGGCCGAGCTCAAATGTGTCCTTGAGCCACACTTGAAACAAGATTTTGGTTGACCTGCATAAAAAATCAACCCCTTATCCCTTCCCAGATAAAAAAAAAACTGGGTAAGTGATTGGGCCCTGAGTTGGTGGAGTATAGTTTAACTCTAACCCGACACCCACCATCCCAAATCTGTTCACTGTCTTAAGGTAGGAGTAGGTCTATTTAAGACCTCACAACACTGCTTCAAACAAAATAAAATATCTTCTATATTTACCCCTTCATTTTTAAACATAATGGTATTTTTCACCGCCGGTTTGGTTAGCGGAAGAACATGTAAAGGGGACCAAAGAGGAGAAGATTTACAGGTAGCATACTGGGCCCAGAAACTATCTAAGCTGGACACATTCTTAAAACTAACATCATAATTAGCGTTTCCCAAACTAATCAGGGCAAAGATCTCGGAGGAAAAAAATCTCATTGAACCCTTGAGCAGATTTTTAGCAATAAACATCCTATCAGGGGGACAGTCCAATCCACCTTTATAGAGGAGACGTACAGCATTACGTCTTTGGGGCAGGTTCACCCTTGTTGGAAAATAAATCAGTGAGCTTAAATCCTACAGGCCTACCAGAAGCAGCATCAGGTTCCTGCAAGAGTGCAGGATCAGGGCCTAAATGCTCAGGCAGCACAGGGGGAGCATCCCCCCCCCCCACCTGACTAGATAAAACAGGAGGAAGAACTACCTCACTAGGTTTTATCTCAGGCTGTGGTACAGAAACCTCAGTAACTTCAGCACATAACATATCAGTAACAATCGAGACATTGCACACATCAGACGAATTACCTCGGGGTTGGTTGGAGCTCTGAAGGGCAGAAATGTCGGTGGCCACTGGTGCAGCAGCATGCTGTAACATTGCAATATATGATGGGTCCTGGGAATTAGGCGACCAAGACCCAGTGTCCATAAGTTCCCATCCAGCACCTTTTAATGCTGCCACAGGAGACCAAGGTTGTGCCATGCTAGGGTGAGGAGAATCCGATGCCAGACCTTCAGAGTCCAGGACAGGGGACGGTAAGGCAGCCAGTAGCCTTCCAGGTTGTTTGCTCCATCCCGGATTTTGAGATCACGAAAAATTAAACAGTACCTTCAGGAGCGTGTCCCTGTGCCAACTTATCACTCCCAGGAAGTGTCTGCTGAGTGCGTAGGGGAGACACTACGATGTCCATGTTGAAGACTGGGCTGGTTAGGTCGATCGAGAGGGGGCTTTTGGCACTGAGAGCTGGAACTGCCAGCCCCCCTCACTGGAGATACAGCTTCTGTGGGCAATGGAACTACGGGATCCTGTGGCACACCATCCAATGCAGGTCCCATCACAGGAACAGTCCGACCAGAAACAGGCAAAGGGGAACACATAGGGTCTGAGACAGAATCCATCGGGAGAGCAGCAATTGTCCTGTCAAGTAAGCACATCTGTTGCAATAGTTGAGTACGCTGAGCCAGTAAACGAGCCTTATCAGCCCCAGACAGGAGAATGAGGCAAGTTGCCGCAGTAGCTATCAGAACATCTGCTGCCAAAACGCTGAGGTCAACAACCTCAGCAACCGTGCAAGCTTCCTCAGTGGCCTCTTGTGAAGATAGAACAGGAGAGGAGGCCCACTCCCCTGCACCTTCTGCATCCATCCTCTCCAGCGTCACACTTGGACTGGCCATCGCAAAGCAGGTGGCCAAGGGTCGCCCTACAGACAGAGTAGGGGGATTTCCCCAGTATCCTGGCCAAATTTCCCCCTATTCACTAAAAATACCACCAACAGTTTAATCTGGTTCAAAGTCAGTTGACATTCATCTGTATCCCCCTCCCAGGGTCGTGCCTGAAAATAGGCAGAATTTGTCTAGTGCATTTACCCGGTCAACAAAAACTAAATAAAATAAAAATAGACAGTTACCATAGTCACCACGCCTGAGGAGGAGCTCAACACTGCTGCCTCCAACTAATCCCCATAACCTTATGTGTCTAACTAGACCTTGCTGTTTCACTCCCCATTTACTTGCCATCCCCTACCCTCGCTATTCTGAATGGTTGCTATACTCACAGGCGCTCAAATTGAGTCATTTAATTTGAGTTGCCCAAATCACGGGACACCTGTTCTTACTACAGGGTTGTTGTTTTTTTTGCAGTTACTTTTTTATGAGTTTCAGAGATTTATAACAAACAGGTGTACATTTCATACCAACAAAACAACTTTTCTGTATGGTTACAGTCATACGACTTTTATCAGCATGTTTACATTGAGTTTATATAGGGAGTTACATCACATTCTAGTGTTACCATAATAAAGGATTATACTGTATAGTTCATCCAAGGGGGTAGGCCTTAAACCAGCTTATCTTTTTTTTTTTTTTTAATTTAAAGTTTATTAGAAAATTTTCCATACACCAAAAAGACAGAGCATAGGGAGTTAGCATGTTGAACAAAATACCAGATATGTTAAGTCTGTCTCCCCCACCTCCCCAACCACCCATCCCACCTACCACTCTCCCTCCCCCAGCAAACCACTTTATTTACAACATCAGTCATTGTTAACCTTCCATACTACCAATATTTCTCAGTCTACTTAAATTAAATCGAATACAAAGTGTGTAAAGGACCCCAAATCTTATTATATTTGGGCAATCTATTCTGGAGATTAGCACAGGCTTTTTCTGTCCTCAGATTCCCCAGTAATTCACTAAGCCATTCCACATAAGAAAGAGCTTCTGTATTTTTCCAGTTCCTGAGTACCAATTTTTTTGACAGACATTGCAATTATAGACATATAATATTTCCGTTTAATAAACTTAATCGAGGAATAATCTCCCAGTATATAAATTTCAGGTGTAAAGCAATCAGAAATTACTAACATAGGATCAGCCTTCGCTGATATTGTCTCCCAAAGAGGTGCCACCTTCGGACAAGACCAGAAAATATGCTGGAGTGTACCTTCTTCCAGGGAACAGCGAGTGCATAGGTTGGATTCGATAAGGTCCCATTTAGCTAGCTTCTGAGGAGAGTAATACAGATTATGTTATATATAAAATTGAGTAAGACGGAGTCTGTCCTGTGTTATAAAACAGTGGCAATTATACCATAGAGAGGCCCAATCCAATGTTAAATAGGGATTAAACCAGCATATCTATCATGGCCTGCTTGGCCTCTGCTAAGGAGAGTTTTGGGGACTGGGTCTAACCTAGTTATGAGGAGGTTCAGCTATCCAGATGGGTGGGTTCACATCGTGTGGCACATTATCTTATCTTGGGGGTCACCGAGGTCATTTTCCTTATGGTGCTATCATGGGGGCTTAAGTAGGTCTTTACTCTGTGGTGTCTCTGGGCTTTCATTTTTATCAGAGATGTATGTGATAAAGGGAGTTCATCTTTCCATGAAAAGGCTAACATTCCCTAAAGCTAGCTGGGACATTCTGGTGAAGGTGACTAGCTGTCCCATGGCCATGAGCCATTCTTTAAAAGTCAGGATTTCAGTTGTCCTCTACTTCCTCAAAATGAGTCTTTTCACTTCCACTGTTGCCTGCAACCTCTACAGTCTTTTCTGGATTCGCAGCTTTAGGTCACTGGCTCCTATGCCCAGTATCAGTAACTGTGGAGAAAGGGGAACCTTTCAATTTAGGATCTCAGAGCAACCGCACGTTGCCCTGTCCCAAAAATGCTGTATGGGTGTGCATTGCCATAGGATGTGTAGTAGGTCTGCTCCTTTTGCCCCACATGTCCAGCACTCATCTCTGTGTTAAACCCATCCACTTTAGTTGGGCGGGGGTTCTGTACCACAGATGCAATATCTTATTTTGTATTAGGAGGCTGCGAGGGTCATTACATGTTCTGTGGGCATGTGTCCAGCATGTCTTCCATTGCTGGCCAGAAATAGACTGACCCAGGGATTTTTGCCATTGTGTTTTGGCTGCTATGGAGGGGTCTGGGGTGGCTTCCATTTGTTGCTTAAATATCACCCCAGCTAGGCCTTTTGCCATCTTAATCCATGCCCTCAGAGGGACTTTCCTCCTAATTTCTGACCTATTGGCTTTGCACCTACTGCATTGACAGCCCCTTTTTTCCTTGTCTAAATACAAATGCCTCAGCTGGAAGTACCTCCAGAAGTCTCTTTAAGTGTAATTGATATCTACTCTGCAGGGAGGTGAAAGAGTCAATAGTCTGCCCATCAGCTGTAAGTACATCTCTAATTCTCAGGATGTTTTTGGCCTTCCACCCTGCCCAAAGAAAAATGTGGTTATCTGTTAACCACTGTCGGTTGTCCCAGAAGGTATTATGTTTTCCTATACCTAGACATGTACCCATGTTTTGAGCAGCTTTGTGCCATGCATTGTGAGCTGCTGTTATAGTGAGCCATAGTTTATGCAGCGTTGCCAGGGGTTGGCCTATGTAGGCCGCCAAGCTTGCACCGTGAAGCGCCCCGTCTCAATGTCGATCCATGTTGATTTATTTGGGTCCAACTTCTGCCACATTCTGCAACTTCTAGCCACGGAGAAGATGTAGGCATAAAGTTGAAAGTGAGGTAATCCCCACCCCATTCCTTGAATTTCTCAGTTTGGCTCTGCTGTATCTGGGTATAGAGGGACCCCATAGGAAGTTTCCCATCATGGGGTCTAACTTGTGGTACCATTTCCCAGTGATTGCTACAGGAAGGTGAGATAGTATATAAAATATTTGTGGGACTTTCATCATTTTAGTTGTCGCAGTCTTACCTGGCATGGAGAGGTTTAGTTGTTTCCATCTATTTACCTCTGCCTGTAAGCTAATGATGAAGGGTGATAGGTTTCTTTCTACTAATGTATCTAGTTTATGGGTTATTTGTATACCTAAGTATTTAATACCCTTCTGTGTCCATGCAAGGTCAGTAGTGGCTATGTGGTTTGGGTTTGTTAAGTTGTTAAGGGGGAGGATTTCAGTTTTCCCCTTATTTATCTGAAGTCCTGAGGTCTCTGCAAAGGAAATTATAGTAGTAATTCCAGTATATGCAGTGCACTTGCTTCAATATCTTTTGTCAGTATAAGGCAGTCATCTGCGTACAACATTGCTTGATGAGATTCTTCTCCCATTTCCAGTCCCATAATTTTAGGATGTTCTCTTAAAGCACTTTCTAGGGCCTCTATTGCTAGTACAAAGAGCACTGGGGAGAGGGTACAACCCTGCCTCATCCCCCTATGGAGCGTGAAAGGTTCAGATAACATATTGTTTGTAAGGATCCTAGCTGTAGGATCTTCATACAGAGTTTTGACCCACCCCCTGAAAGAACTTCCAAAATTACACTGATGCAGGATGGCATGCAAGAAGCCCAATTCAAGGGAATCAAATGCCTTCTCAAAGTCAACCAAGATGGCTGCTGCTGGAGTGGGCAGTGGGGCAACTCCTTGTATCAACACAGCCAGTGATCTTAGGTGATCTGCTCATGCCCACCCCTTGACAAACCCCACCTGCAATGGGTGGATCAGAATAGGGAGTACTTTTTCCAGGCATGTTGCCAGGGCCTTAGCCAAAACTTTGGTGTCAGCATTAATGAGGGAGATGGGCCTGTAGCTAGCTGGTAGTGTAGGATCCTTCAAACAACATGAAGTCTTGCTATATTATGACATATGCAGTTTGTCCCAGCCTTAGAACTGCTCCGGAGGTGAAAGAGTTAAAGTCCATGCCAGGCATGGAACTTAGAGCTTGAGCTCGGTTGAAAATTCTATCTGTTGTTCTTCAAACTAAAACTGTCAGATTCTTTACTCCGCCTCACTGAACAGTCGCTCCGGAGATTCCTCCTTCTGCTCGGTTCATTTTGTCGGTTAAAGTATAAAAGTTTTCGTTTTTTTAACCGAAATTAAACCGCAACCGATCGGTTCAAGTTCTATCTGTGGTATTGTAAGTACTAGATAGGTTTTTACATTTAATTCTGTGTGGAATGTGTAAACATTTTCATCAGTTCGGTTTGAACCGATCAAGTTACTTCTATTACATTACAGTCTTTTAGAAGTGCGGTTCCCGGTTCTTATCGGTTCTAAAAAAAACGGATTTAATTACGTTTTTTTCCACGACCCGTGACACAGTTGGGAACCGATAAGGGAGTCTTGCTTGGCAGATTGCCGTAAACGGGCAAGTTTTTGGTTAGGCTGGCACTATGTCTGAGAAACCCAAAAGAAAAACCGGGCCCACTGGGTTTCAGCACTGTGTTGTATGTGGGGAAGCCTTTGCCAAGGCTGACCCCCACACCACATGTGTTTATTGTCTGGGGTTTGACCACCTCATTTCAGACTGCGAGATTTGCAAGGGTTTTCCTGCAGCTACCCTGGATAAGAGAGTTGGTAGACTCAGGGAGCGGGAGGCCAAAAAGTCCGCTGACCTGGATGGCCAGCCCGGTTCGGTCCAACGAACGGAGGAGTCTCCACCTTGACCAGGCGATACTTCCTCTGGCAAAGGAGAGCCGACTCTGAGGGCGGTTCCAACAAAGAAATCTAGAAAATCAGCTGGTGTGGAGTCAAACTTCCGTCTCAACGCTGGAGAAATAACTAAAGCAATAAAAATTGTTCAGTCACTCTCCCGGTTCCGACCGAACCGGCATCATCAAAGTGCGCTTCGGTTGGTCGGTTCCTCCAGTTCAAGAGTATTATTTAGAGGAATTTTATGAACCAGAGGAAGGGAAGAGGAGTATGAGGAGAGTGAATGTGGTTTTGAAAGTCTGGATGTGCCCATTGAACGGACATCTCCCAGACAGACCTTCAGGAGTGTCCCCTAGGCTTTCTGAGTCCCTTCTCATTTCATGTTTTATAAAAAGTGGCTGAAACCCTCCAGCCCCTATGGAGGAAGCTGTGGATGATCAAGAGGAGCCTGATTTTGTGGAAATTATGGATATCCCAGAGTCTAGGAGACTGTCTATTCCTCTGCATAAATCTTTTGGAAACAGACAGTAAAGTTTTAAAAGCTCCTCACACCATACCTCCTGTTGATAAAAGAATGGACAAAGGTATGCTTTATCAGGCTCTGATACGGAGTTCCTTACACAACAATGCAGCCACATGGGGTGGTGCAGGCTGCAGCCTGTGACAAAGCAAATGTTCCCTTCGCCTCTCACCCCCCTGACAAGGACTCCAGAAAGATAGATGCCATGGCAAAGAAACAGTACATGGCAGCTTCCTTAGGACTCAGACAGGCTAATTATATGGCTTATGTTGCTAGATATCAAAAATCCAGATGGGGTACTGTTTTAGCTCTAGCAAAGCAGGTTCCTGGCCAGCTGGCAAAAGAGCTGGACCAGGTGGCTGCTGATGGTATTGAGGCATCCATGGTGCAATTCCATGCTGCAGTGGACTCTAATGATGTTTCATCCAGAGTCATGGCTACATCTGTGGCTCTCCGTAGAATGGCTTGGCTCAGATGTACTAGCCTGTCACAGGATACCCAAACTAAGGCCATGGATTTCCCTGTTGTGGGCAACTCTCTGTTTGAGGAGCAAACAGAGAATTACATGAAGAAAATGGATGAATATAGGACCACCTATAGGAGTGCACAGGCCAAGGAAAGGCAAGTCACTCCCAAAGGCAACCCCCAGGGCAGGGGTGAGGCCTTTTCATAGGCCTTTACCAAGCCCAGGCTTCCTCTTCAGCTTTTGCACAGAAGGGGTTCTTTAGAGGGAGAGGCAGACGGGGTGCAGGCAGGCCTGCTTCCACCCCTTAGCCTAAAGCCCCTGCCAAATAGGCACCCTGATGGGGTGCCCAGGGCCGATTCTCCACTACCTGTAGGGGGCAGGCTAGCTTACTTTGTCCAGGACTGGGAGTCTTTAACGTCAGACAAGTGGGTCCTGGAAGTAGTAAGCCAGGGACTGCTTCTCAGCTTCACAAAAAAAAAAAAAAAAATTTCCAAAGATGAGAATCAGATCCTTTCCACCTGCAAATCCTTCAGAGGCTCTTGCCCTGGAGGCAGAAGTCTCTACCCTCCTGGCTCTCAGAGCTGTGGAAAGGGTTCCATCCCTACACCAAGGCAAAGGGTTGTACTTCAGGTACTTCCTTATCCAAAAAAAGACAGGAGAATGGCGACCCATCCTGTATCTCAGGTATCTAAACAAGCACCTTTTAAAACCAAAATTCAAAATGGTGACTCTGGGAATTATTTTACCCTCTTTAAGGCCAGGGGACTGGCTAGTGTCCCTGGACCTCAAGGATGCCTATTTTCATGTTCTCGTCAGAAGCTCCCATCGAAAGTACCTCAGATTCAAACTGCCCTCAGGTCATTACCAGTTCAGAGCAATGCCCTTCGGCCTTACATCTGTCCCAAGGGTATTCACAAAATGCCTGGCAGTAGCAGTTGCCTGCTTAAGAAGGCAAAAAATTGCCATCTTTCCTTACTTGGATGACTGGCTCATAGTAGGCCAGTCCCCAGACCAAGTCAGGTTACACCTTCAAGTAACTCAGCAACTGCTAACTTCTCTAGGTTTCCTTCTCAGTCTTCCAAAGTCAGTTCTAGAGCCTGTCCAGCTTCTCACCTTCATAGGTGCAGAACTGAACACAAAAGAATCCAGAGCCTTCCTTCACCTGGAAAGGGCAAGTACCCTGATTTCTCTGGCTTCCTCCTTCACCCTGCAGGTCTCTCCACCAGCAAGGCACTTTCTACAGCTCCTGGGACACATGGCTGCTTCGACAGCAGTAGTGCAGGGAGCCAGATTTCAGATGAGGGACATCCAGTTCCATTTAGAGCCTTTTTGGTCTCAAAGAAAGGACCCTCTAACCAAATTAATTCCAGTGACTCGAACCCTGATCCAGGCCCTTCAGTGGTGGCAGGACCAGGGCAATTTGAGACGGGGGTTCCCTTTATCCCTCAGTCTCACTCCTTAATCCTTACTATAGATGCATACCTATTGGGGTGGGAAGCTCACATGGGCGACCTCACCACCCAGGGATTGTGGTCCCCTCAGGAATCTCTGCTCCACATCAATCTGTTGGAACTCAGAGCAGTTTTTCTAGCACTTCAAGCTTTTTCCAAATCTGTTCAGAACAAGGTTATTCAAGTCAGAACAGATAATACCACCACAATGTGGTACATCAGCAAGCAAGGGGGCACTCGGTCTCACGCCTTGTGCTCAAGCAATGAAGTTGTGGTCTCTGGCTTACTCCCTGAACACCTCCCTTGTAGCAGTTCACCTCCCAGGCAAGGACAATGTCCTGGCAGATGCTCTCAGCAGGATTTCCCAAGGCCATCACGAATGGGCTCTGGATCCCTAGTTCTTGGTGGTGGTATTTGCCAGATGGGCTATCCCAGATAGATCTTTTGCAGCCCCAGACAATCACCAACTTCCCCTTTTTTGTTGCAGGCCCCCAGTGTTGGACTCAGTCCCCCTGGATGCCTTCCTTCTCAGTTGGGAAGGGAAGTTTCTCTATGCCTTTCCACCCTTCCCTCTCCTTTCAATGTGCTAGTCAAAATCAGGTCTCAATCCTGCAAGATGATTCTGATTGCTCCAGACTGGGCCAGACAGCCCTGGTACCCACTCCTTAGTTCTTAGCAGTCCACCATCCCCTGTGTCTTCCCAGGAATCACAATCTGTTATCCTGTGCTCAGGGGAGGGTTTGGTACCCAAACCTCAAATCTCTCAATCTCAAGGCCTGGCTCTTGAAGAGTTAGAGTTTGCTGACCTACACCTCTCCCAAGGTGTATTGGATATTCTGAAGGCTTCTAGGAAGCCTTCCACCAAGCTACTTATAATTCCAAATGGAAGAGATTTTCCATATGGTGCTCTGGGAAGCATATTTCCCAGAAACTGCTAACTACCCACAGTCCTGGATTATATGGTTCATTTAAATACTTTAGGGCTGAGACCAGCTACCCTAAAAGTGCACTTGGCAGCCGTGTCTGCTTTCTTGTCAGCAGGTAAGCCCTCTTCTCTTTCAGCTCATCCTGTATTCTCCAAGTTTTTCAAAGGGTTGCTTCACACCAACCCCCCATTCAGGGATCCTCCCCTGCCTGGGATCTTAATATTGCATTGCCCAGCTTATGCAACCCCCTTTTGAGCCCTTGTCTTCAGCAGAGCTGAAGTACTTGACTTGGAAAACTGTGTTTTTGGTAGCCATCACTTCTGCCAGGTGCATAAGTGAGTTATAAGCATTGTCAGTGGAGCCTGATTTTATCTCCTTTCACAGAGATAAGGTAGTCTTCAGGACTAACCGGAAGTTCTTGCCTAAGGTGGTATCAGATTTCCACCTTAATCAATCTATATCTCTCCCTGTGTACTTCACTGACCATTCCTCTTCTGGTCAGAGGAGACTGCACAGTTTAGATGTCAAAAGATCACTTAGCTACTACATAGATCATACCAAAGGTCACAGGTTTAACTCCCTCCAACTGTTCCTCACTTATGGTGAGGTTGGCAAAGGGAAACCTGCCACTAAAAGATCCATTGCCAGGTGGATCGTCTCTTGTATCCAGTTCTGCTATGAAAAACTGGATAAAGTTCCTCCCTCAGGCCTGAGGGCTCACTCCACCAGAGGTACAGCTGCGTCTCTGGCTGCTGCCAGGGACATCCCTATCCTAGAGATATGTCAAGCAGCTACCTGGAAAACGGTGCACACTTTTACTAAGCATTACTCCCTGGACATCCAGGCTAGGAGTGATGCTCGTTTTGGCACAGCTGTGCTTCAGAGCCTATTTCCTAAGTAGGTTCTGTCCCTCCTCCATGGAGGTACTGCTGTGTAGTCTGCATATGTCATAATATTGCAAGACTTCATGTTGTTTGAAGAAAAAATTACTCACCTTAGTAATGTTGTTTCTTCTAATGGAGTCTTGCTATATTATGACCTCCCCCCTGCCCCTCTCAGAACCTTACTCTTGGGGATGTGGGTGGGCAGGGCAGCGTTGCACTTTTAGATGCCCACCTTGTTTTCACCCCTCTTTTGGGGTGATCTTTGTTGTGTTTGTCATTTTTTGGGTCTCCTTACTTGAGTCTTCATTGTGGCACCAAAAAATGTGTTTATTTAATTAAGTAGCCAGTTGGCTAGTGTAGGTTTACAGCTTTCACACAGAGTCTTAGTGAGTTTTTGCTCGTAAAGATCTAACAGTTTTAGTTTGAAGAACAACAGATAGAATTTTCAACCGAGCTCGAGCTCTAAGTTCCATGCCTGGAATGGACTTTAACTCTTTCACCTCCGGAGCAGTTCTAAGGCTGGGACAAACTGCATATGTCATAATATAGCAAGACTCCATTAGAAGAAACAACATTACTAAGGTGAGTAATTTTTTCTTCCCTGCCTTTGGAAGCACAGTGATAATAGCTTCCCTCATGGAGCCTGGTAACCCCTCCTTCCCTAGGGCCTCTGTTAGCATGTCCAGCATTGAGGCAGCAATTAGTTCTTTTACCTCCTTATAGTAGTCGGCTGGGAAACCATCTCCCCCTGAGGCCTTGTGCGGTGCCATCCTAATGATTGCTGCAGTCAGTTCCTGGACAGTAAAAGGGACATCCAGCATTTCTTTCTGGGCATCTGACAATTTTGTTAACTTAAGGCCTTGCAGGAAAGCTGAGAACATCTGTTTGTCCCATTTCACATGCAACTTATAGAGGGATTTATAAAACTCCAACATTATGCTGTTGATTGCCTTTGGGGTACTCTGTTTTTCCCCTTTGTCATTTTGTAATTGTGTAATGGTTGTCACCGTCTAGGCTGATGCCAACTGCTCTAGAGCTGGCCAACACCGTCCTTCCACCTGTGGAGCCGGTGATGGCCCTCCTGGCTCAGCTGAACCCGGCTTCTCTGCCGATTGTGTTGGAGCCACTACTTAAACAGCCTCCCTCTGGAGCTCCTGTCAAGGAGTCTCAGATCACTAAGGGCTTCCCACATAGGCTTTTGGTCACCCTTACTCCCGACCATCTGTGGCAGGTCAAAAGTGACTCAGGTGGTTGGCTGATCTATCTGAACTCCTCAGAACCCAATGAC
Source organism: Neoceratodus forsteri (assembly GCA_016271365.2). Lineage (NCBI taxonomy): Eukaryota > Metazoa > Chordata > Ceratodontiformes > Ceratodontidae > Neoceratodus > Neoceratodus forsteri. The sequence continues at coordinate 308,337,634 of CM028136.1, forward strand.
TCCTCCTTGTACTCTCACAGTTCAACGAAGCTTTGATGGGGAGTCTCTCAATGGAGGAAGGTCCCAAGTCCTTCATGGGCATCTCTGACTCATCTCCAAATCCACATTCTGACAAAAGGGGATTCTCCGACAGAGGCCTTCCCAGTGGCCGAAACCATTGTTGGCCCGGCTTTGAAGCTTTGGCAGTACCCTGCCTCCTGCCCTGCCCCATCGGCCTGGATGGCCCACAAGTATGCAAGTCCCATCGGCTCCCTTTCTGGGTTCACAGAGCACCCCTTGGCTGAGGGATTTGTGACCAATTCTGTGTTTCAGCACTTGGGCAATTCAGGAGACTCTGATAGACCTCCAAACAAGAGTCCAAAAAACTGGACCACTCTGCCAGAAAAGTCTATGCTGCCTCTTCACTTGGTCTCCGTCAGGCAAGCTCGGCTGTCATCATGGCACACTTCTCCCATGCCCTCCTGGGCTCTCTAGATTAGGTGCTTCCTCATCTCCCTGTGGACCTTCAGACTATGGTCAAGCATGTCCAGGACCAGGGTTGGGGTGTGGCAAAAGAGCAACTCCAGACAGCTCTGGACATTGGGGATTCCTGTGCCTGTTTGGTGGTGGCTGCAGTGGCCGTGCACTGCAGGGCTTGGATGAGGGTCTCGACCTTTACGGCAGACACCCAGCACAAACTGGTGGATGTTCCCTTCCTGTGCTCTGACTTATTCAATCCAGGAGTTGATGGTCACCTCCAGAGCATCAATAAGTCCAGTGCCACCTTAGACTCTGTTGGCTCCACCCAGAAGACATCTCAGGTTTCTAAGAAGCAGAAGTGTAAGCCCTTTTAGCCTTCTGCCCCTGTGGCCAAGCAGCCCCAATACCAATCAGGGCAGCAGCAGGTTCAGTCTTAGCGACCTCGGCCCAAGTTAGGGGCTTCAGCAGTTCATAAGCCCACGGGGAAGGGTCCTGGCAGTCCCGCAGCCCAATCCTCCTCCTTCAAGCCTGCTCAGTGACAGGATGGGGGTGACCACCCCCATGCCTATCACGCCTACTCTGGGTCCTCCCGTGAGGGGCCAGCTCCACCACTTCCTTTCTGCCTGGTCTGCTGTCACAATGGACAGGTGGGAATTGCAAGTGGTCAGCCAGGTCTGCCTCTGGAATTCGAGCATTACCCACCAAGCCAAGCCTGCACCCCATGAGAGGAAAAGGTATCTGTGGACACTCGGTCAGCTCTCCGAGACATCACCCAACTCCTCGCAAGGAGGTTGTGGTCAGAGTCGTGGATTCCTCTGTCAACCCAGGGTTCATTTCCAGGTACTTCCTGGTCCCAAAACAGATGGGGTCTGGTGCCACATTCTAGATCTGCTTGACCTGAACAAGTTTCTCAGGTCTCGTACCTTCAGGATGGTAACTATGTCTCAGATCGTACCATCTCTCGAGCAGAACGTGTGGTTTTGTTCTTTGGATCTGCAGGATGCATTCTTCCACGTCCCAATCCATCAGTCACACTGAAGTTTCCTCTGCTTCTGAGCAGAGGGAACCCTCTACAAGTTCCAAGCCATGCTGTTCAGCCTGTCATTGGCCCCCTGGGTCTTCACCCAATGCATTGCAGTGGTGGTGGCCCATCTTCGGTGTCGAGGGGACAGGGTGTACCCCTATCTGGATGACTGGCTCATAGCGGGTCCCTCCAGACAGGAGGTGGAGAGGTGCAGGGATCTGGCCCTCCAGACCTGCATCAACCTTGACCTCCTAGACAATGAGGTCAAGTCAGAACTCGTGCCTTCGTAGGTGATTTGCTTCACTGGGGCAGAGCTCGACTCTTGCCAAGCCAGAGCCAGGCTGCCAACAGACAAGGTGGAGGTTCTCTCCTCCTTTGCCCGATCATTTCTGGTTGGGCACTTGCACCCTGCATGGGAGTTCTTGCAACTTCTGGGCTACATGGCATCCTGCACCTCCATGGTCCGATGGGCCCGGTGGCATATGTGCCCCCTTCAATGGGAGCTGGCCAGCCAGTGGACTCAGCAACTAGGTCATTTTGACCAGCTGGCCACTGTAACCCAGAAGATGTAGGGCACTCTCCAATGGTGGACCATCCCGGAGCATCTGCAGGAAGGGATCCTGTTTGTCCGTCCCGAGCCGATGGTCATCTTGATGACCAATGCCTCTCTCATGGGCTGGGGTACCCACATGGGGACCATAGAGTCCACGGGCTCTGGACCCCCGAGGAATCCCGATGCCACATCAACCTGCTGGAGTTCTGAGCAGTTCAGCTGGCGCTGACTGCATTTGCTCCATTCCTTCGGGATCAAGTGGTTCAGGTCCAGACAGACAATACCGCAACCGTATACTATCTCAACAAACAGGGTGGCATGGCCTCCTGGCCTCTGTGCAGGGAATCTCTCCACATCTGGACCCTTGTGAGCCAACTGGAGGTGGATCTCCTAGCCATTCATGTGGCAGGAGCCTCAAATCAGCTGGTGGATGTCCTTTGCTGTGTGGGTGAGGTGTCCCATGAGTGGTCTGTCCATACCGAGGTAGTAGACAGCCTGTTCTTCCAGTGGGTCACCCCTCAGGTGGATCTGTTCGCCTCCAGGGAGAACACAAAGCTGAGGCAGCTTTGTGCCCGCCCCCCCCAGCAGGGCTTACTGCAAGGGGATGCTTTCTTGAGACCGCAGATCCCAGGCCTCTTTTATGCCTTCCCTCCACTTCCCTTGATCCACAAGGTGCTCCTTAAGGTGAGAAGGGACAAGGTACAGGTGATCCTGATAGCTCCGGACTAGCCCCACCAGTTTTGGTACCCTGATCTCCTTAGCCTCAGCATCAGGCTCCTGAGGTGTCTTCCAGCAAGCCTGGACCTGTTCTCAGTCAATCAAGGGAAGATCCTCTGCCCAGACCATCAATCCCTGCACCTGACAGCCTGGTTCCTGAGTGGCTAGAGTTCCAGGCTTTGGGTGTCTCCTTAGAAGTACTCACTGTAGTTGAGGCATGTAGGAAGGAATCGATCAGGAAGTGCTATGTCTTCAAGGAGAAGAGATTCTCCATTTGTTGTCAGGGCAAAGGCCTGGCCCCTTTGTCCTGTCCAGTGGCTAGCATTCTCGACTACCTTTGGTCTCTCTCCAAAAGGGCTCTGCGTTCTATGACCCTTATGGTGCACCTGGCAGCCATCTCTGCTTACCGGGCGTGGACCGGTCAGCAGATGGTGGCAAAGGGGAAGGTGGTCTGGCATTTCTTCAAAGGCCTCGACCACATTTCCCTTCCGGTGCATGAACCTCCACCACTGTGGGATCCTCTGCTGGTACTGGCAAATCTCATGGGCAAGCTATTCGAACCAATGGACAGGAGTAAGATGTCACACCTGTTGTGGAAGATCATCTTCCTGGTAGCTGTCATGTCAGCCAGAAGTATTGGAGAGCTCCAGGCCCTCTCTGTTGAGTCACCCTATCTGGTCTCCCACAGGGACAAGGTTGTCCTGCGCCCCATCCTGAAATTCCTTCTGAGGGTTGTGTCAGAGTTTCACCTGAACCAGGTGATGACTCTGCTGGTGTATTACCCCAATCACACCTCAGAGGCCGAGTACAGGCTCCATACTTTGGACCTGAGATGAGCCCTCTCTTATAAGTGCACATGGATGGAGTTTGTGGAGAGGTTCACCAGCTGTTTGTCACCTGTGCTGAAGCAGCACCTGGCAGACCTGCAGCCAAGCGGATGATTGGCAGATGGATTACATCATGCATCAATCTCTGCTATAAGTTGGCGGGTAGGGAGCCTCCTTTAGGGCTTAGGGCTCATTCCACCCGCCATACAGCTGCATCGGTGGCTGCTTCTAGGGACATCCCTAGCCAGCATATCAGCAGGGCTGCTACCTGGAAGTCAGCAAACAACTTCATTTCCCACTACCACACTGAGCTAGAGTCATGCCAAGATGCTGGTTTTGGGGCCTCAGTCCTCCAATCTGTGTTCCCTAAGTAGGGGTGTGTGCCTTGCCTTCTCCTCCCGGAGAACTGCTAGGAGTCTGCCAAGAAGTGTGGATAGAACAACATATCCACATCCCTTGAAACACAGGTTATTCACCTGTAATAGTAGTTCTAGGAGTGGCATATGTTGTTCATCCACATTGACCCATCCGACCTCCCCGGCTTCGATGCACAAGCACTGCTTCCAGCGAGCAAGATCTGGCATCAAGGGGTGGAGCCGAGGGTTATACCACCCAGGTGAGTGGGAGGAGCCAGCTTTTAGACTTTCCAGCAAGATTCTTAAAGGGAAAGGACATGCTAAGAAGTGTGGATGAACAACATATACCACTCCTAGAATTACTGTTACAGATGAGTAACCTGTGTTTTGTGTTTCCAGGACCAGCCAGCTTTTAAAGTCTATGTCCTGCAGATGTAATGGGTCCAGTCTCCATGTAAGAGATCTTGGGGTAGTGAGGCCCATTGTAACTGATAGTGTTAGTGGGGTGTGATCTGAGAGATATAAGGGGGCTATTGTGACTTCTATACCTGGGGTGTTAACCTCTGACATGTGAAACAGTAGTCTAATCTAATAGCCATTTTTTTTACCTCAGAGAAGCATGTGTAGTCTCTATTAGTTGGGTGTTTTAGCCATCAGGCATCTTGTAGACTGTAGCGACAAAAAATCTTTCAAAGCCTGGGTGGCTTTGACATGTGACTCTGGTCTGGAGTTTGAGTGATCTGGTATATAATCCATTGCCAGAATCTAGTCCCCCCCCAATATGTGTCACAAATGCACTCTGGGGGTCAGGCCCTCTGCTCCCACAGTGCCCAGCCTCGAAGTGCAATATGTAAACAGGAGACAAACAGGGAAACCCTCCTGTCTGTTTTGGGTCCTAGCAACTACCAGTCTCGAGTCTTGAGGTCAAATATGAACCCTTTTTCGCTAGCACGCCCAGGTAACAGGTCCAGATATCACACCCTCTTTGAGGAAAGCAGTGCAATACTTAACCCAGCAGGCACACAACCTGGTTTACAAACCCCCTTTTGACTCAATTGAGACCTAGGTATTTCCTTACCTTGCTGCATATGATGACACACTATAAGCACTGTAACAGTTATGTCATAATTATCAACACTGTCCTAGCATTCACACTCAAAATGAGAAAATGTCTCAGGCAGGATTTCAGGGAAAACAAAATTTACTAAAATTAAAAATAGTAAATAAAATACAAAACACAGAGGCCGGGATATTCAAAGGGGTTGCATGGTGCAGCAGTGTTGCGCCATGCGCCCACCTTACCCGTGCGATATTCAAAAGGGATGTTGTGTTGCGCAACTCCCGATGCACTCGGGCGCACCAGTAATGTATGCGGCGCAAGTGCGGGGGGCATGCCCATGAATATTCAGCACATCCCGATATTCAGCCCGGGATGTGCAGTGCATATGCAGGCACACACCCACCTTGCGCCACACAGGGGGGCACAAAGATCCACTGAAAAATAAAGGAGCAAGACCTGGCCACCCACAGGTGAGCTGCCATATTGCAGGGCACAACACGGCAGCTGCCAGCTGTGGGTGGCCACTCGACCTCCAGAGTCATGGTCCATCGTCATCGCCCCCCCTCCTGCCAGCGGGCTCCAGTAAGAAGAAACTCCCTGGTGGTCCAGTGAACCTGCTCCCCAGCCTGATCGTGGGCTTTGTAAAGTTAAAACTCCCTAGTGGTCCAGTGGTACCCCCCGCCCCACCTGCCCACTCAGTCCCACCACCCCGCTCCCCCCGGTCAGCGGCAGGTGGCAGCTCCCCACGAGCAAGCTGCCTGGCCGCCCACCCACTGACTGACAGTGTACAGTACGACTGTACACCCATTGGTCCACAGCGTGGGCCAATGGGCATGCAGGCTGTACTGTACTACACAATCCCGATATGTGAATGCCTTCCATTCACATATCAGGACTGTGTTGTACAGTACAGTCTGCACGCTCATTGGCCCATGCTGTTGAGTAATGGGCGACAGTTGTATTGTGCGATGTCAGTCGGCAGGCGTGGTGGGGAACTGCCGCCGCCACTGACCCGGGGTGGGAACAGGGTGGGACTGAGTGGGATGGCAGGGGAGGTGGTACATGGACCACCAGGAGTTTTAAATGTACAAAGCTCGCGATCGGGCTTGGGAGCAGGTCCACTGGACCACCAGGGATAAAATTATTATTACAAAGCTTGCGATTGGGCTTGGGAGCGGGTCCACTGGACCACCAGGGATATAATTATAATTATTATTACAAAGCCCGCGATCGGGCTGGGGGGCAGGTCCAGTGGACCACCAGGGATAGATTTATTATTACAAAGCCCGCGATCGGGCTTTGGAGCACATTGCTGCCGAGGGGCAGTGGCGTCGGTCCCCGACAGCTACAGCCTGGCAGGGCGCCAAGCGTAAGTCACCGGGAATCGGCACACCTGCATGCAAATGGGGCTATAATGACATGAAAATGGCCCCATTTGCACCTTGCATGCATAATGGCTCCATTTGCATGCCCACCACTGAATATCGTGGTTCCTGCACCTAACGCAACTGCACTTGCGCTGGGGCATCCCCCTGCTCCTCTCTTACCACTTGCACTGGTGCAGTGCCACTGCAGCATGTGCAATGGGGGCAGCAACAGTGCATTATTCAATGGTTCTGAGCCATGGCGCAGCACTGTTGACTATTGCCCAGTCCACGCCCTGGCGCATCCCAGTTGCGCTGCGCCCAGGCTTGCACCCCTGCCTGGCACAGTCTGAATATCTGGCCCAGAACATATAACATTAATGGTACAGTCAAAAAAATAAATGGGCAATTATAACTGAGCTGCCTTATACTGAGTAACTAATCTTACCCCAGTCTCAGCTGGTAAATAGTGGTGCTGAAATTACCTAAATTTGGTAGAAGTGCTTCTTAAGTCCAGAACACAAGTGTGTTACGTCCTGCAAAGTTGGAACAAGAGTGTGTTCTTTCAGGAGTCCAAAATAGAAGTTGATCCTGTCCTTTCAGCCAGCTGATAATATTCAAAGTTACTGTCCCAGGCCAGCCCACCGGCGCAGTGGTTGGATTTCCGCTTGCGATGCCAGTGACCCGGGTTCGGGAATGAGCTCGGGAGCTGGAGGGCTGGCTGAGGGGGAGAGGACTTGAGCATTCCAGGGACTGCTTGTCCTCTCCGGGGGGAGGAGGGAACCAGAGCGTGGCTCTTGTCTGGCCCCGGGTGGAGACCTGAAGTACAAGCCCAACGCTTAATGGGGGGCGTTGTGCCAGACGTCAGCGCTCAAGCGCCTTGATGTTAGGGGACACGGTACATCATGAGAACATCGGAAAAACACCTCGCAGCCTCCCAGTAGATGGAGCACCAGGCCCCGACCCTCAATGTCCCTACCTGCCCAGAGACAGCATCCCGACGAAAGACAGATGCATTGGGGTGTATGGGCCCCCACCCCATACCCCGCCTGGGGGGTATAACTACGGCTCCATGGGGGATGGACTGCACTGGTCACCAGGTAGGTGAGCGAGGGCTGAAAAGGCTGTAGGTGACTCATGAAGAGACAAGAGCTGTGAGGAGTGGGGAGCAAAAAAAAAAAAAGTTACTGTCCCAACTTCCCTGTGACATCACAGCACATGAGGTCACTTTTAGTCCTGTAATTAATCTGTAACATGCCCAAGTCTACCCAAAAGGGTGTCATCTTATTGCTTGCTTGAAATCTGCAAAGATAGCCATATCAAATTATACAGACAGTTTCTTTCCTCATCAGAGCATTCCCCATTTGATGTTTCAGAGCATCCTGCAAAACAACTCTCTTAGCTGTGGGGATTTTCACAGGTATCTGTCGGAGTTAGCTTACCTCCTGATGTCGCAAAAATGCAATCATTTATGGCTAGTTCACTAGGTTCAAAACAGTTGTCATTTTACAACCTGGTGTATAGCAGCTAACACAGGCCTGACAGGTAGGTGTCAAAAGGAAGCTCTTAATTAGTTTATCCACTGGGTCAGTGAGAGGGCAGACCCTTCTTTCCTCTCTTTTAAAATCCCAGGTCCCATGAGGCTTTGCTGCTTGGCCTGTTTCCTAAGCAGAAGTCTAAAACATATATTTATATCAAGATTATATGCACATAACTAGTAGACGGTTATCACGTTACACCCCTCCATCCTAGACTGAACTTGGGGGAATCTATTCCTAGGCATGGGATGAGTTCCCCAAATTTAGTTCACTGCTCTAACTGTTGGGATAACCCATCTGCATTTGCATTTGCTTCCCCTGCCCCGTGAGTGACAGTCATGTAACCCTGCAAGGCAAGGCTGTATCTTAAAACCCTACTGCTTGTTTTATCCATTTGTGCCAGCCAAACCAGAGGATTATGATCTGTTTGTACCTCAAAGTGTCACCTGTATAGATATGGCTCTAATTTCTTTAGTGCCCACACCATTGCAAGGCATTCTTTCTCTACTGTAGAATAAACCTGCTCCCTGGGAAGTAATTTCTTACTGAAGTACACTATTGGGTGATCTTTCCCTTGGTTAGAAGTCTGGCTAAGTACTGCCCCAATACCCATATCTGAGGCATCTGTCTGGACCACAAATAGTTCACTGTAGTCTGGACTGGCTAATACAGGAGCACCGCACAGTGCCTCCTTTAGCTGTGTAATGGCTCGTTCACAGGCTGGTTCCCACTTTACCTTTTTAGGCATTCTTTTCTTTAGCTGGCCAGATGGGGGAGTTGCCAGGGCACTGTAATTTGTAACTAATTTTCTATAGTAACCTGCAGTCCCTAGAAAACTCCGAACCTGCTTCTGTGTTTCAGGTCTGGGCCATGCCTAGATTGCCTCAATCTTTGCTTGATTAGGACAGAGCTGTCTCCGCCTTACTTCATGCCCTAGTTTTGCCACCTCAGCCATGGCCACCTGGCACTTTTCAGCTTTCACAGTGAGCCTAGCCCTCTGTATCCTGCCCAACACTTCCTTAAGGTGGGACAGGTGTTCCTTCCAGCTGGCATTGAAGATGGCAGTATCATCCAGGTACGCCACACATACTCTTCAGTACCATGTAACACCTGGTTCACCAACCTTTGGAAGGTGGCAGGGACGTTCTTCATTCTGAAAGGCATTACTTTATAATCAAATAACCCTATCGGAGTGATGAAGGCCAACCTCTCCCTAGCTCTGGCAGTTAACTCCACTTGCCAATACCCTTTTGTCAGGTCAATAGTGGTAAGGCATGTCGCCCCTCCCAACTTGTCCAGTAGTTCATCCATCCATGGCATTGGGTGGGCATCCGACTTCATGACTGCACTGAGTCCATGATAGTCCACACAAAAATGAGTAGAGCCATCTGGCTTGGGAATGAGGACTACGGGTGAGGCCCAGGGGCTGTGTGATTTCTGGATTACCCCTAAATCCAGTATTTCCTCCACCTCCCTTCTAAGGTTCTTTTGGATGGCCTCAGACACCCAATATGCCATCCGCTGTATGGGCAGTTGCATCCCTGTGTCTACATCTTGCGTCACTAAGGGGATTAGTCCAGGCTTGGCACTAAACAAAGGGGCAAAGACTGCTAAAGGCTCCTTACTTCCTGGGTCTGTTCTGGGGTCAACTGGGGTGACTGTTTGATTGCCTCCACAGAAGACTCCCACTTGCTTTCTTCCAGCAAGTCCAGAAGGGGGGCTGCTTCGTCCGTCCCCACCCTAAGACCACACACTGCAAAGACCATGTCAGCACTATTTGCATATGGCTTCATCATGTTGACATGGTACATCCTTTGGGTATGTCTCCTGTCAGGCAGTTCTACAATGTAATTTACATCATTCAATGGTCTAACTACTTTGCATGGTTCTGCCCACTCAGTCTGCAGCTTATCTTTCCAGACTGTGATTAAGACCATTACCTCCTGCCCACAGTGTATGAGCGAGCTGTGGCTCTGCGGTCGTACCATATCTTTTGCTTTTGTTGGGCAGCTGCCAGGTTGCTCTGGGCTGTTCCTGTAAGCTCCTTCAGCTTTTCCCTAAACTTAAGGACATAATCCACCATAGGAGTTCCCTGGGTGGCATGCTTGCCCTCCCAATCCTCCCGGATCAAGTCTAGGGTCCCACGCACCCTGCATCTGTATAAGAGCTTGAAGGGGGAAAACCTCTATTAATTATTGAGGCACTTCCCTGTATGCGAAAAACAGGTGGGGAAGGTATTTCTCCCAGTCCCTCCCATGCTGTTCAGCAAATGCTTGGAGCATCGATTTAAGGGTACCATTAAACCTTTCCACAAGCCCATTGGCTTGCAGATGATAAGGTGTCATGCATCTCTGCACCACCCCACACTTCTCCCACAAACACTTCATCAGGTCCGACATGAAGGAACACCCTCGATCGGTGATAACCTCTTGCAGGAACCTGACACAGGAGAAAATCCCTAGCAAGGCATCTGCCATTTTGTCTGTCCTCAGTGAGGAGAGGGTGACTGCCTCTGGGTACCAGGTGGCATAATCCACCACTGTTAGGATAAACCTCTTCCCAGAGGAGTCAAGGGTATTCAAAGGCCCCAGAATATCCATTCCTACCCTCTGGAATGGTTCCTCCACTATGAGTAAAGGAATTAGGATGGCTTTGGTTTTACTACCTGCCTTTCCTATTTCTTGGCACTGGTGACAAGACCTGCAATATTCCTTCACCTGCTGGGTGAAGTTGGGCCAATAGAAATTCTGGGCCAATTGCTGCATAGTGCATGCAATTCCCAGATGTCCAGACATGGTGATATCATGAGCAATCTTGAGCAGCTGCTCACAGTACCCCTTGGAATGACAAGCTGCCTGCCCACCACCCCTCCCTCTGTCCTTATATCCTGCGTATACAGCAGTCCATTGTCCCAATACACTGTATGTCTCCCATCACCTCCCTGTGTCCCATCAGATTCTGCACAAGCCCTCAGTCTCTCTAAACTAGGGTCATTTTTCTGAGCAGCTGCAAAATCTTTACACATTCCCAAGGCATGCAACAGGTCCACTTCAGTTCCTAAACTAGGGTCCCTAGCTCTCTGACAATTGGCTACCCCTCCCTCCTCAGAGTAACCTTCTGTAGTTGTTTTGTTAACTGCTACCTGGGGAATTTTTATCCACCTTTCACTAGTCTCCATATCAGGAGACACAGGCTGGAGAATCATCCTCCCAGTGTTTTCCACAGGGTCTTCTATGGGATCCAGGGAACTACAATTTGCTTTTGCAGCCTGACTGCGGGGAACTGCACAAACCACTCCCTTTTGGAGATTGTTCCCTATAATCACAACCAAGGCCAGATTTTCTGCCACTACAACATTTTGCATAGTCTCTCCTGTCTCACCCCAATCCAGGAGAGCACTAGCAAGTGGCAGAGTTTTCTCCTCCCCAGTGAATCCCCGTACTGTAAAAAACTGATTAGGCATAAGCTGTTCAGGCTCGACCAAATCCCCTTTTACCAAAGTAAGGGATGCCCCCGTGTCCCTTAAACCATGGGTCTGCACCCCATTCACAGTAACTAGGTGTATGTGCTCCCTCACATTTACTGGCATGCTTTCAGGGATACACAAAAAACACACCTCTTTCCCAGCACCACTTTATGCACTCTGTGGCTTTTTAGGACACTGTCTTGCAATATTCCCAGGTTGTTTGCAAAACCAGCAATCATCATTTCTTCCATCAGACAAATCTTTTCTTTGTAACCTAGTGTTGCCCACTTTCTGGGGAGGCAGTGAGGGTTTTAACTGCCCTGAAGATGCGCTTTTCCCTTTCTGCGCTGTCACGCCCACCCAACTCCCTTTCAGAACAGGCCTGCTCCTGGCATAGCAGTCTGAGAGCTCGGCAGCCTCCTGCAGTGTTTTTGGATCTCGGTCCTCTAGCCAGGTTTTCAGCTCTGCTGGGCAAGCCCAAAAGAGCTGCTCCAAAAGTACAACATCCTCAATTTTCTCTACAGAATCTGCTTTTATCTCCTCCCACCAATGTTTCCAAAACTGATGTTGTTTTGTGGCTAGCTCCTCGTAGCTCAAGTCAGGGCTTCTCCTGAACTTACGAAACTTAACTCTGTACGCTTCAGCTGTCAAGTCATACTTTTTAAACAATGCAGCTTTAAGTTTTCCATAATCATTACTGTCCTGATTGTCCATTTGACCCAGTGCATCACAAGCTTTCCCAGTAAGCAGCGGGGATAGCTGGAGGCTTCAGGACTCTCGGGCAATTTTTGCCTGAATGCATACCTTTTCAAATGAATTTAAAAATGTATCCATATCCTCCCCTCTTTAAATTCAGCTATCAATTTAGAAGTTAAAGAGCTAGTGTACTGCCTGGAAACTGCCTGCAGTTAATTGTAACTTTCAGATGTAGTCGGCTATCGCTTATTATATCTCAAGTATTTACTCTTTTCTGTCTGCTAATTAGAAGATTTTCCATCTGGCAGTACTGGGGTGGTGTGTGGAGCAGCACTCTGTCTGGAAGGGGAAAAAAGTCAGTTCTGTTCCTCCCACTACATCAACACTGAAATCACACTGACTATGACATCACCAGTAACCAATGAAAACCATTTCTCACTGCCAGGTTTCACTTTCACATGAAGCAGCAGGGACCATCTCTCCCTGGTTACTAGTGATGTCACAGTTTCCTGCATTTTGATTGGTAGCTTGTGTAAGTCACTGCTCAGGCTGCAAGGATTGTGATACCTCAAGGTGTTTGGTCTAATTTCTGATGATGTTGTCGGAGAAACAGAACTGAATTTTTTTTCTCCAGACAGAGTGCTGCTCCACCCATCACCCTAGTACTGCCAGGTGGAAAATCTTCTAATTAGCAAACAGAAAATAAAAAAAACACTTCAAATACTGGAAGTGATAGCTGACTGCAACTGAAAATTACTGTTACTTCCGAGCAGTACACTAGCTCTTTAATGTGTAAGCTAGTCCTGGAGTTCCAGGTTCACCCATGCCACTTACCTGCTCTGGCGCTGGTCTTTGGAGTTGTAGCTTCTCCAGTTCAAATTTCCTGTGGAGCTCTCTCTCCTCTCACTCGGCCTTTCTCTGAAACTGTCGCTCTTTTTCCTCTACCTCTCTCTGAAGCTGGTTCTCTCTTTCCTCAGCCTCTCTTTGGTGATGGATTTCTTTTTCTTGCTTCTCCAGCTCCATTTGAAACCTCTTCCACTCGAATTCCAGCTCCATTTTCCTCAACTCTGTCTGCAGCCTGATCCCTTCTGGCTCCAGCATGGTGGTGACCTTCCCCTGCTGCTGTGGCTCTTGGTTCCCACTGGTCCCACTGTCCTCATCTCTGGGACTGGACACTGCATTGGATCCTGGTTCCTCCATGTTCACGGTCTGGTCCCTTTCAGTCACTGACTGTGACTCGAGGTCTTGGGCAGTTGCTTGTGCATTGGCTGCTGCAAGAGCCTCCATGAGGTGCTGTTTGTTTTGCCCCTCACAATGGTCTCCTCTTTCCTGGCACAACTGCCTTGGGTATTCTGCAGTGTACTCACTGTAGGTGGAAGCCATCTTCTTCTCTAATCTACAGCTACACTTGCTTGGCACCCTAAAAAAAATTAAACAGGTAGGGAACTTTGACTGTAACCAAAATGATATATTTCTTTCTTTTTTTTTTTTAAATCACTGCCTTGTTTTGTGTGTGAACTGTTAAAGTTTATCAGTCTGACACACTGGACTGTTAGTGCTCGTGTCACCAAATAATTTCACAGTATGTAAACAAATCTTTTTGATTACAGCACTGCAAACCAAATCTTTTAGATCACACCACTGCCAACCAAATCTGTCACAAATGCACTCCAGGGTCAGGCCCTCTGCTCCCACAGTGCCCAACCTCAAAGTGCTATATGTGAACAGGAGACAAACTGGGAAACCCTCCTGTCTGTTTTGGGTCTGAGCAACTACCAGTCTCAAATGCTGGGGTCAAATATGAACCCTTGTTCACTAGCACACCCAGGTAACAGGTCCAAATATCACACCCTCTTCAGGGAAAGCAGTGCAATACTTAACCCAGCGGGCACACAACCTGGTTCACAATTTCCCTTCTGACTCAAATGAGACCTAGGTATTTCCTTACCTTGCAGCATATGATGACACACTATACGCACTTTAACAGTTATGTCAGAATTATCAACACTGTCCCAGCATTCACACTCAAAATGAGAAAATGTCTCAGGCAGGATTTCAAGGAATACAAAATTTACTAAAATTAAAAATAGTAAATAAAATACAAAACACAGAACATATAACATTAATGGTACAGTCAGAAATATAAATGGACAATTATAACCAAACCGCCTTATACTGAGTAACTAATCCTGCCCCAGTTTCAGCTGGTAAATAGTGATGCTGAAATTATTTAATTTTGGTAGAAGTGCTTCTTAAGTCCAGAACACACGTGTGTTAAGTCCTGCAAAGTTGGAACAAGAGTATGTTCTTTCAGGAGTCCAAAGTAGAAGCTGATCTGGTCCTTTCAGCCAGCTGATAATATTCAAAGTTACAGTCCCATCCTCCCTGTGATGTCACAGCACATGAGGTCTCTTTTAGTCCTGTAATTAATTTGTAACATGCCCAAGTATACCCAAAAGGGTGTCATCTTATTGCTTGCTTGAAATCTGCAAAGATAGCCATATCAAATTATACAGACTGTGTTTTTCCTCATCAGAGCATTCCCCTTTGATGCTTCAGAACGACATCCTGCAAAACACCTCTGTTAGCTGTGGGGATTTTCACAGGTATCTGTCAGAGTTGGTTTACCTCCTGATGTTGTAAAAATGCAGTCTTTTATGGCTAGTTTCCTAGATTCACAGCAGTTGTCATTTTACAACCTGTTACAACCTGGTGTAGCAGGCTTGTTCATCCATACCTTCGATCAGCACACTGAGCACCTATATGTGGCCCTTCATTATATGTCAAGCTTAACAGAAACTTGCTCTGCCTCAGTTACTCTCCCAGCTCCTGTCATAGAAATCACCTTGATATCCTTCTGCTGTTATGGTACTCTATTTTCCCATGACATGTGGGGCACCCTATTATCCCTGCCTCTCTGGCCCCAGCAGATCTCTCAATCCTATGAGGCCTGGGTGCTTTTTTATGCTTCCCTGGGTCCACTTGGACTTCACTTTAGTTACTCCTCTTCCTCTCCATCCCCCCATACCTACAAAAGGAGATGTATTTGAATATTCAGACTGCTTTTAAGCACTCTAAAAAAGCTCCTGCTGCTTCTTCTTCTTTGCTCAGGCAATGTTGATCTGAATCCCGGTCCCATTGCCCCTGTTACTGCACCCTCTGATTTGGCCCACCTTAAGGGGATGCGTCTATTTCATATAAATGCCTGCAGTCTCCTAAGGAAATTTGACTCCCTTCAATCTTGGATTTGCCACACCAAGCCTGATGTACTGGTGGTTACTGAAACCTGGCTTAGACCTTCTACTCTGGACCATTAAATAAATGTCTCATTTTATAATGTCTTCAGAGCTGACAGACAATCCAGAGGAGGAGGAGGAGGTATAGCCATCTACATTCAGGACAAGTTTACGGCTTCTGTTTTGGACTCTGCCATGCCATCAAAGGAATTTGAGAGCCTGGCATTAAAGGTTCAGCTCTCCCCTTCTTCATCAACCTGTATCATTGGCTGCTACAGATCTCCCTCGGTGGGGCTTAAGGTATTGAACCATCTAGGTAATGTACTTGAAACGTTATTGTCAGAGGTTATCATCCTGGGTGATTTCAACCTTGATTGGTTCTTTGCCACTTCCAAATCCCTAAAGATATCTGCGACACCTTCGAGCTTACCCAGCTTATTAAAGAACCCACTCATCCCAATAAGAGAAACCCAGCCAACAGCAGTTTAATTGATCTTATATTAGTGACTAAACCACACCTCTTCACTCATTAGGGTGTCTTCTTTAATGACCTTAATGACCACTGCTCTATAGCACATGTCAGATCTGCCCCTAAACCAGTGTCTACCTCTAGGTATATTTTTAAAAGAAATAGATTTAACTTTGACCCTCATGCCTTCCTCTCTGACCTTCAGTACTCAAACTGGCAGGAGTTCTACATAGCCTTCTCCGTGAATGAGGCCTATGAGGTTTTCCAGAGCATTGTACTTGGGACTATAAATCAGCATGCACCATTAGTGAAAGTTCGCACAAAGAAAAAATAAAATCCTTGGTTTACAGCCAATTTGAAATCTGCCCTTCTTAATAGGGAGATTCTTAGAAAAAGGCTAAAAAAAACAAGCTTCCCTCTGATTGGTCAGCATTTAGGGCAGCTAGGAATCAGTGTGTGAAACTTTATCTGGGCAGAAAAAGCCAGATATTTTCATACTGAATTGACCTTCTCTACTAAGTGTTCAGCCAAATTTTGGAAAACCATAAGGGAGATTGAGTGTAACACCGGGCTAACTCCCTTCCTGCTAAAATTTCTTCTCGTGGCTCCTCTACTACTTACAAACAAACAATTCTCGACCTTCTCAATAAGCATTTTGCAACCACTGGGTTAGCATTTATCTCCCCTCCTGCTAATAACCTTTGTACACGGCTTTGTGCCCAGGATCTGGCATGTCCAGCCACAGATGCCCCTGTTCTTGAGGCAGCCTTCACTGTCAGTCCTGGCTCACTGAAACAAGTAGAAGACCTATTACTGGAACTGGATGCTAGAAAAAATGCAGGTGTGGATCTGATTGATCCATTTTTCCTAAAGCTCAGCTAAAACGTCTTGTCTGCCCCTATTACCCACCTTTTCATATTGTCTTTGGCCCAGGGCATCATACCATCAATTTGGAAAATCGTCCATGTCATCCCCCTGTTTAAGTCTGGTGATCCTAGTGATTTAAATAATTATGGGCCAATTTTCCTACTTCCCATTTTTTCCAAATTGCTAGTGAAACATCCAGCTCAGGAATCACCTGGAGACCTTCAAACTATTGAATCCAGTACAGTCAGGATTTAGACCATATCATGGTACAATATCTGCTCTTGCAAATGTCATCAATGATTGGCAGAATACCTTAGATGCTAAATATTAAGTGTCCGTCTTATTTCTTGACTTGAATAAGGCATTCGACATGGTGAATCATGACCTGCTCCTAGTCACTCTTAAAAACATTGGGCTAGATTCCGTAGCATTAAAATGGTTCACCAGCAATGTAACCAGAAGATACAAACAGGTAAAAGCAGATGGAGACCTTTTTCCCCTGAAAACTCTCCATAGAGGCATGCCGCAAGGTTCCATCTTGGGGCCTCTACTCTTGGCATTTTACCTAAATAATATAGACACAGGCATTAAGTCAGCCAACACTCATCTCTTTGCTGATGATATGGTTCTATATATTGATAGGCCTTCCCCAGAGCTAATAAGGACCTACAAGTGGAATTTGATTGCTTGCAACTTAACCTCCTGAATCAAAAACTCCTATTGACTCATTGCCTCCACAGGAGCATTCTGAAGTTGCAGCACTTGTCTCCTGTATACTGTTAACAGTTAATCCTAGGCCTTTCTAAGCAAAATCAAGCCATAATTGGCATGCCACAAACAAATGCCAATAGCATAAAAACCGTAAGTGCTAGACACAAAGTACGAGTGGCAAAACTGTTCAGCATAAAATTATCTTTCCAATGGTCATATGCAAGGAATAGCAGGTCATTTAGTTTAATTTCTGTGCTGGTCAAAACAGCAAAACAAAATATTTTTTCCACTAAAAAATGCACCATAAACCTTTTTTTTGTTGGGAAATACAAAACATATCAACACCAAATTAAGCATCCAGACATTAGATGTAATTTTAATAATTTGTTTGTAAAACAAACAGCTATTTCTGTAGTAGTAAACATAATTTTTCCCCATTTGAGTCAAGGTGTGTTGGTGAGGTTTGAGGAACAAATCTGAACAATACACACCATACCATAAACAAATGCATATAACTCCTAAAGTATACATGATACACACAATGTATTAGTGGCAAAGTTGTTGCACACAAAATTGCCTTTCTAACGGTTCTGTGCAATCAACTATACTCAGTTCGGTTATTGTTTTATACTGGCTGAGATACCCAGAATGTGTTTTTTTTTCAAAGTGCTTAGGTGGTTCTAGAGGGACAAAATGTCATAAACAAATATGAATAACTCCTAAAGTGAACGTGATACACACAAACTGTCAGTGGCAAAGTTGTTCAGCACAACATCACCTTTCTCATGGTACTATGCAGTCAATTCTAATCTATTCTGGCTGGCAAGTAATATTAAAACATGTGAGAGACTTCTCCAGACATTTCTAGGGCACACAGGCAGTCTGTAGGTGACTTCTGTAGGTGTTGTGGGACACACTGCAATTAGATTTGCTGACGCCTACAGGCATTTCTAGGAGGCAATGAGTTAAATGCCAAAAAACCAAGGCTATGTTTTTCTCTCCAGTTGTTAACGCACCCAATCCCTGTACACTAGGCTTAGTTTTTCATATTACTACACTACTAGGTGAATCCTTGGAATTCGTGGCAAAATTCAGATACCTGGGGTTTTAGATTGACCACAAATTATCTTTTACCAGCCATATCAAAGAACTTTTGAAAAAACTTGAACAGAGACTTGGTCTTTTCCATCGGATCAGGCATTTACTTACTCAGGATGCAAAAACCAGGTTAGTTCAAAGCACATTTATCCCACATCTGGATTACGCTGACATCCTTTATGGTCACGGTCCCAGCTCTGCATTATCAAAACTCGACACCCTCTATCACGGGGCAATAAGATTTATCACCAGAGCGCTGTATTACACCCATCATTGCTCCATCTACTCCCTGGTAGGTTGGACATCCTTTAAATTTAGAATGCAAAAAAACACTGCTTTCTGGATTTTTAGAGCTCTTACTAAGAAACTTCCACAGTATATAACAGAGTGTCTGCCTATTTGTACTGCAAGCAGCTACTCTCTAAGAAGGCTTTCATATACCTCACTCATTATCCCTGGAGCTAACTCACATTTTGGTTTATCATCAGTAAGCCATGCACTCTTTACATTGTGGAATAAACTTCTAAAAAACATGAAATTAGTAATCCCGTAAAACTGTCCAGCTTCAAAATTATTTTTGTACGTTCCTTCAAGGAGCACTATAATTGCTTCCCCTGACTGCCTGATAATCAAGGGCATGGGTCATCTTCCTATTGTGACCATCTAGTTGCCCCTATCATCTTCTTCTCCATTCATATCTGCTTTCTAACCCTTTCTGCAATTCCTCACAAATTTCCTTGTATGTATATATGTACTTCTCACATGTATATATTGTAAATAATTGCAGTGTTCATCATGTATTAACTGTCTTCTACATCCTTGTACTGTATTTTGATTAATTACTATTTATCTTACCATTATGTACTTTACTACATTGTTATACTGTTTCAGTGAACTACGTCCAGGTCCACCTTGTGAATAAGTTCATCTCAATGGTGTTTCACCTGGTTAAATAAAGATTGATTGATTGAATTTTTTTTCCTTTTGACTGGTGAGTTCAAGCCCCTCACATTCCAGGAGGTGACTTTCAGGACATCAGTATTAGCCATTACTCAGTTTGGTATGTATAGTCCATTTAGTCATCCCTGGGCTTGTCTGATGTTGCCTTTGTGCAGATTTTTTTAACCCTCCAGATCCATTAGTGCCCCCTCTAGGTTTCTATGTATCCAAGTAGAAACTACACTGTGAGACACATGTTTTGAGGCTTTGGGTCACTCATTTACCTTATTACCTCCATTTAATTGCAATTGATACCATTCCCATGCTGTACCTGTTTTTTTAACTACTAACAACAACAATACATTAACACTGCATTTCCTCAATTGTTCTTCCTCTAGGGGAACTCTCTGCGATAGCCTGGCCCACATTTGAGGTGCTTGACAGGGGTTCAGAGAGTCCACAAGGAGTAGATTTAGCATCAGTATTTGCACTGCAAAACAAGTGCTAAACAAAAAACATGCTAAGCATTTTCCTTTGCTTTCATCTTTCTCAAAAACATAGCTATGTATATACACATAGCCCACTGGGGGCCCCTTTAACCAAATACATCAACTGGGGCCAATCCTGATCTACCAGTGTGCCACCAATGGTATTAGGTCAGGTAAGTTGGTCTAGATCGGCTCATTTATGCTTCTAGGACTGTACCCATAAACATCTGTCCCTGGTGTGGCCTATATTTAGCACCTTGGTAGAGCTCTCCCCTGGACTTTGAATTTCCCAACATTAGGCATTCTGTTTTCAGGAGTTAGCTTCGGTACCTGCATTCCATTTCCTCCATCCTTCCTCAGCCCATACTCGGCCCCGCCCCCCACATTCATGTGTCCTCCATACTGATTCCATCTGAGGTGTACCTTCACCCCCCCTTCCCTGTGTCACCAATCACAGCCAGCTTTATGTTTGTTGTAGTAAATGCTGTTGGAGTACACTGTTTAATTATTAACAGGATTCAGATTTATCCCTCTCTTCCCTTCAGGCGCAGGTCAGGGTCCAGTGACAAAGACCTCCTAAAGTATACATCCATGCCTTACACTGTGGCCGAGAGGAGGAGGGTTTTACTCCATAGTGTTTCCCAGTGTTTATTCTCTGTTTTCAAGAAGGGAAGGGATGGTGACATCTGTCTACCTCCTATAGCATCGGACTTACGAGGAACCTTTCTGTTTCCCAGTGGGGCTCCAGAGTCTCTACTCCTAATACTGGCTATGTCCCCTGCTTTACTAGGCCTGCCATCATAGGATACCAGCACAGTTCAGTAAGTATTTGCATTTTGGACCTGACACAATATACATTCAAGTTGTTAGCCACATATGAAACCAAGGCAGCAGCCACTGTGGGACCCATGCCCAGTGAAAGACTAGGAGGAAACCCTTTGTTCTAGGGACATGGATATGTTGTTCTATCCACACTATCTGCAGAGTTCTTTCCCCTTTAAGAAGTACTAGAAAGTCTTCAAGCTGACTCCTCCCTCCCACCCAGGTGGCATATCCCTCAGCTCCACCCCATGATACCAGATCATCCTTTCTGCTAGAAGAAGTCGGTTCCCTCCTTCGCGTTCCCACGTTGTAGGCCCTAAAGCTTTCCAAACCTTTCAAAACCCATTGGTTTTGCATCTTTGAGTCCAATTTTCTCAGTGTCCATGCCCAGATTCCACTGGTGCCCGTGCGGGCAGAAGATGTCATGTACTGACCACCACACCATGTGCATATTATGCCTGGGCCTTGAGCATGATACCCAGGCCTGCAATTTCTGTTGGTCATTCCAGTTGACGATCATTCAGGACTATCTCACCTGCTTCCAGTTGGGTCACCCAGAGAAACGTTATCCACTAGTAAATCTAAGAATGCCTGATGGGTGGTCTCTGTGGCTGCGGGGTCCACTGAACAGCTAGAAAAGCTCATGGCCTTCAAGGAGGAGAAGGAGGCAGCTCGTGTCACCACTCAATCCTCTTTGGCGTCTGCCTTTGGGCCTCTCTAATTGGGCTCCTATTTTACGGGCTTCTTCAAGGAGCTGTGCCAGTCCCTGCCAATAAAGGGTCTGGGTACTTCTGAAAAAGACAGTTCTAAATCTTGAAAGGAGAAGAAGGAGTCGAAAAAGGAGAAGACTCGTCCTCATTCGTGGGACTAGGAGTGCTCTTGATCAAGAGCTTCAGATTCTCAAGACTCTCCAGTTTTGACTATAGTCAAAACCACAGCCTTGGCCTCTGGTTTCACGGAGACCCCATCGGGCCAACCGGCTGAGATGGCAGCCTGTAATACAGCTGAGATCTTTCTCAACCCCATTGACCAGTTGTCATATAAAGAGGCTGACAGCTCTCTTTTCAGGACTTTGGTCCTGCCTGTGACTGTGGAAGGGGATAATCAGCCTGCTGACCAGAACCTTTCGGTTACTGGCCCAGACCTGTAAGAGCCCCAGCACTCACTGGCCCCCTCTGTGATACCCCGCTGGTCCTCCCAGTGGCCAAGGTTGAGGTCTCAGTCATCATCCAGTGGGTCATGCAGTTCCTGCTATCATCGGCAGTCCTGCTCTCGGCGCCACGGGAAGCGGCCACACTGCTACTCATCTTCATCCTCCTCCTCGAGTGAGGAGAGGCTCTGGTGCAAGTTCCATTGGCGCTACAAAGCTCTTATGTGTGAACAGTTGGTGTTGACTGGTACTAAACTGACCCTGGATTGGGATTACACACCGGCCATTACTTGGCTGTCGTCCGAAAGGCCAACTCTGACTCCCTCTGTGGAGTCGGTTGAGACTGTTCCTCCCTCTGGAGCTGGTCAGAATCATTCCAGTTCAGCCAAAGCCAGCCTCTCCACTAATATTTGTGGAGCTACCACCCAAGCAGTCATCAACCGGCGCTCTGACCACAGATTCTCGGCTGACCAAGGGACTTCCCCATCGACTGTCAGTCACCATCACCCCATACCATCTGCAGAGGGTTGAAAGTGACTCGGTGGTCAGCTGCTTTATGTGGATTCTTCGGAGTCCAAAGGTTCCTGCCTGCACTCCTGTCTGGTAAATGAGGAGTCTGTGAAGGGCCTATTGACAGAGGAAGAGCCCTCCTCCATGACCATCCTCCATCTCATCTTCGAGTCCATGGGGATGAAAATGGAGCCCATTCAGAAGTGGGCTCACTATCTCCTTACAGAGATTATGGACAAAGGGGATGCTCCAACAGAGGCTTTTCCAGTGGCCAAGGCCATTGTCGGCCCAGCCCTGGAGCTGTGGCAGCACACCACATCCTGCCCTGTGCCCTCTGCCTAGATGGCCTGCAAGTATGTGGTGCCCACCGGCACCCTCTCAGGTTTTACAGGGCAGCTGTCTGCCAAGGGGTTGGTGGCTGACTCTATATTCTGGTGCTCAGGCAATACCAGGGGTGTCAACAAGCTGCCAAAGTGTCCAAGAAATTGAACCATGCAGCCAAAAAAGTCTATGCTGCCTCCTTGCTTGGCCTCCAGTAGGCAAGCTTGGCCATTTTGGTGGCACACTTCTCCCACACCCTCTTGGGCTTCTTAGATAAGGTGCTTCTGTGCCTGCCTGCCTGCAGATCTCCAGACCACAGTCAAACAGGTCCATGATCAGGACTGTTTGTGGCTAAGCAGCAGCTTTAGATAACTCTTGATCTGGTAGATTCCTGTGCCTGCTCAGTAGTGGTTGCAGTAGCCATGTACCATAGGGCTTGGATGAGGATCTTGACCTTCATGGCATACACTCAGCACAAGCTGGCAGATGTTCTCTTCTAGGGCACCAACCTGTTGGGACCCAGTGTGGAGGGTCACCTCCATTGAATTGAAAAGTCCAACACCACCTTGGACTCTGTAACATCCACTCAGAAGGACCCCAAGGGCTCCAAGCAACAGAAGTGGAAGTCTTTTTGGTCCTCCACTCTTGTGGCAAAAGCAGCCCAGCTTCAGGCTGGCCAGCAGACTTAGGCCTGGTGACCCCGGCCCAAGTCAGTGGCCTCGGTGGTCTATAAAGCCGGAGGGAAGGGACCCAGTGGAGCCTCAGCTCGGTCCTCCCCCTCCAAGCCTGCCCAGTGACAGGATGGGTGGTGCCTTCCCCATATCTATCATGCCACCCCTGGGTCCTTCTGTGGGGGGCTGACTCCACCATTTCATTTCCACCTGGTCTGTCACCATGGACAGGTGGGTTCTCGAAGAAGTGGGTCAGGGTCTGCCTCTGGAATTCAAGCAGTACCCTCCAAGCCGAGCCCATGCCCCACACCAGGACTTGGTATCCACAGATGCTCAGTCAATTCTTTGAGATGACATAACCCAGCTCCTCTGCAAGGAGGTCATGGTTTCAGTTGCAGATCCTCCCAAACACCCAGAGTTTGTCTCCAGGTATTTCCTGGTGCCAAAGCGATGGAGGGCTGGTGCCCCATTCTAGATCTGCATAACATGAACCAGTTCCTCAAGTCACACACCTCCAAGATGGTCACTCTGTCTCAGATAATACCACCTCTTGAGCATGGCATGTGGTTTTCTCCCTGGATCTTCAGGATGCAATCTTCCATGTCCCAATCCATCCATCCCATCAAAGGTTCCTCCACTTTTGGGCAGAAGGTACTCTCTATGAGTTCCAGGCCATGCCCTTAGGCCTGTCCTCAGCCCCCAGGGTTTTCACCAAATGCATTGCAGTGGTGGCAGCTTACCTGAGGAGTCGAGGGGTCTGGGTGTACCCCTACCTGGATGACTGGCTGATTGTGGGTCACTCCAGCCTGGAGGTGGAGCAGTCCAGGGATCTGGCCCTCCAGACCTGCACCTCCCATGGCCTCCTGGTCAAGGAGACCAAATCAGAGCTCGTACCCTCATAGGTGATCACCTTCATCAGGACAGCTCAGCTCCCAGGAGACAGAGTAGAGGATCTTTCCTCCTTTGCCCGATCATTTCTGGTTGGGCAATTCCTTGTTAGTAGATTTCCCCTTTTTTGAGATACGATCTGAGATCTCTTGGTAAGGGTGCATGAGTACAAAACTATCTTCATCACTAACTCAGATAAAGATACCACCCCCCTCATCTTCCAGTATCCTCTGAGCCTAGGGGGTAAGGGAGGGGATGTTTTTCCCTAGTGCATACGTCCCTTGCCAATGTTGGGATATGATCCTCAAAAGAGATGTTTTCTAGAGGCAGGGTAGGTGAAGTCTGTGGTTGGAGACATTCCCTCAACTGTCCCCATTGCACATACTTAATAATTGCCCCTTAAGTATTTTTGGTCACCTTTCCTCTAAGAGGCAGTCTTTTCCTTTTTTTCTATTCAGTTCAAACATCCTAGGCCATGAAAAGATTTCATCTCCCTCTTTGGGAAAAAGGCCTCTTTCCTACCTACTCCCCTACTCTTAAGAAATATGAGGGTTGGTGACTCCTTCTGTTTCTCAGTCACCTGTTCTAGTTTTTTGCCAAGATCAAGGTTCAAAAGTTTAATCTTAACCAGCCCCTCCATTCTACAGGCTGGGTGTCTGATTAGTCTTCACAGATCTGAAGGGTGCCTTTTTCCACATTCCAGTCAGGCAGTCCTACAGAAAGTTTCTCAGTTCAGGTGGCCTTAAGACCATTGCCAGTTCACAGCCATTCTTCATGGACTACTTCCATTCCCAGTGCCTTCTTAAACTGACCAGGAATGGTTGCTTGTTTTAGTAGGTAAGGGAGTTCCATTTTTTCCTTCTGGGTCAGGGGCTAGTAGTTGCCTACTTCCCAGGAGCAGTTTCAAAAGCCCTGAACCAGTCATTATATCCATGTAGTCTTTGTGCTTCTTCCTTTTTAGCTTACCTCAATGTTATATCCCTTTGGGGCAGAGCTTTACGCTCTCCAGGGGAAGACCCTTTTTCCTCTGGCAAAGTTCAAAATTTTCTCAAATTGTTATTCTCCCCAGGGCTAGCTTAGGCCAACCACTCATTTCCTCGGTCTGATGGGTCACATGGCCTCATAGACTGCAGTAGTCCTTTCCTCTAGTCTACACATGAGGGACATTTAGTATCTCTTTAGGTCTGTCTGCCAAAAAAAAAAAAAAGTGGGATGAATTTTTTTAAGCTAGTACCAGTCACTAAAACCCCTTTAGGGTTCTACACTGGCAGATGGAGGTGGAATCCTCAGGGCAGGGGTGCCTTTCCAAATTCTGCATCCCTCCCATTTTACAACAATGGGCATGTCCCTCTAAGGTTGGGGTTCCCACCTTTGGGACCAGTCATTAAGTGTCTCTTGAGCTCCCTCAGACCCCATTCACCACTTCAGCCTCCTGCTTTTCAGAGCAGTTTATTGACTGTTAGAACTTTCGCCCTCGGTTCAGAGCTCATGCTTTTCAGATAGCAATAGATATTTCCTTTTTCATGTTCTATAGCTACAAGTTGGGGGGGGGGTCAGGGTTTTCCAAACCCTCCACACAGTTCAGGGGAATTTGGCTTCTGGCCTTCCCCCTAGTCATGCCTCTCTCAGTCTCTCACCTTTCAGGCAAGGAGAGTTTTTTGACAAATGTTCTAAATCATACCTGTCAGGGTTTATTTTATTTATTTATTCATTCTAGGATTACAATTACCTTTGAATGTCAGGCAGCTCATTTCCAAAGGTTCCATGTCAATAAGGAGGGGTTACATACAGATATGGGGAAACATACAAACAAGCAAACAACAGACAAGTTTCACATGGCATTTAAGCAATAGGTATTATAATACAGAATACAAAAACAGCATTAAATCAACATTAGTTTAGCACATGAGTAGAGGCAGGGAGTGAGAAGAGGAGGAATTATGGGGGAGTTAAATCCAAAGAAGTGGGGAGCAGCCAGGTGGCATTGTCAGGTTAGCAGCTAGGATAGTAGGGGAAGGAAAACAATAATGAAGAAGTGGGAGAAAGGGGGAAGTGGGGGGCAGGAGGGGAGAGGAGAGTGAGGAGCAGGACAGGGGCAAGTGACAGTGGAAGAACAGAGAGGAGAGGTCCTGAAATAAGGGACAAGGATGTTAGGTGGAGCAATCACAGGAGTTTCAGTTAGGAGGTGCTATCGAAGCATGTGTTTGAACTCTCTGAGATTAGAAAGGTTAGCCATTCCATTGTGGAGGCCATTGAACCAGTAAGTCGCTCTGATACAGAAGGAGCATTGGCATTGAGTAGTCCAGCACATCGGGACTAGTAGGCATGCAGAAGATGAGGTGTGCATGTGTTGGGTCTTGGGGGATTTGTGAAGTAAGCATTCCAGTCCCACAGGCATGTGTCCAAGGAGAATATTTTTGGCAAGCAGGCAGGTGTGGTATTTAATTCTTCCATGTAAGGTTACTTCTTCTGGACCCTAAACAAGTAGGCCTTTGCCACAGTCCTCAGCTAACTTTGTTCTACTGCAGGATCCCAGTTTGAGGGGCCTCATCAGTAGATGCCATGACTCTGTATGGCTCAGGAAGGTTTCTGTTCCTCTCTTCTCCATTCCCTGTACTTCTCTGAGTCTTTCTTGCATTCAGGGACCAGACAGTTCTCTTATGTTTGCTGGTCCTAGTTTGTGAAAGTCTATACTGGTATGTCCTCCTTCTCACCCTGTCAATCAGGAAATCATGTGGACTGCCAGCATTCTGCAGGCCCCAGAGTCTCCCTTAATAAGGGGTTCCATATATCATCATTCAGTCTCCTCTTCCCAAGGCCTTGTGTGGGAGGAGTTGATTTTTCCTGAAACCCAGTGCTCTTGGCAGGTTCTGGCATTTTTTTTTTCAAATGGCAGAAACATTCCACTAGGAACATATCCTGATTCCATGAGGATAAGGTTTTTCTGTGGTGAAAAGATAAGGACTTGGAGCTTCTCATGCCTCTCTTCCTATTCATCTGGATTATTTAGTTTTTTTCCTTTGAGCGGAAGGCCTTAAAGTTTCACCCCTGAAAGTGCATCTTGCAACCCAATTTCAAAGGTCAGCTACACCCTTCAATTTCCATTTATGTAGCCTGGAAATCTGTTTTTTTTTCCAATTGCCTTTACCTCTGCCAGAAGGATGTTGGAGTTGAGGGCTCTTTGTATAGAATCTTGTTATACCATTGCCGTCTTGGGCAAAGTACCCCCTTAGATTAAAAGGAATTTCTATCTTAGGTGGTCTCTTGCTTTTCACCCTGGTCGTTTTTTTCTCTGCCAGTCCTTCTTCTGACAAGTCCTTCCCAGATGAAAGCTTTCTTCACAGTCTGGATGGGTAAGAGCTCTTACCTATTGCTTAGGGCATACTAAGCAGTTCAGGGAGTCCCATGCTTAGCTCTTTCTCACCTATGTAGGCAGAGGAAGACTGTCTACCAAGAGGACCATTTCCTGGTGAATTGTCTTTTGTATGCAGTTCCAACTCAACAAAGCCGGTAAACAACCCCTCAGGGACCCAGGGCCCATTCTACTAGAGGCACCGCTGCCAAGGTCACAGCTGCAAGGGATGTTCTTTTGCTTGAGGTATGCAAAGCAGACAGTTGGAAAACTGCACTTTCACATGCATCTGTCAATAGTTGCTGAAGAATTCCTGAGGTGAGAAGAGAAAATTACTCACCGTTGTAATGTTCTTTCTTCTAAGGGATTCTTCAGTATTATTAACACTCCCGCCCATCCTCCCCTACGAAATCTGTCTGGGGAGGGCTCTGCTTTCTTGTCTTAGCCAAATTTGTCAGGTTTAATTGTTCCTCATTAGTAACCTTTTCTTCATATTAGTGGCTGAGCAATTTTAGTTGTCACATTATCAGTATTTTCATTCTGGGCACAGTTTTGCCCTTTTTTCAGTGTCAGAATAGTTCTGAGGTCCCTCAGGCTGACTGCAGGCAGCACTCCTCTCTCTCTCTCTCTCTCTATATCTCTCCCCCCCTCTCTCGATTGGCTAATGTACCAGCTCATTTACATTGACTCCTCTTCTCCAGGGCAGCTGAACCCAGCTGGCCTACTGCATCTGTCAATACTGCTGAAGAATCCCTTGGAAGAAAGAACATTACTACGGTGAGTTATTTTTTTTCTTCTGGGCAAACAACATGGCTAATACTCTTTGCCTGGTGCAGTCTCCTGCCCCATATGCTTGTCCCACCCAGTCTCTACAGAAAACCAGTACTTCAGTTTCTAAGAGGTGTGCTTCCTGTAGCATGACTATTAGTGCTAGTGATTTAAGATGTTTAAGTATTTGGTAGAGTTTTTGATCTTGCTCTCTTTACATTCCATGTAATGTAGGTGGTGTTACTACCCAATTTCTCTTAGTTCTAAGACTAATACATTGCCATAATTACTCTCCCCATACCAGGTTGTGAATACATATTCCTATATCTGCGAATCCATGGTACCCTCACCCCAACAAACATAATCTTTAAAAACTTTGTTCTGCAAAAAAATATGAACATTAAACAGAGAACAGGTAATATCACCCTTCAGAGGATGGCGGTTACTTCACAGCCAAGAAGTAAAGTGAAGCACAGGCCACTGATTTTAAAGTCTACACTCCAGTTTGCCGATCTACGGCAAACTGAAAAGAGGAATTGAAACCTCTCTCAACTCTACACCATGCCAAGTGTTTCAGACCAAATCAGGTTTATTTGTGCATGTTGATAACTGAAGGATAGCCAAGGCCGAGGTTGGGCTGCCTCTTGGGACCCAGAGACAGATGGCATTGCCTTGGCCCTTTAGTTATTGTGCAGTGGGATCCTTTATTAATTTTATAGACTTTTAAATGTAAAACCCAGTTTAAGCATTGTTGCAGAAAAGTGAACTATTGTCACAGAAAAGTGAACTACTAGTAACTTACCAATGTCTGAGATTGTGAATTACTGAGAGTGAAACATGTCACATACATTTGACCCTTAAAAAAAAATCAGTGGATTCTCTGCTTGTACATTTATCCCAGATTACATTAATGCAATTTCAGTCCTGCACCCACCCCTCTGATACTGTGCCAATGTGTGCACTCCAGCTCTAAATGAGCGAACAAAACAAACTGCCCCTCAGGCATTTTTAGGTCAAATCTAGGTGGTTGGCATGCTAAAACAGCTCTGATAATATTGTGCAACACAGTACCTGGGAATGTTCATTTCAGAAGCACGGTTAATCCCACTCAAAGACAGAAAACAAAACAACTTGCCTTTCTGGCATTCTCGGGTCATGTTGGCATGCTGAAACTGCTCACGTTATACAATTCAGTACCATATCTAGGGCAGCTCATTTCAAACCTGTGGTTGCCCATTAAATCTGTGCTTCGAAAAGAAAAAAAGAGTTGCGCTGTCTGCATTTTGCCCAGAATTATATCTGTGTCCCAATGATACAGTTCAAGTATGGCGACCAACATGTGAAGTAGCCAGGAGGGTCAGTTAACCTGTGGCACATTATATGGACTGTCTCTTGGGGAACTCAGGTTGTAAATCCATGTCAGTGGTCATTTGTTCAAGAGGCAGGGGTGCAGTTGGAGGAGCTATTCCTAATAGGGCTTAGTTGAGGGTTTAGTGTTAGATCTTTGGGAAGCGAGGTGGGGGAGAACTGGATTCGCTGATGGTGATCATCAGCAGGGCTAACCTCAGGACATGGATCTTCACATTCAAATTTGAAAACAGTGAGTTTAATCTAGAAGAATAACAAAAAGGGGGGCAATCTTCCAGCAAGTTGTGGTTATTTGGATCCTGTCACTCTGGACAATTTTGGGGGGAAACCCTTCTCCATTGTGATGGCATTAATCAATGAGCCAAGCTAAGTGTAACAGGAAACGGATTCAGAAAACTTTTGAGTAGTTCTTTTCTAGCCTCTTCTGCCAAACTGTAGTGTTTGCCCACCTCTCTGGTGCGCTGACAACAAACTTTGCAGAGTATACCATTCTGAATTTAATTCCTGCCATGTAGAGTTAGTTTTATGTCCTTGTGCTTGGCTTGGCAGAAACAGACCTAGGGTCTCAGGTCACAGAAAATGTGTAGCTGCTGTCCTTCACACCAAGTCTTCTTGATTTTTCATGCTTTTGCTAGGATGCAAGTCTTGTCTAGGAAGTTCAGTAACCTAAATATGATTGGTTGTGGCCTGTCCCTGGGTTTACAGTGGGTTGTAAGACTTGAAGGTCCTTTCAATGATTACTGAGGGCCATTGGGAGATGGGCGAGCTATCTTTTCACACAGCTTTTGTGTAAAAGCAACTGTATCGAGGCCCTCCAACTGCTCTGAAAGACTGACAGTCACAAGGTTGTCCCTTTGGTTCTGTTCTTCTTGATCTTTTAGGCAGTCTTCCAATTTCTGTATTTTCTGGCAGAGATTTACAAGCTCAGATTCTGACCACACCATGTGGTCCTCTATAGAGTTTATCCCTGCCCCTGAGCTGGTAAATCTCTGGGTAAGGGTTTCTAATGTCAGTTTTAGTGACTTGAAATCCCCAGAAAGGTCTAGGAGAGTGTCTTTGATCACTCCTAGTTTTTTGCAAAAATTATTCAGGTGGTCTAACTCAGCCCCATGTGCAGTAGGTGTAGCTGGTAAGACTTCTAGCTTGTGCAGCTTTCTGGCTTAGGACAATTCTGACAGAGGCACTGGGTTTGTAAGAAGGGCCACGTTTTCAGTGTCTGGATCCATTTTTCTAGCAATTGTGGCCTGTTTCAGTAGCCTTCTTGTCTTCTGTCAGGATATGTATGTTTTTGCTGTTTAGAAGAGGATTTGCATTATTTCAGAAGTGAAAGTGTTGGTACATGATGTGAAGCCAGCTGAGGAGCTGCCTTCTGCTTCTAGCACATCAGGTGACTGCCAGGAATGCAGTCTCTTTCCTTGGTGAAAATTATCATCTCTCATGATCAGCCATGGCCCCAGGTGGGTCCCTTCACCTACAACCAGTGGGGTCAACAGGTGCTCCACCAAGAGATGTGGGAAGTCACCTAAGAATTTCTTCAGTTGATTTTCTGACATTGTGAAATGCTGCTTCAAAATCTCATGGCCTACAGGTCCTATGCAGAGATCCCCAGGTACTACTAGGAATGCCAGTCATCGCAAATCAATTGCCTCTCCCTGTCATGGCCTGACACCCAAAGGTATGCTTTCCCTGCATGGCTAAGGATATCAAAAGTTCTATGACAGCTGCAGAGGGAACAGTCTACAGTGATACACATTGCACCCCAATGGCCTCAAAGTGCATGATATTTGGAACTGTTACACCTTGCAATGGGAGGACCACTCCCTCTCCAGACTGAGCTGGACCTTCACCAGGGACTGATTTTTCACTCATAGTGTCAGAGGGTTTTTACCCTCGATCTGGCTCCTTGAACTGATCTTTTATCCATAGCATCAGAGGTTTTTACCCTCAACCAGGCTTCCTAGTACAGAAGATTTGTGTCTTCAGGATGCTCAGCAAGAGTTAGCCACACCTTGGTGCAATCTGTACAGGTCTTTGTGAATCAGTAAGAGGAATCTAGTATCCATTTCACTCATGGTGCACCCTTTTTTGAATCAAGTACAGTACCTGCTGCCTCTCTGTCCAGTGTGTTGGAATTTCTGCTGCGGGGCTTAGACAAAGGATTGTCAGTAGCTAACTTAGTGCACAGGTGGCAATCCTGTCTGCTGTCAGAAGTTATTAGACATCCAGACATCCTCTTCTTTAAAGCATATCAAAGAATCTACCCCAGAAACATACAGGTCCCACCTGTCTGGATGCCTCTAGTGGTCCTCAATGCAGTGAGGTGCCCTATCCCTTAAGATTCTCTTCCTTGTGACCATCTGCTGAGCTAGGAAGATGTGTGAGGTTCTATATTTTTTCATTAGGTACCTTATGTGATGTTTCACAAGGCTAAACTGGTACTCTGAATGGTGCCCTTCCTTTTTGCTCAGGGTGGCATATGCTCAAAACCCAAGAACACCACAGATGACCATCTACATTTCTCAGGTTCACAGTGCCATTGTGAGTTTGTCTCATGTGCACTAAACTATTCCACAATTCAGTCAGACTCTCATTTTCCTTGATCTGGGGCAGAAACAGGCAGCTGTGACCAAATGTACTGTAGTCAACCGGCTTTGTGCCACTGTCAGAGTAACTATCTTCCTGGGGTCTAATGATTACTTCCAGGATATGAGCTTATTCCACAGGGCTATGGCTGCTGTTTGCACCTAGCATTCATTGACATCTCTTGAGAACATTTGTAAGATCATTACATGGGCTTCCCTCCATGCATTTTCTGACTTTGCCACCTTGATGGCCTCATCTTCACTGATGCTGCCTTTTGTAAGCAAGTGCTGAGCTCAGTTGTACAACAATGACCCCGCAATTTTAGGGACTCCTTATTCGGGCCCATACCAACTGACTGCCTATAGGTGCCAATGCACAAAGGAGAATTATGTTTCCTCACCAGTATTTCTGGTTGTTTGTAGGCTATGTCCATAGGCAATCAGTCCCTGCCAGTTTTCAGTGTTGTATTTTCCCTATGGTATCTTCTGTCTTACTGTATATTTCATATAGTTCCCTTTCCTTGTGGAGTTAATGTATATTATTGTTTAACATGGCTTCAGGGCTGGACGTAGCACCACCACCACCCTCTCGCTTCTCACCAGTGAGATTAAGTCCAACATGGACAGAGGTCTTCTCACCGGTGCTGTCTTTATAGACCTCACCAAGGCATTTGACATGGTTAATCATCCACTGCTCCTGAACAAACTCCACTTACTAGGGGCCACTGGATGTACCCTGGCCTGGTTCAGCAGCTACCCCTCCAACCGATCCCCATCCACCTCCTTTGGCAAAGTTCTCTCTTTACCTGCTACTATCTCCTGTGGCATCCCCCAAGGTTCCATCCTAGGACCTTTAATCTTCTCCATCTTTCCAATGGCACTCCCTCCTCTCTTCCACACTGTCACTCTATCATGTATGCTGTTGACCTGGTGCTCTATGCCACCTCACGCTCGGTCCTGGAAATTAACACTCACCTCTCCTCCGCATTCAAACAGATCCAACACTGGCTCACCTCCAACTCATTCATTCTCAACTTACCTAAGACTCAGGCCATGCTTTTTGGATCTGCCAGGAAAGTTCGTGCAGAGTAAACTAAGCTTCGTGTGATTAGCAATGATAGGTCGGTAGTCACGCCCACTGACGCCTTCAAATATCTTGGAGTGACCCTTGATCCTATACTTTATTTCTCTGCACATATAAATGAGGTATGCAGGTCTGTTAATGCCAAGTTAGGCACCGCTTACCATGTGCATCACTCCCTTACCCCTGCCACCAGAATCTCTGTGGCTCATGGTGTTCTGCTTCCTAGGCTCCTATACGCTCTCCCCAATCTCCCACATGCCAATGCGGGTATCCTTCATAAGTGGGACACCTCTTATAATAACATCTGTAGATTCACCCTCTCTGTCCCTTGCCTTACCCACCACTGTCTCCTATGCTCTACTCTGCATTGGCTGGCCCCCAAATCGCAGCGCTCTTTCTCTCTGGGGTGTTTTATTGACTCCATGAATAGGGCCTCCCGCCCTGACAGTATTGCGGCCATGCTCATCCCCATGGCCCATTCCCAAACATTGAGGTCCTCTAATTTGCCCCTGCTGTTCATCCCTCTCTGCTCAACTAATATGGGGCAGCTTGCTTTCGCCCATTTCGCCACTAAATTCTGGAACCCCCTACCTGCCAACTTACAGGGCTCCACATCTCACTCAGCCTTCAAATCTGCACTTTTCTCCCACCTTCATGCACTTGATTCCTGTGTCTGTACCAAATTCTTCCCAGAACCCTGTGTCCTGCTTATCTACACCCTTGCTCTACCCAAGTTTCTATCTACTTTACTGTTACTGTTTCCTATCTCTAAGCATCGTTGTTGCAACAAGACACCCTCCCTGGAGGTCATCTCTGTTAATTCCTTGTTTAAATTACTACTCTGTGATTTCCTGTATGATTGTATTCACCCTGTATTTTGCAAGCCTGTAACTGAAAACTGTATGTGCCTGTTTTGTGATGTATTCCCTGTTTGAAAACTGTACCCTCCCAGGTCGTGCTTGAAAATAGGCAGAATTTTTGCCTAATGCACTTACCTGGTTACCAAAAGCCAATAAATAAATAAATTAACATTTATTGTGTTTTTTTCCTAGTTCTCAGTGATTTTATGCTGCAGACTTGAACTGAAGGTTAGACTGAGGGATCTGGTATGAGACGTGTTTTAATACTTTTCTCAGACTGTTTCATTCTGTCCCATCTACCAGGGAAGCACAGCCCATAGCAACAGACTGCCTATTGATAGAGCTTACACACAACTGAAAGTACCGGTAAGTAAATATAACGCCCCTTTCTGGGTCCCAACAGGTTGAGACACTCCCATACTGGCCTTTTACCTTGTCTATCATTGATTCTTAGAGCAAAACGCTCTCCATGCATCTCTCATGGAAGCCCCAGGCTCCCTCTGTTGTCAGGACAGATTAGATCTCTTTTTCATAATTCTCTTTTGGAACTGTTCCTTGACCTTCTCAGGTCCTCTCAGGATAGGCACTCTCTTTGATGTCCATCTTCTTCACATTTGTAGCAGAATCTCTCATTTCTTCTCATCCATTGACATATCAGCCCATTGAAAGGTTTATGGCTCTTGCTTCCTTACCAGGCATGGTCCCTTAATGGTGCCTTGCCAGAGTTCCTCACTGCAGTGGATCCTGGCTTGGTAAGTCCCTTCATGTACACCATAACCATCTGTGAGTTACAGTTATGGTTACAGAGCTCTGTCAGTAGCTCCTTCAATTAATTGGTCTACTGCTGTAGATCATTCATAGTGGATGCATACATGGATGTCAATCCATAAACCACCCTCCATGGTACTTTGGATGTCTTTTCATGAGGCATCCATGGTTCCTGAGTGTTAACTCTTGGAGCAATTTAGCCTCTTGCTCATGTACTTATCATGCGAGCTCTCCATAGAACAGCAACTAGTTCATCTTGTTCTTCAGACCCAGATTGGACACCATGTGGTCAGAGTGCAGTACTCCTTGCAGTACTTTCTCCTCTCAGACTCTGCCCATATCCCCTGCAGAGTCAGACCACTGTCCTTCTCAAAACATCCTCTTTTCCAATGGCTGTAACATTATCAGGTAGCCAAGGAGGCTGCCTCCCTCTCTGCATGGTACAGTACATGTCAGTTTTTCCCATACTCCTTTGTACCCTTTTTCTAAGTCTCCAAGGTGAGCATTCCTACCAGCCCCCATGGGGATTCCATTTCCTACCAGCATCCTCTTGGCATCAACTCCCTCAGCATCACACCGATTCTAGACTTACAAGAAGGCTTTTTGGTTTTCCCAAAGAATATCTGGGTGCGCAAACTGTTCCCTACTTGTACTTGGGTCCATGTGGGTGACCAGATGGTGAACAGGGGATCCCAACGGTGCCTCCAATATGTTGCACATCCCTAGGGGATGCCTTTAACTGTGCAGACTCCCTTCTGTCACTACCTCTGCCTGGCAGCCTCACATAAAGTTGATGGTCCTGGGTCATTAAACCCTTCTAGGTGTTCATGATTCAAGTTGCAATTAAACGCAATGTTCTTCCATCCAGAAAATTTAAGTAGGCTACATGACAAGACTAGTATTGTTCTGGGAAACAGTGCTATCCCACGGTGGCTGTAAGGGTTCATCCCACCCACTTTAAACACAGTGCAGTAACACTTTAACACAAGTTGCAAATAACGTGCAGTGATTTCGAAGTAAAACAGCAGCAACAAATGGGATTTAATTTACACAGGTCTAGGAAAAGGAAAGGGTAAATGCAGAAATGCAAATAATACTTTAGCAATAATCAGCAGTGGTTATCAAATAACAGACTTGGCTATGGTAATGCTTCTTTTCAAGGCCCACACCCTTCATCCATTCACACTTCCACGCTGTATCCAGTATGTGTTGAAACTCACATCATGACCCCTTACTAGTACCAGACTACCTCTAGTCCCTTAGGGAGCTCCTGGTGCTTACTAGGTACCCAGACTCCACTATAGACTCTTGATTTTAGTTAATCAGTTTTTAACCTAGTATTAATTTGAGTATTTTATGTCTGATGTCCATGTTTGGTTTTAGTGAATATTTTGAGTGATGTCATTAGCTGACTGTTTGAGGTGTGAACTTTATTTTATTTACGTAGTAGGTTTGTGTTGATCTATATTTTCTTTGCAATGGTGCCCTGGGCCTCCGTGAAAGGGCACCATAAATAAATAAAGTTACTACTACTACTACAGACTTTGCATTGATGTAGGCCCATTGACAGTCACGTTGCACATTTTTTAAGTTTAGTAGTGTAATTGTTATTAGATTATTGTTTGTATGTATATTGTTATATTTGTGTGATTGTATTGTATTGTGTATATGTTTTGTGTATTACATCTTGACTGTAACATAGATTATGGTCCCGGGTCACATTTGAAAAAGGGCCTTGGTTCATATTGTTTACCTGGTAAACAAAAGTTTAAATAAATAAAATAAAATGAATACATTTTAGCAGATGAAAGAAAAGAAAGATTTAA
Source organism: Neoceratodus forsteri (assembly GCA_016271365.2). Classification (NCBI taxonomy): domain Eukaryota; kingdom Metazoa; phylum Chordata; order Ceratodontiformes; family Ceratodontidae; genus Neoceratodus; species Neoceratodus forsteri. The sequence continues at coordinate 308,374,472 of CM028136.1, forward strand.
ATCTAAGTGCACTGTTTGTATCCACAGGCCTGATGACCTATTTCTAATCCCAGTTACTGGATAATTGCTTTAACACAGTTAATTTCCAAACTCTGTGGAAACCCTATATCATTTACAGCTTTCAGTTTCAGAGCCAAGGCCCTGATTATGCGCTTACAGAACCCAGCATATGCAGTTTTCATGGGGCAGTACCGGATCTCAGTTGCATTATTCACTTCACTCTCAGGCAGCAGCTCCTTTCTGGCTCAACTCCCTTTTGGTTCAGCTATGGAAGTTCAGCACAGCTCTGGCCATCAATTGAGACATCCATCAGTGCACACTGAAGAACAAACTGTAGTATGACATACCCATACATAATTCCCCTCTTTTACAGTCACTCTGTCAGCTGTTCTCTGTTTGTCTGTTAAAGCCTAGTGATTGCGTACTGCTTCTTGACTGTGGAAGCTCAGGCAGGCCTCCAAATGATGGCAGGTTCAGTTAACTGAAAGGGCTGCCTCAGAGCTCACTCATGCAGCCTCCTACAGCACACTTACAGTGACTTTGAGCTGCTGCTGCAAAAGCTCCATGTGTCCCCTTGAGCAGGCAGCCCTTTGATTGATCAACTCCTCCTGTCAGTCACATGGGGGTGTCTGTCTTCACTTGGCAGACTATTGGCTTTGACTCTCACTGGTGAATTAATGAGTCCTTTACTGTCCCATGTGCCCTTCTTGCTCAGCTGCAGGCACTCCATAGTCTGATTGGCTGTTGAACAGCCCTTTGACCCCATTGCCATGCCAATGAGATCATAGATGCACAAAGGAAGTGGCATTCATGTTGCTCAGGGGCATTGGCTTCAAAGTCTTTTAGTTGACAGTGCTCCTACACGTAAATAGTATTTCTCTGCCCCCTGATGTCCGTGTCTGCGTGTGTGTGTGTGTGTGTGTGTGTGTGTGTGCGTGTGATGTGTGCTGATGTCCAGAGCGGTCAGGCAGGTAATTGGGGTGGTCCCAGTTTTGTTGTGCACACAATGATGCTTCTCATCAGTGGCAAGCAAATGCTGCAACAGTGGAGCCACATCTCTCAAATGGTGTGGTTGGCATCAAAGAATTTGGCAGGTGTCACTCCCATCTGTAGCTCTGCAGTCCAAGTCCTCAAGACTGGAGGGGAACATTAAGGTAGCAGGCAATCAAGTTGGGCTCCTGGAAGTCTAAAGGTAAACCCCAAATTGAGGGGGGCGGGAGTTACACAATAGTGCTGGAATTTCTTTTAAAATATTTGGTTTCAAAATTTACTGTGTGCCAAAAATATTCTGATTAGGGCAAGTATCAAACAATATCTGTCAGTCCATGGTGGCTCAAGTACTGACAGTGGTGGATCTAGGATTTTACAGTGTGGGTGCAGGGTGATGTGCATTCTTGATATGCAATTTTTTAAATTTGTAGTAATCCTTTACATTGTCTACTATTATCATTGTAAGTACATTTTTGACAGAAAATACAAATGTGATCTATAGTTTTGAAAATAAACTTTTGCACAAGCAGATCCGACTTATTCAACAAAGTGCATTGCAGCAGCAAGCAACTTACAATGGGTGGTGTGGATGCACCCTTCACTACCCCCTAGATCCGCCACTGAGTAGTGATGATAATAGGTCAAGTTAGGGCATTAAAGTTGTGGTGTTTGGGGGCTGCAATGTAGGGATTGTAATTTGTGGGGCAAGTGTAGCACACAACACGTGGGGGGGATGCCCCATAATAGTGGGGGAGTAGAACTTACATGATTGTTGAGAGATCAGTTGAGGATCATGTGACAGTAGATAATATGTGATTTAAGGGATATCATAAATATTCTATGATACAGTATCTGCAATTGTATAAAATGGAGAGGGAAAATCCTAGCTCCTGATTGGTCAAGAAGATTCCTAAGTAATGGGTTTGAGGAAAGGAAACCCATATCTTTACATTTCCAGCAACCAGTCCATGTGGGACTGCCATGGCATCCTAGCATTAGCTGAGTGCTGGGTGGCAGCTGAGTAAAGTGTATGTGTGAGAAAAGAAAGTGAAATGAAAGGATTTTAAAAGCAACAAAAGTGGCAGCCTTTTTATTTGTAAGATAAATAACTGCAAGCAAGAAAGGGATAACAAAATGATGAAAGCAGCAAAAACGCTCCCCCAAACAAGCTGTATCTGTGAAACATTGGGGTGATGTTAGAACTGGGAAGCAAGAAGATTTTGGGAACATTATTTTTGTAAGTTTTATACAAAACCGGGGTGGTGAATGGTGCATTGTGCAGTGAACCATTTCATAACCTCATTGTTATGAGTCATAACTTGACAAACAAGTTATTAGCACCCACTGGGTTTTTATTTACCTTGGAGCTATTATAACTGTGTTTTTGTTCGGTATCCTTACTGTTTCTAAGATACTTGATAATAACATACTACAATGAGAAGAAGAGAAGTTATCTCTGGTTCAGAAAAAGTGAATGTATTGAATTATATTATAATGAAGGTGTGTGCATTAAACACTGCAGGAAGGTGTAGTCCGGCCCAGTGGCATGGAGGGCTGAGGTACTCAATGCCTCACCTCCTGCCACATTGGTGGCCCAGGTTCAGAAATAGACACAAGTCACTCAAGGGCTGGCAATGGGATGGAGGACTGAGCATCTGTACGACTGCTCTCCTCCCTCTGGGAGGGGGGGCTTCTGTGGCACACTGCTTGGCTGCCACTGGGATGTATCCAGGTGGCAGTGAATGCAGCCACATACAGAGGGAAGGAACCCCATGTTCAGGGCACCAGAGATGTCTCTGTGAAGACAGAGCTCATTCATTACACCCATTTTTATCTGTGGGCCTGGGGCAGAAATCAGCGGAAACCCCCCAGATGGCAGGATGATGACTGCAGGCTCACCACAGGCATCCTCCACAAGTCCTGTGTCAAGGATGCCAATGGAATATATGTCCTGGAGAAGCCGGGTGATTTGGCTGGGGGGGGGGGTCAGTCAGAGTGGGCTGCTGGGCAGAATCAAAGGACAAACTCCTGTATATAAAAAAAAAAACATTTCAGGAAGGAAGTATGGGGAAATATGGAAAAAGTCAGTAAAAGCTAACTTGAGAGATTATACCGTATTTCCATTTTTGTGGTAGTAATTCATATGTGTACCCAAGTAATGGCAAGCTAAGCTTGATGAAAACAAGCTGTTGAATGTGTTCAGGGTCTAGTGCTGAACAGTGAGGCTCAACAACATCTCCAGTTGTGCTAAACAGCCTATCAGATGGCACACTTGTAGAGGGGCAACTGTTGCACAAAGTGATGGGATGTATGCATCTTCTGTACCCAGTAGCCTAATGGAGCAACCTGAAACATCTCAAGATACTCTGCAAAATAACTGTTCAATATATTTTCTGTGGAAAAGGCTGTGACTGTGTCCTCTTCTGTTTTTCTTGATGTAAGGATGTGCTGAGTAATGCCCACTTGCTCCCACCAGTGCTACTGTCAGTGAAAGAGAATTTTTTCCCCAACTCCAACAGTGTAAGCGGACCTGGCAGATGGAATTCACTGACACTCCTGACCTGCACCAGACATCGGTGTCACCACTCCCCACATACAACCAGTCAGCTCATCACACAGCTCTTGTCTAAAATGAATCACTCTGTGGCTGTCTATTGCTATGTGTAGGATCTCATATTTGAATTGGGGATCCAGCAAGGTTGCAAAAAGTGTGGCTGTGACTATCCAGTACTTTTGCAAACCTTGCATTCAGTTCAGCTTGCAACTGCTCAATAAGCACACCTGCCCCATCTGGAATCTCCCCGTTTCCCTGTACATATCTCTCCATGGATGTTTTCATTATATGCACTGCTGCAAGCACCTGACTCAGAGTGGAAGTGGACGCACTTTGATTATGGGCGTTCCTCTCAAATGGTTCATGTACTCTCACCATGGCATCAATCAGTCATCACACATGGTAGCCTAGGACTCCCCCAGTGTCATAGTATGTTACCACATCATGAAGTGTGCCCTTCTGTTCTAGCAGTGTAGACAGCATCAGCTATGTTGAATTCCATTTGATATTGACATCTTGTATCAGTAGATGTTGAAACAGATTAAGGCATTGTTACACATCTCTTAGTTGGTTAGTCAACTTTACAGAGCAATGTAAATGAGCACAGATGGAGTGTGCTATGGAGACAGTCTTGTTAGCCTTGGTAGTGTGATGTAGCACAGATGTGACCACTAGTTTCAAGGTGTGGGCACAACAATGAATGCTGACAAAATTTCCATCAGCAACTGCTTTCAATGTATTTGCTCAGATATCTGGGGTGAAGAAAACAACATGTAGAATGGAGCCAACTGTCCATAACTGCAGCACACTGAATGAATACCAGTATGTTTGGTAACATGTGGTCTTTCTCAATTAACCCAACATTTAGAAGAGCAGACCTGGAGTGACTGCCAAGTTGTGTAGGGAAGAAGGGAGAGCCAGTGACACAAGGAGAGGAGGAATCTGCAACAGGAGACATAGTCTTCTGCACACACCATTGTGTGGTCAAGGAGAGATTTGCATGCATGGAGTTTGTACTACTCCAGATGTCTGAGGTGCAGTGGAAAATTTGACCCACAGCCTCAGAGAGTAGTGTGGCAGTTGCCATTCTCACACCCTCATATATCTTTGGCACCACAGTATGTGAAAATGTGGAACATGATGGGAGCTGGTATCATGGTTGCAAGTGCTGCAGACGTCAGCAAAAGCCAGTGTCTTCCACAAGTGAAAAGGATTGCAGATCCAACACCATTATTTCACCTATGAGCTGTGTGATGTGCTGAGCTATTGGATGGGATGACTAGTACTTAGGTCTGACCAGGAACGCTTCCACTGACCATGAATAGGGAGATGTTCATGCTTGCCAGATGGTGTGCAAATAGCAGGGTTCTGGTGCCTAGCAGGAATGCTGGGGGTATGTGAAGACTCTTTGGTGCTAAGGAAGATTAAGTGGTAGCAGCAGCAGGTGAAGCTGAATTTTTTTTCAGAGGCAGCACATTCTGTGGAACTGCCAGTGCCACCAGCACCACTTCCTGCATCGGCACCATGAAACAGATCTGATGGAACCACAGGCTACAGACCCTGTTGCTTTAAAAACCTAGGCATGTTATACCTGTAGGTGGTTCATTAAGGAGGTGGTTGTTAAATTTGCCAGAGATTCCCCTACTGGTAGCCATACTGCACAATGTGCACACAGGCTTTTTGTTATCTTCTTTTAGTAATGTAAAATGCAACCATACCATGTTCTTACAGCTTCTGACACCACTCATGCAGTTGGTGTCACCAGTACCACCACCATTCTTTTGGCCTCCACTAACCTTTCATGTTTGGATATGCATCTGCAGGTTTACCACTGGTGCCATGCACCTGCTTTTCTTGGCTGTTCAGGTTAGGATGGAGCCTGCTGAACAAAGTGCTGAAGGGTAGTTTGCTGAGTTTTTTTTTTTGGGGGGGTGGACGAGAGGAGTCATAGCCTTCTTTCTCCTGCCACTGTGACATCGAGAGGTTCAGTTTTTTTGGCTCCCTGACTTTCTTGCTTTATGCCTTGTAAGTTAGTTACTATACTCTGCCTCATCTCCAAAGCTGCTTAGGTTAGTCTCCTTAGATATGTATCTGTGGGAAAATCTCCTGATGGAAAGTACTCAGACCTGGATAAGTGCACCTCCTCCTCCTCCACATCTGCACTGACAAGTTCTACAGTACTGGAGACAGGCCAGAAGACAAGAAGTGTCACAGTAGGGGTGTACACAGTACTGGAAATAGTTGTGCAACAGCTGTGGCCAAAATGGTAGTAGTGGCTGGTGTCACCATACGCCATAATTACATTGGCAAGCATGGTCTCAGTCACAGTGGCAGGAGTGGTCTGAGTTAAAGTGGCAAGAGTAGTCTCAGTCACCATGGCAGAAGTGGTCTGGTTTACAGTGGCAGGAGTGATCTCAGTCACAGTTCCAAAAGTGGTGTCAGTCACAGTGGCAGGAGTGGCTGGCAGGGCCACTATTACAGTGGAAGTTGGGATGCTGGTAGTCACAGTGGATGGGTGGTGGATCAGAGTAGTGGTGGTTATTAAGGATGATGTACTCATCCTGGCAGTACTGGTGGCAGTGGCAAGGGATGAAGAGGACACATCCACATTAGAGTATCAGTGATAGTTAATGACACTGTCATCCTAGAGGTTTGAATGGTACTTTTATTTCTTTCCCCTGGTGTCAGCCGATGTCATATTGGTGCTGGTGGCGACTGCAGGCTTTAATGCTGTAAAACATAATTTTGCATAGCAAATGTTCCCTGAGGATCACTCTGCAATGCACTAACCCTCTCCTGCTGCTTAATGTTGTACACCTGCTGCAGCTTTGCTGTGGCTGCTGGATGAACTACATTTTCTGGTACTACATCCTCTGTCTGCCATGGTTGCATTCTTCACAGGATGATGTATTAAATTTAAATTATAATATTATGAAATAAAGTCAACAGAAGCCACTAAAGCAATGTAGAGCTGGCAATTCTTACTGACTTATAGTCAAGCCTGACTAGTAAATTCTCAGAAAATAAAACATTCTTTATTAAATTTAATCTTGGGAAGAAAGCCATAAACTTTCTCTGAAAAAAAAAATATATATATACAGTATTTTACATTTCTTCTTGAGCAGAAAGTCACCAACTTTCTCAAGGGAAAAAACAATTGTTTTTTAATGTCTTCTTGGGCAGAAAAGCTGCAAACTTAGAAACCTGTCATGAGAGCACAGCCATGCACACACAACAAGAAAGCAGCTAACTGAAGCGGTGGCCAGGAGTCCTACTCTGCCAGCTACGGTGCACTTGCACTTGATTAGGTGGCCGTGCAGGAACACAAACATGGATTCCTCAAAGGAGATGTGTGATATTAAATTTAAATTATATTTATTATGAAATCAAGTCACTGCCACAAAGCTGAGCTGACAAGTCTCACTAGTAGTCAAACCTGATTAAATTCTCAGAAAAAAATGATATTTTTTAAATTTCTTCTTAGTTACACAACTACAGATTTAGAAAAATGTTCTGAGTGCACAGCCATGTACACACAGAGAACAAAAAAGCAGCTACCTGAAGTGGTGGAAATCAGCTGATTAGTCCCACCCTACCAGCTACAGTGCACTCCCACTTGCTTAAGTGGCCGTGGAGGAAAACAAGTCAGGGTTCCTCACAAGAGATGTGTAATATTAAATTTAAATTATATTTATTATGAAATCAAATCACTCAAGCCTCTGTAGCAATGCTGAGCTAACAAATCTTGCTCACTAGATGTTTGCCACTGGTATAGAAGCCCTGGGGTACTAGATGCTTTGCATGACTGAGCTCGTGAATGGTGGTAAAGGACGTGCTGGCAGAGGTTTAAAAAAAGGCATCTTGTGTTTAAAAAAGTTTGTAAGCTACCTTTTTTAATTTAAGATTACTTAGATATCTATAAAGGAAGCCACAGATTGTAGAGAGAGGAGAGTGAGTAAGTTCCGTTGTTGTAGTGTAGCGTGACCAGGTGGTGTTATGGTAGTAAAGGAGGTGCTGACAGAGGTTTAAAATAAGCCATCTTTTGTTAAAAAAGTATGCAAACTCCTTTTTTTAAAGTTAAGATTAGTTAAATATCTGTAAAAGAAACCATTGACTGTAGAGAGAGGAGAGCGAGTGAGTCAGCAGCTTCAGAAGGGAAGATGCAAGCCAGAGCGACTGTTGCTATAGCAACACTCGCTCACACTTACGTCTTGCATTCTGAAGCCACCGACTCATCTCTCTCCTCTCTCTACAGTTGGCAGCTTCTGTTACAGATATCTAACTAATCTTAACTTAAAAAAAGAGGTACTATATTTTTTTTTAACAGAAGATGACTCATTTTAAACCTCTGTCAGCACATCCTTTACTACCATTAATACTGCTTGATCATGCTACACTAAAACAACGGAACTCACTCACTCCTCTCTCTATAGTTTGCAGCTTCCTTTACAGATATCTAAGTAATTTTAAGTTAAAAAAGGCAGCTTACAAACTTTTTTTTAAAACACAAGATGCTTTATTTTAAACCTCTGCCAGCACATCCTTTACCACTAATCACACAGCTCAGCATTGGAAAGCATCTAGTACCCCAGGGCTTCTATACCAGTGGCAAACATCTAGTGAGTGAGATGTGTTAGCTCAGCATTGCTGCAGAGGCTTGAGTGACTTGATTTCATAATAAATATAATCTTAACTTAAAAAAGGCAGTTTACATACTTTTTGACACAATATGCCTTATTTTATATCTCTGCCAGCACATCCTCTACCACCATTAACACCACTCAGTCATGCTACACTACAAGAATGATACAAGGTGCCGACACTGGGTGATTGTCACCCCCAGTGTCAGTGTTATGTTTGTGTGGGGGGGTGGTGGGTGCTGAGAAGGAAGGCCAGGTGGGGGAGACAGTTACAGGGGTGCCAGCAACAGACATTGATGGACCATTTTCTTTGTTACAGCTGGCTAGCTCGGGGCTTTTCCTAGATGTTTGAAATTCCTCAGCAGACTGATCATGATAGATCAGCTCTGCTTGCTGGGTGGGACAAATCAAAGGAAAGAGCCAACTCATGATTGGGTCAGCTTTTTCTTTTCAATTACACGAAGTTTCTGTCCAGCATGCCAAAACTGTGTCATGATCAGCCTGGCTGATGATTGGTGTGGTACTGACACACCCCTTGCAGACCATTCTGCATTGGACTGACAGTGTCACACCCCTCAAAATGCACTCTCACACCAATATGTTTGCTTGTGCGTGCATGCATGCACAGCGAACATAAAAATGTCTTGAGTTCAGAACCATTCACACACAGAACAGAAAAACAGCTAACTGAAGTAGTGGGAGCCAACTGACTAGTCCCACTCAACCAGCAGCAGTTACAGTGCACTCACCCTTACTTAAGTGGCTATGGAGGGGCACATGCATGTGTTCCTCACAGAATGATATCTGATATCTGATATTAAATGTAAATTACATTTATCATGAAACCAAGTCACTTTAGTCTCTGCAGCAATGCTGAGCAGAAAAATCTCACTCACTATAGTCAAGCCAGACTAAATTCTCAGAATTTGTTTTTTAATTTCTCCTTAGGAACACAGTTACAAACTTAGAAAATGCCTTGAGTGTATAGCTGTACACATACAGAAGAGCAACTACAATAACTGAAGTGATAAGAGTCAGCAACTTGTTCCATTCTAGCAGTAGCATCTACAGTGCACTTGTACTTGCTGAAGTGGTCTTGGAAGGACCCAAGCCTTGGTTCCTCACAGGAAGATTTCTAATACTTAAATTATACTGATTACTAAATCAAGTTACTCATGTGACTGCAGCAATGCTGAGTTAAGTCTCACTCACTATAGTCTCAGAATTGTTTTTGTCATTTTTTTCTTGAGCGTGAAACCAAGCCGCGAACAACTGTAAAAAAAAAAATTCGTAATAGCTAACTGAAATTCAGTTAGTTTACTTGCCTAGTTCTTTGGGTCAGAACAACTAAATTACAAAAACATTGAATTTCTAGTCAAAATAAACCCCTATAAAACCTTTCTTAATCCCTTAAACTGCTAATATTTAAAGCACACTACTCTGCAGCTTTAAATCTCATTTGGTTTTAGTACAGTACAGTATACACTGTGTGTGTGTGTGTGGTATTGGAACCTGCCTGATGTTTTCTCTGAGCAAACACTAAACAGCTCTTCTAGTTTAATTTTCCCTTTCTTAAAAGCCTAGTTTTTACCCTGCAATGTAAAATATTGACCCTCTCTAGTTTGGGATTAGATAGGGAACAAAAAAAATGTTAAGCTTTCTGACTTATGTCCAGTTTTAACAAGTGAGTGGAAGCAGATTATTTCTTTGCAGCTCCTCAAGTCATCTATCTCTCCTACGTGAAGCGTCTGTGAGTGTTGGGTCACATTACCTGCTTTCAGTGAGCTTCTAAGGTGGCCTCTGATTGGACAGAAAGTTTCAAGATATCTTGAACTCCTGTCGAATAACAAAACACCGGACAGCGTTATTTGTTTTTCTACCTGAGTAACATATAGCCTGTTATTTGTTGTATTCAGGAAATACTGTTCGTTACTCACACATCTCTAGCAACACCATACACTGCAACAGGGAGAGGGGGTAATCAGATTGATCAACAGGAAGAAACAGAAGTAGAGAGAGACAAAGACAAACAGACTACATCTGGGAGAGAGAGAGAAAGATGGAGTGGGGTGTGAAGGACAAAGACTTCACTCAGGCTCAACTATAGCCATGTAGTTACACTATATGTTATTATTTGAACGTACTATATATTGCTTATATTTGCTGGACTGATGTTTTTGTCTTCATATGGTAGGTTTTGTGAAAGGTAGTGTCCTCATCTTTCATTCTGTTATTAGCTATGTTTGCATTTCATAATTTTTAGTTCACCTTGCATTTTGTTTTTGTTTTTTATTTGCTCTTCTTAGTATGTACTGTCTTATTTAGCTGTCATATTTGGGCATTCTATTTTGGGGGGTGGTCTATTCATGTACTTGTAAACTGTTCATACTAGTATATTATGTCTATTTCTGCTATTTGGCAGTGTTACCCGACTATTTTGCATTGGTTTCATATTTCTGATGGTTGTAGTTGTTTGATATTTTGAATAACTAATAAAATGTTTATATACAAAAATATAGCCACGTAGTTCCCTCTAGTGGCATAAAACATAAGTGAAATGTTATCATCGGGGACTTTATTAACTTTTTTTTTTCAGGAATGTTTAGAATCCTAATTGCCTAAAAACAAATGTTTTTTTTCAATTTGGTACCAATTTTATAAGTGCAATGAGCTATGCCAGAGTAAGCTTCTTTTCCTGAACCACACTTGCAGGTGGTTGTAGGCACTCTCTGCAAGTACCTGGTGCTGCACAACACACCTGGGATGTGGTTCAGGAAAGGAAACCCACACTGTGTTGTATCTAATTGCTTATGTAACTTGATTGTGTGGTGAGTGTTCACCAATATGTGGACTTACCTGAAGGTCAGGATTGATCTGCAAACCAGCCAGGTGGGTGATGTTTCCCTCATCTGTTCCAAAACCTGTCAGTACTTAAAGCTGGGGAGTGTGCAGAGTATACATGGATGAAACACATGGAAAACTGGACAGCAGCAAACACCAAAGACAGACATGTCATGGTAATAAACATACATGCTGCAAATAAAAAATAAAGAGCAGGATTTTCAACAGGATCCATCAAGGATCAAATCACTTTTCTACCGAGAGGCACTAGTGGTGCTGTGGCATATAACAAATAAACAAACAGATATTACAGTGCAACCCCCCCATGGTAAATCTGTGAAATAAAAAAATATTGCTGCCTAAATTGGCTATTTTTTTTACTTTTATCTCCATGGAAAAGAATTTCTCTCAGTTTTCAGATTGGAATTCCAATGTGACCAAGCCAATCCACCAGACGCCAAGGTGGATTTAGTCTACTCAGTGGAGCAGCTACAGGAGTGTCACACCATTTAGGCGGGGTCACTAGTACCCTACTTGCAGTTGTGTTCAATCACAACATGGATCTGGGGATCCTCTGGGGGCACTGCTCACAATGTAGACCTGCTCCATGGGTGAATTCTAGGGGTAAGATCAGGAGTGTGGCATCCAGGAGGCATTCATGGAGTAGATGGTATCTGGAAAGGGGTCCTCCCTGCCTGTTCCCTGGGCTCCTGAGCTTCCCACTCATCAGGCGCTAAGGGACCAGTCAGCCCAGCTCCTCCCCTTACGGCTGTTCTCTGTAATGCCAGGTCTCGTAGCAATAAAACAGCTTTAATGAAGGCTTTCATTGTAGATTCTTCTTCAGACCTGGTATGTATCACAGAGACCTGGTTGGGGGATGACTCAAGTTCTGTGCTCATGTCATTCATTCCTCCAGGTTTCTCTGTGGTGCATTGCCCTAGGCAGAAGCACTAGGGGAGGGGCAGGGTAGCCATCTGTTTTAGATCCGCTCTGTGACTGACAGCATACCCCTTGGGACAGACCAGATCATTTGAATGTGTGGCCATAAAAGGTGGGCCAAGCATGAGCTGCAGATTCTTGCACATATACCATCCTCCTGGTTGTGGGCATGACTTTCTGCAGGAACTGGAGACTTTCATGGTTGATCTGGTGTTGGGGTCGCCCAAACTTTTGGGTTTGAATGACTTCAATGGCTGGGTTGACAATGAAACATCTCATTTTTGTACACAGTTCCACCAGATAATGTCATCCTTAAGCTTTGTGCAGGCAGTTGCCACCAGTACCTACCAGCATGGCCATGCCTTGGATTTGGTCTTTTTAACAAGTCTTGACATCAGTGATCTGACCGTTGATCTGACCATTTGGTTGGCTCATCATGTTCTTCAGTTCCTATGTGGGGCTTCCCATGTAACCAAAACCTCACCTGTGGAGATGATCAGATGCCGCTCTTTTAAAAATCTTGAGCCTCGGAGCATCCTGCCAGTATGGGACATGTTGAGCATACAGATGGCTTGCACGATGGGAGTTGAGGCAGCTGTGGATGCTTATAGCAATTCCCTGTCTTCTGCTGTCAGCACCCTAGAACTGTTCTGTGTATGCCCCTTGACCTCCCTCCTTAGATTGCACTGGTATGATTTGGACCTGAGGAGGTTGAAAACTAAGTGGTGGAAGTTGGAGCATTGTTAGTAGAGCTCTCACGTGGAGGAGGACAAATTAGCACTGAGGATTCACTATGATGAGTATCAATGGGCAGTCACCCTGAAAAAGCGTTCTGGTCACAGGTGATAGCTGCTAGAAAGAACTGGCTGACTCAGCTCTTCAGCACTGGACAGACTAATCATCCTAGTCTGTGTGCAGTCTTGTAGTGCTTTTTCTCATGAAAAGTGCTAGGAGTTTAAGTGATTCTTCTTAGACAAAAGTGTCTGCCATCTGGGCTGGGATCTCCCTACACAGCCTATCATCGGTTGACAGTGTCTGTTCTTCATGGGATTTAGGAGCTCTGTTTTTGTGGGCTGAGTTCAAGCCAGTTTCTGTGGATGATGTCTCCCAGGTGGTTTCTGGCTTGCATACTACCTTTTGTGCCTTGTACCCTGAGCCAACCAGACTTCTTTTAAAATACTGGAATTCACTCAGTCCAGTTGTGGAGATCATCAGGTGTTCTCTTCAGGAGGGTGTCTTTCCATCCACCCTTAAAAAGGCTGTGGTGAGGCCTCTCCTTAAGAAAGCTTCCCAGGACCACGGATAGTCTTTCCAATTGTAGACCTGTCTTAAACCTTTTTTTCTTGGGAATTTGATCAGGAAGGTTGTGGTGATGCAACTAGAACACCTGGAGAGAGATGCCCCATCTATGAGCCTTTCAAGTCTGGTTTCAGGCCTCGCCATAGTGTGGAAACTGCCTCAGTCTGGGTACACAATGATCTCCTCTTAACAAAGGATAAAGGATATTGTTCCATTCTTGTCCTGCCAAACCTCTCTTCAGCATTTGAACTGATGGATCATGGGGTATTGCTGGATTGCCTTAGGCACTATGTGACACTTTCAGAAACAGTGCTGTGGTGGTTTGAATCCTACATGTCTGGCAGAATGCAACAGGTGACACTAGGTTCTTTTACACTGAGCAGTGTTGCACTCTGCTGTGGTGTGCCTCGGGGTAATTCTAGCTCCCATGTTATTCACAATGTACATGTTGCTTTTGGGGGAGATCACTCGATGCTATAGTTTGGTGTTTCATTGCTATGCCTTTGACATCTTGCTGTATGTGTCCTGTGACCCCAATGTCAGTGTTGCTGCCCTGAAACTGAGCAAGTGCCTTAGAAAAATCAAAAATGGATGACAGCTAGCAGGCTTAGGCTCAGTCCATCCAAGATGGAGGTATTACTGAGTGGAGCTAGGCCAGTCAGGTTCTGCGGTAGCCAGTGGTAGCGCAGTTCTGCACTTGCTGGACAGCATGGCCCTTCATTCCCCAGATGGAGTGAAGAATCTTAGAGTCACTGTGGAATCCAAGCTGACTCTGGAGTTCCAGGTATTGGCTGTTGTCTTTGATGGCTTTTGCCATCTTCATAACATCACCTGGATCAAGCCCTTTCTTGACTTGACTGATCTGGCAGTACTAGTGCATGCCCTGTCTCATCTAGGTTGGATTACTGTAATGCTCTCTACCCTGGGTTATCCACAAGGCTGATGTGTCACCTGCTGCTAGTTCAGAATGCGGCAGCTCGGTTGGTTGCTGGGACATCCTGTTCTAAGCATACCATGCCAGTTCTCTGTTCACGCCACTGGCTTCTGGTCAAGTGGCGCATTAGCTCAAGGTCTAGTTGTTGACATACAAGGCCCTGTATGGTCTGGGTCCAGGCTACCTGCAGGACCTTCTGGTGCTGTACATTCCTGGTTATGCCCTCCAATCACTGGAGGCAGACCTCTTGTCTGTACCCAGATCTTGGCTAAAGTCTTCTGGTGACAGAATGTTCAGTGTTGTAGCCTCGACTGTTTGGAATGCCCTTCCCTGGGAGGTGAGAGGTGCTCCTTCACTGGCTGCTTTTAAAAGTTCTTTGAAAACCTACTTTTTTAATTTATGTTTTGGACTGGATTCTTGATGTTTGATGATTTGCAGTTTTGTCATTGATTGTTGTTTTAGTTGTTATTTATTGTAAGGTACTCAGAGCCGAAGGGACAGAGCACCATTTAAATAAAATTGCCATTGCCATTGGATTTGAACTTTGTGTATAATGCAAAGATTAGAGCATGCCAGCCTTGGAATATATTCAGTGTTTGGGAGTTTTGTGGTACTCCTTTTAGCATGCTCCCCTTGATCACCTGTGAATTACCTAGGTGGAAGCATTTTAATGGAGGCAATTTAGGCAATGTGTTGTTAGAATTATTTAATTATGCAAGCACTTTGATCTTTTTGGAATTGCGCTTTCTATAAATAAATGATTGATTGATATACTTGATATATGGATATCACAGAGGTCGTGAAGGCTGCTGAACAGTTGCCTTCCCCCAACCTCCAAAAACATCCATTTAGCTGCTGCCTGCTCGAGGTCCGTGGAGGTTGTGAGGGCTGCTGAACAGTCACCCTACTCACCTCCTGAAAACATCCATTCAGCTGCTGCCTGCTTGAGGTCCACAGAGGTTGTGAGGGTTGCTGAACAGTCACCCTTCCCCACCCCTGAAAACATCCATTCAGGTACGGCACTTGAAAGAACACCTGGCTGCATCCCAAAGCCAAAGTCATCGGACAAGCTTAGTTTGGCGCCTTTTTCAAATTCAAACTCCCAGCATTTTGTGTCGTCGTACAAGTGAAGATTTATTTCCCTGTTAAACTATGATACTGCCTGTACTTGCCAGTGTAAATTAGAGCCAAATGAACTGCTAGTGCCTTTAATTAATTTAATTTAATACACTCCCAGCACAGCCGCTTGAAATTTGTGCTTAAACCAGTAGCATTATCCATAGCTTTAACAAGCTTTACTAGTTATTCCACCTCTGTGTACAGTTAGCCAGTTTGTATACAAAAAGTTCTTATTGTTAACTCTACTTAAAAGCATATCTTGTACTCTTAGAGGATAATATATTTACTGCTTCATTATGGATTCTGAGTGGAAATCTGCTAGGAATCAACTGCAATGTGCCAAATTAACATCAGGCTTAGCCATAGCTAGACCTCTGTTGCAGTCTAGGTTTTCTTATTCCCTTCCCTTTCTCCCAATGTATAAATCTCACCTTCTTTCCCTGCTTCTTCATAGCTGCTGCCTGCTTGAGGTCCATGGAGGTTGTGAGGGCTGCTGAACAGTCATCCTCCCCCAACCCCTGAAAACATTCATTCAGGTACGGCACTTGAAAGAACACCTGACTACATCTCGAAGCCAAAGTCATCAAACAAGCTTAGTTTCACCCTGCCAATGCTATTACATTGGCTCCCCACCACCCTTGGTGGGCACGCCATTTTATAGGGTCGCCTGAACCAATCAGCCTGCTTTTCCACTTGCAAGCTATACCAGTTCGCCACTAGAGGCACTTCATCCTGCTCGTCTCCTCCTGCAGGAGTCTTTCCCCATACTTCCTCCTCCTCCTTCCTATTTTTGACATGTCATTGATATGTTTGACTCCGCTATTCCTGGTGCTCTCTTTCCCCTACTCTTTTTTCCCAGAATATCATCCTCCCTATATCCACGATAAAAGCCTGTCTGCCTGTCAGCTCTCCCCTGATGTTCATCCCACAAACCAGTTAAAACGCCTTAGTCTTGGCAACCCTTCTGCTCTGATACCATCGTCCCCTCTAGACATGGCCACATTCCTGCCTCCTTTCTCTACAATATGCAGCTGCAGCCACTGCCCTGGACACACCCTATGTTCTCCTATCGGCCCTCATAGAAACATATAGAAACATAGAAGTTGACGGCAGATAAGGACCGCAAGGCCCATCCAGTCTGCCCATTTCTTTTTCTACCTTATAAATGTGCCATCGGCCTTTGCTCTGTCAGTGACCTATCTATTCATAGTCATTTGTATTGCTCCCTTATGCCTATCCCATGCCTGTTTGAAGCCCTGCACTGTATTCATAGCCACCACTTCTTGTGGTAAGCTATTCCATGCATCTACCACCCTTTTCTGTGAAAAGAATTTCCTCACATTCCCCTTAATCGGCCTCCTCTAATCTCATGCTGTGTCCTCTTGTCCTGCAATTTTCTTATATTTAAACATGTTAGACTCTTTCACCTTGTTTATGCCCTTAAGGTGTTTAAATGTCTCGATCATATCACCTCTCTCCTCCTTTGCTCAAGGGTATACATATTGAGCTCCGTTAATCTGTCCTCATATGTCTTCTGATGCAGTCCCTGCACCATTTTGGTTGCCCTTCTCTGGACTGCCTCAATTTAGGTTAATGTCCTTGTGAAGGTGTGGCCTCCAATACTGCACGAGTACTCCAGATGGGGCCTAACCAATGTCTTGTACAGAGGGATTATTACCTCCCTCTTACGACTTGTGATACCCCTACTAATACACCCTAACACCCCCTAGCCTTACCTACTGCTTTAGAGGTCTGCTTGATGATTTTAGGTCATCAGTGATGATGATGCCCAAGTCTCTTTCTTCCTTGTGACTGCTAGCAACTCCTCCCAGCCTATAAGTGGCTTCAGGGTTTCTCTTCCCTATGTGCATGATTTTGCACTTCTTTGCATTAAATCCCAGTTGCCACTCTTCTGACCATTTTGCTAGTTTATCCAGATCTCTTCTCATTCTGCCCACCCCATCTGGATCATCTACTCTGTTGCAGATCTTGGTGTCATCTGCAAACAGACAAGCCTTACCCTCTAGTCCATCTGCGAGGTCACTAATGAAGAGTGTTGAATAGGACTGGCCCCAGGACTGATCCCTGAGGTACCCCACTTGTGACTTGCATCTCTTCTGACTGTATACCATTTACCACCACTCTCTGTTTTCTGCCAGTCAACCAGTTTGCCACCCAGTTGACCAACTTCTGACCCACCCCGAGCCTACCTAGCTTATTTATCAATCTTCTATGTGGAACAGTGTCAAAGCTTTGCTGAAGTCAAGGTAGGCGACATCAACTGCTCCCCTTGGTCCACCACTCTGGTTACCCAGTCAAAGAATCTATGAGATTAATTTGACAGGACCTTTCCTTTAAACCCATGCTGTCTTGGATCCTGTGCCCCTATGGATTCCAGGTGTTGCACTATCCTTTCCTTAAGGAGTGCCTCCATAATCTTGCCCACTACTGAGGTAAGACTGACTGGTCTGTAGTTCCCCGCCTCCTCCCTGCTACCACTCTTGTGGAGCGGGATCACATGAGCCCTTCTCCAGTCTTCTGGGACCTCTCCTGTGCTCAGAGACTCACTAAACAATTCTGCTAATGGCTCTGCTAGTTCCTCCTTTCCTCCCTCGCCTTCCAACCTTAAGGATACCCAGAACCTCTATCCCCACCCCGCTCTCTCCCTCACTGGTCTCCCCTCACATATTTACCCTCCCCATCCCAACATAGTCAAGCACCCAGTGGTCCCTCCTACGCAAATCCCACTATCTCAAAAAGTTGGCCTGGAATTCTCTTCCCAGATCCCTCCTCCTTCTCCTCCTTATGTCTGGCAATATCCACCCTAACCCAGGCCCACTCGCAACCTCCACACCCAGACGAAACCAGACCTCTGGCCTACTCATTGCCACCATCAATGTCTGCAGCCTATTGAAAAAGTGGGACACATTCCAGGGGTTGGTCCTTCAACATCATCCTGATGCCATTGCCGTGGGTGAAACCTGACTCTCCCCTTACATTCTAGACTCCTTTATAACTCTCTCCTGGTACAACCTCTACAGGGCTGACCGGCAGGGTAAAAGGGGTGTGTCTGCGCCATATACGTTAAGGACACGTTACATGGTCAGTTACTCGCACCCCCTCTGCTGGTCCCTGGACCTCAAGCCCTCACACTCAGAATTATTCCAGGATGCTCCCAAACCCCTCTTCTCATCATGGCAGTTTACATTCCCCCCAGGAATCAGAGCGATGCCTTCCACTCTGTCTTATCGTACCTCTCCACCCTCCCATCAAATAATGAATTAATAGCACTAGGGGACTTCAATATCAACAGGTTGTCTAGGACAACTACCCCACTCATCGATGCTGCAACGGCCCAAGACCTTACCCAAGTAGCCCACTCCCCTACACACCTGAACCAACACACTGGGTCCTTCTCCCTGCTGGACCTGGTCTTCACCAACCACCCCCACAAGCTCACTAGCACCACCGAACTTGCTAACGCCCTTAGTGACCACTCCCCTGTCCTCTGCTCCTGGTCGTGCAAAGGCCCTACCCCCCCAGAATAATACAATAATGTAAACTTGGACTTGGTAAACTTGCTCTCCTAAAATCCCACCTCCTTCCATGGGACTGGTCCCTCATAATGAATACCCTCGATCCCGACTGAGCCCTCAACCTTTTTGTTCTTACCTGCAATGCTGTCTGTGACTCCTTTTTGAGACTCGCTATGGCACCTGTCCAATGAGACCTGCCTGCCATCCAACCGACAAAGGTACAGAGAGGCCCAGAATAAATGCACGTGGGCGCTACGCCAAGCAAAAGCTGAGTATTGCAAATCCTCCCTTACCTCAACCTGGGGGTCAGGGCACAAGTTCTGGAATAATATTAAAGACATCTGTGGCAAGAACCATAATCCCCCCAAAGTCAGATAGAGGTCGACGGGTGCCTTACCACAGGTCCCACCCATATTGCCTCAGCCTTTAATCACACCTTCTCTAATCTCTGCCATGTCCTCCCTTCCAACTTCTTCTATCCTCCCCCCACCCGCTCCCCTATGGCCCCCTCAGCAGCCCTTCCCTTCCACCTTCGTTGCATCACCCCCATGTCAGCCAAGCTTTAACTAGAAAAAGGCCTAAGTCACTCCTACTGCAGTAGTGACTCACTGGACCTGAGACTCCTCCGGATCACTCTTTATGAAGTACTCCACCCCCTCACCCACATTCTCAACCGCTCACTCTGCCAAGGGAAATTCCCTTCCTGGTGGAAATCTCTGTCCATTACCCCCATATTTAAAAGCGGGGACCATACTGCCACAAACAACTATCGCCCCATCTCTACCCCCCCCCCATCGAAAGCGCTTGAGCGTAGTGTCGCCGACCAACTCACCGAACACCTTAACAAACATGACCTACTCTGTAAACAGCAACGTGGCTTTTGCAAAGAGCACAGTACTACGATAGCCCTCCTGGAGTTTACCACACACGTCCACTCTACCTTAGACAGAGGCCACATCTCAGGTGCGGTCTTTGTTGACCTCTCTAAGGCATTTGACACTGTCAACCACTCCCTCTTACTTAACACACTCTCCAACTTTAGCTTCTCCCAGGACGCCCTTGGCTGGTTCACGGACTACCTGTCAGATAGGTACCAACAGGTCAATATTGTCATCGCCCTCTCTAGCAGACTACCAGTCTATTCTGGTGTCCCCCAAGGGTCCATCCTCAGTCCTCTACTTTTCAGTCTCTTCCTTAACTCCCTCCCCTTGTCCTGCTCTGGCAATTTATTACTGTATGCGGATGATGCCGTCCTTTTTTCCTCCAGTCCTGTCCCTACCCTACTACACAATTCCCTCCAGTCCTCCTTCTCTCATGCCAAAAAATGGTTCTCCACACAATGTCTTACACTAAACTACAAGAAGACTAAAGTCAAGTACTTCTCACATCAGCTGAACTCCCAGAAGGCGCTCTGCCCTCAAATCCTTACCTCAAATCGGACCCCCCCCAGAGGAAGTGGTTACCTTCAAATACCTGGGCATAACCCTGGACCCTCCCTAAACTTCCACCAGCACATCCATCTCCTGTCCATCACCCTCAATGTCCACCTTGGAATCCTCTTATTGCCTCAAACACTGTCTTACCCCTGAAGCTCTTTGGCTCACTGTCTCCTCCTCTGTCCTCTCCCTCCTTGACTATGGCATACTTATTTATGGAGCTGCAAACACATCAGCACTAGGCAGACTCCTACTTTCCCTGAACAAAGCCTGCTGTCTTGTCCTCGCCATCGCCTCACACACACTTGCTCTCTATACACTTCCACTAACTGGCTGAGCCTTGACAGTGGAATACAGTTCCACACATGCCCGATGGCCAAAAAGATCACCCTGGGTCATGCTTCCACTGGCCTCTCCCCTATTATCCAACTGGCCCTTACTCATAGAACCACCCATAGCTCGGGCAAGCTTCTTTTCTCTGTTCCCAGGTGTCGAACCTCCCAATTCCAAAGATCTTTCAGCCACAGGGCCCATTCCTTGCTGAACTGCCTCCCCAGTGCACTTGCCAACGAAACCAGAATTGGCCCCTTCAAAACGTTACTCAGAGACCATCTCCAGTCCTACACCCCTTGCGAATGTCATTGATCTCCCTGCCCCTTCCTGACAATGGCCCCTGGCCTGCACTCCCCCCTTCCTCCCCCTCCTCCCACTTTTTTGCCTCTGCCTACTCAGCTCTTTCAGAGCCTTTATACTAAATTGCTTTAGACCAGTCCTACTATATCTCCTTTGGGTATGACTGTTAGCCATTTACCGTATTCGCTGTAACAAGTCTGTCTGAATTATGTTTACTGTTGTATTGTTCTACTAAATGTGATGTGGAACCTTTGTAAATGAGTCTTTGACTCAAAGGCACTTTCCGAATAAGCAAGAAATAAAAATAAATAAATATAAGAGTAGCTACCACAGGCATTTCATAGTTAGGACCAAACTGTGGAGTTCTACCTTGGTGTCTTGTGATTTGTCTTGTTCACATTGGAATTCCAATCTGAAAATGAAGAGGACCCCTTTTCCATGGAGAGAATCTGTTACCCTCTGATTATGTCTATGGCATTGTTATAGTTTGCTTTGCTCATTGACTTCCTGTTTCCATGTAATTAATTCTGGGTTGCCCCTGAAAAAGGGACTTTTAGTCTCAGTGGGCCTACCTGGTCATCAGAGTTCAATAAATAAATATGAAAATAGCCAATTTTGAAAGTACAAATGTTTTCCCTTCTCAGATTTATCATGGGGGTGATTATGTATTGTATTCTATGGGCCTGATTCTCAAAGCTCCCTGGTGCAAGGTGCTTGTGCCACAAGGAATGGCGTAAAGTGCCCCTTGCACTAAAAGATGCACCAGGAGCAATTCTTAAATGCTGCCTGTGTCAACCACCAGCTGCATGTACTAAAAGGGGCTTGCGCCATTCTTGCGGCACAAAGTGGGCTGTGGCATGGCACTAGGGGGCATGCAGCAGATGCAAGCTACCATATTCCCTAATTCAGGATTCTCCAAACCCTCCCAGAGAACAAAACTCTAAGCACCCTTAGAACAGCCAGGGATTTTCTAACGGTACTTAGAACTTTGCCCTCTGTGAGGGATAGAGCACTTATGCCACTATCTGACCATGAGGGAACATATGCAGTGGTCCCGCCGATCCCTGATCCTCTTTAATTAAAATAAACACATACCTGGTGGTCTAGCAGATCCCCACCACCCAATCCCCTTTTATTATAATAAACATGTGTCTGGTGGTCTAGCAGTCTCAAGTCCTGATCCCTTTCCTATTAAACTTGATTTTGTCCCTGGTGGTCTAGCAGATCCCCCTTCCTATCCCCAATCTCACCTATAAATATATATATATATATATATATATATATATATGTATATATATATATTTCCCTGGTGGTCTAGTGGACTCCCCACCTCTGCAGGCAGTGCCCCACCATCCTGCTCCTCCCGTCCCATCCCCGATTTGGTGACTGGCACAGCCCTCTGCTCACCACCATGGGTGGCTTCTGACTGAGCTGTCAAGGAGCACTTACTGTATACAGTATGCGTTCATTGATTGACAACTCAGTGAATGAGCTGTCAATCAATGAGTGCATATGGTATACAGCAGGAGTTCTCAAATGGTGAGGCCAGCCTCCCTGGGGAGGCCCCAACCTGTTCCAGAGGAGGCTCGAGCAAGTCTGAAATAGTACTGTATTTAAATTTTGGGTTTTATGTATTTTGTGTGAAGAGATGAAGCAAACTTAAAGTGGATAATAATAGCAGGTGAATTGTATGTATTTATTTACTAATAGGTGACAAGGGAAGGTGAATGAGCCAAGGCTTATTTCAGGTGTACCTGGGGAAGGGTAGGGAGTGAATACATTTCAAAAGGTAACTGCAAAACAATCAAGAAATATACAGTAAGCAATAGTACAAATAAATATGAACAATAAATTAATAATGAGTGGTGGTAATTGATCAATTTGTAAACTGATGGAAGAACAGCCAAAATACAGGGATTGAGCATAGAAGTGCCAAGAGCAATAGCAGGAAGGAGCAAAGTAATCCCTGAGATGTTGCTTAGGAGCAGAGAAGGAAGGGGAGAGGCAAAGTATGTAGGAAGGTTATTTCATATAGAGAGGAAAGAGAGGAAGTAGTCTGACCCATGAAGGTACTGCAACAAGGGGTAACAATGGTTCAAGAATGAAAATAGCAGAGCAAGTAGGTTAGCATGTGGGGGGTACAATAAGCCAAATAATAATTGTTTATTTCATTTATTTGTTATTCAGATAACACCTTTGAGCACAGGAGCTCTTTTTCCAAAAGTTCTAAGTCAGTATAAGACAAAGAACTGAATGTCAGCCAAGTACTCAAAGGGGTTTCAATTTATTCATGGTGTACTGCACAAAGTACTATATGTTAATTTTCTTTGGGGAGGCCCAAGATTATTTCAGTTTGTGGGGGAGGCTCAACATCTTTTCCATGGATTTGGGGAGGCTCACTGTGACAAAGTCTGAGAACTATTGGTATACAGTACATGCTCCTTGACAGCTCATTCGGTGGCTGGCCATGGTGGTGAGCTATGCCAGTCACCCACTCGGATGGGACGGGGGAGTAGAGTGGTGAGACGCTGCCTGCCAGGGTGGGCGGGGGTCCACTAGACCACCAGGGAAACATAGATACATACAGTGAAGCCTGCCGGGATGAAGCATAGTGTCACAGTTTCTTGCATGACAAATGGGATTAACTCTCATTGAAACTGCATTGCTTGCTGCAGTAACTCTACTGCAGTATGCTGCAGAGTTGAGTTTAATCCTGATGAGCTTCACTGTATTTATAGGGGGAGATTGGGGATGGAGGGGATCCGCTAGACCACCAGGAATGTGTTTATTATAATAAAAGGGGATCGGGTCTTTGGGGGGGGTCCAATAGACCACCAGGGATGTGTTCATTACAAAAAAGGGGATCAGGGCTGGGGGGGCGCTAGCTACCAAGGACTGCTAAGTACCACCCAACCACACCCACAGCTTGCAGCAAACCTCTCAGTTGCGCCATCTCTTTGGTGCACTGCCACCTTCGCTGCAAGCTGTTGGACCTTGCTGCCAGGACCCTACCTGATACTGAACTGGGTGTAGGGTTGCTGGTGCACCAGCAATCAGCACAAGCTGCCATTGGTGGAGCTTGTGCCACCATTTGTAAATCAAGCCCTATGTGTTTTCTTTCCAACCATCTCTATTTTAAAAGTTGGTCTCCTATCTGAATGGATACACCATCTATTATATGATCTACATCTGCCTGAATTTTACATCCAAAAAAGTCAACATCATGTAATAAAATGATGCACATTGAGTCAAATTTATTTTACCACAAATCATGACTTTCTATTGCAAACAGAGACATGTTTTGAAAATAGCAGCAGGGCATGCATTGGTCAGACACTGGTGCAGTGCTCTCTCATAAAGTCCTGCTTTCATCATAAAACCTATCACTAACTGAGGATGGGGAGTGCAAAAATACAGGAAAATATAAGATACATGCAAATGTTAAAAGAAATCAGACACAGCAAAGTAAAATAAAAAGACAGCAAATAATCATTATTTTACACAAGCTCTGCTTTTTGGGTGCAACTGCATCCAAAATTCAAATACTGTTAGCCCTCCTTCTCAGTGGTCTACTAGGGACAAAATCTCTGACCAGAACAAGACACATGCATCTGAAAATCCTCCCCTTAGAATTTACACAGAGTAAGTATATAGTCTTTTTATACCTTCTCTGGCATAGTTTCTGCGCTCCATTTAGAGGTTTGATGGGATAAAAGGTACCAACAGGACAAGATTTCCAAGTCTTGGCTATATATTGAGTGGTAGAAAATAAATATATATATATATATATAGAATAAAGTATGGGGTGGTGTGTGTAACGAGAAGTTTACACACACCCAAGGGATTAGATGCTAAATAAACCCCGAGAGCAAAGCAATTATATAAAATAAACACTTTCTGGTGTGGCCGCTGTCCCCACATTAGGAATCAGCATGGTGTTCTGATTGGTGAAATGCTTTAAATTGTGAGTGTTTTTTATAGCGGTTCCCAGTTTTGTTATTTTGAATTTGCCTGAAAAATAACTTGCCTCCGAGGTTGGTTCATGTGGCAGTGCCGTTGGGAGTGAGATGGAAGCAGCGAGTGGTCTTGAGTGGATGAGGTATGGCATGTGCACACGGAGAGTGAGGGAAACCGTGTGTGTGTTTGCTGTAATAAACACTCCTTTATTACATCGAATTACACCATGGTTTCCCTATGGGAAAACGGGGAAACCATTAATTATAATAGTTTTCATATATGTTAAAAGAATAAGGCTTTGTTCTCAAACCAGGGACTGGAAGTTCAGAAGGATGTGAGGAAATATTTCTTCACTGAAAGAGAGGTTGCTACATAGAACAGACTGACAGCCGAGGTGGTGGAGGCTAGAATGGTGCAGTGCTTCAAGCATGCATAGAATAAACTCAGGGTTTTATTAGAACAGGGGTGGAGGCGAGGAGGGTCGCCGGAGAACAGAAAGCGTCTGTGGAGGTACAATAGGCAGGGAACACTTAGAGAGACTGGGTGGACCAATCAGTCCTTTTCGGCCAACAATTTCTATGGTTCTGTGTTAAATGCCAAATGCAGCATTAAGTGGTTGCTGCATCACCTCTTCTTTTCATCTCTGTCTAGTTACAGTGTGCGCAACAGGGATCACAAACCCTTCTAGCACAGTCAAAAAATATTTGCACAGCTGGTCTCAGCCTCCTATGACCTTCTTCCTGTAGAACCAACACTCCAGCTGGGAAAGGATGGTGGAGAGAAAGGGGTGCCATGCCAGTGAAGCACTACTCAATAGATGACTAAGGGAAGGGAGTACCACTGGACTACTGGGTTGTGCTAAACTGAGGGAGTTAGAGATGGGACAACAGAACCACCAGCAGGTGAAGCCATTATGCCACACATTAATTGATGGATTGTCCTACTGGGCCCAAACAGGTATGGGGGGCTAGGGTGGGTGAAGACTTCCAAGAGGTAAATCTTTTAGCAGCAGAGTTGCCGGTTGACACAGTACCAGGTAATTGGTGCTATGTCATGCTGGGGTTCTGCAGCAGCCTATATTCAGCATGTTAGTGGATAGAACCCTAGCTGCACCCTCAACCATTTGGATCGGCATTATACCGTGTCAGGTCCAATGTACCCCAACATGAGAAGCAGTGTGATACAGATTTGGGTACTTAACAGTACCTACTTTTTTTTTCAAATAATGTTTCACCAATTACATACTGTACCATCTCCTCTGAAGAAGCTTATAAAATGCTGGATGAAATGTAAACAAATCTTAGATTACTGTATAAGATAATGTAAACCTTAGAAATGGGCCCTTACAAGTCATAATTCACTCTAACCAGAATTGCCACCTCCGAGTTAACCATGGCTATGTTATCATAGACACACCACAGTGTTTTATGTTTGGTAAAGACATGCAAAGATTATGAAACAAAAACTGTGAATATAGGCTGTATGAACATCTTCTGACCAATGACCATCATCAAAGTATTCAGACAGGTTTCTTCAGCTATGACTATTTTTTTAATTGCCACTAGATAGCGCCAAAGAGTCATTGAAAAGTACTGAGAGGCACAATATATTCTGCAAAATATAGAGCCAAGTGTTAACCCCTTGAATCTATTTGTGCTGCAGCCTGTACTGTGTTTGCTCACATGCGTGTCAGTTTGTACAACCAACAAAGCATTTATGGCATGAAAGAATGTTCATATTTTGCAATCAGAGCTAAGAGCTAAAAACTAGAAATTAGTTGAAAATGAGTATGCCTTCATGAAAGCAACCCATGCCAAAGCAAGTTGATCACCTTTTTGTGGGGGTGACCAGTGAGGTGGATGGGACAGGGCCATGGACATATAGTCTATCTGGACTTCAGCAAGGCCTTTGATACTGTGGCACATGACAAGCTTCTGAGCTGAGTAAGCTAGCGTGGTATACCTGAGGCATACATGCATTCCAGGCTCTTGAATCTCCTAGTCATAGAAACCAAGGCTCTTCTGGCAGAAAGAGACCTATGGTCAATCGAATCTGACCATATTATACTAATTATACTACCTCACCCCCCACCCCACCTAGTGTCTTAGGAGGTTGTCCTACTCTGTTTCCCAACAAACAGCACTCCCCTTCCCCAGCCCTAGTGTTCCTGTAAGGCTTTGAGTTTCCTTGCTCTGTCCCAGCCATGTGTGAACCCATTTATGGTACCTGCCCCCACTACTTCTAATGGCAGTCTCTTCCATGGCTCCACCACCCTCTCAGTGAAGAAGAACTTTCTCACATCCCTCCTGAATTCACTTCATCACAACAACATCCAGTCATTCTCTCTTCTGACTGCATCCCTATTTCTAATAAAGAAGACTTAACTATTAGAAGAAGAATCAGCATTTATATAGTACTTTTCATACACATTGTATCCCAAAGTGCTTTACAAGCAATGCCAGACTGGTAGTGAAGTGACTGAACATGCAGTGGCAGCCATTTTGCACATCAACATCCACACACAGCCTTAGACAGTTGCATGAACTGGTTTTATGGGAAGGGGAAATTTGGCCAGGACACCGGGGAAATTCCCCTACTGGCTGCTGGTCGGTGGCTAGTTGCTGACGTCGGCGCCTAGCATGGCAGACGTTCTGGAGGTCGGGAAGGAGAAGGAGGTAGAGAGTGCGAGCAGAGTTCCATTGCCCGATTGTACCATGTCTTCTGGTGGCTGAGCATACCTCCTATACGCTAGCTACCGCTTTTAACTACCATTCGCTGCTCACCAGAATGCTACACTCACAACAGTGCCTTTAATTCCGGAGACCTTACCTGATATTGCTCGGTCTCATGATGAAGCTCTTGCTGTGGAAGACGTTCATACGCCGCTTATCCGAGTGCAGGAACTGAATGTTGGAGAGACGGTTTCCGGGAGGACTGTGGAGCGTGCAGGACCGCGCACGTCATCATTGGTGCAGCAGCAATTCGGGCTACCAGAGAGAGGAAGTCGCGATGAGGCCATGGACTGGTCTGAAGAGATGGCGCTTCAAGAAGCAGGTTGGAAGAGGACTGATTCAGGAGATTGGGTTCCCGATTTAGACTGGACTCCGCTTTCAGGTAGGAAAACTCCTGAAACGGCACAGCATCTATCCCCTCAGCCATCTACTTCAAGGGAGGGAAGAGGGGTTTTAGAGCCTGAACTTTCCAGCATACCCCCTGTTGCTGTTTCTACTTTGTCTATGGGTCCTACTGCCCCCATTTTGAGCACCACTTCCAAACCACCATTATCAGACTTATTTAAATCGAAATTGGAACAAGCCCCTCGTCGAAATGCTGTGCGTCTGCGTTATAGGGGGGGTTTGACTGAACACCCTGATAGATACTATGTATTTAACCAACTCTTGAAGTCTAAAATGGGGTTTTGTGCCAAAGACATCTATGCTTTAATTCATGTCTCGGAGGAGGATTCCTTTGATGTTAGTTTTCAGACACCTGCTCATATGGACAAATTCTGGGACAAATATGCTAATCAAAAAAATCATCCAGTATGGTTGCCTTTTTTTGCTATCCCTTCTTTCGTCCCTTACTTAGGTTTGTTACCAATTATGTTCATAATGAAGGGGAATGAGTGATATCTATCGCTGGCTGCAATCCAAGTGTGAGGTGTTGGGCCACCTGAAGCTCTTCTGGATGTAGAGGGTATTTGGACAGGGGATGGAAGTTTAAAGTGAAGTTGTTGCAAGTTAATTCTGAGGTTGTACATCTGCCAAATAGTTTTTCTGGGTAAAGACAGAGGTGTGTTTTATGCAGGGCAACCTAAGGCATGCTATAAATGTGGAGATAGAACTCACATTAGTAGTGTATGTGACATGATGAGATGTCCTTTATGTGGGGTTTTGGGCATTCTGTTGACCGATGCATTAATATCTTTCAGTGTAATCTTTGTGACGAAAAGGGCATGCCTTCCATCAGTGTCCATGGGCAAGGCATAACAACTCTGAAGGCCTAGACCAGGATGGTTTACTAGAAAGCCCAAGCTAAAGTGCAGGTTCCTGGTGATAGGGTCAAACCCCCAAGAAAAGACCCTGTCCCCCTTCCCTCCTTTCCAGATATTGCTAACCCTGAGCAACCTATGATTAATATCCCTCGGGACACTGTGCTTCTGGTTTCTTCTCCATTGGGGGAGAATCAGACTCAGGTGTCCAGTATGCCACCCCCTTTTGAAATTGTTAAGAACAGGAGGTTTACCAGAGCCTCTTTAAAACAGTCCCAGGCCAGCCCGGTTGTGACTGACAATTTTTTTTCCCCCCTTCAGGAAGACGTTAGGGACTCAGACCTGGAATCTGAGACCTCTCATCTCTCTGAAATTGTGACGGAGGATGAAGATAGTAAATCTACTGAACTTGCTAAAGATAAAAAGGAAAAAGGAAAAAAGAAAAGTGATCAGAAGCATAGCTCTTGAGCAGTTTCCATGGCAGCTTTAAAGTTTGCTTCTTTCAATGTCTGTAGTCTTAAGACATTTCACAGACAGATATCCATCTTCACATATCTTACCTCTTTGCATTTGGATATCATATTTCTGCAAGAGACTAGGATCTCTTCTATCTCTGAGGAGCAAAGGTTGAAAAGACTATGGACCTGTGGCCCCTCCTTTTGGTCATATAGTACAGAAACTGCAGATGGTGTGGCCATATTGTTTGGTAACTCTTCTTTTAAAATTCTGAAAATCATAGATTTGTTCCCTGGAAGGGCTCTCATATTAGACTGTGTATGGGGTGATTATTTTTTGCTTTCTTAATGTTTATGCTCACAGACTAAATCAGGCCGCATTGCCTTATTTTCGGACATTAAACCTTTTTGTTTACAAAGAGACATTTAGTGTGGGGAGGGATTTTAACTGCTCTCTTGATATCCAGTTTCGTAAGGATCAAGGTAAAAAGTGTATTGTGATTCATCGCCTTATTTGAAGTGGTAACAGCTGCTGGACTTCTAGATGTTTTCCGTAGCTTTATACCCGTGAGGTGGAAACACTTATCATAGACACACCTTTGCCACTAGAATTGACATGTTTTTATTTCACACTATCTTCACATTGTGTCCTGTGTTATTGCTCCAGTGGAATTCTCTGACCATCATGTTTTGTTTTGTACTTTATCCCTCGATATCTTCCTCCCAGATTGTATTCCAGCATATCACGCTGGAGACTGAATACTTCCTTTCTTTCAGACCGTTTATTTTTCAAAATTGGATTTTTCTTAGCTGCCAAATCCTCTACTTTAGCCCTCTTTGATTCCCCATATGAATGGTGGAAGCAATTTAAGATTGAGGTTAAACATTTATTTCAGTCCTGGGGTAAAACAAAGTGCGAGGATGATTATAGGAAATATTTATTTCTACGGAACCAATTATACAGGCTTATGTCCCTTCCCCACAGGATTATGTTGCTCTCTTTCTCAAATCAAAGTTATTAAGCAACAAATGAAAACTACCAATACAATAGGGCCAAGTCTTTATATATGGAATTTCGTTTTCTTGTAAAAAATCACCAATGGCTGATCCTTTCCATGCATGCAAACTCACTTAAAAGATACTCTCATGACTGGTTTGTTTGATGCAACTGGTGACCTAATTACCTCTGATTTAGGTATGTTACAGACTGTGCAGGGCTACAGTCAGACTTATTTTTCATCCCCCCAGGTATTACATCCGGATTCTCTTTCAAGTACGGTTTTTTCTTCCCTCCCAAAAATATCTCAGGATTTGGTCCGATCTTTACAATTACCTATCTCCTCTACTGAGGTACTTGAAGTCATTAAACAATTAAAGCTTGGATCATCCCCTGGTATGGATGGAATACCAAATGAATTTTATAAAAAATGTATTGACTTTATGGGTTTTTTTCTGCCTATAGTGTATAATTGTTATCTATCTTCAGAGATCCCTTGTCCAGAATTTTCATTATCCTTAATGACCTTTCTTTATAAAAAAGGTGATAAGTTTTTATTTTCTAATTGGAGACCGATTTGTCTGTTAAATAGTGACTATAAAATTTTAACTAAAATCCTGAATAATAGATTAGAGATTAGCCAGACTTTTGATTCACCTGCACAAACCTGTGCGATTAAAAATAGGAAAATACAGCATAATCTTTTTTACCGTGATCTTTTAGCTTCTCAGCAAAATTTTTTCCTCTAAATTATTATGCGCTTTAGATCAATCCAAGGCGTTCGATGCAGTTAGCCATTCTTACTTATATTTTGTGCTTTCTTCCTATGGAATCCCTGATGTTTTTGTACGATGGATTTCATTGTTATACACTTCTGCAGTTTCAATTCCAGTAGTAAATGGGTTATTAGGAGAGAATATCAGGATTTCTCGAGGAGTTAGGCAGGGATGTCCCTTAAGCCCCTTATTATACACTTTCGTTTTGGATCCAGTGATTAGGAGCATTGTTAATGATACTTCTATTCTGGGTATTGCCCCTTCCGTGGGCCTTGAATTGGTTAAGGTTACTGCTTTCGCAGATGATGTGACCCTTCTTTTAGCTGACCCCACCTCTTTGCAGAGAGCCTTGGAAATTTTTCTTTTTTTTGGCAGATACTCTGGTGCCTCTCTAAATTTTACGAAAAGTTTTGTGATGCAATTAGGACAGTTGGCTCCTGACCTATCCCATTGTTTTCGCATTCCTCTTGTCACAGGGCCTCAGAAAATACTTGGTGTTTGGTTTGGGATGAACAACATGGAAATCTATAATTGGGACAAGCAGATAACTGTAGGTGAAACTAAAGTTAATCAGTGGAAACACTGGAAATTTGGAAAAAAAGGGTCTTGATCATTAAAAATTTGTTTTGCCCATTTTTTTTACTTAAGTCACCTCTTTCCACCTCCAGTTTTTTCGAAACTAGGATTTATAGTTTTTTTTTCAGATGTTGTGGGGCAATAGACTGAATCCGTGAAGAGAGAGTTTGATATCTTCGCTGCAGAGAAGGGGATTACATATGATTAATCCTATAGTTTTTTTCACTCTATCTTTCTTTTTCTTCCTTTTCTTTCATCTGGCAGGTACCATCTCTCTCTTCCTTGGCAGTTCTGGATCAAATCCATTTGGCATAAGTATTTTTAAATGGTCCATTCTCCCTAAATTACTATTGTCGGATAATATACCACAATATGGCGTCTCAACTTTAAAGAAATTACATCAATGGAAGATTCCTTTACAGAAGCTACAGTCCTTACACGAAGTCCTTTTATGAATACATTGTATATGATGTTCAGAAAATATCACTGCTTTCCACTCTGTTCTCCATCTAATATGCAATATGCTTCATAAATTATCTGATAATAGGATTTTGTTCAAAACTTGGGATATTATAGATTTCTGCTCATGGTAGGTTAGGAGTCC
Organism: Neoceratodus forsteri; assembly: GCA_016271365.2. Taxonomy (NCBI): domain Eukaryota; kingdom Metazoa; phylum Chordata; order Ceratodontiformes; family Ceratodontidae; genus Neoceratodus; species Neoceratodus forsteri. The sequence continues at coordinate 308,406,749 of CM028136.1, forward strand.
GAGGAAATCTGAAATATAAACCTGTCACTGACAGATACTGTTTAAGACAAGCTTGTGTTGCTACTGAAGAGAGTCAATCTCATTTTTTTATCGACTGTCCTTATAGTCAGCAGTTTTGGGACTTCACAGCTAGTCGCTGGCATATGCCTCACTTACGTTCTATTTCTTATTGTACTCTAGTGTTGGGTGTTTATCTGGGTGATTGGGATAGATATCATAGAAGCACGTTGAATGTTTTTGCACTTTACAATATTATTTATGGCAACCCGTTGCTCTTTTGTATTACAACAATCTCATACTGATTTTGATGTTATTCTTTCTACTATTGTGAATGACTTACAAACTGTTCATTGTCAGGATTGTAAAAATATTCTACTTTATGTTTCTTATTTATGGAAAGGTTTTTCCTTTTTTTGATTTTTCTTGTTCTCTCTAAGATTTGTTCTGTATTATTTTATTTCTTTTTTTTGTTTAAATGTGATGTTTGGTTTTTTTGCCTAATAAAATTCCCCTACTATTCAGTAGGGGGAACCCTTGTTAGTCATGACCAAGATGGTTGACAGTCTGCAGCAAGGTAGAGGAGGTGGAAGGAGAGTGCATGTCTAGAGTCTAGGAACTCCAGCAATTTTCCCTATGGAAGAGTCTATGAATACAGCAGAATTTGACATCATTTCTGAAGATATGGAGATTGATGGCCAGTAGGCACCCGCAGAGACAGTGGGCCAACACCAGTCATCTTCCAAATATTCACTGGGAGCTGGAATTGAACCCATACACAGTGATGCAGCACAGGTAACTGTGGAACAAAATAGTCGTGACTGTGGGCATATCCCAAACACAGTAGAAGGCATTGACCTAGAATTGCTACAAACGACAGCACATTGCTCAGATACAACTAGTAACATTATGATCCACATGAAGAGCTACTAAGACAGGCAATGAAAACACACAGGAGTTTTTTATTATGTTTGTTGAACGAGGAAAACACTGCACTAGTATCTGAAGGATTTCAGTCCTCTCTCACAATACCCTCGCAACCGATGGACAACTCCATGCAGACAAAAAATGTTGCAGAGCTTCTTTACCAAGTTCTCCAGCTGTTTCTTTGTGGCTTCGACAGGTCAGAACAACAGAGGCTGAACAAATCTTGTGGAGCCCTGATGCTGCACTTCGAGCAGCTGGCTGGCATAAGATGCCAGATGGTAAAAACTGGACTTCTCCAGGCCCAGTTCAGGCAATTGATATAATAAATAGAAATAAAGAACTAAGTCAAAATTTACCTACAGCTGCTCTGGACTTGGAACTTCAAGTGAGCAGACAGGAAAGTATTCTGGACTCCTTGGTGGTCGCTTCTCTAGCGATACCAGTGGAGAAGCGCCCTGATGTTCCAGCTGATGGAACTGACAAACAGTCTGTGTCTAACTTTGCTCCACTACAGCATATGGGGGCTACACCTTTGGAACCTCACTCTGACACCTCTTCTACAGCAGAACATGCTCCAGCCAAGGAGGAAAATTTGAACACAAACGCTAGAACTGAGGAGCCAGTTTAGGAGCAAAGTACTTTCAGATGGCGACTTATTCCAGCATGTTGGTGAACCTGCACAACGCCGAAATGCAGTTCGCTTGAAGTTTTATGGGGATATAAATGCGGCACTAGAACGTAAGACTGTATTGCACAAAATGCTAAAAGACTCAATGGACATTCCAGCCTCAGATTTGTTTGCATTAATACATGTAAAAGGTGAAGCTATTTATGATCTAAGCTTTAAAAATGTGAACACCCTTGAAATGTTCTGGCAAATGTATCGCAAGGTCCAAAATACCACCTTATGGGCCCTTTTTTCCCTATTCCCCTCACTAAGCCCACAATAAAAACAGTCACATTGTTATTTCGAAAAGAGGGGGTCAGCATTGCTGATGTGCAATACTGGCTAAGACAGCAATGTGAGATATTAGACTGTCCTAACCCCATATTGGATGAGGATTTAGTTTGGACTGGGGGTTGGAAGGTGAAGGTGAAACTAAAGCAAACAAATTATGGGTTAGCCCATTTGCCAAGTAGTTTTCACATAAGAAGGGATAGGGGACTGTGCTTCTACACTGGGCAGCCCAGGATGTGTCACAAATGCAGGGCATGAGTGCAGTTAAGCTCTGTATGTGATAAACCTCGCTGAAGTCTTTGTTTAGAATATGGTCACGTGAGCTTAGGGTGTCCCAACCCTTTTAAATGTAATCTTTGAGATGAGCAGGGCCATTCCTACAGGCAGTGTCTTTGGGCAGACCATAATAGATTGGATAGAGCTCCTTTGGATCAGGAGCAACTGATCACAGCCTCCCAGGTCACAGCACAACAAGCAGCCTCAGAACTTCCTGAGGAGACAGTAACTCATGAAAGTAGTGTTATAGGTCCCCCTTTGTCTCCAGAGGTCCTTACTCAGGTAGAGCCAGAGCCTTCCACCTCTGGGTCAGTACCTACCTCTGATCAAGATACGATTCATCAGCAAAGTATGTCAATTTCACCGACTGAACAGTCTGCCCCAGCAATAGCAAAACTGAAACATAGAAACATAGAATTTGATGGCAGATAAGGACTGCAAGGCCCATCCAGTCTGCCCATTTCTTTTTCTACCTTATAAATGTGCCATCGGCCTTTGCTCTGTCAGTGGCCTATCTATTCATACTCATTTGTATTGCTCCCTTATGCCTATCCCATGCCTGTTTGAAGCTCTGCACTGTATTCATAGCCACCACTTCTTGATGTAGGCGATTCCATGCATCCACCACCCTTTCTGTGAAAAAGAATTTCCTCACAGTCCCCCTTAATCGGCCCCCCTCTAATCTCATGCTGTGTCCTCTTGTCCTGCTATTTTTCTTATATTTAAACATGTTAGACTCTTTCACCTTGTTAATGCCCTTAATGTGTTTGAATGCCTCGATCATATCACCTCTCTCCCTCCTTTGCTCAGGAGTATACATATTGAGCTCTGTTAATCTGTCCTCATATGTCTTCTGATGCAGTCCCTGCACCATTTTGGTTGCCCTTCTGGACTGCCTCAATTTGGTTAATGTCCTTGTGAAGGTGTGGCCTCCAATACTGCGTAGTACTCCAGATGGGGCCTAACCAGTGTCTTGTAAAGAGGGATTATTACCTCCCTCTTACGACTTGTGATACCCCTACTAATACACCCTAACACCACCCTAGCCTTACCTACTGCTTTAGAGGTCTGCTTGGATGATTTCAGGTCATCAGTGATGATGATGCCCAAGTCTCTTTCTTCCTTTGTGACTGCTAGCAACTCCCCTCCCAGCCTATAGGTGGCTTCAGGGTTTCTCTTCCCTATGTGCATGATCTTGCACTTCTTTGCATTAAATCCCAGTTGCCACTCTTCTGACCATTTTGCTGGTTTATCCAGGTCTCTTCTCATTCTGCCCCCCCAACTCAGCAGAGAGCCCAATGGAAGTTGTAAAGGCTTCCCGTCGGGGAGAGAAAAGGAAGGCAAATACACCTCCACAACCTATAGTTGTAACCAGAAATAGGTTTCAGGCCCTAGTTAAACAAAAAAATAAAAAACAATGGGGTGATATGGAAGAGGAGGGGGAAGATTTTGATACCTCTTCCTTTGCTTCATCAAGGCTGGATTTCTCCTCTGATTCCCAGGCAGAATCTTCTTCAACTAAAAAATCTAGAGGACATGTGAAAAAACAGTCGGGTCCCACTTGAACCCTGATCATATATGCACTCAACTTTAAGGCTCTCACTGCTGACACCAAATGTGTGCAGCATTAAGTCCAATAAAAACGCCTAGCTACTATATAGTTTCAGCAGGATTTTCCAAATAATGTATATTTTTTGCAGGACACTAGGATGAAGTTGCCATCTGAACTTGCTCAGGTTAGGCAGTCCTGGTCAGTAGGGGCTTCTTACTGGTCACAAGGAGTGGACTTATGTGACGGGGTGGGAGTCCGTCTGAAGGGTTATGAATTTCATGTTTCCCGTGTTGTGGATATTTTTCAGGTACAGCCTTATTGCTTGATCTGGTTTTTCATTAAAAAAAAATTCAGCCTAATAAATGTTTATGCACCGCAAAGTAAAGCAACATGCACAGAACTGTTCTGTACCATACAACCCTTTTTGCACACAAACAGGCATGTCATTATGGGGGGGAACTTCAACTGTGGGGCTCTCCACCTCAGACCGTGGTGGCAGCACCACAAAGCTTTTGGCAGACACAAACCTTTTAAACAATATCTTAAAGACAGCAGACCGCAGAGATGGCTATTTAGATATTCATTCCATGGGAGCAAAAATATATTTCCGGGGGTCTTTGGCCACTAGGATCGATTTTATTTTCATATCCCAGAACCTCCGTATGTCACATACACAGACTGTACCCTGTGAAACCTCTGACCATATGGCAGTTGCTCTTTTTTTGTGGGGTCAGGGATGGTTTAAGAGGAAATTCCCCAAAATCCAGATAGAAACTAAATAATGAATCATTACAAGATGAGAAAATTAAGCATGATTGTGAGGAACTTTTTAGGGCAAGAATTTCTGTAACAGAAGCCTATAATTCTCTTATAGTTTGGTGGTTTGACACAAAGAATGATATGAAATCCTTTTTCCTAGCCTCGGCCTGGAAAAAGCAACAATATCAGTATTTTAGGTACCTTACACTATGGAAAAAACTTTTTGAACTCATTTCCATGGCATATGAACAAAAACTAGACTTAAAACAACATATTGATGCCATCAAGGCGAAAATTGTGTTTTACCAATATAATTGGGCAGCTACCCTTAAGATGGAAGTCCAGTATGGCACACAGGGCAGCAAACCTGCCCTGGACATTTACAAAAGTTTTAAAGATAGGGTCACAGCTACTTGTATTGAGTCCCTTAAGGATCCAATATCGAAAGCTCCTGTCACTGCCCAGGAGAGAATCAGGGATTTGAGCCAAGCATATTTGGAAGATATGTTTGATACTCCCTCTTCAGCAGCAGGAGATGGGACTTATTTGGCAAACCTAGAAATACAGAAATTTCAGAAGATTTAAAACAAAGCCTGATGGCAGAGATTACTACAGATGATATCACACATGCAATAAAAAGCTTAAAGAAATGTACATCCCCTGGACCAGATGGTTTAACAGAAGAATTTTACCAAACCTTTTTGCTTTTCCTGGCTTCTGTTTTAGCTATGGTATTTAACACCATATTAAGTCCAAATAAACTTCCTAAGCTTATGGCGCAAGCCATTAACATAGAAACATAGAAATATAGAAACACAGAAACATAGAATTTTATGGCAGATAAGGACCACTTGGCCCACCTAGTCTGCCTATTTCCCTACCTAATGGATAAGCTGCAGATCCTAGTTAACCAACAGCCTACTTCCTCCTACCCCCCACACTAGAATGTCCTTATGTCTGTCTCATTCATGAATTTTCCCACTGTTTTTGACTCAACGACTTCCTCAGGAAGGCTGTTCCATGCATCCACAACCCTCTTTGTGAAAAAATACTTTGTCACATTACCTCTGTGCTGTCCTCCCTCTATCTTCAAATTGTGCCCCCTTGTTCTTGCACATCTCTTTTTCTGAAAGATACTGCCCTCTTGGACTTTGTTGATTACCTTGAGGTACTTGAAAATTTCTATTACGTCCCCACCTCCTTTCTTTGAGGGTATACATATTAAGCTCCTTTAGTCTCTCTTCGTATGTCTTCTGGTACAGACCCTGCACCATTTTGGTTGCCCTCCTCTGGACAGCCTCTACCCTGTCAATGTCTTTGCAGAGATGGGGTCTTCAGAACTGTATGCAGTACTCCAGATGGGGTCTTACCAACTGTCTGTACAGAGGGATAACGACTTCCTGTTTTCTACTGGTGATGCCTCTCCCCATGCATCCCAGTATCCCCCCAGCCCTCCTTACTGCCTTCTCACATTGCTTGCCCACCTTTAGGTCATCTGATATAACTACCCCCAGATCCCTTTGATCATCTAATATAACTACCCCAGGTCCCTTTGATTATGATATTAATGTTTAAAAAAGGTGATAGGACTGTTCTTACAAATTGGAGGCCTATTAATCTTTTAAATGTTGACTACAAGCTTTTAGCTTCCATCCTTTTATCTGTATTAGCTGAAGTGGCAGATACTGTGATTTTGCCTGTACAATCCTATGCTATCCCAGACCGATCTATTTTTCACAACTTAATTTTCATTAGCTTAGCAGATAACCTGAATCAAGGACTTTGCTTATGTCACTTGATCAGGCCAAGGCTTTTGATTGGGTAGACCATGGTTTACGTATTTAGTGTATTACAGGCCTACCATATTCCATCCAAATTTATAAAATGGATTTCACTGCTGTATAGCTAGACCTGGATACAGCCATTTATAAATGGGATTCCAGGGAGGAACTTTTTAGGTAAAAAGGGGGTTCGACAAGGATGTCATTTAAGTCCTTTATTATATGATTTTGAGATAGACCCTTTTTTATGGAAAATACTTACTCACTCAACTATACCTGCAATTACACTACCAAATTCACAAACAGCACCTACAGTGTGTGCTTTGGCAGATGATGTTTGCATTTGCACTACCACTGAGGTTGCAGATGTAGATCTAGTTACTGTAACATCTGAATATGATATAGCATCTGAGGCAAAACTAAATTTTTATGAAAGTTGAGGATTGTTACAGTGTTCAGAGGAACAGCCATCTGTGATACAAAAGGCAGGCGTAGTAGTCTCTTCTCTGCCCATAAAAATTTTGGGGTTGTCCTTCGGAAATCAGGATGATGCCTCTGTAAATTGGACACAGACAGCAAATAAAGCCATGGATATTATTAGTTCTTGGAAACACAGAACAATCTCCAAAAATAAAGAAGTTTATTTGTTAAAAACTTTCATTTTGCCTTTATTCCTTCACTTAGCACACATTTTTTCCCCTTTCTTTGAATTTGAAAGCCAAAATAAATAACTTGTTCTTTAGTGGATTTTGGAGTAGTTATTTGAACCCTGTTAAACGCATAACTACCTATCATGATTATAGCTATGGAGGGGTAAAAATGGTGTATCCCGTTCTTTTCTCTGGAATTTTGTTTATTTACTAGAACATTTTACCAGTTTTACAAGGGACGGTACTTCTCTGGTATATGATTTTGAGTTTTGGCTGCAAAAGCTATGTATAATATGGAATACAGACCCTTGCATTATACCTAGAAATTTTCATACTTTAAGGCTCCCAGTTTTTTTGACACCCATTGTTTTGAAGTTAAGGCAATGGAATATAATGCCACAGTTTTTACAATCTAACCCAAGGAATGTCTTTTATTCCATAGTATTATGGGACATGCTTTATATACCTCCACAGTTACCTGGAGCTCAGAAGGCAGACTTAAACATAATTTTTTGCAACTCATTGATAAGAGAATCCCACCAAAATTCTGGGATGTAACTTGGTTGAGTTGCCATGGCAGACTTGGTGTGCGGAGCACAAACAAACACAAAGCACTGGAAGAAAGAATGTGTCCTAGAGCTTCATGTCCTGGAGTATTAGAAACCATGACTCATTTTTTCTTAGTCTGTCCCTTTTCACAACAATTTTGGTCAGATTTACTTGACACTTGGGGGGATCATAGTATCCTGCCTTCTACTTATGAGATTTGAATTTTGGGGTTATACCCTCCCAACCCATCCAAATACCATTCAAGTACTTTATGCTTGGTTTTTGCTTCTTGTAGATTTTATCTATGGCAGGCTAGGTGAGCCTTTGTACTACAACAGAAGGAATTCAATGCTTTCACTCTTTTGTCACCAGTAGTTCACAGTATTGCCTTAATATATAACAAAGAGAAAAAGTCTTTGCCACCAGCCAGGTTTCAATGATTTTGGGAAAATTGTACTTGTTTTTTGCAGATTTAAACTACAAAATCACCATTTTGCTTTTGCAACTAAATAGAATATTCTGATTCTTCTCCATTTTTGTGTACACTTAAATATGCTTTTCATAATTTGGGGGGAATATGATGAACAAGATTTATATATTGTGCTTTACTTTCATTTATTTTCTTGTTTTTTAATTTCTTTTTGCTTCCTTTGCCTGTGAAGAAAACAGGCTTTTAAATTTATTTTCATCCCTGAATTGTTTTACAACATATGATGTCAATATGTGCAGATTGCTTATATTTTATTCGATTTTTATCATTTGTATTGTATGATATTCTTGTAAGTAAAAACTTCCCCTACTATCCAGTAGGGGGAACCACTGGCCAAGGAGATGGAGGAGCCAGATGATGTCCAGCAGACAGAGGAAATGGCTGGGATGCACCCTGCTACTATGGGTGGCCAGCATTGCATTCTGGGGGCCAAGTCCCCCCACTAGCTTATTGAAACACACCAAGTTCAGAGCAATATAGCTCAACCTATGGAAAATGACTTGAAACAGGAGGACTTGGTAATCTTTCAAGCCGAGCAACAGCTAGCTACGAACACCAGTGAAAAAAAAAAGAACGCTTAGCTCAATTAGCTCAAATAGAGGAGGACTACCAAAAAAGTAAACAGCACTTGGAGAATCAAAAAAAAAACAAAGATACAAGGGACACTCACCTGATGGTAATTCAGCCCCCCAAGATCTTTATTTTCAGAACAGAGAGCTCCTTGCATAGAGAGGAGGATAGCAAAATAAACATAGAAGTGGAAAATGAGTTGGAGTCTTGCTGGTCGCCTGAAATTGATCCACAGGGCTCTGGCTGGATTCAAACTATGGACAGGTTCTGCATCCCTGACCCAAACATCCCATTTCCAGGTTCAGTGCCCAATGATGCAATCAGCAGCGTGATGGCTATCACTGCAACAGACGGCCCCCAAAGGGTGGAATCACCCAAAATGTGCGAGACATTGGCTGCGAATTACCTGGTGACCTCCCAGATTACTCCCTCAGACACATCGCATCCTGGTAACAGTATCGCAGACTGCGTTAACATACATACGGCTGAAATTCTCCCTCTGTGGGAAGAAAAAATTCCGCAAAATGCTGGCCTAGAAACAAACCTGCCACCAGTATCCACATTGATGGTTGCAGCAGGATTACCGATGGGCCCATTTACAGATGGCAATACATCCGCGGAGGAACATACCAGCCCACAGGCTGCATCAGGAACTCAAGGACAACCCCATACAAGGAAAGCAACAAATGACTTAAATAAAATCTCCTTAGACACTACACGGCACCGTGGGACACAACATACTGAGGATACAGGTATTTCTTACTCCCCAATGGGTAGCACTTCTGAAATTTTTTTTAAGCTTTAGCTGAGTTGGTGCCACCTCATACTAACCCATCTGATCATTCTAATCCTAATGAAAGGCCTCCGAGCGCATCAAAAAATTCTAATTCACAACCTACTTATGCTAGTCTTCTTAAAAAAACACTCAAACAAGCAAAAAGAAGACATGCAGTCAGACTGCACTATATGGGAGGTCTGGAATTACCTCTGGACAGATTTTATGTGGGTAAACAACTACTCAAGATGGACAAAGGCTTTACACCCTCTGAGGTGTATGACTTAATTCATGTGCCTGGTGAAGCTACTTTTGAAGTAAGCTTTAGCTCATCTGCACTGTTAGCTAGATTTTGTTTTTTGTATAACAGGCACAAAAGTATACCTCTCTGGTCCCCCTTCTTAGCAATACCTCTCACAAAACCCACCCTTAAATTGGTTACCATTTTATTTAGGAATGAAGGAGTAAATATATTGGATATCCTTTACTGGTTAGGCAAAAAATGTGATGTACAAGGGCTTCCTGAAACCATTGTAGATGAAGTATTTTGGACAGGGAGTGGAGAGTTCAAGTAAAGTTACATCAGAATGATTCTGTGGTAAAACACCTTCCTAATTGTTTTTACTTAGGAAGGGACAAAGGGGTTCTCTTTTACCAGGGACAGCCCAGAAAATGCTGCAAGTGTGGTTTCCATAGGCATGTAAGTAATAATTGTGATGCTATACGATGTTTGCACTGTGGGAGCAATTGGCATATATATATTACATACTGTATATTATAAGGGAGAGGGACATGTGGGGAGTGGTGCAATGCACTGGCTGTGGGGCAGCAGTTTTCTGAGAGACATTCTGGAAACTGCATTGCTGTCCTATTTGCAGGCAACTGTCAGCTCTGAGGGAGGAGATTGCCCACCTCCAGGCTGAACTGGCAGGGACTAAGGAGGCCTCCCCCACCCAAAGAGCACCACTGCCACAACCACTGCCTCAGAGGTTGCCAAGTATGAAGAGCAGTTGGACCACAGTAGGTTCTGGGAAGGTGCGGGTGGTGGAAGAGAGGCAAAGCCCCCTAGTTGTACCTCTACACAAATCATACGCCAGTCTGGCAGAGCAAGGTTCCTCTATGATGGCACCCTCAGTGGAGACCAAGAAGAATGTTTTGGACACCCACAAGGGAGACCCACAAAAGGGTGGCAAGGGACACCACAGGGGAAGGAAAAAAGCTTCTGATAGGGGACTCAGTTGTTGGGGGGGTAGAACTGGGGAAGGGAGAGGAGAGGGAAGTAAGGTGCCTGCCTGGTGCCATGGCTTGGAGGGACAAGAAGTGAATCCTCAGGATTGCAGAAGCAGCACCACAGGAGAGGGAACTAGATATCATTGTCCACCTTGGGACAAATGACCTAGCTAGGCATGGAATCAGTGCAGTGCAGGATGAATTTGTGGAGTTGGGGAGGAGCCTCAGACAAGTAACAAGTACGATTACCTTCTCAGAGGTGCTGCCAGTCCATGGCAGGGGTGAGGCTAGGGTACTGCACACCATGCAGTTTAATGGATGGTTGCAAAACTGGTGCAGAGCACAGGGCTTTGGCTTCATTGGGGACTGGGGGTACACCTGGAGAGATGAAGGTCTATACTGGCACGATGGTCTGCATCTGTCCACAAAGGGAACTGAGCTCCTAAGTGACAGGTTTAAATGCTTCCTTGGCAAGCTTTTAAACTAGCCAAGGGAGGAGGTGCTGATAAGAGGCAGGAAATTTCAAGCCTCCCCCCACAAAACATGGCAGGTAGTGAGGTAAACACTGAGGTACAGAGCTCAACAGAGGGCAGGACAGGGGTAAATGGAAAAACAGACAAGGGCAATAAGAGCAGGGATGGGGGGGAAAGGATAAAGGCAACATTAAATGGAGGGCAATGAGTACCAATGCCCGTAGTCCGGGAAACAAGCTTCCTGAGCTAGTAGGCCTGATGGAAGGTGAACAATTGGATATTGTGGCAGTCACGGAAACATGGTACACAGAGAACCATGACTGGGATGCCAACATACCGGGGTACACAGTCTACAGAAGGGACAGGGAGGGTAAAAGGGGAGGTGGAGTAGCTCTATACATAAGGGAAGGGATCAAAGCTACAGAACTAAAAAGTAAAGGGGGAGGACAAGAGGCACTCTGGGTCACCTTGGAGACACGGAATGACATCACAATCCACACAGGGGTTGTATACAGGCCCCTGTCTCAAGGGGAGGAAACGGACAAGAAAATGATAGGGAACATTCTCAGAATGGCTGAAAAAGGGGAGATACTGTTGATGGGGGACCTGAATATGCCAGATGTTAACTGGATGGCATGTACTGCAGCCACATCCAAGAGCAGGGTCATTATCGATGTCCTGCAGGGGGCAGGCCTTAGACAGCTAGTGTTGGAACCCACTCGGGAGGGAGCAATACGAGATCTGGTACTCTCAAATGGAGAGAGGATCACAAATTTAGAAGTCAGTAGACATCTGGGAACAAGTGACCACTGCACAGTGTGCTTCACAATAAGCACAACCATGGAGACAAGCCATACAAAAACAAGGCTACTGAACTTTAGAAGGACTGACTTTGGCAAAATGGGTGAATACCTGAGGAATGCACTAGCAAATGGCCAAAAAGGAGGGGTGGAAGAACAATGGAGAAAATTCAAAACTGCTATTATAGAGGCAACAAGCCTTTCTGTGAAACAAATAAAGAAAACAAAGTGGAGTAAAAAAACACTATGGTTCTCAAAAGAGGTGGCAGGGAGGGTTAAGGAGAAAAAGGCTGCATTCATAAAGCATAAGGAATCACAGAAGGAGCACAACAGGTAACTATATCAATTAAAGCAGAAAGAAGTGGGGAAGGCAGTCAGAATAGCAAAGGCCCAAACCAAGGAAAAAATAGCCAACTCAGTTAAGAAGGGGGATAAAACCTTTTATAGGTACATTAGGGAGCATAAAAAGGTTAAGGGAGGAATAGTGGAGATTAACAAAGGAGAGGGGAGGTGGACAGAGGGAGCCAGTGAAAAGGCAGAGATACTGAATGAATACTTTTGCTCAGTATTCACAAAAGAAGATGAGGAGTTACCTAAACCAGACAATAGAAGCACTCTGGGTAGGGGGTTGACACCAGTCCATTTACAGAAGAAAGAGTCCTGAAAGAACTCCTAAAACTCAAGGTGGACAAAGCAATGGGGCCTGACAGGAATTACCCCAGAATCCTAAAAGAGCTAAGGGAGGACCTAGTGACACCACTGACCACACTTTTTAACAAATCATGGGAGGATGGGGTGGTACCTGAGGACTGGAGGAGGGAAGATGTGATTCCCTTCACAGAAGTGGGAGCAAGGCAGAAGCAGAAAACTACAGACCTGTAAGTTTGACCTCAGTGGTAGGGAAAATGATGGAATCACTTCTGAAAGAAAGAATTGTTGAGTAGCTAGAGGTCAGCAGGGCACAGGACCCAAAGCAGCATGGATTTACAGCAGGAAGGTCATGTCAGATGAATCTAATTGATTTCTTTGACTGGGTGACCAAAGTAATAGACCAGGGAGGGGCTGTGGATATGGTCTACCTAGACTTTAGCAAGGCATTTGACACAGTCCCACACAAAAGACTAATAATCAAGTTAGCCAGCCTGGGAGTGGGTTCAGGGTGGTAGCCTGGGTAGCAAACTGGCTGCACAACAGGACACAGAAGGTAATAGTGAATGGAACACAATGTGAAGAAAGGGGGGTTACTAGTGGAGTACCTCAGGGCTCAGTACTGGGTCCAGTCCTCTTTAACATCTTTATAGGTGACATTGCAGAGGGTCTGGAGGGAAAGGTATGCCTCTTTGCAGATGACACAAAGGTCTGTAACAGAGTTGATACACAAGGGGGGGTAGAAAGGATAAGAAGGGACTTGGCAAGGTTGGAGGAATGGTCAAACATATGGCAACTTAGATTCAATGCAAAGAAGTGCAAAGTAATGCACCTGGGAAACAAAAACCCAGGACAAGAGTACACAATAGCAGGAGGGATACTAACAACAACAAAAATGGAAAGGGACTTGGGGTAGTAATATCCGATGACCTAAAGGTGGGTAAGCAATGTGAGAAGTCAGTAAGAAGAGCCAGGGGGATACTGGGATGCATAGGAAGGGGCATCACAAGTAGAAAAAGGAAAGTGGTTATCCCTCTGTGCAGACAGTTGGTGAGACCCCATCTGGAATACTGTGTGCAGTTTTGGAGACCCCATCTACGCAAGGACATAGACAGGATGGAAGCAGTCCAGAGGACGGCAACTAAAATGGTGCAGGGTCTGCATCAGAAACCATATGAAGAGAGACTGAGAGAGCTTAATATGTATACCCTTGATGAAAGGAGGGATGGGGGGACATGATAGAAACTTTCAAGTAACTCAAGGGAATCAACAAAGTCCAGGAAGGTAGCATCTGTCAGAAAAAGAGATGTGTAAGAACAAGGGGGCACAATTTAAAGATGGGGTGGCGGCTCAGGGGTAATGTGAGGACATTTTTCACAGAGAGAGTGGTGGATGCATGGAACTGCCTTCCTGGGGAGGTTGTTGGGTCTAAAACAGAGGGGGAATTCAAACATGCTTGGGACAGACATAAGGCAATTGTAGTGGGGGTTGCAGGAAGTAGGCTGTTGGTTAACTAGAATCTGCAGCTTATCCAATAGGAATGGAAATGGGCAGACTGGGTGGGCCAAGTGGTCCTTATCTGTTGTCAAAGTCTATGTTTCTAGTGGAAGTTGTACCCACTCATTCATTTGCCATCTATGCATTGAAGACGGTCATTCTTTTCAGACATGCCCCTGGGCCTCACACAACACCAGTAAATCAGATTTTGCTGAACAAGACTTTTATGCTAACAAAGCTACCAGACAGGCATCAGGAGATAGGGGAAACCCCTCCCCTACCACCCCACCCCCAAAGGAGCAGAGACAACAGACACAAAGACAGGCTAACAAATGGGCAAGTCCTGAACCACCAACACAAACTGCAGAGGTGCAACCAGAGCCTATAGCCATATCTATGGAAACTGAGTCATATGTACCAGAGATGCCACTCCCCCAACAGGCAGGGACATCATTTCAAACAGTCACAACCAAAACAAGCAGGGAGAAACAATCAATAGAGACAGGGATCCCCATAAAAAATAAATACATAGCCCTATGGTGGGGGGAGACTGAAATGGAATAAGAGTCAGATGGCACTTCTGAGCACTCTTCATGCAAGGGAAGGGCCTCAGAACATGAAGACTCACAGACCCAGGAAGAGGAAAAAAAAATAAGAAAAAGAAACGTATGGGTACTAGATATAATCTGAGGAAGAAGAAACCTCCTGACTGATTATCTTGCAGTGAAAGAGGAGATACATCTAGCCTTTTGATTTTTTTCCTACAAAACCGGTTTGAAGTAGTATTCTTTCAGGACACCCACCTCTTTACCACCAGGGAGCTGCAAACAGCAAGTGCAGACTGGATACTGGGTCCCTCCTACTAGTCTGTGGGGGAAGACACCTGCAGTGGGGTGAGAATTTGTTTTTGTATCCCCCTAATCAAAGTGATCACAGTAATAGATATTTCTCTGGGAAGAGCCATGCTCATAGACATTTCATTAGATAAACAGGATTTTAGACTCGTTAACATATGTACCACAAGAAAAAGCCAGTAGGGTCCAACTTTTTGGTATAATTCCTTTTTTATTTACAGCAAAAGCAATACTTTTTAGAGGAGACTTTAACTGCAGCAGACTTAAGCAAGATAGGGGATTAAAAACAGAAAAAAGTTTTCTGTGATGTGGGGTTTCTGAATAGATTACTTAACCAAATCAAATTAAAAGACGTATTTTATGATCAATACTCTAGTCCTCAGTATACTTCTTTTAGAGGTCCTCTGAAAACTCGGATAGATTACTGGTTCATATCCACATGCCCCCCCATAGCACAAGTGAGCACGCATCCGGTAGCAACTTCGGATCACACTCTCTTGGATGTTAAAATCTCCTTCTCCCCAGAAGTAACACTCGACAAAGGATATTGGAGACTTAACACAGCTCTATTGGACACCCCAGAAATTAAACAGGATCTTATAGCTATAATAACAGCCAGAAAATGTGTGTTTTTCATGTATGAAAATCCTTTGGAATGGTGGGAACAAAGTAAAAAAGACTTCACAACTTATTTTAAAACAACAGGACAACTGTTAGAGACTTTTCAGACACAACAATATGCGTTATTAAAAAAACAGCTATATAAATTAATCTCACTACAAATCGAAACCAATCAAGATTACACAGCTCAAATTAGACTAATAAAACAAGAAATGGCAAATTATCAATATGATAGGAATAAATCGTTAGAATTTGAACAAAAGTATACTACTCAGGGCACTCAGCTTCATGCAAACCCATATGAGACTTGCATGGCACATACAAAAAAAAGCACATTAATGTCATTACCAAAGGGACTCAACAAATCACAAGTAACTCCAGAATTATGACTAAAGTAGAAAATTGTATTCACACGTTATATGGACAACCACATAAACTCCCAGGACATACACTTGGGTGGTTACAAGAATGTAACCTACTGCAGGTTATGGATCACAATATTCCATTCTTACCGCACGCAGTATCAGAAAAAGAACTGAAAAAGACTGGCACAACTGAGAGTTGGAACAGCACCACGCCTAGATGGACTCCCCAATGCCTTCTATAAAGAATTAATAAAATATATGCTACCACAATTAACCCAGATGTATAACTTTTTGTTAAACAAGGAGGAACTACCTGACTCTATGAGTAATGGATTATTAATATTACTGCACAAAACAAGAGCTAAATATAATTTGGACAACTGAAGACCCATCTCATTATTAAATTCTGACTTCAAAATCATAACAAAATTAATAAGCAACAGACTGAATCATACACTTTTCTCATCAATACACCATACACAAATGTGCTCCATACCTGGCAGGAAAATTTCAGACATACTGATCTTAATAAGAGAATTATTCTCTAAAGGAGATAATGAAGAAATAACAGGATTTCTGGTGAATATAGACCAATCCAAGGCATTCGATAGGGTAGCCTATGACTACTTGTGGATATGCCTAAAACAATATGGATTCCCCACTGCAATTTAACCACTGAATACAATTATTTTACAATAAGGCTACAATATCACTGTATATACATGGATGCTTAGGAAATCCATGCAAATTGAACATAGAGGTTAGACAAGGGTGTCCGTTGAGTCTGCTGTTGTACATTCTATCATTAGACCCCCTGATTAGGAGAATTAATCTAGACCTAGACATACATGGATTATCAGTCTCAAGCCAGGACACTGAAATAAAAATATTGGCTTACGCAGGATCACCTCTCAGCAATCCTAGTTGAAGGGTTATTAAATGAACATCCGAACATACAAATGTTCCAGCAGAAACAGACCACCCTGTCTATCTAAGTCTGCTCGAGTGTGCAGCTAGCACCCCTAGTTTGCAGCTGCCCCTCCCATTTGTCATCCCACTGCCACCCCCCACCTCCCCCACCCTCACTCTCCCCTGTTCCCTGTCCCATGCCCTTTTGAAACTGTTCACAGATTTACATGATACCACCCATTCTGGTAGGGCGTTCCATTTTGCTACCACCCTCTCTGTAAAATAGTGTCTCCTCATTTCCTTCCTAAATCTTCCCCTCTCTATTCTTAGCACATGCCCCCTGGTGAATTTTCAACCATCTTAGGATCCAGAATTAATTTGCAGAAAAGCAAATGTATACCCATAGGTAGGAACACAGCCACAGATACCCATATCATTAATATACCAATCACTCAAGAGGGAGGAAAGATTCTAGGAATTTTTTGGATATCCAAATGCAGCTCACTATAACTGGGAATACATATTGAATATAGACCTGGACAGGATAGCAAAATGGAACCGGTGGAGAATGAGTAAGAAAAAAGGACATATATGCTGCATACCTTTTTACTACCAATGTATTTATATCTCAGTTTTGTGTATCCCCAGCCCCAAAGCCTTAGAAACTAGGATTTTAAGCTGCTTCTTCCAAGGTGTATGGGGAAGCTGTTTAAACCGTATAAAAAAGGGCACAATCTACATGGGCATAGTGGAGGGGTGCCTCAAACTAATAAATCCAATTGTTTTCTACCATAACATCTTTTTGTATGCAAACATAAAGCCCATAATAACAGAACAAATAGTAATTTGGGATTCATGGGTAACAGATCAGATAGGCCATTTATTACAAATCTGGGCCAGAAATAAGGTATTCCCTAAACAGACAAAACTTACTATGTATCCCTCTTACTTTAGTGATCACATCAGTAAATTAAAGGCATGGAAGGTCACATGGGATACCATAAGGTCAAACACTAGGAAGCAGCTTTATATGTCTATCAAAAAGGAATATTATTTCCAACAACCAACATTTTTGACAAGACGTCTGTCAGAGACCTTAAGCACTAAATCTCTCCTAACAGAAAAAAGGACACCACCCCAAATGTGGGACACTATGTGGTTATGTGTTCATGGGAAACTTTTAGTTAAAGCAAATATGAAACATAAAGAAATGTCAGAATGGATGTGCCCTAGACAGACCTGCATAGCACATCTAGAAACCATGGAACACTTGTTTTTTGATTGCCCATTCATTAACATTTTTTGGGAAATGGTATCAGAAAAATGGAAAGGGTTTCCTAGAGAAATTCTCTCATCTGAAGCATTATACTTAGGAATATTTCCTAATTTAAAACCAACATACAATGAAGGCACTCTCAGAATATTAATAACAGGTCTTAAATACTGGATCTGGCAAGCACGCTGCAAATTGGTGTTACAGCAAATAGTATGGTCACAGGAACAAATTTGGCAAGCTTTCCAGACAAATGTTCAAGACGTCTGTAGAAAGGAATGTAAATCTAATACTATCAATCAATCAATCAAAGTCTTTATTTAACCAGGCGATCACCGTTAAGCAAGCTCACTTTTGTGGTGGACCTGGGTAAATTTAATAGAAATAGTATGGATTAGATTTGATTCAACAGGCAGCCTTTTTCAACCTTGTAAAACTAATAAATATGAGGGAGATTAATATAAAGGTTATCATATGAATCCATATGTAGTTTAGTATACGATATTTGTATTTTCAGACTGTTTTCTTTTCTTCTTCCTCACGATTCCAACATGATGAAATGCTCCGTTTGTTTTGTTATATATCAAATTATACCTAACTTTGACAATGTATCTCCATATGTACAAACTCATGTAAATGAATTTGATGTTAATTTTGTTTGTATGTTCACTGATTTTGAAATCAAAACAGCCCTACTCTTCCTGTAGGGGGAACCACTGGTCTGTGAGATGGCCAGTTCTGGTGTGTTTCCCATGGAGCAGGATGTGCGGGAGGCTAGGGAGCAGGTCTTCTCCCTGGCCTCTGGTTTGCCAGAGACCGAGGCCTTCTTTGATGCCATGGGGCATCTAGAGGCAGATTCTTCAGGAAAGGATGTGGTAGTGGAGGAATTGAAGGAAGTACAGAATATTGCAGTTGCGGTGGAAAATGTAATAGGAGCACAAACACAACAGACCACGTTGAGCTTTACCAAGGAGCAGATACAGGCATTAATTGTTTCAGAAGAAGCACAGTTCACTAAACGGAAGGAGAAACTTACTGCCCAGTTGCACACTTTTTCCACAGACCCGGAGAAGCTAGAACTGCATGACGCAATCACGCCTGGATGCAGTACATTGCAGAATGCGACAGCAGAGCCACTGGGTGTTTGTACTTCCTTTTCAGGGGACAAATGGAATCCTTCCCTGTTTGTCTTTGGGACACCTGCACCAAGGACTGGATCTTCATCCAGAATGGCTTTCATGACTCTCTTAGGAGCTGGCCCAAGTCGAAGATCAGAGTTGACAATCGGTGTGTCACAGACTGAATCTTCTGTGAACAAAAGGCTTCATGATGCCAGTTAGGCATTCAACACTACTACCGGCAAATGGATTTTGAGCATGACACCCATCACAATGCCTCAGTCAGAGGGACCAGCTACTAATCAAACAGGTATTTTTTCTTCATTTAAAGATAAAGATATGCCACATAAATCTGTTTCTGTACATTCTGACTCAGAAATGGAGTAAATACTGTAAGTAAAGGGGTCAGTTCCCCTCTAGCACTGCCATCAGACCTGAAGTTAACTCAGAACCCTGTGTTAACTCTTCATGATAACATTCCAAGTGTTTCTTCGGATCATGTGAATACAATATCAGATTCTAGTGCAAATGACTTGTGGCATAACCGTCAAAACCCACCTCCGACCTCACAGGTTCAAAATGAAGTGGGTTCCACTGAGGCATCTCAAGAGCCACCACCAATGGGGAGATCTTATGCCTCTCTCTTTCATACACTGGTTTATCTGGCAAAACAACACAACACAGTGTGATTGCGCTATAAAGGAGGCCTGGATTTTCAACCTGACAGGGTTTATGTTGCACAGACCCTTCTGAAATTATCTATGTTTTTTTTGGCCACAGAAATGTGCGCCCTTATTCATGTCTCTGATACTAGTTTTAAAATTAATCAGGGGCTTGAAAAATTGGACCGAATGATGCAATAGATTGGCAACTGATAATATAGTCCTTTTCTAGCAGCCATTAGTGTTAATAATCTTCTCTGTGGCATTTTTGGACCTCAGTGGAGGTCTGTTAACTGTTTCCATTTTGTTAAGCGTAGAAGTGAGATAATTTGATTAGGGTGTGAGTCTTTGGTTTGTTTAATGTCCAACTGGATATGGGAGGTCAAATAAAATTAGGAAAGGTCACGTAGTTGCCTTGTTATGAATAAGAGTAGGACTCACCCCAGGTAAATGGAGGTTACATTTCACATGGTATTTTTATGCCCTCTATATGAAAGCCTTGATTAAAATTAAAAATATTTAACTGTTTTTATGACTAGGAATGCAGGGCAATACTGTTGTTATGTGCTGGATTTAATTATTATGAAAGTCTAGTGGACAGGAATAAAACTTTTATTTAATTTTTATAAAAAGTTACTTTGGATATGAGAGGTCATAGCAAGTTCGGCAAGGTCACACAGTTGTCACGCTACAAGTAAGAGTTAAGTTCACACTCAGAGAGATGGGTGTTGTGTTTCCTGTTACCTTTATGCCCCATTTATGAGATAGAATGATTTTGAGTGTATTATGTCATTTGGGTAAAATTGGGACATTTATTACATGCACATTACTAGTGATGTCTTTTTAGTTATGGGATTTTACTTTTGTATGTTTAATTTGTAAAACAAACTAAAAGAAAGAATGAGTAGCTATGAGGTACAATTCCAAATCTGGAATTTAAGCACTGACATAATCTCAAAAGGTTTTTCTGGAGACACTTGGTTGTTTAGCCTCCTTTGGGCTTTAACCAAGTGCTGCTAATTGCAGATCAGGCATGGAAGGTTTGAACTTCAGGGTCATGTGACCTTTAGCTACAAGCCAGCACGCTCGATTCTCCAAGAAGTTAGAAACACCTAATGATTTAAAACCTTTGTCAGACACTCATTCCAGCCTCTCGCATCTCCTGTGAAGGTCTGGAAAGCATGGAGTAAAATAAATGTTTAAATGTGAGTAACCTACTGTCTGGTTTAAGTGTTTATGGCTTTTGAATGCAAGGAAGTAAACTAACAGGTAGAATATGGTTCCTTTGTAGAAATTTATAACAAACTACCAATGAAACTAGGCATGTGAAGTGTGACCTTGTCACTGGGTGAACTGTGATTAGAATGTGTGCATGAGGGATTTTTAAGTTTGAGCACCAATTGTATAGTTCAGAGATTTATGTGATTTAATACAACCCTTTACACAGCATTCTGATGTGGATTCTATGTGTTGGCAAATGAATATGCATTTGTAAGCCTTGAAAGACATATGATGTGTTTTGAAACTTTTATACGAACTGATGCTTGTGAAAGCTGTTTACAATTCAGGTCCTTGAAGTATAAGCTAACATAGAATTTTTGTTTCCAAGTGGCACATCGGGCAATTAATTGAATACTGATGTTTTTCATGAGATATATTGTAAAGCTGATGTGATGTTTATTTACTTTTAAATGAAAGCTTCATGGTTCTTAGCCATTTCTATTATTCCAAACAGGGGGTGTGAATACTACGTAGAACGTATAAAGTGATTTGAAAAGAATAGTTTAAATCCTTCTAAGGTGAGCCCTTTGAGTCAGCTAACAGTTATAATTTGATTTAAATAGTTAAAGGCGGTGTTACTAAGATATATATATATATATATATATATATAATTTTTAACAGGTCAGTTTATTACACTGATGAAGGAGTGAATCTGAAACGTTTGTTGTGGTGTACTTATGTGCACATATATTCATACTGTACCTTAGAGAGTTACCTGCTATTCAGAAGAATAAAATAAAAAATATGTATTTATGGAGTTTGGTGAGTCGGCTCCTTTTCTACCAGTTTTTTCTAGTTTGTTTGTTGCAGTCTGGTAGATAGCCACTCCCTCATAATAATTTTTCCTTTTCTACTGAGGTGCCTGTACTGGAACTTCTTCTTTTTGATGCTTAAAAAATTCTGGCATAAATTAAATATGTTAAAAAATACAACCTTGTGGACACTCTTTGAGGTGACCCCTTTGATAAAACCTGCATTTTAGATGATTACTGTCCCTTTTTAGAAATGAGAGAATAAGCATTACAGATTTTTTTTTTAGTTAAAACAGTGAGGTACTGGTCAAGGTCACCCAGAAGCTATCTTCGATTCTGAACAAATATGGACTGCAGGTTGAAGGGTTAGGGTACTACTTCCCACCACTGACACTGGATATCAATATCTCCCAAACATTTTTTTTCTAGGTTGGGATTGTGGAGTTCTGTTCTATGCTGGGCAGCCTAAGGCATTATATAGGTGTGGGTCTTATACCCACTTGAGCAGTCTCTGTGATAAATTTTGATCTACATTCTGCCAGGAACTGGGTCATGCAAATACACATTGTAAGAATCAGCAGATATGCAGCTCATGTTCCCAACCAGGTCATACTTACAATGTTTGTCCAGATGCAGCCCATAATCAAGATGCACAGGCAGGATGGGTCAGAACAGTGGCTTATAATGACCCTGGCTCAAAGAAATAGCACAAAAAAAAACACATAAAGAGTACACCAACTGTAGTGTTTATTTCTGACCAAGACCCCCCCAAGAACCTTCTGTTCATAAACCCCATGAACAAACTTAGACTCAGGAGATTTTGCTAGAGGCAGTGTCTGAGGAACTATGATGTATAGAACCCTCACCCCTTCCACCTGAAACCTAACACCCCTTTCCTGCTTTGGATCCCCCCTTAGCTTCAGGGTGTAGACACTAGCTCCGATTCATGAGAGAAAGCAGCCATGCCTCCTCCCCACCCCCCCCAGAGGTGACAGGATAACGCTTAAATGTTGTGATGGCCAGAAACCCCCTACATCAAAATTCTCTAAACTGGCACAGATATCTTTGACCAATAGATATACTGCACTCAGTGCCACCTTAGAAATATCTGGAGAAGACTCTGATGGTTCTTCTCTCTACTCTTCAGTTCCAGACCAGGGCTCTGACACTGACAGCATGGTAATAGAAGGGAGCATAGATCCATTACTTAAAGTTGACAGCCCTCCAGGGAGGAAGGTGAAAAAGAAAATCAGACACTCTAAAGGCAAACAGGAACTGTAGCCTTGAGGTCATGCTACCTTGAATATTTTGTTCCCCTTGATTTCACTCATTCAGCCATACCTGTTTACTGCATTTCATCTAGTGTTAGGAGTTGATTTTAACTGTGGCCTTTCCTTAGAAGACAGGAGTAAACATGTAAAAACTTAGAAAATAGTCTGTGATACCACCTAATTAGTGAATATCATTAAAATGTCTTCTTTAAAAGATGCCTACCATTCCTTCCATCTTAAGTCACATCCTACATTTCAAAAAGGCCCTCTTGCTACCCATATAGATTTATTTTTCATCACCAGACATATTATAGTAGAATCTATTTTTGTAGCGGTTGTAGAATTTTCAGATCATAATATGATATTTATGCGGGTAGCAAATCATACCCCTCTACTTTTTGGTCCTGGAACATTGCAATTTAATGCAGCATTATTAGAACAACCCTCTTTATCAGAAGAAATAAAATACTTTATAGAGGCAAGAAAATCAGTGTTCTTTTTTACGACACCCCCACTCCCCCCTTAGTTGGTGGGAAGACACCAAACATGATCTAAAATCTCTCTTAATCACGGAAAGTAAAATGAGATGGAATACGCAGTATTTTCGATACCTGCAAAATAGAGTACAGTTACAAAAACCGGCTTCTCTAAGTTACACTACTGGTCTTGATTACACATCCCAAATCAAGAAAATAAAAACAGAATAATAGATAAGTGTGCATTACAAGGTAGTAATACCATCGAGAGGTTTGGGGGACATATCTCCTGTACTTCCGGAAATTCACAGAAAAACATTGAAAGATTAATTGATGATCAAGGCACAGAACAAGCTACAAATTTGGGAATCATGACTGTAATCACTCAGCATACACAATACTTATTTGCATCCACTTTCATGGAAGACTCAGGTAGACAAAGATTTTTTGATAGTTTCGATACACCCCATTGCCTGGAATTGGATT
The DNA here is from genome assembly GCA_016271365.2 of Neoceratodus forsteri. Lineage (NCBI taxonomy): Eukaryota > Metazoa > Chordata > Ceratodontiformes > Ceratodontidae > Neoceratodus > Neoceratodus forsteri. The sequence continues at coordinate 308,430,749 of CM028136.1, forward strand.
TACAGACTCTCACCCAGGATATTTCCCCACGGGAGGTAATCAAAGTCATACATTCCTTAAAACTTGAGAAATCACCTGGCCCTGATGACCTTCCTAATGAACTTTTTAAATTAATGGGAGAAGATATTAAACAGGAATTAGCAATGTTTTTTTTCTAGTATTTTGAAAACAAATGGTGTTCCATTGTCTATGTCACAAGAGAACCTGATTTACATCCATAAAAAGGGAGATAAACGATATCTTAAAAACTGGAGGCCAATTAGCCTTTTAAACAGTGATTGTAAAATATTAACAACATTACTTTATAACAGACTGATTATCCCAGCACAAGTTTTGATTGCTGCTGCACAATCATGTTCTGTATGCACTCGTTCTATTACAGACAATCTTATTCTTTTAAGAGAAATATTTGAGAGAGGAACACGACAACAAATGGATGGTTTTGTCTTTGCTTTAGACCAGAAACAAGCTTTCATTGCTGTCAACCATGACTACCTTTGATTTATATTACAGTCATATGGGATTCGCACTTCTTTTATACGATGGTTATGTAGTCTGTATCATACAGCTACAGTAGTCCCCCTGGTTAACGGGTGGAAATGACCAATGATTTCCATAGATAAAGGTGTACATCAGCGTTGCTCTTTGAGCCCACTATTGTATGCCTTTATCATAGATCCTCTGTTATGGGCCTTGAATACATCCCCCTGTTAAGATCCTTGCATTGCCAGAAGGGGAAATTCCATATAAAGACATAGCATACACTGACAACTTAAGTCTAATGGTATCTGATACCTTCTCAGCGCAGCAGGCAATCAATATTTGCACAGAATTTAGACTTTTCTCCATGCGTCTCTTAATCTGGACAAATGTATGGGGAAACAAATTGGTATTAAATCTTCACCTCCACCAACAATTGCAGGTATTCAATTAGTATTTGCGCCACTGAAAATCTTAGAAATTTTTTACGACGAAGGGCCAACAGATGAAATAAACTGGGCTTAAAAACTTGAACAAGGGAAAGCGTTAGTAGCAAGATGGAATCAACATAAAATGAGTAAAAAAAAAATGAGTTGTATTAGTGAAAACTTTATTGATTCCACTTTTCTTGTTTATTAGTTACCTTTTTCCTCCACCTAAACAATGTGAGATGACTCTTTATAGTATTTTCTTTCAAACTATATGGAGCAGTCAGCTTAATCCAATAAAGAGGAATACATTGTACCTTCCTGTTGTTGAAGGAGGTTTGAATATGGTGAACCCTTTGTTTTTTTTTATTCCATTCAAATTCTTTCAAATTTGAAACCTTTATTGGTTAAAACAGGAAAAGCGTGGATTCCCCTTTTCCACATTTCATGCCAACCTTTGTTCAAGAGATGGGATACAGGACAATTGTGGAGCCTTGGAGCACAAAGACAGATGCCAACCCATGTTTTGAATCTTTTTTTTTTAATTAAAAGTTGGAAGTTAACCAGTACAATAATAATCACAAATAATAGGAAAATGTTTTATTCACACATATTGTGTTCTGCTTTTTCTGATCCATTCCCCTTTCCATGGTGGTCGCCACAGTTTTTGCCCACTTTAAAATAACACTTAATGAACTTCAGGAACCCCCCACATGTCTGGGATATACATTGGTTGTGTTGCCATGAAAAATTAAGTATTAAAGATAACCAGAAACATAAACAGATGTCAGAGAGAATGTGTAGCAGACCTACTTGTACTGCTCAACTGGAATCCATGCAACACTTATTTTTTTCTTGCTCCTATATTTCATTGTTTTGGCAATATATTTTGCTGCCAACTAGAAGGAACCTATCTTTGCCACTGTAGATTTTGCGCTACTGATATATGGTTCATACTCTATTAGGTGGAAGAAATGGACTCCAGTACACTAAATGTTATTTTTACTGTTATAAAGTAGCACATTTGGAAATCAAAATGTTTATTTGCGTTACAACAGAAGGATGTTTCTTATTTTGAGCTTGAAGCAAAAATTACTTCAGAACTGCAGAAAATGTATTCTATGGAAACAAAAAAAAAAAGCCAGTCTAGAATTTTAAGACCCAAATGGAGGAACCTTCCATGGATTACAACCACAGTAATTCTGGTTACTTGAAATGAGTCATGAAATTTAAGTTATTACTATAGATTGCCATATGGATTTATGAACTTTTTTTTAATTCATTTTAGTCACTCTTGGTGATAGTAAATATTTTTCCTCACCCCCTTCCCCCATTTGGGAATACTGGGAGCACTGGATCCTTATATATTGAATAGGTTAAGTTAGGGGAAGATGGACTTGTGATATATTTGTAGATTACTGCTTATCTTTATTCGAGACAGAAGTCTAATTTTGCAAGTATATTTCATTGGCCACAAGAGAATGCAAAATGGACACATGCTGTGAGGATCCAGTACAAAGGAAGCCTTGAAGATCCAACTGATAGAACTTATGTTGGTAAACACCTCACCAAAAACTCTTTACAATTTTCCCGTTCTGAAGTTTTTTCATTTGTATATGCTCCCAGAGAACAGAGTTTTGATATTAGTTTTAGATCTGCCTCTTTATTAGACCATTTTTGGCAGTAATATCAAAGGGTAAAAGATATGGGCTCTTTTTTTTTTTTTTTTGCAATATCCTTATCTAAACACACTGTTAAAATAATCATGGTTTTATGTAGAAATGAAGGGGTTAATGTTAAGAATATCCTATACTGGCTTCAGCAGAGGTGTGAGGTTCAGGGATTACCAGACCCCATTATTGAAAGTGAAGGCTTCTGGACAGGGGTTGGAAGTTCAAGATCCAACTAAAGCTCACTGACATAGGAATACAACACCTCCCTAGCAGTTTTTTTCTTGGGAGGAATCGGGGGATTTTATTTTATCCAGGGAAATCCCTGATCTTGTTATAAATGTGGTTCCCCAAGGCATGTGAGTAATTGTTGTGAGAAGATAAGGTGCTCAATGTGTGGGATGCTAGGGCACCCATGCGGTTCATTGTACATTTACACCAAAATGTAGCTTATGTGATAATGAGGGAGACACATTTACCACACACCCCTGGGTGTCCCATAATACTGTGGATGCAGATTTTACTGAACACGAATTATATGTGAACACAGCAATAAATAAAAATAGCCAAGCATGGGCTCGTACAAACCACACACCCCCTTCAAAAGCAGGAAAGACAGTTCACTAACAAACAAGATAACACACGAACAGAAGCCAAGAACAGGGAGAAAGGACAGACACAACTGCAGAAACAGCAGAAACTGCAGAGAAAGCAGGTACTAGCACAGAACCTGACCCCTCCCCCCAGGCAGAAAGAAACTAAGAAACAGTGTCTCCACCATATATGCCACCCCTGGATTTAAATTCCTTTCAGCTGGTGACACAAGAGAAAGGGAAGGGAAGACCTGAGAAGGTAACCCCAAATGTGGTGCAGACACATAATAAATATGAAGTTTTGCAATGGGGTGATACCGAGATGGAGGTTCAATCAGATACCTCATCAACAGGTGAACAATCCTCAGAGAATGATGAACCCACTGGAAATTAACCAAATGTTTAAAAAAAATGTTGGGGCACCAATGATACATCAAAGGCAAAAATGATACATCCTACTTAACTAAAAGGAAACAAATTACATTTCAATAAATCTAAATGTTTAAACTATCAGTTGTCTCTCTTAACACAAACAGTATAAAAAATGAAAAGAAAAGGAAAACAGCATTTTCATTTTTCGAAAAAAAAAATAGGTATGATGTAATCTTTTTCCAAGACACAAGATTACATATACAAACTGAATCAGCTAGAGCTGCAGCCGATTGGAAATGGGGCCTAGTTTCTGGTGGTTAGGAACGGAGCTATGTAGTGGGTTAGGCATTTGTTTTCAGGACCCTGGAATCAAAATATTAAAAATGGTAGAGATTCATCAGGGAAGAGCTTTTTTGCTAGATATTTGCTTTAAAGAGCAAGTCTTTCACTTAATAAATTGCTATGCACCCCAAAGCAAGACAAAACGCATAGCTGTATAGAAAGAGATACAACCATATCTCTTTACAGCAAAAATTGTACTGTTTGGGGAGATTTTAATTGCAGGCTTTTAAGATCTGATAGAGGAATCCATACTGATAAAGTATTCTGTGATGTAAGTTCCCTTAAACTCTGTTAGCACAAACTAAATTAAAGGACACTCAGGGGTCCTGTAAATCTCCCCCTGTACATACTTTCCACAGAAGAACCTTGTCCTCGATGATTGACTATCTGTTTTTATCTGAAAATGTGCCAGGAAGGAATTCACAGACACAGGCAGCAGCTACCTCAGACCACTGTCTAATTAGCATACAACTAGCTAACTTTCAGACATCTCTTTTCGGAAAGGTATATGGAGGATGAACACCAAACTGAAGATAGGGAAACCCTACAAGAATTAATTATGGATAAGAAATCTGTCATGTGCCTATACGAGGATGACATAAGATGGTGGTTAGATTCTAAAATAGACTTTATCAATTGTTTTAAAAAAATCTCCAGAAACCAAAATTACAGTAAACAAAAAAGATATAGAGAACTAATGAACCAGTTACAGTACTCACAGGAAAGGACAAAAGTATCAAGAATGCCACACAACAGATTAAAATGATACAAGAAGAATTAAAACTACTACAATGACAGATTCGTAACATTGGAAGCAGAACAAACATTTGGTGCTCAGGGTAACTCTCATGTTATCAATCCATATGAAAACTGTAAAAGTAGGGTGCAGAGGAAAAACATATCACAATTATAGATGGATATGGGACAAATAGTATCCCACAAAAATGAAATTCTACAAGAAATTTATAAATTTGTTAAAAGGGTATTTGGGACAGAATTTCCCAAAAATAGCATGGTACAAGACTGGATAAATAATATAGAAGTACCTGAAATATCACTGACACAATAAAAACAAAACAAATTAATAGCCCCAATTTCAAACCAAGAAGTAGATACAGTTTTAAGAGAGTTAAAACTGAATACAGCTCCAGGGATAGATGGATTAGTGCCAGAATTCTATAAATGGTTGTGGGAATATTGCCCAGAGGAAATGGTAAAAATTTACAATGACCTATTATTAATAAAAGAAATTCCACCTGAAATGAATGTAGGAATAATAAGTATGTTATTTAAAAAAAGGAGACAAAACATTACTTAAAAACTGGAAACCCATCACACTACTAAATGTGGACTAGAAAATGTTAGCTAAAATATTGAGTATCAAATTAACAAATATGTTGCCTAATATAATGCATAGGTCCCAAACCTGCACTATCCCAAAATGGAAAATCACAGACAATTTAATTTTTTTTTGCAAAATAGTGGAACAAAGTCAGGAAACGAATACAAAAACATATATCATAAGTCTGGATCAAACACAGGCATTTGACAAAGTAACACATGAATTTGTATGGTTATGGTTATGCTTACAAAGATATGGGGTACCCATGAATTTCATTTAATGGATCCAGAAATATTTAAAAACTGCAACTTTAATGCCACTAATTCAGGGATAGAAAGGAAAAAAGAGGGAGGTTAAAGGGTTGTATGCCAAGGTTGCCCCTTAGTCTCATAGTGTGTGTGTGTATATATATATATATATATATATATATATATATATATATATATTTGCTCTGGATCTGGTAATCAGGAAATTGAATATTTCTGTAGACGTAATTGGAGTACAGATTCAAAACCTTGATCAAAATGTAAAAATGTGTGCATACTCAGATAACTTGGTACTAACACTAAGAGAGAGTGATTCTGGAGAAAGGGCACTACAGGCCTTGAAGACTTTATCTCAAGTCACTAAAATACCATCAACAGCTTAATATGGTTCAAGGTCAGTTATCATTCATCTGTATCCACCTACCCCAGGTTGTGCCTGAAAATAGGCTGAATTTGTCTAGTGCACTTACCCAGTCAACAAAAACTAAATAAGTAAAAAGTAACAGAAGCAGAAATAAATTACTCTAAAAGCTTTTGTCTAGTGGTGGGAACAAATGACAGACAGGAAATGCATTTCAAAGGAATTCTGACAGTATATGACCCGTGTAAAATATGAAGGGTATATTTTTTACGTGGAGATATGTCAGAAGTCAATTGGAAAGATAAATTAGACATAGCACTACTTAGAATTGCATAGTGGCAAAAGTGGAACATGGGAAAATTGGAAAGAATACAGTATATGTGATCAAAACATATCTAATACCAATGTTCTTATACATTAGTCATATTTTTCCACTACCCAAACAGATGGAATCTAAAATATTTGGATGTTTATTTGTCATATTTATGGGAGAGTCATCTGAACCCCATAAAATGAGGCATCACATACATAGATAAGAAAAAGAGAGGGCTTAGTATGATAAAACCTACTGTGTTTCATTTTAGTATATTTTTCTTTACAAATTTAGTCTCCATCTTAAAAAAGGGAATCCACCCTGGGGCACCTGGAAAATAGCAAAATTACAACCCATGCTAAACAATTGGGGAGAGAATGCTGCACTATTAAAGAACCGAAAAATCAATGGATTACCAAAACATTTAAAATATAGTGTGGATAAACTAAAACAATGGAGCTTGGAAAAAGAACATTTTATAACTTTCACTAGGAATCATGTATATACCCAGATTGTGGCAGACTATTATATGGCAGAACCTTTTGAAGGTAGAAATGAAACAGAAAAAAGAACAATCTATCAAATACTCATTGAGGTTAGAACCCCTAGTAAGACATGGGATATCATTTGACTAGGGGCACAGGAGAAAATATATGTGAAAAATAACTTAACACATAAAGAAATTGCTGAAAGGTACTGCTCAAGACCATGTTGTACAACAATTTTAGAAACCATTCAGCATCTTTTCTTTGAATGCTCTTCCATAATAGAATTTTGGAAAATTGTAAATACAAATTGGGCTTGCTTACCCTTTCAATATTTAAACTACGACAACTTTGTATTTGGAATATTATCAAATCATTGGAGAACTTTGGACAGGGGTAGTATATATGTACTATTTTCAATACTCAGATATTGGATTTGGCAAAGTAGATGCAGATTTTCCATACAACAACACCATATAAAACAGGATCAGTTATTCAATATTGTTAAAAACGTAATTAAAGAATGTGTAGACAGAGGCCTGGATATTCAGAAGGGTTGTGCATGGTACAACACTGTTGCACCATGAGCAACCCACTGATGTGCCCCAGTGTGATATTCAAATGGGGATTGTGCCTGGCACAAATCCTGATGCGCCGGAGCGCATCAGTAATGTATGCGGCGCAGGTGGGGGGGTGTGTGTCCATGCATACTCTGTACATCCTGATATTCAGCCTGGGATGTGCTGAGCCCATGCATGCACAACCCCTACTTGCACTGCACACAGGTGAGCCAAAAAAAAAAGGAACAACGGCTGACCACCCACAGGTGAGCTGCCGTATTGCAAGGTGCAACACGGCAGCTGCCACCTGTGGGTGGCCACCCGAGCTCTGGCTGCACCTTCGTGGTGGCACCCCCCCATGCCCGATCGTGGGCATATGCAGTTAAATGTAAGTCCTATATCCCTGGTGGTCCAGTGGACCGCTCGCAGCCCGATCGTGGGCATAAGTAAAATAAAATCATTCCTATATCCCTGGTGGTCCAGTGGACCGCTCGCAACCCGATTGCGGGCATAAGTACAATAAAATAATTCCTATATCCCTGGTGGTCCAGTGGACCACTCGTAGCCTGATCGCATAAGTAAAATAAAATCATTCCTATATCCCTGGTGGTCCAGTGGACTACTCACAGCCTGATCACAGGCATAAGTATAATTAAAATCATTCCTATATCCCTGGTGGTCCAGTGGACCACTCGCAGCCCGATCACAGGCATATGCCATAAAGCTACTAGTCCCATATCCCTGGAGGTCCAGCGGCACCCTCCCACCCGCCCACTGAGCCCACCACCCCGCCTCCCCCGTCAGCGCGGGTGGCAGCTTCACCCGCTGCCGCCCCCACCGCCCGCTGTTGACACTGTACGGTAGGGCTGTACGCCCATTGGTCTTGGAGCCAATAGGCATGCATCCCATACCGCACTACACAGTCCAGATGTGTGAATGGATCCCCTGCTCTCTGCCTGTGTGCTCCCACCCGCCCACCCACCTCTCCTCCTTCCTAGCCATAGTTATTGGCTAAGCCCTAATCTCTAATACACTTATAGTCAACCTTACACTTGTGTTACACCTTGCAGATTGTGTTCTATCTGTGTCTCTGCTCCCAATATTGCCCTAGTTCAACCACCTTGTATTCTATCCAGCTATTTTCTAACTACAAAGCTATGTCTCAAGTGTTTGCCAAAGATATTTGTGCCATTATATCTGCTGTATCTCGTTCAAGAATGTTAGCATTGTATCCATCTAGTTCATACCTGCCAGCATTCCTCCTTGTCAGTACTTCTGTATAGTCTGCTCACTTTATTGAATATAATCAAATTGTATATCTATATTGTATACCGAATCTCTGGATACTATCCTCATGTTCCCCTATCCCCCAGGTCACACTGGGAAATGAGCAACTTGTTGCTCAGTGTGCCTTCCTGGTGAAACATTTCAGTAAATAAATAAAACATAGCCTCCATTCTCTCAGTACAAAAGCCTTTAAACAAACAACTGTCACAAAGTTTGTGAAGTACCATACTAGAAAGAATAAGCATTTATCAATGCCAGATGTTCACCACTGGTATGCTGTTCTTGCTTATACACATTTTTTCTATATATTTACCAAGGATAGAGCAGATGAGAAGATGCAATGTCTCATTTTCAGTGGTGTCCTGCTTTTACACGTTGTTAGAGTGTAATAACCCAGGATAGGGCAGTTGAGAGGCGATATCTACTTTTTAGTGGGCTCCCACATTGTGACCCCAAATGTCCAACAGTCTTTTTATGACCTGACATTATGATCAAGGCAGGTGGAATTTTTAACATCCCATCTGAAGGCTGATTTTGTTGTGCAACTGTGGAAACAAGTTTCAGAGGGGCCTTGAAAAATTACACCTTCCATGGGGTAACACAAGGGATATGTTGAATATCTGGGGGGTCCAAATCTGTAAAATATAGGGAAAGGGGAAATTGTTTAACCAAGAAAGGCACACTAAGCCAGAGCTTGTTTCCAGGTGTGACCTGGGAGCACAAGGAAGTTAAGTGGCTTGCTCAGGGTCACACAGTTTGCAAGTGGGGGCTGATGGGATTCAAACCCAGGTCTCCAGGTTTGCAGCTCAGTGCCCTTAACCACTACATTATTATACTGCCTCCAAATAATGTTATAATTAAATGTTGGAACAACTAGTTTCCTCATAACTTAGTTGATTTTTCACATTTTTACCCCAAATTTACAACATAATCTTTTCATGATCACTCCTGAGCATGACAATTGTCATTTATAAAACAATGGCTGAAACATCATTTTGTGCCACAAGTCTTAAAACACAGGGTTTGAGAAATGATATCAGTCACATTCATGAGGTGGTGTGAAAAAATGTTATGTTGAAAAGTTGGGGTCAGAATATTGAAAATTACCATAGTTATGAGTGTGCATTGAAAAAACTGCAACATAAACACATAACTTTGCTGTTTTCTCATCTTTTTACTGCAAATTTTCCATATAACCTTCTTATGACCCCACATAGCCTTCTTATGAGCATACCTCATAAACAAGGGCGGACAAAATTTTCAAATCCTGCCCAAAGGGTGATTTTGGGCCACAAGTGTGAAAACACATTCTGGCCATGATTTGAAAAATGATGGCTGTCACAATCATGAGGTGCTGTGAAGAAATGGTTACTGTATGTTGAACATTTAGAGTAAATTTCAATGTAGGTTCATAACTTTGTTGTTTTTTAATATTTTTGCCCCCGTAATTTTTAACATAGCCTTCTTATGACCCCACCTCATGAACAAGGGTGGGGAAAATGTTCAACTCCTGCCTGAAAGGGGATTTCATGCAGCAACCACAAAATCACCTTTCAGGACAAATTTGCCTAATTTCACGGCCATCCCCCATGAGGAGGTGTCACAAAAAGGCATGTCAAACATCTGGGGCAAAAAATATAAAAAAATTACCAAGCTATGATGACAATTTAAAAACTCCATTGAAATACATTGAACCGCATATTTGATTTCCTCAGTTCGTGGTCTGGCATTAAAGACTGAAGATGTGTCTGCAGTCTGGATAGGATTATGGAACTGGACCCTCTGTAGGTAAGTAAAGACTTGGGGGGGTGTGGGGTGTGTGGGGTGGTGGGTGCTGAGTGGGAGAGTCGGGTGGGAAGGGACAGTAACGGCGGCGGCAGTAACAGACATTGATGAACAGTTTTCTTTTTCACTGGGTGTATTAAAAAAGCTATAAAGGATGGTTTTCTTTATTTCAGGTGGTTACACTGTGGATTGGCACCCCCAGTATTGGTGTTATGTTTGTGAGGTGGGGGCTGCTTAGTGGGAGTGTCGGGTGGGGGGACAGTGATGGTGGCAGCAGCAATAGATGTCAATGGATGATTCTGTTTTTTGCAGGGTATATTAAAAAAACTATTAGGGAGGGTTTTCTTTATTTCAGGTACTGACACTGGGGATTGGGCACCCCCAGTGTTGGTATTATGTTTGGCAGCAACAGGGGTGGGCTACCCAGTGTTACAGAAGGAAATCAGGGAGGACGGGGATAGCAGCTGGCATGGGGATTGGTCACCCCATGCCAGAATATTAAGGGTTGGGTGTGGGGGTGAGACAGTTGTGGTGGCAGCAGCAGACATCGATGGACAGGTTTCTTTCTTACAGGATATGTTAAAAAAACAAATTATGAGGGATGGTTTTCTTTATTTTAGCTACTGACACTGGGGATTAGGCACCTCCAGTGTTAGTGTTATGTTACGAAGCACTGGGGATGGGTTCCCAGGAAGCAAAATATGAAGAGTGGGGGGTGGCAGCCGGCGTGGAGGATTGGGCACCCCTGTAGAGGAATATTAACATGCGTGGATTGGGCTGGGGGGACAGTTATGGCAGCAACAGACATTGATGGATGTTTTTGTCTTTTACAGGGTGTAATTCAAGTGTATCATGTTGAAACAGCGACAGCTGGACAGCGAAACCCATTACAGCGACACTTTCAAACAGATTCAAAGTTGTCACTGTAAGGGTCCTGCTACACACTGGTATCTGTTTTGCTGGTGCCTCCCCCCCCACCTTCAAAATCAACTCTGACTCTTAGTTTGTTATATTAGTAACGGGGGGTGGGGGTGCAGCGAGCCTTGTTACTTGAATACTGACCCTGATTTGTATGAAAAGTCCAGTTAAAATAGTAAAATAATACCTTTTAAAATAATGCACCATAAGCTTGAATGGAGCACATCCCCACGCTAGTCATATAATGTCATCAGAAAACAAGGAAGTGCAGGGATGGCACAGGAATTGGAAGGGATCGAGCTGCTAGTCCCCTCGGGGGCAAAATACAATCCCTTCCCTTACTTAGGGGGCTACAGAGAAAATTTTACTACAACTACTATGGAGGAACTCCCAGTCAGGTAAGGGAGCCTCCTGATGATTTTCCAGACAATTAGAAAAATCTGGGAAAGGTGTTCTTTAATGCTGCCTATCTAAGGAGTGGCAGACCAAAGTAGAGCCCCAAGTTCTAGATCAGCATTGTGTGCAATATTCCAAAGTGAATAAGAAGTGTATTCCTGGATACCCTATGGAATGTTTTATTTATACCATGAGACACTAAATGCCATCATGCTGCAGTTGCAGGGAAAATTACATGGACTGAAAGGAGGATAACATGTTCTTCACTCTGGAGCTGAATAACAAGGCTGAATAACCTTTTTTTCATCCTTTTTATTCATCCCTCCCATGGTATAATTAAGCAATAAGGCATGACAGGGTGTGGTATATCATGAGATATCATCTTGCCTTGGGTGATTGGGCATGAGGCCACTGGCCGAGTGCATCCAACCACCCAAGAAGTGATGATATCCCATGATATACCACACCCTTATTGCTATTATGAACTGAGTTTCAAGTTTTTTAAATAAAAAAATAAAAGAAACAGGTTTTAAAATGTTTTATGAATTAGTTTTTGGGTGGTGTAGGAGTACATTTAAAAAAATTGTTCTCAGACAGTAGAGAGCAAGGAGGCTGGTGGCAACAGAACTTTTCTAAAGCCGTGATGATGTAGCCTGATATCATGGCTTCAAAGAGCTCTCAGTCAATCAGATTCCTCTATTTATGATCCTCAGTTCATAAATAAAATTATATGACAGTTTAAAAAAATTTTAAAGTTGCTTTTTTTTATACTTTTTCTGAATGAAAAGTGGAAGATCAACTGGAAGAGTTTGGGCTCAAGTTTCCTATAAATAAATGAATGCCGGTTTTTCCACAGTTCCGTCAGCTATGTGGGACATATCATATCAGCCCAAGGCATTCAGACCAACCAAAGAAATATTTAAGCCTTGACCACCTGGCACAAATCAAAGAACCTGAAAGACCTATAGTGTTTTCTAGTCTTTTGCAGGTAGTACAGGCACTTCATTAAAGACTATAACTAAGTGGTGAGACTCATGCTGACTAAAACTCAAGGTTACCAACCAACCAACAAACAAAGCAAAAAGTGCCCTATAAGTTCAAATCCAACTAAAACATACTTCAAGCCAAGAGACCTATTTGGCCAGAAATGGGATGCAGAGTGTGACAAGTCTTTCAAAGAAATCAACTGCCATCTGCCAAATATGCCATTGTTAGCGCATGGTGATCCAGCAAAGCCCTAGGTTCTACATACTGACACCAATCTCTGTGGACTTGGAGCTGTGTTGTATCAAAGTTGTCCTGTAGGAAATTAAGGACTGAGGCATGTTGTCTTCTCCAGCAAAAACTTGAACACAGCAGAAAGGAACTATCTCATCCAAAAATTGGAGTTCCATACCCTCAAGTGGGCAATCGTGGATCAGTTTCACAAATACTTTTACAGAGTACGCATCACTGTCTAAACAGATAATAACCATGCTGTTGAACACAGATGGCTCTCTGTTTTGTCAACATATGATTTTTGCATGGACTATAAACCTGACTTGAATCATGTGGACGCTAATGCCTGGTCAAGATGACCAAATGCATCCTCTACAGACAGTCAAACATATAGTAGGTATGAATCCTAGAGCAAATTGTCAAAGTTCTGTGCAAAAAGTTTGAAAAAATTAGAAGCAGTCACCAGTAAATGACAATCATTGCATAAACAGTTTTGGCGCCTCTGGTGACTGTTTACCAAATGCTTACTGCCATCATTTGCTGTAAGGGCTAATAACTGGTTAAATGAATTGCCTGATACATTGCTGAATCTCCCCAAGTTTAATCAGTTTAAAGGGACACTGTCAACTTGTTTTTCATCATATTATTTCTAGTTGGAACCCCACATTTTGTGATTGTTTACCCTCTTTGAAATTCACTGATGTTGCTGTTTGTTTTGTCTGTCTCCTTGTTTAGTAGAACTGAAATGCATGGCAATGTATATTTATAAACAACCTAGTTTTGTTTACAATCCTGGTTCTGTTCTTACTGTATACTTCCTGAGCATTAGAAACACACTCCAACAGTGCAGTCACACATAAGAAAGAAGCATCCTAAACCCCCACTGCATCATGAGGGGCTAAACTGTTTTGTGGGTGTTCCCAAGTCCAGGAAAGATGTGTTTGTGGTTGCTCAAGGGATGTAAACAAACCTGTTCTGGTGTGATAACACCAGTATGATGGGCAGTCTGTTTTTTCATTTTTTTAAAGAAAATAAGTGTCAGAATCAAACTACTAGTTACATCAGCAATCTTTACTGAATATGTATTTGACATGAAACCTTTGTAAATGAGCACTTGTGCTCGAAGGTCATCTCCAACATTTTCAATAAATAAATAAAATAAATAAATAACTAAATCAATCTTGCTGCCCCAGACCTGGCCACTCTTCCACAGTTAATTCCCCAAGATCTGCAAAGAGAACAAAGACTGGACTCTTGACTAAAAGACATTGGGCTCAATTTTCAAAAGGGATGGATCAACACAAGGGACTTGCATAAGATTTTGATGTAACAGATGACTTGCATCACAACTTGGGTCACTCGAGATTTTCTAACACAGCTGCATCAAATCCTGATGCAGCTGTGCCATAGCCCCTTACACCACAGCTGTGTCTCACAAACAGGTGCACCAGGTTGCAAGGGGTCTTGCACCATGGAAGGGTTGCAACATTCCCTTTTTTGGCATTCTAGAAGCCTCACCATGGGTGCAGCAAGGGGCTTGAGTTTGACCAGTCAGGAGGTCGTCTAAGCCCCTTGTGCCAGTGCTACACAAGGTGATGAATTGGGGCTCTGAAAGTGGATCTGAGCAGAAGGACACAAGGAGTGTTATGTGTTGATATGGGTATTCTCAGGAGGATGGGGCCTAGCAGGTGTTATTATAAAACCATAAAGGCCAAGGGATGGTACTGTGGAAAGTCTAGGGACAAACAGTGCCATTGCCCCAAGTGGTCACAGCCCTGGCAGCAGCCCTAGTCTTGGGCACTGTTTGTCCCTGGATCACCCCCCATGGTACCATCCTATTTGCTTTATGGTTCTACTAATGGCACCCCTGCCAGGTGCCACATCACTCCCTGGCATGTCCACCTTCTCCCCAACACTCCTATGGTACTCCCCATGCCCCTTCTGCCCCACACCCATCCTGACAAGCATGTTTCACCCCTTCCCACCATCCTGGCCCCTCTTGTGTTGGCCAGGGGGACAGATCCTTGCAGCAGTTCCTACAAGTGCACCAATTGTTTGGCGCTAGTCTGCTGGTGCAGACACTCCCAGGTTTTTGGTGCAGGGACCCTTGTTTTTATAGAATTGGGCCTAGGGTTCTTATTGCACCTGGAGTTTGCCACTGCCCTAGATCACCACAAATTGCTGTGATCTAAGGGCTGTTTGAAAATCGAGCCCATTGTCTTCACACCGAAGAAATGGGGTCATGCCACACAAGTGCCAACAAGCATTCCTGACACAAAGTTTCTATTGCGAGAGTGGCCCAATTTAAAAATTAAAGACAATTTGTTGTGTCATGAAATCCAAGGACTGCAGGGTTTCACCAGGCAGCAGTTGGTACTACATTCAAAGTTCAAAAGAGTTGTGTTATGTGCCCTGCATGATAATACGGGGTACCTTGGAAGTGAGTGAACCTTGAATCTTGCTTATGCTTGCTTCTAGTGGCCACATTTGAAGACTGATGTGGAACAACTGTGCAGAACCTGAAGCAGATGTGTGAGATGCAGAATTTTCCACAGAGGGCATCCACTCTAGTCAACAGAGTGACAAGTGCACCCATGGAGTTGGTATGCATAAACTTTCTCAGCCTGGAACCAGACTCTAAGAATATCACAATTATCTTGGCAGTAACTGACCACTTCCCAAGATATATCCAAGCTTATCTGGCAAAAGACCAAAAGGCAACAACTGCCACAAAAGTCCTAGCTGAAAAATCATTTATGCAGTATGGTGCCCCACAATGGATCCATTTGGACCAAGGTTGGGATATCGAAATTCACCTAGTAAAATAACTGCTGTCCCTCTGGGGAATAACTAACTCTCAAACTATCCCGTATCACCCTCAAGGTGGTCCTTGTCATGAACCCACTCCTGAGGGCCGGGTCCACTGAACTCACAGTGCCCACCCCTAAGTGCTACCTGTGACAGGGGAACAGGAATATCCTCCCCATGTGCTTCTAGAGTGCTTGCTGAGTTCACAACTGAACGCTTACCACGAGGGTCCAGGGCTTCTTTTCTAATTTGGATAAGGGTAAAATAAAGTGTCAAGTCTGTAGCAAGGTGAGAACCCTCCTTGGTTGCTGTACTGGGGGGGAGACCCAGGCATTATGAGCTCTTTGGGGCTGTCCTTGTAACCCTGATTGTGTGATTGTGTCTTCTCCCATGGGTGGTGCAGCGACCTAGTTCCACCTTACAGACCCCTACAGAGACCTATGTATTTCCCCTACATAGGCACCCAGATTCACTTCCAGGATTCTAGTCTTTGGTAGCTATGGTGGCACCTTTAGCAATAAACAGGCGTGTCACAGACTAATAAACCTTCCCACCTTCACACACACAATAAAATATCTTCCAGACAGTGTTTTAAAAGCAAGTGCTTTTATTACTTACTAGAATAATTATCATACAAGACTTACACACAAAAGATTCAGAAATTTGGTTACAGGATAATAAAACAAAATTGGAACTATACATACAAAACACACTGTAAACTTTAACTGTCTAATTTCTACCTTGTCTGTGGAGAATTAAAAGTCCAGAAAATAACTGAAGTCCGCAAAGTCCATTTTCTTCTGCAGCCACTGATCCTCAGTGTATGTTTGGCAGTATGACTCTGTTTGTCAGGTAAAGTGTCTTCTGCAAAAATGTTGTGCTGTGCACCGGGTATCTGTTTTGAGGGGGTTTATATAGCCCAGATGCTGCAGTCTCGGGTTAGCTGGTGGACTTATCTTTTAGGCCAGTAGGGGTCTCTCTTGCTCTTTCCAAGTTGCAAGTGAATTAAAAAATCTTTTATTTTCTCCCACAGTCCAACTTCCTGGCCTCTGAGATCCAATATCCTTCCTGCCACTTAATAAAATCTAAATGAATTATGACACTGAAGAGAATTCACAATAGACTTCCAGAATGCATGTTTTCCCAGATCCTGTTCTCAAAGTAATTTGATTTGAAGTGGAAAAGTTTATGACTATAGGAGATGTTTTCTGTCTCATGACAATTTATAACACTGTTTTCCCTTTTGATCAGTTTATCATTGAATCCCCCTTTGAAATGTAATTTCAGGTTCCTGTTAAGCACACATTTCTCAGACTCTGGAATACACATAACTCCATATGTAACCTTTACAAAAAAAAATGAGCATTCTTCCATCAAACTTTATCTCCAGGCTTTTTGGGGGGATTTAAGCATAAACACAATCACAGAAAAATATGACAGAGGTGACCAAATCGCCACAGTCCTTAGCCTGAGTTGCTTAACTGACCCCTACTGAACATGCTAGAAGTCAATACACTGGTTCATGCATACAATTGCACCAAAAGTGATGCCACCAGCTTTTCTCTATATTGCCTGATGTTCGGTCAGGAAGATGGACTCTAGGTGGACTTGTGTTTTAGTGTTTCTGCCAATGTAGCTAGACCAGAGACTTATCTTCTGCATGTCTAAAGATTGAATGAGCAGTTAAATACCACCTGCAAGTTGACCACAGATGCTGCAGCAAAGCAAAACAAAATTAATAAAGATAGGTATAACAGATGGGTGAAGGCACAGGAACTGCTGCCAGGAGACTGTGTCCTGTAAAGAAATTTTGGACTGCCAGGGACACCCAAAATTACTAACCAGTGGCAATATCTCTTATTTTGTGATGGAAAAGGTGAGAGACATGCCTGTATACAAGATTCATCCTAGAAGAGACTAAAGTAGGTGTTGGACCACCCACAAAAACCATTTGTTGCCTGTTGGACAGTTGCTCTCCAGTGATGCAGTGGGACATGCAGAACCTCCAAAACACCACAACAGCTCGATCTGCTATGCACAGAAAAAAGGCAAAGCAACATATAAGTAAATCTGAAATTGTTCCACCCATGACTGATGGGCATGTAGACCAGGAAAGCTCAAATTCTGAAGCAGAAGGAGAGGTGTACTATCCTACAGTGGATCTTGCCAGATTGTTCAGGGGTTCAGACTTAACAAGTAGAATGCCTCTTGTGGAGCCCACACCAAAAATCTTGGACTCTGAACCTACAGGCAGGGAGGAACCACCTGGTCAGACTGGGTGGGAAAAGCAGTCCTTTTCTGTTGACAAAGTTTCTTTGTCACACCTGATGTTTCCTTGAATGATGGGCCTACATCTGGGGAAGTGCCAGAGGCAGAAGACGGAGAACCAGTTGAACTTATGGAATCACCAGTGCAATTGGCAGAGGATGCTTCATTGCTAGTTGATGAAATGGAAGTAGCTGCCTCAGAATCCAAGGAAGAAGTGATTGTTCCACTCCGTTGCTCAGAGAGGGCTATCAAACCTTTGCTCAAGCTAACATATGACTCTCCAGGTGCCCCTACCAACCTTCCAATGCACATAGTACACAGTGGTATCTATGTTACACCCAGATCTCTGCCCCATATTGTCTTTTGTGCAGCCCAACTGATATCACCTAGAGTGGGAGATGCAGCAAAGAGTAAAAAGGGATGTTAAGTACTGATATTGGGTTTGCCACTGTCATGGTATTGCTTACTCCTATGGTATTGCTAACTATTCCTGTCATGACAGCTGTCGTGAATTTGAAAGGCCTTTCATTATCTTTTGTTAGAATAGCTGTATTTGTCGAGACTAGGATATATTGTATACCTACTCCAGTCAGGAAACAATTGTTTCCATGTCAATTATTCTACAATGTTTGTGATCACAAGCTGTTATTTTTCTCTTCTGTATGCTTATATGTGTTTATGTATTTGGAAGACATGTTATCTTGCTGAATACTTTATAATTCTCAATAAAAAGATTAACTACAAAAAAAAAGGAAGCAATTGTCTAGATAGACTGTGTTCATTTGTTACAGACAGATTCTTTTGCTGGACTTGAAGTGGGTGTCCAGTATGTAGGTGGGGGAGTGTAACCCCACTCCCCAAAATGGTGGGACTCACCTTTATTCTGTCTGCTGTCCCAAACTGCCTGCCCGAACTAGGTGACACCATCTGTTTATTGATGTCTCTGGCCCCAGGACTGCAACCTGTGTGGTTACCAGGGAGCATTATTCTTGTTGCAGCCTGCCTGGCTGTTTAGCTTATGTACATTTACACATGGAAAAGAAACCATTTAAAATATGAGCTTACCAGTGTGAGGAAGGAGTTACTATAATATCACAATAAAACATGGCAAGATACCAGATGCTATATCAAAGGCCATTCCATGGATGGATGCACACCAGAGGTCAGGGATCCAATAACTTTGACATGTTGGAATGTTTTAGGTGATTGACAGCTTTTTCCACCAATCAGATTGCTGCCCTTGTCTGGGGGAAATTCTGAGGGCATATTCAGCCCTTTGGTCCAATCAGATTTCTGTCTATGCCCAGAGAAAGTCAGAGGGTAGATCCAGGATTAGTAAGTTGGCCGTGAGCTCTCACAGGGTGAGGAAGGCCGGTGCTACTGGTTAAATCCACTGAGGAAAGCCTGTCTGAGGCTTCTACTGCCACTTCTTGAGAGGTGACTTTGAGGTTTCTACAGCCTATAAATTAAGTGGCAAACTGTGTGAAATTTACAGTGCCAAACTGTGTGTTTGCTGATTGTGTCAGACCAACACCTTTTGGAGACAAAGACCATTCTTGTCTTTCCTGTGAATTGAGGTAAAAGCATGCTTATCCAGTTATTGTTCCACAATTGCCAAAGTTTATTTTATGGTATTACAATTTAGATTTCATACTATATTATTTTCAGCACAATCCCTTCAAGAGTACTTGGATGGTGATTCTTGTTAAAAATGTATCACTTTGTAATAATACTCCCAGGTGATTGTAATGTGGGCTGCGGTATTTAAGTGTGTATGTGTTCCCATGTAAGCCACACTCCCTGATGAAGGCATCTGCCGAAGCACTGGGGTTTGGGACCGAGAGTCCGAATAAATTATGTAAGTATTTTTTGAAGTGATTTTTTGAATTTGCGCCTCTGAGTGCTCTTTGTTTGAATTTTTGTAACTGTGGGGTAGCTCCCCTTCTTAGAGCACCGGCCCAAAGCTTGCTCGCAGTAGCTACTGGTTTGGATGCCTTACTGTGCTTATTTGCTGCTTGCTGAACTCAGACACTTCAGTGCGTCTCTGGGCTTAGGCACCCAGAAACCATTGGGTGTTAACTTTGATATGCGGTTTTAACTCATAAGTTCGATGGTCGTTTTTCGACTCTCGGTCACTGGCTGGAAACCTGCTTCTGGTTTTTTGAACCATAAGGACCGGTGAGATAAACAACTAAACTATTAAAGTGGAAGTAAAGAGTGGAGATAATATTCTGCTTACTTGCCAATGGTTCGTTGGTTGAAATATGACCCAAGGACAAGAATCAAGCAACCCGGAAGTCGAGTTTTCTTGGGAAGAAACGGACACATTAGTGAACAAAAGAAGGAGAGCTCAGGAGAGATTACAGGACTGTGAGGATACATCAGGCACTGGTGAGGTAAAAACTGCCTTTCTCAAATTGGAAAAGTTATTGAAAAAAGAGACTGATGCAACCTATAGTATCACAGCACTAGAACAGTATCTAGCTAGAGGCCAAGCCCCACGGGGGCTTAAGGATAACAATAGTGCCATCCAGTGGCCTGAATGAATTTGAGTTCAAGAAAGAATGGCAGAAAGCTGCATTGGACTGCTCCTGAATTTTTATTGAATGTTAATTAAATCAGATATCAAGAAACATGAGAGTTTAAGTGTTGAAATTTTGAATGCCAAAGAAGAAGTCCTCATGTATAAAAGCTGTCAGGAATTTAAAGAACAGGATACCCTCTTAAAACAGAAACTCAGTAAATACAAAGAGAAATAACTGAGTAAAAGCAGAAAAAGCTATTAAGGGACAAAGAGGACTTTCAGAATGGCAGAATCTCTACTTGGAAAAAACAAAAAGGAAGGAGCAGGAGCAACCAGAGGGTTAGATTCAACTCCAGAACTTGAGGGAGAAGTCAGAAATCTGGAAGAAAGTCTTTTTTAGATCAGAGATAGGATTCAGGGACATCGGAAATGGAAATAGAAGGAGGAAAACAAGAAGAGGCACCAGGGGTGGGGGCCAAAAGAACAAATTAGGCACAGCCCAATTGAGATCTTCAGAACAAGCTGAAGCAGCAGAACAGGAACTTCAAGTGATCAATTTATCAAGTAAACAACTCTCAGAATCTGAAATTGCTGTTCTCAAAAAAGGGTTCTCATTTGTGCCCACTCCCCATTTAAATCCCTTCTGGGTTAACATAGAACTGTTTAAAGTTTTCCAAAATATAAAATTAAGATATTTTTACAGAAAAAAATTGGGACTGTGACTTAGAAACAGAAATGGAAATTACTGAGGAAACCAGAAGTGAAGATATGGATCTAATATTGAATGAGGTTTGCTCTGCAGGCATTATGGGGGCACAAAGTATTATAATACAAGAGGATGCTGTAATTATTGGTGAAGACATTTTTTTTCAAATAATTTAATTGATGAACTTGACTCTGAGGAACTAGGTATTCTTTTACAACATAAAGGACCAAGGGCAAGCTCTCATCCAAGGGACAGTGATGTAGACACTGGAACACATTGGAGAAGAACATTAAGGCCTGACTCCACCTTCATGCCTGTGGTGAATAATTCTGTGATTTCAGCATTTGAAAAAACTGTGGAAAGGCAGTAAATGAACTGCTAGAAATGGCAAATTACCCTAAAAATAGAAATATGCAACTCAAGGAATTTATTGCCCTCAAAGAACGTTCAGGTTATGATGACATTTTCAAACCAGCAGATAAGAGGGGGTGGGGAATGTGGTGGTCTTGAACACAATTCACTACGAACCTATTGTGTTGGGGTTACTACAGGATGTTAATAACTACACAAAAATGCATCAGAATCCAACTGATAGATTTAAAACAGAATTATATCAACTTCTTCAGACAGCAGTAGTTAATCATGATATTTCAGAACAAGACTATAGATATATATAGAATGAGTACCCTATAGCACCAAGCATATATATACACTACCAAAATTCCACAAAAACCTGACAAATCCCCCAAGAAGACCAATTATATCTAGTATTGGATCTCTTACTGAGAAATTGGGTAATTTGGTGGATTTTTTTCTACAAAGGGAGATGGTAAAATTGAGGCCACATGTTCAGGACACCACGGATGTATTAAACAAACTAGATGGATTTGAATGGAAAGATGGTATGGTGTGGTTGTGTATCGATGTTGAGTCACTGTACACTTGCATTAATCATGAAGATGGTATTAGTGCCAGTAAATACTACCTTGAAAACAGTTCTGACAGGGAGTATGTACCAACTGATTTCATCATTAATGCCTTGGAATTTATTCTAAAACGTAATTTTTTTGAGTTCATTGGTACATATTTTCTCCAAACCTATGGCACTGCCATAGGGACATCGATGGCTCCCTTGTATGCCAACTTATTTCTGGGCAAGTGGGAAGAAACTTGTATTTTTAACAGTCTTAGGAACCCATTCTTACCTAGGATAAAATTGTGGCAGGGAGAAGGAGTGGATGAATTTGTAAAATGGTTAAATGTAAACAATAAGAATTTACATTTTGTACATACAAAAGATGACGTAAAAGTGAACTTCCTTGATATCGCCATTGCCAGTCCAACAGGGGATGATAAAAAGATAGTCACAGAATGCTATAGAAAGGAAACAGCTACAAACTCTGTGTTGAGAGCTGAGAGCGCGCATCTGAGATGTCTGGTTAACTCAGTCCCTTATGGACAGTTCTTATGCCTCAAACACAATTGTTCAGATGAAGAAACTTTTTTGAAACATGCAGGGGAACTCAAGAATAGATTTTTATCAAGGGGATACAAAACAGAGGTCTTGAATGAAGCATTAGACAAAGCAAGGGCCAAACCTAGAGAGACATTGTTAGAAAAAAATACCAGCAAGGGAAGAGAAGAAAAAAAGAGAGCCACAAGTCACATTTGTGACTGACTATAATCAGTGGTCTGGTCAGACAGGAAATATCATCCACAGAAACTGGCCTGTATTGTTGGGTGATCGTACTGTGGAAGCCGCAGTAGGTGTTAAACCTAGAATTACCTTCAGCAGAGCATTGAATATTAAAGATAAATTAGTACACAGCAGATTCATCCAGGATAAACCACACCAGACTCAAAGTTGGTTCCCTGCTAGGCCCAATGGATGCTTTAAGTGTTTACGTTGTAATGTATGTAAACACTGTAACACAGGGAATAAATTTGTACAACCAGCAGTCCCACAAAAGGAATATGAGGACAAACAATTTATTATTTGTAATTCCTTCTTTGTAATATACATATTACGGTGCCCATGTGAGAAAGTCTACATTGGTAGAACTACCAGGATGTTAAAAACAAGAATCCAGGATCATCTAAGAAATACTGTAAACAAAAGAACAGATACTCCTGTAGGATTACATTTTGTCAGATACCATGCATCCTCAAATCAAGGGCTGAAATACATGGGAATTGAGTGGGTGCCGCTGACGAAATATGGGAGTGACAGAGTAAACTTGTTGTTAATGAAAGAAAGCAAATGGATTTATAGGATGAAAAATACGAAATTAGATGGAATGAATGACCAATGGGACCTGAAAATATTCTTAAAAAATGAAAAAGAAGAAATAAACTAATGAACAGTTATGAACCCCCCCCCCAATAAGCTCTGCTGTTAATGTACTAACTTCTTGGGCATCTGTCCTAAACTTATGCTCAATATGTCTTTCGTATTGCTCTCATATGAGACTTTTTCTCTATAAATATTAATTTTTGGCTTCTGGGTTTGTAGCCTTGAATCTAACCTTTTTGCATGTGAATGTGACCTCCCACTAAAATTCTTGTCTTTTCTATTTCTCTCACAGGAGTCTTTTGTCTTTGGAGATTCTTCTCTTCCTGCTGTTCTTCAGACCACTGTATTTTCTCCAGTCTACTTTTGCGTAGTGACCCAGTAGATCCCTGAATATTTTTGAATACTTTTGAAGCTTCTTAGTAATGAGCTCTGGTATAAAGCGTGATCACTTCTGCACTTGCTGACATGTACCTTTCTTTCTTATATGTGAAGCTGATCTATCTTTTGTATATCTGACTCTAAAATCTATTTAAACTTTAAAGCTTTTGAATGTATTGAAGCAAGTGATAAATGAATAGAACTCTAAAGGTCTAAAAGGGCACAAAAGTAAAAGTAAGAGCATTCTGTGTGTCCATACTAGTATTTAATAACTTTAAGCTTGTTGTAAGTAAGTTATTAATTAGGTGTGGTACTGGAAGCTGTTTGAAATGTAAAATTTGTCTTTATAAGCTTTTCGTAACATTTTCCAAAGTTTATTTTGTGGTACTGAGATTTAGATTTCATATTATATTATTTTCAGCACAGTCCCTTTAAGAGTACTTGGATGGTGATTCTTGTTAAAAATGTATCACTTTATACTAACACCCCGAGGTGATTGTAATGGGGGCTGCAGTAGTTAAATGCGAATGTGTCCCCATGTAAGCCACACCCCCTGACGAAGGCATCCGCCAAAGCGCTAAGGTTCAAGACTGAGAGTCCGAATAAATCGTGTAAGCATTTTTTGCAAGTGAACTTGTGCCTCTGAGTGCTGTTTATTTGGATCTTTGTTCCACAACTGCCAGCCTGCATGATGAACAGAGACTGTGTGTGTGAGTACTGTTGTGTGAGAACGTTCATCGAGACTGCAGACAGAGAGCTGGCTGGTCAATGCTATTGCTAGGCACTAGCTAGTGTACCAGAATAGGATCCAAAAGTCTAGATGTGTGTTTTGCATATGGCCTCTGACCCCTAGACTGGTCTGTCCTGTGGAGGAGGAGAGAGGTGCCAGTAAGGACCAGACAACTGTCAGAGCAGAAAGTCTGATTCCAGTCCAGAGGTACCTGTGACCTGCATTGCCACGCTGCCTTCCCAATGGCACAACTGATCTATTACTTGAGAAGATCTGCA
The DNA here is from genome assembly GCA_016271365.2 of Neoceratodus forsteri. Classification (NCBI taxonomy): domain Eukaryota; kingdom Metazoa; phylum Chordata; order Ceratodontiformes; family Ceratodontidae; genus Neoceratodus; species Neoceratodus forsteri. The sequence goes on from CM028136.1 coordinate 308,455,550, forward strand.
CCTGTGGAAAGAAGGAAGAGTAGCCAAGTTGTCAGGAAAGCTGCTTATTCCAGAACTGTTAGTACTGTTAGGGTTTGCCTTACAACTTGGATTTTGTATAAGGTTTGCCACCAAAGCTACAGCTTTGGCCATTGGGACAGTATCTACAAATATTTGCTTGGAGGTTTGCCATTTTAGCCACTGCATGGCCTGTGGGGTTTGGATTGAAACATGTTTATTCTGTTTTAAAATGCAACACCGCCAGTCAACCAGCTGCAACTTCTACAGACCTGCACCATTTCTCCAGCCAGGTAACCAGTGAAGCACAGTGAGCTCCCAAAAAGTTAAAAGTGGTTTAATCTGGTACCAGTGGGAATTGGGTATTATCCCCAATACAGGTGGGCTGGTAATTCAGAAGGTTACAGTCACTGTATTTACACTACAACAATATCTGCATTGCCTGATGCTGATTGGTACTACTGCTGTTTAAAGTGTTCTCCTTGCTGTTCAGAGTGTATTTGTTAGGCCGAGCTTAGTCAGGCACTTAAGTTAAGCCCTGCATTTACAGTTCATGAGTTATCATCAAAAAGAGTACATTTTGTATTTCATTCGCCTTTCCTAATTCCCAATAAATATTTCATTGTCATTTTACATTTCTCCTTGTGAGCATATTATTAGTAGAAAATCATTAGCTGCATTTTTGTTGATTTTAAGGTTGCACTTTGATGTTTGTTGTATATGGGGACACTGTGGTGAGGTGGGGAGGTATTGCATCCCAGAGAATTATACCACAATGACACCACACCCACTTAAATGTAATCTCTGGGTAGAAGCACTGCACAAACTAAAAATAACTGGATACAAACACCCCCAATCAGGTGAATAAGAACCCAGGCCCCTCAACTTTGTTTGAGCCCTCAAGGCAGGGATAGTAACTGCAACATCCACAGCAACCCAGTTACATGTAGTTATCTGCTTATGTATTTAAACTTTCTGCACGTGCATTTTATAAGTGTTGTTATGATGTCTCATTTTATCATATTGGCTGTATGTGTAAGTTAATATTCTACTTCCCACCATGACTTTCAACTGTATTCTATTTTGTCACACTCTGACCTCAGAAATGATACTCAACAAATAATTATCTACTACTAATGCTACTAGCTATGAGGCTGTTATGTCTCACACGGGCCACTCAATCCATCGGTCTTCAGTACCATAAGCTTAATCATGAGACTTGTATCCTGTGATGATGCAGTGCCATAAAGCCCAAGACATTTAACAGAAGACAAGAGAAACTGAATCCTGACAACTTATAGATTTCTACTAGGCTATCCAAGTAGGGCTGTGTGAAATTTAAACCTGCTGGCAAAATGCAGATGAAATTAGGCAGGGCAAGCCAAGGCACATTTTATTTAAAAGATGCCCATCCTGGAGGCTCTGGGTGCGGCACATATTAAAAAGTTCCATACACATACAAAATACTATGAATAAATAAATAACACACTAATAAACATTAGTATACATCATAACAAAAATTAAAATAATACCCTCAACAGCAGCAATAGGCTCAAGGGAAGTCAGAAAATAATTTAAACATAAAATTCTAAAGTCAAGTTAGGGGTGTAACACAGTCTGGGAAAGCTTGATTATATAAGAAGGCCTTGAGGCAGGCCTTGAATACCTCAACAGAATGGGCCTCCATAATGTCTGGAGAAAGCAAATTCCACAGGATGGGAGCAGTGACACTAAATGCTCTGTCGCCGGCTGTTTTTAACCTCGTCCTGGGAACCTCAAGGAGGCCCCTAAAGGAGGAGCAGAGGGGATGGACTGAGACAGCGGGTGTGAGAAGGTCCTTCAGGTAAGCAGGGCCCAGGCTGTTTAGGGCCTTAAAGGTGAGCAAGCCCACCTTAAAGAGGACCCTCCACCTAACTGGCAGCCAGTGCAGTTGATGCAGCACTGGAGTGATATGACAGTACTTAGACTGTCCTGTCAACACCCTAACTGCTGTATTATGCACCAGCTGCAGTCGGTGCAGGTTACCCCCAGAGACCCTGAGATAGAGCACATTACAGTAGTCAAGCCTGGACATCACAAAGGCATGTACCAAGGTGGGGAGGTCCAGTGGCAGAATTAGGGGCTTTATCCTGGCGATATTCCTCAGATGGTAAAAATTAGAATGGACAACAGACGCCACCTGAGACTCAAGTGACAATCTGCCATCCAGAATAACACCCAGGTCATGTACTCTAAAGAAGGCCTTCAATGGTACAAGAAAAAGCCCTGTCCCTGCACCAGAGACCAGCCTATCATTCCCTCTGTTCGACTTCACCACCAGTACCTCTGTCTTATCGGGGTTCAGTCACACCCAGCTGGAGGCCATCCAGTCACTGATTTCAGTGAGGCAGCTGTTAAGCACTTCCACTGCACAGGATATTCCAGGGGCAAAGGAAAAATACAACTGGGTGTCATCAGCATAGCATAGCAATGAAAACCCAGACTGTACTTCCTAATGACCTCTCCCAGGGGCAGCATGTACATGGCGAACAACATCGGCAACAAGACCAAACCCTGGGGAACTCTGCGTGACAGGAGAGCAGGGGAGGAGGAGAAATTCCCCATCACAACCCTCTGCCTCTTGTTAGATAAAAAAGACTCAAACCAGCAGATGACACTACCGGCGAGTCCACAGAAATCCCTTAGGTGGTCGAGTAACACTCTATGGTCCACCATATCAAATGCTGAAGAAAGATCAAGGAGAACAAGAATTGTCCCCTACCCTCAATCTTTAGCCCTAAGGAGGTAATTGTGCACCCGAACTAGTGCAGTTTCAGTGCTATGCCTCACATGAAATCCAGACTGGAGTGACTCGTATAACTCATGGGCTACGAGATGCTCCTCAAGCTGCAGTGCCACCACCTTCTCCACAATCTTACCCAAAAACAGAAGATTGGAGATGGGATGGTAATTTGACTTGATGTCAGGGTCCAAAGATGTTTTTTTCAGAAGGGGTCTCACCAATGCCTACTTCAAGATATCAGGAAAGACCCCCTCCGACAAGGAACACCGGACAATCATGGCAAACACCGGGCCAACAGAGTCAACACATCTCATTAAGGAACGAGTTGACACCGGGTCCAGTTCACAAAAGGTGTGCCGAAGCTTGGAAGCAATCTCAATGACCTCAGCTGCCTCCGCCAGTCTAAACTCACCCCAACCAGGCAGAGTGCTCTATGGATGCCCATGGTGACCACTGTCGGCCAAATTCTGGCACATTGGCGAAACCCCCTGCCTGATGGCAGACACCCTGTCTAAGAAGAACCAAGCAAACTCCTCACACAGTACATCCAAAAAGGCTACCTTTGGCTGTAAACAGGAAGGATGGAGAAGCCTGTCCACAGTTTGAAAGAGCACAGTTGGTCGGTTCCTCCCAGCAGCAATCTCCCTGGACAGAAACTCTGCCTTCTTATGGTTGATTGCCCCCTGGTATGCACCATAGTGCACACGCAGGTCCAGTTTGTCCACCTCCAGGCCGGACTTCTGCCAGCAGCACTCTAATCTCCAACCCAAGGTCTTCATCACCTTGAGCTCCCCAACAAACCAAGGGGATCTCAAGTGAGAAGATCTGGGTCACACACGGACTGGTGTGATGGAGTCGAGCGCACCAGACAACGCCTTGTTATAGGCATTAACTGCCACACACACACACACACACACACACACACACACCTCCAATGCATGCACTGTCCACACTAGATAGATCAGCCACTGCCAGAAAACCCTCCAGTGCCAACCCCCTTAAAGGGCAGTAGCTGACCATCTCAGCAGGGGGAGGGCTCTCAGGGAGGGCCCCGAATGAGAACTTCACCATGCAATGATCAGACCAAATGACCCAATCAATTCTGAGACTATTAATCTCAAGCCCCAGTAAGAACACCAGGTCCAACATGTGGCCGCCCTGATGGGTCATGGAGGAAACTCTTTGCGCAAGGCCCAGAGATTACATCATCTGGAGGAAGTTGTAACCAAGCTGAGAAAATTCATCATTGATCCAAACATTGAAGTCCCCCAGCACTAAACATCTGGGGGCCTCCAATGTTTCACCGACAATGAAATTGGCCACCTGCTGTAGGAAATCTCCCACCGCCCCAGAAGGGCAGTAAATAAGGAGAATCCATCAACCTGCTCCAGGACCACCATGGATGGTCACACATTCAAATGAACATGGTGTTCCCACTGGGTGTTGGGTGAAGCCTAGCTCAGATCTAAAACAGATGGCTACCCCCCCGCCCCTGCATTCCACTCTGGGGCAGTGCACTACGGTATACCCAGGCGGGACAGCCGCCTCTAAAACCGGGCCAGCATCATCACCAATCCAGGTCTCCATAATGCAAGCCAGATCATCCGAAGAAACCAAGTCTACTATAATTGCGGTCTTATTTCTGACCGATCTGGCATTGCAAAGCACCGCCCTCAGGGGATTGGTGGACAGTGCAGCCCCTATAGTTACCTGCCCACTCAGTCTGGTGGGAACCCTGGTGATGGGAACTAAACATGTCTGGCCTCTCCCTAGGATCCGTCTAATTCCAGGGCACCTTCTACACCTCACTGCCTCGATCTTGCCACCCCCCACCATACACGGGGCACCCCAACCCGATCGGGTCATCTGGTTCTTCCCTATTCCAACCTCCTTATAGCACCTAGCTATAGTAGCAAACACTGGGAGGCTGATAAAGGGCCGTAGATCGAGCAGCCAGGATGCCCCATACACTATCCTAGCCCACCCCAGGCCCTCATACCTTCCCAGACACATCCCTCCTGACTATGTAGTCCTGGCCCCCAAAAAGTGCCAAGCCCACAAACACAACACACACCACTCTCTATAAAACTCTAAACCACACACTCTCCACACAACATACACAATCACAGCATCTTTATAGACAGCAAATCCCCCCCAAAATAACCCCAAATCACACCAACCCCTAAACCCCTAAACAAACAAACACCCCTTTACGTAGCTAAATTAAGTTAAAGGAAAGACAAATAAAACAAAAAACACAACAAACAATAAACAAAGTATAGTAGGATATCAGGGTAGTTGCTGAAGAAGAGAGGTCGCACAAAACCTCTCAAAAGAAAAAAAAATATTAGCGATCTCCGAGGAGCTCCCACCTCCCCGGTAGAAACTGTCAACCGGAACTAACTCCCATCTAGGCCAGGAACAATTAAGTGCATTTACAGATTTATCAGACAGTATAATTAAAGGGAGCACTCTCACTGCCCAGCAAGTCCAAGTGATATAGAATAAAAAGAGTCTGACTGTTCATCAGGTAGGATAACAGTTCAAGAATAAATCCTCCACTAGTTTTCAAGGCGCTCTCACCAAAAGCCAACAGCACCTCAGTCCAACCAAGAAAGCCTCCTTCAATGGGACACCACAGTGACCCTACCATTCCCCAAGAGGTCACTACACCAAGGCCTTGGCCGTCGCTGGTCTCGGTGAACAGGCGGCACTCCTGCCCGCCCCCACAAGAATCCCTGGAGCACCAGGCAATACAATGCTCTCCTCCAGCGGCGTTGAGCCCAGGCTCTCTGATGACCACACACCCTCCACGATTCCTCTCCTGGGTTCAGGCAAGGTTGCACTCTGGTCCAGTTGGGAAAATTGACTGATAATAGTGGGGCCCAGGCCAAAGGTCCCACAAGTTCCTCGGTCCTCAGTCCTTCCGTAAAGACGAACTGGCAGTGGGGTTCTGGTCCTGGTTCTTCAGTAATAACACTGTCAGCAGATTCTCCACACCACTGTTCCACTGGAATTCATAGACACCTCGATCTGTCCAGGCTCCAGTATCCAAGAACAACACCGGACTCCACATCACTCTCTAGATAGTCAGAATAGCTCTCCTTCACCTTTTCCAGCTGGCCCAGAAAACAACTGGCCAGGTAGGGAAATACAGAAGACGATCACAATCACCCCATTTGTCAGGGTGATAGCAAAAAAACAATGCTCCTGCAGTAACACAAACTGCTGGGGCAACAAACAAAAATAGCAACATTTCTCTTACAGCTTTCCACTTATAACCTAGCACAGCACAGTCCTTTGTCCCGATGCGCTCCTCACACTAAATACCTCACTGCTTCACCCCATCTAACTACCACTAATTCAAATATATAATCGTAAACCACAATTAACATAAAATAACCTAAAATTAACTGAAAATAAAACAAAATAATACACTAACGCTGCTGCTGCTACTTCAAGTGGCTAGCCCAGCGTGGGTACCATCTATTTCTGCAAATGTTCACAGAATTTCTGTGACGAGTTTGTTAAAATGTCATTTTCAGATATTTTACATCTGATTTAAAATTTTAAAACCACTCATCCAAATTTCACCAGATTTGGCTCATTTGCAGTTCCAGTACTGCATAAATATTTGTACCAAGTTCAGGGGCCAGATTCACAAAAAATTGCAAATGGAATGCAAAATGTGATTGCCCAGGTGTCCAAAAGTGCTATTCACAGTCAGATAGTGCATCACGCTATCTGACTGTGAAAAGGGATAGTCCAAGGCAGCAGTAACCTCAGTTCTGCTAGCACTACTCCAGTAGCACCCTCCCAACATGCAGCCAGGAGCATGGTCCTACAATGAATAGCGTAGGGGTGCTATTTCCAATTCACAAAGGCAGCCATGCAAATGAGTCCATTGGACATGCAAGGAACTAGGCAGCCATTTGCATGCCCATTATGGCTCATTTGCATAGGCTGCAAGGAGCGTAGTGCACCCCTCCAGCCCCTGCCCGATACGCTACCACAGTCCCTGGTGCCAGTAGTCCCACCCCTGTGATCGTCAATTGCCAGCCCAAGGGACAAAACAGTCTCCCTTGCATCTAGCATCCCCCCAACCCCCAGGATCACTGATCACCGGCCCGAATAATAATCATTCCCCCTTGAGGCTAATGGTCTCACCCCACACCAATCACCATCCCCAGCATGGAAGTAAATCAATGGAAATCTTCCCAGGTGTCCAGTGGTCCCTCCCCCCACTGATCACTGGTCTGAGCTGTCTCAATTATATTCGCTGGTGGTAGTGGTCCCCCCCCAATGATCACCAGCCCGAGTAAAATGACAGAAGTCACCCTGGTGGCTAGTGGTCCCTCCTCCTCCTCTGCTGATCCCCATCCCCATCACAGAAATAAATCTAAGCATTGATCTCCTGGTGGCTAGCGGGCCCTCCCCACCCAATTCCTCACCCAGTGTATATACAAAAGTTTCCCTGGTGGCTAGCGGTTCTCTCCCACCCGATCACCTGCACAAGATATAAAAAAAGTGTCCCTGGTGTCCAGTGGGCCCTCTCCCCACCTGATCACCCTCCCAATATATGAACAAGCTTTTTTCTGGTGTCCAGTGTAATACCCACAACCTGATCCCCTATATAGTAAAGTGCAACATTTTTCTGGTAATCTAGTAGACCTCCTTCACTATCCACAATCCCCTGTATAGTAAATGTAACCCTTTCCCTGGTGCTCTAGTCGACCCCCCACACTGGTAGGTAGTGACCCAGCACCCTGCTCCTTCCATCCAGACCACCAGCCAGCAACTAGTACAGCCCTCCTCTCTCCACTATGGCCAGCCACAGACTGAGCTATTGCTGACCATGTACAGTACACGCTCAGTGACAGCTCAGTCGGTGGCCAGCTGTGGGTGAGAGAGGAGGGCTGTGCCAGTTGCTGGCTGGGGGTCAGGATGGAGGGGGAGCAGGGTGCTGGGTCACTACCTGCCAGAGTGGGGCACATACTTTATGAATCAAACAGTGCTGATATTCATGTCTCCTCCCCCTCATTTGCACTACAGCTTCCTCCACATTTTGCTCTGGCGCAATCCTGGTTTTGGGCTTTTGTGAATACCAACTTGGCACAAAACCTGGTTTGCACCACACAAACTGGGTTTGTGTTGGGCAGAGTTTTGTGAATCTAGCCCCAGATCTCTAGCTGTAAAGGGGTTTAAGTTATAAGCAGCCAAACTTCAGAATTTTTAAATTTAGCTTTTGAAATATATGAACGTCTGTTCCCTGGTGTCCAGTGTAACTCTTCCATTCCAATCCCCTATATAGTAAAGTGCAAAATTTTCCAGGTGGTCTAGCAGACCCCCCTTACTGTCCATAACCCCCTGTATAATAAATGTAACCATTTCCCTGGTGATCTAGTGGACCCCCACCTTGGCAAGTAGCGACCCAGCACCCCACTCCCCCCATGCTGACCCCCAGCCGGGAACCAACACAGCCCTCCTCTCTCCACCATGGCCGGTCGCCAGCTGAGCTCTCACTGAGCATGTACTGTATACATTACGTGCTCAGTGACAGCTCAGGGACACTTTTTTATATCTTGTGCAGGTGATCAGGTGAGGAAGAGACTGCTAGTCACTGGGGAAACAATTTGTATATATTGGGCAAGGGATCGAGTGGGGGGAGGGACCACTAGCCACCAGTGAAATGTTTTTAAATATTGGGCAAGGGATAGGTGGGATGAGTGCCTGCTAGCCACCAGGAAGGTCATTGCTTAGATTTATTTCTGTGTTGGGGATGGCAATCAGCAGGGGGCGGGACCACTGGACACCAGGGAAGCTTTCCATTGATTTATTTCTGTGTTGGGGATGGAGATTGTCCGGGGAGCTACCACTAGCCACCAGGGAGAATGATCATTATTACTCGAGCCAGCAATCATGGAGGAGAGGGGGCGCGAGACACCAGGGAGGCTGTTTTTGTTCCTGAGCTGATGATGGACTATCACGGTGGGGGGGACCACTACCACCAGGGAATATACTTGGGACAACTCAGGCTGGTGATCGGTGATCATGGGGGGGACCATTACCACCAGGAAATATTAATTGAACACCCCAGGCCGGCAATCGGAAGTGGAAGGGCTGTCACACTACCTCCACCAGCCACTAGGGTTGCTGGAAACTGAAGCAACATCTTGGTCAGCAGTATTTGCTCCATGTAAGGGGGCCTTCAAAAGGCCCTTGTGTGGAGCAAATACTTTGTGAATCAGACAGCACCGATATTCACGTCTCCTTCCCCTCATTTGCATTGCAGCCCCCTCCACACTTTGCCCCAGTGCAAAACCCAGTTTGAGGGTGCAAACTGAGCTTTTGTGAATACCAGCTTGGTACAAAACCTGGTTTGCACTGCACAACCGGGTTTGTGTTGGGTAGAGTTTTGTGAATCTAGCCCCAGATCTCTAGCTTTAAAGGGAGCTGAGTACTAAGCGGCCACACTTTCAGAAGTTTTAAATTTAGCTTTTGAAGTATGTAAACTGCAAAGTATAAGCCTCTGTAACTTTAAAACTAGAGACTGCAATGCAACCAAGTTTGACATTAGGAAGGAAGCTGTGTGTGACAACTCTATAATCTCTTGCTTAAAGAGTATCCTTATTTTAAGTAGCCAAACATCAGTCCTTGAAGTTGAATTTCATGAGTGTTTGTGACATTTTTGGATTTTTTGATAATATAAACCATGTCCGTGAATTTTTCTCAGCCATACATACATCTGACCTGCCATGACAGAGAAAGGAAAAGGCTGTGTAGAGAGGTAGTACAGCTGGATTCATAGGGTGTGTTTACTTCTCATATTTGCCATGAGGGTGGTGGGGGGCACTGGATTCTGTTTGTTTGTTACATGCCACAAATCAGTAGCAACCCTCAGTAGAAATGTGAATTGAATTTTGTGAACAATGCAATGGTCAGAGTGTACTAGTTTTGGAATGTGTTGAGTTTGGGAGCTTGTGATACTCCATTAAGCATTCTCCTTTTGATCACCTGTAAATTACCTGGGTGGAAGCACTTGCGCCTCTATAAAGGAGCTCATTTAGGCAATGCACTGTATTTAAGAGTAGCCACTGCAGGCATTTCATAGTTAGGACCAAACTGTGGTGTTCCATCTTGGTGTTTGGCGGTTTGGCTTGCTCACATTGGAATTTCACTCTGAAAATTAAGAGAACCCTTATTTTTGACGGAGTTAAAAGTAATAAAATATTAAATTCAGGCAGTTTAAATGTTTTACTTCTCAGATTTGCCATGGGGCGGGGCACTATGCACTGGATTCTGTTTGTTTGTTAGTTACATGCCCCAAACCAGTAGCACCCCTCAGTAGAAATGTGAATTGCATTTTGTGAGTAATGCTAGTTTGGGAATATGGTGATCTGCCTGCCTGCTGTGTAATGCAGGTCAAATGAGTGTGCTCCATAGCTGAGCACTACAGCTGGAGGGAGACACTGACTATTGTTTGCATTGTGATGGAGTATAAGTTCTGAGTGAGGGGACTGTATTTTGAATTAGGCATTTTCCTAAGGGGAAAGATATCCAGGCTGAGCTTCTTCAAGGCCTACTTGGTCCTGGGGCTGGTGAGAAATTATAGTGACAGTAATTAGACATGGTAAATTTTGCTAAGATTCTGTTGAAAGAGGGAAGGTCCTTATGGGGCAATTAATGTCTGCATGCTTACTATAGTTGGCAGTTGTGATAAGGGGGGGTATGGTCATATCAAGAGACAAGAAGTCGAGGGTTCAAACTAAAGGATAAGGATTGGGGAGGCAGCTAGAGTAGGAGGTCACCAGTTGCAAGAGTTAGATGCATGGGTTCACCATGGAAAGGACAGCTGAACTGGGTAGAACAATAATAGAAGCCCCCAAGTGAAGCAAGGATGCATAGATGAATAAGAGTGCTGACTTGAAGGCAGATCATATAAGAATTACACCCAGCAAACGTCTAGTCTGAGAGCCTGATGTACTTGGAAATCCAGGACTCAGAGACAGTCAGAGCTCAAGTGGGGAAAGAAAATGACTGGTGCACCAAGAGGGAGGGATTCTAATTATTCCAGTAGGACAGATCTAATAAGAAAAGGAGCAGGTGGCTCTCTGTTTAAGGGAGTAAGTCACTGAAGAACATTGTGAATATGTATATATTGTGAATGCTTTTTCTTTTAAGATACTTGTAGGCACTAAATTGTAGTGGAAGACCCTGCCTTTCATATGAGTGTGTATGTGTGTGTGTGTGTGTGTGTGTATACACACATAAAATATTTACTTGATGTATTGTATGTAATAAGGTATGTATATAATAATGTGTGTATGCATGGGACCTCACTAAAAATGAGCTTTGCTCAACTGGGTATCCAATTCATATAATGAATAAAATGTTTTACTACTACTAAGATCAAGCAGGATATCAAGGGGGGGCAAGAAGTTCCAATTAGTCCATCTCATCATACTAAGAGAAAGGGTAGAGAACATAATAGTCACCCAGGAAGGACTACCAGAAGTCAAACAGCTCAGCCTATTTGGTGCAGTGGTTATAAGTGCTTTACAAAAGTAACATTCTGTAAGTGGAAATCTAGAGGCATTACCTATTGCACGACAATGAATGCTTGATAACATTTTGCCAATTATAATTTGCTGTATTTCCCCTGTTAATAGGGGTGTGCAAAAAAAATTCCACTGGTGGATTTTCTGCGAAAGTGCGACTTTTGCTTCGGAGAAAGTTCAGAAATCATTTTCGCAACTTCTGCAGAAATTCTGCCTTAAAACTGTGGAATAAATATACAAACTGCGGGTTAATTTATTAAACTTCAGGGAAAAAAATCTGCAGAATGGGTCACTGCCAGTGGTCAGTTCTGAGGCTTTTTTTAACCGCAGTTTAATTCATTAATTCGCCCTCCACTGATCAGGGGTCCCAGTAAATAAATAAATACCTCCAATCCCTCCCTTGGACCCACCTGGTGTCTAGTGGCCTTTCCACCCACCGATCATGGTCCCTAAAAACTTTTTATTTCCCTGGTATCTAGCAGACCCCCCTCCCTATCCTGCATTCCTTAATCCACAAAAATAATCTGGCAGTCCACCAACTCATCCCTCTCTATTCCCAATATTCCCTGGTGTCTAGTGGATCCCCTCCATCCCCGATCCCTTATTAAAAAAGTAATCCCAATTCCCTGGTGTGCAGTGGACCCCCCACCCTGACAGTTCATCCGCCACCACCCAGCTCCCCCACACCCTGCCCCTGCCACCAGTGCAGCCCTTCTCTCTCCTCTACTACCGGTGGCCCACTGAATTGTCAGTGAATGACCACATGACTGTAGAAGCATGCGCTCATTTACTGACAATTCATTAAACTGTGGATAGAATAAGTTCTGCAGTTATATGCATTTTTCCACAGCTCACAAAAAAAGTCCACAGAACTCTGCAAAAGTCTATGGAAAACCCCAGTTTCGCCAATGGCAAAAGTTCTGAAATTTCCACAAAATTTCTGACATTTCGCATAAGTTCTACGAAAGCAGAATTTGCAACTTTCATCCACCCTTACCTGTAAATATAAAACACCAAACCAACTTTCTCAATCTTTCCTAGATTCCAGGACCCACTGACACTGATTATGTAAGCCACATTTCAGGTGTATACCTGCAATAGTAGGTAAATTACAAATATTCGCATTTTTGTAAAAATTTTTTGCAGAATTTAACAAATAATTAATGGTTGAATTATAAACTTCTCTAACTTAAAAATTACTTAACCAAATCTCATCATATTTATTTATTTAAAAGCTGGTAACTGGGAAAGGCACACTGAGCTGAGGCTCATTCCAGGTATGAGCTGGGGGATGGAAGTACTGAAGGAATAGTTTACAAAATGCAATGAAGATACAAAGGCAACAATACAGATATAACAGCAAATAAAGTGGCCAAATATAATAACCACATGGAATATAGCAATGAAAAGTGCATAAACGTGAGAGAATGCCATAAAGTGTGCAGTGCAAAAGTATGTGGATGGCTGAATAGTGTTGATGGAATAAGGAATATACAGAGGGACCTACAAAAACTAGAGGGCTGGTCAAAGGTCTGGCAGTTAAAATCCAATGCCAAAAAGTGCAAGGTAATGTACCTATGGAAAAGGAATCCCAAAACAGAGTACTAGATGGGTGGGGTGAGACTTAGCCCGGAGGAGGAGGAGGAGGATGATGATGATTTATATAGTGCTTTTCATACACAGTGTCCCAAAGTGCTTTAGAAGCAATGCTAGACTGGTAGTGAAGTGACTGAATGTGTGGTGGCAGCCATATCTCACATCATCACCCACACACAGCCTGGATAATTGCATGAACTGGCTTATGGGAAGGGGAATGTTGGCCAGCATACTGGGAATGCTCCCCGCTCTTTGCGAAGAGTGCCCTGGGTTCTTTTACTTCCACCTGGACACCCACCAGGACAACTCCAGGATGGGCAGAAGGAACCTCGGTTTAACGTTTCATCCGAAGGACGGCACACCCCAGCAGTACAGCACCCCCAAATACTGCACTCGGATGCCAGCGATTTTTAGGTGCAAGTCCAATCCCGGTGTGGGATGAGAACCCACGACCTTCTGGTCCAGAGGCGGATATACTACCAACTGAGCCGCCCTGACACTTAGGAGTTATCATCAGCAACTGCAGTGGTGGAGTCAGAGGGGGCCATTCAGTCAATCACGGGCTCCACAATGGGCACTAAACAGTGAATAAAGATTGTGGTGGGGCACCACTACTCACACTGGGGCAGCCAGGAGGCGCAACCGCCCCCCCAGCCCCCCTCTAGCTCTGCCACTGAGCAACTGCCTTAAACAAACAAGCCAGTGCAACAAGGCCTATAGCAAGGCTAACAGGATGATGGGATGCATCAGGAGGGGTATTGATATCAGAAGAAAAGAGGTAATGCCTCCCCAATACAGATTTCTGGTGAGGCCTCACCTTGAGTACTGCACCCAGTTCTGGAGCCCTCACCTCAGAAAGGACAGGGATAGGTTGGAAACAGTGCAGTGCAGAGTAACAAAATGATTCAGGGCCAGCACGGCAGATCCTGGGAGGAGCACCTCAAGGCACTAAATATGTACTGACTGGAAACCAGAAGGGAGAGGGGAGATATGATAGAAATCTTCAAGTTCCTGAAAGGAATTAGTAAGGTAAACTGTGGGAAATTATTTACCCTGAATGCCAACTCTAGGTCATGTGTTCACCAGTGGAAATTTACAAAAGGGTGGTTCAGGACGGACATGAGGAAGTACTTCTTTATGGAAAGGGTGGTGGGACCATGGAACAGTCTATCAGCCAAGGTGGTGGGTGCAAACACATTCAGGGGATTCAAGCATGCATGGGATAGAATGAAGGGAATAGTGGTTGCCCGGGGTGACAAGACCAGGGAGGAGAATGGGGCTAGGAAGGGGGAGGGTTAGTACCCTCGAGGAGCAATAGGTTCCAGGGATTATAGGGAATATGGACAGACTGGATGAAGCTCTGGTCTTTTTCTGTCATCATCGTCTATGTTTCTCAGTGCACAGTGCCTCTAGGAGTAGGAGACTAAGCTAAATTGTCTTGATTGAAGGGGAGTCAGAGCAGGAGAGGGTCCTAAGAGAGAGGACAAGAGGTCAGGAAGGAGGTAGACAGGAACAGAAGGGTCCTAGAAGATGCCGTAGTTGATGTCTAAAAGCGGGGGTAGGGAAGGGAGGGGGAAGGGAACAGATTCCAGAGGGAAGGGAGGTGGTAGGAGAAAGTGGCTTGTCTAGTAGAGGAGTGAGGGTGGAGAATGTAGAAATTGTGGTAATTCTTGGAGCAGAGAGACTAGGAAGAGGAGGGGATGGGGGAGATAAGTGAGGACAGGTAGGAGAGAAAGGACCTGAGCCAATATTTGTTGATGAAGGCGGCATACTGGAACTGGCAATGTGACAATAGAGGGAGGATGGAGAGGAAGGAATAGAGGGAGCATTGATGAGTACAGAGGGGAGAGTTGGTGGTGAAATGGCAGAAGACATTGCAGAGGGTATCCAGTCTGGTAAGGGAGGAGGAAGGGGCGGTGCCATAGACCACATCCGCATAGCCAATGACCAGGAGAACCATTTTGGTTACCAGCTCCCAGCAGACCTGGAGGGAGAGGCAGTCTTTATTGTGGTACAGGGCACTGAGTTTTGTGCAGAGTTTGGCATGGATGGCATTCATGTGAGCTGAGAAGTCAAGTTTGTTGTCAAGCCACACTCCAAGGTACTTGAAGGCGGGGGACAGCCTCCAGAGGGGTGTTATCTAGTGTGGAGAAAATGGGGCAGCTTTGATGACCCTTCCAGGAAAGTTATGCATGCTACTTTACAAGTATCTAGCTCCACAGGTGGCCAAGTTATAAGCTGAATGTTTGGTATACTTTTGGGTCATATAACAATAAATGTGCATGCTGAGTGTCAGATCTCTAGCTCAACAGACAACTGAGCTTTTACTAAATAAACAAATGTGCTAAAATTCTCCAAAATTTCATATAATTTCATAGAATTCCATAAAATCAGAATTTGCTGATTTTGCCCAGCTCTACAGTACATCCAAGATGGCTTTGTGGCCTTCAATATCACCCCCCAAAGTTGGTGATTCATAGTTAAGAGCAAAACCTGAGTCTGTGTCATATAAGACCTCAACTCTGCTGTCAACCCCATCAGTGTTGAGTGTGATGCTGATGTGAATGCTGGTGACCAGCCTCTAGCTGTCCCTTCTCTGCTGAGGATGATCAGCTGCATGGTAATAGCCAGTTAAATGTTCGAAATTGAGACATCAGTTGCAGTCTTAAAGGAGAACTGCATTGAACCTGTAGGTCATTTGCCCCTGTAGAAGCTGTTTTTCAGTACTGGTTTCAGTTCTGCTATTGTTCCATCTAAGGCCTTTTAGATATTTCAGTGGGTGTTTCTATAGACACATTGGTGGTAAGAAACATTGTAGAACTAAATTATTAAGCAAAACAACATGATACAATGTGTGTTGTGGAATAACAGCCCAACTCAGGTGTATTGTGAGGGACAAGGCATCTCAGAGTGAATTCAGCCACCCAAGAAGTGCCATTATCCCACAACAATATACACCCTGGAGTGTCTTATTGTGATTATAAAATGGATCCAATTTTAACAATAAGTAAAATGCATGTTTTGGGGTGAAAACATCGCTTTTATTGTAATTTTATTGTAAAATCATCCTTACAGCACAGGGCAAATAGCCCCTCTAACATTCTGGTAGGTGAAATTCACCCAGAATGGAAGGATGCAGTGGAATACAATAATTCAAATGTTTGCTCTATTTGACTGTCATAATGTCTGCCAACCCCACATATACAACAGAAAGCCTCATATATTGCCATGGCCTCAGTTTTATCTGTGGCTTGTAAGCAGCAGAGCTTCCCCTGAAAAGCAGGTAAGTATAGGAGGGGGGTTTTCCATCATCTCCAAAGAACCCCCCCCACAAAATGTCATCTTATTACAGACAAAAAAGGAAGCATTAGAGAATGCACAAAAGTGTAAGAACATAAAGTTTACTGGTCTACAGAAACAATGGGTGGCTGAAACGATTATGTCAGGTGGAGTGGTACCATTCTGTGAGACACGGGGGTGGACTTCTGGAACAGGAGGCTCTTTAAGGGTTTCAGCCTTCACCTAATGAGAGGGGATTAGTGTGTTTGAACAGAAGTCTGATGCCTATGTTGCTGGACATTTAAACTAAGTGGGGAAGGAGACTGAGGCTAGCAGAGCCACAGAGGAAGGAGGACATAAGAAGAACCTAGCCAGGACTCCCCCAGAAATGGGGTGTAGAAACAGAGGGGATGTCAGCATCCAGACAGGGGTCCATCATAAAGTAAGAAAAGGAGTCAGAGGGCAGGAGTACACAGAACAAGTAGAGAGTAGAAAATTAAGGGGGAAAGAAAGGACAAGAGGAAAGGTGCTAACAAGAAGGGGTGGGGTATAGGCATATGCTGAAAGGCAGTCTGCCTAAATGTGAGCAGCCTGGGGAACAAAATCAGTGAGCTTCAGGCAGTGATAGCAGATGCAGGATTAGACCTCATAGCCATCACAGAAACATGGGCAATACCAGGAAACACCATGCATAGATGTGATAGGGGTTGGGGGAAAAGAGGGTGGGATAGCCTTTTATGTTAAGGAAGACACAGAGGTGGTTGAGGAGGAGTCCATCAGTGGAGGGAAGGGGGAACTGCTGTGGGTTCAGCTCACAACCACACTGGGTAAGAAGTTGTGCATGGGTTGGTTAACCGACCACTGGGACCAGATGAGATGGGAACTATTTGTAGAAATTCAGAAGGGGCAGCAAAGGAGGAGGTAGTGGAGGTAGGGGATCTCAATCCAACAGACATAGATTAGAATATTCCAGCAGGTAAGACTGCCAGAAGCAAGGCATTGCTAAGTATGTTGCAGGACTGCCTGCTGGTGCAGCTGGTCAGAGAACCCACAAGATAAACTGCAGATTTCAATGCAGTGAAGGTTGGGGAGCCTCTGGGGGTCCAATGACCATAACACCCTATGGTCAAACTGTCCCTGGGTACCAGTATACCCTCGTCAAAGTCTGTGGTTCTGAATCTCAGAAGAGCAGACTTTGCCCAGATGAGCAAACTAGTTAAGAGTAAGCTGAAGGGAGTGGATGAAATCGGAGGGTGGAGGAGAGGTGGGGTGTAATTAAATTGGCCTGTCTAGAGGCAACTAACATATGAACATACAAAATTGGCAACAGAAAAAGGCCCACAGGTCTATTAAATCTGCCCGATTGTGCAGCTGTTAATTTCATATCACTACAGCTGCCCCACCACCACCAAACCCCTCCCTTCTTCCTCTTTCCTGGTCCTTCCCCCCTTTGTGTTCTTGTCTGTACTAACACTGCCTTTGACTCGATCCCAACCCCGCTTAAAGCTATCCACTGTCCTTTGAGCGATTAACTCCTCCGGCAGTGCATTCCAACCTGCCACCACTCTCTCTCTCTGTGAAGTAGTGCCTCCTCATCTTCCTCCTAAACCTTCCCCTTCCAACTTCAGACTGTGCCCCCTAGTGATCCTTCTCCCCTTTAAGCAGAACACTCCTCCCTCCCTGACTTGGTTTATGCTTTTCAAGTACTTAAAGGTCTCGATCATGTTCCCTCTTTCCCTTCTCTCTTCCAGTGAGTACATGTTGAGCTCCTTCAACCTTTCCTCATACGGCAACTCCCCTAGTCTCATGATCATTTTGGTAGCCCTACACTGCACGTCCTCCAGTAATCTCACATCATTTTTGAGGTATGGGCACCAGTATTGTACACAGTATTCCAAGTGTGGCCTCACCAGTGATCTATACAATGGCAGGATGACCTCCCCCTTTCTAGAAGTGATCCCTCTGGCAATGCACACCAACATCCTATTTGCACTTGCTGTCGCCCTCCTACACTGTGCTGATATCTTCATGTCCCTTGTAACTATTACCCACAGGTCACTTTCCTCCTCTGAAGCTGTTACCTGCACTCCCCCCCAGCCAGTAGCTGTTCCTAGGATTTCTGGCTCTGAGGTGCATGACCTTGTACTTCTTAGTGTTAAACCCCAACTGCCACTCCCTAGACCACTGTTTGAGTTTAGCTAGATCCTCTCTGAGTGCCTGCCTCCCTTCTTCATTGTCATGTTTGCACAAATCTTAGTGTCATCTGCAAACAGGCTGATCTTACTCTTGACCCCCTCTGCAATGTCTCCAATAAAGATATTGAACAAAACAGGGCCCAGCACTGAACCCTATGGTACCCCACTCATTACTGGCCTTGGCTTGAAAGTCTCCCTCCTTACAACTACCCTATGTTGTCTGCCCTGCAGCCAGCTCTCCACCCACCCCACCAGTTTTCCCCCCTGCCCCCATGTCCCTCAGCTTGCTCATTAACCTCCTGTATGGCACCGAGTTGAATGCCTTGCTGATGTCCAGATAAAGGACATCCACAGCATGGCCTTCATCAACCGCCCTAGTGACCCAGTTGAACAAGTCGATCAGGTTAGTTTGGCAAGATCTTCCCAAGACAAACCCATGCTGTCTCTCATCTTGCAGACCATTGCTATAGAGAAAGATTATCAATCTCTCCTTCAGAATGGTCTCCATCAACTTCCCCACAAAGGAAGTCAAGCTCACCGGTCTGTAATTGCCCAGTTGGTCCTTGGGTCTACTCTTCTGAAGGAGCACTCCATGTGCCATCCTCCAGTCCCTGGGTACATTCCCCATCTCCAAGGAGGTGTTGAACAGGTCCATCAGAGGGCCTGCCAACCCCTCTGCCTGTTCCTTCAGCACCCTTGGGTGTACACCATCTGGTCATGGTACCTTGTCCACCCACAAGGCTTTAAGGACCTTCAGAACTCTATCCTCTTGGATGTCCCCATCTGTTATCTCTGCCCCCTCCACCCTTGCCCCCTTTCTCCTTCGGTATTGGGCCATCCCTTTGTTTTGTGAACAATGAGCAGAAATGCTCATTGAGTGTCTCTGCCTGATCTTCCCCTTGTTCCACCCATCCCCCCTCTTGATTCTAACAATGTCATCCCTACAACTCCTCTTCTCCCTTATGCATTTAAAGAATCTCTCCCCCCGCCAAATCCCCTGAGCCAACTTCAGCTCATTTCCTGCCTTGGCTGCCCTGACTGACCTTGTCACCTCCCTGGATGCCTTTGTGAACACCTCTCTATCCTCCTCATGCCCTGATTTTTTTGAACCTAATGAAGGCCAAACTTTTTCCGCCCCCCCCCCAACACTTCCTTGCTGAGCCAACTAGGTTTTTTTGACTTGGACTGCTTACTCTGAGATTTGGCACACATGTTCGTGGCCTCATTCAACCCCTTCCTAATGATTGCCCACTTCTGTTCAGCATCCATCCCTGGGTTAATTTTAGCTAAATACCCCTCTAGGATGCTGCCCATTCTGGCAAAATCTGCCTTCCTAAAGTCCAACACTCTTGTCCTGGTCTTAGCTGACTCCCTCACTGTGTTGAGAAGGAACCACACTGAGCAGTGGTCACTTCCTTCTAAAGGGTCCTGTACTATCACATCCTGGACTTGATCCCCATTTGTTAGCACTAAGTCCAGTACGTTCCCCTCCGCAGTAGGATCCATCATCCCTTGCACTAGGTAGCTGTCGTGGATAGCCTCCAGCAGCACCTGTTCCCTAGCATGTGCTATAGTTACTGTCTGCCAGTCAACCCCAGGTAGGTTGAAGTATCTCACTATACCTGTATTCCCTTTGCCACTGACATTTCTTTTTGCTCTCTTAGCTCCCTATCCACTTCCTCACTCTGTGAGGGTGGCCTGTACACCACCCCTACCCTGAGCTTCTTACCTTTAGGGATGTGGAGCAATACCCATATGGCTTCTGGCCTCCCCTCATCCCCCTCCTTCCTGGTACACAGTATCCTCTCCCTGACATAAATAGCCACCCCTCCCCCTTCCCCTTCCCAGTCCCTGTGGAACACCTTGCATCCTGGGATTGTGAGATCCCAGTCATGGTATTGGGTGGCCCAGGTCTCTGAGATGGCGGCAGTATCTACCTCTCCCTCCACTATCATTGCCTGGAACTCTGCCACCTTGTTTGCTAAGCTCCTTGCATTCAAGGATACTACAGTCCACCTTGTGTCCTGTCCCATCTCTTCCCATCTCTCCCCTTCCACTTTTGTCTTAATAACTTCCCCTCATTCTCCTCCTTCCTCTTGGGGGAGGGGGGGTGAAGCCTTCCGGTCTCCCCTAGAAGGTACTGCCTCCCTGCTATCCGACTCAGCCCCCCTCAGTTTAAATTTATGTTGTTTTTAATATACTTCTCCAGCCCCTGTCCCAATACCCTCATACCCTCGATGTTGAGATGCAGCCTAACCTTGGCATAAAGCTGCTTATTATTTCATGTCTCACCCCACTCCCCTGCTACCCCATACCCCATTTCTGCACACCACCCCTTCAGCCACCCATTAAACTCCTGTATTCTTAGATTCCTCACCGTGCTTGCCTTAGGTACCGGGAGCACCTCGGAGAACATCACTGAGCTTCCCATCAGATTGCAGATACCCCCCCCCCACTTCCCTGAACCTTTCCTGCACTTCTTCCACTGTACTGCCCTCTAGGTCATTTGCTCCTAGGCGCACAATGATACAAGGCTTCCCTCCCACCATCTCCACACATTTCTGAATTCACTGCCCTACTCTCCCTGCTGTCATACCATGCATACACTCTACCCAGGTTCAATTCTTCCTTGCTCCCTTACATCCCAATCTCACCCCCCCGAGCATAGAATCCCCTAATACAAGTACTCACTCCCCCATCCCTTGCACTTCCCCCATGGTTTGCCCTCCTATGAGTCCCTTTTCCTTAGTGTCTTCTCCTTTCATACCCTACCCTTTTCCCCCTCCCTTCTCCTTCAATTGCACCTCCACCTGCTCCCTCCTCCTTCATCCTTTCTGCTTGCTCCCCTCCACAACCACTCCCCCTCCACTACTTTTACATCCTCCCACTGCCCCCTTCATTGTGCCTCCCCCTCCTCCCCCAACATGTTTTGGCCTTCCTCCCCATTTGTTTAGTGTATTTTTGCCAACTTGACCTACTTCCCTGCCCCTCCCTGCTTTTAACCCCCAGTCTTTCCTCATTCCTTGTACCTTGTATTTCCTCCCTCCATCCTGGTCCCCTGACTCTTGTTCTGTGGTGCCTACTCCAACCCCCTGCTCTGTTTCATCAACCAGTACTGCATACCTGTTTGTTGTCTCCAACCTCCTGCCTTTGCCCTCCCCTGAAATCCCTTTCTGCCTCTTCTTACCCTAAACCTCTTTTCTACTTCCTCTCTGTCTATCCGTGTTTCCTACCACCTGCCAGCACCCACTTTTGATGCTCCCAGGACCCTGTGGACTTGTCACCCCCTGGCCGAGCACCCCCTTCTGGCCCATGGCAGCCTGGTCTATCCTGCGATGGGGTCCTCCCTGCCCCTCTGCCCCATCTCTTCCTCGCCCCCTCATACCTGTCCCCTCCCCCCCAGTTCCCATCTCAAGCTCTCTATCTCCAGCGTAAGCTGTCTGAACATCCTGCACACTGGACACACCTCCCCCACCTTCCACCAGGTTCCCAGAGACAGCACTGCCCCACACCCATTGCAGCTCACAACCCTCCCAGCCTCCCTGTGTCCCCAACCCCAGTCATCCCTACCTCTCCACTCTTCCCCCCATACATCCACCTGTCTCCTTGCCCTGGCCTCCACATCCCCCTGTCTCTCTTTTTCTCTAAATATTCCACAGCTCTTTACAACTGCATCTGTAGTTCTATAAGAACTCTAAACCTGTAGTAGTGTTGCAAAACTCTTACTCTCTCCTTCTGTAGGGACTTACAGCTTCTCTCTCCTCCTCTTGTATGTGCTCTTTGGACCTAGCTGCTAGCTACACCCTTTTTAATTCTGCATATATAGCAGCTAGGCTATTGCTTGTGCTGTGCTGCCTGACTGTTTCTGACACTTTAAGTAGGTGTGGCTTGGCCTTCCACTATAAAGGCAGATCACCTGAGGGTGGAGGGGGGTTCCTTTGCTACTCAGTGTCTACAAAAACAATCAAGTGAAAAAAGAGACAGTCTTCTGTAAACTACAGGGCGAAAACTCGCAAACCTACCAGCAAACAGATTCTCCTAGTCCTGCTCACACAAACTGCCAAATCCAACTGAATGTCAGTTAGGCACACACTTGAATTTCAACCCTCCCCATTCCCCTGCTGAAATGTGATACCTGCAGTTAAAGTACAACCTTAGCCAATTTCAAAAGCTCACAAACCCACCAGCAAACAGATTCTCCTAATCCTGCTCACACAAACTTGCAAATCCAACTGAATGTCAGTTAGGCACACACCAGTTATGCATGAAAATGGTTACCAATAGTAACAGGCATGAGATACCAATCTGGTTCTTAAAGAAGGTCAGGGAGGCAGTGAGGGCTTGAATTGGGCCTTTATTCAATACACAGTGAAAGAGGGAGATGAGGAATGGAGTGAATGCCAGCTAGGATATGGGAGGCAAAGAAGGTGGTCAGAGATGCAAAAGCAGATACAGAACTACATATTGTGGAGGGTAGCTAGGAAGGGGAAAACAGTTCCTTATGTGCATCAGGGAAAAAAGAAAGATGAGAAGAGGAGTTTTTTGGCTAATTGGGGGGGCAAGGTAATAGATGAGCATGAGCAGAAGGAAGTCATTTTTTGACAGTAGAGGATAGTGGGCCCCTACCTGAATGCAGCATAAAGGTTTCTGCAGGTGTAATCCTAGAAGTGGGGCAGGTGGTGTTTATGGGCAAAAGGGCCAAAAAAGGGCTAGGAGGCTTGAAAATAGGCAGTACATCAGGGCCAAGTGAGATGCACTCTAGAGTGCTCAGGGAAATGGCATCAGTACTGGCTGAACCCTGTCAGGACAATTCAATAGCTCCTTACATTAAGGGGTGGTTCTGAAAGATTGAGGGTAATGGATATAGTCCTGCTGCACAAGAGAGGAGACAGAGCAACTAGGAAACTACAGACCCATTGGTCTTACAGTACCTCCATAGCAGGTAAACTAATGGAGACACTAGTCAAAGAGGACCCAGTGCATTTCCTGGAGAGAAATGGGCTCCAGGATAGTAGGCAGCATGAGTTTGTGGCAGGGAGGGCTTCTCAGACCATTCTGATAGGATTCCTTGACAGGGTAACTAGGGCCGTGGACAAGGGGCAAACAATGGATTTGCTCTACTTTGACTTCAGTGTTCGACTCTGTGCTACACATTCTGAAAAAGTTTGAGGATCTGGGTACAGTGAAGTATCTACAGTAGTTAGATGGATGGGAAGCTGTCTTGGGGCACACAGCAGATGGTGATGGTAAACAAGGTCAAGTCAGTGGAGAAGGAGGTCATAAGTGGGATGCCACAGGATTCAGTCCCGGAGCCTGGTCCTTTTCAGTATGTTTATCAGTGACATAGGAGAAGGAATAGAAGGCAAGATGCATCTCTTCACAGATGATACTAAGTTCTGTGACAAGGTAGACAATAAGAAGGGGGTAGGGTGCTGCAGATGGACCCACAAAGATTAGGAAGGTGGTCCAAAGTTTGGCAGTTGAAGCTCAACACCAGCAATAACCTCAGGAAGGAATACTGGATTGAATGGGGTTAAGCTGAACACAACCACTGAGAAAATGGATCTGGGAGTCATTATAAGCAAGTCCACAAAACAATCTAGCCAATGTAACAAGGTCTACAGGAAGGCAATGAGGATGTTAGGGTGTTTCGGAAGGGGTGTTTGACAGCAGGAGGAGGAGGTGATCCTGCCTCTATATATATCACTGGTGAGGCCACACCTGGAATACTGTGCTCAGTTCTGAAACCCCCACCTATGAAAAGACAAAGCAAGGCAAGAGACAGTGCAATGTAGGGTAAGCAATATGATCCAGCACAAGAAGGGCAGATCCTGGAAGAAATGGCTTAAGGTCCTGATCATGTACTCTCTGGATACAAGAAGGGAGAGTGGAGAAATGACAGAGACCTTCTAGCTCCTGAAAGAAATTAACAAGGTAGAGTATGGAGAAATATTCAGCAGGACTGATTCATCAATACATGGGGGCATGAGTGGAAGCACACAGGAGGGAGATTCAGGAGAGATGTGAGAAAGTTGAATTTTGCAGAAGGAGTGGTTGAACAGTAGAACAACCTACCAACAGAGATGGTGGGTATTCATGAAACTGGTGAAAGGGAAATGGCTGGGG
Organism: Neoceratodus forsteri; assembly: GCA_016271365.2. Lineage (NCBI taxonomy): Eukaryota > Metazoa > Chordata > Ceratodontiformes > Ceratodontidae > Neoceratodus > Neoceratodus forsteri. Next base: position 308,480,083 of record CM028136.1, read on the forward strand.
GAGGAGGGTGAAAACTGCCCGGGGGTGGAGGGAGAAAACTGCCAGAGGGTGGGAGAATCGGATGCCAAACCTTGCATCATTGGTGGTTCCCATGGGCCATGTGACTACAGCCAGCCAATAGGGTGGCTGTAGTTCAATGGACTACAAAAGCAGGAACTTGAAATCCATTCCCTCTCTTAAACAGCTGCCACCAATTGATCAAGTGGGAGTAAGCAGGAAGGGAAGTCAGCTTTTTTTAAATCACTTACTTTTCAGTGCTGCTTTTGGCTTGCAGTATTAAGTCTATCTTCTCTGCATCCCCAGAGCCTGACACCCCATGGTGTCAGTCTCTCTAGATGTGGAGAAGGCCTTCAGTCAAGTGTCTTGGGCATTCCTCTTCACTGTTTTAACCAAATTTGGTTTCCCAGAAGCATTCATCCAGTGGCTTAAAATTCTGTATTCTAGGCCTCAGGTGAAAGTGTACTGTAATGGAGTCTTCTCAGAACCCCTGCTACTTCACAGAGGAACCAGGCAGGTGTGCCCATTATAGCCTTTCCAGTTTAATTTCTATTTAGAGCCCCTAATTCTCAATCTCAACAGTCAGCCAGATGTGACAGGTATCAGTTGGGGAAGCCTCCTATAAAGCATCAGTCCATGCAGATGACATTCTGCTTCACATTAACCAACCTCTAACTCCCATACCTGCTGCACTAGACACAATAGCAGAAATTAAGTCCCGTTCAGACTATAAACTTAGTATCAGTAAGCCCCCGGTGAGGCCACTCAGTGCAGTAGTTACCAAGCAGGATATCATCAACCTTAGCCTCAGCTGGGCACCTAGAAAACTCAGACACCTGGGCACAGAGCAGAGCCAAGCAGAAATGCAACTTTGATGACCTGATCATCAAAATCTAGCAGTATCTCGACAGGTGAAGTATCCTCCCCCTCATACTTTGGGAGAGAGGAGCATAGTAACGTAATAAAAATGAATGTCTGCCCAAGAAACTTGCATCCACTGAGCATTATAAACATTTGCCTTCCATTAAAGTGATTTACAGCCCTACAAGCCCACGTCTCTAAATATGTCTTGGTCAATAAAGGCCATCAAAGGTCTTATAACAAACTAGCCAAATCTAAACAGCAGAGTGGCCTGCGCCACCTGCATTTTAGCACCTACTATTTCAAAGCACCTACCAGTAAATACTTGAGATGGTGTACTGACACACAAGAGGTTAAGGCCCAGGGTTGCATACCTCAATGGCTCATTACAGAACAACAAATGCGCTAGAGAGCAGGTCTAGACCTTGCTTCCCTCACCTGGAATGTCCCTAAAAACCTACCATGGATCCTGCAGGAATCCATCATTGGAGTGTCAATTTGAGTGCATCTCTTGAAGATCACCCCTACCAAGGATGTAACTCAGCCAATCTACAACAACCGCAATCTTAGAATTGTTGATGCCCCTATTATACCAGCCTTTTGACCCAGAGTAGAGCTCTCCTCCATAGCCCACCTCACAATAGGGGGCCACGTTATTCCTTTTTTTACTTTGAAAGTCTGGCACCACCAAGATAGAAACATAGAAACATAGAAATCTGTCAGCAGAAAAGGACCACTTGTTCCATCTAGTCTGCCTCTTCCCCTCCCCAAGGGCTCTTCTGCCCTAGTTTCTTTATTCCCCACTTTCTTGTCATTCTTCCCTAATGCAGTCAATAGCCCCCCTTTTCCCAACTGGATTCATACCCTTACCTCCCTTATATAATCCCATGTAGGAATCCCATGCCCTCTTGAATTCCCCCAACCCAGTTTACTCCCACTACCCACTCAGGCAGGTTGTTCCAGGGACCCATCACCCTCTCAGTGAAATATTGTCACCTCATATTTCTTTTGAAATTGCCTCCCTCCAGTTTTAAGTTGTGCCCCCTAGTTGATGTGTTTTCACTCATTTTGAAAATATTCATTTCCCTCACGTTGTTTATGCCCCTCACATATTTAAAAGTTTCTATCATATCCCTCCTCTCCCTCATTTCCAGTGTGTACAGGTCAAGTTCCTCAAGCCATTCTTCATATGGTCTCTTGTGCAAGCCTTGCACCATTTTGGTAGCCCTTCTCTGGACCCTCTCCACTCTATCCCTGTCTCCCTGCAAGTGTGGTCTCCAGAACTGTACCCCATACTCCAGGTGTGGTCTAACCATGGACCTGTATAGTGGCATGATCTCCCTCCTCCTCCTTGTGATAGCCCCCCCCCAAGCATGCCAGCACCCTGTTTGCTTTTCCCACTGCCTTGTTGCACTGGTTTGCCACCTTTAGGTTATCTGAAATGATTATCACCAGATCCGTTTCCTGCTTTGTTGCCTCCAATTCCTCTCCTCCCAGCATGTAGCTTGCCTTTGGATTTTTGCACCCTATGTGCATTATTTTGCATTTCTTTGCATTAAAGTGTAATTGCTACTTACCTGACCACTCCTCCAGCTTGATCAGATCCTCCCTCATCTTCTCCACCCCCCCGGTGTATCCACCCTATTACAGATCTTTGTGTTGTCTGCAAATAGACACACTGTCCCATGTAGACCCCCTATTATATCCCCATTACAGATGTTAAACAGTATTGGGCCCAATACTGACCCTTGGGCTACCTCACTTGTCACTTTTTCCTCCCTGGAGTAAGCCCCAATGACAATCACTCTTTGGGTTCTGCATTCTAACCAGTTTTCCACTCAGTTTGTCAGTCTCCTCCCTACCCCTAAGCTGCCCAACTTGTTCACCAGCCTCCTGTGAGATGATGAAAATAAGCTTAAATTTATGCAAGTAACACACACACTGACTCAGTACATGGGCCCTCCAATGGGCTAGACAACCACAATGAGCTGGTGGTAGCCATGACCAATGCCACTGTATAGCTACATTCAATCGCTTCATTATGTTATATACTATTTAACCACTCCCCATACAAATTCGATGATTAGTGCCACTACTGACAAACAGAATTCCCAGTTAGGCAGCTCAACTGGGAGCAGCTCTGGTTGGATATTTACCTATACACCAAGAATGATAAATCAAGACTTCCTCAGTTTAACACATAAAATAATTAGATCCGAACATATGAAGAAGCTAGCAGAAAAAGGCCATTTGGTCTATCTAGTCTGCTCATTTTGCAGGGTCCACAGCTTGAGCTACTGTTCCTGCCTCCCCTCCCCACTCCTCCCATCCTCCCTACCCATGATCCTTACCTTCCCCCATGCCTATCCCAGTCTCTCTTGAAGCTGCCCACTGTCTTCAATGAGACCACCTCTTCTAGCAGTGCATTCCAAGTGTCCACTACCCTCTCTGCGAAGAAGTGTTTCATGACCTCCCTCCTAAACCTCCTGCCCTCCAGCTTAAGACTGTGCCCCCTTATGGTATGGTTTCCACTCAGCTTAAAGAGATCCTCCTTATCCACCTTATTTATCCATCTCAAGTACTTGAAGGTCCCAATCATGTCCCCCCCCCCCTTTCCTTCAGGGAGTGCATGTTCAGTGCCCTCAACCTCTCCTGTATGCCTTTCCCTGTTGACCCACTGTCATCTTTGTAGCCCTCCTCTGGACGTTCTACAGCAGGTTGATGTCCTTTTTCAGGTGTGGGCATTAGTACTGAACTCCATACTCTAGATGTGGCCTCACCAGTGACCTGCACAAGGGTAGTATAACCTCCTCTTCTGTACTACTAATCCCCCCTAGCTGTGCATCCCAGCATCTTGTTTGCCCTTGCTGCTGCTTTCTTTCACTGTGTGGAGTGCTTCAGGTCACAAGTGCTCATCACTCCCATTTCCTTCTTGTCTGATGCAGATAACTGGACTCCACCCAGGTAGTACTCCATCCTGGTATTCTTGGCTCCAATATACATAACTTTGCATTTCCTGGTATTGAAGCCAAGCTGCCAGATCCCAGACCACCTCCCCAGCTTTTTCATATCACCCTGTAGGGCCTGTATCCCTTCAAATGTGTCTTCTCTCCCACAGAGCTTAGTGTCATTCCCAAATAGGCACATTTTGCCTTAAATGCCATCCCCAGTACCATTGATGAAGACATTGAACAACACTGGCCCAAGCACTGAACCCTGTGGGACCACACTGGTGACCTATCTGGCGCCAGATAACTCTCCCCTCAAAACCACCCTCTGGGTTCTGTCTCTCAGCCAGTTTTCCACCCATCTGGACATCTTATCCCCAACCCTGAGATCCAACAACTTCCTGATCAACCTTTTGTGGGGCACAGAGTCAAAGGCCTTGCTGAAATCCAGATAGAGGATGTCTACTGCATGGTCCCTCTCTACTGCCTTAGTGACCCAGTCAAAGAAGTCAATCAAATTAATTTAGCACAATCTCCCCCATGAACCCATGCTGTCTCGCATCCTGGAGACCATGCTCCTCTAGATATTCTACCGATTTTTGCTTAAGTAAGGTCTCCATGAGCCTGCACATGATTGAGGTCAGACTGACTGGTCTGTAATTCCCTGGGTCATCCTTGGGACCGCTTTTGCAGAGGGGCAGCACATGTGCTGTTTTCCAGTCCTGTGGTACCATGCCTGACTCTAGTGAACTATTAAATTGGCCTGCCAGTGGCCCTTCCAGTTCCCTTAGTACCCTTGGATGTACTCTTCACAGGCATGGCGATTTGTCCACCTTCCATGCTAGCAGCCCCTCCCTCACTGTATCCTCCTCTATCACTACATCTGTGCCCCCCTGCCCCACTTCTCCCTCCTGAAGGCACTGGTCCATCCTTCTCCATGGTGAAGATGGAACAAAAGTATTCATTTAGTATCTCTGCTTTTCCCCTATAATCCTTTACCCACTCCTCCTCATTCTTAAGCCTAACAATCCCATTCTTCTTGTCCCTTTTCTCACTTATATAGCAAAAGAAGGCCTTCTCCCTCCTTAATTCCTTCAACTATCTGCAGCTCCTTCTGTGCCTTAGCTCACTGGACTTTCTTACTTGCCTCACTAGCCAACCTTAGGTAATTTTCCCTATCCACCTCTCTCTTGGTCTTCCTGAATTTTCTATAGGCTATCCTCTTTTCCCTTTCTGCCTGGGCGACCCCAGAACTGAAGCAGCTGGACACTTTGGTCCTTGTGGGCTTCCCCCTGAGCCTAACACACTGCTCTGTGGCAACCAGTATTACTTCCTTAATGAGGAACCACCTTTTGTCCACCCCCATATCTGCTCTGGTGCCTACCTGGTGGCTCCTTAGCATTTCGCCATTTTTCTAAAGTCCACCCTCTTAAAATCCAAGATTTTGATCTTAGTCTGGATGCTTTCCCTGCCCATATCCAACTGGAACCACACTGTGCAATGGTCACTCCCACCCAGGGGCTCCTTGACAATTATTTCCTGTACATGCTCCCCATTTGTGAGCACCAGATCAAGAATTCCCTCTGTGCTTGTTGGTTCTGTGATGCCCTGAGTCAGGAACCCATTTTGCAGTCCTTCCAGGATCACCTGACTCCTAGCACATGTTGTGGATGGTACACTTCAGTCCACTTTGGGAGGTTGAAGTCCCCCCCCAATTACCACCTCTCCTTTCTCCACAGCTTCCAATATTTGCGAGCTCAGTTCCCTGTCACTCTCCTCATCCTGGTTGGGTGGTCTGTAAACCACCCTCAACTTCACCTTTCTCTCCTTATTTGACTGTAATTGAACCTATAATGCCTCCACCTCCCCTTCCCTTCCCTTCCTCTGACTCCTCCCTCATGCAAGTTATTCTGTCAATGACGTAAACTGCTACCCCTCCCCCTTCCTGACTACCCTGCTCCTCCTGTAAAGTTTGTATCCAGGAATCATAAGTTCCCAGTCATGGTGTGGTGTAGTCCAAGTCTCGGTTACTGCCACTATATCGACAATCCTGTCTGTTAATAGCACCTGCAGGTCATACATCTTGTTTTCAAGACTCTGTGCATTCCGACACACCACCCTCTACCTAGAATCTGACCACCTTTCCTTCCCTCTATTCTTCTCTTTACATTTCTCCCCTCTGTGTGCATCCTGCCACATACCCTTGTTATGCGTTCCTCACCCCCTCCATCCTTTGCTAACTGTTTTCTCACCCCTTCCTCTTCCTCCCTCCAGACCACTTCCATCACTGTGGGAGAAGGTTCATTGACCTCCTCCTCTCAGAGTCTTTGGGCCTGCATGCCTGCTGACCCCCTTAGTAGTTTAAATTCAATGTAGTGGTTATGTATTCCCACATGTACTGTATTGTTATGAACTTGATAGAAATAATTATGAACTTGATAGAAATAATCTAATTCTGTGATTCACTGAGAGCTCCTCTCAGCTGTGACTAAATCACACCACATTCTCACATAAAAACAAGATCTGGCAGAGCCACTATGACTGTGAATGTATTAGCTAGATAAGGGTGTTTCATGGACTTAAACATAAACATTTATTTATTTATTTAAAAAATATCAGATTTACAAACCTTTGACTCAGAGACTCATTTACAAAGGCACCTCATTGAAACCAGTACAAAGACAGCACAGTTAACAAGTCCGAAAACAATGGCTCAGAGAGCAGACAGTTATAACAATCATTTACTGGCGATACATGGGTAGCAGTAGATAAACAGATTACATAGTTTAGGCACACAGGCACCACATCAAGAAGACCAAAGCAGTTCAAACAATATACAATAGCTAAAGCAAATAGACATCAGGAGTCAAAGAGATGCCCAGAGTGTTCACATGAAAGCTGTTGCATTCACTGACTGAATCAAAGTATAGTACATTGAGAAAGGGCATATTTAAGCAATAAGGCATGACAGGGTGTGTGTTATCATGTAATAACGTCACTCCTGGGGTGGATTGAAGCACGAGGCAAAGCCGAGTATTTATTTGCACTTATTTATTTCATCCACTGGATCAGCAATATTTACACAAGCTGTGCCCAGTGCAGATTTTACAGCACTGATCCTGGTCTGGTGATCTGGGTTTTACCCATACCACACTGCATATGGCTTAGTGATATACTGTACAGATGGCTGCAGAGTCTAACCCATTGAAGGTTGAAGTTTCAGAAAAACATTATGCTACAAATATCAAGACTCACTCCCCCTCCCTCACCCCAGTCACAATTAATCCTCTACCAAAGTCATGCTTAAATACTGGTGCCTCTACATCCACGCCACTAAGCTTTTAATGCCAACATGCTTCTTCTGCTGCTCTGAGTTAAACTCTTTATTTAAAACATTTTGTTGAGAAATTTTTGTTTTAGTATATTCATGGTCAGGAAAAATGAATTTGTAAAAGAAACCAAAATCCCCATTTATCAGTTCATTGAATCACAATACAGCATGTTATGAATTTTTCAGATTCTATGTTGAAATCTAGATTTAGTATTTGCTGTATTGGTCCTTGCAAGAACGGATCCAGAAGCAAATAATTTGATATCTTTTAATGGACCAACATAGACGTAACAACAATAACAAAGTGCTCTAGCTTTCGGACCAACCAGTCCTTCTTCAGAAGCCTAATGGCCATTGTTTAGAAAAAATGATACTTTTAACAGCTAGATCATGCAGAAAAAACAGAAAAAATCTCCATTGGTTTAAAATACTCATTTAAAAAATATAGATGATGACGTCAGAGAAGTTTAACAGTACCATATTACTTTCAGCCAGGAGGTTCCCAGGGTCAAAGGTGCTTGGTGCAAAACACATACAAATAATTCTACTGCATATAAATCTAATTGACATAAGATAAAACTGCTGGAGCAGATGACTCTTAAATCAAGCTATGAGTGTCACAGTGTGTATAAGGATGTGATTACTGAAAAGCAACCCCCACCCAGATTAAAGACATACTGTACTAAGAATGTCTTAGGACTCCAAGAAGTTTCAATGTATGCATTACAGACAAGAAATTACCAGTAAAGTTGTCTTAAAAACATCAGTGCGCACTGTATGATGTGTAAAACCTAGCTGGACCTATCACCCAGCTGTAGTCTCCAGCTAGATGTCATGCCCCATAATTTCAAAAACTTCTAGTATAGTGACAGGACTTTATAAATGATAATTTAAATATAAGTTGACAGTATTAGTGTCAAACAAAAAACTACAGTCGACCAGCAAGGAATTAAGACCATGTAGCCTGATATGTACTGATGTCAATATACACTGAGAATTTAACAACATGGTGTACCAGAAGTGTCTAAGGAATCTGAAAAAGTGATAAAAATTTAATTTCTCTCCTCCTCTTCACACAAACAATAAACTCTACCTCACCCCACATCCCCATAATGCGGGGGGAAGGGATAACTAGCTTTAAGGAGATACTCTTTCACACACACACACACACACACACACACTCCTAATGAACCTTTATTCACATCAGTCACTGCAATTGTTCCCCAAAGCAATTCAACTTGTCATGAAATCCTAAGTAAAAGGGCTTGTGTATCCTAATACCTACAAAGTAAAAATGTGACACTATTTAACTGTACTCTTATCTACGTAGTATTATTAGGAGCAAGCTTTCACCAGAACAGAATACCATGTCACACAATGGCACACGACCCTGCAGTCAACGCACCTGTAAGAATTGTGAGCTCATTTCCACCTTGGACTGTGTGGTTACATCACAAAACAGACAATTCAAGGTGCATGGGAGTTATACATGCACATCATCACATGTTGTTTATTTCATCCAGTGCAAAAGATGTCCACAAACAGGTTATGTTGGGGAGACAAGCCACCAGCTCCGCACTGGCTGCAGTGTTTTTTTCTCTGCTGTGGCTAAGCAAAACACTGTAACAAGACACTGGCCTGCTGTAGGGGCTATTAGACATCAAACCAAAGGGTATGCTGTGAAGACTAACTTGGAGAAGATGCAATAAAACAAACTTGAATGACAGCCCCCAGACATCATAAAACACCCAGGGAAAATTAGAAAAAACTCCTCTAACAGCCTAGGCAGAACCAAAACACTGGATTGAAGTAAGAACTCAAAACTCATAGTAATACATATATTCCTGATTTTAACATGCAGTTTTCCTTTAAGAAGATTCAGTAGAATATAAACAGTAGCCTAGAACTGCTTGCCTGAGAATGTAGTTGGTATATTATTTGGAAAAAGGGAAGGCTAGGTCTCTTACTATGCAATGTCCTGTAAAGTATCACACTGACTGCTCTTAGGATGTTGATGTCAAATGTTGTGAGGTGCCATGGGGAACTTGTTATGCAGAAAGTTCCAGGAAGTGTTTAACCCATTCTACTTCTAATAGCTTTCTCAAACTTAAAAACCAAAATACACTTCATCACAGACTGTGTTTACAAAGTACTGTGCCCATGATTAAAATAATTTGAACCCCATCCCCCACAAATGTGCCCTCACATGAACATGCATGAATTATCTGTAAGACAATTAGTAAAATGTATTTCTAAATGCATTAGTAACACCAATGCTTTCAAGGTTATCTGTAAAGACAATTAAATAAATGTATTTCTAAATTTTATTTTATTTTATTTTATTTAAACAGCAGTTTGGAAAACCTTTGAGCCATAGGCTCATTTACAAAGGTACCTTGTCACAGTAAGACAAACCAAAATACACAGTATAGCAGTACAACACATAAGTATAACAGTAAATTAAGACGTAGATACAAACAAGCTGGTACAGGTAGGATGGATGCAAACAATACCAGAGTTATGTTGTCCTTAGCAGCTTAGTAATAAGCTTTGTCATAAGTATTGAGTACGGCTTTGACTAGCGGCAGTTACAGCATCGGGTGTTAATAAGGTGGTTATGTAAGGAAGTTTTGAAGCACGATGTAGTTGGAGCTTCGGAGATGGAGGGGGGCAGTGTGTTGAACCAGGAGGGGGCCCTAAAGCTGAAGGCTCTTTGGCTGTGAGAGGTCCTAGCTCTAGGGATAACAAGAAAGGTTTTCCCAGAGGTCCGAGTATGAACTAGTGGGACAGAGCGGCGTATGGTGGTGGTCAATCCTGGTGGGGAAAGCCCAAGGAGGGTCTTTTTGTAAGGGTACAGGTAAGATATTTGAGGCGCTCGTCGAGATCAAGTACCAGCACTTTAGCATACAGTAGACAGGTGTGTGTCATCCTAGATGCTCCAGTAATTAACCTGCAGGCCTTATTCAGAGTAGTGCGAATTTTATGGAGTGCGGTCTGATCAGCAGCACCATACACCAGCAGTCCATAGTCCACTAGGGACAGGATAGAGGAGGTGACTGCGAGTCGAAGAGCCTCGGAGGGGAAGTGTTTATACCGATGTAAGATGCCCAATCGGATATTAGTGGCAGTGGCTAGGGCAGCGATGTGTCCATGGAAGGAGAGGGAAGGGTCAAAATGGATCCTAGGTATTTATAGAGCAAACTTGTTCGAGTGGGAATGAGGACCCAGAGTGAATGAGGAGTTTGAAGTTGCAGGACTTGTTTTGGGGATGAGTGAAGAACATGTTTTTGTTTTTAAGATTTATCACCAATCTATGTTCCTTGAACCAGCCCTCAGCTTCAGTGAAGGACTTCTGCAGCGAGTTCTGGAGGGCAATAGGGTTACGACTTGAGGCAAAGATGACTGCATCATCAGCGTACAATAGAATGTTCCCCGAGCAAGAGCGTGGAAGGGTGTTAAGGTAAAGGGAGAATAGTAAGGGGCCCAGAATGGAGCCCTGGGGAACCCAGAAAAGATGGGACAGATGTCTGAGTAGGTCCCATTAATTTTTAACGCTGTGAGCGTCAGACAGATAACTGGTGCACCAGGAGATAGGCCCAGCAGCAAACCAGAAGACTAAGGCATCAAGAAGGAGGGGTGGGAGACAGTGTCGAAAGCTTTCGAGAGGTCAATGAAGACAGCACCAGCAAGAGAGCCAGTGTCTAAGGAGGAGTGGAGAAAGTTGGAGAACTCTAGGAGGGCTGTGTTGGTACTGTGGCCCGCTCGGAAGCCATGCTGCTCAGGACAAAGGACATTATAGGTGGAGAGGTAGTCAGAGATTTGAGAGGCCACCACTTTTTCCAAGGCCTTGGAGAGGAGAGAGAATGGAGATCGGTCGATAGTTTCCAGCCACAGTCCTATCACCACCTTTAAAGATAGGGGTGACAGTGGCGACTTTCCAGGCAGTTGGAACCTTCCCAGGCAAAGAGAGTGGTTGATGAGGCATGTGATCGGGTAAGGACTGTGTCTAAGACCAGCCGTGGGATACACGGATCCAGGTGTCACTACCTGTACTATTACTCTTGAGGGCAGTGACAAGGTCGCCTAAGTTCTTGGGCAGAAACATAGCGGAGGAGAAAATAAGGGCGAAAGATTTACTGCAGGTGCTGGGGAGGAGGGTCAAAAAATTTGTAGGAGGATAGGGCTAAGGTCAGTGAATGAGGTGTTGAGGTGGTTGACTATGAGGGCTGGGTCTGAGGAGATCACACCATTAATGTTGATCTGGGTGGGTGGGAGGAGTGTGCACTCCCATTTAACTGTTTAATGTTATCCCAGAAGGTTCTGGGATTCCCCCATGAGGCAGTGAGTGAGGACCGATAGTGCTCAGACTTGGCCTTTCTGATGGCCTGAGTGCACTTGTTTCGGGCGGCAGCATATAACCGCCTGTCATTGGGCCGGCCAGTCTCAATGGTAATGCATTAGTAACACCAATGCAAGATTTTGAAACTACTAAAAAGACAAACTATATATATATATAGATAGATAGAATATGGTAAACAAATATTGTTAATCCCAAAAGCTGAACTTTGTTTTTAGTATATAAATGTTTAAGAAATACCTGAAAGCTGTCTATTTTCCTTAGTTTTTAGACACTTCTTAGTCTTTCCTTTTGAGACACCAGGTGACTCTGATAATCATTTGTTCCAAGGGTTTTTAAGTCAGTTTGAAGGCATTTAAGTATCTTCTGTTCTAGTCTTTAACAAAATGCAGGGAACTCCACAGAATTGTTCTGTTCCTTGGTCCTCATCCCAAACATGTGAGTCTTCTTTCAGGATAATAGATCCACCTCATGCCCCTCCCACTTGAATAAAACAAAAAAGGATGGACCTTTTGGAGCTTCTTGGATGGAGGTGGGGTGGACCTTACTTCCCCCAAAAAAACAATGCTGCCTCCCACTACTCAGGTTCCAGTTCTTGTACCATCCATTTAAGAAAGAAAATAGTACCCTGCAACCATTGACTAACATGAAAGCATACTTATTTGAGGGCGGAAAACATTTCTTGGAGGATGGTAAGGTGGAGGAGACTATTTATACCTTCAGTCAGTTCCACAGACAGAAAACATGACATCACTCCTTTTGTACATGCAATACTCCTGCAGGCTCCGCCCACAGTCGTAAAAAGTGCCACATGTCACCATTTCACAGCACTGTATACTACTTTGCCTATTCAGTCCCACTTGAACAAAACAGTTGCCCATGCCAGCAACCACAGGGAGAAGCATCTGCCGCCGTGACCAACAATCCCCCACCTTATTGAGCCATCAAAACTCCCTCCATTCATCTCGCGCCACGCCGGCAACCCGGGTTCGGTAGCAAGCCTGGGTTGTCGGGGGTTGGCAGGGGAGGTAGAGGTTTGAGCGTCCAGAAAATGGCTCTCCTCTCCTGGGAGGGAAGGGGTCTAGACTCAGTGCTTGACTGTCTCCTGGCAGAGGCCAGGGGTACAGCAAGCATTGTAGCAGATGTCGAGGGATGAGGAGTGGTGATGCCAGCAGTGATGCCTTGGTATAGGGTGCATGCCACTCCTCCAGTTAGGTGGAGGAAAAATGCCTGCAGGTGCCAGGGAGACAGTGCACCAGAGTGTGCCTCCGATATGCCCTTGCCTGCCTGACTACCCCCGATCTGACGAGATTCAGAATTTCAGGGTTCTCACCGCCCCACCTCGACCCCACTTGGGGGGATAAGCCACAACTCTATGGGGACCGAGGTGAAGTATCGGGCAGACAAGTGAGGCAGGAGGATGACTCCTTGGCGCTCCCGATGGGTCGGCACCCGCAGGACATAGGCATAGATAAATAATAATTTCAACAAAAAAAAATCCCTCCATTAAAACTTTTTCTACACTGCAATATGCTAGCTAATGTTAAGAGGCACATCTGACCGAGACTGCAGCATGTCTCTATCCCCAAGTCATGTCTAATTTTACCTTCTCATTGAGACTGTGGGGTGTCTTATGGTAACACACACTACTGTATGGTTGTAATTTTCATTCACCTTCCCTAATTTACCAAACACAACCTCTGCTCACCATCGCTGCTGCTGCTGCTGCCTATTGAGGCACACCCTTTTCCTGGGGCTATCACTGTCAGCAAAGCAGATTCTCCACTGTAGCAGAAGGCTGAATTCTGCACACAAGCATACATCCCAGGTGCCTTTTAGATGTCCAACCTGCCCATTCCTACCACTGACCACGATGTCAGGCTACCACTATGACCAACCACAAGTCGAACTCCACCAATAACTCTTAACCACCTGAACTTCAAACAGCCCCACCTACTGACCATAACCAATAATAACAGAATTTTTTTCAAATGTACATCTACACACACACACACACACACACACACAAAATAAAAGTTTTTTTGGTTTTAAATGTTTTATTTTTTATTATTGCACATGTGCATCCAGTTCATGATAGCAATAATACACTCCAGGGTGTGGTATATCAAAGGATATTGTCACTTCTCTGGTGCAGCCTCATGCCTCACAATGCACCCGAGGGGTGACAACATTCCATGATATACCACACCCTGTCATTTATTGTTGCTTAGTTATACACTGGTGAAGCTACATGGAATGGGTTGAGTCCAATCAGAAAAAAATGAGGTTTCATATACCGGTGATGACAACATCAGCAAAAAAAAGGAGTAATTCAAACACCATGAAGTCTTGCTATATTATAACAATAGCAGTCAGCCACTGCAGCTGAACTGCCCCGGAGAGGAAGGAGTTAACTCCAGAAGATCTGGAGTTCTACAGCGAGAGGGCGCTGTGCCCAAAGCTCTATCTAGCAGTTTCAAATGAAACTGTCAGATTCTTCTCGCTTCCACTGAACAGTCGCTCCGAGATCAGCTCCTTCAGCTCGGTTCATTCTCGGTTCAAGAGAGTAGTTTTCGGTTCATTTGAACCGGCAAAGATCATTATTTTTACCGCATTTCGGTTCTAAAGCTCTAGCTGGTAACCGTAAGTACAAAAATTCAAGTCTGTGTGGAAAATTAATTATCGGTTCGGTTTTGAACCGATCGCAATTTTTCTGCCTTTTAAAACTGTACTGTGGGTTTTAGAGCGGTTCCGGTTCTTATCGGTTCTAAAAAACGAAATTATTTACGTTTTTTTCAACACCAGTGACACGGTTAGAACCGATAAGGGGTGTCTTGCCTGGCACTGCCATCAAAAGGGCAAGTTTTTGGTTAGGCTGGCATTATGTCTGAGAAACCCAAAAGAAAAACGGGCCCACTGGGTTTCAACACTGTGATGTCTGTGGGGACGCCTTGCCAAGGCTGACCCACACCACTGTGTCTATTGTCTGGGGCTGACCACCCCTGTCAGACTGCCAGGTGTGTAAAATTTCTGCAGCCACCCTGGAGAAGAGATTGGGCCGCTCAGGGAACGAGAGGCCAAAAATCCGCTGACCGATGGCCAGCCCGGTTCAGTACCCACTGGACCAGAGGGAGTGCCTCTGACCAGGGCGAGACTTCTCGGCAAAGGAAGACTGGTTCAGAGGAACCAGTCCCAAGTAAAAAGACAAAGAAATCAGGAGGTTTGGAGTCCAGAATTGTGTCTCCAACTGCTGCAGAGATAGCTAAAGCCATTCAGATTGTCCAGTCACTGTCTCAGGGATCTGTAGAACCACCAACACTTGGTAAAAGGTTGGTTCGTTCAGTCCCAGTGGTTCAGGATTTTGAAGTTGAGGATTTTTATGAACCACAGGAGGGGGAGGAGGAATTTGATCAATATATGTGTGGCTGGGAGGGTCTGGACGTGCCCATTGAACCGGGCATTTCTCCAGACAGACCTTAGAATCTCCCTACTCTGTCTGAGTCCCTTCTTTCTTTATTTTTACAAAAAGGTTGCAGTAACCCTCCAGCTTCCTTTAGAGGAGGCTGTGGATGAGCAAGAGGAGCCTGATTATGTGGAAATGATGGATATTCCAGAGTCTAGGAGGTTGTCTATTCCTTTGCATAAGTCATTTAGGAAGCAAACAACAAAGATTTTAAAAATCCTCATTCTGTCCCTCCTGTAGATAAAAAATGGACAGAAGGTATACTTTGTCAGGCTCGGATACAGACTTCCTTATTGAGCAGTGTAGTCATGTAGGTGTGGTACAAGCTGCAGCCTGTGACAAGGCTAATATTCCTCTGGCCTCACATCCTCCTGACAAGGATTCTAGGAAGATTGATGCCATGGCGAAGAAACAGTATATGGCAGCTTCTTTGGGACTCAGGCAGGCAAATTATATGGCTTATGTGGCTAGATATCAGAAATCTAGGTGGGACACAGTATTGTCAGTTAGCCAAGCAGGCCCATGGCCAGCTGGCTAGTGAGTTGAACAGGTGGCTGCTGATGGCATTGAAGCCTCTAAAGTTCAATTTCATACTGCTGTTGATGTTAATGATGTTTCCTCCAGGGTCATGGCCACTTCTGTAGCTTTCCGTAGGTTGGCATGGCTCAGATGCACTAATCTGTCCCAAGATACTCAGTCAAAGGCTATGGATTTTCCTGTAGTGGGAAATTCTCTGTTTGGGGAGCAAACAGAAAATTATATGAAAAAGATGGATGAATACAGAACTACTACAAAAAGTGCCCAGGCTAAGGAGAAGCATGCCATGCCACAAAGGCATGCTCCAGAGAAAGAGGCAGACCCTTTTCAGGCCTTTTACCAATTTCAAGCCTCCTCTGCTGTCTCGCAGAGGGGTTTCTTCAGAGGCAGGGGTAGACGGCCAAGCAGACCGCCTCCTCCTCAGCCTAAGGCTGTTGCTAAGCAGGTACCCCTAAAGGCTGCCAGGGCCGATTCTCCTGTACCAGTGGGGGGCAGGTTTGCCTATTTCAGCCAGAGCTGGCTGTCCCTAACTCTCGGACAGATGGGTTCTGAGGTAATAGGCCAGGTCTGGTTCTCAGCTTCAAATATTTTCCAAAGATGAGAGCCAGGCATTTCCACCTGCAAATCCTTCAGAAGCCCTTGCTTTGGAAACAGAGGTTTCTTCTCTTCTGGTCTGCAAAGCAGTGGAAAGGGTTCCTCCTTGCCATCAGGGCAAGGGCTTTATTCAAGATACTTTCTTACCCCAAAAGACAGGAGAATGGCGGCCCATTCTGGATTTAAGATACTTGAACAAGCATCTGTTGAAACCAAAGTTCAAAATGTTAACTCTGGCAATGATATTGTTCCCTAAGGCCAGGGACTGGCTAGCTTCCCTGGACCTCAAGGATGCCTATTTTCATGTTCTGATCAGGCCTTCCCACTGAAAGTACCTCAGGTTCGAACTGCCCTCAGGCCACTACCAGTTCAGGGCAATGCCCTTGGCCTTACCTCTCGCCAAGGGTATTCACAAAATGTCTCGCTGTAGTAGTGGCTCATTTAAGAAGGCAAGGGTTGCTGTGTTTCCCTACCTGGACGACTGGCTCATTGTGGGTCAGTCTCCAGGTCAGGTGAATCCCACTTGCAAGTCACCCAGCAGCTTCTCACTTCTCTGGGATTCCTGCTAAACTTACCAAAGTCAGTTCTGGAACCAGTTCAGGCCTAACTTTCATGGCGCATGAGAATTGAACACAAGGTTAGCCAGGGCCTTTCTTCCTCGGAAAGGGTGGACAGACTCACGTTGCCTGGCATCCTCCTTTACCCTGCGGGTCTCTCACCAGCAAGGCATTTTCTGCAACCTCGGCACATGGCTGCTTCCACAGCTGTTGTGCAGGGAGCAAGATTCCAGATGAGGACATTCAGTTCCATTTGAGGGCCTATTGGTCTCAGAGGAAGGACCCCTTACCAAATTGGTCCCAGTTACTCAAACCCTGATCCTGGCCTTACACTGGTGGCAGGATCAAAGCAATCTGAAACAAGGGGTTCCCTTCATTCCCATTTCTCCCTCCCTCACCCTCACCACGGATGCCTCCCTGTTAGGGTGGGGGGCTCACCTGGGCGACCTTACCACTCAGGGAGTGTGGTCTCCTCAGGAATCTCTGCTCCACATCAATCTTCTGGAACTCAGAGCTGTCTTTTTAGCTCTTCGGGTCTTTTCAGATTCTGTCCAGAACAAAGTGGTTCAAGTCAGGACAGACAATACCACCACAATGTGGTACATCAACAAGCAAGGGGGCACTCGGTCTTCAGCCTTGTGCACCGAAGCAATGAAGTTGTGGTCTCTGGCTTATTCCCTGAACACCTCCCTGATAGCGGTTCATCTCCCAGGGAAGGACAATGTGCTGGCGGACGCCCTCAGCAGAATTTCTCAGGGCCATCACGAATGGGCTCTGAATCCACAAGTACTGGGGTCTGTCTTTGCCAGTTGGGGCACTCCTCAGATAGATCTTTTCGCGGCCCCAGACAACCACCAACTTCCTCTTTTTGCTGCAGGCCTCCAGTACTGGGCTCAGTCCTCTGGATGCCTTTCTGTTGGATTGAAAGGGAAGTTCCTGTATGCCTTCCCCTTTCCTCTCCTTTTCAGGGTACTAGTGAAAATCAGATCTCAACCTTGCAGAGTGATTCTGATTGCCCCAGATTGGGCCAGACAGCCCTGGTACCCTCTGCTCCTGTCCCTGGCAGTCCACCCTGCCCTGAGCCTGCCCAGAGTTCACGACTTACTGGCCTGTGCACAGGAGAGTGTGGTATCCGGACCAAGTCCCTCCACCTCAAGGCTTGGCTCTTGAGGAGCTAGAATTTGTTGATTTACACCTTTCTCAAGGTGTTATGGATATTTTAAAGGCTTCAAGGAAGCCTTCCACTAGGGCCACTTATAATTCTAAGTGGAAGAGGTTTTCCATCTGGTGCTCTTAGAGGCAGATTACCCCAGAATCTGCTGATCTTCCCATTCTTTTGGACTATTTGGTCCATCTGAATTCCTTAGGCCTTAGACCAGCTACCCTGAAGGTTCATCTGGCAGCTGTCTCTGCTTTTGTGTCAGCAAGGAAGCCTGCCTCCCTTTCTTCTCACCCTGGGTTCTCCAAGTTTTTTAAAGGGTTACTTCACACTAACCCTCCCTTTCGGGAACCAGCTCCCGCCTGGGACCTGAATATTTGCATTGCTCAGTTAATGCAACCCCTCTTTGAGCCTCTGTCTTCAGCAGAACTCAAGTATTTAACTTGGAAAACCGTTTTTCTAGTAGCTATCACCTCTCGCAGCGATAAGTGAGTTACAGGCCCTGTCAGTGGAAGAAGATTTTATCTCTTTCCACAGAGATAAGGTAGTCCTTAGACTAATAGAAAGTTTTGCCTAAGGTGGTTTCTGATTTCCACCTGAATCAATCTATCTCCCTCCCAGTATTTTTCACTGAGCATTCTTCCTCAGGTGAGAGGAGACTGCACAGCTTGGATGTCAAAGGGCATTAAGTTACTATCTAGAGGGCACCAGAGGTCATAGGTTCGAATCCTCCAACTGTTTCTTACCTATGGCGAGGTTGGCAAAGGAAACCTGCCACTAGAGAACAATTGCAAGGTGGATTGTCTCTTGTGTCCAATTTTGTTATCAGAAACTGGGTGAGTACTCCCCTCAGGATTGAGGGCCCACTCCACCAGGGGTACAGCTGCGTCTCTAGCGGCTGCTAGAGACATTCCTATTCTGGAGATTTGTCAAGCTGCTACCTGGAAGACGGTTCACACCTTTACCAAGCATTATTCCCTGGATGTCCAGTCCAGGAGAGATGCTCGGTTCGGCACAGCTCTGCTTCAGAGCCTATTTCCTAAGTAGGTTCTGACCCTCCTCCGTGGAGGTACTGCTGTGTAATCTGCTATTGTTATAATATAGCAAGATCATGGTGTTTGAAGAAAAATTACTCACCTTAGTAATTGCTTTCTCTTCTCATGGAGTCTTGCTATATTATAACCACCCTCCCTCCTGCCCTCTCAGAACTCCTACTTGGGTAGAGGTGGCAAATTGTGCAAGCACTGTGTCATGCCATTTTAGTTTTCCCTAACCCTGTTTTCCTTGGGTTAGGGATCTAGATTGTTCATTTAGGTTATTTTTTATTGCCCCTTCTTGGACTTGAGTCTTGGGGAAGGGGTTCATATGTGCTTGTCAAGGGTGGAAACGAACCATAATACCATCAACCTTTGTTATTATGGTTCTGGGTGTTTCTTTGTTGTTTATATTGTTGTTATTACTACTAGTAGGTAGCCATAAGCTGATGTAGTTTTTCCACACAGACTTTTTTCCGGTCCTTTGATGTTGGCTTCGTAAAGATCTGACAGTTTCATTTGAAACTGCCAGATAGAGTTTGGGCACAGCGCCTGCGCTGTAGAACTCCAGATCTTCTGGAGTTAACTCCTTCCTCTCCGGGGCAGTTCAGCTGCAGTGGCTGACTGCTATTGTTATAATATAGCAAGACTCCATGAGAAGAAAAGCAATTACTAAGGTGAGTAATTTTTTCTTCTGTGCCACTGGCTCAACAGGAGTCAGTCATGCACCAAGAATGATACCAAGACCTACTCTTTAAAGAGCAACTCTCTTTTATAATAAAAAGCTTAAAAACACAAGATTTACATAAATTATTTTACTTTTTTCTTTTCTAGTAATCTTTTTTTAACTTTCCCCTGCTGTTGGTCTACTAAATATTGTCAGTAATGCAGTACTTATTTCCCTGAGTCATTCAAAATGTATCAGACTCTGCCAGCCACACAACTGTTGTTTGTATCATCACAGTCTGTTGTCATGGTTAGCACTATGATGTCATAAACAAAGGCACCACTGTGAGGTTAACAGGGGAGAAATACATGATTTCTTTCTACAGAGATTTTAGGTAGACTACCAGGATGTGCTGTAAACCTTGAAGAGGAACACTGAAAATTAAAAAAATATGTGTTCTCTAGTAAATTGCAGTAGCTGAAACATCTTATTTAGGAATATATGTATTGAACTGCAGAGTTGCCTTTTTATCTCAGAATTGAGAAAATTATTGCCAGCCTGAACCACAAATGCAAATCATTTGACATGAGGCTGGCAAACTGCTCACACTTTACTCCCTCCACCAAGATGAGGGCTCATAAATCTTCTATTACTTACTTAAATAGCTAGTGTACCTCCTGGAATTAATATCAATTTTCAGATGCAATCAGCTGTCACTTCCAATACCTGAAGTATTTTTTTATTTTCTGTTTGCTAATTAGAAGATTTTCCACCTGGCAGTACTGAGCTGATCTGTGGAGCAGCCTGCTGCATACCTCTCAACTGTCCCTGATTTTGCCTCAAAATTTTCCTCATGGAACCCTGACAGAGGGGATCTCAGGTTTTGTAGAAGCTATTTTAAAACCGCTGGTTATACAAGGGGACAGTTACATGCAGGACACTACTCACTTCCTGCATAAACATTCTGGTTTTAAGGACTTACCACCTGATACCCTTTTAGCCACGATGGATGTAACATCCCTCTACACTAATATATCGCATACAGATGGCATTTCAGCCTGTCTTAAATACATGTATGAGAAAGGATTGGACCACAACATCGACCCTGATGTTGTGGGGGAACTTGCTAAATTTATTCTGACACATGACAACTTCAGCTTTAATGGGAAACATTATGTCCAAACTATGGGAACAGCAATAGGCACTGGGATGGCTCCGCAGTATGCTAATCTCTTTATGGCCAATTTGGAGGAAGACGTTTTAAAGCATGGTACACATAAACCACTCGCTCACATCCATTACATTGATGATTTGTTTATAGTTTGGACAGAAGGCACTGACACACTTAGGGATTTTCATCAGGAACTTAATCATCTCCACCCAACCATTAAGCTTTCCCCAGAATATTCTGCCACCAGTGTTAGTTTTCTGGATACCAGTGTCACCATCAAGGATGGAACCCTACATACATGTATTTACAGGAAACCAACAGACAGACAGATACTTACACAAGAAAAGTAATCACCCAAGTCACACAAAAAAATCTATCGTGTATAGTCAAGCACTTCGGTACCACCGTCTCTGTTCAAATGAGGAAGACAGAGATAGACATTTAGCTATGCTGAAAAACACCTTTACTGAGCAGGGACACTCTTCCAGAGAAATTGACAGAGCAGTGGAATGTACTGCACAAGTACCAAGAGAACACCTACTGCAATGTAATGAAAGGACCACTACTAACAAGAGTACCCCAATCTGCACTAGCTGCCGATTCGGTGGTGGATCACCTTTAAAGTTGGTTTACTGACATACAAAGCCCTACATGGACTTGGCCCTGACTACCTGAAAGAGCTTCTTATTCCCTATCACCTTGAGTGACAGCTCCGTTCGGCTGACGAGGGGTTGCTGGAGATTCCAAGGGTGTCTTTGAAATCTTCCGAGGCCCAAGCATTCATGTACGCAGCCCCTACCCTCTGGAATTCTCTACTCCATTGGCTGTGGGAGTGCATGACTGTGGGAGGATTCAAACAGACATTAAAAACTTTTTTATGGTGTCAGACCTTTAGTGGCATTGAATGAGGGTGACCCATCAGACTATTTTTTACTGTGCTTGTTGATTTTATTATTGCTGTTTTAATCTTTTTGTAAAGTGCCTTGGTAATTTGAAAGGCGCTTATGTGAAATAAAGCTTATTATTATTATTATTAGTAGTAGTAGTAGTAGTAGTAGTCACGTACCATCCTGACCTTGAACTTCTACGTATGATTATTAAGGACCTACATTCGATAATCATTGAGGATGAAACCCTTAGTTGTATTTTTCAAGAACTGCCACTACTATCTTTTAAACAAGCACCCAATTTAGCCAACCAGATTATTAGGAGTAAACTTAAACCTGAATAGAGTGCCGTGACATCTTATGGCACACAACCCTGTAATAAAAGCAGATGTAAAACCTGTGAGCACATTTCCACTTCAGACTGTGTGGTTACCTCACAAAACAGACAGGTCAGGATATTGGGTAATTATACATGTACATCAAGCAATGTTGTTCATCTTATTCAATGCAGGAAATGTCCTTGCACAGGATATGTAGGGGAGATGAAACAACAACTCTGTCCTGAAATTAATTTATTTATTTCATTTTTGTTAACCTGGTAGGGGCACTAGACACAATAGTGACTATTTCCAGGCCCAACCCGGGAGGTTACAAGGTAGACGTAGGCAATTTGGAGACACACACCAATGAATAAACTGATTTGATACAATACAGAATACAAAGTAATAATATTTTCAGTAGGTAACATGTTTACAGAATTGTTTCATTTTTGATTACCAGGTTGGGGTACTAGACACAAGAGTGATAACTTTCAGGCCTGACTTAAGAGGTTACAAAGGTACAGGTAGGCAATTTGGAGACACGTAAACAATGAATAACAGCCATTACAGTGGATGACATGTTTACAGAAGATATAGGTGCAGAAATCCAGGTATGCTAAAACAAAGAGCAAAAGACTAGTTTAATCAAGTTTAAGTGCAAAGGCAAATAGTGTCTGACATGGCTGAGGAACAGGATGTTAGTAAAATACAGTGATAGAATCCTATTGCAGGAGCAGATAGAAACAAACCCATTTAAAGAGCTAGCATGAGAGGGGCAAGTAAGCAGGATGAGGGGAGGGGAAGGGGGCAATTAGTGTGGTAGAAGGGGTATAAGAGACTAGAGTCAGAATGAGCCCATGTGGGGTAGTCTTAGGACCAGGGAATGAGGTGGCAGAGGCAAGTGGTTTAGGGAGATCTAAAACATGTACAAGGAGCATAATTCTTAAGAAAGGACCGGTGCTGCTTTTTGAAAAGTGCATGACTGGGTGCACTATGGACATCCAGTGGTAGGGAGTTCCAGTAGCTTGGGGCTATAATACAGAAAGCATCAGAACTCTTTGTTGTTTTAGCCTGTGGCACTTGTAACAAGGATTTTTTAGTGGACAGTAGCCCATAGGAAGATGTTTGAGGGTGCAGCATGGAGGCAAGCTCATCAGGTATAATGGATCTGATGATATTCTCTGCCAAAGACCCTAGTGCAAGGAGAAGATGAGTTGAAGGAGAGAGCCAGTTGAGATCATTGTAAAACTGACAGTGATGCTTTAGGCATGAGGACGAAGAGGCAAAATGACAGATATTATTGAATGCAGCATCCCATTTCTTGAGGGCAGTGTTTGTAGCATTAACATATGTGACAGCACCATACGTGAGAGCAGGAAGAAGGATGCCCCGGGCAATGGCCAGTCTAGCAGAAGGAGTGAGGGAATGGCTCGTCCTGTATGCAGTGCCAATTTTGGTATTTACAGATTTCATTGTGAGCTGGATATGGAGGTCAAAGTTGAACGACTTATCAAGGACAACTCTGAGATATTTGAAGGAGCTGACTTTCTCCAGAACAGTGCCATCAGGACACAGGATTTTAAATTGGTTATAGCATGTTTTTAGTTTGGTCCCAGATCTAAAAAGCAGAGACTGGGTTTTTCTCACATAGAGTAGCAGCTTATGCTTGGAAAGCCACTGTTGGATGTTGAGAAAAGCAGAGGTGAGAGAGAGGTTGATCACTGATATGGTACTGGAGCTGGAATAAAGTACCAGATCATCAGCATAGAGAATTGAGGAGCAGGAGCAGGTGACCAATGCAATCTGATTTATAAAGATGGAAAAGAGTAGAGGACCCAGGATGGAGCCCTGAGGAATGCCAATGTTTATTGTAGCATGCTCTGACATGGCTGAGTTAAACCTGACAACCCGACCCCTGTTTGTGAGGTAACCACGAAACCAGTCAATGGCCAGCTTTGAGAAGCTAAGGGATCTTAGACAGGAGAGAAGAAGTGGGTGATCCACAACATCGAAGGTTTTCTTGAGGTCAATGAAAATTGCACCTGTTAAGGAGCTGGAGTCCATGGCAGTTAGCACGTCATTTGTGAGCTGGAGTAGGGCAGTGGAGGTGCTGTGACACTTGCAAAAGCTATGTTGCTTGGCAGAGAGGAGATTGTGCCTAGCAAGATGGTCTAGAGACTGGGCTGCCAAAGGCTTTTCCAGTAGTTTGCTCAAAACTGAGAGTATGGCAGTGAGTCAGTAATTAGAGCTAATCTTTCTATCTCCTTTCTTAAAAACTGGAGTTACTCTAGCAATTTTTCAGATATCTGGGACATAATTATGACAGAGGGATAAAGTGAAAATTTTAGATAGGGGCCCAGCTATAAATGGGGCAGCCAGTTTCAGGAGTTTGGGCTCTAGGCTATCCGAACCAACTCTAGTGGTGTCAGAGATTTTATTTAGGAGTTTGAGGACTTCAGATTTTGTAATTGCCCTGAAGTGAAAAGGTTGGTAGGGTAGTCGAGGGTCATGAGTGGGTAGGTGCTGTATAGTAGGTGTGGAAGAGAATGAGGAGGTAAAAGTAGCAAGATTTGAAAATTGTTGATTGAATCGTTGGCAATGGCTTGAGGATCATTGCAGTGTGACCCATTTAGCACCATATAATTTGCGTTACATTCCTGTTAGGAGCCTAGTAGTGATTTTACATGACTCCAGAGCCTTCTGGAGTCACCCGCCACATCCAGTAGGAGTTCTTTGCAATAAGAACTTTTGGCTAGTCTTAGTTGCCTCTTACAGGAGTTTCTTGGAGCCCTGTAGGAATTAAAATCCAATTCTAGGATTCACACAGGTATGATATTAATTGGAAGATGACTGACAAACCAATGGCACAACACTCCTCTCAGGTTGACCACTCAATCTCAGATATGTCTGTGATGGTCTTGAAAGGACATTTCAACAGTACACAACAGAGATGAGCTTGTGAGATCAGACTTATGTTATTTCTTAATACAGTGGAAGATGGCTTGAACATTGATGTTGGATATATGACACATTACACATAAACTTACATGGACCTTTACTTCAAAGGATGGACATACATATTTTAGGTTTTCAGTGAGCCTTGGACCTTGACTCTTATACAATCCCTCTTAAGTGGTTAGCTACAGGTTCGCCTCTCATATTAGTATTGTGTGACTGTGTGTGTATGACTATGTGTGTGGGTTTGTGAATATATTTATGTGTGTGTTGCGGGGGTAGAAGAAGTGTGGTACATTGAATTTTTAATATGGGTATTTGAGATGGGTGGTTATGAGGGTATAGTGGATGTGAATATTGTGGTGATATTGAGGCAAACTTATGTTCAGATACATGACATTATGGTATCATAGTGGCTAGGACTCTGGACTCATATTATAGTGGATATTTACTTCCTACCACTAGTTCTGTAGTTTGAGTATATACTGTTATGTTTTTACATTTTGTATGTATTAGGATGCATTGTCTCATTTACTTGGGGGTTCATCACAGGTGTAATTCCTTTTTGGATAACTATTGTAGTGATCAGTGCAATTGATGGTGTATTAGGATTCATGTACATATATTTCATTTTAAGTAGTTACTTTCCCCCGGGGGGGAGGGATTTAATTCCTAAGAATTTTTGTTTACATTCCTTGGACTGTTTCTATATATGTACTATTTCAATTATACACTGACAATTTTTTGAAATCTGTACATATCAGGCTGCATAGTCTTAATTTCTTGGGGGTCCATGACTAGCACATCTTTGTATTTGGTACTTACACTGACAATTGATATTATCATGTACAAAATCTTGTTACAACAAAGGCTTAAAGTTTCTGGAACATAACAGCTTATTGAGAGTATGTTGGGAATATATCTCCAGCCAGCTGTACTTTCATCAGTGTGATACACTTACTCACTTTGGGTAAGCATCACTTTCATCATTCTAGATGCCATGTAAAGATAATTTCTGATGTATTTTGGGGTCTTATTTTTTTATTATTTTTTTACTTGCTAATATGTTACATTTTGGCATGCAGTTGTTTTCTCCAGAGTCATCTTATTGTCATAGGCCGTATTCAAAAAAGAGTTCTGAGCAGAGTTGAAGCTGGCTTTTACTGGTGTACTGTTACCTCACTCTTAAAGTATGCGTCTTAGTGAGGTTTGTTCACTTGACATATGAGCAGAGAATCTTAGTATTTTGTTATACATTAGACTGATACATGGTATAATATATGTGGGTTGAACTCTCTGCCTGCTGTTATCGCTGGGCAACCTTTGACCTTTAAGTTTAGTTCAGCTGAAATCACACCTAAGATATTCTCAAGCTCTCCAGTGTCACTTTAATTATGTTCTGAAGGCCTGTTTTAAATTAATGAGAATTATTTCTGTTTTTTTTCTGCATGTTGTAAGTGTTAATAATATGAGATTTTCTAAATAGCTCTCATTAGGCTTCTGAACTTCCAAAGAAAGACCTATTGGTCCGAAAGATAAAGCTTTTTGTTCTTTTTGTAACATCCTTGTTGGTCCAATAAAAGGTATCAAACCATTTGTTCTGGATTTGTTCTTACTAGGACCAATACAGCATTAAACAGTTTGTTTGTCACCTCTGTCCCTCATAAATCTGTGTTTTTGTAATAGAACAGTGGGGATTAAAATCACAAAATAATGTCAAACATTAAAGTTACAGACTTGTTCCTCTTCAGAAAATGCAGCTTAACACACATTCCCTTATCCTATCAGCTGTCTGAGTGACTAGTAGTACCAATTTGTAAGATGTGTCCCTGATTGTAAGTCTTTGTCCCTGATTTTTGTAAGCCTTTTCCCTGATTCATGAGGCAAAAAAATGAGAGGTATGGCCTTCTGTTTGGAGGCTAGAAAAAAGTCAGTTCTGTTCCTCCCACTACATCATCAGAAGGTGACCAAACACCTTGAGGCACCACAATTCTTGCAGTGACTTTCACAAGTTATCAATCAAAATATAGAAAATTGTGACATCACTAGTAACCGAGAAGAGCCAGTCCCTGCTGCTTCATGTGAAAGAGAATAATCTGGGAGTGAGAAATGGTTCTCATTGGTTACTAGTGATGTCACAGTCAATATGGTCTCAGTGTTAATGTAGTGAGAGGAACAGAACTGACTTTTTTTTAGCCTCCAGACAGAGTGTTGCTCCACACATTGCCCCAGTACTGCCAGGTGGAAGATTTTCTAATTAGGAAACAGAAAATAAAAAATACTTGCAATATAAGAAGTGATAGCTGACTATATCTGAACGTTACAATTAATTCCAGGCAGTTTCCAGCTAGTATACTAGCTCTTTAATAGGGAAACAGACTACCTTGAATGTGTCATTGATTGAATGTCTTCTGTTGATAATGAATTGCACTTGTCTTGTATTGTACCTAACTACCTACTTGCCATCCAGTCAATGCATTCCTTCTTTGTATACAATTAAGGGGATGTGTTTTAAACTTAATAAACTTTATTAATGTTTTTGAGAAAAAATGCAACAAAAACAAAGAAAAAGGAGCACAGGATTAATCACAAAACACTGAAATACAAATCCACAACACCAAACATGACATTGCAAGGTGGGGTAATAAAAGCAGCTCCTCAAAGCTGACTAAAGAAGAAGACCTAATTATCACAAGGTAAAAAAAAACACAATATGAACGTAAGACTTGACCAAAAATATGGAATAGTAATAAAGTAATACCATGCTACAATAACACAATCTATAGCAATAATGGAGAAAACATAGATCAAGGAAGGCCAGTCTACCAAAATGGGAAAAGGGCAGATAGTGGAAGCAAAAAATATGGTCTGGGGTGGTGGCCTAAAAAGAAAAGAAAAAACAAACAAAGAACATAGAGATCCATATCAAAGTTAAACGAAGAAGGGTATCTAGTTTGCCCATTTATTCTTATAGGATGGAAGAGTGTGACGCAAACTAGCTAAAGATTTTTCCATTCGTAATATAGTTAGGATTTCTGTATGCCATTCAGTATAAATAGGACTGTGGGAATCAACCCAGTGTCTCTATATCACTAACTTTGCTACAGCAGAAATAAAAGCCAAGTGGAATCTCTGAGGGCCTAATAACTGCTCGATACCCAACCCTAGGAGGCACAGTTCTGGGGTGAACCTCTCCCGAAGCCCTAATAAAGGGTCTAAGCTAGTTTTAATGTGGTTCCAGAAGCTCTGTATAAGGGAGACAATCCTGCAGCATGTGTTTCAGTGTCTCTTCTTGTGTATTATATTTCTTACATATAGGGGACTCTAGTTTGCCGAGGGTAAATAAACATTGCAGTGTATAAAATACATTATGCAAAACTTTAAATTGTACTAACCTAAGTTTGTCCAGTTTAATATATCAATGCACAAATTCCCATGGTGCAGTAGACTCCCAAGCTATCAGAAAATCAGGAAATTCCTAAACCCAGTATCTGGGCCTAACAGGAGAGGCCACGCCCAACAGATCCCAAAGGGTTTTATGTAAGGAGAAAGCAGCACATTGTTCAATTACCAATTAAACTAACTTCCAGAAATTGGAATCATCTGATAAATGCCATGGGCGAGGACCAAACAATTATTGGATAGCATGTTTGTGTTGAAAAAAAGCAAAAACCGCATGACGGCGTACAGCAAATTCCTGACACGCAGTGTCAAAAGTAATGAACTGGTCTGCAATCAGAAGGTTAGAGATAATTTAAAGGGTGGGTTGGGGCAAAAAAGATAGCATAGAAAGTATAGATTTATTCACAATCCTTAGATTTGGATTTTGTTTAATCAGTTGGCGAGGACCCCACTGTGGCATATACTTGAGCAGGTGACAGAGTTGTGTATTAATTCACAAGGACCAGCCAATTGGTGTGCTCCTCAAAGCCAAAGGCAATTTAGAATATAGAGTATGTGGCAAGGCCTGTGGCAAAATGCCGTGGAGACCACAATAATATAATCCAATTTCTTTCCATGGTAAATGAGAATGATTAATAGGCATCCCAAAATTGGGAAGACACCACGCTAACAATTTACTAGCTTGGGATGCAAGATAGTACCAATAGAAATTTGGGAGCTGAAGGTCTCCATGGAGTTTGGTCAAGGCTAATTTAAAATAAGCAACACAGGGCTTTTTACTGTGCTAGAGAAACTCAGTAATTATACTGTGTAATGATGAAAATCAGTTTTGAGGTAACAGGGCACCAATCTGACACAAGGGGTAAAGGACCCTTGGTAGAATATTCATCCCTACTACTGATTTCCTGCTCCATAAGGACAAAGGTAGGGGTTGCCAATGAAAAAGGTCTGCCTTAATAAAATCAATTAGTGGTTGAAAGTTACAATCTGTCAATGGCTTCATACGTTGTATAAGATGAATGCCCAAATATTTCAAACTGGTCGCAGACCAACAACTTTGCAATTCCAGTGGAATATCCCTTTTTGTAAGTTATTGAATTAAGGGAGCAATGACAATTTTAATTAAATTTAATTTATATCCAGATAAGTGACCAAACCTTTGAGAACCTGTAAGGCAGAAGGCAGCGAAACTGAGGGGTGGGTGAGATGAAACAGGATATCATCTGCATACATAGATAGTTTAAACATATGTGGACCAATAGAAATGCCAGATATAGAGGGATGGCAAATAAAATGTCTAGTCAGTGGTTCCAAGTATAAATTAAATAAAAAGGGGGATGGGGGCAGCCTTGCCTCATTCCTCTCTGCAACACAAATGAATCTGATAGAACACCATTGCAAAAAATAATGGGCAGAGGGAGAAGAGTATAGTAGGTGCACCCATTTAATAAAAGCCTCAGGGATTCCAAAGACAGACAAAGTATGAAACAAAAAGGGCCAAGATACATGATCAAAAGCTTTTTCATCATCCAGAGAGACCAGCACTGCAGGGATGCTGGATTCTCTGGAAGCCAAAAGCAAATGTAGGATTTTTTGTAAATGATCGGAAACTAATCATCCCTGCATAAAACCTGTTTGTTCTGTGCCAATAAGTGGCTGCCATATTTGAGCTAGCTTCTTGGTGAGAATGGAAGATAAAAATCTTAACATCCAGATTTAATAAAGATATCAGATGGTAGTTGCCCACCTCCAAAGGATCCTTACCAGGCTTCACGCTCAGGGTGATAAAGGCTTCCATAAAACCCATAGAGAAAGTGTTGTATTAATAGCAGGAATTATAAAAATCAGTTAAGTGTGGAACCTGTTCTGATTTTAACACAATACAAATTGGGGAAAAAAACATCCGGACCTGGGGCTTCAGCTAAAGTAGGGGAAGAAATAGCTTTGTCAACTTCTGATCTATGAATGGGATCAGATAATAATGGAGCTAAAGCCAGGTCTAATTGAGGGAGGTCCACTGCAGAAAGATAGTTTTCAGTTTGGGAATACAAATTCAGTGAATTCGAATCTGCCCTATAGCGATTATCATAAAACCGTTGAAATTTGCCTGCAATCTCTCTAGGGGCAGTCAAAATCCCATTACTTGAGCTCGAGCGAATACTTTTAACTAAATGAGACATTTTGAGATGTTTCAATCGCACAGCTAGGAGTTTGCTGCTTTCCTTCCAGTACATTTCATAGGAAAATCGAGATTGAATTGAGCAAATTTTGCCTGCTCCCTGTTTAATTCTGCATAAATTGCCTGCACTTGGTTAAGTTGCGTCCAGTCTTGTTCCGAGGAGGCTGAACTGATATTTTTCTCTAAACTATCTATAGTTTGGAGCAATTCTTGAGCTTTCTTTTCCCTACATTTAATCTGGGAAGAAGCTAATCAAATAAGTTCCCCCCAGATTTCACATTTGTACATAGCCCAACAGGTGGCCAGTGACTGAACCGAAGGAGCATAAATGGTGAAAAAATCAGTAGTCATTTGTTTTAATCTGTTACAGCACCATTCGTCCTTCAAAATATGATTAAGTCACCATTGTTTACCTTTCTCAATAGTAGGAGACAAACCAACAGAAACAGAGACCAGAGCATGATCTTAAATAAGCTGACTGTGAATTTCACAATATCTGACAGTCGGGATAAAGATAGGGCTAACCAAAGCATAATATATGTGAGAATGGGTATGGTGGATGGTGAAGAAAAAAGTGTATTCCTGGTCAGAAGAATGAAGAATTCTCCACAGATCCACCAAACCTCAATTATCTGATAGATCCGGCAGAGCTCGCTGCACCAGGGAAAGCCCTCTTCTATTAGAGCCCGACCTATCTAGAGTGTCATCCACCATGAGGTTCCAGTCTCCCATAATTATTTTTGGGAGAGAGTCATAACCAGAAACGATATTCATGAGTGAAACAAAAAAAGGAGCGGATACCAATGTTAGGGCCATAAACAATGCCTACCAATAGTTCAGTGGTACCCACTACTATGTGTGTAAAAAAAAAAAAAAAAAAAGTGTCTGCCATTAGGGTCAACATGTTCTCCAAGAATCTGAAAACATAATTGTTTGCATACTAAAATAAGGACCCCAGCTCTACAGGAGCTATTTCCTGCCCTGTTAGAATGACCCATCCATAATCTCTTAAAAAAAAATGAGCCTGTGTGGCTAACACATGCGTTTCCTGAAGAAAAGCCAAATTGGGTTTAAATGTGGCCAGGTGCTTCAGCACCTAAGCACGTTTCAAAGGAGAATTGCCCCCTTTAATGTTCCAAGATACACAAGTTAGGGAGGGGATAGCAAAACAGTAACCATAAACAACACAACAGATTAACATTCCCCTGTGAACTCCGCCCAAGCCTGGGAGGAGAGGGTAAGGAACACACCCAACATGTGAAGAGATCACGCCACGTGTATGTATAGGTCTGTGATGGCTCAAGGAACATCTCTAGAGCCCCAACTAGCACAAACCAATCACCGAGCTGTAAGGCTACATTAAATGGCACAGCCACAAACAAAAAAGGGGGGGAGGGAAGGGTATTGCATCACCTCTACATCCTTCTGTCCCCAAACAAAGCCCTATTTATATCATAAATAAAAAGTTCAAACCACTTAACAATAAACATTTTGTTAGGAGGACTATAACATGTGTAATAATATGAACTAAAAGGCCAGATAACTAAGCAGCATGTTCAATATGCTACTCCAACTCTAGTCCATGAGTATAGAAATCCCTTTAAGCAAGAGAAAATATATAAAAAGGGGGTGGGAGGGTATTGCTTCACCTTTACATACTTCTGTCCCAAAACAAAGCCCTGGGTATATCATAAATAAAAAGATCAAACCACTTCACAATAAAACGTTTTGTTGGCAGGGCTATAACATGAAAAGGCCAGGTAACTAAGCAAAATATTCACTATGCTAGTCCAACTCTAATACAAAGTCCATGAATATAAAAGTCCTTTAAAGCAAGAAAAAAAAAAAAGAAAGGCAAGCCAGCACCCTGCACCCAGTTTTAGGGGTCACTTCTGTGATCCCACGCAGAGAGAATCCAACCAGCATGAGTAAGTGTCCAATGACTTAGCCAAATAAAAGAGATCAAGATTAATAACATTTACAGAAAAGTCTTGGCAAGGATCCATTATAAAATATGATCAAAAACCTCTAAGTTCACAGCAATATTGAGTTTAAACAACAAAAGCACTCAGATCATAATCATGAAGGAATAGGTTAAGCTGGTCAGAATCAACAAAAACAAAAGGAGGTTGCCAGTCGAGTCCATATCCAGAAAAAGGAAAAGTTAAAGGATTGTGTAATAAAGCACAACCAGTTCAGCACAGTTCAAAGCTCCATAAGGGAAAGATAAGACAACAAAGAGCCACTATGTCAGCAAGGTGAACATTAAAGATAAACAGATCATGAAGGATGCAACTCCCAAAGTATGAACTGCACATTTAAGTCCCCAGAGTCCTCTCAAGTAATGGGAGTCCGAAAAAAACAGAAAATGTAAGCTGTGGAAAGTGTGTAGCAAGTTCCTGTTGTGCTTGCTCTGCCGAGGCAAACCCTAGCTCCCTCAAAGCCATGGATACAAATAGCCGAGCAGGATATCTAATGTAGAATTTAACACCTGCTTGAAACAGAGTTTGCTTAATGTTTTTATGTGCAAGCTGCCTTTCTCAAATGAGTGAGGTCACATCAGCAAAGACAGACAGAGGACGACCTTGCCAAGAAAATGGACGCTTAGCTCAGGACCGCTGCAATATGTAAATTTTCTCTTGAAAATCCAAGCACCGCAAAATGATCGCTTAAGGTTTACCTTGGGGAAGGGGTTGTGGACAAAGATATCACTGTGCTCTCTTGAGCCAATAATCTTTACCAGATGGTGGGGGACCCGCTATATCCTTTAAGAGACTTTGGACAAATTGCATTATGTTAGAGTCCTCTGCACACTCAGGAACCCCCACAATTACCAGATTGTTGCCGTGACTCCATGCCTCTAAGTCATCCACTTTCAGTTCTAGCTTGGTAACATGCTTCCAAAGATCAAGAAGCTCCTTCCCTTTCCTGGTCTGAGTGTTCTCAACAGAACTGATGCGAACCTCGGCATCAGTGATCCAGTGACTAAACGATTACAATGTTGGCTTAAACAGCTGGAAATCTTCCATAACTTGAGAAAGAGTAAGTTTGATACCAGCCATATCAGCCAGAATGAGATCTAGCTTGTTGGGCTCTTTGCCGGGGTTTGGGAAATCAGAAATAGGCTGTTTCTGTGCCAGCCTTGGCTGTGGCTGACCTAGTGGTGCAGATTCAAGTAACCCTTGATTTTGTGCATCTGGGATGCGCTCCATTTCTACTGGTTGGATCCCTGATTCTGCCATATGATCAGACATCAAGCAATCCATGAATAAAGCAGAACGTGACTGTTAAAATGACAAGTTAGATCCAAAATTCAAGTTAAATGTGCAGAGCTGGGTTAGGAGCATCCATTCAACTCAGAGGCATCACATGACTCCTCAAGGGGATGTGTTTTAATGTTCGTGTACTGTTGCTGTCTGTATACATGTACTGCTATGTTGTATGTTCACTTCATTTTTTTTTATTGTGAAAATTGGTGACTGGGGGAGGCAAGCATAGCTGAGGCTTGTTTCCATTGCTACCCGGGGGGAAGGGAGCAAAGGATAAAAATATAAAGCACAGACAAATTCAATGTTACAATAAAGTGTAGTCAGGCCACACAAAGACAGCAGAAAGTGCACAGTGAACAAACAAGCCAAAGCAGCAAGTTGAACATTTCAGCAAGTGTATGGGGGACTGTTTGGGGGAAGAGGAGCAAAGGGGGACAGAAGGAGTCTCAGCTGATATCTGAGGGAGTCAGTGGAGGTAGTGAAGTGGAGGGAAGATGGAAGCTGGTTTCAAAGTGAGGGACGATGATAGGTGAAGGCTGATTATCCATCCATGGTACAGAGATGTGGTAAAACAAAGGTGCAAGAATCCCTGGTGCAGATGGAGCAAGAAGCAAAGGGAACAATGGAGAGTAGTGATGAGAAGTAGGAAGAAAGGGACCCAAACCAGTATTTAGATATAAAAGAGGCACAGTGCATCTGGTGATGGGATAGTAGAGGGAGAATGGATAGAGATGAGTAAAGAGAGCAGTGATGGGTTTGAGGGGAGTTGGTTGCAAAGTGACAGAAGGAGTTACAGAGGATATCCAATCTGGCCAGGGGGCAGTACCATAGACCACATCCACATAGTCAAAGACTGGGAGCACTATTTTGGTGATAAGCTATCTGCAAACCTGTAGGGAAAGACAATCTTTATTGCGGTACAAGGCATATAGTTTAGGTAGGAGGCTGGCATGGATGGTGTCAATGTGGGCAGTGAAGTCAAGCTTACTGTCAAGCCACACACCAGGGTACTTGAAGGATGGAACCACATCAAGTGGGGAGCCATCCAAGGTGAAGAAGATGGCACCGATAAGAGTTTGGCCAGTTTTTGCTGGTGCCAAAGATCATGGACATGGTTCTTTAAGTGTTGACCTGGAGCTGGTTTGATTGGAACCATTGTAGGATGTTGTTGAAGTTTTGCTCTAGCAGACATTCCATGACTGTGGTGGAGAAACCAGAAGTGTTGATGACTGTGTCATCTGCATACATATGAATATACGAGTTGGCACAGGCTGAAGGCAGGTCTTTGAGGAAGAAGGAGAAAAGTATGAGGCCCAGAATGGAGCCCTGTGAATAAAGCGTACTAAATATTAAAAAAAAGGCCATGCAGTGGATTAACTCTACTTCGACTTCAACTCAGTGCATCACAGAAGTTTGTTGAACTCAGTGCATCACAGAAGGTTGCTGAAAAAGTTAGAGGATCTGGGTGCAGCAAAAGACATACTTGGATGGGTACTGTAGGTTGAAAGGGAGGCAGCAGAGGGCCATAGTAAATGGAGTCACATCCAAGGAGTTGGAGGCCACCAGCATTGTGCCACAGAGATTATCCCAAGGTCCAGTCCTTTTCAAAATATTGATCAGCAACATAGGAGAATGAATTCAGGGCAAGATGTGTCTGTTCACAGATGACACTAAGCTTTGTGGTAGGGTAGACAGTGAGGAGGGGATGAGAGTGTTGCAGAAGGACCTACACAAGTTGAAGAGGTGTTTCAAGGTTTGGTGATTGAAATTCAATGCCAGAAAGTGCAAGGTAATGCACATAGGGAATGAGAACACATGGAAAGAATATTGAATGGGAGGGTTTAAGCTGGGCTCTGCTTCTGAAGGAAGAGACCTAGGAGTCATCACAAGTGACTCCCTTAAACAATCTAGCCAATTTAACAAAGCCTACAGTAAGGCAACCAGGATGATAGGGTGTATGGGGGGGGGTTGACAGCAGGAGAAAAGAGATATTACTACTGCTATATAAATTAGTGGTGAAGCCAAACCCTGACTACTGTGCTCAGTTCTGGAGTCCTCACCTATGAAAAGACAAAGATAGGCTGGAGGCAGTTCAGGTTAGGATAACCATATGATTCACAAAGGGTCACACAGGAGGAAGGAGCAGAGAAAGTTATTTGCCCATGATTGCTCCCATAATTATATGCAGTGCACAATATTACCTCCCTCCTGAATGAAATTATCCAAGTTATTCTTACATTTTACTTTATTTTCACTTATAACAACATATTCAGGTAATCAATTCCAAGGGTTAACAACTCTTACTAAAAAGTAATACTTTCTTTTGTCCATCCTGAACCTAATGGGATTGATTTGAAGTGGGTGGCCCCTGATATTT
Source organism: Neoceratodus forsteri (assembly GCA_016271365.2). NCBI lineage: Eukaryota > Metazoa > Chordata > Ceratodontiformes > Ceratodontidae > Neoceratodus > Neoceratodus forsteri. The sequence continues at coordinate 308,516,148 of CM028136.1, forward strand.
GCTTCATAATACTTTTTTTATAGAAGTTTTTATCCTCCATTGGCCACCCCAGGGAAAGGCTCCTATCTGCTTGCTTCGCTGCTCCATTCCACTACCCATAGCCTCCCCAGGACTCATCTTGTGGCTCAGGCACCCATGGATTGCCCTCGTAGCAGGGTCAGAAGGGGGAGGGCCTTCCTCCTCAGCTGATGCCTGAGATCCAGTCTTTTCACATGTTGCCCTGGTGACCAGGCAAGTGGGTGTGCAATCAGCGGGCATCATATGCCCCCACTGTGCCTACCATTTTCTTCCTGGATTTTCTCCCCTCCCATCCCTAGCCATGGCTATCTTGAGGAGTGCCTGCACATGGAGGTGCACATGCATCTCGAAGCTATGCCTCCTTCCCCCTTCCTTTGACTTCCGTCTACCTCCTGATGCTCTTGTGGGCTAACCACCAGGCCTCCATCTGGTGGCAGCCAAGAGGCAGTGCAGCTCAATACTCTCCCAGTCCGACCCCCCCCAGCTGACCCCCAGCAGTCCGGTCACTGATGTGGCAAGGGGTTCGGCTTTTGTACAATTGCCCAATGTGGCACCATGTCGAAAGCATTGTTAAAGTCAAGCAGTATAACATCTGCAGATCCCTTTTTGTCTAAGTGTTTGCTGATCTTTTCATAAAAGCATAAGAGATTGGTAATAAAAATCCATCCAGTTGTGAAACTGTGTTGTTCCATATCTGTTGTATTACTACTTTTTAGATGTAGCATAAGTAGATTCTTGATGATGGTGTCACTGGGCGTGGGTTTAGGATAACACAATTTCAGGCAGACCACAAATCAGGTGCATTAAAAATACATGGTTGCATTTATAATTTTAGTTTCATTAAGTAAAATATACAGAAAACAAAATGGTAGGTCAGAAAACTGCTTAGCTTTAACAGTTTCTAAGGCTTTTCTTTAGCCTAGCATGAATCAAACAGTGTGAAAGCACACACTACAAGGAGGTCTTTCACCTTCCTATCTATCTATCCATCCTCTCTCAGCACTGAGGTAGGGCTTTTTATAAGCTTACTAGAAGTTGGAAAAACAATTTCCCCTGCCTTTTGATTAATAGCAGACACAACATAAAACTAGCCACTAGGGGCCACTGTTGCTCCATAGAGAACAGTTATTTGGCAGCCACCTGGAGCACATTACATAACTAGTTTGCAACATTGGAAAAGGTCAGAGCCAAGGTCAGAACATTCTGTGCTCTCTTAAACTCTCCTGCAGGGTCAAAATATCTCATACTGTGTGCTGCAAAATATATCTTAGAAGATGGCTGCTAACATCTAGAAAAAGCAGACACAAATGTATGTTATTCTTATATTAAGACAGCCCTTTCATTTTGTAACTGTACTCTTAGTTTTGTTTTAGGTTAATATGCACAGAAAGCTTTATAAGCACTTCAGCACTTAATTTATAACCAGCCAACCAGCATGTTGGACATTATACAAAACATATAAACTGCTTGGGGAAGGGGTTTCAGTTTATCCCAGGGGTGTCCACTACGACAAGGGGTCACCCTATCACAGATGAATTCAAGAATTTTACCCGGTACAGATGTCAAACTAAGAGGTCTGTAGTTTGGTACTTCCTGCTTTTTCCTTTCTTATAAATAGGAACAACATGGGTGCACCTCCAATACTTAGTTACCCATTCACCCAACAAGGCGGCACAATTTAAAGATAGAGGGGGATGGCTCAGCGGCAACGTGAGGAAATCTTTTTTCATGGAGAGAGTGGTGGATGCATGGAACCGCCTTCCTGAGAAGGTTGTGGGGTCAAAAACAGTGGGGAAATTCAAGAATGCATGGGACAGCCATAAGGCAATTATAGTGGGGGGGGAGTAGGAGGAAGTATGCTGTTGGTTAACTAGAATCTGCAGCTTATCCACTAGGTAGGAAAATGGGCAGACTGGGTGGGCCAAGCGGTCCTTATCTGCCATCAAAGTCTATGTTTCTATGTTAATAATTTTTCATATAATATTTATAGTGGCAACGTTATGTATCATGTATCATTATCTTTAACATCTTCACTGTAATACAGTCAGGACCACCAGGCACCATATGGTTTTGAAATTTTTGATTTTATCAAAAATGCCGTCTTCACCTTCACACTTTGAACATCGGTGTAATGCTGGAAAATACTGAGCAAACATAATTATTGACTGTGTCTGCTATTAATGATGGTTCAGTAATTTATTTATTTTTTATTTATTTATTTCAAAGTTTGGAAATACACCTTTGAGCAGAAATGCTCATTTACAAAGGTTCCTCATCAGAATAACAATTTGTTTACACCATGTCAAAGAAAGTATTAAAAACTGTTTAACAAAGGCTGGACAATATTGATTCAGTGACATAAAACAGAATGAGTAACATAAGTACTGTTTTGGCAATATAGAGTGAACAAAAGTTAACATTCAACAGGTCAAATAATACAAAGCATAACACAGGCACCAAGAGCTATACAAAGGTAGCAGCCCATCTGGGCATTGTCTGAGGTTGAGTCTGTGTGCTTTTACCACACATTGGAACAGAGGAGAGGCACATGCATGAGAAGATTGTGTGGTGGGTAATGTGCTAGCATCATGTGCATTTGTAAGAGGGGACCTTAGGGGGCAGAAGCACCATGATCAGATGGTGCAAGGGTTGGGTTGGGTAGGGGTGCAGTTGGCAAGTGACAATGCATGGGATGGGGTTTCACTTGGAGAACCAGCAACATTTGGAGCCAGGTAGGAGTAAATTTAGAAGTTTCCCTTTGAAATGACTCAGTTTAATTGGTGTCATTTGTATTACCTGAAGTGCATTAAGCTAGCTTGGTGCCCTGGTTGCAAAGGAGTGTATGGCTTGATCTGTTTGGTTGAATGGAATAGCCAATGTACCAATGGTCATGCCTCTGGTTGGGTAATGATTTTGGGCAGGTTGTAGGAGACCTTGCAGCCCTGGGGGAGGTTAGGTCCATGAGAGCTTTCATGCCTAGCAGGCAGGTTTGATATTTTATTCTGTCCTGCAGGGGAAGCCAGTTTGTGAGAGAGTAAAGAGTGCAGGTGTGCGTGAGTTTGTCAGCCCCATTTACAAAGCAGTAGGCTTTTTTCAGGGCTAACAAGACCCTGTTTAACACAGTGTCCATGGCACTCCCATAGACTGTTAGGTCATAGTCAACTATGGGGAGGATGGAACTTGTATCTGCCACTTTTTTGGTTTCCAGGGTAAGGTTGTGCCAATGTCTATGTATTGTTCCTAGTCTTCTGTTAATATTGCAGATGATTTGGTTGACGTGGTGCAAATGTTGGAGTCTGGTCGATGGTGACTTGGCAGGGGTTACTTGCACAGATGACTGCATCATCTGTGTAAAGTAAGACAGGGAAACTAGGGCAGGCTTCAGAAGGTTATTGATGAAGAGGCTGAACAAAAGGGGCCCCAGGATGGAACCTTGTGGCACACCTGATATGACTGGCCTGGCATCAGAGAGCTCCCCATTTATCTTAACATGTTGCAATCTGCCTGAGAGCTAGCTTTTAAACCAGAGCACAGTGTCTGCGGAGAGATCTAATGTGGGTAGCTTTGTTAGTAGTAGTGTGTGGTTTACAATTCAAAGGCCTTGGTGAGATCTATGTAGATAGAGCCCATCGGGTATATTTTGTCAAGAGCCTTGTGTGTTCAATCAGTGCAGTGGAAGGGCTGTGCATTTTACAGAAACCATGTTGTTGTTCTCACTGGACATTGTACTGGCTGAGGTATGAGATGAATTGATCAGATATAATTCTCTCTAGTGCTTTGGGCAGTGGGGAAAGAATGGATCCAAAATTAGCATGCTCAAACCTTTTATGTTGCTCCACACACTAGAATTTACATTTCTTCTAAGGGGTGCTGCTGGGTTGTGGCATACAACAAACAATCCAAAAGAACCAGCACACACCCTCGCCCCCACACACAACATAGCACATTTAAACTTTCCACTGCCAAAACTGGCTATATTTACTTTATGCTCCCTGTGAGGAGTGGGTCCTCTTAGTTTCAGACTGGAATTGCAATGTGAGCAAGCTAAATCACCAGCATCAAGGTGGGACCCTTGATTTAGTCCCTAACTTTTGAATGCATCAAAGGCTAATGTGTCTAATTGGCTTCTTTTATTCACTGTGCTCCCATCGAGGATTTTACACGTGTTCAAAGGGAGCATGCTGAGAAGGAGCACCACAGACTCCTAAAACTCGAACAAATCCAAAATTAGCATGCTCAAACCTTTTATGTTGCTTCACACACTAGAATTTACATTTCTTCTAAGGGGTGCAGCTGGGTTGTGGCATACAACAAACAATCCAAAAGTACCAGTGCACACCCCCACCCCCACACATAGCACAATTAAACTTTCCACTGCCAAAATTGACTATATTTACTTTAAGCTCCAGGTGAGCTAATTTTGGATTTGTTTGAGTTTTAGGAGTCTGTGGTGCTCCTTCTTAGCATGCTCCCATTGAACACCTGTATAAAATCCTTGATGGGAGCACAGTGTATAAAAGAAGCCAATTAGACACATTAGTCATCGATGCATTCGAAAGTTAGGGACTAAATCAAGGGTCTCACCTTGACGTTGGTGATTTAGCTTGCTCACATTGCAATTCCAGTCTGAAACTAAGAGGACCCACTCCTCACGTGGTGCTTAAAGTAAATATAGCCAATTTTGGCAGTGGAAAGTTTAAATGTGCTATGTTGTGTGTGGGAGTGGGGGTGTGTGCTGGTTCTTTTGGATGGGGAGAGAATGGATATATGCCTGTAGTTTACAACTAATGTGCAGTCTCCACTTTCATGGATGGGGGTGGCCACGGCACTTTTCCATTCCATGGGGAACTGTGAGAATCCGAGGGAGACGTTAAAAAGTTTAGTCAGGGTGATAGCGAGCTCATCCAGGACCATGCAACTAGTTTCTTGTCAAGTGAGTCACTTTCCATCCTCGTTTTCCCTAGTACTCATTTAACATAGTGGACCATGTCCTTTACCAAGACAGATTTGAAGTGGAATTGTAGCCTACATTGGTCTTTTTGGGTGTCGTCATGGGATACAGTGATGGCAATGGGCTTGCCTTCTGTATTATTTACTGTAATGGTAGTTATTCTTGAACTTGATTTAGATAAGGAATTAATCTTGCCATAGGACATGTTGGCATTTTGTGCTAACTCCAATTGATTGGTTGCTTTGGCTTTTTTATCCATTTTTTATATATTTTCTGTGCAGCCTTGAATGCTTCCCAAGCTACTTCAGATTTGTCTTTTTGATATCTAGCATACTCTTTGTTTTCCTGTTTTATGAGCTTAATAATTTTCCTCTTTAACCATTTTGGTTTGAGTCCCTTGTTATTGTATTTTTTAACTTTTTTGATATATTAGTTGCAGGTGGATATGATACATTTATGTATAAATTTCCAAGATTCTTCAGTATTTTTATCTTTCAGTTCCACAATCCAGTCAATATCAGTGACTGGGGAGTTAAGTCACTATACATTCACTGTATGATATCCATAAACCTCTGTACACCCTAAGGTTTTTCTGTTCAACCTAGTAATGTTACACAGTATGCATAAATGATCACTATTTCCTAAAGGTTGCGTGGTGTAGCAGTTAGATATATTAACATTCTCAGAACCCAGCATTAATTTGAGGATATTAGAACCCTGAGTTGGTTGTGTGACATACTGTATTGAACTAAGTTCATTGTACATTGTTAAAAAATTTAAACTTTGCCTATTTTCAGCAGACAAGGTGCTCCAATCAATATCACAATAGTTAAAAATGTCTAACAATTACAATACCTTCTAGCTCACTAGCCTTTTCAGTTTCCTTAAAAAGGTGTTGGTTTATGTCTGCAGGGATGTTTAGTAGTTTGTAACACAGTCCAGTTATTTTGTATTTGTTAACTTTTCCTGAAGTCTTGATCCATATAGACTCAGTCATGCTATCTTTACCCCTTATTTGTTCTGATATTTCCATAGCAGAGATGTTATTTTTGAAATATAATGCCAACTCCCCTCCCTGTCTGCCTTTTCTATCCTATCTAAAGAGGTTCTAGCCTTCAATATTTTTTCCTCAAGTGTCAGTGTCTTTTCACCAGGTTTCGGTTATACATATAAGATAAATGTTCTTTTTCTTTTGACACTGAGGCCTGTATTTTGTTTTTTAGGCTCTCAGCAGTACATAGAAGGGATTTGATATGATTTCTTGTCAGGAGAGGTACTGACTTAATTGTTTCTTGAATGTACAGTAGAAGTCGCTTAATCAGGACGCCCTAGTGGCAAGTTTTTCATCCCACATTAAGCGACCATCCCCTTTAACGGAAGTTGTTGTTGCTAACCCTCCCTCTGCCATAAGTTGTACCAAATCCCTCCATTTGCATGGTGAATTATGTTATTTTTTATGTTATTATTCTTTTAAATATCTATTTAAATTTGTACAGTAAAATTTATCTCTCTCTCTCTCTCTCACTGCCCATGGCATGATGAAAGCAATTTGTGTGCTTGAGAGAGTGAGAGAGATTTCATAACTACAGCTGGGCTGATTTGTGTGGGTGAGGGAGAGAGCAAGACAGATTTCAGAACTAAAGCTGGGCTGATTTGCATGAGAGGGAGAAGAGAGAGAGAGAGATTTCAAAACTAAAACAGAGTTGATTAGTGATTTATTGACACCAGACTAGACCCCAAACTGGAAACGGGGTTATACCATATCACCAACAGTTTAGGCAGATAGGACAGTGTAATTTTCGATAAAGACTGTATGCGACAGAGATGAACCATAAACGCTGAACTGGAGAGCTAGCAGCAGCTTGGTATAAGAGATACAGAGAGCTTGTAGAGGAATGCTGAGCGCTGTGTGAGAGAGAGATATGAGAGATTCAAGCCAGTGGTTTGTGTTAAGAGATACAGATTAGCATATAATCATCACTCGTTAAGGTGTTACAGGACTTGTTAAGGCATTACAAGACTAACTGTAAGTGAATGGGACTGATAATTGTTGGCTAATTGAGGTGTTGGAGAGCTGAATCATCCCATATATCCGGTGCCCCTGTCCCAATTAAAAGGAGTGCACCACCTCTGAAATACAGGTCTGCTTAATCGGTTCCCAGGAGGACGTCCCAATAAAGCAGACGTCCCAATTAAGTGGCTTGTACTGTAATTTGTTTTGCTTTGATTTTTTTTTGTTGGATGCCCCCTTCCTCTTCATGCCCAGTTTAAATGAGCCCTCTTGATATGTAGTTTCATAAGATTACCAAGGATCTTTGCACCTTCTTTGTTTAGGTGCAGTCCATCTCTACCATACAAATGGTGTTTGTTATAAAAAAGTATCCATGAGTCTATGAAATGCACTCCCACCTTTTTTCACCAATTACTAAGCCTAGTATTTATTCTTACTACAGTGTGATTTTTTTTCTTGACGTGTTCTGGGATAGGCAGTATCCCAAATATGGAAACTATCCCTCCGAACTTTTATATATCTTTCCCCATATTGACTAGATCTGAGCAGATTTCCTTTTCTTGGTCATAGCCCACATTATTAGTTTCCGCATGAAGTGCAACAATGAGATTTCTTCCACAATTTTTTAATATTTCAGGTATTCTAGATCTAATGTTGTTTATTTTTGCCCCAGGAAAACAAGTCATTGTTCTGTATTCTTTATCCTTATTACAATTATATATGTCACAATGTCTGATGATAGAATCACTGATCACCACAAGTTGCTGTATATTAGCCTGGCTTTGTACATCTGTGTCTGGTCTGCTCTGACGTTCTTCCTCCATAGCCAAACAGTCAAATCTGTTCCTCATCTCTGCTTGATTATGACTGACTACCCAGCCCTTCTGCCTTTCTTGGCCCCTTTCTGGTGACCCACTAAGTACCATTCATTCTCTGTGGACCCACTTAGATCCTCCCTACCCTTCCTGTGTCCAGAATTTTCAGTGTTATCAGGACTGTCTTCACTAATCTCTTCTGTGTCACTTTTTTTGTGATTAATTTGCTCAGTTTTCCTTATATGATCTTTTTCACTTTCCAGGTCCTTAACAAAGTGTTCAATTTTATTAATCTCTAAGGCATTTTTCATCTTGTTGTATGTCTCAGCAAGTTCATTTCTCAGTTCACAGTAAGCATTACTCTTGTTACAGACACACTCATAAGACATGATGCTAGGTTTTTTCACACTACATTTAATATTTTCGGCATTGGATTAATTATCCCTCCTGGCATAATGGCCTTAAGAGATCCCCCATGGTATCTGTTGCTGAAGGTATCAGTTTTAGGCAACTTTAAGTAATTAATTTTACCTTTAAGTTGGGTAAATAAGATGCAGAGTTTCTGGTGCCTTCCCACCTGCCCCAGCTGATGTCTCTGCCATGCATCACCTCTGCTTGTGCTTGCTGACTCTTGCAGGGGCTAGATTTTTACAATGTCTGACTCAGAAGTGCTGCTCCTGGGATCATGAGGATTCATAACTACAAACTGCTAAAATGATTTTAAAACTTCCCTTTTAAACTCTCAGAGTGAGCTTAGCAGATAGTCCAGCTCAACCCTTAGCCCGGAATGTAAAAATATTTAACAACACAGCACTACAGTGCTGCGACAATCCCCCTGCTACAGTTTGTAGCTACACACTACAAACTACAGCCCCCAGCAGCCCTTGTAGCCCATAGCAGTCCCAGTAGAAAAGGAGCAAGTATGGGTATTTATAAATATTTTTGTGGTAGTTTTGCTTTTTGTGTTGTGTTTAAGAATAGCTTGTACAATAGGTCCAGCCACCTCCCACTCACCATGTCTACCTTAGCATGGATGCTCACAGGGGATAGCCTTTTTATAGTGTTTGACCCAGAAGTGCTGCTCCTTGGGTCATGAGGGTCCGTAACTAAAAACTGCTAAAATGCTTTTAAAAACTACCTTTTAACCCCCCCCGAGTGAGTTTAGCAGATAGTTCAGCTCAGCCCTTAGCTCAGAAAGTAAAAACATTAAAGAATGCAGCCCAAAGTGCTGCCATGATCCCCCTGCTGTAGTTTACGGCGACACACTACAAACTACAGCCCTTGCAACCCACAGCAGTCCCAGTAGAAAAGGAGTGGGGGGGGGTAGTTGTTTAATTTTTGTGTTGAGTTTAAGAATGGTTTCTAGGTCCAGCCTTCACTGGCCCACTGTGTCTACCTTAGCACCAACAGATTAAGGGCCAGCAGGGCAGAGCCTACGAGGATTGCCTTGGGGCACTGAACATGTACTCGTTGGAGGCCAGACAAGAGAGGGGCAATATTTCAGAGACCTTCAAAAGCCTAAAAGGAATAAACAAAGTAAACTGTGAGGAGCTATTGTACAGGAATAGCAAGTCTGGAACAAGGGGGCATGAGTGGATGTTGAGGGGGTAGATTAGGGGGGAGATGTGTGTGAGTTTATTTCACAGAGACAGTGGTTGAACTGTGAAACAGTCAGCCAGCTGAGGTGGTGGACACCAAAACCATTCACTGTTTTAAGCATTTCAAACAACATGAAGTCTTGCTATATTATAGACATTAGCAGTTTGTTCCAGCTCTAGAACTGCCCCGGAGTGAAATGGTTAAAACCATTCCAAAATAGAATTTTGGCATGAGAGCAGCTCTATCTGTGTCATTTCAAACTTGAACTGTCAGATTCTTTACTCCGCCTCAGTGAACAGTCGCTCCGGAGATTTCTCCTTCTGCTCGGTTCATTTCTCGGTTTAAAAAGTGTTTTCTCGGTTGGATTTAACCGAGAATAGTTTTATTTAACACCAAAACCGTTCGGTTCAAGCTCTATCTGTGGTAACCGTAAGTAAATGAAGGTTTTGTCTGTGTGGAACTTGTAAGTTATTGGTTCGGTTTTGAACCGATCAGTGGGTTTAAAACTCATTTAAAACTAAAAGTTACTATTTTAAGTCGCAGTTCCCAGTTCTTATCAGTTCTAAAAAACGGATTTATTCGTTTTCCAATACCAGTGACACGGTTAGGAACCCGATAACGGCGTTTCTTGCCTGGCACACTGCCTAAAAGGGCAAGTTTTTGGTTAGGCTGGCATTATGTCTGAGAAACCAAAAGAAAAACCAGGCCCACTGGGTTTCAACACTGTGATGTTTGTGGGAAGTCTTTGCCAAGGCTGACCCACACCACATGTGTTTATTGTCTGGGGTTTGACCACCTCCAGTCAGACTGCCAGGTATGTAAGAATTTCCCTGCAGCCACCCTGGAAAAAGATTGGGCAGGCTCAGGGAACGAGGCCAAAAGTCCGCTGACCCGATGGTGAGCCAACCCGTTCGGTGCCAACCGAACCAGAGGGAGTGCCCTCTGACCAGGGCCAGACTTCCTCGGGCCAAAGGAAAGCTGGTTCTGAGGAACCAATTCCAGTAAAGAAAACAAGAAAATCAGCAGGTCTAGAGTCCAAAATTCCTTCTCCAACTGCTGCAGAGATAGCAAAAGCCATACAAATTGTCCAGTCACTGTCTCAGGGTCCATCCGAACCACCACTATCTGGTAAAAGGTCGGTTCGTCCGGTCCCAGTGGTTCAGGATTATGATATTGAGGAATTTTATGAACCAGAGGAGGGGGAGGAGGATTATGAACAGTATGAATGTGGCTGGGAAGGTCTGGGTGTGCCCATTGAACCGGACATCTCCCCAGACAGACCTTTAGAATCTCCCCCTATGCTGTCTGAGTCCCCATCTCATTTTATGTTTTATAAAAAAGTTGCTGAAACCCTCCAGCTTCCTTTAGAAGAGGCTTTGGATGAGCAAGAGAGCCTGATTTTGTAGAAATGATGGATATTCCAGAGTCTAGAGATTGTCTATTCCTTTACATAAGTCTTTTAGGAAACAAACAATTAAAATTTTAAAAGCTCGTAATTCTGTGCCTCCTGTAGATAAAAAGATGGACAGAAGGTATACATTGTCAGGCCCTGATACAGAATTCCTTTCTCAGCAATGCAGTCATGTTGGAGTAGTTCAGGCTGCTGCCTGTGAAAGCTAATATTCCTTGGCTTCACATCCTCCTGACAAGGATTCCAGGAAGATTGATGCCATGGCAAAAAACAGTATATGGCAGCCTCTCTGGGACTCAGGCAAGCAAATTATATGGCTTATGTAGCTAGGTATCAGAAATCTAGATGGGATACTGTTATGCAATTGGCCAAGCAGGCCCATGGCCAGCTGGCTAGTGAACTAGAACAGGTGGCTGCTGATGGCATTGAAGCCTCTAAGGTTCAGTTTCATGCTGCTGTGGATGTTAATGATGTTTCCTCTAGGGTCATGGCCACATCTGTAGCTTTTCGTAGGTTGGCCTGGCTCAGGTGTACTAGTTTGTCACAGGATACCCAGACTAAGGCTATGGATTTTCCTGTGGTGGGAAATTCTCTGTTTGGAGAGCAGACAGAGAATTACTTGAAGAATGGATGAATATAGGACTACTTACAAGAGTGCCCAGGCTAAGGAGCGGCAAGCCACTCCTCAAAGGCATGCCCCAGGGGTAGGGTAGGCCTTTTCAAAGCCTTTCTACCAGACTCAGGCCTCCTCTGCCTATGCTCAGAGAGGCTTCTTCAGAGGCAGGGGCAGACAGAGGGGTGGGCGCCTCCCACCCCCAGCCTAAAGCTCCTGCAGAAACAGGCACCCTGATGGGGTGCCCAGGGCCAGTCTTCTGTACCAGTGGGGGCAGGCTGGCTTACTTCAGTCAGAATTGGGCTTCTTTAACCTCAGACAAGTGGGTTCTGGAAGTAGTAAGCCAGGGTCTGGTTCTCAGCTTCAAAAAGTTTCCCAAGTTGAGAAGCAGACTTTTTCTACCTGCAAGTGCTTCAGAGACCCTCGCTCTGAAACAGAGGTCTCATCCCGTTAGCTCTCAGAGCAGTAGAAAGGGTTCCTCCCTGCATCAGGGCAGGGTCTGTATTCAGATACTCCTTACCCCAAAAGATAGGAGAATGGCGGCCCATTTTAGATCTCAGAAATCTGAACAAGCATCTTTTGAAACCAAAGTTCAAAATGGTAACTCTGGCAATGATTTTACCTTCCCTAAGGCCAGGGACTGGCTAGCCTCCCTGGACACAAGGATGCCTATTTCCATGTCCTAATCAGAAGATCCCATCAAAGTACCTCAGATTCGAACTGCCCTCAGGTCATTACCAGTTCAGAGCAATGCCCTTGGCCTTACCTCTGCTCCAAGGGTATTCACAAAGTGTCTAGCAGTGGCAGTGGCCCACTTAAGGAGGCAGAGGATTGCTGTTTTTCCCTATCTAGACGACTGGCTCATTGTAGGCCAGTCCCCAGAACAGGTAAAATCTCACCTGCAGGTCACCCAGCAGCTTCTCACCTCCCTGGGTTTTCTACTAAACCTACCAAAGTCGGTTCTGGAACCAGTCCAGGTACTCACCTTTATAGGGGCAGAATTGGACACAAAGCTAGCCAGAGCCTTTCTTCCCCCAGAAAGGGTAAGGAATTTAGTGGCTCTGGCCTCTTCCTTCACTCTGCAGGTCTCTCGACCAGCAAGACACTTTCTGCAGCTCCTGGGGCACATGGCTGCATCCACAGCTGTTGTGCAGGAGCCAGATTTCAGATGAGAGGCATTCAGTTTCACTTGAGAACCTTTTGGTCTCAGAGAGACCCCCTTTCCAAGTTGGTCCCAGTGACTCGAACCTTGATCCTAGCTCTCCAGTGGTGGCAGGATCAGAGCAATTTAAGAGCGGGGGTCCCCTTCATTTCCCCTTCTCACGACTTGACTCTCACTACAGATGCTTCCCTTCTGGGTTGGGGAGCCCACATGGGCGACCTTTCCACTCAGGGAGTTTGGTCCTCCCAGGAATCTCTGCTCCACATCAATTTGCTGGAACTCAGAGCTGTCTTTTTAGCTCTTCAAGCTTTTTCTGCATCTGTCCACGACAAGGTGATACAAGTCAGAACAGACAACACCACAACAATGTGGTACATCAACAAACAGGGGGCACTCCGTCTTCGGCCTTGTGCACCGAGGCAATGAAGTTGTGGTCTCTGGCCTATTCCCTGAACACTTCCCTCATAGCAGTTCATCTTCCAGGGAAGGACAATGTCCTAACAGATGCCCTCAGCAGGATTTCCCAGGGCCATCACGAATGGTCCCTGGATTCTCAAGTGCTGGGGATAGTTTTTGCCAGGTGGGGCATCCCTCAGATAGATCTTTTTGCAGCCTCAGACAATCACAAACTTCCTCTGTTCTGTTGCAGACCTCCAGTGCTGGGCTCAGTTCCCCTGGATGCCCTTCTTCTGGATTGGGAGGGGAAGTTCCTCTATGCTTCCCCCCCTTTCCTCTCCTATTCAAAGTACTAGTCAAAATCAGATCTCAGCCTTGCAGGGTGATTCTGATTGCCCTGGATAGGGCCAGGCAGCCCTGGTACCCACTCCTTCTGTCTCTGACAGTCCATCTTCCCCTGTGCCTCCCCAGGAATCACAATCTGTTGACTTGTGCCCAGGGAAGGGTTTGGTATCCGGACCTCAAATCCCTCAACCTCAAGGCCTGGCTCTTGAGGAGTTAGAGTTTGCTGATTTACACCTCTCTCAGGGTGTTCTTGAGATCCTAAAGGCTTCCAGAAAGCCTTCCACTAGGGCTACTTATAGTTCTAAATGGAAAAGGTTTTCCATTTGGTGTGCTGGGAAAAATATTTCCCCAGAATCTGCTGAATTGCCCATTTTGTTAGATTACATGGTACATCTTAATTCCTTGGGTCTCAGACCAGCTACCCTGAGAGTTCATTTGGCAGCTGTGTCTGCTTTTGTGTCAGCAGGAAAGTCATCCCTCTTTCCTCTCATCCTGTGTTTTCCAAGTTTTTTAAGGGATTACTCCATACTAATCCTCCCTTTCGAGAACTGGCCCCTGCTTGGGACCTTAATGTTTGCATTGCCCAGTTAATGCAACCCCCTTTTGAATCTCTGTCTTCTGCAGAGCTGAAGTACCTAACTTGGAAAACTGTTTTTCTAGTGGCTATCACTTCTGCCAGACACATAAGTGAATTGCAAGCCTTGTCAGTGGAGACTGACTTTATTTCTTTCCACAGGGATAAGGTAGTCCTTAGGACTAATGGGAAGTTTTGCCTAAGGTGGTTTCAGATTTCCATCTTAATCAATCTATCTCCCTTCCAGTATTTTTCTACGATCACTCCTCTTGGGTGAGAGAGGTTGCACAGCCTGGATGTTAAGAGAGCTCTTAGTTATTATATAGAGCGTGCCTAAAGGTCACAGGTTGAATCCCTCAACTTTTCCTTACCTATGGTGAGAGTTGGGAAAGGCAAACCTGCCACTAAGAGATCAATAGCCAGGTGGATTGTCTCTTGTATCCAATTTTGTTATCAGAAAGTGGGCAGAGCCCCAGTTTGAGGGGCTCATTCTACCAGAGGTACAGCTGCGCCTCTAGCTGCTGCCAGAGATATCCCTTTATTAGAGATTTGCCAGGCTGCTACTTGGAAAACGGTATAGACACTTTTACCAAGCATTATCCCTGGATGTCCAGGCCAGGAGAGATGCTCGTTTGCACAGCTGTTCTTCAGAGCCTATTCCTAAGTAGGTTCTGCCCCTCCTCCATGAAGGTACTGCTGTGTATTCTGATAATGTCTATAATATAGCAAGACTTCATGTTGTTTGAAGAAAAAATTACTCACCTTAGTAATGTTGTTTCTTCTAATGGAGTCTTGCTAGATTATAGACCTCCCCCCCAACCTGCCCCTCTCAGAACCTCTACTTGGTGGGGTGCGGGCAACTTAGTGTGGGCACTACTTATGTCCTGTTAGCATTTTGTCCCCTTTGGGACTTTGGGGGTGTGTATGTGTGCACGCGTGTGTGTGTTTTATTATACTTATGTTCCATTTTCATATTATTAGAATGGTGTTAGTATTTCCTGGTCCCCTGACTTGAGTCTTGGGTGTTGGGACCATCAATGGTTGTTATTATTTAGGTAGCCATTTGGCTAGTGTAGGTTACAGCTTCCACACAGACCTTAGTGAGTTTGGCTCGTAAACATCTGACAGTTCAAGTTTGAAATGACACAGATAGAGCTGCTCTCATGCCAAAATTCTATTTTGGAATGGTTTTAACCATTTCACTCCGGGGCAGTTCTAGAGCTGGAACAAACTGCTAATGTCTATAATATAGCAAGACTCCATTAGAAGAAACAACATTACTAAGGTGAGTATTTTTTTCTTCTGAGACACTGTAAGAGCTTAGTAGTTACTCAGGAGGTAGCAGTAAGCTAGATGGCAGATAGTGTAGACAAAAACCCTGTATAGACAACATGTCTCAGGGTATGTTAGGTCCTTATGAGCATACTGGATGGACCAATGGTCTTTTTCTGCCATTATTGTCTATGTTTCTATGTTTCTAATCCATCATGGGCATGGAGTTCAAATGATTAAGAAGCAGCTGTCCAGACTGGTGGTTACTGAGAGTACAGCAACACCAACAACCACTTCAAGGAAGGAGATGTTAAAATTCTCCAAGGGCAAGGGGGACATTGCAAGCAATCCACATCGGGCACCGCTGTCCCAAGCTGGTTTGTAGACATATGATAAGAGAAAGGATGAGACTGACACAGAAGAGGACGTGTGGCTGCAGGTAGCAAAATGAATGGTTAAATGCAGCTTAGAAGACCCAAAACAGTTAGGTGTTGATGAGGAGCCCCTGTTATACTGGTGCACCAAAGTGACTGGCCAGCACTGACACCAGTCAGAGTGACGTATTTGATTTGTCCTCTGACTGGTGTCAGTGCTGAGCGAGTGTTTAGTGCAGCAAGGTCCATCATCAGTGATCAGGCCAGAAACCGTTTCCCTAGGAATGTGGGCATGCTGACCTTTATAAAACATCATTGAACACCACATTGCATCAAACAGAATGGCAAAAATGTTTATACCACTAAGTGAAAGAGACAAAGATGATACAGTTACAGAGGTGGAGGGGGCGATGAATTGATGAAAATGGAGTTTCCAGCAGGTGATAATTCATCCCTGAAGCATGGTGAGGGTGATTTCTTTGTACATCAGGAGGATTATGGAAGACTGGAAGAATAATTGCTGGCTGATGTTTAAACTTATTCAGTATGGAGGAAGAAAAGTGTCAGTGTATTTATCATGGGGAGAAGTCAGGACTTCCATAGGAAGGACTGAACAGTAAATTATGTGATCTGTTACTGACTTTTTCCCACACATTATTCATCGTTGTTGTGTGCCTTTCTACAGGCCATGGCTACCAGCTTGAGCACATAAAGTACCACTTGCCTCCTATCCAGTTTTAAGTGTGTGCCTAACTGCCTACTGCAGATCTCGTCTCGTCTCATCTCATCTCATCTCATCTCATCTCATCTCATCTCATCTCACCCTCTCCTGTGACTTGCACAGCCACACAGATGCCACTTACCAGCCTCCAGCACATAATGTACCACTTGCCTCCAGTCCAGTTTTAAGTGAGTGCCTACTAGATTTCTCATTTCACTTCGTCCTCACTTATGACGTGCACAGCCACACAGAAGCCACTTACTGCCTCCAGTCCAGCACTTTTGTGCCATCTACCTACCTATCCTCATCCTCTTCCTACACAGATAGATATCACTGCAGCCTTTCCACTCTGTGCCTATAGCCTATCAGCATGATGTCCATGATGAACAAAACTACTAGAGCCTCCATCATCCTTCTGTCGAATGCCACCTTGTGTTTTTTTTGCAGGCAATGTCCTGTCATGTTCTTGTCTTTCTTTGTCCAGGGCATGGCCATCACAAATGTTACTGTATTTATAATAATTTTGCAAACTTATACTGCTCCATCTTTGAATATAATAAATTGCATGTATGTTGTGTCTATCTTTTTCCTGTTAGGTTTTTCTCCATCTTGCTCCCAGGCCAGGGTTCTCTGTTGTGCTACTCCTCCAGGCCACAGGGCACTGCCACCACCATGGTAAGTATAATTATGTAATTTATTTCCTTCCTTCCTTCCTCCCTCCCTCCCTCCTTCCTCCCAATCTCTCTCCTTCTCTTGCATGGGATGGGAACTGTATAGACTTCATTTTATTTATTATTTTTGATATTGGGTTAGCACACTGGTATTTGCATTCCTTTTACAGGTACAACCTGAGATCTTAAAAAAGCAAACAATACATTACAGTACATTAAAATTGGAAATATAAAGTATGTCATGTCAAAACAAACAACAGACATTTTTCTGAGATGTGAGCAAATACTGAGCTTTTTGAACTTTGCAGATACAATACAGCAGCTAAAAAGAATATTTTAAGAGCAATTGTTTAAATATCATTTGGAAGTTCATTTCAGAGGATGGCAGCACTATATCCTAAAAAGCACTGACCTGCTATTGTACACACCAGTGATATTTTCAGCATTTGAGAATTAGGAGAATGTGAATCTAAGTTAGATGATCAACTAATCACACAGGAGAGCTGGAATTCCAGATTTCTGAATTTTGTAGACATAGACAAAGTGGGAGAGTAAAGTTTTGGAAATTCATGTGAACAGGGAGTGGCTTACTCAAGACTTTACAATGATGCATCTGATTTTATATCATTAAAACAAATTTGCCAACTGTGGCTAATAATACAGATTTTCTTGATAGTATACAGGAAGGGGCCAGGTCCATTACTGTACTCCCATAGTTCAAGACTGGAAGAACATTTTGTGTAGAAACATTGAATTTGTGGGCAGAAAAGAATCACTTGGCCCACCCAGTCTGCTAAGACGGTGCCTACCTAGTCTCTCTCCGTAAACCCTAACTGATCTCCATGGACTAGGGCTGGATGATATTAGCAAATTCCAATCTTGCAGAATGTTCATGAAATTCCACAACATTTCATGAAATTCATTGCATTTTGTGGAATTTTCTGAAATTCTTTAATTGGTCATAACTTTGTTAGTCTTATAGCTAGAGACCTGCAATTTGGCGTGCTTATTGTTTGAAAGGGGCCCTAAAGAATGACACATTTCATGACATTTAGATGAGGGGCAGCAACAGTACAGAGACTCAAAGTCTGGCAATTTATTATTCTTGTGAACATTTCTGAAAATCTGCTTAGAACATAGCCATATTTGGAGCTAAATAATTGAAAGTTTATATGAATACTTTCTTGAAACAGTCATAGGAATTGCCAAAAACTTAAGCATAGGGATAATCTCTAGCACATCACTATTGAATCAGGCAAGTTGGCTGATAGACAAGCCTACAACGCAGCATGTAATCAGTGCACCTTGGCCATTAGACAGGCCAAGGCAGAGCACTATCAGACCACCCTCACATCCACCTGGGGTTTCGCCCGGACGTTCTGGAACAGCATGAAAGAGCTTAATGGGAAGACCCACTCCACCCCACTGTTCCAGCTCTCCATCAATGGCACCATCACTACAGACCCAACTTGCATAGCTGATTGCCTCAATACTACCTTTTCTGACCTAAGTTCTGTCCTCCCAAACAAATATTTTGACCCAATCCCCACCTCTATCCCCCCTGCCTTGAATCACCCTCCTTTCTACCTGCATGCTATATCCCCCCATGTAGCCAGGCCACACCTGCTAAAAGCCCTAGGTAGCAACAACCCCAGCTGTGACCCCCTAGACTCCAGGATCCTCCACCTGGTTTTGGATGTCATCCTAGTCCCCCTTACAGACCTACTAAACCGGTCTCTATGCCTCAGTCAGTTTCCCAGTGCTTGGAAATCAGCTGAAATCACCCCTTTACATAAGATTGGAGATCAGTCCACATCTAACAACTACCGGCTGATCTCTATCCTCCCCCTGCTCTCTAAAGCCCTAGAAAAAGTAGTGTCTATTCAACTCTCTGAGTACCTGGCCAAATATGGCATAATGTGCCCAGAGCAACATGGTTTCTGCCCAGGATACAGTACCACTACTGCTCTTCTGGAGTTCTCTCAATACCTGCACTCTGCTCTTGACTCTGGCAACCTTACCGGCACAGTGTTTATAGACCTCTCGAAGGCTTTTGCACTGTTTTTCACCCCCTCCTGCTTGACTCCCTCTACCAATTCAGCTTTTCCACTGGTCCTCTTGCCTGGTTTTCCCGCTACCTCTCTGCTAGATCCCAGCATGTGAAGATAAATGGCTCCCTGTCCAATACCCAGCCTGTGCATTCTGGGGTACCTCAGGGCTCCATTTTGGGCCCTGTACTTTTCAGCCTCTACCTCAACACCCTTCCCAGCTCCTGCACAGGAAAAATGCTCCTCTATGCCAATGATGCAGTTCTCTTTGCATTCCACCTGATCCCTCTTCTCTCCTGGTATCTCTCCAGCACACCTACAACCAAGCTGAAAAATGGTTCCTTGACCACCGACTTGTCATTACCCTAAAGAAGACTAAGTCAATGCTGTTCTCCCATCACCAAAGCAAGGCCAAGAATGCCCCCCTCTTCATTCTCCCCAGCACTCTGCACTCACTGGAGCAAGTGACCTCTTTCAAATATCTAGGCATTGCTTTCGACTCGGGTCTCACCTTCCACACCCACATCAATGCCCTATCCTCCACTATAAATTCTCAGATAGGCCTACTATACTGTCATAGAGATTGCCTCCCCCAAGTTGCCCACTGGCTGGCCATCACCTCTTCCATCCTGTTGCTAGTGGACTATGGCTTGCCTTGCCCATTTTCACTGCAGCGGACAATACTGCCTTGACTAAAATCCAGCTCTCAATCAATAAGGCCTGCAGGCTCCTGATTGGAGCCCCTAGACACACTCACACTTTCCTGCTCTACTCCACCACCAACCTGCTCACCTTTGAGGAGCATCTGCGCTACCAGACCTGCCTACTAGCCAAAAAATCTTTTCTAGGGCTCTCCCCCTGGGGGTCTCTGCTTCCCTATGGTGTGCATCCTTGTCTGTTGCTACCCATAGCTCTGTCAATGCCACCTTTCTGGTGCCCAGAACTAAGACCTCACTAGCCCAGAGGTCCTTCCATTACCGAGCCCCTGCTTGGTTCAACTCCCTCCCACCCTGCATCACAGACATTGCCAAAACTGGTCCCATCAAAATCACCCTCTGGAACCATCTCTTTGATGCTCATTGCTGTAGATGCACCTCATTAACCCCACTGTCATATCCTCCTGTCAGGCCTCCCTGACTTGACAACATCCTCAGACAGTCTATCCTCTCCCCTCCCTCCCCCATTCCCCATCCCTACCTCCACCCTTTCCAGGAATTATCTAGGTATGTCCAGGGCTGTACCCCCAATGTAACCCTTGGGTACCTTGTATTTGACTGTAACCTATTATAAGTAACATTATTATGTAACCTATGTGTATTCTATGTTTAATGTTCTGCACCTGTACTGTTCTCACTGTTGTAACCACACTATGTAACTTTGTCAACTCCCCCACGATGAGGTGCCTTTGTAAATGAGTCCATGACTCAAAGGTTGTAAATCCGACTTTTCTAATAAATAAATAAAAAATAGATAGGTAATTGGTTGTGTTATTTGTAAGTTACAGGAGTTCAAAGTTTCACAATTTATTTGTTAAATTGTGTAAAAATTCAAAATATTTGGATGTTTATAACTCCACTGCTGTTGCAGGTATGCACTCAAGATTTGGCATGTTTACCAATGTATACATGTCCTGGAATCTAATTAAGCTGGATAAATGTGGTTTAGTAGGTTAAAATTTATTGTGAAGTCTTCAGAATTTATTAATTGACAAAATGTACTCAAAAATTTGTGGATGCATAATAGGCAATGCCTCTAAACATCCACTTGTGGAATTTAACTAATACAACATACTTATCACCACTGAACCATATTAGCTGCACTAGCATCATGACCCTGCAGTACCCCTCCACCATTCCTGTTGTAGTGATGCCCAACATCATGCTCTATCATGACTAAAGATATCCAGATACTAATGTCATAATGGCCTAAATCGCAACTAGTAATAAGGCTTGAGGCTTGGCATCACTTGGTGCACTGTTTTCAAATAGTAAAAATATACATTGTTATCTACAGGGCTGTTAAAGAGTGAGCAGGTGCCATTGTACAGAAATAATGTTGCGCGTGTATAAGTTTCCACAAGTCATTCAGTCAGTGAGCTCTAGTGGTTATCTGACATACTGCAAGAATTTATGCAAGTACACAGAGATGTCCATGACTGTTTTTCATGTTTCATCACTCAATATAGTGACCTGACACTTGGCACCACTAAACATTTGCTATGGAACCTCCTATAAATGCTACCTTATTGCCATTTTACCCAGCCTTTACTTTCATCTAGAATGGCAACTTAAGAGTATGACTGGACAAAATGTATAGACATGGCTTTGATAAAAGTATCACAGCAACCCACAGTTTTTTTTTATCCATTCTTATCTTTGCACATGTCCTGCAGCACTGCTGCCATCCTCTCCTTCCCCATTTTGCTGCCAGGCCAGGGTTCTCTGTGGTGCTTCACCTCCATGCCACAAGGTACTACCATCACCATGTTTATGGTAACTATAGTTATGTAATTCTTTCTTTCCTTTTCTTTCCTTTTCTTTCTTTCTTTCTTTCTTTCTTTCTTTCTTTCTTTCTTTCTTTCTTTCTTTCTTTCTTTCTTTCTTTCTCTCTTTCTCTCTTTCTCTCATCTCATTTTTTTTTACATTGTATCTCCCCAGCTGTTTTGAACTGCTGCAGTAGGCACCTCCTCCTCCAACGAAACTGTGTTCCTCCACATATTCCAGCAAAGTCTGCCCCTAAATCCAGTGTAAATATCAGAAACCTCAACTGCCAGCCACTGCTCAGTCCTCCTGCACCAGCTTCTGCTCCAGCTCCAGCTCCTCCTCCTCTTCCTCCTCCAGTACAGCTGTGTTCCACCATATATTTCAGCAAGCCATGTAAATGAAGCATAAATATCAGAAACCTCAAATAACATATTTTGCTGCACTGCCTGCTGCTCAGTCCTCCAGCTTCTCCTCTTACTCTGTTGCTCTGGTGGTTGCTGTTCCTCCTACATAGTTTAGAATCCCATCTAAAATCCAGAAAACTCAGATAACCAATGCTGCTGATCTGTCCTTCTGCTTATCCTCATCCTCTTCTCCCTGTGAAACTGCTTTCCTCTTACATATTCCAGCAAACCTGGCCTCTAAATCCAGAGTAAATACCAGAAACCTCAAATAACCAAAGCTACTACACTGCCTGCTGCTGCTCTGTACTCTTCCTCCAAAGCCAGACCCAGTGTACGTCCCTCCACATGCACGCCTTCCAGTCCAAAATCAGTGTATATGTAAGACAACCTCTCCAGACTCATCAAAGCCTGCCCTGATATCATGTCATTGTGCTACATTGACCCCTTTACTGATAATATGCTACTTTCTTCACCCTGTCTTTAAAAGGCAGCCTGGTACTTCATTCCTCCATGAAATGGCACCATTGTCACCATGAAGTTCCACAAACACTTCACTTGTGAAGCCATTTCATAAGGTTTTGTGAAGTTGGCACTGCCAGCAAAAAGTTTGCAAAGCTTCATGAAGTGCTAAGTTGGTAAGTTCACCAGTACTTCGCGAGTGAAGTTACATTTTGCAACATCTTTAATAGGGAATAAGTAGTGCCTGTGTGTATGTCAATTCATAAACTGCCTATTGTATACTATATACCCCTTTTAGGGCCTCAACCTCTTGTATTCCTGATCTGCCTCCTGGAGACTCTGTTACATTCTGTTGATCTGAAAAGGCATGGGAGAATGAGTTTTTGTAACAAAAGTTTTTTTTTATCTCATTAGTGATCTGTTTGCTGTCTTTGTTCTGTCAGTTGACTGATCTGTTTTTTTTTCTAGAACCTTTTTAACTCCACTTTCTCCTGATAGTGAATTGTTCACCTGGTGTCTTTACCAGACTGCCTAAATTACTCCCCTGATGTGTAAGAACACTGCATATTGCTGGCTGTCAAATAAGAATTGAAAATCATTTGTGACATCAAATTCATTTATAGGCTGTGGAAGTTCTCAGCATTCCATGTTCATAATGTCTGACTTCCCAAGATTACAGCAGTAGAAATCCTCTTTGTTTGCTGGCTTTTGGTGAGCTAAGTGTACACTACATCTCATCTCCAGCACTTCAGTTGGTGTGGTTTCTGGCGGATTGCCATGTGAGGCAGCATATTTGCTTTGTTTCACTGTACAAGTGGGTTATGGCTAAGATACTTTCAAAGATCAAAGAGGAGCGAGCCAGTGCCTCCTGTCCCTACTCTGCCTCTACCCAGCAGGACCACGACACGGACCTCATCCAGATCGGAGGCCTTGGGTTCCTTGAGGCCAGGTATGCCAGATATGACAGTCGAGGGGAGTATTAAAGAATATGTGGAGCAGATGCTCAGAGCAATGGGGGACAATGTGGTTGCCCAATTGGAGAGAGTCATCAGTAAGATTAAGAGGAGCAAAGAGGGGAAGGGGCAGGGGAACTTGAGTGAAGCTGAAGCTGGGGGACTTAACAGCCTCGACATCGGCAATCCAGGGGTCTGCTTTGGAAACCATATCCCTCTGGCCATTAAAGAGAATATTTGGAAGGGTGAATACGTGGACATGTTTTCTTTGGCAACCAAAGAAATGCTTAAAAAGTATGAAGAAAGGTAAGGCATTGGGGAAAATAATATGGCCATGGCTGTAATGTTATTGGGTAAGAAGGAAGGGGAAAAGGTGATGAAAAAACTCCTGAGACACGTGGACAGTGGGCTTTATGCATTATAGCATGGTGGGGCAAGAGAAGAAGCTGGAGCTGACTAGGACACTGCTGGCTTACTTCCTGATAGTGCACAGCACATACAAAATGAGGGGGGCAACAACTGGATACAGTATGACGAGATGTTTAGAATGTGCATGGCCATGGATGGGGATGTTTGCTGCAACATGCAGAAGACTGTTATCTGGTTTGAGACCATGATGGTGCCAAGGGATAGTGAGGGTGAATGGCGGAAGCCCCTGAGTTTGTCTCAAAAATGCTGTTGGGAATTGAACAGAGCGTACTGTGCTTGGTCCAATTACCATTTTTGGCATGCCTGCTCCAGGTGCGGGGCTGCCCACCCAGCCTTGCAGTGTAGATCCTTCAGGACTAATGTGGGGGGCCCAGGTGTCGGTGGTCAGCCCTTTCTTACTAGCCATGCAGGTCTTCAAGGGGGCTCCTGGGGAACTCCAGGTAGGGGCCGAAGTTTCCTTGGAGTGAGAGATGGTGGACAAAGCAGCAATTAATGGGGATGGGAACACTGGGGGGGGCAGAACACCAGGTGGGGGGATACAGGGGGGAGTACCAGTTGGTGAGGACAACTATCAGGCTGCATGTGTTACGTGAGTGGCTATGTGACTACCCAGACCGGGGTGCAGCACAGGTGCTAGAAGAAGGCTTTCAGGGGTGGGGATTTAGTCTACACTATACTGGGAGTCGGGTGGCTGCATGGGTGAAGAACTTAAAATCAGTAAAGGGACGAGAGGACTTACTCTGATAGGAGATAGCAAAGGAGGTGGCTGTGGGGAGGGTTGAAGGACCTTTCAGTGTTCCTCCTCTGCCCAATTTCAGGGTTTCCCCTTTGGGGCTGGTATCTAAGAAACAACCTGGTGAATACAGGGTGATACACCACTTGTCTTACCTAGCAGGGGAGTTGGTTAATGACCACATTAGTGAGGATGACAGCAGGGTGACCTATGCAACTCTGGAAGACGTAGTGGGGATGTTCAGGGCCCTGAAGGACCCCTGGTCAGCAAAGACAGATAATGAGGTGGCTTTTCGCCTGCTGCCAGTTAGACCTGAGGACTGGGACTTACTCGGTTTCCATATTGGGGACAACTTTTACTTCAACAAGGCAATGCCCATGGTCTGCTCCATGGTGTTTGCAGCCTTTGAAACCTTCAGCGCTTGGCTGCAGTGGGCATTTCAGCATCAATGTGGCCACAGGACCATCCTGCACTACCTGGATGATTTTCTGTTGATCAGGGAAGGCCACGCCACGGTGGAACAGATGCTGGGGCATTTCCAGTCAAAGTGCCAAATAGTAGGGGACCCTATGGCTCCAGACAAGACTGAGGGGCCTGGACAGTGCATCAAGTTCCTGTGGAAAGAGATTGATGCATCCTTAGGGGTATTTCGGTTACTGTTGACCAAAATCCTGTGGCTGAGGGAGCTTCTAGCAGAAGTTAGGGGCACAGGAGGGTACCCTCCACATGGTGAAAAAGCTTTTGGGGCACCACAACTTTGCATGCTGGGCCATAGCCCCAGGTTGAGGATTTACATGCCACCTAAGTAGCATATGCAACTAAGGTGTACCTCTAGACCGCACTCACTGGGTGGACATCTCAAAGGGGTTCGGGATGATTTAGAAGTGTGAGAGCACTTTCTGCAGCATTATAATGGGATCACATTCTGGCAGGATGAGTTGATATTCAATGCTGACCTAGAATTATACACCAACACCTCAGGGGTGACAGGCATGGGAGCACACTTTAAGAGAAAATGGATAGCCGAACCCTGGCCAGCAGATTGGGTCCGTCTGGGTCTGGGGAGGGACAACACATTCCTGGAGATATTTACGATATGGGTGGCCATGCTGGTGTGGGGTGAATCACTGCAGAAACAGAAGGTTACCTTCTGGTGTGATACTCGGTCCATAGTGGAGGCAATAAGCAGGAAAGGGGCAAAATTGCCGACTGTTATGAGTGTGATGCATCAGCTGGTGTTACAGGGATTGAGCTGAGTTTTTCATTCAGAGCTAGGCATATAGAAGGGGCTGAGAACAAAATAGCTGATAGATTTCCCATCTGCAGATGGATCGCTTCCGGGCTATCACCCCTGGGGCAGAACAACACAGAACAGTGGTTCTGAAGTTCGCATGGGAAATTGATTGGAAGGAGCTGAGCTCCTCTTTCAAAGCTCCTGGGCCCCATGGACCTTGAAGGCATATGAGGCCTCCTGGAAGGCATTCCAGGCTTTTCAGGAACACTTGAGAGGCAAAGTAAGTGGAGCGGTGACTGAGGAACATCTGGCAAAATTCATTGTCAGCAGTTGGAGAACTGGGATGGCTTACGCAGTTATGAGAGTGCACCTTTTGGCTATAGGACTGATGTGCACTTTGAGGGGTTGGATGGACCCATGGAAAAGCATGCTTATCCAGAGAATGATACAGGGTTGGCTTCGGGTGAAACGTAAGGAGCCTGACAGGAGGTGGCTGATTTCGGAAGATCTATTGGGGCACCTGATGGGGATTCTACCAAGACTTGCCACTACCCATCCAAGCCTGTCTTATTTGGTGCCATCTTTACTACCATGTAACAAGGGGCCTTTAGGGTCAGTGAGGTTCTGGGAGGAGAATGGGGTGGAGAGGGCAGACTACAGTGGGACTGTCTACAGTGGCACAAGGAAGCAGTTTCCCTGAGGCTAAGAGGGTCCAAGACTGACCAGACTCGGACTGGGACAATTATGAGGCTGGAAAAGCAGGTGTAACCCATGTTATGCTTGGTCCTGGCCCTGTGGGCATAAGCCGCAGTCCACCCAGCTGGGAGCAGCCCTCTCTTCAGGCATGGGGAAGGGTCCAGGGTCACCAGTTACCAGGTGGCAGCGGTCTTAAGGAAGAGTTTGATGCTTTTGGGTGAGGATTCAACAGATTACTCCTCCCATTCCTTCAGGATTAGGGTGGTGTCCCAAGCCACTGCATGGGGGGACTCAGAAGAAGAAATTAGGTGTTTGGGTAGATGGAAATTTGGATGTTATAAGATGTACATTAGGAAATTGGTAGACTGACATTAATGAATGTTTGTTGTTTCCCTGCAGGCGGTGGACCATTTCCCTGATGGCTGGAAGACAAAAAAGGGGTG
The DNA here is from genome assembly GCA_016271365.2 of Neoceratodus forsteri. NCBI lineage: Eukaryota > Metazoa > Chordata > Ceratodontiformes > Ceratodontidae > Neoceratodus > Neoceratodus forsteri. The sequence continues at coordinate 308,542,963 of CM028136.1, forward strand.
AGATTAACAAGGGAAAGGGAGGGTTGGGGGGCCTGTATGCTCCATTGTCTTGCACTTTGTCTCCTCTTTTCATTCAGGTAAGGACTGCTGGTTAGAGGTATGGATCTGCAGTCACTTGTTCATTTATTGGGCAGAAAGGAGAATGGCAGTACAAACAGAGGTTGTCAGTTATACCTCGACAGGAATAAGGTACAGCTCCAATGGAATGGCTTGAGAGGGATAAGGTGGGCATAGCTGCTACTGTTGCTACAAGATATGTGGAGGACACAGCCCGCACCGGACCTTCTAATCATTCACCTGGGGGAAAATTACCTGGGATTGCTCCCTTGGCCCAACATTTATTTTCAAATCCAGAGAGATGTTGTTACAATAAAGGAGTGGTGGCCTGAGATCACAATACAATGGTCAGAAATGTTACCAAGGAAGGTTTGGAGACATGCTTTAGATCATAGGTGTCTGGACAAGGTGTGTAGGAGGATGAACCACAGGGTAGTGGGCCTGTTTGGCTCTATGGGAAGGGGACCATAAAACATGACAGTACTAGGGAATGTGTACTATAGGTCGAATGGGGTACAACTCTCCGACATGGGGCTGGACCTTTTTAATACAGAAATAGGACTGGCAATAGACACATGGAGGTGGGTGGTTGGGATTGGGGGAAGCAGGGATAGATTGTAGGATTAGGACACAGGGGAGGGGGAAGACCATCGTCCAACACAGCTGGAGGTGGTCTAGTGGCAAAAGGGGGAGAGGGAAGATCCCATCCTGGGGCTTGCACCAGGGCCAGGAGAGGATTGGGGCCAGGGGGTACACCCTGACACCTAGGAAGAGGGCACATGTTTACATGTGGCTCTGACCGAGACCAAACAAAGAAGAGGGCCCTGGATGTACTTCTGGGCTGCAACTGGTGTTGAGAGGTATAGGGAGACCCAGACCCAGGGGAACCCAGGCTTATGCCTGGGCCTGGTGAAGTAAATAGTTAACTACATGTAAATAAAATGGATGATTGTGGATCTTTACTGATGATGTAAATGGAATTGATGTATTGAGATATGATATCTGAAATTGTACAATAAATGCACTGCCAACTGAGCACCCAAATTAAGGTTGTGTGGTGTATGGTGTGTTTCTCTGGGACAGGGTGGTCATGGGACAATGGGGCTTGCCTAATTAAGAAGCAAGACTGTGTGTTCCTGACAGTTCTCCCAGGAGGCCCTGGAGTCTGCTTGCCATGGGGGAGGGAGGGGGGAACTAGATAAGTTAATAAGGGAGGGTTTTTTTTTGGTGATTGGCAGTTAAGAGGGGTGAGTAAGATGCAGGGACCTTCCTGATTGGTTGTTTTTTTTTTTTTTTAGTCTTTGGTAACCAGGTAAGACCCACTAGGCACAAGTGCCTGTTTTCAGGGGTGACCTAGGAGCACTGGGCAGTTAAGTGACTTGCTGAGAGTCACACAGTATGCAAGTGGAGGTTGTGAGAATCAAACTCAGGTCTGGTCTGCTGGATGTATCAAGCTCGTTCACACCTCGTACCTCTAGGCAATACTGCCAGCTTGTTGGAGGGGGACAGAGAGAGGGCGAGCAGTGGAGTATATCAGGTAGCCCCTGCAGTAGACCAGAAGGTATAGTGTGCACAAACGACAACTCAAATGCAAAAGTGCAAGTGAAAAATGAAAATTTTACCATTTCATGCCACACAATCTGAGTACAAACAATACTGCTTTCTGGACAAGCATAATCCCCTAGCACCTCGACTCAAAGGAGCCTTCAGTGGGGGTGAGGCAAGTAAGGAGCTCCCAGCAGTAGAAACCCTCTTTATTTGCTGACTTTTGGTGAGATACCCACCCATCCACCTGGTTTGGGGGGTAGGAAGATGTAGGGGAGAAGGCTGAAAGGGACAGTCTGGTGGTGACCTGGGAGGACCAGCCAAAGGTGGATGGCAGGGGTAAAAGGGCCTATAAGGAGAAAAGAGGTAAAAAGGGGGGAGGGAGGATCCTGGCCTGGGGTTTATACCAGGGCCGAGAGGATGAACAGGGGTACACCCTGACTCCAGAAAGAGGGCAATATGTTTACACACGGGCTCTGACTGAGACCAAGCAAAGAAGAGGGGCCCTGGATGTACATCTGGGCTGTAACTGTTGTTAAGTGATACAGGGGGACTTGGGCTTATGCCTGGGCCTGGAAAAGTAAACAGTTGTTAACTACATGTAAATAAAATGGATGTGGGTCTTTATTGATGATGTAAATGGAATTGACATATTGAGATGTGATAGCTGACATTGTATAATAAATACATTCCCGACTGAACACCCAAATTAAGTTTGTGTGGTGTGTTTCTCTGGGACGGGGTGGTCATGGGACAATAAGTTTACTTTAACAGTTAAATAAACTACAGTGCATGATGAGTTTGTTTTCATACTGTGCAATATGTTTTGTGTTACAATCAAAAACGTACATGCACAAATATCTGCTTTAACATGCCTCAGCTAGGGTGGAAAACATTACTTATTTAAACAAAAAAGCTTGTTTTCTGGATTTGCAAAATGGCATGATGTAATACAATTTAAAGATACTGGAAGAACCACCTAATGAAGTACACTCACTGCAGCTTTTTAAAGCATTTAAGTTGGAGTCCAAGTCATGAAAATACTGTAGAGTAAGTTGTCAGGTAAAGGGACAACACTAGAATTCTACTTGCACAATTACCTTCATAATTGCTCATGGGGTCCTTAAAGTGGTATTTACATAGTCATTTTTAAAGTAAAGAATTATCATAAATAAAACAATCTGCAGTCACACTAGTATGTATATTTCCCTTGTTCAAACCAATTCACGCTTGCTGTGTTTACATTACAGCAGGTGTTTCATGATAAATTACAAACTGAAGCCTGCAAGTTTCAGACTCTGGAGCTTCAAATGCCTTAGAAGCGTATTTCTGTAAAACTAGTTAATGATCTGGTAATCTTTTCCATAATTATCTATGTCTTCAATTAGCAGCAATTTGCTAAATTATTTACTTAAACCACAGTTTAAATAAGTAAGAGGATATTAGCATGGGGTTTATTAAATGCTTTATCATACATTTTATAGTGGTAAATAAATTACAGTAATTGGAGTGGGAATACTATCACATTCCATATGTGTGTTATCAATTTGGAAAAGTGGAGGATTTATATTTTCTTAAGCTCCTAATCGTTTACACATTTGACCTCCAGTCACAAAAAAGAAATTACCCTTGCAGATTTACAAAATCTATTTCAGATGTCTGCTTTGGGTGTAGTACTTATTTGACACTCAACTTGGCATAGCTTACCAGTAGACGTAGAAACCTGAACTTGAGTATATATCAAGAAAACTGGCAGGTGTTAATAAAAGCCATAGGCTTCTTCATCCCAATTCCAAGAACATTAACATGCACATACTGTATGTAGTTCTCAGCTCCTGCCAACTACCATATCAGTTAACTTTTGAATGGATCATAGCCTAGTTTCCTGTGTAACATACAATACTATACAATGGAGTAAAAATACAGGCAATGTGACATGCCTTGGCATTTTCTGTATTTTTCAATCATAACCATTTTTGGATAACAGAATGAATATTCTATGTAAATTAAATTTAGTAGTTTCTAGTGGGGGCAATGTTGCAAAGTGTCCTATTGTAGAATATTCCAGTTCTACTATGAAGTTAAATCAAAAAGAAATGATGTGTACATAATATTTGCCCTCCAATTACTTGACCTAGAAAAAGTGCAAGTGCTGTTATATTTTCATCTATATAAACCGAAACACCATAATAATGGTAGAAGCAATTTTTATACAAAACTCAATCCAGCTGGTATCCTTCTGTGTGTTCTTGTAGCTTAAAACCAGCATTGTTTGTGGGAAACATTGTGTGAAAATGGAAACGTAACCTTGTCAAACATTTCATCATCAATTAGTCATTTTTATTTAATTTTTAATGAGCTTGACCAAATGATGCGATTCCATATGAGAATAAGAAAATAAAGCCATTTATTTATTTATTTTTCTGTAGTGCTCCACATTATCAATAGGTATTTAATACATATGGGATCAGTATATCCCCAAAGCTGTAGTAACAGCATAGAACCCTGGGCACATGAAGATTCCAAATAGCAATGGCTCTCCAGTCTTGGCTTTACCATGAAGGGGTCAACAACATAGAAGAGCCTGTCTTAAGAAGATTTATAAAATGTATTATTTTAGTAACAAGACTGCAGCGCCCTTGAGCAGATTGGGGCTCAATGAATTCAGGGAGCACCATCAAATTTAGAAATCATGCTTGTTAAACTGCAGCTTTCAAATGGACTAATCTGCTAGTATTTTCCCCATTTTCTAGCTTGGTACAGGGATCTTTGCCACTGCTTAACTAGGGTGTTGTCCAGGTCTCCTTTAAATTTTCTTTCAATTCTGGTGCCCAGGTAAGTGTTTTTAAAATTTTTATTTGGTGGGGATGGGGATTTAGTTAGATAGCCAATCAGGCCTTTGAGTAAATACCTCTTTCCTTTCCTTCCTTACTGTGACGTTTGCACAACTGCCCCCCCCCCCATTCTCTGTCAGTACAAAAGATGTGGGTTGCACAAATTTGTTTTCATTGCTTTTAAATGGGCTATTGTCTCCTGATGTTCCACAGGACATCCCCACCAATACACCCAAACCTCAGGCAGTCCGCTCAGGTCAGAGGGGGGTGATACAGGCATGTCCAGGAACACCAGTGTAGGACAAGACTGGTAACCCAGACATGCTGGCAGATCCCAACTTGACTGAAGAGAGGATCAAGATGATGATTCAGGGGACTCTGAGGAAAATCCTGACACAAAAATGCTTTCTTATGAAGAGGAACCCTCTGAGGAAGAGTAAGAGGAAGAGGAGGAGGAGGGTAGGTGGATGGAACCTAAGAGAAAGATTCTGATCCCACCCCTGTTTTCATTCAAAATCCTTGTTCTACCTCAAAAAGGAGGATTGTAGGACCTTACAATTGAAGGAAGTACAGACCATGGAGGCTCTGGATGTGAATCCAATGCTGTCTGCATCCTCCTCCACTCTGAAATGTTTTTCTAACTTTGTAAACTATGACCAGATTATTGATCTGGAATGAGCAGGCTCAGACCAGAGAAAACATTGTTCCAGGCCATGGGTGATATGTTATCCCTTTATGGAGGACAACTCCCAGAAATGGGAACCCCCTCTTCAAACAACATGAAGTCTTGCTATATTATGACTATTGCAGTTTGTCCCACCATTAAAACTGCTCCGGAGGTGAAAGAGTTAACTTCCAGGCATGGAACTTGGAGCGCGAGCTCGGTTTGAGAAGCTCTGTCTGGAAGATTTCAAACTGAAACTGTCAGATTCTTTACTCCGCCTCACTGAACAGTCGCTCCGGAGATTCCTCCTACTGCTCGGTTCATTTCTCAGTTTAAACAGTATTTTCTCGGTTAAATTCAACCGCGATTATTATTATTTTAACCGCAAACCGATCGGTTCAAGCTCTGTCTGTGGTGTTGTAAGTAATAGACAGGTTTATTTCTGTGTGGAACTTGTAAATGTTTATCGGTTCGGTTCGAACCGATCAGGTTGTTTTAAAACTTTGTTCTCAAGCATTTGAAAGCTTTTAGAGTGTGGTTCCCAGTTCTTATCGGTTCTAAAAAAATGGATTTCATTACGGTTTTTTTCCACAACCCGTGACACGGTTGGGAACCGATAAGGGTGTCTTGCCTGGCACCGCCGTTAAAAGGGCAAGTTTTGGTTAGGCTGGCATTATGTCTGAGAAACCCAAAGAAAAACCGCCCACTCGGTTTTCAGCACTGTAGTGTCTGTGGGAAAGCCTTTGCCAAGGCTGACCCACACACCACATGTGTATATTGTCTGGGGTTTGACCACCTCAATTCAGACTGCCAGATTTGTAAGAACTTCCCTGCAGCTACCCTGGATAAGAGTGTTGGTAGGCTCAGGGAACGAGAGGCCAAAAAGTCCGCTGACCCGGATGGCCAGCCCGGTTCGGTGCCAACCGAACCAGAGGGAGTGCCCTCTGACCAGGGCGAGACTTCCTCAGGCAAACGTAAAGCTGGCTCTGAGGAGCCAGTTCCAGCAAAGAAAACTAGAAAATCAGCAGGTGTGGAGTCAAAAATTCCTTCTCCAACTGCTGCAGAGATAGCTAAAGCAATACAAATTGTCCAGTCACTTTCTCCAGTTCCGTCTGAACCGCCACTGTCTGGCAAAAGGTCGGTTCCACCGGTTCAAGAATATGATATAGAAGAGTTTTATGAACCAGAGGAGGGGGAGGATGATTATGAACAGTGTGAATGTGACTTTGAGAGTCTGGATGTGCCCATTGAACTGGATATCTCTCCAGACAGACCTTTAGAATCTCCCCCTACGCTTTCTGAGTCCCCTTCTCATTTTCTGTTTTATAAAAAGGTTGCTGAAACCCTCCAGCTCCCATTGGAGGAAGCTGTGGATGAGCAAGAGGAACCTGACTTTGTGGAAATGATGGATATCCCAGAGTCCAGGAGATTGTCTATTCCTTTACATAAATCATTTAGGAGACAAACAATAACAATTTTAAAAGCTCCTAATTCTGTGCCTCCTGTGGACAAAAAGATGGACAGGAGGTACACTTTGTCAGAGTCCTGATACAGAATTTCTTTCTACAGCAATGCAGTCATGTTGGGAGTAGTTCAGGCTGCAGCCTGTGATAAGGCTAATATTCCCCTGGCTTCACATCCTCCTGACAAGGACTCCAGGAAGATTGATGCCATGGCTAAAAAACAATACATGGCAGTGTCCTTGGGACTCAGACAAGCAAATTTCATGGCTTATGTGACAAGATACCAAAATCTAGATGGGACACTGTCATGGCTTTGGCCAAACAGGCCCCTGGCCAGCTTGCCAAGGAGCTGGAGCAGGTGGCTGCTGATGGTATTGAGGCATCCAAGGTGCAATTCCATGCTGCTGTGGATTCTAATGATGTATCCTCTAGAGTCATGGCTACATCTGTGGCCTTTCGTAGATTGGCTTGGCTCAGGTGTACTAGTTTGTCACAGGATACCCAGACTAAGGCTATGGATTTTCCTGTGGTAGGAAATTCTCTGTTTGGGAACAGACAGAGAATTATATGAAGAAAATGGATGAATATAGAACCACTTATAGGAGTGCACAAGCCAAGGAACGGCAAGCCACCCCTCAGAGGCAGCCCCCCAGGGGTAGAGGCAGGCCTTTTCACAGGCCTTTTTACCAAACCCAGGCCTCCTCTTCGGCTTATGCTCAGAGGGGGTTCTTCAGAGGGAGAGACAGATGGGTTGCAAGCAGGCCTGCTCTCCCCTCTCAGCCTAAAGCTCCTGCCAAACAGGCACCCTGATGGAGTGCCCAGGGCTGGTTCTCAATTACCTGTAGGGGGCAGGCTGGCTTACTTTGTTCAGGACTGGGAGTCTTTAACATCAGACAAGTGGGTCCTGGAAGTAGTAAGCCAGGGTCTGGTTCTCAGCTTCAAAAAATTTCCAAAGATGAGAATCAGATCTTTTCCACCTGCAAACCCTCTAGAGACTTTTGCTTTGGAAACAGAAGTCTCAACCCTCCTGGCTCTCAGAGCTGTAGAAAGGGTTTCTCCCCTACACCAGGGCAAGGGTCTGTACTCCAGGTACTTCCTTGCCCCAAAAAAGACAGGAGAATGGCGGCCCATTCTGGACCTAAGATATCTGAACAAGCACCTTTTAAAACCAAAATTCAAAATGGTGACTCTGGCAATGATTTTACCTTCTCTAAGGCCAGGGGACTGGCTAGCTTCCCTGGACCTCAAGGATGCCTACTTCCATGTTCTTATCAGAAGCTCCCACCGAAAGTACCTCAGATTCGAACTGCCCTCAGGCCATTACCAATTCAGAGCAATGCCCTTCGGACTTACCTCTGCCCCAAGGGTATTCACAAAATGCCTGGCAGTAGCAGTTGCTCATTTAAGAAGTCAAAAGATTGCCATCTTTCCCTACCTAGATGACTGGCTCATTGTAGGTCAGTCTCCGGACCAGGTCAGATCACACCTGCAAGTTACCCAGCAGCTGCTCACCTCTCTGAGCTTTCTTCTCAGTCTTCCAAAGTCAGTTCTGGAACCTGTCCAGGTACTCACCTTTATAGGTGCAGAATTGGACACAAAGCAGGCCAGAGCCTTCCTTCCTTCCCCTAGAAAGGGTAAGGAACCTAGTGGCCCTGGCCTCCACCTTCACTTTGCAGGTCTCTCGACCAGCAAGGCACTTCCTACAGCTCCTAGGACACATGGCTGCTTCCACAGCTGTAGTGCAAGGAGCAAGATTTCAGATGAGGGACATTCAGTTCCACTTGAGAGCCTTCTGGTCTCAAAGAAAAGATCCCCTATCCAAGTTGATCCCAGTGACTCGAACCCTGATCCAGGCCCTTCAGTGGTGGCAGGATCAGAGCAATCTGAGACTAGGGTCCCCTTCATCCCTCTATCTCACTCCTTGACTCTTACTACAGATGCGTCCCTTCTGGGATGGGGAGCTCACATGGGCGACCTCTCCACCCAGGGAGTGTGGTCCGCTCAGGAATCTCTGCTCCACATCAATCTGCTGGAACTCAGAGCTGTTTTTCTAGTACTTCAGGTTTTTTCTGCATCTGTTCAGAACAAAGTGGTACAGGTCAGAACAGACAACACCACTACAATGTGGTACATCAACAAACAAGGGGGCACTCGGTCTTCGGCCTTGTGCACCGAGGCAATGAAGTTGTGGTCTCTGGCTTATTCCCTGAACAGTTCCCTCATAGCAGTTCACCTCACAGGCAAGGACAATGTCCTGGCAGATGCCCTCAGCAGGATTTCCCAGGGCCATCACGAATGGTCACTGGATCCCCGAGTACTGGGGATAGTTTTTGCCAGATGGGGCACCCCTCAAATAGATCTTTTTGCAGCCCCAGACAATCACCAACTTCCACTGTTTTGTTGCAGGCCCCAGTGATGGGCTCAGTCCCCCTGGATGCCTTTCTCCTCGATTGGGAAGGGAAGTTTCTATGCTTCTCCCCTTCCCTCTCCTGTTCAAGGTGCTAGTCAAAATCAGATCCCAGCCCTGCAAGATGATCCTGATTGCTCCAGATTGGGCCAGGCAGCCCTGGTACCCACTCCTTCTGTCCTTAGCAGTCCATCTTCCCCTGTTTCTCCCCAGGAACCACAACCTGTTAACTTGTGCCCAGGGGAGAGTTTGGTATCCGAATCTCAAATCCCTCAACCTCAAGGCCTGGCTCTTGAGGAGTTAGAATTCCTCCTCTTCCTGTTGGCACCGAACTGGGCTGGCCATCCAGGTCAGCGGACTTTTTGGCCTCCCGTTCCCTGAGCCTTCCAACTCTCTTATCTAGGGTAGCTGCAGGGAAATTCTTGCAAATCTGGCAGTCTGCATTGAGGTGGTCAAACCCCAGACAATAAACACATGTGGTGTGTGGGTCAGCCTTGGCAAAGGCTTCCCCACAGACACTACAGTGTTGAAACCCAGTGGGCCCGGTTTTTCTTTTGGGTTTCTCAGACATAATGCCAGCCTAACCAAAAACTTGCCCTTTTTCCGACACTGCCAGGCAAGACACCCTTATCGGTTCCCAACCGTGTCACGGGTAGTGGAAAAAACCGTAATAAAATCCATTTTTTTTAGAACCGATAAGAACCAGGAACCGCACTCTAAATAGCTTTTAAATGCTTCAGAATAAAGTTTTAAAACAACCTGATCGGTTCAAACCGAACCGATAAACATTTACAAGTTCCACACAGAAATAAACCTGTCTAGTACTTACAATACCACAGACAGAGCTTGAACCGATCGGTTTGCGGTTAATATAATAATAATCGCGGTTGAATTTAACAGAGAAAAACTCTTTTAAAACGAGAAATGAACCGAGCAGTAGGAGGAATCTCCGGAGTGACTGTTCAGTGAGGCGGAGTAAAGAATCTGACAGTTTCAGTTTGAAATATTCCAGACAGAGCTTTTCTAACCGAGCTCGTGCTCTAAGTTCCATGCCTGGCATGGAAGTTAACTCTTTCACCTCCAGAGCAGTTCTAATGGTGGGACAAACTGCAATTGTCATAATATAGCAAGACTTCATGTTGTTTGAAAGAACATTTCCCAACATATTGTATACAATATTGAAGTAAACCGTGAAAAATGTAAACGTAGAATAAAAGATAATCCCCCCTCCCTCATTCACCCACCATTCCAACAGAAAAAAACTCCCACCTATGGGGCACACTAGCAAACACTTAAAGAATATAGCAGCATACTGTGAAGAACCAAAAGAAAGCACTCAGGATACAGCCTGCAGCTAAAAGGATTAATACCTTTGCGACTGCTCCGGTAAAGTCAATAAGGTATATAGAGTTTCCCATCTCACCTGGAACGAGTCAAGGCGATGAAACATGGAAATGATTTGTTTCTGTACTGCCAAAGCTTGTAGAAGTTTATAGTGCCACTCATGACATGTGGGAGTAACATCATCCAGATAATGGTGAGCTATAATCAACTTAGCTGTAATGGAAATCAGCCACATATGGGCTCTTCGTGGACCAATTAAATCTGTTGGGAATAGGCCCATGAGGCAGACTTCTGGGGTAAAATACATCTCTAGCCCTAAATAAAAGGATCTAATGACCTTTTTAATAGAATCCCAAAAGGGAGAAATTTTATCGCAGTCCCACATAATGTGTTTAAGATGTCCAATAGATTTGCCTCATCTAGTGCAAAGAGGGGAAACAAGTTTACCCATCTGGTGCCATCGCAAGGGTGTATAATACAAGTTATGTAGTACTTTAAACTGAATGAGATGATAACGATCCTGTTTAATGTATTTATATAAGGAACACCAAATACGTTTCCAAATCTTTGGGTCATCAGATATGGCTAAAGCTTGTTTACAATAATAACAGATTCCGAAAAGTTGCATTGGATAGGTGTACTGAAAAAATTTATAGAATTTGGACTTTGAGTAGGGTTGCAAAGCCAAGGTAAAGCAGTTTTGGAATTCCAAGCTCTAAAGAATTTGTATGGGGGCATCTACAAAACTGAGCCATAGCAGCATGTTTTAACTGAAAGTACTTAAACTCAAAGGAGGCATGGAGCGTAAAACACTCTTTAACAACCATAAAGGAGAGGAAACTACCATCCCATAACGCTGAATCACAGGTAACATCTTTAAATTGGGGGCAAAATTTCAGAGGAATGGGGCCACATCGAATCTTGATGTTGGGGTTGAGCAGTATATAAGTTGATTAAGCAATTTGGACTAGTCCTGACCACAGTAATGGCATAAATGTGTTACAGCTTTCACAGACCGTAATAAGGGGTATTCCAAAGTTCTTTAGAAGTCATGAAAGGTGGAAGCAGCCATTAGTCACACTAAAGGAGAAATTGGATTGAGGAATTTCAGCAGAGGGGGTTAAGGGATTAAGGAGATTTGTTTATGATCACACAGTAAGTATAGTAAATGGCAGTGGTGGGATTCAAACATGGCTGTCCAGGCTTCCAGCTATGCAGTAACCACTAGGCTACATTGCTCGTGGGTTACAATTCTATATTTTCTCTGCTTTCTTTACTAGTTTTTGACATATTCTTTTGAAATGAGGTAGACGTGCACCTTAAAAGGCCCCTGACATCATTGGGAGAACTTTTGGAAAATGGAATATTTAGACACAATTCAGCTTATATTTCTTTATACATAGAAACATAGAATTTGATGGCAGATAAGGACTGTTTGGCCCACCAGTCTGCCCGCTTTCCTACCTTTTTCATATACCACAGATCCTACCTGATCTGCGGATTACCGTCGTTTGCCTTTCGCTAGAGTTCCTTTACATGTATCCCATGCATTTTTGAATTTTCGTATTGTCTTTTGCCCTCACATGTGATTGTTGTCCTTATTTCTCTACTATTAAGGACAGTTGCATGAAAATAGGAGCTCTGCCCTGTCTGCTATGGCTACATGTCTACACCTAACGTCACAATTTTGTTTCTAACATCAAATCTGTTGCTGTGAAGACTACTGTGTCACAAATAGGGCATTACATTTTCATGTGTAGACAAGCAGTCAGAGCAGATAATGTCTTGCAGCAGGACAGTAATCTTGTTGTCATGCAGCAATCCTCAGTATAAAGAGAAAGGATATTACAGAAATATATGAAATTCAAACTGAATTATGTCTAAACTTTAACGTTTTTAAAGTTTTCCAAATATTGTTAGACGCTCTTTACATTATTCCATAACAACATTGTGAAACCAAGTGACTGACATTTGACCTTCAACGTACTGGTCAAAGGTTACATTTCTGTTTTGACTAATATCTTTTTATAACCAGTTCTTTTGAAATTTGCTATACTGCATTTGATGCCGTGCCAAATATTATTATTTTTTTTTTATTTTAGTCTTTGGTAACCAGGTAAGGCCCACTAGGCACAAGTGCCTGTTTTCAGGGGCAACCTGGAAGCACTGGGTGGTTAAGTGACTTGCTCAGAGTCATACAGTATGCAAGTGGAGGTTGTGAGAAACAAACTCAGATCTGGTCTGCTGGATGTATCAAGCTCATTCACACCTCGTTTCCCTAACCTCTAGACTATACTGCCAGCCGATTATTATAAAACACTGTGATGGTTGAAGAGTATATTTGTATTTCTCTGACCGACTACCTCATTTTTTTTTCCAATTTCCTAAATGTTGTTGGATGCAATTTGCATAACTAATCTAACAAGGTCATGACACCATGTGACAGTGACCTTGAATGTTTACAGTAAATAGTAATCAAATCAGTGCATCTAGAATTTGGTAGATGCATGCCATAAGGGGTTTTGCTGTATATCCATATGCATTTCTGCTAACATAACAGCTTGGTATAAAGTTTCCCTACTTGGGTACTGTTCATCAGAGTCCTTTTAGACTTATTGCCTGCATAATATTCCCTATACTTCTCAACTGTCCATGATTTTCAAGGATATCCTTAATTGTTTGTTTTTTTAATCTATTTTTGCTCCTCCACCAGTGGGTGGATCTGATCACCTTCTGGTCATTTTTGACTGTTGTGCTGCTGTGATGGAGGGGATTTACCCGTTAGTTTCCCCATTACTATCCCAGTGAGGACATTGGCCTGAGGACTAGAGAACAGGCTGCTGCATATGTGAGCATGCCAGTCTAGCACCTGAAAGCATCCACTTCTCCCCACACTGCATCAACTGCACCATCATCTATGCACCCACAGGTGGTGATGCACAGCAAGATGTTAGTTCCCTCCTGCCTTTCCCCAAGGAGGAGAGCATCTACTGGGACACCCAAACCTCCTCCTCCCAACCATCTTCCAGCATACCTGGCTCGTTTCTGAACCTGTGTTGCCAGTGGTGTGAGTGGTAGCCCTACTGCTGTGACAGCAGGCCGACTTGGGTTGCCCTTGATTTTGCTTCAGTCATTTCCGGGGTCCCTTCTAACTTTGCCATTTGTTTTGCTAAAGAGTGGGGATTCAAAACAAAAAATAATTCCAGACTTTATTGTTGCAATCTAGTTCTCATTCATAAATTTCTTATCCCATTAAGCCACACATGTTGTCATGCATGTTGGGCTAATCTTACCAGTTTCTATATTGTTTAACTTTATCACTAGGCTAGTCATTTACTGCTGATCAAATACATGCTGAGATCTGTACCCCCCAAGTTACTGTACTGAGGGCCAGACCTCTTAAAGGAAATCCCAAAATCTCAGCACACTGAAGACTTAAAATTCTAAGCAACTGCCAAGGAATTGGGTGAAACCTGGGGTTCTGTGATGATGTCACAGCTGTGGAGTGTGTTGGCTCCTAGTAAGTGAGCATGTATTTTCCCAGCAGTAAATGATAATTTCAGTGACAGCATTGGAAATGACAGACAAAGAAATGACAGTGGCTGATAGAATTTCTTCTTTCTGTACCACTTCACATTGTCACTGAGAAGTTAAAACATTTGGGTTTTATGCAGTCCTACTAGGGACACTGGCATAGCTCAAAACTTTGGCATCAATGCAGAATGCTGGGGCCATGAGACTTCCACTGCCTGTAACTGATCAGTCTTTTATGCCAGTGTGCCCGAGACAGTACTACTTTCCAATAGTTTCTGCATTTTGACTACATTTGCACAATATGTGTTATTGTTTCTCAAAATAATAAACTTGCATGTCTAGATGTCTGCCTCTACAGGCAGTACTCTATAAATTCAGTTCTGTCAGTTTTAAATTAAAATTGGCAAACCTGCTATTTTCATCACAAATTGCCTCATTCATGAATGTCTGTGTAGGGCCACGAAGACAAAATTAATATTTCAAGGGTGTCAGAGAAGTATTTAGTCTTAATTATTATTTTTGGTCCAATTTTGCTAGTCTGGTGCCTTAGGTAAATCTTAAAGAATTTTCTCATGTTTGACAGTTTACTTGAGTCATACTGCAGCTCAAGTTAATTGTCCTGTAACTAGTATATTGCTCATTTGAGTATCTAGTTAAATTTCTGCATGTGGGGGTGACTACATTTTGTGTATTTTTCTGTTTTTAGAAATTGTTTTTTGTGAGGCTGTCAATGTCATTTGTGAGTGTAGGTTTAAACTTTGTGAAAATCCAAACAAAACTAAACAGTTTGTGATGGTACACACTATATTTTGGGGTACTTTCATTGTATTTTGCATAATTTGGTAGAAACGTCACTTTTTTGCTGACACAAGCTATGTGTTTTTGTGCACTTTCATTCTATTTTATGCAATGTCATTGCAGCAGCGCTGGATTTATTATCACAGTGCTATTTGTATCATTTGCACTATAATTACTTGACACAGTCAGCAGTTTGCATCATTTACTGCTTACTGATTTTGACTCACCCTCATACCCTCTATTTCCTCTTACATATGTCACTAGCTTAGGGAGACTGGTTACTGACAAAGAACTACATTTATTAGGCACCATAGCTCCTCCCAGACCCTTTTGAATTCGAAGTGCAAAGTACAGTATGTTTAAAAATAAAGATGTATTTGAAACCATGGCTTTTGCAGACCATTTTCAATCAAAAAGTGCAAGGTATGTTTGAAAAGTATGCAGCAGACACCTTATGGGTCATTTAGTTTATTTTACAGTAGTAAGGCATACACTGAATTTTCACACCCAAACAACCAGCCAATTGGGAGCATGGGGAAAAGTACATCTGGCTTATCAAATGGGAGGGGCAAATGAGATTTACAAAATGTTTCCATGATGAGGAACTGCAGGCCACTACAGCGAAGGCACCTGAATCTCAGTCGAGCTTCTCAGATCAAGGGAGTTCACAATAGGCATGTATTGATGTACTAGACCATCATATGAGTGCTCTTCCAGACTTACAAATAACTTCTAGTTTTTCAGGGCTCAGCTTTGACTCACAGCCAGAATACAATGATGATTCTATGGGCAATAAGACTACAGTATATCCAGCAGTTCCTCGTGTCTGAGGAAGAGGAATGTGAATGGTCAGAAGATGTTGAGTTTTTCCCATGTTCCATTTCTTTCTGATGCTCAGTATGCCTCCTTTCTGATTGATGAGATGTGTAGAACCCTACAGCTGGTAGAGTTTCAATCAGCCACAACACTATCTGTGAATCCCATTTTGTCCAGCTCTGGGAATGAGTCCACATGCTTCCCATGTTTTTCTTCATTTTTAACAGATATTTGACAAGAACTGGAGTGACTTGAATAAAAAATAAATTGTTTACTATGAGAAAGACTGAGTTCTGTTTTAGAATATTTGGTAAAAAAAGTAGGAGACTGCCAATCTTGGATGCAGCTAGATCTAATATAATGAAGAATACAGTTATGCCTGTTGAGGGAACAGCTGTATTCTCAGATGAAAATAACAAGGGAATAAAGGCCTCTTGTAGGTGGGCTTACTCTGCTATGGGATCAGCTATTAAGGTGATCTCTTCCTCAGTATTAGTGTCACGGGCATGCTGTGATTGGGTAACCACACTGTTGAATGACCTTCCTGAGAATTATAAGGTGGGAGATTTGATTCTCCTAATTAATCTGGTCCCTATATTCTTAGGGGATTCAGCTATAGATGTACTACAGATTTCTGCTAAGCCCTCTGCTGCAGCAGAGGCCACTATGAGAGTTAGTTGATTGCAACACAAGGCAGCCAAACAGACTTCCAAGGAACATTTGTTCAGTATTCCTTTTTTGGGTGCATTGCTTTCAAACAACATGAAGTCTTGCTATATTATAGACATTAGCAGTTTGATCCAGCTCTAGAACTGCCCCGGAGTGAAATGGTTAAAACCATTCCAAAATAGAATTTTGGCACGAGAGCAGCTCTATCTGTGTCATTTCAAACTTGAACTGTCAGATTCTTTACTCCGCCTCAGTGAACAGTTGCTCCGGAGATTCCTCCTTCTGCTCGGTTCATTTCTCGGTTTAAAAAGTGTTTTCCCGGTTGGACTTAACCGAGAATAGTTTTATTTTAACCACAAAACCGTTCGGTTCAAGCTCTATCTGTGGTAACCGTGAAGTAAATGAAGGTTTGTCTGTGTGGAACTTGTAAGTTATCAGTTCGGTTTTGAACCGATCAGTGGGTTTAAAACTCATTTAAAACTAAAAGTTACTATTTTAGAGTGCGGTTCCCGGTTCTTATCGGTTCTAAAAAACGGATTTATTACGCTTTTTTTCTCCCTACTCCGCGTGACACGGTTAGCAACCGATAAGGGTGTCTTGCCTGGTATTGCTGCTAAAAGGGCAAGTTTTTTGGTTAGGCTGGCATTATGTCTGAGAAACCCAAAAGAAAACCGGCCCACTGGTTTCAACACTGTGATGTTTGTGGGGAAGTCTATGCCAAGGCTGACCCACACACCACATGTGTTTATTGTCTGGGTTTGACCACCTCCAGTCAGACTGCCAGGTATGTAAGAATTTCCTGCAGCCACCCTGGAAAAAGATTGGGCAGGCTCAGGGAACGAGAGGTCAAAAGTCCGCTGACCCGGATGCCAGCCGGTTCGGTGCCAACCAAACCAGAGGAGTGCCCTCTGACCAGGGCCAGACTTCCTCGGGCAAAAGAAAGCTGGTTCTGAGGAACCAATTCCAGTAAAGAAAACAAGAAAATCAGCAGGTCTGGAGTCCAAAAATTCCTTCTCCAACTGCTGCAGAGATAGCAAAAGCCATACAGATTGTCCAGTCACTGTCTCAGGGTCCGTCCGAACCACCACTATCTGGTAAAGGTTGGTTCGTCCTGTCCCAGTGGTTCAGGATTATGATATTGAGGAATTTTATGAACCAGAGGAGGGAGGAGGATTATGAACAGTATGAATGTAGCTGGGAAGGTCTGGTGTGCCCATTGAACGGACATCTCCCCAGACAGACCTTTAGAATCTCCCCTATGCTCTCTGAGTCCCCATCTCATTTTATGTTTTATAAAAAAGTTGCTGAAACCCTCCAGCTTCCTTTAGAAGAGGCTGTGGATGAGCAAGAGGAGCCTGATTTTGTAGAAATGATGGATATTCCAGAGTCTAGGAGATTGGCTATTCCTTTTCATAAGTCTTTTAGGAAACAAACAATTAAAATTTTAAAAGCTCGTAATTCTGTGCCTCCTGTAGATAAAAAGATGGACAGAAGGTATACATTGTCAGGCCCTGATACAGAATTCCTTTCTCAGCAATGCAGTCATGTAGGGGTAGTTCAGGCTGCTGCCAGTAAAACTAATATTCCCTTGGCTTCATCCTCCTGACAAAGGATTCCAGGAAGATTGATGCCATGGCAAAAACAGTATATGGCAGCCTCTCTGGGACTCAGGCAAGCAAATTATATGGCTTATGTAGCTAGTTATCAGAAATCTAGATGGGATACTGTTATGCAATTGGCCAAGCAGGCCCATGGCCAGCTGGCTAGTGAACTAGAACAGTGGCTGCTGATGGCATTGAAGCCTCTAGGGTTCAGTTTCATGCTGCTGTGGATGTTAATGATGTTTCCTCTAGGGTCATGGCCACATCTGTAGCTTTTCGTAGGTTGGCCTGGCTCAGGTGTACTAGTTTGTCACAGGATACCCAGACTAAGGCTATGGATTTTCCTGGTAGGGAAATTCTCTGTTTGGGAGCAGACAGAGAATTATATGAAGAAGATGGATGAATATAGGACTACTTAGAAGAGTGCTCCAGGCTAAGGAGTGGCAAGCCACTCCTCAAAGGCATGCCCCCAGGGTAGGGGGAGGCCTTTCACAGGCCTTTCTACCAGACTCAGGCCTCCTCTGCCTATGCTTAGAGGGCTTCTTCAGAGGCAGGGGCAGACGGTGGGCAGACCTGCTCCCACCCCAGCCTAAAGCTCCCAGGAACAGGCACCCTGATGGGGTGCCTAGGCCGATTCTCCTGTACCAGTAGGGGAAGGCTGGCTTACTTCAGTCAGAATTGGGCTTCTTTAACCTCAGACAAGTGGGTTCTGGAAGTAGTAAGCCAGGGTCTGGTTCTCAGCTTCAAAAGTTTCCCAAGTTGAGAAGCAGACTTTTCTACCCAAGTGCTTCAGAGACCCTCGCTCTGGAAACAGAGGTCTCATCCTGTTAGTTCTCAGAGCAGTAGAAGGGTTCCTCCCTGCATCAGGGCAGGGGTCTGTATTCCAGATACTTCCTTACCCCAAAAGACAGGAGAATGGCGGCCCATTTTAGATCTCAGATATCTGAACAAGCATCTTCTGAAACCAAAGTTCAAAATGGTAACTCTGGCAATGATTTTACTTCCCTAAGGCCAGGGACTGGCTAGCCTCCCTGGACCTCAAGGATGCCTATTTCCATGTCCTAATCAGAAGATCCCATCGAAAGTACCTCAGATTCGAACTGCCCTCAGGTCATTACCAGTTCAGAGCAATGCCCTTCGCCTTACCTCTGCTCCAAGGGTATTCACAAAGTGTCTAGCAGTGGCAGTGGCCCACTTAAGGAGGCAGAGGATTGCTGTTTTTCCTATCTGAACGACTGGCTCATTGTAGGCCAGTCCCCAGAACAGGTAAAATCTCACCTGCAGGTCACCCAGCAGCTTCTCACCTCCCTGGGTTTTCTGCTAAACCTACCAAAGTCGGTTCTGGAACCAGTCCAGGTACTCACCTTTATAGGGGCAGAATGGACACAAAGCTAGCCAGAGCCTTTCTTCCCCAGAAAGGGTAAGGAATTTAGTGGCTCTGGCCTCTTTCTTCACTCTGCAGGTCTCTTGACCAGCAAGACACTTTCTGCAGCTCCTGGGGCACATGGCTGCATCCACAGCTGTTGTGCAGGAGCCAGATTTCAGATGAGAGACATTCAGTTTCCTTGAGAACCTTTTGGTCTCAGAGAAGAGACCCCTTTCCAAGTTGGTCCCAGTGACTCGAACCTTGATCCTAGCTCTCCAGTGGTGGCAGGATCAGAGCAATTTAAGAGGGGGTCCTTCATTTCCCCTTCTCACGACTTGACTCCACTACAGATGCTTCCTTCTGGGTTGGGAGCCCACATGGGTGACCTTTCCGCTCAGGGAGTTTGGTCCCCAGGAATCTCTGCTCCACATCAATTTGCTGGAACTCAGAACTGTCTTTTAGCTCTTCAAGCTTTTTCTGCATCTGTCCATGACAAGGTGATACAAGTCAGAACAGACAACACCACAACAATGTGTACATCAACAAACAGGGGCACTCGGTCTTCGGCTTGTGCACCGAGGCAATAAGTTGTGGTCTCTGGCCTATTCCTGAACACTTCCTCATAGCAGTTCATCTTCCAGGGAAGGACAATGTCCTAGCGGATGCCCTCAGCAGGATTTCCCGGGCCATCACGAATGGTCCCTGGATCCTCAAGTGCTGGGGATAGTTTTGCCAGGTGGGGCACCCCTCAGATAGATCTTTTGCAGCCCCAGACAATCACAAACTTCCTCTGTTCTGTTGCAGGCCTCCAGTGCTGGGCTTAGTTCCCTGGATGCCCTTCTTCTGGATTGGGAGGGAAGTTCCTCTATGCTTCCCCCTTCTCTCCTATTCAAAGTACTGGTCAAAATCAGATCTCAGCTTTGCAGGGTGATTCTGATTGCCCGGATTGGCCAGGCAGCCCTGGTACCCACTCCTTCTGTCTCTGACAGTCCATCTTCCCTGTGCCTCCCCAGGAATCACAATCTGTTGACTTGTGCCCAGGGAAGGGTTTGGTATCGGTCCTCAAATCCCTCAACCTCAAGGCCTGGCTCTTGAGTTAGAGTTTGCTGATTTACACCTCTCTCAGGGTGTTCTTGAGATCCTAAGGGCTTCCAGAAAGCCTTCCACTAGGCTACTTATAGTTCTAAATGGAAAGGTTTTCCATTTGGTGTGCTGGAAAACATTTCCCCAGAATCTGCTGAATTGCCCATTTTGTTAGATTACATGGTACATCTTAATTCTTTGGGTCTCAGACCAGCTACCCTGAGAGTTCATTTGGCAGCTGTGTCTGCTTTTGTGTCAGCAGGAAAGTCATCCCCTCTTTCCTCTCATCCTGTGTTTTCCAAGTTTTTTAAGGGATTACTCCATACTAATCCTCCCTTTCGGGAACCGGCCCCTGCTTGGGACCTTAATGTTTGCATTGCCCAGTTAATGCAACCCCCTTTTGAACCTCTGTCTTCTGCAGAGCTTAAGTACCTAACTTGGAAAACTGTTTTTGTAGTGGCTATGACTTCTGCTAGATGCATAAGTGAATTGCAAGCCTTGTCAGTGGAGACTGACTTTATTTCTTTCCACAGGGATAAGGTAGTCCTTACGACTAATAGGAAGTTTTTGCCTAAGGTGGTTTCAGATTTCCATCTTAATCAATCTATCTCCCTTCCAGTATTTTTCACTGATCACTCCTCTTCAGGTGAGAGGAGGTTGCACAGCCTGGATGTTAAAGAGCTCTTAGTTATTATATAGAGCGTACAAAGGTCACAGGTTCGAATCCCTCCAACTTTTCCTTACCTATGGTGAAGTTGGGAAAGGCAAACCTGCCACTAAGAGATCAATAGCCAGGTGGATTATCTCTTGTATCCAATTTTGTTATCAGAAAGTGTGCAGAGCCCCCGGTTTGAGGGCTCATTCTACCAGGGGTACAGCTGCGTCTCTAGCTGCTGCCAGAGATATCCCTTTATTAGAGATTTGCCAGGCTGCTACTTGGAAAACGGTACACACTTTTACCAAGCATTACTCCCTGGATGTCCAGGCCAGGAGAGATGCTCGGTTTGGCACAGCTGTTCTTCAGAGCCTATTCCTAAGTAGGTTCTGCCTCTCCTCCATGGAGGTACTGCTGTGTATTCTGCTAATGTCTATAATATAGCAAGACTTCATGTTGTTTGAAGAAAAAATTACTCACCTTAGTAATGTTGTTTCTTCTAATGGAGTCTTGCTATATTATAGACCTCCCCAACCTGCCCTCTCAGAACCTCTACTTGGTGGGTGCGGGCAACTTAGTGTGGGCACTACTTATGTCCTGTTAGCATTTTGTCCCCTTTGGGACTTTGGGGTGTGTGTGTGCTGCGTGTGTGTTTTATTATACTTATGTTCCATTTCCATATCATTAGAATGGTGTTAGTATTTCTGGTCCCCTGACTTGAGTCTTGGGTGTTGGGACCATCAATGGTTGTTATTATATAGGTAGCCATTTGGCTAGTGTGAGTTACAGCTTCCACACAGACCTTAGTGAGTTTGGCTCGTAAAGATCTGACAGTTCAAGTTTGAAATGACACAGATAGAGCTGCTCTCGTGCCAAAATTCTATTTTGTAATGGTTTTAACCATTTCACTCTGGGGCAGTTCTACAGCTGGATCAAACTGCTAATGTCTATAATATAGCAAGACTCCATTAGAAGAAACAACATTACTAAGGTGAGTAATTTTTTCTTTTTACCCACGAAGCTTTTTCTCCCAGTCAGAGTCAGCCAGCTATTAGCTGCAATCCACCCTTGGTTGTCACATACCTCCTCCAGGACTCACCAGCATGAGTTCTCCATGGATTTCCCCCTGTGGAGTGCCAGCAAGGGGAGGTCTTTCCTCCCCCCACTCAGTGCACAAATCCAGATTTGTGCACCTTGGTGGTACCACAGACCAGATAATGAGCCAGGCTTCATACACTGACTTCTTTTCCATTTTCACCCCACCCACCCAACATTGAGTACAGCCCCATTGTGCTATGCCTGGGTTATATACCACTAACTGACCTATATGTAAGCATAACCTTATACACCTACAAGTATTAGTGCCTTACCAAAGTCTCATAATGTTTTACTTATATGTTATGTTTCTGCTGTATATACTGTTTCTAGTTTCCACATATATTCTGCAATATTTCACAATACTATAACATGCTGTATACTTTTCTGATGACATTGTAAGTATTGTCAGACTCACTGTCTCCAGTGAGACTGATAACAGCTTTTCCATTTGTTGCTGACTATGATTTCCTTTGTCTAAGTTTTATGAAAGATATGCATTTCTGTTTCCTGGTGTTTCCACCCAGATATTACACTCTGCATATTATATCCAATTGTATTTGTCTGCCTTATCCAAATCCTGCATTCTCATCAGTAGTATATATGTGACTGTCAGCCAGCCTTGCCCCAGCCTCTGAGATTTTGGTGTTCTTCGTATCTAGAGTTAGATTTATATAGTACGTGCAGGGCTGACTGGTGGAAATCATCCTTTTTGTAACTCCTTGTTACATGCTTTGTCATGAGTATTTTAGTAATAAGCTCTTTTTATTACTTACTTGCCCTGTGTTTTCTTTATTCAGTCACATGCATACAAGAACCTGAACTATGAGCAGGACTCATATATAACTTATTTGCGACATGTGGATAATGCTGTGGCTAGTAAGGAATTCATGACAAGCATGTTGCTGTGAGTGGCTTTTGTTTCATTCGTTTTGGTCTATGTTTGTTCAGTGTGACTCATAAGGCACCATGGACCCCTGCTTCTACAGCTTTGCTTCTGTTCAGACAGGCTGTCTTTGTCCACTGGTTAAACAAACAGAGGAGTGAGAAGAAACAAACAAACACACAGCAGTTTGTGGTAACTTTTTCTGTCTCTCAAACTCATCCACACATGTCTACCCATGTGCCGGTGTTCATCTCCTGTGGTTTGAAACACAGGGGCTGACCTACAAATGGTTAAGGATTTCCCCTACTTAATAGACATGTCTATGGTAATTAGCACAGAGTTGAGAGAAGACATCTTGGCTTATCTCACTATACACGGTGGATGGAGTGCTATAATGAATTAACTAAAGATACTTTGGATCCAATTAAGTTGATTTGTGAGCAGTATATGGCACTGAAACTGTCAACTATAAAAGCAGCCCGGTAAGGGACTGCTCATAGCTACATTATTAGCTACATTAGAGGCTTCATTGCAGAAGCTGATCTCAGTGAAGTCAATTTTCACTGATTATAAGAAATGTGTTGGATTCTCCACTAATCACAGGCATACCAGTCAGGACCTTTGACCTTCAAATATCTGTCTATGCAGATGATATTTTACTACATCTATCTAATCTGCACACATCTATGCCAGAGGTGCTTAATATTATAACTGAATTTGGTCAATTTTCTGCAAACTCAATGTGGAGAAAACCACAATAATGCCTCTGAACTCCTAAACTATCCCAGTGGATTATGCCTACCTGGGGCTAACCTTGGTGAAGAGTATGAAATACCGGGGTATCCATTTATCCCAGAAACAATCACTAATGAAACAACTTAACTTATGTAAGATGGTAGAAACAGTCAAGCAAGACGTTGACAGATGGAATCTTCTCTTCCTCTCCACACAAGCATGTATCAATGTAATCAAGATGAATGTACTTCCTCATATATTCTATCCCTTGAATATGTTGAATGTCTACCTCCCTCACAGTTGGTTCCAGAAGCTTCACTCTATTACAACACGCTTCATCTGGAATGGTAGAAGGCCCCACAGGTCCTTCATTAAATTAAGCACCCCAAACACCTTGGAGGTCTTACGTTTCCAAATTTCTACACTTATTATTTAGCTAGCTACCTCTCTGTAGCAGGCACTTGGGATTCAGACTGAGACACCAGGTTTCAGGAACAAAAGCAATCAGCTTTTATTCAGCCAAATACAACAGAAAATAAACAAACTGTTTCCAACAAAGAAATAAAAGAGGATAAATTCAATTCCATGATAAACTTCAACTCAAACAAAAAGAAATAACCACTAGGAAGTACTAGGGTATTGTTAGGGTCAGCTCCCTGCTGAGCCCTGTAGTGAACTGACTGGGAATCAGTATGCACCCTTCATATATAGTGCTAGTACATCACATGGTGAAGGAAGCCCCTCCCACCTTTTTAGTTATACCTCAAAATCTTTATTTCATGAATTAAAATAAAGTTACCCATAACTATACATGTCCCATATATAAATAATACATACTTGGCTAATTTTAATATAGCTATCCAGAAATAAAAATAATCTGAGCAGTTCCCAACTCATACAGACTCCATCCGAAGGTCCTCTGTCTATAAGAGTATTGATGACTGGGCCGGCCGGCTCTTTGAGAATGAGGCAGAGGCTGAGGTGTCATGAGTACTAGGAAAGTGCATCAGATACAATTGCAACAACGCAACATTTTGCATAAGAGGTAAACTGCTTTCCAAAGTGTTTTCTCACTTTATTTCAACAACCTTTATTGTTTTCTTGCTTATTTTGTTAGCAACTAAACATCTAGCTGATTGTTAACAATGAGGGTTTTCAAAAAGGACGGTAGCGCAAAACGGTCCTGCTCAAAACCCAATCGCTATAGAGCTTACACAAAATAAAGCTTTCTTTTCAGATTACTTCATTTCCAGAAGTCTAGACAACTTAACTGTAGAGTTTCTTTCTAGGCTTCTTCCCTAAATTCCTAAATGTGTTACTGGTCCCTTTTGTGTTAAATTAGCAATGTGCTTTCAGAGGTAAAAAAAATTATCTTTTAATACTGCCGTACCTTTAGAGCTGATGCTGTGACAGTTTAACCTCTCTCCTTAATTTAAGCAGGACTCGAGACTGAAATCACTGGGATTCTGTCAATCTATAAGGGTTTTACTTACAGGACTACACTTAGAACAGCATACATGTTTTTTTTAATAATTTAAATAAAATGGAAAGCCGCAGGCTTGCTAAAGTGTGTATTCGCACATTCGAGCAGCAATAGTGCACACATTCACAAGATAGCGTGATTGGGATCGTTAGGCACACAGAGACCAGTGGCTTGAATACTAGGGGTAGATAGGACATCAGCCAGGTGGCCTTCCTGTCTAATGGGGAAACAAAATGAAGTGTGACAGACAGCAGATAAAGAAAGAGATTGCTGTTGCAACAGACTTGAAAGGGGTCTCGATAAGCCTTGTAATCCCATCACACTCTCCAAGTATGCAAAATGGTTCAAAACTAATTTGGATTCCTCCTATACTCTGATATGGCTTCAAATTGAAATGCAGCAGTTCTGGTGGTTAGGCATCACCCTGGTCGGTCTCTTACATACTCCTCAACAAGGCTCTGGACTGCTTTAAAAACACAGTAATTTATACCTCCTTGCATGTCCACTCTCAGCTATGTAAGGCACTGCAATACAACCACTCCCAGAATATCTCCCAACCCTTATGGGGGAACTCAAGTTTTAAAATTGGCGGTAACATGCTGTCTCATTCCCACTTCCCCGAGTTAAAAGATAAATTGGTATCCCACCTTTTGTTTGGGGGTGTAATCCCCAGCAGTAGGGATCTCCTGATCCAGTTCCACCTCCCCACAAGAAATATTTTCAGGATGTTCCAGCTAAGGCACTTGTTAATTACCTGATTTGGAACAAACAGCTGGGATATAGACTGCAGTGTCTTTCTCACCCAAATTACCACTCTAGCATCCCAACTTCATGCTGTCTCTCAACTGGTTTCATTATTATTTGACCAGTTGTTCCCAAATGGAACTGGTAAACTGGAGTACTGGACATCCATGTTCCCTGAATCTACCCTTGATTGGGACAAGTTGTGGTCTGACACTTTCTGCTTTGTTCCAAATGACAGATTACATCTTACTTAGTTCTTTATTCTGCACAACATGTACCTTACCACTCAGCATTTATACAAAATGGGAAAACTTCCCAACAATCAATGTTCAAGATGTAATAGGGAAGAGGGGCATCTCTTTCATATTCTTTGGGAATGTCCCAAGGTAGCACCTCTGTGGGAGAAGATCAAAACAGAGGTAGACCCCCTATTAGGATTACAAGACTATTTCACCACGGAAATTTGCATACTGGGGAAGGTGGTTGATATACCAGTGTTGGAGAGAAGATTCCATGTGTCACTAATATCATTATCTATGAAGAAGCTGATTCTATGGCACTGGCTCGACCAGGCATCTGTTACCTACCCTGACTGGCTGAATTAAATCCTGCTCAATCTCAGAGTAGAGAAGATGATTGCCAGCCTTAAACATCACTTTTCAGGATACACCAAAACGTAGGATAGGTTAGAGATTCCCCTAACAGCACGTTCTCACTTATAAGGGGAAGCTAATCAAACTTTTTCCTCTGGGATATGGCTTTTTCCTCCCAAGAACTTCCCACCCCTAATATTTTTGCATATGAGTACCAAAACATATCTGTTGCTCTAATGATGTTACATGCTGGTTAATAATGGCATCACCCTATGTTATTTTACACCTTGTTTCCTTGGGGGGAGAGGAGGGAGGGGGAAGGTGTGTGATGTGGGGTGGTTTAGTTGGGAGCATATGGTCTTGAACTGTATGTTATATTACCTTTCGTGTTTATTGAGTAATTTATTTTCCTCCTCTGATATACTCCTGTGCTCCATATGTCTCCTGTGACCTGGCAAAGTATATGCTATGCTCTGCTTCATGTATGGTTTATTTAAAACAATAAAGTACACAAAATTTAAAAAAAAAGAAATGTGTTGGAGAACAGAATACAGAGCATTCAAAGAATGTGAGCAGACTTCAGTCTGAGCTACAAGCCTTATGTCAACAAAATGACATGCTGCTGGCAGCTTCAGATGAAAGCTGTAAGAGAGAAGTTTGTGATAAGTTGCGGCTTGATAGACAGCAAGATTTAAAAATGAATGATCTACTGTCTAAAACTAATGATTCTTTGATTCAGAAGAATGATGAACTGAAAGCTGATTGCAAACAGGCGAATCATGATTTAGAACAGCTAAGGATAGATCACGTTGAGATATCCGCTGCGTATAGGATATTACAAAAAGATGTATCTAGAGGTTTGTTTCCTACAAATGCTATGGTTAATCAAGACAAATGTATTGCTAAAGTGGCAAAGTTGCACCAACAAAGATTCCTTTTACAAGGTCACATTAAAGCTATGAAGGGCTTTAGTTATGCACCCACTAATTTTTATTCTTCTGGGGTAGAGAACTCTAATGCAGAGGGTTTTGCAGTTCACTCTGAGCAGGCAAGCCCCATGGCTGTCCATGCTCCTGCTTTGTCACAAAATGGAGGATATTCTTACTCACAAAATAGAGGTGGATGTCAAAATCATATGCAGCAGTGCCATTCACAAAATGGTGCCGACCTACAACAAGATGGCCGCCCTCAGGAGGTCCTCCTCCAAGATGGCCGTGCCCATACCCTCCTCCAAGATGGTTGCACCCATACAGCCCATACCCTCCTCCAAGATGGCAGACAGCAGCAAGCAAAGGATTAATTAAAACTTTCCTACCATGCTGCAATTGCTGTTTTGAATTCAAAAGACATAAAAAGAGATTACTACTATGATTGATGAGGCTGTACAGAAGATTGGTATCGCTGAAGAGCAGCGAGACAGATTATATGAGGAGGTTAACAAAATCATAAAGGAAGCTAGTTCACAGGAAAGTGTACTCAAGTCAGTAGCACAGACTGCTGTTAAGACTGTACATAACACCTCCAGAGCTGTAGCTCTAGAAACTGACCAGAAAACACCTACAGGCAACCCCATGCAGGTTGCCTATTCAGCACAACAGATTGCTGACAGCATTGGGCATATGCAACCTTATGATAATTTGAGCTGTCATCTGGCAGATGTGCACTCACACTATGAAATGTTTAGCCTTCCAGAGGACTGTAAGGTGAAAGTCTTAAGGTTAACAATTGACCCTGGTCTCTGGTCCAAACTCAAGCCAGCTGTATGGAATGGTGATGACATGGATTTTTTTTTAATTTTATTTTAGTCTTTGGTAACCAGGTAAGGCCCGATAGACACAAGTGCCTGTTTTCAGGGGTGACCTGGGAGCACTGGGTGGTTAAGTGACTTGCTCAGAGTCACACAGTGTGCAAGTGTAGGTTGTGAGAGTCAACCCCAGGTCTGGTCTGCTGGATGTACCAAGCTCATTCACAGCTCGTTATTCTAACCTTTAGGCTATACTGCCATCCTATTTGATGGTATCTGTACTAGTTTGTTATCTGCAGCCAACCATTGAAGTTGTGGATGTGCATTTAGCATTGAATGTGAGACAACAGACTGGGGAATCCCCTGCCTCATACCATTCCCCGCATATGGATGGCTTATCACACAGGCAAGCTCCTTGCAAAGGAGGAGCATAACACAAACCAAACTGAATACAAGGATCTGTATATCAGAAACATGATACCAGCCCTGTGTGAGAGGGTTGAGTGTGCAGTGTTCCCAGAACAAGACTCTTGGCAAAATTCAAGCAATAACACAGAGACTGTATTAGATTTACATCTGGACTCTCAATTCTAAAGAGAAAAACAAGGTTGCTGCAATACAGCAGCTAACAGAGGTTTCACCACTTACGCAGTGGAGGGGGGGAGGACACCAACCAGTTCAGCTGCCACCTCTAC
Source organism: Neoceratodus forsteri (assembly GCA_016271365.2). Classification (NCBI taxonomy): domain Eukaryota; kingdom Metazoa; phylum Chordata; order Ceratodontiformes; family Ceratodontidae; genus Neoceratodus; species Neoceratodus forsteri. The sequence goes on from CM028136.1 coordinate 308,571,774, forward strand.
CCTAACCGGGGGGGGGGCAACAAAAAATGGCCATGGTAGAAAGAATAACAAGAACAACTATCAGGCTAAGAAGCATATTAATACTGCTCCATCTGTGACTAATAAAGGCAGCTGGAATTACCAGACTGGGCCATGATGTAAACAGATTGCAGAGGAAAATAAAAGGTTAAGAGAGATGTTAGATCAAGTCAGATCTGCTAGAGGCCCTGGTAGTGACCGCATCATGGCAGTGATTGTTCCAGCATCCCAGACCACGATGGGGGGATACAGGGCCTGAAACAGTTGAGGTCTTGCAGCCTCTTTTTCCTGCTCAAACACCACCCCCATCCCCCACATTACCAGCACCAGCTCCACCTATCATGCAGTCCTCTCCACTGACACCTGCCATTGGAGCATCACCTGTGGCAGCAGTGGCTGCTACTAGCCAAAGCCAGTTACTTCCAGCTTATAATGTGAATAAAGCCAGAAATGGCCAGAAAGTGCAAGCAATGGTTGCACAACTCACAGGGGGGAGCCCTAATAAATCATAATGACAATTAGAGGCCCCAGTCTCCATTGTTCTCCTTTGGTTGTGGAGACAAGTGGAAGGCCTTGTGTAGAGGCTATGGTAGGGGGCTGCCAACAACTAATGCTTGATGCAGGAGCAGCTATGTCAGTACTACATGATGAGGATCCAGCTTCCTCACACTGGTCCACTGGGCAGTTGACCAGTGCTCAAGGTGTGGATGGTACCATACTGCAGACATACAGGTCCATCTCCATTCCAGTGGTAGTGGGTATCCTAAACACCCAATTCACTTTTGACCTCATTGTATTACATCATCATCCCAGTATTTTAGGTATTGATTTCCTTACACAACATGGTTGTGTTGTGGATTTAGCCAACAGGCTGATGATTCAGATTCCAGGACAGTACCATATTGTCATGATATGTGATTCACATGTCCTGGCTGCCATTGCACACAATGACACTAAGTATGACGTCATAGATATCCACAAGGATCATGACTCATATAGTGAGCTGCAGCATATATTGCAAAACATCAAGATGTGTTTGCAACAAACAAACATCATTGTGGCAGGATGAAAACATCCATTTAAGTAACAAGCTCAGACCCTGTTGGACAAAAACAATACCCTTTTCCTGCTGAAGCCCTGCCATCATTGAGAGAGACTATCCAGTCTCTACTCCAACAGGAGGTGATTACACCATGTGTTTCAGATGTAAATTCTCCCATTTGGCCTGTGAAGAAACCAACTGGGGCCTGGAGACTCACAACTGATTGCTGAAAACTTAATCAAGTAACCCCAAGCTGCGCCCCAACAGTGGCGTCAACACCAGATGTGCTAAGGATGTTAACACTTGATTGCAAATGGTTCACCGCATTTGAAGTTTACAATGGATTTTGGTCTTTACCATTGGCTAAGGAAAGCCAATATAAATTTGCCTTTACTTTTGAAGGGCAACAGTATACATGGACCTGTCTCCCTCAGGGGTACCACAATAACCCCTCCCTCTTTCATTTATGTAAGAAAGATGTATTACTGGGATTTTCAGCCCCTGAATGCCTTCTGCAGTATGTGGATGTGGATGATTTGCTCTTGTCCATAGCTACCAAAACCCAACATTTGGCTCTACTTGATGAGCTACTGACCCTCTTACAGAGGGCAGGGCTCAAATGCAACCCTTCTAAAGCACAATTGTACCAGAAAGAAGTCACCTTTCTGAGCCTCTGCATGACAGAAAAAGGCAGAAGCCCAGACTTGAAAAAGATTCAAGGTCTACAAGACTTGCCCCTACCAACTAGTGTGGCAACACTTAGACACTTCCTAGGTATAGTAAATTACTCTAGGGATTTCATTTGTGATTTTGCACAGAAGACTGCACCTCTGTACGAGTTACTGAAAAAGAACATTCCCTGGACATGGGATCCAACGCATACAGCAGCTATAAACAGCCTGAAACAGTCACTGGCCTCAGCTCCTGCTTTGGTTAATCCAAATCCATCTTTGCCCTACCATTTGGAAACAGCAGCTATGGATGTAGCCATTTCAGCAGTTCTGGCACAGAAATCCAATGGACACCATAGGCCTATTACCTATGCATCACAAATGCTTTCTCCAGTGGAGAGAAAGTATCATCTCTGTGAAAGGAATTGTACTTACTGGGCTGTGAAACACTTTTCACACATAATTGGTTACACTCCCACTGTTCTGCACATCAATCATACGCCCACTAATTTTCTGTTGTCAGATAGAGTCAAAGACGGCTCTGTCTCTAACACCAGACTTACACACTGGTCTCTTCTTTTACAGGATTACAACATTACTGTACATTCTACAAAATGACCATCCCTGTTGGTCCATGGCCTATTATATACATGTGACACATGACTGTTCCCTTTAACCCCCTGACCTGCCTGATCCAGGACCCTTTCTTGGAACAACACCTGAATTACTAAATGACACCAACTTGTGCCATGTTTTCACTGATGGTTCAGCATCATACAACAATGGGGATCAGGTAGCAGGATTTGGGGTACTCATTATTGTGCATCCTGACAATAACAGAGTCCTCATTGCCCGGAACTGTAATGTCATTTCTTCACAGTATGCTGAATTGGCAGCTGTGGCCTGTGCTCTGGAATTGTGAAAACAAGGCACTACAGACACAATCATCTTTACAGACTCTAACTGGGTCTGTTCCTCCCTATCTGAATTCCTACCATTTTGGGAGAAAACAAACTTTGCATCCTCTGATGGCACACCTGTAAAATACAGAGACTTGCTGGTGTACATCACAACACTAGCCCAATAGTTTAAGCATAAACTATACATCCACAAAGTTCATGCCCACTCTAAGAGTGAGCACTACCATTCTTTCAATGACCATACTGACTCTCTTGCAAAAGCCAGCTCTCAAGGAGGAGACAAATGGGAACTGAAAACCCCCTCTATTACAGGTACTGTATGCATTGCTGATGTGAAACAGCAAACAATACCTTTTGTGGCACTAGATATAGCATCCACACAACAGGACCTTCATCTGAGGTCAGTATTCAAATTCCTTGACAAAGGTGCAGAGGAAGACCTTCTACTACACAGTCCCTACAAGAAGGTCATGGATCACCTTCACCTCTCAGGTGATAACCTACTCATATGGTATCACAGCCCCAACAATTCTTAGAAATTGTGGGTAATTCCAAGACAACTGAGGATGGATTTTATCCATCAAGTGCATGACACGCCTGCTGAAGGGCACCAAGGAGTGGAAAAAACCCTGGATAGACTACTTTTGGATGGTAGCCACACATGAAACATGATGTGGAATACTACATTAATAATTGTCTGATCTGTGCACAGAATAACCCAACTTTGGCCAAGAAAAATGTCAAAGTGTTACCCCAGAGGCACTCAAGCCCCTGGAATTCCATCCTATATTGGGCCACTCCCAATAACCAAAAATAACAACAAGCTTGCTTTGGTGGTCATGAATATGTTCTCTAAATATGTTCTTTTTAGGATGTTGTTTTAACTTTATGTATTTGATTTATTTTCTGTTAAAGCGCCTTGGTTTTGGAAAGGCACTCTTAAAAATAAAGTTTTTAATTTTTTTGTATTTAAATTGGTAGAAGCATGCACAATGAAAAACAACACTGCAACAATAACTGCCAGGGTTCTGGTAGAACAGCTTTTCACCAGATGGGGTCTCCCCTTAAAGGCAGACTCTGATCAAGGTTCTAGTTTCGTAGGCAAACTGATGCAGGGAACTCTGAAACTCCTAGGAGTCAGTCAGAAGTTTCACATCCCTTACCACCCACAATCATCAGGGCAGGTGGAAGGGGCAAACAGGCAGATCAAGCTTATGCTATCCAAATTTGCTAAGGAAACCCCCAAGAACTGGGATTCCTTATTGCCTTTGCTCCTTATGGCAATAAGGGCTACACCCTCAATGAGTACAAAATGTACTCCATTTGAGGTTATGACCAGAAGGTCAATGAGTTTGCCAGAACATCTACTTCTACTTCTAGATTTGTGTGCTCCTACTAATGATAGAGTATTAGTGGACAAATATGTCCAGAAACTGAAACAAAACATCCAGCAGATACACTTGTTTGCTGCAAAATGCTTGGGCAAAACCCAACAACAGTGAAAGACACAATTTGACAAGACAGTCCATGATGTGGACTGGCAGATCGGAGATCAAGTGATGGTTCTCAAATTTGCTGCTCCTACTCATGCATTCAAAAACAAATGGGAAGGTGCCTATCCTATTGTAAATAAGCTCGGTTCATCAGTCTACCAAGTTAGACTGCCACGAAATAAGAAGCTCACTGACAAATGGCTACATGCCAATCAGATGAAGTTATATAAAGGAGATTAAACTACTTTTCCTCACCCCACAGGGTGGAATAGTACTGAACTAATCATGTTTTTATTTTCTCTTTTCTTCTAGGTGCCTGAGATGGTGACCCAGCACCTACTCCTTTATGGAGTGTTGTTCATAACCTCACATTGTGTGGTCTATCATAAATCTCCCCATGACCCTGATGTTGGGGTATCCAACATCAACATCATAACCAATGAGGTGATGACACGTGGAACCCAAACTGATATCACAAGTACAAAGATCATCATTCAGGAGGGTGAGGATGCACTACTGAATGTTATGGTTACCAACGCAGATCAAACCAGCCTTGATATTGTATGGCATACAGATCACAATGGAGAAAAAGAATAAGTAGCATGCCTAGTTAATAGCACTTTTCAAGGATGGCCAAACACCAAAATGTTACCTAGTGGAGCACTTTTTATCTATCATGTAAACCCCTCACATTCTGGTCTGTAAAACATTACAGCTTGGTTCGATCTTAGCTCATACAGTAATTTTAAAAATTATGATGATCAAAAATTCTGTATATTACATTTCTTGGCACATTCTAGTATTCAACTATAAATTATAACTAAAATTGAATCTCTTAGAGATCAAGATTGGTTTATCAAGGCAACTGAATGTCCCAAACAAACACCAGGTCCACCCAGTTGCTTAATTGCAAATTCTTTGGCAGGTGCCTTGATTAACAATGTGCAGTTCATGCGCATCCCTGTTCTTTTGAACCTCTCCTTGTGGAACATGAAATTGTTTGGTTTATGTTCTGAAACAAATGTTTCAAGTTTTTTTCACATTTCACTTACTGATCTTATTGCTGCGTATCAAACACACATTAGTGACCTCTTAACTTGGATCTTTAGCACTGAACTTAGGGGAGTCCTTAGACCCCACTCTAAATCTTCTGATAAAAAGGTAAACCAAAATGCTATAAATGTTTTGATATGACATCTGCAGATGCAGCTACTGGCACTGTCACAGGTCTCCTTGGTTCTGGTATGTCGATTTGGAGTAAGGCTGATATAGCCAGCTTAAAATCCTAAATGTCTAAAACTGAGGAAGCATTTAAATACAACATTTTTCCACCACTGTTTCATGATGTAGATGGTCTAAACCAGGAAGAGCATTTCACAGTTTAATATACGAAATAAATATTTGAAGGGTTTGAAGACACTTGATTAAAAATTAATCAACTGATTTCTGCTCACAATAAGGAAGCAGAAAAGTATTCGATTAGGAGGGAATTTTAAGCACTGTGTATAGTTCCCACATTGAAGCAACGATTAAGGGATTATTACTTGATCTGGAATCTGGACGTATTCCAGATCTCATCTATGATAAACATCTTGGATGATGGTATTGCCCTCAATGTTCCTCAACGTTATGTGTGGCAATATGTTTGACACAAACTGTATCTATGGAGTTATCAATAGAAAGAAATCTGGGATATATAACCCCACACCCGAACATTTCTCCTTGCTTTGCATCTTGCTCCTGCTCAATCCAGGATGCAATGTATGTGACATTTTGATTCTTCATCAGCGATTTTCAACTGTGTGGCAACTGTCCATTCTATTGGTCATCTTGATGGTAACATTTATTGTGAATGTTTGGATCTTCTTCCATTGTTGGTTCCACCCTAAGCTCAGTGTTTGGGCTGCTCCCCATACTGATTGCTGTGCCTGGAAAGGGTATCATCTTCTTTGCAGATGTGATGTCTTTGATGTCATCTGCCCTGTTTGTGGACATATCACCAATGAACTTGGATTGGTCGTATGCATCTAATGTGGGTCTTCAAAACAATGGGACTTTAAACATCTCTTTATGGAAGTTTGGAGTCAACACTGATAGATTGACTCATGTTGATTCTTCTTTTGACACTGGAAGAAACTGTGGATCTATCCCTGGAACTAATTTTGGAGCATGGATTGTGGACAAAAACATTGACCTTGTTTGTCCTGTTTGCCTTTGCAAATGAATTGTACCATCTACTAAAGTGACTTATTCATCCAATGGAGAGTTTTGTGTTGTGTCCAACCTCAAAACATTCCACTATGGTGATAAACAATGTGAAATTCTTCAACTGAATTTTTATCTCACACCACATCTACAAACTGTTATTGGTTACACATTTTTCACACCTCTCCATTCTATGGAACTTGACATTGAGTCTGATCCAGACTACTTGAATGCTTTATATCAATATTTACCTGACTTCAATGTCCATATTGGACCTCTTAATCTGTCTCTTCAATCCCTTCTTGATCGTACTGATACTCAATTGATTTACATTTGTAATGATATTGCAAAAGTGAATGTATCTTTGAATGATTTGATTAACAATGATATTGATTTCATTTTAGAAAATCCTATAGTTGAATTTACGTTTAAAGTGTTTGTTATAATTCAATCTTTTTGATATTCTTCATGATTCTGACTCTTTGCTGTCTTCAGTGAACCCTACAACAACACAGATGGCAACTAGATTTCCTTTACAAGTCCCATGCCTTGGGCTTGTTAACAAAATAAGGCATACCATTACTACACCTAACCATTTTCTTTTTGTTGTGTTGTCCTTTGAGCAAGGTAACAAGGAGGGGATTGTTATGTCTGGGTTATATACCACCAACAGACCTATACATAACCATAACCTTATACACCTACACGTATTAATGTCTTACCACAGTCTCATAATGTTTTACTTATATGATATGTTTCTGCCATATATACTGTTTCTAGTTACCACATATATTTTGCTATATTTCACAATACTATAACATGCTGTATGCTTTTCTGATGACATTGCAAGTACTGCCACACTCACTGTCTCCAGTGAGACTGATAACAGCTTTTCCATTTGTTGCTAACTATGATTTTCCTTTGTCTAAGTTTTATGCCAAGCTATGCATTTCTGTTTTCTGGTGTTTCCCCCCAGATATTACACTCTGCATATTATATCCAATTGTATTTGTCTGCCTTATCCAAATCCTGTGTTCCTATCGATAGTATACAGTAAAACCTTGATTATCCAACCCCCGGTTAACTGGATCTCAGGATTAACTGAACCTCGATCATGTCCCCAGCATTTTCATCCCAGTGCCGGTTATAACACATCACCTCCAAATCACAGACAGCAAGCAACATCAGCAAGCACTTCAAATAACATTAAGCATCTAACTGTAAAGTGTGCTTGTTACCTTCTGTCTGAGGCATGGGGCGAGGTCTGTAGTGACACCATGGTGAAATGCTGGGCCCATTCTCAGGTGTTATCACCTGCATCAGTGCCAGTTATTGTACAGCAGCATGAGGAGGCTGCCGATGTGATCCAAGAAATTGCTGTACAGCTACAGTTGCAAGAAGATGTGCTCACTGATAGGTTAGAGGCAGATGCTGATGATGACAAATACAGTGATCTTTCTGATCAATACTTCATCTCAATTGCCACAGAAGAAAATGCTGTGGAGGACCTGAATGAAGAGGAGGGACAAGAAGAAGACTCTGCTCCTGCTTTGATCTTACCAACAGCAGGTGAAGCTGCAGAAGCATTTGATCATTGTATTCTTTGGTTGGACAGCTAACTCGAGGTGGACTACCTACACACCTTGCTGCTTCGACAGCTCAGGCTGAAAGCCATCGAGAAGAGAAATGATTGCTCTAAGCAGCGAGCAATTACGGTCTATTTCAAGTGATTAAAGTTTGTTTACTATTTTTATTTGCTATTTTATTTGGGGGGGACATTCTGATTAAATAAATGTATTGCCATTTTTAATTATTATCAAATAAAATCTGAACTTTTAATTTATGATTGAATAAAATCTTTTGCACCAACTTCATTGTATGGTTGTACAGTGTTTACATTACTGATTACCAGCAAAATAAAAACTGGGTTTGCATTTCATTAATTACAATGGACACCCAATTTTCCAAAACACTCAATTATCTGAACAGATTACATGTCCTCCTGGTGGTTTGGATAGTTGAGATTTGATTGTATATGTAACTGCCAGTCAGCCCCATTCCAGTCTCTGAGATTTTGGTGTTCTTCCTGTATGTTTGTTCATTTCATGTCTAGAGTTAGTTTTATTTAGTATGTTTACTATGGGGCTGACTGGTGGAAATCATCCTCTTGTAACTCCTTGTTACATGCTTTCACATGAGTATTTTAGTAATAAACATTTTTTATTACTTACTTACTTGCCCTGTATTTTCTTTACTCAGTCACATGCATACAAGGACCTGAACTATGAGCAGGACTCATATGTAACAATGGTCAGTTTTGTACACTGTTGATGCACTCCTGCAGAGGACAGACTCCGCAGTCTACCACAGAAGTTGCCAGAGCAGCATATCCCGATGCCATCCCTCCCTGAACTGGGTGCATTGTCACCCAGCCTTGCTTTTCCATTCCTCAGGCCAGTCCAACCCTGCTCTCAAGTCTGCTCCTGAGTCTGGATCACCAGTGTGGGAGCACAGAGGACTACTAGCTGGGCCATCGGGCAACACAGGGTAACATCCTTTTGGCCCCAAATTGGATGGTATTCTGAAAGATATTAAGGATAAAAATAATAAACTGTCATGTCTAAGGGTCAGCAGAACTCTGGATTGTTATTTAAAGTCGGACTCTTATATCATTTTTCATGGCTGCAGAAGCATTCAACATTTCTTTTAAGGATACCAAAATCATCATTCAAAAGGTTCATGCTACAGTTTTGAAAACTCTCATAACAGAGGTTGTGTCACCACAGAATTTTTATGAAAGATGGAAGAGCAAACTTTGCTGACAGAGGGGAGTGAAAGCACCTAACTTTACCTTAAAGGTATATTTACATTTATATTTATATTTAGTTATATTTCTCTTCATACTGAAATGTGCAGGGTAAGTGGGGAGAAAAAAGAGATTTGTAGGCAGTGCATGGGGCACTTTGAAACTTCTCTTTAAAAGTGTAACAAGCAGGGCTCAGGAGATTAATCTTGGAACTGAGAAGATTCAGGAAGCTGTGTGAATCAAGTGTGCAGTTGGAGGGTGAAGCTGATTAGCACCTTCTTGCAAGAGTACTATAAATACACTTCCACTCTAACATGTCCAAAATGTTTGTGTCCCAGTGAGTGAGTGGAACAGCAAAGGAGTGGAACAGGTAACTGGCATCTTATGCAGCAGCGGGTCTACAAGAGGAAGCAAGGAAGCAGGGGACTCCGCCAATCAACTAAGGTAAGGTACCTGTTTACTACTGGATAACAGCCACTGCTGAGAAGCCCAAAACTGGGAATAGAAGCAACACCCTATCTAGGGTAGGAGTATAAAGAAATTTAAATAAGTTACTTTTGAACACAAATAGAAACAAATAAAAAAGGGGAAAACTAGAAACACTCTTTCAGGAGTAAGAGTACAAAAGTATTTCCAGGTGGCACAGGGAGAATAAAAGTTCAGAATGCTAGGATTGGTGCAGTTCAGTGGCTTCTAGGGCAGCAGTTTTCAGATAGACCTTCTGGAGACTTCAGTATTGCCCCATCTACACGCACCTCTCTAGGTTGAGAGAGGAGGTCACTAGACTCTGGGCTGAGTTGGTTAGGATTCAGGTGACCTCTTCTCCCACCCAGGAGCCACCAAGTCTGCCACTGTTACCTCAGAGGATGCCAGGGAGGAGGAGGAACAGCAGCAGTATGGTGGGCTTTGAGCTCACTCCAAGGAAGGGAGGGTGACCAGCACAGTGCCTCAGGGATCAGTGATGGGACCAGTCCTCTTTAATGTCTTTATAGCAATGTATCTTATTTGGTTCAACACCTATATTACATAATGCTGAACCTCTATTAATTTATGATTTAGCAGGGAAAATGATACAACAGGTCTAAGAAACCAAATATTTAGGAATATCACTTGATCCTCATCTTACTTATTTGGTACATATCAGGAAGTTAGTAAAGTCTGTGAATCAAAAAATTGGTGCTTTATATTGAATCAAAGACTGTTTAACTAGAGAAGCAAGAGAGACAATATCTAAAAGTGTGTTATTGTCCACATTATATTATAATTATTTTCTGTTCACAAAGTTAGCCAAAAAGGATACGGATTTGGTCAGTAAAACTTTTAATTCTATCTGTAGATTTGTCTTGGCTAAACCATTTAAAACACATCGCTGTGTTTTATATACTGATCTTGGTTGGCTGCCTCCCAGGTTGGCTTACCTTTTCAGTTTGGATTGTTTGACTAATACTGCAATTGCTCAAGATTGCAAATCCCCTTTGTTTAGTCTATTGAAAATCAGGGAAGAAACCAAATTGCTATGTTCATCCACTGTATTACAATTGTCTACAACTAGGTTTTTGCCCTGTGTGGGAGAGAGGGCTTTTTCTATACAATGCTCAAATGTATGGAACACTCTGCCTATTAATTGCATGAATACCTCTGCACATGAATTATTAAAAAAAAACTTTGTATTGCTATCTGCAATCTCTTGCAGTGTGTAACTGTTTTTAAATATCTGTATCTGTATTCACATTTGTACTGTTTTATATTTTGTATACTTGTCTGTATTGTTTGTATACCATCTTAGCTTCTATTTTTGTATGAAGCTCTGGGTCGATCCTGAAAAAGGGCTTTGGCCCAGTGTTCTTACCTAGTAAATAAAGTGAATCGAACTGAATTGAATTGAAGTGATATTGCAGAGTAGCTAGAAGGGAAGGTCTGGCACTTTGCAGATGACACCAAAATCTACAATAAGCTGGACACTCCAGGGGAAGTGGAAAGGATGAGCATAGACCATAGAAAATTAGAGGAGTGGTCAAGGGTATGGCAGCTGGGTTTCAATGCAAAAAAGTGCAAAATACTGCACTTAGGATACAGAAACCCAGGGGCAGAGTACAAAATGGGTGGAGTGGTATTGACTACTACAGAGCAGGAAAGAGACCTGGAGGTAATCATATCTGATGACCTAAAAGTGGACAAGGCAGTGCAACAAGGCATTCAGGAGGATTAGTGGGATGCTGGGGCATGTAGGAAGGGGTATCACCAGCAGAAAGAGGGAGGGTGGTGATGCCTCTGTATGGATTACTTGTAAAACTCCACCTAGAGTACTGTGTCCAGTTCTGGAGTCCACATCTCTGGAAAGACATAGACAGAGTGGAGGCGTTCCAGAGGAAGGCAATTAAAATGATGCATATTCTGCATCTAATGTACTATGAGGAGAGACTAAAGGACCTCAATATGTGTACCCTGGAAGAGAGGAGGGAAATGGAGATATGATAGATACCTTCAAATATCTCCAGGGGTGAATAAGGTACAGGAGGAAGTATTTTCAGTAAAAGGTGCTCAAGAACAAGGAGGCATGCTACTGAATCTGGGGTGTGTGGGGTGGTAGATTCAGCAGAGATGTGAGGAAGTACTTCTGCACATAAAGAATGGTGGATTCCTGGAACAGCCTTCCAGTGGAGGTGTTGGGGGTGAAAACAGTGGTGAGATTCAAAATGCTTGGGATAAACACAAGGAATCATAGTGGAAAGGAAAGGGAAGGAGAAGATCAAGTAGGGTCTGCAGTGATAATGTGGGTAGAGAGAAAACTGGTAGACTGGGTGGGCCAAGTGGTCCTTATCTGCTATCAAATTGTATGTTTCTATGTTTCTATTACTCAAATGACAATCTTCTTGGTGTTTGCAGGTCATATTGCAAGGCTATGCAACAGAGTTCTCTATCTTGCCTTCTGAAAAGTGGTGCTTATAGTTTTCAGTATTAGCCAATCCCAAGAAAAAGGAGGTAGTGAATCAGACTATTTTTCTTATTCCAGATCAAAGCAATATGGCCAGTGCCCTTTTAGGAGCTGGGTCAGTGCGTTTGCTCGGTCTACTTCATACTTCCAAAAAGTTGGGGGTCTCACCCAATTTTGGACCTTCAAAGTCTGAACACAACTGTGAGACAAACCAAGTTCAAAATGAAGCCCATGCATTCAATAATCAGGGCTGCTTGTCCAGGTGATTACCTGGCCTCCATCGTCCTGTCGGATGCTTTTCTTTGCATTCCAGTCTGTTGTTCTAATCAGTGGTTCCTGAAGTTCACTATTCAAAATCAACATTTTCAGTTCAGGGCCATCACCATTGGCAAAGTTGTTATCAAGGTTGTGATAGTGATTGTAGATGCCTTGCTGTCAGAGGTCATCATGTGTACCCTACCTGGATAATCTCTTAATCAGAGCATCACCGTAGCAAGTGGCCAACCAAGTCTTCAGTTCTACAGACACTACAAGCCCTGGAACAAAACAGCTGAATAGTAAATAAAGAGAGAGAGAAGAGAAGAGAAGAAAGAAGAGAAGAGAAGAAGAGAAGAGAAGAAAGAGATCAGATCCAGTGTTGTGCTGTTGGATGGATTTACTGAGAATTTGCCTCTCCCCTTCAAAGGTAGAGAATCTCCTACAGGACATTTGGTATAACAAGTCTCAGGCAATGGGGTCAGTCTACCAATATCTTCAGATGACAGGGCTGATAATGATGGCCTAAAAATCCTGTGTTTAAATGAACGTTTTGAACTGTCTCCATTGTTGTAAACTGATGCTGTCTGTATATATTATATTAACTAAATGATGGTACTAACAAATGTTTATATTCAGTTCCTCTAATAGCTCCCAGTGATACAAGTTTCACATGGAGCAAGTTGAAGCTAAACAAGCTGGAGAAATGGGACCAAGTCAAGAAAGCGACAGATGGACTAAGATTGATGTTCCACAAATATCCCATTGGAGATTTGACCAGCTAGCTATGAAATCAATTTAAATATAATTGATTGTGATAAAAGAAATTAAAACAAATTGTGATGCTCCTGTAATTACATCATTATGTATACAATTTATTCAGCACAATTTTGTTAGATCAGTACTCTAGACAAAGTGCCAAGTTAGGGCATGAAATGCCTTCGGGTCTTTTTCAGGCTATGGGGGTAATTTTACATCTTTGTTAGCTTTTTTTAATGTATTGTGTGCATTTCAGATTAAAATATTTTGTCATTGCACATTACTTGAGGTCTTATATATTTTGGCATGTTTGGTGTGCAAGCCTTTTACCTTCTGTTGCTGGCTTTGTTTTGGCCCATGCACCCTTTGCACAGAGGCAAGCCTTTGCTCACTTTTGCTGATGGTGGCAATAAAACTAGTCCCTTGTGCCCGTCTCCTACAGAAGACATTACCAGTTTGTCTCCTTGTGAGTTGGTCCAGAACTATGTAACAGTACCAGGTTCCAATCTGGATCAGTCTACCAGTCATTGTCCTAATGAAAAGCTCCCTACAATTTCTTAAAGGGGGTACCTCTATCCTCCTCCAGGAGGTGATACTGATAGCAGATGCTAGACTTCTCAGTTGGGACACATTTCTGAACCAGATTCAGGTTCAGGGTGTTTGGGTCCAAAGGACCAGGACTTACAGATCAACATTCTTGGTGAGAACATTTTTTTTCTTGCCCTTTGACCAGTTCCAGGATCAAATCAAATCTTCAGCAGTAAAAATTGCTTAGATAATGTAGTGACAGATTCATACATAATCAATCAAAGAGGCACAAAAAGCAAAAACACTCACAGAAGCCATGAGCTTTACTGGGTGGAGGAAAATATTTTGTCTCTTTCAGTTATTCATCTAGTAGGGGAACTGAATGCTCAGGCAGACTAGATCAGTCCCACAGTCATGCATCTGTGCACCAGACCTGGTTCCATCATATATGTTGATGTTATGGAATCCCAAAGATAGATCTTCTTGTTTTCAGGAACAATGTTGAGGTTCTCAGGTCTTTCAGCCCTTTAGATGCTCACTGGTGGAAGCAGTGGCTTTTCTGTCTCTGACATGGAGATTTCAGTAAGCCTATGTGTCCTCATCTACCATTAATTCCAGTGGTCCTAGGAAATATTCATGTATATGTACAGTAAGGCATATGTCCATTTTTGTAACATGGATATACATATGGTATCTATGGGTTCGGGGAAGGATGAGGTTACCTGGCACAAGAAACCTAGGTTTGGCTACTCTGCACAGGGGCACCCAAGTAAATCCAACTACAGGAAACAATAACTGTAATGTCCAGAACCAGAAATGGGATTTTTCAGTGTTGCTTTATTTATTAACTCACTGAACATAAACAAAGCACTGCAAGGTCCCCCACAGGGCTATGTAACTGTAATGCAGATTAGAGGTTAAACACAGCGGTCCATTTGAGGAATGAACACAATACAACGGTTGTCTGGCTTTAGACCCACCAGGCACTCAGCCCGGACTTTGCATGCGCATTGGATACACAATCCGACTGGCCCGGCTCCCCTGCCGGCCACTCGACTGACGGTCCACTTGGCGAATGAGACCGAACTCTACTTGGAAAGACATCCCATCAAACAAGGAGGCTCCCAAACTGTGGTTCCCCACACCACTTGAAGTCTGCGACTTCTAGAGAGATTTTGTTTTCGTACTTCCAATTCGAAACTCCCATCCAACAAGGAGACTCCCATCCAACAAGGAGTAATTTTCCCATCCTGTGGCTCCCCACACCACTTAGAGTCTGTGACTCCTAGAGAGATTTTCAAGTTGTGACCCACGTCAGGGTACCCACCTCATCACTGGCCAAGCGCATGAGGCAAGTAGCAAAAACACAGAAGAAATCTGTAGAGGTGGACCTGGTTACTAAAGATGGGGGGTTTTCCCACCTTCAGCTCCCACAGCCCATACCCGGCCATTTCTCTGGACACACAGAACTTTAGACTTTAAAATGTAGATTGACGGTGGATGACCTGAAGCACCCCCTCTACAATGAACTTTAAATCCATTAACACTTTAAACAGATGACTGCTCTATTTGTTTGTCCTAGTTGACATAGTCCTCCCTAATAGCAGTCCCCAATACTTGAAATCAACTGAAGAAAGAAGTTGTTTGCCTTCCAATGGGGCCAAACACTCACCCATTCGTTGCAGGTGCCCCACAGGCGAAAAACTGTAACCTTTGCTGTTATACACGAACAGACTGAACTTAAATTAAAACAGGCAGCTTTCTTCCCAGGGTGGGAGAAGGGGATTGCCCCTGGAACCCACAAATAACTTTTCCTCACCCCCCCCAGAGGGAAGGGGGTAAACAGACAACTACTGTTGTCCTTCTTGTTTGCTTAAGGACAAACTGAAGACTGACTTTGAATTCCCAAGGTTCTAAACTTACTCTGAGCTGAAGATTCCAAATGTGGCTCATGCAGCTGCGACAGTTCTATTATGTTGTCATCTCTCAAGTCTCAGCTGTGACTGAGGACAGAGTGAGACAGTGTGAAACCCATTTAACTGGAGTTTCACAAGCTGCCTTCCCTGCCTACCACTAGGTCTTACTGGGATTCTAGTAACCCCGGGTAACAAAGGGGTTACACTCGCCCTTGACCAGGAAAATAACTGTCCCCAGTCATTATGCACCCGGCCTTAGGCCATCCCACCCTATGTGCTACCTGCGGAGGGGGGTGATCAGGCCCCCTCCTACCATGTGCAAGCACAGGTAGGCAACACTAAGGGCCTAGAGGAGCCACATGATGCAGAGTGACTGAAAGCAGCTTTCTGCTGAGCTCCCACCCTCCACCTTTAAAATCACTTAATTTTGCTGGAATATCAACGCTCCTTCAATCACATCGCGATCTGAAAGTATTTTTGATCATTCCAGACTCCTTTGAGCTGACTTGTGTGGCGCTCTGAGTAGTTTACGACAGTCTACAGTGATGGACTCGGAGATGAAGGTGGCTGGGGTGAAGCATACCCCTCCAGCATCGCCAGAGAAAGCACCCAAGAAGGCCAGAAATTCGAACCTGGGGCAGTTAATAAAGCAAACGTCTACTGGCACATCAAGTAACCTGTTAACAGAGGATTGTTTCCTCCAGGAATTAATACCCTTCAAGGAAGCGCTCCAGGAAATCTCGGCGGAGATTAAATCAATTAGAGGTGACTTGGCTGACCTATTGAGAAGGTGGGAATATGGAGGCAAGACAACCTCTCTGGAACACTGGAGAAATAAAGCGGATCCAGAAATTATAAAACTAAGGCAACAAATCCAGAAACTACAAGCTAAGACCGAGGATCTGGAGGGTAGGAGCAGGAGGAACAACGTTCTAATTTTGGGCTTACCCGAATCAGAAGAAGGCGGAGACACCATTAGATTCGTTCAACAATTTCTCAATAAAGTTGTTGGTCCCTCTCCTATAAATCAGCAATACCATATTGAGAGGACACACAGATCTCTAAGGCCCAAGCCCCCGTCGGGGGTCCCCCCCAGACCAATCATCATCAGGTTCCTTAGTTATATCGAACGGCAACACGTTTTGGCTAAAGTTAAAGAGCTAGAATCTGTCCAGTGGAACCATACCATGCTGAGAATCACCCAGGATCTCCCATATGAGATCAGACAAAAAAGAGCAGCATTCCATCCGATTGTCAAGAAACTAATTGCAGCAGACAAAAGATTCAAAATGAACTACCCAGCAACACTCCTGGTTTCCTTAGATGGCACCTGGCATGATTATGAAGATCCCGAACAAGCTTTAACTGATCTCTCCAAAAAGCTTCCAGATCTCTTCAAAGGGGACTGATTTTACTGAGAGACTACCTATTAGCTTTACGATCTAATCTGCAATAGGGCTCAAGTTTGACCACGTTTGGTCTCTTTCTTCTTCATTTAGAATATCATCTGGACGACTCTGTTTAATGGCTTACCTGGTTCTTGAGGGGGTGGGGTAGTTCCGGGCAGGTGGTACGAGGAGGATGGGGTAGGCCGCGAGGCCTACGAGGCCTAGTGTCTGAATGGTGCCATATGCATCCGTCTCCTTCATGACCCAGGTACTCGAGTGTGGGTATGGGTTTCCGGTGGGACCCTTTAGCGGTCGGACCGTTTGGTCCGTCAGTTCTGCTGCCGACCTGCACTTCCTCTGTGCTAGGTTTCCAGTGGAAGACGCCTGTATCCCTCTCATTGTTTCACTTTGGGCAGTTTGTACACTCGGCTACGGAGTTCTTTCAGGTATTTACTCCTTCTCCCTCCATGCTGGGTCCTGTCAGTTCAAATAGGCAGTATGGTGATATTAGTTAGGTAGATGTTGCTGAGAGTTCTTTACATATAATGTTCTGTGCCGGCCTATACTGTAGTCCTCACCGAGTCTGCAGATTAATTAACCGGGGTTGGAGGGTGGGGGCAGGGGTAGGAGTGTCGCTGGGAACCTGTTTCAGGACATGATTTGGGGTAATGGGATACCCTGGTTAATCCAGGATAAGAGTGTAGACACTTTTATAATAGGCCCAGTAATGATTACAATGGGGTCTTTAGTTCTGGACATGATCCTAACTCCATGTGGATATGGGACAGACCTCGGTACCCTGGGGAAGGGTTCAGCAGTATGGACTAACTGGTTGGTCCTTTGGCTAAGTTTGTTGGGGGTTACTTGTAAATAGTTTTCCAGGCAAGGGAGGGTGGAGGTATGGGAGGTGGGGGAGGGATGTGGGGTACCACTTTCTTCATACTGGATGTATTTTGGGTGGGGCTTTTTCATGTGTGGAATAACTTTAATAATGTGCAGCCTACTTGCTTTAGTGATTTCTGGTTTGTTCCAGGGATGGTTATAATGGGGTGGGGGTGGTTTTCGGGGAGGCGGAAGGTGTCACCACTAATAAGACTGGAAGATAATGCCATGGGGTACAATCCGAACAAGATTATTCCACTTACTGCTATATAAGCGGCTTAAGGGCATATTAAATTGCCACTTGGAACGTCAGGGGCATGAGGGAGGCAATTAAAAAGGCCAAATACTTTTAAACTGCTCCTTAGTTGGTGTAGATATTCTTTCCTGCAAGAAACACATGTCACTGTTCGGAAACTAAGTCGTTAAGGACTAAAGGCTTTTCACAGGTCTTCGTGTCGGGTTGGGCTACAGGTAGTAAAGGGGTGGCTATCATGATTAAGCGTAATGTGCCTTTTATATTAGAAATGTATTCAAGACCCAGAGGGCAGGTTTGTTTTGTGAAGGGATGCTTCGTAATACAGATGTGGTTCTGGGAGCTATATATGGTCCTGTTGGAGGTAATTCTGACTTTCTTATGCAGTTAGCAGACAGACTGAGTGGTGTTTTTGCCAACGTCATTTATTTTAGTAGGTGACTGGAACATTGCACCATCGCAGACCCTAGATAGAACCTACAGACCCCTGAAACCCCCCTCATCTGCTCAATTGGCTCTAAAAGATCTATGTAGTTTGTTAGGTTTAGAGGACCCTTGGAGATTGCTGAACCCTTCTACTCGGAGCTATACCTACTACTCCCCAATCCATAATTCCTGGTCAAGGCTGGATTACATATTAGTGAGTACCAACCTTCTAGCTAATATTTCCCTCACTGGTATTGAGCCCATTGTTATCTCAGATCACGCAATGGCATGGATCAAACTTTCACCTAGTCCCCGGGCAGCAGATACCTCTTGGAGCTCAATACCCAGATTTTGAAGGATGAACAGATTACCTCCCACTTTAAGTCATTGATCTCGACCTTTATGGAAATTAATCAAGGGTCAATATCCAGATATGATTTAGTATGGTGCTCACTGAAATGTTTTCTCAGGGGAGAATTCATAAAAGTGACTTCCAGAAGAAAGAGGTTAAGGGAAGAGAAAATTAGTTCTTTGGCTAATCAAATTAAGTTGGCTGAGAAGGCTCTCTCCTCTACCAACTCTCAAAATGCTCTAGAGAACTTGTACAAACTCAAGGATGAATATGAGGACTTGATTAAAGAAAAAACAGAATTTGCCATTTTGAAGTCTAAAACAAAATATCTTGATCAGGAGAGAAGCCGGGAGACTACTGGCTCTCAGACTTAGGGAAGTTGAAAGTTCTAGATTAATCCCTGCCTTAAAGCGAGGATGGATCTATCAAACAGCCCCAAGGGACATAGCTGAGGTCTTTGAGGTTTTTATCAAGATCTATATGGGAATAAGGCTCTCTCGACCTCAATTCCAGAGTAACAGCTTTCTTGGAGAATACCCCCTCCCAGACTTCAGCCCAGTCAATGTGACGTACTCTCAGCTCCCATAACCTTAGGGAAGTGGAAGAGGTTATTCAAAGTCTACCCTGGATAAAGCCCCTGGTCCGGATGGTCTACTCCTAATTTTACAAGACTTTCTGCAAAGAATTAGCGCCTGCTCTCCTCAACCTGTTCAACTACATCCTCACTTCTGAGCCACTGGATCCTTCCTTGTTAGAAGCTACTATAATTCTAATCCCTAAATTAGATAAGCCTACTCTAGATCCAGCCAGTTATAGACCAATCTCACTGCTCAATTATGATATCAAAATTTTGACCAAGATCCTCTCACTGCGAATTAAGCAGGTTTGGCAATCACTTCTGAGTACGGAACAGGTAGGCTTTGTCCAAGGGAGATCAGCAACAGATCATATGAGGGCTCTTTCATATTTTTCGTGTAGCCCAGGATTCTCAGGTCCTCATGGCTCTAGTTGCCTTAGATGCGGAAAAGGCCTTTGACCAGTCAATTGGGAATTCCTGTGGCTACTCTAAACAAATTGGGTTTCCCAGACCAATTTATTCAGTGGATCAAGGCGGTATACTGATCACCTTGCGCAGAGTCTATTGTAACAGGGTGTTCTCATCCCGATTCCCCTTGCACTCTGGTACCCGCCAGGGTTGTCCATTGTCACCGTAGTTATTTAATCTCTACCTAGAACCTCTGCTGATGCGTATTAAATCCTCACCCAACATCTCAGGATGTGTCATTGCTCAACAAACACTGACTATATCGGTATTTGCAGATGACATCCTTTTGCACCTTGCCAACCCGGTCAGATCTTTACAAGAGGTTCTGAAGATAGTGAACCAGTTCGGTGAAGTTTCCAATTATAGATTGAGCTTATCTAAATCTGAGATATTCCTGCTCAACTCACTCCTGTTCCACTCTAGCGTAGCTCAGTTTGGCATGAAATGGCCCAGAATCACCTCAAGTATCTGGGCATCCATCTGGCCGGATGAGGACACGATAAGGAAACTTAACTTAGAGGACTTGGTGGACAAAATTCAAAAGACCTTAACAGATGGGATAACCTTCCCATAGCTATAGGAGGGAGGATCAGCATAATCAAAATGAATGTACTTCCACGCAATTTTTACCCCTTGAGCCTTTTAAACATATGGCTCCCTAAGTCCTTCTTCCAAAGGGTCCACTCAATATTAACCAAATTCATTTGGAGAGGCAAACGACCCAGGAGATCTTTCTTTAAGCTTTGTCTGTCTAAAGAAAAAGGAGGCCTCCGCTTGCCCAATTTTGAATTTTATTACTGGGCCAGCCATCTAACTAAAATGGGCAAATGGCTTTGCCCTCCAAATGACTATTATACACCCAAATGGCTGAAGCTAGAGCTTAATCTTCTGAGGTATATAGTATTGACCTCAGCACATTTTCTATTACAGTTTCTCGGTTTTACCGGAATACATAAGAAATTCAGTGTTGGGGTTGTCCGTGAAGTCTCAAACCAATACTGTAACTCTGTTAAGATTCAGTATTCAAAGGATCGGGTCAGCCACTGATTCTCCCTAATATTAAGATTGGGTCTCATTGGCTGACACCGTTATGGTTACCGCAGATTCGGGATTGCTCAGTTGATGATCTTTATATACAGGGTTCCTTGGCTCCTCTGGTGACCTGATGACAAAACTGAATATTCCCCAAAGCATCTTTAAGTTATACCAATTGAGACACCTCATAGGTAAGGAATTTGGATTGGTGAGGACCACCTCTAATATTAGGCCTTTTCTGGAACAGCTCAGGATCTGTGTCACAAAGCCCATAGTATTTCCAACCTATATATGCAGCTTATGCTTACTAAGGTTCGAGGGCCCCTAACTGGTTCCAATGTTTGGGCATCCATAATTCCAGGCCTTCCATGTCTTGGAACCAAGTATGGAGAACATGTATGCTCCTTACCTTAGATAGGAATAGACTCATACAATTTTATATAGTTAATAATATGTACTACCTGCCATCGAAATTGGCCAAATTTGGAAAGTCTAGATCTGCTAACTGCATAAGATGTGGCAAGGAACTGGGAAACATACTACATGTGCTTTGGTCTTGTGTTAAAGTGGCCCCATTGTGGAAAGCTATCCGTGACAGCCTGGACCCAATTTTGGGGCTGGAGGAACTATTTACACCTGAAATTTGTATACTAGGCATCTACTCCAATATCAAGGTTAAAGAGAAAAAATACCATATGGCCTTAATTTCAATAGCAGTTAAAAGATTAGTCCTCCGACATTGGTTAGATCAATCAGAGATCTCCTATCAGGATTGGGTGGGAGAAATGTCCCAGTGTTTTAAGGTGGAAAAACTAATAGCTAGTTCCAGGCATGTTATATCTACTTTCAAAAAAAATGGGGCAAGCTTTATGCCTTGTACCTTCATTGAGCCTCCTATTTGGAATCCTCTGACGTTCCCTCTCCTTTTCTTTCAGTTTGCCTTCCTTTCAAGTTATTTCCCTGTCTTCGGACTGGGTACAAGAGATAAAGGTACCTGTTATATAATACCCCAAGGTATAGGTTGAAGACATCTTAGGCGCATTCTGTTTTAGTGGTGACGCCTTCGAGGGAGGAATGGGGGTGGGGGTGGAACTATACTGGACCTATGTATTGGTAACATCTTCGTTTATTGTGGGGTTTTCTACCTGTTGTGTTATGGTTTCTGTATATCATGTTGTTATTATGTAAAATGAATAAACTGAGAATTTCAAAAACTAAGGGCCTAGAGGCCTATAGCTGAACATATCAGCCTCTACTCTATCCACGTACTATGGACACCTAGTGGCTCTGGTAGAACCGTCCAGAGCATAGCCCTGATAGATCAGCACTGCAATCCCTATGGCCGCTCAGGATCACAGCCTGTCTATCCCCCCTAACCCTCTGGGGAAAACCTATCTGCCTCTAACATAATATTCCCAAATAAAAACAAAAACCAGGGGACCTCCCCGACCTTGGGCAGCCTGCAACTACAACCATTAGCAATAATAACACAGTACATTTAAATTCTACATATAAGCACTGATGAGGGACTCCGATGAGACCCTCCTCTCTTCTTCTTGTCTTCTCTTCTGTCTTCAGGAACACCTGTAAGAAAAGACAAAAAAAAAAAACAAAAAACACATCCTAATCTGCATGTACAGTCTATCTAAACAACAACAATGACAACAACCCTTACCACACAGAAAAAGCACTGAACAATCCCAAAAAGAAAATATTTTCTTTTTCTAGAAAAAAGTAGAAAACAGTGTTTACATTAAAGTACAATGACATTGGTAACAATACACCTTTGGGGGGGATGGAAAGCCCTAAATGTCCCATTAGTGATTACAAGGCCCGAAGGCCAGTCCATTAAAGAGTCTCTCCTGGGCTGGAGCCCCGTGAAGCACAGTTCTTTAAGGCAATAATCCCAAAGGGGAGAGTCTTTGCGGACAGTTCACACACTGTTTGAAGTCTGTAGTGTAAGGTGTGTATTGCAATGTCATAAAGATAGAATAAAAATAATTTTTCTGACTCACCAGCCTCTTGAAGTATTCGAACGTCACAAACCTGGTCCCTGCTGAAGACTCTCCCTGGCAGCATTTCTTCTGATACAGCTGGCGGACATCTTCCAGGAACCCACAGGAGTGCATCTGGAAACAGCTGGGCTGATGTCATAACTGGAGAAGGAACCTTAGAACAGGAACAAAAGAAAAACAGCTGGTCGGCATCATCCGATTACCAGGCGATGAACAGGAAACAGCTGGGCTGGTGTCCTCTCTGGATCTGAAGTCATCTGGTGGTACCAGTAGGTGGTTGCTGAATAGGGCAGTACACTGTGGACTGAAGAATATGGGGCACCTGATTTCTTGTTTATTGATATTGGCAGTTCAATAAGGTTACTTCACAGTGTAGATGTGGCAGTATTGACTACCACTGCTCGGCTCTCCATTTTGTAGGCATGGGCTTAATTACTGGGAAGTCCTTGCACTGAGGCCAGTAGTAGAGGGGGTCAGGGGCTTGAATTATTACTCCATCTGGATGAACATAATTCACACAGTGGGAGACTCGCGTCCCTCTCTGTCCACTTTTCTCACTCTGTCCATAAACAGTGTCCTGCCTCTCTTCCACTGTGTATACTTTTCGTGGAACAGTCTATTCTTTACATGCTGGTAAGCCCCAGGATGCACATGTTTCATTGCTTCATCCCAGATCCAGGATTTCCTGCAGTTCTCAATCTCCTCCCAGACTCTCCGAGGAAAGGTAGGAAAGGTCATACCAAAGATTTCATTGGCCTTTCTACGAACCAGTCTCTCCTCTTTACTTGCTTTGGTCAATCTGAGACCACTGGCCTGGCTTGGGGGTGGCCAGTCCTGGTTCTGCCAGCTTCACATCCTCAATGAAATTAAAAACGGATCCCTGACTTCTTCTTCTGGTGAAGCCAGGGCAGTGGCATCACCACCTTCTTGAACACATTCCTCCGAGGCAAGATCTTGAGGCTGTGTACCTGTTCCTTTCTCACAAGGCCACATAGGTCCCCCTCATCTTCCTCTTCACTGAGCATCTGAGCCCAGGAGTGAGCAGTAATTCTCACCCCTGAGACTATCCATTCATCACTGGGAGCGGAGGTCGACACCTCCCATTCAAAGGCCTCCCGCATCTCATCTTCACCATGGTCTTGGGCTAGGCCCCCACACAGGGACTATTGATGCTTTATCTGAACTTGTCTTCTGAGATCCAGCATCCAATGCTTCAATTTCAGCTTCAGTCTCTAATTCTGCACTCTCTAACTTTATGCCACACTCCCTCGGGGACCTTCCTCCACAGCTCCGCCTGATGCTGTGTGCTGCCAACTGCAGATTCTTGAAGTTGTGTCCATGTGGGAGCCAAACGAATTTGAGGCACTTTATACAAGCCATATTTTTGTAGACAACCAGCACAGTGAGGAATCATGAAGACATCCCTTCCAGCACTCAAGCACATCTGGCATACACGCACTGGATAATTAGGAATTGCCACATCAGGAGGGAGTTTCCCTCTATAGCACCAATTTTCAATATCTCTCAATCTATTTACTGCTGCTGTTACTGCAACCCGGGCATGATCCGGGTAACGAGCTGGTCCTGAGGCCATAACTGCAGAAAAACAAACAAAAGTTCACTGTAACTGAAAGTCCCACTTTAATGAACACACTCTGAAGCTTTAAAATAGCTCCTCTACTGCTGTGTTTACTTTACTACCCCACCTTGTAATGGCGGCGGCAGCGCTCCTGTGCATCAACATTCAGACTCTGGGTCA
This sequence comes from Neoceratodus forsteri, assembly GCA_016271365.2. Classification (NCBI taxonomy): domain Eukaryota; kingdom Metazoa; phylum Chordata; order Ceratodontiformes; family Ceratodontidae; genus Neoceratodus; species Neoceratodus forsteri. Next base: position 308,596,477 of record CM028136.1, read on the forward strand.
AGCCACTGCGCACCCAATTTACATCAGCTACTAATAACTTTTATTTCAAACTGCACAACTTGCTCTGTTCTGGCTGTTCACACATTTACAGGATTTTCCTTGGACTTTTCACTTGCTGGCAACATTCATTTAATTACAGCCCCTTTTAAAACTTCAGGTTTCAGCACAGGATTGCCTGCTTTTACTAGTGTTGCACTTATTTACAACCCACAGTCTCTGTCTGGCTGCAAACTTTAAACTGAGGCTACTTTCATTGCTATGCACAGATTTAATGGCTTTACAGACTTGCACTTGCCAGCAGGACATCACACAATCGCTATTTGCAAAGTGACTATACAGCTGCACACACATTTTATATGGCATTATCTGAAAATCACTGATTGGAGCAGTTTTAAATCGTTTACTCACTGTTATTGAAGCAGATTGCTGTGATGGGGTAAAACAGCCTGCAGCCAGATTTTGAAGGCCTCAGAATGCAAGCAGGCGGGCAGTCTCCATAATCGTAGTATTAACCACACAATTCACTGATCCATGATCGATAAGTGGGTTAAGCCTGATTTTTAACTGGAAAGTCACTTTTCTACTGTTTACAGTGCTTTGAACACGAATGCTCCTCCACTGCCAGTACACGCATTACTCTCTGTCTCCTCTCGAATGCTGAAGCAGACACATAAGAGCTGGCTGAGTGGCGGGACTAATGGCAAACGACCAACCACACAGCGCCATGCAAATGAGCCTCTTCTTCCTCCACGAGGCTCCTCTCCTCACGGTGATCATCGAGCAGGCAAATTTAAACTGAAAAGATGCACTTTTTTTCCAACTGACTCCATGGTCACTGACTCCCATTTCAACCATGTAACATTGCCATTAACTCTGCAGTCTCTAGCATTGCACAGAAAGCATTTCCAACATCCAGGGCATAATTTCTCTGTTGCTACCCCTAGTTTTCTACACTTTCCTTCACAGAACTTTATTTTAAAACTGACAAATGCTGTAAACTATGTTGATGCAGGACAAGGACACACACTTTGGCTTTACAGCTCCTTGGTAAACAGTTGGCATTTTTTAAACAGCAGCACAAGATTCACAGCACACAGAACACACTAGGGAAATTGCTTCAACTTTTTTGGGCTACCGACTGCCAGATAGCCAAAGCAGCTAGCCTACTTGCCCAAGCACCTTCCTTCCCAAACAAATCCAAGCGGTGCTCTCCATTTTGTAAGGCATATGTCCATTTTTGTAACATGGATATACATATGGTATCTACGGGTTCGGGAAGGATGAGGTTACCTGGCACAAGAGACCTAGGTTTGGCTACTCTGCACAGGGCACCAAGTAAATCCAACTACAGGAAGCAATAACTGTAATGTCCAGAACCAGAAATGGGATTTTCAGTGTGGCTTTTTATTAACTCACTGAACATAAACAAAGCACTGCATGGTCCCCCACAGGGTTACGTAACTGTAATGCAGATTAGAGGTTAAACACAGTGGTCCATTTGAGGAATGAACACAATACAACAGTTGTCTGGCTTTGGACCCACCAGGCACTCAGCCCGGACTTTGCATGTGCATTGGATACACAATCCGACTGGCCCGGCTTCCCTGCCGGCCACTCGACTGATGGTCCACTTGGCGAATGAACCCAAACTCTACTTGGAAAGACATCCCATCAAACAAGGAGGCTCCCAAACTGTGGTTCCCCACACCACTTGAAGTCTGCAACTCCTAGAGAGATTTTGTTTTCGTACTTCCAATTCGAAACTCCCATCCAACAAGGAGACTCCCATCCAACAAGGAGTAATTTTCCCATCCTGTGGCTCCACACACCACTTAGAGTCTGTGACTCCTAGAGAGATTTTCAAGTTGCGACCCACGTCTGGGTACCCACCCCATCACTGGCCAAGCACATGAGGCAAGTAGCAAAAACACAGAAGAAATCCATAGAGGTGGACCTGGTTACTAAAGATGGGGGTTTTCCACCTCCAGCTCCCCAGCCCATACCGGCCATTTCTCTGGAGACACAGAACTTTAGACTTTAAAATGTAGATTGACAGTGGATGACCTGGCGCACCTTCTCTACAATGAACTTTAAATCCATTAACACTTTAAACAGATGACTACTCTGTTTGTCCTAGTTGACATAGTCCTCCCAAATAGCAGTCCCCAATACTTGAAATCCAACTGAAGAAAAGAAGTTGTTTGCCCCTTCCAATGGGGCCAAACACTCACCCATACGTTGCAGGTGCCCCACAGGCGAAAAACTGTAACCTTTGCTGTTATACATGAACAGACTGAATTTAAATTAAAACAGGCAGCTTTCTTCCCAGGGTGGGAGAAGGGGATTGCCCCTGGAACCCACAAAGAACTTTTCCTCACCCCCAGAGGGAGGGGGGTAAACAGACAACTACTGTTGTCCTTCTTGTTTGTAGGACAAACTGAAGACTGACTTTGAATTCCCAAGGTTTTAAACTTACTTTGAGCTGAAGATTCCAAATGTGGCTCATGCAGCTCACGACAGTTCTATTATGATGTCATCTCTCAAGTCTCAGCTGTGACTGAGGACAGAGTGAGACAGTGTGAAACCCATTTAACTGGAGTTTCATAAGCTGCCTTCCCTGCCTACCACAAGGTCTTACTGGGATTCTAGTAACCCCGGGTAACAAAGGGGTTACATATAAATAGAAAACTTCCTCTTCAAAGTGCCAGAGTAGCTGAGAAGGCCCTGGTTCTTGAATTTAATAAGCCTATCAAATCGGGGGCTATTCATACTCCCCCTCTGTAGGACCATTTGGGTCAGGCTTCTCTGTTGCATCTGAATCCAGACAAACTTCAGCTAGTTGCCTGATTTCTGAGAGGAGAAGGCTGTTACTGCAGGGATAGTCAGTCAAGGTAGAAGAGACTCTCATGTCCTTCAAAGCAATATCTACTTCTTGTGTATGTATGAAAGAGTTTGGAATACTTTCTCTGCCTAAAGGAAAATGTTGGACCAGGCCTACAGACAGCTTCTCATTTGAAACTCACTCGAACACCTTTAGGTTTCGGAAGTGCTAGGTCCTCATACTGGTATCTTGTCACACTCTGGGCTCAAAATTTGATTCTTGGTGCTCTCTGAAAACCTCTCTTTGAGCCTTTATCCACCATTCCCAAAGAATTTCTCTTCATCAGGGTGTGTTTCCTTGTAGCAATGTGCTTCATGAGATGGACTGATGAACCTCATGCTCTACCTTGTAGAGAAACATATATCATTTTCCACCAGGACAAGGTTGTACTGAGTATCATTTCTCTTTTCTCTCAAAGGCGTCCACACTTTTCTATGTAAACCAAGAGGTGTGCCTTCTGCTTTTTCACCAAAAGGCGGCAAATCTGAAAGAAAGACATTACAAAAGATCGATGTGTGCACAGCACTGAAAAAGTGTAAGAACTTACCGTAACAGTAAACCTTCAAGAGGATCTCTTGCATCAGGCCACACCTATCAGGAACTATAGCCACCAGACACTAGGATCACATGGAAACTTTTTAGCAAGCAGTCTAGTTGGGTCCACCCATGACAACCTCAGATGCCAAGTCCTCCATATATAAATGTGGGCGGCCCCACATCCTTCACATTTCCCCCACCGGAGACCATAAGGAGAGACTTCTTCCTGGGGAACCAAGGAAGAACCACAGGTTCCTACCACTAAGCAAGGTGAAACAGAAGGCAAACCATTCTGAAGAGCGAGAGAAAGAGAAAGGAAGAGAGAATCCGAAAAGCCAAGGGAGACGGAGGGTGGGGCGGCATGGCCTGATGCAAGAGATCTCTCGAAGATCTACTGTCATGGTAAGTTCTTACATAACTGTACTATCTTTGTCGAGGGTATCTCTTGAATCAGGCACACCTATGGAACAAGTCCCAAGCAGTACGGACACAGAGACAGTATGGGTGGCTGGAGCAGGGCCGGTTCCAGGATGTACTGGGCCTTGGTGCAAGACTTTGTAGTGGGCCCCCCCTTGACCATATGGCACACACCCCCAAGTGGACCCCCCACCCTGGGCAGGCCCTCCCATGCCACCATGACCAACAAAAGAATATTACTGGTGCTGTTATTCCATTTTGTGAACTTAAAGGTGTACATGGTGGGCTTTTGCTGCAACAAATGTTTCAATCACATTAGAAAAGTTTACTTCTCTTGCAAGTCTATTTTCAATCAGGTACAGCCAATGCAGACAATCTCTCCTGTGACATTGTGAGCACAAGTAATTCTTTATCAAGGACAGTTTATTGAAAGAGCGCTCAGCACTGGCAACTGTAATTGTAATTGTAAGTAGTACTTGCAGTCCAATTTGGGTGTTTGGGAATCCTCTGCTCAGGTCTCTCTGTACCAGGTACTGTAACACTTCAAATGGACATTTTACATCATCAGGTAACAGTCAAGCCAGCAAGGTAATTTCTCTAGACATGCCCGAACCATCTATGTCCCCAAGAAATCTGGCCAACTCTCTGCATGCTATTTCTAGGTTTTCATCATGTCCAGATGTTTTTATGTTGAACAGAAAACCAAAAAGTGACTGAAAGTCATGGAGAAATTTGAATCGTTCCTCAATTTCCATCAGTACTTTATCCAATAGGCCAAAAAATTTACTTCAAAGCTTTCTTGGCCAGTCAAGGGTTTGTCTGCAGCAAGTTCTCCTGGCATGCGTTTTCGCCATCTGGTGCGTTTTTCTGGAAAAGTTAGTTCTATGTCCATGGTTTGGGCTAGCAGCTTTGCTTCCTCTAACACTGTGCTGAATCCCTGTCTTCGATAATCAGACAGTTGTTCCTTGATGGAGGAAACCACATCTATGGCATTTGGAAGATTTAAAGCAAGTGACTGTAAAATCACAGTCACCCGATTGATGGCACTAAGCACTTCATTCCACACAAGTAAAGATACAATAAATGGAAATGATTCCAGTGTTTTCACAAGGCCTGTGATGTCAGACAGTGTTTTGCTGTCACAGTTTGCAGTTTCGGATACTTTCGGCAATGAATCCAACAATTCAGGTAGTTGTTCACAGACTGCCTTTGCAGCATCAGCACGGGTACTCCATCAAGTCTTTGAAAGTGGCTTGAGGGTATATCATTTCATGTGCTTGACAAGGATGTCCCAACATTTTGTGGACCCAGAGAAGATTCTGTAAACCCGCTGTACTCCAAAGAAATTATTAGCTTCTAAGGATGATTCAGCTGCATGTTCTAATGCAAGGGTCCAATTATGAGGACAGCAAGGAATGTACAGTGCACGCTCATTCACCTGTCATATTCTCGCTTGAACTCCTCAATAGATACCTCTCATGTTAGCCCCATTATCGTAACATTGGCCTCTGCAGTCTTCAATTTTAATGCCATGTTCAGTAAGTCGATTTAGCAATTATTCAGCCAAAGCCTCTCCTGTTGTATTTTCAACATGGAGAAACTTCAGGAAGCTCTCCTGCATTTCAGCTTGATCATCATTGATTTCAACATAACGAATCATTAGTGATAACAGCTCTTTGTGAGAAATATCTGGAGTGCAGTCCATCAGCACACTATATTAGTGAGCATTGTGTATCTTGTCCCTAATCTTACTAGTCACAGCCTTAGCTAACATCTGCATAAATTCGTTCTGGCTATCTTTGCTTAAATAATGAACATTTGTTCTTCGCTGAACATGTTGCAAGTGATCAGCCATAATAGGGTCATACCTGGACAACAGTTCCAACAACTTCAAAAGATTACCATTGTTCTCCACATACAGACGGTCTACTGAACCCATAATGGCTAAGTTTTGGCCTGCTAAATATAAAACATACTCCAAAATTCTACAAAGCACAGCATGCCATCGTTCCTTTTCCTTATCCAGCTTTTTTGCAAACTCCTGCCTATTGTAGCCCGCTTCTTTAACTCTAATTCTAAATGTTTCCATTTGTAGTACTGTAATTTTCCATGTGTGATGGGCATGCTTCATGCTGACTCAGCCTTTGTGATCATTTTTGGCAGTTGGAGAAACCTTGTGTAAACACACCCCTATTCTCACCAAAAAGCTTACAGCAGAAGCAAAATACAGCATCAGCAGACTTGGAGTAAACTAACCAAGGCCTGTGAATCTTTGAGGATCCCACTTTACGCTCATAGTTTGCTGAAGTAAACCGGCGACCAGCTGTTTTAGGGAACTCAATGTCAGTTTCCTTCAGCTGCAGGTGTTTATGCTGCACAATTTCATCCCTGGGGTGCTCTGACTCTGTAATAAAACTTTCAGGCCAGGTAGCTGGGTCGTAAAAATTATACATGAAAGGTGGTTGACTGGGTTCAGGGTTTATGTTACAACCTGATTCCAGTTCAATACACTGTTGTATTTCTTCTTGCTGTACATTTCTTTCATCATCATATATTTCTTCTAGGTCTAGCTGTACATTTCTTTCATGTATTTCTTCTAGCTGTACATTTCTTTCTGAGTTGGAGTCCGATTCATCATGGTTCCCCAACTCCACCCCAGTCGTCTGCATCTCCACCTCTATTACTGCCTCTACAGCTGTTTCATGTGATGAGGTTGATGGTTCTTGCTCACTAGTTGTGCTTTCACCAGATGCGGATACTGTTGCCACAGTTGCTGGTGGACAACTTAACCATTTACAAAATATTTTGTTAGCATTTTCTGCTTCTTTCTGACTCAACTCTAGCTGTCTTTTTTGTTCTTTATGTTTTGCAGAACTAGACTTGTACTTTGGTAGTGCTACAGGATTCGACATCTTGTCTGTTTTTTTCTTTCCTTTTGTTTCTGTTATGTAAGGTTTGCCTTGCTAGCTAAGCTATGTTTATTTAGACAGGCACAAGTGCAGGCTCAGTAGTGCAGAAAAATGTATATATAGGTACACTGCTCATGAGTCCTATGCTTGCAGTCTCTGCTTAAGTCTAACTTTGAAGCAGCGAGCGTGAAAACAGAGCCAGTCGAGAATGTACAGTATTGCTGGCCATTATTGATCAATTTCCACAAAATAAAGTATTTCTTGCAGTTATAATCTGGAGGTGTTGTCTTTCTTTCTTGTCAGAAATTAAAGGTTAATTTCCCTCTCCTGACAAAAAAAAAACTTATTTCCAGTACAAGTAAAGTTCATACACAGCGCAGGGACAGTCACAGAAAGAAGACTTTTGTTGAGTGACTATGAGATCTATACTATAATATTGCTAAAACTGCACAGACAGTACTAGGCTGACTACAATGCTTTCTGCTATCTTACTCTGAAGAAGACTAGGTAGGCCGCAGCAGCAGAGCCAGAGAATATCTTATTTGTATGCCAAACAGTGACTCCCATACAGACAGTACTAGGCTGGCCACAATGCTGGCTGCTAGCTTACTCTGAAGAAGACTAGGTAGGCTGAAACCGCAGTAGCAGAGCCAGAGAATATCTTGTTATTTGAATGCCAAACAGCAACTCCTATACAGTCAGTACTAGGCTGGCTACAATGCTGGCTGCTAGCTTAACATAAAAACATAGAATTTGACAGCAGATAAGGACCGCTTGGCCCACCCAATCTGCCCATTTCCCTACCTAATGGATAAGCTGCAGATCCTAGTTAACCAGCATCCTACTTCTTTCTACCCCCAACCCCTAGAATTGCCTTATGGCTGTCCCATGCATGCTTGAATTCAACCACTATTTTGACTCCACAACCTCCTCGGAAGTCCGTTCCATGCATCCACAACCCTCTCTGTGAAAAAATACTTCCTTACATTACCTCTGAGCCACCACCCATCTTCAAATTGTGCCCCCTTGTTCTTGCACACCTCTTTTTTGAAAGATGCTACCCTCTTGGACTTTGTTGATTCCCTTGAGGTACTTGAAAGTTTCTATCATGTCCCCCCTCTCCCTCCTTTCCTCGAGGCTATACATATTAAGCTCCTTTAGTCTCTCTTCATATGTCTTCCGGTGCAGACCCTGCACCATTTTAGTTGCCCTCCTCTGGACAGCTTCCATCTTGTCTATGTCCTTGCGGAGATTGGGTCTCCAGAACTGCACACAGTACTCCAGATGGGGTCTCACCAGCTGTCTGTACAGAGGGATAACAACTTCCTGTTTTCTACTGGTGATGCCTCTCCCTATTCATCCCAGTATCCCCCAGCCCTCCTTACTGCCCTCTCACATTGCTTGCCCACCTTTAAGTCAGCTGATATGACTACCCCCAGGTCCCTTTCCATTTTTGTTGTTGTTAGTATCTCACCCCCATTGTGTACTCTTCCCCTTGGTTTTTGTTTCCCAGTTGCATTACCTTGCACTTCTTAGCATTAAATCTAAGCTGCCATACATTTGACCATTCCTCTAACCTTTCCAAGTCCCTTCTCATCCTGTCCACCCCACCTTGTGCATCAACTCTGTTGCAGATCTTTGTGTCATCTGCAAAGAGACATCTTTTTCTTCCAGTCCCTCTATAATGTTGCTTATAAAGACATTGAAGAGGACCGTCCTAATACTGAACCCTCAGTGGCACCCCACTAGTAACCCCTTTCTTCAGAGTGGACTCCATTTACTATTACCCTCTGTGTCCTATTCTCCAGCAGTTCTTTACCCAGGCTATCATCTTGGGACCCACTCCAGGCTGGTTAACTTGTATATTAATCTTTGTGTGGGACTGAGTCAAATGCCTTGCTAAAATCTAGGTAGGTCATGTCCACAGCCCTCTCTGATCTACTACTTTGGTCACCCAGTCAAAGAAATCTATTAGATTCGTCTGGCATGACCCTCCCGCTGTGAATCCATGCTGCCTTGGGTCCTCAGCCCCTCTGGCCTCTAGGTACTCGACAATTCTTTCCTTCAGAAGTGATTCCATCATTTTCCCTATCACTGAGGTTAAACTAACAGGTCTGTAGTTTCCTGCTTCTGCCCTGCTCCTACTTTTGTGAAGGGGAATCACATCTGCCCTCCTCCAGTCCTCAGGTACCACCCCATCCTCCCATGATTTGTTAAAGAAGGTAGTCAGTGGTGTCACTAGTTCTACCCTTAGTTCTTTTAGAATTCTGGGATGAATCCCATCAGGCCCCATTGCTTTGTCCACCTTCAGTTTTAAGAGTTCTTTCAGAACCCTTTCTTCTATAAATGGGCTGGTATCAACTTCTGTATCCAGAGTGTTTCTATTGTTTGTTTTAGGTACCTTTCCGCTTATCTGAGAAGTCTAGGCAGGCTGAGGCCGCAGCAGCAGAGCCAGATAATATCTTGTTATTTGCATGCCAAACAGTGACTCCTACACAGTCAGACTAAGCTGGCTACAATGCTTGCTGCTATCTTACTCTGAAGAAGACTAGGTAGGCGCAGCAGCAGAGCAGAATATCTTGTTATTTGAATGCCAAACAGTGACTCCTATATAGTCAGTACTAGGCTGGCTACAATGCTGGCTGCTAGCTTACCTGAAGAAGACTAGGTAGGCTGAGGCCACAGCAGCAGAGCCAGAGAATATCTTGTTATTTGAATGCCCAACAGTGACTCCTATACAGTCAGTACTAGGCTGGCTACAATGCTGGCTGCTAGCTTACTCTGAAGAAGACTAGGTAGGCTGAGGCCGCAGCAACAGAGCCAGAGAATATCTTGTTATTTGAATGCCAAACAGTGACTCCTATGCAGTCAGATTAGGCTGGCTACAATGCTGGCTGCTAGCTTACTCTGAAGAAGACTAGGTAGGCTGAGGCCGCAGCAACAGAGCCAGAGAATATCTTGTTATTTGAATGCCAAACAGTGACTCCTATGCAGTCAGATTAGGCTGGCTACAATGCTTGCTGCTATCTTACTCTGCAGAAGACTAGGAAGGCCGCAGCAGCAGAGCCAGAGAATATCTTGTTATTTGCATGCCAAACAGTGACTCCCATACAGACAGTACTAGGCTGGCCACAATGCTGGCTGCTAGCTTACTCTGAAGAAGACTAGGTAGGCTGAGGCCACAGCAGCAGAGCCAGAGAATATCTTGTTATTTGAATGCCCAACAGTGACTCCTATACAGTCAGTACTAGGCTGGCTACAAGCTGCTAGCTTACTCTGAAGAAGACTAGGTAGGCTGAGGCCGCAGCAACAGAGCCAGAGAATATCTTGTTATTTGAATGCCAAACAGTAACTCCTATACAGTCAGTACTAGGCTGGCTACAATGCTGGCTGCTAGCTTAACATAAAACATAGAATTTGACAGCAGAAAGGACTGCTTGGCCCACCCAGTCTGCCCATTTCCTACCTAATGGATAAGCTGCAGATCCTAGTTAACCAGCATCCTACTTCTTTCTACCCCCCCCCTAGAATTGCCTTATGGCTGTCCCATGCATGCTTGAATTCAACCACTATTTTTGACTCCACAACCTCCTCCGGAAGTCCGTTCCATGCATCCACAACCCTCTCTGTGAAAAAATACTTCCTTACATTACCTCTGAACCCCCCTCTTCTTCAAATTGTGCCCCTTGTTCTTGCACACCTCTTTTTTTGAAAGATGCTACCCTCTTGGACTTTGTTGATTCCCTTGAGGTACTTGAAAGTTTCTATCATGTCCCCCCTCTCCCGCCTTTCCTCGAGGCTATACATATTAAGCTCCTTTAGTCTCTCTTCATATGTCTTCCGTGCAGACCCTGCACCATTTTAGTTGCCCTCCTCTGGACAGCTTCCATCTTGTCTATGTCCTTGCGGAGATTGGGTCTCCAGAACTGCACACAGTACTCCAGATGGGGTCTCACCAGCTGTCTGTACAGAGGGATAACAACTTCCTGTTTTCTACTGGTGATGCCTCTCCCTATTCATCCCAGTATCCCCCCAGCCCTCCTTACTGCCCTCTCACATTGCTTGCCCACCTTTAAGTCAGCTGATATGACTACCCCCAGGTCCCTTTCGATTTCTGTTGTTGTTAGTATCTCACCCCCCATTATGTACTCTTCCCCTTGGTTTTTGTTTCCCAGTTGCATTATCTTGCACTTCTTAGCATTAAATCTAAGCTGCCATACATTTGACCATTCCTCTAACCTTTCCAAGTCCCTTCTCATCCTGTCCACCCCACCTTGTGCATCAACTTGTTGCAGATCTTTGTGTCATCTGCAAAGAGACATTCTTTTCCTTCCAGTCCCTCTATAATGTTGCTTATAAAGACATTGAAGAGGACCGGTCCTAATACTGAACCTCAGGCACCCACTAGTAACCCTTTCTTCAGAGTGACTCCATTTACTATTACCCTCTGTGTCCTATTCTCCAGCCAGTTCTTTACCCAGGCTATCATCTTGGGACCCACTCCCAGGCTGGCTAACTTGTATATTAATCTTTTGTGTGGGACTGAGTCAAATGCCTTGCTAAAGTCTAGGTAGGTCATGTCCACAGCCCCTCTCTGATCTACTACTTTGGTCACCCAGTCAAAGAAATCTATTAGATTCGTCTGGCATGACCCTCCCGCTGTGAATCCATGCTGCCTTGGGTCCTGTGCCCCTCTGGCCTCTAGGTACTCGACAATTCTTTCCTTCAGAAGTGATTCCATCATTTTCCCTATCACTGAGGTTAAACTAACAGGTCTGTAGTTTCCTGCTTCTGCCCTGCTCCTACTTTTGTGAAGGGGAATCACATCTGCCCTCCTCCAGTCCTCAGGTACCACCCCATCCTCCCATGATTTGTTAAAGAAGGTAGTCAGTGGTGTCACTAGTTCTACCCTTAGTTCTTTTAGAATTCTGGGATGAATCCCATCAGGCCCCATTGCTTTGTCCACCTTCAGTTTTAAGAGTTCTTTCAGAACCCTTTCTTCTATAAATGGGCTGGTATCAACTTCTGTATCCAGAGTGTTTCTATTGTTTGTTTTAGGTACCTTTCCCGCTTATCTGAGAAGTCTAGGCAGGCTGAGGCCGCAGCAGAGCCAGATAATATCTTGTTATTTGCATGCCAAACAGTGACTCCTACACAGTCAGACTAAGCTGGCTACAATGCTTGCTGCTATCTTACTCTGAAGAAGACTAGGTAGGCCGCAGCAGCAGAGCCAGAGAATATCTTGTTATTTGAATGCCAAACAGTGACTCCTATATAGTCAGTACTAGGCTGGCTACAATGCTGGCTGCTAGCTTACTCTGAAGAAGACTAGGTAGGCTGAGGCCACAGCAGCAGAGCCAGAGAATATCTTGTTATTTGAATGCCCAACAGTGACTCCTATACAGTCAGTACTAGGCTGGCTACAATGCTGGCTGCTAGCTTACTCTGAAGAAGACTAGGTAGGCTGAGGCCGCAGCAACAGAGCCAGAGAATATCTTGTTATTTGAATGCCAAACAGTGACTCCTATGCAGTCAGATTAGGCTGGCTACAATGCTGGCTGCTAGCTTACTCTGAAGAAGACTAGGTAGGCTGAGGCCGCAGCAACAGAGCCAGAGAATATCTTGTTATTTGAATGCCAAACAGTGACTCCTATGCAGTCAGATTAGGCTGGCTACAATGCTTGCTGCTATCTTACTCGAGAAGACTAGGAAGGCCGCAGCAGCAGAGCCAGAGAATATCTTGTTATTTGCATGCCAAACAGTGACTCCCATACAGACAGTACTAGGCTGGCCACAATGCTGGCTGCTAGCTTACTCTGAAGAAGACTAGGTAGGCTGAGGCCACAGCAGCAGAGCCAGAGAATATCTTGTTATTTGAATGCCCAACAGTGACTCCTATACAGTCAGTACTAGGCTGGCTACAATGCTGGCTGCTAGCTTACCTGAAGAAGACTAGGTAGGCTGAGGCCGCAGCAACAGAGCCAGAGAATATCTTGTTATTTGAATGCCAAACAGTAACTCCTATACAGTCAGTACTAGGCTGGCTACAATGCTGGCTGCTAGCTTAACATAAAACATAGAATTTGACAGCAGAAAGGACCGCTTGGCCCACCCAGTCTGCCCATTTCCCTACCTAATGGATAAGCTGCAGATCCTAGTTAACCAGCATCCTACTTCTTTCTACCCCACCCCTAGAATTGCCTTATGGCTGTCCCATGCATGCTTGAATTCAACCACTATTTTTGACTCCACAACCTCCTCCGAAGTCCGTCCATGCATCCACAACCCTCTCTGTGAAAAAATACTTCCTTACATTACCTCTGAACCGCCCCCCATCTTCAAATTGTGCCCCCTTGTTCTTGCACACCTCTTTTTTTTGAAAGATGCTACCCTCTTGGACTTTGTTGATTCCCTTGAGGTACTTGAAAGTTTCTATCATGTCCCAACTCTCCCGCCTTTCCTCGAGGCTATACATATTAAGCTCCTTTAGTCTCTCTTCATATGTCTTCCGTGCAGACCCTGCACCATTTTAGTTGCCCTCCTCTGGACAGATTCCATCTTGTCTATGTCCTTGGGAGATTGGGTCTCCAGAACTGCACACAGTACTCCAGATGGGGTCTCACCAGCTGTCTGTACAGAGGGATAACAACTTCCTGTTTTCTACTGGTGATGCCTCTCCTATTCATCCCAGTATCCCCCAGCCCTCCTTACTGCCCTCTCACATTGCTTGCCCACCTTTAAGTCAGCTGATATGACTACCCCAGGTCCCTTTCGATTTCTGTTGTTGTTAGTATCTCACCCCCATTATGTACTCTTCCCTTGGTTTTGTTTCCCAGTTGCATTATCTTGCACTTCTTAGCATTAAATCTAAGCTGCCATACATTTGACCATTCCTCTAACCTTTCCAAGTCCCTTCTCATCCTGTCCACCCCACCTTGTGCATCAGCTCTGTTGCAGATCTTTGTGTCATCTGCAAAGAGACATTCTTTTCCTTCCAGTCCCTCTATAATGTTGCTTATAAAGACATTGAAGAGGACCGGTCCTAATACTGAACCCTGCGGCACCCCACTAGTAACCCCTTTCTTCAGAGTGGACTCCATTTACTATTACCCTCTGTGTCCTATTCTCCAGCCAGTTCTTTACCCAGGCTATCATCTTGGGACCCACTCCCAGGCTGGTTAACTTGTATATTAATCTTTTGTGTGGGACTGAGTCAAATGCCTTGCTAAAAATCTAGGTAGGTCATGTCCACAGCCCCTCTCTGATCTACTACTTTGGTCACCCAGTCAAAGAAATCTATTAGATTCGTCTGGCATGACCCTCCGCTGTGAATCCATGCTGCCTTGTGTCCTGTGCCCCTCTGGCCTCTAGGTACTTGACAATTCTTTCCTTCAGAAGTGATTCCATCATTTTCCCTATCACTGAGGTTAAACTAACAGGTCTTTAGTTTCCTGCTTCTGCCCTGCTCCTACTTTTGTGAAGGGGAATCACATCTGCCCTCCTCCAGTCCTCAGGTACCACCCCATCCTCCCATGATTTGTTAAAGAAGGTAGTCAGTGGTGTCACTAGTTCTACCCTTAGTTCTTTTAGAATTCTGGGATGAATCCCATCAGGCCCCATTGCTTTGTCCACCTTCAGTTTTAAGAGTTCTTTCAGAACCCTTTCTTCTATAAATGGGCTGGTATCAACTTCTGTATCCAGAGTGTTTCTATTGTTTGTTTTAGGTACCTTTCCGCTTATCTGAGAAGTCTAGGCAGGCTGAGGCGCATGCAGCAGAGCCAGATAATATCTTGTTATTGCATGCCAAACAGTGACTCCTACACAGTCAGACTAAGCTGGCTACAATGCTTGCTGCTATCTTACTCTGAAGAAGACTAGGTAGGCCGGCAGCAGAGAGCAGAGAATATCTTGTTATTTGAATGCCAAACAGTGACTCCTATATAGTCAGTACTAGGCTGGCTACAATGCTGGCTGCTAGCTTACTCTGAAGAAGACTAGGTAGGCTGAGGCCACAGCAGCAGAGCCAGAGAATATCTTGTTATTTGAATGCCCAACAGTGACTCCTATACAGTCAGTACTAGGCTGGCTACAATGCTGGCTGCTAGCTTACTCTGAAGAAGACTAGGTAGGCTGAGGCCGCAGCAACAGAGCCAGAGAATATCTTGTTATTTGAATGCCAAACAGTGACTCCTATGCAGTCAGATTAGGCTGGCTACAATGCTGGCTGCTAGCTTACTCTGAAGAAGACTAGGTAGGCTGAGGCCGCAGCAACAGAGCCAGAGAATATCTTGTTATTTGAATGCCAAACAGTGACTCCTATGCAGTCAGATTAGGCTGGCTACAATGCTTGCTGCTATCTTACTCTGCAGAAGACTAGGAAGGCCGCAGCAGCAGAGCCAGAGAATATCTTGTTATTTGCATGCCAAACAGTGACTCCCATACAGACAGTACTAGGCTGGCCACAATGCTGGCTGCTAGCTTACTCTGAAGAAGACTAGGTAGGCTGAGGCCACAGCAGCAGAGCCAGAGAATATCTTGTTATTTGAATGCCCAACAGTGACTCCTATACAGTCAGTACTAGGCTGGCTACAATGCTGGCTGCTAGCTTACTCTGAAGAAGACTAGGTAGGCTGAGGCCGCAGCAACAGAGCCAGAGAATATCTTGTTATTTGAATGCCAAACAGTAACTCCTATACAGTCAGTACTAGGCTGGCTACAATGCTGGCTGCTAGCTTAACATAAAAACATAGAATTTGACAGCAGAGAAGGACTGCTTGGCCCACCCAGTCTGCCCATTTCCCTACCTAATGGATAAGCTGCAGATCCTAGTTAACCAGCATCCTACTTCTTTCTACCCCCAACCCCTAGAATTGCCTTATGGCTGTCCCATGCATGCTTGAATTCAACCACTATTTTTGACTCCACAACCTCCTCCGGAAGTCCGTTCCATGCATCCACAACCCTCTCTGTGAAAAAATACTTCCTTACATTACCTCTGAACCGCCCCATCTTCAAATTGTGCCCCCTTGTTCTTGCACACCTCTTTTTTTGAAAGATGCTACCCTCTTGGACTTTGTTGATTCCCTTGAGGTACTTGAAAGTTTCTATCATGTCCCAACTCTCCCGCCTTTCCTCGAGGCTATACATATTAAGCTCCTTTAGTCTCTCTTCATATGTCTTCCGGTGCAGACCCTGCACCATTTTAGTTGCCCTCCTCTGGACAGCTTCCATCTTGTCTATGTCCTTGCGGAGATTGGGTCTCCAGAACTGCACACAGTACTCCAGATGGGGTCTCACCAGCTGTCTGTACAGAGGGATAACAACTTCCTGTTTTCTACTGGTGATGCCTCTCCTATACATCCCAGTATCCCCCAGCCCTCCTTACTGCCCTCTCACATTGCTTGCCCACCTTTAAGTCAGCTGATATGACTACCCCCAGGTCCCTTCGATTTCTGTTGTTGTTAGTATCTCACCCCCATTATGTACTCTTCCCTTGGTTTTGTTTCCCAGTTGCATTATCTTGCACTTCTTAGCATTAAATCTAAGCTGCCATACATTTGACCATTCCTCTAACCTTTCCAAGTCCCTTCTCATCCTGTCCACCCCACCTTGTGCATCAACTCTGTTGCAGATCTTTGTGTCATCTGCAAAGAGACATTCTTTTCCTTCCAGTCCTCTATAATGTTGCTTATAAAGACATTGAAGAGGACCGGTCCTAATACTGAACCCTGCGGCACCCCACTAGTAACCCCCTTTCTTCAGAGTGGACTCCATTTACTATTACCCTCTGTGTCCTATTCTCCAGCCAGTTCTTTACCCAGGCTATCATCTTGGGACCCACTCCCAGGCTGGTTAACTTGTATATTAATCTTTTGTGTGGGACTGAGTCAAATGCCTTGCTAAAATCTAGGTAGGTCATGTCCACAGCCCCACTCTGATCTACTACTTTGGTCACCCAGTCAAATAAATCTATTAGATTCGTCTGACATGACCCTCCCGCTGTGAATCCATGCTGCCTTGGGTCCTGTGCCCCTCTGGCCTCTAGGTACTCGACAATTCTTTCCTTCAGAAGTGATTCCATCATTTTCCCTATCACTGAGGTTAAACTAACAGGTTTTTAGTTTCCTGCTTCTGCCCTGCTCCTACTTTTGTGAAGGGGAATCACATCTGCCCTCCTCCAGTCCTCAGGTACCACCCCATCCTCCCATGATTTGTTAAAGAAGGTAGTCAGTGGTGTCACTAGTTCTACCCTTAGTTCTTTTAGAATTCTGGGATGAATCCCATCAGGCCCCATTGCTTTGTCCACCTTCAGTTTTAAGAGTTCTTTCAGAACCCTTTCTTCTATAAATGGGCTGGTATCAACTTCTGTATCCAGAGTGTTTCTATTGTTTGTTTTAGGTACCTTTCCCACTTATCTGAGAAGTCTAGGCAGGCTGAGGCCGCAGCAGCAGAGCCAGATAATATCTTGTTATTTGCATGCCAAACAGTGACTCCTATACAATCAGACTAGGTTGGCTACAATGCTTGCTGCTATCTTACTCTGAAGAAGACTAGGTAGGCCCGGCAGCAGAGCCAGAGAATATCTTGTTATTTGAATGCCAAACAGTGACTCCTATATAGTCAGTACTAGGCTGGCTACAATGCTGGCTGCTAGCTTACTCTGAAGAAGACTAGGTAGGCTGAGGCCACAGCAGCAGAGCCAGAGAATATCTTGTTATTTGAATGCCCAACAGTGACTCCTATACAGTCAGTACTAGGCTGGCTACAATGCTGGCTGCTAGCTTACTCTGAAGAAGACTAGGTAGGCTGAGGCCGCAGCAACAGAGCCAGAGAATATCTTGTTATTTGAATGCCAAACAGTGACTCCTATGCAGTCAGATTAGGCTGGCTACAATGCTTGCTGCTATCTTACTCTGCAGAAGACTAGGAAGGCCGCAGCAGCAGAGCCAGAGAATATCTTGTTATTTGCATGCCAAACAGACTCCCATACAGACAGTACTAGGCTGGCCACAATGCTGGCTGCTAGCTTACTCTGAAGAAGACTAGGTAGGCCGCAGCAGGAGAGAGAATATCTTGTTATTTGAATGCCAAACAGTGACTCCTATATAGTCAGTACTAGGCTGGCTACAATGCTGGCTGCTAGCTTACTCTGAAGAAGACTAGGTAGGCTGAGGCCACAGCAGCAGAGCCAGAGAATATCTTGTTATTTGAATGCCCAACAGTGACTCCTATACAGTCAGTACTAGGCTGGCTACAATGCTGGCTGCTAGCTTACTCTGAAGAAGACTAGGTAGGCTGAGGCCGCAGCAACAGAGCCAGAGAATATCTTGTTATTTGAATGCCAAACAGTGACTCCTATGCAGTCAGATTAGGCTGGCTACAATGCTTGCTGCTATCTTACTCTGCAGAAGACTAGGTAGGCCGCAGCAGCAGAGCCAGAGAATATCTTGTTATTTGAATGCCAAACAGTGACTCCTATATAGTCAGTACTAGGCTGGCTACAATGCTGGCTGCTAGCTTACTCTGAAGAAGACTAGGTAGGCTGAGGCCGCAGCAGCAGAGCCAGAGAATATCTTGTTATTTGAATGCCAAACAGTAACTCCTATACAGTCAGTACTAGGCTGGCTACAATGCTGGCTGCTAGCTTAACATAAAAACATAGAATTTGACAGCAGATAAGGACCGCTTGGCCCACCCAGTCTGCCCATTTCCCTACCTAATGGATAAGCTGCAGATCCTAGTTAACCAGCATCCTACTTCTTTCTACCCCCACCCCCTAGAATTGCCTTATGGCTGTCCCATGCATGCTTGAATTTAACCACTATTTTTGACTCCACAACCTCCTCCGGAAGTCCGTTCCATGCATCCACAACCCTCTCTGTGAAAAAATACTTCCTTACATTACCTCTGAGCCACCCCCATCTTCAAATTGTGCCCCCTTGTTCTTGCACACCTCTTTTTTTGAAAGATGCTACCCTCTTGGACTTTGTTGATTCCCTTGAGGTACTTGAAAGTTTCTATCATGTCCCCCCTCTCCCTCCTTTCCTCGAGGCTATACATATTAAGCTCCTTTAGTCTCTCTTCATATGTCTTCCGTGCAGACCCTGCACCATTTTAGTTGCCCTCCTCTGGACAGCTTCCATCTTGTCTATGTCCTTGCGGAGATTGGGTCTCCAGAACTGCACACAGTACTCCAGATGGGGTCTCACCAGCTGTCTGTACAGAGGGATAACAACTTCCTGTTTTCTACTGGTGATGCCTCTCCCTATGCATCCCAGTATCCCCCCAGCCCTAATTACTGCCCTCTCACATTGCTTGCCCACCTTTAAGTCAGCTGATATGACTACCCCCAGGTCCCTTTCCATTTCTGTTGTTGTTAGTATCTCACCCCCCATTGTGTACTCTTCCCCTTGGTTTTTGTTTCCCAGTTGCATTACCTTGCACTTCTTAGCATTAAATCTAAGCTGCCATACATTTGACCATTCCTCTAACCTTGCAAAGTCCCTTCTCATCCTGTCCACCCCACCTTGTGCATCAACTCTGTTGCAGATCTTTGTGTCATCTGCAAAGACATACTTTTCCTTCCAGTCCTCTACAATGTCGCTTATAAAGACATTGAAGAGGACCGTCCTAATACTGAACCTCAGTGGCACCCCACTAGTAACCCCTTTCTTCAGAGTGACTCCATTTACTATTACCCTCTGTGTCCTATTCTCCAGCCAGTTCTTTACCCAGGCTATCATCTTGGGACCCACTCCCAGGCTGGTTAACTTGTATATTAATCTTTTGTGTGGGACTGAGTCAAATGCCTTGCTAAAATCTAGGTAGGTCATGTCCACAGCCCCTCTCTGATCTACTACTTTGGTCACCCAGTCAAAGAAATCTATTAGATTCGTCTGGCATGACCCTCCCGCTGTGAATCCATGCTGCCTTGTGTCCTGTGCCCCTCTGGCCTCTAGGTACTTGACAATTCTTTCCTTCAGAAGTGATTCCATCATTTTCCCTATCACTGAGGTTAAACTAACAGGTCTTTAGTTTCCTGCTTCTGCCCTGCTCCTACTTTTGTGAAGGGGAATCACATCTGCCCTCCTCCAGTCCTCAGGTACCACCCCATCTTCCCATGATTTGTTAAAGAAGGTAGTCAGTGGTGTCACTAGTTCTACCCTTAGTTCTTTTAGAATTCTGGGATGAATCCCATCAGGCCCCATTGCTTTGTCCACCTTCAGTTTTAAGAGTTCTTTCAGAACCCTTTCTTCTATAAATGGGCTGGTATCAACTTCTGTATCCAGAGTGTTTCTATTGTTTGTTTTAGGTACCTTTTCCGCTTATCTGAGAAGTCTAGGCAGGCTGAGGCCGCAGCAGCAGAGCCAGATAATATCTTGTTATTTGCATGCCAAACAGTGACTCCTATACAATCAGACTAGGCTGGCTACAATGCTTGCTGCTATCTTACTCTGAAGAAGACTAGGTAGGCCGCAGCAGCAGAGCCAGAGAATATCTTGTTATTTGAATGCCAAACAGTGACTCCTATACAGTCAGTACTAGGCTGGCTACAATGCTGGCTGCTAGCTTACTCTGAAGAAGACTAGGTAGGCTGAGGCCACAGCAGCAGAGCCAGAGAATATCTTGTTATTTGAATGCCCAACAGTGACTCCTATACAGTCAGTACTAGGCTGGCTACAATGCTGGCTGCTAGCTTACTCTGAAGAAGACTAGGTAGGCTGAGGCCACAGCAACAGAGCCAGAGAATATCTTGTTATTTGAATGCCAAACAGTGACTCCTATGCAGTCAGATTAGGCTGGCTACAATGCTTGCTGCTATCTTACTCTGAAGAAGACTAGGTAGGCCGCAGCAGAAGAGCAGAAAATATCTTGTTATTTGAATGCCAAAGTTAGTGACTCCAGTAGTACTAGGATGGATGGACTATCAGACAGAATTTATATAATGTACAGTGACTTACTCAGAAGAGATGAAAAAAAAACTTATTGATCAGACACCAGACTAACTCACTGTCATTCAATTGTGATCCTCCTGTCTGAAGCCTGCATTATGCATATGATGATGGGAATAAGCTTGGGACAAAAGGAGAGATTTCTCTTGTCATTTTACTTCTTCCAATCTCCCCAAGTTCTTCCTAGCCTGACTCCCTAATGGTAACCTGCCTTCCTAAAGACAATTCTAAGACTGACACAATAAAGTAATTAGTATATAGTATATAGCCCTGCCTCTCACTCTCTCACTCACTCACCCTCAGTGCACACTGTTAAGAGGAAAGGAGAGATTCTCTTATTATCTTTACTACTCCTTTCTCCCCAAAAGTTATCCCTGCCCTCCTGACTGACTCTCTAACCTGCCTTCCTTCCTAAAGACAAAGACAGACAGACAGACAACAGTACAGATTCACACTAGAGTGTATTTTAATATTTAGTAGCCTGACAGGACATCTCTGTCTCAGCAGCAGTCAATGTCAAATTAACTGTGAACTGTCTGCTGTCTCAAAGTAGCTCTGCTCAGTCAGCAGCACCAGAGTGGGATCATCGATCATGTATTTGATCAAATTCAAATTTTGATTTTTTTTTTCCAATTAAATTCGATCAATCTAGCAAAGTTCTTCTCTCTCTAGTTCTTCCCCTTCCCAATGCACCACCGGCACCACGGGGGGCCTAGGCATCTACAATACTCACTCCTTCCTGCTTGCTGCCTAGTGCCACCCTAGCTAGAAGCCAGTTAGACTTTTTCTTTTAGACTTTGGACGGACAGTGTATTTTTAATATATATGATTGTGTGTCTAGTTTAAAAGCAGAACTGAATCGATCGATTTGTTGAACAAGTTGGTTCAACAACAAACTCTCCTCCGCCGTCCACGCTCACTCGCTCCTCACTATCTGCTGCTGCCAACAACTCCAAGTCACTACTAGGGTTTCCCACCAGATGTTCAGGGTGGGGAGGAGCAGTGCTGCATCGTTGGGAGTGAGGGGCAATGGGAGGGAGCAAAGTCGAACAACAGACCAAGGAGCCAGTCAGCAGTGGTAGCTGGGTGGTGCTGTGCCGAGTCAGCCAAGAGAATGGATTTATTATTGGAGCAGCTGCATGCCATGCCACTGACTGTCAGCATGGAGAGGAGGAGGAGGAGGACACCAAGCAAGTGGACGGGATGGCACTGCCTCCTCGGTCAGTCTGTCAGTTGGCTGGGGATTGGTTGGATTGGGGCCTCTCTGGGAGTGGAGTAGTCAAGGTCAGTTGGAGGTGGAGCGGAACAGCAGCCACAGCTCACAGACACACAACAGTGCCACCACACACCACCCAGGTATGTTCAAGGAGGACTGAGGAGAGTTAGCATATGTGCAGCAGGCAGGAGGAGATTTAATTTTTAAATGCTATATGCCACAGTGAAGTCCGACTCCTGTCCACATGCACACTGACTCAGGGATGGGAACGGACTGGTGCAGCAGGTCTCAGAGGGCCCGCTGGCCGGCAACCTGGGCTCTGGGCAGGACAGTCTAACTGTGAGCAGTAATCAAATAAAACTAAAAAAAAAAGTATGCTCATGCTGACTTAAGGGGCCGTCGGGCCTTGCTGGCACTCTGAGCCCTGGTACAGTCGCATCCCTTGCACCCCCCCCAGATGCCGGCCCCGGGCTGGAGGCTATAGGCCTAAGACAGAAGGCCTTGAAACAGAGCCAGGCCAAAGCCTGCCATTCTACTAGAGGCAATGTCCAGACTGTAGTGTTTAGTGAAGGTGTGGACAGTACGCCAAGTGGCAGCAGCAATATTTCAGTGACTGACACATGCCTGAAACAGGAAGCAGAAGTGGCAATGCCTCTGGTAGAGTGGCCACACACAACCCTAAGAAGTTCCTTACTGTACATTCTATAACAGAAAATAATACAGTTGGCCAACCTTTTGGACAAGCACTGTTAAGAAATTGGAATGCCCTGTGTCCCAGAGATGAAAGGAACAAACAGCTGTGAGGACTTCCTGCAGACCTTTGTGCGATGAACATAATATCTGAGTATTCTGTGCACCTCTAAAGTAAGGAGCAATGCCTCCCCTGGATCGGCATGCTCTGGGTAATACATAGACAGGTGGATGGCTTGATACAGGGTAAACTCAGACACCACCTTTGGGAAAAACTTAGGGTTGGTATGCACGGACACCCTGTCTTTATGAAAAACCAAATGAGGAGACACACATTAGAGCCTGAAGCTTGGAAATCCAATGAGCAGAAGTAATAACAACTACAAAAAATGCTTTCCACAACAGAAAGCGTCATGAAATAACAGTTGGCTCAAAGTGAGCCAAAATAAGTTTCTCTAACACAGAAATTTTAAGTCCCAAGGCTGGGTTGGATTCTGGATGGGAGGCTTCAGATGAAGAATGCCTCTCAAAAATCTATGGGACACTTCCAGTTGTGCCACCGGATGGCCGTCAACAGGCTCATGAAAGGCTAAACTAGCAGCCAGGTGCACTTTAATGGAGGAGTACTACAGGTCAGAATCTGAGAGGGACTGCAAGTACTCCAGAATCTGATTCATTGGATAAGTGAAAGGGTTCAAGTGATGGGAAGCAACCAATAGAGTACAGCACTTCCACTTCAAGAAACAAGTGGCCCTGTTGGAGAGCTTCCTAGCAGCCACCAGGATATCAGCCACCTTTGGGATACCCAAACCTATCCATGGCTATGTCTTCAGGAGCCAGGCATGAAAGGTCTAGTGACTTGAGGTCTGGATGGACGAGGGTGGCCTTATCCTGTGAGACCAAGCCATTGCACAGGCAGGGGTACTGCAGATTCCAATGACAACTGCTGTAGTAAGGGGAACCAGATTTGATGAGGCCAGAAGGAAGCAATAAGGATCATAGTCATTCCTTCCATCTGAAGCTTGATTGGCACTCTCTGAAGTAGCAGGAAGGGAGGAAAGACATGGAGTAATCTCCCTTTCCAAGAGAAGGACAATGTGTCTCACCAGAAATCTCCAGACCCTGGAGCAAGCAAGCAGAAAAGTGGCAGTTTGCATTGAGTGGGGATGCAAATGGTCCAACTCTGGATAACCCCACCTGTTGAAATAGGTCTTCTAGGACCGAGGTCAGCAGTTCCCACTCACGCATCCTGGACTGCAACCTTCTTAGTCTAGCATTAGTAGCTTATAGTGGCCTCATCACAGAGATGAAAGAGGGTATCTTCAGGAGGGACGCTGGAGAGTACAAGGTGGAGTCCCCACTCCCAGTGGGAATGGTGGAGTCAGACCTATCAGATGAGCTAACATCCACACCTTCCTCCTCCTCCTCTTCTCCCCTTGGAAAATGAGGCCAGGGTTGTATGCCTGAGCCTTGTTGACAGGCTCTAAAGGTTGCAAGGAAGGAAGTAAGGATGATGATGCTCTAAAGTGTGTAGGGCATAGTGCTGGGGCAGGCATTGACACAGGGGCTGGCCTGAGAGACCCAGTCATTGTCATGCCTGGTGTAGGAAAAGGAGGTACAAGGTGCTCTAAGATTAATGCAATGCAGGAAAGCACAATCTGCATGCCAATGATGGTCTGTACTGCAGGAGTGCCTTGCAATGTCATCAGGGGAGACTAAAGCACCAGCATCGATGGGCTATTGCTGGCCATGGGTGGTCTGGTAAAAGTCACTGCCAGCCGACCTGGAGGGTTCTGAGGTCTGAACTGCGGGACTGGCAACATCACCAGGGGTGTCAGCAACCTCGACGTCGATGAGTCTTCAACAATTGCATCACCAAGGCTCACCCCATGGGGACAGGGATTCAGGCAGTAAAAAGCAGCGATGGCAACCTGCAAAGCAGGGACCACATGCAATGGAGACAGGGGAGGGGGCTAGAGCCTCAGCGTCTACAGGCTGATGCCAGCAAAAGAAGGTCTGGCAAAAGTCACTGCAGGAGATGACTTTTAGTGCCAGTGGTCTGCGCGGCAGGAATAACAATGTCATTTGAAGCCTGAAGTTGAGGGCCAGTACCACCTGAGAAAGGTCCAGCAGAGGGCTAAGCTAGGCCTGCTATGTTGACTATGGTGTCAATGGGCATTCACTTGCCATAGGAGCTCTGGCATAGAGTACTGCCAGAGCTGTACCTTGTGAAAAAGAAGGTGTTGGATGGCAGGAAGCATCGCCACCAGCCAGCTCGTCGGCGCAATGGTTGGGGTTCCGCTCACGATGCTGGTGAACCAGGTTTGGGAACGAGCCCAGGTCATCGGAGGGCTGGCTTTAGGGAGAAGGACCAAGCATCCTAAGGACTGCTCTCCTTCTCCGGAGAGTGGGGGACTTCAGTAATCGGTGCGAGGGTGACACCTAGTGAAGGCTGGGTGTGTAGCCCTGAGCACCTACACGGCAGTCGCTAAGGGGAGGTACTAGGGTGGGACAGGTGCTGGCATCATTGCACATCTCTGCCCTAGCCAATAAGGGGAAAAAACTCACCCTCATCAGACTTCTCCATGGCGCCCTACTCCCGGTTTCAATTAGCTGCCTGGCCACATACTTCCCAACCAGTTAAAAATACATGGCACTGATCCCTGACACAGCGCCATGCTCTTCTTCCTGGGGGGCAAGCCAGGAGTAATCTGGATGACCGGTGGGGCGCACCAGGCAGGGGAGGTCCCCCACCCAGAGAGAGAGAGAGAGAGAGAGATGCCTTAAGTTATCCAGCAGGCCCCAGGGGTCCTGGAAAGCCCAAGAAGAAGATCCGTGACACAGTGGAGCTCTTCCCTCGAAGCTCACTCTGTTGAGGGGTGACCTGCAGCACAGGATTCAGAAGAACGCTGGGCTGGTCACCTTAGTCACCAGGAAGCTTGAGTGAAGATCAGCTGACCTGGACATAGTGCAATACTATACAGCCCATTGCTTGACTGATTGGAGCACCTGATTGTGACTGAAGGAGGAGGTTGTGCTGCGCTTTCACTCTCTGCCTTGAGGAGGAAGTGAGTGAAGCAGGAGAACATTGCTCATTTTATTTTTATAGCAGGTATACCACTGTTGCCTGAGTGTTTATTCTTTTTCTAGACTGTCTTTTGTGCACCACACCAGGTTTTCCATCAAAGTTTCTGTATTTTGCTCCCTGGAGGAGGACGGCCCACTGATGGTGGCAGCCAGGGGTGATCCCCCTGGAGGGAAGTGGAGTGGGACAGCAGGAGAGCAGAGCAGTTGTTCAGATTGACTGGGTAGCAGAGGCTCTAAGAAGAGCTCCGAACAAAGGAGAGTTTTGCTTCAGTTCCTTATTCACTTTTTGAAATACTTTAAAACCAGAGGTGACAGACGGTGACAGAGGTTTATACAGGACTGTGGACGAGGAAGTGTAGACATCAATTGTTAAAATTGTTAAAATTACCAAAAGGCAGAAAACAAGTCTAAAATGATTTATTATTGTGTTTTATTATTTAGCAGTTCCTGTTAGCAGAATATATTTAATGCTTAGAAACCTACCATTCATAACTTGACAGTTATAGGTATTGCTTATAATACCATAATTATTTTAAAAGACATTGGTATCTGTGGGGTTAAAATCTGAAATCTCAGGTTTTTTGTGTGATTTGAAAGGAAAGAGGCTTGAAAGAGGCGATTGAACACCTTGAATAATTTAATTGGCTCATTAGTTAATCACAGCCACCTGTGGGCATTTAAGATATTCATAGCCTTTTGACACAAATTGCTTGCTCTCAATTTGTATTTGAAACATACATAGAAACATAGAAGGTGACGGCAGATAAGGACTGCAAGGGCCATCCAGTCTGCCCATTTCTTTTTCTACCTTATGAATGTGTCATCGGCCTTTGCTCTGTCCATGGCCTATCTATTCATACTCATCTGTATTGCTCCTGTATGCCTATACCATGCCTGTTTAAAGCCCTGTACTGTATTCATATCCATCACTTCTTGAGGTAGGCTATTCCATGCATCCACGACCACTCTTTCTGTGAAAAGGAACTTCCTCACATTACCCCTTAATCGGCCTCCCTCTAATCTCATGCTGAGTCCTCTTGTCCTGATATTTTTCTTACATTGAAACATGTTTGACTCTTTCACCTTGTTAATGCCCTTAAGGTGTTTGAATGTTTTGATCATATCACCTTTCTCCCTCCTTTGCTCTAGGGTATACATATTGAGCTCTGTTAATCTGTCCTCATATGTTTTCTGATGTAGTCCCTGCACCATTTTGGTTGCCCTTCTCTAGACTGCCTCAATTTGGTTAATGTCCTTATGAAGGTGTGGCCTCCAGTACTGAATGCAGTACTCCAGATGGGACCTAACTAGTGTCTTGTAAAGATAGGTTATTACCTCCTCTTACGACTTGTGATAACTCCTACTAATACACCCCAACATCCTTCTATCCTTACCTACTGCTTTAGTGGTCTGCTTGGATGATTTCAGGTCACTGGTGATGATGATGCCCAAGTCTCTTTCCTATGTGCATGATCTTGCACTTCTTTGCTTAAACCCCAGTTGCCACTGTTCGGACCATTTTGCCAGTTTATCTAGAGCTCTTCTCATTCTGCCCACCCCATCTGGATCATCTATTCTGTTGTTGATCTTGGTGTTATCTGCAAACAGACAAACCTTATGCTCCAGTCCATCTGCAATGTCACTAACGAAGCTATTGAAGAGGACTGGCCCCAGGACTGATCCCTGAGGTACCCCACTTGTGACTTGCATCTCTTCTGACTGTATACCATTTATCACCACTCTCTGTTTTCTGCCCATCAACCAGTTTTCCACCCAGTTGATCAACTTCTGACCCACCCCAGCCTACCCAGCTTATTAATCAATCTTCTATGTGGAACAGTATTGAAAGCTTTGCTGAAGTCAAGGTAGGCAACATCAACTGCTCCCCTTGGTCCACCACTCTGGTTACCCAGTCAAAGAAATCTATGAGATTAGTTTGACAGGACTGTCCTGTTGTAAACCCATGCTGTCTTGGATCCTGTGCTCCTATGGAGTCCAGGTATTGCACTATCCTTTCCTTAAGGAGTGCCTCCATAATCTTGCCCACTACTGAGGTAAGACTGACTGGTCTGTAGTTCCCTGCCTCCTCCCTGCTATCACTCTTGTGTAGCGGGATCACATGAGCCCTTCTCCAGCCTTCTGGGACCTCTCCTGTGCTCAGAGACTCACTAAACAGTTCTGATAATGGCTCTGCTAGTTCCATCCTTAGCTCCTTTAGTACCCTGGGATGTTTGTGGAGCATGTAGACAGGTAGACGCATGTCAGTAAACTTCCCTTTGAATAGTTGCTTTTCTAACTGAAACTCCAAGTGCTAAGTGCCAGAACAAAAGAGCTAAAATGCGTAAATAAAACAAATAAAATAATTTTAGTATGTGGTCTGGTGAGCGACGGGCTTATGGTGGTGTTTTTTGAAAACCCTTAAAAACCTTTTTAGCCCATGTGTTTTGCATTAAAGGAGAGCAGGTCTACAGCAAGTAAAAGCCACCAGTGCTGCAGAGCCATAAGTTTCTTGGCAGTCTTTTGTTGTGAGCTTTCAGGTACAGGAGTATCATACTAAAATTATAGCCAAATGAGTGAGGCTGAGAGGACCTAGGAAAATGGTCCAAGACATTTCTGCTGTGCAATTTATTTGTTTATAATAACATCTTTGGTGGTCTTTGGCTGGCTTGCGGTCTTTTTCACCCTGACCAAGTTGGAAAACATTGTAGAGTTTACAACAGTAAGTGGCATAACAATTAAATCAGCGTATAAACTGGAATGATAATTTGTAAACAGGTTATGTTAGCATACATGTTTTATATTTAGAAGATTGGTAGTACAATTAGTCATCTATAAATTAATTAAAATATAATTATTTTACATCAATTTTAAATGCTGTAACTTTATAGAAATTTATAAGGAGAACTTAAATAGCCCACATTGAGACTGCTAATTAAAGAGTGAGTACAGTTTTATACAAATTCACCTAGCATCAATTTTATTTTTTGTATTCTGTGTGTTTTAGTGAATGAGGACATCTATTTTAGCAGACTGACTAGTCTGGAAGGGTCATCAGTTAACGAAAGTATTCCTGCTGCATATTTGGGACTCTCTCCAACTTGGCCCTGTACAACAAAATTGGACTCTTAGTGTTATTTATCTCACCAGATACCAAGTGGACTGTTAAATAGAGATTTATTCAAAACCTAGAGTGGATATAAATATAAAGAAATAAGAACAGCTACATGATAAAGGACTTACATAACGACTGGTTCTACGATGCTGGTTCAACAGCACTTTCGTCAACTGACATGACAGCAACATGATTTATTTCAACCACAAGTTGTGATTGGCATAAATCCCAATTGTCTCCTGGTATATTTTTTCATAGGGGGACTTCGCCCCTGAACCCCCCCATGAGGGGTTCTCTGTCCCCCACACCCTCCGTACTATAGATTATCAACTCTGAGTCAGAGTTGATTTGGGGAGGGGGTGCAGGCCCGGGAGACAGTGTGCCTCTGTCTCAGGTGCACCAGCAGAGAGACCTGTCAGTGAACTGTTGATTTTGCCAACAGGGCTGTAGGTCACTGTGTTGGTGTCTCTAATTGTGGCACATACCATAATGACTTATTGAGAAATATTGGAAAATTACCAGACAACTATTTACAAAGATAGTGGAAAATAACTCAGATTTCTTCTTGTTTTTGAAAAGGACAATTATTTATACAGAATATCTGGGAACAATTTAGATATTTATCACCATATAAATATTTTTGTATTTCTGCACTTTTTGCACCTTTGCACTTAAGCTTTGTATGATTCTTTTGAATTTCAGGTGGAGACTGATTTAGTGATTGATAGACTGAATATATTGCTTATCAATTACTAATAATGTAACAGGCTCAGAATATTTGATATATTATTAAGTTCTCAATATCGTTAACCCTTTAATAGCTATTGCAAATATAAACAGCACTATGTACTTTTATATTGTGGTGTGTAGAGGTATAACCACATTGTGTCTATATAAAAGTTATCCATGAGGATCATTATAACCTTAGCACTAGAAACATTTGAATAAGTGCAGGATTATTAGTTCTGTTTTATAAGATCTTAAGACTTGTATGAACTGTCTTTGGTGCCATAGAACTGGGTTAAAAGCAAATATACACTCGAGAGCTAAAATATATGAGGAGTTGTTAGGATATCATATATGAAAAGTGAGTGCAGATAGTATTCATTATGGTCAACGCAAGAAGTGGATTGTCGGTCTCCCCTACGCAAATTAATAAACAACAAGTTAGTGGAAGGAAAAAAGCCACAAAGGAATTAAAGATAGGGGTTGATGTGGGAAAGAAATTGAAAAAAATTCAATGTAAAATCATGACCTTTTTTAAAAAGTCTCCACAAACCAAAATAGACAATTCAACCCCAGCTGTATAGAATGATTATGTGACTACGTTTATTTTTGGGAAAAGTATGCATGATAATGATAAAAGGGGAAATTGTCTCCTGTGTTAAATACAGCTAACCACCAAAAGATTGTGCAAAGAGCTGCCCCCCCCACCGGTTTATTTTGTTTATTGTTTTTTGTTTTATTGTTTGTTTTGATCAGGACAATCCCTCTTTTCTTAATCCTATTTTCTAACCCTTAGTCTACTGCAGTAGCGCCTCCTTTCTGTGGTCCATCTGGCCCTATTTCCCATTTTTCCATTACAAGGGGGTGGCCGCCCCACTTAATCTCTCTACAATTATTCTTTCCTACTTTTTAAATCTGTCTGTGGGTCCTGATCATTTCCGTTTTTTTTTATATATATAATATCCCCTTTGTTACTATTGAGAATATTCTTCTTGAATTACCAGGTTCAGGATGCCTGTATCAGACAGTATTTATGTGAAGATTGATAATGTAGGCAGTCAGGAGACTTAGAAGACCCAACTCTGTTTGTAATGTTGAAAAGAAAGATTCCACTCGAAAGTGTTCAACACTAAACACTCCTCACAGTTATGGCACTGCTCGTTCATTCAGATGAGTAGAAGATTTTGTGTGAGAGTGGTATTCTGTGTTAGAAATATGTTGGGAAGAATTTATTTTCCATAAAGAACCATTCTTCTATCTGCACCCCACAGCTGTTCAAGGTGCGAGACAGCTCACGAGTGTGCGGAGAGGGAAGACGGTGTCTCAAGCCAGCACTATGTTGTCCCACTGTGCACAGCTCAAATAGAATTGTACAGGGACAGGAGGCTGAATAAAAGATTAAAAGTGCTCTTTTCCCATTAGACAGTGCTTGTTCAAACAACATGAAGTCTTGCTATATTATGACATATGCAGTTTGTCCCAGCCTTAGAACTGCTCCGGAGGTGAAAGAGTTAACTTTCCATGCCAGGCATGGAATCTTGAGCACGAGCTCGGTTGAAAACTCTGTCTGTTGTTCTTCAAACTCAAATTGTCAGATTCTTTACTCTGCCTCACTGAACAGTCGCTCCGGAGATTTCTTCTTCTGCTCGGTTCATTTTGTCAGTTAAAAAGTGTAATTTCTCGGTTTTTTAAACCGCATTTGTCTTATTTTAACCACAACCAGTCGGTTCAAGCTCTATCTGTGGTAAGAGAGTTGGTAGGCTCAGGGAACGAGAGGCCAAAAAGTCCGCTGACCTGATGGCCAGCCCGGTTTGGTGCCAACCGAACCGGAGGGAGTGCCCTCTGACCAGGGCAAGACTTCCTCGGGCAAATGAAGAGCTGACTCGGAGGAGCCAGTTCCAGCAAAGAGGACTAGAAAATCAGCAGGTGTGGAGCAAAAATTTCCTTCTCCAACTGCTGCAGAGATAGCCAAAGCGATCCAAATTGTCCAGTCGCTTTCCCCGGTTCCGACCGAACCGGCACCATCAGGTAAGCGGTTGGTTTGGTCGGTTCCAATGGTTCAAGAATATGATATAGAGGAATTTTATGAACTGGAGGAGGGGGAGGAGGATTATGAAGAGAGTGAATGTGATTTTGAAAGTCTGGATGTGCCCATTGAACTGGACATCTCCCCAGACAGACCTTCAGGAGTGTCTCTCCCTAGGCTTTCTGAGTCCCCTTCTCATTTTCTGTTTTATAAAAAAGTTGCTGAAACCCTCCAGCTCCATTTAAAAGAAGCTGTGGATGAACAGGAGGAGCCTGACTATGTGAAATGATGGATATCCCAGAGTCCAGGAGATTGTCTATTCCTTTACATAAATCTTTTAGGAAACAGACAATAAAATTTTAAAGCTCCTAACACTATACCTCCTGTGGATAAAAAATGGACAAGAGGTACACATTGTCAGGCTCTGATACGGAGTTCCTTCACAACAATGCAGCCATGTTAGTAGTGCAGGCTTCAGCCTGTGATAAGGCAAATATTCCCTTGGCTTCACACCCCCCTGACAAGGACTCCAGGAGGATTGATGCCATGGCAAAGAAACAATACATGGCAGCATCCTTGGGACTCAGACAGGCAAATTATATGGCCTATGTTGCAAGATACCAGAAATCTAGATGGGATACTGTTATGGCTTTAGTGAAACAGGTCCCTGGCCAGCTTGCCAAGGAGCTGGAGCAGGTGGCTGCTGATGGTATTGAGGCATCCAAGGTGCAATTCCATGCTGCAGTGGACTCTAATGATGTATCTTCAAGAGTCATGGCTACATCTGTGGCTTTTCGTAGAATGGCTTGGCTCAGGTGTACTAGCCTGTCACAGGATACCCAGGCTAAGGCCATGGATTTTCCTGTTGTGGGTAATTCTCTGTTTGGGGAGCAGACAGAGGATTACATGAAGAAAATGGATGAGTATAGGACCACTTATAGGAGTGCACAGGCCAAGGAGAGGCAAGCAACTCCTCAGAGGCAGCTTTCCAGGAGCAGGGGCAGGCCTTTTCACAGGCCTTTTTACCAAGCCCAGGTCTCCTCTTCAGCTTATGCCCAGAGGGGGTTCTTCAGAGGGAGAGGCAGACGGGGCATGAGCAGGCCTGCTCCCACCCCTCAGCCTAAAGCTCCTGCCAAACAGGCACCCTGATGGGATGCCCAGGGCCGATTCTCCATTACCTGTGGGTGTCTGGCTTACTTTGCCCAGGACTGGGAGTCTTTAACATCAGACAAGTGGGTCCTGGAAGTAGTAACAGGGACTGGTTCTCAGCTTCAAAAAATTTCTGAAGATGAGAACCAGATCCTTTCCACCTGCAAATCCATTAGAGGCTCTCGCTTGGAATCAGAAGTCTCAACCTCCTGGCTCTCAGAGCTGTAGAAAGGGTTCCTCCCTACACCAGGGCAAAGGACTGTACTCCAGGTACTTCCTTACCCCAAAAAGACAGGAGAATGGCAGCCCATCCTGGATCTCAGATACCTAAACAAGCACCTTTTAAAACCAAAATTCAAAATAGTGACTCTGGGAATTATTTTACCTCCCTAAGGCCAGGGACTGTCTAGTGTCCCTGGACCTCAAGGATACCTACTTCCATGTTCTCATCAGAAGCTCCCACCGAAAGTACCTCAGATTCGAACTGCCCTCAGGCCATTACCAGTTCAGAGCAATGCCCTTGGCCTCACCTCTGCCCCAAGAGTATTCACAAAATGCCTGGCAGTAGCAGTTGCTCACTTAAGAAGGCAAAAGATTGCCATCTTTCCTTACCTGGATGACTGGCTCATAGTGGGTCAGTCTCCAGACCAAGTCAAATTACACCTTCAGGTTACCCAGCAGTTGCTTACATCTCTAGGTTTTCTTCTCAATCTTCCAAAGTCAGTTCTAGAGCCTGTTCAGCTACTCACCTTCATAGGCACAGAACTGGACACAAAGCAGGCCAGAGCTTTCCTTTCTCTAGAAAGAGTAAAGACCCTGGTGGCTCTGGCCTCCTCCTTCACTCTGCAGGTCTCTTGACCAGCAAGCACTCTACAGCTCCTAGGGCACATGGCTGCTTCCACAGCTGTAGTGCAAGGAGCAAGATTTCAGATGAGGGTTATTCAGTTCCATTTGAGAGCCTTCTGGTCTCAAAGGAGATCCTCTAACCAAATTGATCCCAGTAACTCGAACCCTGATCCAGGCCCTGCAGTGGTGGCAGGATCAGAGCAATCTGAGACAGGGTTCCTTTCATCCCTCAATCTCACTCCTTGACCCTTACTACAGATGTGTCCCTCTTGGGTTGGGAGCTCACATGGGCGACCTCACCACCAGGGATTGTGGTCCCCTCAGGAATCTCTGCTCCACATCAATCTGTTGGAACTCAGAGCTGTTTTCTAGCACTTCAGGTTTTTCCGCATCTGTTCAGAACAAAGTGGTACAGGTCAGAACAGACAACACCACTACAATGCGGTACATCAAGCAAGGGGCACTCGGTCTTTGGCCTTGTGCACCGAGACAATGAAGTTGTGGTCTCTGGCTTATTCCCTGAACACTTCCCTCATGGCAGTTCATCGCCCAGGCAAGGACAATGTCCTGGCAGATGCTCTCAGCAGGATTTCCCAGGGCCATCACGAATGGTCACTGGATCCCCTAGTACTGGAGTTAGTATTTGCCAGGTGTGGCACCCCTCAGATAGATCTTTTTGCAGCCCCAGACAATCACCAACTTCCGCTTTTTTGTTGCAGGCCCCCAGTGTTGGACTCAGTCCCTCTGGATGCCTTCCTTCTCAACTGGGAAGGAGGTTCCTCATGCCTTTCCCTTCCCTCTCTTGTTCAAGGTGCTAGTCAAAATCAGATCTCAACCTTGCAAGATGATTCTGATTGCTCCAGATTGGGACAGACAGCCCTGATATCCCCTCCCCAAGGAGCTGGATGGTCACGAGGGCTGCACCAGAAGTGCCTCCTGGATCCTGCAACCACCACCAGGATACCCCACCCCCGAGGAGCGGAGCCGTTGGTCGCGAGTGCAAAGCTGAACTGCCTCCCTGCAGACTTCTACCTGCCGCCAGGACACCCCACCCGAGGAGCCGCTTTGGTCACGAGGGGTCAGTGAAGGTAAACTATTGCCTGGGGAACTCTCACCTGGGGAATCAAAAGAAGAAAATATAAAACACATCATGACAGTCAGTGAGCCAGCCGCCAGCCTACCTGTGGACTTCTGCTCTGCATTTTGAATCACGGCTTTGGCGCCTTTTTTCCACTCGGCTCGCGACACCCTCTGTCCCTCTGCAGTCAGTGCACTAGTAAAAAACCCTGATGAACAGTTCCACCATATGCATTTCTGGGACTGCATGAACTTATTTGAAGATGTTTTTTCCTGTTTTTTGCACTGTGTTGCCTGCTTGTTAGTACATAGTTCTGAGCCTAAAGTACTGCTTTGTAAACAGTTTTCTCTTGTTTTTTCTCTCCCATTTTGCCCGTTTTACTGCCAGCCTGCTCTTTTTCTCCTTTCCCGAACCTCTGTAGTCCGTGATATAATTAATTTATTGGACTCACAGCAGCATCTCCCTACTTAATCCTGCCACACGCATCTCAGCTGCAAACCCCCGCCTGCACTGCCCGCCCCCTAATCGCCACTCCCTGCTGCCTACTTAAACTTCTTTCTCCACAGATCCATTCCCTCCCCCAAGGAGCTGGATGGTTGTGAGGGCTGCACTAGAAGTGCCCTCCTGGATCCTGCAACCACCACCAGGATACCGCCACCCCCGCGAGGGAGCGAGCTGGTCGTGAGGGCAAGCTGAACTGCCCTCCCTGCAGACTTCCTACCTGCCGCCAGGATTACCCCCACCCCTGAGGAGCCATTTTGGTCGCGAGGTCAGTGAAGGTAAACTATTGCCTGGGGAACTCTCACCTGGGGAATCAAAGTAAAGAAAATATAAAACACATCGCGACAGTCAGTGAGCCAGCCGCCAGCCTACCTGTGGACTTCTGCCTGCATTTGAATCGCTGCTTTGGCGCCTTTTTTCCACTGCCTGGCCACCCTCTGCTCTCTGCAGTCGGTGCACTAGAAAACCCTGGCGAACAGCATGCCTCGCTCCCACCGCCCACCACCACCCTTGCTCGGCTCTCCCTTATGTAGTGTACTTTTCTGTGTCCATGAGGCGCAAAACCAATCAGCCTACTTTTCCATTTGCTGGTTATATCATTCCAGCACTAGAGGGAGCCTGCCCTCCCTTCCTGCTCTATACTGGGAAATGTCTCACCCAAGCATAGTCCTAGCCATGCTGGCCTCCTCCTGCTACAGCACCCTATGCTCTCTCTGCCCCTCTGTATCCCCCTTAAACCAGCCCCCACCAAAAGCACACTGCCCCCACTCGCAATCCCCTGCCTTACCATCGGATTACCCCACATCTACCCCTCTATTCATCCCCAAATCCTCCTGCACTCTGGACCTCTGTGCCACCCCCCCCACCAGCCACTTATGTGGTACACTCAGTATTGTGTTTCCTTTCACAGTGGATTCTCCTCGGCTAGCGCCTCAGTTGTTCTCTCCCTCCTATCCCTGCTCCTCCCAGTCGAGGTCCCACCAGCCACATATGCACCCCACCACCAGCTTCAAAACATCATGCGAGGCGTTTAATTCTCCTGCTACTCCTGCCTCCGCAACGTGAACTCAAACCCCGGCCGGTTGTCCCAGCAATGCCCCACCCACAGATGGCAAAGGCCTTCGAACGCTTTCATTAATATATGCAGTCTCCCAAGAAAACTGCAGCCCTTCTATGTTGGATCACCCAACACCCCGGATATTCTCCTGCTTGCTGAAACCTGGCTCTCCTCCGCATGCCTGACTCTGCCATCTCCCTTCCTGGCTTTACCATTTTCAGGGCCGATAGGATGGGCAGGCGTGGGTGGGGGTGTGCTATCCACTTGCGCACTCGGTTCTTGGGCTCGCACTCCCAATCCTGAGCTAAACCATGGGGCGCAAGCCATCACCTTAAAAGTCTCACTCCTACCCCTGACGTGGCCCACTGTATCTAACTCAGCTTATCTACCCCCGGTTCTCACAAAGACTCTGCGGCCACCTCTCTCCTGACTACCTGGCGACCTCTTCTAAAGCTGAACAATTAATCATGGGTGACTTAAATTCCAATTGGCTCAGCCGGTCGGGTTGATAACTTGAAGAATGAGCTTTGCTGCCCTTGACCTGTCCCAAATGGTCACTCAGCCCACTAGACTTAACAAAGTCACAGGAACTAGCTCTCTCCTGGATGTTATCCTCTAACCGGCCTCATAAAATAGTCTCCTTGAAGTCCTTGGACTCACTCAGTGACCACTCCCTGTCATCTGCTTCTGGTCCTCCCCACCCTCTGCTCCTGGGTACAGTAGGATCCTCGCCGCTTTTTCTCCCGGAGGTCTCGCCAACCTCAAACGCCACCTCGCCTATATCGACTGGTCCCATTGGACAGCGCCCTGACGTTAACTCTGCCCCAACCTACCTCTCCACTGCCTCTCAACCTCGCCTCAGGACCTGTATGCACCCTCAGCTCCCTAGGACAAAACGGACTGCTGCTTGGATAACTCCTGCACTGATCCAACAACTAAAAAAGAGAGATAACCTCTGGCACTTAGCTAACGACTCCGGTAGGCCTGCTGACAGACTAGCCTACAGGACAGCCCGCAATCAATACACCTGGTCAATCAAGCAGGCTAAAGCTAAATTCTATCAGGCTGCGTTGACATCCTCCTGGGGCTCGTCCAGAGCCTTCTGGGACAACATTAAAGATTTAAATGGTAAGACCCGCTCCCCCCCTCCATACCAGATTGTCATAAATGGGACTGTCTCGACTGACCCCACTCTGTATCGCTGACTGCCTTAACAAACCTTTCACTGACTTAAGTGCTGTCCTCCCGCCCACTTTTCAGACCCGGTTGCACAACCCACCCACGCCCCATTTCCAGGCCACAATTCCACTTCCGTATGATCTCACCCCACGATGCCAAACCTTTCTTAATAAAATCCCTCGCCTCTCAGAACCCTATCAATGACCCTCTCGACTCCAGGATACTTTGCCTCATGCTGGATGTCATGCTTACCCCGCTGACGCTTATCATTAACAAATCCCTATGCCTCGGCCAATTCCCTAAGGCCTGGAAGCAAGCTGAAGTAACCCCCATCCATAAATCTGGGGACCACACTCTGCCTAATAACTACAGGCCCATCTCATCCTTTCCCCCTATCCAAAGCCTTAGAAAAAATAGTGACACACAGCTCTCTGAATATCTTACTAACTACAACCTCCTTTGTCCAGAGCAACATGGTTTCCGCCCTGGCCATAGCACGTCCACTGCCCTTCTGGAATCTCTTCCACCACATCACTCTGCCACTTGACAAAGGTCATCCGCAGGGGCAGTCTTTATAGACCTGTCCAAGGCCTTCACACAGTGTGCCACCCCCTGCTACTAAACTCCCTTAGCGCATTGGTCTCACAGCCGGCCCCTGAAGTGGTTCACAAGCTACCTACACAACAGGTCCCAAAGAGTCAAGCTAAATGGGACCTCTCCCCTACCTTCCTGTACACTGGGGGTCCCCAAGGCTCCATCCTTGGCCCGACCTCCTTTCAGCCTATTCCTGAACACCCTCCCCAGCTCCTGTTCCAGTAAAATTTACTCTTATGCTGATGATGCTGTTATCCTTGCATCACACCTGACCTACTCCCACTCCAAGTCATGCTGCAAAGCGCCTTCCTCCAAACCAAAATGGTTCAATAAGCACCGCCTAGTCCTGAACCTAAAGAAAACTAAGTCCATGCTATTCTCTCATCGGCAAAACAATGCCAGGGACTTCTCCTCCACATCTCCACCAGCATGCCCTCTCTCTGAGCAAGTCTCGTCCCTACAAGTACCTGGGCATCACCTTTGACACCGCCCTAACTTTCCACGCCCACCTTAGCTTTGGTATCTGCAATGAACTTCCAGGATGGGGTCTTCTCTACCGCCACAAAGACTGTCTCCCGAACCGCTTTAACTTGCACCATCACCTCTTCGGTATTATCACTGGCTGACTACGGACTCCCGTTTACGCAGCTGCTGATGCCCTGCCTTATCTAAAATCCAGACCTCCATCAACAAAGCCTGTAGGCTCCTTACCGGTGCCCACAGCAGAACCCACACCTGTCTGCTATACTCCGCCACAAAAATACTCTTGAGAAAAGACTGAAATATCAAACCTGCCTACTGGCCAAAAAATCCATGTCAGGTCTCTGCCCTCCTGGGGTCTCTGGACCTCTGCAGCGGGCTGCTAGATCCCTGCCAACCCGGTATGCCACTGCAGCCACTTTCAACATTCCCAGAGCAAGGACCTCCGCTGCCAA
This sequence comes from Neoceratodus forsteri, assembly GCA_016271365.2. Lineage (NCBI taxonomy): Eukaryota > Metazoa > Chordata > Ceratodontiformes > Ceratodontidae > Neoceratodus > Neoceratodus forsteri. Next base: position 308,635,369 of record CM028136.1, read on the forward strand.
AGATCTTTCCACCACCTAGCCCCTGCCCTGGTTCAACTCCTTCCTGAAACCATCTCCAAGATCCCAGGCATTGGCCATTTCAAATTGCCTCCGCCAGCATATTATTGACAACCGATGCTGTAAATGTTCTGTAGTTGCACGGTGCCGGTCCTTTCTAATACTTTTCAAGCCCTCGCCGGCGGTCCTCTTCTAACTCTACATATTATTTGCGACATGTTGTTAATTGAATAACGTATCTCCTGTTGTTTTACCAATGTTAGCACCTTACACGAGTTGCTCCAGTACAGCTCGCTGTCTGCACTCTCCAAATGTATATTTTATGTATCTAACCTGTCTGTCATCCCTGTCCTAACACCACTCTATTTGTCGTCTCCCCCACCTTTCTTGACGAGGTACCTTTGTAAACGAGTCTTTGACTCAAAGGTTGTAAAACTGATCTTGCAATAAATAAATAAATAAAAAAATATCCACTCCTTCTGTCCTTAGCAGTCCACCTTCCCCTGTGTCTTCCCAGGAATCACAATTTGTTAACCTGTGCCCAGGGGAGAGTTTGGTATCCGAATCTCAAATCGCTCTACCTCAAGGCCTGGCTCTTGAAGAGTTAGAGTTTGCTGACCTACACCCTTCTCAAGGTGTACTCGATATCTTGAAAGCTTCTAGGAAGCCTACCACCAGGGCTACTTATAATTCTAAATGGAAAAGGTTTTCCATATGGTGCTCTGGAAAGCATATTTCCCCAGAATCTGCTGATTTGCCCACAGTCCTGGATTATATGGTCCATCTAAATACTTTTGGGGCTGAGGCCAGCTACCCTGAAAGTGCATTTGGCAGCTGTCTCTGCTTTATTTCAGCAGGAAAGCCCTCTTCTTTCTGCTCACCCTGTATTCTCCAAGTTTTCAAGGATTGCTTCACACCAACCCTCCATTCAGGGACCCTGCTCCTGCCTGGGATCTTAATGTTTGCATTGCTCAGGTAATGCAACCCCTTGTTTGTCTTCAGCAGAGCTTAAGTACTTGACTTGGAAAACTGTGTTTCTGGCAGCCATCACTTGCCAGGCGTAAGTGAATTACAAGCTTTGTCAGTGGAGCCTGATTTTATCTCCTTTCACAGAGATAAGGTAGTCCTCAGGACTAACAGGAAGTTCTTGCCTAAGGTGGTTTCAGATTTCCACCTTAATCAATCTATATCTCTTCCAGTGCACTTCACTGACCATCCTCCTCTGACGAGAGGAGGCTGCACAGTTTAGATGTAAAGAGAGCCCTTAGTTACTACATAGAGCGTACCAAGGGTCACAGGTTTGACTCCTCCAACTGTTCCTCACTTATGGTGAGGTTGGTAAAGAAACCTGCCACTAAAAATCCATTGCCGGTGGATTGTCTCTTGTATCCAATTTTGTTATTAAAAACTGGGTAAGGTTCTCCCTTCAGGCCTGAGGGCTCACTCTACCAGAGGTACAGCTACATCCCTAGCTGCGGCCAGGAACATCCCTATCTTAGAGATATGTCAAGCAGCTACCTGGAAAACAGTACACACTTTCACCAAGCATTACTCCTTGGACGTCCAGGCTAGGAGTGCTGCTCGGTTTGGCACAGCTGTGCTTCAGAGCCTATTTCCTAAGTAGGTTCTGTCCCTCCTCCATGGAAATACTGCTGTGTAGTCTGCATATGTCATAATATAGCAAGACTTCATGTTGTTTGAAGAAAAAATTACTCACCTTAGTAATGTTGTTTCTTCTAATGGAGTCTTGCTATATTATGACCTCCCCCCCACCTGCCCCTCTCAGAACCTCTGCTCTTGGGATGTGGGTGGGCAGTGTAGTGTTGGCTCTTAGTGATGCCCACCTTGTGTTTTTCACCCCTCCTTTTTGGGGTGTTTGGGTGTTGTATTTTATTTATTTTTTGGATCCCCTGACTTGAGTCTTTGTTTTGGGACCAAAAAATGTGTTAATATTTTAGTAGCCAGTTGGTTAGTGTAGGTTTACAGCTTCCACACAGAATCTTAGTGAGTTTTGCTCCTAAAGATCTGACAGTTTGAGTTTGAAGAACAACAGACAGAGTTTTCAACCGAGCTCGCGCTCAAGATTCCATGCCTGGCATGGAAAGTTAACTCTTTCACCTCCGGAGCAGTTCTAAGGCTGGGACAAACTGCATATGTCATAATATAGCAAGACTCCATTAGAAGAAACAACATTACTAAGGTGAGTAATGTTTTCTTCTTGGCTACAGTAGTGAGAATAGGGGGTTTTAGTTTTCATTCGCAGAAATAGGATAGAGGAGTTTTTGAAATCGTCATTTGGGTCCAAAAGGAAATTCACAAGCCGACAGCTTTGGCAAAATTCATTTTCTCACATTCCCAGTGTTCCAAGCATAAAGAAATAGATGAAAATAGGTTATCGTGAGAACTTCAAAAGTTTTAGTTTAAATACAGTCTTTATTCTGAATATAAAATCTCCTATTTTTTTTTTACCTGGAAACTTACTGTGATTCTACTCCTTAGGGAAATGTGGGGCTAAACAGAGACTAATTTGTATGCATTATAGAGGTCATCGACAATCAATAATACTGTCCAGGGGCGTAGCCATGACACCCAGATGACCATTTAATAGTTATCTTTTTTTCTTTGAATTCTATGATTTTTTGCAGTATTAAATAAAATAATGCATTACATAAGGATTTGTGCATGTATTGGTCAGACTGATCCCCCAAATATTTGTATTAGTATAGAGTATATGTTGTTTTTAGAATGGGGTGGATCAGCTGACAATATGACATCACCTTTGAGCTGTATATATTCAACCTGCCTCTAGGGCTAGGCAGATGAGTTTTGGTAGCAGTAGGGAAAGTACTGCTACTGGGAGCACAGAAGATAGTGAAAACACTTAGGCTTTGAAAATGTATCTTTCCACTCTGTGGTTACACATCCATGTTTGGGATTGTGTTGAAACTGTATAATTTAAAGTATATATTTTTTTTGTTTTGTTTATTTTGTTGGCAAAGTTACGTTAAACAGCTTTAGAGATATTATTATTTTTTTAAATGAAATTTAACACTAGTCTTCAAGTGTATTCTAAAGCTACAAATCTCTGTGTCTGAGTTGTTGTTCCCACTAAACTTCCACAGTTGGTGTCAGAAGTGGGATCAACTAGTTGTCCAAAGTAGGAGGGGGAGACCAGACTGAGTATCTGACCAGATACCACTACAACAACTAAAGCAGAGATGGCAGAAGGAGGATTGGAGAAAAAGCAGGGAGCAGTCACTTGAACCAGAATGGCCATGACGGGTGAACCACTATATGCTGGCTTACCAACTGAGACTCAAAGAAGGACAACAAAGGATGAGAGTTCCAAAGAGGAGGTGGACCCAGAACCTAAGGAGAGATCCCACGAACCACAAGAGGAACCACCTGAAAGTATGGCTGATCTACTCCACTGGCTAATGATATGACAGCTAGAAATGGAATGACAGAGAGATCTGGACCTACAAGGATGAGAGAGAGGGAGTGAAGGAGACAAGACCTCAGGTGGGCTGACACCATACAGATGATTAAACAACTGGGGGTAGGACAAGGAAGTAATGGTGAAGGAGTACCCACCAACCCAAAAGACATTAAGATAACTCAAATGACTGCATCAGAAGATACTGAAGCCTATCTGACCACATTTGAGAGGGTGGTGAAGGCCTGTGGATGGCCACCTGGCCAATGGATGGTTCATCTGGCACCATATTTATCTGGCAAGGCACAACTAGCTTATGGAAAGATGGACTCATGTTTAAGTGACGATTATGATCTGGTCAAACAGGAAATACTTTAACGTTATAATAGCAGAGACTTATAGGCAGAGATTTCATGCACTCAAATACAATGCTACAGACCCCCCAGAGAGATTTATACAAGATTGAAGGAACTGTGTAATAAATGGGTGCAGCCTGAAGGGAAATCTCAAACAGATATCATGGAAACATTCATTACAGAACAATTTTTATGAATTCTGCCTCTGGAGTTACAACTCTGGATTAAGGAACACAACCTGGAATTGGCAGAAGTAGCAATTACCTTGGCAGAAGACTATTTGGCCATACACCAGTCTGTCAACAAGAGAGGACAGCAATCTCCTGAAGCACCTGTCAATAAGAGTTCAACTCCACTGGTAAAACCTGCTTATAATTATCAGAATAAACAGTATGGTAACAAAACTGGGTCCAGTGGTACAACTTTTCCCCCTAACATAGTGTGCTGAAACTGCCAAGGTCAGGGGCATATAGTCAGGTTCTGCCCTACAGAAAAACCTGATGTGACACATTTGGAATTATTCAATGAAGGGTATTTTTTTACCAAGGTGACTATTGCTAACCAAGCTGTATTGGGGTTGATTGACTTGGGGAGTAAACATATCCTAGTTAGACATGACCTGGTGAGATCCCTCAAGAAAGGCTCTCCAATGTAAGTGGTATGTGTGCATGGGGACAGATATCAATACCCTACCACTAATGTAGACATTATGGTGGAAGGAAAGACAACACAGGTCATGGCAGGGGTTGCGCCACGATTGTCTGTACCCATTGTACTGGGTCATGATTTTCCTAACTTTTCCACACTGATTATGGACAAAAGTATGGTAGCAGCAGTAACACTCATACACAGAAGAAAAAAGAACTGTTGTTGGGTGAATTATTTCCTTTTGAAGGGGATGTGATAGGTGCCCCTGGTAAAACCAGGTAGACAATGAATGCCAAAAAGAAAGAACAACAACAACGGAAAAAGAATCAGCATGATATACCACAGGACATTAAAAATGTATTCGTTGATGTTAACATAGGTGATAAACAGACAGGATTGTACATTATCTTCTTTATTTCAACAGGTGGGACAACAAGGAGTACCTGGATCTCCAGAAATGAAAATTAAAAATAATGTGTTATATAGAGTATGTAAAAAAACAGGTACAGAGGAAACAACTGAACAGTTAGTGGTACCATTATGTTTCAGAAAGGGCATTGTGTTTTTGAGGCATGATTTACCTTGGGCAGGACATGCAGGGAGGGAGGGACAGGACCCTGAGTAGAATACTACAGAGATTCTACTGGCCAGGTATACACAAAAATAGTAGCCAATATTGTCAGGAACATCATGAATGTCAAGTAACTGCCCAGGTAGGAAGAAAGGAAAGCAGTACCCCTTGTGTCAATCCCCTTAGTTACAACACCTTTCAAGAGAATAGGCATGGATATTGTGGGACCTCTGCACAACAGTAGTAAAGAAAACCACTTTCTCCTGGTGGTGTGTGATTACGCTACTAAATATCCTGAGGCCATCCCGATATGCACTGTTACCACCCTTAAGATTGCAGAGGAGTTGGTGAAGTTGTTTAGTTGGGTTAGTATACCAAAATAGATATTGACGGATTGAGGGCATATTTTCAACGCCACACTGCTAAAAGAATTATATAATCTTTTAGGGATTGTGTCTGTACATAACTCTCCATATCATCCCCAAATGGATGGACTCATAGAGCGGTTTAACCAGATGCTCAAGAGGGTGCTTAAGAAATTTGTTCAGGATGAGGGAAAAGATTGGGACAAATACTTACCTTTTCTTCTGTTTGCCTATCATGAGGTTCCCCAGGCCTCAACAGGCTACTCCTCCTTCTCCTTGCTTTATGGAAGGAATCCCCATGGACCACTAGATGTGGTAAAAGAATGCTGGGAGGAGGGGAAAGATATGAAGCATCCTGGGACAGCATCATACATGAAGGAACCTCGTAAACGCTTGATAAGTTATGCCCAAAAAGCCCATGAAGCAGGGGTACAGGTCCAAAGAATTCAGAAAAAAGGGCATGATCAGGCTGTTTCCAAAACAAAAGGGTTTATAGAGGGAGATCAGGTCCTGTTATTACTACCTACGCCTACTAATGTTACTTATGAAGTGGCAGGGACCTTATAAAGTGATACAGCAGACGGGACCAGTGACATACCTGATAGAAACACCAGACAGGAGACAAAAACAGAAGATCTATCATGCAAACCTCCTAAAGAAATGGCATGTTAAATCTAACCCCCCCCACCACAAGTTTTTTGATCCTCCCAGAAACAAAACAGAATGAATTAGACCTGGCCTATGATCGGTTAGAAAGGGAACAGGGGTTTAAGGATGTTAGTGTGAATTCTGAACTGACAACAGATCAAAAACAAGAATTGTCACATCTACTAGAGGAATTTTAGACTACATTTACAAGTGTGCTAGGACAGGCTGTAGGGGTGCAACATCATATCCGTACCGACACAGCCCTTTTTAGGAAAAAACCCTATAGACTACCTGAACGGGTCAGGGAGCGGGTACAAGATGAAATTAAGAAGTTGCAGAGGTTAGGCATTATAGAACCCTCTGAAAGTGCCTGGGATTCGCCCATTGTAGTAGTTCCCAAGAAAGAGGGAGAAATCAGATTATGCCTAGATTTTAGGGGGTTGAACCAGATATCAAAATTTGATGCATACCCTATGCCTCGAGTGGATGATATAATAGATAAAATAGGAAGTGCTAAATATATATCCACTCTGGACCTGACTAAAGGGTATTGGCAGGTCCCCCTAGAAAGTACAGCCAAAGAAAAAACAGCACTTTCTACTCTTATGGGTTTGTTCCAGTTATGTACCATGCCATTTGGTCCAAATGGGGCATCAGCAACATTTCAGCAGTTTATGGATAGGTTGCTGGCACCACATCATACTTTTTGTGCGGCTTACCTAGACAACATTGTTGTGTTTAGTGCATCATGGCAGCTCCATCTGGCTCATTTAAGAGAGGTGTTAACATCTGTTAAACATGCAGGATTGATCATAAACCCCCTCAAAATGTGCTCTGGCCCAAAGAGAAACCAGGTATTTGGGATTTGTATTGGGGAATGGGTTAATTAAGCCAGAAGTCAGTAAAGTGGAGGTAGTGGCTAATTGCCCAGTACCCCTTACAAAGAGACATGTCCATTCATTTTTGGGATTAGCTGGGTATTATCATAGATTTATCCCTAACTTCACTACTATTGCTACTCCTTTAACGGATCTTGCAAAAAAGAGATCTGGGAACAAAGTGATTTGGTCTGCAGCATGTGAGCAAGCATTTCAGCAGATAAAAGCTGCTCTGTGTTCATCCCCCGTATTAAAAAGTCCTAATTTTGAATATCCCTTGGAGGTACATACAGATGCCTCGGGGATAGGGATTGGCGCAGTATTGAGCAAAACTATTGAGGGAGAAGAACACTCCATAGTGTACTTATCCTAGAAATTACATGACCATGAACAAATGTACTCTATGGTGGAGCAAACTACTTAGTTGCTAAATGGGCGTATAGAAGGATTACGCTTCTATCTCTGGGGTGCCCTTTTACTTTAATCATGGGCCATAACCTCTCGTTTTATCTCCCAAATGAAAGATAAAAAACAATTGCATTATGCCATGGTGCCTGGCCCTGCAGCCTTACCAGTTAATTGTTACACAGGGCTGGTACGCCCCATATGAATGCAGATATTTTATCCAGACATGGTGCCTCTAGAAAAGGGATATGATTGTTTCAGTAGTGTTGTACAAATGTAGGTGATCTGATATGTGCCTGTAGATAGGCACCCCAGGGTTATAGTTTTGCTTAAAAGAACAAGTGTGCGTGTTGTATGCAATATTCATTTTGTTGTATGATTTGTTCTTGTGAATGAAATAGGGACCCTGGGGTGGAACTTCCAAGAGTGGGTGGGCGGAAGCTCCATCCTACCCATCGTTTAAATGGGTAGGTTGTCTTGAAAATCTGTTCAGAGGTATATGTGGCAGAGCTGCCCCCCATTTTACTTTGTTTATTTTTTTTGTTTTATTAACCAAAACAGATAGTTCAATCCCAGCTGTGTTGAATGATTATCATGTGACTAAGTTTATTTTTGTGAAAAGTGCACATGATAATGATAAAAGGGGAACTTTTCTCTTGTGTTAAATACAGCTAACCACCAAATGATTGTGGAAGAGCTGCCCCCTATTTTATTTTGTTTATTTTATTTTGTTTTATTGTTTTGATCAAGACAATCCCTCTTTTCTTAACCCTATTTTCCTAATCCTTAGTCTACTGCAGTAGCGCCTCCTTTCTGTAGTCCTTCTGGCCCTATTCCCCATTTTCCCATTACGAGGGGGTGTCCTCCCATCGTAATCTCTCTACAACTATTCTTTCCCTACTTTTTAAATACATCTGTGGGTCCTGATCATTTCTGTGCATTTTTTTTATATATATAATATCCCCCTTTTGCACCATTGAGAATATTCTTTTTGGAATTACCCAGGTTCTGGGACGCCTGTATCAGAGGGTATTTATGTGAAGATTAATAATGTAGGAAGTTGGGAGCTTTAGAAGACCCAACTCTGTTTGTAATGTTAAAAAGAAAGAATCCACTTGGGTGTTAAAATAATTAAACACTCCTCGCGGTTATGGCACTGCTCGTTCATTCAGACGAGTAGATTATCATGTGAGAGTGGTATTCTGTGTTAGAAATATGTTGGGAAGAATTAATTTTTCCATGAAGAACCGTTCTCTGCTATCTGCACCCCTGCGGCTGTTCGAAGGTGCGAGACAGCCTGTGAGTTTGCGAGAGAGGGAAGATGGGTGTCTAAAACCAGTGCTACATTGTCCCACTGTACACAGCTCAAATAGGATTGTATAGGGACAGGAGGTTGAATAAAAGATTCAAAATAGCTCTTTTTCCTATTAGACAGTGCTTGTTCTTGGCTACATTAGCGAAAATAGGAGTTTTTAGTTTTCATTTGCAGAAATAGGATAGAGGAGCTTTTGAAATCATCATTTGGGCACAAAATAAAATTCACAAGCTGACAGCTTCAGTGAAATTCATTTTCTCACATTCCCAGTGTTCTAAACATAAAGAAACAGATGAAAATAGGCTATCAGGAGAACTTCAAAAGTTTTAGTTTAAATGCAGTCTTTATTCTGAATATAGAAGCTCCTATATTTCTTACCTGGAACTTTACTATGAGCCTGCTCCTTAGGGAAATGTGGGGCTAAACAGAGGCTAATTTGTATGCATTATAGAGCTCATGGATAGTCCATAATACTGTCCAGGAGGCGTAGCCATGACACCCAGATGACCATTTAATAGTTATCTCTTTTTCTTTGGAATTTTATGGTTTGTTTTGCAGTATTAAATAAAATAATGCATTACATAGGGATTTGTGCATATGTTGGTCAGACTGATCCCCTAAATATTTGTATTAGTATAGAGTATATGTTGCTTTTAGACTAGGGGGCGAACCAGCTGACAATATGACATCACTTTTGAGCTGTATATATTCAACCTGCATCTAGGGCTAGGCAGATGAGGTTTGGCAGCAGTAGGGAAAGTACTGCCACCGGGAGCACAGAAGATAGTGGAAACACTTAGGCTTTAAAAGTGTATCTTTCCACTCCGAGGTTACACATCCATGTTTGGTATTGTGTTGAAACTGTATAATTTAAAGTATATATATTTTATTATTTTGTTTATTTTGTTGGCAAAGTTATGTTAAACAGCTTTAGAGATTTTTTTTTTAAATACAATTTCACACTAGTCTTCAGGTGTGTTCTAAAGCTACAAATCTCTATGTCTGAGTTGTTGTTCCCACTAAACTGCCACAATGATTGGCCTGGATGAATATAGTGCAGATAGTTGGACAAATGATACCATTAGTTCAGTAGAGTTTTATGTAGAACCCATGATTCCTGTTACTTTATTTGACCCAGATTTTGACTCTGATTCTGAGGAGGAAATATCATCAAAACCTCCAATAAATCTAATCACACTGATACAGAACCAGTATAGTTAATGGGTCAGCCATCCTCAGATTCTGTCCAAGTACTCCCAGGAACCAAAGAACATGATTTTGTGCCAAACATACAAGAGTGGCATTGCTGAGGTTAATATTAGTGCTCAGAAGACTAGTGTTAACCTGAAAATGAGACAATTAGTGCAAGTAACACATTAAAAGATTTGGAATATACTCTTCAAAATCTAAAAGCAGTTGCTTTCAAGAAATGACACTTCAAGTGTATCAATAGCCTTGGAGGCAGTATAGTGTAGTGGTTTCAGGCTCTGAGCTGCAAACTTGGAGACTTGGGTTTGAATCACGCTCCCACTTGCATACTGTGTGACCCTGAGCAAGTCAATTAACTTCCTTGTGCTCCCAGGTCAGACCTGTAAAGAAGCTTTCAGCTTAGTGTGCCTCTCCTGGGAAAAAGAAAAGCCTTGCTTCAATTCTCCCTAACCTGTTTACAACCTGTAGAAGGACAGGTAATTATTCCAGAGTTAGTCCAACATGATGAGAAACATACTGATGTAGGAAATTATGCATTTAACTCAGTCTTGTCAGATGCTGGAGGCAATTAAAACCAATATCTTGCAAATGTGATTTTTTGGAGAATATGTGCACTTAAAGAAGAAGTAGAAAGTTTAAGAGGTGAGGTAGCATATAATAGAGCCATACTGGATGTTCTAAATAAGCAACAGTAACAGAACTATTCAGGCATTTTGTGTGCATTTGCACTGATCTCTTTCAGGATTTCAATGAATTTGGACCTTAATCTAAGACCTGTGAGACAGTTTGTGAGACATACCAGGTGTATCTCAGAAAATTAAATTTATATCACAAATGCTGGCACAATAGTCGAAAGAACTCTTATGAGCCATTGTAAATATTGTACTGCCTAGTGAGACACTGGAGCAGAACTATAAACTTTACAGGACTTGACAGATTGTAAAAGTAAAGCAAGTCAAAGGAAGGCCTTCAGTGGTGGCTGGAGACCAGGAGCAATGGGGCCCTTTCGAAAGGCTCAAAGCCTGAAATGCATAGCCCATACCTGGATCCTGGAGTCTGAAGCCTGGAGTCTGACGTTTTGAAGTCCTGTGATTTGTTTGTATTCCATATCCTGCCATTGGTACTGTTGGGTGGTTAACTGAAGGATTGTTTTCCCCTCTGCTTGACTTTGTGTTTCATTCTGTGCTGCAAGCTGGGGGATTCAGCTGGAAGAGGTGATCGGCGATCACTGGTACAGCAGCCAACTTTGACTGCATTGCTGCAGGGTAACTGCTGAGATAGAACATGGAGCGAGTAAGTGAGTACTGGCAGTTTTGCTGGCCCATAGCTGCACAGCATTTGGAAAGTTTGACAGAAGCAAATTCTTCAAGTAGGGAACAGAGGAAAGAAAAAAAGTTCAAGAGCCCAGATTGGAGTTTGATTTTGTGAGTTAACTGTGGTTTACGAGGGGAGCAGAGACTTGGAATAGTTTTTACTACTAAGGACTGCTTGACTGTGGGAGACTGTGGGGGACACTCTTATCTTTGTCATATCATATCCTGCAAAACATTTTAACATTTAACACCAACATTTTAATATTTTAAACATTATATTGCATTGCATAAGATGAATGTTTGATTGAAAAGTTTTCTTTTTACTTTGCAGTCTGTCTTTGAACCCTGGGGTGGCTACTGAGGTGTGTGTTTGTTTTTTAACCATTTACCTCACAGCGATATTATTATAGTTAGGTTTATTTATTTTATTTGTATTTTTTCTTTCATTCTTGTTTGAGTTTTCACACCACTCACAGCTGCCAGTTCAGGATAGATGGTTATGTCATGTGGGCAGAGCAGAAAAGGGCACATTCATGGAGGTGAAGAAATCAGATTCATTTGGAGTCAGCCTGGGTTAAGATGTGTGTAACTGCTGCTCTGCTCTTTTAAGACCTTTTTCTGAGTCCCCCTTGTATTCTGAGAAGGTATTTGCTAATATAGTGTTACTGCTGGCACATTCTTTGTGGCTGGGTTTTGTATCTTTTTTTTTTTTTTAGGATAACGCAAGGTTTTGACTGCTAATTAAATGCCTTTGTGTTTATAGCACTGAAGAGGGCATTATTTGGACAATATTTTGGTTTTTGACTGTGAAAGCTTGTTTTATGTTTTGTGGCATATTTGGATTAATAATGTTGAAGTAAGTGTTACATATTTTTGAATTGCTGTCATATAGTTATGTTGGGTAGATATTCATAAATAATATTTTAGTGATTATATGCTATTAGGTCATCAGTATTATAATATAAGGCTATATAGTAGAGTGGTGTATTTATTTATTTTAAAACTTTATAAAATCTGGGGTTAAAATCATACTCTTTAGGGCACTTATTGTTTATTGTTTCTGTTTTAGTGTGGCAAGTTCCTCTGCTCATCTTGAAGCCCTCATAGAAATTAAAATAGTAAAAGAGGGGATAAGGAGACAATTAATTAGATCATCACTTATATGGGGAGAGCCAAGAAGAAAATACTCAAGCAGAAGGAAAAGGTGGAATATGAAAGATACTGAGAAAGTTTGAGAAACACCTCTGCTTTATAGATTGTATAATATCAGTTCTTTTTTATCTCTGTTCTTTTAAGAAGTGTGATTGTGTAGTCCTGATTTGGGTATACCTGAAATAATGCAACCCAAAAATATGAAGAACATATTTCCATAAGGCTGATAAAGTAACGAGTAAAAATTGTAAAAATAGAAAAGTGATAAAGCTGGTTTAGATAGGTCTTCCTCTGTTCAGAAATTAATACAATATTTGCAGCCTAATTGTAATTGTAATCAAATTGAACTAAGGGGAAATAAGAAAATTACTGAAGTATTTGACCCAAAAATGACATCTTCACCAGTAAGATCAAATGAGATGACTCTGCAGAGTATGCACCCATTGTCAGAGAAGATTAGAAGGTTGGAGGACAACCCACAGTGTCAGAGTGCAGAAAGTAATCATAGGAATTTAATAGATATCTTGGGTCCAGAAATGCATATATCTGACTTTAATCCCTCTGATAAACAAATTGAGGAGAGTCATCATGGAAGTAACATACTGTCCCCCTATACTAACTCAAGCAATAAGGCTAGGGTGGTTGTGGCCTATAGTATGGTTATGATGGATGAGAAAAGCTTAATAAGCAATGGTAAGTTAACTGGTGTAGGGCATAATGAAAATGAGATAAGTGTGAATTTAATGCAAGAAATTAATTTTCAATTATGCACAGAGGTTACCAAGCCTGCAAAACAGATTGACCTATTGACTAATCAACATCAAAGTAAAAATGAATCGTTCTTACAAAATTTTTAGTCCTTTTTGACACCTTGTATAACACCAAAGGTTAACAATGAACAAACAGTTAATAATTTGGAATATTCTGAATTACAAAACCCCTATGATATAAGGTGGGGAAGGATGGATAGTTTGAATAATAAACATAAAGGAATTGGAAATGTAGAGCCTATAATCAAGGCCACTGATTTACGATGATTAAAACAATTAAATTCCATTTTCAAGGCTTAAGATTCCGGAATTTCACCGGTGATTGTTACTCTAATTTCTGGATTTTACCAGGATTCTGTTATCATTCTTTTAGTATGTGCATAAATAATCATAATTAAAGAAGGCTTACTATACAGAGCATTAAATAAAGCAAACTGAAAATAGTACAGGAAGGAATTAAAAGAAAAACAAACTTTTTTATAGATTTACTGATCTGATAGAAAATGCCAGATTCCATGAAATCTTCATTTTACTAGTTTTCAGGCAGCCCTAATTCTGGAATTTTACCAGATTTTCCGGTAAAACCAAAAACAGTGGCCTTGCCTATAATAGATAAATTAGAGGAAGTTAAAAAAGAGATTGCATTTTATAATGCTAAAGTGTTGGAATTAAATACACTTTTTTGTTCATTTATTGAATTCTATGTGGGGAACTCTCCTCAGTCACACAAGGAGAAGGAGACAGAAGATCTGGATTTTAATAATGCAGGAAGGAAGGAGGGAGGAGTAATCCATAAAGGTGGAGCTAACAAGGAAAAAAAGTGCTGTAGTCTTACCAAAAGAGATGGGGTAGTAAGTAATGGCTTATTAACAAATGGAAAAGCTTTTAAGGAGACTGACAGCACAAACAACTTAAAAAGGAAAACTATCCAGATGATAACAGAAGAAATTGTAACAGAAAGAGGAAAGAAATAGATCTTTGATCGTGAATTGGAACAAAGGAAAAGAAAGCTAGTCCAAGAATCAGAAGTTATGAATACTAAGGGCCTAAGAAGTTGAAGGAAGTTCCCAGAACTATAAAGGTAAAAAGGAGAATAGAAGGGGAAATATAATGCCGAATAGAGCTGGAAATGAGTTAGAAAGGTTAACAAAACAGCAGGCAAAAAATAAGGTAAACTATAAAACGGTTGAGAAAATAGGGAAAAAAGCTTTTAATGATAACCAAGGTTCACTTAAATTAAATGACCTAGAGAAAGAGAGGTTCATTTTAGCTGGAGAAATGCTGCCTAAAATTTTTATAAATGGAGTACCAAAACAAAAGAATGAGAATGCATATACAGTGAAATTGGCGACATATAATCTTATCAAGGGGAATTTTGGAAAAATATTAACTGGCAAGATATCAGATCAGTTTACAGGTATCAAGTTAGACCTTACAAAGGATGGTTATGTGTTGTCCTAAAGAATGCAGATAAATGAAGAGATATTTTGAAAGAGAAAGTCAAGTTTTGTGAGTTGGGAATTCTCCTTGATACAACATATAATGGCATGAATGGCCAAATGATCTAAAAGAAAAGCAGGTTGCAAGGGTAGATGTTAATAAGAAAGATAAAGTCATAGAAATGCAACCTAGAATTATAGCATTCTTGAAGCTTATTGAGACAACCAATGCATTAATAGGGGATGATGTGCATTGTATAATCAGAAGAAGTAGGAAGCAACTTGGGGTATGTATTAATTCTTCGGTGATTTTGGAATCTGATTAAAGTCTGAATAGTGACTATGAAGAGGCCAGCTCCCTGTATATGTCCAGAGATAGATAGTCTAACAGTATAATAAGGGTGAATGAAAGTGATGATGAGATAGTAACACTGGGGTCAACAATCTGGCAGGAAAATGGCAGTAAAGATATAGATTTAATATCCTGGAATGTTGACAGCCTTAAAGAAAAGATGGAGGATAAAGCCTGTTTAGAGTGGATTACTAAGTACCCAATATTGCTTCTACAAGAAACATGGATGGGTAAACTGGATGAGATATGGGTAAATGGTTATAAAAGCTGGGTTTCTCCAGCATATAAAACCTCTAAATATGGTAGAGCTAGAGGGGGATTAATTATATGTATTAATGTGTTAGTTGAATGTGAGAATCCCGAAGTTAGCATGTATAATGAATTCTTTATGTATGTTGTTATTATAGCCCAGGGGAAATGTTTTGCATTATTTAATATATATATTCCTCCAGTAATTAAAACAAGTGAACTGACTGGTATTTTTAATTGTTTTGGACAGGATACTGAATCTTTGAAATCCAGGTACCCAGAGATATCTATATACTTGTTTGGAGATTTTAATGTACATATGGGCAATGATATTGAAAATACAGCACTGGAGTGGGGAATTGATGACATCTTAAGTATACCAGTGTGCCAATCAAAGGATGGGGTGTTAAATCCAAAAGATAAATTATTATTACAGTATTTGGATAAATTTAATCTAAAGATCTTAAATGGTAGGACCAGAGGTGATTGGGAGGGGGAGATCTCCTTCCCTAAAATCAAAGGGGTTAGTGTCTTAGACTTGGGTATTGTAGATGCACTAGATTAACATAGAGTGAATCACTTTAAGATTATTAAATTATGGGATAGTGATCACTTTCCTGTGTTATGTTCTATTGTATTAAATATTAAGTTGAAAAGAAAAAAAGGAAGAAAAGGAGGCAGATGTTAACATGTGTATTAAATATGGGAAGAAAATTATATGGAATAAATACACAAAGAATGTACTGACTTGATAATTCAAAAGCAAAATATGATAGATCATCCAGTGGATATAATGACTCAGGTTGAGGCAATTGAGCAAATCCAATATTTTTATATTATATGCAACAAATAGATCTGGCAGTGAGTTCTAAAAAAAGAAGTGTGACAAAGGTTAATATTGGCAGTACTCAGCCTTGGTTTGATTATGACTGCATAAATTTAAGGAAAGAGATTAAAAGACTGGGCAAAATTAGGGTACGAAACACTTCCCTGGTTATATTGAAGGCTTTTAAGAATCCAAAAATAGAATACAAAACCATGATATATAAAAAGAAGAGGAGTTATAATCTCTCATTATAGCGCAAATTACAAGATTCAATTCTTAAGAAAGATAGCCAAACATTTTGGTCACTGGTGGCCTTTGGATTCTGTGAGACTAATATCCAATATAATTTGTTAGGGTTGATGTCAGAAGAACAGTGGTGTGTGATTTTAGTAAAATCTATGATAATGATGATGATAGTGGTATGGGTGAAGATATAGAGAAAGCGATTCATTTTCACTCTTATTTACTCTTAGGAAGTAACGGAGGCGATATAAGCACAAAAAGGAATAAAGCCCAGGAATAGATGGAGTCACAGCTGAAGTGTACTTACATGATGTTGATCATTAGGCAGAGGTTTTGCTATGTTTATTCTCAGCAGTTGCTCAATCTTTTGTTCTGCCATTGAATTGGAATAAAGGGGTGATTGTTCCGCTATTCAAAAAAGGTTCCAAACATGACCCTATGTGTTATAGACCAATAACTTTATTGCCAATTTCCAAAAAGATCTTTACCCATTTGTTATTGAAAAGGATATCACTATGGGTGGAAGAAAATGAATTAATTTCCAAGTATCAATGTGTTTTTAAGAAAAACAGTAATACACTGGATCTGGTTTTTACATTGAATTATTTGCTGGAATTATATGTATGTAGGAAGAAAAGTGTACTTTATGTATGTTTTGTTGATATAAGAGCTGCTTTTGACTCTGTGGACAGAAATAAAATGTGGGAGATTTTGACACTGTTAAACATAGATAAACACTTGTTAAAAGATGTTACAGAAGTTACATTATAATACTACTGCTCTAGTACATTACTGCAGAGATGGTGCACTTTCAAGAGAAATAAAAGTGGGAAAGGGGGTCAAACAAGGTTGTTTATTGGCCCCAATATTGTTTAACCTATACACTGAAACAGTAATTAGAGACATGGCTAAAACTGATACATTTGCCTGCTCGATAAACAAGGAAAATATCCAGTTATTATTATATGCAGATGATGCTTTGTTATCTCAAAAATGCCTTTGGACTTAAAGAGAGCAATGACAAGGTTGATGGAGTCATTTGCCAAATTGAAATTAGAGTTGAATGTTGAAAAAATGAAAATAATATCATTTGGGGAAAAAAAACTATGTGAAACATTTCTGGGAAATTAATAATAAAAGAATAGAAGAAGTGAAAACATTTAAATACTTGAGAATTATATTTGAGAATAATCTGAGGTGGGATGCTCATCTGAGTGAGATATAAAACAAATCATATAGCTCAATGAGTGCAATATATGCCTTTGCCAACAGGTTTGCTAATAATTCCTTTGTCACTCTCAGGAGAACATTTGAAGTTAAGACCATTAGCCAGACGTTATATGGCTGTGAAGTATAGGGCCTCTTAGCAGGAGATATAAAATCAGAACCTATTTTGAATGTCTCCCTGAGAAAGACTTTGGAGCTCCCATGGAATTGCCCGACAGCCTTTATGAGACTGGAAGCAGGTATTCCTGCTCTAATTGTTAAAATTAAAATAAAGCTATTAAGTATTGGGAAAAAGTAGTAAAGATGTCCGTAGAAAGACTTCCCAACTTATGTTGGGTTGATTTTTTGGAAAGATTAAAGGGATTGACTGGCATGCGTGAGTGGTTCCAAAGTTTGAACAATTTATTAAAGAGTCTTGGTATGGAAGACACAAGGTCTAATAAAGCCATGTGTACTTGTTTGCAAAGGCTGCTGTTCAAAGATTTTCCAATGTTGCGCTCCAAACTGACCTTGCCAGAATACATGCGTTAGACAGATATAGGCATTATTCTGATATAAAAGTAAATAGGAAAATGGAAACATATCTGGTATACTGTGAAAATAAGAAACATAGGAATAATTTGTGTAATATGAGGTTGGAAAGCCTGGTATTGTAAATCTACAGTACAACAAATGGCGGGTCAGTTTGGGAATGAAAAAAATGTAACTGTAATAATGATAATGTAGAACATAAGTTATTAGAATGTGATGAACTGAAAAGAGAAAGAGATAAATGGATAATTCCTCTGATTATGGCAAATAACCTGGAAAGTAAGGATATGTGTATGAAGCCCTTGTTTGGTCTGGAAAACATCAGGATAATGTATGGCATAGAATTTTGCCAACAAGATGAAAAGTGAACTCTGAGTATAATTCATTTATCTATATTGCTCTATAATACTGTATTATAATGTTTTATTTTATCTCATGATTAATATTTTATGTGTTTTCTGTGATTAATGTGATAAAATGTATTGTTTTTATACATCGTTGGTATCAATAAACTTTGAACTTTGAACTTTGAACAGCTGAGGCAGACTACAGATTCAGTAATATCAGAAGACACTTCAAATGATATCAATCAGGGAAAAAGTAACAAAGCAAATCAGGTAAATCTATCTCCCCCATTTCAAAAGGGTATGGAGACTATAAAAGAATTAAAAGTTTTAACTTAAAACACAAAAAATGGGAATACAAATATAAATTCACAGAAGAAAACACAAGTAGTAAAAGGTAAAAAGAAGAAGCTTTATAAGAAGGAAAAGTTGTCAGATAAGTGCAAAGAGGGGAAATATAAAAACAGCAAGACTATCTCCAATCAAATTCAAGGAGGTTTGCAAAAACAGTTGGAAATCCGACTTGAACCTCCCTTAACTGGAGACAACTATAAGGAATCATTAACAGAAAGATTTAGACATTCTGTCTCACATACTAGTTGTGTAGAGGTTCACAGAGGGGAGACCAAGGGTACCATATTGGAGTCCCTCATAGAGGTTTGGAATATTCAGAAAGGAAAAAATTGTACACCCCCAAAAAGTGAAGGCCCAGACCCGAAGGATGAATATTTAATAGAGATGTATGGAATTCATAGTCTTGATCTGAGACTAAAGCTAAATTAACTGAATGGGTATGAGGATGCATGGAAAGTGTTTATTATAAGACCACCAAACCAGGAGTTTAAAAACTGTATATTACTATATTGTCAATCTTACAGCATTGCACAGAAAATTTGGAAACAAGAAGGGATACTGTATGATAAGGGCATTTATGTTTATCCACCACAGTTGGTACCAGTCTCTGATGTACCAGATAATATTGATCTTGATCCAAATTATGAGAAACCAAATAAAGATAAGACTGACAATCAGTGTATTCAAAAAATTACTCAAGTAATCGATGGATACAATAAAAAAAGGGTTAAAGACTGGGAGATTGAAACATTATCTTTATTTGGCTGGGAGATTGAAGAAGGCCAATCCATAGGCATGGTCAGAAGAGATACTGGTATATTTTTGTCGTGTGCCTTAGGAATGAATATCAATAGAAGTTCAATTAAAAATATTTATGTGCATCAAACAACATCAAAATATCCACAAATAGATATTACATTCTATTCAAGTTAATTGGCAGCACTGATTTTGCAGGCCACTTATGTAATGGATAAGTATGCAGTTTATCTAACAAACATCAAGTCAATTTTTGGTGATAACATCCAGTGTAATAGAGTAACAACTGGGGAAAAACAAACTTTTCCCCAAACTAAAAATCAATTCTCTACCCTTGAGCATCTTAAAACAGATTGACAAAAGGGAGGCAAGTAAAAGAGTCCAGAATTACCATACTTACATGTAACATAGAGGGGATGATAATGAAGCTAGTAGATCAAGAATTTGAAAACTTCTGGATGAGTTTAGGCACTATGGGCATAATATTCAAAATTGCATACAACGTGGTGCAAGTAGTTACTCAGCACAATTGAGATTGCGGCGCAGGCAACAAGGGATATATTCAAAGGAGATGCTATGCATGATCTCATCTGAATATACCTACACGCGTAGCAGTGCAAATACAATGCACCAGCACATCCACCAGACAGGTCTGAATGCCAAGAATGAGAAATGCACCAATGCATCAGAGATACGCCATGTGCAGATTCCTGATATTCCGTCACATATATGCAAATGGGACCATAATGCATGTAAGGGGCAAGTGGGACCATTTGCACGTCATTATGGCCCAATTTGCATGAGTTGTGCAGGGCTGGCCAGCTGAAATGTGCCTGTCACCCTGCACAGCATGCGGTCCCAGTACCAGGTACTGCAGTAGTACCCTCTCTCCATCCCGTACCACCAATCACCCAAACTAACTGTCATGCATTCCCTGGTAGTCTAGTGGTACCCCCTCCCTGCCCATATCCCTGATCGATGTGAAATCCCATTTTGAAACACCCTGGTGGTTCAGTGATTCCTCCTCCCCTTCCGAAGCCCCGATCACCCATACTGGTGAAATAATATTGCCCTGGTGATCCAGTTGTACCCCTCCTACCCATATCCCTGATCGATGTGAATCCCAGTTCAAAACACCCTGGTGGTCTAGTGATACCCTCTCCATCCAGCAACCCGATCACACACAAAATATCCTTTTGTACTTTCCTTGATAGTCCACTGGTACCCCCACCCAGCTCCCCTTGGTCATCGGCAGGCAGCATACCCACCCACATACCTCTGTGGCTGCCACAGAATGGCAGCTACAGTATATGCTGCAAGCTCATTGGTTCAAACCATGGACCAATGGGCTGGGCTTGCAGTACTGCAATAAAGTTATTCACAATATTGTGAATGAATGACTTCATTCACAAAGTTGTGATTATTACAGTAATACACTGCAAACCCATTGGTCCACAGTGATGTACAAAATCATTTGGAACACTTGTAGTTTTTGTAAACAACATCCAGTTGGTTTTCTTGGCATTCAGACACAGACTATGGTCCAGCAGGAAGACTTACAAAGTGTTAAATGCTGCTTGGAGCATTGTTTGTATTGTTTTGGGATCTATCCTCTCAACATATATAACTGTATTGTCTGCGTATACATGGTAATGAATGCCCTGATCATTAAATTCTAAGTTATTGATATAGATATTAAAAAGGAGGGAACCTAATATTGACCCCTGATGGACTCCAATTTTAATTTTGGCATGTTCAAATCTAAAAGGGCCCATTTCTACTAATTGTTTCCTATCAAGAAGATATGTTGTAAACCACTTTAACTCATTCCCTCAAACCCCAGTATTGTGAAGTTTGGACAGAAGAGACAAAAGAAGTAATGTACCACTTAAAACCATGTTACAACAGTGTGAAAGTTATTGGATATGGAAACTAAAAAGTCTAAAACAAAAAGGCTTGAATAACATACTAGATTTTAAACCATATTTGTAACCAGTATTAAAGTGAGTGAAACTTTCAGGTAGTAATGATGGTGTTTCTATGAGATGTCTCTCCTTATTGTTTATTTATATTTTCATTTCTCATCCCCTTTAGAAAGTGTCACTAGAAAAGATTCATTGAAAACAAGGTTGAAATGGTGATTTTTTGACAGCATCAAAAGACTAAGAACAAAGATCTGAAGCAAACAAGATGAATTTAAAGATGTTTGATCTAATGTTTAGTGCTTCTTGTTCTTTAAATAATATTGCTTCATTTCAAACAAGTTGTAGATGATTTCTGAAATAGAAACTATTTCAAGATGAAATAGGAATACTACTTGTTCATATATTTAGTAATTTGTTAATTTTGAAAATTTGAGTATTACGCTTAGAATAGTTATTCTGTTAGCAATGGGAAACGTTTGTGTATTTATTTAGTGGTGGTAGAGTCATACTGCACTCTAGCACTTTTGTGCTTTGACAACAGAGTGAGACAAATTTAGAGCTTTAATCTTGAGCTGAAAGTTAATTTGATATGTTGTATGTAATCTGTCTAATTTAGCAAATAATGTTAATAATGAGCACAGTCTGACTCTGCTACGAGCTTGCCCATTCATCAGCGCGTATGAGCAAATTTATTTTGGTTGTTGATATACCATAAAACTCAGAACTTTGGGGTATAGCATCTATTACAGAACTGGCAGTAACAGAGCCAATATAGCTTCTTTTTTATTTAAATTGGCTGGTTATGGTACAGTACCACATTTGGGAATAACGCTATACTGAATGTGCCACTTTTTTATATACACCTGTAGAACCAAAAGTGCATAACAATGAAATTGAATATGTGAAAGGTTATATGCTTTGGAACTGCATTTTATGCTAACATGTTTAATGAAAATAGTATAGCTATTTAAAATTAGAAGCAATTTTTAAATTTAGTGAAATGGGAAAACAGTAGAAATGTTTAATATGTAATTTAAATACATGATTTCATGGTAGCTTTGCTGTCATATTTAGGTAAATTTGAGTAATTAAGGCAGTTGTTAGATGTAATGATTTTTTAATTATATTGTACATGCACTTTTAGTATTTATAGATGAAAGAAGACATGTAACGCACCCCTCAGGAAGCCATAACTGTGAAGCATAGGGTTTGTAGTGGCTAGGTGCACTGGACTCGGATGGGTCTTGTATATGGTAGGAGAAAGTATATTTGCACTATATTGAATTGTATAATGCAGCACTTTATTGCAATCCTTATGTGAGCTTTGACAAATAAATCTTTTTCTTTTGCATTATTTAAAGTGCTATGGGATGTCTTTTCTTTCCTTACCTGACCACCCATATAATTTGCTCACCAAACATAGTTGGCTGTAGTGTTTATTGATAAAGCACATTGAAGCTGAAGCTCTTTTTGGTTGAGCAGCCCTGTGATCTAATTAGTGCAATTCCTTTTCTTTTATATCTACAGACTATGGTCCAGCAGGAAGACTTGTGAAGTGTTAAATGGCTAAGAGCTTTGTTTGCATTGTTTTGGGATCTATCCTCAACATATATAACAATCAAAGAACCTCTGTGTGCAAACATTGATATTGTCTGTGTATACATGGTAATGAATGTCCTGATCATTAAATTCTAAGTTATTGATATAGATATTAAAAGGGAAGGGACCTAATATTGACCCCTGAGGGACTCCAATTTTAATTTTGGCATGTTTAGATCTAAAAGGGCCCATTTCTACTAACTGTTTCCTATCAAGACGATATGTTGTAAACCACTTTAACTCATTTCCCCAAACTCCAATATCATGAAGTTTGGACAGGAGGATGCCGTGGTGCAAGGTGTCAAATGCTTTAGATAAGTCTACAAGTAATGCACCCATATACATTTTCCTGTCCAGACTGCCCTGAGGATTACCCACCACTTTAACCAGAGCCGTTTGTGTGCTATGGAGAGATTTAAACCCTGATTGGTATGGGTTCATCAAACCATTCTCTTCCATAAAATGTTAAGCTGAATAGCCACCAATCTTTCAACCACTTTAGAGACTACTGACAAGAGGGAGATGGGACAATAGTTATTAATATCATTTCAAGATCCTCCCTTGTGAACAGGCAATATCTGGCTATTTTCCACCCAGTGGGAATTGACCCATATCAAGGAGAAATTAAATAGATAGGTCAGAGGGTATACAATAAAAGGGACAGCATACCTCAACAATCTGGTATTTATATTGTCTCTGTGATCTTTTCCAAGCTAACATTCTTTTTCTGTAATTCAATTACTGGATCAATATTGACTGATTTATTATTCAGAGTCTTTGTACCAACCTCTAAGAAAAAATTATTAAATTAATTTACCGCTAGACTACTTAGTGGGACCAGATCACCCTTTATAAATATTTTATTAGTTAAGTCCTTATTCGATTTTCCCATTAATTTGGTCAATGTTCTCCAAAAAAGTCTGGGATTTTGGTTTTTATTTTGGTCCAGGAAATAGCTATAAAAAGTGTATTTAGTTTTCCTGATTAATTTAAGATATTTATTTCTCATATGCCTGTAATAATCCCAATCCGAGTTAATACAAGTGACTTTGGCCTTATACCAGCTAGCATTTCTCTTTTTTTTTAATTTATGTAGGGCAGCATTACACCATTTCTTTAATTTTTCTTGTTTGTAATGGGGCATGTTTATTACATATTTGTATAAATTCCTCCTGTATATATACATAAATGATCAGAAATTATTAATGCCTTAGATAAAGTATCAAATAATAAGGTACTAGTGCCAGATGGTATCTTGGCAGATATATATATAAAACATTTAAATATTGGCGGTCCCCCATTTTATATATACTTTTTAATTACTGTATACAGGATGGCCTTTTTCCAGAATCATGGAAGGGTAGTATTATTTGCCTTATTTTCAAATAGGGAAATACAAATGACCCAGCTTTGTACAGGCCAATAAGTATTCTATATGCCTCCCAAAAGATCTTATGTAGAATCATATTAAATTGTTTACAACAATGGGCAAAATCCAATAATGCAATATCTGAATTTCAAAATGGATTCATATCAAATCTTTTGGTCATACAGCATTGTTTTGTTTTAAAAAATCTTACCTGGAAATATGTTATGGTCAAAACATCAAAATGATATTGCTGTTTCATTGAATTAACAGCGTTGATTCTATAAGCAGAAAGATACTTTGGGAAAAGTTGGAAAGTTATAATATTGACCTAGAATTATTAAGACTTCATGCTAGTACCTGTAAGGGCCAAATACGATCAATATGGAGATTTGACATCTAACATTAAACATATTTGGGAGTCCATCCAGGTTGTCTTATTGCTCCATTTTTATTTGATATACTGTATATAAATACAATTCTGCAAGCTTTAGATAACCCTGAATTTCATTCTCCAAAAGTTGGTGGTCATGCAGTGACATGTTTCATGACATGTAGATGATGTGGTATTGATCGCAACATCTTTGTTTGGTCTTCAAATGAAGGTAACCCATTTCTCAGACTTATGTAAAAATGTAAATTGTCTATAAACATGAATAAAATGAGCATGGTGGTATTTAGAAACAGGTCTAGCAAACAACCTACATTATATATTAATACAAATAAAGTTGTCATCACAACATACTATGACTACCTAGGGTTATGATTTGCCTATAATCTGTCATGCTCTCTTCATATTAAAATTATGTTACAAAAATTAAAAACATCCTTCATGGCATTTAAAATATTCCAAAGGAGAATGGGTCAAACTTCTATAAAAGGTTTATTAATGGTAATCAACAAAGATAAAGGCTGGGATCTTATATGCCACAGAAATCTGGACTACATCTAATATTAAATCTTTAGAAATAGAATTAAACAAAATGTATAGATATTTACTTAAAGTTCAGCAATCAGACTCAGAAGTACTAACAAGAGAGCTATGTCAGTTCCCTTTAAGTACCTTAGCAACAGAAAGAAGAAGAATATTTGCATTATGATTTTTCTTTTACAGGAAAACAGAATCCCTAGGATGTGGCTAGAAGAACAGATAAAATATCACAGTTTAGGTTTTACCACAAATATAATTAAAACCATACACAATTCTGTTCTTCCTGCAAGTCTGGGAAGCATCTGTACAAAATATATATGGTCCCCTTTCCTGAAATAAATGAACTGGTAAAGAAAAGATTAAGAGATGTAAATGTTCAACAAGATTTGAAAAAAATTGCTAAATTATGAACATTTCAAATGGCACAAAATAATCAAAGGAGATCATAAATTAGAACTATATTTAACCATTCTCAGAAATCCAGAAGAAAGAAGAATCATAACCAGATATAAGTATGAACTTTAGAAAGCAAGTTATATCTTTTATAACCAGATAAGAATAGGCATAACTGACCCAAACTGTGTTTGAACAATGGGGGTGGTGGATGACCTTAAACATGTAGTACTGCATTGTCCACACTATGAAACAAAGAGAAGGAGAAGGAGGCCCCAATATTAGCTACCCTTGGTCTCCCCTCTGAGCAAATAATTCTTTATTTGTTCAATAACCATGACCTACAAATACTTGACAGACTATACAGATTTTTGAAGTCATTACATTTGTAGATGAGTCTGCTTTAATGAGGATTCCTTATAAGCTATTTGTAAAGTACAAGTGATAAAGAAATGTAATGTTATATTGTATGTGCAATAACCTAATGATCTTGGAAACTTTTTATATATAAAGTCTGTGTAATATTTTATATGAAGTTATGTGAAAGTAAAACTTTGTAATGACTTATGTCGAACAAATAAAATTTTACCTACCTACCTTGAGTGAAGATCAAGCAGAACTGGTGGGCTTGACGGTCATAGGCCCTGTGGAAAGCCACCGCTCTTGGGGAAAAAGAGAAGAGGTGGCACCAACAAAGATAGTGACAAAAAGTGTTAGTTCAAAAAAGAAAACAAACATCACTGTTAAAAACATAATGATTTCGAGAACAGAAAAGAATCGAAGATGTGGCAGTTGACTGAAACAGATGTCTCCATGGAGTCTGATGCACAATGGTCAATGGCAGGAAAATAACTGAGAAGGGTGGGGGGGACCCACATTTATATATGGAGGACATCGGCATTTTATATCGTCATGGGCAGCCCCAACTAGACTACTAGCTAAAAAGTTTCCATGTGATCCTACTACCTTGCGGCTATAGTTCCCCATGGATGTGGCCTGATGCAAGAGATATCCTCAATGAAGATCATTCCTTACATGATCAGAAGCATTTTTAACTCTAATAACTTTCTTGTGCTCTATGGAGATGCAATGAAGGGGTAAACATCATAGTTTGGTAGGTCAGGGCATATATGGGAATGGCTTTTGTGATGCCTTAACAAAGACCACCTGTTTTTAATCAAGGAGCATTCAGTGAAGGTGCTGGCAACTTCATGGGCTGAAAGAGATGAGGCCTCAGTCTCAAAGCTTTGTGGGACAGCCACATGGTCTTCACTACTTGCCCTTATCAAGCATGACAGGCTTGACACTCTAAGTTCTGCTGATACATCTTTTGGGTGTAAATTGTTGTTGGCAGCGATCAGAAGATAAAACTCTCCCTGAAAGATATGTAAGCATTAACCCATGGCAGAGCCTGGTTCTACTTGAGAATTAATCCATGCCTGGGGGGGGGTTGGGGTACAAGGCCACAGGCTGAGTGCCTCCAACCACCTAGATGTGGATTAATTCTTGCGAATCACACTCTGGAGTGGGTTAATGCTTGTAACATGGCAAGCACTGAGCCTTGAACATCAAGCTGGACCACCGAACAGCACAATCAAGTCAGCTGGCAAAGAAGAATTTGTTTCTGCAGTGCTCGCGCTGTTCAGTGCTCTTGTTTGTTGCACACAGCTCTCACTTGGCATGTTACAAAGGCACAAGCTGCACTGTAATGCAGTCTGTCTCACTCATGGAGCAGAAATATTGAAGAGCAAACACCCTGGCATGGCTGATACAAATCTTCTTACAGCCACTGTGCACGACACAAAACAAACACCCTGACATGCCCAATCTCCTTGATAAAATGACACGGTTCATCTGACCCCAGTTAAGAAGAGCTGGTGGTAATGGTTCTATGGGCATGGTGCTCCATGTCTCTGTGTGTTGCTCACTCTCTCTCTGTGAGCTGATACACACATATACACACACATGAGGTCCCACTCCTGAGGCCTCTGAAACCTGTCCGCTCCCTGGGTCACTCTATCTCAGCTGCAGCAGCTGGCCTTCCCTCTCGCCACTCTCTCTCTCTCTCTGTTTTGCTGAGTGGCCACAGAGCCCGGTCCCCAGCTGTGCTGCCAAACAAAACAATGACAAACTGCTATGTACAGTATGTGGGGGGAGGAGCAGAAGTCAATGAAAACCACTGCAGTGTATGTGACTTTTGCGGTGAAACTCTTGAGTCCACTTGCACTGTTCTGAGGAGGGCAGGTTTGGGATCTTTAGGCATAATAGTAACAGCAGCAAGATCTGCACTGTTGTGAGCAGGGGAAGGATGGGATGTTCACCAGTAATTTTAATGGCTCGATCTGTGTACAGTCCCACTATTTTGCTGTTGGTAATGTAAGGGGAGTGTGGTCACGAACTGCACAAAGGCTGCACTTGGTGATCTCTGCAGGTCATGACTGTGCTCCCCTGACATTCTCCCTCATAGGGACAGCAAAATAGAGGCACTGCACACAGACC
The DNA here is from genome assembly GCA_016271365.2 of Neoceratodus forsteri. Taxonomy (NCBI): domain Eukaryota; kingdom Metazoa; phylum Chordata; order Ceratodontiformes; family Ceratodontidae; genus Neoceratodus; species Neoceratodus forsteri. The sequence goes on from CM028136.1 coordinate 308,663,466, forward strand.
TGAACATCCCGACTCTCCCCTGCTCACAAGACTGCACATCTTGTGGCCGTTAATATTATGCCCGAAGATCCCAAATCTGCCCTCCTCAGAACAGTTTAACTTTTCCCATAACCATTAACCCAGGAGCAGGGAACACATTGCACTGCAGGGAAACTGTCTCAAGTGCTGACATTCAGGACAAGTGCACTCACTGCTCCGCTCAGTCCTCAGAGGTCTGTGGGCAGGTGGGTAGGAAGGGACAGAGCGACGGAGGGGAAATAATTACACTGAAGACGGCAACCACACATCAGGACAAGCATTCACCCACTGTGACTTGTAACATGGCTAACTAAAAGGATACCGCCTGATTGCTGCAAAGTAAAAGAGAGCCTCAGACAACAGTGGCTGCTATTGGTACTACAGGAGCAACCATGGATTAACTGAGAATTGATCCATGGTCATTTGCTGTCTTTGCACCAGTCAGGCAGAATCCTTTTACTTAGCCTTGTTACAAATGGAATTAGTCACACACACACACAGAATTTGATGGGTACTGCTTCTTAGAACCAATGTTTTATGACTTCCCGTGGCAATGTGGAGTGCTACAAAAAAAAGAAATTCTATCAGACTTACTGTAATTTTTTTTCTGTTAGCTCCAACATTCTGGCTGGGTGAGTAGCAATAACTCAAAGGACAAGAAGTTGGATACTGCTTCTCTGTATTCCAAATTGAGTGCTAAAGTGCTGTAGTCAGGTAGGTAGGTAACAGCAGACAAAAATGACTCAATGTCTCACAATTTACATGTGACTTTGTCAAGACTCTTCAGTCTGTCGAGTCATTGTTACCTGCTGTTAGCTGCCTACCTGTCTACTACATATAGAATAATGCATATGCAGGTGGTTGATATGGAGTTTTTTTACATATCCAAGATGTGTGATAATAAAAAAACCTCAAGAGCATAGCTCGAGAGGTTTTTTTATTATCACACATCGAGAGTGTGTAAAAAAACTCCATGTTAAGCACCCTGCATATGCATTATTTTATATAATAACAGGCTATGATTACTATCCGTCTATGGTTTTAAAAAGCTATCACATCAGTGCAACAAAACACACACTTCCCCCACATAACTTCAAATGCAACGTTTATTACTTCAGGACATAGCCTTCTAAACGACACTTGAACAGAATTGTATAACATTTAAATTTGGTACTTTTTTTATCTTCGTTTCTAGGTTTCATCTAGCAGAAGTATCTGGATTTTTTAAATGCGATGGAAAGGTCACAGTTCATTACACTGCTAAACAATAAACCTACAAGATTAGCAGGAAAAAACTTACAACTTTTAACTGATTTTATGTTGTATTCTTTACTTAGCTACATTTTTTAAAACTATAAATAACTTGTGCCTTGTGGAAATAGTCGACCGTTGCTTCTTCAGTTCAGAGGTGAAAGGTCGTGCAACCTGTCAATAGAGAAAGGGATAGTGGTAAAATTATCTGTTTCAGAGAGACATTTTCTTGCTTTGTTTTTGCAGTTTAGCATATTTACATTGCATTTAATACAGTTTTACTTTGCGTAACTGTTAATCGGAATCTGAATCAACCAGCACACATGGACGTTTTCTTGGTGGTGCCATGGAGTTGTTATATATATTTATGGATATTCCCTGGTGAAACACACATTTTTTGCAAACAAGGTCTGCAGGCTTTGTGTGCGCTCGTCGAGGGGGAGGCTGGACATTGAAGACACTTTTTGCTGGCCATTTCTGTTAGGATCAGGAGTCAAATCTTTCTGCTTTTCAACAACACATGAGGTACTTTCTTGGGCTTGGTTAAATAGACTGGAGATGTGTCTCTGCTTTTTTTCACTTAACACAGAGTAATTATTTATACTCTGTATATTCTTATGGCCTGAAATCTGCTGGACTTCGGTGGGTGGAATGTCAGCATCAATGAGTCGCTGAATGCTGGTTTTACGTGTACTGTGGTTAGTAATACGTTTTCCTCAGGGAGCCCAGCTGAAAGTTTCATTTTTTGCATCATTTGCCGCAGTTTGCTCATTCCTATTCTCATGCTTCTGTACCAGAGAGAGACACCTGATTTCTGATTTACATTAGAAGCTAAGTAGAATGAGGCATCAGTTGTTTGCATTGCCACAGGACTATTCAACTTGTATTTATCATAGGATAAAAGTGGGTCTTTTTCTGGGTTGCTGTGATTTTCATACAAGCGGGGATTCACTGGCCTGACACCTCTGGGGTTTTCACCTGTGAGTGCTTTGGTTTGACGCTCCCTATATTCTAGATACCTGTTTCCTTCAGTATCTCTACTCTCTATTATGTCGCCTACGTAAATCATATTGCTCTTTTGTACATAGAGCAAAATGCATACCAATGTGAAAAATAGAAAATTCAGTAGTGACACTGGGTTGCTTAAAGAAATGGTACCTGTGGAATATAGTAGATTGATGTCCTCCTTAGACAGTGGCTGGGCTTTTAAGGGTCTGTTTCCTTTACCAAGTTTCTTTAAAAATTTTTATTTCACTTTCAGTGTTTTTTTTGTTTCTGGAAAGTCAGTTTCTAGGCCCTTGAAAATTGAGGCAGTGTATTTGTTACACTGTAAGTGGCGATCAATGCTTGCTATGATACCCCTTATGCTGCTGGGCTCACACTCCGATCCGTCTGATTTTTTTACACAAAATATGAAATTGGCGATAATTACATCTAATTCTGCAGATAGGATGAGGTGGACTTCTTGACAGTTTTCTCTGTGAGCAAGATAGCTTTTAAAAATTCTGAGATTGCTAGCTGTCTTACAAATTGTGTTTTGATTTGCTTGCTCGTTTATGAATGTTTCCCTGTCACTAGAGCTAGAGGTAATGAAACGGTTTTCCATTGTCTTATCGCTTTAGATGGGGAGTTTCTGCTTTGTTTGTGCTGCTTTTACAGTTAACGAACTGCCTGTGTATTGTTTTTTTCCATTACAGAACTGTCTCGCGCTGCCTGTCAGCTGATTTTTTCAATGATTCTCACCGCGAGGATATGGAAGTCGTATTAACTCGCAGGTTGATACAACTTTTTTTGTATCAACCTGCGAGTTGATACGACTTTTTAAGAAGTGAGAAAACGAGTTGATATTGCCCATAGCCAGTTATTATAGCACTTTAGCACTCAATTTGGAATAAAGAGAAGCAGTATCCAACTCCTTGTCCTTTGAGTTATTGCTACTCACCCAGCCAGAATGCCTTCTCTCTCTATTTTTCCTTTAAATTGGGTTGGAGCACAACACCTTTGGTTGCACAGTGCAGCTGGCTTCTTTATTGTGTAGCTCCAGCATTGTCAGAGAGACCACACTGAGAGTTGGTTCAACGGTCATGGAGCATATTGTTGATGTGATTCCATAGATTGACATTCTGTATTTTAAATGATTGAAGATTGTTTTCTGAAATGTATTTTTCTGTGCAAATTTGTTTATTCAGACATACGTATCAGTAAGTTATCCTACTGCCTATTGAGGCAGATTGTTTAATCTTTCAGTTGAAGAGTTACTGTTGAAGCAGTAGTTTTTCTTCTCATTCAGCTTAGCTTATATGAATGTTTCTTGGGTGCCAATTTCATAAACCAGAAGTATCCTATTCACTGAGAAAGCAAACAAGGTTCAACAGCATTTTTATTCATTCACAAGGCACTATATTTTTTCTCTCCTTTTCTTGTTATCCATGCTATACTGTTGGTGAAGTGGTTATGTTATTAGTGGGTTCCAGTCATTAATGTTTTTATGGTTATACTTCATTGCGAAAAGTGTGGCCTGATCAGTTAGCAGCAGTGAAATTCTCATGTCACCAGCATTCCATGCTGATGTCACAGTCTTGAGCCGTGCCAGTATCTCTAGCAGAAGTAAGCAATAATACCTGACATGGTGGGTGGTATTGGGCTATACTGGGCTGCCCAGGGGCATAATGAGGCCTGACTCTGCAGGCAGAGGGCCTTATAGCCCCATAAAGGTCTGGTATAGTCCAATACCATCCACCCTGGAGGGTATTGCGCTTAGACAATGGGTTTCATGTGACTTTTTAATATACTATTAAAACATAAAAAATAAAATAAATGTGTAAAAATTAATTAAAGTACTGTTTTCTTGTAAAGTAATCCATCTACTAGTTACTTACCAGTAAAGGACAGTGCAGTGTTTTTGGAGACTCTTATTAACACTAGTGCTGTCTTTTTTTTAATCACTACATTATTTTTGCCATCACCTCGGTGGATCTGGCAGGGGCTATGACTCCCCCCCTCAGAGGGGTACATCCTCCAGCCCATTGGGGCCATCATGGGTCCTGCTGGGTTCCGGTATTTTTCCTCTGGTTTTTCTCCCACACCTGCACCCATGCAATGGGCGCAGCAGCTATCTCCACTTCTATGGAGGCAGCCAAGCACCCTGGGCATGGGCCGAACCCCTCTTATTGTGCACGCAGCACAAACCCCCCTTCCCGAGGAAGGAAAGCAGTCTTCCAGATGATCAATCCTTACCTCCCCTGACAAACCCCGAATGACTCGAGTCTACTGCCAAACTCAGGTCACTGGTGAGGCATCCAGCGCCTCAACCCTCAGTGCCACCAGGCCAGCACTAGTGCTGTCTTAAGATGCACCTCTCCCTCTGCCAGTGCTCCTTGTACTTTTTATAGGGAAAGGAATGTGAGCAAGTCTAGAATGTCTTTTTTTTAACAAGCTGTCTTTGAGACCCCTTCTGCTCCATGTACTCTTGTCTTTGATGGGAGGGAGCATGAGCACGGGTCAACATTTTCATCCCAGAAGGAGATGCGAGGCAAAACTGGTCCAGGAAGATGCAGTGTGTGACCATGACTAATGTCAGAACTTGGGATAGAAACTGCACTGATGCCGCAGGAGTTACAAGGTGACAGATGCAGCAATCGGTAACAAGAGAGGAGACTGTTTATTTTAAAACTATGAGTGCCCAGCCCTGAGTGATCATCATTCCATGTGAGTTGTGAGCAATGTCGATCACAACTGGGAAGTCTGCCAGGTAAGAGAAATGCCAGGAGAGCTGTTCTGGTAAAAGAACAGTACAGCTACCATGAGGGAGGAAAAATAAAAGAATCTTGTAATTGGTGCCAAAAACAGTGGATGGCATCGGGGGCGGGGGGTGACAACATTTAAAAATCTATGGCACAGTGATTCTATAAACAAGCAGGCAGACACTAGGACTCATTATTTTCTGGTCTCTGTTGCCTGATACCAGACCGCCTGGTTGGTAGCCTTAGCAAATCAGCATCAAGATTTCTCCCTACCCATTTTCTAAAGGCATTTATAAAATGGGTAGGAAAAAGTGTGTCTGCTGATTGGTTGAAACACATCACATGATCGTGTGTGTATATCAGAGCGTGACCGCACACCTGCACTTTCACCCCCCTTCAAAATAATTTTGCCATTTTATAAGATAGATAACCCATTCTAGGGTGTGCGGTCGCACTCTGATATGTGCACACCTTGGGTGGTTGAATGCACACCAAGGCATGTGTATATCAGAGCATGACCGCACACCTGAGTGGATTATCTATTACATAACCCACGTGATATGACTTCCAAGTGACAATGTTGGCACTAGCAGAAAAAAAAAATTATGATAAGTCTTATGAAATCTCTTCTTTTAAGATGTGCCTCATATGTTGCCCACTTGACCCTGATATTTTTAAGCTTTGTCTCTGATTTGCAAGGCAGAAGGCTGACAGGTATACCTATGCTTACAGGGCCCCTGACACTGTTAGAAACATTTGGAAAAAATGTGAGATTTAGACAGTTCAGTTTATATTTCATGTATTTTCTATAATTATTTACATTTTTCTTTATTACTGAGGATACATGTAAAAGAGCGATTGTCCCTTAGACTTTATCTGCTCTTTCTGCAATCATACATATGATATCATAATCTGGGTTACACCTGAAAAAGAGCTTCTGGTCATGGTGCTTTTCCCAGTTATCAACTTTTAGATAAATAAAATAAATAATCCCCCTTTTATGGCATTGTAATTATCCCCACAGCAACAGAATGTGATGTCATAAATAGAACTGTGATGCCATATGTAGGCAAGCAGACAGAACAGATTGGGTAGTAATCCTGTTTACATGCAAATGTCCTCAGTAATGAAGAAGAATGAGAAATACAGAAACAATATTAAAATATAAGCTCACTGTAGCTAAACATTACATTTTCTCAAAGTTGTCACAATGGTGCCAGGGGCTCTTTAAATCTTTTGTCACTGAATTATGGATCACTGACACTACTACTGGCATAATTTGCTATCTCAGTGACAAGTTAGCATACTGAAGAGCTACTGTTTTCATCAGTGCATCAGCCCATGCAAGTGAGATTATCATTAACACGAGCAAGCCACTGACTGATTACAACAAATGATGACAGTAGTTAAACACCTATAAAGGTACAGTTAAATGGTAGCACAGAGAACTGGTTTCAGTGACTCAAGAAATGAACCAAACAAGCACTGGTCAATGCCTTAGTGTTTTCTTGCATGTGTTAATGCAATAGGCAGGGTTAATGAGGTAAATATAAATGTTAACAAGTGGTACTGCAGAGCATGGAGTGGGAAGGGGTGCCATGGTTGTGGGCAAGTGCCTGAGTCCTGTTAAGAGGGCAATAACATAGCAGGCAAGGGAGATGCATGACTTGCTCCAGGACAGGCAACACAGACAGTCAACAGGCAGGCAGATAAGTAAACTGACAAAAACAAACCAAGCACTTTCAAGGCTGGTGCAGCAGCAACAAACACTTGAACAAAATGAACTAAAAAGCAGTGCACTCAGCTATAGTATATAAATAGTTCTATAATTTAGGATCACAAACTAATATTAAACCTCAGCACTTTGAAGCCCACTGGCTGTCCATCAGGGGCTAGGCCATATAAGAGCTAGCAGGATACAGTCAAGTTTCAAGGGAGGGGGGTTGCTGTGGATTCCTATAAATGGAATGTTCACACCTTGGGAGGCATTATTATACATTCTACCTGCCTCTGGGGTGGCATGGTGCAAGAGACAGAAAAGTCAGTGAGTGCTGACAATATGTTGTTCGTGGGGGTTATTTTTATACTATTTGCCCTGGATAACTTATGTGAGATGCAATATTTCATTTTCAATGGTGTCCTGCTTTTTCCTATGTTTACTATGTACAGTATTTACTAGGGCTGTGCATGGCTGAATAGTATTTTCGAATACCACAAATAGTAGGCTTCCAATATTCGGATGCATTTTCTGAATAGTTCACTATTTGGCCACTATTTGGCAACTATTATTGGTGAGATTTCAAATCTCATGGCTTTGTAGCCAATCAAAAACTGTTTCTTGAGCTCAAAGGCAAGCACGCCATGTTACTTCCTCACTCTGAGCCAGTAGAAGACAGGACACAGTGGTTTCTGAGAGCTGCTCGGCAGTACTTTTGAGACCTTAAACTTGCTAAAAAGAAATTTATTTTGCTTCACAGGCTTTTTGGTCAGTATAGTTTTTTTCATCAGTGTTAGAAAAGCTATGTTTGGCTTTCTGACAGGTATTTTGTCCTTATTGTTGTACTCAGTTACAGGGACTAGGAGGGCTGTCTGCTAACACCCCTTTTCTGCTGCTGTCTGACATAGCTCCAGTGTGATTTTTTTGGGGTTGAGCACATTTTATTTTTGTGTTTTGTTTCTTTTGCTGTTGTCTGATTCCAGGCTTGGTTCCTTGCATGACTGATGAGGGTGTCTGCTGACTCCCCCTCCTGCAGGTCATTGCTTATAATTTATTGTATATCTGCAAAATATTTGATTTTGTGAGGTTTCACCCTGCATGTGCATGCTTAATATATTTTATCATGAGGCAGGGCCACACGTGTGCACAGCTGTGTGCACACAGATTTTGAAATAAACTTCTTCAGTTCTAAGCCAGTCAGGCTTGACTCATTGACTTAGTATTGTTAGTCTCCTCTGGTTCTGGGGATAGATCCCTGTACACATGAGGAGAAGAAGAATCTGCATTTATATAGCACTTTTGATACACAGTGTATCCCAAAGTGCTTTACAAGCAATGCTAGACTAGTAGTGAAGTGACTGAATGTGTGGTGGTAGCCATATCACACATCATCACCCACACACAGCCTGGATAATTGCATGAACTGGTTTAAGGGAAGGGGAATGTTGGCCAGGACACCGGGAATGTTCCCTACTCTTTGCGAAGAGTGTCCTGGGTTCTTTACTTCCACCTGGACACCCACCAGGACAACACCAGGATGGGCAGAAGGGACCTTGGTTTAACATCTCATCAGAAGGATGGCACACCCAACAGTAAGCACCCCCAATACTGCACATTGGGATGCCAGCGATTTTTAGGTGCAAGTTCAATCCCAGTGTGGGATGAGAACCCATGACCTTCTGGTCCAGAGATGGATGTGCTACCAACTGAGCCACACTGACATGGCAGCTAACCCCCCCCCACTTCTACAGCCCACTGCACACAATTAAGCTGTGCTTGTGAAATATATCCCCCTTCGAGTCTGTGCCGTGTGTGTGTGCACAGTTGTGCACATGGATTTTTTTTTGTTTGTTTATTGTTCTTTTGTTAATTAAACAATTGCACTTAGGGGGCAGGCTTGTCTCACTGAGTTAACTATATGTCATCTGTCTGTTCCTTGCTCGGTTCCATGTTTGACTAAATAGGTTGCCCTTTTCTTCCCCTTCTTAGTAGCAGTGTTTTTCTTTACTGCTACTTTTTTGTGGTGCGGTATAACTGGAAAGGTTGGTGCATTACTGTAGTTCCACAAGCACTAAGTAAAGCATCACACACAGTATGTAGTACCAGTTTGTGGTTTACCCAGTAACCAGTAGTGACCTGATCCATCATGTCTAGCAATCTTGCAAACATGCTTGGTCCAGCCCCAGCAAAGCATCTGCACTGCTGACCCCAAGTGATGAGGGACAGGATGAAAGACCACAAACATACAGCACATCCACACAATTACTGCTAGTGTTGTCCCTGAGCTGCCAAACCCCCAAACAATCTATCTAGAACAGAGGAAGCACTCAGCGGGGGGGGGGGTTGCAGTAACAAAATACAGTTAAGAGCAGTGCAGCATAAAGTTGCCAATACATTTGTTTGTGCTAAGGCTGGAGGATGCCAATAGAGCCCTGGTGCTTTGACCAGAACCTGGTCTCTGTCAGGGTGCATGTTGGAAACGTACAAACATGCTATGAATATACAACCCTTAAAGAAACACACACTATAAATATGTGAAGTTAAAATGAATGAGACTGAGATTCCCTTGTAACAAAACAATCCACAACTAACATACCCAAGGATGAAACACTGCATCAAGATTATAGAACATAGTTCATAGTGTGGTGCCAGACAGTACGCAATGCAGTATCTTGCAAAATTGCTGTAAAATGCTGCAGTATGCTGCAAGGAGCAGTGTAATTTAGTGGCAATTAAGCCCTCCAGTCATCCAATATTTTGTGGCATGTCATTTACCGCAAAGTACTGAATTGCATCTTGTCTTGCTCCGCTGTAAATTATTGATACATAATACAACTCCAGAGAAGGTGGTGAGATAGACTACATAGACAATGACATACAGGTGTCTCTCTTTATTCAATGGGCTCAAATATTGTTCTCCCCAAGCAAGCCTTTTAGTTCTTGTAGCATTGGTAATAGTACTAGTACCACTAATACCATTAGCAGTACTACTACTACTGCTAGTGTCACTACCTGTCCATCTGTACATTCACGACACATCCTGTTGTGCAGTAGTAAGGGAAATTAGAGCATACACGCTTTGTGCAGCAAGCAGCAGACACCACCACCAGTGTCCCCACTGCTACCATTATGGCTGCTACATCCACAGCCAGTGTGTTTTCCACCACCACCACCAGTGCCATTCTTGCAGCAGCCACCCTTTCAGCTGTCACCACTACTGCAGCCACTGCTATGACTATTCCTATGCCCGTGGCTGAAGCACCTTCTACCCCGTGTCTGTGACCATGAACACCCTCTAGTGCTGACCCAATGCAATGCTTGATATTGTTTTCAGAGTGCTATGTGTGTGTTGTGGTGGATCGAGTGTGCCATATGAAGCTTGTGTTGCATTAGCGAGAGCTCAATGTTGGTGGCTGAAGTGTCATTGAGGTGTATGTGGTATACCAGGTTCAAATGGTGATTAATGGTGTTGCTGAAGTGCTTTTTTAAAGATTCCTTAAAAACACCTTTTCTGGCCGAATACCAAATAATGAATAATGAATACCAAATACTTGGGAGCTGAATACCGAATATTGGGGAAAAGGTATTCGCATAGCCCTAGTATTTACCTAGGATAGCTCAGTTGAGATGCAACATGTAATATCCAGTGGGGGCAGTGGGGTCCTGTTTTTATGTAATGCCACAGCTGGGTAGAATGGAGAACTGGGAGGTTCAGTGACTTGCTCAGGGTTACACAGTAAGTATTTAGTTGTAGTGGGGTTTGAACCTATGTTCTCAGCATCCCAAAAGGGTGATACAAATCAATCGGGTCCCCTGAATAGTCACCGAGCACAACACAGCTGAGCACATTGAGGAACTGCTCCATTTCCATCAGTGCAGCAACCCACACTCGTAAGAGTATCATTAACAGGAGCAAGCCACTGTCTGATTACAACAAACGATGACAGCAGTAGCAAAGTATGCCATGTATAGCAAAACTGCATCCCCTGACTGCAGCATTTAATTACATATGCAGTTATATACTGTGATTAACATCTCTCTAACACACAAGACTGAAATAAACACAGAACCTTATTTTATTCAATGAGAATAAAAGAAACAATAAACAAGTAGGAGGTGATTAACAGATAGTTGTGTGACAACCGGTGTTAGCAGTAGGATCCAATTTGGCTCTACAACTCCCTAGAAAAGGGGCAGTACACTGAAATTAGACAGTGTCTGGAAAGGGCCCTATAGTGTACTGGAAATAAAAATGCATGGTGTACCATATCCAGCATGATCCATGGGAACAGACTTTGCAGGTACACAGGAGAAGCCCTTCTACCTTGCTAGGCAGAAGTGGAAGAAGTAACAGTTGAGGCTGAACCTCTCAGCACTTGAGGTGCTCAGGCAGTATCAGAAAAAATCAGATACTGCAAAACCCAAACAATGGTTGGATTTCGGATCAAATATTCTTATGTGTGTGTCCTCACAGCTTCTGATATCATGGTTAAATCTAATTTTTGTCATGCCCACTTAACTGGAATGAATTACCTAGTAGGACTGGGCTATTACTTAAAGGAAAAACTTTAAAATTTCCAAAAGAAGTGAGTATCTGTACTTTGATCTTGCTGTTATCTGGTGATGTAGAGAGTTACTCTGGCTCTGAAAGTGCTGGTTTGTTTGCTATAAACACACAATGGTTTTGTCAACTGGGATTAAAGACAGCACACATGAGTATATGTAGTTTCATTTCTGAATAGGCTTAACTGGAGGTTTGGATGAAGTATATGTCCCAGATGTAATGATCTTAAGCGAAACCTGGCTAACTTACAAAATATCAGATGAAGAAATAAATTTCACAAGTTACAAGGTTTCCATGATAGATATGAATAAAAAAAGAGGAGGGGAGTTATTCGATATCAAGGAAAAACTAGACCTATGCCACGTTGGAACCCTATTAATGAAAACTGACTGCGAGTTGTTGAGTGTAGCCATAAGATTAAGTAATACCCAGAAAATTAGTTTGGGTAGCTTTATAATCCTCCTAAAATTGGTGACAAGGGACGTGATTATTTGAAGGACCTTTTGGGTAAAAGGAGGATGGATGAATTAATATTTTTGGGAGACCTAAATTTAAACTGGATAGGTAGAGATAATGACAAATATAAAAGTAAACTGATAAAACAGTTTGGACCAAGTAAAAAGTGTGGTAACAAGATATAATAATGAAGTTAAATTAGGATTTGTTGGCATTAATTAAGGAAAATTGGAAAAAAAAATTGAAGACACTGGACATATAACTTACTGGCAGCAATACAGATGCTTACAGAGCAGCTGATGCCATTAAGACAGTTTTAACAAAACTTAATATCTAGACATAGTTCAGCTTGTATTTACATTAGTTCTGTATTTATCTCCCATTATTTATTGCTGAGGCCCTTTGCATGAAAACAGGATCTTTACTCTTGAAGAGTTCATCCATTCCTGTTGCTTTCTCCCTACCTGAGGTCATATGGTCATCATTTGCTCAATGATCCCTTGATGGCCAGAGATCAGAAGAGCCATTCCATCTTGGTTCTTCTTGATCTCTCCTCAGCTTCTGACACTGTAGATCACATGGTGTTGATAGAACACCTGAGGCTCTTATGTGGAATATCGGGAACTGTCCTAAGATGGTTCACTTCATTCCTCACTGGGATATCACAAAAAGTTGTGTCCGGAGTTTTTTCTTCAGACTCAATGGCTTTGTTGTGTGGGTGCCTCAGGGTTCAGTATTGTCACCATGATATTTGCAGTGTATGCGCACCATCGGAGACATTGTAAGGTATGGGATGAGGTTTCACTGTTATGCAGATGATACCCAGCTCTACCCTCTTTCTCTCCTGACCAGGAGGGAGCTCTCTTGGACTTTAACAGCTGTCTAAAAGAAATTCAGGAGTGGCTGGATTCTAGCTGGCTGAAGTTGAACTCAGAAAAAACAGAGGTACTGGTTGTGGACCCTGGTCGACAGATAGGAGGGTCGGGTGGTGTTGCGTCCTCCAGAATTTTTCTTGGAGGCATTCTCCTCCTGACCTCGAATGGGTGCATAGCCTGGGTGGGTCTTGATGATTATTTATCGTTTATTGTAAATTCTAGGAATTAATACCTTTGAGCCAAGGCTCTTTACAAAGGTCGCATTAAAAATCGGTTACAAACAATAGGGTACAGGGTTGCACATTTAGGGTAACATTGTGGAAATAGACAGAGACAAAAATAGCTAATCTAATGACATTTATGAACAGCAGATAAATCACTTAAGCACTTTCACTATTTAGAAAACAAGTGGAGGCAAGATAGGTAAGGGAGGTAGCTTAGTAGTGTAAGTCAGAAAAGAGGAAAGAGGGTGGGAGGAGGAGCAGACCATTGTAGGAGACAAGGATCCACTAGTAGGCCTTTGTCAAGTAAGAGGGCAAGGGAGGAGAAGTGAGAATAGATCAGGGTTTAATCAAGGCAGTCACAGGAGTTTGACGTGGCTACGTGAGAGAATAGTCTAGATTTAAAGGCACCTAATGAGTTAGAGGAGGTAATAGAGGTGCTGAGAGTGTTTAGCCAGTTGGGGGCATGATAGGCAAATGATCATTGACCATGTGTGGTCCGACAATGGGGGACCTGGAGAAGCTGGGTGTCTGATCTTCTGGTAGATCGTACACTTGAGTTCTGGCATAGCAGGTCTTGAATGCAGGGTGGAGTGAGGCCCATGATGGATTTCTTGGCCATTAGGCAGGTGAAGAACTTTAAACGGTTTGATAGTTGTAACCACCCAGTATCAGCATAGAGTTCACAGGTATGAGTAAGTCTATGTGCACCTGTAAGCAGCCGACATGCTTTGTTTAGGGAGGTTGTGCTCCATTTCAGTGCGCTTGGAGGGGTGGACCCATAAATAATTAAGCCGTAGTCAATGACTGAGATGATTGAGGATTGAATAGCTAGCTTCAGTGCTGGATGGGTGAAGAGTTGTCTGTTTCGGTAGAGTATTCCGAGCCGCTGATTAATAGTTTTGGAAATACCATCAATATGTGTTGCAAAGACTAGGCCTTGATCAAATGTGATTCCAAGATATTTAAAGGTAGCCACTTGTTCAAGGGTGATTCCCAGGGAAGTGTTGATAGTAAGTGGAGCTTGCTTTTTCTTGTTCTGTGGACTATCGAAGAGCATAGTTTTTGTTTTTTTGTGGTTTAGGACTAGCTTGTGTTCAATGAACCACTCCTCAACACTGGCAAATGCGTGCTGTAGGCTGAGGCGTAAGGGGTTAGGGTCTTTGTGTGAGGATAGAATCACAGCGTCATCAGCGTAGAGGTTGATTTGCTCTGGGCAGGATTTAGGGAAGGAGTTTAGAAAGAGGCTGAAGAGTAGTGGGCCTAGGATGGATCCCTGTGGAACTTCTGAGAGGACAGGCTTAGGGTCTGAGAGAACTCCAGCTATTTTTACAACCTGGGTGCGTTGGGCAAGGTAGCTTTTTGTCCAGGCACCAGAGCCTAAGGAGAGCCTAAGAGTCTGTAGCTGACTGATGACATGGTGAACAGTGTCAAATGCCTTCGTTAGATCAATAAACACAGCTCCGGTGAGGAGTCCTTTGTCTAAGGTCTTGTGGATTACTCCTGAGAATTCGAGCAGGGCTGTGGTGGTGCTATGCCTTTGTCTGAAACCATGTTGCAGGTCACAAAGAATGTTATATTTCTGCAGGTAGTCTGTAAGCTGGTCAACTACCATACGTTCAAGAGCCTTTGATAAGGGAGGCAGTTTGAAATTGGTCTATAGTTACCAGGCAGAGACTTATCACCACTTTTGTGCACAGAGGTAACTATAGCAGCCTTCCATATACTAGGAATTTGCTAGAACAGAGGAGATTGAAGATTCTGGTGAGGGGAGTAGAACTTCATCCAGGGTAAGGGATAGTATTTTGAGGTCAAGAGAGTCACTGCTTGCCCTTGATTTAGATATAGCCTTCTTTATGTATTTATAAACTTTGTGTGCTTTAACTATTTTAAGATGGAAGGGTGGAATGTTTGGAGAGGCAGAGGGGGATATAGAGATGGGGGGTCAGTAGAAGTGAAGAAGTCAGATGCAAGGACACCGCTGAGGTCAGTGAAGGTCTCATTTAAGGTGTTTGCTATGACCAAGGGGTCGAGGGTGGTAGAGCCTGCCACATTCAGTATAGTAGGAGAGGATTTGGACTGCTTACCCATGATATTTCTTAGATTGTCCCAGAAAGATTTCCCTTCACCCCAGGTGTTGGAGAGAGCAGTTTTGAAGTAGTCGCTCTTCACTCGATGAGTGTCTTTGGTACAGTAGTTTCAGGCCTGTTTATATTTTAGGATGTCAGACGGAGAGCCAGAGTCTCTTGCAATAGCCCAGAGGTGGTCCCTTCCTTTGTGTAGTGCCATTAGCTTAGCAGTGAGCCAAGGAGTTGAGAATGCTTTCACTTTGCGCTTTTTTACAGGTGCATATGAGTCACAGGCAGCACTGAAGGTGTAGATAAAGTGGTTAAGGGCTTCATCGACGTCTTGTGTTTGTAAATGGGAGACCAGTCTTTCTGCCTAAGATTTTCCTTAGGTGGAGTAAGGTTTCCAAAAGGTAGTACTCTGCTGGTGATGGTTCTAGGCGGTAGTTTTCTGAACTTGTTTGACCAGGTACATATTATAGGAGAGTGGTCACTAGGAGAGTCCGGGAGAACAGCAACATTATTTATCCGGGCTGGGTGGTTGGAGAGGATCCAATCTATTAGGGTACTATTACCAGATTTGAAGTTTTTCCTAGTGGGTGAATTGACCAGCTATGTTAAGTTTGCAGCAAAGATAGCATCCTTAGTTGACCCTGTGTCTGTTGCAAGCCAGTTGATATTGAAGTCACCAAGGGGGAGGAGCTCGGCATCAGGAGGTTGAGATCTGACGAAATCTAGTACAGACTGGAGGCCGGGCCCAGGATCTTTAGGTGGGATATAGATAGCAGCAACCATGAGGACTTTGTTTTGGGCACCAAGGAGAAGTTTGATAGGGAGGAGTTGTACAGCAGACTTAGTGGTGGTATATCGTAATAGAGAGGCAGTTGAGATATTCCTTTATGTAATGGCACAGCCACCACCCCTTTTGACGTCCTATCCAGCCTGAGAATCTTGTAGCTTGAAGAGATATAGCATGGTCAGGGGTGCGGGTGTCAGCCAAGTTTCAACAATGGCTAGGATATCAGGTTATGCTGACTGACAAAGGTTTGTAGGAGGCCAGTTTTGGTAGGAGACTACAAATGTTTAAGGTGACAAAGGTGAGTCCACCCTCCATTTTGGCAGGCTTTGTTGTACTGTAGGAGATTGGGCCAGGATTGGGGTGAACACTTCCTCATAATAAAGGAGGAGGAGGTAGGAGTTTGAGAGTCCATTGTCGTATTTCATAGTAGGTGGCGACCACCCCTCGGTTGCTTATGTTTTGGACCAGTGCAGACACCTAGGATCCCAGTGTAACTTGATCGGCCAGGAATAGGTACCAGGTTGCCCCATGCAATCGTCAGAATTGTTCATATTTAAACAGTCCATAGCTGGATGGTACCATTTATGCTTATGGGGAGATTGCAATCGTGCCTGATGTTGGAGTTAGCCAAGAGGACCAGAGTAGAGGGTGGTGAGGGATAGGGAAGAGGTAGGTAGGTGGGTTAAGGTTGAAAGCAAGGAGAGGGCTAGATGAGAGAGAAGAAAATGTTTACAGGGAGGCATAGTAGCTAGGAGGGAGAATAGGAGGAGAGAAGAAGGAGGAAGGAAAGGAGGTCTAAAGAGCTAAAAACACAGTGGGTGTAGCCTGCAAAATCCTCAGGGAGGAAGCAGCAGAGAAAAGAAAGGAGAGGGAGTGGTTTAGCTAGTGGTTCAGGATAGGATGTGGGACAGTGGGCGGGTATTTAGAGCAAGGCGGTGACAAGCAGACTATTTAATAAAAGGTAGGAGGGGGAGGAGGGTGGGCGTAAAATGTTGGCACTTAGCACTGCAAGTCAATGGGCTCCGAGCCCAGCTAAGCCCCAAAGTCACCCAGACCAATCAAAAACAATGTCTGGAGCCGGCGGCCAATCAGTGCGCAGCACAGAGCTCAGTTGGCCAATCGCTGCCAATCTCAGCTTCCCCAGCCTGTGGAGTGTCCTTACCAGTATTCTTGGGTCGGGAGGCGGCTAGAGGAGGCGACGTTGGGCCGCGGTGAGAACCAGGACCCATCAACTGTAGCCACCTAGTCCCCAGCTAGCCCTCTGGGGGCAATGACAACTGGCTAAGGAGAGGGAGAGAGAGAGAGAAGAGGGCGGTGAGTGAGTTTATATAGTCAGTGGCAGTAGGCTGTGATGCAATTTAACATCAGGGAGAAAGGGAGGAAGGAGATTCAGGCGTAGGCAACGAGGTGAGGGGGAGGTAAAACCAGAAATTGAGAGGTGAGTGTGAGAGGGACTGTAAATGAGGGGGAGGTGTTTGCCAGAAACAATCAGGTCCAGTGGATTGCTGGCCAGACAGGAGGGACAGGGAAGAGGGTGGAAAGCAGGAGAAAAGAGGAGCAATTTAAAGTTTTGATTTTTTTTTTTTATACAACAAAGAGTTAGGAGATGCTGTTTGAAGCAGGGACAGCTGCCTAGAGCTGCAGAAATAGAGGGGGAGAACAGTGAGAGTTTCTAGGGAGTGGCAGAGGTAGCAGTTTGATAGCACCCCGTAAAAAGAGAGGAATTACATGCTGACACCCTCTGGAGGCTCGGGGGAAGGGGGAGGAGGGAGAGAGAGAGAGAGAGAGAGAGAGAGAGACAGAAAGGAATAGGTAGAGAGACAGTGCAGCCACAAGCCCTTTATACAACCAAGATTTAAGCTTTTTTTCTTTAAATTATCAATCGACAAGGCATGAGGAGGAAGTCAGAAAAAAAGGGAGTGAGCATTTAAGCAAAACATAATGGCAAGCTAGCAGTTTAACAGGAGTCTATTAATCTTGTTTAGTAATGGGAAATAACAGGCAGCATCACATAAAATTAACATCTTAAAAACAGGCAAAGTAGAGCGATTTGCAAATCTAAAAACATTTAGCAGAACTGATAGTGGATCAGAGGTAGAAAACAGTTGGGAATAAGGCTGAGAAAATGTCCAAAAGCGTGAAATTTCGCACTTAGCACTGCAAGTCAATGGGCTCCGAGCTCAGCTAAGCCCCAAAGTCACCCAGACCAATCAAAAATAATGTCTGGACGGTGGCCAATCAGTGCTCAGCACAGAGCTCAGTCGGCCAATCGCTGCCAATCTCAGCTTCCCAGCCTGTGGAGTGTCCTACCGGGTATTCTTGGGTTGGGAGGCGGATAGAAGAGGCGACGTTGGGTCATGGTGTGAGAACCAGGACCCATCGACTATAAAGCCACCTGGTCCCCAGCTAGCCTCTCTCGGGCAATGGCAACTGGCTAAGAGAGAGAGAGAAGAGGGCGGTGAGTGAATTTATATAGTCAGTGGCAGTAGGCTGTGATGCAATTTAACATCAGGGAGAAAGGGAGGAAGGAGATTCAGGCGAGGCAACGAGGTAGGGGGAGGTAAACCAGAAATTGAGAGGTGAGCATGAGAGGGGACTGTAAATGAGGGGGGGAGGTGTTAGCCAGAAACAATCAGGTCCAGTGGATTGCTGGCACCAGGCAGGAGGGACAGGGGAAGAGGGGGTGGAAAGCAGGAGAAAAGAGGAGCAATTTAAAAGTTTTTTTTTTTTTTGTTATACAACAAAGAGTTAGGAGATGCTGTTTGAAGCAGGGGACAGCTGCCTAGAGCTGCAGAAATAGAGGGGGAGAACAGTGAGCGTTTCTAGGGAGTGGCAGAGGTAGCAGTTTATAGCACCCTGTAAGAAGAGAGGAATTACATGCTGACATCCTCTGGAGGCTCGGGAGGGAGGAGGAGGAGAGAGAGAGAGAGAGAGAGAGAGAAAGGAATAGGTAGAGAGACAGTGCAGCCACAAGCCTTTATACAACCAAGATTTAAGCTTTTTCTTTAAATTATCAGTCGACAAGGCATGAGGAGGAAGTCAGAAAAAGGGAGAGAGCATTTAAGCAAACATAATGGCAAGCTAGCAGTTTAACAGGAATCTATTAATCTTGTTTTGTAATGGGAAATAACAGGAGCATAACATAAAATTAACATCTTAAAAACAGGCAAAGTAGAGCGATTTGCAAATCTAAAAACATTTATAGAACTGATAGTGGATCAGAGGTAGAAAACAGTAGGGAATAAGGCTGAGAAAATGTCCAAAAGCTTAAAATTTCGGCACTTAGCACTGTGAAGTCAATGGCCCGAGCCCAGCTAAGCCCCAAAGTCACCCAGACCAATCAAAAACAATGTCTGGAGCCGACGCCAATCAGTGCGCAGGCACAGAGCTCAGTCGGCCAATCGCTGCCAATCTCAACTTCCCAGCCTGTGGAGTGCCCTTACTGGTATTCTTGGGTTGGGAGGCGGCTAGAGGAGGCGGTATGCTGGGTCGCTGTGAGAACCAGGACCCATCGACTCAGCCACCTGGTCTCCAGCTAGCCCTCTGGGGTAATGGCAACTGGCAGTATTCTTGGGTCGGGAGGTGGCTAGAGGAGGCGACGTTGGGCCATGGTGAGAACCAGGACCCATTGACTGTAGCCACCTGTCCCCAGCTAGCCCTCTCAGGGCAATGGCAACTGGCAGTATTCTTGGGTCAGGAGGCGGCTAGAGGAGGCGACGTTGGGCCGTGGTGAGAACCAGGACCCATCGACTGTAGCCACCTGGTCCCCAGCTAGCCCTCTGGGGGTAATGGCAACTGGCAGTATTCTTGGGTCGGGAGGTGGCTAGAGGAGGCGACGTTGGGCTGCGGTGAGAACCAGGACCCATTGACTGTAGCCACCTGGTCCCCAGCTAGCCCTCTTGGGGCAATGGCAACTGGTGGTATTCTTGGGTCGGGAGGCGGCTAGAGGAGGCGATGTTGGGCCACGGTGAGAGCCAGGACCCATCGACTGTAGCCACCTGGTCCCCAGCTAGCCCTCTCAGGGCAATGGCAACTGGCTAAGGAGAGAGGATAGATGATAGACTGACACTGCAGTCACAGGTGTCGGCTGTCATCAAGACTTCCTTTAATCATCTTAGGAACATCACCAGGGTTAGGCATCTTGTTCCGTCTGATGATCTACCAGCTTTAGGCCACATTTTTGTGTCCTCATGCCTGGATTACTGCAACTCCTTTTATCTAGGGCTTTCAGGGGTTGAAATCCATCACCTGCAGCTAGTACAGAATGCTGCAGCCCGGCTTTTAATGGGCTCGTGCAGATCCTGTCATATTACTCCAGTGCTGCGTGAACTGCACTAAATGCCGATACGGTGGTGGATCACCTTTAAAGTCGGCTTTCTGACTTTCAAAGCCCCACATGGCCTGGGCTGGTTCTATCTGAAAGAACTGCTGGTACTCTACTGCCTTATTGATCACTCCACTCAGCCGACGAGGGGTTGCTAGAGGTTCCAAGAGTGAACTTGAAATCATCTGGTGTTAGAGCTTTTTCGTATGCTGCCTCCACCCTTTGGAACTTTCTATCCCACCGGTTATGGGAGTGCACTTCTGTGGAGGGATTTAAGAGGGGTCTGAAAACTTTTCTTTCGGAAAAAGCATTTTTGGAAAACTGATTTGTCTAGTGGATTATGATTTGGTTCTGTTGAATATTTTAATGACTGTTTTAATTATTTTAATTGTTGTATGTGTGAGGCACCTTGATAATGGAAAGGTGCCATACAAATAAAATTATTATTATTATAATGCTCTATTTGTGACATCACAATTACTCCCATGGCAACAGATTGTGATGTTACAGCAGAGGACTATGACATGAAGTAGGGAGTAAGCTAAAGAGGCAGATGAACTCTAAGGGATATAGAGCATGTTTCCATGCAAATTTCTCAGTAATGAGTAATGGGGAGGAGAAATCTATCAAATACATATAGAATGCAAACTAAATTGTATCTAAATATTATGTTTTTCAAAGTTTTCTTTGAGGTGTCAGCAGCTCTTTAAGAAACACGTGTAGAAAGAGATAAAAAAAGAATATTGGGCTGGATATTTCAAACTGCGCCATTCTGTGGTGCAAGCCCTTCGCGCTGCTCAAAAAGTTGCGCGAGGGGTGTGGCGAGGCGATATTCAATGGAGATGCACTATTGAGCAACCTTTGAATATCACTCGCCGCCACCGTGCAGCGGTACAGTGGAATTTGCGCCACTGCAAGTGGTCAGAGTGGAGCATTCAGATGCGGTGGCACAAGTTCCATTGCACCATGCGCAAATCTGTGATATTCAAATGGTGACATGCAAATGGGGCCATAATTTATGCAAGGCGCAAGAGGGCCATTTGCATCTAATTACAGCCTCATTTGCATGACATTAGCATGCAGGTGCACCGATCCTCGACGACTTGTGCCTGGCGCCCTACCAGGCAGCAGCCATCGGGGACCGACGCCCCCTGCAGCCTGATTGTGGGCATAAAGTAAATCTCCCCCCCACTAGCCCGATCACGGGCATAATGTATTAAACCCCCCTGACTAGCCTGATCATGGGCATAACGTATAAAAACCCCCTCCCGACTAGCCCGATCGTAGGCATAATGTAATAACCCCGACTAGCCCGATCATGGGCAGAACCACCTCCCCACCCCACTAGCCTGATCGCGGGCATAATGTCAACCCCCAAAGACCAAAATCCCTGGTGGTCCAGTGGACGTGAAGCCTGATCGCGGGCATAAGGTCAAACCCCAAAGTCAATATCCTTGGTGATCTAGTGTCCCCACCCCACCCACCACGGGCCCCACCACCCGCTCCCCGTCAGCCTGGCGGGTGGCAGCCCACCTGCCTGCCGCCCCCACGCCTGCCGACTGACAGCTCAGTAGGGCTGCACGCCCATTGGTTCTGAACAAGAGCCAGTGGGCGTGCACAGCTCCTCAAGGCAGTCTGGATATGTGAATGAATTCATTCATTCATTCACATATCTGGACTGTCTTTAGCGGTATGGGCTGCATGCCCATTGGCTCTTGCTCCGAGGTAATAGGCGTGCAGCCTACAAGCTGTCAGTCAGCGGGTGGTGGGGCGGCAGGAGGGTGGGTGTTGCTGCCCGTGGCTGACGGGGTAGCGGGTGGTGGAGCCCGTGGTGGGTGGGTGGGAGACACTAGATCACCAGGGATATTGACTTTGGGGGTTTGACCTTATGCCCGCGATCGGGCTTCATGTCCACTGACCACCAGGGATATTGGTCTGGGGGGTTGACGCTATGCCCGCGATCGGGCTAGTGGGGGTGGGGGAGTGTGTTCTGCCCGTGATCGGGCTAGTCGGGTGAGTTCTGCCCACGATCGGGCTAGTCGGGAGGTTGTGTGACATCATGCCCGCAATCAGGCTGCGGGGGATACTCTGCTGCCCGCGATCGGCTACGGGGTTACTATTATGCCCATGATCGGGCTGTGGGGGCACAGGAACAAGTGAGGGCCACCCACAGGTGGCAGCTGCTGTGTTGCACCCTGCAATGCGGAAGCTCACCTGTGGGTGGCCCCGACTTAATCCTTTTTTGGCTCAAAGTTGTGCAGGGCGCAGGTAGGGGTTCCGCTTGCACAACTCTGCATGGCCCGCTGAATATCGGGCTGTACAGTTTATGCATGGTTCTTCCCTCCGGTTGAGCATGCCTTCATTAGCATTGCACTGTTGCTCAGCATGACTTGGGGGTACAACTGCCTCCTGCTGAATATCGCAGAATGGCGCATTGACTTCATACAGCTGCTAACCCTCATTGCGCTTTGGCTCAACTCTTTGAATATCCAAGCCATTGTTTATAAACAACAACAGACTATTAACTTTTCTAATGCAAAAAATTCTGGAAATCAGTTAATGATTTAACAAAATCAAAAATGAACAATATCGTAAACAGGATAGTTAAAGATGGGGAGAAACATACAGAGCAGGGGGTAATAGCTGACATGTTTAATTAGATATTTAAAAATTTAAAAAGCTATATAGAAAATATGTCTCTATTACAAAACAGCATAGGAAAAAAGGAGAATTTAAGATGATGGAAATTCTATTTAAAGGCAGTTTCCATTAGAAATGCTTATAGCTGTTTATCTGTAACAGACACTTCTAAAGGCCTGGCTGTAGATGGGTCTTATGCCACGTTTTTGAAATTTGGGGCCAATGAGTTCAAATTACCTTTGCTAAAAACTACAAATCAGCCTAATTTTGCAAAGAGCCCCGATCCTCTGGAAAACTGCCTTTGTTATCCCTGTGTACAAGGCAGATGGTATGGTGTTCTGGTAGGGTGTTCTTCGGAAACTACAGGTGTACATCAATTTTGTCTAGTATTGAGAAAATACAGGAGTAGCTGGTACACAGTCAAATGATTGATTACTTGAGTGAATACCAGCTTATAACAAATGTACATCATGGTTTCAGAAGTGATTATGGTACCATCACAGCCTTGTTCAGGTTCATGAATGATCTTCACCTAAATATGGACAGGGTCATTTTAATGGGTGTGGTCTTTGTGGACCTGGCCAAGGCATTTGATTTGGTGGACCACTCCCCCCTAATAGCTAGAGCCCCATAAAATTCTTTTTATTTTTCATCATTTTTATTTTTCTGGAATTTCATGTTATTTCTTTTTATTCTTTGAAAATGTAGTTTTATTTCTTGTTATCACATTTACATTCATAAAATACCTCAAAATGACCTCATACACACAAGAAATCACATTCCTAGTATACAGCATTGTATTAAGCAGCATTATGCTGTGGTCTTGAAAGGTTTTGTGAATCAGACAATTCCACTGCTACTTCCTTGCAGACCGTCTCTGTGGTAACAACAGAGCCTAAACAACAGTTGCTGCAAGCATTTATTTAGTTTTTGCCAAAAGCAAGCACTTTTTTAATTTTTTTCATGTGTTTGTTTTCATTTATTTTTTTTTATACCTTGAATTTCTTGTTATTTCTTATTTAAGAAAAACACGGATCTCTACTGATAGCCAAACTCCAATGTTTGGGTTTAGGGCTCCCAGCTTTGGAATGGTTTAAAGACCATTTAGAATGAGTGGAATCAGAAGATGAAGTTGGATGGCACTTTGTCTTCTTCCTGTTCAGTAACTATGGGGTGCCCCAAGGGGCAATATTGGGCCCCTTATTGCTTGCTATGTTTGTGAATGATATGCCAGATTTATGTTATCAATCAGAAATGTTACTTTGTGCCGATGTTCCTGTAATTTATTTTTAGCTTTAAAAGTTGCACCTCTACACACTATGCTGACATGTGAAATTACAGTCATGGTTGGAAGAAAACAGACTGGTGCTGAACAGGAAGATCACAAAGACCATGCTTTTTTTTTAACCCTCAAAGATTCACAGTGGGAAGATCATGTCAGTTAAATCTAATAAATTTATTTGACTGGGTGACCAAAGTAGTAGACCAGGGAGGGGCTGTGGATGTGGCCTACCCAGACATTAGCAAAGCATTTGACACAGTCCCACACAAAGGATTAATAAACAAGTTAGCCAGCCTAGGAGTGGGTCCCAGGGTGGTGGCCTGGGTAAAATATTGGCCGGACAACAGGACACAGAGGGTAATAGTAAATGGAGCCCACTCTGAGGAAAGGGAGGTTACGAGTGGGGTACTGCAGGATTCAGTACTGGGACTGGTCCTCTTTAATGTCTTTATAAGTGACATTGTGGGAGAGCATGTGATGCAGATAACCTGGTGCTAGCTCCATTTGCTCGCTTCAGCCACCCCATCATTTTTTCTCGATTATTTTCTGAGTTAACTTAAAGTGAATAGCTGGAAACTTGCTCAGAGGACACCCAAAATGGTTGCCTTACATTTGGCAGTGTGAGCTTTTTCATGGAGCCAGCCATGAAGAAAGTGCTACCAAAACGAACGCCTCTCACAACTCCTGAGAAAGGCCCGAAAAAACCCCAGCCTGCCAGTGCGGCTGATTTGATGGAGTTATTTACTACAGCGGCTGACCAAGACCTGCTTACACTGGCAAGGTTTTTAGCTGAATTCAGGCCATTTAAAGATGAATTGCGATCTCTGACCTCGGAGATCAAAATAATCACGCAAGCCCTGGAAGATATCTCGTGGGGAACCTCTGATTCGGATGCTAAAGTTTTTTCCTTGGAAAAATGCTTAGATAAAGTGGATCCGGAGCTGATGGCAACCAGATAAAAATTTCAGAATGGAGTTGAAATTAGAAGACCTTGAAGGTCGAGTCAAGAAACAAAGCCGTTTGATCGGCTTGCTGGAGACCGAGGGCAAGATGTGATCCTATTTGTGCAAAATTTTGTGGAGAAGATTGCCGGCCCTTCGCCATTCGGTCCTAATATACAATTGAGAGGGCACACAGGGCTTTAAGACCTGTCCACCTAGCTGGATCTCCACCGAGACCATTAATCTTCAGGTTCCTCAATTATTTGGAATGTCAACACTTTCTGGTGAAGGTTAGAGAAACCCAAGAAGTCTGCTGGGAGTGAGGATTGCTCAGGATCTCCCAGCTACCATCCGACAGCACCGCACAGCCTTTCACCCACTCGTCTCAAAGCTTATTGAAGCAGGAATTCATTTCAGAATTACCCTGTCCGACTGCAAGTCTTAGTGGCAGGCGCATGACAAAGCTATGAGGATCCCAAAGCTGCTCATTCAGGGCTCAAGACTGCTCTACCAGATCTCTCAGAGGAACATGAACTTCTTTCATGGACAGGTTTGGTTTCCTGAATAGGAGTTAACAGCGTCTATAGGTAACATACCTTGGGTGTGAGGCTCAGTTTACCAAGGGTGAAAATGAGTTGGTGATAATACACTGCCTACTGAGTTTCCCTCAAGACTTGTTTTCTCCTCCTCAACGTTGGGACAGTGTATCCAGTTCATTTTATATGCTTGTTTTCAAGTCTCCTAAATGGATGTGCATGGGTTCAGAGAGCGCTAGATATTAGGAAAAAAGGGGAAACTCAAGAGTGAATTTTCAAGGTTTGATTCTCCACTCTGACTTTTTGTTTTATTACAAAATTTGAACAATTCCTTTGGGTGACCACTAGAGGGATCCTTAGACCATTTAATATGCCTGGGGGCATTTCTAGATCATTTCTTCTGTTTTAGTAATAAGATCGCTTATTGGGTTTTGATTTTCAAGTGACCTATGATAAATGAGCAAATTCTTGCTGGTTGTTATAATTAAGATTAGAGTAAGGGTAGGGACTTTGATTCCCAATTGTAACTTCTTTATGATTGCTCAGATTATTAGTGAGTAATTATAACTGTTCTTTATCATATAGGGGAATCTATTCAGTTAATCTTTAGTCTATTTTTGTATTTAGATGTTATTTCCCATACTCTCTTTAAGACAAACATAAATTAGAATACACCTAAGGTTGGCTGGAGAGAGGAGCTTTAGTAAAGGTAGTCTGTGGATGTAGCCCGCAGCTGTTTGGTGGGGAGTGTGGGTTGGGCTAATAGTATAGATAGGCTTAACTTTGTATGGCATGTTTGTTTTTGGGATGATGGAAGGGAAGGGGGTTTATAAGAGTAATGGGGAGGGGTTTCAGCACAGTCATATTAGGAATTATGTCATTGCTCAAAATGGGGATTAAGTCAACAATATTGCCTATTTTTCTCTGTAAATGTGACAATGTCTAATGCCATTAAGATTGCTACTTGGAACATCAAGGGCCTCATCAGCAAGTAAAACAATATAAAGTTCTCAAGCACCTAGCCCTGTTGTCATTAGATGTAATATTCATACAGGAATGCATTTCTTAGATACGGAGGTAAGCCACATGAGAAGGTAGCAGATTGGCCATGTATTTTCCACAGGAGCTACCTCCCAGAGTGCCGTGTCCTGATATTGATAAATAGAAAGTTCCATTTGTTCTTAAACAGGTCCTCAAGGACCCACAGGGTAGATATGTGTTTATTCATTGTGTGTTATATATGACAGAAATACTGCTGGGCAGTCTTTATGGGCCCAACAGACTCTCCAGGCTTCTTCATACAGCTGGTTGAGCTCCTTTACCCATTTTTGTCCCTACCAATAATTTTGGGGAGATATAAACATTTATGGATCCTTTATTGGATCATTCTTCCGGTTTGAGCAGAGGTTGCTCACCAGCTCAACGGGCCCTTCAGGAATTGTTAGAACATTATGGTCTTTGTGAAGTCTGGTGAGTGGTACATCCCTTAGAGAAGGGATATGCTTTTCTATCCCCAGTCCACAAAACAGCTTCACGTATTGACTATATCTTTCTATCCCATGCTCTCCTACCAGGTGTTTTCGATTCCTCCATACAGCCTGGTCCCCCCTCCGATCACTCGCTAGTAAGTTGTCACCTCACCCTTTCTCTTCTCACCAAGAGAAATACCCGATGGAAAATTAATAACCAGCTGTTGAAGGACCCTGTTGTAGTTGCCTCTCTTAAAAAACATATTGAGCAATTTATAGATACTAATCTCCAGTCTATTTCTCGATCAAATCTTATCTGGGGTGCTTTTAAAGCTTTTATCAGGGGGATTCTAATTAGTTTAGCTTGTCAAAGGAAAAGGAGCTTAATATTCTCCTTTCTCAAATTCATTCAGCGGAAGCAAACCTGTCTCTTAACTTTTCTGATGTCTTTCGACAGGATCTTGCCAAACTAAAAGATGCTTATCTTGAAATTTTAAGAGACAAGGCAGAATTTGCTATTCTGAGAGCAAAAGCATCTTATTCAGACCAAGGAAAAAAAGCAGGCCACCTATTGGCACTTCGAATCAAACAAGAAGCCACCAGTTACATCCCATCAATCCACTCTCATTCAGATGGTACCTTAAAAACATCCCCTACGGATATAGTCTCGGAATTTAGTAGGTACTACACACACTTATACAACTCCATGAAGGATCCACCTTCAGAGCAAACCTTAGATGACTATTTGTCCACATCTGACTTGCCATCACTTTCGAAACTCAGCAAAATTGCTCATATCCCTGAGTTCTTCCAAGGAAATTCTTAGTGTCATTCAAAATTTACCTTCTGATAAGTCGCCAGGACCGGATGGCTTCTCGGCTAATTTCTATAAAACATTTCAAAAACAATTATTGCCCCATTAGTCCCCTTATTCCAATATATATTATCGGGAGCACCTACTGACCCAACATTATCAGAAGCCCTTATAGTCCTTTTACTTAAGCCAGATACGAATCCAGAACTAACCACCAGCTATCATCCAACATCCCTACTGAATCAAGATGTTAACATTTTAGCTAAGTTATTAGCGGACCGAATTAATATAGTTTTGCCTGAGCTCATTGATCCTGAGCAAGTTGGATTCATGAAGGGCCGTTTCTCGGTTGACCACCTCCAAACTCTTTTGCGTGTCCTTTCAGCATCCAGAGATGCCTCTTACCCTGCAGCATTGGTTTCTCTGGATGCCGAGAAGGTGTTCGACGGAGTGGACTGGAATTTTCTGTTTCGTGCTCTCAATGCCTATAACTTTCCCTTACAATTTTAAAACTGGATTAAGGCCCTTTGTAGTACCCCCTCAGCTCAGATTACTGCCAATGGAGCAGTATCCAATCTCTTCTTGTTACATTCTGGTACTAGACAAGGCTGCCTTCTATCCCCTTTACTTTTTAATTTATACCTGGAACCCCTTATTTGCCGCCTAATGTCCTGCCCGAGGGTTCAGGGTATTACCATTCTGGGACATAACAGTAAGGTCTCGGCCTATGCTGATGACCTTCTGCTACAATTATCACACCCAGATATGTCAATCCCTCCTATGCTTTCAATTATTAAAAAATATTCCCAACTATCTAACTATAAACTGAACGTCAATAAAACCCTCGTGTTCCCTCTTAATCACAAGGTCATTAAGAGATCCTTTACAAAGATAGGTCTTTCTTGGACACAAGACTCTTCAAGGTATCTGGGTATTCTTATAGCCAGAAACTCTGCTTTAATTCAAAAGTTAAACCTAGATGCCCTGGTACACACTATTGGCTCAGATCTAAATAGATGGTCCAAATTACCCTTCTCCTTATGGAGCCGAGTTAATTTAATTAAAATGAACATTTATCCTAGACTCTTCTATCCTCTTTACCTACTTAATATCTGGTTACCTTTGACCTGGTTTAATAAAATTCATGGTCTGATCATAAAATTTATCTGGGCCAACTGGCAGCCTAGGATAGCTTACCATAAACTAGCAGCCCCCAAAGATAAAGGAGGTCTGCGTCTCCCTCATTTAATCTTCTATTACTGGTCAAGTCATATTGCTAAATATATTAGATGGCTGGTAAACAAAGAAGAATTTGCTGTTTCTTCTTTTGTTCCTAACTGTCTCAAAATTGAATTGTCCCTCATTCAGGCAAAAGGTTTAAATCCGTGTGCAATGCTCCACATCAAACCATGCGCTCTTCCTCTAAACTTAAGATTAACCCCTGTTGCAATTTCTGTTAGAGTCCACACTCAATTATGTACCTTTTTTAGGTATAGTCACGTTCAAGACTTGGCACAACCTATATGGGGCAACCCAAATTTAAAAATAGATAATAAGCCAATCACCCTTACTTGGCTTCCCCAATTGGAAAGGGTCTGGCTTTCCTATTTTGTGACAACTGAGAATTTATGATGTACCTCCACCGAGATGTTAAATAATCTCAATACTCCCACTAAATTTATTTTTAAAATTTTTTAACTAAGGCACTTAGTATTGAAAGTATTTGGTGTAACACCTCCACAACAGGGCACTAAAACTTTTCTGGATGAACTGACCCTTCCGGGTAATTCACCACACTCTGTATCTAACATTTACAGGACTCTATATAACTGGGCACACCCAATTTGCTTTGCTCCTGTATACTATTGGACTTCCTTTTTTCCCCAGTCAGGAAATTGATTGGAATGCCTTATGGCATACTTGTCATAAATATATCACCCAGGATAGACTTTGGCTGACCCAGTTTCATATATTACACAACCTATACTATACCCTTCAAAAATTATGTAAGTATGGTCTTACTGATTCACCTACTTGCGCTCGTTGTCAGTAGGCGGAGGGATCTATATATCATATTTTTTGGATCTGCCCCAAAGCTATAACTCTCTGGACTGATATCCAGCAAAGGGTTGACCCCTTGCTAGGCTTGTCTGATCTTTTTTCTCCTGAAGTTTGCCTTCTAGGTGATTATGCTAGAATTTCAGTATCCATCAGACGATACCACTGGCCTTGATAGCCCTGTCAGTTGAAAAGGTAATTCTCTGTCATTGGAAGGACAACACTGATATTTCTTATTCTGAATGGCTAAAAGAGCTCCTTGCAAACCTCAGAACAGAAAAAATGATAGCAAGTCTTAACAATAGATTTGACAGATACAAAAAGATATGGGAGCCTCTTCATACTCTGTTCTCCATTTAATTCACTTGTTGTTATATGTGACTAATATCATGACTAACCTGTTTAGGAGTAATGACTGTGCTGATTAGGGTGGTGGGAGGTTTATATGTTTAGGGGAGGTGGGTGGAAGAGTGGTGGGGGGAGGAGGGGGGGAACAGCTCCAGAGTATATTGTATTTCATCATTTTATGCATAACACATTTTGTTTTTCTGGATCTGTTCTCATTATTTAAAAAAAATTAATAAACTTTGATTTAAAAAAAAATAAGTGACATTGTGGAGTGGTTGGAAAAAAAAGTATGCCTCTTTGCAGATGACATAAAGATCTGCAACAGGGTTGATACACAAGTGGGGTGGAAAGGATGAGAAGGGACTTGGCAAGGTTGAAGGAATGGCCAAAGTATGGCAGCTTAGATTCAATGCAAAGAAGTGCAAAGTAATGCACCTGGGAAACAAAAACCCAGGGGCAGACTACACAATGGGGGGGGCATACTAACAACAACAAAAATTGAACGGGACCTGGGCATAGTCATATCAGATGACCTAAAGGTAGGCAAGCAATGAGAGAAGGCAGTAAGAAGGGCTGGGGGGAACACTGAGATGCATAAGAAGAGGCATCACCAGTAGAAAACAAGAAGTTGTTATCCCTCTGTACAAATAGTTGGTGAGACCCCATATGGAGTACTGTGTGCAGTTCTGGAGACCCCATCTCTGCAAGGACATAGACAGGATGGAAGCAGTCCAGAGGAGGGCAACTAAAATGATGCAGGGCGTGACCAGAAGCCACATAAAGAGAGACTAAAGGAGCTTAATATGTATACCCTCAAGGAAAGGAAGGAGAGGAGGGACATGATAGAAACATTCAAGTACCTCAAGGGAATCAACACAGTCCAAGAGGGTAGCATCTTTCAGAAAAAAAGATGTGGAAGAAGAAGGGGGTACAATTTGAAGATAGAGGGGGGGACGGTTCAGGGGCAACTTGAGGAAGCATTTTTTTCACAGAGAGGGTGGTGGATATGTGGAATGGCCTTCCAGAGGAGGTAGAGGGATAAAAAGCAGTGTTGGACTTCAAGAATGCATGGGACAGACATAAGGTGATTCTAGTGGGGGTAGGAGGAAGTAGGCTGTTGGTTATCTAGGATCTACAGCTTATCCAAAAGGTAGGGAAATGGGCATATTGGATGGGCCAAGTGGTCCTTATCTGCTGTCAAAGTCTATGTTTCTATGTTTCTAAAAGTTCAAAACAATCTTTATAATTCATATCTGGAAAATGTGAGTAACATTAAATATTTTGGGGTAACAATCAATTCTTGCCTTACGCATGATGCGCACATCAAAACTGTAGCTAGTGAGTTACATAAAAAAACTTGATGTATTATACAGACTAAGAAATGTGTTATCAATGGAAACTAGGAAAACAATTGCTAGAAATTGCCACGCCTTTGTGACTTCACGCCTTGACTACTATAATTCCCTCTATCTGGGGCTTCCAGGGGTTGATATCCATCACTTGCAGCTGGTGCAGAACGCTGCAGCATGGCTGTTGATGGGGACTCCTCATTCGAGCCATGTCACTCCCATGCTGTGCGAACTGCACTGGCTGCCTGTACAGTGGCAGATCACCTTTAAGGTTGGACTTCTGACCTACAAGACCCTGCACAGACAGAGTCTGAGCTATCTGCAAGAACTCCTGATTCCCTACAGCCTTGTCTGTCCTCTCCACTCAGCTGATGAGGGGTTGTTAGAGGTTCCCAGGGTTCAGCTGAAAACATCCAGGGCTCGTGCTTTTATGTATGGATCCCCTACCCTGTGGAGTTCTCTACCTCGTCAGATTTGAGAGTGCAGCCTTAAAAACTCATTTGTTCAAACAAGAGCCCAGTGAATTCTCTATTTAATCTTTTAGTCTGTATTGTTAGAATTTTATGGAACCTACTTAATCTTAGCAACAGTGATTGATCTCTCAGAGTTTCCTGTGGTCAGCTTGAGTCCAGAGACTTTAGTGATGGCCTATAATAGGGCCATTTCTGGCCCTGGACTTGATTGTTCCACATCGTGTTCGTCCTCTTCCCCTTCACCCTCAGGCCCTGTGGTTTGATGGGTTCCTGAGGGAGTTGCAGCGAGTAGGACATAGGTTAGAGTGGCATTGGCGGAAATCCACCCTGGAGGCCAACCACCTTAGATTGGTTGAGCATTATCAGATCTACCAATCGGCGATCTCCCGTAAGAAGGTAGAATTCCTGTCCGGGGAGATCGCTGCCGCTCAGAACCGACCAGCTCAGCTCTTCTGAACTGTCAACAGGCTGTGCAACCCAGCCTGTCTGCAGCTCTGAAGACCTTTTACGCAAGTAGAATGCTATGAACTTGCTAGTTTTGAATATGGTGGCCGACATCAGGTCGGAAATTTTTGACCAGCTCTATGGGAGTTGCTGATGATCGCTGCTTGGTTGCCTCACCTCAGACTTCCTGGAGTTCCTTTGCCTTGCCCAAACCTGTGGATGTCATGTGGATTGTCCAGGCTATGTACCCTACATGCTTTAGTTTGGATCTGGGCCCAATTTCCTTGATTATGGGTTGTTGGGATTTGATCACCTGGTGCAGATAGTCTGGTGCTCCTTGGAATCTGGTGAGTTTCCAAGCTCCTTGAAGGAGGCACTGGTAACCCCCCTCCTAAAGAAAGCTTCTTTGGACCCAGATCTTTCTGCCAACTACAGACCAATCTCAAACCTTCCCCCCACCCTCCCAGTCTTTGTTGTGCAAATTTTACAATTTAGCACCTCTTGCAAGCCACTGCCTGCAAGTGCTACTTCTGATTGCCCTCTCCTCTGTCCCCTCCCTTCTAGCCAGCCTGCCCTCGAGGACACACAGACCGGAGGGGCTCCGAGCCGCCAGCGGGCGGGCGGCCACCGCACAGCCGAGAAGGGAACCAGGAGGCCGGGGGAGAAAGCCAGAAAGGTATGGGATAGCTGCACAGCCAATCGGAAGGTGACCGCCGACTTTGCCAGCCTCTGATTGGTGCGCCTTCTCCCATTGACTTTGCTGTATCTTTGCACCACCAAAACTGGTCGAGATTACTTGTCTTTACTGAAAAGTTTAATTTCTCTAAAAAAGAGCTGTTTCTGCTGTTTTATTGTGTACTTCTGGGAAATGCCTACTTACCTGTTTAACTAGTGATTACAGTCTTTTGGGTCAATTTTGTGTTGGGCTAGACGCTCAGGCGCCTAACCCCCCCCCACCTCCCAGTCTTTGTTGTGCAAATTTTACAATTTAGCACCTCTTGCAAGCCACTGCCTGCAAGTGCTACTTCTGATTGCCCTCTCCTCTGTCCCCTCCCTTCTAGCCGGCCTGCCCTCGAGGACACACAGACCGGAGGGGCTCCGAGCCGCCAGCGGGCGGGCGGCCACCGCACAGCCGAGAAGGGAACCAGGAGGCCGGGGGAGAAAGCCAGAAAGGTACGGGAAAGCCGCAAAATTTTTGCCCGCCCCCACCCCCCTTCAGGGTGTTTCTTTTATACACACCTTCCCGCCAAATCTCATCTCCGCCCATAGCTATTCTCCTAGCCAATTCCCGAGCTCATTTCTTCACATCACCTTAGTTTCTTTAACCCTTCCTACCCTCCACCATGCTACTGCGCCTACTACTGCTGCTTTGCCTCTCACCTTCCTTGGATCCAGAAGCGATAACTGTTGGAACCCATACCGAGGTGCTTAGGGTGACCACTCAACACTGTCCCCCTCTACTGTCCCCAGTGGATGCCCCTAAACTCTACATACATATACTACCGCTTCTGCATACTAATCCTTGGGAATCCCAAAAAGGCTCACAACCAGTTTGGAACTCCTCTACCCCTTGCTACCATACTGGCACTACAATTACTCCCACGCCTGTCCATTAAGCTGGTAATCTATGATAAAATCGATAACCATGCAGCAGGATCATCACCACTATATATTGGATCCCAAGAAAGAAAAAAACTGCCTGACTGCTCACTACTCCTATCGCTTGGTGCCCTCATCAAGCTAATCTTCTTCTGCTGGTCTGTGTTGGCACTGTGGAAATCAACCCTGGCCCCACTGAAAGCTCGATCTCTCCAACTGACCTAACCTCCATAAATGGATTGAGTTTTCTTCACATCAATGCCTGCAGCCTCCTAAAAAAGTTCTCATCAATACAGGCCTGGGTTGCACACACCCTACCTGACTTTCTGGTTATATCTGAAACATGGCTCAAATCTGCAACAAAAGATAGTGAAATAAACCTTCCCAACTATCAGCTCTTCAGATCTGACCGCTCATCCAGGGGCGGGTAGCCATCTATGTCAAAGCAAACATCTCTGCATCCTGCCTCAATTACATCACAACCAAAGGAATTGAATGCTTGTCAATTAAAATAACCCTTCCCAACACATCATCCTTTCAACTGATTGGTTGCTATAGGCCCCCTCTGCAGGCCTCAAACTCCTATCCCACCTAGGATCTATACTTAATCTGGGCCCCTGAAGACACCAACATCTTAGGAGACATGAACTTGAATTGGCTGACTAATGCATCTGCACCCCTGGTAACCTTCTGTGACACCTATGGATTCTCTCAATTAATCAAAGAACCAACAAGGATCAACCCAAAGAATATTCTCAACAGCACACTCTGGATATTATATTGGTAAATAAACCTCATCATTATCCCTGTGCAGGAGTACTATTCAGTGACGTAGTGACCACTGTCCCATAGCTGCCATTAGATCAACAATCAAGCCACCCAATCCTGCAAAATTCCTCCCACGAGCGTCAAAAGAACTTAATATTTCAGGATATCTCCATGATCTGTGCCACACCACACGTTGGCAAGAATTCTATCTCACAGCCTCAATAGAGACAGCTCTTCAAATCTTAAATGATATAATCACAAGTGCCCTCAATTCACATGCACCTTCACTAGTGTCAGAACCAAACTCAAATCCTGTCGCTGGTTCTCTGCCAAACCTTAAATCTGCACTGCTTGCCAGAGACAAACTCTGGAAAAGGGCAAGAAAGACAAAGGACCCAAATGACTGGCTTCAATTCAGAAAAGCCAGAAACTCCTGCACAAAACAAGTAAGAAAAGCCAGGCAGCCTTCTACACAGCTGAACTAGATGCTCCTATAACAACCTTCCAGGTTCTGGGGTACCATAAAGGCATCCTAGGTCAAGCTTCTACCCTGTCTTACCACCCAAAATTCAATTAAATAGTATTGAAATCACCAGAAGCAAAATATCTTGAATGCCTTTAACTATCATTTCACTCACAGCTGGCCTGGCTTTCACTCCTCTCCTGCAAACCTATTAAGATCATCTCTAAACCTACAATCTACTGAGGGTCAAAGTTGCTTCCACATTCTCATTCAAACCAATATTCTTCAAAGAAGTAGAGACCCTACTCCAGCTAGATACCACCAAAAGTGCAGGTGCAGACTCCCTGGACCCCTACTTTCTAAAAGTAGCTCTGCATGCCTTAACCGCCCCCCTCACCCACCTCTTCAATCTATCACTTGCCACTGGTTCTATCCCCTCAATATGGAAAACAGCTCAAGTGATTCCATTACTTAAGGCAGGTGATCCCATGGACCTCAATAATTATAGGCCCATCTCCATCTTACCAGTACTATCCAAGATGCTTGAGAAACTGGTAAACTCTCAGTTAACTGCCTACCTTGATACCAACAATCTCCTAAATCCAGCTCAATCTGGGTTCAGATCTATGCATAGCACCATCTCTGCACTAGCAAAAGTCACAAAAGACTGGCAGACTGCCCTAGACAAAAGAATAATACCTGTGCTGTGTTTCTGGATCTAAGCAAAGCCTTTGACACTGTGGATCATGATCTTCTACTCTCCTCTCTGAACTCCATAGGCCTTGACTCACTCTCTCTTAAATGGTTCAGATGCTATCTCTCCGGAAGATTACAACTGGTAAAAACAAGGTGATCTATCTACCTCTAAACCACTCCTAAGAGGTGTACCGAAGGCTCCATCCTGGATCCCATCCTTTTGCCATTTATATCAACAATATTGATTCCAATCTCTCACTTTCTAATATCCACCTTTTGCAGATGATACTGTACTATATGTGAGCAATCCCTCACCATCAAAAGCCTGTGAGCTCCTACAGTCTGAATTCTCCCTCCTTCAGCACAACCTATTAGAAAAGAAATTATTACTAAATGCCAAGAAAACCAAAGCTATGTTTTTGCCACCAAGAACTGTTCTTCCACTATCCCATCATTCACCTCCACAACTCTCTACCATCCTTGGTGAAAATCTGGAATATGTTGACAAATTCAAATACCTAGGAGTATGGATCGACAATAAACTAGACTATACTACCCATGTTGAAGAGCTCCTAAAAAGCTAAGACAAAGACTTGGTCTATTCTATAGGATCAAACACTACCTGACCAAAGATTCCAAACAAAGATTAATCCTAGCATCATTCCTGTCCCTCATTGATTATGCTGACTTCCTCTATGGTCATTGTTCCTCTCCCATCTAAACAAATTAGACACCCTGTATCATAGAGCTATTAGATTCATTACTGACCTTCCTCTAGCACCCATCATTGCTCTCTCTACAATGCAGTCAGTTGGACATCCCTGCAACATAGAAGAAAAAAATGCTGCTATCTGGATCTACAAAGCTCTGACAAACAAACTCCTTCCTACATCTCAGACTGCTTCAACCGGATCACATCCAGGCCCTACACCTTGAGGATCAACAAACTGATCCTGCTGAAGATTCCCTATCACCTGCACTGTATGGAAGAGCTGCAATCAGTTGATTCCCTGGCACTTATCTGGAACTCTATCCAAAGTCATTGAAAATGGATACACTGATTCCTCTTACATCCTTCAAAAGCTGTATACCAAGCCTAATCCCAGATTCGTGCAATTGCTTCCACAAGGCCTAGTCCTCCCACACCCCAACCCTCCCACACCCCTCTCTCCTCCACCCCCTCTTTAAAGCTCCTCCCTATTCTTCTATCATTCATCTGGTCCTTTCCCCATCAAACCTCATACATATATGCCCACCCATGTACCATTATCCAAGCCTTATCCCTACTAGACTGTTTGTTTTCTCCTTTATTAGTTTTTAGGTTTACTGTCCTTTGCCTTGTATATATGTAAATATTTGTACATCTATCTCACTCATAAATGGTTGTATTTGTGCTTATTCAATATCATGTTTTTGTATACAATCTGTAACCTTTTTGTTATGACCACTCAGGTCCATCTTGTAAATGAGCTATGCTCAATGATGTTCACCTGAATAAATAAAGATTTTGATTGATTGATTGATTGATTATAGGGAAGGTGATTGAGAAAGTAGTTGCGGTACAGCTGGATGACCACCTGACCATCCATAACATCTACGAACCTCTTCAGTCCAGTTTTTGAAAGAGGCACAGTACTGAGATGGCACTGGTTCGGGTGCTCAATGATCTCCTGATGGAGAGAGATTGGAGAAGCCATTCTATCTTGGTGCTCCTTGATCTCTCCTCAGCCTTTGACACTGTAGACCATGGGGTGCTGCTTGGACGTCTGAGGTCCACCTGTGGACTGACAGATACAGTCCTCAGGTGGTTTACATCTTTCCTCACTGGCAGGAGTCCGAGAGTGGCGTCTGGGATTTTTTCCTTGGACCCATTCTCCCTGCCTTGTGGGGTTCCTCAGGGTTCAGTGCTGTCCCCCATGTTGTTTGCAGTGTATATGCTGCCCCTCGGAGACATTGTAAAATGGTATGGGCTGAGGTTTCACTGTTATGCTGATGATACCCAGCTCTACTTGTCTTTCGCCCCCTGACCAGGATAGAGCTGTCTCTGTATTTAATTCCTGACTTGCTGAAATCCAGGACTGGATGAATTTGAGCTGGTTAAAGTTGAACTCCGGAAAGACGGAGGTGATGGTAGTGGACCCGAGCCACCAGATAGAGGAATTGTGGGCTGATCAGCCCTCTGAACTTTTTCTTGGGGGCTCTCAGATCCTATCCTCTGAATGGGTGTGAAACCTGGAGGTAATGCTCGACGACAGGCTGACTTTACAAGCTCAGGTGTCGGCCATCATCAAGACTTCCTTTTATCATTTTAGGAATATCTCCAGGATTAAGCACCTGGTTCCATCCGGAGACCTGCCTATTTTGGTCCATGCTTTTGTGACCTTGTGCCTAGATTATTGCAATTCCCTGTACTTAGGGCTACCTGGGTTGATATCCGCTGCCTGCAGCTCGTGCAGAATGCAGCAGCATGATTGTTGACAGGAGCCTCCTGATCCTCCTCATTACACCTGTGCTGTGCGATCTGCACTGTCTGCCAGTTAGGTGTTGGATCACCTTTAAAGTCGGTTTACTGACTTATAAAGCCCTACTTGGACTGGGCACTGACTACTTGAAAGAGCTCCTTGTGCCTTACCACCTGATGCGACAGTTGCATTCGGCTGATGAGGGGTTGCTAGAGATTCTGAGGGAGTCTCTGAAATCTTCAGAGGCCCATGCATTTATGCACGTGTCCCTGACCCTCTGGAATTCTCTACCCCATCAGCTTTGGGAGTGCACGACTGTGGGGGGGTTTAAACAGGCGCTGAAAGCCTATTTATGGTGCCATGCCTTCGGTGGCACCAATTTAAATTAGATCCTCTAATTATTTTATTGTTTGTTTACAGTTTTATCATGGTCTTTTATCTTTTTGTAAAGTGGCTTGATGGTCAAAAGGCACTTGTGAGAAATAAAATGTATTATTATTATTACAATCTTGTGTTTTATATTTTTTACTATTTTATTATTGCATAGCACTTTGGCTTGTAGAATTGCACTCTATAAATAAAATGTATTATTATTATTATTATTATTAAATAGCATGCTAGCTGTACTGGAATACGGAAGCCTAATTTGGGGCTCGGCTTCAAATGAAATTAAAAAAAAATGGCACACTTTGTATAACGCAATATGTAGGTTTGCATTAAATGCTCACATACGTGAGTACCATTGCAGTCTGTACAATAGACTACATTGGCTTTCTTGTCAAGATACAGACTCCCTGGGCCCAGCCTCGTTTACTTATAAGGTGGTTTCACTTGTTTCTGGCAATCCTGTGTTGGATATGTCAGTCTGTTAGAGATCTAATAGAGCACTGAGGTTCTTGGAACAACAATTACTGGAGGTACCTGTACTAAGAACTTTTATTGGTCAGAAAGCTTTTTCTCACACAGCTCTAAAGTCCCGGAACAGCATTCCAGTTCAATTTTGACAAATTTGTAATTAAAACACATTAAAAAAATAATGTAGC
Organism: Neoceratodus forsteri; assembly: GCA_016271365.2. NCBI lineage: Eukaryota > Metazoa > Chordata > Ceratodontiformes > Ceratodontidae > Neoceratodus > Neoceratodus forsteri. The sequence continues at coordinate 308,702,885 of CM028136.1, forward strand.
CAAATAATGTGTTCTAATGTTGTATGTGTAAACCCCCTTTCTTTACCTTGACAACACAGATGGCATTTGACACCAGACAATCACATTACATCCCTGGCTAGGGTGTTTCCTGGCTAATCATCTCGGAGAAAGGGCACACAAAAATTTTATATTTTTACTGGGACGAGGTGGATCATGGTGCTGGGGCACCAAAAATCACACAGTCGACTCACAGAATGTCCACAACCAGAACAAGAGCCAAGTAGCAGGTTTTATTCTGACTCGATGGACTGACAGAAAACATTTGCCACTGTGGCTGCAGGTGCAGAAACAGGTACAACAAAGTCCACAAAATCCATAGTAGTGATTTACTAGCAGTTCATCTGTTCAAATCCCACCCCCTGACTTAAAGGGTACCTGAAACAGTATTCCTGTTCATCTGTCTTCTGGGCTATGGTCACAGGACAGCTTGTCCCAAGGTGAAATGTGAACAATGCCAGGTTAACATCTGCCAGGGGTGACAACGCTGAGTTCCCCCATTACATAAATCCCATCAGAACAGGCTATGTCCTCAAAACTGTGTTAAACAGTTACAATAAAATTCATCTCAAATGAGAAAAGTGTTCTCCTCTAATCCAAATAGAAGTGAGTTAGTTCCATTTCTGGATAGAGGAAGGCATCTCTTTTCAAAAAATGCATCACTGTGAAGGCACCATTTGATAATTAAACAGTCCTCCAGCAGTTCTGAGTAAACCTGTCCCAAAGGCAGGAATTCCCTGAGAGAGATGGGGCAAACCTGGCCATTCAGAAGCTGGGCAGCACTTTCCCAGTCAAAAGTCTTTCAGAAATGGGGATGTCACCATAAGTTACTCAAAGTTACAGGAATCATTTCCTCTTAGGATTCTTCAACCCCTCAGGGTCACTGCACAAAGAGAAGGCTGCCACCACAACTTGACACAGGTCTCTCTCTCTCTGCAAACTGAGGCTGAAAAGGGTCAGGAGAGAGGTGTTACCTCTTCTGAGGCTCTCCTCTGTCCACACTTCAAGCTGACTGTACTGCTCTCAGGCAGAAAACTGACTATGCAGCAACATTCTATTGTGGCTTATGCTGCTGTGAAAGCCAGTCCCACTTGGAACCTCTGTCAGAGTGACTGCCAGAAGCTGCCCAAAAAGGTTAACTATTTGCTGCCCAGCATGCCCACCAAAAAGCCCACTAACTACCAGGGTTCTAGTATCCCTAGAGAGAATTTGGTGTTACATGTGCAATTGTTATTAAGTCAGTTTCTTCCTGATTTTGTGCAAAATGATTCTAACTGAAATATATGTATATGTAAAGATAAAGAACCTCTGTCGCAAACACTGAGGCAAGGGTTACCCAAAGGGCATTTGGCTGGGAAGCCAAGTTTCAAGAAAATACAAAATCACACATGCCCACACAATGCAAAGCATCATGGGCTGCATATGCAAATCACCACAGAATGTTATGTGGGTCCAGGGTACCCACCTGTTAAACAAAAACTAAAAATATAAATTCAAACTACTAGGCATAATCAGATAAATCTTTAATCCATTTTTGATCTTTGCTTTGCTAAAGCCAAAGTGATAACAGGAAGTGTCTGACCCGACTTCATGTCTATTCTGGCAGGCGAGCATCACAGTTTTCGTTAGGTTTTCATGTGTGCAGATGTGACTTGGCTCTTCCTGGATTTAAATAGTGTTTGGCCTATTTTTCCATAATTTTTGGAAGATTTCATTAATCTTCTGCTATTGGAGTACACAAACGTACTTTTCTTTGCATTTGTCCCTCTGGCTTTCTGTGTATACACCAATGTTCCTGCTGTTTTAAGTCAGGAAAGGAGGTGTGCATTAGACTGTGTGCGGTCAGTTGTGGTGTATTCAGTCAGGCCTGCATCAATACATACTACTCAGTCTTTGGGGCTTTGGGCCTCTTGGCCTTTTTCCCATGGGTCTCTGCTTGAATGGATTTAAAAGAAATAACACTTATTTTCTTCTTTGTTTGTGGTCTTACTGTTCCTGCTGGATTTTGTTTTCTCTGCTGTTTCTCAGTTTTTGTCCAACAAGCACTGCATATTACTAAACTGCTCACTACTGTTCCATGATGCTGGTTTGTGCTCACTCTCCCTCTGGACAGAGTGTTTCAGGCATGTTATATTTTTTTCTCCCTCTTAGTGAGATGGCTGAGTGGTGGGGAGTTCTGGTGATTAAGTTAGGTACTAGTCAAGCTGTGTTAGTGCACGGCTCAGTGCTCACTGCTCATGCACTGTTCACTACTTACCTTGTCTGTGCTTGACAAATAGTGTTGTACAGTGTTATCAGGAGCCTAATAACATTAGTACCATCCACTACCTACAGTATATATAGTCCTATACCTAACTCACCAATATCACTCCTGCTTAACCAATAAAAGGTTAGTAATAATAATTACTGGGATATTAATTCACTTAAGTATTTCTCCTAAATTTAGACACATTGTATATAAAAAATATATACTTTTTCCTACAGCCAAAGACTGTAGCCAAGCTCTCAAAGTCATGCATAAGCATGCTTGTCAGGACAAAGCTTGATCAGCTGACTCTGAAGAGGTTACCTGTTTAACTGAACACCATTGAAGAGGTACTGTAAATGAAGAGAAGTTCCTTTTGGAAGAGGAAGAATTTGAAGAGTAGCTGACACCTTCAGGAGAACTTCAACAAAACAGAATATTTATATACAGTTCAGCTTGTATTTCAAATTAGTGCTGTATTCCTCCTCCCTAATATTTACTGCTGAGGTCATTTGCATGAAAACAGGATCTTTGCTCCTGAAAAGTTCATGTATTCCTGTTGTTTTCTCCCTACCCAAGGTCATAATGCACTGTTTGTGACATTACAGGTACTACCATGGCAATAGATTGTGATGTCACAGCAGAGGATTATGACTTAAAGTAGGGAGTAAGCTATAGAGGCAGATAAATTCTAAAGGAACTCTAAGGGATAAAGAAAATTTATTCATGCAAATTTCCTCAGTAATAAATACAGTAGCGCAGAGTAGAACTATGTAAACCATAAATGGAATACAAGCAGAATTCTACCTAATTATTACATTTTCTTTGAAGGTCAGTAGCTCTTTAAAGGTATATGCAATGCATGTATAACCCTCAGTGGCACTATTCCAAGGGCTACTACCCTGCCTGCTTAACTACTAACAGGTTGAGGGTCTAGGTCCAATGGCGGTGCCTCCACCCAGAGGTCAGGGTTTGCAGTAGTTAAACTAACTTGGTCACAGCTCTCTGGGACACTGTAACCCCCTTTCTTCCCACTAGTGGCCCATACAATGCATTAGGAATATCTTCACAATGTACACTTACCCCCAGGACTGGCTCTGTCGACTGGGCTCTGGGGACCCCTGTAAAACAAGATGATACAGTGCAAAAACCACAGTACGATACTTTAACATAAACAAATACCTCAGTCAGTGTAACTTTGCTGAAAACCAACAGATCTGATTTATTTAAGGAGCTGTAACAAAGAAGGGGGTAATCAGGTTAATTAGGTTAAACACATTAATAATCACAGTACTGTGCGCATATTCAGAGTCCCAAATTGTCACTTTCACTGGGTACCCAGGATGGGTGGGGGGGCTAGCCAGGATCGATGCAGCTGGATGGAGCCCTGTAATGGAAAAAACATTTGCACAATACCCAATTGTAATCTGGAGCTAGAGGGCTCAGTTCATGAAGAAATGAAAAAAAGCAACAATTAGATGACACACTTGATTTGATCAACAGATGGCAGGAAGCTACCCTGCTTTGTACTCACAAACTCAAGGCTGGGAACTGGATGGAAGGCTGATTGTCCTGGATTGCCAGGAGGAGAAGACCATGTGGACAAGGTCCTTGTGACTGGACCCACTGCAGTTTAGAGCAAATGGATGTAGTCTGGATTAAGCTGGGGTTTACTTCCAGCTTCATGCACTCAATTCACTGTACAGGGGATTTGAACGCGATTCCCCACAAGCACTACACACATTTATGTGTAAAAGGAAAGTACTATACCAGGCAAGCTGCTTCTCAATCCCAATCACAATTACTGCACAATACCCGGAAGAACACACAGCAGATTCAGTTCCTGACAGACCGAGCGCGATTCAGCAATTTCTCCACTCTTCTACAGGGTGAGCCTGGTTTCTTCTCTTCAGATCTCCTTGATTCTCTTCACAGGTCGGATTCAGTCTGAACAGGTGCTTGCACAAGCTGCAGACTGAAACTTAGGGCCTCACATGCGCTTACTGTGTGGAACTATACAGCACAGAAGCTCACAGCTCCTTGTCTCTTCACTGCCCCAAACTGATCTGATCTTTTCAGTAGACAGAGCCGGGCATTTCCTTTGAGTTCCTTCCAGTTCAGTTGGCTGGTTTGGCTGTCACTCAGTAAACTCCCTTGTTGGTGGAAAAAAGGCACCGAAGTCCAAACTACAATTCTCAGAAGCATTGGCTATACAGTACATAAGTGGCTGGCTCCACAATGAGAGTTCAAGTTCTGATTTGCCAGCAGCAGGCTCCATTTCAAAGGTCCCCCCCCACTGATTGGTCCAGTTCAGCAGTTCAAAACCAGAATGGGGGACTAGGCAAACACAGTTCTGACTACAAAGAAAAGCAGGTTAGACAAACTGTATTTTCGGTATTACTCTAAATCAGGGGTTCTCAAATGGTGAGGCCAGCCTCCCTTGGGAGGCCCCAACTTGTTCCAGGGGAGGCTCAAGCAAGTCTGAAAAAGTACTGTATTTAAATTTTGAGTTTTATATACTTTGTGTAAAGAGATGAAGCAAACTTAAAAAGGATAAAAGTAGGTCAATTTTATGTATTTATTTACTAATAGGTGACAAGGGAAGGTGAATGAACCAAGGCTCATTTCAGATTTACCCAAGGAAAGGTAGGGAGTGAATACATTTCAAAAGGTAACTGCAAAACAATTAAGAAACACACAATGAACAATAGTGCAAACAAATATGAACAATAAACTAATAATGAGTTGTGGTAATTGATCAATTTGTAGACTGATGGTAGAAAAGCCCAAATACAAGCGGATGAGCATAGAGATCCTAAGGCACTAGCAGGAAGGAGCAAAGTAATCCCAGAGAAGTTGCTAAGGATCAGGGAAGGAGGGGGAGAGGTAACGTATGTAGGAAGGTTATTTCATATAGAGAGGAAACAGACAAGGTAGTCTGACCCATGCAGGTACTGCAACAAGGGATAACAATGGTTCAAGAATGAAAATAGTGGAGTAAGTAGGCTGGCCTGTGTGTGTGCGTGTGTGTGTGTGTGTGTGTGTGTGTTGGGGGGGTTACAATAAGATGAGTAATAATATTTGTTATTCAGATAACACCTTTGAGCACAGGGGTTCTTTTTCAAAGGTTTCACATCAGTATAAGACTGAATGTGAGCCAAAGTACTCAAAGGGTTTCAATTTATTCATGGTGTACTGCGCAAAGTACAGTATGTTATTTTTCTTTGAGGAGGCCCAAGATTATTTTGGTTTTTGGGGGAGGCTCAAAATCTTTTCCATGGATTTGGGGAGGCTCACTGTAACAAAGTCTAAGAACTATTGCTCTAAATGATTTCTGGCAAACAGTTACATCTTTGAAAAGTGCTCACTCTGCCCACTTAGTGATGGCAGAAACAGAGCGATTTTGCAGCAGCTTGAGTGGGACTCAAGCAGGGAAACACACAGACCCCCGTCCAAATTAATTATGTCTGCAGACAGACAGCTCTTAAAGAGACAGTACCAGAGGCTCTAAAAGCACTCACAGATAAACGGCTTAGACGCTGAACACCATCCAGGCTTGGAGCATTCAAGCAAGCTCCTGGAAGACTTTTGGGAACCCCCAATTGCAGGGGGGGGGTTACACATGCTATTTCATGTGCTGTTTTGTCTGATGAATCTACTGAACCAAGTACACCAGAGTAGGACCAAAAAAATACCCTCGGCTCGCAAGAAACTTAAGGCAACTGATAGTACACAAAAAGAGGATCTATATCTACTGAAAAGAGAAAGACTTCCTCCGTGCAAAACAGGAGGGCAGAGCTGCACTGAGAGACTGAAAAACAGAATTGAGGAAGCCAAAGAGGAAACCAGGATAGCAGTAGGAGCTGCAGATAAAACCATAGCCTTCGTCTATCTAGCAAATAAAAAATGAATCACTTAAAAAATACAGAATCTGATTCTAGTATTTCATCCACCCAATTAATATGTTCACCATCAAGAAAAGGTGGCTAAGGAGTACTTGATCTCAATCTTCTACACACCAATAGGAATTGATAAGGTTGATGGAAATGTTTGGCTGATGTGCACCAGCAAAACACAAGGATATGTCCTGGAGCTAAAAGGTGGTAAATTCAGGAGTAACATCAGGTGGCATTTCCTCTCCCAGAGGATGGTGAATGCATGAAACAGCCTACCAGCGAAGATTGTGGACATGATTTCTCAGAAAAAGCCAGAAGGGGAAGGAAACATATTCAATTCAGTGCTTTACAGTAACTGGTAATTGCTATTTTCTTTTAAACTTAGATTGTGGGCTTTTAGTGACACTGTACTTTCTTTGTTGTCTTTACTTAAAATTGTTTTGGGCTGTTGAAAATTTAAAACGTAGTGGTGGTGTATTTCTTTGCTGTCTTTAATTGCTGAAAATTTAGTCTTGGCTTGTCTGACTTGCCCTGTAGTTTGGGTGAGGGTGTTAATTGTCTAGCCTCTGACCTCAGCTACGTGATAACTGGAGGTGGGGCTTAGTCAGAGTTGAGGTAGCAAGTGAGTTTTATTTCTCAGAAGAAGCCAGAAGGGGAAGGAAACATATTCAATTCAGTGCTTTACAGTAACTGGTAATTGCTATTTTTCTTTTAAACTTAGATTGTGGGCTTTTAGTGACACTGTACTTTCTTTGTTGTCTGTACTTAGAATTGTTTTTGGGCTGTTGAAAATTTAAAACGTAGTGGTGGTGTATTTCTTTGCTGTTTTAATTGCTGAAAATTTTCACCCCCTTCCTCCCCCTTTCCCCAACTCTTAAATATATGCCCTATTAAATCTGATTGACAGGAGCTAAACACAGGGTATAGTAAGGGGTGTGGAGTAGGAGGGGCATAAGGGTGAAGAAGCCCACCCTCAGCACAACAAATGTTTTGACTCATTTATTTATTTCTTGGTTTATTTTCTTTTTCTAAAAAGAAAAGTTTCTGAGGATCAGTGGCAGGATTTTTAGGACAGTAAATTAATAAAAAGGGGACTAGGAGAGCTTCAGTAGCAGACAAGAAGTGGAATAGAGGTATAATTGCAGTATAATGTGGGGAGTAGTGCAATGCAGTGGCTGTGGGGCAGCTATATTCAGGCAGACCTTCTGGACACTGAGGTGCTGCCCTATCTGCATGCAACTCTCTGGACTGTGGGATGAGGTAGCCAGACTCAGAGCGAAAGTAAACTGGGTCAGGATTACCATCACCCCTATCCAGAGACCACCCAGTCCAATGCAACTGCCTCAAAGGATGCCACGAACGAGGAGCACTTGGATGACAGTGGGTTCAGGGAGGGTTAGAGCGGTCAGGCAGAGGCACATCCCAGATCCTATTCCACTCAAGAACTCATATGCCACACTGGCAAACGGGGACAACCAAATAGAGGTACCCAGAGAAGTGGAAGGAAATGATGTGGAGGTTAGCCAAGGAGGTGACCTCAGCGGGGAAAGCAGTGGACCCCAGAGGAGGAGGAAGTGAACCCTGGTGGGGGACTCCATCATAAGAGGATCCAGCTAGGAACACAGGACAGGGAGGACAGAAGGTGAGGTGTCTAGGCAGGAAGGGAGGAGGAGTGGCACTGTATGTGAAAAATGACATAAGGGCCACAGAGATCCAGGAGGAACAAAATGGGGGAGAGATACTGTGGGTTAAGCTGGAAAGGAAAATGGGGCCAGCCATCCACATAGTTGTGATCTATAGACCACCAGCCCAGGAGGAAGAAACAGATAGGGAGCTGACGCTAGCCATCAAGAGATGGCAGACAAAAGTGAGTAGTACTGGTTGGAGACTTCAATATTCAGGCGTGGACTGGAGCATCCCAGCAGCAGCATCATCAACTAGGAGCAGATTTATCCTGGACTCCTTCAGGGTGCCTTCCTCAAGCAACTGGTCATGGAACCAACTCAGCAGAAGGCAATACTGGACCTTGTGCTACAAACAGGGACAGTGTGATGGGGTAACAGTGAGGGAGCACCTGGGTAACAGTGACCACCAGTCATTGTGGTTTGAAATCACAGAAAGAGCAGAACCAAACCACACAAAACCACGTATCCTGGATTTTAGGGGGGGCAGACTTTGGGAAAATGGGGAGATACTTCAAAGAGGCATTAAGGGGAATGGGGCAGGAATCAGGGGTTGAGGAACAGTGGGCAGTATTTAAAATGGGGATTACAAGAGCAACAGAATTATGCATTAAGCAGGTTAGCAAGAGGAAAAGGAAGAGGAGACCATTATGCTTTTCCAAAGAGGTAGCAAAGAAAGTGAAGCCAAAAAGATTGCATTTGGGCAATACAAAAAGACACAGGCAGAAGGGGATAGGGAGAAGTACCAGGAGAAGCAAAGAGAGGCAGGGAGGTCAGTAAGGGAAGCCAAAGCTCAGACAGAAGAACACATTGCAAAATCAGTAGGTAGAGGGGACAAAACATTTTACAGGTACATAAGTGAAAAAAGAAAGGCAAAGGGAGGAATAGTGAGACTGAAGGGGGAGGATGGGGGCCGCGTGGAGGATGACAACAGTAAAGCTGACATATTGAACAGGTATTTCTGCTCAGTCTTTACTGAGGAAGAGGAGGATAATGGGTCTGAAGGGAGTACAAGGGGTGAGAATGGTGCAGAAATGGACACAAGTCCCTTTACACAAGAAAGGGTCCTGAAGGAACTGGAAGTAATAAGAGTTGATAAAGCAATGGGGCCAGATGGGTGCACCCCAGGGTCCTTAAAGAACTAAGAGAGGTGGTGGCTGAACCTCTGGCTATCCTGTTTAGCCGATCACTGGAAACAGGGGAGGTACCCAAAGACTAGAGGATAGCAGATGTAGTCCCCTTATACAAAAGTGGGAACAAAGAGGAAGCAGAGAACTACAGACCAGTCAGCCTCACCTCGGTAGTGGGGAAGATCATGTCAGAAGAAGCCAGAAGGTGAAGGAAGGAAACATATTCAATTCAGTGCTTTAGAGTAACTGGTAATTGGTATTTTCTTTTAAACTTAGATTGTAGGCTTGTAGTGACACTATACTTTCTTTCTGTGTTGTCTTTACTTATAATTGTTTTGGGCTGTTGAAAATTTAAAACATAGTGGTGGTGTAATTCTGTGCTGTCTTTAATTGCTGCAAATTTTATCTTGCTTGTCTGACTGTCCTGTAGCTGGGTGAAGGGTGTTAATTGTCTGGCCTCTGACCTCAGCTACGTGATAACTGGAGGTGGGGCTTAGTCACAGTTAAAGCAGCAAACAGAGGTTCATCTTCTCAGAAGAAGCCAGAAGGTGAAGGAAGGAAACATATTCAATTCAGTGCTTTAGAGTAACTGATAATTGGTATTTTTCTTTTAAACTTAGATTGTAGGCTTGTAGTGACACTATACTTTCTTTCTGTTGTCTTTACTTATAATTGTTTTTGGGCTGTTGAAAATTAAAAACATAGTGGTGGTGAATTCTGTGCTGTCTTTAATTGCTGCAAATTGCCCCCCACCCCTTCCCCAACTCTTAATTATATGCCTGATAAATCTGATTGACAGGAGCTAAACACAGGGTATAGTAAGAGGTGTGAAGTAGGAGGGGCATAAGGGGAAGAGACCACCCTCAACACGACAAGTGTTTTGACTCATTTATTTATTATTGGTTTCTTTTCCTTAAAAAAATATATATCTGACGATCAGTTACAGGATTTTAGTACTGTAAATAAAATAAAGAGAACTAAGAGAGCTTCAGTAGCAAGTAGTGCGAATTGCAGTATAATGTAGGAGGTGGTGCAATGCAGTGGCTGTAGGGCAGCCATATTCAGGCAGACCTTCTGGACACTGAGGTGCTGCCCTATCTGCATGCATCTATCTGGACTGCGGGATGGGGTAGCCAGACTCAGAGTGGAGTAAACTGGGTCAGGATTACCATCACCCCTATCCAGGACCACCCAGTCCAATGCAGCTGCCTCAAAGGATGCCGAGAACGAGGAGCACTTGGATGACAGTGGGCTCAGGGAGGGTTAGAGCAGTCAGGCAGAGGCACATCCCAGATCCTATTCCTCTCAAGAACTCATATGCCACTCTGGCAAATGAGGACAACCAAATAGAGTACCCAGGAAGTGGAAGGAAAGGATGTGGAGGTTAGGCAAGGAGGTGACCTCAGTGGGAAAGCAGTGGACCCCAGAGGAGGAGGAAGTGAATCCTGGTGGGGGAATCCATCGTAACAGGGATCCAGCTAGGAACACAGGAGGGGAGGACAGGGAGGTGAGGTGCCTACCAGGTGCCACGGCATGGAGGATGGAAGGAGGTCTGGGGATCACTGGGAAGGCAAGGCGGGAGGTGAGCTGGATGTCATTGTCACAGGTACTAATGACTTGGCAAATGGGAGCCAAAGGAAGTTCAGGAAGAGTTTAGGAAACTGGGGAGGAGTCTCAAGCAAGTAGCTACTTCTGTCACTTTCTCAAGTACTACCTGTGAGAGCAAGGGAGAGCATAGGGTGCATGCACCAGGAACTTTAACTCATGGTTGAAGAACTGGTGCTGTGAGGAAGGGTTTGGATTCATTGGTGACTGGGGACCCACCTGGAGGATGGAGGTTTGTTCAAGCCTGACGGCCTGCATCCATCCTGGAGGAGATCCAAGCACTCAATGATAAGTTTAAATGCTACATTGACAAGCATTTAAACTTAGCAAAGGGGTGGCAGGCCAGCAAGACGAGTACCTACTTGCTCTCCCCACAGCTAGTAGTGGAACCAGTGAACCAGAGGAGTGGCTATCTCTGCAAGCGGTGTGCAAAGATGGAGATTGGTGTCCAAAGGTGGATAAGCAGAAAGGGCAAAATTCAGCAGAAAGGCAAACAGCAAGGAGAACCAGGGATAAATGACAACCAAGGAAGGGCTGGAGTAGAACAGTGAAGCAGTCTAGGGAGGTCAAATCATGGAAACCATGTGTGCAAATACCAGGAGCCTTAGCAACAAGATGGAAGATCTGGAGGCTGTCATGGTACAGTCAGACCCTGAACATTGTGGCCATCACTGAAACCTGGTGTAATGATAACCATGACTGGGAGATGGCCATACCTGGCTACAACATATTCAGAAGAGACAGAGCAGGCAGGAAGGGAGGAGGGTGGCACTGTATGTGAAAAATGACATAAGGGCCACAGAGATCCAGGAGGAACAAAATGGGGAGAGATACTGTGGGTTAAGCTGGAAGGAAAATGGGCCAGCCATCCACACAGGTGTGATCATAGACCACCAGCCCAGGAGGAAGAAACAGATGAGGGCTGGCGCTAGCCATCAAAGGATGGCAGACAAAGTGAGTAGTACTGGTTGGAGACTTCAATATTCAGGCGTGGACTGGAGCATCCCAGCAGCAGCATCATCAACTAGGAGCAGATTTATCCTGGACTCCTTCAGGGTGCCTTCTCAAGCAACTGGTCATGGAACCAACTTGGCAGAAGGCAATACTGGACCTTGTGCTCACAAACAGGGACAGTGTGATGGGGTAACAGTGAGGAGCACCTGGGAACAGTGACCACCAGTCATTGTGGTTTGAAATCACAGAAAGAGCAGAACCAAACCACACAACCACATATCCTGGATTTTAGGGGGCAGACTTTGGGAAAATGGGAGATACTTCAAAGAGGCATTAAGGAATGGGGCGGAATCAGGGGTTGAGGAACAGTGGGCAGTATTTAAAATGGGGATTACAAGAGCAACAGAATTATGCATTAAGCAGGTTAGCAAGAGGAAAAGGAAGAGAGACCATTATGCTTTTCAAAGGTAAGCAAAAGTGAAGCCAAAAAGATTGCATTCGGGCAATACAAAAAGACACAGGCAGAAGGGGATGGGAGGAGTACCAGGAGAAGCAAGAGAGGGCAGGGAGGTCAGTAAGGAAGCCAAAGCTCAGACAGAAGAACACATTGCAAAATCAGTAGGTAGAGGACAAAACCTTTTACAGGTACATAAAGTGAAAAAGAAAAGGCAAAGGAGGATAGTGAGACTGAAGGGGAGGATGGGGGCGTGGAGGATGACAACAGTAAAGCTGACATATTGAACAGGTACTTCTGCTCAGTCTTTACTGAGGAGAGGAGAGTAATGGGTCTGAAGGGAGTACAAGGGTGAGAATGGTGCAGAAATGGACACAGAGTCCCTTTACATGAGAAAGGGTCTTGAAGGAACTGGAAGTAATAGAGTTGATAAAGCAATGGGGCCAGATGGGGTGCACCCAGGGTCGTAAAACTTCTAGAGAGGTGGTGGCTGAACCTCTGGCTATCCTGTTTAGCCGATCACTGGAAACAGGTACCCAAAGACTGGAGGATAGCAGATGTAGTCCCCCTTATACAAAAGTGGGAACAAGAGGAAGCAGAGACTACAGACCAGTCAGCCTCACCCTCGGTAGTGGGAAGATCATGTCAGAAGAAGCCAGAAGGTGAAGGAAGGAAACATATTCAATTCAGTGCTTTAGAGTAACTGGTAATTGGTATTTTTCTTTTAAACTTAGATTGTAAACATGGTGACACTATACTTTCTTTCTGTGTTGTCTTTACTTATAATTGTTTTGGGCTGTTGAAAATTTAAAACATAGTGGTGGTGTAATTCTGTGCTGTCTTTAATTGCTGCAAATTTTATCTTGGCTTGTCTGACTGTCCTGTAGCTGGGTGAAGGGTGTTAATTGTCTGGCCTCTGACCTCAGCTACGTGATAACTGGAGGTGGGGCTTAGTCACAGTTAAAGCAGCAAACAGAGGTTCATCTTCTCAGAAGAAGCCAGAAGGTGAAGGAAGGAAACATATTCAATTCAGTGCTTTAGAGTAACTGATAATTGGTATTTTTCTTTTAAACTTAGATTGTAGGCTTGTAGTGACACTATACTTTCTTTCTGTGTTGTCTTTACTTATAATTGTTTTTGGGCTGTTGAAAATTTAAAACATAGTGGTGGTGTAATTCTGTGCTGTTTTAATTGCTGCAAATTTTATCTTGGCTTGTCTGACTGTCCTGTAGCTGGGTGAAAGGTGTTAGTGTCTGGTCTCTGACCTCAGCTACGTGATAACTGGAGGTGGGGGCTTAGTCACAGTTAAAGCAGCAAACAGAGGTTCATCTTCTCAGAAAGCCTGAAGGTGAAGGAAGGAAACATATTCAATTCAGTGCTTTAGAGTAACTGATAATTGGTATTTTCTTTTAAACTTAGATTGTAGGCTTGTAGTGACACTATACTTTCTTTCTGTGTTGTCTTAACTTATAATTGTTTTTGAGGCTGTTGAAAATTTAAAACATAGTGGTGTGTAATTCTGCTTTGTCTTTAATTGCTGCAAATTTTCCCCCACCCTTTCCCCAACTCTTAATTATATGCCCTGATAAATCGATTGACAGGAGCTAAACACAGGGTATAGTAAGAGGTGTAAGTAGGAGGGCATAGGGAAAAGACCACCCTCCAGCACGACAAGTGTTTTGACTCATTTATTTATTTATTGGTTTCTTTTCCTTAAAAAAATATATATCTGACGATCAGTTACAGGTTTTTAGTACTGTAAATAAATAAAAAGAGAACAAAGAGAACTTCAGTAGCAGAAAGTAGTGGAATTGCAGTATAATGTGGGAGTGGTGCAATGCAGTGGCTGTGGGGCAGCCATATTCAGGCAGACCTTCTGGACACTGGTGCTGCCCTATCTGCATCCATCTGTCTGGACTGCGGGATGAGGTAGCCAGACTCAGGCGGAAGTAAACTGGGTCAGGAGTACCATCACCCCTATCCAGGGACCACCCAGTCCAATGCAGCTGCCTCAAGGATGCCGAGACGAGGAGCACTTGGATGACAGTGGGCTCAGGGAGGTTAGAGCAGTCAGGCAGAGGCACATCCCAGATCCTATTCCTCTCAAGAACTCATATGCCACTCTGGCAAATGAGGACAACCAAATAAAGTACCCAGGAAGTGGAAGGAAATGATGTGGAGGTTAGGCAGGAGGTGACCTCAGTGGGAAAGCAGTGGACCCCAGAGAAGGAGGCGAATCCTGGTGGGGACTCCATCGTAGGGGGATCCAGCTAGGAACACAGGAGGGAGGACAGGGAGGTGAGGTGCCTACCAGGTGCCACGACATGGAGGATGGAAGGAAGATACTGGGGATCACTGGGAAGGCAAGACGGGAGGTGAGCTGGATGTCATTATCTACCTAGGTACTAATGACTTGGCAAATGGGAGCAAAGGAAGTTCAGGAAGAGTTTAGGAAACTGGGGAGGGGTCTCAAGCAAGTAGCTACTTCTGTCGCTTTCTCAAGTACTACTACCTGTGAGAAACAAGGGAGACATAGGAGTGCATGCACCAGGAACTTTAACTCATGGTTGAAGAACTGTGCTGTGAGGAAGGGTTTGGATTCATTGGTGACTGGAGACCCACCTGGAGGGGATGGAGGTTTGTTCAAGCCTGGCCTGCATCCATCCTGGAGGAGAATCAAGCACTCAATGATAAGTTTAAATGCTACATTGACAAGCATTTAAACTAGCAAGGGGTGGCAGGCCAGCAAGGGCCAGTACCTACTTACTCACCCCCACAGCTAGTAGTGGAACCAGTGAACCAGAGGGTGGCTATCTCTGCAAGCGTTGTGCAAAAGATGGAGATTAGTGTCCAAGGTGGATAAACAGAAAGGGGGAAAATTCAGCAGAAAGGCAAACAACCAAGGAGAACCAGGGATAAATGACAACCAAGGAAGGGGCTGGAGTAGAACAGTGAAGCAGTCTAGGGAGGTCAAATCATGGAAAGCCATGTGTGCAAATGCCAGGAGCCTTAGCAACAAGATGGAAGATCTGGAGCTGTCATGGTACAGTCAGACCTGGACATTGTGGCCATCACTGAAACCTGGTGTAATGATAACCATGACTGGGAGATGGCCATACCTGGCTACAACATATTCAGAAGAGACAGAGCAGGCAGGAAGGGAGGAGGTGGCACTGTATGTGAAAAATGACATAAGAGCACACACAGATCCAGGAGGAACAAAATGGGGAGAGATACTGTGGGTTAAGCTGGAAGGAAAATGGGGCCAGCCATCCGCAGATGTGGTCTATAGACCACCAGCCCAGAGGAAGAAACAGATAGGGAGCTGATGCTAGCCATCCACAAAGGATGGCAGACAAGGGGTGAGAAAATTCGGTTGGAGACTTCAATATACCAGACGTGGACTGGAGCATCCCAGCAGCAGCATCAACTAGGAGCAGATTTATCCTGGACTCCCTTCAGGGTGCCTTCCTCAAGCAACTGGTCATGGAACCAACTCGGCAGAAGGCAATACTGGACCTTGTGCTCACAAACAGGGACAGTGTGATGGGGTAACAGTGGGGGAGCACCTGGGTAACAGTGACCACCAGTCATTGTGGTTTGAACTCACAGAAAGAGCAGAACCAAAGCACACAAAAACATGTATCCTGGATTTTAGGCGGGCAGACTTTGGGAAAATGGGGAGATACTTGAAAGAGGCATTAAGGGGAATGGGACAGGAATCAGGGGTTGAGGAACAGTGGGCAGTATTTAAAATGGGGATTATAAGAACAACAGAATTATGCATTAAGCAGGTTAGCAAGAGGAAAGAAGAGGAGACCATTATGGTTTCCAAGAGGTAGCAAAGAAAGTGAAAGCCAAAAGATTGCATTCAGGCAATACAAAAGACACAGGCAGAAGGGGATAGGGAGAAGTACCAGGAGAAACAAGGGAGGCAGGGAAGTCAGTAAGGAAGCCAAAGCTCAGACAGAAGACACATTGCAAAATCAGTGGGTAAGGGACAAAACCTTTTACAGGTACATAAGTGAAAAGAAAGACAAAGGAGGATAGTGAGACTGAAGGGAGGATGGGAGCCGGCGTGGAGGATGACAACAATAAAGCTGACATATTGAACGGGTATTTCTGCTCAGTCTTTACTAAGGAAGAGGGTAATGGGTCTGAGGAGTACAAGGGTGAGAATGGTGCAGAAATGGACACAAGTCCCTTTACATGAGAAAGGGTCCTGAGGAACTGGAAGTAATAAGAGCTGATAAAGCAATGGGGCCAGATGGGTGCACCCAGGGTCCTTAAAGAACTAAGAGAGGTGGTGGCTGAACCTCTGGCTATCCTGTTCAGCCAATCACTGGAAACAGGAGGTACCCAAAGACTGGAGGACAGCAGATGTAGTCCCTTATACAAAAGTGGGAACAAAGAGGAAGCAGGGAACTACAGACCAGTCAGCCTCACCTCGGTAGTGGGAAAGATCATGGAAGCACTACTGAAGGAGGATTGGTGGAACATCTGGTTGTCAATGGACTACAGGACCCAAGGCAGCATGGTTTCACCAGGGGGAGGTCATGTCAGACCAACCTCATTGAATTTTTTGACTGGGTGACTAGGGAGGTGGATCAGGGAGGGCAGTGGACATGGCCTATCTGGACTTCAGCAAGGCCTTTGATGCTGTGCCACATAGAAGACTATTACACAAACTGGGGAATATGGGTGTGGGCAGGACAGTAGTGTGGTGGGTAGGTAACTGGCTGGGTGGCAGGACACAGAGGGTGGTGGTAAATGGCTGTCACTCCACAGAGGAAGAGTAACCAGTGGGGTACCACAGGGATCAGTGCTGGGACCGGGTCCTATTCAACATCTTCATCAGTGACATTGCACAGGATCTAGAAGGCAGAATTTCACTGTTAGCTGATGACAAAAGCTCTGTAACAGAGTAGACACACCAGAGGTGTAGACAGAATGAGAAGGGACCTGCAGAAACTTGAAGAATGGTCAAGGGTTTGGCAGTTGAAATTCAATGCAAAGAAGTGCAAGATAATGCATATGGGGCACAAAACCCTGGCACAATATATCCGTTGGGGGTGAGGATATAGCATGCACCAAGCAGGAAAGGGATCTTGGGGTTGTCATCTCTGATGACCTCAAGGTAGGGAAACAGTGTGACAAGGCATCAGGTAAAGCAAATGGATGCTGGGATGTATAGGAGAGGGCATCACCAGCAGGAAAAGGAGGTCATAATTCGCTATACAAGACACTAGTGAGGCCCACCTGGGTACAGTGTACAGTTCTGGAGACCATACCTACATAAGGACATAGACAGGGTGAGAAAGGTTCAGAGGAGGGCAACAAAAGATGGTGCATGGGTTGCATCACAAGTCCTATGAAGACAGGTTGAAGGAACTGAACATGTACTCCCTGGAGGAAGGAGGGAGAGAGGATATGATAGAGACATACAAGTATCTTACAGGAGGAACAGGGTGCAGGAAAACACTATTTTAAGCAAAAAGATGTTTCAGGACTAGAGGCATGGGATGAAATTGGAGGAGGACGATTCAGAGGAAACATGAGAAGAATTTCTTCACAGAGCGGTGGTGAACAAGTGGAACACCCTGCCAGAGGAAGTGGTGGGGCGCTGAAACAATCACAGGATTTAAGAATGCATGGGATAGACATAAAGGAATTCTAGAGGGCAGGGGTAAGGGGAAACAGACTTCTAGGAAAACAAACTGAACTTACAAGCTCAAATGGGCAGACTAGGTGGGCCATAGGCCCTTATCTGCCGACACTGTCTATGTATCTATGTATCTATGTAAGCACTACTGAAGGAGAGATTGGTGGAACATCTGGTTGTCAATGGACTACAGGACCCAAGGCAGCATGGTTTCACCAGGGGGAGATCATGTCAGATCAACCTCGTTGAATTTTTTGACTGGGTGACTAGGGAGGTGGATCAGGGGAGGGCAGTGGACATAGTCCATCTGGACTTCAGCAAGGCCTTTGACACTGTGCCACATAGAAGACTATTACACAAACTGGGGAATATGGGTGTGGGCAGGACAGTAGTGTGGTGGGTAGGTAACTGGCTGGGTGGCAGGACACAGAGGGTGGTGGTAAATGGCTGTCACTCCACAGAGGAAAGAGTGACCAGTGGAGTACCACAGGGATCAGTGCTGGGACCGGTCCTATTCAACATCTTCATCAGTGACATTGCACAGGATCTAGAAGGCAGAATTTCACTGTTCGCTGATGACACAAAAGCTCTGTAATGAGTAGACACACCAGAGGGTGTAGACAGAATGAGAAGGGACCTGCAGAAACTTGAAGAATGGTCAGGGGTTTGGCAGTTGAAATTCAATGCAAAGAAGTGCAAGATAATGCATATGGGGCACAAAAACCCTGGCACAATATATCAGTTGGGGGGTGAGGATATAGCATGCACCAAGCAGGAAAGGGGTCTTGGGGTTATCATCTCTGATGACCTCAAGGTAGGGAAACAGTGTGACAAGGCAGCAGGTAAAGCAAATAGGATGCTGGAATGCATAGACAGGGGCATCACCAGCAGTGGCGGCTCCAGCTTTTGTTGGTTACCAGGGCACTGGGTGGGCACCACAGTTGGGAGCCAGGGCACCTATAGAAACCTCTGCAGATCATAACAGTGCAGATGAGTAGTGCATCCAGCTACAGGACTGACTGGGCAGATGCTGTTCTCTGGCTGCTAGCCTCCTACCAATACCAGGGAGGCTTTACCAGGAGGCTGGTGCACACTATTGTCCCCCCACCACCATGTAAATATCAACCAAAATATGCTTCTGTGAAAGCACTTGCTTGGGCGATGGGAGATGGTGACAGTCTACAGTAATTCCTGTCTTACAATATAATCGCTAGCCCCAGCCCTTTCTATGGCTAGCCGTTCCCCCACTGCAGTCCCTTCCTTTCTGTTGCTCATCACCTCTTCTTTCTCCCCATAAAAGCAGTATGCCAGCAGCCAGAGCCAGTCCCTTATGCTCAGTGTACCAGCCCTTCCAACCCAACCCCCTCCCTCCATCCACAGACCCCAAGGTGCCCTTCCCCACCAATCCCTGGCTTCTAGGCTAGGCCATCTGTTGGCAGTGTGACAGTTGAACCCAGCCACTTAGTTAGTTCACCAGTCTCTGTAACCCAAACCCCATCAGTCCCCACGCCCCACTCCAGTCCAAATACAAATCCCTGGTTTGGAGGCACAGTTAAAATACAGTTTTCCCAGCTAACTCATACACCTCAAGTCACCCCCCCCCCAGCATCCACCCTCCATTTTCCTGCAGTGCTGAATGGAACAATCCAGTGTACATCCACTGGACGTACATCCAGTGTACATCAGCAAGGGAGTCAAGTAATGAGGAAGAAAATATTTAGCGCTCTGTGGGAACAAGAGCATGGCAGTACTGTACCCCTTGCTCCCGTAAAAATACCAGTCTCTCAGACTTTGCCAAGGTGAGCTTCTCCTATGGTACCGGGGCCTCCCCAAGTCTAAATCATCATGTTATGCATCCTTCCTCCAGACACAGGTCCATTTCTCAGTCAGAGGCATCATGTATGTTCCTTCCCCATGCAGGCCTATCACTGAAAGAGTAGCAAACACCGCCAGCCATAAACACCCCCAGCTTTGAGGCATGTATGCCCCCCCATACAGTTCCATCTTATACACACACACACACACACACACACTGGCCTGACCCAGCCTGGAGGCATGCATGTCTTCCCTCCCACCTCCCCACCCCTTACCTTGTGATGAAGCACACGTGGAGGCCAGCATTAATTTGCATCAAAATTAATTTCTCGGAGTCAGCGTGCTTACCTTACTTTAGCAGCCCAGAAAGGTTCCGCAAGTGAATCAGGAGTTGAGGTTGAGCCGGTCGCTGTCGGCAGCTTAAAGAGCTCCAAGAAAATTTCCTGGGGCCTGGGGGGAGGGGGGGTTCCAGTCCGAGGATGTGGGACAGCGACAACAGTAGGAGAACTCTGGCTGGCAATCAGTAGGCACTCCAGCTCCAGGCAGCAGCTTCAGGCAACAAAGCGGTGGCCGGGCGTTAGCAGGCAGGAGAATGGGTTGGTTTCACTGGCCAGTCCATCCGAGAGAGGATGCGGCAGCAGACAGGAAAACTCTTCTCTGGTCATGACTCACGGTGCGGTGGCAGGCACAGCAGACAGCTTGGGAAACACTTTGTAGCTCTTCTAAGTTCTCGCCGGTACACATGGCGCACAAAATTTTTGCAAGAAAGTTCAAGCGACCGCTGACCGACACACTGACACACCTCATTGGACGAGGAAGCCTGGTGCTGATTGGCAGAATTTTGCACCCAGCCCATCGACTGGCTGCAGCCACCTCCCTGCCATTGATTGGCCATTTTTACCCATTACAATTGGTCCACATTAAAGTCATTGTGCTGCACTAATTGGCTGGCTCAGGATCAGTAGCTAGCCCTCCCAAGCTCTGCATTTCTACTGCTGCCAGCATTAAAGTTAGGACAGCTGGGCTGGGCTCAGCAGCAGGGGGATCGGGATCAGGATCTGCCTGAGGCATTGGTGACTCGGACAATCCGGCAGTCCCCCCCACACCCGACCCGGAAAAGGCATTCGTTTTGTTGGTTCAGGTTGGGTCCTCCTAGCTCTAGCTTGTGCAGGATGGACCAGTATGGAGACTAGGTAGTAGCTAGGCTAATTAACGCCAAACAGAAAAATCTGTTTTCAGAGCACCGGGGCACGAACTGGGCCACAGCATTTTCTGACCAGGGCACGTGCCCTGGTGTGCCCCGGTGTAGCGCCACCACTAATCACCAGCAGGAAAAGGGAGGTCATAATTCCACTATACAAGATACTAGTGAGGCCCCACCTGGAGTACAGTGTACAGTTCTGGAGACCTTACCTACGTAAGGACGTAGACAGGGTAGAGAAGGTTCAGAGGAGGGCAACAAAGATGGTGCATGGATTGCATCACAAGTCCTATGAGGACAGGTTGAAGGAACTGAACATGTACTCCCTGGATGAGAGGAGGGAGAGAGGGGATATGATAGAGACATACAAGTATCTTACAGGGAGGAACAGGGTGCAGGAATACACTATTTTGAAGCGAAAAAGATGTTCCAGGACTAGAGGGCATGGGATGAAGTTGGAGGGAGGACAATTCAGAGGAAACGTGAGGAAGAATTTCTTCACAGAACAGGTGGTGGACAAGTGGAACACTCTGCCAGAGGAAGTGGTGGGGGCTGAAACAATCATGGAATTTAAGAATGCATAGGATGGACATAAAAGGAATTCTGGAGGTCAGGGGCAAGGGGCAACAGACTTCTAGGAAAACATAAACTGAACTTACAAGCTCAAAAGGGCAGACTGGGTGGGCCATAGGCCCTTATCTGCCAACACTGTCTATGTAGCTATGTATCTGTGAAGATGATACAGGCATTGAAGGTAAGCCTGGACAAATTTCAGCTTACCAAGAGAATCACAGGGTACCCAGGGTGGTAGGAAGTACTGATAATCACTATGAATTAGTACGCACTTGCACAGACTTCACTACTTGTCAGTCCCTGCTTATAAACGTTACTGTTACTTTATTATTTTGATGAGATGCTGAAACATGTTAGTCGACATTTGACAGTAGTGAATGAAGGTACCCAAACAGATTTATCAAGTGAACCTATTAAAGCCCTGGAATACCATGGAAGGATTGTGTGTAGCTCTGGAGGACAATAGCTCCAACTTGGTTCCACAAGTTGCCAAAAAATTAAGAAACAGGACAGGTGATAGTAGGCTGAGGGCTTAGATTCCTATTAACAAGGCCAAATTGGCAAGCTGGTGGAGGAATTGGAGATCTGGTCTTATTTATTCTTGGGAAGACAAAACTAATAGAACACCATATTAAAACTGACCATAGGCGAAAGTGAAACAAAGACTATACAGAGTTCCAGACAAAACTTAAGGAGGGGCAGAGAAGGATATCTAAACAATGTTCATACCAGAGGTTATTGAGGAGTTCCAGTGTGAGTGGTGTGTCACAATGTCTTGGTACCAAAACCAGATGGAAAAGCATCTTGTTCTGTATCAGTTTCAGGTGGGTCAAGCAATATAGGTTTAATGCATATCCATTTCCCAGGGTTAATGAATTACTGGACTGTTTTGTCAATGTTCTCATATAATATTTTATTTGATTTTTTAAAAATTATCTCATACAAATGTTATATCACAATCCAATACATTTTGACAAGAAAAAAAAAAAGAAAAACATCTTAAAGAGACAGATATATCAAGTCCAATTCAAATCCGAGGGGAAGGGGAAGGGATCATAAATTCCATACAAACAAAACATTGAAAATAACAGTGTGGTGAGCAATTCAGAGGTATTAACACCTCAAATGACCTTAGTATATCAACTCTACACTAATCCTTTTATAACATAGCCCCCTAACAGAGTATATTTATATAACACAAAACAACTAAGCAATATCATATATTATTATTATTGTTATATTTATGTTAATCCCCCAAAACCATCAACAGCATCCAGAACAGCTGACATCTCTAGTTCAGAAGTAGTTGGGGAGTCAAGATCCTCTGCAGATTCTCCAGATTCACCCAGTTCCTTATACTGACCCCTCAAAAACTCAATCAGTTGGTCAAGTTCAAAAAACACATATATCTTTCTCTTATACTGGATTCACACTTTTGCAGGTGCAAATAACTGAAATTGTGCACCCAATTTCAATATTTCTTGTCTATATGCAAGGAATTTTCATCGTCGCTGCTGAGTAGGGTAAGAAAAATCCGGAAAAATGCTAAATTTAAAGCCCTTGTGCAAAAGTGTTGTCTTCATTCTGGACAACTTGACAATGTGATCTCTATCTGACTCAAATGCCAGAGAGAAAAAGATTGTAGCTTTTATTCCTTGCCCCTTAGTTCTTCCGATTCTTGCTTTTTGAATACCCTAAAAGCCTTGGTGACAAAAGGGAGATTATCTTGAGGTAGTTCATAAACAGTGGAGAAAATGTCTTTTACCAAGTCCCAGGTAGACTGAAATTCATCATCAGACTTTAAAGGTATCCCCACCACATGTAAATTCTGATATCTGGACTGATTTTCCAAATTTTCAATCTTCCTGTTTAAGTTATAGTTGTCCTTAGCAAGAGCAACCCCAGACAGCTCGATTACTTTGACCCCACCTGTTAATTTCTGAATATTTTGCGTGTTGTCCTGGACTTGCTTAGTTAAATTAACTATTTTCTCCCGATTTTGCTTCATCTCATTTTGTACAAATTCCACCTTCATACTCAGTGCCTCGAATCTACAATCTAGCTGCTCCATTCCTTGCAGGATTTTATCTATTGAATCCCCCATTGATTCTATAGTGTGTTTCGGGTTAACTAGAAGCCGTTGAGTCAGGAACTCAAAATCCACAGCTCGGTCAGATCTCAAAGTAGCGTTTTTCTGATCTTGGCCCAAACGCTGAAGAATATGTGGATTCTCTACTGAAATATCAGCAAAAGTGACCACTGCATCAGGTATTTGTACAACTCACACACCTTGTGCATATCGTGGTTGAAACTCTGATTTGGAGCCTTGGCCCTGCAGTGTCAGAGACCCTGATCCAGGCCCAAAATTGCCCGGGCATCCTCTGATCACTGGGGCTGATTTCAGATCAAAATTTTTTCTCCATTGGCTGGATATGAGGTGAAATGTATTCCTCAGAAGAACCGCTCCGTCTGTCTTTCCATTTAGACGACATTTTTTTTTCGGTTCTATTAAGATTTAAACCGCACACTACAGCTGCGGAGATACAGCGCACTCTTACAGCTCCACCACCTCCTGTTTTGCCAATGTTATATAAAGTTATATAAAGTATCATTGCAGAACTATCAAAAGGGTACTGGCAGATCTCATTAGCTCTGGAATTTGAGGGTTATATGGGACTCCAGTGACCTTCCAACAGGTGATGGATCATGTTTTGCATCTTCAAAAATACTTTTCAGCTGTATACCTTGATGATGTAATACTTTATATTAAGGACTGCAAATGATATTTGGTTGTGGTGACATCAGTGGTTCAGTCACTGAGAAAGGAAAGATACATTTCCAATCCTAGAGATTGGGGATGTTCAGTAGTAAAAGTAAAAGTAGAAGCCTTTCAGATGTGTATGTTCCTCACAATTAAAAGGCTGGCAAGGTCATTCTGGAGGCCTATGGGGTATTATAAGAGGTGTGTGCTGAACTTTACAACACTCATCATTAATTGATGTTATCTAAATGACTGCATCAGTTTGTGCCCATTTAACAGAGGCAGGTAATGTAACCTTCACCTCTCTGAAAGCCTTTCTATGTAGTAAGACCTTATTTCAGTAACATAGAAACATAGAATGTGTCAGCAGAAAAGGACTGGTAAGCCCATCTAGTCTGCCCTATTTTCCTTGCCTATTACTACACTCTGGGCCCTATTTGATCATAGTCACCCCTCCCTTACCTCTGCTTATTATACCCATGTGCCTATCCCACACATGTTTGAAGCTCCCCACTACCTTTTCCCCCACCACCTCTTCTGGCAGGATGTTCTAGGTTTCCACCACCCTTTCTGTGAAATGGTACTTCCTCACTTCCTTCTTAAACTTCCCCACCACCAAGTTTTGTAGCATGTGCCTGTGTTCTGGTGCTCCTTCTCCTGTGAAAGACACTCCTCTCCTGTACCTTGTTCACCCTGCTGAGGTACTTATAGGTCTCAATCATGTCCCCTCTTACTCCCCACTCCTCCAGGGCATACAAGTTGAGCTCCTGCAGCCTCTTCTGATAAGATGATCTTTGATAAGATGGCAAACAGAGTTAAGCTAGCCCTGGCAAAAAGAAACACAGGTGAGGGGGTACAGGCAAAGTGGGCAAGCATTAAGGATGCAATACTTGAAGCAACATCCCATTGTGTTAGACAGAAAAGGAAGTGCAAAAGAAGAAGGAAACCACTTTGGTTCTCAAATACAGTAGCAGAAAAGGTCAGAGCCAAAGGCTGGCCTTCAGGAAATATAAGGGAACACAGCGGGATGAAGATAGGGAGGCATACCAAACTGCCCTAAGGGAAGCAGGTAAGGCAGTAAGGCAGGCAAAGTCCCAAACTGAGGAAACACTAGCACGAACAGTAAAGAAGGTGACAAGACTTTCTATAGATACATTAGTGAAAGGAGAAAGTCCAGAGGGATTGCTAAGCTTAATGGAGAAAAGGGAGCATGTGAGGAGGAGGACCCTGTAAAGGCATCTATCCTAAATAGATACTTTGCTCAGTATTTACTGAAGAGAAGGTAGGGCAGGGCCCACAGCTCAGCATCATGGACACAGGGGAGGAGGTGAGCACTACTCCCTTCACAAAAGAAAGGGTCATACAAGAGCTTGTTAAGCTCAGGGTGGATAAGGCAATGGGACCTGATGGCATACATCCCAGGGTACTTAAGGAGCTAAAGGAGGAACTAGCAGAGCCATTAGCAGAATTGTTTAGTGAGTCTCTGTCACAGGAGAGGTCCCAGAAGACTGGAGAAGGGCTCATGTGATCCCGCTCCACAAGAGTGGTAGCAGGGAGGAGGGGGAACTACAGACCAGTCAGTCTTACCTCAGTAATGGGCAAGATTATGGGCTCTCCTTAAGGAAAGGATAGTGCAACACCTGGAATCCATAGGGGCAGGGATCCAAGACAGCATGGGTTTACAAAGGAAGGTCCTGTCAAACTAATCTCATAGATTTCTTTGACTGGGTAACCAGAGTGGTGGACCAAGGGGAGCAGTTGATGTCGCCTACCTTCTTACAAAGCTTTTGACACTGTTCCACATAGAAGATTGATAAATAAGCTAGGTAGGCTCGGGTGGGTCAAGTTGGTCAACTGGGTGGCAAACTGGTTGACTGGCAGAAAACAGAGAGTGGTGGTAAATGGTATACAGTCAGAAGAGATGCAAGTCACAAGTGGGTACCTCAGGATCAGTCCTGGGGCCAGTCCTATTCAACATCTTCATTAGTGACCTTGCAGATGGACTAGAGGTAAGGCTTGTTTGTTTGCAGATGACACCAAGATCTGCAACAGAGTAGATGATCCAGATGGGGTGGGCAGAATGAGAGATCTGGATAAACTAGCAGAATGGTCAGAAGAGTGGCAACTGGGATTTAATGCAAAGAAGTGCAAAATCATGCACATAGGGAAGAGAACCCTGAAGCCACTTATAGGCTGGGAGGGAGTTGCTAGCAGTCACAAAGGAAGAAAGAGACTTGGGCATCATCATCACTGATGACCTAAAATCATCCAAGCAGACCTCTAAAGCAGTAGGTAAGGCTAGGGGGTGTTAGGGTGTATTAGTAGGGGTATCACAAGTCAAGAGGGAGGTAATAATCCTCTGTACAAGACATTGGTTAGGCCCCATCTGGAGTACTCGTGCAGTATTGGAGGCCACACCTTCACAAGGACATTAACCAAATTGAGGCAGTCCAGAGAAGGCAGCCAAAATGGTGCAGGGACTGCATCAGAAGACATATGAGGACAGATTAACGGGCTCAATATGTATACCCTTGAGCAAAGGAGGGAGAGAGGTGATATGATCGAGGCATTCAAACACCTTAAGGGCATAAACAAGGTGAAAGAGTCTAACATGTTTAAATATAAGAAAAATAGCAGGACAAGAGGACACAGCATGAGATTAGAGGAGGCCGATTAAGGGGAAGTGAGGAAATTCTTTTCACAGAAAGGGTGGTAGATGCATGGAATGGCTTACCACAAAGTGGTGGCTATGAATACAGTGCAGGGCTTCAAACAGGCATGGGATAGGCATAAGGGAGCAATACAAATGACTATGAATAGATAGGTCACTGACAGAGCAAAGGCCAATGGCACATTTATAAGGTAGAAAAAGAAATGGGCAGACTAGATGGGCCTTGCGGTCCTTATCTGCCGTCAACTTCTATGTTTCTATGTTTCTTCTCATATGGTTTCTGATGCAATTTCCACACCAGTTTGGTAGACCTCCTCTGGACCACTTCCACCCTGTCAATTTCCCTGCAGAGGTGTCGCCTCCAGAACTGGACACAGTACTCCAGGTGGGGTCTCACAAGTGAGTGATACAGATCTCCTGCTAGAAATCCTCCTCATTTATTGTAACAGATTGATGCTTCTGAAATTGGTCTGTGTTTCTTCTCAGACATTTGAATGACTGGAACATCCTATCATATGCTTGAATGAGGAACTCCTTCCAAATAAATGGAGGTCACTAGACAGGAAGTGGGCTACTTTGAACTTTTTGTGGGGGCAGCTTAAATTGAGCACCTCACGCGAGCAGGAGTAGAGTGACTGCACTGTCAAGGTTGGTAAATGCTGCATTTGTATATATCTAGCCTGTAAGGGTTACTAGGCTGGGAGCTGCATATTTAATGCACACCTCTGGTGAGAGGAAAAGTCGGGGCTAGTTGCTGTGGTTTTAAAGGGATTGTGTGTCCCGGGGGTTAACTGCCTGCTCAGCAGCCCAGAGCACTGAGGGAAGGGGGAGGAACCACCTACATTCCCTGGCAATCCCCTAAATAGCACACTAGCAGCTGGGAAGCAAGCATAGTGCTCCCTGCAGTAAAGTCCACCGCATGAGATGGCACATTTTATTATTTTAACACTGTTTCAGCCTAAAACTGACATAGTGCTCCTCACTAGACAGGAAGTGGGCTACTTTGCACTTCCTATGGGGGCAGATAAAATTGAGCACCTCACATGAGCTAGAGCAGGGCGAGCGCACGGTGTCACACGTGGAGATGCATGCAGAGACACATGTCCATGCCATGTCTGCTGTGTCCACTGCAGATGCCAGGGACAGGAGCTAGGCACTTGGAGGAAGAGTTAGAGAATTGCAAACAGTGGTACCTAAGGATACTAAATTATCTGTTTAAGTGAGTAACCAAATGAGAAATCATAATGTCACTGGGTAGGGGCAAAGCTAAAAAGTTACAAAAACAATGTTTGCAATGTAAAATGTATACAGAGGGGGATAAGGTGCAACAATTCAGATGTAATAACTATCTGCTGATCAAAACTCTACAGGAAGAGATTAAAATGCTACTGGGGAGACTGAAGGTGAAAAAAGAGATATAAGAATTAGAGGAGTTTATTGACACAGTATCAGACAGTCTCATGGTACAAGGGGAAAGTATTAAAACTAGCACTCCAAGCAGTGTATCAGTAAGTAAAAAAAAGGAAGTAAACAAACAAAATAAGAATGGTTTGCTGAGAAAAACAAATGACAAGAAATCTAAAAGCAAGAAAGAGAGTATACATCAGAGTGAGCCTCTGCAACTATTTAATAAATACAAACATTAAATATAACATCTGAAGAAGTGGCAGATAGTAGTAAACAATCAAGGGAGGTGACAGAGAATGGGAATTTGGATGAGTCGGGAAACCCTAAGGAATCACACCAGCAGGTTAATAATGTTAGTGGGACATTGCATACTGCACCAGCTGAATGTTTGAGACAAAATGAGTTAATAAATTAAGATATTCTGGTAATGGAGATTCTATTACAAGGGGAACTGATAAAATAGTTTGCAGAAATAGAAAAATGTATACGACAGCACCTTACCTGGAGTAAAAGTAACAGACTTGGAAAAACTGCTGGATGGATTAACGGAAAATACACACAAACCCCTAGTTATATTATATGGGGGGATAAACGACATAGGTGGGATCAAAGTATAAACTATACTGGAGTGTTTTAAGAGTATAGTGGATAAAATCCAAGAAAAAGGAGGGTAAATTATAATTTCAGGGATTTTACCAGCGCATGGACCAAACGAGCACAAAAATTGGGCCATAAATCAAATAAACAAATGGCTGCGCTCCTGTGCTAATAAGCATATTGGATTTATGGGTAACACTAGGACATTTCAAAATAGAGCTATTTTTAAATATGATGGGCTACACCTAAATAGAGCAGGAACTAGGATCCTGGGAACCAAGTTAAATAAGATGATACAGTTTCATTTAATCTGGAAGGAGAGGGGCAGGAACGTACAGACATAAGGAAGGTGAAGGACTGGGACCTGCTTGGTAATAAGAGAGTGGAATGGAATGTAGTATTACTAAATGCAAGAAGCTTAACAACTAAATTTGATGAATTCCAAAATATTTTAAAATCTAATAATATTGATATAGCATTAGTTACCAAAACCCGGTGGGATGAATCAGATAATTGGGAAAAAATATTGCATGAGATAAATTATATTCTAGATCCAGAGCTCAAAAAAGAGGTGGGGGTATCGCTATATGTATAAAAGACTATAAAAAGTGAACAAGAAATAGTTCACTCAGAAAACCTGGAAATGTTATGGGTAAAAATAATTCACAAGTCTCAAACTAAAACAAGACTGGGATTGGTTTACAGGTCTCCATCTATAGAAAAGCAGGATAATGAGCTTCTTTTGGAAATCATTTCCAATTTAGATCCAGCAGATGATATTCTGTTAACATGGGACTTTAACATGCCTAATATTGATTGGTTGAAATCAAGGGGTAAAACCGGTATGGAAATGAAATTCTTGGAAGTAATTGACCAAATTGGGGTAGAACAGAGAGTGCTATTATGAACCAGAGGTCAAAACATCTTGGATTTGGTTCTGATCAATATGAGGAATAAAATAGACAACATCATAGTTGGATGCCCTTTAGGTAATAGCGATCACTGCACAGTGTTTTTTAAGATGCTAGGGGAACCTAGTATTGACAGTGACACAGGTCTAACACATAAACTTAATTTTAACAAAGCACATTTTTCAAGATTAAAAGCAGAAATGGCTGATTGAGACTGGTGAATGGAGTTTTCTAATCAAACAGTTGAAAGGCTGTGGGAAAAACTGAACATAGAAATTATGAGGGAAGTGCATAATTACATACCTAGTATACGCAAAGATGAGAAAAAGAATGGTAATAACAGATGGTTTAATTCTAGGATTAAAAAATTGGTAAAAGAGAAGGATAAAATCATTAAGTGAATAAACAAACAAAATATCCAAGCAGGATGGCTGGTGTATAGGAAAAAGGTTATACAAGTTAAGAAAGACATAAAAAAGGCTAAAGCTGATTATGAACTTACTCTAGCTGCAAGAGTGAAGGACAATCACAAAGCTTTTTTTACATACATAAATGGCAAAAAGAAAGTGCAAAATAATATTGTCCCTATATTAACACACTGGGGGTACCGGTGACAGATACTGAGCAATTGGCAGATATGCAGAACTCATACTTTAGTTCAGTATTTAATGAAATTACTGTTTCGGATAACAGGACTAAGCCACACTCACAGTCAGGTCAAATATCTATAGATCCTGTAGAGGTACTAAGAAGACTGAAGGATAGTAATATCAATAAATCCCCAGGACCAGACAGTATACACCCCAGAGTACTTAGAGAATTGGCAGTCAGTTTAGCCCCACCATTGACTTTTATATTTCAAAAATCCTTGGATCAGGCTATAGTGGTGCAGGGTTGAAGAGATGCAATAGTGGTACCCTGATTAAAGAAAGGCCCTACTATGAAACCTGAAAATTTTAGACCAGTTAGTCTAACTTCTATAGTGGTTAAGATATTTCAGGGCATTCTGAAAGAGCATATATTAGCCCACATAACATTACATAATTTAACAGATGAAACCCAGCCCAGCTTTACTGAAACAGGATCATGCCAGACAAACATGCTAATCATTTACGAAAAAGCAAATAAGGCTTTAGACATGGGGAATGCAGTGGACATCATATTCCTGGACTTTTCCAAGGCATTCTATAAAATACCACATAAGGAATTAACTGAAGTTTTGATTAGCATAAAACTACTAACTAACATAGTGAATTGGGTGGAGGCATGGTTGAGTAACAGGAGGCAGAGGTTGTTTTCAGAGGGGTGATGTTGGATTGGGAGAAAGTCACGAGTGGAGTCCCACAGGGCTCAGTGTTGGGTCCATGCTTATTTAATATGTACGTGTGATCAATTAAGTGCAGTTTCCCTAACATTTGGATGAGTAAGTTTGCAGATGACTGCAGGATTGGGGGTATTGTAAACACACCAGGAGATTATCATAATACACAATAAACCCTATATATGCTGGTGCAGTGGGCAGTGCAGCTTAAACTGGGATTAAATTTAAACAAATGTGCCGAGATGCACTTAGGACAAAATAATATCAACCTTGATTACATTCTGGGAGGAAGTTTATTTCATAAGACAAAGGAAGAAAGAGATCTGGGGGTGAGAGCGATGAGTGATTTGAAATTTAGTGCACACTGTAGCCTGATTGTCAAGAAGGCAAACCAGGCATTAAACTGCATTTTTAGACACATTGACAGCAGAGATAGTAGAGTGATTCTGCCCCTGTACCAAGCATTGGCAAGGCCACATCTTGAATATTGTGTGCAGGTGTGGTCCCCATACAAGAAAGCTGATGTTAGAAGGTTGGAGGGGGTGCAGAGAAGGGCCACAAAAAGAATCACAGGCCATAAGAAACTAGCATATCAGGAGAGATTACACAAACTGGGACTATTCACATTATGATATCGTAGAATAAGAGGGGATATGTGCATGATATATAAAGCACTCCAGGATGAACAATTAAGGGAGAATTTGGGACTTAAAGTAAGGAAGATCTATCTGTATGAACCTAGGAGCCATATGCTGCAACTGGAACAGGATAAATGGAACACCAAGAAAAGGAAAAACTGGTTCAGTCAAAGGGTGGTTCAGCTCTGGATCAAGTTACCTAGTGAAATAGTACTGAGTAAAACTATGGACGCATTTAAACTTGGTTTGGATAAATTCTATAGAAACAAGAACAATCCAATATAACATAGGCTAGGCAAGCATTAAGGATGCAAGTCTATGTAGCTTGAAAAAAACTATGAAACCTATGAAACCTTTGAAAGGTTTGCCACTATACAGATAAAGTGTCCGGCATTTTGGTGGCCAGTTGTCACTCTTGGCTAGTACCTTTTAGCTAGCCTGTTAGTTCTAATCACAGGCTACACTCCCTTCCATTCTGTTCCATTCCATGACATGAATAATTACAACCTCTGTAGTACTAGTTTATTTTCATATAGTAGTTTTACTAAACAATGAGAGACAAGTCAAACAGGGACAGTACTATTATGCATTCATATGAAGGCAAATACTGTATAATGTCAATTAATCAAATCACTCGGCTATTTCCCCAGTGAACTGCTCCACTTGGTCATTTCAAATGAAATTGCTGCCGAAATGGAAACTGCTGCAGAATTAGGTGATTTATTATTTATGGGTGACTTAAATCACAAAGGCATCGATTGGGTTAACAAAACAGCATTTATTTCAGCTTCGAAATATTTTTTAGATATTTGTGATAAACTAAATTTAATTCAGCATGTACCTTCTGCAACAAGGGGAAACAATGTCCTGGACATTGTATTAGGCAGTGAATCATTGAATATTCAACACTGTAAAGTCTCTGCTCCCATACAGTAGGTAATAGTGACAACTATGCAGTTAAATTTGCACTCCACACAGCTTGGACAAATTTGGCTAAATTAACCAAACTTTTTACTTATAATAAAACAAATCGATCGGCCTTAAATTAATATCTTTCGCATATCGATTGGTCCTCCTTGCTGAGTGGTCCTACCATTGATCAAGTCTGGGACTCTTTTAAAAACATTATTCTGGACACTGCCCACAGATTTATGCCCAAAATTAAGAAAAGGAACTTTTATTCAAACCCCAGGTGGTTATCTGGTAATCTTGTCAAATGCATCAAGAAGAAAAAGAAATTATTCAAAAAGTACCTGAGTAACAAATGTACAAGAACATGGGCTGAATTTAAAAAGATTCAGAAGTGCAAAATTCAAGTTAGGACAGCAAAATATAATACTGAAAAATATATTGCATCTCAAGCCCAAAAAGGCAACAAAAAGATTTTATTTAGTTATATAAACTCATTGGAAAAACAGGGGTATAAAGTTGGACCCCTGTCTGATTGCAACACTGTTGTTTCTACTCCTAGAGATATGGCCTACTTACTTAACACTCATTTTTGTAAAGCATATAACAACTCTTCAGGTTTAGACTCTCCTGTAATTGAATGTAATGGTACAATTACAGTGTCAGCCAAAGATATCATGGCAAAACTTAACATGGTTAAACGTGGTACATCCCCAGGTCCGGGCAGTATCTCAGGAGATATAATTCTTTTAATGAAAGAGCATCTCTCTCTCTCTTCCTTTACTGATTATTTTTGAAAATGGCTCTAACACTGGAAATATTCCATCAGATTGGAAAAGGGCAAATGCAACCACCCTTTTAAAAAAAATAATAAAGGAAATCCAGATAATTACCACCCCATTAGCCTTACTCCAATCTTTTGTAAAATACTATATAAAGACTTATAAAGGATATGATCATGCCATAGCTTACAAACATTGACCTTACACAGCATGGATTTGTGAAAGGCCATTCATGTGCCACAAACTTAATTAGCTTTTACAATAATGTAAGTTTCAATCTGGACAACAATATTCCGTGCTATGTTATATTACTTGATTTCAAAAAGGCCTTCGATTCAGTGCCACATTGGGCCCTAATTCAAAACTTACAACTGCACAAATCAGTTTATTATACACTAGATTTCAAATTGGTTAAATAATAGAACTCAAAGAGTTGTCAGTGATGGACATGTATTATCCTGACTTCCAGTGGACAGTGGTGTTCCTCAGGGTTCAGTCCTGGCACCATTGATTTTTCAAATTTTCATTTCAGATTTGTCAGACAATCTGAAATGTAAAATAATTAAATATGCAGATGACTGCAAAATCAGCAATTCATGCAGCAGCTCTGAGGAAATTAAAACATTGCAGAAATACATTGATTCTCTGACTGTCTGGTCCTATAGATGAGGTCTGTGTTTTAATATTTCTAAGGTTCTGGGCTTCACTTTGGTAAGCATAACTGTAGAAACCAATACCACCTATACAATGAAAATCTGAATAATAAGGCTTATGAAAAGGACCTTGGTGTCATAAACGATTCAGATTTTGAATTCAGTTTTCATATTTCAAATATTCTCAGCAAAGCTAATAAAATCTGTTGGGCTATTAAACACAATATTAAATCCAAAGACCCAAATATATTGTTGCCACTATATCGAACCTAAGTAAGGCCACATTTTGATTATGCATCTCAACTATGGAGTCCCTAGACTCATAAAAAAATTAATAGGTTGGAAAAATTTCAGAGGAAAGTAACAAAAATGATTTGCCCAGATAAGTCTCTTTCTTATGAAGCAAGATTATCAAAATACAAGCTAATGTCTCTAAAACTCCGTAGATTAAGGGGTGACTGCCTACTTACATGAGACATTATTAATGATCAATCCCTCACTTTTGATTGTGGGTTGGACTTCAAACAAGTGCCAATTGCCACTAGAGGGCACCCACTCCAACTATCAAGGACAAGAACTAGATCAAAAAGGAGGGCTCACTTTTTTTCTCAACGAATTGTTAATCCCTGGAATTCTTTAACATTACCTGTTATCATAAGCAGTAACAAAAATATATTTAAAAAGAGACTTGATGACTTCTTGTTTTTAAATAAAGATATGATCTTCAACACGTAACTGTAGGAGCTACTATGGGCAGTTTTGCCTCTCTGCTCCATATCTTTCCTTAGTATGTTCCTTAGTATGTTAATTCCCATGGCTTTGCTAATTATAAGATAGAACAAAAATGCCATTCCAGAAAAAAGGAAAACATCAGCAGTGGTAAACTTTTCAGTGACAATGTCCATGCCTATTTACTGTACACTGCAGTCTCTGATAAGCCCACGATTGAGTAAAAAGGAAGAAAATCAACCAGATTTTTCCATCCTGAAAAAGTAAAAGCTTAGTAGCTTGGGAGACAATTGGCTTTGCCTATTAACAGTATTGTGGGCCTATGTGGATCCCAAACCCCTGGTTAGCCCTGCGCCCAAGGTATTGCAGGAATCTAGTAATTTCTTGGCTTGTGAGGGATCATGACTGACAGCATACATAAAAATGCAGTTTTATAGGAGTGCCAGAAAAAATAAGGAAAGTGAGCAGTGTAGAAAAGAAACACAGAAACATAGAAAATTACAGTATTTCACTGTTTTGTAGCTGCCCCATATAGTATCTGCCTCAAATAGTAGCCACATGCAATTTCTAAAGATAGTAATACAAGCCACCCCCGATCAATAGCCTGAGGTTGTATCTAGCCAAAATGTCAATTTAGTCCTGGTATATGTCACTTAGGTCATTCCCCCATGTCTGTTCTCCATATTAGAGATACAGTGAGACTGAATCGGGTTGCTACCACGTGGTCTCAGCGTCCTTAGATTCACTGTAACCACATGGTAGCAATGCTTCTGTACAACTGAGTGCTACAAGCAAGCAAAAAGAATTATGGTAGACAGCTCTCTCAAGGAATTTATTTTTTTTATTTTGTTTTGCAAGTAAAATTGGGGTTAAGTAAGTACTGAGGCCTTCAATCCAGTTCATCATCGCTGTCAGGATCAGCGTCTGCCTCAGCGTCTTTCTCGGAACAGCTTTCAGTGTCTTCAATGCAGAAGTTTGATTCGCTGGAGTCTGCGCTACAACCAGGACCTGAAAACAAAAAAAAAATCTGGTAAGTACCATCTATAATACATTACATAGACTTAAACCTTACCATGCAGTGTGGACAACTTCTGGACGAAATTGTCTCGAGCATCAAATGCCATGCCATCTTACCTGGTGCAATAAATCATATCTACATCAGTAGATGTGATCTCACAGGACCTCAAAGGACTTAATACATTGTCTTTTGTCACAGCACCCCAAACTTCTTTTACCCACTCCTGCATTTTAGCCCTGGAAGGGGCTCTGGGGTTACCTCTTGCTGTCATTTCCCTCGCCTCAAGTCGTGAGCCACATATCATAGCATTCGTGGTAGTGAGTTTTGAAGGGAAAGATCCATGACATGTCTGCGGGTTGTAGAAGTTTAGTACACCTTCCAGGAATTGCTGCCATTATGGTGTTCTTCTTTTTAGGAAGTTTTTTTAACATCTGGTGAAATGTGGCACCTAAATGTATCCCAGTCCAACATATGCTTGCTAAAAGCAATGCCCCCAAACACTATCAACACATTTTAAAGTCAGTGCCTTGTTCATCCAGCCATTGTCAGAAAGTGCAACAATGACTCCCTGAACACCAATCACTTCCTTTGGCATACGTTTTCCTTTTAGTACAACAAAAGTAGGGCACGTTCTGTTATCTGCCATTGCTGCCAAACATACAGTAATGAGCTGGTTTTCATCACCAGTTGTCATTAAAGGCACTGACTTAGTGCCGATAGCATCCACAGTTTTCTCACCGGGCATGTCAGCCCACACTGCAGTCTCATCCATTTTACCGATGGACTGCAATTGGATGTTGAAGTTCAATATCTGCTTCGCACAGAAGTAAACAAATTCTGTGACCTTAGGCAGGTAGTCCTTCAGGAGTCTCTGACCCACTGTGGTGTGCTGTCTTATGGTGAAACCCCAACACATTAGGAAACAGTCAACCCATCCCCCTGCTCACCTTAAACTGAACATTGTGGATTAATGCAGAGGCTTTTAGGGCAATAGTTATGCAGGTAACTCACAGGTGCTGCTCTCTCTGCAGGGAGCTCCAAGTAGCAAGATTTGCTTCTTCTGTTGGATAAGAAGACTTGCGGCCAGCACCGAGATGCCGTCGGCTTTTGTGGTTCAGTTCTGAACTGCCAACCTCGGAGACCATAGCCTGCAGCCTTTCCTTGTTTTTCCACCACTTGCAAATCTGTTTTTTCATCCAATTTCAGTCACAGTGCCTTTGCTACAGGGCGATTACCCTCCCGCTCAGCCCTATTAACCACAGGGAGCTTGAAATAAAAGTCATAGCACTTACATTTGGCCATTTTACTGAACTAGAAACATAGAAATATAGAATTTGACAGCAGATAAGGACTGCTTGGACCACCCAGTCTGCCCATTTCCCTGCCTACTGGATAAGCTGCAGATCCTAGTTAACCAGCAGCCTACTTCTTCCTACCCCCACCACCTAGAATTGCCTTATGACTGTCCCATGCATGCTTGAATTCCATCACTGTTTTTGACTCCACGACCTCCTCCGGAAGGCCGTTCCATGCATCCACAACCCTCTCTGTGAAAAAATACTTCCTTAAATTACCTCTGAGCTGCCCCCCTCTATCTTCAAATTGTGCCCCCTTGTTCTTGCACACCTCTTTTTTTGAAAGATGCTACCTCTTGGACTGTGTTGATTCCCTTGAGATACTTGAAAATTTCTATCATGTCCCCCTCCTCCTCCTTTCGCCAAGGCTATACATATTAAGCTCCTTAAGTCTCTCTTCATATGTCTTCCAGTGCAGACCCTGCACCATTTTAGTTGCCTTCCTCTGACAGCTTCCATCCTGTCTATGTCTTTGTGAAGACTGGGTCTCCAGAACTGCATGCAGTACTCCAGATGAGGTCTGACCAGCTGTCTGTACAGAGGATAATAACTTCCTGTTTTCTACTGGTGATGCCTTCCTATGCATCCCAGTATCCCCAGCCCTCCTTGCTGCCCTCTCACATTGCTTGCCCACCTTTAGGTCATCTGACATGACTACCCCAGGTCCCTTTCCATTTTTGTTGTTGTTAGTATCTCACCCCCCATTGTGTACTCTTCCCTGGGTTTTGTTTCCCAGGTACATTACCTTGCCTTAGCATTGAATCTAAGCTGCCATACATTTGACCATTCCTCTAACCTTGCCAAGTCCCTTTTCATCCTTTCCACCCCACCTTGTGCATCAACTCTGTTATGGATCTTTGTGTCATCTGCAAGAGACACACTTTTCCTTCCAGTCCCTCTGCAATGTCGCTATAAAGACACTGAAGAGGACCGGTCCTAATACTGAACCCTGCAGTACCCCACTAGTAATCCCCTTCTTCAGAGTGGACTCCATTTACTATTACTCTGTGTCCTATTCTCCAGCCAATTTTTACCCAGGCTGTCATCTTGGGACCCACTCCCAGGCTAGCTAACTTGTATATTAATCTTTTGTGTGGGACTGTGTCAAATACCTTGCTAAAGTTCTAGGTAGGCCATGTCCACAGCCCTCCCTGATCTACTACTTTGGTCACCCAGTCAAAGAAATCTATCAGATTTGTCTGGCATGACCTTCCTGCTGTGAATCCATGCTGCCTTGGGTCCTGTGCTCCTCTGGCCTCTAGATACTTGACAATTCTTTCCTTCAGAAGTGATTCCATCATTTTCCTACCACTGAGGTTAAACTAACAGGTCTATAATTTCCTGCTTCTGCCTTGCTCCCACTTTTGTGAAGGGAATCACATCTGCCCTCCTCCAGTCCTCGGTACCACCCCATCCTCCCATGATTTGTTAAACAGGGTAGTCAGTGGTGTCACTAATTCTACCTTAGTTCTTTTAGAATTCTGGGATGAATCCCATCAGGCCCCATTGCTTTGTCCACCTTCAGTTTTAAGAGTTCTTCAGAACCCTTTCTTCTGTAAATGGGCTGGTATCAACTTCTGTATCCAGAGTGTTTCTACTGTTTGTTTTAGGTACCTCCCCCTCTTCCTTTGTAAATACTGAGCAAAAATATTTGTTTAGTATCTCTGCCTTTTCACAGTCACCCCCCCCCCCCCTTATTAAGCCTCACTATCCTTCCTTGGTCTTCCTTCGCTCCCTGATGTACCTATAAAAGGTTTTATCCCCCTTCTTAACTGAGTTGGCTATCTTTTCCTCGGTTTGGGCCTTTGCTGTTCTGACTGCCTTCCAGCTTCCTTTTGCTTTAACTGATACAGTTCTATGTCCTGCTCCTTCTGTGATTCCTTGTACTTGCTGAAAGCTTTCTTTTTCTCTTGAACCTTCACTGCCACTTCCTTTGAGAACCATAGTGGTTTCTTACATCGTTTAGTTTTGTTTATTTGCTTCACACAAAGGCTTGTTACCTCTGTGATGGCAGTTTTATCATTCCCATTGTTCTTCCACCCTCCTTCCTGCCAATTTGCTAGTGCATTCCTTAGGCACTCACCCATTTTGGCAAGGTCAGCCCTCCTAAAGTCCAGTACCTTTGCCTTTGTATGGCTTGACTCTATTGCTGTGTTTATTGTGACCCACACTGTTCGATGGTCGCTAGTTCCCAGATGGCTACCCACTTCTACATCTGTGATCCTCTCTTCATCTCCATTTGAGAGAACCAGGTCTAAGATTGCTCCCTCTCAAATGGGCTCCAATACTAGTTGTCTAAGGCATGCCCCCTGTAGGGCATCTAGAATAACCCCACTCTTCGAAGTGGCTGCTGCAACTGCACTCCAGTTAACATCTGGCATATTCAGATCGCCCATCAGCAAAATCTCCCTTTTTTCTGCCATACTAAGTATACTTTCTATCATTTCCTTGTCCATTTCCTCCCCCTGAGAAGAGGGTCTGTATACAACCCCTGTGCGGATTGTGGTGCCATTGCCGGTCTCCAAATTTACCCACAGTGCTTCTTCTCCTCCCTGTTTTCCCTTTTGTTCTGTTGCTTTGATTCCTTCCCTTATGTAAAGAGCTACTCCTCCTCCTCTTTTACCCTCTCTGTCCCTCCTGTAGATAGTGTATCCTGGTATGTTTATGTCCCAGTCATGGTTTTGTGCGAACCATGTTTCTGTGACTGCCATGATATCCAGATGTTCCTCCTCCATCAAGGCCACTAATTCAGGAAGCTTGTTACTCAGACTACGGGCATTGGTACTCATTGCTTTCCATTTTTTGATGGCTTTACCTTCTGTTGCAGCATTCCCCACTGACCTTTCTACCTCAGTCTTTTTCTTATTTAGTACCCTGTTTTATAGGGAGAGGCTGGGATTTTCCTGCTGCTTATCAGTGCCTCCCCCCTTGACTAGTTTAAAAGCTAGCCAATGAAGCATTTAAACCAATTGCTCAAAAGACTTGTTCCCTTCCTGGACAGATGCAGACCATCCTGCCAGTATAGGCTGGTGTCCCTCCAGGTGGAACCCCAGTCCCCAATGAAGCCAAACCCCTGTGCTCCATACCATTTTTTCAACCATTCATTAAACTGCATGGTGCAAAGTACCTTTGCATCACTCATGCCATTGACAGGCAGCACTCTGAGAAGGATACTGTGTGTGCTACTTTGTCTTAGGCCCCTCCCCAGTTCTACAAAGTCCTTCTGCACTGCTCTAATCTCATGTTGAGCCAAGTCATTTGTCCCTAGGTGGACAATGATGTCCAGCTCAGACTCCCGTGCAGCTGTTCTCGTGATCCTGAGGATGCACTTCCTGTCCCTCCAAGCCATGGCACCAGGCAGGACCTTACTTCAGTTTTCCCTGCTCCTCCCAGTTCTATCCCCCTAATAATTGAGTCCCCCACCAGGAGCTGCTTCCTTTCCTTGTAGTGTCCTCTGCCTCCTTCCTGTGGGCCTCCCTTGTGACAGGTGTCCTCAGCCTCCTTAATCTCCTCTGTGGGTGCATCCATAGGGAAGCTGTGCTCCCCCAGAATGGTGTATGGATTGTGGAGTGGAACAACTGACTGGGTGTGCCTCTGTTCCACCATCCTCACCCTCCCTGAGCCCACTGTGGTCCAACTGCTGTGCTTTCTTTGCAACCTCTGAGGTAGTGGTGGTGGCTCTGATGCTCCCTGGATGGGGGAGGTTCCCTTCCTACCATCCAGTCTGGCCTGGGGGAAGGTTCCCTTACTGCTGTCCAGTGTGGCATGAAGATGGGCAACTTCCTCCCTCAGGGCAGAGAGTTGTCTGCAAATAGGGCAGCATCTCAGCCTCCAGAAAGACTCCCGGAAGACTGCTGCCCCACAGCCATTACATTGCACTACTCCCCACATGATTATGTTTTTTTTTGTGTGTGTGTTTGTGTGTGTGATTGGTTTGTTATATAGAAATATATATATTATACAATGTGTATGCTTATATTTTCAGTGCTGTGTGCTAGAGAGGATATGCCATTGATATGCACCTTGCACTCTTGAGGAAATGATATCAAAACCCCAGGTATAAAGGAACTATTTCCAGGGAAGGTGGGGTGAGGGGTGGGAAGGGGTTGGGCTAAACTGTGCCCTCACAAAACAATCAGCTAAGAGCTCTGACCCACGCTCGTGTGAGTGCCTTCCTGTCAGCAAGATACCATACGCAACAGTTTGACAGAGAAAATCCTGCTAATCAAACAGAGAAAAATCCAGACATCCAAGTCAGACACAGGTAAACCTCCCAGCCCCAAAACAGCCTGGTGGTTTGTGCTCTGAAAGCAGTCAGCCCCAAAATAAGTCATCTGTGCTTTAAGCTCTTCCTGCATTGAAAATCTTAAGAATTGTAACAAGACTGTCTTTTCCTGATAATTCTAAGATCCTTATTTCACCTTTCAGTTAGAAGTAGCCTCCACCTGCAGAATATCTGCTACAAACCAAAGACAATTGTAAGGTTCACCTCCCTCTGTTGTGGGCACAACTCGCTTTCTTGCAAATCCTATGTTCAGTATTGCAGCTCCCAGCAAGAGGTAGCTTGATTTGAAAAATATTAGCTGTTCTGACAGCTTCTGCTCTTGACAACAGCTCCTGACAACTGCAAGAGACCTAATGACACAGCTCACTTACATTACACGGCAATTACTGTCTCCGAATGCTATGGTACCAAAATGACAGTAATAGAAGCCCACGATGGAAACATTACCGTATGCTTAATAATATAAGCCACCCTTGAATAGTAACCACTCTCAAATTAAAGCCTCGCATCAAAATTAAAGATTCTAATTGAAGCTGCAGCTTCAAAATGGTGAAATACCGTACAGCAGAAAAATGCCATGGATCCATCCAGTCTGTCAATGACATCCTATCAAACCCAAGACCTTTTTTACATACAGGGTTCTAGCCCACACTATAGCCCCCATGCTCCCCGCTCTACTGCTACCGCCATGAGCAACCACAAAGTCCTTCACTCAGTCCCAGCCATGCTTGAAACTATTAATGATTTTGGCACCCACCACATTAACTGGCAGACTGTTCCACAGCTCAAGCACTCTTGCTGTAAAATACAACTTTCTCATATCTTCCTGCACTTATCTCTTCTGCCCCTGTATCCTTGAGCCACTATTCCAGCTCAATAGTTCCTTGCAGTTTACCTTGTTCATTCTCTTCTGGAACATAAAGGTCTCTATCACATAACTCCTCTCCCTTTTGGCCTAAAGCATGTACAGTTTATGCTCAGTGCCTTAAGTCGAGTTCTGTAAGATCTGCCCTGCTGGGCCTGAATCATTTTAGTTACCCTATGTTGCAGTGTCTCCAGCCTGCCCTTATCT
Source organism: Neoceratodus forsteri (assembly GCA_016271365.2). Lineage (NCBI taxonomy): Eukaryota > Metazoa > Chordata > Ceratodontiformes > Ceratodontidae > Neoceratodus > Neoceratodus forsteri. Next base: position 308,745,229 of record CM028136.1, read on the forward strand.
TTTCTTAGGTGAGGACTGGGCACAGTACTCCAGGTGTGACTTCACCAGTGGTCTATAGAGAGGTAGTAATACCTAATTTCTTCTGCTGTCAATATCCCTTCCTGTACATCCCAACATCCTGTTTGCCTTACTGTAGGCCTTGTTACACAGACTTCATTGTTTAAGGGAGTCACTAATGATGACTTGTAGATCTCTTTTCTCAGAAACAGTGCCCAGCTTTACCCCTCCCATCCAGTATTCTGTCCGGTTCCAACAAGCTGCATTAACAACAAAAATTGTCAAAATACTACTTGGTGAAATCCCCAATGTTGACAGGTGAAATTTTGCCCATCAGACATTGAGTGTTTTTTTCACGGGGCTGTGCCCCCCACACCCCCCAAATCTAAAGATAACAAACCTTGAGTCAGAGTCTGTTCAAAGTGGGGGGAAACACCTGTGAAACGGTGACATTTCGCCAGTGGACCATTACAGCAACAATTTCAAATATTGTCAAAATTGTTGCTGTAATGGATTTTGCCATCAAAACTTCACTGTTTTGACAGTATACCATTCTGTTCTGGAGTTCTTGTTCCCACATACATTAGCTTACACTTTTTGTCATTGGATTTCAGCATTCTAGACCCTGGCCACCATACAAACAGAATCCAGTGACCCCCCATGGCAAATCTGAGAAATAAAACATTTAGACTGCTTGAATTGGCTATTCCCTTACTTTTAACTCCATGAAAAAGGGGTCCTCTTAGTTATCAGATTGGAATTCCAATATGAGCAAGCCAAACTACCAATCATCAAGGTGGAACCCCATGGTTTGGTCCCTACTTCCCAACTCTGACATGCCTGCAAAGGCTACTCTTAAATAGAGTGCATTGCCTAAACTGGCTCCTTTATAGTAAAGTGCTTCCACCCAAGAAATTTCACAGGTGATCCATAGAAGCATGATAAAAAGAGAACCACAAACTCCCCAAACTCTTAACACAATTCAAAACTAACATGCTCTAACCTTTGCATTGGTCACAAAATTCAATTCACATTTCTACTGAGGGGTGCTACTGGTTTGTAGCATATGACAAACAAACAAATAAAATCCAGTGCACAACCCTCTCCCCCCCCCAACCCTTGGCAAATCTGAGAAATAAAACATTTAGACTGCCTATATTGGCTATTTTCTTACTTTTAGCTCCATGAAAAAGGGATCCCCTTAGTTATCAGACTGTAATGCCAATGTGAGCTAGCCAAACCACCCAATCATCAAAGGGAGCATGCTAGTCTTTGTGGGTCCCTTTGCATTTCCCTAATCCCCTTCTTGCCATCTACCTACCACAAAGCTTAGTGTCATCTGTAAATACAACTTTTCCTGAGTTTCTTTTCCTATGTAAATGATGAATATACTGAAAAGGACTGGACCCAGGACCAATTCCTTTGGCACCCCACTGGTGACCTCTTTCTTTGGATTTCACTCCATTTACCACAACCCTCTGCTGTCTCCCTGACAACCAGTTTTGTGCCATTCTGGGTCCTTTGCTGCACCCATATCCTCCAGCTTTTTCTGCAACCTTCCATGAGCTACTGAGTTTAAAGCCTTGCTGAAACTGAAACAGAGTAAATCCACAGTGTGACCCTTCACCACTAACCTCATTACCCAGTCAATGAATGCTATCAGGTTCATCTGAAAAGACCTCCCTGCCATTAACCCATGCTGTTTTCTATCCTGGAGTCCATTTATCTCCAAATTGTCTACTAAGTCCTCTTTGACTAGTGTCTCCATCAGTCTACCTACAACAGAGGAAAGACTGACAGGTCTGTAGTTACCCGGTTGCTCTTTGTCCCCCTTCATTATGGTGTGGGACTATACCTGCTACCTTTCAGTCTTTTTGGAACTACCCTGTCCGAATTAAACTACTGAATAGCCCTACAATAAATTCAGCTAGATCCAATGCCAATTCCTAGGGCACCCTCAGACGCATCCCGTCTGGCTCCAGGGTCGTATCTATCTTTAGAGCTCCAAGCCCATTCCAGAGCTTTTCACAGGTAAATACCTGTTCTCTCATCTCTGGGATCCCCCTTACAACCTTCTTAATGCCACTCTCAGGAAGATACTTCCTGTCTTCCCTATAAATACAGGGCAGAAGTAGTCGATAAGAATGGCTTCTTTTTGCTCGTCCTCCTGTATTACCCTACCACCCTCTGTTAGCCTAAAAATTTGACCCTCATTTCTTTTTTTTCCCTAATATATCTGAAGAACTGTTTTGCCCTGTCCCCTTCACCCCTAAAACAATATGCAGCTCTGTGTCTGTTTTTGCTTCCCTGACCACCCTCTTGGCTTCCCTCATTCTCACTTGTTACTCTCCCCATTCTTTCTCATCTGGTTTTCCTTGCACCTGATAAAGGCTGTCTTTTAGTCTTTCCCTACCCCCCTAATATTTTTTGAGAACCATATTGGTCTCTTGCACCTGTTTCTTTTGGTTAAGATTGTCATGCACAACTTTGCTGCCTTGAGGATGGCCCTCCAAATTACTTCCCATCTTTCCTCCACTCCCCCGATGCTGTCCACTCCAACTAACTTGTCCTAGACTAACTCACTCATCTGGTTGAAGTTTGGTCTTCTGAAATCCAGAATGTCTACCTTTTGTGAGGGCTTACTCGTTAATAAGGCAATCTTGAATCATATGGTGTTATGGTCACTGGACTCTAGTGGATCACTAACCAGCACTATTCCTACCAATTCCAAGTTGGTGAGGACCATTTTGAGAATGCCAGCCTGCCTGGTGGGCTGTTTAACCAGTTGCACCAGCAGGCAGTCCTGTAATGTACAAGTCCACAGTAAGTCATTTGCACAGCAGTAAGATCTGGTGCTCAGGGTAGGGGCGGCTCACATCTCTGCATATATAAATGTCCACAAATGCCTGGCACTCAGAGCTGATGTCCAGAAAGAAGCCACAAAAACAACTTAATAAATTCAAAAAGTGAATTACCTTTATTCAAAAGATCCAAACTCACTGAGTAGGCGTGAGAGCAGTATGAACTCATTACCCCAGTGCTTTGACTGGAGTCTTCATCAGGAGGTAGAGACTGATTGATGAAGTCCACCCTTAAGTACTCTGGGTCAATTAAAAGACAGTGCCCCTTATTGAAAGTTTGATACATAACAATTATAACCTAAGTAGCGCACGGAGGGATTTGAACATGCACAACATCAAACATATTATTCTATTACAAGTTTAACCAAATCAATTACAAAAACATTTGATACAAAAACATGTATTACAACCTAATGCCAGAAGGTTAAAGAAGGATAACATAAGAGGAAACGTTTTAAACCAAATGCATATTACATGTCTCCATTTAGACTTTGCAAATCCTTCAAAATAAACTAAACGCAAATGTTTGCTATGAGTCAAGAAAAATGTTTCAGGGGGTAAAGAAAACCAAAAGAACAGGCATGCTAGTACAGGAAAGGAAGGGAAAGGAAGAGGTTGGGGGAAGGGGGAAAGGGGGAAGGGGAAGGAAAAAGAGGAAAGGAAGGGGGATGGGGAAGGGGAAAGGGTTAGGGCTGGGGGAATGGGTAGGAAAGAGGTAAACAAGAGAAAGTGAAGATAGTTTGTAATGGAGTCCATGAAAGAAAGAGACAAGTAATCTCCTCATTCAAATATGTGTTCCACTTTCTGGTTATGGTGTATCCACCAATCTAATTCTTCAAGGTATCCAAAATCTAGAAGAGAGAAAAGAATATATAAAATTTATACTTAACATAGGGGGAGCCTGGATTTAGATGTGTAGGTCAGTAACCATTGAACAACTGAAAAGCCCCTATTACTCATTTAATAAATCAGTGTAAAGTGAAATTCTATCTTTTCCTCAAAAATGGTTTGAGGTCCCAGTTAACATTATGTCCTTTAGGATGTATGGTATCCAGAGAAAATATCTAATAACTTTCCCTTTGTAGTAACTTGATTTTCCTCTCTCCACCTCTGGGTTCATTTTTAACAGTTTCTAATGCAATGAATAATGTCCCTTCTGGATTCATATTGGATTTCTCATAGTAGTGTCTACCGAATGGTGTGTTGAATAGTCCTGCTTTGATATTTCTAATATGCTCCTGTATTCACTGATGTACAGTTATTGCTGTATGGCCAATGTACAGCAATTTGTAGGGACACTATATGCCATACATCACATATGAGCTGGCACAATTCAAGAAGTCCTTAATCTCTAGCCCTCTGGGATAACCTTAAAGTTCAAATCTCTTACTAGGTTTGCAGAACCTGCAAATGTTGCATTTACCACATTTAAACATACCCTGTGGTAAGGATGGAAGCCAATTTCTCATAGGTAGATCTTGTTTTATTGTGGTGTATCTGCTGTGCACAAATTTGTCACACAGATTTTCTGCTCTAGAGAAGGTGATCCTGGGTAAGGTGTCAATATTCATCCCTAAAACAGGGTCATTAAGGAGGATAGGCCAGTTTTTTTGTATTATTCCACCAATTGGTCCTGCTTTTCTACTAAATTGTGTTACAAATGTGATCTGAGGTTTTTTGGGAGAGATTTCTTTCTTTTTTGGTTTAAGAAGGGGTTTTCTCTCCTATGTTTTTGCTTTCTCTAATGCAGGTTCCAACAGTGATTTTTCATAACCTCTCTCCAAAAGTCTTTGAAAAAGCTCAGCTGATTGTTTGTCAAACTCCTTTTCTCTAGAGCAGTTCCTGTGAATTCTAAGAAAAAATCCATATGGTATGGATTTGATAAGGGCCTTGGGGTGAGAGCTGTCAGCCCTCAAAAGGGTATTAGTAGCAGTGGGCTTCCTGAATCCTTTGGTTTGGACATTCATGTGCTCATCTATGAACAGGGTCAGATCTAAAAAGTCATTGTTACTTCTATCTGTATGACAGGTGAACCAAAGGTCGCTATCATTGTTTTTTATCCACTCAATAAATGCTTGGACTTCATCTTCAGTGTTACACTGATGACACTGTGGTGTACACCTCTGATGTTGCAGTTGGGGCATCAGATGAGGTTACAGCAACTGTTTAATAAATTGCAGGTAAATTTTGGCCAGTCCCATTTAAAGTTGAACTCATCTAAAACGAATGTGATGCTGATTGGGTCTACACAGAAACAGAATGAATCTTTGAACAGTCCACTGGAAATTTATACATTGTAAGGTGAAAAATTGAAACAAGTAGATACAGTACATATAAATATTTGGGGTACTGGATGAATACAGTAGGATCAGGGAATATACATGTAGCTAAGTTGATAAATAAGGCAGGGAAGTGTTTATGAGCATTATACTGACACCAGGGGTGTTTGGATACAGAGATTAGGTTAAAGATAGTACAGCCACAAATTCTGCCAATCCTATATTATGCAGATACTGTGTATGAGTGCAGCACAAAAGGAAAACTTATTAAATTAGATGTATTGAATAAAAAGATGGCAAGATTTGTGCTTAGGACCTCCTATGATACACATGGATGTGAATTATATAACCATCTAGGAGGACCTTGTTACAAGACAGGCATCGACTACACCGAATATTGTTTGCATCCAAGTGTATATGGGAAGATGTTCCTGACTATTTGTTAGAGCATTTAGAGTACAGGGTACAAAATGGATATCTGAGAAATTTGGATTTAGTGGAATTGACAATCCCTAGGTCTAGAACTTTAAGAGCTAATAGTTTTTTAGTCATATGATTCATCATGAATGGAATTCCTTACCAGACAGATTTCATTTGGAAGGCAAAAAGACACCATCACAAACCATTATAAAGGCATGGTTTAGGACTACTTTAATATTTTGTGAAAGATGTAAACATTCTACAGAAGCGGTTACATAGGATTGAATTGTGCAATATATTTGTGATAAGTGTTTTATGTAATCTTGCATTGTGAAATTTGGTATGAGTTAAATGTTGATGTGTTGATGTATTATGCATCCTTTGATATACTGTTTATTTTTTATAAAACTTTTATTTGTAAAATGGGACGTCATTGTAAATGAGCTTGCTCATTGAAATCATCCCAAACAAACTTGAAACTTGATACATGCTTTTGTATCAAATGTGTTTGTAATTGAGTTGGCTAATGTTATAATATAATAATATGTTTGATGTTATGCATGTTTGAATCCCTGAACTACTTTGATTACAATTGTGATGTAAAAAACTTTCAATAGGGAGCACTGTCTTGTAAATGGCTCAGAGTACTTAAGGGAGGGCTTCATCACTGAGACTGCCCCCCGATGAAGACTCTGGTTGAAGTGTTGGGGTAATGAGTGCATGCTGCTCTCCCACCTACTCACTGAGTTTGGATGTTTTAATTAAAGGTAATTCACTTTTTGAATTGATCAAGTTGTTTTTGCAACTTTATTCTGGATATCAGCTCTGAGTGCTAGGCATTAGAGGACAGTCCAGTAATGTATCTAGCGGAACTTGACTTCTGGTGGTCTTAGGTGTTGAACTGTCCCACTCAGTACCTGGGAGATTGAAATCCCCCACTACCACTACTTCCCCCTTTGCCACTCTCTTTGTACTTCTTCACATAGTTTTCTGTCTCTCTCTTCTCCCTGTCCTTGTGGTCTACAAACCACCCCATCCATAGTCTCTTACCTGAGGCCACTGTGAGTTGAGCCCACAGCAATTCTGTTTCCCCATTTCCTCCCAAATGGAGCCATCCTCCACTGCCTCTATGCTTTTCCTGACATCAAGGGCTTCTGCACCTCTTTTACCTTTCCCTCTGTGCTGCTTAAACATGATGCAGCCGGAACTATGAGGTCCCAGTCATTATATTCCATGGCCCAAGTTTCTGTAATGGCTACGAGGTCTATCTTTGGGAGCTCACTGATTTTATTTCCCAGACTCCTGGCATTAAGACAAACTCCTTCCCATCTTATTTCTTTCCTTTGTTCCTTTTTACTTTTCTATCCCCCATATTTTGCCCTAGCATCCTTAATTTCTTATTTCTCAAGTTGTCTGTAGGCTTTGTAAACCCTTCATCCTTGATCTCCTTCCATGACTTAATTTGAACTCCATCCTTTCTGTTTCCCCTCCCCACTGTTATGATCCCTGGTTCAGGGGGAGCACTAGCCAGGTTCCTCACCCTCTCCCTTCTCAGTGGTTCCCCTAGCCTCAGTCTCCCCACTGTAAATTTAACAATCCACCAATGTAGACATCAAACTTCTGACCCAGCACACTGGCCCCCTCTCATGGTAGGTGAAGATTGTTACCCTTGAAGAGCCTCCTGTCCCAGAAGCCCATCAGTCCCCCACCAAGTGTTACCCCTCCTCCTGACACCATTCCTCCAACCACCTGTTAAACTCCTCAATCTCTTCCTTATTTGCTCTATTGTTTTCATTCCCCCTACACAGAAAGGACATCAGAGAAGGTCAGAGAAGTCGAGTGTGCCTTCAGTCTGTTCCCCAGCCTTCAAAAGTTCTACTTCACTGTCTCCACAGCATAGTATACCAGCTTGTTGGTATCCAAGTATACCAGCAATCCCAACTCCCCTTCCCTTTCTCCACCATTCTCTCTATCTTATTTATGTCCCAGATGACTGAAGCAGTAGGAAGGCACCTGACCATTCCCTTCCTCTGTCCCCTTGCTCATTGTTTTCTCCACCTCTCTAATCATTGAATGCCCAGTGACTAAGACACTTCTTACTTTCTTCCTGCCACTCACCTGCCCTCAGGTATCACCAAGTCATCCTGCCTAATTCCTCAGACCAACTCTTAGCCCCCCAACAAACCCAGGTAACTGTTCCTCCTCCAGGGGTGCAAAATAATTTGCTGCCAGATGATGTGGGTTTCATTGACCCCCCTTATGTCTTTCTCCACCTCCCTTCCCCCTCTCTTTCCCCACCAGTGGGCCAGTGGGACACAGTAGGACACAGGGGAGGGTGTGTGTGTGTGGGCATCATCTGAGCCAGTGCCATAGCTGGCATACCTTGTCTCTTGCTGCTACCAATTGATCATAGAGCTCCATAAAGCTCCTGAAAATGGGGCAGTCTCCCCTCCACTGTTGGCATTTGTGCAAGTCTCAAAAGAACCACTGAAACTGGAAATTAGACTCCCAACAATCAAGTTAATTTCATTTATTACTAAAATATAAAGCAACAGAGCAGCAATCTAGCACTTGGAGTATTTGGGAATGGCCAGTTACCTTTTCCTCCGGAGAGAGCAAGCAGTCAGGCACAGGTCATCTTCTTCTATCTTTTGGGCTCTCTGAAGAACTGGTTAAATTCCCTGTCTTATTCACCCTGACTGACATCATATCCTAATCAAACACTAGGCCTTAAGCCAATCATATAACTAGGTCAAGATTATTACCAATTTTGATATATGTTCTTGAAGTTTCAAAAGTCAGTGACAAAATTACAAGTCAATTTTGCCTCCAGGAAGATAGGTACACTTTGTATAGATTTGATTCTCCTCAGACAGTCATAATTGATTAAGCCACTTGATTGCTTAATGTTCCACTAAACCTTAGACAGCATCTTTCTTAAGTGTATAACATAGAAACATAGAAACTTAGAATTTGACCGCAGATAAGGACTGCCTGGCCCACCTAGTCTGCCCATTTCCCTACCTAATGGATAAGCTGCAGATCCTAGTTAACCAACAGCCTATTTCCTCCTACCCTACACATTTTTCAGAATCTCAAGATACTGTAATATTTGGTGACTTTAACCTCCCTCATATTAACTGGGACTCATTCTCAGGACAGTCCTATGCTGAAAAAGGACTAATAGATGTGGTAGCTAGTATTGAATTACAACTTGTTACTGAACCCACTTGAGGTCCTAATATTTTGGATCTATTATTTACTAACATAGAGCAACAAATTAGCAATTTACAAATTTGGGATCCACTTGGGACCAGTGATCATTCATCTATTCTTTTTGAAATTCAACAGTTTAAAACTACACAAAGGAAGTTATACTATACAAAAAAATTATAACAAAGCAATTTTTTCTAAAATCAATGAATACTTACAAAACATAAACTGGGAATCTAATCTTCTTAATTGTACAACACAACAAGCTTGGGACTTTTTTAAAACAATGTACATTATTTGGAAAATACCTTTATTCCATCTAAGAGGAAATTTAATAATAAAGGAAAAATTCCCCCTTGGTTCAACAAGACAATTAAAAATCAGATTAAAATAAAAATTAAACTTTTTAGGAAACTTAAGAATAGTTCTGTTCCATTTAAAAGTACTCTATTACAGAAATACAGACTATCTGTGAAAAACTTAAAAAATTCTATTAAATTGGAAAAACATAAGCTAGAATTTAAACTAGCTCACACAAAAGACTGTCACAAATCTCTTTTCTCCTATATAAATAGTAAAAAAGGTGTATCAAGGACCATTGGTCCCATTATAACCAATGGCTCTTCTCTATCTGATATAGAAACCTTGACTCTTTAATAAGTACTTTTGTTCTGTCTTCGCTCAAAAATCACCTATTAGTACATTTAAAGTTCACCACATAGATTATCATGGGTTCTATCCAACTGACATTATACAGGCTATCAAAAAACTAAAAAAAATACTAGTCCGGGCCCAGATGGTATTCATCCATGGTTTCTGATCGAAACCTCTATAAATATTTCTATACCTTTGTCAATTATTTTCAATAAATCCTTACAAGAAAGCATTGTACCAAATGATTGGTGTTCAGCAATAGTTACTCCCATATTTAAAAAAGGCAATAGAGGTTCTGTGCAAAATTATCGCCCAACTAGCTTGATCTCAGTGGCTGGTAAATTAATGGAATGAGTAATGAAGTCTCTAATAGATCAAGATTGTAAAAAATTAGGAATTTATGATTCAAATCAGCATGGGTTACTCCCAAGTATTCCTGCACCACCAATCTGATATCTTTTTACAATAATATAAGTACTCTACTAGATGTGGGTATCCCTACTGATGTAATTCTTTTGGACTTTAGTAGCGCTTTTGATAAAGTCTCACATGAAAAACTCATTACTAAAATGCACAGTCTAGGTTTGTCACCTGATATTGTCAACTGGACTTTAAACTGGTTGACAAATCATTCTCAGAGAGTCAGAATTAATGATATCTTGTCTGATTCGGGTAGTGTGACAAGTGGTGTACCACAGGGGTCGGTCTTGGGACCAACATTGTTTAACCTCTTTATCAGTGATTTACAAACAGGGCCAAATAACTTCAGAGTTAAATTTGCAGACAATACTAAATTAGAGGCAAGGTTAATAATCAAGCAAATATTTCTGCATTAAAGAAGGATTTGGAAAAATTAACACTTTGGGCAAATGAAAATCATATGCAGTTTAATCAAGACAAATGTTTAGTAGTGCATTTCAGTGTAAATAATCCAAAAACGATATATCATATAAACTCACTACCACTTCACTCATCAAATTGTGAAAAAGATTTAGGGATATATGTTAATAATAAACTTACATCAAATGATCACTGTGTTAAAACTGTTTACATGACCAACAGACTTTCGAGGCAAATAAATCGCGCTTTTGTTAATCGCACTGAACAATGCCTTATTCCATTGTATAGGGCATACATTAGACCGTATCTAGACTATGGCTCCCCTTTCTGGATTCCAAACCGAAGACATAGCAATTCTTGAACAGGTTCAAAGGAGAGTAGCTAGAATGATTCCAAGATTAACAAACTTGGATTATCAGAACAAATTAAAAGCTACTGGTCTCTTCTCTCTTCAGACTAGAAGACTAAGAGGTGATATGCTTATGGTTTTCAATTTAATAAATTCACCAGATCTAATGGAAAAATGTGGTCTAACACTCTCCAAAAGGAGACATGTTCCGAGACTGCATAGTAAACAGCTTGAAGTAAAAACTTATAAAACCAGCAAAAGGTGAAACTTTTTTCCAATAAGAGCATCCATTGTATGGAACACCTTGCCACAAGATTTGGTAGAGACAACTAGTGCCACTGTCTTTAAAAACAAATTAGATATTTGGTTGAGGGATAATAGATAAATAATGTCCCACATAGTGTGGGGAACAGTCTCGATGGGCTCTGGCCTTCTACTGTTCTTTCATACCAAGTAATACCAAGTAATATCCCCCACTAGAATTGCTTTATGTCTGTCCCATGCATTCTTGAATTCCCCCATTGTTTTTGACTCCACTACCTCCTCAGAAAGGCTGTTCCATGTATTCACAACCCTCTCCATGAAAAAATGCTTCCTCGCATTACCTCTGAGCCGTCCCCCCTCTATCTTCAAATTGTGCCCCCTTGTTCTTGCACATCTTTTTTTCTGAAAGATGCTAACCTCGTGGACTCTGTTGATTCCCTTGATGTAATGAGTTTCTATCATGTCCCCCCTTTCCCTCCTCTCCTTGAGGGTATACATATTAAGCTCCTTCAGTCTCTCTTCATATGTCTTCTGGTGAAGACCCTGCACCATTTTAGTTGCCCTTCTCTGGACAGCCTCCATCCTGTCTATGTCATTGTGGAGATGGGGTCTCCAGAATTGGACACAGTAGTCCAGATGGGGTCTCACCAACTGTCTGTAGAGAGGGATAACAACTTCCTGTTTTCTACTGGCGATGCCTCTCTCTATGCATACCAATATCCCACCAGCCCTCCTTACTCCCTTCTCACATTTTCTGCCCACTTCAAGGTCATCTGATATGACTATCCCCAGGTCCTGTTCCATTTTTGTTGCTGTTAGTATCTCACCCCCCGCTGTGTACTCTTCCCCTGGGTTTTTGTTTCCCAGGTGCATTGCTTTGCACTTCTTTGCATTGAATCTAAGCTGCCATACATTCGATCATTCCTCCAACCTTGCCAAGTCCCTTTGCATCCTTTCCACCCCACCTTCTGTATCAACCCTGTTGCAGATCATTGTGTCATCTGCAAAGAGACATACTTTTCCTTCCAGTCCTTCTGCAATGTCACTTATAAAGACATTAAAGAGGACTGTTCCTAGTACTGAACCCTGTGGTACCCCACTAGTAACCCCCTTCTGCAGAGTGAGCTCTATTTTGTTTTTGTTTTGTTTTTAGTGTTAGGTTGATTGTGGTATTGTTTTATTTATTTATTTGTTGTTTTAATCTTTGAACAGCCTGATGTGCCGGCTGGCTCCACCTGTCCTTCGTAATTCGGCCTCCGTTCTCCATGCCCTCCGCCCCTTCTTTTTGTCCCCCTTGTCCATTCATGTTTATCATCGGTGTCAGGCACTAGGGATTGTGCAAAGGGGAAGGGGAATTGGGGGGGCATGGAGGGTTGTGGACTGTGGAGTGAGCAGTGCTTTCCCATAGGGGTGGTTAGGCCTAGAAGACGCCCTGGGGAGAAATGGCTTCTGGAGCATGGTAGTCCCGTTCTGGTTCCCATACCCAAGGGCACCTCCTGCTCTGGAGGGCAAGTGGTTGTGACAACTCGTCATCCTCGTCCAACTCAGGCGCTGTTGTGCAATGCCAGATCTGTCTGCAATAAGACTGGTCTTATTGCAGACTTTGTCGCAAGGGCAGATCTGGCTTGCATTACCAAGACCTGGTTGGATGGGAATGTGGCCCCGTTTTTAGAGGCTGCCATTCCCGCTGGGTTCTCGGTTATACACCGCCTGAGATTGGATCACGGGGGGATGGCGGTCTGTTTTAAGACTGAATTGGGCCTTACTGGCATACCAGTTGAGGAAGCTAGATCATTTGAGTGCACTGTGGTAGCTGGTGTGGGGTGCAGGATTGCCCTCATTTACCATCCACCAGGGGATGAGAAGCTTTTCTTGCAGGAAATAACAGATTTTGCTGCCGACATGGCCTTGGAGTCGCCCAGACTGATGGTGCTGGGTGACTTCAATGAGTGGGTCGATGACGAATCTTCGCTTTTTGGTCAACATTTCCTCCAGGTGATGACATCTCTGGGCTTTACACAGGTTGTTTCCACAGCTACACACAAAGGAGGTCACTCTCTTGACCTGGTTTTCCTCCTGGGGATCAAGGCTTCCGACTTGGTGGTGGAACCAGTCGGTTAGTCTGATCATTACTCAGTTGGGTTCAGTTTTGAGGCCCCCTTGGGTAGGTCGGCCTGTGTGGAGTTGGTCAGGTACCGCCCATTGTGGGACGTTGTCCCTGAAGACCTGATGGCAGTTATTGACCTCTTGTTGTTTGATGAGTCATGCACTGATCCTGAGCAGCTGGTAGTGGCCTATAATGGGGCCATTTCGGCTGTACTTGATCAGATTGCACCAGCCCATGTTCACCCCCTCCCACGCCGTCCCGTTGCCCCATGGATCGATGGGGCATTGAGAGGGTTGCAGAGGTTGGGGCATAGGTTGGAGCGTTGTTGGAGGAAGACTGCTTCTGATGCTGACCATCTCATTTTGTTAGAGCACTATAAGCTCTACCAAACAGCAATTTCCCATAAGACGGCAGAATTCCTGTCCAGGGAAATTTCTGTCACTTGGAACTGACTGGCTCAGCTCTTCAGAACTGTTGACAGACTGTGCAACCCAGTCTGTCGGCAGATCCGTTGAGCTTTTACACAAATTGATTGCGAGGAGATCGCTCGATTCTTTGCGAATAAGGTGGAAGACATTGGGAGGCAGTGTCCCTGACCTCACTCTAAGGTTGTTGCAGTTGATCAGTGTTTTGTCACAGAGCCTGGAGTTTCCTGGAGTTCCTTTAACCTACCGGATCTCGTAGACACTATGAGGATTGTCTGTGAGATGTGCCCAACATGTTGTAGTTTGGATCAGGGCCCTACCTCCCTGATTATGGGTTGTAGTGAGACTATCAGCCCGGTCCTTGCTTGGATTATCCGGTATTCTTTAGAGATGGGAGTTTTCCCTAGCTCACTGAAGGAAGGGGTGATGACTCCCCTTCTGAAGAAAGCTTCTTTAGACCCGGATGACTTAGCAAACTACCGACCAATCTCTAACCTCCCTTTTGTGGGGAAGGCTATTGAGAAAGTTATGGCAGCACAATTGGATAACCATTTGACCATCCATAGTTTATACGAACCTCTCCAGTCTGGTTTTGGCAAGAGGCATAGCACCGAGACTGCTCTGGTTTGGATGCTCAATGATCTCCTGATGGTGAGAGATCGGAGACACCGCTCTATTTTGGTTCTCCTTGATCTGTCATCAGCTTTTGATACTGTGGATCATGGGATTTTGCTCGAACGCCTGAGGTCCATTTGTGGACTATCGGGTGTGGTCCTCAGATGGTTTTCATCTTACCTCGAGGGGAGAATGCAGAGAGTGGTCTCGGGTTTGCATTCATCTGGGGCCTTCTCTCTGCCTTGTGGGGTACCTCAGGGCTTGGTGCTTTCCCTCATGTTATTCGCAGTATATATGCTACCCCTCGGAGACATTGTAAGATGGTTTGAGCTGAGGTTTCACTGCTACGCTGATGATACCCAGCTCTACCTGTCTTTTGCACCTGACCAGGTTAGTGCTATCTTGGTGCTGAATAACTGCCTCACTGATATCCAAGACTGGATGAATACCAGTGGTTTGAAGCTGAATCCAGGAAAGACCGATTACTGTAACTCCCTTTACCTAGGACTTTCTGGGGTTGATATCCACCGCTTACAGCTAGTGCAGAATGTGGCAGCACGTTTGCTGACTGGGGTTTCAAGAAGGTCTCATATTACCTCGGTGCTGTGCACTCTGCATTGGCTGCCAATACAGTGGTGGATCACCTTTAAAGTGGGTCTTTTGACCTACAAAGCCCTACACGGTCTCAGTCCCAACTATTTGAAAGAGTTTCTGGTGCCCTACACCCCTCTGAGACAGCTCCACTTGGCTGATGAGGGGTTGCTGGAGATCCCGAGGGTAAATTTGAAGTCCTCTGGAGCCCGTGCCTTCAGTTTTGTGGGTCCTACCCTCTGGAATTCTCTGCCCTGTCAGCTCCGAGAGAGTACGACGGTTGGAAGTTTTAAAAAGGCCTTAAAGTCTATTTTATGGGAGAAGGCATTTCCTGCTATGTTGTAACTGGTTACTTTAGCTTGGTAATATTTGTTGTGTAGTTCTATTGTATGTATTGATTATGCTGGTGTTCTCATGTTTTTATGTACAGCGCCTTGAAAAAATTTGAAAGGCGCTTAATTAAATAAATGTTATTATTATTATTATTATTTACTATTATCCTCTGTGTCCTGTTGTCCAGCCAATTCTTTACCCAGGCTACCGCTTTGGGACCCACTCCAAGGCTGGCTAACTTGTATATTAATCTTTTGTGTGGGACTGTGTCAAATGCCTTGCTTAAGTCTATGTAGGCCATGTCCACAACCCCTCCCTGGTCAACTACATTGGTCACCCAGTCAAAGAAATCTATTAGATTTGTCTGACACGACCTTCCTGCTGTGAATCCATGATGCTTTGGGTCCTTTGCCCCACTGGCCTCTAGGAACTCAACAATTCATTCTTTAGAAGTGATTCCATCATTTTCCCTATTACTGAGGTCATACTAACAGGTCTGTACCTTTCTGCCTCTGTCTTGCTCCCACTTTTGTGAAGGGGAATCATGTTTCCCCTCCTCCAGTCCTCTGATACCACACCATCCTCCCATGATTTGTTAAAAAGGGTAGTCAGTGGTGTCACTAGTTCTACCCTTAGCTTAAACATCTACCTTCTTGCTTTAGCCAGGAAGGTTACCATATTGCTAAAGATGTTGCTAATACAATATAAAAAACATGTAGAAAATAGAATAAGATGTGTTTAACCTAAAACAAGTGTGCAGTTTCTATATCTAAGTATTACAGAATATATTTATTTTCTTCTGCTAAGAGAAAAGCTCAGAAGTCACTGTATTACTAAGCTGCAATTCAGGATGGTGGGTGAACACAAGATTCCATTGTGTTCTATTTCTTTGTTAGCATATTATAGCCTAGACACATACATTTTTAAATTTCTAAAGAAACTAGTTTCTAACTGCAGAGAAAAACAAGATTTCCCTCTTAGTAACCTTATAAGTAGTTTACTTAAAATGGTGGATATCTTTACAAATTGGAAGTTCATGTCAGCCATGCTGGTTTTGCATGATACATTTTTCCCAGCTGCAGGTATACATATTTCTACAGTCCCCGCCTTGATACTGGTGAAACAAGTATAGCATTTTAATATATAAGTCCTTACTGTAAATGCATGGTCTACTGTCGGTGGTACTGAGGCAATGTTTCATTTAAACAGAGGATGGTAAAAATAACCTGCAGCCAAGTGTCAGAAGAAAGCAGGGCGCATCTCCCTCATTCCATAATTCATATTACTAACAATCATTATGACATGATTATGTTTCCTAGCCATGAGATTTGAAGATTTAATGATAGATGGCTTATGGGCACATCGCCGCCAAGCTCAGTGTCATATGTTGCAATGGGTATAATAACCATATCCCATATCTCAATTTGATATGTAGAAGTGAAACAAAAATTAGGATGTGGGACAGAACATTGATTTGTTGTATACACAAAAAACTTCCAGTTTGTCACCACACAATACTGACCTGCCATACTATAAGTTACCTTGGCTTGCTGAGTGTGCCATATGGTCAACTGGATAGGGCAAGTGTGTTATACCATAAATGAAGTATTATCCAGGGACTGATATCTAACCACTGAACAGCATGCTGTATGAGGTACAGCCTACTGTTTCCTCTTGAGTAGATAAATAATCAAGCTTGGTGGGCCTATCCTGGTTTTATACATAGTGCCTTCCACCACCCCATGTATTGAGTTTTGGCCATCATGGTGTACACATCTTTTGCCACATTGAATACTGGTAAAGACAAAGTAAAAGTGGCAAACATACTTGCTGACCATGTACACTTGGATCTACTCAAACAAGTGGACACAGGGCTTGCAGGATGTGATGTAGTTAGCTCTATGTTTCTAATGAACTGTAAAAGGGGATGGTTATACCCAGTTCTAGTAGAGAAGTAACAGCTGACAGGACATATGTCTCATAAGCAATACAAATAATTTCTCACCCTGATTTCTTTGATTTGGCCCTTTCATTGTTAATCTCAAACAATTAATTTATTTTATCTTGCATTTCCTGAAACAGTTTAGCAATACATACATACTGTAAATAGTAGACTGTTCTTCTTTTTTATGCCAGGTCGCCAATCTCATATATCTGCATTTGGATGCTCGAAATAATGTACATGCCTCTTTATGGTCTCCATATCAGCACCTATTCCATATGGCCAAGCCAGATGCAAATACGCCAGAGATGGTTCCAGTAAGTCCTTCCAGATCTCAAATCTGTCTGGCATTGAAGACTTCATCATGGTATTTCCTTTCTTC